>BTSX01000005.1:5000000-7500000 GCA_036245825.1 Pristionchus entomophagus | reverse complement strand
ATGCCCGCGGTGACCGTGCTGGCCGGACTGCAGGTGGATACGGTAGATTACGGTAGTTTAGTGGTTGCTGGGTACGGTATCGATTTGCGCTAGTTACGGTACCGGATCAATAAGTAATCCAGTAGCTCGTGGTAAGCGTACTCGCAGGACTGCAAGTAGATACTTTTATTCATTAGTTTAATTTTTTATTTAATTAAAAAATAAATACAAGTGAATCTTCGGTCCGGCCGGTACGTCTCCGGACTGCAGTTAGATACGCTAGATCTAGGGTATCGAGCACAGGATACGGTATCGGCTGGTGTGGAATGATATAGCAGATTGATTTCGGAGTACTAACTAGTACCTCTCTCCACTGATTTATTTCCCAGCTGATCAACTCCGGTTTCCTCTCGGCTGCAGCAGTGAAGACGAGTCTGTTACTGCACTTTGCTGCAGGTGAGAAGCGATTCTGAACAATAAAACAGTATCGATTTCTTGTGTTTTTAAAATTTGAATTAAATAATTTGAATTTAATAATTGACATGCTCGAAACGTACGCCTTGTACAAGACTGTCGAATTTTTTTCCTTAGCGAGTCGTTGACTCGAAAAGAACAAGAGTATCCAAGTTCGTTGATAATTGACTGGATTCAGTGATGACTGACTGGCAATTGTCTCATTTCTTGTTGATCTTTGATTTCTCCCCTCTTCTCAGGCGCGGCCATCGTGCTGTACGAGGGTCTGCTGGGCGGGTCGGCAAATCGATCGTTGCGAAGGTGCTTCTGGATATTGTAGGACTGTAGTTGGACACTATGCTGAGGTATGGTAGATCGATCGGGTTACTGTGGGTGTTTGATTACAGTAATCTCTCTGCAGATATCTTTGTCGCGTCGGGAGTTCGTGCTGGGCGTGGTATCGATCGCGGACACCTTCGGGATTCTGTTCGCAGGCCTCGCCGCGATCCCCACGCACAATGCCATTTGTGCCCTGCCCTTGTAAATTAGAGATTGTGCCCTCTCCATTCTGCACACTCTCCAATTTGCACACTCTCTAATTTCTCTGGCCACCGAGATAGTGTGCAGCATGGAGAGAGAAAAGCCGAAACGACATCGCTATTGTAAATATTATTGTTGTTATTGTACACAAAATATTGAGGTGTTCAGAGTTACTTGTTTGTATGTAATTGCTTGTACTTGGCATTTGTGTGAGACACCTTTTTTGCCGATTTATGCCTTTCAGATTGTGATATGGTTTGAGATACACTGGTCGCATAAATATTCAATGTTTATTGTTCATCACAGAAAGAAGTCGGAGTGTATCAAGTATTGGCAAGTCAATGAGAAGGGGATTTCAATAAGATGGATTGATGTGTTCTGAGATCAACAGCCTGTCAGAGTGGATGAAAAGGCTCATTTCCGCGGCGTACGACTCGTTTTCTCCTTAGTTTCTTCAAGTTTATGTGAAAGGTGAAACAGATGTGAAACCGACACCATTTTGATTGATTTTCAACACTTTATTTTTTGTAAAATTTTAAAACGTCTAAATGAAAATTCTGTGCTGGTCAAGTTATAGTAAAATATCCGAGGGACATTCACTTTTTTCAAAATTTTCAAATTCGCGGATTACCTTATCGAGAGCTTCATTTACACGTTTCTTGTAATGTTTACCGTATGTTTACCGTATTATCTTTAGGTAAACTCGAAACCTGTCAATAAGCATCGAATATTGATCAGGCTGTGGCGAGAGAATTAGGGATGCCATTTCGGTTGTTGCTCTCTCTCTCTATTTTGCACACTCTCGCTGGTCAGACATGCGAGATAGTGTGCAGAATAGAGAGAGTCGAAAGCCGAAACGATATCCATAGAAGGATTTTAGATGAGTGACAGGAAGCCGAAGAGATTACCATTCATATCTGTAACCAACTTATAACGTGGTTCTACATGCAAGGTTGAATAGAGTAGAGAAGTTGCCAGTGCTCTCTTCGAACGCATTTTTTGCGTTCAAGCTGTTGCGTTCGCAGTGTAACAGGGTAGAAAACGTCTCGTAATTTCCGGTTGAGAGATTGAGAGATGTGTTCACCACTCCATTTCCGTCTTTAGTCTTTCGCCGTTCTCAAAATGTTGCGTGAATATAGGAGCGACATGGCTAGCTAGTTAGCTTGGAGCTAGTGATGTAAATTCGGATTTGCCTCTCTCCATTCTACACACTCTCTAGCAGAATGGAGAGAGCAGTAAGCCTTGATCGTTTCACCGCGATTCAAACACGAATCAGAACAGAATGGAAGAGCGCTCGCGCGTATTATCGATCTTCTCACATCACGCAGAAAGCCGTGAATAGCGGCCCATACGTTTGTTGTTCATCGCTTGTTTGATTTGTTCCCATAGAATTTTAATTAAATCAATATCTCCTCTTGTAGCGTGCTCTCTCGTCGGTCAGAGAAACGAGAAAGAAAGCAAATTGAAGAGGGTCGTGTGCCTTTTTGCCACCAGTAGATATAACAGCTGATTGGTCTTTGATTGGACACATTCAAGGGGAGGGAGAGGGTCACTGGCGTTCTTTTTTGTGCTCTCTCATTTTCGCGTGCTATCTCGTCTTTCTCTCACACACCTTCTCTCTCTCCGCTTTCTCGCTTAATGGCACGGAGTGTGAGAGAGAGAGCTCTCGATTCTTGCCCGGTGTCTTTTTTTTCTCGAATTTTGTATCGCGATCGATAATAGGGATACCCCCTGCCCCATTGTACATTCCCCCATTGTAACAAGGGTGATGTTGAAAATTGTGATGGCAAATCAGAACCCGACCCTCCTCGCGTTCTCTCTGGTTTCTCTAACCGACGAGAGAAAGGAGTGTCGATTCGGATGTTTCATCACTCCAAGCCCCATCCACTTTGACTCTTCATTGCCCCCTTTCCCCCCATCCTTCGCCTAATCTCTCAATCAAATCATATAATTTCTGTACATGAGGAAGTAGGATCTTTTCACTCGCGATTAGACGGCGTCTTTTTGCACTCTAACAGGGAAAGCCGCGACAAGTATGCTCGTAATATATAGTATCTGATTCAATTCTAATGAGCGCTACGTCGACATTTTCATATTTTCCCAATGTGCGCTAGGTCGTCTGATAACTACCGGACACGTCACACAATACCCGTCTTTGCCCTCCTCACCTGCTCTCGCTAACTTGAGTTCTGCATTAGGTCGGATGAAAACCGAAAACAATTTCGACTTTCAGTATTCTTTCAGCAAGTTCAACATGGTACAGCGAACCATCTAAGAAAATACTTTCTCATCCGGCGTAGCGCCTCCCAGTGTAAGTATATCATTCAGATGTACCAGAACAGCTGGGTAGAGGAAGACTACCCCTACATTATCTACTGGGACAGAGTGACTATTCTGGCAGTGGTGAGCAGGGCTGGGATTTGTTGTTTGTTGTTTTGTTGTTTTGTTGTAGTTTTTGAGTTTTGAACAACAAATTTGTTGTTATTGTTTGTTGTTCTTGAACCGACAACTAACAAAACAACAAAAATTTTCCAAATTTTGTTCAAAAACTGCAAAAAAATACTCATTTTATCGAAAATATGTAATGTTGACAATTTTTGACGCAAATTAGGTAAATTTTGTTCAATTTGAGACTGACTAGTTGCTAAGATCACGCGATAGGAAAGAAATGCTAATTTTGCTTATATAAAACTGATAACAACTCCTGAAAATTAACATTCGCATTTTGTTGTACAACAAGAAATTATTTTGTTGTTTTGTTGTACAACAAATTTGTTGTAGTGAAAAATCCTTGTTGTCTCAGCCCTGGTGGTGAGTGATTGATCTTTGATTTATGATCTTTGATCTTTCCAGATCCTCCTGCTTCTCCTTTCGTGCGCCGTGTGTTCGGTTGCCTGGTGCTGCCGTCGCTGCAAGAGCCGGGCCCCAATCACCGGTTCGAAACTGCGGCTATTCGCAGATGAATAAACGTGAAGTAATTGCCCAGCACACAACCGATTCGATTTAATCGACGGTCATCCGTTTCTTGTACCTCACAATACTGTTTTCTGTGTAATTTCTACTCGCAACGGAATAAATAGTGACTAATGAATGAATGAATTGATGTTATACACATCCGTTGGGGTGCATCAAATAAATAAATAAATGTAGAGATATAGAGTGATATAGTATCAGAAAGACAGGAAAATTAAATGCAATGTGAAATTTCGAGATAACACATTTGAAGGAAACGCTTCGAGTGCGATGTAGTGACAGAATGGAGAACAATTGAAGTTACTTTTATTTTATTTTTATATATATATATTTTAAAAAAATACCATTCACGCAGGATCATTCTCCAGTCTATTACGTACTAGAAATGCCGGATTGAAAGTCTCTCCATCACAACGTTTCAGCAGTATGGCGAGATTGGACATAGGGTCTTGAACGGAAAAGAAATATTGCACATCAAAAGAGCGAGCGGAGCCAAGGTAGCAACGCGTCGCGGCTCGCGTCACTCTCTCATGTTTGCCTAATCTCTAGTTTTTCTCTGCTTCTCTAACTCTTGTCATCTCTCGAAAGGCTGTGTCCATTCTGCATACTATTTTTTCCCCATATCGATCTGGCAAAACTATTCGAAACGAGTGCTTGAAAGGATAAAATGTGAGACGGAAAATGAAAAGAAGGGCTACGACGAGCAAAATGATTACAGAGGGAATTTATTATTGTTATTTTATGAAGAACAACATGCGAGTAGAAACATTCGCACCACACCCCTCCCTTGTCTATACTGACCGTTAAACGCATTCCAATTCATGAACTTATTTAGTCTTCGTTCAAATATCGACCGATCAGAACGAATGGATAGGAGGAGAATAATGTTCGGAATAAGTGTGGCCTATAATATTGAAGGAGCAAAAAACGGATATTTATTCGGCCCACTCTGTACAAGCAGAGAAACGAAATGCAAGCGCTCGAATCATTTTGACAACGCTGAAATGTATTGTAGATTGCTGCATTGTCACACGGTTCAATGCACTTGAATTAAATTCAATCTTTACCCGAATCATGAAGGGATTAGGTCTTATCTCGCATAAGCACTTACCGTAATCGCATCGTATTTTCTTGGTAGGAATTTAATTTACATAACGTCCCCAAGTTGGAATATAGAATAATCCACAGTTGCTATCATGCTTTGTGAATCTCATGTATAGGGAGATTAACAATTTCTTAAATCTTTCGCTTCGTAACAGTATCTCATCTCCCCAAAGAACTTCATCGTCGCTTTCCTTTTACTCCAAATCAGTAAGAGTGTGAGAGCGAGATAATGCTTGTCTATGCGGAAAAAACGATGAAAACAAAGACTCCGTCAATCAGTTTTAGCCTTTTCTAAATATGGAAGACACAAAAATTATTTACACCGCTTCATTCACCCATTCATACCAGTCGTGAAACACACTCGAACCGCTTGCCCTAACAGGCCGACAAGAATAAAAATAAAACACTGAGATATATATGTATTTAAAAGAAAATAACAGAAAGTGTAGAATATCAGACGCCATCGTCACTTTTTTCCATAATCATCAGCAAGCAAATCAAGAATCTGAGTCTCTCCATTCTGCACACTATCTCGGATCCCTGACTGACAAGAGAGTATTTTAAATAATGAGACACATTCTTGATTTTCCAAAAGTTAATTGCTTTCCATTAGGGAACTGCGCTGAAAGCAGTTCACAACGTTTTTTTCGGTTCCTGCTCATCTCCATTCTGAGTTTAAAAAAAAGTTATGAGCTAAAAACGAACGCGTCACATACATACAGACAAACAACGTGACGGACAGACATATATTATGAGCTGGTAATCTTTAGTAATATCACGCCTCTCACTTAATATTCGACCCAGACACAATGATTCTTGTCAGCGAGTTACCTTTCCAAAGTTCAGTTTTCGACGGTTTTATTCTCTACTAGGGTCCCCTATAACCCCTGTGAAAGGAATAGTGTCATGGATCATTCCCGACCGCGCGGCTGCATCGGTTGGGTGCAACCTGCAGACTTGAAGCCAGCTTTGCTACCCTTCAAGTTGGTCTCTCAAAAAATTTATTCGTGAGCTAGTGCTTTTTTTGAATAACAGTGGCTTTTCGAGCGGTTTTCGAGATAGAGCTCGCTGTTTCTAGCAGTGTTCTATAAAGAGTTATTGACAAAGGGGCTGTGCAGATCGATAGAGCATCGAAAAATAGCCCTAGCTCACGAATACAATTTTTGTGAGAGACCAACTTGAAGGGTAGCAATGCTGGACTCAAGTCTGCAGGTTGCACCCGACTGATGCAGCCGCGCGGTCGGGAATGATCCATGACACTATTCCTTTCACAGGGGTTCTAGGGGACCCTAGTAGAGAATAAAACCGTCGAAAACTGAACTTTGAAAAGGTGACTCGCTGAAAGATCCGGGTCGAATATTAGGTGAGTGGCGTGATATAATTACACATCACGATTATTCTCCAATGTGCTCGTTCAAAAGTCCATCTGCATTTTTATCATTGATAATTCTTGAAAACACTACATAATTTCACAACATTAAAAAAATATGGTTTGGGGAAGATTTAAACTAATCTCTGCATAGGGAAGTTAATAGTGATCACACAGCAAGGTGACACGAGAAAGTCCACGTATTCCCTTTTGTTCGAAATCATTACTCGGCCTTGAGTCCATGAATTTCTGGTTCGATAGAGTTCAACAAGCTGAATATAAGAGTCTTTCCTTCCAGAATATATATCGCAGGCAGTGGTTTAATAACCGAATATCAAATAAATGAGCAACATTAGGCAGATTGAATGGGTTAGATATCTTCATACCTCATATTGGATATCAAGAGCTTCGAAGTTCATATTTAGGACTTCTTGTCAATCTGAACGTCCACTTTGCTATACTTGTATTCGATATGAGACGTAGCTGCAGCATATATCGAATTTATTTTGATCAACAACTCTTCATCATCATAGGTAGGGGCCACAAGCCCCGCCCACTTTCCCTCGAAACCATTCCCCTCAAAAGCTAGATCGAGGTAGCACACCTCGGAGACGCAACCAAATCGCACGCTCAAAAGCTTGAAATGTAGCTCTTGCTCTCCAATATCAGTGACCTGATGCGCATCTTGCACCTTCATGTTTGAATAGATCAAAAATCGATGTAAAGGTTGGGAATAGGGTGATTAGGGCACTTCCAGTGCACGCTCATTGTTGCCCATCTCGAAATAGGTTAATTCGTATTTTAGAAGAATTTTAGGCACAAAATTGTATTTTTAATAATTTTCCCCGTATTATGCTTAATCGCGGAAGGAGCGCGGGAGGAGCGAGGCGAGAGAGCGGGGGAGCGAGAGAGACGCGTGCGAGAGAGGCTCCGCGCCTTTCTCTCTCGTCTCGCCTCTCCCTCCACTATGGCTTGGGGAGTTGCACGCGCTTCTGAAGCTCTCCCGGGCTTCAGAGAAGAGTTATCGACAAACGTCCAAAAGCAAAAATGATATTGAGAACCTGACGGTCATATTGAGTCTACTTTTGACCTGACTCCGCGAGGTTGGCTATCCACTTTGTGACCCCTAATCATAGGCCGATGCCATACTTTCACATAACCCTTACCTTGAGCAAATCAGCTAAATGCTCAGTAGGAAGGTTCGAGGACGGCAGCTCGAGGTATCGAAATTTCGCGATAGATTTTAGAATATCTCTAGAAGGTTGGAATTTTGCCTGAAAAAAAATAAAATGAAAGAATGATCAGCCATTTTCTTTATAAATTATTTTTTTCTAAATTATAAATGATATATGTAAAAACTCTTACAAGAAGTGTTGGCTTGAGTACGTGAAGAACAAGATCTCCGTCAGATTTCGAAGTTAATTCTTTGATAAACGTTTCGTTAAAAAACCGTTCAAGATTAAATTGCATGGTAGTGATAGATTTTACATGTCGCGATGTAACAGTTTTTAGGAAGCTACAATATCACACATGAAACTGCTGTTCCTGTATACATATTTGGGTTACAGGGTCGATATTACATTTTTATAATGATACGATCATAATAGTGACCAAAGGATGAGACCGCGCACGTTTCGCGCTTAACTATTCTCCGGTTTTGCGTACTGGAATCGCCTTTTCGCATATTTGAATATGTTTTCTTTATTTATTCATTTGCTATATTGCTTCTAAAGAGGTCCCACGCAACCCCTCTCCACACCCCGTCAACCGGGGGAAAAAACCTCATTTGCGTGGCGGCGACGTGCGAAATGGAAAATGGTCATTTTCGTTCTCCCAATTCTAACCCATTCGGAGCGGTTCACGACGAATGGATGACAGTGCTTGGAAATCAAGAAAAATTATCACTATCTTTATCATTCTTAGCAAAGGGAGTTTCTACAGTTAACATGGGAGACAATGATATATACGAGAGAGCACGTGAAGGTGAGAGAGAGGGGCAAGATCTCGTCGAGAAAAATATGTTATTCTCCCTTTTCCGCCGAGTGGCTCTCGAATCAGATCACGTCGTGCTGTTCTTGTCTAAGCCCGACTCCCCTCATTTCTCGTCTTCTCTCGTTTCTTTGACCGACGAGAGAGCATGTGAGGGTCCGTCTCAGACCGTCCGGGGCGTGTTCTTTTCGAGGGGAATACGTCAGGACTGATTATTGTTTTATTTTTATTTTTTCAGACCAAGGAACCGTCGGTTCAACACTCGGACTGTACTATCTTTGCTTTATTATGACTTTGAGACGTATCTGCTTCTCTTTCAGTCAACGAGTGAAGTGTGGAGAGGTCGGATTGAGATTCAGCCGGTCTTCAACTCTAAGAGTGGCATGTGCTAGACAATTAGTTCTTGTAGTATTTTCAAAAATCATCATAAAACAGTGCTCGTCAACTGCGCAAAAAACGCTGCCAGTGCGAATTCCGAATGGCCTTCAATGACTTCATAAGTGGAGAACGTGAGAGAAAAGATGAGAGAGCACGCGAAAGTGAGAGAGCAGTAGTGCACAGTATTTAGCAGGCCATTCATCACATGCAAGAACAAAATGAGCTGTTGGCCCACCTCCCTCGTTCAAAAGAGTGTTAAATGAAGCCAAGTCGAATTTTGGTCCCGTACAGACTGATATGCACGGTAGAGTTGCAACTATCTTCACTAGTGCCATCACCTTCTGAAATACCTTCTGAAACTCATGCAATTCATTGTCAGCTTAATACTGTGTGCCGATCGATAAGTGATTTTTTTCAGTGATGATTCACTTGTCCAACATCTCATCGTTCGATCTTTTGTTTTACTATGACTTTGAAACGCATCCCATTCTCTGCCATTCAAGCAACGAGAGGGCGGTGGGGAGATTGGATTGAGTTTCAGCCAATCTTCAAATCTCAGAGTGGTATGAGCGACATAATTATATGCCTGCTCCCTTTAAAGTGATAAATTAATAACAAATCATGCTCTTCGAGGTCGGAAAAGGTGCAAGTGGGAAATTTCGAGCCACTAACAATGGCCACTCAGCGTTTTTCGTATGATGCGAGAGAGAAAAGATGAGAGAACATGCAAAAGTGAGAGAGAGCTGAACGAAGTCTCGCCGCGTTGGTTTTTCTTGTTGGTTTTCTTCGTTTGTTTGTTGCTGCGAAAACACCATGATTCCGATCACATGTGATGAAAATCGAAACCCGACTCTCTTCATTTCTCGTGTTCTCTCGTTTCTCTGATCGACGAGAGAGCATGCGGATTGAGGATAGTGAGAGCCGATTTGGAATCACTATTTTTCACTACAGCTACCGTTTTTGTCATTGGTTTCTCATGAAAATCAATGAAATGCGTTTATATTATATTATATAAGAGAGACAATCTGAGATTTTGAACAAATAACCGCACATGCCTGGAACTAGGGGCAAAAGTCGATACGAGGTATTAGCTCCATCATTGCACAGGAGGTAGTACTCGATGGTAGGCAGGTTGATCACCTTGGGGATGACAGCGACGCGTCCGCCGCGTGTTAAAGCGCGCGAAATTCGAAATTTGACGAATCTTGAAAAATTAATTTTTCACTCAGTTCTTCCTGTATAGATTCAAACTTGGTACCAATACATTCCTAAGTGCATGGACATCAGTTCATGTGTTGGGTAAAATCCAGGAAAGTTTGCACTTCATGGCGAAATAACAAAATCAAAAATTGATTTCACTCGCAAATATTGATGTTACCCCGACGTCAGAGATTTTATTTATTAATATGCTAGATAATCTCAAAATCAATCAATAATGCCAGAAAAAAGTGAGATAATCGGGAACCTAAAGGGTGAATTTCGAGATAAACTGATTTTGGTACCGACGTGCGCCCTAGTATTGGGGTGTTCCGAAAGTTCGTTTAAAAAATTTTGAAAAATATTTTTCTCAACTGTCAAGAAACTGATCGACTCCTGCTAAGCGGCGATAAATGGAGCTATCATTGCTCTTCAATTTCAATACTTTAGCAAGGGACATCGTTCCACTTAGCAATAAATACGCAATTTAGACTATAACCACCTATTCTGAGTTTCACTTTAGCGGTGAGGTAAAAATCTGGTTATTGTCTACGATGAGTGGAGAGAAGACAATGTGCTATTTGAACCCTCTCCCAACCTTCCGAAACGCATTGCATCATCATTACGAAACTCACCATTTCCCACACATTTGTATACAAATTCGCGAATTTCGCGGTAATAACAGTTAGCAGCTTTTCAGTGAAAAATAAAAGTACTAACAACTATTATTTAAGATATATCGATTTGCAAATAAGCTCGCAAAAAATAAAAATTAAAAATTCGACCCTCTGGAAAATGCTTGTGAGTGAAAAGAATTGACCTACTTCTCTCGCCTAATTAGAAAACTCCATTGTATCGTTTTTAAATGGCGCTCCATCGTCATCTCCTTCTGTGGTTTCGCTCTGAATTTCAGATCTTCATCCTCTGTTGAATTAGAGATTTTTGAAATAAGGGTCGCGAAACCTACTTTTTAGACTATTGCGTCAGAACTATGCAACATTTCCGAAATCTGAAGACAGAATAAAATCGTATTTTTCTACCTCTAATAAATGCAAGAAAGTCTTTGAGGTTGTGCCTTGGAATATACATGAAATAAAATAGAGAAATTTTTTAAATGAACTTTCGGAACACCCCAATATTTGAAGTTCTCCGTTTTCAAGGGGTTCTCCATGCAACTAAAAATAGGTATAAATCTTTCGAAATTTTTGCACGATTCTGAAGAAACAAGTTTTTGTAGATGGAAATTCTATCTACAAATTTCAGATGTAGACTTTTCTTAAATTTCAGAATCGTGCAAACTCTATTTTCCTTACCATAAATCAATTCGATTAATTTTCGCAAGATTTATGCCAATTTCTAGTTGCATGGCGAACCCCTAGAACACGGAGAATTTCAAATACAAGGGTCGCATGGCAGTGCCAAAATCAGTTTTTCTCGAAATTCACCCTTTAGGTTCCCGATTATCTACTTTTTTCTGTCATTATTGATTCATTTTGAGATTATCTAGCATATTAATAAATAAAATCTCTGACGTCGGGGTAACATCAATATTTGCGAGTGAAATCAATTTTTGATTTTGTAATTTCACCATGAAGTGCAAACTTTCCTGGATTTTACGCTACACATGAACTGATGTCCATGCACTTAGGAATGTATTGGTACCAAGTTTGAATCTCTACATGAAGAACTGAGTGAAAAATTAATTTTTTAAGATTCGGCAAATTTCGAATTTCGCGCGCTCTAACGCGCGTCGGACGCGTCGCGGTCATCCCCAAGGTGGTCGGCCTGCCTGCCTACCTCACCGAGTACTACCTCCTGTGCAATGATGGAGCTAATCCCTCGAATCGACTTTTGCCCCTAGTTCCAGGCATATGTTCAAAATCTCGGAATGTCTCTCATAAATTTAAAAATTTTTTATTTTATTTTTTTCAACACAAGCTAGCCACAACAAACAGTCGCACTGATCGCTCCTAGTTTTACAAAGACTCTGAAACATATCTGAGTCTCTTTCATTCGACGAGTGGGGCACCTATGGATAAATTGGATTGAGTTTCAGTCGCTCTTCAATTCACAGAGTGGCAGGTGGTGCACAATCCTGCTGCGATGGTCTAGTACAGAAATATTATAAATAAATAGTACTGATGGAGGGCGAATAAAGTTGAGAGTGAGAATTTTGATTGTCCTACAATAACCCCACGGCTCCTTTCATAAGGAAGAAAGAGAGAGAAAAGATGAGAGAGCAGAGTAGTGATGGCAAAACGGCAACGACTCTCTTCAATCGGCGTGTTCACTAGAGGGTAAGAGAAAGTAAAATGTGCGAAAAAAGTAGTGCAGAAGCCGCACATGATCAAGAGACAATTGATTGTTCCATGACTCTAGCCTGCATAAACACTCGGACAGTTCGACATCTGTTTCAATATGATCATGAAACTCACCCGATTTTCTTCTATTCAATTTATGTACAGTAGCCTCGGCAAGTCTTCGCTCACTTTTTCATTTTTCATAACTTTTGACTCGTGATAGATTTATGAGTCAATCTTTGATATGTCATAGTACACCCACCGAGTGTTAGGGATATGCCATTGGGATATCACAGAACGCCCTGGTTGTTGCGTAGTGATGACGCAATCAATCAAAATTTTTTCAAACAATCAAAATTCTTAGATGGATTTTTCCTCAGCCTTCCTACTCGGTGTGATAATAGAAGGCCTCAATACCTTTTAGATGAAAATATGTACTCATGGGAGGATAACGTATAGTGGTTTTAGACCGTCGCAAATTAGGGTCCCGAAAAAATGGATTTTCGTTCACAGACATGCTAGAGACTCGTTCAAGAGCTCAATATGATCCTTATCACAAATCCTGATGATCCCCAAAGTTTGGTAACGATAGCTCTTAATTTGACCTCAGGTCACGAATTTTTCACTTTTTCACATAATTTTTTTCGCCCTATTTTGGATGATCACAGTTTCAAAGCCGATTTTGGTTCAACTGTATTTCCTGGACAGGTAAGTTGCATATCCATGGAATAGACGATTCCCAACTTTTTAGAGCATTTGGATAACATTCCCGCCCGCGGCAATCGAAAATCCGAGGTCAAAAGATTTTCAACCCAAAAAATTTTAATTTTAATTTTTTTAGCAGATTTTGAAAATCGATTGATTCGGATTCTAGGTTGCCGCGAGCGGGAAAATTATCCAAATGCTCTAAAAAGTTGGGAATCGTCTATTCCATGGATATGCAACTTACCTGTCCAGGAAATACAGTTGAACCAAAATCGGCTTTGAAACTGTGATCATCCAAAATAGGGCGAAAAAAATTATGTGAAAAACTGAAAAATTCGTGCCCTGAGGTAAAATTAAAAGCTATCGTTACCAAACTTTGGGGATCATCAGGATTTGTGATAAGGATCATATTGAGCTCTTGAACGAGTCTCTAGCATGTCTGTGAACGAAAATCATCCATTTTTTCGGGACCCTAATTTGAGACAGTCTAAAGCCACTGTACGTAATCCTCCCATGAGTACATATTTTCATCTAAAAGGTATTGAGGCCTCCTATTATCACACCGAGTAGGAAAGCTGAGGAAAAATCCATCTAAAAATATTGATTGTTTGAAAAAATATTGATTGATTGCGTCATCACTACGCAACAACCAGGGCGTTCTGTGATATCCCAATGGCATATCCCTAACACTCGGTGGGTGTACTATGACATATCAAAGATTAACCCATAAATCTATCACGAGTCGAAAGTTATGAAAGATTGAAAAAGTGAGCTTCCGAGGCTACTGTAGGATGGGCAGGTAGGATTGAGTTTCAGCTGGTCTTCAACACTGCGAGTAACATGAGCAATACAATAAAAATCCTTTCACACAATCGTATGACATATTATTGATAAATTCTATCAATACAAACGTCCAAGCTATTGGGGTGTCCCGAAAGTATTGATCATCTTGTTCTTTTATTTTTTTCTTGCGGAAGATAATGTCCAATCTCATTCACTCTTTCATATGTATTGAGGGTAACTTTGAAATATTTCATGCAGTTCTTAGAGTGACCAATTGGAACCTACTGATGATGAAAAAAAATGAAAAAAAGCGCCACTTTTGATTTCGGAACCCCAGATTTAAAATTTCCCAATTCAGTACAGAATTAAAATGAAAAGCTCATATTGGAGCCATAGAGGGGGAATAGGTCACACTATCAAAAAAAGTTGAGAAATATGATTTATACCATACCTCAGGAGAATTAGGTCAAATTATTTCCACTTTTTTTCATTATGATAAATTGAATTTTTAAATTTTTAAATTTTCTGAAATTCTTGACCAGTCTTAGAAACTCTGTTTAAGATTATTCTTAGTCTTATTTTATGGTGCATTTTTACTAACTATTATTGGGATCCAATTCTTTCATTTGTATAAATATGTGTGGGAAATGAAAAATTTCGTAATGATGATGAAATAAGCCGGGATGTCGTGCAAATAGTTTATTGTTAACTCTAAACTTTCATGAGATGGTGAACTGATTTTACACATTTGGTAAAGTGAGAATTTAGAAAAAGTGATTTTTTTGATGTCTGGTCTGAATGAAGTGGTTGTTTGAAAGTGAATGGATTTCCATGGTTGGAGCATCGAAATCGTAGAATAATAGTGGCTCAATTCAGCGCAGCATAGAAGGAATCGTTTCGTGCAGTACCAAGTGAAAAATGTATTAGTGATCAATACTTTCGGAACACCCCAATAATTGCACTCGCGAAGAAGAAACGAAAGAGGCCGTCCTCTCCTCCCACTCTCTCTCTCTCTCTATCCCGTCGCGTCTAGAGCGCGCCCTGTCTTCTTCCTCTCGCTCCTCGTTTCCTCGGAAACTCAGCTGCTCAATCCTTTGTGTGGCTTGTCGGCCCTCGGGGGTCTGGTGGACAAGTGCGGACCCCTTGCGGGCAAGGGCGAGCTTGTCTCCATTCCCACGATCAACCGACCCCGTTCCGGTCCACAATCGGAAATATGAGCACAATTTTTGGAAACCCTCCCTCTTCTGGGAGGGTAGCTTTCAAGCATACGTCAAATGAGGTCTCGCCTAGTATTTTCTGTCGAAATGCCCAAACAAGCTTGCCGACGTGGTCTACTCAATGTAATCGATTTTTACCATACATTACACTGTTTTTCTCGCATTGCCGATATGGTTCTTGACGGAGTGCCGACGTGCACTCTCGCTTTTTCGAGACCCATTTGACGTATGCTTTCAAGCGTCGACATCCTCTTTAGCGAGTTGACCTCAGGATGAAAAGTCTGCTTGTTCAAGTGCATCCTATTCCAGCGAAATCCAAACTGGAATTTCAGATGCCTGACCGAAACAATCGCTGACAAGCGTATTGTAGTCACTAGCGACTCTCTTCATTCTGCACACTCTCTCATTTATCTGACCGGCGAGACATTGTGCCGAATAGAGAGATTCAAAATCGAAATCACCTGACTATTAGTCATGCTCCAGGGATGGATAATCACGTAAAAAGTAAACTGAGAAGGAAAGATCAACTCATCCTTCTGCTCGACCGATCTCCACAAGAGCGCGCTCAATTACATCCAAGTTCTCAACAACGCACTGGAGCAACGGCGAGCACCGTACCCTACGCACGCGAAGCCGCGATCGATAATTTATTTTTTATGAAGTGGGGACACTCTTCTGGCATTCCCACTATTCGATTTCTGTCTTACTAAGACACTAAAGCGCATTCAATCAACGAGTAATGTGGTGAAGGGTGAAGTTTCAGCCGGTCTTCAACTCTCAGAGTGGCGTGTGAAACTCAATTCTCTTCCTCCCGCCAATCGTATACAAAGCAATCAATAAATCGTGTTAGTAGAGGGCGGAAAATGCTATCAATGAGAAATGTCGAGTCAACTGCAGTAACTCCATGAGTATTATCGTCGTGCACTACTACTATCGCTTTTACTAGTATAAAGGCGATACACTTCAATAATAATCCGATGGAACCCACTAACTTTCATGGGAAAACCACGAACTTCGTGAAAAAATTTGCGATGTTTTGATACATTTGAAGGACTAGCGATCCTACCTGAGTTCTTTAGAACTGGGGGATTAAATGTTCAACAGTGTTGTTATCTCGCTGGACAACAATTACGAAATGAGAAACGCTTCATTGAGTATATGCTAGAGAACGTAGTGAACTATGGAAGCTTCGAGCTAATTGAGGATGCGTTGTATTGGAGTGAGAAACTGAACGAATGATTGTGAATTATATCGAATATGAATTGGAAGATATGATAAATTCAAAATAAATTGATCATTAATCGATATCTACAACGCATTGACAGTTGAATACAATAATGAAGGTACTTTGTACAATAGAAGTCTTTAATATTACATGTTGACAATGATTCAACAAATCGAAATGACACATTCAGTGTAGTCTTCCAATCGGTACTCATCAATAGGTTCAACGTCGAATTGATTTATCCACACACAATACTCCTCAAACTCAGCTTCAGAATCCCAAATTAACGACCAATGCAATTTCTCTCTAAATTCGGACTCAATGTGGCATTGCTTTCTCATCAATCTAAAAATCTTACTCATACCAGCCGACTGAGTGGTAACATTTCGGTACTAAACATAACCAGACACTCGAAAACCAATCTCCAAGAGAATTCGCTCGGGTCCAGGTTGTCGAAAATGTGTTGATGTTGATAAGCGCGAAAAATTTCCCTCTCTTTCTCGCTCAAATTGTCGGCTTTGATGCGGAATTGGGCGTTTTCAGTAGCGTTGAGTTGACGAAATTGCGAAGCAAGAAGTAGTATTTCATCGCGCGAGAGAATGGAGGTCAGACTCTTCTCGAATGCTGAGAAAATCGCTGAACGAAGTGCCAGTCCTGAAAAGTGACAGAATGACTAACAACCCATAAAATATGATACATCAATGTATCAGAGCCCACTCACCCTTTAGATTCGTGTCCATTTCGATTCTAATTTGAAGCAGTAATACGTGAATCGCAAAGGATATTTATCTGAAGAAACTGTGTCAATTTCAACAATCCATGATGAATAATTGCAATGAATCCATACGCAGAATAAGGAACAGAATCCAAAGATATAAACGAGTGTAGTCCTAACTGCTAGTGCAATGTGGAGTTAGGCGATAGAAGCGAGAGGCGAGAGGGGTGAGACCTGCGCTGTTGCTAGGGGCTGATACACACTAGAAAGGACAGAGATTGGGTGAAGAAGCAGAGTGCATCAGTTGGATATTAGGCTATCTCGCCATGAAGAGACGAATTGGCCGTGCTGACTACCCTCTGTCTCCGGTCTTTCCAGGTCTTCTAAACTCGGCGATCTGGATTGAGTTTTCCATCGACAACAGCCAATGAACAAAGGGAGAAAACAGAAGAAGATTTCTGAAACCACAGTAGCGCCATACTCGGAGTGGCCATCGATAATTGATTGTTTTAGAAAACTTCTGAATCTGCTAACACTCGCACTGATCGATTTTTGTTTTACTGCGACTCTGAAGCGCATCTGTTTCTCTCTCATTCAATCAACGAGTGAGGCTGTAACTACCAGGGTGACAGGCGCTACACAATTCTTTTCCACCCTTCGAATAAAATAATATTAATAATTTTCGAGTTCATTATGATCACGACAAAGCGTCTTTCATTGGGAACTAAAGATGCAGAAGTCGAGGCCGATCTCTCTTCAAGTCGCGTGCTATCTCGTTTCTCTTCCTAAATGATAGACTCCTTGGGGACATTGTAATGGACTCGACTGTTCCGACTCTCGACGACAACGATGTATGATATTAATAATATGGGAGCAGGGCCAGAATTGTGTAGCACCTGCCACTCTGAGACTTGAAGACCGGCTGAAACTCAATGCAATTCCTACTTTATCGTCTCATTTATTGAATTGTATTTTCTCTCATTCATTCAATCAGCAAGCGGTGATGGACAAATTGGATTGCGTTTCAGCCGGTCTTCAAATCTAAGATGTGCATGTGTTATGCAATTATCTCGCGACTGCTTGTTCATGTAATAATTACTATTAACACAACGTGATCATCGCTTACGAAGTATGCTGACACATTTCGAACCAGTCACAGCATTTTCAATAGGAGGAGAGCGAGAAAGAATATATAAGAGAGCACGCGAAAGTGAGAAAGAGCAGAGTAGAGTTGGCAAAACGGCAACGACTCTCCTCAATCGGTGTGTTCTATCTAAGGTCAGAGAAACGAGAGAGCACGCAAATTGAGGAGGGATCTATTTCGAGTGGAGAGCAAAACAAGGTCTTTCAACGAACTTTGTTGGTGTTTTCAGATTTTCCTCAAGAGGGCCGAGTAGCACCGGATTCCGATCACTTTTTGTACTTTTACAGTAGTTTTTATCATTGTTTTCTCATGAAAATCAATAAAGTGCTCGCCGTGGATTTCTGCACACTTTCTGACGTGGTCTACCCGGCGAGACAATGAGCGCAATCGAGAGTGTCAATACTGAAAACAATATACTAATCCCTCAGGATTGTCATTGATATTTTTCAACACAGCAACTCACTCCCAACACTCGCTCTGTTCTATCTAAGTTTTACAAATGCTTTGAAACACATTTCATTCTCTCTCGTACAATCAGAGAGTGAGTGTAATCAAAGTGGGTGGTGAGGATGGATTGAGTTTCAGCCGGTCTTCAATAGTCAGAGTGACAGATGATACACAATGCTCCGTTTGCACCTGTGAGTATAAAAAATATTTTTAAATGTCATACGTCTTGGGAGCGTCAAATTCTACCAGTAATAAATTCGAGCCAGTCACAATTGCCAGGCTGCGTTTTTCATTGGGAGAGCGAGAGAAAAGATGAAACAGCAAATACATCCGACCAGTCCATCTGCAAGTTCAACCTGTTTACTTCACCGGTTATAAATACGGTTTCTTCTAATACGGTAAGAGATACCGTATTTCGACTTGAGTCTCGATACGAAAGTTGTTGGTCAATTCGAGAAAGTAGTTTTTTTTGATTTGGCAACACCAATCCGCTACGATGGCTCCTGATCACGCCGTGCACTACTATGGATATTAGAGAGAGAGCGAATACGAAGAGACCACACCATGATCCTTCCGTAGTTCCAGTGCTAGTAGCCGCGCGATAAAACATATTTTTTAGAACTGGAAGGAAATCTACCGTAGTTTCAGTGCTAGTAGCCGATTGATAATATATATATTTTTAGAACTGGAAGGAAACCTAACAACACTCGCACTATTCGATCTCTGTTTTACTATGATTCTGAAACACATCTGATTCTCTCTCATGCAACCAACGAGTGAGGGGCGGGAAGGCTGGATTGAGTTTCAGCCGGTGCAAACGTAGTTTCAAAGAGCATCATCGAAAGTACTTAGGTTTTACTTTTCAGCAGGATCGGTGATGCAAATTCCTACCGCCGCGGGGCTCTCGAAAATCTGGCGATTCCTCATATAGTACTATCGTACGATTATTTCTCTTTTGAAATCTTTTTAAAATCCTCCGGTCACACAGCTGACAAAACACAATGCTATCGAAATTTGCTTCTTATCGCACCTCACCCCTCAAGTGTTGAGTAATCACCATCTACCCATTTCTGTTTCCATGCGTAGACAATCATTTTAAATGATAACGAAGAGGAAGAAGGTATTTAGTCGTATTGATTTCATTATTACTATTCAGAAACAATCGCTCTTGCATGGATCGCGATCATTATTTCATTTTTGTCGAGGGGCCCGGAGGTCTTCACCAATTCCCTATTAGTGGGACTTTCACAAGTGGCTCGAGAACACTTCATCGCCTTTGAACTTTTTTTCTGCCAGACTCAGTGTACATTACACATCTGGTTATAGTCTCCATTTAAAGCGTGAGCATATCACGATTTCATTTGATTTTATAATTGCTGTCTTCTTTATTAATTTGATTTATTCTATAAAAATTTAGCCGCGAAACTGAAAATGTACCTTTATATTTGATGCTTGTTGATACCGTAATGGATATTGCCAATGTTGATAGTTGGCAGTTCGGTTGTCATAAATAGAAGCATAATCAAAGTAGTAAAAAGAGAAGCAAGATCGTATCATCTCTGAGGGCTCAGCGTAGCTTGCGCAGTTCCCTCCTAAAGCCATCATGGCTATCATCGGACTGAGTGTGTGTTGCACCACCGCTGCGAGTGATCGGGCGGTCTGTCGGGCCAAACTTCCAATCTCCTGGACAAAGGAAGAGTCTCCTGTCTCCGATGCTGATTGCTTACCGCTGCTTGAATCGATGCACGATGGGGACGATGAACGAAATTAGTAGATGATGCTCTTGAAGTCTTAGCCGGCAGCGAAGGGGACGCTGATCAGGATCAGCGGCACGAACGTAACGCCCCGCATTCTGAGAGGACATTGACGGAATGGAAATTTGGTAAAATACTAGCACGGACAACGAATGCGTGAGACAAGAGTGAAATAGCTTGCGCGGCATCGCAAACTCAGAAATGAATGATTATTAGGAAGTGTATCTATCGATCGAGCAAATAGTTCGAAAGTTCTCATCGAACATGTATGCCCGACTCCAGTGCTACAGTAAAAAGCAGAGAAGAAAAAAATTATATTTTTTTCCGCGAGTGTGTATTAATATTGTGGAAGTTAGCAAACGTGAAGTATCTGAATACAAACGAACTATTACGCACCGAGTTAAATGATAACTTTATTTTGAAGATAATGTTATTACTATTTTAAAAAAATATGTAGGCACTCTATCTCTGTAGATAATCGTATACTCCTCGCCCGATTCACATCAGGAAATATTGATTTCGATATTTTGCGGAGAGAGGTCATAGTGAAAGCTCGCTCTGTTTTGCAATGACTTTACTTTTTTGTAAGTGATACGTGTCTACTCTTAGGGACGGCGAATGATAACGGTAAAGATCAATCTGACATTGTGGCTAGGAATGTGAACAACATACTATTTCCAGCGGAGCGCGTCGAGTGTACCTGTAGAATATCTGCACAACTCACTCTGTATCACTCAAAATTTCATATCAGACACAGTGGGGTAAAGGAAGGGTAAAGGAGTATTGTTAGGATTGAAAAATTACAATTGAGATTATGCACCGAGTTATATCATACTTTTCACATTATTTTTTTTATCAAAAGACGGCACAGCACAAAAACGTAGATTTTTAAAAATGAAACTTGGTGTATTGGGGTTATCGAGGGTGCGGATGACGATGGGCATATCCAGTCCCTAGAGGCCTCGTTGGCTCAAGATGACGTCACGAAGGAATCACGTTTCGACGTGATACTCGGCTCCCGAGAGGGCTAATATTAGGCAAAAATTGATTATGAAGTATATGTATATCAACTTTTCGGAAAATATCAAAGTTACTTGTCTAGCTTCCGCCTACGCTCACGTCTTCGTGTACGGAAACCTTCTCGTTTTCGTTCTTTTGCTGTTTATGGAGACGTTGATCGGTTAGATTGTTGTGATGAACAGTATTGAAACGGGCAAAACTGCTCTGGATTTTTTTTTATAGTTGTGAAATTTGCAGCGGCAATGAGCTCACGAACGAAGAAGAAATCATGATCGGCGTCCTCACAACTCGAGAATCATATTGGCAAACATTGCCGCCATACAAGTGTCGCCCCTCCAGACCGATCTGATTGTTTGATGAAAACAGAACAATAAGTGATAATGACGTTTGTGGAATGTTCTGTGTCTAAGATCATTATTATGATAATTTTATATATATTTATATGATAATTCATTAATATATTGTGCATTTTGTCGCGAAATGAGATGAAGAAGAGAATTGAAGAAAGCATCGAAAGAATAATGAACAGGGCTTCCTTTATCAGGTGTTAGGCGAACCCTGCTCAATTCTAAAAAAAAATCAAAATCATATTTGTATGCGAAAAATGATTGGGGGGCAATATATTTCACGAAATCTCGATGTTTAAACTTTCGCAACATTGGGAAAAATTATTGATTCATTATCGGGTTAAACATCTGCGGAATAGTGTGCATCTCGTGGACATGATAAGTATTCAAATCAGCATTCGAAATTTCAAAAAAAAAAAATTTCAACATGTCTTATCAATCAAAATACTATATAAATGGTGTCCAGTATGAAATGATACGAAGAAAATGGTCCTTTTTTGCGTAAACGTTGATCTTCACAAGATTGTTCGTCAACGTTTATAACATTCGGTTTTTTCTCATAAAAAGTATTAGTAGTCTTCGTGCTACCGGTTTACAATTTCAATAAATTGACTGACGTTCTGGACAATCATCAACCTACTTGTTATCGCTCACCCACTTCCGGTATTTTGATACTAGCGGCGCCATACCCATATCATGAAGACACATACTGACTAGTTGAAATGGCGGAATAATTATCTAATTTTCAAGCGATGTGGGTCCCATTAACTTGTTTTATTTTTTCGCTTTCGCACTGAAGTATTTTTTTCGAAAAGTGTGTATCTTAACTATTCTTCCTCGATTCGACACTTTTATTTATTTTGCAGAATAATATGTTCCCATTTCATAAACAACATTAGTTTGGAATACAAACTCTATCACTATTTTTTTCTGAATTTCTCTTCCTCTCTCACCGTTTCTTCTAGGGCGCGCGATTCTCGATGGCATGACTCATCCTTGTATTTGGTAGTCTCTCTCCATACACGCACAAACACCTTCTTTCTCTCAGTAGACGAGGCTGATGTGGCATGAATTGCCTATATTTTTCAGGGGATGCGGGGAGCACCCTTCTTCCCAGCGTTGTTCGTTGGCGCTTCCAAAGCGGTGGGGAAACACTTCGACAGCATTGTCTTCGAGCTTTGCTTCGGGCAAGCCCTCGCCTTCCTCTGTCCTCTCGTGCAAGCATTCAAGCGAGTGTGAGCTTTTTTGTTTCGACTAGGCAGGAAGTTTTGAGGGAAAAAGCAATTTGAGCAACGTTATGAGCATCGCTATGTCTCTGTAACACCATGTGGGAAAAAAAACCATGCATATGAGCTTGAGAATTTGTGCATATCTTCAGCTTACCACTTTCCTGCGTGCAGAAGAGGTGCAACACGATTCGGCATGTCATCGGGATGGTGACCTTCGCAGGAATGGCATTCTTCTGCGCAACCTACACTGCCGGATCTGCGGTGACTTTCAATGTTCTTCAGTCGTGGATCCTTTGCGAATAACAAAATCGATTGATTATTCAGTCGAGAAAAAAACAAGTTACCCATCACAATTCGCGACAGAGTCGTGTTCATGTACATGCAAAATAAATTCAGGGAGAAAACATAACCATCTGAAAATGACCCTGCTCTACAATATGATCTGTATTTCCAGAATGAAATTCGTACCTTCTTCAATGATACACTTCCCTTCTTCAACGGAACACTTGGAGATGTTTGTTTTCATACGTAATTAATTTATCTTCGTATTCAACATATAGCCTTTTTTTGAATATAAATATTTTTCTCGATATTTTCAGCTCACTCATAACACCTTCTCGATTTTAGTTGCCTACTTTATAAAGGTCAGTTTCTGATATATCAAAGTATTATAATTATAAAATGGAAGAATAGCAAAGTAAAGGACCTTTATCATCTGCAATTCTCACATCTCTACGCTTTCATTATTTTCAAGAGTTTTTATTAATAAATCTACTTTCATACGATAATAATCCGCTGATATACTTTTTAAGATGTTTTTGTCGGACATATGGACTGATCTGCAAATTGTGCGTGTCTGCACGGGTTGGGCTGCTTTTGCCTTCCTCGTTTCGGCCGTTACGAGCGGTTTCAAAGCAGTACGTCTGTCGTATCACGTTTCATGACTCCTCACTGAACTAATGTACTAGATCGCGTTGAAGCTCGAACCACTTACTTATAGATTCTGTAGGCAATAAAAACGATTTCTCTGGCACAACGAGCCTCAGACCTGATTATTTTTTCTTAACCCCTCTCTTTCTTAGTTTCGCTATCTGAGGGGAGGTTTCTTTATGCTTGCACGGTTCGCGATGGTCTTCTTTCTTCTCTTTGGATTCGAAGCTGCGTCGAATTTCGTGATCAATATTTGGTAAGTCGTGGAATATGGCTGTCGCATAGGAAAGTAAACTTTAATTTTCATCAAAAGAACCATTGCTGCAATTCATGAAACATTTTCGATATACTTATGTTTGCGTAGACGCATGTGAATGAAAGATAGTTTTTTTCATGATGCATATTTCAGCACACCCGCTTCTCTCATCCATGTATCGTTCGGTGTAATCGCCTGCTTTTCTGCCTATTTGTTTTTCGGTGGAGCAGCCGCACACTGGGTGGTGGGTTTTTTCACTGCCTGTTTTCTCTTGACCTTGTGTTTTTCAAAAAAATTTTTTTTTTTAACGCTTTTGCCTTCCCGGGATAGTGTAATACGCAGTGATCACTAGTCATAGTTTGAAAATTTAAAAAAAACTCTGTTTGAGTCTCACACAATCGGGTATTTAGAACGAGCGCATGGATTTATTCTGGGTGGTATTCATCATTGGCTTCGTTTTGCTCTTGATCACCTTCTTGTTCCTCATTGGAACTCCTGAGGACCCGTACACTTTGTACGAGTAAGTTGTGTTTTCTTCACGAATTAACAGTTCAATAACCTATTTTGTTGTTTGTAGGATTCAAGGTGGGACACTGGATGGAGACTTGACCAACGTTCTCATGTCACTTCATTACTATCAAACGTTCGACAATGGTTGTAATGTTGGCGTTTTTCCACATGATCATGCGCTATTTCAGATGATGCTGCGATGGCTTACATCGCCAATGTAATCCATCCTCTGGTGCGTGAAGTTTCGTTGTAGTGATGACTGGTGTTTTCGACAAATTCCGCAATGCTCAAGCCCTGATTTGCAGGTGAATGAACGAATGACATTGAAAAAGAAAAAAGAGGAAGAGGTGAACAAAGTGAGAGGAGAGCGATGTTGCTGCGAAAGAGGCCTCAGCTTCCGCTGTTCCTGCAATTTTTCCTGCTGCTATAGACATGCGTATCTTCAGAAGCGTGCACAAGCGCAAGTATTCATTCGAAGGTTCATCAAAGTGAGTTGTTTTTGAAATATATCTATTGCATTCTTGAATCAAGATCATAGAAATGAGGTTGTATAACTTTAGTACTCTCCAATCTATGACTTGAACGCTCTGCAAGGAGCTTGTGTGACATTCCTGGTCAGTATGCCTGGAACAACTGGTAAGTGTAAAACATATTCGTGTATATAAAGTTTTATTAGTGTCAAATATTAATAATCTTCTATATTTAAAATTGTTTCAGTCCAATTCGACTTCATCAAGCACGAACATCTCGAGAAAGAGCTCGGTGAAGTTCCGAGCCAAATTGTAGAGTGCGTAATTCCCGTCTTGTTCATGGCAAGTTTATTGTATTTAAAAAATAATTAAACCCGAATTGGTACATTTTCCTCTTTCTTTTTAATCACATTACTAAACATACACGTTCGAACATTTTGACAACGATGATACTAGCCTATGCAATCAGAAAAGCTTTATAATAAATAATCTTTGATGATTGGGTTCTGGAAATAGCAGGAGCGAGGCAAGAACAACTTTTTTCCGTCGTTTGCGAAGCCTACTTATTTTATCTTCAGATACTGGCAACGGGGGCATGTGCATACTTCAAACGGGAACCTGAAGCGTCGTTGCGAATGTTTAACGTGACAACGGCTCTCATGCTACTTGGACAAGCAATCGTGTTCTACGTCCTCCTCAGGAACGAAAATGTGAGAGATTCTGGCTATTATTTGTAAGAAATATAAAGAATATAAAAATAACAACTGTATCATTCTAATGTGTAATATGGAATGACCATCACGGATATTTCAGTTTCTCGGATACTCTCTGGACGGTTTCACCTTCTTCTTCATGCTCGTCTTCGCTATCTGTGAGCCGCTCTGCATATTTTTTAAAATCCATAAACTATTCACTCACTAACTCACTCCAATAATGAATATTCTAGTTGATGTAGCTTAGTTCTCCCGGGTATCTGCACTCGCGATCTCTTGTTCAAGGACCATTCGTAATTGAAAGGTTATTATTTTCAAGATATGCTCCCGGCATCTTTCGACGTCCTCAATAAATGCTATGATTCGAACGTCGGGACTATCTGGTTCACATTGGTCCTTTTGGCAACGTGAGTTTGAAAATCAGCTTTTAATGGCAATAGGAATACTCAAATTGTTAGCAAAAATGAGATAGAGCGGAACAACTAGGATCTGCGATAATCTAAGAGCTGTAATTTCTTTCATTCAGCCGGTTCACCATCTCGACCTTTTTCAAGCCCGTCCAGGAGGCCCTGAACAACTCGAAGCACTGGGCGTATTTCTACTTTTTCGTCCTTCCAAATGCCATCGTCTTTCTCCTCTACATGACCATTCCCATGGTAATTTGGGAGTATCGGCAATTTTCATGATTTTCAGAAAATAAGAAATTCGGGGTGGTGAGAACCGTTGAAGTACCGACTATCTCGATGTTCTGAAACTGTTCAATATTGCAGATCGAGGCATGCTGCATCCGGTTCAACCCTTCGCCTGCAGTTTCTGCAGCAGAGCAGACGGACCAGTCTTCAGTGTCTGCAGAAGATTGCAGCGCTGCCGTACTCGCCGATGGCCCACCTCCTTCAACGACGGGACTACTAACGCGAGTACGCGCATTCTTCGCAAGGCGTCGTCGGGATGCTACGGACGATGATTCCTCACATGCATTCTTGAATCCTAATTTGGACACAACCTCAGAGATGCCTGAGAGAAGAAGGCATGGGAAACGATACACACCTACTCATACTTCCCCGAATAATTCTGATTCAACTGATGTAATTGTCGGATCTGTAGACGAAGTACGTGGCGATGAATTGTAGAGTTGCATCGCAGGCTCCGTTTTTGTTTATATGAAAATAATCGCCATATCAGTGCAATGTTGTTTATCTAATAGATTCCCCTCTTTTTCTTTCACCTTATCGCCTTTTATAGATTCTCCTTCCCTTTTCCATTCCTCGTCCTACTCCATAAGCTATGTCACTCTCTCACTCCAATATTAAGCCCAATTATAATTCTCATTGATCCGCATTCTATGTCTGGTGCTAGTTTAGACGCTTCTGAAGTTATATTTTACTCAACATCGTGGTTTGACAGTTAAGTAGATTGATATTCATCTAAAAGATAAAAGATAATTCATAAAACGATCTGAATCCTTGTTTTACTCACCATAATTTCATGAAAATATCAATGCATTAGATGTCTTAGGTTCTTCACGGGGAGCGAGAGGGAAACAGTGTGAAGCTTGCATTCGCGCGACGTAGCGATATCGCTACCTCCCCCCCCCCCCCGAGGAAGCGATGCTGACTAAACTTCTGATTGGAATCGACTTACTAACTAGCCTTTTCACTACCTTCTTCGTCTGGTCTCGTAAAGCCAATCAGCTCCCAATTCGAGCTCTTCCATCCACTGCTCATCAGCATGTATATTGATACGAGGAGGGTAAAATAACATTAATTTAAGCAAAGAAAATATGCAGTACGACCCAATAATCAATTTCACTAAACTGAGCTTTTTTTTCATAGAAACATTGCTCAGTTGCTCGAATGATCATTTCGTCGTGTATTCGTTGTGAGCGTGATCAATATTTATCACCAGCAGCTTGATATTCATCAGTAGAGTAGCGAATAACCGTGGACAATGAAAGAGATCTCAGACGATTAACTTTACCCAAAGATTCTTGGCACTGGTCGTTATTCTTTCATCACACAGGCAGATTTGGCTGGAGGGAAGACACTTGAATGGCTGCAATATTTACTGGAACGATTCCCGAATTATGTGGAGGTCGATTTCTTCTTCGTCTATGAGCCGATTGCCTCTGAAAATTTCGAAACGTAAATAATCATCCATAGTCCTGCACAGTCCACTAAGGTACAATACTTAGGGCACGAAAAAAACTAAATTTTCACTTTTTCACATAATTTGGATGTTTCCATTTCTGAGGGCGATTTTCGTTCAGAGGTCATTCCAAGACACGATGGTAGCATATCCATGGAATATCCGCTTCCCAGCTTTTTAGAGCATTTGGATAACTTTCCCGCCCGCGGCAACCGAAAATCCGAGGTCAATCGATTTTCAACCCAATATTTTTATGTGCTGAATCCGAATTTCGATATGAGAGCCCATGATATCATTAATGAAAAAAAGTTAAAATGTCGAAAAATAGCCGATTTTGAAAATTTATACACCTCGGATTTTCCGTTGCCACGGGCGGGAAAGTTATCCAAATGCTCTAAAAAGTTGGGAATAGTTTATTCCATGGATATGCTACCATCGTGTCTTGGAATGACCTTTGAGCGAAAATCACCCTCAGAAATGGAAACATCCAAATTATGTGAACCTCAACAGAATTCGCTCAATTTCGCCCTCAACCTCAACAGAATTCGCTCAAGTTTTCCACCGTCGACGTCGAGCCGAAGTTTCCCGCAGATTAGAAGGTATGTTCTCAGAAAAGGTATTCACTCAAACTCAGTCACTTCTCTGAAAAGTTGATTTTCAAAGGATTTTCTTAGCTATCGTACATCACAAACAGAACCTAAAATTTTTATATTAATTTCTTTTCCTTCACTATTCTCTCTAAGAGCATATTCCAATTTTTTTTCTTATTTTTTATCCACTCCGAATTCCGGAGAAAAATCGCACGATGAAATATTACTAGAAATACGGTTAAAACGTGAGCACACTAGAATGGGTTACGGTAGTATCGCCCAGCACGTGGTCCTACCGTAATTCCTAGTTCGTATCTAATGTTCATAATAATTGCTCTCATTTTTATCGTAGTTCATGTAATATTTCACCCTGAGATATTAGTATTTCCCCGGAATTTCGGTTTATGAAAATCAGAGAAGAAAAATTGGAATATTTGGATGAGGATTAGCGGAAAGTAAAAAAGGGAAATCATTTGGGTTCTGATTGTGATGTACGATAAATTTAAATATATGGAACAGCGTCTTCACGTATCAGATCCGAAAGTGCGACTCTCGAGCTTCAGAATACAATTTTTATTAAATAATATATGTATATATACAGTATCCTCCATAAGTCTTCGCGCTTTTTCATTCTTTCATAACTTTCGACTCATGATAGATTTATGGGTCAACCTTTGATATGTCATAGCACACCCACCGAGTGCTAGGGAGATGCCATTGGGATATCAGGGAACTCCCTGGTTGTTGCGTAGTGATGACGTAATCAAGCAATTCTTTTCCAAACAATCAAAATTCTTACATGGATTTTTCCTCAGACTTCCTACTCGGTGTGATAATAGAAGGCCTCAATACCTTTTCGATGAGAATATGTACTCATGGGAAGATGACGTACAGTGACTGTTTTAAATTAGGGTCACGAAAAAAATGGATTTTCGTTCAGAGACATGCTAGAGACTCGTTCAAAAGCTCAAAATGATCCTTACCACAATTCCTGATGATCCTCGATGTTTGGTAACGATAGCTCTTAATTTAACATCAGGGCACGAAAAAAACTATTTTTTTTCTAAATTTCACTTTTTCACATTACAAAAATTTGGATGTTTCCATTTCTGAGGGTGATTTTCGCTCAAAGGTCATTCCAAGACACGATAGTAGCATATCCATGGAATAAACTATTCCCAACTTTTTAGAGCATTTGGATAACTTTCCCGCCCGTGGCAACGGAAAATCCGAGGTGTATAAATTTTCAAAATCGGCTATTTTTCGACATTTTAACTTTTTTTCATTAATGATATCATGGGCTCTCATATCGAAATTCGGATTCAGCACATAAAAATATTGGGTTGAAAATCGATTGACCTCGGATTTTCGGTTGCCGCGGGCGGGAAAGTTATCCAAATGCTCTAAAAAGCTGGGAAGCGGATATTCCATGGATATGCTACCATCGTGTTTTGGAATGACCTCTGAACGAAAATCGCCCTCAGAAATGGAAACATCCAAATTATGTGAAAAAGTGAAAATTTAGTTTTTTTTCGTGCCCTGATGTCAAATTAAGAGCTATCTTAAGAGCCAAACTTTGGGGATCATCAGGAATTGTGGTAAGGATCAATTTGAGCTTTTAAACGAGTCTCTAGCGTGTCTATGAACAAAAATCCATTTTTTCGGGACTTTATTTTGAGACAGTCTAAAGACACTGTACGTCATCTTCCCATGAGTACATATTCTCATCGAAAAGGTATTGAGGCCTTCTATTATCACACCGAGTAGGAAGTCTGAGGAAAAATCCATGTAAGAATTTTGATTGTTTGGAAAAGAATTGCTTGATTACGTCATCACTACGCAACAACCAGGGAGTTCCCTGATATCCCAATGGCATCTCCCTAGCACTCGGTGGGTGTGACATATCAAAGATCTATCATGAGAAGAATGAAAAAGCGCGCAAAGACTTATGGAGGATACTGTATATATGAGTGACTTTCGGAGTCAGTGATAATAGTCTTGGCAAAGTGAGAAAAAAAAAGAATTTCCTCAAGAATGTGTGCAGTGACAGTACTCGATGAGTGTTGCTCAGGCGCCATTGGTTTAGTGTTCTAGATCATTCTCCGCTATATCACGGAAGTTTCAAAACTACCGTAATCCTATGCACTTTGCTATTTCGCAAACGTTCCAATAGAGTGGTATCTCTAAAATTGTAGAATATTCATGTGTTCACGCAAACCAAATTTAAACTTGATCAGATTCAAACTCATCGAAATAAAATTCGACTTTAGTTAGTGCAATTTTAGCGTGAGAAGTACACTTATAAAAGTCGGCTTCTATTTTATTGGTTGCAGTAGGATAAAAAAAAAGGTCGCAGTAAATGCGAAATTTGTCCCAACATCCCCCGATTGATTTTCCAAATATTTTCACAACATATATTTCTACAATAAGAAAGGCATATCGGATATCACCCTAAAAAGAAAATTGCAAAAAAATCGAAAACTTTTATTTTTTGTTCGATGAGTTTCAATCTGATCAGGTTGAAATTTGGTGTGCGTGAATATTCACATGAATATTCTGAAATTTTGGAGATACCACTTGATTGGAACGTTTGCGAAATAGCAAAGTGCATAGGGTTACTGTAGTTTTTGAAATTTCCGCCATAGGGCGGAGAATGATCTAGACCACTAAACCAGTGGCGCCAGAGGTACCCTCTTCGAGTACTATCACTGCACAAACTTTGGGGGGAAATGGGAATTTTTTTCTTCACTTTGTCAAGTATCTGTACAAATATGTTCACTGACTCAGAAAGTCACTCATATTTTCTGTTGTTGCTACAGTATGTGGAAATCATTTCATGTTACTCTATGAATTTAAGCACAACGAAAAAACTCGACAAGTACTTTATTTTTCACAACTATTCCAACATCAAAAATCGTTTTTAGTTGGATCTTTAAAATTCAATCAGAAGCTCTAAGGTCGCACTCAGATCTATCGATTCGATTCGATCGATTGTACAAACTCTGATCGATTTTGATTTGAATTTAATTATGGAAATCTTCCAAAGATGAAAATTTCAGAGAAATGACTGATTTTGAGTGCTTACCATTTTAGTTCAAATAGGTTCAAAATGTACTTACATGTTGTCAGGAATCTCATAAAATATCAGCTCACCAAAAATTTAGATAAAGATCGGCTCAGTTTGAAAGAAGCTATGATTAACCATACATCAAAATAACAAATTATCATTTCTGGGAAGTATTCACATGTTATCACGGGTCAAATGGGTGAAGAGCTAACAGCAGCAGTGACAACAGTGATTGCAGTCGCTGAGTTATCCGATACCACCGTGGTCGTAGTCGATCTGGGTCTTATTTGAATAATCAGTTGGAATACGGATTCATTTTTTTTGAGTAAACTCTGGTCATTTCCAGAAAGTTACATTGTCATTTTGAGAGAGAGCATGTACCTTTGCCGTCGTTCAAAATGTCAAATGGAATGCTTATCCCACCTTGATAGATGGAGAATAGTAAGAAGATGCTGTCGGAATGATTTATTAACAACGACCATTGCAACTGCGGCAGAGAAACCTACAATAAGTGTGGAAGCAGCTAAACAAATATCACTAACATTTAGTGTCAATTATTAGCCCGAAAAAATAAAATAGCACTTTCATCAATTCTGCGGGAACTAATTGGAAAGACAACAACATCTGAATTAAAATTAGACGGTTTGAAATAGGTGAATAATACCTGACAGACTATTCCGGGAATAGATATTGCGAAAGTGACCATGCCGATTTTCATAAGCATTCGCTCTTTGTCTTGTATTTTGCGCTACCGACAAGGTTTCGGAGACTTTTCGCAGCAATCAAATACAAAATAATAATAATTATACTTGTAAGACACATTTCGATTAGAGTTATCAGATGAGTATCATACTGAAATATAAATATTTTCTGAAGATATTATTAGATTTGTAAATACCCATGGTGGAAAGCTTTCGTCGGCAAATCTAAGTAGAATACTTCTTTGCATTTATAGTAGTGCATAGATCTGAAATTGTGTGATTTCTGAGAAGCAGTTTAATGTTCCACCTGAATCCATGAAGTGCGAAAATGGATATTGAAAAGAGATAACTGAAGAAGATTGAAATGGGAAGCATTTTCTTCCACATCTAAAGATTTTATATGTTTCTGTTAAAGTAATGAAACTATTAAAAGCTCCACCGTATCATGACGAGCCGGACTCATGATTGCAGTAAGTCGATTGAGTGCAACAAAGCAATTCAGAATGTCTTGAGTGCACGGGCACATGTAAGAAAGTCTGGAAAATAAATGTGGAAATGAAAAATCTTTAATTTCTTGTTTAAAACTCTATGCAAACGTGAAAGCAAAACTAATGATTACCTTTAGAATTATCCAAACTTCAGCGAGGTATAAAAACACCAGAAAGGGCAAATATATGAAATAAATCAAGAGGATGCAGTCAATTGGCTGCATTAGATCGATCTTGAGCCAGCAATGTAGTAGTGTTCTGTAGACCCAGGATATACACCTGAAAGTGAACCTTGAAAGAAACCCAGAAGATTCCTCAATAATATATTTTTGCTCTCTGTAGATGTGTAGTTCGGCGAAAACACCTTTGCGTACAATAAGGTCTACCTACATTAGAATACCTACATTGATAGTTTTTTCTCTCTATACTGACTACACGTGGTGACACGGCGGGATCACAATGTACGAGGTTCGGCGAAAACAAACGGGCAACGTTAGGGATACCTGAGAGGCTTCTCACAAGTTTTTATTCTCGCTAGACCAGGCAAAAAAATGCTCGCAATATTTATGCGCCTATTCCGGCTAGAAAAAAGTAAATGTACTGATTTTTTCTCACGCGAAGTTAAGCGTATTTTCAACAGCTATGTGTTTCGTCTATGAGCAAATACCTGGTAAAACATACAACTACAATCATTTATGTGTGAAACATAAATAGTGCCACGGACAACCAGCAACAAAGAATTTGAACTTATTTTAATCTGATATTTTAATGCAACTCCAAAGATCAAAAATGCTCGAAAAAATCATAATAAATACCACAAAATTCAAGCCATAATCTAGAGTGACACTCTTTGGGCAAATAATCCTCTTGATAACACTTATTGTATTGTCACACTAAACCGAAAGTTATTGGTATGTGCGTAAAATAACATTAATTTAAGCAAAGAAAATATGCAGTACGACCCAATAATCAATTTCACTAAACTGAGCTTTTTTTTTCATAGAAACATTGCTCAGTTGCTCGAATGATCATTTCGTCGTGTATTCGTTGTGAGCGTGATCAATATTTATCACCAGCAGCTTGATATTCATCAGTAGAGTAGCGAATAACCGTGGATAATGAAAGAGATCTCAGACGATTAACTTTACCCAAAGATTCTTGGCACTGGTCGTTATTCTTTCATCACACAGGCAGATTTGGCTGGAGGGAAGACACTTGAATGGCTGCAATATTTACTGGAACGATTCCCGAATTATGTGGAGGTCGATTTCTTCTTCGTCTATGAGCCGATTGCCTCTGAAAATTTCGAAACGTAAATAATCATCCATAGTCCTGCACAGTCCACTAAGGTACAATACTTAGGGACCACAACGTGGATACCCGACTTTGTGCAATCTGGTCCGAAGTAGGCTCATTGTGACCGTCAGTGTCTCAATATCATTTTTGCTTTTGGACGTATGTCGATAACTCTTCTCCGAAGCCCATGAGAGCTTTGAAAGCGCGCGCGACTCCCTCATTCAGGGAGGGGAGAGAGGCGAGACGAGAGAGACAGGGGGCGGAGCCTCTCTCGCACGCGTCTCTCTCACTCCCCCCGCTCTCTCGCCTCGCTCACCCTGCTCTCCTCTCGCGATCGAGCACAAATCGGGGGAAATTATTAAAATTCCATTTTTTTGTTTAAAATTCCTCATAAAAATACAAACTAAAAAGTAAGTAAAGTAAAGTTTCACCCGACTTCGAGACTGGGCTCGCGGGAGATCACTGCTAGGCCAGTGATACATTGGGCTTGTCAGTCTGGAGTGCCCACCTTTTCGCCAGACCTATTTACCACGTGATCTTGTCACTACCAATTTCCCGTCCCCAATGGGTGGGCGCCTTGGTGAGGCGGAGGCGGTTTCACGACCGGGAATCGAACCCGTGAGGATGGAATGAAAATGGAATAAAAGGATGGAAATACAAACTAACAGAATATAATCCGGCGAGCAGTGTGCTTGCACCGGAAATGCCCTAATCACCCTATTCCCAACCTTAATATCGGGTTTTTACCTACTCAGAATTGTCAGATACTACTTGCCGGCCCCTTAATCGATAGGAATTCGTAATAGCTACCGATCAAGCTTTTGGGCGAGTGATTTGGTTGCGAATGAACGTTGTGCTCCCTCGATCTCTCTTTCGAGGGAAATCGGGTGGACCAAAAGTGCAGTCCCTAACAATACTGAAATTTATCTGCTTACCATCTCGAGAAACAGCAGCAGTAGGAACACGAGGAGGTTGCCGTACACGAAGACGTGAGCGTAGGCGGAAGCAGGTGTGGTCGCCTTGGCTAGAGGAGCGAATCCGAACAGGATAAGGTAACGGCTGCAAGAGGATATGTTTCGGCTAGATTTGTGTTATATACCATCTTACAACTTCTCATCGGAAATGATAGGGTGTGACCAAACGGATAAAAATACGCTCACATAGTCGTACTTTCCTAAAAATCAGAAAGCTGAGCTTACGTGGACATAATTACTAGTGAGAACCACAATGAGCCGATGGAGTAGTCCTTGTACGCTTCGTTGATGAGAAAGAATGCGGCCGGTAGAGTCACTGAGAAAAAACTTTTTATCATTGCGACTTGATGAACTAGCCCTCGAGCAGGGGGGGGGGGTGTAATCATGCCTACGAATTGAAAAATGTTTTTTTTTAACTCACGAATTGCATAGATGAAAATGAAGATGATTGTGACGACGATAAGAATGATCTGCCAGACAATCTTCAATGCGACAATAGTTATTCCCAACGCAATTTCAATTTCAAATAGAGAACTACTAATGATTATCAATTCCTAATCGATGGGTGAACAAATAGACTCACGCTGTCTAAGTAAAGCAGTAAATGGGAAATAATTGCCTCCAGAATGAGCTGGACAAAGTTGGAAATCGTGAAGTCCCTTCTCATTTTGATTTCTACGGAGAGAGAACTCCGAGCGATTGCAACTACCTGCAACACTTCTTGGTATATTATTCGAGGTTTTTCTTCATGCTTAGAGAACTCACAAATATGAGCGGTTGAGTGACGTAATCTATGATCTCGATGGAGACCCCGAGTGTCCGCAACAGTTCTCGCACCAGCTTCATTTGAACTGCAAAGGGAAATTGAATAGTATTCTCGAGCTCCCAACCAACCAATCAGTCCGGTCATTCCAACGAGAAACGCCACACAGCAGCCTTTCGCTACGTTTATGGATCCAAAGGGCGATGCCTGCAAGTGTTCTTCGGCACTCATGTATCATCTAAGACTGATAACTGACCTTGTAGAATTGCCAAATTTCGTTCTTCACTACCCAGCTGAAGTAGCTGAAGTACTCCTAAAAGAGGACTTTTGTTCAGAATTCGTCAGGATCCTCTCACCAACAGGTATTGTCATTTGTGTGAAGAAACGGCCGTCGCCCTGCTGTCTCTCAATTTCGTCTCGTGTCTGAGCAATGCACGGTCAGAACAACAAACGCTCATCAGAAATATGTGCAAGGAGCAAAATAACAACCTGGCTTAGCAACTGTTTCTCGTATTCTAGCGCCGCATTGGCCGCACTGAATGGTTCTGCGACAACTTCTGCTGGTGGATTCTCTGGAACTGAACTGGACATTGAAATGAACCTAATTACATGTGTTTCTAACCGATCAGAGGTCCAGTTGAGTCTCTTCTCCTTTGCCTGTTTCGCCTCTGTTCAGCCTGCGCTGAGGCTTTCGGTTCGAAAGTGATGAGCGTGGCGATATCTTGCTTGACGCAACGGGGGATCTGCTTTTTCATCACCGCTTGCCTGTATGATGTCTTTCTTTTTCTATAAATGATTTACTCGCACCTCAAGTCGTGAATCGGCGATTCGCAGATGGAATGAACAAGAAAGAGCGATAGTGAGAGCGACGAGAGGAGGAACGAAAAGTAGCCAAAGAAAAGACTCGTCGAAGAACTGAAGTAACACTGAATCAGTCTCAAATGAAGATTGCGTTACTAATGCAATCACGATATAACCTATTTCTATATAATGACTAAGCTCGATTATATGTCTAATAGTGATGTTTGATGCACAGAGGTTGAGAACTAACCAATTTGTCGGTTAGAGCCTCGCAAGAAACCTGACCTAGCCCCACGCACACTGTAGCTATCAATGTTGCCCGTTTGATGTGTTCTTGAGGACTGAAATTGGACTGATTCGTTCTGAGCATCTCATGCGCAATGACACCATCTTATCCGATTAAAACAGAACTGCGAAATAAACCTTACCAAATGTGCTAACCCATAGGGGAATCTTGGTGATAAGGGCGAGAAGAGGCGGCAGGGTGATATAATATCACCAGGTCAACTTCTGATAATGTGGAGGATAGTCAGGGAAATAGTTGTGCAATTTTCACCTGGATCTGTTGCTCGTCGTGATCTGGAAAGTTTTGCGTTGAAGAATATATCGAGTTCCTCCTGTGAAGTCAATTTAGTTCCCAATAGAGGTTCAGTATAGTAATAATACTTCTCTTAATTTCCCAACAGTTCTGTGTCTGATATAGGTCGAAAATGCATGCAACTAATTGGAAAGGTTGCGTTGAAGAATATATCGAGTTCCTCCTGTGAAGTCAATTTAGTTCCCAATAGAGGTTCAGTATAGTAATAATACTTCTCTTAATTTCCCAACAGTCCTGTGTCTGATATAGGTCGAAAATGCATGCAACTAATTGGATGTAACTAACTTTAGAGGCGGCCGGTGTGATGGTGTAGAAGGTGCTCATGCCACCAACGCTGAGCGCGATGGCCACAGTACGACAGCTTGTGCATTCCCACCGTGCATTGGAGCCTGAAATGGATACCTGAGTATCAGCTCAATCAAATTGTTGCTAATAGATCGAACTTTGTTGGATGATAGCGCGAGATGATTGGGATGCAGAAGGAGAGGAGTTGAGCGAAGCAGATGTCGTCGGCGATTTTGGTGTACTCGTTGACACCGGCCAAAGGAGAGATGGCAAGGAGGAGAGCGGGGAAGATGACGCCATAGTCGCGCATGTGGTTGTGCTTGCAGTTCAAAAGCGATACAAATGATGATGAGATAAATTTGAATACCAAGAGAACAAGAGCAAGTAAGCGACTAAAGCTTGATGTTGTGGGAGCAATGAGAAATTGTGAACCGTGATAGCTTTTGAGAGGAGAAGCTTTTATCTATGGGTATCTGCTAGAATAAAGGTTTACCACTCTCCCTCGTGAAATGAAACCGCGCCCGCGGTTGCGAAGTGATTCATAGTTCGTTATCAATAAACACTATTCTAATGCGAAAAGGTTTCGCCACTAAAACGTGAGAAGAAGGAAATGTTGAAATATTGGTGGAGCTTCAAAATCTCGGCATATCACGCGTGTCGCCCAATATTCGAATAAAGGCTAGCACATTCAAAAAAGTCGAAACTAAGCTGAAGTCATTTTTCGATAGCCCATAGGGTCCCACACAAGATATCATCGGGCTTTTCCCCCTAGGGTCGCATTTAGCGATAAGGTAGGACATCCAAATTTTCGAGAGCCGAGAAATCCGATTTTCGGGTCGATGTGGTGCCTTCCAGAATGGTCTGGGAGCTTCGTCGTCAACAGAGTGTTCCTACGGTGGTGATAAATACGCCTGAGCAACTGGCATCTCAATATTTGATTTTGAATTTTCGTAAACCGATTAAAATGAATAACTTTTACCACAAAACGAAGCCAAAGGATTTCTTGAGCTCCCTCGATCAAGCTCGCGAAGACGAATCGAATGATATGCTGAAGGTATAGTCTACCGGGGTGCGGAACTGAGCTAATCGCGTTGTTAATCTATTTTGCAATTTTCTTCAAAGAAATGAATCTCATCTATTGTTCTCTCTCTCATTTCGCCCTCGAAGCCGGTCTCTTCGAGAGGGAGAACGAGGAATAAGAGGGCGAACAATGGTTTTCCCTCTCTCGATTTGTGAGAAATCATAAAATGAGAGGTAGAAAAGATTACCAACGCGATTAGCTCAGTTCCGCACCCCGGTAGACTATACCTTCAGCATATCATTCGATTCGTCTTCGCGAGCTTGATCGAGAGAGCTCAAGAAAACCTTTGGCTTCGATTTGTGGTAAAAGATATTCATTTTAATCGGCTTACGAAAATTAAAAATCAAATTTTGAGATGCCAGTTGCTCAGGCGTATTTATCACCACCGTAGGAACACTCTGTTGACGACGAAGCTCCCAGACCATTCTGGAAGGCACCACATCGACCCGAAAATCGGATTTCTCGGCTCTCGAAAATTTGGATGTCCTACCTTATCGCTAAATGCGACCCTAGGGGGAAAAGCTCGACGCTATCTTGTGTGGGACTCTATGGGCTATCGAAAAATGTATTAAAGCTTATGGGTTAAAAAAATGTGCCAACCACCCCCTGATTTTACTCGAATATTAGGCGATACGCGTGATATTACAATAACGTATGTTGTACATGTGCAAAAGGGAATGTGTCATTTCTTGAACCCAAACCTATGTTTTGTCGGCAACACCATTATCGTAACAGGTGTGGAGAGCTGATAAGAGCATTGTCACACTTTATGTGAAAGATTATCATTGTTTGCACAATATTACGCTGCTCATTCTTGAACAATAAAACAAACATTTCTGACGAACGTTTCTGAAAGAATGATCGGGTTGATTTAGGATCTCTGTAGGAAGGGGCCACCAGGCTACAGACTAGTTTTCGTATAATGTAATTTATTAACTTACATCTTCTCATGAGTTGCTTACGACAACCATTTCACGATTTCGCGATTTCGATATGAATGTTTTTCACAGTCTATGGTTTATGAGAGGAATCGCGAGAGATTCGAGAGAATTGACAAGGGAACCGCAAAAGTACCCCGCGGTCCCGGTAAAATTTGTTGCCATGGGTCGAAAGATACCCCCCAGGCGGTAATAAAACCGTTTTGAAAAATGACCGCACTTTGTTCCTAAGCACCTAAAAAAGTCATTAAAAAATTATGGAAATTCGCTTGCGCGGTGCTCGGAATAGACTCAGAATTTTAAGGGAATCAGGAACGTGTTCTCGTAGCGTAGTGGATAGTGCGCTATTAATTTTTGGGGTAAGCGAAGAGTACAGGTTCGCTTCCTCTGGGTTCGAAAACGTTTTTGCAGCATTTTCCACTTCTTTTTATATTGCTGTCATTACATTTTGTTTCCCATCTTCGTGTATTTGCATAATTTCACAGTTTTGAATCACCAGAGCAATCACCAGATTTTCGAGAGCCCTGCAGATTTTGGAAAAATTTCCCCCGATTTCGCAGCAAAATAAGTTAAATACTTCGAATTATGCTCTTTCAAACTGCGTTTGCCGATTTTTGATATCACGTCTCATCTTGGAGTATCGTTGGGTCAGAAGTTAGGAACACTATGAAATTTTCGAACAAATTCGCTTCAGGAAAACAGTCATACTTCGCTTCAAAATTATGCTAGAGACAATTCCTAAAAAGCGTTCGAATGAGGAGACACAAAGGGAAACACATATCATGTTGATGATGCCATTCCTCATCCATGCGCTGGATCGGGGCTGTCGGTTTTTTCTAAAACGAGGTATATAACTTTACAAATAACGATTTCTACAATTCCAGTAGAATTCAGGATTTCGTCCGCACCTCACAGAAAAGAAAATGGTTTTGGTTGCACAAAATTGCGAACGATGATAGCTTAAAGTGGAGCCGAACTGTGATCGACTGGTACCCACGAAAGCGCAGAGGAAAAGGCAGTCCACCATCACGATGGAGCGATATCTTCCGAAAGACAATCGGCGCCCACTTTCTCAACGAAGCAAGCAATGTCACGTGGAATGCCATGCACACCAGAGCCCTCATCTGACCTTCCCTAACCCTCTCAGAAGGGAGAAGACTCTATTGACCTCTTGATAAATAAATGTGTTGGTGACAGTCGTTTCTCAAATCACTTTCGGCTCTTATTGGAATAATCGGTATTAGTAAAGTTACATAACTTTTTTGAAAAACCGACCAAACCGATCCAGCGCATGAACCAGGAATGACATCACCAACATACGAAATGTTTTCCTATGCCTTCGAATTCGAACACTTTCTTGTAATTGTTTCTAGCATAATTTTAAAGAAAGTTATGGCTGTTTTCGTGAGGCAATTTTGGTCGTAAATTTCGTAGTGTCCCTACGTTGACCTACCTATACTCGAAGATGAGACTTGATATTGAAAATCGGCAAACGCAGTTTGAAAGAGCATCATTCGAAGTACTTAAAGTTCACTTTTCAGCAGAATCGGGGAAACGTTTTCCTACGTCCGCTAATACCCCGAAACTCGAATCTCTCGCGATTCCTCTCATAATTACAGTATCGTCCATAAGTCATGGGTCACTTTTTCATTCTTTCATAACTTTTGACTCGTATGAGATTTCTTGCTCATACTTGGTCATGACACAGCACACTCACCGGGTGTTAGGATTATGCCATTGGGATATCACAGAACTCCCTGGTTGTTGCGTAGTGATGACGCTATCAAGCAATACTTTTTCAAACCATCAAAATTCTTACATGGATTTTTCCTCAGACTTCCTATTCGTTGTGATACTAGAAGGCATCAATACCTTTTCGATGAAAATATGTACTCATGGGAGGATGACGTACAGTGGCTCTAGACTGTTTCAAAGTAGGGTCCCGAAAAAATGGATTTTCGTTCATAGACCTGCTAGAAACTCCTTCAAAAGCTCAAAATGATCCTTCTCACAATTCCTGATGATCCCCAAAGTTTGGTAACGATTGCTCTTAATTTGACCTCATTACACGAAAAAGACGAATTTTTCACTTTATCACATAACCCTATTTTAGATGTTTACATTTCTGAAGCCGAGTTTCGTAAAAAGGTCATTCCAAGACACGAGAGTAGCATATCCATGGAATATACAATTCCCAACTTTTTAGAGCATAAGGATACCTTTCCCGACCGCGGCAACCTAAAATCCGAGGTCAATCGAATTTCAAAATCGGCTATTTTCGACATAATGAATTTTAACTTTTTTCATTAATCATATCATGGGCTTTCATATCGAAATTCGGAGTCAGCACACAAAGATAAACCAGAAAAAAATTTAGTCAGAAAGTTCGGAGAGACAATTTTTTTCGACTAATGATGGGGGTATCATGGTAATTTTTTCGGTTGAAAATCGATTGACCTCAGATTTTAGGTTGCCGCGGGCGGGAAAGGTATTCAAATGCTCTAAAATGTTGGGAATCGTATATTCCATGGATATACTACCTTTGTGTCTTGGAATGATCTTTGAACGAGAATCACCCTCAGAACTGTAAACATCCAAAATAGGGTTATGTGATAAAATGAAAAATTCGTCTGTTTCGTGTCCTGAGTTCAAATTAAGAGCTATCGTTACCAAACTTTAGGGATCATCAGGAATTGTGAGAAGGATCATTTTGAGCTTTTGAACGAGTCTCTAGCGTGTCTATGAGCCAAAATCCATTTTTTCGGGACCCTACTTTGAGACAGTCTAAAGCCACTGTACGTGATCCTCCCATGAGTGCATATTTTCATCGAAAAGGTATTGAGGCCCTCTATTATCACGCCTAGTAGGAAGGCTGAGGAAAAATCCGTGTAAGAATTTGCATTGTTTGAAACTTCTGATCAATTGCGATGACTGCGTCGAATAGTGGAAACTTCAGGTCGGGACACTGAAAGCATATTAACATCATTGTGATTCATACATATGTTTTCGAATATTTCTCAATCATTTTAACTCACTCTTCCAGGCATTCGAGATGGGGTCGTACAAATGCATTGTCAATTTATCTTCAAAAGGAACTTTGCCTGAATAGGAGAAAAATCGTTATTTTTCATCATTCAAATAAAGCAAAAAATTACCCACCAAAGCCGTAGAGTAGGCGATGAGAATCATCGCACACCCTTTCGACGGTCTTGATCGACTTCAACTTGTCGCCGTTCGTCTTGTTTTTCAGGTAATCCTACAAATTGGGAAGGTATATTTGTTCTTTCACACTTAATGAACGAACCTTCGATTCATTCACCAGCTCAGCGCAATCGAAATCACTCATGACCCATTCGGTCTTCTCGATCGTGTTTACAATGATCGACTCGGTTAGGTGAGTCCAACGGACGCATTTCAGTAATCTAGAAATTAAAAGTTTTCAAAATTTCAATTTATTATTATTATTAGTTTTGGTATGACCACTCACTTTGCCGCATACTGTTTCTTATCCGAATCATCTCCGATCCATCGGATGACTGCCTCGAAGACCTGAAAAAGGTAATGTATGATTAATGATTCAATAGAATTTCTATGGTAATTACCTACCTGATTTTCGTTATCGATATACAGTGTGTCTCTCTGTAGGAATGTTTCCAGATCCTCAATTGATAATTCGAGAAACTCCGTAGTGAGAGAAATGGACACGAAGTTCTTCTGAAATTTTTTTTTTCAAAATATTGTTTGATTAAAAAAAAATATTTTGGTGAACTTACGTCAATGAATTTGAGAATACACGCTTCTGTCGACTTCAGAGCGAGTGATTTGCAGAAAAAGAGAAGAGGAAAGGCGTTATCCACGTTCATCCGTTTTCTCATGAATCGAGTACACTCATCAATAACATACTCCTGAATTCACATGACTTATTCGGTATTAGTGTAGTCAATTTATCAGATGGTTTTTCTACTTACAAGTCCAAAGTATGCTGCTCCCATCACAAGATACTGGAAATGGTTCACAGATATAGTTAGACGACCAGTGTAAGCATAGTTCAGAAGACTATTGATCGTCACGGCATCGAATTCTGAACTAACAAGCTTTTAAGAAGATTTTTGCTTGCAATTAAATGACACACCGTTGATCTTCGAGAAGAGATTGATCTCTTTCTCACTACACTCCGCCATGTCGGAATCGAAGAGAGCGCGGAAGAATGGGATACGAGAGCTCAGAATTGCCTGAATGAAAACATGCATACAAAATAATCCAGACAATGAATGAAACGTCTTTCAGGTACCTTGTGCCCGTACATCTTCTCGACTCCAACCGCGATTGTGATATCACAATTCATTCCATTTGTGCGTTGCTTAGCCAGATCAGGGTATCCCTGAAGTTTACAAAAATCAACGAATAATTTTGACATAAACTCGAGTCTATTCACATTATCGTCTCTCTATTTTTAAATTATAGCCATTTTTTGTATACAATGTGCAGATACCTTTGGAACGGAGTGGAATATTTTGACGCTTTCTGGTTGATCGTCACTCAGTGATATGTGCACACCTAAAAAAAAACTATTTGTGAAAATAATAAGCATAAAATTTGAGTCTACGTGAAGACCGTTAAAGAACTCACCACAGGTTTTGAAAATTAAATCAGTAGCATCCGAAGAAGTAGTCATCTTAAGAAGAATCAGACGATGAAAGATTATGTTCAATGACTAATACTACCTAGGTAATTTACGTAACCAGATCGGATGCCGCAACAAGGGCGTACCCGCTGGCAAGCATGTGATCGGATTATTGAAGTCCAGCGTTGCCACTGGGTGCGTTTGCTTCTCAATTATCGACGATTACCTTTTAAAAATTTTTTTTGGAATTGTAAAACGTAAGTAGAAGTGAGAGATCCTCACGACTATCAAATAATAATTTATACTTTTGAAATAAGATAGATTATTTATGATCTTACCAGCGTCATTGCAGGGAAACTGTGAAGTCGAAAACAACTTTTTGTCATTATGGATACAATCTTCGATCATTCAACTATTTGTGAAAATGTCAATTCGTCATGTCGCTCTCAATCCTAAGCGCACGTTTGATTACGCGAAGCCTTATGTAAACTCGCAGTACGCGTATTTCACACGCTCGCACAATAACGATTATCCTTTTCTTGTACTTTTTGTTTTCCTCACCTTGCTTGACGCTTCCTCGATCGACCACACTGGAATTCAATATTCAAGGAGATATCGTATCCTACAGATACAATGGTCACCGTTCAAGAAACTCCATTTTCCGGTAATTGTATCTGCTAAATTATTCGCGTCAATATTACACTGCAGAGAACCCTAGCGAAGTTTCGCATTGGATCATCTATCCTGACACTATTAATAATGCATTGATGAGTGTATTAAAATAATATTCTTACGAATTTCAATAGGAAAAAAATTGAGAATAATTTCAGTGGAACTGCTTCTTTAGTTTCATTGGATATTTGTTGTTCGGGGTGATTATGTATGCTTCCTACAAGGAACAAATTCTTCGAAAGCATGTTGTGGGTTGTGCTTCCTTTCATATTCATGATTATTTTCGCCTTCAGCATGATGTCTTCCTGATTCTTATCTTCGTGTTCATCACAGATGTCATTGAGCTTCGGATGCATCTCCATTTCATTCTCGACTTACAATACAGAGGAAAGTACTATGGAGATCGCATGTTTATTCCTATCTCAGTAGCAGTGAGTGATCAGTTAATGCATTACGTTTCTCTGTCGACTCGATTAATCACTGCTTGAAATCATCAGGCATGCACAATCCCCACTCATCTCTTCTTTGTCCATTATCTAATCACGTATATTGAAGCGGTATCATTTCGCGCTGTCACTTACTAATAGGTAGTCCAAACGCATATTGTCAGTATCCGTCGATTCATCTCGACTGTATGTGGAAAAACTGTTCCCGTCTTTTTCGTTTACATATCCCTGGGGATTGTTTTCGTTGTGAAGGTTGTTATTATACTATTGGTCTTTTTTACTCGATATTAGGCACGTCGCCAGTATACTGTTAATTTAATCCCAGGCATCGCTTCTGGCAGCTGCATTCATCTTCGGCAAATCATTGACTATTTCAAAGATGTTTTGTACTAGATCCTACGTAATCGAAAGAACATTTGTCGTAAGTGAATGTTCATGGAAAATATTGAAAGTTAAACGTCAAACAATTCACAGCCTACCATAATTATCTGGATCGCGACAGTTACCATTGCTCCAACTCTCTCAGCAGTTGATATTGTCAAAGGAATCTTGAAGAAGAAGCAATGTAAGTTTGAGTATTCGAATCTTTGCCATCAATACATCATGTTACCCATCCTAAAGGTTTTGTTCATAGTTGTTCTGAATTTTCAAAAAAAACTGTATTGAGACTCAAAATAAACATCCAAATTCGTTTATTTTCAGGCTTGGGTGTGAGTGCTTTTATTCTCGTATCTTCTCTAGCAATGGCGGTTTTCACTGCGCTGAGGCATGAAGGTTAGTCAATAGGCGATGATATTATCTTGTTAAAGTACAAGTTATAGTGAGCGATTTGAAAGTATTGTTATGGTTTAAATACCATCTGATAGGTACCGAATTCTTCAATTGCAGATTATCTGTCAGCTTGCTTTGACCATCCTGCGATAATAGTCTCTCAAAAGATACACGACATTCAGTTCCTGTTCCTCTGTATGCTGGCTATTATCATCGTTCGGGATGTTCGAGGTTATTTATCTTTTTTATTATTGGTTATTTTTTTTGGTTTTTGTTGTTGTTTAATGATCGGAAATATTATGTCAAACAATAAAAATAAAGCATTTGCACACTCTCAATGAATGATGTTTTGCAGATGCCGTGTTCACTACTTTTTTGCGTTGTATATACTCAGATATTATTGCGAACGATGTGTTACGGGCAGGGTTGAGCGTCAACGGCAAATCGGCATCATGAATAAGCGCTGATTCAATTCATCCACATCATGTCAATGCACTAAAAAATGGTTCAGACACATATTTATTATCAGACAACTGAAATTCTTCAACAGTTACACGAGTAGGGGAGGATTAAAAGATGCTAACAATTACGAATTTCCGATATTACATTCGTACTTTATTTTTCGCGGTAAGATCAAGATAATAGAGGATTCAATCAATCAAAAAATGTTGAGATAAGCCACATATGTTTCTTGTACGTAATCGTGTATGTAATCGATCGAAAGATTCTGTTATCGGCTTGAGGGATTGTTTATGAGCTTTCTGAGCTCAAAGTGCGTCATTTTAACTTCCTTGGAGAACTGTTTCCACTGAAACTTGCAAGATTAAAATTGCATTAAATAAATATATATATATATATAGTTGAAACCCAAGAGGCGAAGTGGTGTAGTGGTCTAAGGCGCCCTCCCATTCCATCCTCCCGGGTTCGAATCCCGGCCGTGACACCGCTTCCGCCAACCAAGGCGCCCACCCATTGGGGACGGGAAATTGGTAGTGACAAGATCACGCGGTAAAGTAGGTCCGAAGAACAGGATCGGGAGCTGCGGACTGAATCCTCCCATTACAAATACACTGGCCTAGCAGTGTGACCCGCAGGACGAATGTGCCTAGAGAAACGGGTGTCCTTTACCTTTACCTTTTAGTTGAAACCCTCAACAAACTCACGCCTTGATTGAACTTTTGGCAAACGGGTAGATAAGTGGTTGAAAACAGCATTATTTGCCTGTCCTTCGAAGTCGATTTGATGATTTCAAGAAGGCCACGGTACGATTCTGTAGAATATAAGACGAGTATGATGAAATCAATAAAAATTGGCACTCACCTACACCACTCATCACTTTGTCGCATTCATCAACAACTATGTGTTTGACATGTTTGTGTTTGAGAGCTCCAGAATGAACTAGAGCCAGAATTCATCCAGGAGTTCCGACGACAATATTCGGACGGTTGTTTATGAGAACATCCTGGTTGTTCTTGAGCCGATCATCGCTACAACGATCTGAGAGTGAAAGAGATGAAATATGCATAGCTTCAAACCTATGTATTTCCTTACGGTACAGTAAAACAATGTTAACGAATTCCATCTGAAAGGATATGCACGCAATTGGTTCACCTTTGTGTTGGAGAGATGTTTCGCTAATTTTTCGTATTCTTGGTGTATCTTGGTTGCGACATCATGCGATCGACACAATACGAGAACGGACACTTGTCCGTCGATTTGTTCCAGTTGTTGTAGGGTTCCCGTTACGAATGCAGTAGTTTTGCCCGTTTCCGACTTTGCTTCACAGTACACATCCAATCCATGCATAATTTGAGGAATGACTTCATTTTGAACTGAAAATAACAATTACTGAGAATTATTGATTAAAAGTTTCAAAAATAATGAACGCCATTTGAACATTGAGCTCACTCTCTCGCAACTACACTATGTGCGAACGCGTATCAAAACTATAACAAAAAAAGCAACTCGAACAATATTGATGACCATTGTCTTTGTGTTTATTTTCACCGACCTCTGGAAGGGTAATTGAAGGAGCATTCGGAAATAGCCTTTTGTAGTTCTTCATTCAGTAGAAAAGACGAAAACCCGTTACTGTGACTCGACGAGAATACGGTCTGAAATATTTGGAAATTAATTAAATACAAGAGCTCTAGCAATGAATCGCGTCTCGCAACAAAAACAAATAAAACAATAAACAAAAATAATGTTTCTTTGACCTCGATAGCCATAATTATTATCTAAAAATAATAGTATTTTCGTGGAGAGCAAAAATGAGAATTTAAGTTTGTAAATTGTGCAAATATTTGAAGTTTGGTCGCAATTATAAGCACTAGTAAGCTAGTAATACAGTATTTATCAAATTCTTTAACGACTTGCCTCGAAATTCGATATAGGAGACGGGAATGCGACTGGGGCCGAGAGGTCACCAATCCATATAGTGTTGCTGCTCATTTCACTGAAACAGATAGCAAAAATATTAAACACGTGTTCGATAATTTCCAAAAATCATTTACCTACGTGGTGCCATCTCTCTCCAACAGTCCAATATGGGGTCATACATTTCTACCGACGTGGCGAGCGTAAAATGTCCATTGCTTCGTGAATACCCCCGCGAAGACAAATAGTTTCCCACATGAAGCAGCGAGGTGCGCGCAGTATCTAAAAAGTATTAGAAAGAAAAGAATCGCCATTGGTATTAGTGTTCACGAACCTGGAGATTTTCATACTACTCAGGGTAGTCCATGTGTCCGATTTCGGGTCGTATCTCTCCAATCGATCAAGTGCCGAATTGCCATCCCACCTAAGAGATAAAAATTTCTATAGAAACAATACACGCATATTAGGCTACGAACGACTAAATATTTGACCGAATTCACCCTCCAACGGCGTATATTTTTCCATTGAAAAGTGCTGCAGTGGCTGCAGTTCTTCTCAGTCCCATCCGCTTGATTGGCGTCCAGCTGTCCATAGTTCGGATTTAACTTTAACCTTCCTAATGATCTGCGTACCTGTCAGTTTCTGGATCATAGTACTCGCATGAACGGAACATATGTCGAAAATCTCCTTGCCCGCCGAAAACAGAAACAAATCGTGAAATAGAAACACGTAATGTTCTAGGATACCTCTAAGTTGATGTGAAGATGTCTTTGGATTTCCAATCTCAATGTTCAAAATGCATACTGTAGAGCTTTCTATCGTAGACGCAAGATGCCATATGCGATCTAGCTTCCGTCATGAGCTGCAGTGTAGACCAAACTGAAAGACACATGAATTGACTACATTTCGATGCATTTAAAGAAATCACTTAAGAGAGTTTCAAGTTGCAGTAAGGAGCAAAGTAAATAACCTTTCGAAGACGGGTCATGCGATTGAATTGTTGCCAAGCTGTTCCACGATCGATGACCACCACCGAGATAACTGAGAATTGTTTGTTTTAAATTAAAATTATAGAATTAACTTTTTATTGAAATTATTGTTTTTTGATGAAATAATAATGTCCGTTGTACTTGTTTCAATCAGTTGATGGTACAGACAAGATTAGATGCGTGACAATATACACACTATTCTCAACTCACATTCGTCCGTCGATAACTCCTGTTGCACCCATTCGCCGATTGCACGGAATAGGTGGTATCTGTCAGTACGCGAAAATAAAATAAATAAATACATTCTGTTTTATGAACAATCTCGTACGGACAAACGACAGGAAATCAATATGCGCTAAGAAGAGTGAAAGCACAGCAGTTACCTTAAGAGAGGAATCGCCAGATTTTCGAGAGAAATCAGTGATCCGCGGACTTAGGAAATAGTTTCCCCGATTCCGCTATAAAGTAATGTTTAATTACTTTGAATGACGCTCTTTCGAACTGCGTTTGCCGATTTTCGATAACTGGTCTCATCTTCGAGAATTGGTTGGTCGAACTAGGTACACTATGAAATTTTAGGTCAAAATCGACTCACGAAAGCGATCATAACTCGCTTCAAAATAGTGCTACAGACTAACCGAAAATTGCATTCGAATCGACTAGTAGCGGACAACATTTGTTATGTTGATGAAATCATTCCATGTCCATGCGCTGGAGCGGGGTGGTCGGTTTTCCAAAAAAGTGATGTAACTTTCCAAATACCGATCTCCCCAACAAGGTGTCAATTAACGTTTAGAAGGACCTACTGTCACCTAACCCCACCCCAAAAATCAGAAAGATCGGGGGTGCGGAAAAAAAATGGCCCAGCTTTTAAGATGAAATTTTTTTCAACTTTGAACACTTTTTCACCATGTCTCTTTGCAACTCTTTGGTCCGTTTTTGGGTCTAAAAATCACTTTCTCAGAATTATGTCTCTATAGGATTTTCTGGCGTATTTTTGCATGTAGAATTCGAAAATGTGTACTAGAGCTCACCAAAGTGCGAAAGAAAAATGTTATGATTGAGAAACCAAAAAGTTTACGTTTTTTGATCATAACTATTTTCTTTCGCACTTTGGTGAGCTCTAGTATGCATTTTCGGATTCTACATGTAAAAATACGCCGGAAAATCCTATAGAGCATAACAAATTCATCAACATAACAAATGTTGTCCGCTACTAGTCGATTCGAATGCAATTTCCGGTTAGTCTGTAGCACTATTTTGAAGCGAGTTATGATCGCTTTCGTGAGTCGATTTTGACCTAAAATTTCCTAGTGTACCTACTTCGACCAACCAATTCTCGAAGATGAGACCAGTTATCGAAAATCGGTAATGCAGTTCGAAAGAGCGTCATTCAAAGTACTTACACTTTACTTTATAGCGGAATCGGGGAAACTATTTCCTAAGTCTGCAGGGCTCTCGAAAATCTCGCGATTCCTCTCTTAAGTGTTTCTTTCGTAACAGTGTCGTAGACTCGATTGGCGCTTCCGCCGATGAAATACATCTAGTCAGAGCCTATCCGAATGTGGTTATGATCAACCTTCGGAAGGTATAAGTAATTCATAAGGAATAACAGATTTAAAAAAAGTTTTAATTTTCAATTTCAGTTCAACATGAATTCATTACTCGAGCACTACATGGGATGGATTACAACTGTCATGCCAAATCTGGAACGGGAAAGACGACTGCATCTGTCATTTCAACACTTCAACTGCTGAAACCGAGTGGAGAATTTTCCGTTCTTGTTTTGTGCCCCACCCAAGATCAAGCACGAATGAGTAGTTCATTCTTGAGCAGCATACTAGGGAAGCCGCTGATATGACTCGGAGCGAATACTGCCTGGAAAATTGAAATTCAGATGAGACTGTAATGACATTTTTTTTTCAACACATGAAATATGTATGCTATCAAGTTAACTAAATTCTCATCAAGCACTCGCCTCGAGGTTTGATGCAGGTGAGGCGATTGATGCGGGTATAGACATGCTGAAGGCGTATATGACGACGAGATCACTGAAAATTGACTTGTATATTCTTATCCATCTAATTTTAAGTGTGAATCCTCATTTTAAGTGGATAATTCACCTTAACGTCGTCGCCTCTTCCCAAGTGTCCGTTTCGGGATCGTACATTTCCATAGAGAATATGTAGTCCGAGAAGTCCAAGAAGCCTCCGGATACGAACAGTTTGCCACAAGACGTGACGAGGCGACAGCCCGCTCTGATTTTTCAAAAAATTAAAACGAAGACATCGTTCTGAACCAAAACAAAACAATGTTCATTCACTAACCGCTTGAGCGTCATACTGCGGAGCGTAGTCCATGTATCGGAAACCGGATCGTATCTCTCCAATCGATCAAGGTCCGAATCTCCGTCGTACCTAATATTATACAGAGTAAAAATGGCTATTTCATGATTGACTATCTCTTCATCTGAACGTTTTCTCTAACTGACGAGAGAGCATGGGAAATGAGGAGCTCGGTAAATATTTCGAAATTTTTTCCCAACCTGGTTCGATTGGTCCATGACTTGTTATCGGGCGATGGGTAAAAGCCAGGTTTGAAAAGTGTGACAGACAGACAAACGAACAGACAGAGAGACATTTTGATATTCAAAAGTAAATCGAATCGGCCTACCCTCCGACGACGTAAATTTGTCGATTAAGAACGGCAGCAGCGGCTGCAGTTCGTCCATCTTTCATTGGACGAATCGGAGTCCAACTGCGAAAAGACAATACAACTTATCATAAATTTAAATGCCGGAACAACACAATATGGAATTAATAGGCAAACCTGTCAGTATCAGGATCGTAGTACTCGCACGACTGAAAATGGTGAAAGTAGTCTCCGGTTCCGCCGAATACTGAGGATAATATCATAGATGGATAACGTATTTTGATTTTCATAACGCCAATGATGGACAGGAACTTTGATATCACTTTTGCCAGACTCTATGATAACATACGAACTGCACCAACGCTGCATTAGAATATCGATGCAGTTCGTTTTGGGAAAAATTTGCTGTGCAACAATAAATCTGAAGTAAATATTATGTGAACATACTGTATAGTTTTCTGTCGAATACACAGTATGCAGGGTGTGATCGAACTTCCGTCATGAGTCGCAATGTGGTCCAAACTGTAAGTCAGATGAGTCAGATTGTTTCAACCAAGGAATGGTGCATGATTTAATATAGGATAGATTTACCTTTTGATGAAGGATCGTATGACTGAAGGGTTGCTGAGCGGTTTAACGATCGACGACCTCCAGCGACATAACTGTGCATGAGGTAGTTAGATTCAGAACATTATGAGAGTTAAAATTCGCCATCATATCTTACCTATGCTTAGATTCAGCCGATTACCATAAATATGAACATAAATTACCGAACCACATGGGGGGCAAGAAAAGAAAAAAAAGGCAACGTGGATATATCGATCCGGCTCGCTGAAAGGATTCAGAATCTAGTTCCTTTAGCCAAAACAAACTCTGGTATTTTGAGATATTCAACATAAAGTGTTTCCAGTATGTCAGAGAAGTACCATCTCTCTTGATCTACAGGGTGAGATAGTGTGGGGGAATGAGAGAGCGGCGAGAGCGCAGAGAGTGCAGAGAAGCCGGGATGAGAGGAATAGAGGGGAGGACAGACACGCAGAGTCTGCGCTCTCTCGTTCCTCCATCTCACTCGGTAGATCAAGCGAAATAGTCGTTCTCTGACAGTCTCAAAACACTTTATGTTGAATATCTCAAAATACCAGAGTTTGTTTTGACTAAACGAAATATATTCTGAATCCTCTCGGCGAGCCGGGTCGATATATCCACATTGCTAAGCCCAGTTTTCAACCAGTAAAAAGTTTAATTTTACAATTATTTTCAATAATCATGAAAAAAAAAATTAGACAGGCGTCTTCGACATCCAATTCTACCCCAGGAAACAATCTCACCTAAAATTAGCTTTCTCGATAGCCGAGTAGCACGTACAAATGTGATTTAGACGTGACGCCGTCTGGAGCCAACGGAGAGTCTGAGGGCAAAATGGATATGCCCATCGTCTTCAGCACCCTCGATAACCCCAAATCAAACAGTTTCAGAAAATCGACCTTTTTGAGCTGTGCCAGACCTTGCTCGAAAATAAGGCAAACGGCGTCATATATATTCGTGTTTAAAAAACGAATCGAAGCAAACGCATACCGGGACTATCTTTTTCGTGATTGTTTCGTAGACGTAATCGGCTTTCCCGCCAATGAAGTGCAGCTGAAAAATATTATAGATTTTAATAGGATAAATGGTTGCATGCATGTATCTAAGTGAACTAATTTTGCATTTAAAAACAAATTGAATTGACGTTTTGAATTTGTTCTTGCCTATGTTTCTTTTGTTAGTAATACTTCTGACGTCTTACCTTTTGCCCAGCCATAACGACAGAGTCAAACTCCGGAATGTTCAGACTAGTGCATTCTGCAAAATATCGTCATGACCATTTTCGTTAAACAGAACTACAATATTTATTATTATTTCACCTTTGTAATTCGTCACTGGGTCGAAGATTTGCATCGTGCGAGTGTTTTCGGTCACCAAGGATGGGCCCGTTAAAATATTGGTTATTCGCAGCCAGGTCGAACTTGTTGTTTTGTCATTGCATTTCCCATAACCGTTTTCACCCGTACTAATATCGTTGTCGTACTTTGTTTTTTGCTCATTTCATTCCGCCAGGCACACTATACACACAAATTATAGAAGAACCGATAACTAGTTTGTTGAATTTAATACGAAATTCACCAATGAAGAAAATTAATCGAAGTGCATCGTAACAAATTCTTTCATCAGTCCTGAACGAAACACGATCGCGATTCTTCGCTTTATCAGTAATGTACTCCTGATAATATGAATTCATACTAATTATACACCTCAATCCATCTTAGAGCAACTATCGTCTATCTGCGCATATGAACTCCTTCATTGCATTGAAACTGTACAAAAAAAACACTAGTGAATGTGTGTTGCTTCCCCTCTATAAATCACCAAGCCTTCTCAATTTGACGCGTACCTTGGCTTCGTTGACAATTGCCGCACACTCTGGATCGCTCAGCACCCATTTCGTCAGCTCGATTTTATCAGAAATGAATTTCTCGGAGAGACGGGTGCAGCGAACGCACTTGAGCAATCTGGAAGACGAAGAAATAAGTTTGAATTGTTTTATGTCGCAACATCACCTTGCAGCGTGCTTCTTCTTTTGAACATCCTCTCCAATCCATCGACTCACGGCCTCGAATACCTGGCCATACGATTGAATTAGTGGTCAGAAAAGCAAGTATATCGTATTTATCAGACTATGCGGTGTAAGTATTAAAGTCACTCACTTGCTCCTCATTATCGACATTGAGTGAATCTCTTTGTAAAAATGATTCGAGATCATCCACAGAGACCTCGAGAAACTCGGGAGTACGAGAGATGGGAATGAAGTTTTTCTGTAAATTTGTATGCTATCATTAGCTTCTTCAATACTTGCATGCGCTTACATAAATGCATCTGAGAATCTGATCATCAATTTTGTGAAAGGCGATCGATTTGCAGAACCATAGAAGGGGAAGTGCGTTATCGATGTTGATTCGCTTTCTCATGAATCGAGCGCATTCATCCAAGACGGGTTCCTAAGAGAGAGAAACACATCGATTGATTGGATTTTGATAGATCACTTACAATATCGAGATAGGCAGCTCCCAAAACGAGATTCTGAATGTTAGTCACAGAAATTGTGAGTCGACCAGTGTATGCGTAGTTTAGCAGGTTTTCGATTGTATCAAAGTCGAATTCTGCAATGACAGATTGTACGGATGAGCACTTCATCGGTACATTGAGATTTTTAAAGACGTGAGACGTACCGCAGAAGTCTGAGCAGAGCTTCATCTTTCCGCTTGCACACTCTTTCATGTTCGAGTTGAAGACGGCTCGGAAGTATGGTAAGCGTGCGCTGAGAACTGCCTGTAACACTACTGTCATCGAGAAGTAATCATTAATTTGTCGATATTTTAGGCTATTCCGAAACTTTAGAAAGTCTAATTGGCCCGTCATCTTTGGCTTACCTTGTGACCATATATCGGCTTGCCTCCTACGATTATGGTTACATCACAGTTATTTCCTTCAACTCGCTGCTTCGCGAGTTCATCGTAGCCCTTAACATATCACATTTACACAATGTAAGAGGTGTATTTTTGAACGTTCTAACGGGGACAGGATGGTCGATGGTTACAGTCATAGATGATATCTAGTTGAACGTAGAGATAACTACTTGTGATGGACTGTATTTGCACCAATAGACGCCATATTTTTTTGAATTATACCCTAGCATATTGCAAGTTTTTTTTAGAAACAGAGCAGCCAGCGGGTACGTTACTTCAGAGCACAATGCACGCTAAAAGTTATTGATTTTTCAAAACGGGCGTGTGTTTGTTTCACATGCACTCACTACCTATTGTGCCTATTACTAGCCATCACCGATGACTGCAACCAACGAGCCTCCTGCTCCATGCTTTGAGATCTGTGGTTTGTTTCGGTCATTATTTTGTATAATTCTACGAAATAGGCTGAACACTGTCCGAGTATTTTGCATTGTGAGCACTAATTATGAGAGTTTGATGCAGGAGCTCAAATTCCTCTCAGCAACCAACATCCCTCAAGTGTAAACATTCTGTATGTAATTCCCAAGGTACAATGTTTAAATCATATTGCCTTCATAGTATAGGATTGACACTTTCAGATTGATATTTGTTGGAATGATCTTGACTGCCATTGTGATCGAAAAATGCCTATTACTCTCTCAACGTGATATGTTCAGGGCTACGGTGAATTCTTGAAGCAGCGGATTGAAGGAAATAATTGCGATGTGACTATACTCGTCGGGGACAAGAAGCTCAAGGGACATAAGGTAACAATCACGGATGAATCTCAAATTGATTTATGTAAATCGCGTAGGATAGTAAATTCGAACAATTTCTCAATTAAGGGAGGCGTTCCTCGCTTTCTTCGGTGAACTCTTCGGCTTTCACCGTTCAATAGCTGACTAAGCACTAAATTCCATGAACGCAATCGTGAATCAGATCAATTCGAACAAATTCACAATCCAATTACCCAATTTTGGAATTTAGTCCCAGTGCACATCTTCCCACGATCGGTTGATGCGTAGTTGTATTTAGTGCCTGATTCAGCATTCTCATTGCATTTGGTAATATTTATTTGATCTTAAATACATACGTCAAACTCATAAAAACACTAAGTTGAGTAATATTGGTAAATCAAAATTCAATAAAACAATACAATATTGACGACATCTCTCTCAGTTCGTAGTTCCGATTTCAACAGCATTCTCTGGAGCCACCTTGTTGTCCTTTCCTCTTTTCGCTCGAACAGACACCGCCTAACATGTTCTAATTAGCTTTTCCAATATTCAGTGGAAACTAAAATCAGATAAATCTGAACCTGGAATGCGTCGAAATCTTTGCTGAATTCGAAGATGACGAGGGCCCAGAAACTGGCGTTGAGGGAGATTAGCAAGTACTCGCCAATTCAGAATATGGTTAACGCTGGGATTGACAAGAAGTGTTGCCTTTAGAATTTAGTGAAAAATAGCTGAATATAGGGCAAATTGGAAAACTAACCTGCGACCGAACAGTACTTCTGCGCAAGTGGAACGAGATTGAGATTGCACAGGAGCCGAGAATGAACCCGATCAATAGTGCTATCTTGGCCAGCCAACAGCGATAAGCCTGAAATAAGGCACATTTAGGAGACAAATCATAAGAAATACAATACAAATGTATCCCGATGGATATGGCCTGTCACTCGTTGCATGTAAACGACGATACTCATCACAATTATAGTCGTCATCCACCAGCATCCGAAACTGACGAAATGCACGTCTACAATTACGAAATTGGTTCTAATGACACTAATACATGCAAGTATTGCTTTCTTATTGAATTGTATTATCTTCAGAGGTTCATGCAATCTAAATCTATTTTTTTTTAGAATATGAGGTATTGACCAATTTATCTTTTTCTGAGCAAATAGTTTAAACTAAACAATTTAAAAAAAAATGCAGACTCACAAAATGGAGCATTCGATTCAGTCGATTCTTCGTGAAATAAAGAAAGAATAACCAGCCCAAGCATTTCGATTGAAGTAGATGCATAGAAACTTATTCTCCAGAGAGTTTTGCTCCAATTTTGAGGGATCATCTAAAATATATTGAATCGTGTACCACATTTCGTTACGCTTCGTGCGCACACGAAATTATTCGAGTGATGAATCAGTGACCGTGAAACTAGTTGAACTAAAAACAAGATATGCTAGTAGTATAGATAAATAGTTGTATATAATACTCTGTGATAATCGATTTTGATGTTATATTTGTCTTACTATCATGATAAGAAAGATGGAGAAACAGCATGAGCATCCACAATTGTCTCTGAGGCTCCCAAGTTGCGATTGAGTAGGAGACTGGAGCGATACTGCTGAACACGTAATCAGTCGCACCAAGAGAAGATTCTTGAAATGTAAACAATCATGATTGAAATGCTGGTTGACCTGGTTGATATGTGGACAGCTTCTGAGCGAGTAGTTGGATATGATATGGGCATGCGTGAAGAATGTCGAGGAGACGCAGAAATATACGGTAAACGCTTAAAACATTTTTGTTATGGCATTTAAGATTTGTGCTAAATCAATATTTGCTTACTTGGCAGACAAACGGCGATCAAGCCCAACACCTTCATGGACAGGATAATGACGGGCTCTCTGTTGAGGTCTTTAGAAGTTCAGTCGGAGCCCATCCTGATAGAAGATATCTGATCTTTGACCAGCAATCATTGGCAGCGACTAACACAATTAGGTATGTTCGACACTATGACTTAAAGTGAATTAACCGAGACTGATGAACGATTGAGGAGGTACTAGCTTCACATGAATATTTGAATTATGTGTTCCGCTCGTATCACATTTCATCTTTCCGCTCATTGAATTTTCTTTTAAAGGAGGAGTAACAAATTTTGTAAAAAAAATAATGACCACGGAATGACCACGCCCCCTTCACTACTTTGTGTAGCACATGCGCCCAAGTTTGAATTCGCGCTCTGCTAAATGCAGTAATGAACTCAGGCTAATCGTGGTGAGAGTCTCTAGCTCCCATTGCTGGCAGTACTCCTTTAAAATACTATGCAGCTCGTTGTTTCCCGCAGTGTTCTAAGACAGGATATCGACAAACGCGTTGTGTAGGTCGAAAAAGCATCGAAAATCCCTAGCTCACGAAATGAAGTTTTTCTAGGACATTTTGAAGGGTAGAAAAGGTGGCCTCAAGTCGACAGACTGCACCCGACCGATGCAATCTCGCGATCAGGAATGATTACAGACACTAGTAAAGGGGTTTTAGAGGGGTCTAGTGGGCTCCAAAACTGCAGAAATCTGGAATTTGAAAATGTGACACGCTGGCTGACAAGAATCAGCGTGTCCAGGTCGAATACAAGGTGAGAGGAGTGATATCTAGATCTAAACCAATCATTGAGTCAATGATTGAGAATTGAGTTGTAGCGAACCACGCCATCAATGATGGAGGTAAGAATCTCATTCTGGTTTCTGCACACATCATTTCTTTTTCTCTCTTTCTCTTTAGATTGTATGCTGAGTAACCGCTGACTATTGCAGAAACAATGATACGTTTTGCACGGTGTATTATACCATTTAAGTTTCACGAATTAAATCTTTTTTTTAATTCGAAACGTCTAGCTCCGACTACTTCCGCGGTACAGGAGTTATAGCTCAGATATGAGTGGAACGAGTAATCAATTCATCCATCCAGTTCAGTATTGTCAAACGACGAAACAAGATTGTCGATGATGCATACTGCATTGTGCCGCATTAGACCGACCATTTTTTATCCGATCGCCAGTGTTTAGAAGTTGCTTGATTATCCTATCAGCATTCTTTCATGAAAGGGAAGTGACTCTGCGAAATTCTTAGTCACTGATGATGAATCACACGAAAACGAAATTAATGCGTGAAAGTGGCGTTAAATGCATTGATCGCGAGCTAATCTTTCGATCTTCGACGGGCGCTATGTCAATTACTCGCTTTCTTCAATCTTTCATTCATAGCGCTTTCACGAAGAGCGATCAACCCTTCCATGCTCCACAACTATCGGAAATGGACGCGCACACTTGTAGCCCTTATTTTCCCAATGGACAGCGAAAGCTCCTTCTTCGCAACGTTTGCGTGAGTTTTCCAGACATTACATGGTTAATCCCCGATTCACGGATATCACCTACTACTATGATATTATCTTGCTCTACTTTATTCTGTTCGCCGGTCCTGCTCTGTGGCTGGTATACGTTTTCGCGATATTTGTTCTTACCAGGTAGAACATGGTTTCCTGACTTATTCACATGTTTGTATGCAGGAAAGAGCTCCGATCATCGTACAACATCGTCTTCATAGCAATGGCCTTGAATCAATTCGTTTCTGTGTTCGGTCGAATAGTAGTTTTATGGAGGGCATATCTAAACTCGGATTGCCTGTTTGTCTTTTTTCAAGTTATAGTTTAGCTTTCTCTTGCATTATTTCAGATTCTCGATGACACTAGCATGGCGTATTTTCGAAATATGCGTTTCTGTTTCGAGTATGATCTTGAGTGCTCATGTTCCCTGGCTGGCTGGTTTGTATTGTTCGTTCTTTCAAAAGACAATGTTATTTTTTTCAGTAATTATTACGTTTATTCGCTGGAGACACCTGAGGTCGAGCAAAGGAGAGGTGGTAGTATTTTTTTCATAGTTGGACAACATAAAGTCTTTCAGCCGTCACACCGATTCATGATTTTGCTGTGCTCAATATCGTTTATTCTGGTGGTAGTTGCAAGCACTCCTCTTTTCCTTTCTCTCGAAGTTCGATGGGTAGAGACAACGGCAGTTTGCGAAGAGGAACAGAGGTATTTATTCGCAACATGTGCACATTTTTTCCACTTCAAATTCAGCATTCCTCGACAGATGATTCCAGTAGTTGTGGAAACAGATTTGGTCTATGCCCAAGACTGCCTAGTTAGTGATGTTGATTCGTTTTCGAAGCAATTATATAACTTTTATAGTTGCTAAGAATAACTTATTTATCCTCTGGACTACTATTCAACGCGCTTCCGTGCGTATTCCTTATTTCTTTATCTGTTTCGTTAATATTTCAACTCCGAAAAGTGAGTAGTATCTCACATCGCATTAATGACAACAAGATTGATTCAAGATCCGAAAAGACCACGAGGAAATAGTGAAAAGCCCCGCGGAAAGGTATGTTTCTAGATATGAAATGAGTTATCGGATGTATGTCAGTGCGGATTCTTCCCGAACATCCAGAATGAGAGCAATTATCGTTGTGACAACCCTGATTACAGACGTTCCTCAAGGTTTAGTCCAGTATTTGTGACACAAAATGAGACCATTTTTCCATCAATTATCAGTCTCTTGGTGGGCTTCATGTCAGATAGATTTAGATCTTCGATTGCGAACAAATTGAGTAAGTCAATCCCTGGATGTAATTCGAAAATAACGATAGTCCAGGTTCTTTCTTCATCACTTTGGTGATGGTTGTCTCAGCATGCAATCTCATCATCCATCTGTGTATGTCTAGGCGTTTCAGAGACGTTTGTAAAACCACGAGAAATACTTTTAAAAATCATGATTTTAGGTGACCAAGTCGTATCTTTGCTGTATGTGTAGCAGAAATAAGATTGGACAAATAAAGTCGTCTAATTGAAGATATGCAAGTCACCGCTAAATATGGTTGTGTAAATGCAGTTGTATGTTGAATGAATCATAACAAATGATCAGCAACGGAAAATTTGCTTCGCTGATATGACATCAGCAAGTTTATGAGAAACATGTGTGATAATCAGTTCATCGATCCACTTCATCATGTTAAACCACATAATTGGCCGTTACGAATCAACGCTACATCGACATCGAGTCATCATTCAATTTGACTGATCTATTGACTTCGGGTTAAGTGGGTTATCGGCTAGTGAGTAATCTTAGTCACTTGACTAGCGCTTTGAAAAATTATTTAAAAAATTGTCTGGCAATACAAATTTCTGGCATCTTTCAAATGTTTGCTGATTTGATGTCGAAGTCCTTGGTAGATTATTCGCACGTATCTTCAATTTCACAATACACAACACCGCCTAGCGCGTCTTATCTCTCTTCCGTTGCTCATTTCCCTCTCTCTTTTTTTCACACCCATCACGTGAATGGACATTTTCTCCCTCCCAAAGGACATTCTGCTCAAATTGATGCGAATGGTGGAGATCAAAGATCGTCTGAGGCTAAGGCTGACGTGCAGGTGAGACTTGATGTCATACGTTCACGTCTTAGCTCTTTCGCAGGACTTTCGACAGGATTGTTGCGGATTCACACGCCGGATCTTTCAGTGAAGGAATTCTCTATCTCAAACCGGTATGTAGCATGGATCTTCGATAATTTTTAAGGAGAGCTGCGTACAGACAAAGGGACGACGGGAACTCCTGATCCAAATATTTTGGGAGCCGTTTTGAATTTGGTTATTACACGGGCAATATCTGGAATTGAAACGTATAAAATATCTTTCAAGGACACTATACGCGTGAAGTTTGCTGACGCGAAGATCAGAAGCTTCGACTCAACATATTCCGCGATTGCTAGGTTTCTCGTATTTCGCAATCTGATATTCACTAGAATCGCCTTCACGAAATTCACCGTCTTTGTATGTGCAACCATACGTTTCATAAGAAAAGCCAGTTATTTTATCTTGCATGTCACTGATGATCGACACCTTATAGTGGCTAATTACATTCGAAGGATCCTCGAAAATGTCCGAATCGATAAATTCCGTCTCAGCTTGAACTCTCAGCGAATTTCCAATATGTTTGTTAAGTTCGAAGAATTGTAGAACAATATTAATGTTATGTAGCCCGCTGCAAGTATTGCCTGAGTTTCCAAAAAGCGAGTTCTGCTTGGAATTCGATGGATTTTTGCCAGACTCGAATCAACTTCAGTCTCTTCCTCCATTAGATGCACTGAAGATTATATCTCCCAAAGAACGTACAGATGTATCGAGCGCAAAGGTTGCTAATAATTTTCAGAGACTATTTTGAACGATCATTGTTATTGTAATGTTGCACCACAGGCTGACTTTCGACTGACTTGTTCAGCAAGCTGCTCTCTAATCACAAAAACCTTTTCTTGATCGATATTGGCGTCGATATGGATTTGGAGACTTTTAATAATGCGATAAAGGTTATACAACTTAATTCATTCTCAAAAACATATATATTCAAAAAAATGATGTTTTAATTTGATCTTCTTGATCCCAGACTGTTTCATGTGATTCTCGGAAGCGGATAGTGCAATTTTGGGCTCAACAAAGTGTTTTGGAGAGGTGGTTCTCTAGTTACGGTATCACGGATGCATTACTGCACAGTCGGAAGCCCGACGATGGCGATACTACCGGAGAGGTGACCAATGTGATTGATTTACCAACACTAATGGATGTATTTCTATCCTATTTTTAATCTAAAATTTTTTAAAAAATCAGTCTAAACAAGTACACTTGTAGCTCAAGGTAATCCGGAAGGCATCGGTTTGGGGTAATGGCTATGCATATAACCCTGATCTATATCGCATTCGAAACTGCTGGATTCGGATCAATCAATTCCCATTACTGGTTTCGACCCGAATGCTATTCACAAGTGTGAAGATTGCCAATTGGAGATTCCAGTGACATAATAAATACTTCATTCTTCACTCCATACTTCACTCTTCCCTCCGTTCTTCATTCTTCATTCTTCACTCCGTTCTCTTTGTTTGTTGATGTGGTCAGTATGTGTTATCATGAAGAGATCGGAAGTGAACAATTGATAAAAACATTGTCTCAAAAAAAAAATTCATGTAAACGATCAGCCGAATGTTTTTAAAAAAAATTGTAAGTATGTTAATTACAGATAACAGTGGCGATCGAGCGGGAATGAATGGTGACTGGCGTGTGCATATTTCAGACGCCCTTCTCGTGTAGTTCAAAGGTGAGGGTTAACGTGAGATGCCGAGATACGGCACATCATAGTCATCTTATCCAGCGATTCGTCTCATATATTGGTCGTAGCAGTTCATCACATATTTCACATAACAATCTAGATCAATGACGTTTCGTTCAATATAATTTCTTTCAATTACTTTCACATATATCAAAGCAACAATATATCACCACGCAGACAGATTTTCACATTTCAATAATCGCGTTTTTTGCAACCTTTAAATAAAAAAATTTTAGATACAGAGATTATCACGCATGTTGGCATGTGAAGACAGAATCTTTCATGATTTCTCGTACTTGTTTCTCCGACTGACGAGGGATGGGACGAAATGAGAGAGTGTCGATTCCGATCTGTTATTTCTCACCGTCACTTTAAATTATCGCACACTTTGAAACTCATTTGTTGCACCTCATTTCTGAAGCTCGATTTTTTTTGTAAAAAAAAGCTTAACAAATTCAGATCTACAATCCTCACGCTCCCTTTCTATTTAAATTATAAGCAATCTATGAACGAAACGTAATCAGATCGTTAAGCAAGGGAGCTTTCTCCCGTTGTAGACAACGACCTTATCGAACCGTGAGTGATATCAGTGCACTCTTCGCTCTCACCAGTGCCTACATAGCCAATTATTTTATTTTGTCCTATCTTTTCTCAGATACAAATTATCAATTCATTTTGTTTTCAGTGATGCTGGAGAATGATAATCGAGTCAAAATTATACAAGAATTTCGGCTGAAGGTAATGTAAAACTTTCAAATGTAAACATCACTTTATTCACCCAGGCGTTTAATATGTCTTCAGCATACAGAATTGGAAATGTGGTTCTGAAAGCCCTCGATTCACTTCTGGCATTATCTAAAGATTACACAAATACCGAGGTAAGTATTATGCAACTGATATTTGTGAAGTAAACGTGACCTTCAAATAATTTATTAAGGAATTGCTTGTCGTCACCGAATCACTAGAATCGGAACGTGTCCGCATCAAGAAATGGGACAAAAACAGGTTTTCCATGTTTATAATCATCCGACAATTCTGAGCCCTATACTATATTCAGAGAAGGACCACTAAGGCAAGCAGTGTACGATATTTGTGAATCGATTGAAACGGCACTCCATTGTATCATTGACCGGAAGGATAATGAAGCACATGATATTGTTGATTTGGAGATTGATGAATTGCCGAACACTTCGATCATTGTAATACTCTCTCAGGAAATATGACGCAATAAATCGACACATATTCAGGAGGACGAAATTAGTATGCAGAGTCCATCAATAGAGAAAGATATAGATGCTGTGGAAACGGAGGAAGTGGAGATACTGAGTGCTGTCAAGGTAGACATAGGCTGGAAGACACTTCCTAGCAACAAGGACCCTGTTAACAAGGATAAGGACACTGCAAGCGATTTCGAGGTTCTGAGGTTTCATACTACATTGTTTGAATGAAGCTATCCGAAGAAAACAAATTACAACTACCTTGTGAAATTTATATCAAAAAGTTCAGGAAAATACTATCGGTGAAGAGTCCAACAATTCTATCTTGCATGGTGAAAGAGATTCTGAGGCTGCTCGCGACGCACCAGTTATTCGGAACTTTGAAGATCAGTATACACTGTACTGCGAGAAGGACGGAGACAAAATTGGTGAAGAGAGCAACTCAACCGATCATTCGGCAATGAGCTTCATATGAGACATTTGCGGGAAAAACTATGCACGCAGTGATACATTACGCGTGCACAAGCAAATTCATTATGGTGGGTGCAGTTTTGAATGCGATTCGCTATGTTGTTTGTTCAAGAACTTAGTTTTTTTATTCAAATGGCGGATGAAACGAGTGCAAGGAATGTGGGAAAAAGTTCAATTACGTTGCAAATCAAAAACGCCACATTCAGGTCAATACAGGTATCTAAACATTTGTCTGAACATTTCAAAAAGGTTTTTAAAAACTCATCAGGCAATCATCGGTTCAAATGCGAGAAGTGCGAAAGACCTTTCGGATCTAATTGTGAATTGAAAGCTCATTACAAACTACATGATAAAGGTCGACAATACACGAAGTATATTGATACAAGGCTGAGAAGATGCATCACATGTTCTCGAGAATTTAAATACGCATGCGCTCTGAAGATACATGCAATGACATGTCAAGAAGGTAAACGTGAATCAAAAACATTACAGTGAAAACGGGAGTTGTTGAGCTTACTCCAGAGTCATTTATGAGCTTGTATGTAATATCTGTTATATATCATAGCTTTCAGTGAGCTCGGAGCCGGTAGATCAGAAGCGATCATCGAAAAACGAGTGTTCATTCAGCATATGATCTCGAGTAATATTATTATGATGTATTATGATCACAGACGAGGACGAACACTCATAGTTGCGTTTAGATTTTTACAAATTTCTCTTTTTTTACAAATTTCACGCACAAAAATACGCCAGAAACTCTTTTAGCCGGAATGTTATGAGATGAAAAAATTTCAACTTTTTCATGACCCCAGGTCATGGTCATTTTGGAGCCAAAAAGTCAAAATCTCAGAACTATCTGACAATAGGTGTTCCCGGCGTATTTCCACTCGTAGAAGTCGAATTTTTTATACTAGAGCTCACCAAAATTAGAAAGAAAAAAGTTACATTCGAATAACCACAACTGTTATGTTTTTGGAGCGTAACTTTTTTCTTTCTCATTTTGGTGAGCTCTAGTATAAAAATTCGACTTCTACGAGAGGAAACACGCCGGGAACACCTATTGTCAGATAGTTCTGAGATGTTGACTTTTTGACCCCAAGATGACCAACGGGGAGCTGAGATACGCTAGTGCCGGAATCGCGACCGGATATTTCCTAAAAGCCGGCTCCGAGACATATCACCGGTATTATTCGAAACCTTGTCCCCAAGGTATTCTCCCATAATAGTATGAATGAGATCGGGCCAACTTTTTGCAAATTGTTCCAGTGCTGCTCGCAAATATACACGTGATATATGACGCCGTTTGCCTTATTTTCGAGCAAGGTCTGGCACAGCTCAAAAAAGTCCATTTTCTGAAACTGTTTGATTTGGGGTTTTCGAGGGTGCTAAAGACGATGGGCTCATCCATTTTGCTCTCAGAGTCCCCGTCAGAGTCAGAATCTATAATTTCATCAAATTTCCGCATCCGATCTCCGAGCACGGTGGCTTCCATTGTATCAAAAACGCGAATAAAGAGGCGTCCCTACCTCTATTCTCCCCTCACTCTCCCTATTCCCTCGTGCGCTCTCTTCAATCCCCACACTCTCTCGCCTTGCTGGGTCAGGGAAGTGATTGAAGGGAAGGAGGGAGCCTCTCTTTATTGCCTTCTGAGCACATTGTAAATGCGATTGCTCGGAGATCGGATGCGGAAATTTTTATGAAATTATAGGTTCTGAATCCTCTCGTCATGCTATTTCGATCTATGTAGGTTAGATAACACAGGTCGAAAGCGTTCAAAAGTTCGATTTTTAAAAATTATTTTTAATATTCATGAAAAATGAACTAGACAGGTGTCTTCGCTATCCAATTCTACCCCAGAAAACACTCTCACCTAAAATTAGCTCTCTCGGGAGACGAGTAGCTTGTCAAAATGTGATGTCGACGCGACTCCGTCTGGAGCCAACGGGGACTCTGAGAGCAAAATGGATGAGCCCATCGTCTTTAGCACCCTCGAAAACCCCAAATCCCACAGTTTCAGAAAATGGACTTTTTTGAGCTGTGCCAGACCCTCGCGAATTTGCTTGAAAATAATACAAGCAGCGTCATATATATGTTTACGGTCATTAAAATGATTATTATTCATAAAAACGGGAATTCATTATTACGACACTCCATTCACATCCGTAATTATTTCCGCATCGATTTTTTCGTTTCCTGATCGATTGAATAGTTTTTTTTCTCACATTACTCAAATACTTCGCTGACAGAAAATTGGGGACAGATTTGCATCGATCTGCAATGTTTGCTTTCCAGTTCACAACACTTCATCGTTCCTTATCTCTCCTATCGACTTCATTCCTCAACCCTTTCCTTCACTTTTCACCTCTCTCTCTCATCTCTTCCAAAATGGACATTTTCTGCCTACCTTTTGACATGCTCATCAAGATCATGAGAACATTGACGATCAAAGATCGTCTGAGACTGCGACTTACTTGCCGGTATTTTTATGTTATCAATTTAAAAAAATATTGATTACAGAGCCTTCGAGAAACTTGTGGCGGATACACACGCTGGGTGGTTCAATGATGGAATGATTTTCGTTAAACCGGTAATCTCTGAATTCCATAATCATTATGGTTGAAAATATAAATAATTTCGAAATTTCACTAGCTGTCATCAGTGCGACATAAGATGAACACATTTTGCGAAGACATGAACTTTCCAGGGCAATGTATGCGCAAATATCGGCGAACAAAAGTTCAAGAACTTCTCGAATGATGAAAGATTCGAGAGTTTTCTACGTTTCCGCAATCGTCTTTATAGTGGAATATCATTCAAGAAATTCACACTCATTGTAAGCTTTCTTGTATTGAAAATCGGCAGAACGAAATCGGGAATGCAATGTTTGGTTCATTCAGCTCGCCGACGAAACGTGCATATCAAGAGAAGATTTCTTCCGTCAGTTCCTTGATAAGTACAAAATCGTCGACTTTCATCTCAGTGTCGATTCCGAAAGGCTGGTCACACTGTGAGGTTATTAGAATCTCGAATGCAAATACCAATTTCAGCATGTTACAACTCATACCCGTCATTGATGGCAATATTCATTTGGAATTCGACGAATTTCTGCCCGACTCCGACCTACTTCTATCTCTTCCACCATTATACACGCTAAAACTGGTGAAGTCTCATGAATACATTGTTCCGCAAATAATTTATCCGCGATCGATACATCGTGCAGCCGCACCCAAAATCTCTTATCATGTGAGTTGTTCATTTTTTAAAAAAGTATGCTCAAGTATTATACACTCCAATTTTGACAGATCCCCGCGGCGTTGTTCAAAACGCTTCTCGCTACTCACAAAAACATCTTCTTTATCGAGATCAGCACGGACATAACGCCAGATGATTTGACGATGATGCTACAGGTTTTTGTTTTTGTTTAAAAACTCTTTCAACTTCATTCAAGTTGTTTAGATTGTCTCTGCTGATTCTCGTGGTCGAACAGTGCAATTTTGGGCCGATAGCATTACTATCATCAATTGGCTCGGAAGTTACGGTATCACCCGGGCAATTTGGGAAAGCCAAGATCATAACGATGGCGATAATATTGGAGAGGTCAGTAGATTATCCATTATGCGATTTGTCACTTCATGCAAGGAAGATGATAAGAAAGCGCGTCAATAAACATTTCCAATATTTTTCAAGTTGTTTTGATTTAGTTATAGATCATCTATGTTCTATGTATTTCAGATCAAGGTCCTTCGCAGTATGTGTAATACTGGGGGACGTCGCTTGCTCTATGTAGTCGATATGTTTCGATACAGAAATTGTTGGATTATGATCGATGTATCCGAGTTACGGGATGAAGCGACTATTTTCACCAGTGTGAAAGTTGCGAATAGAAAATGGTGATAACTATTTTCTAGTCTCTCGAATGTTGCTTCTTCGTTTGATGATATTTTTGATAAATATATAATTGGTCAATTGCAGTACTCATTATCGTTTTGATTGAAATCATAGTTTGGCGTTTCGCTAATCATATTTAGAGCCGTGATTTATTGTATTTTTGCAACACGAGATAAATGCAATATTCATGAATGATCCAGCGAAGAAGAACATTTTGATAAGTCGAGCGTCGTTATATCGTAGTGTCGCAGTCAAACGTTGAGCGTATTAGAACCAGGATACGACAAGACAATGGCGTGGTGCTTTCATTAATTTCAAAATCGGTGCTTTTCGTGCCGCTTTCTTACCCAACATGACTATCCCCCAGTCAGTGCCTATCGCCGATCCCGATTACTAGTGATGCCTATTCGAGACCGACTGTCTTCAATCGGCATACTCTCTCGCCGGTCAGAGAAACGAGAGATCACGCGAAATAAGGAGAGATCGTTCTCGGCATCACTACTGATTACTATCATGTGTCTCGTATCTGTCGGTGTTTACTCTCAAATCACAACAGTTACTTCTTTTTTATACTTCACCGTTTTCTCTCTTGTTCAAATGGACATATTCGGCTTTCCTGATGTTGTCTTGCGAATGTTGATGAGGACGATGGAAATAAACGACCGTCTTCAGCTTCGACTGACCTGCCGGTTTGATTTGCTTTCCCTTCGGTATTTCTAAATTCCAGATGATAAAGATATTAAGTTCCAGTGCATTCGAAAGACTTGTCGCCCGGACTCATGCTGGTTACTTCAGGCTAGCATAGAACGAATACCAAGGAAGGTGAGCGATATTTCGATTGGCAGATGCTCAAATATTGCACATCTGTAATAAATAGGAAATCAAAAACATTAAGGGAATTTTGGTCACAATATTCATGAGATGATACCATGTTGCCCATTTCAGAGTGCGTTACGAATTTCGATTGGTGACACGGTGTTCACTGATATTTATCTTACCAAACCGAGCCTTGAGCGATTTATTAACCTACGGCATCGTCTATTCACTGGCATCTCGATAAGGAGTTTCGAAATTTATGTGATATGAATCTTTCGGCGACTCTTTTGTTATTCATTTTATTACGATGTTTCAATGAGTAGCGCTCAAAAATGCATATGTTCGTAGGTTGATGAATGCAATTTCGTTATCGATTTTCTCCTCAAACTAACTCTGAAATTCAATATTCAGAAGTTGTGGATTAAAGGGAGTCGGCAGCTAAAAATGAATATGTCTCATATAATAGATTTTCTCCCCTGTGTGCCTTGCCAGGCGCGATTCACAAAAAATTACGGTAGTCCCGTATTTTGACTTTTTCGCTCGCATAGGGCATTTTTCGATCGGTTTTCATCGTTTTATTCATTTTATCGTTGACTATTTTCACGTTCTGCATGAATACTCGGCCATTCTCTCCTTGCAGATCATCTTTGTTAGTTTTGGCACTCGTTTCCAGTCAAATCAGGTCATTTCGGGAGTTTTCTTCGCGGTGTGTACGATGCTCCTTGGAGTTTTTCTCCTTTCATGCTCAATAGTAGCCTATTCGATGACTTCAGACAATTTTATATTGAATTCTATGCGGAAATGAAATGATTATAGCGAATGGTAGCGAGTAGTGCCCTTTTGCGCCAATTCCGGCAATGATTACCGCATGCGCTCTTTCCCCGCCAGCTCTCGCCCCGAGCATCATGCTTGGTGGGTTTCCCTCCTGAACCTGACGGCGGAAGGGACAGAGCGCATGTTAGGCGTGATGCGAGAGGAGTTACCGAGAAGGAGTGTTCTGGTGCAGCGTTCATTTCAATGAACACGGAATTCCAATCGACGTAACATATAATAGGAGAGTTGGCTTGGTAGCTGATCTAGCTGATAGCTGACCTTTTCTCTTCTTTCCAGCATCGTGGCACAACGCCCAGTGCGCTCTCTATCTCGTTCCCCATTATAGAGAGACTCAGTCAACTAAATAATCTTTCGCTTACGTGTTTGAATGGGAAAGATGCCGAGGCAAAATCATATCGAAGGAATTGTGCACAATACAATATAATGAAAACAACAGTGGTACGATACTAATGACAGACATTCATTCATCCCTGCACGATGACGTGCCAGACGAAACACCACCTCCAATATCTCGAATGGTGTCACTCACGTCTCTCCCTGGTCCATCACGTTTCCAATCAACGGTAGATTGGAAACGTGATGGACCAGTTCTCCATTCTCCATTCTTGCGCTCGTGACGGGCGGTCGGTCCCCTCCATTCGTCTCACCCCGCCCCATTCCGACCCAGTTTGAAGAATCCTCACCTGTCAGCTTGGGCAACCCGGTGAGAATCGCCCACTTGGTACGCTTCAAGAGGAGACCCCGGATGGGTATCAACCGACTCAAGTGATCTACCGTCAAGAAAGGCCCCGATCCTCAAGTGAGTCAATCAATAGTCCACGTCAGCACTCACTCGCCATCATCGGAGGCTGGATGATCTACTTCAAAGCTCAATGGAGATCGACCAAGACCATACCAACAGTTGACCCAACAAGCCAAAGAAGATTCCCTCATCCCTTGACCCAGACACCTTGAAATCGAAGATCCCACGACCTCCCTAACGAAGCTACCATCCTGCAGGCCCAGTGCCTTGAGGACAGGATAAAATCTATCTATCTATCTATCTATCTAATTTATACAAAAAATTATCCTCTCGACGAGGCGCATCCGCCTATTATAAAATCGGCTTCCACTACCTCCTCATATTCGAAAAGTGTAGATCAAATATTTTGCCCTTTGTTTCTGGAGCACGTGGATAACATGATCGCCTTCCCCATCTCAATTCCATATGCTGTGAAAATTTCAGCTCATTTGGTGGACGGAGGCGCGAGATATTGAGAAATCTTGATTTGCAGCCCGGGTGCAGCCCGGCTTCACCGATCAAGTTGGTGCAAAATGAAGTTTGCCATGATGATCAGCACCCTCAAGAACATCTTTCTCCCGTTTTTCGAAAAATCTATGTACCAATCTCCGCACATGTTTTTCTGAGTAGTAGGCGACCGGCCTCATATTATTAATAAATCATGATTTTCGAGGTCGGGAGAAGTGCAAGTGGGAAATTTCGAGCTACTCACAATGGCCACTCAGCTGAGAGAGAAAAGATGAGAGAGCATGCAAAAGTGAGAGAGAACTGACAACTTAACTACGCAACCAAATCACTCGTCCAAAATCTTGATCGGCAGCTTTTGACCTCCTCCATGCATTGAGCAACCCGCATGTAAGATCAAACTAGTTATAGTTGGTCGAACATCAATATATTGGTCGAGAAATGGCGATTTACGGGCTTTCCAGTAAAGTCACGATGTTGGAAGATTTTCCGATTTGTTTGTATTTTAGAGGAATTTTAAGCAGAAAATTGCATTTGTAATTATCTCCCTGATTTTGTGCTTGAATTTAATGAGCGCGGGAGGAGCGCGGCGATAGAGCGGGGGGAGGGAGAGAGACACACGCGAGAGAGGCTCCGCCCTATTATCTCTTGTCTCGCCTCTCCCTCCTCTCTTGCTGGGGAGTCGCGAGCGCTTCGGAAGCTCTCACGGGCTTGGGAGAAGAGCAATCGATATACATCCAAAAGCAAAAATGATATTGAGACCCTGACAGTCATGTTGAGCCTGTTTTGGACCCGATTCCGAGAATTCGGCTCCCATGCTTGCGGCCCCTAACCGTAGTTGTGAAATAATCATTGTCACGCGAAGTCGGACAACAAGCGAACGTAGAATCGAAAATCGATCGGTTGAATTTATCACAATTTTGACATCTTTACATCTGTGAGACAAACTTAATCAATCCGAACTTGACGCATCAAAAGATGTATTCAAACTCGTAGAGTGATCTCTGCAACTATCTCTGGGATTCTTATCATTTTCGCTTTAGCGCGCGTGATCGAATGATTGGCAATTGATGCAACAATAGAGGATAGCAGAGAGATAAGCGTTATGATAAAGGTTTGTAGACTGAGAAAATTGCATCGCTAGTCAACATTTTGATATTAAAATTTTGAGTGTAATTTACAAAAGTAGAGCGGATCAATGTCAATCTCTAATTTGTTCTACATAATTTATCATTAAAACGTCGTACATCATTAAACATCTCTGTCAAATATTTTTATTCTCAATTGGATAGTTGAACATGATAAAAAATATGAAGAATGGCTGACTCAACAAGCTCTCGAATAGTCTGACGTAACACAAGTAAGTGTTCGCGCAGATCAGTTGGCCCAGAAGGACATCTGAAAATTTTTATGGAATACTTTCAAAACGCGTAATTTTGTCCCACCATCAATCCGCGCACATTCACTCCTCCATTCGGCAGCCAGCTTACTCGCATGATGTTCGACTGACTGGTGTAGTAGAATTTGCCACTGATTTCGCCAGTCAAGCTGCCATTTGATCGTCATTATCAACATGTGTCTCATAGTAAGCCTCACTTGGCTATTATCGGTCCCGCAACGTATCCATCAGTGAGAACAACATAATCACAACAACTGTTAGCCTCGAGGACAAGGATCTGTGAGTAATTTAGTTTTTCCCAAAAGGTCAATTCGGGAAATTTCAGCTCACTTCCAGTTTGACTTTTTTCCCTGCGGCGACAGTTAGGAAATAGTCGCATGGGATAGAAGCTTCATTGGGAAATCCGGGAGAATAAATCTGCAAATTGAATACCATTTTGGTGATAAAAATTAATCATACGATTTGTCCCTCATTTCACGGACCAGCAGAGCACCCATCTCGCTCCGGAGTATCGTATATAACGAATGATCTTCAATGGAATGCATTCTATGCTTTGCAAACTTACGCAATGGACGAGCACAGACCACTGGGACTTTAGTCGCGCAATCAGTGTTCATCCACTGCCCCGCAGAGCCGACCGTGTCCATCGTGAGACACTCGCCAAGGCCTTCGATAGGAAAACCTCAAATCGATTATTTTATATTCGCAAATCAACGTTACAAACTGGGATAAAAATTGGAATAGTCCCACTCCGATCCGTCGATCCATCCGAAATCATTCCCCTTCCCAGAAATGGTTCCGCCAAGAAGAACCCCGTTCATTGCACCATTCGAAACGGCCAAACGACGAATGTAAGAATTTTCCTGCATGTTATTGAGTTATTGTCGCCACTGTTAGTAATTACCTGCGCACTATATACTAATGCAACTTCGGCTCCAAAGCTGTGACAGATCTCTTGGGCGTCCTTCCAGTTTTCGGCTTTCTTCGCGATCTGAGATAATTAGTTTGGAACTGTGATCATAGTTACATGATTTTATGGATGAGTGAGAGAGAATTAATATATCAAGACAAGTGCTCGAATTTTACCTCAAAACAGACACCATCGTCGCTATCATCATTGAAACTGCCACAGTCATCAGAGGCGATCGGTTGCTTTAGATGAGAGATGCAGAAGGCATCAACATAACCCGTATTTGTAATGCATTCTGCAACGACGATGCCAGCTTCGGGAGAATTTGAAAAAAAGTTTGCTAGTCTTCAGTAGAATATCAGGTTGATGCGAAAGTCTTGACTAATTTTGATACATGATGTCCGAGCACGCAATTCTCGCGCGGATCAAATCATCACGAGCTATCTTCATAGGTACAACTAGCAATTACAGTATTTATTATGAAACGTATCCCACTTGTTGCGCAGGAGAATAATTTAGATTTGACTGAGAACGAAATTTTTTCAAAAAATGGCATATTTTTTACAGCAGTTAAATTTCACGGGGAAATGTATCTATAAAACTGCACATGGTTAATTGAGAAGCTCGATAGTAGGTCTCTTTGATGTTAAAGTGAGAATGGTGCTCTATCTGTTTGAGCGAGCAGGCGGCCGACTCCATGTATTCCAGCGCGACCTGTGAATATTATTGATTGCACATACGTGGAAATACCTGCGAAAATAGGTCATTGTCAAAAAATGTTAGCTTTCAAGCTGTTGAGGAAATCCCCCTCCTGAATTTTCCTGTACAACAGCTAACTGCCCCGCCCGTTCCTAGTTCCCCACTCTCGGATCGGTGGTCGATCCGAGGAGGGCGAGAATTATGCATCGTCATCATTTTCTGATTGGTAACTGTTCGGAAAACTGAGGGCCCTCTCCAACAGCGTTGAATAAAAGCTAACCTTTCCACCTGCCGTTTTCGCTTTATGGCGCAGGTTCTCCGCATACAGAATTCCTCCTTTGAATCGATCACCAATGCCGTTCAGAAGGTCAGAGATACTGGTGAACAGCGTGCACTTGGTGTCAATGTAGCGTATCTTGTCGTTGGCGCACTTCACCACGAACACTGAAATGTGCTTTTTGATTTAATAAAATGTTAAAAAAGGACGCGAATTTCAAACCTGGAATTTCTGTTGCCTGAAATTCGTCGCCTGCCACGTACGTGAATGTTGAGAGATAAGAGACATTGATATACACTGTTGCCTGAATGAGAAATTGAAAACTGATTGTGATAATGAATAACACTATTATAAACAACCTACCTTGTCTCCTCCAGAAGCTTCCACAATCTTTTGTTTAATACTCATTGCTTCTTGTAGTTGCTCGAATGTGTAAAGAGAGGAACGAAATTGAGATTCTGGAAGCTGAAATAGTGATACGTCAAGAACTCACTTTCTTCTCTCTGCGACCGAAGACACTCAATTGGATACGTTCGATCAAGTAACTGCGCCGATCAGGCTCATAGCTGAAATTAACTTTTTTTCCGGGGTGCTTGCCGCAGTCAACTTACACATGGAAATCAGTGTTTGCATTGTCAATGAGGAATTGGTTCTGGAAAATTCTCGCGGCGCCAAGCCAGTCCTTGAACTTCTTCTCCTTCACATCATAATAGTATCTATCCAGATTGAACTCCGGCTCGCTCACATATTTCGTTTCGTCACCATCCATCATGATCTGCGAGGCACATCAGATTCAAATTCAAATTTACAGATTCAGCAAACAATGGTAGAGAAAGAGAGAGAAACGAAGGCAAACGCATCGCGGTTCATTTTCATTGCGTTATCGCTTGAAAAGCGAAAAGATGCGAGCGAGAGCCAGTGTGTAAGCGGATGATAAGCACAATTCGCACTCGATAGAACACGTGAAGAATTTCTAAATTCATTCTGCACGTTGCCTGTTTCACTCGGGATAGAATAGCGCACAAACATGTCGATAGATAGCAATCGACGCTTTTATTGCACGGATGGTTATTCATCCCAGTGTGTCATGGGGTCGGTACCGAAATGTCCCCCTTCTCCCTCTGGCAGTCCGGCGCGCGATACCGAAATGTCCCCCCTCTCCCTCCGATACCGAAATGTCCCCGGTACCTAAATGTCCCCCTCCCCACCGCCTCTGGTCAGTGCGCACAAGAAGTAGTGCAACGGGCTCGGTCTGACTTGCGCACGAGTTGTGTTCATTTCGAATTTGATCCCACTTCTAAATTGTTCGATATTTTGGACATTCGTTGATTTTTCAGTCACTCAACAATAAAAATTACGGGTAGTGTCGGTACATTCTCCTTTTCAACGCCTTTGGTTCTGAACTAGGGCTGGTCAAATGGAGGTAAAATTTTAAAAAGTTCATTTTATTTTTAACGGGCGAGGCGTGCGGAGTCCTTCTCCATTGAAGAAGGTGGACAGAGCGCGAGCTCTTTGATGAAGAGGGGGGAATGAGAGATGAGACTCTCTTCATTCCGACCAATTCTCGTCATTTCGACACCTTATCCGAACTAGTATTCCAGAAATTCAAACTTAGAGGAGACCATAAAAAAAGAAGAGACCGTACTATTCTCAGAGAGTTGATCTTCATGCATTATGTGTGCCAAACGTAATGTGAGGCAGGCAAAAATATTTATCATTTTGGGCATCGAAAGGGCCGAAAGAAATAATCGAAAAACAATGAAAAAGTGTTCTCTTTCTCTCCTGGTCGCACTCAGATCTAATATCACTTCTCTCACTAGATAATACAATATAATACACGGAGTGAATAGGCAAAAAACAACGACATGAGACAAGATCACAAAATTCTACCAACTGTCAATTTCGAATATTTTTCGTGGCAGAATTTCGTCATCTTGTCAAGGTAACCCAGAATTTCATCGTTTGTTGGATTTCTCTCGCAGAGAATCGAGTGAAACTCCATCATGGGAGAAAGAGTTTCAGTCGATCTCTTTGAGTCCTCTTCACTTATAATGCGATCCATTGTCTCGATAGTGCTGTCTCGAAATTACCGTCTACAAGGAGTGCTTAAATTCCCAGGTCGAGTGCTAGTTCGAACATGCGTTTGGCAGCCAGATAGATTCGCTTCGTGTCGGTCGGATCTGAGAGGCGGCAAGATTCAGTAAGACCAATCACTTGGAGATCCTTCTCTTCAATTTGATCATACTCCTCCACTCTCGATACACCAGTTGCCTTCTTCACATCGGCCGATAGCTGACGTTTCCTCTTGTTCTTGTTGTTTCCACCACTGTACAGATCGATCACATCGTCCACGTCCTCTGGTAAGAGAAAGTTAGCAAAACCTGCCTGCCTGCGTCGGCATGCCAGTCAGACACCATGCCCACCATGCCCTCTCTTTTAGCAATCTTTGCATTACACTCCATATAAGCCCTAGTACGGTTTTTGACATGACCTTCTGCTGATGATTCAGCGTTCTGCTTTGAGAAGTCCTTAGCGATCTTCGAACTGAACACGACAGCGGGCTTGCACTTCTCATCAGTTGTCCAGTCGCATCGATGACGAGATGAGTCAGCGGGATTCGCGAGAAACACACACTGCTCGTCATCGGGAAAGACCACTCTGAGATTGGCCTTCGTGCCTGGAAGTTTTGATCTTTCACATGCTTTACAATCGGAACTTCGTCTCCATCGACTTTCTCCTTGAATCGGTACGATACGATGAAATTCTGCACTCCACAGATTCGAAAAGCAGCGATTTTGTGGTTGCCTTTGTTACTGGGCAAAGAGAAACCACTCCACGTTGCGGACATGAAGAGAAACTACGTATAACATAGGGCAGTGGACAAGAAGGGAAACGCGAAATCGATCAGACACAGAATTTAAACGAAATTAAACAGAAAATGAGAGAGGGGAAAATACACGAGAAAAGAAGGAGAGAGACTGAAATACGAAAATAGGAGAGCCCCTGACCCCCTCTCTTATATACCGACTTGGCCGTCCGATCTTGCTACTGGGAAGGTTCCGAGACTATGAGTTCAGACAGCTCGGAAGGCTAAGTTGATCTTGTGAACTGATCTCCTGAGCTCGTGATCAACTCATGAATCTACAGGTGAAAAGATCAATACTAATAGAAACTCATTCTTCTAGATCGCATTTGAATCACCAGTTGAGTGTTGAGTAACCGAAACTTCATCAAATTGCTAAAATATAGATCATGTTGGAAGTGGTGATCTAATTCGAAATGAACACAACTCGTGCGCAAGTCAGACCGAGCCCGTTGCACCGTTGCACTTCTTGTGCGCACTGACCAGAGGCGGAGGGGAGGGGGACATTTCGGTAGGGGACATTTAGGTACCGGGGACATTTCGGTATCGGAGGGAGAGGGGGGACATTTAGGAGGGGGACATTTCGGTATCGCGCGCCTGACTGACAGATGGAGAAGGGGGACATTTCGGTACCGACCCGTGTATCATGTACTGAACCACTTAGCTGAAGTGATAAGGAAAAATCGAGGCAGGAACGCGCAGTTTTCGTTTATCCAGTCGACAAAAGTGATCGAATCAACACGCTTTTAGAGCCCCGCGGATAATAGATAGTTATTTCCTTGTCACCCACTCACACATTCCCATTTTTAACGTGTCTCCTAAATCTAACTGCACTTTTTCAACTAGGATCATCAAACGAACTGCCTGCACTCCCTTCTAAAACTCCCATTTGCTCGCATTTTTCACATCCACATCTGCGCTGTCTAATTCCCATTTGACTCTCTCCCTCTAGACTCGCGCCTGTGTTTCTGACACATTTCCCATCCAGCTACTTCCCTTGCGAAACCCCATGACCACCGATTCGATCGAAACGACGGACTTCCACCAGCAAACTACACACTGCACGATCTTCCACAGATCTATCATCTGCCGGACAAATCATTGAAAAAGCTTCAGCGTTATCACAGAGGTCGCGCGAGGCATTTTACATCGGCAAGGGAAGAAGGACGAATTTTGAAATTTATTAATGGAGTGATATACTCAGCAACTGACTCACATGATTGGGTCCGCTCAGTGAAAGATGCGGCAATTGGATCATGTCGTTCGGCGAATCTGTAATGATCATTTACTGTGAGATTAGGAGCCGTAGTCCAAAAAAGTTCCGGCTCTCAGTTGAAAAAGTGCTGAGAGCCGGAACTTTTTTGGACTACGGCTTCTAATCTCGCAGTATCAGCAACACGACTTACACACAAAACTGATACTTCAGTCAACAATGAAATAAGCAATGCTTCAAGAAACTACCGTCTACATGACATGGGCTGATCTGATTGGGAATAGTAAAGAAGTTTCAAACTAACCCTTCAAGCAGCAGCTTCTGTGCCAGCGTTCTCGCTTTCAATTGATCACTTCTCGATATCGCATGCAAAATCGTTTTTGTCTGGGTATTCGTCAACAAAACAAACGGAAAAGCGATGCCTCTTCACGCGATCACACTACAAACGAAGCGGCGGGGGGAGAGTACGTGTGATTCTTCCACTCGCGAAATAAACAAGCGCCACATGGCGCCCCTTCTCTGTCCATTGCAGAATCGCCCTCTTCAGAATGCGTAATCTCTTACTCCCTCGTGCAGTCAAACGCCTCTCGGTTTCGCGTCCCTCTCATCCCTTCTTTCTCTCCCAACGGAGTTGGAGGAGATAGAGACTCTCCCAACGGAGTTGGAGGAGATAGAGACTGGCTTATCAGTTCACACCACCGAGTGCTTACGAGGGAAATTTCGAGGGGGAATCGGCTGATGAACGGGACACCTGAAACACAATAAAACATCGGAAAATGGAGAAACTGGCCAGCTCAATTTGGCACAAAATGCATCAGTTATCAACATTTATCAGTGCATCAGTTATCAACATTTATGAGCGGGAAGTGTGAATAGAAAAGAAATGTCATTATTACAAGAAAAAGAAGGCCCTCCACGTGTAGGTTGCCTCTCTCGCATCCACAATTGAGTAGCAAGTCTTTGTCAGTTCCAGTTTGTAGTACGTAGGATTAAATTTTTGCGTCAGTCCGTACGGAAATTTGCTCTTCGTCGAGTTTTCCTCCTTCTTTCTCAGCAGAATAACGGATCCATAGTGCTTTTTCGCGAAAGGAGGAAAGATATCGAAATGAAGCTCCAAAATCAAATCCTTGGCAGTAGAAAGAACGTGGTGTCTGAAATGTAAATCAATAAAAAAAAAAAAAACTATATTTTTTCAGTGAATTGCACTGTATTTTTGCGTTTCATACCTCATTCCCTTCATAAAAATATCTTTTAGTTCGTGTCTCGCGTCCATTCTCTCCCATATTTTGCAGTCGTTCTCTGCGTTATTGCATCTGAAGTAGGGTTTTCAAATCAAGACGAATCTCTTCATTTTACACACTCTTTACCCCGGTCTTATAGGCGAGAGAGTGCGTGGAATGAGGATAGTAATATCCTCCTTCTACCTGAAGACGTGAACGTCGAGCCCGTTGAAGGCGGAGACGTTGGCGTAGGTGTACGTCTTCGCTTCACTGCCGACAGTCCAGTCGACGTGCTCCTCGCTCGCCGGCACGACCCGCACTCGGTACATGAATCTGAAACAGATATTTTGAATTCGCGCCAATATAGCTGCTCTTTTTCGAATTCTCCACAGGAATCGAAGCAAAAACTTCGGATCGACATGCGCTTCGAACGCTCGTTCCACTCTAATTGCAATGTCTTACAGTGAGTCCGCGCTTCTGTTGGACGACTCGATCACTCGCTTCGCGAAGCCTACGCCGCTTTCGGGCCAGGAAACATCCTGAAGAATAAGTTTTAACGAGCAAAACAACGGGAAATCACTTGAAATTACTGCAACCAACCCGAATATTCCTCGCCCATTTGGCTAGAAAGCGGCTGGTCAATTCGAGCGACAGCACATTGATTTCGGTGACTCTGTCATAGTCTTCCCTCTCTGTTTCCAGCACCGATGTCATCGCCCAGGTGAGCAACTTCTGAAATTTGGAATCGCGCCAGCAATACATAAATGAAAAAAAGATAAATGAAAAAAGGGTCATTTCGGCGATGGGATAGAGATGAAAAAAAAGAGATACGTTGTGTGTTTGCTCTTCCGGTAATCATAATCGAATAAGCACTAACTGGTTGGTGGCAGCGAAGTAATTGAGGGGCGCTTCGTTCTGATTGGCCATATCTTCAACAGTCCGTATGTTCTTGTCTCTGTTGTCTCTCAGATTCTTCGTCCATTCACTCGAACCATTCCATGACCAGTCACCACACTCGCGAGTCAACTGAGCAGAGACGCATACAATGTTGAGCCGATTATGCCACTACGCTTTTCACATGACATTGCTATCTCTCTGTTCAACTGACCAGCTCCAGCGTCTCTCCGATGTCCCCCAATAATCCCACACTCGTGTTGACGTTCTAATGGAACTCTTCTGCGCACAGATCGATCTGCACCACTCTGGAGAGATGATAAATATATTAACAGGTGGTGTTATCGGGACGGAAGTATCGCTTGTGATCGCCTCCATATTTCACACACTCTTTAGACAAATCGAGTGGCGAGAGAGTGCGTGGAATTAAGAGACGATATCCCGGATTGCTAACTCTAGCCGGAAGCATACTTGCAATCGTTGTTGAACCGAGGAGCGAGACCAAAATGGAGAATCCAATTGAGACGAGCTCCAATCAGGAAGACAACATCAGCATTACGAAGGGCGAACGAACGAGCAGCATTCACATTGCTGAAGATAGGTACGTATGAGAGGGGGAATAGGACGAATTGGGATTAGACTGGGCAAAGGAAGAGCGAAGGGTGCGCGGTGTGACGCGAAATGAATCGAAGAGGAGAGGGAAAAGGATTAGCTCAGATAGTGCCGTTTTTGATCTTTTTATGACGGTCTTATTTTTGAATCGTTATTCTTCTTCTTCAAACTGACTTGGGATGAGCGTCAGACACGACTCCATTTCCGCCCGGAGTAGGCAGCCAGGGTAGCTGAGTACGAGCGAGGAACTGCTCGGCCATGAGAGGTCCCATATCGGACCAACCAGCACCTGCAATGCGTGTATTGGACCAGTGTAGGGAGCCAGATTTACCTACCTCTGCCAACGATTACCAGTGGTCGCTTTGCCTCCTTGAGCACGGATTGAGCATCGCCGATTTGTGGAAGGCCACGCGGTTCTTTCAGAACCACTCCGCTAGATTCCATCTCTCCGAGACGGTTTCGCTCTGCTCACCAACGCTCTGCCCCAGATGCCGACCGACGACAAATGATGCAACGGATGCAGTTTCAAAGGACACACTCGGAGAGTGTGTTCGACCCTACCGTGCTGCTGGAGGTACTATAGAAAGTTTCATTAGTACGAATGATAAGCAAGAAACAACAGCTAGAAACACTTTTAATGCAATGTATTAGAATTTGGTGGATCTTTACAGATCCTGGACGCGCACACGCGCATCGGTTGCCCTTTGATAACAAGGTAGCGAATTCGGATGACCGTTCGATTGCAAGATGCCTTTCGCAAGCTGAGATTGCGAAACTTTTATTCCGTCTCACTTTCCGGCTCTGATTTTCCGGCTCTGTGTGAGTCTACTATGTACTTTGCAGTTGCCGGCTCGTGGACGCAGCACGAACTAGAGGACTTGGACCATTACAAAGCCGGGTTGTTTTTCGAGTTTGCACGATAACCGAAGCGGCAACTGCAAAAGAGTAGACTCGCGGAGAGCCGGGAAATCAGAGCCGGAAACTGCACTTTTTGCAGCGTTCTTCGAGTACACTTGTAATGCAGTTACTGCGGAAGATGTGAGCAAGATGGAAAGGGAGTTAGACGAGTGTGAGTGAAAGGCGAATCCACGAAAACTCATATCAAAAAATATCAGCAACCACGCCGACCTACGCTGCTGCTTCCAAGATTGTCCGAGAGGGGCTCTCCAATTTAGCCTCGAGACAAATCGAGAAGCACTCAAAAAAGCAGTTTGCGTGAGTGTCTAATGATTTTTTTCCAAATGTGTTTTCAATATCTAGATGTCTCGCTATGAAACCAGTATTTCACATTGTGTGCATTTTTTTTATAGTTTAACTTTCTAGTTTACAGATGCTTGATGGAAACTGTCTTCTACGAGAGTTTATTCAACCAGACTGCATTCATTTCGCAGTTGCGAACGACCTACCTTGATTTGTTGAAAGTTGTGAGTAGTTTCGTATTTGTCGCTGATCAAACCAACAAAAACAGCATGGCAAGAGGGCAGGGATGTGATAGTAGTGAACGAGGGAGCCAATACAATGGATACCGGAAGGACCATGCTTAAGAGTTTCTTGCCGAGAAGGAGATTACTTTCGGTCAGATTCTAAGATTATCCGTAGTGAATGATAATGTCTACATGATAACGCTCATCGTTCCTGAGACTACGTTTCAGGAACGATGGGCGTTGGACAGGGATACGCACTCGCGGCAGCACTCTACTGCAGAGACCACTCCCCCAAGGTAAGACTCCTTCTCTTATCTTCCCTCATCCTACTGCAGACGCGCGTCCTCGTCGTACAAGGCGATTCGGCGTTTGGGTTCTCTGCAATGGAAATCGAAACAATCGCCAGGTATACGCGTAATCAAATGAGCATTGTTACGATCCACACTTCAGATATCGACTTCCTGTGACAACAATTGTCCTCAACAACAACGGCATTTATAGAGGTTTGAAGCATGAAGATCAGCAGTCACTGGAGGGCGACCTAACTCGACTGTGCGTTGTAATACCGGAGGCTCCTCTATTAGCATGTTCTAACGATCCTCTGATCGGCGATTAGAGGAAAGTCGGTCTTGATTCGACATCAATAATGTCAAATGACTGATCGGAGCTTTTCAGCCTGCCCGTTCTCTCCCTCTCTAGTGAGTGTCGGTACGATAAGCTGTGCGAGTCGCTGGGAGGCAGGGGATTCCTAGTTCGCACTAAGGATGAGATCGAAGAGGCACTCAAGGAGGTACATGCCTATCTCTCCAAATATGGCTGCATAGGGATGAGAAACGAACTCGGCATGCTTCTACCAGAGTTCAAGACGGCTTCACCCTTGAAAACGCCAAGTTGATGCTGGCATGATATGTCATTTTCCAAAGCTAACTTCCACCATTTCTCATCTCTCTTATGAATTCATTCGACAGGCTGAGACGGAAACTACTCGTCCCACTCTCATCAACGTTCTCATTGCAACTGACGCAGAGAGGAAGCCTCAGAAGGGTCAGTGGCTCACTAGGTCGCATCAGTGAGAGCGAGACACACTCATTCAACTTTGATGTGTATTTTCATTTACTCGAATATGTATAATGCGATGGTGAAATGACGGCTCGGTATTGTGCCCATATATTCAAAGAAGACAGGCATTAATTCATTATCTTTATTACGATTTGACGTTATTTGAATTCGCAGAAAAAATATCAGAAATGCAAGGATAAATGATCTTCGATGGAGATGGGTCACCAATTCCGATTTTATCCCATTTAACGCACCTTTTCTCCTGCTTTATACCTACGTCATAAATGTCTCTTGCACAAGGAATCTGGAAGTCAAGTCTCGAATGTCGCCTATTACGAGCAATGACAACAATTCGAAGTATATTTATTCAATTGAAAAATCGTGATTGAGGTACTGTGTTCGGCTGAATAAGCGTCAACAAAAAATATTGATCATCGGAGAAGCTGCTCACCTGAATCATGAATGTCGTTTCATGAATTTATATAAGTATGAATATCGTTTATAAATGATAATTAAAAGATAGAACCAGTACTTTCTGATTCCGTTCTTGAATCTCTGAAGTCGCTCGCGTCATTCACGGGGGGGGAGTGAAGATGTGGCGTGTCATCGGGCTAAATTTGGCATGAAACTTGTATTGCAAGGTTCTCATACCTGACCATGGTAGGGGTAAACATACGAACATTCACGGTCGACGCTCTCCCGACTTTGGGCGTGTCATACAGGGAAGCATCCGTGATCAATGTTCGTGAGCGAAAGTTAAGGCTGAAACGCTGTAGATCATCGACCATATACATTTTTAAGAATTTCGCTGACTCGACATTGGTTGACCACCGTGCTTCAGGTCGCGTCGGCCCGTGCTCGCATCGATACTTATTCCGTCGGTTTTGAAACCAGTTCTGAAAACGATTAGACGTTGAAGGCGACGAGTTCCTACTCTATCACAAACTGTTTCCTAAAGGAGACTGATATGAGGCAACAATTTAAGAAATTTAGGAAAATCGATACCTGTACTGTACCTTCGGGTAGATTCCATCTTTGCGCCAGTTCTAGACGCATGGATAGATTTGGATACTGGCATTCGTGGAATGACTGAGAATTAGTTGATAATCAACCATATTTGAAAGCTGTATTGATCAATAGCCCCCTGTTTTCATAAACAATTGCATTGACTCATATTCCGCGGGTTCTTACGGGATGGTCAATGGGGAAATCTACCTAAAAGCTTTCAACCGATGCCCGAAAAGACGAACGTGCAGACGCTTAATCTCTGAAGCAATCTAGGATATAGCGGATGATTTGCAATCAAGGTATTACCGGACTTCCGAGATATATTATTGGAGGATACGGTATCGTGCAAAAAGCGTGCCCTATAAGGTACGGTAAGAAGTATTGGTCGAGTGCAAATTGAGGTGAACTTCGGGAGTAGACAATAAAGCAAAATATAGTTAACCTGCTGAAGTGCACCGATTTGTTCAACTGTTAATGTGATCCGGCGTCTTCTAAATGCATGATTTGGAATCGTTCTGCAAAGCAATAAGAAGTTGCGGAAGCTATCCTCTTCCTCATCTTATCTTTAATACAAGCTATCTTCTTGCTTGCGATGACCGTAGGAACATCCACAGCTGGCGAGGTCGACGAAACTGCAATTTGTTTTAAGGGTCTTATATTTTTAGCCGACCGGAAGCTGAACGATAAACCCAGAATCCATTTCCAGAAGATATTTTGAAATCAGTTATTATTAGTGTTGTAAGTTATTTATTCTTTTTAAAACGAAAGAGAAAAATATATTCAACTGATTTTGTGAATACAAACTTTTGTGAAATACTAGGATTCGATTAATTCGTCTCACGATAATCGTTATTCCAAGTCTGCATACTCTCCAATGTCCTCTCCGTCTCGGAACACATTCGTTGAGTAGATATCAGGTGCTGATGCCTAACAAAATGTAGGTATGCTAATGATACAACACGATTTTTTCAATCAATTACTCTTGTAAAATGTATGGTTCTGCTGATTGTTTCCTTTTAATGTCATGTCTTTTCCATTATTTACTTTTGAAAACAAATCGTTCGCCAACCGACCCTGTCCCATGCAGACTTGCAGGCGACTCTAACGGTTTCGTCTGCTCATTCGGAATCGTGTTTCGGAAGGCTGGTATTCCCTAAAATTATGGGAGATGCTTTGTTATAATTGGCTTTCAGTGATGACCTGAGTTTTTCCTCACAATTTCACTGCTCGCAACTGCGATCAGTGGAATTGTGAGCCAAAGGCCACAATATCACTGATCGCAGTTGCGATAAATCGAAATGAAGTACCAAAGGTCAAGGGGTCGGGTATCCGGCAAGGTGAGGCGGATAAGGCTGCTGCGAATCTGTCTGTGACGCGTCCATCGCCGGCGATGGCAACCCTGCAAATTATTAGATGTAGCGAGTTTTTACTCATGCAAACGGTCGCTAGTGTTCCGAAAGTAAGTAAGTTTTCTGAAAATTCTTTCATTTTTGTACATTTTTCCTCTATGAACGAATCGTGAGAGAATGGACGAGCTCCCTATTTTCCCTTTTAAATTGCCTGCTAATTCCGTGTTTTTTTTTTTTACAAATTTGGCATTGTATCGATCGACTACAAAAAATGAACGATTGTAATTCGCGAACTCTAGTACAGATTCAGGCAATACGCACTATAATAAACCAGAAACAAATGGTTCCAGATAGTTTGGAGTATTATAACACCTGACCTTAAAACGCCCACTCTTGCGAAAGTATAGCTTCTACGAGATTTGGCTTGATCCTCTATAGAATGGAACGCGTACCTGCACGATGGCTCTGCGAAATCTGTCCTTCTACAACGTCCATTCTCTCTAGCGCTGGCAGGTTGTACTGCATCATATGACGAGTTATCGGGTCCTGCACATGATAATGCGGCCACGCTGAATCCGCCATATTCTGAATACAAATGATGGACAAACGATTTCGCGCGATCACGACACGCCGCCGATCTTGACAACTAATAAGAGCATTGCATCGAATTCTGGCACGATAATGTAACTGCATTTGGTGTTATATCTACATTCGATTTAAATAAATCAACATCACAATGATGGCTTCCGATTGTTGATTTTTGAATTTTCAAAGTTGCTTGTTGATTTTAGTATTCTCAAATAAATTTCCTATCGTAAATGCTACAGTGAAATAATAGAGAAGGAAAAACGTTTATAAAAAATGTAAGTTTTTTTCAAACATGGCATTTCGCATTCGCTGTGGTGAGCTATATCACGCGTGTCACCTAAGAATCGAGTAAAATCTGGGGGTAGTTGTCACATTTTTTGACCCATATGTTGCTAAACGTTTTTCGACGGCCCTCGGGGTCACAAAATAGCGTCGAACTTTGTTCCTAAATCTCGATTTCAACGACGACAGACGACGTCAACTTTTAAAAAATTCGAAATGTACCATGTTTGCGGACCTGTAGCTCCTCCGAGAGTAATGATAGAAAGATAAGTCCGACAGATAAAATGTGCCAAATAACAAGGAGATTAGGCCTGAACAATTGGCCTATCGAATTTGAGTTTAGTATTTTCATAAATCGATTTTTTGGATAACACTCACCACAATTTCGGGCCAAAGATCGGCAACCGCCCAAACGGTCAGGCTCGACGAGACGAATCGAATGGTATACTGTTCATATGGTTTAATTTCATGCGGCAAAAAATTAGAGCCGTTATACGCTTTTTCGGCGCGCCTCTAATCATGCATTCAGCCGTGGCAAAGTACAAAGTCAGTACGGCTAGCTCCCGTGCGTTGCGGGTTCAATTCCCCGTCAGTGCAGACATTTTTTGCTGCATTTGTAGGTCATTTATTTGATTTCCCGATTTCTTATTTTGAGTGGTAGTCAGTTAATGCTACTTTTTGAGATCCATTTTCGCACGATAATGTCTCGAATTCGAATATTTGTAATTGTAATGCATTTTTCATCGCAAATAAATATTAGTAGTAACTAGAGACAAAATACATAGTTAATTTTTTTTTTAAATAGCTGAGATGAGGATATTAATATACTCTAGCATAACTATCTCGATGATCTAGCTACAACATTTGGCAATTGTGCATTGGAGTCCTGTGATATCTCAGAGAACGCGTGTTAGGATAACAATAATACTGCTAGATCATACCAGTCAAGCATTAATATCCTCATCTCAGTTATTTTTGTTTTAAATGTTAACTATGTATTACTCTCTAGTTACTACTAATATCTATTTGTGATGAATAATGCATTACAATAATTATTTACAATTACAAATATTCGAATTCGATCTCAAAAAATAGCAAAAAGTGACAACCACTCAAAATAAGAAATCGGGAAATCAAATAAATGACCTACAAATGCAGCAAAAGATGTCTGCACTGGCGGGGAAATGAACCCGCAACGCACGCACGGGAGGTAGCCGTATTGACTTTGTACTTTACCACGGCTGAATGCACAGCTGCTCGAACGTTTCTCGAAGCAGTTGTCCAGGCCAGGACACACCCTCGGGCACATTAGTGTCCAGTCTGCGTCCGCCTCCACCCTGTATGGCATGTGATTTTTGTGATATTCAATATTCGCTATTTTTCTTTGATCAACACAACACATTAGCGTCGTATCAGGGTGAAATATGAATACTCTTCAGTGAAGAGGTCTTGCAGCCAGTACACACCTCTTCATGAACAAATCGGGTATCCAGAGTGCGTAGAAGAGGTCGCGAGCACGCTCATCCTCGCTGCCAGTGTTCAGGCGGAGCTCGAGAAACCTAAAACACATAATATAAATCATCAATGGAAAAATACGAAAACATGAAAATCCTGAATTTTACAGGTTTTGGCCGCTTCATTCAGAGCATTCAGAGCACAGCCAGGTTGCTTTATGGTAGAATGCTATGTGAACAAAAGTGAAGAGAAAGAGGTGAAGCGTTCATTCAGTTTGGCTTTAGCGTGTGTGTATGAAATGACAGGGAAAGTGCAGAAAAGCGCCAGCGAGAGCGGGGGCAAGGTGGAACACATCAGATCGAACTCACTGCATGATATCCGCATGCCACGGCTCGAGGTACACGGCGAATGATCCCGGTCGTTTGTTGCCGCCCTGGCCAACGTACCGGGCCGTGTTGTTTGAACACATGAAGCATCGGCGCGAGCCCGTTGGATATGCCGTTTACCTGGGATAGTGGGACCCGCGACTTAGATCATCCATCAACTGATGCAACGTTTTGTTTCTCATTTTGCCATTATGAAATTTGTCGTGGGCATCCCTAATACTATAAAGTGGCTTCTGATGGTTATGCAATTGTTAACCTACTTTTTTATTGCATCCATTTCTAAAGATGAAACATGTCAGTTCCCAGTAGATATGTCTACCCAAGAAAAGCTCTAATTTGACACACTCTCTCGTCCCTCTGACCGGTGATAGAGTGCAGGAAATTATTTCTTGCAAAGTCATCCCTATTTCCCGGTATTCACTCACTCCCGCTATCAGTGAACCATTCGCGCGGATGTTGTGGACGTTGAGGCCGATGCCGCCTGCCGACTTGGAGATGAGCGCGCATCTGGAATGATCCACTGGATTTTGGAATGGATTTTTTTCGAATTGATCAATAAAGTACGGTACCTCTTGAGTGCCTCGAAGATGCCCTCGATCGAGTCGTCAGCCATCGTGAGTAGGAAGCACGACGACATTTGCGGTCTGCAATACGAGATGCTCAAAAATAGAGCCAAGAAATTTGAGAATCACTGATCATTCCTACTACCGGAGTTGATGGGCTCATCTAAGCACATTTTCAGTGCTGAATACAACTACTGCATGTAAAAAAGCAAGGAAGGTCCATCGACGGACTTCCGTTCTACTCGACACCTCACAGCTATTATCTTGTACACGTGCTCTGATGGTGAAAAATATACTTGCACGTTCCCGAGTTGAAAAGTGTTGGCGAGGCATGGGTGAAGTATCGCTCGCTCATACATTCGTAAGTCTCAATCGCAGAGTCGATGTCCTCTCCTATAAATCATATTATTAATGCAATACTAAAGCGCTGGCAATTCTAGAGATGCATGGATGGATCTAATATTGAGTTTGGAGATCGGACCGTGAATCCCAACTGCTATCCTCATGAGCATGTGCTGGGGCCGCTCAACAGTCCTCCCGTCTGTCTTGAGAAGATACGATCGCTCGAGAGTCTTGAACCCGAAGAAGGAATAGGCGAAGTCACGGGAGTCAACGATAGCGGCGTTCAGGCGCTACAGTGAGATTCGATTTCTCGACAATGCGTTCGGAATTCGGCCTGTCTTTGCAATCCGCATCCCTTTGCTGCTTTCGAGTCTGAGGGAGGATTCGGAAAACCCACCGAATTACCAACCCCCTTAATGACGAGAAAGAAGATACCTAAAGACGCAACAACCACAGACCAACAATTATTAGCGTCCAAGTCATTCGTCGACACAGTAATTGATGACATTAGCCACTTTTCATATGAGCCAGAGATCTCAGCCACTCGGACACCGTCGTATGAATCATTACTGATCACCCACTTCGGCATTCTTCTCAATAATCGACCATGTTTCGGGAGAGATCATGGGCGAATGCGTGTCCGTGTGCGGCAGCCGATGCTCATACAACTGCCGCATAACAGTGGTGAACTCCTGAAAAGTGAACATTTCACTTGTCGATATAATCATCCGTTTCATCGCACATCCTTACTTTTTCCGTCCTTTTGTGCAGATTGGAGATGGCGATTCGTGCTGCCAGGACCGCGTAGTCGAGGTGGAAAGTATTCATACCAGCAGCCGTCTCCGCTGCCAGATTGTCAATCTGAAGAGCAATTGGGATGGATTGGAATAGATTGGAATGTTCTCGTCATGCCTCGTCACAACGATCTGACTGACGGTGGAGTACTACATAATTTAATAAAATGTCCTTCTTTATCCACCAGCGTTATTGACAGGTCTACAGAGATTGCGTGATAGATTCAGCGGATATTAATTGTCATTACAATGAGGCTGTGATTATTTGGATCTGAGGGTTTGGGTTTTCGGGGAATACTACCACAAACGGGACATTGAATCGATACTATTGATGACACCTCGGTCGTTGTAACGCCGTTGTGCAGACCGGCGATGACCTTCTGAGTGACGACGAGCTGGAAAATATGATCGATTCCAGTTTGTTTCCATGATGTATTTGTTTTGGTCGCAGTAGTGATGCACTTTCAATTCTGACCTCGATTTGCATACTATCTCGTTGTTATGATAGTGAGAAGGCACGTGGATAGAGAAGAAACGGTCTCGAAGAGGCCGATCTAAAGATGAGAGAGGTTCCTCACCGGGTCCACAAATGCCTTGTTCAATCCCTCTGCTAGCGTGGAAAGGCGGGCCGTGATCTTGTCGAAGACCATTGGCTCGCGTCTTCCATCTGGAAACGATTGGAAGGAATGAAGTGATGAAGTGAATTTCTTATCAATAGGGAGAGTATTACGAGTATGGTTGGTGAATTCGAGTCGAGTCGGCGAGGCCTCGAGACTCTAACAGCGACTCGCCCGATCTCCCACACAGTCGAGGAATCGATCGAGTTCCGAGTCAAGTCGAGTTAATTATCTATGATTTCGGCTCGATACCTTGAATGTCGATTTGACTCGATTTCACCAACCCTGATTAAGAGGACCCTTTTACAGTTGCAAGAACCGAACTATAATAAAACAACGAAGCGTTTTCTCAGTCTCGGTGTGTCTAGTGCATGATGCACTTTGATGCACGACAAAATGGCAACGCCTTCTCCTTTTACCTCCCATGTTCTCTAATCATTACTACTCACCTCTCTTGATGACATGCATGCTTGGCTGGTGATTCATTACTGATTCTGAATGATAATATGAACACACGCAATGATACATCAGAAATAGTCAATTGGATTGTGACGCGAGAAGATATGAGACTAAGCCCTTCTGAAGAACGACATGAATGAGAAAGCGGCACAGTTCCAATCATTAACATGCTCCAAGACCATAATTGTGTAGTGAAAGAAGAGACGGTATGTGGAGGGGATGAGGGGGGTATTTGAATTATACAACACTCGGCAAATTAACAGTGTCTCAAACTCGACAGAGAATGCAGGGCTTCGCATTTACGGAAATGAGAAACAAGTGAATAAGGGACAAGATTTGGTAAAGTCTCGAGAGGTGATGAAGGAGTATTCAACAATTGAACCCGTGTCCCGTCCATACATCACTGTTGTTTACACAATGTTCCTGTCTCCTCTCTTCCCTATTGAGGAGATGTTGTCGGTCGCCCGTTACCGATTATTGACCATCCGAAATCGTTAAATGGAGGGGTCATATTTTAATATCAATTATATTTTCGGTCGACGCGAAACATTATTGATGTTTCTGCCAACACGTTCTTTGCTCAGTGACGTCTAAGTCACACAAACATACTTTATTGTTCATGAATTGTAAAACTTACTTGTTAGGCTAAATCTGCTCATCTTATCTCATATCATCATCTCGAGCTTTTATGCTTTCTCAATTTTTCACGTCACTACGTCGCGTATGATTACCCAACTGGAGCGAATAGTGCTCACTAATGGTTTCGCGATGTGTACATCGAGCATCTTCATAGGCTTGGACTCATGAAATTGCCAGTGTACGCCTGGATCTATGATGGTCCCGTGCACTCTGCATTCCTTGCCTCGACGATGACGCTGTCGATTCTATCGAACGGCTTGCTCATCTACATCATCGTCTCCACCAACTCGACGAGTCTCGGCGCCTATAGATACTTGCTCATCGTATTTGCTCTGTGTGACGTGGCAACGAGCTTGTTGCATACCGCACTCAAGCCGGTTCGTCAAACAACTAATGAAAAAGTGAATGAGGGTAGAGAATATTTAATTCCCGAAATTTCCCATCTCGGCTAGCAGTTTCTAGAGGTGGTGACTCAAAACTTCGTTTCTTTGGTGGAAATGTGGAAAACGAAGTTTATAGTCGCTGTCTCCACTGGGAGCCGAGATATACAATTGCGGGAATTCAAATATTTTGTCCTCTCCTTGACTTTTTCTACTTCATGAGAGAATTCGAAACGATGACGAGTCAACTCAGATCGTCCACATGACAGACAGTGGCGCTTACTTCTTTCCCGGTTACGAAGAGATGATGATAGGAGAAAGTATGTTGAATCAATAATCTTCACATACGCATCATTAAAAGAGTAGTGACATTTCGTGATATTCCGTTTCTGTTCAGAATCATACGCTGATGTGTTTTCCCTGTTGTTCGTTGCTACATACTACCAGACTTTCCTCCTTCTGGCCTACCATTTCGTTTTCAGATACAAGGCTGCCTCGAGGTGCAAATATTTGAAATTTATCTTGAAATGAAAACATAATTATGCAATACATTCATGAAACGTTGTTCAGGATATGGTGACCATAGGTCGAGATCTATAAAGGCATGTTTTACAGAGGCATCGTCCGATCTTTCTCCGACTCTTGGACTTTCCGGACATGGTCTAGTTTGGCAGTCATCATTTACTTTGTCTACATTGCTGCCCATATTGGAATTGTTACGTACGGTTTCAAGGAGAATGACTGGTCTCGGTAAATCCTAATTGTCTTTCTCTAAATCACCACTCTAATAATACGCACAATGATGAATGCATTAGCTGTAATCAGCTTCACCGTCAGAAGATTATAGACCAAACACTAGTGGTTTGTCGTATTTCGAGCAACTCTTGCAAGGGAGAATAACAAAGCAATCGCAAGTTATTTAACAATCGCGAGTGAACACGAGTGTTTCAAATCGATATGAATTTGCAATTGCAGATCGCTCGTGCCTGCGGAAATTCAAGAACTGTACGGCATCAATTTACGCAATCCGAGAAGCGCGTTTCTAGTTATTGCAGTACAGGTAATCTATCTACACTGAATAATAATCGATAATTTGGTTAGCAACGCGAGCCTGTACGAGGCGATTTTGTGCCTTTCATTCCCGCCATTGTCACCCTACTCACGGTGCTGGCCTTTTTCATGAGCACGGCAAGTGTCGTCATATATTGCATCGTTCGGACAAAAGATTTGATGAGGTCATTTAAAGCTGAGTGGAGTTTTCGAACGGTCACGACTCTTCAGAACTTCATGTAACAAGTTGTCTGCCAAAACCCGAATGTTGCATCTGAATTTATTCAATGCTCTGCTCGTTCAGGTGGTATTATTTGCTACATGTTTTACTGAAATTTACCCAGGGGAACAACTTTTGAGTATACATTTTTAACCGGTTGTCGAACTTGTTGAGCATTTGCTGACTCTTAGACAAACCAACTCACAAATGATAAATGTAGAGAGAGATGATACGTTGAATATCACTAACAAATATAAAAATTTAAATCAAATGATAGTGCAATTGCAGTCTGCTGTTCCCATTGTCTTCTCATATTTGCCACTGGGTTTCATTCTCGTCTTTCCAGCCATCACAGGTGTTCAATCGATGTGGTCTTTTAAAACACAATTTCTGTACATGAAAAGCTTTTCATGTACAACCCAGAGAAGTAATCTATCCTTGACCAAAGCAATAGTTTTCCAGCCATCTCCCTGGGCGCATTCGGCAACATTCTCTATTTCATTACTACAATTTTCCCCTCAATTGACGCTTTTTTCGTTCTATATTTTATCCGCCGATTTCGAACTGCCGTTATCCGGTTATTTTGGCGGTCTTTCGATACAGTTCAGTTGTTCAAGCTTAGCGAACTAGTGTCATAATAATTTGTTTCATTTTTTATCTCTATTTATCATTCATGTATTACCCAGTAAAATCGGGAAGGAACGCATTCCCACTTAAGACCCCCCATCTCTATCAAATGATGAATATCTATCACATTATGCGACGAAATGTGGAAATGAGTATACATCCAAAAGTGAGCTGCCCAATATTATCCCCTCTTCATGCTCGTTGATGTCATTCATACTCGGTTCTGTTTCGATCTTCCCTGAGTTTTTTGTTTCGTCCCCTAGTTGAATCGCTGTTAGTTGCTTCACGCACGCCGTTCAAAGTTGATGCATCAGCATGTTTTCGTTTTGAATAGGATTTTATCGCAGGAAATGCTGCTTTGTTCAAATAATCGTGTTACGAGGAATGCAGGCACGCGATGTGACTCAGTCGATGTTTCTCCCTTTCTAGCGCAAACATTGATATGAACCGGGAAATCGAATCGTCATTAATTCTACCAACAAAACATGAATTCAAATAATTCGCGGTCTTCATTTGTTTCACAACACTAAGGCAAGTACTTTGAATGGTGCTCCGTCACGCAGCGTTTTCCGTGTTTTTGAACCATATTCGAAAGTTGTTGCCTCGAAGATGACGCTATCCGATGTTATTCCGAAATGCTTCGAAAAGAACCATAGAATGAGATAAATGGTCAAAAACCGCTTAACCTGCCATGCATACTTTAGCTCTTTACGCTGATTTTCATGTGATAATGAGATGATCTATATTTCTCGCTCCGTTATCCAATAACATCTCATCACAGAATTTGATTGTTCTAGTCGCGAAACAGAATGTTCGACGGCCTTGTCAGCGAAGAAATATATCAAGTAAGTGGGAAAGATAACGTCTTAGTCCACTGGACGGTTCCATCAACATCATCCTTATATGTTCTCAGATATACTCAATAGTAACCACTGCTTGCTCTTGCGCATTCAATTTATTTCTAATCTACAGTCTCATCGTCACTAAAATTAATCACGTTAGTTTCAAACATACCTTGACTTTCACGGAAGAAAATAATATCAAAAGATGAAAAGCTTGCAAAACTTTGTCGACTCCACCGTACACAGGTTGGCCCGTATCGCTGGCTGTTGTTGAGTTTCGCTGTAGTCGACGTCCTGATATCGCTCGTTCACGCTTCCATCGTTCCTGTAAGGTGTTTCTCAGAAAACTACTAATCAAGCTTCAGGCTATTCATATCGCGGAATTCGGCTACATCTTCTGGGGATATCGGTCTATTCACGCCCCGACCGCGCTAGGAGTCATATCAAGTAGGTGATGTTCCCCAGTGCAGGATATCATTGGAATGTCAGGTTTTTGCTGGATGTTTCTTTTCTATCAGACCGTCATCCTGCTCATGTTTCACTATGTATATCGATTCGTCATTATATGCAAGTGAGTAGCTCACTCCGTTCTTATCGCTCTCTCGCTACTCAGACATTCTTGGCTCGAATGGGTGCAACGAAGAGCTTGGCGAAACTGGATTTCGATAGCGGTCATATCGGATTTGGTCATCATAGGTATGGTGTGGCTAATAGTGTTGTTTCGAGCATCATTGACTCCAGGGTCGGTGAATTGGGCAGTGCATTTGGGGTGGTCGCCGAATGAAGTCTCTCGAGAAGCGTACGCACCAATTTTGAGGGTTTGTGAGTCTGATGTACGCTAAAAAAAAAGGTTTTATGTTGAGGAGCTGTACCAAATTGATCTCTACGATCCGGACCATGCAGCGTTCTTGGGCATCGTGTATTGGGTGAGAGCGATAGGGTGGTTTGTTCAATTTCGAAAAAAAAGCGATATTTATCAGAAACTGGACGAACACGGCAAGAAAGAGTGGCAGCAACAATCGCTCGTTGCCATAACTACACTCATCTTCATCCACCTCAGCTGCGGAGCGGTGATTCTCTCGTGCCTACTGCGGATCGTACACGAAATTAACCCAAAAAGGTATCTTTAACTCGAATTTCCAAACATTATTATCTAAAAAAAAGTTTAACCAGGTTTTTGATGAGCCAAAGAACCCTCTTTTTGCAACGGCAGCTTTTCCGGGCGCTTTTGTATCAGGTTTGCGAGACCACTCTTTTGTTTAAACAATTGCACAAGAACCTTCTATGTTGGCAATGGGGGAGTGTACCGAAAGTACTGGTGGGGATGTATACCGGGGAATAGCCGAGTTTCAAAAGCAAAATATCGGAGCTAGTTTCTTAATATTTTAAAAATAGTTGTTTTAGTTGTAAAGTTATGATAAATATCAACTATAATTTGAGACACTGATGCCGACTCTCACCAGCTACATCCCTATTGGCTTTGTCTTCGTCATCCCCCTCGTTTCTCGTATGTGTTTGCAATTCAATGTTTTTAGTATCCATGATTTTCGTTTCAGAGGTCTCTCTCGGCGGTCTGGGTACGGTTGCTCTAATGTCCTCAGAACTTTTCCCATTAATCGATCCGTTTCTGGTCTTCTTCTTCATCCAAGGGTCAGACGCATTTGAATATTTTCAAAATTGATTCGTTTCAGATACCGAGCCGCATTGCCGAAAATTGTTCAAAGGTTATTTGAGTCTTCCGAAAGTCACAACAATGTGGCTGTCTCCCAAATTACGACTATGCAGTAAGGTATAAACGAATGAGCAACATAATAAACATGTACACACGTGCCTGCCACATCTAATCATACACGTTATTAGACTTCTTGGTCCGTGTTTCAAGACGGGTCGGATAGGTGGTCGACTTTCACATACCGGGATTGAACCATAGGCGAGCAGCCACTAACCAGCCCTCGCACGAGGCAGCCAGACATGTCCGACTACCAAGCAGAGAACTACCCAGCAACTGACCGCGCAGAGGCCTGGTCAACTTTACGATTAGCAAGCATATCAACTTCCGACAACAGAAGACTACTAGGCAAGCCTGGGCCACTCTGAAGCCTTCAGAAGAGCCTGCCAAACGTCCCAGCACGTACCGACAATGAATGCACGCCCGGCCACGAGCCGAAGCCCGATCGCGAACGCTGAACACTGCCAGTTTCGTCAACTCTATCCGCTTAGCTCCTTATGGTTTCACATTCTCTTGAACTCTCTCTTCAAAGTTCTTTGCAACTTTCCTTCACAGTACTTGTTCGCTATCGAAGTCTTGGTCATATTTAGCCTTAGATGTGGTATACCACCCACTTTGAGCTGCACTTCCAAGCAACTCTACTCCAAGACGCGCCCAACTGGCCAAGTCGAGATCCTTACGGGCCTAGCACCCACTATGGGAAGTCGCGTTCGAGCGAACTTCGGACCTCAACGAAAACTAGACAGACACGCCTATACGTGACACCTCACCATATGTTGAACCTAGGCGATTACACACTGGGCTTTTCCCGTTTCACTCGCCGTTACTCAGGGAATCCTTGTCAGTTTCTTTTCCTCCGCTTACTGATATGCTTAACTTCAGCGCGTAGACACGCTTGAGATTAGGTTGATTCGTACTAGAATTCTCATAAGAGTCGATAGAAGTCTCTCATAGCATGCTGTGCTTCGCCCGTACAAGAGGCACGACGGGAATAGGATAATGCGCAGACGAAAGCCAAAGAGCGGCGGCTTACGTGCTGTATCGCAAAGTCCTATCACGAAGACACAGACAAGAGACACGACGAGGTTCGGTTCGCAGCGAGACCCCGCGAAGGGCCCACCGCAAGCTTTGCCACATTAGATCCGATGACGGGAACTTACCGAGAAGCTCACGCCACGACAAAGTCTCACACGATCGGTGCGTGACACAATAGTACATTGAACACTAATCCAAACGTACCAACGATTATCTCGCCGGCGCCATGTGCATTCAACGATTTCGTGCTCATTGTATCTGCAATTCGCACTACTTATCGCAGCTAGCTGCGATCTTCATCGAACCAAGACTCTAGTGATCCACCACTAAGAGTTGTAAGTAGTTCGCCGAGCGATGCAGCCGTGAAGCCGCTCCGCAAGACTAGTAATATTTCAATGTTACTTCGGTTTTGGTTTTGCTGGGCACCAACGCTTCGAGACCGCGTTGATTTTTAATGCTTCGCACCGCTAGGACCGAACCATCCAAGCGCGAACGCTGCCGTGACCGCCTACGTGCACGGAAGAGCACGCTCTGACTGACACCACCTAGCAACCCAACGTTCCGTCATTCAAGACCAAACATTCATTCGATTCCATTCAATTCAGATAATTACAAGTACGTAATTGGTTGACCAGAGTTGCCGTAACCAGACTTGCCCTCCCATAGACTTCGTTAAAGTCTTTAAGTTGTGCTCATTTCAATGACAGACCTCAAAGAGATCTTTCTCGTTATTGATAGTCACTACCTCCTCGAATTGAGAGTGGGTAATTTACGCGCCTGCTGCCTTCCTTGGATGTGATAGCCGTTTCTAAGGCTAGCTCTCCGGAGTCGAACCCTTATTCTCCGTTACCCGTTACAACCATGGAAGACACATAGACTTCCATCAATAGTTGATAGGGCACCCGCATTGTATTTGAGAGAATGATTCATAGAGCACAAAATGCCAACTTAGGTAAAACAACAGGAATACCACTATTTCGAAATTTCCGTGAAAATTGTTAGTTTCAAAATCTTCATAGGCGCGATGGGCATACACAATACACTTTCGAAATTAGTTGTTATCTTCGCTTTGGTCGAAAAATTTTTGTCTCAGAATCATGTCCCTATTGGAATTTCTGGTGTATTTTTGAGCTTAGAAAACGAATTTGCTAACTAGAGCTCATGAAACTTCGAAATAAATTATGACCGAAATGCAGAACACATTTTTTTTGGATTTTCATTATAACATTATTTCGACGTTTCATGAGCTCTAGTTAGCAAATTCGTTTTCTACGCTCAAAAATACACCAGAAATTCCTATAGAGACAAGATTCTGAGACAAAAAATTTTCGACCAAAATCAGACCAAAGGGGGACCACATAGTGAAAAAGTGGTCAGAGTCGAAATAAATTTTATCTCTAAAATATATGACTATAGGAAATTTTGGTGTATTTTTGCACGCTGATTCCGAATTTCAATATGATAGCTCATGAAAACATGAATGAAAAAAGTTATGCTTGAATAACCTCCAAAAAATGCCAAAATCGGAGGTTTTTTGGACAAAAGTGAGGGCTTTTATTTTTCCTCACATCCGATCTTTCTGATTTAAGAGCTGATGTTAGGTACAAGCCTTTTCTCAATTGCACGGAATGTTGACCATGATTAACCTGTGCACATGACCCGGCTTACAACGTAGCAGCCGTAGGCACGATGTGCATGTTATCATTTCAGCTTTGAAATGCAACTCATTCTCTAAGCGCTGGGAATGGTCTGACGGATCGACTGTGGATTACAGGCCATCACTGGGTTGCCAAAACGGAGGTATTTTGACTAACACGAGTAATCGGAGAAGTTGCGTGCTTTCAGAGTTAGATAAAAAAGTGCGATCCTAATCCTGCTGTTCTTACAATTAATTCATTTGTATACACCTGGACATTGGAGGATAATGGTGCATGGACTCTTCGTAAGTACAAGGAGAATGTGTGATGTTGAGTTGAATAAGACAAAAACTAAACAAATACATGTTTATTAGGTTTCTCTTCGAAATTGAAAGTAATTTTAGATAATAAAAATTGGGGGAAGTGGCCTCTCTACGGTTATTGTACCAGTCAGCCGTTGCCAGAACTACAGGCGCAGCAGGAGGTATAGCAGGTTAGTTTTTAAAAAAAATGTTCTCTCATTTGAATATTATCGCCATAAATTGTTCTCTAAGCCGGAATCGCCATGCCACTCACATTGGTGATGCGGCAGCTTATCTTCTGAAGAGCCTACGACCGATTATGTATCGTTTCTCTCGATAAATGATGAATAACGTATTCGCAACTGCGTACTATATGGTCAAAATCTAGCTCACTTGACCGAATTGATTGATTTTTTTCGGCAGGCAAGAGATAGTAGGCCAATCAATTGATTGGTCAGACATTTCAATTTCGTGAGTCTAATGTTGATTCAATTACGATTGTTAGGACTATAGAGCAACATCAAAAATGTGAGTACGCTCCATACTTCGGCATACATTCTATTTGGCAAACATTGCACAGAACCGTGTTTCACGCTCAACACTTTTCACTGTCCTAAAGACGATAAGGTTTCTCCGATGCCATTCACGATGGACGGAGTGATGCTATTCGACTCTGTCGGAAGATCATGTTTGCAATTTTACTCATGTCAGGCGGTTGACGCCAGATGGGGATGGATGGTTTCAGATAAGTTTCGGGTCGGTTCTTCGTTTGAGAAAGAATCATTTCGTATGGGTGAGGGTCAAGGGAGCGGTCTTCTTTCCATTCACAGACCCAAGAGATTGACTGGAGAAAGGGTTGCGATCATCCAGGACGATAGGACTTGATGTAGAGTGTTCATAGTTGATGACGGAAGAAGATTTTAGAACTAAGTCCACCAAACTCGAGTCATCAATCGCGAAACGAGACTCGACGAGAATGGTATTTGAGGGACCAAACATCATAGTAGGTCATACCCATCACACGGTGACCAGAGTCCGGCTTGGATAGGGATTCCGATCTTGTTGAGTTGATGGAGTAGACGAGGGGAACTAGAGGGATTCCATTCTCTATCGGAGAGAAATGGAGAAGGACCGCTCGCGACGACTAACAAGAACGAGAACTACTAGAATATATCTGCATGCTAACTAGAATATATCTGCCAAGTATCATTGAAATAGTTGTTGATCATTGAAATTTGTATTTCAATGCGCTCAAATACGTTTATTTACCATTTCATGTGCCACAACCGTGCGACAAAGAGAACCGACTACTCACATGCCGGAGATCACAGTCACCTCACAGACAATCACCATTGTTGAGACGGACGGAACGACGAGTGGTGGCGAGATGCCAATTAGCGAGTCACCGACAGACGGAACTTCTGAGGCAGTCACCTCTATGAGCAGGTTTGATCGTTACGTTCAAGGGATGATGTGAAGACCACAAATATTGTGCAATGACTACGGTGGGGCACTTTGCTTTGAATAATCATGCATATCCTACAGGGAAGCATCGACGGAGGAGGCCACTGAGGGAACGGAAGCTGGAGAGAGCACTACAGCAAGCGGAGAAGGCGGAAGCACGGAGGTAGCTACCGATGGTACTACCGAAGTCACCGAGGAGTCAACTGATCTACCACATTCGGTGAATACAACCAGAACAGTTACTGTTACTGTGCCTGCAACAACGCCCACGACGACCACCTCATCTGTGACACCGACTAGTACCACTACGAGAGGGCCAGTCTCGAGCATCACGGTGCCAGTAATTACATTGCCAGTGATAACGACAACCTCGACTACCTCATCAACATCGACGTCCACAACCGTGTCCGTGGAGTGCATTGCCAACTCGGTATAACTATTTTTTTTATCGCGCTGGAATCATTCATTAGAGTTTTAAACCTTTCAGTAAAATATGTAAAATATCGAAACCAGAAAATCGAGTTTGCAGAACTCCCACGCTGCTGCTATCTTGGTGAACGGTGCAATTGGGCTGAGGCAAGCGAACGGTCAAGTGACGACCAGACTGGCCTGCTCTAGCAACGGACAGTGGTCGACGATCCTGCCGGGTTTGTGAATAAGAAGTGCTTAACGACGTTCTTGGTTAACAGTTCTCTCTATTTGCTACTCACAACATTAGGAGGTGTATAAAAAGCGCAACTGATCAAAAGCGCAACGGAGTACAGCTCGGATGGGAGTTGACCAAGAAAACATTTACAGATTAGGGTTTACGCGATACCTCGATCTGTGAAATTTTGCATTGAAATTGGTCAACTCCCATCCGAGCTGTACTCGGTTGCGCTTTTGATCAGTTGCGCTTTTGATACCCCTCACAACATTACTATTGCAGGAACGGAAACGTCCTTCACAGTGACGAGCGCCAGTTGCAGAGCAACAATCACTAACACTGGTGAGCAGAGTTGTTGATTCATGAGTTAATAGTGCATTCATTTATGTCCGAGCGATTTAATTGCACAAAAAAACGGATAATACATACGTTTTCATAGACGATAGCAAGTGTTTATGTTTCTAGTTTCAGGATTCACCACAACCACTACGCTACAACCGAACGTGCCGACCACCACGACTACCACTATGGCGCCTACAACGACCACCACGGCTGTCGGGTCGTGTGAGTGTCGTGTATCATACAAGTTATGTCAAACTCTCCTCATTTTGCGTGCTCTCTCACAGAAACGAGAGTGTATGCAAATTGAAGAGATGTGTATCGATTAGGCGTCGAGTATGCAACGCCTTGATAAACAGTAAAATGTTGTTTCAACCCGCAATAGCCTCAAGTCTTTCGAATTTCCAAAAGTAGCACATTTCAGTGCGATGCTCAACGTGCTCTTACCGGACTGCTCAATAAGAGGTATGCGCCAGTTTTGGATAGAAACAAAAGCTGGGAACAAATGGGATTTAGGGCGGGTCATTCAACAGTAGTTGCTATCCATACTCTCAAATCTGTCATCGCTCACTGTGTCGATTTCAAGCTGCCGATTTATCTGCTTTTTGTGGATATCTCGAAAGCTTTTGACAGCGTATACACGGAAGCTGTGTTCAGAGCAGTGGAGTTGGAGGGCATTCCTTCTGAGGTGGTTTCTTTTATCGCGGGTCTCTCTCAGAGCAGTAGGAATGTGGTAGTGGTGAATGGAAATGAGGTTGAAATTAAGGTGGGAAGAGGTGTTAGACAAGGTGATTGCCTGTCTCCTAGACTGTTTACATCAGTTCTGGATATGGCATTCCGTAAGTTCGACTGGTCTAGGAAGGGAATTAGTATAAATGGAAGATTTCTTTCTCATATCCTTTTCGCTGATGACGCTGTTCTCATCTCTCATGATGAACGGCAAATTCAAGCAATGGCAAGGGATCTAGAACGGGAATTGGCTTGTGTGGGACTTCAGCTTAACGGGGATAAAACCATTGGGATGACTTCTAAGCCCAGTCCAAAAGTAGTCAAAGTCGGCGGGAAAGTGGTAAAATTACAGGAGAAGGTGGTGTATTTGGGAAGTGCAATTTCAGTCACTGGAAAGGATGACTGCGAAATAACTCGACGAATCCAGGCGAGATTTGGGGCATTCCATAAACACCGGGCTTTTCTAATCAATCGGGGTATTCCAATGGCTCATAAACGCCGACTATTCAATGGTTGCATAATTCCGGCGGTACTGTATGGATGTGAGAGTTGGGCTCTGACCAAAGCACAAATGAATCGATTATCGGTGACTCAACGCAGAATGGAACGATGGATGGTTGGTTGTACTGTGCTCGATCATGTTTCTAATGAGCGGCTGCGAGATTCCACTAGAATTCAGGATTTCGTCCGCACCGCACAGAAAAGAAAATGGTTTTGGTTGCACAAAATTGCGAACGATGATAGCTTAAAGTGGAGCCGAACTGTGATCGACTGGTACCCACGAAAGCGCAGAGGAAGAGGCCGTCCACCATCACGATGGAGCGATATCTTCCGAAAGACAATCGGCGCCCACTTTCTCAACGAAGCAAGCAATGTCACGTGGAATGCCATGCACACCAGAGCCCTCATCTGACCTTCCCTAACCCTCAGAAGGGCGAAGACTCTATTGACCTCTTGATAAATGTGTTAAAACTGAAACTGAAAACTGCTCAACGTGCGAAGATCTGGAAGTGATCCGCATTGATCAGACTGGTTTTGCCAACGGATTGTCTACCATTGTGAGAGGAGTGGATGGTAGTGGATGCCGGACTGCCAACTTCACGTGCAACACTATTCAGGTTTGCCCCAGCTACTTCCTCTAATCCGTATGATGCCACGTTCATTAGATATTTTCATATAGTGAAAAATACTACTTGAAACGAGATTTGCATGCGATATAGGATCTAAAAAATAACAAATCATTTTTCTGTTTGTTTTCAGGCTGGTGACACAGCCGTGGTGTTCAACGGGCCGACGACTATCATGGCCGAGAATCCCACGATCCAGAACATCGCCCTAACCTGCAGCAATCAAGCGACTTGGATGGCCGCCACCACAACAGTGACTCAGATTGGATGCGCGTATGAGCAGCTAACGGCGAATCCGCCAACGACCCCCTTGACGTCGACGTCAACGTCTACGAGCACGAGCACGACGACGACGGCGACGACGACCTTGCCTTCAACAACGACCACCACGACAACCAGAGCGCCGTCAACGTCGACAGCTACGACCTTCGCACCCACTACGCCCTCGACCAGCACGACTACGCTTGCCCCAACAACCACCACTACCACGACTACCCGAGCACCTTCAACCTCTACAACCACCCTCGCAACTACTACCACTACTACCACGTTAGCCCCAACCACGACTACCACGTTAGCTCCCACAACGCCTACTACTAGCACGACCACCGGACCCAGCTCGACGACGAGCGTGTCTACTGCGAATCCGGGTATGACATTTAAATGAAGAATCCGTCTCTGTATGGTGTGCAATGAACGTCATTCGCCATTATATCATCAATATTTGTGGAATATTGAAAATGGGTGTTTTTACTTGTAGCGTTGTGCGATAGCTGCGCCAACATCAAGGCCTCGGCACTTCCCTCGATCGCAGACAATCAGTACTACGGTATCCTCGTGGTCGACCACTTCATCGCGATTGATTCGTGCCGAGTGGTCATCATCCGGTGCAGAGCGCAGAATGTAAGTTATCGGTGTTATATGATGCAAAATGAATTGACGGTATTTATAGCCACTCGATACGGCAACAATCGTGTTGAATGGAGCGACTACAGCGGCTACTGCAGGTAGGAAAGAATCGAGTATTGCCTAGCCTATGTGATCACGATCTTGCGCAAATGAGAGGCAAATATTCTGCTTTAGTCTCGCAAGTCTCATCCTCGCTGACGTGCAACAAGCAAGGACAGTTGCTGCGATTGGCCGTGCAGATAACATCAGCGAGCTGCGTTGTAACTCGTGAGTCTTACGCATTCCCAGCCAATCCAGTTCAAAATTTGGCTACATTGACTTTGAGCGAACCATCGTGCGCGCATGTTTGTGTATCTTTTCAGGAAACGCCGCCGGTCTGACACCGACTCCGGGAATTACGACGACTACATTGTCAACTCCGACGACAACCGCTCCAGGATCAGGTAATTGTATTTTTTCACCACCAATATGCTAGTAGCAGAATTTTTATGAAAAAGAACATTTAGTTACAGCGGCATGTGGAAACTGCGATCGCGCTTCGGTCGCATTTCTGCTACAGATTACACTGCTGGTAAGAATACTGTTCGGAAAGTCGAAGCCACTATATTTTGCATACTCTTCGTATCAGTCGCTGTTAGAACCTGACGTGTTATACACATAACAATGTATTCCATCTTTCCAGGCTTCCTCACTCTCGACTACCGCTACGTCGGCCAGTGCATTGTAGTGACAATGATATGCGAGCCGACGACGGTGAGGACATGATTTCGTCATCTTTTACCGTTTCCTTGTTACCGAACTGTAGAAATTTATATCCAATGCTCACCATCCCCTGTGCTAACTAAAAAGCAATGAGAGTAAAATCGATCTATCTGTATAATTTTGATCTTCCTTACAGACCGGTCAATCCGTATCGCTCATCAACCACGACGGCACTACACTGGCGACGCAGGCGGGCAGCCTCACCACCAGCTTGACCTGCTCGGACACTGGAGTATGGGTCGTGGAAGGTAAGGAACTGGAGTTGCTTCCACATTCTCGAAAAAAATCTAATGGTCTTGTTACAAAGTGTTTAAGACGGCATCTCGGTAATTTGCAAGCATTATGCCCTCTCTCCGGACACGTTGAGCTAGCAATGAGAACCAGAAGCCCATGCTCGGGTGATGGAAGGGTCTTGGTGCCACAGTGCACAAACCATGACTTATTTGTCATTCCTGCCACAGTGTATGGAGAAGAGTGGTTTTCAAGGTAAAAATGTCGAAAAATGATATTTTCTCAACTGTTCGGGATAGACTCAATTTCTCCTTAGCGTTAGTTTAGGGGTGCCCTGAGGCTCTTAAATTCTCATTTTGATTGAGTACTGCTCGTTTTGAAAATGATCTTTTTGAGATCAAATTTTATTTTTTCGATAAGAATTGCCCATTTTCGCAAAAAGTGCTAGGCCTCACTACATAGGTTTTGTAGCCTTTCATATTCTACTTCTGAATCATTTATACTTTGGTCGGTCTAGACTTTACTTTTTCTAAAATTGCCATTTTTACATGAAAAATCCTCGATTTCGACAGTTTTTCAATCACAACTTTTCTCTTTGAATATTTTGTGAGCTCTAGAACACAAATTCGGATTCTACGCGTAAAAATACACATGAAACACCTATAGTCAGATTGTTCTAAAAACAATTTTTTCCCAGGTCATGGCCATTTTTGAACCAAAAAATTGAAATTTCGAATAGATCTAAATATAGAGATTTTTGGTGTATTTTGACGTGTAGACACCGATTTTCAATACTAGAACACACCAAAGCGCTGTAGAAAAAAGTTATGATCGATAAACCACCACTTTGTGGGTTTTCGTACATATTTTTTTTCATTCACTTAGTGATGTGTTCAAACGGTTTCTACCGGCAAAGATACGCCAGAAGTCTCTATATTTAGATCATTTCGAAATTTAAATTTTTTGGTTCAAAAATGGCCATGACCCGGGGGTCATGGAAAAGTGGGAAAAAATTGTTTTTATAACAATCTGACTATAGGTGTTTCATGTGTATTTTTACGCGTAGAATCCGAATTTGTGTTCTAGAGCTCACTAAATATTCAAAAAGAAAAGTTGTGATTGAAAAACTGTCGAAATCGAGGATTTTTCATGTAAAAATGGCAATTTAAAAAAAGTAAAGTCTAGACCGACCAAAGTATAAATGATTCAGAAGTAGAATATGAAAGGCTACAAAACCTATGTAGTGAAGCCTAGCACTTTTTGCGAAAATGGGCAATTCTGATCGAAAAAATAAAATTTGATGTCAAAAAGATCATTTTCAAAACGAGCAGTACTCAATCAAAATGAGTATTTAAGAGCCTCAGGGCACCCCTAAACTAACGCAAAGGAGAAATTGAGTCTATCCCGAACAGTTGAGAAAATATCATTTTTCGACCTTTTTACCTTGAAAACCACTCTTCTCCATACACTGTGGCAGGAATGACAAATAAGTCATGATTTGTGCACTGTGGCACCAAGACCCTTCCAGCACCCGAGCATGGGCTTCTGGTTCTCATTGCTAGCTCAACGTGTCCGGGGTGTGGTCTCAAATTACTGAGATGATGTCTTAAAAACATTGTCAAAATCTCCATTCAACGCGCTCTATTGTTACCAACTAATATCGAGGAGTATACGCGTGGTGATAAATGTATCAGTAATCCCACCTACGGTATTCAGGAACGCCAATCACCGTGAGCGGCATGCGTTGTACCATCGTGCAGCCGCCCTCGTCGACGACAACTACCACCACGGTCGCTCCTAATCATGTATGTTCTTCATGATCTTCTGATATTGATTATCATCTATCACGGGATCTCCACTTCCTTGTGTTCTGAACTTAAAATGGTCAAGTGAAGTTGAACTGAACGTGCTCACCCGATCTTGAATTTCCAATCGTCTGTTAGAGAATAATCTGATATTTTGAGTACAACACTCCATGTTGCACTTCTATATAACTTCCGTACTACTGATTTACCCAACATTCTTCAAACCAAAATTATCAGGGCGACTGCGCCACCACGCTGTGGGCGGACTGGCACGAGTGGTCGTCGTGCAGCGATTCTTGTGGAGCATGTGGAACGCATCAGGTGAGTCCTAATGCTGAAGAAACAGATCCATACGCACCGCATCTTTTACCTCTCTGAGAACACGATGAAAGTTGTTTCCTTTCTTGAACTCACTAGTGAATACTAGAGATATAACACGGAAAACATTTCCTTTATTTCATTCATCCGAAGGTGATCTCACTCAAATAACAACTTTTTGGAAGCAATTATTTATTTTTAAAACGCGGAAGCATTTAGTTCTCAACAATAGCATTCATTTGTATTTCTCAAAGAGCTGACTAAATTTCAGGAGTGCATTGGCATCTGTCCGACGCCAGATGAGTGTTGGATGTACCACCGCCCGGCCCCTCCTCCTCCCCGTCAGAATGCCGGAGCCGGCTTCCAGCGACCGGGTTATGGACTGGGTCCAGGCTTCCCGGGAGGCGCCGGTTACGGGCCCATGCCACAGCAATTCGGACCGCCAACACCAGCCGGCATGCGATACGGATACGGGCCGGACTCCGGCTACCGGCCCGCCGGACCAGGATATCCACCGGGACACGGAATGCTTCCGATGCATGGTTATGGTAGTCCCGGCCCTGCACCATACGGTCCCGGGTACGCTCGAGGACCGGGTGGAACCAGCACGGTGCCAAGTCCACGAACCAACGTGCCTCATCGCCCCACCACTCCTGGCCCGACTCCTCCACCGGCTTCTGATGAAGAACACAACAATCGTGATGGAGAGAAGCCAAGGAAGAGAGTGAAAGTGTCGGATAGATTCTAGATTCTAGTCCGAAGTGTGGACTTTCGCAATATTGTTCCATTGGATTTCGATGGATTTCTTCTTATATTTTGTTTTATATCATATTCAATAAATGGGATGGATAATACAGATCTTAGTTGAAGCACACGATGTTTATCGAGAAAAGAAGATATCATTGCAGCGAAACAAGACAATACAATATTAGCATGCTGAACACTCAGAACTTAGTCACTTCTGGTCGGGCCTTTCCACCCAGGAACTCGCGTTCCTCAGCGCTCAATTCCTGGTAGGAAGGCGGAGGAGACTGAGCAGGAATCGTGGATCCAAGCGTGGCCGGTCTGGGCGGCTGGTCTGGTCTGGTCCGCCCGAAGCCTTCCAGTGGTGATGGGTACCCTTGACCCGGTCCATAACCACTTTGCGGCTTTGCGGATAGTTACCGTATACGTGCGGACCAGGGCCGTAGCCGTAGCCGGGGTTCGGTCCATAGCCACCCGGTACCATCCCCGATCCCACTGGGTATCCAGGTCCCGGACCATAGCCAGGTGCGAAGCTCGGAGGAGCGTGCACGAGGTTCGGACCGTAGCCGAAGAGAGGCACTGGGCCATAACCGGGCCCTGTTGGGTAGCCTGGTCCCTGGTAGCCGGGGCCATGATGAGGCGGAGTGAGGAGTGGGGGATCGGCTGGACGGGCTGCAGCAGCTGCCGAAGGCTTGGGTCGGTGGTACATCCAGCAGTCGCCGGGTGTCGGGCAGCGACCCACGCATTCCTGAGCAGTAAAATTGATCGATGCATTGATTGCTAAGCAAATGAGGTTGATATCTGCGTAGTAATAGATATATGAATGAATCGAGCGAAAAAAAGATCCGCAGATCGATAGATTTTATTTTATTTTGATGATTAGTTATGATTGTAACTGGGTAAGACGCACTTTGGGATGGAGGAACTTGCAGTCGACTCTCTCACAGAGCGATCCATTCTTGCACCAAGTGTTATCGACTTCATGAGGCTGCAATTAGAAGTGTTAAATCCTCCAAATTTTCTGATATCATTCTTCCCAAATTTTTTTTAGATACTAGACCAACTTCTTCCGCATGGTCGGTAAGTTGACAAAAAAAGGATCATCTTATCATCCTCACCCGATTGTGCTCGCTGTCGCAGTTCCTCCTGCTACAGACGCCGTCCTTCTCACACACTCCGTGCAGATACATACACGCCCCTCCGTTAGGGCACTTCGGAAAGACTCTATAAAAAGGTTTTCATGATGGTTGTGTTTCCAGACAAAATAGCTACAGTTGGATCAATTAATCCAGTTTTTGTTTCACTCTTGAAAAACTCTGGGAGAAAGGAATGGACAGGCCCATCAACTTCACTTCATTATGAGCAATAACTAACGGGCACTTCTCCGTAGGATGGGCGAACTCGCAACGCTTGTTCTTGCATCGAGGAAAGAAACTGCATCTTTCTTTGGAAGTCACTGTTGTCAAACGAAGAATTCCGACCGGCTTCTGGTTGTTTGATTCCTGCATGAATAATTTTTTTTCGTTCAACAAATTTATGGTAAATGTTCGTCAACATGTTAAGATGTTTGTTGATTTTCTCGTTTAAATTTTTCTTTTTTTTCTTTGAACAAACCTTCCTTGAAGGAGTTGTGATGATACATTCGCCATCCGAATCATCGGCAAATGTGACGCTCTTTCGGCGGGATCTCACACTGATATTGCTAATCGAATTTGAGCGAGACAAGGGTGATTCGCTCTGAAATGCGTTACTGTCTTCAGCAAAATTTTCTGCTCTTACTTCAACCATTGAGAGATTGCTGAAGGAAGTTGAACGAGACAACGAACCATGGTTCTGAAAATAATTTGAGATTCCATCGTGATCACTCGGTCTGTGACTCACCTTCATCTTATCCATTGAGAGGTCGCTAATTGAAGCAGTGCGAGCCATGGGTTGATGTTTCTAAAAAATAAATTCATATTTTCGGAGTATCGACTGTCTTTGTGTTTGAGTAAGCAAGAGAAAAAATCATCATTATTCCAATCTTTTTAGCTAAAGCAACTCATATTTTCCCCTAGTTTGTCGATAAAAAAGTGAAAAGATAAAGGCGAATCTCGACGTCGAGGGAAATCACTGTGCTAGTAATGCCACATAAAACGCAATGCGAAGGGTTGGCAAAATCTATGACCGAAATATCCAACCGCGCCTTCAATTTCGTTCATCAGAGTATTATTTTGCCAAACCATTTGCTATTGTTGTTACCTGTTTCGCGGCATATCTGCGCACTACAACGGGTGTGCTCTGTAAGGAATAGGATATTAGTCGAAGTTGCGAAGCCAAAGTCAAACCTTATGATGCTCATAGATGCATTTCAGATCATCACATTCACCGTCTATCGGGCAGGGACCGTGCTTGAAGAGACACCACTGACCAGGGCACTTGATGCCCGCGGCTAGTTTCCTGACAGATAAAGTTGCAAATTATTTATTTAGTAGGACCTGGCTGAACAATCTAATAGCACAATTACTCGGAAGCAAATTATTTTTTTCTAAATTTCAAAAGGTCTCCTATCAACATCGTGAATTTATTGTGATGCGCTAGTAACACATAATTTGGAAGAGATGCTAGATACACCTAGCGTAGCAGACCACTGTGCTTGCTAGATGAAAAGTGTGTTCAAAAAGATAAGCTTACCTGCAATTCAGCGTAGGATGAAAGTGTGCGCATGTGCCCTCTTTCTTGCACTGGGGAAAATTCTGGCATCTCTTCCTGTTCTGTTGAGTAAAACCAGTCTTATCGATTGCAGGAGTAGTTGAAGCCTGAAAATCACCGAGATAAATGATTTTTTATACAATACGTAATAGTGCATAATTATTGCTTGAAGATGACATCTTATCACAAATATACCACAGAAGTTTCGCGAACAAGTACGTGATTAGTTATGAGTTGATTTCATAGTCGCGATTAAATTCTAGTTCATGCGAAGTGTGCTGTGAATAACAATTGTAACTCACCGTTCCTATCTTGTCCAATTCAGAAGATGATTTCCTCATAGTGGGAGGGACAAGAGCGATTGGTCGGGGAATCTTAATAGTTGGGTTCTCATCAAATCTTGAATTCAAAACTCACCGTTTCCTCTGGTTCTCTCGTCATGCGGTAGTAAGTGGTGATGCTCTGGAATGTGACAGTTAAAAAGTTATTGTTATTTTTTTGTGAAACAATAAAGACTACATTAAGATGTTCGTAAGCACAGTTTGGTTCCTCGCAAGTCGCGTCATCCGGGCAAAATTCGTGCAAAAACAGGCACTCCCAGCCACGCGGACAGTTCGGAAACTTTCTGAAAGCATCTCCATCATTCGCATTCAATAAAGCCAAGATCTCACGTGCACGGGTTCCTCGGATGCACGTATTTGCAGCGCTCGAACAGAGGACACTGAGGAAAGTTCCAGCACTTGCCCATTATTTGATTCGAAATCTTCTTAGGTTTCGCCTGAAAAATGCGAACTATCGTTTTGAACAATCAGATCAGAAACCTCAGTCGGCTTAGTAGGAATCATGGGCTCTTCTACAACAATTGCTTCCAGATCTGTAAAACATAATGTTTTTATCAAGATTGTGTGCACAGATGTGTTTCCGACGCGTATCGACACGCCCATTATCAAGGATTTTATTGTTCGATACTTGTTGTTCAGATAATGCTTACTTGTTTGGATAACATTTACATTCTCTTCTTCTGTGCTCGCTGCACTGTGTTTCTGAAACAATTGAATTTGCTCTGGAAACGACATGTAATGAATAAGAAAACTCACCTTCGGCGGTATCCTTCTTTCTTTAGGAACAGGGGCCAGCTTGATCAAAACCTCTTCGAATTCTTTTCTCTGTTCATCTTTCTTCATCTGATATTGAGTTAGATGTGAAACCATCAAAATGAAAGATGCTTACAATATTTGTATTCAACGCGGACAACTTCATCTCCGCGCGAAGTGCATAGAACAGATGACTTAATTTGAAACTGCAATTTTTGCTAATAATATCGTGAAAGCTAGAAACGTACGATAGAAATATCTTCCACACAGCATTCCATTCGTCTTCGTTTTCACACAGGAGAAAGCATGATTGAGAATGAACGAATCGATAAAGCTATGAGGCTTTTCTTTCATTTAAAAGCGAATAAATTGCTTACCGAGCCCCAAGGTTCTTTGCTCAGTCGCTCCTCATCGATTGGAAGACTGCTGCAATTTCGAAATTCATGAATAAACTACAAATTTATCTCACGTTTGCTGCCTTCTCGCAAGGTGCACGTACATACGGCAATCCGGCTCGATATAGTAGTAATTGCCTAGTGGATCTTTCAAAATCTTCCGAGGAACACTGGGAGACTAAAAAAAACTTTCATATTATTGAATAATGTATAGAAACTCACTCTGTCGTAAACCCTGAGTGAATAGAAAATCCACAGTTTGCATTCAGTAGGTAGGTTGTGGAATGAAGTTGAGACAGTTAGCGGATTCGAAACTCGAGAGGGTAGAGTTTTGTCGATGAAATCACGAAGATGTCCTTCGTAGTTGAGTACGCTGAATTGATTTACATGGATCCACAACATTTTTTTTAGGGAACTGCTGCTGGTATGCAACAATATCGGCCTTATTTCTGTTCAAGACTCAATGCGAGTGACAAACAAGAGGAAACGGCAAGAGAAAACAAATATGGAATAGCTCACTTTGCTTGCATCTTGCGAGCATTGAGCAGATGAATTAGCCAGTGTATGAAGGAGATTTGATATAAACATTTGAAAATTAAGAGTTCCACCTCAGAGCATTAGATATGTGAGCATTTTCTAGGTTCACATTATTATCCTCTTTTGTGAGCTCCTCTTCAACAATGAAGTAAGGAATCTGAGTTATTTTATAAGCTTAAAATTCCGATATTTCAAACCTGGAAGCTATCATCAAGTTTGTTCTCTTCTAGTTCATAAGAAAGAGCAGCACACCAGTAATTATTCACAAAGCGATGCCGACACTGCAATACGGATAAGTCATTTTAAGAGACATTTTTTTTAAGAAACAGGATCTATGCTACGGACGGCTTTTTTGCAACCTATCCCAATATTCTGTGGGTGACGTCCCCATACCGAATGCTGATATTTGGCCCAATATGAGCGGCTATAGTGCATCCTTCGAGAAATGCCAGGTCAAGCCCAAAAAAAGTCGAAAAAATAATCCCTGAAAAAAGTACGTTCTTATAGGTGTTTTAGGTGTAGTTTGCTATGAAAAGAACGAAAAACATGGTTTGGAAGCGAAAGGAAGTCAATAAAATGTGGAAAACACCAGGGAAATGTTTTTGCCCGAGAACATTGGGATCTCTTCATTTTCGGAATCTACGTGAAAAACTATCCCTGGACTGTTTTCCTCTCTTTATACGCCGGAGGTTATAGCATTTGGCCAGAGGAGCCTTCGGAGGCGTTTTGAAGAACGATGACGAGAGATTTCACTATTGCGAAATCATACGGTCGCCTATTCAACATATTTCGACTTTTTCGATCATTAGTACGCATTTGCGTCAAAAGTATGGGGTTGTGAAATCGATAAAACACGAAAAAAGTGAAGTCGAAAAATCACTTTTTCGAAATCCCAAAATTTCAAAAACTCATACGGCATGTACCTGAGCTCCAAATGATGCATTCTCAACGGAAAATCACTTTAATATGGGTTATGAACAATATCTGAGCTTTTGGGCACGTTTCTGAAGAAAAAGTTTTGGTCGAAAAATTTCTCGATCCAAAAATCATAATTTCAAAAAAGATTTGCATTTCGCCTATAACTTTCAGAAATTGTTGCATTCACTCTGCCAAGTGATTTTCCTTTGAGAATGCATCATTTGGATCTCAGATACATGACTTATGATATTTTGAAATTTTGGGATTTCGAAAAAGTGATTTTTCGACTTTTCATTTTTTTCGTGTTTTACCGATTTCACAACCCCATACTTACTAATGATCGAAAAATTTGAAATATGTTGAATAGGCGACCGTACGATTTCGCAATAGTGAATACTCGTCACGGTTCTCCAAAACGCCTCCGAAGGCTCCTCTGGCCAATAACCTCCGGCGCGTCACACCGTATAAAGAGAGGAAAACAGTCCAGGGATAGTTTTTCACGTAGATTCCGAAAATGAAGAGATCCCAATGTTCTCGGGCAAAAACATTTCCCTGGTGTCCGAAAAATAACGGAAAACGCAGTTTTCCACATTTTATTGACTTCCTTTCGCTTCCAAACCATGTTTTTCGTTCTTTTCATAGCAAACTACACCTAAAACACCTATAAGAACGTACTTTTTTCAGGGATTATTTTTTCGACTTTTTTTGGGCTTGACCTGGCATTTCTCGAAGGATGCACCATAGCCGCTCATATTGGGCCAAATAACAGCATTCGGTATGGGGACGTCACCCACAGAATATTGGGATGGGTTGCAAAAAAGCCGTCCGTCGACCCCTCCTAAAAGGTCCTGTTTCTTAAAAAATGTCTCTTAAATGAATTTCGAAAATCACTTCATACCTGATGTTTGACCAACCATTGCTGATATGCAACGATGTCGCCCATCTTTATGTTCGAGCCTCAGTGAGATGAGAACGAAGAGAAAATTGATAGTGTCAAGAGAGACGAATGATCAGAAAAGCCGTTATCTCTCCTTTGATCGGGATCGCTCTCAACTTTACATTAGCACGCAAGCTTTTGTTATCAGTGAAAGCGCCTTTGCGTGAATGTTTGTGAGGTTACACCGCACTAAACCTTTCCATTTCCATGTGACTTATGAAGAAAACTAGCAATTTTTAAACGCCAATTTTGACGATGAGATATTGAGAGAGAAAACGATGTTACGTAGAACAAATGTCAATCCAGACCGTGGGTCTATGATTATCGATGCACGTTCTTCGTCTTGTTGGCTGCGCTATGACTACCCTTTGGTGATTGACGGTTGCGGCCACTAAATGAGCGACCTGCTGCAGTTTAGAATGTATTACTCACAGCTGCTGCAACCTGAGGAGGATACATAAAAAATACCGAGCAGACTGAATTCTGCACAAAATCGTATGATATTGTTTTGAAAATGGTGATAATTTAACTCGATAATTTCGAAACGTTCTGGGTGTAATGAAAATCACTTCGTGTGCAAGAAAATGGATAACTTTGAGATGCAGCAAAGAGCTTTGCATTTGTATACCGAAGGCTAAAACTGAGGGAGACAGGAAGTAATCATTGTGTTCAATTTCGAAGACCGTTTTTATTACTCGGATGCGTCGGAGATCCAATGTGCTATAGAGAGTTTCTATCGTGAACAACAGGTTTTGATACATATTGAGACGACTGTTGATGAGCAAGTAGGGCATGGACAAATATCCATGAAGTTATATGATCTCAAGCGTTATACACATTCACATTCAAGCAAAGAAGACAAGTTTGCTGTTTTGCAGTGTTAAAAAACAATTCCGGAAATGAGTGCAGAACAAATGGTCAAAAGATTCTTATTGATTTTAAATTAGATTCTTAGATCTGGTCGGACGAGAGTGTATTCTCCCTTCGTTCCTACAGGAGATTTATCACGACAAGCAATAAATTCGATAAGCGAAGATTGACGGGAGTGAAGAAATTTCCAACAAGAGTAGGTCATGTCAAACGAATTTCCCATACCAGTGTTGTTATCGTTTCAGGTAATGTTCTGGGCTTGCATTACATGGGACGGCCCAGGGCCCATCGTATTTCTGGAGCAAGGAGAAACAGTTGATGGACCAACGTACCTCGGAATTATCGATGACTTCCTTCTCCCCTTCGTGGATACTTGGATTGGACGTAATCGTGCAGTGTTCCAACAAGACGGGGCACCGGGCCATACATCGCGAGCTACAATGCAACAGCTTAGTGACTGGAATCTGGAAGTTCCTCTCTGGCCTCCTTCCAGTCCTGACTGTATTCCTATCGAGTACTGTTGGAAAGATCTCAAGTGTTGGGTGAGGAAGAACAGAAACCCAAAGACAGCACAAGAAATCATGGACGGCGCCCTCTTCTAATGGACCAATGTACTCACTAAGGAACGATGCAGGGCTCACATTAAACACTCGAGAAGGAACATGGAGATCATCCATAAAGTGAATGGTGCCCCTATCGTCGATAAGTGGAGGGAGAACAACGAAATTATTCATTGATTCATCAAGAACCATCAAAAGTTGTCAAATATTTGCGAGAAGTGAATAATCTAGTATCAAATCACCCGTTGTCCACTTTGTATTATAGTTCAAATTGGCGATGTCTTTTCGTTTTTCGACTGAAGCGATTTATTTATTTTTCAATTTACTAATTTATTTTTAGTACTCGCTCTACAGCAATCAATTGATGCTCTTATCAAGATTAGCGAAGATAATCAGTCTGTTCTCAGGAAATTGAAGGATCAAAACTATGCGAAAGAATTCCCTATATGTCAGCTAAGTCAATACACTCTCTGTTTACAAAAGCATTTTGAGATAACGGACCTCAGTTTATTGACAAGAAAGAAGTATCTAAGATTTGGTTTATGACGAGAAATCGAGGAGCATTCGTGACGAAGATTCTCGATAAATTGTCGGATAACTCGGAAATTGGAAAGAGGCTTGAGGAATGGAACTCTGTCAAAATTGAATTTGCTCAAGAGGTTAATATGGTATGAATTTATTAACCTACCAAGCCTTTTCAGCAATTCCGCCTTTACTGCAATCCTAACCCTATCGATTTTCCATCAAACTGGATGCTCATGGAGCGAAGGTGAGGGTAAATTTGAAGGTTTGATTCCCAGCAAGTGAATTATAGATATCATGCCAACCTGGAGAAAAGGAAGAAGAGATCTCTCCCGAGAGCGGCCGATCGAGCAGCCAGAGAAGAAGAAGAAGAAGAGGAAGTAGATCCAATGGATGGAAATTTGCATTGATTGGGTATGCATACATTATTTGCAAGTTATTATCAGAAGATTTTCTATTCAAAATTGTGCATTGATTCATCAAGAACCATCAAAAGTTGTCAAATATTTGCGAGAAGTGAATAATCTAGTATCAAATCACCAGTTGTCACTTTGTATTATAGTTCAAATTGGCGATATCTTTTCGTTTTTCGACTCTCATTTTGTGCACTATCTTGAAGGTGAGAGAAACGCTAGAGTGTGCAAAAAGAAGAAAGTCGAAAAGCGAAACGATACCCATTGCTTAAATTGTCTCACCTGATCGATAAGGAGTCTTGATCCACATGTATATTTATCAATCGATTATCCTTGTTACCGTTGTCCGCCCGATGAATGAATGGTTATGCCTGATGGAGTTAACCACAAGCCACACACTGTCAACGGGGCGGGAATAACACAGGCATTGCCTGCTCACCTGAATAGGAACAGCCGAAGAAACCGTCGTCCCAGCGGAGGGACATCAGAGAGCATCTGGATATCACACAATTAGTGAGCAGAGTCGAAATAAACGAGTAAGAGAAGTGAAAAGAACGAATGGTAGAACGTCACCAGGAAAAGAGTCGAAATAAGCGAGTTCCCGTTGCCAGAACACGGAGAAACGTGGTGGGCACACTCCACATAGTCAGCTCGAAAGAATCGAAAGCAAATCAGAGCGGTTTTAACGAGAAAAATAAATAAATAACGCGAAAACAGATACGCGATTCGAAAACGACGTGTCACTTGGCAAAAAGCCAAAATTCTGCTAAAGAGCGTAGCGCTACAGTAATCAGAGCGTCACTTCCCTAATTGATTTTTAAAAAATTAATAAAATATTTTAAAATTTATTTTCATATGAATCGACTGAGAGTGATCAAATGATAAGCTTTTCATGCAGAGCCCCCATATTCTTCACGTATCCTAGCCATACAGGCCATGGGGTTGGATGGGGTCACCCGGGGTCGCCCCGGGGCGCCCGCGTCCACAGGGAAACCTGACAGGACTGTACTGTCTTAGTTTGTGTTCATCGATGCTCATTATCTAATGCTAATTATCTAATAATTATTATCTAATGAATGCAATTCGTGTTATAAAATATAAATATTCATTGGGAGCCATAAGACAAGCATTTCGGTAGAACACATCGAATCACTGCAGCCTTGTGATAATACATCTAAATCTTGTTATCATTCCTTTACCCGAACTCGAAAATAGAAAATTCAGTTGTCGACTACATAAGCGAAAAATTGTGAGCGTGATACACGGTGAATTGGCATCAGCTCGGATGTGTGCGGTGTGCTGAAATTGTGCTCCATACCGTTGTCGAAGTCTTGTTGTTTCTTAAAAATATATATTATATTAAGTGAAATATTCCGGTACCTAATCCCTCGCCGACGTAGCTTCAACGAATAGGTCATCCACTTCCGGATTGAAGACGTCCGTTAGGAGGGTCCTGTAGGGCAGTAATGGGTCGAACTACAAGCGCTTTTAAAAAGGAATAGCAACGAAAACTGTGTTGGAAAGCTCTAAATATATCTCACCATCAGGATTCATTCCCGCCTGGAGGCAAGCGCAGAAGCGGCAGTGCCGACACCCATCACGGTATTCTGAAAACTCGTTCGCGACTCGATGAGGCATACCACTAAAGAACAGCGTAAACGCATAAATCCTGATCGCACAGGATTTAGAATGTTTGGAAGCGAAATTGTTTCTGCCGCTCCGCACCGCACGACTAAAGAATCCCTTGCATCCGAAGCACGAGAGGACCCCGTAGAGCATCTGAATAGTCACGTGGAATTTATTTTTCACTGCTCATCTGAGAGCAATGGACATCCGATGTTGAGTCGGGGCTCGATTAGTAAACATTAGCGTGCGCTATTCGTGTAATTGTATCATCATTTCACGCACACCGATCAAACTGACGAGAGAGTGCGTGGAATGAAGGGACGATTATCTGAATAGCGCACTCAAGTAAACATCAAATGATACCTTTGTTGCATTGTCTCCGCACACCACGAGATTGAAATCTCGCGACGAACCGTTATCGGTCATTTGCTAAAAATGCATGCAAATATGGTATTACTGAAATACAGTATCGACCATAAGTCTTGGCTCACTTTTTCAATCTTTCATAACTTTTGACTCACGATAAATTTCTGGCTCAAACTTGGGTATGTAGTAGTACACCCATCGTGTGTTAGGAATATGCCATTGAGATATCAGGGAACTCCCTGAATGTTTCCTAGTGATGAGTCAATAAACACATAGTTTTTCTTGTCGGATTTTAAGCTCGATAAATTTTTTTCTCAGCCTTCTTACTCGGTGTGATAATAGAAGGCCTCAATACCTTTTCGATAAAAATATGTACTCATGGGAGGATGACGTACAGTGGCTTTAGAATGTCTCAAAGTTGGGTCCCAAAAAAATGGATTTTCGTTCGTCTACGTGCTAGAAACTTGTTCAAACGCTCAAAATGATCCTTACCACAATTCCTGATGATCCCCATAGTTTGGTAACGATTGCTCTTAATTTGCCCTCAGGGCACGATAAAACGAATTTTTCACTTTTTCACATAACCCTACTTTGGATGTCTAGATTTCGGAGGATGATTTTCGTTCAAAGGTCATTCCAAGATACGATGTTGGCATATCCATGGAATATACGATCCCCAACTTTTAGAGCATTAGGATAACGTTCCCGCCCGTGACAACCGAAAATCCGAGGTCAAGCGATTTTCAACCCAAAAAATGACCATGATACCCCCATAGGTCTTCTATCACCACATGAAATTAAAAGATTGAGAAAAAAATTGATTGAGCAAATAATCCGCGCTGAACAACCATGATTGCGTCATTATCATACAATATTGCGAAATCGCACTATGGTCTGGCATAGTGAGCGTATGTAGGAGTACACTCACTACCACCTGTCAGAATATCAGAAAGATATCTCATCTATTTCAAAAGTTATGCAACTTTTAATTTTTGGACGGTTACTTATGTCCGATACTGTAGAAGACATTCGAAAATGCAAAATTAGCACACTCGCTCGCTACCACATCACCAGATCATGAGGATCATGAGGAATATTAGTCGAAAAAATTGATCTCTCAGAACTTCCTGACTAAATTTTTTTCTGGTATATCTTTGTGTGATGAATCCGAATTTTGATATGAGAGCGCATGATATCATTAAAGAAAAAATTTAAAATTCATTATGTCGAAAAGAAGACGATTTTGAAAATCGATTTACCTCGGATTTTCGATTGCCGCGGGCGGGAAAGTTATTCAAATGCTCAAAAAAGTTGCGAATCTTATATTCCATGGATTTGCAACTAACCTGTCCAGGAACGACATTTGAACAAAAATCGCCCTTGGAACTTTGATCATCTAAAATATTGAGAAAAAATAATGAAAAATGATAATTTAAAAAAATGAAAAATTAGTGTCCTGAGGACAAATTAAGAGCTATCGTTATCAAACTTTGGGGATCATCAGCAATTGCGGTAAGGATAATTTTGAGCTTTTGAACGACTCTCTAGCATGTCGATGGACTAAAATCCATTTTTTCGGGACCCTACTTTGAGACAGCCTAAAGCCACTGTACGTCATCCACCCATGAGTTCATATTTTTATCGAAAAGGTATTGAGGCCTTCTATTATCACACCGAGTAAGAAGGCTGAGAAAAAAATTTATCGAGCCTAAAATCCGACAAGAAAAACTATGTGTTGATTGACTCATCACTAAGAAACATTCAGGGAGTTCCCTGATATCTCAATGGCATATTCCTAACACACGATGGGTCAAAACCCAAGTTTACTACATACCCAAGTTTGAGCCAGAAATTTATCGTGTGTCAAAAGTTATGAAAGATTGAAAAAGTGAGCCAAGACTTATGGTCGATACTGTATATCAAATATACACGAGAATTATACCAATAAAAAAAAGTTCAATTATTTCATCTAATATGTCGAGAGTATGTCTTAGATCCCCTATTGTGCATTAGGAACTTGTATGCTCGGATCATGGCAATTTCGACCGCCACGAGAAGGCGGATCATTAGGTCACACTTCCCCCGGTTCACGCACGTAACGCAGCACACGTTATCCGTTATACGACCTTGTATGGCGAGTAGAAAAGTATCTCTTTGAAAAAAAAATGTTCCCCTTTTTAAACCTTATTTATCTTTGTGTTTTTTTCATGAGATATTGAATTTTTAATTCGTATTTATACAGCGATTCAGTTTTCAACGAACCGGAAATATTTTGCCTTAGTCTGATATCTTAAATCATCCTTACAGTAATTCATTTTCGGAGAAGAACAGGCGAGTAGTATCACCGGAGGCTAAAATCATGTCGGTTGTTTGCTAGAACGATCGTGCGCTGGAAAGTATTGCGTATCGTCTAACTAAATTAGCTAATATTTGATAGAGTCTATGAGGAGATATAATTTCATCATCATTTTTTGCAATTGATGCATAGTTACCTCAACGAAAAACAAATTTGCACTCACTGGAATCGCCGTCCGGGACAGGCGCCGATCAGATCGGGAATTGGAGCAGTGCCGTAGATGACGTCGGGATTGGAAGGAAGAGGTTCGCAAGGACACTGATCATCTGATCAATTGTGAATTGCTCATGTATGTCAGTCAAAGTGTTTGAAGTTCAACGAATTACATTGATGCAGCTAGAGACTAACCGCAAGTTGCATTCGAATGAGGAAGCAGTGGGCAACATTTTATATGTTGATGAAATCATTCCATGTCCATGCGCTGGATCGGGGTGGTCAGTTTTCCAAAAAAAGTGACGTAACTATCCAAATACCAATTTCTCCAACAAGCGCAAGTAACCGTTTTCAAGTACCTACTGGTACCTTATTCCTCCCCGAAAATTTGAAAAATCGGGGTATAAGAAAAAAAAAGCATGCACTTTTGTCCAAAAAACCTGCGATTTTTTGACATTTTTACAGCTTTTCAAGTGTAACTTTTCTCAAACACGTTTTCATGAGCTCTAATATTGAAATTCGGATTCAGCGCAAGAAAATACACCAGAAACTCCTATAGACATATTTTTTCGAGATGAAATTTTTTCGACTTTTGCATTTAGAAGCGAGTTATGGTCTTTTCCGTGAGTCGAATTTGACCTAAAATTTCATAGTGTACCTAGTTTGACCTACGAATACTCGGAGATGCGACAAGATATAAAAATTCTGAAAACTCAGTTTGAAAGAGCGTCATTCAAAGTACTTAAGATTTACTTTATAGCGGAATCGGTGAACCTATTTCCTAAGTCCGCGGATCGTTGAATTCTCTCGAAAATCTGGCGATTCCTCTCTTATGATGCATTTCCTGTTTTGTTAACGAATGGATAAATCCAATGAGAGGAAGTGTGGAGGAGATATTTCTACTCTTCCTATCCATTCGGAATAATCTCTCTGTAATTACGCGCACTCCCCATTGTGAGATGATTGCACGCGGTCAGTATTGCTTCGACTACACAATTGACGTAGTCTACTGGGTAAGATGTGTGTGCTTGCACACAAAGGCTCGTGAGACACTGGGGAAGTAGATTCGATGAAGAGAGACGAGAGACGAGAGAAAGAAGTGCAATTACCAACCCTTCACTAGCTAACCGGCCGATTCGTTGCGTACGCGGTTTGTATTTTGCACAAGCAACGAAAATGTGTGTGAGATAATGAAATGTGCCATCACGCTGCTATCGAGCCAGCATGCGACGAGCACAATGGTATGGCATCCAATGTGCGTGTCGAACATTGATGTTCATAGTTTAGAGATTAGGTTGTATCGCAATCGTTCTATGCAAGCGGTTGGGTGTATACGACTTAATGGACCGAAACATCCGACCGCGTCCTCTCGGAAGTGTGTACTATCTATTCCCACTCACTGTTTCCCTCGGCAGTTTCCGTATTATCCACTTTCTCGAGCCTTGCTTCATTATAATTCAGAGAATATCAACTGCAGATGGACGACGTGCTTGGTGATAATGCAATCGCTGGCGTCTTCGAAGAACTACCCGATGTCAAATGCGTCCAACTCTTCGCGTGTCCATCCACTTCTTTCATTGATCACACGAGGTATTGTACGATTCAAATGCTCTGCAACATAAATGTTGTGGTTAGTCTACAATTGAAAGTAAAAGTACAATTGCGCGGAAAGTTTTATTCACCGAGAGGGGAGACAAATAACCCTGCGCGTGTTCCCAGCGAACTGTTCTAATCATAGTCAATGACCGGTCACTAGTTAACCGGAATTGTTTGCTTCAGTAAATAATCTTATCGGGGGCTGTGGCGCACTTATTTTCTCAAATTGCCGTTTTCCACCAAAAATTAAATTTAATAATTGTACAGATATTTCGCACTCGAATCAGCAAGAGACACTACGCTGCTAGAGCAAATCAGAAGAAGTTACAGGTGAGCATTATGTGTTCATAAACGCATACAATAAAATCTGGGGTTATAGTGCAGTGTTTCCAAATCCGAGAATTTGTGCAAAACAAAGCATCCATACGTGATCCACACCGAATTATTCATCGAATATTCTAACTTTATAATCTGTCAAGATTCGTATTAATCAAATAGATCATTACAGTTCTGCTTGATGCGGAAGATAATTCAGAGAATATCAACTTGGGGCGAGGTCAGCTTGCAGCCTCATAGAATCTGTAAAGATAAAGTATTCAATCGCGAGCATTTGGTTAGTGAACAAGGGCACATAATCTCGTTTTTTTCAGTTCTTCTTTGGAACAACTTGGTAAACGGTCATAGTAATCGTTATTGTATCCCTAGAAATTCATGCCAGCCACACTCTCGAATACGCTCAAGTACGATGTTGTGTTCATCGAATCTCTCTTCGACTTCGCTCACTGTGCATTCGATGACTACAGGATAACTGCCGTACGAGGAGAAGGTGAAACATGTCTCTGGTGACCGTTTAGTTGGACACGAGGAGCTTAGAGCATGTTATCTGCCATGTCTCGAACGATGTTTCATATCCGTCTAAATCAACTAATTCATGAAAAAAATCGGATTGCAGAAAATTTTCATGCGAAACTGCTACAGTCTTGTCGGCACATTAACTGCCACATAAGGTGTTATTTATCATTTTCCAGACGATGAGACAGTGTGAGTTGCTGAACATAATATTAGTGTGTTTTTTTCAGTCTAATTTTGTCTTTATTTTTCTATCTTTTTATTTTTCTATTTGAAAAATGTCTCTCTAAGAAAATAATAGAAGACTGTGAGATGTTTGATATTTTCCCACAATCTCAATATGGATTCAGGGAAAACAGGAGTGTTGAAACTCAAATGCTTGAGGTTTTCAATTGTTGGTCTAAATCGATTGACAGAGGTGAAAGCATTGACGTCGTTTATTTCGACTATGCTAAAGCCTTTGATACTGTCAGCCATCCAAAATTGATACAGAAAATCTCCAAAATGGGCTTTCCGGATAAGGCTACAAAATGGATAAGAGAATACCTCACGGGGAGAACGTTTCAAGTACGCGTTGAAAATATTCTTTCTGAATCCAAAAATGTAACGAGTGGTGTTCCTCAAGGGTCAGTATTGGGACCAATTCTTTTCAATCTTTACATATCGGATCTTCCTCAGATATTGATTGAAAATAACTGTAACAATTACTCGTTTGCTGATGATTTAAAAATATTCAAATGCTTCTCAGACGAGATAGAAACGGTGAGTTTACAAAAAAGTGTTGACGATATATTGGAATGGAGTAATACATGGCAGCTAGACATTGCAAATCATAAATGCAGTGTTATCCATCTAGGTAAGAAGAACCCAAAGAAAAGATATTACGTGGGTAATCAACTATTGGATTGCGAAAATTGCGTTAGGGACCTTGGGATAATTGTTGATACCAACCTCTCAATGAGAAACCACACAAAAACAATTTGTAAAAATGCTGAAACTAAATCTAACCTAGTTTTTCGAGCACTACTCACTAACGACGTTAAAACGCTTGTAAATGCATACTGTATTTACGTGCGCCCTACTCTTGAGTTCAGTTCTAGTGTTTCGCGCCCGATCAACTCAACTGATCGTCATAGAAAAAGTTCAAAACTCAGTGACTCGAAGGATATTCTACAGAGCGCTAAACTATACCTACCATAATAAACCAAGTCATTATGAGAGGAACAAGGAATTACAACTACATACTCTTGAGTATAGAAGAACGGCTAATGACGCGAGATTAGCTTACCAGATGATTTTTGGTAAAGGAAAGCTCGCATCATCTATGCGTGATTTTTTCACACTTGTAAAAACAAGAACTCGTGGTGCTAGGTATAAAGTTGTCGTAGATACTGCGCGTTTAAAACTAAGAGAAAATTCATATGTGCATAGAATCACTAAACGTATAATATCCATGTTGCAGAAAGGTAATCTTCCTACGTCTCATTCAGAGTTCATGATGGCAATGCTTGATGAGAAGAAATGATACATCAAAGCACCTTCTCCCGTATTTCCCCATTTATAATTACCCCCAATTACATGTGATATCGCATGATAAATCTATTCTATTCTATTCTATTCTATCTCATACATGCTCTGAAATATTGGTGTGTGTGTTCTCAATTCGAAGATCCCATCCCCTTCCTAAACGAGGCTACCACCCTGCCGGCCCAGTACCTTGAGGACAGGATAAAATCTGTATCTGTATCTGTGTTCTCAAATAATTATCACGTGCCTTCAGATTTGTGAGCTACACGACGACGATGAACTACGAGTCTGCTGCCGCGTTCTTCGACGATTCGCTATTGGAGATGAACAAGGACGCGGCTACAAGGTATTCCCAATAACTATTTGTCTTTATGCATTAACCGAACGTTATTCACGAAACCGATTCATCAAAGAGCCGGGCGACTATTTTCGATTTTGACACAAAAAGCATGAATCGGCTCATGAGATGGCCGCTTGATATTCTGTTGAGGGCTCTCCGTGAGAATCTCCGCAAAGGCAAGTGCATGAAGAAGGATAGCTTCCGTCGAGTGAATCCCACGGAGGATGAGTACCTGCCCTGATCGGACTCGCCTTCTGGAACACAGGTACACTTTTTCTCACAATACAGTCATAGCGCAAAAAATAAAAATAAAAATTTGAATTTCCAAGTGACATTACTGATAAGTATATTTCAGAATTCGACGTGCCTTGCGAATTTCTGGCGCATCGTGCTGCCAAGAATAGACAGATCATCATGAGAGAACTTCACCAGTCGTACATCAGGGAGGGCAGGACCGACCACGCGGCACGGATCGGAGAATTGTTCTGTCTTCTTGTCACAATTCAAGTATGGTTTCTGACTACTATATTTCATTCTCTGCTCGTCGTTTCTGACTCAATTCGCAAGTGGAAAAAATATTTTCGGAGCCAAGAAAAGGTATTGCGTTATGTATGTTTGATCATGAGGAAAAAATTATGATGTTTTAATTTGTAGGACCTATTTGTTATTCTCTTTCAGAATTCTGTGTCGATGCTTGCAGAGGAGATTCAGCTGTATCGCCTACTCGATGTGTTCGATGAAAGAGCGTGCAAGAGCTGATGTAGAGTACTCTATCACAATTCATCGCGTTATCATAACACAAACAAGAACAATTATAGAACGACTGAAACAAATTGAACAACACCAGAACAGGAAGCACGTTATCTGAATAATTGGGTCACAAGTCGAGGGGAATGGACTCAATCTTCAATGAATTGTATAACATCATTAATAAATCGATTTAATTCGTCATTCGATGTAATAGAGATAATCACATCACACTGACTGGACCCAATCTTCGGTTATATTCAGGTAAACAAAGGGCACAACATTCAACTGTACTGTATAGAATCACATTATTGCCGAGCAATATATGAAGCCGTACTAGGCTTCTGATTATTGTTTCTTGATATTTTTGGCACGATAGTTCTAGTTTCGTTCAACATTTGCTTGATGGCGCTTCAAATTGAGCTGTCGTTGACAAGGAGCATCGGCGCCGGAGCAAGGTTTCTGATGAGAACATGATATATTAATTACTTATATTTAGAAATTCTGACTATAATCGTGAAGGGAAAAATTCAAATTCCGACTATGGTCGAGATCGGGGATGTCCGGTGTGATGAACCGTATTTCCGCCTAGTGCGAAAATGCGCGCATTGATGGATGATCGATGGATATTACGTATGTATGTCAATAACTTCCGCCTCACAATTTATAAGATGTTAAAGTAATTGGCCAATACAGGGTAGACATAATGCACCGTTGCTTTTTTGAGCTGGTCGGATCTGCTCGAAAAATTTTTTAAAAAAAACGATCGGCTTCATGTACTATGGTGTGAGCACGAACCAATTTCCAAGGATGGTAAGTTCAAAACAATTGTTCTCTCTAATGAGTACGACATTTTTTCTGCAGATTTTTGCATGTTCATTGGGAATATTCGTTTGATCATAAGATAGCCGATATTATTTGTCATTTTTCAGTTCCATCGACCAAATCCATTTGTATCATTCAAATGACTATCCCTATATTCGAACACAAGGTTTTTCTTTGTTTCGTCAAATTTGTCTGTTACTTTTCAGATTTTTCTATATCTCACTGCTACGATATCGTTCTTCGCAAATAGTCTTCTCTTGCTGTTGCTGTTTCATCGGTGTAGTAATGCCCTCGGCAACTACAGAACACTGCACATAATTTTTGCGGCAACCGACATTCTCATATCCCTCTACCATGCGTGGTATATCCCAGTAAGGAAAATGTGCTTGAAATGTTCATAAAACATAATTCATGTAATTATTCTTCGCGAATATGGATTCATCTGCTACGGTTGTGGATATTTGTTTGGGAAAGGAGTCGTTGCGAGAAACTCAGTTATCATATTTACCTCGGTTTTCGATCTCCCATTTTTTTCTGATTGGTGTGCATTTCATTTATCGATATCTTTCGCTGACACGGTAACACAATATTACCTGATTTATTTGAAATTCATAAGGTTTGTAGGCCTTATGTCGTAAAGAAGAACTTTCCTTATTTTATGGCAGTATGCGTCATATATGCGATAGTCTACAATTCTGTCTTCGCTTACTTTTCGCGTGTTGTGTGAGTTGATTCATGTTATCTGCAGCTTTTGATGACAACATTCAGAGTCAACCTGGGGATCACGGAGCGTTGCTACACGTACCTTGCAGAGTATGAAGATCGTCCCTTGACCTCAGGCATTAATGTCGCTTCGGTCGAATATCTTGTGAGTTTGGGCATTATACTAATCAGTTTGGCTGAGCTCAGGATGTACATGGGAATCCAAACTTCCACACCATCTTCATAATCCTCGGAAAAGGCGTTGTTGGCGGTCATTCAATCGTCGTCTCTCTCGTATGCATCTAAAAAATGATCGCAGCTTTTAACGAACGGTAAGCGTATTTATCACTGCATGTATCATTCCATTTTCAGCGTTCTGGAGAGTGGTGTTAGGCGCCTGCACCTTCAACTCTTTCGTGCGCTGCTGCTGCAGGTTCGAATTAGTTAATTTATTAAATAAGTATACAAATATATATATATTTTTTAAATTTATGAATAATGGTTACAGTTCTCGGTTATCTTGTCATTTCTACCATTCACTGTGGTCGTTATGCTGCAGTCAACCGGCGTGTCACTGCGATACACGGGGGATATCTGTGCGATTTTCATTTCCTTTTTTCCCGCTCTCGATCCGGTGCTAATAATCCTCTCGATAAGCAGGTAACTCAAAATGCGCTGCAAATGAACAAGTTCCTCGTTGCAGATTTCGCTCAACTCTGTTACAGTGGGTCAACGTGATAACGGGACAAACATCAAGAAGAAACGAGAGAAATGCATAGGAATTGTCAAGGATTCACTATTCCATTGTAACGAGGAGAACCACTCGTACACCTTAGAAGCATCCATAGCTGATCGGGATTATGGATAAACCACTTATGTATTCTTTTTTACATCGTATTGCATCTTCGATTTTCAGGGCTGGTCAAAACAAAAATATCATATTTGCGATGCCCATTGCTCGAGCACCGTGTGCCCACGCATTTATGAAATGATACGAGACCGAAAATGATACGAGGGATGCTCTCACCAAACAATCCTGAAAAAAATCACAAAACGACCATCTACAACAATAAAAAAAATTCTCATATATCAGCAAATTTATGAGCCCACTTAACAGTTCGAAAAAAAAAGTCCAACAACTGAGCACAAATAAACACGATATATTAGACAAGTGTTGGAAGTCCATGAAGTATTTGATTGCTTGCTCATATAATGATATATTATTCGCCGAACAAGCAAGCATCCTGTGGTACTCTCCTCATGCTGATCTATTTAATCGCTGGTTGAACTCTGCTCACTCGCTCGTCGTACTATGTGCTTGATAAGAAAAGTAACTCACTTTCTCTTAGCACGTGTCCTCCTTTCAGCACCGGAACCACATGATTTGTGGTGTAAAGATGTCAGAGGAGCTCACAGAAGATGTCAGAGGCAGCGGAAATCGAACCGGCTGCTGTCATCACGCTATAAGCATGCTCTGGTGTTTATCTCCTCGCGTAATATGGTTCATCGAGCCGTGGCCATGCTCGATGAACCATATTACGCATGGTCATCTTTTGCAATAGAACTGTGTAAATATGCTCTGAAAAAAATCCTAATCTGATCTAATTAATTATGGGAAAGTGTATTTGAGTAAGTATTTTAGTTGCAGGCCCCAGAATCGATCCTGAAAAAATGTGCTTATCATATCAAACCGAGATCCGATATAAATAATCCGGCTTCTTGATATTTAAACGATATCATATTCACGGTTTTATATTGTTCCAATGATTCCTATGAGCTTTGAAAAACACGTGAGGAAGAGATCGAGAGTGGTCGTTCTTATCAAGCGAATAACTAGATGTTTGGTTGGACTAGAGAGGTAGAAGAGCCGAGAATAGAGATAGTGAGTGAAAGAGATCATTCCCATCAGTTTCATCTTTCCACCATGGACGGTGCCACTATTATCACCAAGGCTCTCAAAGACCAGGTAAACTATATTTGTTTCCAGTAAATTATACTAACTCTAGCACTGTCTTCCTGTCGCATGCATTAGTGATGCCGTTTCGTGTTTAACTCTCCTTCACACTACCTCATCTGCATAACCATGCGAGATAGTGCGCAGAAGGGAGAGAAACAAACCAAGAATACATCAGTATGCATTATGACTCTCATCTCTTTAGGGCGTTGAGTACGTATTCGGTGTCGTCGGCTTCCCCATCATCGAGGTTGGAGTGGCGGCCCAAGCACAGGGACTCAAATTCGTCGCATGCCGAAACGAACAATCGGCGAGTGATATGCTTCAGATCTATCGTTTATCTCTTGCTCGTTCTTGAACTTTGAACTCTCAGGCGTGTTATGCTGCTCAAGCCATGGGATATCTGACCGGAAAGTGAGTGGAAAAGGGAAATGGGGTGGTAGACGAAAGAAACATCCACAAAAAACGAGCCCGTTTCTGCTCGCACTATTTGGAAGGAAAAATGGGCTAGGATTAGTTGATTTTGATGCTTTGATTTTTTTGCCTGATTTTTTGAAAATATTTTAATGGGGGAGATTGATTCTTTGCAGGCCGGCAGTCTGTCTTGTTGTCTCCGGTCCTGGAGTGCTCCACGCCATAGCTGGACTCGCTAACGCGACAGTGAACTGCTGGCCAGTAATCTGCATCGGTGGATCACTTGACAAGGATCAGGTATCTGACCGCTCCCTATTACTCTAATCACCCCTTCAGGTCGGTCGGGGTGGCTTCCAGGAGTGGTCTCAACTAGACAGTGTTCGCAATGCATGCAAGTTTTCAGCCGAGATATCGTCTCTGCAGTCCATTCCCTATCTAGTTCAGAAGGTAGCCACCGTATCCCCGTAATATGTCTCATACTCGTTATTCCACCAGGCCATGCGCTCTTCTCTCTACGGAAGACCGGGTGCGGTTTATCTCGATCTGCCGGGCAACCTCGTTCTCTCTACTTGTGAAGCTTCGTTCATCCCGTAAGTTCAATCTACATCATTCATCACACTAGCTCATTTAAAAATGTTTAAGTGCGGTCGAGCGAATCCCGCTGCAGTCACCAGTCTCTGTCCCTCCCCTTCCACAAATCGGCGATGCTCTATCCGTGCTCAAGGAGGCAAAGCGACCACTGGTAATCGTTGGCAGAGGTAGATAAATCTGGCTCTCTACACTGGTCCAATACACGCATTGCAGGTGCTGGTTGGTCCGATAAGGGACCTCTCATGGCCGAGCAGTTCCTGGCTCGTACTCAGCTACCCTGGCTGCCTACCCCCGGAGGAAAGGGAGCCGTGTCTGACGCTCATCCCAAGTCAGTTTGAAGAAGAAGAATAACGATTCAAAAATAAGACCGTCATAAAAAGATCAAAAACGGCACTATCTGAGCTAATCCTTTTCCCTCTCCTCTTCCATTCATTTCGCGTCACACCGCGCACCCTTCGCTCTTCCTTTGCCCAGTCTATCCCAGTTCGTCCTATTCCCCCTCTCATACGTACCTTCTTCAGCAATGTGAATGCTGCTCGTTCGTTTGCCCTTCGTAATGCTGATGTTGTCTTCCTGATTGGAGCTCGTCTCAATTGGATTCTCCATTTTGGTCTCGCTCCTCGGTTCAACAACGATTGCAAGTATGCTTCCGGCTAGAGTTAGCAATCCGGGATATCGTCTCTTAATTCCACGCACTCTCTCGCCACTCGATTTGTCTAAAGAGCGTGTGAAATATGGAGGCAATCACAAGCGATACTTCCGTCCCGATAACACCACCTGTTAATCTATTTATCATCTCTCCAGAGTGGTGCAGATCGATCTGTGCGCAGAAGAGTTCCATTAGAACGTCAACACGAGTGTGGGATTATTGGGGGACATCGGAGAGACGCTGGAGCTGGTCAGTTGAACAGAGAGATAGCAATGTCATGTGAAAAGCGTAGTGGCATAATCGGCTCAACATTGAATGCGTCTCTGCTCAGTTGACTCGCGAGTGTGGTGACTGGTCATGGAATGGTTCGAGTGAATGGACGAAGAATCTGAGAGACAACAGAGACAAGAACATGCGGACTGTTGAAGATATGGCCAATCAGAACGAAGCGCCCCTCAATTACTTCGCTGCCTACCAACCAGTTAGTGCTTATTCGATTATGATTACCGGAAGAGCGAACACACAACGTATCTCTTTGTAGATCGCAGCATGGCAAGAGGGCAGGGATGTGATAGTAGTGAACGAGGGAGCCAATACAATGGATACCGGAAGGACCATGATTAGGAGTTTCTTGCCGAGAAGGAGATTAGATGCAGGCACTTTCGGTCAGATTCTAAGATTATCCGTAGTGAATGATAATGTCTACATGATAACGCTCATCGTTCCTGAGACTACGTTTCAGGAACGATGGGCGTTGGACAGGGATACGCACTCGCGGCAGCACTCTACTGCAGAGACCACTCCCCCAAGGTAAGACTCCTTCTCTTATCTTCCCTCATCCTACTGCAGACGCGCGTCCTTGTCGTACAAGGCGATTCGGCGTTTGGGTTCTCTGCAATGGAAATCGAAACAATCGCCAGGTATACGCGTAATCAAATGAGCATTGTTACGATCCACACTTCAGATATCGACTTCCTGTGACAACAATTGTCCTCAACAACAACGGCATTTATAGAGGTTTGAAGCATGAAGATCAGCAGTCACTGGAGGGCGACCTAACTCGACTGTGCGTTGTAATACCGGAGGCTCCTCTATTAGCATGTTCTCACGTTCCTCTGATCGGCGATTAGAGGAAAGTCGGTCTTGATTCGACATCAATAATTTCAAATGACTGATCGGAGCTTTTCAGCCTGCCCGTTCTCTCCCTCTCTAGTGAGTGTCGGTACGATAAGCTGTGCGAGTCGCTGGGAGGCAGGGGATTCCTAGTTCGCACTAAGGATGAGATCGAAGAGGCACTCAAGGAGGTACATGCCTATCTCTCCAAATATGGCTGCATAGGGATGAGAAACGAACTCGGCATGCTTCTACCAGAGTTCAAGACGGCTTCACCCTTGAAAACGCCAAGTTGATGCTGGCATGATATGTAATTTTCCAAAGCTAACTTCCACCATTTCTCATCTCTCTTATGAATTCATTCGTTAGGCTGAGACGGAAACTACTCGTCCCACTCTCATCAACGTTCTCATTGCAACTGACGCAGAGAGGAAGCCTCAGAAGGATCATTGGCTCACTAGGTCGCATCAGTGAGAGCGAGACACACTCATTCAACTTTGATGTGTATTTTCATTTACTCGAATATGTATAATGCGATGGTGAAATGACGGCTCGGTATTGTGCCCATATATTCGAAGAAGACAGGCGTTAATTCATTATCTTTATTACGATTTGATGTTATTTGAATTCGCAGAAAAATATCAGAAATGCAAGGATAAATGATCTTCGATGGAGATGGGTCACCAGTTCCGATTTTATCCCATTTAACGCACCTTTTCTCCTGCTTTATACCTACGTCATACATGTCTCTTGCACAAGGAATCTGGAAGTCAAGTCTCGAATGTCGCCTATTACGAGCAATGACAACAATTCGAGGTATATTTATTCAATTGAAAAATCGTGATTGAGGTACTGTGTTCGGCTGAATATGCGTCAACAAAAAATATTGATCATCGGAGAAGCTGCTCACCTGAATCATGAATGTCGTTTCATGAATTTATTCAAGTATGAATATCGTTTAGAAATGATAATTAAAAGATGTACTTTCTGATTCTTTTTTTCTGATTAGTACTTTCTGATTCCGTTCTTGAATCTCTGAAGTCGCTCGCGTCATTCACTGGGGGAGTCCTATGTGGCGTGTCATCGGGCTAAATTTGGCATGAAACTTGTATTGCAAGGTTCTCATACCTGACCATGGACGGTGTTTCTCTTACAAGATGCATCCCCTGCTGGAAATTATTATAATGTGTCTGGAAAGTCGTCAACTATCAAGGTGGGCAGCTCGTCACGTTTTGCGAAATATATTACGTATGGTAGGGGTAAACATACGAACATTCACGGTCGACGCTCTCCCGACTTTGGGCGTGTCATACAGGGAAGCATCCATGATCAATGTTCGTGAGCGAAAGTTAAGGCTGGAACGCTGTAGATCATCGACCATATACATTTTTAAGAATTTCGCTGACTCGACATTGGTTGACCACCGTGCTTCAGGTCGCGTCGGCCCGTGCTCGCATCGATACTTATTCCGTCGGTTTTGAATCCAGTTCTGAAAACGATTAGACGTTGAAGGCGACGAGTTCCTACTCTATCACAAACTGTTTCCTAAAGGAGACTGATATGAGGCAACAATTTAGGAAATTTAGGAAAATCGATACCTGTACTGTACCTTCGGGTAGATTCCATCTTTGCGCCAGTTCTAGACGCATGGATAGATTTGGATACTGGCACTCGTGGAATGACTGAGAATTAGTTGATAATTAACCATATTTGAAAGCTGTATTGAGCAATAGCCCCCTGTTTTCATAAACAATTGCATTGACTCATATTCCGCGGGTTCTTACGTGATGGTCAATGGGGAAATCTAACTAAAAGCTTTCAACCGATGCCCGAAAAGACGAACGTTCAGACGCTTAATCTCTCAAGCAATCTAGGATATAGCGGATGATTTGCAATCAAGGTATTACCGGACTTCCGAAAGATATTATTGGAGGATACGGTATCGTGCAAAAAGCGTGCCCTATAAGGTACGGTAAGAATACACATACGGTAAGAAGTATTGGTCGAGTGCAAATTGAGGTGAACTTCGGGAGTAGACAATAAAGCAACAATATGGTTAACCTGCTGAAGTGCACCGATTTGCTCAACTGTTAATGTGATCCGGCGTCTTCTAAATGCATGATTTGGAATCGTTCTGCAAAGCAATAAGAAGTTGCGGAAGCTAACCTCTTCCTCATCTTATCTTTAATACACGCTATCTTCTTGCTTGCGATGACCGTAGGAACATGCACAGCTGGCCAGGTCGACGAAACTGCAATTTGTTTTAAGGGTCTTATATTTTTAGCCGACCGGAAGCTGAAAAATAAACCCAGAATCCATTTCCAGAAGATATTTTGAAATCAGTTATTAGGATACATTGTATCGATCGACTACAAAAAATGAACGATTGTAATTCGCGAACTCTAGTACCGATTCAGGCAATACACACTATAATAAACCAGAAACAAATGGTTCCAGATAGTTTGGAGTATTATTACACCTGACCTTAAAACGCCCACTCTTGCGAAAGTATAGCTTCTACGAGATTTGGCTTGATCCTCTATAGAATGGAACGCGTACCTGCACGATGGCTCTGCGAAATCTGTCCTTCTACAACGTCCATTCTCTCTAGCGCTGGCAGGTTGTACTGCATCATATGACGAGTTATCGGGTCCTGCACATGATAATGCGGCCACGCTGAATCCGCCATATTCTGAATACAAATGATGGACAAACGATTTCGCGCGATCACGACACGCCGCCGATCTTGACAACTAATAAGAGCATTGCATCGAATTCTGGCACGATAATGTAACTGCATTTGGTGTTATATCTACATTCGATTTAAATAAATCAACATCACAATGATGGCTTCCGATTGTTGATTTTTGAATTTTCAAAGTTGCTTGTTGATTTTAGTATTCTCAAATAAATTTCCTATCGTAAATGCTACAGTGAAATAATAGAGAAGGAAAAACGTTTATAAAAAATGTAAGTTTTTTTCAAACATGGCATTTCGCATTCGCTGTGGTGAGCTATATCACGCGTGTCACCTAAGAATCGAGTAAAATCTGGGGGTAGTTGTCACATTTTTTGACCCATATGTTGCTAAACGTTTTTCGACGGCCCTCGGGGTCACAAAATAGCGTCGAACTTTGTTCCTAAATCTCGATTTCAACGACGACATGCGACGTCAACTTATTAACAATCCGAAATGTGCCATGTTTGCTGACCGGTAGCTCCTCCGAGAGTAATGATAAAAAAAAACAGATAAAATGTGCCAAATAACAAGGAGATTAGGCCTGAACAATTGGCCTATCGAATTTGAGTTTAGTATTTTCATAAATCGATTTTTTGGATAACACTCACCACAATTTCGGGCCAAAGATCGGCAACCGCCCAAACGGTCAGGCTCGACGAGACGAATCGAATGGTATACTGTTCATATGGTTTAATTTCATGCGGCAAAAAATTAGAGCCGTTATACGCTTTTTCGGCGCGCCTCTAATCATGCATTCAGCCGTGGCAAAGTACAAAGTCAGTACGGCTAGCTCCCGTGCGTTGCGGGTTCAATTCCCCGTCAGTGCAGACATTTTTTGCTGCATTTGTAGGTCATTTATTTGATTTCCCGATTTCTTATATTTACTTTTTGAGATCCATTTTCGCACGATAATGTCTCGAATTCGAATATTTGTAATTGTAATGCATTTTTCATCGCAAATAGATAGTAATAACTAGAGAGTAATACATAGTTTAAAATTTTTTTAAATAACTGAGATGAGGATATTAATATACTCTATCTCGATGATCTAGCTACAACATTTGGCAATTGTGCACTCGTGTTAGGATAACAATAATACTGCTAGATCATACCAGTCCAGCATTAATATCCTCATCTCAGTTATTTTTGTTTTAAATGTTAACTATGTATTACTCTCTAGTTACTACTAATATCCATTTGTGATGAATAATGCATTACAATAATTATTTACAATTTCAAATATTCGAATTCGATCTCAAAAAGTAGCAAAAGTGACAACCACTCAAAATCAGAAATCGGGAAATCAAATAAATGACCTGCAAATGCAGCAAAAGATGTCTGCACTGGCGGGGAATTGAACCCGCAACGCACGCACGGGAGGTAGCCGTATTGACTTTGTACTTTGCCACGGCTGAATGCATGATTAGAGGCGCGCCGAAAAAGCGTATAACGGCTCTAATTTTTTGCCGCATGAAAATAAACCATATGAGTGTATACCATTCGTATTTCGTTGCTCTGTGCTCGTGAGGAGTGGTCGACTCAGTTTTGTGCTCAGTTACACGTGGGTTTTTTTCTCGATTTTTTTCTAAATTGTTTCATGCCACTCAGATGTCAAGATGCCTTCCACATGCTACTACAGCATAATAAAGCCTGGAAACTACGTGAACGTGGCGCGACTAAAGCCGTTCGACCTTGCTGAGACCCCATGTAGAGGAACGTGAGCGGTTTTCAGGACGCCCATTAGGATGTGTGATTTCACCTTTTTCAGAGAAAAGCCGGTCTCTCAACATATCGACGAGCACGATCATGCAACCATCAATCTACTCGGATGCAACTCCATTCTGGATCTCCTCAATGTCAGGGCTAACGGCGAAACAGCCGATGAGAGCAATCAGGTATTGCCTTTTTTATCTTTTTTTTCCTTTTTTTTCTTTTTTTTCGATTCGGAAGAGCATGCGAGCAAAATTGTGGAGGAAGAGGAGGGAGAGGAAATCGACGAATCAGTGAATGACTTATTTGAGTTTTCGTATTTCAATAAATCAATTTTACAGGATCTTTTCCACTGCTCCACCCCCGGATGCAAGAAGTCGTTCAGGACCACGCGATGGCTGATAGATCATGAGATAAAAGGAAACCATGTGTTCGTTGATAAGAAGACAACGATGGGTGATCGGGCGGTTGCCAAGTTTAATGAGATGATCGAGACCCGAGAAGCAGCGCGGATTGCTGTTACAGAACAAGTGGAGTCAGTGGGGCATCTCGCTAGTGATAACGGGTAGGTAGCATTGTGCATTAATATTTTTGATAACGCCAAAGCCACGAGTTTTGGGTGTAATCCATCTCATTTTTTATTTCCCACGAATGTAATCCACTAATTGATAAATAATATTGCATGCTAGAATTAAACATATCAGAATAAATACTTACGAAAAAACAGGACACATAATCACACGAACACTGGAACCGGGCTAAAACCCCACTGCGCGCGTCTCGCCGCGCGGGATAACGTGAAATGAGAGGGTGAACAATGGCCGCGATGCCAAATGAGAGGGTGCGAAAAAGCTAATACTGGAATTATCTCAATTCCGCACCCCGATAACCTATACCTTCAGCATATCATTCGATTCGTCTTCGCGAGATTGATCGATTGAGCTTGAGAAAACCTTCGGCTTCGATTGTGGTGAAAGATAATCATTTAAATCGATTTATGAAAATTCAAAGGCACATATCGATATGCCAGTTGTGCAGGCTTCTTCTACACGACCTTAGGCACATTTTCTCTGATGATGACAAAGCTCCCAGACCACTCTGGAAGGCACCACATCGACCCGAAAATCGGATTTTTCGGCTTTCGAAAAATTGAATGACCTACCTGATCGTTAAATGCGATCCTAAGCCAAAAAGCTCGACGCTATCCAAAAATGGCTAACTCATTTTCGAGTTTTTTAATATGCCAGCCTTTACTCGAATATTAGGCGACACGCGTGATATGGACGATTTGAATGGTTTCCTCAAGAAAAGCTAGCGAATAAGCCGAGAAGAGAAATTTGTGTAGTATCTTATTTTGGATATTATAGTTTAAGGATTATCCGGGGATTTCATGTTGCAAACTACGATCCTGCACTGAATTTGAGAATATTTTGTGCAGGAGTGCTCTCAAATACGTTCCGCTACTATTGCCGGTTCAAACAGTATCTCCACTGTGCATTCTCTCTATCTGGAGAAACGAGAATGTGTATAATGGAGAGCCTAAGCCTATGACTATTTGATTTTTCATCACTAATCTCTAATACGACTGATGATGGTGAAAAGGAGAGATAGATGTAATTTCATGAAACCCGGTATGTGTGTTAGAGTGCGGAGAGGAAGAGCAATTTCGACATTTTTACAATCGGGAGGACGGTCGTATCATGAAAATTATGAGTACCCATGATAGAGTTGATTATGATACAATCAATCCAAAATATATTAAAAAAACAGATTACTCTTTCTACGTATAATCTTGTATGGATTATGTCGAAGGAGTCAATATCGGCTATCAATAACACGCATACAATACATTTTAAAAGTTGTGTGAGATTATTAGTAATGAAAATTAAGTCAATGTCTTAATGATTCCCAGAATTATGTTCATGATAAGCATATTTATGAGGATTACAAGAAATCGACATTCGTAAGTGAGGTCCATCGTAGTAGAAGGAGTCTTCGGCTTCTAGTGGGACGAAAACAATTAGAGGACATCATCAGATGAAGGGATACGTGAAGAGCTGATGTGATGACATAGAAAACTAATGAGCAATATCAGATCCCTTATATTGTAAAATATAGGTCGGAATGTCATCGTTGCCTACTATTGAACACACACACCGAAGAAGCGAATCATGACGAGCAAGGGAATATCTGCTAGTGAGCCACACATAATATATTAGAAGCCATAGAGAGCCTTGTATGTAGCTTACTTCTATATTTCAGAGGGATTGACAGACTGGAACCAGACTGGAACGTTCCTCACCTAAGCCATGCCGCGGTTTAGTCCCCTTTTATAACTTCTTCGGGCGCATCTGCACCAATTCATGACAAAATGTGCTCGATGGTACACTTTGTTACAACAACAAAAACAAGGATTCTTTGATGAGAAAAAGGTCCGGAATGTGAATTCGCCCAGACAAATTAACGTGTGTTCTCCCGATAACATGAATGCATTTTCCTTACGCCTACATCGCTACTCAGATTCCGAAAAAGTCATGAAAGCTTATATTATTGTTTTCCACACTAGTGAAGATAAAACGGCATCCATTTGACAATTTTTACGTTTACTCTGGTCAGGTTTCAGAACAATTTTGGACGGAAATTGTTTAACTCGGAATCAACCCGGAACGTCGTCCCGAGTTCCGTTCAGGCATCGCTACATAGTTCACACATAAATGAGGGATGTCAATCACGCATGCGTACAACAACACCATGATAAGGTAATGGGTTTCACCTTTTTTCGCATAATAATACGAAAAGGTCTTTACTACTTGGATAATATGATTAGGGACCACCAGCCCCGCCCCTTTTCCCTCGACACGATTCCTCTTTAAAGCGAGATCGAGGGAGCACAAATCGTAGACGCAACTAAATCACTAGCCCTAAGTCATGTTTTGAAGCTACGATCGAGCTGAATCGATTGAGCGCTGTAGACATCGGGTCGGACATTTTTTAATAGGTCAAAGATCAAGAAAAACATTCCGAATGTGCTTATTTAGCCTTTTCCAGGTGAGTACACCAAACCTACAGCGCTTATTTGATTTATTCGAATTTTAGAGGAATTTTAAGCGCAAAATTGGATTTTTGATATGCCTCCCCGAATTGTGCTTGAATTTAATAGGAGCGCGGGGGGAGCGCAGCGAGAGAGCGGGAGGAGGGAGGGAGAAGCGTGCGAGAGAGGCTCCGCCCCTTTTTCTCTCGTCTCGCCTCCCCCTCCTCTCTGACTGGGGAGAGCGCGCGTGGTTCTGGAGCTCTCACGGGCTTCATAGAAGAGCAATCGGCATACATCCAAAAGCAAAAATGATATTGAGATCACAACGGTCACAACGAGCCTATTTCCGACTCGAATACTTAAAATCAATAATCTGCCTGGTGGTCCCTAAATGTGATACTATCGCTCATTTCCATTAGCATAGTGTACTAAAAACGAAACGTGCACCCGACATGATGCTCACGAAAAGATCGTATACATCACTGTACAGTCGGAAATTAGCCTGTTGTAGCTAACATAAGTTACAATAAAAACGGATGCGAATATCTCGTCATATATGTATGCATATTGTGAGCACTTTCGCAAACCAAACACAACAGAATGCAGGTAATTTTTGCGCACAATGTATGACACATAGCTTCAAGTTGACCAATCATCATCATGTATATGATTAATCTGTTGAATCGTCTAATGCATTAGACATTAATGCTTTGACATAGTAGTAGCTGAGTGGCATACATATAGGCAATGAGTATAGCACTCTCAGACAAATGTCATCAATATTCTCCTTTTTTGAGTACTGTATTGATGCCGTTCATGTAATTCCCCGATAATTTTCACTGAGGAAGGATGCATTTGTTGATAACCCGAGTTTGTGAACTTCGTATTTATCGAGCGCAATCACAACAACCGCGCGACATTTTCAGAGCAATACAAATTTCATAATGATTCCTTGTTAATTTTGCAGCCCCCTCACTGCGGAAGTATCTAATTTGGACGAATTTACTGGCAGGTGACGTTATCGAAATGATACCGCATATCATTCATCTGGTTTTATTTATTCACCAAAATAATTATAATGGTTAAAAATAGATTTTCACATACGGCGTTAGTGGATTGTCGATACTTACGAATTTCACCTTCATCTGGATTTCGACAACTACAATCACAGATCAAATCGGTAGGCAATGAGAGTACGATGATGATACTGGCAATCTCAAAGGAAGATACCGCTATTACATGATTGGTTTCGCTGTTATGGACATCATCGTATCGATCATTCACGTTATTGTCATGCCGGTTTGTTCGGCTTCTTTAGATCTTTTGAACCAGTGACAATTCAGGGAATCCAACTCACTGCAGTTGGCTACATATTCTTTGGATATAATTTAGTGGATAAACCCGAAATTGTCTGCACATGGGCTGGTTTTTTATTGGTTTTTTATGAAAATATGTTCATTCTCATATCCAGTTACACTCTTCGTCATATTTTTCTACCAGACAACCATTGTATTAGCCTTCCACTATTGCTATCGATACGCTGTAGTCTGCAGGTTCGCATCTGAAAGTTGTGTTTAAGAGCGGTTCCATGAGTTAGTGCACTTACCTCACGGATGACTTTTTTGCAACCCCTGCCAATAAGTTCAGGGTGAAGTCCTCATACATAACGCTGATGGCCGGCCCAATATGAGAGGTTGGGGTGCACTTCCCGAAAAGTGACGAGCCGTGCCAAAAAAAGTCGAACATTTCATCCCTGAAAAATATATGTTCTTATAGGTGTTTCAGGCGTATTTTGCGATGAAAAAAACGAAAAACATAGTTTGAAAGCGAAAGGACATTGATAAAATGTTGAAATTTCATCATTTTTCGGTCACCGTGGAAAATTTTTAATGTCATACTAAAAATTTTATTGCAGATTCGAATTCTCCTTGCAAAGTTACCTATTGGGCCATTTTTTGAGTGCACTTTTCTAAATGCCGGCCCGACGCTCTCTCGAAGGCACTTCCCGGCCCGACGCTCTCTCGAAGGCTGAACATAGAACGATGGCCAGAGGTTTCGCCATTTCAAATCAATACAGTCACTTTCTGATCAAATTTATATCTGTTTTATCGATATGTAGCATTTGTGTTGATGTTATGGGGTTTGGATAGCGATAAGACACGGAAAACCCGAAAAGTTGAAAATTCATTTTTTTGAGATTTCAAAATTTCAAAAATTCATAAGTCATGTATATGAGCTACAAATGATGTACTTGCAACTGAAAATCACTAGCCTGATAAATGTCATCAATTTCTGAGAGTTATAGCCCATTTGCAAATATTTTTTTGAAATTGTATTTTTCCAGTGGGATCGAGAATTTTTTCGAGAATTTTTTTTTCTCTGGAAACGTGCTATAAAGCTCAGATATTGTTTCTAATTTATGTTTAAGTAATTCTAACTTGAAAACACATCATTTGAAGCTCATATACATGACTCATGAATTTTAGAAATTTTGAGATTTCAAAAAAATAGTTTTCAACTTTTCGGGTTTTCCGTGTCTTATCGCTATCCAAACCCCATAATATCAACACAAATGCTAAATATCGATAAATGAGATATAAATCTGATCATAAAGTGACTGTATTGGTTCGAAATGGCGAAACCTCTGGCCATCGTTCTATGTTCAGCCTTCGAGAGAGCCTCGGGCCGGGAAGTGTAACTCCCGAGCGCATCAAAAAAGTACCCTCAAAAATGGCCCAATAGGTAACTTTGCAAGGAGAATCCGAATCTGCAATAAAAATTTTAGAATGACATTAAATTTTCCACGGTGATCGAAAAATGATGAAATTTCAACATTTTATCAATGTCCTTTCGCTTTCAAACTATTTTTTTCGTTTTTTCCATCGCAAAATACGCCTGAAACACCTATAAGAACATATGTTTTTCAGGTATGAAATTTTCGACTTTTTTGGGCACGGCTCGTCACTTTTCGGGAAGTGCACCCCAACCTCTCATATTGGGCCGGCCATCAGCGTTATGTATGAGGACTTCACCCTGAACTTATTGGCAGGGGTTGCAAAAAAGTCATCCGTCGACCACTCCCAAAAGCTTCACTAACTCGTGGAACGTCTCTTAAAGTTACTGTAACAGGAAAAAATTCGACCCCTTTTTTATTTTATGATTGTACAGAGGGCGTCGCCCTGAGTACAGAAACCAACATAAAAATGTTTGAAAATAAAAGAAAAAGCCAGAAACGATTTTTGAAAGTCGGGACTGACCTCAGGGAATTTTTGGATTACTATAGCTTCGTGTGTATTGATTGAATTCGCCCATTTTGCGCACGCTCGCTTTGACCACTTTTTCACCATTGATTCGCTAGTTTTCGTTATTCCTCTTGCTTCATATGATTATTACGGTTCACATGGGACCTTATTTGAGCACCTATCAACAGTCTCGTGTTTTGCTCAATCGCAAATTCGTTGTTTCCTCCTTTGTTTGTGTTCTTGCTCCTTTTCAAATGATTTTAATTATTTAACGCTTGATAAGAGAATAGGACTCAGTTTTTGCCTCGAGCTGTTCACGTTTGAGCTGAAAACTTCTCATTGATGTGTTCTGTATGGAATTGAAGCTGGAGTTAGTTTTTTAATTAGAGAACCACTGGCCTGGCGATTTTCACCGGTAATCAGCATTCGCGTAGTTCTCCCGGCGTCTCTCTGAGCTTGATAAATAATTTAAAATCATTTGAAAAGGAGCAAGAACACAAACAAAGGAGGTAACAACGAATTTGCGATTGAGCAAAACACAAGACTGTTGATAGGTGCTCAAATAAGGTCCCATGTGAACCGTAATAATCATATGAAGCAAGAGGAATAACGAAAACTAGCGAATCAATGGTGAAAAAGTGGTCAAAGCGAGCGTGCGCAAAATGGGCGAATTCAATCAATACACACGAAGCTACAGTAATCCAAAAATTCCCTGAGGTCAGTCCCGACTTTCAAAAATCGTTTCAGCCTTTTTCTTTTATTTTCAAACATTTTTATGTTGGTTTCCGTACTCAGGGCGACGCCCTCTGTACAATCATAAAATAAAAAAGGGGTCGAATTTTTTCCTGTTACAGTAACTTTAAACAACGAGTTTTCCAGCCCAGCGTGGAGTCGGATTTTTACTCGAAATACGACTTTCTGGTGGAGTTTCGTGACCTCGATTGTTCAAATGCTCTACATCTTCGGATATTTTGTAGTTGTTCAGGTCTGATTGAGTTTGTTCATCGATCCAAACTCACTCATTAAGGTTGGTTTCATGCCATCGGATCACAAGATCGCGCTGTACCGCCAAGTAGTGCTCGAAAACAATGATTTAGACATCTTGCGAATTCATTCGGGATATCTCGCAGTCATATTTCGAGTAATTCGGATATTTATTTTTTTGTATCTACTTTGCATAGATTTAACAATATTTTAACAACATGATTGAAGACACACTACTTTGAGATTGGAGAAAAAATGATCGATTCGTTTTCCATTAGTTAGAGGGTATCCACGGACGGCTTTTATAAATACACTAATCACATTCAGTTTGAATTAAGCAGGTTATTGTGTATAATAATTGCAGGAGCCGTCCATGGATCCATCACTTCCCGCAGTCTGGCAGACGGACGCAATTATATCCATGTCCATCGCAATCGGGTTGTTCTTCCACACTGCGGTGGTCATTATCGTCTGCAGTGTGCTCATTCGTCGCAAGCTGCGGATTGGGTGCGTTGAATGTGCAGAAATTAGTGGATAATACGCAACGACGCAACCAAAAATCGAGTAATTTGTAGTGCGTAAAGTCGACTACGAAAAATGTACCACTGTCTCCTGTTCGTTTTGTTTTATTACTGGTTGACTTTTCAGTTTTAACATAATGTCCGCGCAAATGCGCGCGACTCAGCATCAACTGCTGAAAGCGCTGATTATTCAGGTCCTCAGAACCTCTAATTATTCGAGTTATAGAATATCGGTATTTTGCAGACGCTAGTTCCCACGCTCCTCACATACACCCCGCTCGGGATGGTGTTCGTCGTTCCCTTCATGGGCTTGAACCTGACCGGAGTGTACGGTGATTTGAGCATGATGGCTCCTGCAATATTTCCCGCAATTGATCCCATTATCATGCTCTACTTTGTGGGAAGGTGAGGAGATGAGACAAGGAAGCTTTGAACACTTTTTTGTTTTGAAGAATAGTGTGATTTGAAGTGCTCTGAAGCAAAAAAAATCATTTTGCCTTTAGCTATCGCTCTCGAATTGCCAACATGTTGAAGAGGTTGAATACCACTCCCGTCAAAGGCATACAAGACACTCAATCTCATAACTACTTTACCCTGTCCGAGTCAACACACACCAATCAGTGAAAAGGTTATCGACATAAACTCCGGATCAGTTACCTCAGACTACCCCGAACCGTTTCTCATAGCAGTTCCATATTTCATCACGTTTCACATATTTTATTTGAAATAACATGGCCACATGCTGTGCAAGCTGTGTCTCGGACGCGAATTAGCAAAACTAAATTTTTTCACTCAAACCTGAAGATAGACCCCTATGTTGTGGGTGTAATGAGGGTGTGAGATTGTCGTGCTCATTGGCCACAACTAATAGCGACGGTATTAACTATATATATTTTGGCCTGGAAAAGAGGTTCATTTAAGATAATATATCGTCGTTGTCTTGTGTAGATGCACTCGGCATTTACAATGATGACTCATCCTTTGCGACCTATTCTTAGTCAATATTTCACGATTTCTAGCCACGAGAAAGTGAATACTGATCCCATAAAAGAAGGCATTTATCAATCATAACTTCAAAAACGTTTTGGCGAGCTCTAGTATCAAAACAATAAATCCGTTACAAGCGAATAAGAACCTTCGTATTTCCCCTGAGTGTTTTTGACAGATTTGACCGTAAATTCATGTCACCATTATTTCGTGCATTTTTTTATTTTCCTTTCTCTTGCCGTCGTACAACGGTTGATCTAGCAGTTATTCTCCAAAGTAATTCATACTTCTTTCTTTTGTCTAGCAATAAATCGCACTAGAAGCCCTAACCTTCCAATTACGTGTGTCCACAGGCCGTGCCCCCTTTTCACGACACGATTTCTCTCCGAGATCGATAACCAACTCGGAGCACGAATCGAATACGCAACAAAATAGCTCTCCTAAAATATCAATCGACAGCTAAGATCGACAAAAAACGATTGAGCAATGTAGACCTTGAGTGGGACTTCTTTCGGTACGAATGGATTAGAAATGTACACCTTGTGCTAATGGCATTTCTCGAGGTATCTGAGCAAGCAAATGTTCACAAATGTTTGCAGTTGACGCGCAACAAATAATGTTCAATATGGTTAATCCGACATGTTACATTTGGATTTGGATTTTAACACATTTATCAAGAGTAGGCTCTGATGTGCATGGCGGGCCATTCATGATTTCTTGCTTGTCTCAGGAACGTAGGTCCGATAGTTCGCATGAAGAGATCGTTCCATCTTGTGGGCGGTCTTCCGCGTCCTCGCTTAGGCCCTCGTGGTGTCCAATCGATCACAGTTCTGTTCCACTTCAAGTCATGATCATTAGCAACTTTATGCACCCAGAGCCACTTTCTTTTCAAGGCGGTACGAACAACGTCTCTGACCTGAGTGAGTCCACGCAGCCTTTCGTTCGAGACATGATCCAAGACAGTGCAACCGACCATCCAACGCTCCATGCGTCTTTGGGCCACCGATAATCTTTCACTTTGTGCTTTGGTCAAGGCCCATGTTTCACATGCGTATAGGAAGGCGGGAATGATACAACCATTGAAAAGACGGCGCTTATGAACCATTGGGACAGATCTATTCACTAGGAATGATCTATGCTTATGGAAAGTCCCATATGCGGCCTGAATTCGCCGGCCAATCTCCCTCTCCTTCTTCCCATTGATAGTAATGATGCTTCCCAAATATACCACCTCTTTTCTGATACCCACAATCTTCCCCGCAACTCTGACATCCCTGGGATTACCCTTCGAAGACATTCCCACAGTTTTATCACCGTTAAGATGAAGCCCCACCCTTTTTAATTCCCTCTCCAACTCTATTGCCATCGATTGAATTTGTCGCTCATCGTGAGAAATGAGCACTGCGTCATCGGCAAAGAGAATATGAGAGAGGAATCGCCCATTGATGTTAATCCCTTTCCCGCCCAGTCTAATTGACGGAATGCCATATCCAAGACTGCTGTAAACAGTCTGGGTGACAAACAGTCTCCTTGTCTAACCCCTCTTCCAACATTGATTTCCACTTCCTTTCCATTCACTATGACTGCACTTTTGCTACACCGAGAGAGGGAACTTAGGAATGAAACCACTTCCGACGGAACACCTTCCACCTCCAGAGCCTTATAGACAGCATCAACATAAACCGAATCAAAAGCCTTAGAAATATCCACGAAAAGTAGATAAATGGGCAAGCGATGATCAATGCAGTTTGTGACTACCGTTTTGAGAGTGTGAATAGCATCTACCGTAGAATGTCCCTGTCTAAATCCCATTTGTTCCCAACTCCTACTGCTATCCAGGATAGGTGCGAGTCTCGTATTCAAAAGACCGGTGAGGGCTTTCTGCAAAGCAGGAAGCAGACTAATTGGCCGGTAATTTTTAACGAGAGAACTATCACCTGTCTTAGGCAGCAGAATAGTGCGCGAGTCACCAAACCCCTTTGGGACACTTCCGGTTAGTATGTTGTTAAATACCTCTGTTAGTAATGGAGCTAAGTAGTCAGTTCCCGTCCTCAACATCTCACCAGTGATCCCATCCCTTCCCGGTGCTTTACCTGACTTGAAATGTCGAAGTGCTTGTTCCACTTCAGCAACGCACAAGGGAATGAATGGGTCCCTTACTCTTAGTATTCTATATCCTATTCCTCCGTCCCCTTCATAGAAATCGTTATAAAATGCTTGGAAGACCCTCTCTATACCCAATTGTGTGCATTCCCAATTACCCGACCCATCCCTAATTTTGTGAATTCTACCTTTCCCTACAGCAATTCTTGCAGCAGCCTTCTTATAGCTTTTCCCGCTCGCAATGGCTGCATTGACGTAACTTAGATACGACCGTTCTCTATCATTTCTGAAAGATTGACGGATCGATCTGTTTAGAAGCAGCCACTGTAAGCGAGGCAAACCGGCTGACTGCATCTTATAATCCTTTCGTCCCGCTAGAAGATCCTTTGTAGCTTGTGATATTCCTCCATCCCTAGGTGTATAAACCGTTGCAATTTTCCCCGCCCCTCTAATCGCATCCACAATGTTACCGTACCCAAGATCCGCTCCTCTACTTTGTAACTCTAATCGTAGACTGAGTTTAAACAGTCCATTTTCGAGGTGCGAATCACCCTGACCGGTCGTTTCCTTTCTCCAAGGGAAACGGCGAGGGAATGAGATGGAAGCTCTAACGAGTCGGTGATCAGTGGTAAAATCGAATCGATTTATCACTCCGACATCCCTCACTGCCATTCCCCTAGGATACAAGATGAAATCGATCTCATTTGCTGATAACCCATTTGGTGAAACCCAAGTGAACTTGCGGATTGTCCTTTTCCGAAAGAAGGAGTTACCCACCTTGAGATGAAGCCTCTCACACAAATCCACAACCATTTGCCCTTTGTTGTTCCTATCCCCATACCCGAATGCCCCCACAGAGTTTTCCCCCAACTGACGACAACCAATTTTCCCATTGAGATCTCCCATCATGACCTTATGCACGAATCGGTACCGGTGGCTTCCAGACACAGGCGCGTTGTACGCTGCTTCGAGCTGATCGAGAAAATCACTGAACTCCGAGTCATCTCTCGAACTGGCAGGCGCGTAGACCTGGAAAATGCGAATAAGCTCGTTGTTCGGTACCTCCACGTCAAGAAAGCAGAGCCTAGGAGTTAAGCCGCCAAATCTCACTACCATCCGCTTAGCTTCCCCACTCACGACAAACCCCACTCCGGCCATACGATTCTGCTGCCGTTGCGTGTGATAGAGTACGCTTCCCGACTTGAGTAGATCAATTGAGGCTTCATCTGGTCTTCTTACTTCGGACAGACCGAGAACGTGGAAGTTGATATTGATGAGTGCGTTCTCCAGTTCAGTGATCCTTGAGTCATGGCACAGAGATAAGCAGTTGAGCGTAGCGATGATAAGGCTTGCCATGATTTGGTCATACCCTCCCACGGTGACCAATCCGGCTTGGGAGGAGAAACGAGAGCGGCGCGTTTATGCGAACCGACCGACCTTTGAGCGAGCGTCGCACTCGAATGAAAATGTCTCACAAAACATAAAATGCACAAATATCTAGTAGATTATCAATACATGGACAACGACTATTCTTGTTGATTTGATGATGTTTCTCATTTTCTAGGTTCGATTTTAAGAAGGAAGTGGTCGACAGCACGAGTACCACCATAGGCGAACTCTAATGGTGGAGGCACCTGCAATTAATAATCGCATTTTTGTGTATCTTTTTTATTTCTGTACTCAGTGCCGATTGCACTAATACTCTAAAACAGTTCACTCACTTTGCAGACTGGGGAAAGGTGGCAATTCTGTATGATCGTAGCGGCGATTACGAAAATCTCCATCCGAGCGAGTGTTTCTCCTGAATTTAGCATTTTTCATGATTAAACATTATCTATGAACATATCCAAACATGCGCGTCTGCCAATGGAGAAAGGTGTGATACGAGGGTCCTGAAAATTAGTCGTTCTTCGTCTTCGAATATGTATCAACATCCAAGAACTTATTTGTGAGTTGCAAACACAAATTAACCTTGACGAATTGTCCCTCTTCGTCAATGTGCCTCTCCGTGCTGAAGTAGTCCGGTCGCTCAAACTCGTTTGGATCATTATGGACCTTCGAGAATTGAAGAAGGATGCTTGTTCCGACCCGAATTGGAAACCCTGGAAGCATAAATACTATTTTTTAAAGAGTTTGAAGAATCGTTATCATAGGTAACTCATAGATCATGTTAGTTTTGCAGTTGTGTATGATGTCCTTGCGAATTTATTGGTTGTAAATGATGCTATTTACCTTCAATCACTGTATCCTGAGTCGTCTGGCGAAGGAACATGACGGGAACTATGTTAATGAGTCGGTATACCTTCAAAGCGTTTAAATTTTTAATGTTTTTTATAATCAAAAAGCTCACTTCTTGTAAAAAAGCGCATGTGTACGGTAGATTCTCCCGGTTTTGGAAACGAATTCTCTGTAAGATGATCAGAATCTATCAAAAGTGATATGAGAATTTAGTTAATTAATAATTTTTCGAGATAAAACGAAAGTGTTCGATGTAAGCTATCAACATATTATCTCACCCCCTTTCCAATGACATCATCAATCTCCGTCTGAAGCTTTCTCTGCACTTCAGGATGATTCACCAACATCAGATTGTATGCTTTCTCGTTTATCTGACCAGCGAAAGAATGGAGCGAATGAAGAGAGAATTTTTCGATCCGGCAACAATACTTTGTGCTGCGTCCTCGAAGTGGGCGGAGCATCGACATTTATGGCAATTAATATTGTAGCGCTGCGCCCTGTGAGTCGAACCTGCCTGCGTCGGCATGCCAGTCAGGCACCATGCCTACATGCGAAGCGTGCCGACAGTTGTGTCAAAACCTTAGAAATTTGACTTGAAATACTATCCATGTAAAGATTTCAACAAATTACTGGACGTGTAGCTCACCTGCAGCCCACAGGGTTAGAGGCGATGCTTGCATCTGTTGAAAGTGAAAGTTTCCTGGAAATTCGAAAGTTTCAACAAAAAATAATAATGTTATGCTTTGGATTGTTCGAAAGTGTCGTTTTTTTATCTGTCGTTTTATCGCATAAAAAGAAAGGACTAACCAGCCGGCTTTCCTGCCTCCTCGTTCCTCTTCATTTCTCTCAAGAAGGCTTAGACGTATGAATTCGGCTGGTTGTCGGCATTAAAAGTTTCGGCCACTTTTTTGATCGCCTGATCAAATGTTAAGTATATACATGAATACAGGATGTTATTTACATCTGTGACGACTGCATTAATCTCGTCAAACAGCAATTGTATCTTCTTCAAACTATTCCCGAAAAACAAGAAGTCGAGCTTGCGCAGAGCGGGAAAGAATTCGAAGAACATCATCAATGGACCCGCTGCCAGTGTATTGGCCTGGAAAGATACTATTGAAATGCTAGAACACTAAACTGATGTAGAATGTTGAAACAAGATGTAGGGCACAACATCATTACTTTAATGCATAATATGATAAGATGGCATTTGCAACTTTCAGGAAGCGCTTTCATAACAAAGCAGCCATATTCTTCCTAACACGGCTGACCTCTTGTTGCAGTTGCCGAAAATGTGGTACAATTTCGTTGTCGAAGTCGAGATTGAATCCAAAAGTAATGCTGAACGAGCACACTCTCCCGATCATCTTAAGCTCTTGGGTGAAGGATTTCACCTTTGCCGTCCTGAATTGGAACACTTTTAGTGCGTCCAACTCGCTATTTTATCACTTTTTTCTTTCACAATTCCATAATCTCTAACATGAAAATTCGGCGTATTTTCGCACGAAGAAACCGAATTTTTATGTTAGAGATCATGAAACTACGAAAGAAAAAACTTAGGCTCGAAAAACTGATAAAATAGCGAGTTGGAGCGACTAAAAATGCTCCAATTCAGGACGGCAAAGGTGAAATCCTTCACCCAAGAGCTTAAAATGATCGGGAGAATGTGCTCGTTCAACTGATGGCGTGTTTTCCCGGCTGACTCCCTTTTTCCAAAAAATTATCATAACTCGAAACATAAAAGTGATAGAGAGTCTTTTTTTCAGTTTGTATGATAAAGAATTAAATTCTGTTCGGGTACGCGAGATTTGTGGCCATTGTGACTCATTCCGGACTAGTTTTAAGCGCAGAAAACGATTTTGGCTAAATCCACGTCATCTGATAACTCCGGACGGAAAGCTCAGATCGAAAAACGGAAAACGCCATTCGATTCAGAATTAAAAGTTATCCCTTGGACCATCTTTTGAGCATAACTTATTTTTTGCCTGTCCCGACCCTTGTTGACCCTAACGCAAACGGCCTCATATGAAAAGTATGCCAACGCAGTTTGATCACGCATCGTTTGAAGAATTTGTGTCATACTTTTCAACAGGTTCGGGATACAAATTGCATAATGCCGAGGGGGGCTTTCTAGTATCGATTCGTCCCTTTATCGAAAATCGAAACAGCATCACTCACTCTTTCAAACTCGATATCATTATCATATATTAATTCGTTACAGTGAAGTCTTGTTGCGGCAACTCGACCGTACCCGATGTATATCCGGTGCCGTTGGGCTTGAGTCCTGTTCAGAACTACACTGACGGACCTTGTGTTGATTTGCCCCGTTCACAGCGTGTAACGTGAGCCACATCCACAATTTCGATAAACAATATTATTAGCATTTTTTTTTACGATTTTCCTATCAATTGGGCGAGTTTGCCTCTTTCATTTAAATCATAGTATATCTTGAAATATTGGGTTGAGGAATAAGTAACGCTCGTTTTTTTCTCTATGACTTTAGAACCCTCGTGCTCGCTCTTTTGTTGTTGCCGTCTGCCACCCTGTTTACACTGGAGAGAGGGCCCCTCGGGCATTCCACACATGTTTTCGATTCAGTTCTCCCTAGTCTCCCAGGCGAGAATGCCGAACAATTTCGTCCCCGACAAAATTCACATTCGGAACGTGATGCTCTTTCTCTTTCTATCTGGCTTGAAACCGCCCGCCATTCATGAACAACTGGAGCAGGTTTACCCCACACATACCCCGCATGTAACCACCGTGAGAAAGTGGGTAGTCAAATTCGAGAAACACGACTTTTCCCTCGAAGATGAAGACCGACCCGGTCGCCCCATGGAGTTGGACCTCGATCGATTGCGTTCTGAGGTGGAGGCTGACCCGTATCTCACTACGCGCGATCTTGCTGACTTCCTTGGGGTCGACCAAAAAACTGCCGTGAATGGACTTCACGCGATTGGAAAGAAGTGGAAACTCGGGAGATGGATCCCCCATGACCTGACCGACTATGACAAGGATCGCCGAGTGGACATGGCTTCGACTCTTCTCACTCTGCATCGCCGGTTTGATTGGCTGGACAATGTCATCACAGGTGATGAAAAGTGGGTGCTCTACGACAACCATGAGCGCATGAGACAGTGGGTCGGAGAGGACCAAAAGCCAGCAGATGTCCCCAAACCCGACCTTGCCCCCTCCGATTACCACCTCTTCTCAGACCTCCAGCGTTTCCTCAAGGGACAGAGCTTCAAAGACCGAGCCACTATCCAGACCGTACTGACCAACTATTTCAAGAACCAGCCCCAGTCCTTCTATCACGAGGGCATCCACAAGCTGCCTGGTAGATGGCAGAAGGTCATCGATGCGCATGGAGAATATTTTTAGATTCTATCGTGCTTTGTAAAGTTTTTATGATAAAGTGAAAAAAAATTCAAAACGAGCGTTACTTATTCCTCAACCCGATAAATTAACCCTGTGCATGAAACCCTCGTTGCAGATTCTTTGGCGCAAAATTTAAAGCTGGCGAGAGCTTGGTCACTTACGATCCAGTTGAAACAGCAACGGTAAACTTGTACAGATACATGACACTAAAACGGATGTTTTAATGTTATTCGTATTTAAAAATATAAATAATATAACTATAATGGCCAGTTCAGATGACGATATCGTGTCAGTCGGGAATCTGGCTCCTCTACAACATCGGCAACCACGACGGATGGCAGATCACGAACGCGTCTTGCACGCCGTGACGCACCTAACGAGATGTCATATTCAATATCTGTTTTCAACAAGCTATGTTCAAAGTTATAATCTTTAAATTTTAATTATACAATTATAATAGTATTGCGATTTACACTCCAGTATATTTGATATTAGCCATGGTTGATAAATCTCATGAAATTCTACATTTTAATTCCAGAAAATTTTATGCAACTAGCAGCTTCTTGTTTTAATTTCGACGATATGCGACATTAGTTGTTGGGTTTCCTAACAACAGTTGTAAAACCCTCAAGGGCACTGTGAAAAGCTTGATAATGTCATCATCTACGCTTATATTTGGCTGGTTTCGTGCAAAGTAATCGATAGGCAGAGTATTTCAAATTAGGGTCGGAGGAAATGAGCTGCTCTTTCCAGGATTTTCACTAACAATGGTATCTATGCGTCTTCAGCTGGCAGCAATACTAGCGACTTTGATAGAACCTTAATGAGCCAGGCGACTCTGCCAGTTAATGACGCTTAAATAAACTCAACAAAGGATACGGTCGAAAATTGATGACAGCGATATCAACTCAACAAACACAACTATCGACAACTATCGTTGTGAGAAATAAACCCTACAACTAGTGTAAGTGAGAGCATCAAGGTGGAGATATAACGTGGTGATCTATGTCCATATGAGGCCGTTTGCCTTAGAGTCAGCAAAAGCCCAACAGGGGTTCCCACAGCAATAAAATCGAATAAGGTCAAAAGTTCGTCCGAGGGGTAACTTTTGATTCTGAATCGATTGGCGTTTTTCGTTTTTCGATCAGAAGCTTCTGAATCCCGGTACGACGCGACGTCGGTTTTGCCAAAATCTTGTTCTGCGATAAAATCTACCCCGGGAAGGGTCAAAATTGTCACAAATCTCGCGTACGCGAACAGAATTTAATTCTCTACAATCTGAAAAAAATTTGAAGCTCTATCTTTTTTCGTTTCCAAGTTATGGTCGTTTTTTGAAACTGGGGCGGCGCGACAAAAACCCTTGGTACGTTTGTAGAGCAGACTCTCCTGATCATTTTGGTTCTATGGGTTAAGGATTTGACTTTCCTTGGAGAAAATAGGCTACCTAAAACCGCTGCTAATTTGCGTTTTTGCGTTTTTCAAGCAGAACTTTTTTCTGTCTTAATGTCATTATCTCTCATATTGAAATTCGAATTCTACGTGCAAAAATACTCCTGAAACTCCTATAGACGGGTATTTTTGAGAATGTGACTTTTGACCCAAAATTTGGCTTCGAAAAACTGGGTGGGGGTCGAAAAACTCATATTCTCAAAAATACCTAATTATAGGAGTTTCAGGCGTATTTTTGCACGTAGAATTCGAATTTCAATATGAGAGACAATGAAATTAAGACAGAAAAAAGTTCTGCTTGAAAAACTGCAAAAACGCAATTTAGCAGCGGTTTTAGGTAGCCTATTTTCTCAAAGGAAAGTTAAATCCTTAACCCATAGAACCAAAATGATCAGGAGAGTCTGCTCTACAAACGTACCAAGGGTTTTTGTCGCGCCGCCCCAGTTTCAAAAAACGACCTTAACTTGGAAACGAAAAAAGATAGAGCGTCAATTTTTTTTCAGATTGTAGAGAATTAAAATCTGTTCGCCTACGCGAGATTTGTGACAATTTTGACCCTTCCCGGGGTAGATTTTATCGCAGAATAAGATTTTGGCAAAACCGACGTCGCGTCGTACCGGGATTCAGAAGCTTCTGATCGAAAAACGAAAAACGCCAATCGATTCAGAATCAAAAGTTACCCCTCGGACGAACTTTTGACCATATTCGATTTTATTGCTGTGCCGGACCTTTTTCGACTCTTACGCGAACGGCCTCATATAAAACGAGGTGATTTGGTTCCGCGTCAAGCAATATGCCGAGACGTGTGCACTTTCGCGAGGAAGCCGAAACTGAATTAGTGTCGTCTTCTTCATAGCACAAAAAGTATGTAAGAAATGCACACACAATAAGTAATGCACACTACACAAACTCGATGCACCGATGCTCGATGCATTTAGTATATACTTTGAGGCTCTGTACGGTTATACGTCTTTACGTCTGTACGGTTGCCCATTGGTCCATTTTGGGATTAAAGGGGCCCATTCAGAATATAGGGGCCCATTCAGATTATCGGGGCCCATTCAGAATATAGGGGCCCATTCAGATTATCGGGGCCCATAGAAAAGTATCATCATAATTTTTTTCATATTGCTTCATCAGATAGATTTACAGATAGATTTTATCCTGTCCTCAAGGCACTGGGCCTGCAGGATGGTAGCTTCGTTAGGGAGGGAGTGGGATCTTCGATTTCAAGGTGTCTGGGTCAAGGGATGAGGGAATCTTCTTTGGCTTGTTGGGTCAACTGTTGGAATGGTCTTGGTCGATCTCCATTGAGCTTTGAAGTAGATCATCCAGCCTCCGATGATGGCGAGTGAGTGCTGACGTGGACTATTGATTGACTCACGAGGCAGACTTGACGATCGGGGCCTTTCTTGACGGTAGATCACTTGAGTCGGTTGATACCCATCCGGGGTCTCCTCTTGAAGCGTACCAAGTGGGCGATTCTCACCGGGTTGCCCAAGCTGACGGGTGAGGATTCTTCAAACTGGGTCGGAATGGGGCGGGGTGAGACGAATGGAGGGGACCGACAGCCCTTCACGAGCGCAAGAATGGAGAATGGAGAATTGCTTCATCACTATGTACAATTGTGTTATTGGGTTGATCGGAAAGTCTTTTCCGATTTTGCGTATGATGTTTGAGCTCAGATATTTTCCTTGTCTCCAAACAGTGCCACATATCCTCATAGCATTATCTGGGGACATGTTCGACTAATACTACCACAGGTTTAAATTGGGTGTCGCTTTCTCAATATGGGTGAAATCGAGGTTTCCCTGATTCAGAATTTTCATTGAAAATTTAAAATAATTTCGGAAAAGCAATTTTTTAAGAAGCATTTTTTCTGAGGTACGACACAGCGTTTGCTGTGTCGTACCGATACGTGCTCTTTATGATAGTTGAAGCGGAAAGGTGCTTGATTCATAATGACCGTAATACAGACCCTTGAACCAGGGCTTATCGAAAAAATTATGGTTTGCGTGATCAAATTTAGTTCTTCAATGATCCGATAGACAGACCTGTACACAAGTGAGCTTCGTCCAGTTACCAAGGGGCTATGCGAACACTATTACGGTTTGAATCTGGTTTTCCTCCTTTACCGGAAATTTGAGATTATTCGAAATTGTATTTTTATGCAAAAACATCGAAAAACGTGATTTTATGTGTTGTCGGTCACACCCTACTCCACAAAAAGTAGAGATCCCAAAATTCTGTCTTTTCAGTGAGTGATAGGGTAAGGGTTCGTTTAACCACAAATTATCGGCCGTTCAATGTACAGGGGAAACGGAGAATAGTCAAATGTGCCAATTTCGATCTTCGAATTCCGATATCTATGATCTGATCAAAGCAGTTCCTGCCAGTGTAGCTATATTCTTTCACAAATTTAAATGTAAACAAATTAGGGTATGCACTTCACAGTCCAACATTATTGGAGTCTTTAGAATCATTGCCACGAATACATGGCGAGCGAAACTAATGTCGACGAGATACAGTCGCAATGATTGTTGAAGTTGGGACCTATCTCGAACAGGCTTTTAGTGTCTCCAAATTAGTAATTGTTTGATAGTGACACAAAACCATCGCTATCCGTTTCACCATATCGTCGTTCACCGTTGAACGCCTACTCAGCAAATTGAGCCCGTGGTGATCGATCATTCCGTATTTGATCAATCACTGTACCCCTCCCACTGATAGGACAGATCAGAGATAATGTGCGCTAAAACGGGTATACAAGTCCCTATCCATTATGGAAAGAACTAAGTTGATACATCGAATATGAAATGAAAGAGAGGCCCGAATCTTCAACTGTCAAAATCGGAAAAGACTTTCCGATCAACCTGATATATGCTTATTTTTCGCTTCTAACTCGTCTGAGAAGGCCAGGAATCGCCTCATTCCACTTCTCTTAGATACCGCTGACAAGTAGCAGCACTTTCTTTAAATGTGTAGCATTTCATCATTACTATGCAATTACTATTTGCATAGAAGGTGGACCGACACTTATCCCATCCGTCATAACGTTTGGCACATCGCTCGGAAACTGTTGCCTGGCCACACTCCTCAGCCATAGCCTCAGGCTCCACCCCATTTTCATTCACATTAGTTCACATCTGCACTACAACTCGCTCGGTCAGACTTCAAATGGGTCACTCATTCGCATCCTCGTATTCCTCGTCATCGCAGCATTGGTACTGGCAAAAACAGCAAACTATCGACGTGTGAAACCGTCGACATAGTAATGACGAAATGCTACAAATTTGAAGAAAGTGCTGCTACTTGTGAGCGGTATCTAAGAGAAGAGGAATGAGGCGATTCCTTGCCTACTCAGACGAGTAAGAAGCGAAAAATAAGCATATAACACGATTTTACATAATGATGAAGTAATGTGACAAAGTGATGATGCAACTTTTCTATCGGCCTCAATAATCTGAATGGGCTTCAATAATCTGAATGGGCCCCGATAATCTGAATGGGCCCCTATAATCCCGAACTTGCCTGAATGGGCCCCTTTAATCTGAATGGGCCCATATAACCGTACAGAGCCGACTTTGATAAACAGCATCACAACAAGTTGCGTAAGATCGCAATTAACAGCTCTTTCGCCGAGAGATGGCGAAGAATGAGAATTGAGACGAGTGATTGCCCTCATACGCAACTAGTTGTTTTTGATATTTATCGAGGTTTAATGTAATATTCAGATGATGAACTCCTCTTAGTTCTCGCGAACCTACATAAATGCCTGATAGGGATCCAGAATCTCACACACATGGATGAGCCTAGACAGACGAGAGAAAGATAGATCAGATGACTAACATGAGGGGGGAAGAAAGGGAAACACACAATTGAAAAAGAATACTTCTGAGAAACTCGAGAGTACTCTTCGAGCGTTTGGACATGCGAGTTTAACCAAGCAAATGTTGCTTAGATGATATACGTTTTTTTTACGCGTTCTCCGTACTATAGGAGTGGGTGGCACAGTAGCTCAAAATCATCCCCGGCGGTTCATACTTGGTGGTTAGAGTCCCTATGGGTGGGATACACTTCAGACATAAAAGTGACCCTAAAAGTTGATCTTTGATCTTTCAGATCATGCATTTTCAAATTGAGATTCACCCCTTGAGTCATAAACCATTAGAAAGAGTATAAAAATTAGAATCCAAGTTTTCGAAAGGGTAGGATCTTCAGAACTCGAGAAAGGTCGGAAAAGGTCGAAAAAGTCAATTTTTCTATTTTCAAAAAAAACAAATGGTTACTTTCCAACGATTTCCGGGTCTTGAAAAGATAGTACGTTGGGTGAATTTGGATGCTGAATCAGATGAGACATGTGCCGTTTATGTGGGAGGTACCACAAACATACTTTTTCGTGAAAAACTAACGCCCAATCGTCATTTAAGTCACGACATTTTTTTTTATCTCTACCATTTCCGAGAGCTGGAACATTCTCAAATATGCCTCGTGAGGTCTTCGAAGGTCTACTGCTGCAAGGATTGCAATAAATCAGCAAGTCTAAAATATCAGACAACCTTTCCGAACAAGAAAAAAATTGACAAGATTCGGAAAAGTGGCGTTTGATGTACTGGATTATTTTCTTATCCGAGCGTCTCTGTTTTTTTTTCATTTCTGAAATCTCAATATTTTTTATCTCACGCTGCCTCGCGCATTTATTTCGGGTTACAATTGATGGACTAATGCAAACATTCACTAATCATCTTCTTGCACGGATAAAGTCATTCATTGCATTACATTGCAGAGACAAACGAAGCAAAACATGTTTTCGTTCCTAGAGATCATGTCGTTGAGACCATTGAATTGAACTCTCTCCATGATAGATGGTGAGAATGAGACATATACGCGCGTGCGTGAGAATGTCCTGAATGTCCTTTTCCTTCTCTTTCTTCATTATGACAACCCTACTTGTCAGTATTTTCATCAGAATTCATCAAAATTGTATAGCATCCTTCACTGCATGTCTCCAAATTCAGTAACAGGAAATTAAGTCATTTATCCGGATACGGTAACGAGCCGGCCCCGCGGTTCACCCACCGCACCGATTATCTGCTGTACCTTACGTGTGCCTTTCCCCATGTGGCTTGATTATCCCGACAGTGATTCGGGTCTCGGAGGGAACTGCTAGCAAATTAGGGGAGGGCGAAGTCACATCTCCGAAGATCGTATAAGACTCGACTCCCAGACTCATAGGACGGAGTCTGAAGAAGGGGAAGGAGGAAGTAGAATAGACGGAAAATCGTGCTACTAGAGGATGGGGCAAGACAAGATTATATGCACTGAGTTTTATCAAAGTTGTCGATTGATCTCCAACATTTCGAGATTGAGGTTGTCTTCGATGATGCGCTTTAACTTTCAAGAGATGGATTTGTTATTACGGATTTGGCTTCAATTATCATCGATATCCTCCTCGTGAGATCGTAATCCTTATCTCATCATCGTCTCCCATCTTCCCGTTTTCGTATTTCACTCGATTTTAGTCAGTCGGAATAGAGCCACTCTCTCACCGCGGCGCACTACTGCTGGCGAGTAGTGATGTCCATTTGAGATTGACTCTTTTCAATTTGCACAATCTCTCGTTTCTGCTTGATCATGTAAATCGAGGAGAGTCTGAGGGGGAGAATGGACATTTTTTTTTTAGAGTTGCTGAATGTCCGAATGTGTGAAGACTCTGCGCAGCAACAATCTTCGCGTTTTAATGACTGCGCTACACGTATTCCAGGTACGAACAATGTTATTTATATGTCTTTATCATTCATTGTACATAATTTGTCTTTCATCCATAATAATTGTTTTAATAATTAATTAACTACTTTACTGCCAGACAATTATTGCGCCCATCGGAATGCTGACACTCACGCGGTTCGCATATCGGCTGTTTCGGTGAGAGTTTTCTTCTATGAACCAACCAATACACACTTACAGTCGCTCGAAAGTCGTCGACCAGTCGGAAGGAAATGAGAACAGCCTCGTGTTCTTCATTAGGATCAAATCGTTTGTGTTTTTCTTCATAATTTTTAAAATTTTAACCCTTTTTTCTACAGTCAAGTCTTTCTAATCTATACATATCCATGATGCTTTGTTTCAGCTCGAGCACTCGCTTGGTTGCCCATACGAATATGGTTATTCTGTATGTGAACCATCTAGTCGCTGCTGTCCTTCTCTCCTTCTTCGCCATTTTCACTCACATCACATTCTGGGGCTCTTTGATCATCAGGTACCGGCCCACCACAGCCATACAATATGAAAATAGTTGCTCGAAAATCTCAATGTTGTACGCCTGTTACATACTGTGTGTTTACAGTCCCGAGTGCGATATCAAGTTTTCGCCGGTCTTTTGCATTGTTCTCAACACTCCCGGTAAGAAGAATAGAACATTGATGCATTTTCAATATAGTACAATTGAGCAAATTCCAGTGCACATCTTCACTCACGCGGTGGCCCTCTCGCTGTTGTTTCTCTGCCTTGATCGATTGCTGGCGACGCTATTCTACCGATCGTACGCGTCGTTTCGAAGTCGTGTCTACATTATCATGGTCGTAGTGCAGGTTAGGCATGTCAACCGTCCACTTTTTCGGTGTTTTCGCTCGACCCACGGCATCGGGTGACCGAGTCCTTTAGGGAGAGGATAATTCAGAATGCATTAACAAGAATACGAAAAGCACAAGTAGTTGCTGAAGCGATCATGTGGGATGAATAATTGTTGCAGTACATCATCTGCTCTCTTATCTTCCTCTACCAGATTCATACGATGAACCTGCAGAACAGGTTGTCCATCTGTTCGCTTGTCGGCTCATCAAACCAGCACCTGACTACGCATGTCCAGGCGAGAGCGAGTACAATATTCGTGTTACCAAGACTCAGTTTAGATCACGATCTTCACCCTCGAACTGGTATCTCTCGCGATCTTCGGTATCCTCGCTAAGTACAACAAAGGCCAACTCCGCAGCACGCTCGGACTCAGCCTCATGTACGTTTATAAAAAAAACTTAACTTAATTTCTATGGCCCAATCATGCGTTCCACACTAGTGAAGAAACGTGCTCAATGCTTAGGAAGCATTCGGCAATACTAATTTAGAAGCGCAATATTGCAGCGAGCGGTACCAGCTGGACGAGAACGTGCGCAGTCTGCGCACAATCTTTCCAACGATCTGCGTGCACACAGCGTGCTTTTTCGTGCCAAACGCCGCTGCGCTCATACTATTCGTCATTCTGCAGCCGCGAAAATCGGAAGTCGTGGTGTTGGAGGCGAGTGATCCACATACTAATCCATAACCACCGTAGCGCCCCAAGTACTGGCGTTCGGGGTGTCGATAGCAATTACTGATATGGCGTGGTCGTTCGGCATTCCTCGTGGAGGTGGTTACTGGAAAAGCGCGCAAAAGCGCGCTACTATGAATGAGCTCTCAGCTGCTGCTCAATTGGCTGCCGTACTACGGCCTGCTGCTGCCCCTCGTGGTCCATCTCGCCGGCAAGAAGGCGAGACGAGCGCAGGTATGCATGGGGAGTCATAATCCACGCATCATGACTATCTTGCAACCCATGAAAATAGTTGTGCTTGAAGTACCATACCTAGAGCTGCTGGTCCAATATGAGGGTTTGCTCTTTCCTCTAGATTATGATCCAATATTCGGAATGCAGGAACAGATGATCTTGATGAATGTCGTTACCGGATCTGCGATGCAGAACAACTACTTCAATGATCTTAATCACGCGTGGAAATGAAAAGAATAACATTTGGTACACCATTCATGTCATAATTTGTTCGTTCCTCATCTTGTCATAAAACACATCATGGTATTGTTGATAACTAGCAGTCTCCGATCATGTGCTGTACGCTGTAAGCCGGGTCGCGTGCACAGGTTACTCATGGACCGCTTAACGTGCAATTGGGGCGTATGCCCTTGCGAAAAAAAACTCGTGAGGCTTCGAGCGCGCCGGAAAAGTTGCGATGTAGCCACTCCGCTTCGCTCCGTGGCTACAGATACAGATTTATCAGGTGTCGCAAAATTGCGCTGATCATGGTAAAGGCTGTTTTTTTCTTGATTTGCTCCACCAATCGCTGCCCATTCTCTTCTTTACTTCATCTCGCCATCTCTCTCTAGGTCTTCCTTGATCTCTTTTGTTCGATCGATCATACGGTATCCATACAGTCATTCTTCGCGTCCATCTTTCTAATCTTGTCTGCCCACCTCAGTTTTTGTCTCATCGCTTCTTCTACCCAGTCGGTGACTCCCTTCTAATATCCTCATTTCTCCATCTATCTCTCCATGTCACACCGATCATACGATCATACGTCTCTCCATTTTCCTTTGTGCTACTCCGAGTTCATTCTTATCCGATTCTCTCATGGTCCATGTTTCACAGCCGTAGAGAACTGTTTCCATTATTCACGAATGGAAGGCCCTTTTTCTGATATCTTTGTTGATAGTGGAGTGCTTGAGTAGGTGCCCGATGTTTCGCCACGAGAGCCAACCACATTGGACTCTCCTCTTGATTTCGGTGGAGGGCTCTAGTGGAAGGCAGATCCAACTACCTAGGTATTTAGCACCATGCTTATATTCAAAGCGATCTCCTCCGTCTATTTCTATCGTTCTCCGGTTTGTTTTTGTCGATGTCAAAAGTGTCGTTTTACCGGGATGCATTTCCAAGCCAACAGCTCCCACAGCGTGCATTACCTTCTCCAACATTCTCTTCAATTCTACTCTTTTCTTAGCCACCAAAATTATGTCATCGGCATAAGATAATGTCGTTAGTCGGGTTCCATTTACGTTCAGACCAGTTCCTTCCCAATCGATGGAATCTAGTGCCATTCGTAGGACGCAATTGAATAGTTTTGAATAGTTGAATCGCAATTGAATAATTTTGGGGAGATGGTATCGCCCTGTTTAACTAAAGTTCGTACGTCAACGGGTACTGCGCGTTCATTCACTTGGATTCGTGTAGTTCTCCCTTCGTAGAATCTCCTCAATAGATCGATCAGAGTTGAGTGGACCTTGAGTAGAGAGCGCCTGCCAGACTGCTGCCCATTCGACTCGATCAAAAGCTTTCTTGAAGTCGATTAGTGCTAGGTGGAGCGGGATATTGTGTTCAGAGCACTTCTCGATCAATTGGTGGACAGATTGAATATGATCGATGGTTGAATTTCCCGGTCTGAATCCCGCCTGACTGGTATCTTCGGATGTTTCTAATTGGGGCATCATTCTTTTCAACACAACTTTCGTCGCCACTTTGCATACAACACTCAGGAGACTGATCGGACGAAAATTACCGATATCGGATGAGTCGCCTCCTTTGTGCAATAGCTTCACTCGAGAGGTAAGGAGCTCTGGTGGGACTGTCTCCCCTTTGAAGCGAGTTATGAGCAAAAACGTGAAGATTTCGTAAGGATGACGAAATCGACGATTGTGAAATAGTTACTGTCGGTGAAAAGCGCTGACGATTTTGAGTCGAATGGAACTGTTCCCGATGCGAGAGGGTGATGAAATTTTTTTATTTCGTAATGATGATGAAATTTTTATCGATTTTGAAAAAAAAGTTTTTGGTGGATCGATTGGTCAAGGACTTGTTCTCGGGCGATGCGTAAAAGCCGAGTTTTAGAGTTTTGAAAAGTGTGACAGACAGACAGACGGAATGACAGAGAGACAGTCTGATAGTCTAAAGTGAAGCGAATTTTTGTTTTTTGTACTATATTTATATTGTTAATACGTTTTCACATGCGCTCAGCATTTTCACATTTTCACATACTGTATCGACAATAAGTCTTGACCCAAAAAATCAAAATGGTGTAACTTTCAAACCAGATGGGCGATGGTTCTGAGGTTTCAGATGACAGTACGTGTACTCCTACATATGCTCACTGTGTCCGACCGTAATACGATTTCGCAATATTGCATGGTGATGACGCAATGGTGGCATGGTTTTTCATGGTGGATTATTTGATCAATAATTTTTTTTCAAATAGCTCTTAATTTGACCTCAGTGAACGAATTTTTCACTTTTTCACATAATTTTTTTATCCCTATTTTGGATGATCACAGTTACAAGGCCGATTTTTCTTCGAATGTCTATCCTGGATAGGTTAGTTGCAAATCCATGGGATATACGATTCCCAACTTTTTAGAGCATTTGGATAAGTTTCCCGCCCGCGGCAACTGAAAATCCGAGATCAATCGTTTTTCAACCCAAAAAATGACCATGATATCCCCAAGTCGAAAAAAATTCTCTCTCAGAACTTCCTGACTACATTTTTTTCTTTTATATGTTTGTGTGCTGAATCCGAATTTCGATATGAGAACCCATGATATCATTAATGAAAAAATTTCAAATTCATTATGTCGAAAAATAGCCGATTTTGAAAATCGATTGACCTCGGATTTTCGGTTACCGCGGGCGGGAAAGTTATCCAAATGCTCTAAAAAGTTGGAAATCGTATATTCCATGGATTTTCAACTAACCTGTCCAGGATAGACATTCGAAAAAAAATCGGCCTTGTAACTGTGATCATCCAAAATCGGGATAAAAAATTATGTGAAAAAGTGAAAAATTCGTTCACTGAGGTCAAATTAAGAGCTATCGTTGTCAAACTTTGGTGATCATCAGGAATTGTGACAAGGATCATTTTGAGCTTTTGATCGAGTTTCTAGCACGTCGATGAACGAAAATCCATTTTTTTCGGGACCCTACTTTGAGCCAGGCTAAAGCCAATATATGTTATCCTCACATGAGTACATATTTTCATCGATATTGAGGCCTTCTATATTTACACCGAATAGGAATTCTGAGAAAAAAAATTATTGATCAAATAATCCACCATGAAAAACCATGCCACCATTGCTTCATCACCATGCAATATTGCGAAATCGTATTACGGTCGGACACATTGAGCATATGTAGGAGTACATGTACTGTCATCTGAAACCTCAGAACCATCGCCCATCTGGTTTGAAAGTTACACCATTTTGAATTTTTGGGTCAAGACTTATTGTCGATACTGTATAACAGATTTCATAGTGTTCGCTATTGTGGCTGTTCATGCAAACACAAAGAAGATGAAACCCAATGGATAAAAATTTACGAAATATCAATCATCTACGTGATATTTGAACAGTTGAGGTCGCACCGTTCGTGCTTCCTCGAACGAAATTGTTTATGTTGACCTAGCTAAGGCATTTGATACTGTTTCTCATTCTAAACTCCTCCATAAATTGAATTGCCTTGGTATTCGTGGTTGTCTGTTTAACTGGATTTCGGACTTCTTGCTCGATCGTCACTTACAGGTAAAAGTTGGCTCCTCTCTCTCTTCGGAGAGAGTGGTTCTCAGTGGTGTCCCACAAGGCACTGTATTAGCTCCGATTCTATTTCTCATCTACCTTTTCGATGTCCCTCGGGCTCTCTCTCCATTCCCTTTAGTCAACTTCCGTCTCTTTGCTGATGACATCAAACTGTACATCACTCACAAACCTGACCAACATCCATCCACCCCCTCTCAACTTCAACAAGGGTTACAGGGTATCTTAGAATACTGCGAAACTTGGCAGTTGACGGTCGCTGAAAAGAAGTGCACCGCCCTTTACATAAGCAAAAACAATCCCCTCTTCCAATACTCTCTCAACTCCATACCCCTCTCTCTTCCTTCCATTGTGTCTCCCCCCGAACCTATTCGGGACCTTGGAGTCTATATCGACTCAACTCTCTCTTTCCTTCCACACATTGATCTCATTTGTAAAAAAGCACTAAAGCTAATTTATCTGCTTTTTCGATCTGTATCATGTACGTCCAGTGATCCCTACATTAGAGCTTATCGTTCATTCATTGTACCCATTCTCGAATACGCCTCACCAGTCTGGTCCCCTTCCGCTAAAGGCCCCATTAGACAATTAGAGAAATGCCAGCATCTCTTCACGCGACTGTTGCACTATCGTACATCTCCTCATATTTCATTCCCGCCTTCTTATGATCAGAGACTAGCCCAGTCACACTTAAAATCTTTGTACCTTCGCCGTGTAGTAGCTGATATTGTATTCTCTCTAAAGATTGTTAATGGGATTGTAAATCTTCCTATGTCTAGTTTCTATTCATTTCGTAATGTGTCTTCTAGAAATAATGCTTTCTCTCTTCATATTCCCATTGCTCGAAGAGAGAATTTGCGATCTTCCTTTTCTCACCGTTCTATTCGCTTTCTTTGTAAGATCCATAAAATTGTTGATCCCAAGTTATCTCTGTCTACTATCAAACTTCGCCTGTTGTCTAACCCCGACACTACCCACATTCTCCAGATAGAGATTCCAAAACTGTAGCTTCATTCCTCCCTTCCCTCCCTTGCTCTGATCCATACGATATACATGGATCGAACGGTCTCCTCCCGTTCCGAGGCTTCGTCCACCTCGTCAATCAAGAGCAACTCTGGGAATGTGCAATATACGAAGTTCCCTCCCCCCTCCCTCCCCTCATCTACATCGATCCCTGTCCCTTCCTCCTTCCCTCAACTCTTCTTATTACTGTATATGTTAATTCACATGCTGTCACACCCTTTGGGGCGTATCAAATAAAAAAAAATAAATAAATCTTCTTCTGATCATTTGGCGAATTGATTTAGTAGTAATGAGTAGCAGAGGCGCCGGAGGAAGGTATCTGACACGTAATCGTCATCCAATAAGTCATGAACAGGGTGTTTTCATTACAAAAAAACGTGAGAAAAAATTAGAAGTGTTTGAACGTTTGAAGCACCAACGACTTACTTGAGATCTGTGAGCCACGGCAGCTGGTAAGTATTGAATTTCATAATTTCGACGTTCGGTCGAACACCCTCGATTGAGAGATTCAAGTAGAAAAATAGCTGAAATGGTATTTAAATTCTCCCACTCATCATACTGAGTTGACATTGCGATGCGAATAACTAGAAACATTTAGGACGACTCACCATCCCCGCCATGTACGGTAGACTGCAAATCATCGAGCAGAATCCAACCAATAACAGGTTTCGCTCGCCGGTGGGCATGCCTGCAGTCTCGGCACTCACACAATCTATCGTGACTCTATGCAAATTCAGAAGAGTCCGAAACAACGATGTCACCCACCTCGCTCCCGCGACAGAGGCGCACGATGCACGCACCGTAGAGCAGAGACGAGAGACCGTTGCAGATGAATGTGACGATGACCATGTTGTACCAGATCGAGTTCTGCCAAATATTCTCGAACGTTTAATCGAATTCGAATTAATGATGGAAAATCGACGCTCTCCATCGTTGCTCTAACGAATGGAAAATAGAGTCGTGTCCGTTTTGTTGTCAATTATGTAAATCAATCTGCTACATCCTTATTGCTCTTGCATGATATTGCTTCAATTTCGTCAAAATCACCTCTTTGAAGTCAGCCTCCGCGTGTATGTAGTAGTACTTGTAGGTGACCGAGCGGTCGCGCATTAGAATGAACCGGGCGGGGTCGTCGAAGAGGAACCAAACAGGAGCGACGGCGATGATTGCACACGCAGAAATACCCAAACACGCCTTGCTCCAGATCTGGAAGGTCCTCAGTCAAGACAGTGTGCTGGTAACATCTGACATATTCTGCTAGATATGTCGTATTTTTTTCAAATATTATCACTAAGTATTGGAGAAAAACTAAAACAATTTTTAAAAAACCCGATTCATTAAACCCTGTTATTGCCCTTGTCTACCGTAGCACTTTGGTTTGGTCACAATAATGTGTCAAATGACTTGGGTGAATCGTTTTCGCATGCCTAGCACATACCCGGTCGTGAAGCACCGGGAAATAGAGCGCGCTGAAGCGATTGAGTGCCAGAAGCATGCCAAGGAACTCAGAGAGAACGTTGAGATAGTAGGCGCTCCTGTGAATAACTGGAGATATATAATTTATTGAATCTGCTCTACTAACGAGTATGCGGCCGTCAGCCAAACGCTGTTTGTTCTCAGGTCATCGTAGAATTGATTGATGATCGGATACAGATTGAGTCGAAATACAAAACTTCCGGTGAAACAAGCACAAATATTCTGAAGGTATTGATAATCGGTAACATATTGGCAAGGTTAGGTTTTTGGCAGATATTTCCCCACCCAATATCTCATTTGAACACAGGGGAAAAGTTAGTGAAGATACATGTCGATTCTTAGTAGTTATATAAAAAGCTAACCACAACTGCCAGGACACAAAATATTGTGAAAAAGCTGGATTTGAAGTGATCTCTCCGATATTGTAGGATAGCGAAGACTTCGAGTAAGTGAGGATGGCAAGAGGTATGTAGATGGCATACAGAATAAACACCCAGTCGAGGGGATACATTTCCAAGCTTTGAATAATGTTTGAAAGACTAGCAAGTTGCGGTTCTAGCAGAAGTAGTACGTGAAAAGCATTCGTTTCACATACACTCTCTGGACCGCCCTTTAGCGGAATTGCATCTATGGTTTGTAGCGACCATGTGAAAAATATCCCAGAGACTTCCGATCAACCACCGCCAGAAACGTTTATCTATGAAATATCGGGTTGAGGAATAAGTAACGCTCGTTTTTCCAATTTCATTTATTTATTTATTTATCGTACACCACTGAAGGTGCTTCAACAAGTACAGGATGTACGAGGAAATAGAAAGTTAGTAAGAATACAACAAAGGGAAGGATGCGTGTAAAAAGAGGACGGGGTAAGGGAGGGGAGGGGAGGGGAGGGGAGGGGAGGGGAGGGGAGGGGAGGGGAGGGGAGGGGAGGGGAGGGGAGGGGAGGGGGGGGGGGAGGGGAAGGGGAGGGGGTGGGATCGATCTTCTCATGGAGTCACACAATTCGAGTATCGAGGAGAGGGAGTCTCGTAAACGGATGGAGGAGTCCATTATCCAGTGTATGTCTGACTGGATATAAGTGTATGACTTGACGAGGTAGATCGAAAGATTGAAGGGAAAAGGAGACGGGAATGGATGGGGATGGATTGGAAGGCAGCTCAAAGATTCGAAACTTCTATTCCTAAAACACGAGGTAAGTCAGGGTGTTTAAATAAGTGAACCTTAATAACGGGGATTGACAATTTGGTGTTACAAATCAGATGCAATTTATTTAATAATCGAGCGGTTCTGTGAGAAAAAGATATTTTGAGATTCTCTCTCTTGAATGGGAGTAGATGAAGGACAAACGAACCATTACGTCTACTAATTGCACGATATGTGTAGAAATGTGTAGGTGTTAAGTGAATAAAGAGATAATCGATCGGAGTAGCATGGAATAATAGGATCTACTTTTCAGATTATGACCTCTCCCGTCTTTCTAAATTGTGCAATTATATTCCGGTTTTTGATGATCGATAAGGGCTTGGATACTCTCTTTAGCGCACACTATATCATATATCTCCGATCATTTAGGCGATCACAATGGCTGGCTCAATTCAAAGTTGTCGCACCTCACCCTGAGATTTTGAGAGGTCAGCACTGAGGGAAGAAGAATTATTGAGCCATAATTAAGCTGCAGTAGTAAAGTATCATGGTTATACATTACACTGATGATATTCAGAGGAATATCCAAGTAAAGGCCTGTGTGAGATATGCGCCTAACGAGAGTGTAGGATTTTCAGTTACTGACCGAAAGAAGTTTTGCTAGCCGCGTTTTCTTAGCAATAGATCTAAAGACCTCAATTATGCTTGAATATGGAGTACCTTTCCTGTTGAAAATATGGACGAATTTTGCTAAGTGTGGAGCATTCTCTTTATGAGTTAAATTGCTCGTAAGTCCGATATCGAAAACAAGCCTCGAAATCGACATTTATTGCTATTTCCTGTAAACCGTACTAATTGAATGTAAGGCCTTAGATGGTTAAATGGACGAGCAACTTTTGCACTATCATCCACCAAGTGGCCACAATTATAGAATGGCTACTATGTCTTGGGTATGGTTTAATCCAAAGTCCTCAAAACACGCATTTCTTTTGATTCCGTCACAAAATAATATTTTTGGAAAACTGTTATTTTTCAATTAGGAGCATAAGTAGCAACAAATGTTTATAGTGATAATATAGCTCCATAGTGAGTGACTGGAGCGCACTAGTGTATAGGCCAGCACCTTCGATCCTCAAGGTAGACAAATAAGTTAAGTGAACTGCAATTTTTCACGAACGTTCCCCTTGAAACGTCTATAAAAATACAACAATCAATCGAGCACCATTCTCACTTCACCATGGAAGAGGTGTAGTATCGGGCTGCTCACCTGAGAATGTGTGAATTTACCGAGCAGTTTCCACGTTAAATTACACAATTTCGAAAAAAATCTAAAATTTTCGAAAATTATCAGGTACATTGAAATCTAAATTTCTCTCCTACACAGGAAGCGTGATATTTCTAATAATAACGGCTATGATACTTGAGCATACCCTGAAAAAATGCTATAAAGTCAGCTCGTTTAGATTTGATTGGCGAGAGATATATGAGCCCAAACACGATGCTCAAAAACGAGCGTTACTTATTCCTCAACCCAATACATGTGAGTATGATTTTTTTCGGTAGCACTGTTATGTTCAAATAGACAATTGATTCAATTATACCTTGTGCAACTACCGAACACATTTTTATGCTTAAACATACAGTATCGCTAGACTACCATAGAAAGGCTAATGTGCTATTAGACAGGATACTCTCTCTATCTCTCTCTTTTCAAAATATGAAAGAGTAGTACAAAGATTGGAGAGTCTCACACACGACTAGCTTGCACTATAGTATGATCTCGTTCAATATTTTCCAAGACTAACATCAGCATTTGCATTTCCTGAGACCCGGATGTTATCGTTCTGATCTTTTCCGTTAAGATATATTTCATGAGACAGACAGACAGATTGCACTTTTCGAATCTTGCTCGATGCAGACTACGTTCGATGTGTGATGATCCGTGAGCTGGTGAAATGAATCACACCTCTCCCTACAAACCATTTACGATACGATACTCCAGCACGAAGCGATTTCCGAAAATATTATATATGAACTATGTATCTAGGTTCTAGTGATACATAACAAATGGGGACACTCATACATTTCGGCACACATAACCATTTTAGCTCTTATAATTTCCAGAGCTTCTGAAACATCATAGCACCAGTATCTGGAGCCGGGACAGCAAAACGAGCCCCTTCGCGAACATTTTTTTTCAAACCCAATTTAAAACTTCCATACTGTTTTGGGAGAATACCCTGGGGAGTAGTTTTCGAACGATCCGGGTCACGAGTCCTATAGCCGGCTTTTAGGAATTATCCAATCGCGATTCCGGCTCTAGCGTGTTTCAGCTCCCAGATGAGCTAGAAGGCTGGCTTAGAGCTCAAAATACGCAGAAAAAAATGATGAAAAACTTTCCTGGCAAGTGCGAAGTGCTCGGTCAATAACTGAAAAAAGTTGCGATCCAATAAATGACTAATTATTTAAGAAAAAAATATTTTCACTATGTAGAATGTAGAACTTACAGAGTTTTATGACAGTTTTTGAAAAAAGTACGTCTCTTAATGTTATTGAAAACATAGTCGTGAAAATCGGAGAGTGTTGTAGTGTTCATTTTCATGAAATTTTCTCAAGATTGCTCTATTTCGACCGTTTTCCGAGCACAACTTTTTTGTCTGATGTTCGGTTGATATTCCGAAGTCCAAACAAATACAGTAGTAGTAATATGTATCATACTTTTAAATAAAAAAATTAAACCAGAAATATATTTTGCGATCTCAGAAATAAGCCAGAAAATTCGAAAATCAGTGCCATTTTGGAGGTCGATTTTTAAATTTTCTATTTGTATCCCCTTCGATTGGGCTCAAATGTTAATGGTTCAACGTTTTGATGTATTTGAAAATATTTTGATCAATTTCCGGCATCAATATCTGAAAAAAATTGAAAAATGTGTGGGAAATGGCAAGTTTCGTAGTGATGATGCAATTCGAGAAGAGAAGCCGGAATGGCGCGCATATTATGTGTTGACCACTCCCTATTTACTTGAGACAATAAACTGATTTTTATCTATTCACAAAAAGTAGAACGGCAGTTTTGTTTTTAGTGGGCTCTGTTCTACATACCGTAGTTTTTCACTGGTTAAAGTATCAAAACAGAAGGTCCATAATTACTTCATCAATCACAGCTTAGCAGGATTCAATAAGGTTATTGACAGTTGAAAAAATATTTTTCAAAAAAAAACGATAGGACTTTTGGGACACCCCAATACTAAGAACCATGAGGCTGATTTTCGATATCTTGTCACATCTCCAAGTATTGGTAGGTGTTTTGCGGCCTTAGGAAAATGAGCATCACTCGCTAAAAATGAATTTAGACACGATTACAAATAAAACACATTCGAATGATGAGGCAGCATTTCGGCACGTTGTGACCCCCAACTTCGATAACTGCCGCTCGCTTGGTTCCTGCATTCGGAATGCTATTGTCCAATTGCGCAAAGATCATCAACTGAAAATGGTTTTGATTTTGCCTTGCTAACTATTCATTGGCGCAGGAGGTCTTGGCTGCACGGTAGTTTTTTTTATATTTTTAAAAATTTTTTCGTCCATTTCATTTAAGAAATTCGATTTTAGTAAACCAAGTTTAGCGAAACAATTATTCAGAAATGCACTTTTTTGAAATATACTTTTGGAAAAAAATAATTTGTAATTTTATTTAAGAAAGTTTTAAGAAATTATGGTTTTTGAAATGCGCAAACCTACTGTAGATTTGCATCGTCGAACCGGAACCGGGAATTAGCAAATTTAGTGTCAGAATGCTCAAATAGCATTATTTTTTCTTGCGAAATAATCGACATCATCGGTAATACGAAATTCCGCAACTGAGAGCCGGCGTTTAGTGCGCGATACAGTACTCACAAAATCACTGGTTCTGGGTTGCGCATTTCCAAAACCATATTTCTCAAAAATGAGTTTCATAAACTGGATTTCTTATTTATTTTTTCTAAAAAATTATTTACAAAACTTATTTTACTAAATTGATTTTTCTAAAAAATACTTTCCTAAATTAATTTTCGTAAAAAATATTTCTCAAATAAAATTTACTATTTGATGCACTACCGGCTGCACGACGAGAGGAATTTGAAGCTATAGGTGAGAACTGACCACTTCATGTCCTGCCTCTACCAGCACATCGCTGATTCGGCCCATGAAATTCACGTGGCTCGACGCGAATTTCGGAGAATACGCAAGAAATTTGTAGGTGAAACCGAGTGGAAGCAGTACTAGCAGCAGCGGTAAATGTCTCATCTGTGATAACAGGAGAAACCGTAAGCATGCAAGCATGAGGAAAACATGGTCAAGCAGATAATGGGAATGTTTCAACAATTCCAATATATGAGGAGAGATAAGGATGGTGCTTTGTGCGCAAATCGAGATTCGCCTTATCTAAATCGTGCTAAATGGTGAACATAATGTGCACTCGCGTTTCAACGATGCTGAATTGTAAGGAGGATAAGCGCGAGTGTGCGTGAGTGTGATCTCTCGGGTCTAGTTTCTCGTGTGCTCGAGCGAGAACGCGCGTGTTTTTATACGATCATAGTCCACTGATCCGTGAATCTCCGTCCGCAAGATGGTATCTTCGTTTGGGACGGGATAGGAGTTGGAGTGTTGAGGTCAAGGAATGTAATCGTTCCTCGGCTTCTTCCTTCAACTTTTGGGTTCATCTTGAACGATCTCCGTTGAGCATTGAAGTAGATCATCGAGCATCCGATATGAGCGAGGGAGTGCTGACGTGGACTATTAATGGACTCATACCGCTGACTGGGCTCGCGGCCATTCTTGACAGTACGTATCTTGAGTAGGTTGAGATGTATCCGGGTCGCCTCACACACAAAATACACTGATTTCTCGTATCTCGTTTCCACGGCTACGAACGAAACTCGTATCTCGTTTCCACGGCTACGAACGAAACTCGAGTCTCGTTTCCACGGCTACGAACGAAACTCGTATCTCGTTTCCACGGCTACGAACGAAATTCGAATCTCGTTTCCACGGCTACGAACGAAACTCGTATCTCGTTTCCACGGCTACGAACGAAACTCGAGTCTCGTTTCCACGGCTACGAACGAAACTCGAATCTCGTTTCCACGGCTACGAACGAATTAGGTTGGAGAAGAGTGGTAGAGAGTGGAGAAGAGAGAGAGTAGCAGGATGGAACACAACCGCTTATCTTATTCAACAGTCCATACGAAAATGGAAGGAGCGCCAGGAATAGGAAAACCCCGCCAATCTGATTCACAGGAATATGGAAGCGAAACTGACCCTGAATCCTATTAATTACATGCTAATAATGATATTTGGTAGATAATTTTTTAGGTTAAAAACACTGTGGAATTTCGATATGACTATGTACCGATTCGCTCGCCAAGTGACAATGACTACGAATAACAATGACTACGCATTTCTGAACAAATCACCGGACATCTTTCGGAACATTATCCATTGATGACCCCTGAAGGTATAAAATGCATTTTTTGTTGTTGATCTGTCAAAAATAATGTGAACTTATTGTTTTGAGCACATGTCACGTCGAAATCGTCTATATTTTTCTTCGAATGCATAACAGTATATTTGCAAACCGCGTAAACAGTAATTTCGCCTTATCTAATCGCATCGCATGATCAGTGAAATATCGGGTTGTATCTACACATAAAAAGAGCTGCGTTGGATATTTACTGCAGCCTTACTACTCGGGTTTGATTACAATAGCCGTTCGTGATTGGGTTTTTGTTTGTGTTAGTGTGTTATGTTAGTGATTTTACGATGTTATTTAATGGACTCAGTGAATTCTTACACGACGTTTTAGCATCAATGCATTGTCGCTTCTCTAAAATCGTAGCTACGTCACTGAATTACAACACTTGATTTACAACTAATTTGTTATCATTATCAATCATTTACACATATTTTGACCTCGTATTTATTTACTCATTCGGTGTTGACAAATCGCTTTTTTTTACATAAAAAGTCAGAATATTCCATACGAATCTTGAAATGGATTGCAACCGAACCCTACTCTACAGTTTCGATTTTGATCGAAACTATACCATCGACGTCATCCAAAGGTAATGTCGCAGAACATAGAAAACAATAAACAAAATGAAAATTTCAGTCTTCAAAGATGGCTTCCCATCTTCAACTCTCTCACTGTTCACCCCGCCATGTTATATTTACTTTGGGAAATGCCGTACATGGGTATGGATATACGGCTAGGTTACTTTGTCAAAGAAGTTTGTGTTTCAGAATAAAAACTATAAATTTCGTTATTTTTCAGCTCTCACTAATTTTCTTCGACTGGTGCTTCAACTTCGGATTTCGCATTTACGGCGGTGCTCCGTACGCGGCTCTGTACTGTGGCGGACCTCTCTGTGATCGCATCGGAATTTCCGCATTTCATGTACCGCAAATCGGCATGTTTGGCGTGTAACGAAAATCTTCACAGTTTCTGCTGGCACTAGTCTTCACCTCTACGATCTCCAGTTTCATATTTCTGTTTGCACGAACCCATCAGAAAGCCGTCTCCGGATCAACAAGCTTCCTGCGAATGTCTACCAAGTCGAAGCGTTCCCACTAGTGATGACAACTCGGAATCAACGCTCCCCTATTCGCGTGTTCTCTCGCCGGTTATATACATGACAGTTCACGCTAATTGAGAGAGTCGAGTTCCGGTTTGTCATCACTAGTTCCTACACTTTTCCCTCCGATATTGCCCCTTTTAGAAAGCAGATCGGACTACTAACAATGCACACTCTTATCTATCTCATTAACATCATTGGCTTTGTGGTATATGGAAGAGAAGGGGATAATGCACTGGAGATTAGTCAAGTCAGTTGGTCCTATGCTGGTTATAACATGGTAACTCTTGAGGAATGTGAGCTGAAGTGGATGTCTGATCGAGGAGGAAGAATCTTCGTATACGGATCATTTGGAGACCCGCAATATTTCCACACTGGCATGTTTCCTGAATGCACTTTATTTGGAAGCTTCCTGAGTTATTTCAGAACTCAAAATTCTCGGAGTAACCCTATTGCTCATCGGTCCTGTTCCGATCATTCTAACGATCGACTCAGTAAGATGGCTGAAAAAGTTCAGAAAAGTGAGTGTTGTCAATAGTAAATAATCGAATGGGAGTTGCGCAGATTTCTATGTCGAATCGAACGCATCAAATGACTGGCCAATTGCTTCGGGTCTTTCTGTGGCAGGTGCAGTTATCGAAAAAAGTGGCAGTTATTTATCATAGTATACATGTTTAAATCTGTAAACAATATTTTTTTTTAAACAGCTCGCCAACGCGACAGTTTCCATCATATTCCCACTCGCTGCACTGTTCTCCATGATGATGATCGATTTACACGAAAGCACTGGTGGATTATTTCTTGGCGCCTTCCTATTGTCCGTCATGGTATGGTTTGTATTGCTTTGTGCTGATGTGATAATCTTTGACAGCAAAATCACTCAAATATGTCACATATTAGTCAGACTGAGGGTAGTTTTCGAGAGGGGTTTTCTGCGAATCTGCTGCTCACCTTTCCAGCTCGCCCTTACGTTTGATCCGCTCAATTTCACGCTCATCTTTATCTTCCAGACTGGTGGAGCTCGCAAGGTTTGGCGAATGAACTAAGATGCACCAATTTCGTCAGATCATCTGAGACGAATCGCGATATAACCGACTACTTCAACCGGATTGCGGCGGTAGAAAAAAAGTTCCTCCAATTCCGACGAAAAGTAAACCACAAGTACTACGAATCATGCTCTTTAAACTGCGTTTGCCGATCTTCGATATCTGGTCTCATCTCCGAGTATTGGTAGGTCAAAGTAGGTACCCTACGAAATAAGTTCTAAAATTCGCCTCAGGTAAATGATCATAACTCGCTTCACAATTAAGCTAGAAGCTACGCGAAAAAAGCTTTAGAATCAGGAGGGTGAGGGCAAAAATAAATATGTTGATGATGTCATTCCCCGTCCATGCGCTGAAGCGGTGCGGTCGGTTTTCTGATAAAGTAGTGTAACTTTCCAAATAGGAGTTTCCGCAACTTTTGATCATATACGTTTTGAAGTACCTACATGTACCGAAAAATCCTCGATTTCTTCAGTTTTTAGCAGTTTTTCGATCAAAACTTTTTTCGTTCATGTTTTTATGATGTCTTACATGGAGATTCGGACTCAGCACGCAAAATTACACCAGAAACTCCTATGGACATATTTTTGGACGGGGAATGCCATCATCAACAAATTAAATCTTGCGCTCTGTCTCCTCTTTCGAATACTTTTTTGAATGAGTCTCTAGCATCATTTTGAAGCAAGTTATGGCCGTTTTCGTGAGACGAATTTTACCTAAAATTTTATAGTGTACCTACTTTGACCTACCAATGCTCAAAGATGAGACCCGATATCGAAATTCTGCAAACGCAGTTTGAAAGAGCACTATTTGAAGTACTTATGATTTACTTTTCATCGAGATTAGAGACACTTTTTTCCTACCGCCGCGGGGTAGTCGAATATATTGCGATTCGTCAACTCCCGAAATATTAATACTCAGTTTTGACATTCCTTCATTTTACATTTCAAAAATTTTATAGATTCGCTCGACCTTGTTACGACGATTTCTAAGCCCATTCGCAGAGTCACGTGGTAAGCGTTTCGAATTGAAATGTTCTTATCGCTTCTTTCAGGGCTCACACAATTCAGTGACTCGAGCAGAGCGATAACTTCCATTTTTTAGGCCGAACTTGATCATTTATTCTCGTCATGCTGTTTTCATTTCAATACCATAAACTATCTAACATTTCGGACATCCTTGTGCTTAGTTTTGTTGACAAGTGTATGTTGGAGGCGTGAATATTTCCTATAACAATTGTATCCTTAGATGGGATTTTCAGAATGAACTGCATCCGCTTCGAGAGCACATAATTAACACGGTAGCTTATTATTGAGCATCGCAAAGGGAAAATATATGGTAGAAAAATACAGGTGCATCATAATTTTTTGCGTATTTTACAAATTGGTACCTTTGATTCTGTCTGACGAAAACAACGTTAATATTTTCAGATGCAATCAAACGATTACAGAAGTATGGAATGGTTTGAAGACGAGGGATCTTGTTCATCAAATGATCATACATGGTATAAAGACATTGAACGAAGGCTGACAAGTATTGATGATCACTCTTTTCCGTTGATCAAACAATGCAAAATCACCGAATTATTCAAAACCATTATTGAAAGGGAAATACAAAACCAAGAATAGCGTTTAGTAAAGAACTGCTCGAGTCTTCTTCCCCTCTCTCTTACTCGCTCGCACGATTGCACAACACACGATTGCTTCGAGAGAATCGTGTCTCTGCACTATGCGTGATCTCTAGCCGCCAGGAAACCAACCCGATTGCACAACATTATCGCGCGCACTTCTCATTCCTACCTTCACTCGTTTCCTTTGTTTCTTCGGGCGTCCGCGCTTAGTTTCTGCTCCTTTTCAATTAATAAGAACGGATTCTGATGAATGAGAGTTCTATAGTTTATGTTTATTACTCTTTGACAAATTCCGTCAATTTTTTGTCGGAATAGATCTCATTGTCAGTATTTGTTTTTATGAGTATTCAATGTGCTCATTGATCGTTTTTGCTATTTAAACGTATTTACCAAACTGTTCCAGGATCAAATATGAAGAAGAAGAATCAGCCAAAGATGCGACGACGCAATCGAGAATCTGATGATGAGTTGGAATCTAGCGTACGTGTCGACGCCAAGGCTCGCGTTGTGAAAACTCTGTCCGCTATCGAGAGATTACCGAAGGAGCTTCTGTTGAAGATAATCGAGTTCGTGCCGGAGGCTGCATTCGATCTACGATTGGTTAGTTCTATCAGTGTGATCTCTCGGGATTCTTCCATGAATTTGTTAGTACTCTTGTAAACTTTTCAAGGAAAATTTTTAAATTGTATGCTTCCTTAAATTGCACTTTTGCAGGCATCACGGTTGCGCCATAGTCGAATAGACGAGTATGCCTGCCATTCTCAAATTTAATGAACACAAATCCCCTTTTTTTCCACATTTCGCCGCCTTACACATTAGCCAAGCACCGCTTGCGAGTGGGGCGTATACCGTTGTGAAAAGCTCGTGAGGCTGAGAGCGTGGAGGAAAATTTGCAGATGTAGCCACTCCACTTCGCTCCGTGGCTACATCTGCAACTTTTCCTCCTTGTTTACTTTCAAAGATCGGCCAAGAACCTTTCTATCTCGAACTTTTCATTACAGAATTGTTTCAAATTTAAATATATCAAATGAATTTAAGGCTCTGTAATTTTCGTCCATTTTCGACCACTTCGCGGTCACGTTGCCCCCAGAATGAAAACAGCAGACACATAGTCGAGTATGTTGGGCAGATTAATTTTGTATTTCACTAAACTCAATTTACATCTTGATGCTGGCTGGCCGCTGGCAGAAAAGTTGAAATATATGTAAAATATTCGAAAAATCATATCTCCCCTACCGAATTAGATTGATTAGATAATGTATTTGTGTTATTAATAAGGTGCCTCATGTCACTAAATAAGGTGTTATGATCCGATTTTTCACGTATTCAAAGTCAAAATTCGAAATTTATTTTTAGTTTTTTGAGATAAAATTTGTCTGTTTTTAAAAACAACATGCGCTCACGATGTGCATATTGTAATCTACACAGGCATGCATTGAAATAATGAAAATATGGACTCATGTTAAATTTGGAATATGTTCGAATGAAGTTGCTTGACTGAGGGGTTAGATCACGAATTTCTTCTTATATGCTGAATTCTCGTGCAAACCAGTATAATTTCAACAGAAACCAACGTTTTTCAATGAATAGAGTTGAATGACGTCGAAAAAAAACGCAATCTGAAGGTTTCTTGAAAATTTGATTTTGTAGATAGAAAAAGCGATAGATTACCAGAGAATAAACATTAGCTGAGCTATGAAATTTCCACTAATTTCCTCCTGCGATATCGCATTTAGTGGAAATTTTATAGCATCCGTGAAACTCAACCGATAAAATTCTAGTTTAACGAATGGTTTCATCACTTTGTTTCAAAATTTCAAGCCTCTAGCTTCACTAGAACAAAATTGACAGCATGGAGGAAATTGTTTTAAAGAATTTACTCCTTTTTACTTTTTACACGTTACCAATCGACGAGTACATGGTGGGGAAAGGCTTGGATTGAGTTTCAGCCGATCTTCAAATCTCAAAGTGGAATGTGCTACACAATCACTCTCAGCATTGTCACATAAAATCATATTTTTAATATATAAATTCCTGGCTGTCTTTTTGGTTCTGGTTTCAGATTAGCACACTCTCTCGCTTTAGGCGACTCAATGCGCAGAATGGAAAACGCAAAAAAATTATACGACGTCACGAGTAAAATCTACACGTTTATCCTTCTCGGAACATCACAATTGGCACGGAGTATGGCAAATCGTCTCCTCCGTTAGTTTCTCTCATTTCTTTGTTATACATTCGTTCTGGATGTCTGCTCTCTAGATTCTGCACACTCTAGCATACCAGATAAATGTGATAATGAAAAGAATGGAGAGAGCTAATACCTAAAGACCCCATTCTGAGAACTACAGTAACCACCGAAGAGGCGATCGATAACTGTTTTTTATTGCAGCATTTACCATCTTGTCAACACTCGGACTGTTCGATCTCTCTTTTACTATGACACTGAAACGCATTTAATCCTCTCCTCTCCAATCAACGAGTGAAGAGTGGGGAGGTTGGATTGAGTTTCAGCCGGTCTTCAACTCTCAGAGTGACAGATGATACTCAATTCTATTAAAATATCATCAAAAATCGCATTCTTCTAGGGCGTGAAATTATGTCAGTAAGAATTCTAGAGCTAGTCTCAATGATCCCACGTCGTCTTTCATTGATAGAGCGAGAGAAAAGAGGGGAGACGTGTAATTTGGGTTTCTTGAGTTTTCCAAGAATATTGTATGGCTCCGGATTTCGATCATGTCGTGAATACACATGTCCCAAAAAAGTTAGAAAATTAAACTAATAGCTAATAGCGTCAAAAAACTAATAACGTCTTTGTCAGTCGAGATAATGAGCAGCATGGACAGTGTAAACACCTCAGTGAGCACTTGATTGCTTTTCATAAGTAAACAATTGCCCAAGATAGTAGAAGTGCACGATAGTAATACCAATTTTTCTCACTGCAGCATCCATCGAGCAATATTTATTTGTATATTATTTGAAAACGAGGAGGAGAAAAATTGTGTGTCACCTGCCTCTGAGATTTCAATACCGACTGAAACTCAATCGATCCTCTCCACCCTTCACTCGTTGATGGAATGAGAGAGAATCAGATGTGTTTCAGTGTCATCGTAAATCAGAGATCTTACAATGCGAGATGAATTATCGATCAGATAGCTTTGTTGATTGGTTGTTGTGGATCGAATCCCCGATCCAGGCCGCAGCCTTTAGAAGGACTGGAAAGACCGGAGATAGAGGATAGTCAGCACGGCGAATTCGTCTCTTCATGGCGAAATAGCCAACTATCCAACTGATGCACTCTGCTTCTTCACCCAATCTCTGTCCTAGTGTGTATCACCTATTATTGCCTAGCAACAGCGCAGGTCTCACCCCTCTCGCCTCTCCCTTCTATCGCCTAACTACACATTGCAGTAGCAGTTAGGACTACACTTGTTTATATCTTTGAATTCTGTTCCTTATTCGCCGTATGGATTCTTTGCAATAAATCATCATCAATTGTTGAAATTGACAACATTTTATTCAGATAAATATACGTTGGAATTCAAGAATTTCAGAGAATTTCTGAAATGTCGAGCGCAAAATTTTGAGTCCTCTAAAATGGACCCGTATTTCGATCGTGTACTTTTTATCACTTATTTCTCATGAAAATCGATAAAACTCTAATTAGTAAACTCGTTTCGGATTTTGCTCTTCCATTCTGCAGACTCCAATGTTTCTCTGTAGTGGCCGATCTGATCGGATCTGACCTGCGAGAGAGTGAACGGAACGGAGCATGCCAAGGCCTGATCATACAGTACCCTCACACACTCGTCGCACACTCGACGCGGCCATCGATTATTGTTTTTTTCCCAATACGACTTCCGCATACCAACACATTCACTGTTTTATCCTGGTTTTACTATGGTTCTGAAACGCATCTGAATCTCTCTCATTCAATCAACGATTGAAGCGGTAAAGGATAAATAGGATTGAGTTTCAACGGTGCCTTCTAAACTCAGAGTGACATTAGCTACACAATACGCCCCAGCGCAGTTTTACAAATATTATTTTAATATTATTAAAATTAATCGTGCTCGTCGAGGGCGAAAAATGCTGCGAATGAGTCATTTCGAGACCATCACAATGGCCCCACGGCGTCTTTCATAGGGAGGGGGACGAGAGAGAGAGAGAGAGAGAGAGAGAGAAAAGGTGAGAGAGCGGAACAATTGCTGTCGCACCAACTTTCCCGGGCAAGCGATGAACGGTGTGAAGTAGTGATGACAAAACGGTTTTTGTGCCGGCTTGAAGCGGGCTTCAACCTGGTTTTTTCAACGGCGAAGTCAGCTTGAACTCGTGTCGAACTTTCTCTCGACTGTTCAGGAACCGGTCTAGTGACCTCAATTCTACACAGACGTTTCGCCGCGTAAGTTGTTGGATTTTTTTCGTTATGCCAAAAATACTGCATGGATTCCGATCATGTCGTGCACTACTAATAGCGTCTTTCCAATTTTTTTTATATCAAAAGTGCCTACTTTTACTCTTCTAATTTTCCACAGTTCAGTGCACACTATCTCGCCTATCAGACAGATCAGATAGTGTGCAGAATGGAGAGAGTCCATACCGAGAGAGCACATGCTGATCTTACAATAGCCACGCAAGCGAAGATAATTGATTTTTCGCCATCGGAACACTCTCGAATAATTCGCAGTGTTCGAACTGTGTTTTACAATGGCACTGAAACGCCTCTGATTTTTTCTCATTCAAAAAACGAGTGAAGGGTGGAGAGGAGTTGATTGAGTTTCAGTCGGTATTGAAATCTCAGAGTGACAGGTGATACACAATTTTTATCCTCCTCGTTTTCTAATAAAATATCAATAAATAGTGCTCGTTGAATGCTGCCAGTGAGAACAATTTGGCATCAATATCGTGCACTACTATCTTGGGCAATTGTTTACTTATGAAAAGCTATAAAGTAATCACTGAGGTTTTCACACTGTCCATGCTGCAAACTATATCGACTGACAAAGATGATATTAGTAGTGCACGACGTTATCGGAATCCGGAGCCATACAATATTCTTGGGAACCTTAAGAAACCCAAATTACGCGTCTCTACTCTTTTCTCTCGCTCTAAATATGAAAGACAACGTGGGATCATTGAGACAAGCACGAGATTTCTCTACAAACAATTATCGATCGGCGCATCGCGCATGTGGCTACTGTAGGATCAGCATTTGGTTGGTCGGAATTAACTATCTCTCGCTGCTCAAACAAAAGAGTGAAAGAGCAAAGCTGAAAGATCTGAGACACAGAACAAGATTCTAACATAGTTTACAGTTTATTAAGTTTGAGAAGATAAATTGGGGGGAAACTGCAAGATAGAAGAAATTGGTGGGAGCATGGTGAAAAAACATCGATCTCTGATCATGACCATTAATGTTCATAAGGCGATAGAAAGAAGGATGTAGAAGTGCACCACGTAATCAGAATTAACTGCCGCACGGTATTCGTTGCCAAATAGAGATAAACAGTAATGTTGATATCTCAGAGTGGCATGTGCTCCACAATTTTTTCATGTAAAACTTACAAATATTATTTATAAATCGTTCAAATTTGGGATAATGTCTATCGATGCTCTGGCTTGGACAGCCGATGGAGTGTACTAGACTGTGTGCAGGAAAAAAAGTCCAACGCACATAAAAAATTTCAGAAATGGACCTGCGATTACGGTAGGTTATGTTGGCCACGCACAAGAAGCGATCGTTAATTGTTTTTTACAAGATGAATTGCCCATCATACATTCTCACTATTCGGTATCTGATTTGCAATACGTTTCAAACGCATTTCATTCTCTCCCGTTCAATCATCAATCAATGAGGTTGGATTGAGTTTCAGCCGGCCTTTCAACTCTCGTAGTGCTACACTACTCGGATTCTCCGTTCATTCGACTTTCGAATTATTGAAAACTCGCGCTCGTCGAAGGAGGAAAAGGTTGCCACCGACAGTCTGCAAATGAGAAATTTACAATCTACTACAATGACCCCACGGCTTCTTTAATGGGGGGAGCGGGGGAGAAACGATGAGAGAATACGCGAAAGTGAGAGAGAGCAGAGCGGTGTCTCGATGCGAAAGTTGTTGGGTTTACTCCTTTTTTGCGAGAATGTCGAGTGGCCCTCGTTTCCCATCATGCCGTGCAATACTACTTCCATTTTCACATTTGATATCTCAAAAAAAAAAATCAAGACCTCAATTTTGAATTCACTCTGTCTATTCGGCACACTATTTCGTCTAATATGCGGAACCGAAATAATATGCGGAACGGAAAGATCCAATACTAAAATACCTCATTCCGGAACCTTCAGTACCTTCGCACAAATCTTTAAAAAATGAGGAAACCGTAGACTCATCGATTAGAGTTGTTGCGTACCCAGCGAAGAATTCATCGTTGACACCCCATAACTCCATTATCGATCCCAATCGTGAAACACTTGAAACGCGTGATGCTGATGCGAACGAGTAAGAAAGACAGGATAAATGCAAGGCTAATCTACTTCAGCATAAGGTTGACAATTCATGGATTAGTATCCTCATCTCACACGTTCTCTCGCCGGTCAGAGAAGGCGAGATAGCACACAAAATGAGGAGAGTCATTGGTTGGCTTCCCAACTCTTGTAACTGCCGGTTTGAGAGGAGGGAAGGAGAGAGAGAGCGAAGAAGCCACTACAGGATCTACTTATGAACGAGGCACAAAAGTGAATGGCAATTAAGAATGTTAAAGGACAAAGCGGAATCGTTCGAATTATTTTTCTTACATTTCAAACCGATGTAGAGATTATCATTTACATTGCTCTCCGACCTTCTTTATATTGATCATGAAACACTCTCGGAACGCGGGTTCGTGTTGTTGCTGAAAGTGTGAATAGAGAATATGAAATGCAAATACAGGATAATCTACTGATGCACAAAGCACAAATCTGAGAGGCAATACAAGGCAATAAATCGATGCTTTATTGGGAATATTGCATAAGAAAGAACAAAAGCAAGCGCTAAATCGAAATAGTGACACGGCGCATCAGAGAAATCAAATAATTTTTTTTTATACTTTTAAAATTTTGTTACGATCCATCCAAGTAAAACATCATTCACTCCGCATTTCTACCCTGTCTATACTGACAGTGAAACGCATTCTCAACAGAAAATGGATCTGGGCTTGAAGAGGGGAATAATGTGGAGAATGCGTATGCCCAAAGAGAAAGTGCCAGAATCAGGGTTGGGGCGTCAAAGTTTTACGATTGCTCGTATCTATTAAAAAATTATCATTATTGAGTATTATTTCATGATTATTTGACTGATACGAATCGAATAATGCCCCTAAAGAAGTCTCTAACTTTGAATATGAGGCCGGTTGCCTACTATTCAACCATAGTCTGGTACAGTGATTTTTCGATAAACTGGGGAAAGATGTTATCGAGGGTGCTGATTATCATGGTCGACTTCATTTTGCTCCAATTCGATCGGTGCCACCAGGCTGCAACCCGGCTGCACATCACGATTTTCCTGTTTCGGAGGTTCCAATAATCCAAATGTTTAGAAAATTTGAGAGCACATGTAATCGGCTAGGGGGAATCCAATCATGATATTCGCAATCTCTCAATCGTGACCTACCTCTTTTTAACCTACATTTTTTTTAAATATAAGACATTAGTGGAACTAGCTTTTTGCGCCTCGTCGGGAGGATCATTTTTTTTTTCTTGTAAATAGTGTGAGGTTTGAAGTTGCCGGTTTTTTTGCAATCTTCACTTTTGTATCGTCATTTTCATTCTTCGTTTTCATTTTGATTCCCCCTAGCCGATTACATGTGCTCTCAAATTTTCTAAACATTTTACTAGAACCTCCGAAACAGAAAAATCGTGATGTGCAGCCGGGTTGCAGCCTGGCGGCACCGATCGAATCGGAGCAAAATTAAGACTACCATAATGATCAGCACCCTCGATAACATCTTTCCCAAGTTTTTCGAAAAATCACTGTACCAACTTCTAAGCAGGTTTTACTGAATAATAGACGACCGGCCTCGGAGAAGAAGTTAGCGACTGTTTCAGGCAAATTTGCGAAAACGGAAAGTGAAATGGACAGAACGTCTTGACTTGTCATCGTCACAATTCTTTGCTTTTTATTACAGTGTGATAACGAGAGAAGGACAGCATAAGTGAAATGCGCCGAATAGAAGACACGTTCAATCAGTTTTAGTTTTCTATCGACATCAATAGAAGATACAATTGCTCAAGGCGCTTCACTCCCTTGTTTATACTGAAAATGCAACCTACTCGAAACGCCCGTCCTGAGAGTCTGACAAACCAGTGAGAATGGTTAAAAAATGTGTTTGATTCGTTAGTCAAAAACAAATGAGAAGTACAGGATTAGTGATGATCCATCAGAGTTTGGAATAAGAAAGGACAACTTTCACACGCCACTTCAAAACTAAAAAAAGCCAAATCTCAGCCGCCTCGTCATTGCCATTGCTCTTTGCTCTTTGTCATTGCTCTTTGCTCTTTGCTTTGTCATTGCTCTTTGCTCCTTATCAGCGAGTAAGTCAAGGATCTGAGTCTCTCCATTGTGCACACTATCTCGTATCTCCATTCTGCACACATTATCGATATTCTGATCAGTGTGGAGATTGGAGATGCATGAGGAATGAATGAGAATTGAAAAATGATTGTCTGTTCGAAGAAGCGAAGAAAATGAGAACTCGCTCAATCTGATTTTTTAGGAATGGAAAAGAGAACGAAATTGTTCAATCCTCTTCACTCCCCTGCCTATACAGACAGTGAAACCTACTCGAAACGCATGTCTGTGTTGTGATTTTAGCCTAAAACGTGAACAGAGGGAGAGGAAGTGGGTGACGAAAAAGGGATGAATAGAGGCTTACCTACTACTTTGGGACGCAGCATAACTGAAAAAAATGAAATGCAAGGCGAATTTGCGTGATCGCATTTCGGAAGGATACGCTTCGAGTGTGATATAGTGACTGAATGGGAAACAGTTCAAGTTATTTTTCTTTTTTTGTTGAGTAAATGAGCGAAATATCATTCGCGCAGCTTCCTCCCTTGTCTATTCAGACGATGCGACGTACTAGAAATGCCGGATCGAACGTCTCTCCATTCTGCACACTATCTCTACGGTCAGTGCCTCGAGATACTGTGTCGAATGTAGAGAGCCACTTTTCGATCCCGCATAACTACTCGAAGCGAGTGTTATGTGGTGTTAGTTCTCAGGAAATGGTGGTGGAAAAAGGAAAAGGGGTGTTAATGTTCTCGGAAAATGCTTTTGGAAAAAGAAAAATTTGAATTTCCGCACTTTTGTATCTCGGTCCACAGTGGAGATAGAGACTTGAAAATTGTTTTATGAGGTTTATGGACCCTCTGAACATCGTAACCAAAATTTCAAGTCTCTATCTCTACACGGAATCGAGATATAAAATTGCGGGAATTCAAATTTGACGCCTTTCCAGTGCCTTTTCCAAGCTGGAAAAGGCATCAAATTTGAATTCCCGCAATTTTATATTCGTTCCCCAGTAGAGATAGAGACTTGAAATTTTGGTTACGATGTTCAGAGTGTCCATAAACCTCATAAAACAAGTTTCGAGTCTCTATCTCCATTGTGGACCGAGATACAAAAGTGCGGGAATTCAAATGTTTTGCTTTTTCCAAAAGCATTTTCCGAGAAAACTAAAACCCTTTTCCTTTTTCCACCGCCATTTCCTGAGAACTAAAACCACATTAGAAAGGTCGAAAAGTAAGACGCGTCTAGACAGAAAAAGAATAGAAGAGCGACGACAAGCAAAACGATTGCAGAGGAAATTTAGAATTGTTATTTTTATGAAAGACTGCGGAGAAAGTTGAATCATTCGCAGCGTATTCCTCCCCTGTCTATACGGACATTGAAACGCATTCGAAATCTGGAAAAAAAAATATCCAAAACATATCCGAAACGCGTGGTTACGAGGTGAACGATTGAATCGATAGAGAAAACGAATATGATTAGAAGTCCTCAGCAGAAAAATCCGAATATTAGAAAGCGACAGAATGAAGAACAGTTAAAGTGATTTTTTTTGGAAGCTAATGATAGAAATGCCATTCACGCAGGTTCACTCACCGCTCTATACTGGCGGTGAAACGTACTAGAAATGTCGGATAGAGCGGGACATTTCTCAATTCTGCACACTATCTGTACGGTCAGAGTGTAGAGGTAGTGTGCAGAGTGGAGAGAGCAACTGTTCGATCCGGCATAACTACTGGAAACGCATGCTTGAAAGGTTGAAAAGTGAGACGGAAAATCAAGAGAAGGCCGAAGAAGATTTGATTCTGTTTTTTTCTATACACAACAGACGAAGAACGAATCACTAACACCGTGTCCTTCTCCTTTCTATTCCGATCGTGAAGCGTACTCGAAATATGTGATGGTATTGTGAGCGATCATTGAAGACACATGGTGAACGCTGGGCTAATCTACCCCGAATAAGGTAAAAATTGAGGGATTACCCTCCTCTTCTCACACGTTCCCTCACCAATCAGAGAAGGAGAGATAACGCATGAAATGAGGAGAGTCATTGTCAACAAAAGTGAAATTTTAAAAAACGTATCCCTGTTGATCAAGGCGCACAATTAATGCGAGAAAATTGGCTGGAGTCCAGCTAGAGCTAAAAACGAATAGTGCTCTCTCCATTCTCTCCATTCCATTCTGCACCCCCCCCCCCCGCCCGTCGCTGAAACAGACGACATAGTGTGCAGAACGGAGAGATAGCTACTATTCGATACGGCATCAGTTGTGCTAGCGTAGGAGCCGAAGACATCCATCCCTGTTCTATCTGAGGTTGTATTATTTTTATTGAAGACGAAAGGGAGATCCATCATAAACGCTCCGTCACCCTTTTATTTACACGGGACGTGAAACATAATCGAAGCACCTGATCTCTTTGCCAAACCAAGTATCAGGTTGGTCGGAAAGTTTCCGCGGGTTTTCACGTTTGCCGTTTCTGACCTCTCCTGTTCTTTGCATTTGAACATTCAACCTATGTATTTTTGTATTCAATAAGGTAATTTATGCTCTTCGTAGCGCACGTTATATCAGGACTGTCTGATCGGTAAGACGGGTACTGGGGAAAGCAAAAGTAGACGGATGCGTCCACTAGATGCAGCTCGTTCTAAACTCAACGCCCGATGGAGAGCAGTTTTTGGGCCCAACTTATGTTACATTTGTAAAGTATAAGACCGACTATCTGAGATTTTGGAAATAGTTCTGGCATTCGTAAAAAATGGATTCTTCTCATATTGTGGCATTAAATAGTGCTCGATGAGTTTATTTATTTATTTGATACACCCCAAAGGGTGTGACAACATTTGAATAACATATACAGATTGGAAGGTTTAAAGAGAGAGGGGGAGTGGGTAAGGGGGAGGGGGGGGGGGGGGGGTAGAGACGGAAGAAGGGACAGTTGGAGTTGGTACTCCCACAGATGCTCTTGACAGATGAGGTGGACGAGGCCTCATAACGGGAAGGGGACCGTTCCATCCATGTATATCTTATGGATCTAGAGCGAGTGTGGGGAGTGATTGAAGGATCTACAGTGTAGGGATCTCTATCTGGAGTATGCGGGCAGTATCGGGATTAGAACCCAATCGCTTCGAGAGTGGGTTCGTCGCATTCCTCGTGGTATTGTAAGACTCTTTTACTCTGAGACATTTGTCGGTCCCCCCAAGCCGAAAGCTGCAAATCGATAAAAACACAAATTTCGCCATACTTAATTAATTTTTAAAAAATTACTTAAGAAGAAGGGCAAGTTTTTTTCGCTTAATATCTTCTAAATGTAATAACACAGCTGCAGTAATAAAAGCGTAATTTTTTTTTTTTAAATGGATATTGCGTATTTGGGCGTCAAAGGAGCCCAATTCGCTGTTTTAGGCCAATATGCGTACAAATTGGAATATCATGCACATATGTCAATGTTTCAACATTTACTGTTTCAGTTTATGGTGGAATAGCACGATTTCTTTGCACGATTTTGAGAAATTTTTTTTTCGAAAGTCATGATCTATGAATTTCGCAACACTTACTTTTACGAACGCAATAATAACCCAGGTTCTTGCTAGTATAATCCCGTGGTCCCGTGGTCACCCTCATTTATTCACCCAAAAAATAAGTTTTGCAAAATTCGTGATTTTCAAAACCTTGCAAACTCCCACATGTTAGTGCTCATTATGATCGTCTATCACCGCATGTTTTTCACAATGGATTACGATCATAATGAGCACTAACATGTGGGAGTTTGCAAGGTTTTGAAAATTGCGAATTTTGCAAAACTCATTTTTTGGGTGAATAAATGAGTGTGACCACGGGATTTCCAGAGCCCCATATCACATGGATTCGATGCAGTAGCCACGGGACTACACATTTATACTAGCAAGAACCTGAGTTATTATTGCGTTCGTAAAATTAAGTGTTGCGAAATTCATAGATCATGACTTTCGAAAAAAAATTTCTCAAAATCGTGCAAAGTCTTATTATTCCACCATAAACTGAAACAGTAAATGTTGAAACATTGACATATGTGCATGATATTCCAATTTGCACGCATACTGGCCTACAGTAACCCAAAACAGCGAATTGGGCTCCTTTGACGCCCAAACACGCAAAATATCCATTTTTTTATAAATTACGCCTTTATTACTGCAGTTGTGTTATTACATTTAGAAGATATTAAGCGAAAAAAACTTGCCCCTCTTCTTAAGAAATTTTTTAAAATTAATTAAGTATGGCGAAATTTGTGTTTTTATCGATTTGCAGCTTTCGGCTTGGGGGGAACGAAAAATGTCTCAGAGTAAAAGAGTTTTAGAATACCACGAGGAATGCGACGAACCCACTCTCGAAGCGATTGGGTTCGATTTACGGATTTTGACCTGTGACGTCATCACGCTTACCCCCCTATGCCGCGAAGCGAAAAAATTCTGAAAAAATCCAAAAAAATATCCCCAGACTCAACTCATCGAGCACTATTTAATGCCACAATATGAGAAGAATCCATTTTTTACGAATGCCAAGAAATGATTTTATATGTCGAAAATCTCAGATAGTGGGTCATAATGCCTGGTGATTGCAATGCAGTTATTGCGAGGGAGCAGTATCTTCGGGCCTAGTAGAGATAGCGGCCGAAAGAAAATGCAGCTGTTAATCAACTTGTTCAAAAATGGTTTCTTTCACCATGTTCTCGAGGCGATAATTATAGAGAGTGAAAAGGGTTGTACCATGCCGTCAATTTCAATCTTATTTGCTAGGGAATCCAACTCATTGAAAACGAGATTAATTTTGTAGAAGTTGTGTATCGAGAATTAAACGTCGAAATCGACACTTCTGGTCGCTTCCTCTATTCCATATAGCCGGAAGTCCTGATATTTTGTCGTCAACCGAACAATCATTCCTTCCGAAAGCATTTTGTATTTGGCAAGAATTGTCAGATCTCTAGTTTATGTTGGGTAGGCAATGGCTGAAAAGACTGAGAATCACGTGTTTTTGATCAATTTTATTCAAACATTATTCCCTCTTCCATTAGGCAATCGTGACGCTATTGGAAACTATTGTAGTATTGGCCCAGTATACCCTGATATAATATCAAAAAATATTTTTACCTCATCGCTAAATGGAAAATTGAAGAAGAAAAAAATGGAAAACCATATTTTTACCTCATCGCTAAATGGAAAATTGGAATATGTGATTTTAGTGTGGTTTGTACTGCACAGCTTATTTCTTGGAAAGTGTATTGATGCCACTGTCTCAAGTCTAGAATCTGAAGAGTAGTGGTTGGTCTATCTAGCGTCGGTTACCAGGACTCGATAAGTTTCTTCGCCGTCGAAAAAATAATTTTCAAAAATCAGTGCACGAACTTTCGGATCTCCCCAATAATACAAAAACTGCCTGGAAAACAGAGTTTGGTGTTGAAGCGACTGAGAGATTCAAGGACGGTAGCGCGGAATAGAAGAATAAATGAGAATTTTGAGACATCGCTGGGATATTTTATGCTGATTTGCCTAACCTCAGCGCCTTGTCATCGTCGCTTTCTCTTTGCTTCTTATCAGCTCTAAAGAGTAAGAACGGGAAAAAGAATTGAAGCAAAAAATCGAAAAATTAAGATAACTTAATCTCGTTCGATCCGACTTTGTTGTATACCCTGCAGTGAAAAGGACTCATCGTTGACGCTCCATCCACTTCCCTATCCATCCCAGACGCGTGATACCCACTCACAACTGGTACGAAAGGCAGTATAAATACAGGGCTAATCTACTTCAGCATAAGGTTTCAAGAAATAACCGATGAAGAGACATCTCTATATTTATCATGAAACGCACTCGGAACGCGGGCTTGTGCTGTGACGAAATGGTGAATAGAGGAGAAGAGATGAATATTACAGGATAATCTACTGCTACACGAAACATAAAACTGAAAGGCAAAAGCAACCAATCGATGCCCTTTTTGGAATATTCATTGCATTATAAAGAACATAAGCGAGCTCTAAATCGAAATAATGACAAGCATCAGAGGAATTAAATAAATATATATTTTTTAATTTTTTAAAATTTTGTTACGATCCATACATGGACAACATCATTCACTCCGCATTCCTACCCTGTCTATACTGACAGAGAAACGTATTCTGAATCAGAAAATGGATCTGGGCTTGAAGAGGGGAATAATGTGGAGAATAATGTATTGTGGAGTATGCCAAAGAGAAAGTGTCAGAATCACGGATGGGGGCGTCAAATTTAACGATTGCTCGTATCTAATTAAATAAATTAATATTCTTGAGTATTATTTCATCATGATTATTTCCGTAATACCAAACAAAATGACTATTTCGATTCAGCGCTTGTTTCTGTTCTTTCTTATGCAATATTCCCAATAAAGCATCGATTTATTGCCTTGTATTGCCTTTCAGATTTGTGCTTTGGGTAGCAGTAGATTATCTTGCATTTCTTATTCTCTATTCACCATTTCAGTCACAACACAAGCCCGCGTTCCGAGTATGTTTCATGGTCACTATAAAGAGGATCGGAGAGCAATGCGAATGATAATATGAACATCATTTTGAAATTTAGGAAAATAATTCGAACGATTCCACTTTGTCCTTTAAGATTCTTAATTGCCTTTCACTTTTGTGCCTCGTTCATAAGTAGATCCTGTAGTGGCTTCTTCGCTCTCTCTCTTCTTCCCCTCCTCTATCCACTCTTTCCTATCACTAGAAAGATCGAGTACGTTTCGTCAACTGTATAGACAATGCACTGAACGATTTAAATGATAATGGTATATTGTCGAATGGTAGACACAAATTTCCGATTTACTCGGTTCTCAAATTCTATCATTGTATTGTCGTGTTTTCCTATCCGTCGTTCAATGGTTGATTTATCTGTAGGCTTTCTCCTCCTCTTTATCCACTCTTGCAATCACAACTTTAATACGCATTTCGAATCGAAACGTTCGAGTAGGTTTCATGATCAGAATAGATGGGAGGGTGATGCGGTGTGAATGATAGATGCCTGCTTCTTTCGTCATAAAAAAAAGAAAAAAAATCAAACCATAAAACTCTTCATTAAATCGCTTCGTCTCCTAAGCTGGCATTAGTACTATCGGATCGAATAGTAGCTCTCTCCGTTCTGCAAAATATTTCGTCTGTTTCACCGGCGTTTTGGTGGCTACGCGTGAAAACGAATTCCTGTCGAGACCTCTTTCGCGCTTTCTCATTTTCGCGAACTATGTCGCCTTCCTCCTAACCGCTCTCTCTCTCTCTCTCTCAGAATACAAAACGACGTCTGAATCACCGGCGAGTGGTGTAGAATGGACATCGAACTATGCGATTTGGCAACGCAAACCGGCAGTTACAAGAGTTGGGAAGCCAACCAATGACTCTCCTCATTTTGTGTGCTATCTCGCCTGCTCTGACCGGCGAGAGAACGTGTGAGATGAGGATACTAATCCATGAATTGTCAACCTTATGCTGAAGTAGATTAGCCTTGCATTTATCCTGTCTTTCTTACTCGTTCGCATCAGCATCACGCGTTTCAAGTGTTTCACGATTGGGATCGATAATGGAGTTATGGGGTGTCAACGATGAATTCTTCGCTGGGTACGCAACAACTCTAATCGATGAGTCTACGGTTTCCTCATTTTTTAAAGATTTGTGCGAAGGTACTGAAGGTTCCGGAATGAGGTATTTTAGTATTGGATCTTTCCGTTCCGCATATTATTTCGGTTGAGCAGACGAAATAGTGTGCCGAATAGACAGAGTGAATTCAAAATTGAGCTCTTGATTTTCATGAGAGATCAAATGTGAAAATGGAAGTAGTATTGCACGGCATGACGGGAAACGAGGGCCACTCGACATTCTCGCAAAAAAGGAATAAACCCAACAACTTTCGCATCGAGACACCGCTCTGCTCTCTCTCACTTTCGCGTATTCTCTCATCGTTTCTCCCCCGCTCCCCCCATTAAAGAAGCCGTGGGGTCATTGTAGTAGATTGTAAATTTCTCATTTGCAGACTGTCGGTGGCAACCTTTTCCTCCTTCGACGAGCGCGAGTTTTCAATTATTCGAAAGTCGAATGAACGGAGAATCCGAGTAGTGTAGCACTACGAGAGTTGAAAGGCCGGCTGAAACTCAATCCAACCTCATTGATTGATGATTGAACGGGAGAGAATGAAATGCGTTTGAAACTTATTGCAAATCAGATACCGAATAGTGAGAATGTATGATGGGCAATTCATCTTGTAAAAAAACAAATTAACGATCGGCAAGTTGCTTCTTGTGCGTGGCCAACATAACCTACCGTAATCGCAGGTCCATTTCTGAAATTATTTATGTGCGTTGGACTTTTTTCCTGCACACAGTCTAGTACACTCCATTGGCTGTCCAAGCCAGAGCATCGATATACATTATCCCAAATTTGAACGATTTATAAATAATATTTGTAAGTTTTACATGAAAAAATTGTGGAGCACACAAAAAAAAATTTTGGATCACTTTTTTGAAAAAGTCATCTCGCGATTTTTCATTAGAATACGGTATTTTCGGTTACGGTATGTCCTGCTGAACTCCACGAAGCATGGCAAAGAAGTTTCGTTGGGTCCGGCATCGAACCCCCAACATTCGGTTTCCAAGGCAAGCGCGTTATCCACTAGGCTATGATTTTAGGTTGTAAAATATTTAATTAAATTTATATAGAAACAAGAACCAATTTTTAAAACGCATTTTGAAAAAAAGTCAGTTCACGATAACCGGATTACGGTATTCAGGGTCACGGTAGAATGCGGGGTTACTGTAGAGTATTTTGGTATATGGTACTTATTGACCTTGTGCCCCCTATAGCGGTACTTGAGGGGTCTGACAAATTTCTTCAAGTCCATGTATTGGATTTTGTCATTTTTCGACCACGAGCACCATATCCCAAGCTGCACTAAATTAACTACCGTGACCCAAAATACCGTGATCCGGGTATCGTAAACTGACATATATGTCAAAACAAGAAGTCGCCGGCGGCGTGCACAGCTATGCCTAGGCATGTGTATAATATTGCCACACTAACTTTGGACCCAGGTCGTTCGGTTATTTTTATCCGATTTTCGAGTTTTCAAAATTTGATATTTCGCCATTTTTTTGTTTCAATGATCTGGACCATATATTGTCTCTTAAGAGACCGGCTCCGTTATTTTCGAGGATTCGGCTGTTATCCCCGGACAATATCACCGATCCGGCCCAAACTTTTTCCCTGGATACCCCATGGGTCCTCATCACCAAACGGGACACTATATGGTCCAGATCATTGAAACATAAAAATGTCGGGATATCGAATTTTGAAAACTCGAAAATCAGATAAAAATAACCGAACGATCTGGGTCCAAAGTTAGTGTGTCAATATTACATACATGCCTAGACAACAAAAACACGTTATAAGTTGATTCAAAATTTCGGTCGCAAACTTTTTAAACTTTCGAAAATGGTTTTTGAATTTGTGAAATTCCAAATGAAAAAAACTGCAACGGCGCACTAGGTACATCTTGTAGAGCATTGAATTCAACGTCGAATAAGGAAAATGAGATAAATATAAAAAGGGCCCCTTTTCAAATCGGTCTATACCTGAAAGATGCATTTGATAAAAAAGTTCTCAGAACATCTTCAATATGGTACTCGTGTTGAAGCCCACGTCGAGTACTTTATTTTTTGTATTGACAGTTTGACATGAAATTGATGTTTGAACAAGTTAGTACAAGTTAGTACCTTGAAAATTGACAAAATTCTGAAATTAAAATTGTGAAAATACAAATGAGAAAATCACAACGGGGCACTAAGTACATCTTGTAGAGAATTTAATTCTACGTCGAATCAGATAAATGAGGTAAAAATAATTTGGGCTCCTTTTCAAATCTTAGACCTAAAATAGGAAGTTGTAAAATAAAGTTCTCAGAACCTCTTCAATATGGTACTCGTTTTGAAGCCCACGTCGAGTACTTTATTTTTTGGTGTTGACAGTTTGACCTGAAATTGATGTTTGAACAATTTTTAACCATGAAAATTCTCCAAAAAAATTTTTAAATTTATTTTTGATTTTAAATTTACATTTTTTGAATATACTAAATTTTCATGGTATTAACTTGTTCAAACATAAGTTTTAGGTTGAACTGTCGACACAAAACACGAAGTTTTCGATGTGGGCTTCAATAGGAGCACCATATTGAAGAGGTTCTGAGAACTTTTTTTTCAACTTCCTATTTTAGGTCTAAAGATCTGAAAAGGGGCCCGAATTATTTTTACCTCATTTACCTCATGCGACGTAGAATTCAATGCTCTACAATATGTACCTAATGCGCCGTTGCGGTTTTCTCATTTGGATTTTCAAAAATCATTTTTTTTAAATCAGTTTGCGATCGAAATCTCGGACCAACTTATAACGTGTTTTTGTTGTCTAGGCATGTATGTAATATTGACGCACTAACTTTGGACCCAGATCGTTCGGTTATTTTTATCTGATTTTCGAGTTTTCAAAATTCGATATTTCGCCATTTTTATGATTCAATGATCTGGACCATATAGTGTCCCGTTTGGTGATGAGGACCCATGGGGTATCCAGGGAAAAAGTTTGGGCCGGATCAGTGATATTGATGTCCGGGGATAACAGCCGAATCCTCGAAAATAACGGAGCCGGTCTCTTAAGAGACACTATATGGTCCAGATCATTGAAACATAAAAATGGCGAAATATCAAATTTTGAAAACTCGAAAATCGGATAAAAATAACCGAACGACCTCGGTCCAAAGTTAGTGTGGCAATATTATACAGATGCCTAGGCATAGCTGTGCACGCCGCCGGAAAACGTTAGGGCCGGATCGGTGATATCGATGTCCGGCCCATACTCTAAAATAACCGAGCCGGTCTCTTAAGAGCCGTTCCACGGTATAGTGAAGCTTTTGGGAAGGGTCGACGGAGGTCTTTTTTGCAACCTATGCCAATAAGTGAAACTCAAACCAACCTACCAACCCTTCACTCGTTGATTGAATGAACGAGATTCAGATGCGTTTCAGAGCCATAGTAAAACACAGATCTATCATTGTGCGTGTTGATAGAAGAACTGATTTTAAAAATATCGATCGCGTCTTCGGATACACGGTTACTGTAGTTACCAGAGCGAGGTCGGTATTGGCTCTCTCCATTCTTCCCATTCTCACATCTATCTGATAGGCGAGATAGTGTGCAGAATGGAGAGAGCAGACATCCAGAACGAATGTATAACAAAGAAATGGGAAAACTGACGTAGCAACACTCATGATTTGCCGAAATCCCTGGACATTGTGATGATCCCAAAAGGATCACTAATAAACAGATCGATTTGCACTTGAGATATCGTTTCGGTTCTCAGCCCTCTCCATTCTGCACAATGAGTCGCATAAATGGCCCGCGAGGCAGTCTGCTAATCCGAGACCAGAACGGAAACGACATTCGGAATTATTATTATTTATTGATACCATTTTCTATGGAAAAACGCTGAATAATCGTGGAGCTCATGCCACTCTGAGTTTCCGAGACCGGATGAAACTCAATAAAATCCCTCGATGCACACTCGTTGATTGAATGAGAGAGAATGCAATGTGTTTCAGAATTGTAGTAAAACAAAGATCGAATTATCCGAGTGTTGATCGCGTGGAATTATTTTTTTTAAAAACAATTATCGATCGCTTCTTTGCGTGATTCGCTACTCTAGGATCAGAACGAGGTCTTCCCGTATTTGTATTGCTATTCTCCATTCTGCGACTCGCTCGTCCGTCGAATAGGCGATATAATGTGCAGAAAACGTGAAATAATAGTAAGCACTTTATTGATTTTTGCATCGGAACAATGGTAAAACGATTGTAGAAAAGAATGTTGCGATCTGTATCCGGAGCCACTCGTTAGCAAGAGCGAAACGGAGAAAACCAATATCTTTCGAGCGAATCTGTCTCTCTCACTTTTCCGTGCTCTCTCATCTATTCTTTTGCTCTCCCTATTAATGATACCCAATCTAGACCGACTCTCCTCTTTCCGTATACTCTATCGTCGGCCAGTTATACGAGAGAACACGAGATTTGAGGAGAGATCGGTCTCAACTTCGGTATTTCTAGCCCCCCTTGAAAAAATGTTATCATTGTAGTAACTCAAAATTTACTTATAATATTTAACACGACTAGAGGGTGGAAGCGAATTATGTATCAACCTTCACTCGGAGCTTTAAAGAACGGTTGAAACTCAATCAAATTCATCCTTTACCGCCTCGCTCGTTGATTGAATGAGAGAGAATCAGAAGGGTTTCACAGTCACAGTAAAATAAAGATTGATCTATGCGACTGTTTGCATATTCAGGAGTTTTCAAAAAAACAATCAATTATCGATGGCCGCTTCTGTGGTTTCAGAAATCGTCTTCCGTGTTTTCTCATTGTTGATTGGTTGTTATGGATTGAATCGCCGAGTTCCTGGAAAGAGAGGAGATAGAGGATAGTCACCACGCCGAATTTGTCTCCTTCATGGCGAAATAGCCAAATATCCAACTGATGCACTATGCTTCTTCACACAATCTCTGGCCTTTCTAATGTGTATCACATATTATTGCCTAGCAACTGCGCAGGTCTCACCCCTCTCGCCTCTCGCTTCTATCGCCTAACTACACATTGCAGTAGCAGTTAGGACTACACTTGTTTATATCTTTGAATTATGTTCCTTATTCGCCGTATGGATTCTTTGCAATAAATCATCATCGATTGTTGAAATTGACAACATTTTATTCAGATAAATATACATTGGAATTCACGAATTTCTGCTTCAAACTCGACCGAAATGGACACGAATTTAAAGGGTGAGTGGGCGCTGATACATTGATGTATTTTATGGGTTGTTAGTCATTCTGACATTTTTCAGGATTGGCACTTCGCTCAGCGATTTTCTCAGCATTCGAGAAGAGTCTGACCTCCATTCTCTCGCGCGAAGAAACACTACTTCTCGTTTCGCATTTTCGTCAACTCTACACTACTGAAGAGACCGAATTCCGCATCAAAGCCGACAATTTGAGCGAGAAAGAGAGGGAAATTTTTCGCGCCCATCAACATCAACACATTTTCGACAACCTGGACCCGAGCGAATTCTCTTGGAGGGAAGCAAGAGTGGTTTTCGAGTGTGTGGTTCTGTTTAGGACCGAAATGTTACCGGAATTCACTCAATCGGCTGGTATGAGTGAGATTTTTAGATTGATGAGAAAGCAATGCCACATTGAGTCTGAATTTAGAGAGAAATTGCATTGGTCGGTAATTTGGGGCTCTGAAGCTGAGTTTGAGGAGTATTGTGAGTGGAGAGATCAATTCGACCTTGAACCTATTGATGAGTACCGATTGGAAGACTAGACTGAATGCGTCACTTCGATTTGTTGAATCATTGTCAACATGTAATATTAAAAACTTCTCATGTACAAAGTACCTTCATTATTGTATTCAACTGCCAATGCGTTGTAGATATCGATTAATGATCAATTTATCATAACATTTATCATATCTACCAATTCATATTCGAAAAATTCACAATCATTCGTTCAGTTTCGCACTCCAATACAACGCAACCTCAATTAGCTCGAAGCTTCCATGGTTCACTACGTTCTCTAGCATACACTCAATGAAGCGTTTCTCGACATAACAACACTGTTGATCATTCAATCCCCCAGTTCTAAAAAAAAAACTCAGGTAGGATCGCTAGTCCTTCAAATGTATCAAAACATCGCAAATTTGTCCACGAAGTTCGTGGTTTCCCCCCGGATTATTATCGAAATGTATCGCCTTTATACTAGTAAAAGCGACAGTAGTAGTGCACGACGATAATACTCATGGAGTTACTGCAGTTAACTCGAGATTTCTCAGTGATAGCATTTTTCGCCTTCTACTAACACGATTTATTGATTGCTTTGTATACCACAGGAGGGATGAGAATTGTGTATCGTGCTATCATGCCGCTAATGTGTGGATGCTCAACTACATATTGAGAGAACTCATATCTTTATCTGCGGATGTCTCTCCGAGGGCGACGATTCCCTGAGAGAGAAGGAACTAGAGAATGGTGCTAACCATCAATAGAGGGTGACCATAACACTCTCTCCTGAATGGAAGATAGGAGAAAGGAGAAACATGTTGTAAACAACATGGGTCTGACTAAGGATATAGCGTCCCCGAATAATGGAAAGCGACTGGCCTCAGTCGCACTAAACATCCTATGCTAGACATTGAAATGGAACACATAGGGTGTCACCTTACACTATTATCCCAGTACCAAAAGGCGAAATTCAGTTGTCAGGTTACTAAATTCGAATGTAACATACAAGGAGGTAACTTACACTATTGACCCTACATCAAGAGCAATGCTAAGCAAATAAGCAGATGAAAATACAACGATAAAAAACGTGAGAACTCATGGTTTTGTCCGGTCCGGCAGATGGGAGTAGTTGTAGCAATCCAGATCCAATCACGCGCAGTCTTCTCACTCAGTCCTCCAATCCTCGACTTCCTTCTTCCTCGAATCTTGAATTCGTTCCGTTCCTTGAGCGACTTCTTCTGGAGTCGATTGGGGAAGCGCATCCGTGGCGCTGGCGCATCAATGGCACATCATGCGCTCTCTGGCGTTGATGATTGAAGGGGAAGGGGAAGGATACAGGAGAAATACTCGACTGATTGTAGACGGAAGACTGGTTGGAAGAATGATGAGTAGACGGGCGAGTGGTAGTCGGTAGTCGAATGACGATGGGGGGTCGGGTCCATTGCAATGTTGTTGTAGCGGGGTCAGACGACTAGTCGACTTGAGGTAGAAAATGGTAGCACTAGCGCGAATTGATCCTGACGAGGGGAGTAAAGCTGAAACTCAATCCTACCTCCCCATCCTACACTCGCACATTGAATAGGAGAAATCGGGTGAGTTTCATGAAAACAGAAATCATGAAACAAAATCATGAAATCAAAAACAGATATCGCAATAAAAATCAATATCAAAATATCAATATCGCAATAAAATAAAAACAGATATCTCACTGTCCGAGTGTTTATTGAGGCTTGAGTTACGGAAAAATAAATTGTCTCCTGATCATGTGCGGCTTCTGTAGATCGTATGATCAGTATGTGGTCTTTCCGCATTGTCCCTCTCCATTCGGCGCACTATCTCGCCGGTTAGAGAGATTGCCATAGCCGAAACAACATCTCTAATTTGTATGATTTTGTTGAACCATTGTCACTCTTATTGATGAAGACAGGTTGAAACTCATTCCAATTTATCCTTCACCTCCACATTGGAGAATCAGATGAATCCTATTCAGATTCAGAATCCATACTATATAAGAGAGGGATCGCGGTATTTTCGACCTACAAGCGGAAGTAGAATTTAGGATTTTTAAAAGTTTTGGAAATAATAAATGAAGTACTTTGAATGGTGCTCTACAAAACTGCGTTGGCAGATTTTTTTTTTAAAATTCGTTTTTGAGTACGGTAGGGTCAAACTCGTCGTGTCGAGACCAAACCAGTAAAATTCGCAATCGAAAAACGGTCATAACTCGCTTCAAAATTAAGATAGAAACTAGTTATTTTTTTCAGATTGTAGAGGAAGCAGAGCTCTAAAAATTTTTCGCTCACAATTTCATTCCAGCTAACACATCTGCTGCAGGGCGGTCCGTTTTCTGAAAAAACTGCGTAACTTTTGAAATCGGAAATACTCCACTTTTCTTTTGTGCTCAAGTTATACCCCCTACAAGGTAGTTTATATCCCCATTATATCAGATTTATATCGAAATGTTTAAAAAAAAACAGGCTGTCATTATGTGCGAAAAAGTGCCGATTTTGACGATTTTTCAAGCATAACTTTTTTCATTCCTGTTTTCATGAGCTCTCATATGGAAATTCAGAATCAGCACACCGAAATACACCAGAAACTCCTATGGGCATGTTTTTTCGAGATGAAATTGTTTTCAAGTCTGACCACTTTTTCACCATGTGGCCCCCCTTTAGATCCGAATTTGGTCGAAATTTTTTTGTCTCAGAATCATGTCCCTATAACATTTTCAGGCTTTTTTTTTTAGCGTAGAACACGAATTTAAAGAGCTCTAACTAGAGCTCATGAAAACTCGAAAGAAAAAAGTTATGTACAAAATCCTGAACAACATTTTTTTGAGATTTTCATTTTTTTCTTTCTTTCGAGTTTTCATGAGCTCTAGTTAGAGCTCTTTAAATTTGTGTTCTACGCTAAAAAAAAAATAAGCCAGAAAATGTTATAGAGACATGATTCTGAGACAAAAAAATTTCGACCAAATTCGGACCACATGGTGAAAAAGTGGTCAGACTTGAAAACAATTTCATCTCGAAAAAATATGTCTATAGGAGTTTCTGGTGTATTTCGGTGTACTGATTCTGAATTTCCATATGAGAGCTCATGAAAACATGAATGAAAAAAGTTATGCTTGAAAAATCCTCAAAATCGGCACTTTTTCGCAAATAATGACAGCCTGTTTTTTTTAACATTTCGATATAAATCTGATATAATGGGGATATAAACTATCTAGTAAGGGGTATAACTTGAGCACAAAAGAAAAGTGGAGTATTTCCGATTTCAAAAGTTATGCAACTTTTTCAGAAAACCGACAGCCCTGCAGCAGATGTGTTAGCTGGAATGAAATTGTTAACAAAACATTTTTAGAGCTCTGCTTCTTCTACAATCTGAAAAAAAGAACTAGTTTCTATCTTAATTTTGAAGCGAGTTATGACCGTTTTTCGAGAGCTCTGCGGACGTAGGAAAAAGTTTCCTCGATTCAGATGCAAAGTGAAAATTAAGCACTTCGAATGATGCTCTTTCACACTACGTTTGCCGATTTTCGATATCAGGTCTCATCTTCGAGTATAGGTAGGTCAAAGTAGGGACACTACGAAATTTACGTCCAAAATTGCCTCACGAAAACAGCCATAACTCGCTTTAAAATAATGCTAGAAACAATTCCAAAAAAGCGTACGAATGAGGAAGCAGAGTGCTATATTCGAAATGTTGGTGATGTCATTCCTCGTCCATGCGCTGGATCGGGGAGGTCGGTTTTTCATGAAAGTAATGTAACTTTACTAATGCCGATTTCTACAAGAAGCGCCGAAAACAGATTTTAAAACAGACCTTGTACCGAACACCACCTCCAATATCCGAAAGATCGGAGGTTAGGAAAAAAACTTTTGTCCAAAAAACCTTCGATTTTTACCAATTTTCGAAGTTTTTCAAACATAACTTTTTTCATTCTAGTTTTCATGAGCTCTCATATCGAAATTCGGAATCAGCGTGCAAAAATACACTAAAATTTCCTATAGTCATATATTTCGGAGATAAAATGTTTTTCGACTCTGACCACTTTTTCACCATGTTTTTCACCCCCCTTAGGTCCGATTTTGGTCGAAAAATTTTTGTCTCAGAATCAGGTCCATATAGGATTTTCTGGCATACTTTTGAGCGTAGAAAACGAATTTGCTAACTATCGCTCATGAAACCTCGAAAGGAAAAAGTTATGAAATAAAGAATATTTCAAAAAAAATGTGTTCTGAATTTTGGTCATAACTTTTTTATTTCGATGTTTCATGAGCTCTAGTAAGCAAATTCGTTTTCTGCGCTTAAAATTAATCCAGAAATTCCTATAGGGACATGATTCTGAGACAAAAATGTTTCGACCAAAATCGGACCACATTGTGAAAAAGTGGTCAGAGTCGAAAAACATTTTATCTCCAAAAAATATGTCTATAGGAGTTTCTTGTGTATTTTGGCACGCTGATTCCGAATTTCGATTTGAGAGCTCATGAAGACATGAATGAGAAGAGTTATGCTTGAAAAACTTTTAAAATTAAAAATCGAAGGTTTTTTGGACAAAAGTGCGGGCTTTTTTTTTCCTAACCTCCGATCTTTCTGCTATTGGAGGTGGTGTTCGGTACTTGGTTTTTCTCAAATCAATTTTCGGCGCTTCTTGTAGAAATCGGTATTAGTAAAGTTACATTACTTTCTTGAAAAACCGAGTACCCCGATCCAGCGCATGGACGAGGAATGACATCACCAACATATCGAATATAGCACTCTGCTTCCGAATGCTTTTTTTGGAATTGTTTCTAGCATGATTTTGAAGCGAGTTATGGCTGTTTTCGTGAGGCAATTTTGGACGTAAATTTCGTAGTGTCCCTACTTTGACCTACCTATCGAAGATGAGACCTGATATCGAAAATCGGCAAACGTAGTTTGAAAGAGCATCATTCAAAGTGCTTAATTTTCACTTTCCAGCGGAATCGGAGTAACTTTTTCCTACGTCCGCTAATACCCCGAAACTCTCGAATCTCTCGCGATTCCTCTCATAATAAATCGCAAACGTCTGTGTGTCTGTTTGTTGGTATGTCCGGATTGCGAAATCGGAAACATGTAAACAACGCCTCCTATCCCTCTCTCTCTTTTCGATTGCGAAAAACGGCTCACCGCCAGTGGTATTCCCCCCTACGTATTCGAGGGGAAACCGCTGGTAATCAATAATCCATTCCAATAATCCATTCCAATAAATTAGTCTAACTCCCGTCCCAGAAAAATTATGGAACGACTGCTTAAGCCCACGATTATCGATTGGTGTACCTCCCACAATGTAATTCCCCCCGAGCAGCATGGTTTTCTCTCCAGGCGTTCTACCGTAACCCAACTGCTTGATTGCACCCAATCTTGGCGTGATGCGATCGATCGCGACTATTGTGTTGACGTTGCCTATATTGACTTAGCTAAGGCTTTTGATAAGGTCTCTCATAATAAGTTATTGCTCAAATTAGAATCGATTGGAATTCGTGGTTGCTTGCTAAATTGGATCTCAGGTTACCTCTCCGAAAGGAGTTTCAGAGTGCGAATAGGCAATGTTCTCTCTTCTGAGAAAGCTGTTGTCTCAGGCGTCCCCCAAGGGACAGTATTGGGTCCTATCCTCTTTCTGCTTTATACTTTCGATCTCCCTAAGGTTTTTTCCCCCTACCATAAACTTTCATGTCGGCTCTTTGCTGACGATGTCAAGCTCTTCACTACTTTCGATCCACAAACCAAGACGACGCCCCTAATTTGTAGTCATTCTCCTCCTCAACAAGAAGGATTTGCTAGCGGGAGAAGATCTTCCATTCGCATTTGGCTAATCACTTCCCTGAGTATGATGGACCCCAGGGGGATCACATTGCGGCCAGGTAGGGATGTCCGGATGACTGACGACTCTCTCCATTCTACACACTATCTCGACGATCAAACAGACGAGGGAATGGGCAGAATGGAGAGACAGTTGCGTTTTTTTTCGGTGTCGGGGTTTCCGTGGAGTATTGGATATCGTTTTGGACAACTCGACTGCAAAAAATTCATGATTTAGTTCAGCGAAATTCAGATTCAAGTGAAATCTAGGACAATATCCTTTCCAGGGAGTTCATTCGGAAAATGTTCGTCGATTTGAAGCCACCGGGAATCGATACGAAACTGTACTCTCATTTTATATGTGCGATAGGTGGGTTCATGTCATTTTCTCATATTGGTTCATCTATGAAGTATTTCCGTCTACTCCATCAGTTTTTTATTAGCTGTTTCTGTTTCTTCAATTTATGAAGATTAAAAATATATTATTTCAGATACTGAAGATATTCGATGCGTTTTTGCTATTGTGAGGGATGAGATCCGATACACTAACCTAAAGGGTTATCAACTCGTCTGATGTTTACTATTTATATAGATGTTTACTATTTGTATATGACGCGGTTTGCCTTATTTTCGAGCAATTTCGGATGAATCTGGCACAGCTCAAAAGGTCGATTTTCTGAAACCTTGTGATTTGTGAGCTGAAGACGATGGGTATATCCATTTTGTTCATAGAAGCCTCGTTGGCTCCAGACGGCGTCACGTCGAAATCACAGTTTTACGTGCTACTCGGCTGTCGAGAGGGCTAATTTTAGGTGAAAAGGGTTCCTAGAGTAGAATCACATGGCGAACACGCCTATCTAGTTCATTTTTCATGATTTTCAAAAATATTTTTTAAATTATCAATTTTTCGTATGCTGAAAACAGCGGAATCCCATGTGCACCACGCGATCGGGCGTCACGAGAGGATTCCATATCTCGAATTTCAGCCAATTCTGTCATGCGAAAACCGAGATAATCGACTTGCAGTGTTTCTACACTGTCAGCGAACAGCCGTCTCTCTTGATCTACCGCGCGAGATAGTGTGGGGACATGAGAGAGCGGCGAGAGCGCACAGAGTCCAGAGTGGAGGAGAGAGATCGAGGGAAATTCAGAGACACAGAGTCTCCGCTCTCTAATGTCCCCACACTATCTCGCAAGGTAGATCAAGATAGACGGCTGTTCGCTGACATTGTAGAAACACTGTAAGTCGATTATCTCGGTTTTCGCATGACAGAATTGGCTGAAATTCGAAATTCGAGATTTGGAATCCTCTCGTGACGCCCGATCGCGTGGTGCACATGGGATTGCGCTGTTTTCAGTATACGAAAAATTGATAATTTAAAAATTATTTTTGAAAATCATGAAGAATGAACTAGATAGGCGTGTTCGCCATGTGATTCTACTCTAGGAACCCTTTTCACCTAAAATTAGCCCTCTCGACAGCCGAGTAGCACGTAAGACTGTGATTTCGACGTGACGCCGTCTGGAGCCAACGAGGCTTCTATGAACAAAATGGATATGCCCATCGTCTTCAGCACCCTCGATAACCCCAAGTCACACGGTTTCAGAAAATCGACCTTTTGAGCTGTGCCAGACCTTGCTCGAAAATAAGGCAAACGGCGTCATATATTTTATCTACGCTCGAGGCGCAAGGGGATACGGTAGTAAAATAATGATGTGAATATGACAAGAACGATGTGACTCTCCTATTTGGAGATGTTTCCCTTGCCTTCACTGTAATTTCTTGTACACTTTCCCATGAACTCAATTAAATGCATGATTCGTCAACAGCCGTATAGATTGTATGCAATTGCATTCGAGCTGAGATGAAGATGATGCAACAATCAAACTTACTTTTGTCGTTGTTAATCTCACTACTCTCTCCATTCAAGATCGTGAGAGAAAGAGAGCCAGATCGGAAGCGAAATTTGGATCGGAAGCGAAACACAAGATTGTGTATCACCTGTCACTCTGAGAGTTGAAGACCGGCTGAAACACAATTCAACCTCTTCAATCGTTGATTGAAAGATGGAGAACCGGATGTGTTTCAGGATTATGATAAAGCAAAGATCGAACAGTCCAAATGTTGAAGCATCGGCGTGCCCACGAAAACAAAATCGAATATCGATTGCTTCAACATGGCTACGGAAGGAGCATAATGTGGACTTATTGGCACTCTCCATTCTGCATACTATCTTGCCGGTGAGACAGACTAGAGAGAGTGCTGAATGGAGAGAGTAGTGAGATTAACAACGACAAAAGTAAGTTTGATTGTTGCATCATCTTCATCTCAGCTCGAATGCAATTGCATACAATCTATACGGCTGTTGACGAATCATGCATTTAATTGAGTTCATGGGAAAGTGTACAAGAAATTACAGTGAAGGCAAGGGAAACATCTCCAAATAGGAGAGTCACATCGTTCTTGTCATAATCACATCATTATTTTACTACCGTATCCCGTTGCGCCTCGAGCGTAGATAAAATATATGACGCCGTTTGCCTTATTTTCGAGCAAGGTCTGGCACAGCTCAAAAGGTCGATTTTCTGAAACCGTGTGACTTGGGGTTATCGAGGGTGCTGAAGACGATGGGCATATCCATTTTGTTCATAGAAGCCTCGTTGGCTCCAGACGGCGTCACGTCGAAATCACAGTCTTACGTGCTACTCGGCTGTCGAGAGGGCTAATTTTAGGTGAAAAGGGTTCCTAGAGTAGAATCACATGGCGAACACGCCTATCTAGTTCATTCTTCATGATTTTCAAAAATAATTTTTAAATTATCAATTTTTCGTATACTGAAAACAGCGCAATCCCATGTGCACCACGCGATCGGGCGTCACGAGAGGATTCCAAATCTCGAATTTCGAATTTCAGCCAATTCTGTCATGCGAAAACCGAGATAATCGACTTACAGTGTTTCTACAATGTCAGCGAACAGCCGTCTATCTTGATCTACCTTGCGAGATAGTGTGGGGACATTAGAGAGCGGAGACTCTGTGTCTCTGAATTTCCCTCGATCTCTCTCCTCCACTCTGGACTCTGTGCGCTCTCGCCGCTCTCTCATGTCCCCACACTATCTCGCGCGGTAGATCAAGAGAGACGGCTGTTCGCTGACAGTGTAGAAACACTGCAAGTCGATTATCTCGGTTTTCGCATGACAGAATTGGCTGAAATTCGAGATATGGAATCCTCTCGTGACGCCCGATCGCGTGGTGCACATGGGATTCCGCTGTTTTCAGCATACGAAAAATTGATAATTTAAAAAATATTTTTGAAAATCATGAAAAATGAACTAGATAGGCGTGTTCGCCATGTGATTCTACTCTAGGAACCCTTTTCACCTAAAATTAGCCCTCTCGACAGCCGAGTAGCACGTAAAACTGTGATTTCGACGTGACGCCGTCTGGAGCCAACGAGGCTTCTATGAACAAAATGGATATACCCATCGTCTTCAGCACCCTCGATAGCCACAAATCACAAGGTTTCAGAAAATCGACCTTTTGAGCTGTGCCAGATTCATCCGAAATTGCTCGAAAATAAGGCAAACCGCGTCATATACAAATAGTAAACATCTGTATAAATAGTAAACATCAGACGAGTTGATAACCCTTTAGGTTAGTGTATCGGATCTCATCCCTCACAATAGCAAAAACGCATCGAATATCTTCAGTATCTGAAATAATATATTTTTAATCTTCATAAATTGAAGAAACAGAAACAGCTAATAAAAAACTGATGGAGTAGACGGAAATACTTCATAGATGAACCAATATGAGAAAATGACATGAACCCACCTATCGCACATATAAAATGAGAGTACAGTTTCGTATCGATTCCCGGTGGCTTCAAATCGACGAACATTTTCCGAATGAACTCCCTGGAAAGGATATTGTCCTAGATTTCACTTGAATCTGAATTTCGCTGAACTAAATCATGAATTTTTTGCAGTCGAGTTGTCCAAAACGATATCCAATACTCCACGGAAACCCCGACACCGAAAAAAAACGCAACTGTCTCTCCATTCTGCCCATTCCCTCGTCTGTTTGATCGTCGAGATAGTGTGTAGAATGGAGAGAGTCGTCAGTCATCCGGACATCCCTACCTGGCCGCAATGTGATCCCCCTGGGGTCCATCATACTCAGGGAAGTGATTAGCCAAATGCGAATGGAAGATCTTCTCCGCTAGCAAATCCTTCTTGTTGAGGAGGAGAATGACTACAAATTAGGGGCGTCGTCTTGGTTTCTCACTAGTGATATCTAATCGGAGCCGGCTCTCCTCAACTCGCATGCTCTCTCTCTCTCGTTTCTCTGCCCAACGAAAATGGGGAGCCGATTTGTCATCTCAACTCTCTCCATTTAGCACACTCTTCCGGCCGGCCAAGGGGATTACGCTAACTGAGGAATTCAATATCACTGATTCACTCACAATACGCATTCCAAAACCATGGGTATGTGATGACAGTCCGAAAGAGCTCTTTGGATGCCTCCAGTCGGTTCTGAAAGTGATTTCAATAAATCTTGATACAGGTGCAAATACCCAGCATCCAAGTGCTTTGTACTACTCAAATTACAATGAAACAAGGTTCGGGAGAGGGAAGATAAGGAAAAGACTGCCTACAGGAATCGGAGAGAATAGACAAAAACACTTCCTAGATAACTTCCTAGATTGGTTCAAGTGTATGGCAATGCCAAGGAATCCGATTACCATCCCTAATGGCGCAGACCAGTCATCTCTCATCCATAATAGGGTTCCCGATTTGGGTCAGGCGGCCCGCCTGAAGAAATAGTGTGCGAAACTGAGAGGATCAGGGGCGGAATTACGACCGCTTTTCGTGCCCAAATGGGCAGGAATGAGTGGTTTCGGGATCCCTAATTCGGCGATACGGCATTTGGGACAAAATACAATGGAAACGACCACTTGTGAAATGTTACAATCGAAAAGTGAGATGAGAAATGATCGTTTCAGAGCACGACATTTGGGAATAATCGCATTTGACTAGCCGGTCTCTCATCATTCCTCGCTCTCTCGCTCTTTCAAACTCATTTTGCTCATATTGCTCATAGACCGCTCTCTCTTGCTGACCAATTCCAGAATTACTTTTTTCCCAAATGTCGCGTTCTCAAAAAGCGTCTCTCAAGTGGTATTTTCGAAACTATTTTCGCTCAACTGTTGTATCACCCCTAATCATCATCATCTCACCAGATTATCGCCATCGACACGATCATAATCCGACAGAGCGACGAAGAACAGGATGGCAGTGGCGTCCTTGACAAATGTAAAATGGGGATCGACTCTCCTCCATTTACACACTCTCTCGTCGGTCAGATACACAAGAGACCCTATGCGAATTCACGAGAGAAGGTGCCGATGTGTTTCCACATTGGTCCTGCTTTATCTCTTTCGTATCTTTGACCGGTGAGATAGTGTACAAAATGGAGAGAGAGCAATTTCTTCCCTACCTCGAAGCAGCGGATCCACTTCCTTCTTTCGGATCGTTGTTGTCCACAGACGTCAATCATCCTGTAGGCGAGGTTTCATTTCCGGTTATCAGCGCTCTCTCCATTCTGCTCACTCTCTCGCCTGTCTGACCGACGAGAGAGCGTGCAGAATGGAGTGAGCAAAAAATATTCTCTCCATTCTGCACACTCTCTCGTCTATCTGCCCGACGAGAGAGTGTGCAGAATGGAGAGAGGGCTATTCGATACAGGAACAGACTGATGTGGTGTTAGTTCTCAGGAAATGGCACTGGAAAAAGGAAAAAGGGTGTTAGTTTTCTGAGACCGAGATATAAAATTGCGGGAATTCAAATTTGACGCCTTTCCAGCTTGGAAAAAGCACTGGAAAAAGCAAAACATTTGAATTCCCGCAATTTTATATCTCGATTCCCTGTAGAGATAGAGACTTGAAATTTTGGTTATGATGTTCAGAGGGTCCATACACCTCATAAAACAATTTTCAAGACTCTATCTCCACTGGGGACCGAGATACAAAAGTGCGGGAATTCAAATGTTTTGATTTTTCCAAGAGCATTTTCCGAGAAAACTAACACCCCTTTTCCTTTTTCCTGCGCCATTTCCTGAGAACTAACACCACATTATCCTGCTGGACAAAGATAGCAAAAGGATATGTACATACCGGAAGACATTCGCCTTGTCCACAATGAATAAGAACTCGCAGACTGCTTGCTTAATCACAGGTTTCGAGTTAAATATATCCTCGTAAACCGGTAAATAGCCCGGCTGTGTCAATCGGTGCAGGTTGTCGAGATAACTGAATAAACTGAGATAGACTGAGATAAAATAGCTTAATTTTGCTTAAACTTTAACTAATGAACTAAACAAAAATCTATAATTTTATACATTTTTGCTTAGGATGTTGACTAGTGCTGTCACAAATCTATGCACTCTATCATATCTGATCGGCGATAGAGTGTGCAGAATAGAGAGAGAGAGAGCAAACAATGCTCTCTCCATTGTGCACACTATCTCAACGATCACAGAAACGAGAGAGTGTGTAGAATGGAGAGCGCAGAAACTGACTGTAAGTCGGCATCGCTAATTTGATATTCGTCTCGTCGCGAATAACACTCCTGGATTCCTGGGTCCTCCCACAGGTCCCTGATCAGGGACAGCACCATATCCCAGTCCGATACCGTATTCCAGCCGGAGGTTACTGTATTCCACTCTCCCTCCTTCTTCACGGCCTCAGCCTACAAAAATTACAGTTAGTGATGGCCGGATCGAGTAGTTGCTCTCTCCATTCAGCACCCTCTCTGGCTGGTTAGAGAGACGAGAGAGTGTGCAGAATGGAGAGAGGTTAGAGAAACGAATGAGTGTGCAGAATGGAGAGAGCTACTGTTCGATTCGTTGTCACTAGGTGTAACCAAAAATAAGTAAAACCTTCTCTTGCGAATCGGCCCAATTCTTGCCAAATTCGATGCCTAATTGATCGGGAGCTCGGAGCAGCGACTGTAAAGAACACGGGCACGGTTCTCACTAGTGATGTCGTGTTCGACTCTCTTCACTTTGCACACTATCTCGTGTCTCTGACCGACGAGATAGTGTGCAGAATGGAGAGAGCAAAACCCGAAATTACGTTCCTTACTCGATCGATTGATCGATCGAAATAATTCGATCGATTGTTTATCGATTGTTTGTGCTAACGTCTCTCCAATGAAGTCTTTTAAATATTATTATTTATATTTTATTATTTATTATTATTGTAAGATTCAAAAACGCAGTTAGTGTTCTACGGCGTTTAGAGAGCGGACAAAACGTTACGCTCGAAACAAATTAATGATTGGGAGGAGGAGGTGGGCGGAGTTTGACGACGCCGCACACAAAAACGCATATGTGTGCGCGTTTGAAAGCTGTTGGCCAGGTGTTCATGAACGTGTATTCGTGAAACGGAATATTTTCTTACAGTATTTATTATTATTTTAATTTTATTATTTTTTATTTTTTATTATTATTTATTTCAATAAGTACCTGCATCGCCCACAGTACACCCTGACGAGCGAGTCGAGTATGCGTTCGCTTGTCCTCTTCGCTCCATGGAACCTAGAAATGCTGTTTTGACTCTCTCCATTCTGCACACTCTCTCGCCGATCAGACACGACGAGAAAGTGCGCAGAATGGAGAGAGTTGAAAATCGGAATGATATGGCACCCCATAAATTGTCCTCATCTGTTTGAAGAATGTTGATTTGCCGGACTCTGTGGTTCCTGCAAAGCACTTATATTCAAGGATAATCGTTTCCGTTTTCCTCTCTCTCTCTCTCTCTCTCCATTATGACGAGCCACATAGTTGGATGCACCAAAACACCAATAAATAAATAAATAATTAATTAATTAAATAAAACAAATGAATATATAAAGACCAACCGAGCAGGAGCAGCTTGAGGTTATTTCTTGCATTTTTCCTGTCGCGTTGGAGATTTTTCTCGATTTCCAGATTGTTCCTCTTCTGCTTCCTTTTGTCATTGCGTAGAATGCAGTTCATCATCGTCGAGGACGTCTTCAGAATGATGACGTCACGGGATTCTGAATCGCGACGTGATCATCATCACTAGGCAATAGTCTCGCCCCGGAATATTGCTCTCTCCAATCTACACACTCTCTTGTTTCTCTAACTGATGAGATAGTGTGCAGAATGGAGAGAGCGACTCCGTGATGACGTCATCATTCTGAAGATGTCATCATCACGAGGGACCGGTGGGATTCTGAAAAAAACGCGACGAGACCTTTTATAGGCAATATTCTGATATTTACCCAATATTGTAAAAATTTATGAGACGGTTAGGATCGACAATGGCTCGCTCTCTCCATTCTGCACACTCTTTCGCAATCACAGGGGAGTGTGCAGAATGGAGAGAACTACCATTCGATCCGGCACCACCACTAATGGGAATAGAATACATAATAATTTGGAGAAGCAAAAACAACAATAATTGTTGTATGATGACTCAAAAGATATTCTGAATGACGTGCACACTGGGAATTTGGCTCTCTCCATTCTGCACACTCCCTCGTCGGACAGACACGACGAGATAGTGTGCAGAATGGAGAGAGAGAGAAAGCTGAAACCCGAAATCCGATTCATTTACACTACTCAGGCTGCCCAAAGAGCCTCTGAACGAAATTTTCGATTTCCAGCTATAGAGAGGAGATGAAACGAAACGCGTCAGAGCGAAGAACGGCGCAAAGACAAACATACTGACGCACTTCGATATCTCTGTGTTGAGTTGGCGTTGGCTTCGTGCCAAGCCACTCTTATTTTTGTTGTATTTTGTTTATTACGTGTTTTCGTTGTTTATCTAGCGTATTTGCTGTTGCCCATCGCATGCGGCTGCTTAGGGTCACCAGCTAGTAGACTTTGACATGTAAGGAAGCAGTCAGTTACGTACTGGAGAACAGGGGTGTGCAAAAAGTTTTACGATCCCCTCATTATGCATATTCTCTCGTCTTCTCTAACCAGCAAGAGAGCATGCGAAATGAGGAGGTCGTAAAATTTTTGCACACCTGCTGGAGAAATCATTCTTCAGTGTCCTCGTTTTCTCACTCATGAGTGCACTCGTGTTTATAGCTGACAACTTCTCGGTTAGGCAATTGATTGTTTTCTTACGTGATGAAATATATTCACTGTCCTCGCCGAAAACATTAGATATTACCGACTTTGAGAAGAGTAACGTATCTGTGAAGCACAGTTCAACCTGGTCTAGTTATCATTCTCCTTTTTTGGCTGAAGGCTCGCGTTGATCGATTAGCGTGACGTGTAAACAGCTTTGTACCTATTTCACTCATTGATGACTTGACTCTCGACTAGAGCAGTGGTTCCCACTCGTTGTTTCTCGCGCTCTTCAAGTCCATTCCAACTTGATGCAGTCCAATCCATTCCAATTCCAGGATGACAAGACTCTGGACGATATTGGGCGTCGTTGCCGCCGCCGTCTCCGCCATCGAGCTCACCTTCGAGCTGCCCGACAACGCGAACCAGTGCTTCTACGAGGAGATCAAGGCGGGAGAGGATGTGCTCTTCGAGTTCCAGGTATTTAAGGCACTTAAGACTCACTTAGTCTAAGCGCTTAGTGCTTAGGGTCAGGACTCTGTAAAAACGCAAATATGGGATTGGATAGTAGTAGTAGTAGAAGATAACGGCGGGAGAGGATGTGCTCTTCGAGTTCCAGGTATTTAAGACTAAGAAGACTATTTAACTAAGAACTTAAGACTCACTTTGTGCTTAGATTCAGGGCTCGGGTTACTGAATTACTCTCGGTATTATAGTAGGAGAGAACGGTGAGTGAAAATGTGCGCTCTTCGTGTTCCGGGTTTGACCCTAAGCCTTAAGTTAAGTCGCTATGGTCCATCTTACTGAACTTAAGACTAAGTATTAGGCTGGGTGCTTAGAGTCAACCCAATTTGCGCTTCGTTAGTAGATGTATTAGTAGATCAAAGCGGTCGAAGACGTGCTCTTCGAGTTCCAGGTACTTATGACTTATGAGCTGAGAGCTTAGGCTTAGTTGGTCTTGGTTAATATTCTGTAGTCTAAAATTTTAATTCTATAATTCTGATTCTGAAGAAATATCGGTCCTTCACTATGTGACGTGGATTTCCCAAGATTAAAACAGACGTTGAAACGCCATTTTCGCTGGTGTTTTACCTCTCTCTCTCATTTATTTGCATTCGATGAAATGCATAGTGATGGGGTGAAGCTCGCTATTGTTGCTGAAGTTATTAGGATATTAAGCTGGTTTCATAGTTAGATTTATCTAATGGACAACCAGATGACGTGGCAGCCACGTAGTGTTGCCCCTGCTAGCGATGAAGTTCGATAATATTTGTTATTTATTTAAATTATTTATGTGATAACGGTACAACCTATTGTGACTGACAATATTTATTTTTAAAAATTATTTATAATCATTTAAAATAATTTATATTGAATGAATCGTTCAGGTTGTGACGGGCGGCCAATACGACGTCGATCTCACCGTCGAGGACCCGCACGGCAAGATCCTCTACAAGGTTTACTTAAAATAATTTATTTTATATATTTTTTGCATATCTCATCGACAAAAAACTATATATTAATGTCGCTATCCGGGTTTGAGTACAACCTGCGACAAGAAAGTCACGGGTTCTGAACCATAGTCAGAATTTGAATGAGGCCCCAATCACACGTGTCCCTCTGCAGGGTAGTGAGATTAGTAGCTATAGTTCAATTGTAATTATCGAATTTTGCTAAATCGGTCGAGTTAAAATCGGTAGATCAGGGGCATACTGTAGCCCAATCAGTTGGTGATAGAGATTGACAATTATCGATTGCAGGGACAGAAGAAGCAGTACGACAGCGTCAACTTCAAGACTGAATCGCCCGGAGAGTACAAGGTGCGTCGGGTTTCCTTCTGTAAAAGCGAAGAAACATTTATATTCAACCCAGAATCGGAATTGCACTGAGCAGTTCGACAATTTTGTAGTTAAATATGTATAGCAGTAGCTTGAAATCAGCAAGGATTGTATATCGTCTCTATTTATTCGACAATGTGTGTATGTGTGTTTTTCGTCCTGGACATCTGAATCGATCACAGCCAGTAGGGCATTGAGCCGATATACTGCTTCTGTGGCACTCATCCGCCTTGATCTTCTAGACTATATTTTATAATATTTTTTCTCGCTCGAAAATGCATTCTTCTCCTTCCGTGGTTATGACGTGTAAGGCAATTGAGGTTTGGGCTCCATTTGGAAATGATTTGGCATCATCCTTCATCGATCCCCTTCCAGGCATGCTTCTCCAACGAGTTCTCCACTTTCTCGCACAAGGTCGTCTACATGGACTGGCAGGTGAGCAAACAATAATTGTTGAAGAGATTACGTATTCTCATTGACGATGGAACAATGTTTGTGTATGACAATTTTTTTTTAAAGAATGCTGTGATCATATCGGATATCTGAAGAATCTATCTTTGCATAGTACCACTGTGGCACAGATTCGCCTAGATTTACGGGACCTAATACCCAGACGCATTTAGGAAGGTTTAGCATTTTTTTAAAGGATTGTACGAGAGAGGGTTGATTAAAGCTCTTAAAACTAGCCTTACATAGAGCAGCAGCGGCACCTTGGTTCGAAGTAGGGATGTCGTTTCGGTTTCGGTATTACCGAAATTTCACCTATTTCTAAGTTTTCGGTTTCTGTACAAATTTTCGGTAATACCGAAAATTTCTGTTTTGGTTCGGTAATGGGCTCATATCTCGCTTCAAACTCGTTTTAAAAATGATTGCTGGGGATATTCAATTAATTGGAAGGGTTTTTTTTATTGTACACCCGCGACGACAATCCCAATGACAACTACGGTAGTTTTGAGTAGTGTCGCTGCGGCACAAATCATCGTGGTGCATCTTGGCATAGCGGAATAGCATAGAACAATCAGCGAAGCGATATAAATTGCGGAGAAGAATGCGATAAAAATGAACACTATTTACAAGGTTGAATAAAAATTAAAATATAAAAAAAATTTGATAATTTCCAGATCGGAGACGGCAACCACTCCGGCCCGAAGGGAGCCGCCGCAGCTCAGGCGCACGCCGTGGTATCGATATTAATTTAATTTAATTTAATTTAAAAGGTTTAATTGAGAAAAAAATATATTAAATAGGCAAGAAATCGAGCTCATTACTGCCTTTTTTTTTACTGTAAAGCGACTGGCCTAACAGTCGCGCGTCACGCTGTTGAATAATATCCATTTTAGCTTGAGTGACTGCGGAAAACTTGCATTTATTTTTCGGTATTTATGTGGGTTTTATTTTACCGTCGACATGTGTTTTCGTTCCAGGCCGCAAACACGCTGGACACCCTCGCCACGAGCATTGGAGACAAGCTGAGAGTGGTGAGTGGAGCTATTTGTCTTTTGAAACATATTCACGCCAGGTTTAACAAATTTAGTACCACGTCATTTACTTTGAATGAGTATCGAAATGTGGATAATTTTCTGCCAGTGGCTGTTAGCGCATCCACCTAACGCGTTTTCAGTACTTAGAGATACGAGAAACTTGGTTGTGATTTTTTTGAAAATCAAGTGTTAATGATATTGCTCGTCTCACCAATCTTCAGAAGAAGAACTGGGAGCGAAACTCGATTGCGCCTGGGCAAATCTTTAGAACGTTTTTTCCTAACGGGATTAATTAATGGGGGTATATTAATTAGCTAATCGTTGCCACGACCATACCATCCATTCTCCCATCTACGGTTTCTTCAGTACTAGTGGAAACGATAAACTGACTTGATATTTTTTTCATGCAATTCACATGTTCGACATTTCTTTCACGAAAACTATCGGCATTGGTTCATTTATTTTTGCTAATTTCTTCTTACTTAAAATCTAATTAATTAAGTCAATTATTTCACAGGTCGACGACTACCAGACGCACCACCGACTGCGCGAGGCCACCGGTTAGAATATTTAAAATATTAATATTATGTTTTCGATAGGATTTTAATATTTATTTTAATATTTTTGTAATGATCAGCATACTAACTATCAAAGTTCTAAATGCTTAGCCCATTCGTAGCACAACTGCGGCAAAGATCTGCCTAGTCTCAGTGAAACGTGCTAGATTCATACACAAACCTGGGCGTTAGCCGGGCCGGTCTACACCTCCCATTTCCTCAAAAAAAAATCTTTTATGGCAGCAGCTTTGCCTTTCGCCTTTATTTCAACTTTTATTCAAGTTGCATTTTCTACTTTTAGCATTTGTTTTCGAAGCAGTTGTGGAAGCATCAGTTGTGGAAGCGAAGAAGCATTGCACATACGCATTACATTTTCTAATATTTTTTTCAACCTGTGACTTTCTCGCTTCGGCTTGCACTGAAACTAGGCTGATGACCGAACCCAATAGTGGCAAAGAGGCTTTCGCGACAAAAAAACGAACTATTTGTATGATTCAACTTTTTTGTTATTTATTATAATTAATAAATAGTTTATTTTATTTTATTGCAGGCAGGAAGCGAGCGGAGGAGCTGAACGAGCGCGTGCTCATCTGGTCGTTGGGACAGACGGCAATCGTCGTCGTCATCGGAATACTCGAGGTACGGTAGGTTACGGTATCTGTAACTTCCCAGTTCCAGGTTGTATTGAAATTCGATTGTCGACAGCGTTAGATATTATCGAACATGGGGCTTGACCGAAAACTAATATTATCTCTGATTAGTAGAGGGTCAATTTTCGCATAGATAGAGATTGCCTGCGGCTTTTCTGTTCCACGTTGTTTTGAAACTGGGTTGGTGAGTGAGTTGGATAGTAACTCCGTGAATTACAGCGTTTATAAAAAATTGATTAGAGTGCTTTGCTGCAAAGCACTCTAATCAGTTTTTATAAACGCATTTCACTTTGCATAGCATGACGAAAAGCTGAGTAGAAATCAAGTACAATTTCGAACAAAACCCGTGACTTTCTTGCTCCAGGGTCTTTTAAAATTGGTTGGCGAGGTGGTCACATGGTATCTTCTGGAAACTTATTTTCAATTTTAAAAAAAACAATATAAAATGCTGAATTCGACTGAGATGCCTCTTCAACTCTTGGAAACTTCCAGTAATTTTCTTCTAAAATTAAACATTTATTTCAATTTTTCGAGGTGTGCCTCCTTCGCTCCTTCTTCTCCGACAAGCGATCCCGATACGGAGGATACTGAGGAGTACGGTAAGTAAGGGCACGGGAGGTTGCGATAATGAGAGAAATGGGATTGCGGTATATATTGACTACTAACCGCTTCTGTGTTTCTCCGGATCATCGATTTCCAACGTGGTGATTGATTTCAATGAAAACTTGAAGGATAAGTGACTCAAACAATACCAATTATATTTCGCCTAAGATTGAATTCGTAAATATTGAAAGCCAAGTTTAACAACTTTATCGCAACACAAAGAAAAATGCGGTACTCTCAAGCGCAGTAGCCTCATAATTTTCTGCTTAATATCAAAAAACCGATAGTACGATTCATAATAATAATTCATATTTACAGCTAGCCCTTCCCTTCGGCCGAGTCCCCACCACACTGGCAATCCATCCTTCCACTGTGCGGTATCTCCTCCTATCCATCGATCGATCGATACCGTAAACCCTGACCTGTTATTTATTGTATTCTGCCTCTCGACAGTAGTGTCATTCGGTGCCTCTCTAGGTTCCGATTCGTCCCTAATTTATTTAGTCTTGTATGTTTTTGTATTATTGAATAGTCGAGAGAATTCTATAATTGTAAATTATCGATATTAGCTAGTCGTTTGTTTATTTGGCAATGAACGTGTGCCCCTTTGATGCTCTATGCTTCTGAATGCGTAATGTTCCCTCTAGGATTGTTGTTTCGGTTTTCGGCTGTCTCCATTCTGCACACTCCCTAGTATGTCTGACCGATGAGACAGTGTGCAAAAAGGAGAGACCCAAGCTAGCCCGAAATGACTTCTCATGTCTCTTCCCCCTTCCCCCTTCAATCGATATTGTCACTTGATGATAAGATAGGAATACTGTAGCCTTTTTCGATTATTGTATCATTTCCGGTCTCTATTCAGAGTAATTATCGCTGTTTTTCCTCTATGAATTTACAAAATGTGGGTAATAAAATGTGATATACAGCTTATCTCGAAGAATTCCGTCGATTTTATCTTTAATTTCGCTGCACTTTTTATTCGTTGCCGCGAACCTTCTCGACGCACTCCACGCGAGCATCGGAGCAGAGGGGGTGAGTGAACTGAATTTACTCATTTGTATTGACTGATTAATAGAGTGTTCACTCAATTTTAAGCTACTGGATGTATGCTGAGGCTGAGAAGGAGCACAGAAGGCACACGCTTTTCTCTGCCGGTTAGAGAAAAGCGAGTGCCCTTTCTCAGCCTCATCACACATTGCGTACCTTTTCATGCGAGTGTGGGGTCTCAATTAAGTTAAATTAATTAATTTAATGTTGGTGTATCTGAATGTCACCTGTTCAGAGCTTGCAGAAACTAGAAATTAGCTAGTGATTTAAAAAAAAAAAATGAGATGATTGTTCGTCTCACTAATCTTGTGAAGATAAAGGTGATGTGAAACTCGTTCTCTCCTGGGCGAATCTTGAGAATTATTCATTGGTCCTGTCGTGGTTAATGAATGATGGTATTGTAGTTGAACGAGCGCGTGTCCATCTGGTCGTTGGGACAGGCTGCAATCGTCATTATCGGAATACTAGAGGTAAGCCAGGTTACGATATTGACTTAGAAGGTTATGGTATTTACATGGATTACGGTACTCGTGGTTCTGTAATGTTGACAGGTCACAGTAGTAGGTAGACTTATTGTCAGAACTTGCTATTTCCTTTTTTAAACCTATGATTTTTTTTCTTCATCTAATCTTGAAGCTAGGCTGACGATGTTTGCAAACAGCACCGTGTAAAGAAACTAATTAGAGGCCAATCATCGGAATATTGTGTAAAAAATATACCTGGAAATATTTTCATTAAATAGTCGATATTGTGTCGCTCTATAGAACCTGGTGCCCTTATTCAACTGTGCATCTCATTATCGTCAAATAAAGTTTCGAACAGAACCCGTGATTCTCGCGCTTCACATCGTCTTGAAGATTGTATGGCAGGTGTATGAGATAGTGATTCAAAGTAATCCAATCGAATAGAAACAAATAAGAATTAGCGTAAAGTTTCAAGCAGGACATGTGACTTCTTCGTTTCATCCAGTATTGACACGTGCTTGGAGATCGCTGTGGAATGTTCGAATCCGATATTGGTGAATAAAAATTCTAAGAACGCGGAATTGTAATATCACAGATGCATACTAGTGAGGGCTGGGATATTGTGAGGCATGTGGATAAAACGACTTGAATATTGGGATTCACAAACTTATCAGAAGTCACGTAATATTTCGAGCTGTATCCGTGAATTTCTTGCTCCACGTTTTATTGAAAATAAATTGCTTCATTAGATACTTTAATGGAGACAGCATGTAAATAAAATTCAGAGGTCGAGTGACGTTCAAAATAGAACCTGTATCTTTTCCGTTTATCTATTATTGAAAATCAAAAACGATTTGTAGATCCTAGTGCGTACCAGCAACAGAGACAAGATGAGAGTGGTGAGTCGCTTGTCGACTGATTATTAGTGATGTCGTTTTGGAACTGGTCCTCTCCATTCTGCACACTCTCTGCCGCTCAGAGACACGAGTGTGCATAATGGAGAGAGCATGGAACCGATGCAATTCAAAGAACGTGCATTGGCGTCAATATCGCTTGATAAACGTGTGTAGAAACGACGACTTTTTTAAACGCGGGTACCTCAGCACGATTGATCAGTTGGATATTCTTGAAAAAAGAGTATAAGGCAAAACTTGATCTCACCTAGGCGATTGTGGCCCTCGGCATTGACTCAACTATTTTTTGCTAATTATCATGCTTTTATCTTAATCAAAATTAAATTAATTGAATCAATTAATTGGCGGGTCGACGACTACAAGAGGCACCAATAGAACCTGTGACTTTCGTGCTTCACCTAGTCTTCAACGTTGCTTGAAGTGTGTTTGGGGTAGTACTGTTCAGCAGGGGTGTGCAAAATTTCCCGACCTTTCCCGAAATTTCCCGAATTTCCCGAACTTTTTCGGGAAAAATAGTTTCCCGATTTTCCCGGAAAATTTTTTCGAGAAACTCGGGAAATTTCATCAAGTAAAAAATGTCGAATAACCACCAAAATAGCCCGATAATCATTCATCAAAACATGAAAAGTGCTTTTGCGGTGATAAAACTTCACTTGTGGTTCTCGCTGAGCAGTGCTCAGCGATCCAGATGTCGAAAAAAGTGCGATCCAGATGTCGAAAAAAGTAAGTAGTCGAGTCGAATTTCGATCAGAACTTGTCACATCTCCGTTCCATCTTGTACTGAAAGGTGGTTGATGATTGTTTCGGTCAGTGCTCGACCGATTATCATCAAAACCAAACAATAATATCTGCACTCAGTTGTAGATCCAGTGATTACCACCATGAGAGATAAGTTGAGAGTGTCGCTTGTCGACTGATTATTAGTGATGTCGTTTCGTTTCTGGCTCTCTCCATTCTGCACACTCTCGCCGATCAGAGGCACTAGTGTGCAGAATGGAGTGAGCAGGGAACCTAGACGATATTTATATTAGGCAATCGATGCAGCTCTAATAACGTTCATTTTCCTGATTGTCGCTTGATCAGCGCGTGTAGAAAAGACGAGCTCGCTAGTGATTTTTTTAAACAGTGAGTATCTCAGCAACATTGATCAGCTGGATATTCTCGAAAGAAGAGTATAAGGCGAAACTTGATCTCACCTGGATGATGGTGATCGTTCGGCAGTGATATCTTTTGGAATTAAAAAATATTATTAATTTAAATTAATGCAGGTCGACGACTACCAAGAATTAGACATAAGTTTAACTCACCTGGTTAATTGTCGTCGTTCGGCAGTGAAATATTTCTTCGTATTTTTTAAAAATTATAATTGTTTAATTTAATTTAATGCAGGTCGACGACTACCAGACGCAACCACCGACTGTGCGAGGTGACTGGTGAGTGGATTTTATTGTTAATATTGAGTATTTTGAAAAACTGTTAAAATAATATTTGGGTTGTTTCAAAGAAACCTTTTCAAGTATCATTACTAGTTTCGAAGAAGGTACTCTTGAATAGCAATACTGCGGCAAAGATGTGCCTGTGTCGGTTAGTCATATCTTCCCCTCTAGTCTCCGCAAGTCCCTCTCGCTTCTCCCTTTATCCCTCTCGCTCTGGATCACAGATTCATATTTACCTTTCTAAGCCTGCGATAAAGCTCTCTTCTCTTTCTAGTCTATTGAATTACACTGAATCACCCACAAAGTGCCTGGTGTTACCACAACATTAGTCCAACGAACAGGCGCCCTGGCCGGTCTTCCACATCTTGCGTTGTTTTGTCAAGTTGTAGTAGGCAAAGTTTGTTAAAGTTTAAGTTTGAGTAGTTAGTTGTTTCAGCCTGCGTCTTTCTTGCTTCGGGTTGTGTACAAATTGGACTGTTGGGTTGTTGGGATAGTACGACTGCGCCCGTGCAGCTAAAAAAAATGTTGCTATGATTTGTGTCTCTAAACTTTGTATTATTATTATATTAATCAATTAATCAATTAATTTTTCTATTGTCCATTTTAATGTTATTCCAGGCAAGAAGCGAGCGGAGGAGCTGAACGAGCGTATTCTCATCTGGGCGTTGGGACAGACGGCAATCGTCGTCATCATCGGAATACTAGAGGTATGGCAGGTTACGGTAGAGAATGGAAGGATAAGGTAGGCAGAAAATTTTGAAATGGGTTAGTAGGAGAAGCTTACGGTTGGAATGAAATACGGTAAAGAGCGGAAGGAGAACGGCCAGTAGCATCACTGAAGAACCTGCGATTTCTACGTTTCATGTAGGATTGATACTTGTTTGGTGATAGTTTTTGACAGTGTCAGGACGAGATTTGAGGGAAAATATGGCCAAATGCAATCCCACGTAAGCACACTAGGGGTGGGAGTGGGCTATGGAAGAGAATGCGATTGTTGGTGCAGACAGCAGTGGTCGGCATGATCAGAATACTCTAGGTACTGTCAGGTACTGTGGTAACGTTGAAGGTTACGGTAGTGGAGGTACTGCACGATTTTGCAGGGTACGGTAGCGATTGGCTGGAATTTCTGCTTGCTCGGTTTTTCGGAACCTGTGATTTTCCGCTTTTTTCTAATCTTAAACATTAGTTGACAATTGTTGTAAATACTCTGCTCCTCCAGAACGGTCTAACAAAGGCTAGGTGATTTCGAACTAATGTAGGAGCATGTGAGTTTCCTGTTCCACGTCGGATTAGTTCCAGTATGTCGATTACTTTGGATAGTGCAACTATGGACTTGTGTACTAAATTAAATTTACAGGAATATTTCGATCGGATCAAGTTGTTTTGTTGCTTCAGCGTTTATAGAAAAAAGATAGGTGATTTATTCAGATAGTATTCAAATTCAAATGTTTATTCCATCCAATAAGGGGGTAGGAGAGGATATTCGGGTAAGTGGCTTTGATTGTGGTGATGGAAGGTACGTCGCTCCATGGCGATTCGTTGTGGGGGTCGAGGCAGTAGGGGTGGGATTAAATACGAATAAGGGACTGGGGAAGGTCTTTTTGGTCGAGGGAGTGGATAAATTTACGGTAATGGTTGAATGATGATGATACAACATCATATGGGAGGTTGTTCCAAGTGCTGAGAGTTCGGCTGACGACAGTTGAATGGGTAGTTCGGATAAGGTATGGGATCGATAGTCGTAAGGGGTGTACAGATCTTAGATTATGTGAGATCGGTGAAACACGAAAGAAGAAAGAGGTTTCTAATTTATAATGCCAATTAACACAGCGGTGTAGAAATAGCAAGTCAGCGATGATCCATTTGCGTTCTAAGGTTTCAATCCCGAGATACTTGATTCTGTCAAAATACTCGGTGCTGGTATCGAGTTCGCATCTTCTAAACAATCTACGAGAAAAGTTTCTTTGTAAAGATTCAAGGCTGTTTGTAAGACCAACAGCGGTAGGGTTCCAGATAGGACTAGCGTACATTGCTAATGGTAAAATGAACGCTTTGTATGCACGTAGGTAAAGGGTAGTGTCAGAACTTCTAAATGACTTGAAAAGAACGTTAATTTTAGAGCGCACTTTAGAGTCAACTTTCTGAATGTGAGCTTTGAATGTAAGATAAGGAGTCATGTGAATTCCAAGATCTTTCACTACAGTAGCAGTAGTGAGAATGGTATCACCAAGGCAATAGACACAACGCGTTTGTAACGGCCCATAGTGCATAACTGAGCATTTCGTTTCAGACAAAGTCATGTTCCACTGTGCGGCCCATGATGCTATCTCATCAATAGTATGCTGAATAAGGTCGGAAATTTTGGGAACTTCAGCTCGAAATATTTAACCATTTCTTTGATAAGATTTTTTTCAAAAAGTTTGGAAGCGCTGCAAGTAAGAGAAATAGGACGAAAATTCGAAATGACGTTGTTTGTGGCTTTCGGTATGGGCTTAACAATGGCAGTTTTCCAAATTAAAGGAACTTTCCGAGTAAGAAGATTTTTGTTGAAAATGATAGTGAGAGCTTACTTGCAGCGCTTCCAAACTTTTTGAAAAAAATCTTATCAAAGAAATGGTTAAATATTTCGAGGATAACTCGTTGCTTGATCCATATCAAGCGGGCTTTCGTCAATCACGATCTACTTCCACCAAATTAGCAGAAACACAATCTTTCTATGTTTCTCTCACTTCAAAACGTAAATCTTATGACGCGGTATACTTTGACTTCAAGAAAGCGTTTGACTCTATTGACCATAGGATGCTCCTTCACAAGCTCTCAAATTTGGGATTTTCTAGTAATATAATTTCATGGTTAAGCGACTATCTTTCTGATCGCAAACAATATGTCATAGTTAATAGATCGCTGTCCGAACCAATTACAGTAATCTCAGGAGTGCTCCATGGCTCTTGTATCGGTCCAATCCTTTTCAACCTATTTATTAATGACCTGCGCACTGTAATTCCCCCCGAGATAAGGTACGGTATTTATGTTGACGATCTCAAAATGTCAGCTGAAGTTCCCAATTTTTCCGACCTTACTCAGCATACTATTGATGAGATAGCATCATGGGCCGCACAGTGGAACATGACTTTGTCTGAAACGAAATGCTCAGTTATGCACTATGGGCCGTTACAAACGCGTTGCCCACAAACTTCTCCCGCTTCTTATCACATTATCCTTGAATGTGTTCTGAAATTTGAGATCTGTGAAAAAGAATAAGTAATACTAGAAAAGATAAATTAAAGCCCTGCTAAATATTGTATTACAACAAGAAAACAAAAAAATACATCTCCAGCCAACAATAAAGCGTCGGACCGTTAAAATTGGATCCCAGGAAATAGCGGAAAAGTTTGCCGGTCCGACAAATTGGGACCGTTATATTTTCCGGACCGTTATAATATGTCTCGGACCGTTATTATATGGCCGGACCGCTATATCGCTCAGAGTGCCTGTTATTGAACTTTAACCAAACTGGTTTATTTGTGATCGTTCATGATACGGTAGCGAACGTTGATAAATTAGCATGAATTCAATGTGGAATTTAGTACAAACCCGTTTCCAAGTCTAATCATGAGCGTTCCAGGTGACTTCCTACACGCAAGACTGCGCGGGCTGCGGTCTCTGCCTCTCCACTGCGTACCCTGTGGATGAGCTGTGAACATCCATTGCAATCCATCACGATACTAAACACTTGCACAACCCTGGACTAACACTCATTTCATATATTTAACCAATCTATTCCCAGTAGACTTCCAGTGACCCTATTGGCACTAATAGGTATTATGCAGGATCGTGTTGGAGAGACAATCCATTGTAATTAATGTATGATAAATTTCTTTGAATGAGCACGTGTGGCAGTTGAAACATTTTTATCTTGACTATATCATCTGATTGATCTCAAATTGTGAGCTGCGTTCGATTCACACTCCACGGAAGATCATCTTGCAATGACACTGTGATTATTCATTCTTCTTTGTGGTCTACTTACCGCAAGTCCTTTCACATTTTCTCCTCCATTCGGTTCCCAGCTCACTCTCATGAGATTAGAATTGGAAGTGTATGTCACGTTACCTACTATTCCGGTGATACTGAAATATTGTTCAATTTCTAATTCAAACTATTCATACTTGTTTTGCAAAATGATCAATGTCCCCTGAGCCTACTCGGCAATGACCGGAGTTTACTCAGAAACGATTCAGTCAATCAATTCTAAGTCCAGTGCCTAGCATCAAATCTGGCTGTGGGAATATTTCCCTCCAGAGCGCAGTGATACGACGTATCCGCGTTGCACTAGCACCATCGAGACGAATGTCTCTTACCCAGTAAGCAAGGCAGCAGGGTGCCCGAGTAGTCTAGTGGTTAGAACATCTGCCCGTTAAGCGGAAGACGCGGGTTCGATCCCCTCCTCGGCACTATACCTTTGCTGTCTTGCAAAATGATATTCATTCTTACTTGGCAATCATGTCTCCGCCAAGGAACTTATCGTGGATCACCAGATGATCGCAGCAGGGGTTCGCTTCCAGAAGAATGATCTAAATAATTATTGCACGCAACGGGCAATTTTTCCGTACAATCAATATTCATCCACTGTCCTGCGGTTGTTGTGGTATCCATGGCGAGACAATCACCGATGCCCGGCTTTGGAAATCATGAAACACAAGAAACGATTTCGATGTTAACCTTATTTTGGGAAAACTCGTTTAAATCGTGCCGCATATTTATAAACAAAGGCACGTATCTGGATAGAAGTTTGTAAAGTCCCAAGCTGATCCATCCACCCATCCGTAGTCGTTTCCTTTTCCGGAGACGGTAGCTCCAAGAAATAGTCCGTTCACTGCCCCTTTCGACACTGCCAACCGACGAAGGAAAGAGTTTTCCTGAAATTGTAAACAGTTGTTTGTGCATTTTATTCAAAATTTTCAGCCCACTACCTGAAGATTGTGAATAGATGCGAGATTTGCCCCAAACAGCTTGCACTTTATCTGCGCGTCTTGCCAATTTTCAGCGATCGCACCGAGCTGGAAAAAGCGAAAGACGAATTAATCCGTTCTTTTAAAATTCCTGATTGCGAGAGGTAATATGCTATACATCGATGAGTGCAATACAATGAATTGTGTCATCTATGAGAGCGTGAATTGTGAGGATGTGAACAAACCAGGTAGCTAACACTATCATCACTATCGTAATCGAAACTCTCGCATTCATCGTTGAAAAAGGGTTGCCGCAGTGGAGTTGTGCAGAATATATCAATCTTTATTTGCTCGGTACTTGTAGATGATCCTAAAAAGTGTTTCCGTCAATCCCAATTTGTTCAGGAACTGCATCTCCAACGTGTGTTCTGCGGATACTTTTCATCCTCGTGTCATCACAGTCATCAGAGTGATATAATATGAGGCCGTTTGCGGCAGGATCAACAAGGCTTCAACAAGTGCCAGGAACAGGTTTAAAATAACATAGGCTCAAAAGTTGACCCTAGGGGTAACTTTCGATTATGAATCGATTGGTGGAGCCCGATTTTCGATCCGAGTCTTCTGAATCCCGGTACTACCTGACGTCGAATTTTCCAAATTCTTATTCTGCAATAAAAACTGGTCCGAAATGTGTCGGATTGGCCACAAATATCGCGTACCAGACCAGAATTTTGCGCTCGATCTAATGAAATTTTGAACGAGGCTCTATCTTTATCCGTTTTCGAGATACTGCCGTTTTTTTGACACAGGAAGTGGGCGCCGAAAACCCGCCAACAGTAGTAAGAGAATGTTCTCTTGATCATTTTGGTATATGGGGTTAAGGAATTTACCCAGACGAAAGTGGTTTTACATCGGTTTTTGTGCCGCCAACTCGCGTTTTTAGCGGTTTTGTAATTACAACTTTTTTGTTTCGTCTTTTCATGATCTCGCATGCATAAATTCTGTTTGAACGTGAAAAAAATACGCCAGAAAACCTATAGTGATGTTTTTTTTACGATTATGACTTTTTTGACCCAAAAAACACCTAGTTGGGGTCGAAAAAGTGATTTTCTCAAAATATACATCACTAAAGGTTTTTCTGACATATTTTTACACGTAGAAACCGAATTTTCGCATGCGAGATCATGAAACGACTAATCAAAAAAGTTGTAATTAACCGCGAAAAACGCGAGTTGGCAGCACAAAAACCGATGCGAAACCACTTTCGTCTGGGTAAATTCCTTACCCCATATACCAAAATGATCAAGAGAACATTCTCTTTCTACTGTTGGCAGGTTTTCGGCGCCCACTTCCTGTGTTAAAAAACGGCTGTATCTCGAAAACGGATAAAGATAGAGCCTCGTTCAAAATTTCATTAGATCGAGCGCAAAATTCTGGTCTGGTACGCGATATTTGTGGCCAATCCGACACATTTCGGAGTCCTAAATGGGTCGGATTGTTTTTTCGAAATGGGTCGGACCGAAATTCGGACCAGTTTTTATTGCAGAATAAGAATTTGGCCAAATCGACGTCAGGTCATACCGGGATTCAGAAGGCTCGGATCGAAAATCGGGCTCCACCAATCGATTCAGAATCAAAAGTTACCCCAGGGCCAACTTTTGAGCCTATGTTATTTTAAACCTGTTCCTGGCACTTGTTTATCCTAACGCAAACGGCCTCATATACAGAGCTCTATCGCCAGCCCCGCTCCTTTTCCCTCCACTCGATTTCCCTCGAAAACAGAAAAAGGGAGCACAAATCAATCACGCACCCAAATAATTCGCTCACAAACATTCGTGAAAATGATATTTTTATGGTTTTTTAGGCTTCGAAAAAACAATCCGACCCATTTAGGACTCCGAAATGTGTCGGATTGGCCACAAATATCGCGTACCAGACCAGAATTTTGCGCTCGATCTAATGAAATTTTGAACGAGGCTCTATCTTTATCCGTTTTCGAGATACAGCCGTGCGCCTTTCTCTACCTCTTGCAAAACATCACCTGCGGGCGGGAGTCGAACCCCCATTATAATGGGCATGGTGTCTGACTGGCATGCCGACGCAGGCAGGTTCGACTCCCGCCCGCAGGTGATGCTTTGCAAGAGGTAGAGAAAGAGCGTAGCTAATGGGCATGGTGTCTGACTGGCATACCGACGCAGGCAGGTTCGACCCCCGCCCGCAGGTGATGTTCCGTCAACTAATATCCACTCCATACTTATTATGTATTTCCAATTGCATTGCGCCTGTGCGTAGATAAATTATAAAATTATTGAAATTAGACATGCACTTGAATTGACGTGAATTGCTAAATAAATTTTAATTGTTGTTCAGAATGATCACCCGAACTGCCGATTTTCTTCTTGTCCGAGAGCATCTCGAGTACGTGTCGAACCAGAAAGTCGTGAGGAACTGCTTGAAGGAGTTCATGTCGGACGAGACCTTGCCTGAAAGGTGAAATTTTACAATCGAGATTTTTTTAACCAGAATCTGATTGAGATCATTGCGTATTTATCATTGTGTTTGATTGCACAGTTTTGGCATTCATATCGTCGAGTATCCAACCAAAAGCTCACCCTTCTTCACGAGATAATCGTGCATGAGCGAGAACGACTTCGTGGAAGACCAGGCAGTCAGAAGGTCTTGAAGGATGCTCCTGAATGATAGCAGTACGTTTTCCTTATATTTCTAGATTTGTACTGTTAACGGTACTGTTACTTATACCATACTGCACTTTTGAAATTTTATCAAGATCAAACGCACTTCTTGAATCCAGAGTTGTAATCGGCTTCATTCGTGCACACCTGGAAAGGGTGATCGTTAGTGCGTGTTTATTATACTTTCGATCGCCGATAGAAGATCAGTGTCACATGGCACGATCTCTTATCAGTAGCACACCACTGAGCAAATACGAAGAGGTCACTGGACCCACGATATCACAAGGAATTGGGTAATTGCAGACAAAACAGGGTTCTACAAATCCACACTAAATCTCGATCAATCGATAGTGACAGTTCACGATTTCAGAGTGTTTCCAAGCGATTTTCAGAAAAAAACTCACATCAGCGACGTAGATATTGTTGTCGTAGACCTTCTTCAGAGCTGCGTTGACGGGCTTGGTGAACAGCGACTCCGTCACGCTCGTCATGAGACTGAAAGCAATCGTGTGCTAGTGAAGAACGAGGTAACGTTTGCAAATATTGCGTTTTGATATGCATTTGATACCTTAATCCGAACTCACTTGGCGCCACTCGGTTTGGGGTTGCTGCCCAGTTTGCTGCCCCAGGCGAGTTTGTACTGCGAGGAAGTCGGCTTATCCGCGTCGCCCTTTCGCATGCTGTCCACTATGGTCTGCAATTGTTGGTTCGATATTACGTGGCTAACCTAGCTTGTCTGTGTATCATTATTCTGGTCTCTATTATGCGTTTCTCGATGCGAAACACACTAACAATCATTAAACAAACACTTTTTGATTGAAACCTACAACCCACCTAGAACTCCGCATCAGTCGCACGGCTCTCGTCCTTGAGTGGAGAGACAATGACCTTGACGTCATCGGCGACTGCGACACCTGATGGAGCCGAGAAGGCTACTGACAGACCTGCAACATACGTTTCCCAATAGTTTTTGGCATTTCGGATTCGGAATATTTAGGTAAAGCTATCACGTTTTTATTTGGGCGTTGTTCGCTGATTAATTCTAGTTTGACATCGGGTGGTTTTATCGGCACGTGGCACCGCAATCACTGATATATCAAGAATGCAACAAATGTATGTTTTTCTTGCCAAAAAGGACATTTTGTAGCAAACCTAATGTGTTGCTTACATTTCGGTGCATCTCACGCATTCACAGAATAAGATAAGATAGAGAGATACACAACTCACAAGTCAGTGCGACAACGGCAATCACCATCATGGTCAGAGCCTGTAATTGATTCAGTAAAAAATCGAAACATAAATCTGAATAAATGAAAGAAATCTGCAAGTGATCACGTAAAACGTCGCCGATCAAAACGCGATCTCGCGGGTTTTTATAGGCATTGAAGATAAGGCGGGAATCTCTGGTAGTATCGAGAATGATCGAGAATCGATTGGCCTTCAGCCTCCAAGATCAGGTTATTTTTATCATAAGCACTAGATGTTTCCAGCACAAAACTGTGAACTATCAAAAAATTATAATAGTAATTTGGAAGGATACAAGTAGCGCATTGGGATCAATATCAAATATGGAAAATTTCGTACAAATTACATACTGTTTGTTCATCAAACTTCGTAGTGTCATTTCTCTCTGCACGTAATTGTGTTGAATTATAGCCATGCGTCGTTGACAAATACCGTTTTATCAGAACATCAATACACTCTTACATAGTTCTTATCAATGAAGAAACGTCGAAGAGGCGCATCATTTCATTGAGAAAGCCAGTGACTGAACTACTTGTTCAAAAATCTACTTGAAAGTTCAAGAATTTGTTTTCTCTATTGATTCTTTGGATAATGCGCTGAATACAGACAACACTATCGGATACAGGGATCACATGATTACAAACTCGATTTCCTGAGAAAGAATTCGTGACATGCAATGAGAGCACGTCATAGACCCATAAAGGTTCACATCAGCCCCTCCCGATCTTATGACTGCGATCCTAAATTGACTATGATTTTTGGTGATTGAGTCTCAGTAAAAACATTCGAGAACAAAACCATACTGAGAGGCGTGGATCAAACGTTTCGAACCAAAACAAATCTAGTCAAAGATAAATTATGTGAAATAATTTACGATCTAAATTTCGAATTTGTATAATTTCGTCTTCCAAAATAAATTCATCTGGAAAGATCAAGCAACACTTCCTCTTCTTGATGTGTGCGCTCATAATTAGGGCTGGCAAATAAAGAGTTACGTGCTCTCTCGTCGACCGAGCGTCGTAGAGAGTGTGCAAAATGCATGCATAGTCGCTCTTCATTTGCCAGCCCCACCCATAATTGGTCAACCCAGAGGAAGAGATCAAAGTTTGAGAATCTCCATTTGGGAATGCCGCCAGCGTAGGTGCGCGTCCAATGAATTCTTCATCAATTATTCGGTTGGGATACGTAAGCTGGCTCTACCCGTGGCTCTACCAACATGGAGACATGCGAGAGCCGAAGGGATTTCTAGCCCAAGTGTGGAAGCATATTACCCCCAGGAATGTATACATGCAATATACCTTTGGTGAGTTATTCATCGTAATATGCATACAACTCTTGAAAAAAAATGCAATAGAACTTTTAACTCAACACATATATATTGTGCATGATTTTATGGTAAATTGGCACCTTTAAAAATATTTTTTATTTAAAATAATGAGCCTTCCAGAGTCCGACTGGGATAAACCCGGCAAATCCAAGAGGGTGAAATATTAACAGCGGCCGGTGCAAGCACACCCACGCATGCAAGGTAAAACCGATGCTGTGAAATTCTTTTTTTGTTGTTTGTAAATCAACAGATTTTTGCAGATATCTCGCTTTTCGATTTTCATATCCTGCTTTTCAAGCATCAGTGAGAGTCGCAGATCTTTACAATCCACTTTATTGCGTCTTTCAGCACATATTCATTGAAGCCGAGCAATCCGTATACGAGATCTCGGCTCCACTCACGTTTTTCACTGTATTCAGTCTTCCGGTTTTCATTCTGGTTGTCGCGTTTTTCTTTATTACATGGATTATCAAGAAGCTACAAGCCCTTCCAACATTCCAAAGTAAAGGTTAAAACTACACATATCGCAAAAATAACGGATACAAACATATTTTCAGCCCAAATCTTCAACTTGCGTTTCAATTGTCAAATCATCTTCTCTATTGGGTTTGCATTTCTCTTTTACTTCTATAATGCGGTGTTCAACGGAAATACAATTTTACGTCAATCTCATCATACGTAAGCTTCTTTACAACTTGCTGAATACATAGAATGGATGCACATTTGAGCATGTTTAAAGAATTGAATCTTGACTTACAATCTGGAAAACGGTCGTTATTAACCACACCATCGTCGTATTTATTAGATCATAATGAGGCAAGTTTCAATTAGTGTGTTTATGCCATTAATTTCATATTTCAGAGGTTCATGATCTTTGGAAACACAACTTATTCCGAATACACCGAACAGGATTTTGTGACGTTTTTACAAAAGTTGTGCGACAACAAAACACACTTCGCAATCGGTGGAAATCACTTGCTTCACTCCACTAGCCTACTTGCGAGGCCATGTCAACTACGAACGTTTGCTAACTCTTAGAGAAACATAATGCCATAGCTTTTAAGAATTTCACTACCCGATAACATGCCTGAGAGGTTTCGTGACGGTGGATTTCCTCTGGTGTTCCTTATCTCTCGGCAAGCTCCTCGAAAGTTAACGGAAAGCATTGACCAAGTTCTTCTTCGGCTATTCACGCAAGAACGAGTGAGTTTTCCTACTCGAAACCACTTGCATGATTACAATTGCAGGTGGAAACATTGTGGACTAGACGTTATGTTCGATCTCTCAAATACGCTTTTACTGACACACCTACACTAATCGCCATTAATTATACACAAATGAGGTTTGGGTACAGATATATATTATGAAGGGACAAAACGATTTAGCCTCCTCCGACTTAAACTGATAGCTCGTGCGAGAAGTAATTGGCGACCGAAACCGACTGTTGCTAGAACGAGCCAACATAGAGATTGGGGAATACCAGCGTGACAGTAAACGGGATGAGAAAACTATCAAAACGTTGGAGAAGCAGGTTGAACAACTCGAATTGGAGATTGAACACCAAAAGAAGCAGAATGAAGAAATGGTGAGTTCCATTTGATTTTATTCCGAGTTCCAATGTTCATTCAGAAATTGGTCATCGAGAAAACCAAGGAGTTATCTAGCGCGTCTCCTAACGCTGATGAGAACTCCCATCAATCAAAGAAAATGTATGAAGAAAGCCTCTAATTTATTTCACAGCTATCCTCAAATTTGCATTCATTCATTTCACACATCGTTTTGCAAATTTTTGCAAACATTTTACGTTTCAGGAAGAATCTCTCGCACAGCTCATTTCTGAGCATCATGATTCTATCTCGATGATGGATAATTCTGTGGAGAGTAATTCTAACGAGAGCAAAGGAAAAGAAATGAAGGTATCATTAGCTGTCTTCTAGAGTCATGTTGAATGATAATATAATGTCTATAGAATTCAGTAAATAAATACGTATATCTTGCTGGACGCTAGAAAGTGTGCTCTAGCAATTAAACTTTAAAGTTGTTTAATTTTAAATGTTGCACTGAAAAATGTTCAAGGTTGAGAGATTTCTTCTTTCGTTAACAATACGATTGCAGAAACCGGTAGTGATGATGAAAAGGAAGAAGGACACCAAGATTCGACGATTGTTCTCCTCATGGGGTTCTCCGTCCTCGGAGAGGAATGAATTCCCTCCCGGCTATCGAGTTCGCATTATTGGAAGACCTGCGACGGATGCGAAACGATTCCACATCGACCTTTGCATGCGACCAAAAAAAAATAGGATATAGATTATGTGCGATAAGATTAGTTTTCTTATAGTTTTGCAAGTGATTGTTTACAGGTTCTAGTGAACGGCAAGCGATTCACTACCTTCGCTGAGCGAAAACCAAGCAACACAAGTGCAACCATGCTAGAAATCGGTGGCCAAGTCACAATCTACTCGATTGATGTGTTCAAATGAAGTCAATGTTCTTCATAATATCGATAATCAATAATCATCCATCCAAATGTTTTCGATAAATATGTTCTAATCAGGCATTTTCGACTTTATTCATGTATGGAATAATATCTCTCGCTTTTTCAAGAACCGCTAAAACTCATATTTTTTAAACACATTTTTTAACCCATTGATACTAGCAAAACCCATTGGTACTTGCGATAAGCATGCGTGAATCAGTTTTTTTTGTTTTTAATCGTCGCCAAAAAGCTCTGCCACCTGTTTAATCTGTCGAAAACTCGCGAGAAAAGTTCGACAGTTTCTGGCCACCTTTTTTCGCCTCCGTTTTCACATTGTATTGACTTTCCCTTTGTTTTTTTGTGTTTATGTGGAGGAGAAATCGAATAGACTATATTTAAAAAGTTAAAAACAAAAATAAAACTCATAAATAATAAGAGGAAACTATATAGAAAGAAAAAAAAACTATTTAGAAAACTATTTAGAAAGAAAAAGAGTTCAAAATTACTAGGATTTTCTATGAAAACAACAGCTCGCAAGAATCTTTCGTTATTACATGCTCTCTTACACTTTCGCGAGGTTTCTGTTTTCTCGCGAGCTTTTCATGCAGAAACTTGCGAACTTTTCTCGCGAGTTTTCGACAGATTAAACAGGTGGCAGTGCTGCATCATAGATGAGGGGCGAATTTACTCGGAAATATTCAAAAAATAAGAATGAGCATTTTAATATCTTTTTTATCCGAAATACAGAGTCGATAAAAAGAGTTGCTCCCAACCTTGATCGATGGTTGTGAAAAAACGATACGGGGGCGGGGCCAGACAACTAGTGATCCACAATCGAGACCGACTTTCGTAAATTCGCGTGCTCTCTCGCCGGTCAGAGAAAGGAGAGAGAGCATGCTAATTGAGGAGACGCTTATCTGGAATTCGCATCACTACAGAAGTGAAAGGGATATTGACTTGTTCAGGTGTTTTATCTATTGTGTAACACATTTCATCTCCTTGGGTTGGTTCTTGATCTTCTTTTTGCTTTCGAATCCGATTAAAAAAATAAAGTTTCAGAGAAAATCAAATGAAGTAAAAATGAAAATTGAAATAAATATGTCGAAGATACGCTGCTGTACTTTCTTCTCACCATTATATCCAGCCATAATTCATTTTTATTCTCATTTAATCGAGTACAATTCAATCGTCGCGGGTCTTGTATGGAAGTTTGTGGCCATGGTACATATCCGGTGTCGCAATAGCAATGACAATCTTGTATTCTGTCAGTGGATGATTCCTCGTAACCTCGAAAGCAACGCTCTAGATTCCATTTTGCATTACGTACTGGTAGGGTGATGAAAAATCGTAGTGACCGATCGTGTATACCTGAAAAGATGTGTTCTAAATTGTTGTCTTCAAATTCGGATTAATACACGCTCTTTGAGCGATTTCGACACTAATTCTCATGGTTAATCTTCAATTCGACTCTGGACAGAGAGGTGTCCTTGATGCTCTGAAATTAATGATTTTATGGATTGGATTATAACATCAATACTAGTGATGACAGATCGGAACTAGACTCTCCTCAGTTTGCGTGATCTCTCGTTTCTCTAACCGGCGAGAGAGCACGCGAATAGAGGAGAGTCGGTTCCGATTTGGCATCACTAATCAATACCCCTAGCACCAACGACGGCGATTGCAAACATTGCGTACCTGGTAGAAGAGACAGTAGTCAGCGAATTCGACTTGTGTCAGGATCAGCGTCGTTACGCCGGGGAAGAATGGCATCGAGTGAGATCGAGAGAAGAAGGAGGACGGCAGGGTCACTGGCTCCTCCGGCGGCTGAATGATACCATTATATTCACTCATAACATGCGCCTTTACGCTCAATCTCAGTTCATCGAATCGAGTCATTATGCACATTTTAAATAATTATACATACGATCAGTTCGAGTTGGGATCGAGGTCGCTGCGCGGTCGCTTGTTCTCGATGTAGATCGACGGACCTCCGATCGTTCGCAGAATCTCAATCACTTTCGCTCCTTCTGGAGACATCACTTCGATCTGAAATGAATCACTAAACACATTTTTTATAAAGCATGCAACTGTAGAACACGGGCTATATTCAATTTCGAATAGCATACATAGAACTTTCTCAAGAATAAAAAGTCCGAACATTGCGGATCCTGAGCTCACCTCGGCGCATACAGATCGAGGCTTGATTCTCTGGAGAAGGACCAGCGGGACGTCGTCTTCTTGGCCTCTCAGTTGCAAGCAGATCGCGTCCGGATCATCACTGCAACCAACAGCTATATATCCGTAATCGTTACAAGTCTAATTTATTTTTTCAGTAATGTGTGAAACTCAATGATGATGATCTCACGTGAAGGGAGTGACCATCTGTCCCGACGGCATGGTGAGAGAACAGCTTGAGATTCTTGTAGCCCACCAAGTATGTCTCTCACAGGTTGCTGCTCGTCGGAACTCGAAGATAGTCTGGAATGAGTGCACTTTACGATAAATACATCATATGAACTATTAGGCAGATCGGACAGGGAAAGAGTTGCTTCAGTGAAACGACGACGATTACGTAAATTTGTATTAATAATTCGATAAATTGCATACCTTTGTCACGACGCTGCTCCTAGTGCGCCTTGCGAGGCCTTCGTTGGGAACAGCCTATAATGGCTAGAGTTAGATTTTTTTAAAATACAATAATATTTTAAAAACCCATTTTAACACGTTTCCAACAGAGAGGAACAAGCGAATCAGTGTTTTTCATCGGATTCAATACGTTTCAAACGCATTTTTCGATACGCACTCGACTCACGATGAGATTCTTGTGTCGAACGACCACGTGCGAGAACGACTTCGGGACGGCATCCAATCTGGAAATAGGGAGAATTTAGAAGTACTATCTATCTATTCTGCACATTTTTGTGTCGGCTAGAGCACTAAGGACGAGAGAACGTACTACAACTGGAGAAATGGGTGCTTACCTGGTAGTTCTCATCTCGACTTCGTGCAATCTTTTGCACACCAAAGAAATCATCAGTCGACTGGGAAGGTCGAGAAGGGAGAGGATCGGCTTGAGGTAACGAGTCAAGAGTCGGCTGAGAAGAAAAAAGATCAGATAGTTTCTGATCTAGCCACGAAGTGTGAACAATGAGCGTTTCTTCCGGGAAAATGGCAGTAAATGAAGACCTACCGGAGTCTCAGAAGCCTCCTCGGCCGACGATGAAGTGTCCATGCAGCCTGGAGTAAGGAAGCAACTTAACTGTATAATAACAAACAACGTAAATATTTCGTCATCACAATGCAATTGGGAGAGCTTCAGTACCTGAGGATGGAGTGAGGGGAGAGGAGGAGAGGGAAGAACCACTCCCGGAGAGGCGAATGAGTGGAAATGAGAGGAGAATGGAGAATGCATTCTGCTCTTCTTTCATTTGCAAATCAGAGATGCAAATCGAAATGGACTATTGACGATTATTAGATTACGATTGCGTTTGTCAATAAGATCTGATAAACATGTTTTCAGTTCATTTTTAGAGCTATCTTCAGGTACAAAGTTATCAAAATAAAGTCCGGAATCTGCTCATCCACCCATCCCGTTCTGCGTATCAATGAGATTGAAAGAAAAAATCAATCAGCGAAGTTTACGCTTGACTTTTCTCGGCCGGGGTAGCCGCTGTTTAGCGAATAGAACACTAAAGTATCACGATAGCTGCAGTGGTGGGCGGTGATAGATGAGCGAGACGGGCTAACCTTGAGCTGATATCGATGTGCGATTTGTCAGGGACGATTTATCTTTCTCTTCTCAGCAATAACAACCTACTTCCTTCTAGAGCTCACCTGGTTCAACGAGGGCGGTTTGAGTTTTGCACTCTGACTGGTGCGGCGAAAAAAGGAAAGAGGAAGTTTAGTGATATAGAGCACTGTCAGAAAGAGCATGACTCCAGTACCGAAGGCAGGCGGTATGTGGACTAACGGGGCTTGTGGGGCTTGATTGGCTTGTGGACTGACTACGCATACATAATATTTGGCATGATGAAATTGGTAACAACTGTTTTTTATTTTGAGAACAGACGCTTTAAAGATGCCGAAGTCAAAATATTTTGAATTGCTAAGTGTGATTGCATCTCGCAATTCTAAAGAAAGAATAATATTTACTATCTCGTGTTCGAACCTCACATACAATTCAGTATTTATTCATTTCAAAACAAATATTAATTCCTAGCAATCATTTATCCTCTAAATCACTCCTTCTTAGTCTTCTTCTCCTCTTTCTTGCAGCACTTGAACCCGCAGCACTTCGTTGCGATACAACACAGGACCTGCAAAAGGATGATAGAAGAATGATCAGAAATGTATTGTGAAATATGAAGAAAAGCGATTAGCAATAAGAAAAGAGTATCATTGACTGACCTTCTTCGTGAGGTAGAGTGAGAATAGAGCGAGAGCGATAAATGCGGAAATGATATCCTGCAAAATCATGGAGTATTTAGTTTTTAGCAGCACCCTGTCGCAAATCCTGCAATCGGATACCAACACAAGCAGAAACGTATTGCTCCTTACAGTTGATATTATTTTTCAAGAGATTCAAATGCCTCACCAGGTTGTGATACTCGATGAAGGTCATGTCGTAAGACTGAGGGCGGAGGGCGCGAGATGGACCGTATTCCGCGGCGAACTCGATCGTCCTGAAATTAATTACAATTAATGCGTGATAATTAACGATGTAATCTGCAAGAGTAAACGCGACTCTATCGAAAGCTCGTAATATAAAAGGCCGTGCACAATTAATAGTGAAACACTTACTTGATGAGCTGTTCCTTCGACGAGAAGGGCTTCTTGGCCAGCATTTTGCCCACTCTAGCGGCGTTCTTGCGGTAGCTGAAATAATGAATTCGTGTATTGTCAATCCAGAAAAAGGATTGTAAATTTGGAACTTAATTGTCTCTAAAAATTGAGACGATAAAAGGTTGGAAATGAGCAGGATATCACATACGAATCATTTCCAAGCACATCCTTGATAGCGGCGACAACGACTTCCGGTTTGTGGAGGTCGAACTTGTCGATGACCTGAAATAAAAATAATGTAATTTCTTGAACAATCGATTGTTTTAAAGCTTGCTCTTCACTAGCGCCAGTAATAGGCACTCATTAGCAGACTGATTCTCTGTATGCGGAATATTCACTCTTTTTATGTTGAAGTTTCACAGAATATTAATAACCTTTCCGAATCCATTGTATTGCATCATTCCAGCGTTTCTCATCTGGTCACCGAAGATCGGAATGAAAATACCTGCGTCTCTTTGATGATGATTTATTTTTTTCAACGAAGAATGCGAGCTTTGTCTGTTTTTGAGTGTGTTTTTATGAAGTAGGTTCACTGAAACATATCCGTTCCGGGCCTAATTGTGGACCTCTAGAATGAGACTACAATCGTCACTATTTTTGTAGCGAAAGATTCGTGTTTATTGGATAAAAATAGTTCTGGATTCTCACCTGGTTTGCCTCTCAGCGCGGTTTCCTGGGTGCTGCCCATGCCTCCGTGAGTGATGAAGAGGGTAATTCTGTCATCGTTGAGGATATCATTCTGAGGCATCCACGACGAGAGAACGAGGTTGGGAAGAGCGGCAGAGGCGGCCTGAGTATTGATGAATATTTTCATTGAATTTTAAGTTTCTGTTTCTGCGTCTAATATGATCTCATCATAGACAGATACAAATCGAAGCGCTTACCGTTCCAAATTCGTCCTCCGGATGCTCGTATTTCCAGATGAAAGTGATTTCAGGGAAGCTGCCGATCGTCTAAAATATATTTATTCGTATTCATATTTCCGTTTTTTTCAGTGCCAACTATTAAAGTTACTTCAATTCAAACATACCGTAAGGATGGATTGCTTGATGTCATTTGCGAGGTACACGGACTTGGCGACGGATCCGAATGAGAGAAGAATGTTCTTGGAGCGACGAGAGAGCACCTCGTTCCAGTACTGGAAAACCCTATTTTTGATTCTGATATTTATTTTTTAAATTGGAATCTTTGGGATGATGACATTTGCTGAAATCGTGAGTGTTTGATTATCGCTAAAATATGTCTCACATACGGCTAAAATTGGAGATTTAAAAAAAATTAAAACTTTCAAATGATACCTCATTGAGCGGCTTCGGTGCATTGGCGCCGATTCCTCCGATGGGAATGACTCTGTTCAGAGTGGGAGCAGCGAAGTCGATAAGAGGCTCGGAGTTGGTGAAGGTGTATGCGGCGTGAGAGGAGATTTCCTAGTGAGTACGCTAATCATGAGAGCATTGTTGCTCTTGCCCCCCCCCCCTCTCCAAAAGATGGCATCTTGATGGGAAAATATTTATCACAGAAACACTAAAAACACGACAGTATCTCGTTCCGAACCTGCACCGAGGGGTATTCAGCGCCGAATTTGTCTTGGTAGAGCTCGTCGATCTGAGAAAATACGATTTAAAAAAATTGTGATATCTCGTATGCTTCACATTCCTCTCGAATCTTTTCAAATAAAAGAAGAATCGATTCTGGCGCTGCATCTTTTTCAAAACAACAACCTCAACTGTTGTAGCTCAGTACTGCCGTTTCGAGAGACAGTACCTATAGTGCTACAGTATCCACACGTCTTACCATCCATCTTCCGGGGTAGAAGAGGGCGTGGATCAGAATCTCAGCGTAGATGTTCTTGGCGCGATCGAACATCGAGTGCACGTTGAGAGAGGTCATGTACGAACCTGTGAATGTCTGATATTAGAGAACGCAATTCTTGGCTTCTTATTGTTGCTGTATTTCGAAGTCCCAACATGATAAATGAAATGTGTTTCACGTTCATATGTAAATGTGATCGTTTTGTGAATTGCTAGTGAAACTGTGCGTTTTGTTTCAACAACAAAAACTAAAACAATATCATAATAAAACTGACTGGGATTGTAGCTGAGTGATAGCGGTACTCCGAACTCCTCGAACATGAAGGAGAAGGGAGAGGAACCGGAAGAGGTGATGAGAGACTTGGGCTTGACCAGATGCGAGTAGGCTGGAAATTAATGGATCATTCAATTATGCGTCCTTGTAACGCTCCAGTATTCACTATGAACCACTAATATAAGTTCAAAAAGTCAATCTATGTATGTACAGTAAGTTGGATTCTTTATTTAAAATAATATGCCGAAATATCTCGGATTCTTTGAACTTGAAGACTCGTGCGGATCATGATAAGTCATTGCATTCCTTCCAGTTCGTTTCAGGATACTATCATCAGCAGTTGATCGCCACTAGGTCAATTGATCAGCTGTCTTGATTGAGTAAAACAACATAATTTTGTTGAACTCACCGACTCCACACATGTCGAAGTTCTCCACGATCATAACGTCGAACTTCTCGGCCTAAAATCAATTGATTGTTTTTCCTCGTTCCTAACATTTTCTCAAAAGCGAACGAAAAATAGCATCATAAAAGTTCCTTCTCACAAACAAACTATTGTCAAAATTGAGCGTCATAGCCCTTTCGAAATTCAACATGGTTGGTACCTGGAATTTCTTCAAAATCTCGGTCTCTTCGAGGACCGCGCGGCACTGGAAGAGGAACTGGCTGGCGAACACTTTAGGCATCTGAAAGTTAAAAAATCATCGATAACCCGAAATTTATCTTTGATGCTGCATTTTTTTTTATGACAGCACCCATGCCTCGATACATACTAGGTGGGCATGATATCCAATTCTCAGGCGTTTAGGTGTTTGTCCGACTTACAAAGAGTAAGATGATGGGGTTGAAGTTGTTCATGGTGAAGAAGTCCGCCTTGTGCTCCATCATCGAATCGATCAGCTGCAACCAGTTACAATAGTTCGAAATAGGGTAATTGTCTCTTCATTTCGCACAGTCTCTCGTCTCTCTGGTGTGAGAGCACGCGAAATGAAGAGACAATTACCCGAATTTCGAACTCTAACAGTTACCAATAATTAATTTATTAGCTCTTTTATTCCATATTGAAACTAGAACAGTCTTTTTTCGAAATTTCAATATTATTCTTGACCGGTCTATCAAACAGATAGGCAAACAGGTAGTAGCGACTGACATCTTTGGTGTCCTTGGCCTGAGGGACCAAGACCTTCTTGCTCTTGCTAGTTCCGTCCTTCACTTCGGGGTCGATGATCGGGATGAAGGAGGTCTGAAAAAAAGTATTGTTCTCATGCTAATAAGCCAGTACCAGTATGATTATCTTCATTTATTTTGCATTTTTTGTACCTATGCAAATATCAACGTACGGATGCGTAACCGAATTATGCAACGCGAATGAAACTCATCCTATCATATTTATTCTAGTGTTCGTTTCCGATAATGTGTTGCGTAATCTCTCAAGAAATTGTGGTGATGATCTGAGGATATTAATCTTTTGAATCGAGTACAAACGTTCTGGTAGTCACAATCTTCACACACTCTCACACCGATTTTAATTCTTATCTTACACACTCACTCTGTTCTGAGAATCGCGCACACGCGAAACAAAAGGACCGTAGGGACACCTTTTCCGGGCACAATAATAACGTCACGATGTTTTAGTGAACGCGATAAGAGGCGACTTTGTTTTTCAAAGTAATAACGAATCCAATAACATCACGTTAATTACACAACGAAAATATCGTCGTAAACTTTCGTTCGATGAGTTGGAATTTTTACGCTGCTTGAATCAAAGTTGCAGCAAGTTTAAATCGCATCCGGGCTGCCGTGTGGTCCTTCACTCACCACATCATGTCCGGCATCGACAAGGATATCCGCGATGTTTCCGAGGAAATTGGAGTGAGAGTGGCCGTACTGAAAAACTAAAATATGTATCCGTCTAGAAGTAGATACATGTCAATGAACCCGTTGAGGTGAAGGTAATCAGCTACCTGTGAATTGTACACGAGGATCTTGTGGGATGTGATGGCTTCGAATGAGAGCGCGAAGAGAAGAACCAGAGATAATATCCGCATTGTGAAGCTGTAAATGGAGGTCAAAGTTATTTAACGAAAAAATAAGCAAACTATATGAATATAAGAGGACTAGGTAAGTTTGATAACGAAACGACTGTGAATGAGAGACGTCCAACGTAAAAAGGTTATTTTTTATTTTCGCTTGATTCTAGGAAAGACGAAGAAACGAGAATGCTCCGGGCGTTGACGAAATGAAGTGATGGAATCATTCGAGAACGACAAAATGGCAATCTCGACAACTGTCATTGTCGTTATCAAATGTAGTGATAAGAAGGGATCTTTCAGAGGTCCCAATCTATAGTCTAAAGGGGTAAAACCGTGTTGTGTGCTGGGCTACAATGATGCAACCAGGCACAACTGAGCTTACACTCCGTTATACGCCAGTGTCTAGAATGAACATCACTGGTGAACAGGATCAACAACTGAAAATGACTTCATTAGCGATAAGATAACAAACAGATTCGAAATCCATATGGGATAGATTAGAAGCAATTTTACCCCAGTGGCACAGAAGACACAGTAGTATCGAAAGAGTCATAGTGGTATCATTGATACTGTTATCACTCATGTCTGCGTGAGGGATCAAGGAATGAGAAGAAGAGGAAGAGTGAAGGAGGTGCGCAGTCCATCTCAAAGTCCATCCTAGGTCACGAGAACAGTCTCGAGTTTTCAATGTTTTGATTCCGAAGGGCGAAAATAGTGCATGATCAATTTATCATTCAACCTAATCGGTCATTCTAGAACAAACTAGAATTGTACATCATTATTGGAGTGCTGTGATCGGAATCATTACAGTTCTCCGCATATGAGAACATTAACTTTTTCTTCGGAATAATTGTGAGTAGCTCCTGGTGTTCATCAGATTTGGAACTAACAGCAACTGAGGTTTTATGGAGCAAAGAAAAGACACAGATTAATGAGACGAAGGTTGTATCTGTGATAATCGTCTAAAACCTTTAAAATCTTCTTTACGTGAAGGTTTTCGAAAAGAAATATACACTACAAATATGAAAATCTATAAGTTTTCAAAGTTATTTTGTTGGGCGGTCTCGTTTGCTCAATCATTCCAAAATCAAGCGTCAGAACAAATCGCGCTTATTCTAAACATCGATTATTGCCACTGACTAATCTTCTCACAAGCATCAGTAGTTTTGTAGCGATTTTCCGTATAAAAAAGCGCACTAAATGCTATCATTGGATCATGCTCGCTCTCCTCTTTTTTCTGATCTTTGTTTTCCTGCCGTTGATCTACTCACTGATTCCAATGACATGCTCCAAGAGACACGAGTCTATTCACATTTATACCTTCTTATGGCGACTTTCAGCAAGCCAAAGCAATGCAACCTCAACTCGCTACCTATTCCGACCAGAAAATTCTGTCGTATTTTGAAGTGACGTTATTATGATGAATCGACAGTGAACATGTTCAGACCTGTTGAAGTCGAATCGCTTCTTGCGCTGCCAAACTGAACCCTGACTATCTATTGATGTCGTTTCGGTTTTCGCCTGTCCTCATTCTGTACACTCTCTCGTTGCTCTGACCTGGGAGATATGTGTGGAATGGAGAGAGTCAAACCCGAAACGACGTCACTAATACTGAACCGAGCAACGATATAATTCTCGCAATCACGTGCACGGCAATTCCGTAATACGATGTTGTCAATCGTGTAAGCCGTCCCACTTTGAAACCCGGACTGGATGCAGTCATCATTGATGCAGTCATCCAGCGCATCTATCTGAAACTAAATGATCAGAGATGCTAAAAGACGTATACATATCTGTTCAATCGTTTCGAACTCATTCATATTGGTTTATAGAAGTTGTTCAATGATTGAATAAAAAGCTCACGATTTGTAAAACAACATTTTGATAAACAACATTTGATGAATTTAATCAAACAATTCACTTGTTGCAATACAATAGGACTTGTTTCATTGAACTATGGAGGAGGATGAGCACTAGTGATCGAGCAAATTCACTGATACATCCATCCGGCTGCAGCTGCAGCAGTCAGTACAGCAATCAGCAGTGAGGAGCTGGCTGCAGGGTTGCAGAAGTCGGTTGTGCAGCAATTCGCTGATCCGAAGAGATCGGGAGTGTCGTTTACGCCTTCTTTCTGTAAGATATCATTTGGCCAGCTTGCGTTGGTATTTCGCCTGTGAGCAGCAGATTATTTTTCCGTTGAATGAACCAGAGACACAATTAATCCCTGCTCGCTTTAAGGCATCGCTCTTTTGTTGTTTGTCAGTGAAGTCTAAAAATACATATTAAATAATAAAATGAGATGAAAATCAAGCAAGGATTTTTTCAATGTATTTTACTTATTATATTTGAGGGGGCCATACCGTGCACACAGTCGAAAAGCCGTTATCCTCATCACCATCGCAACCTCTCTGTTGTGCAGTCTGTTCGCCATAGGGACTTCCCGGGCGGTTGTCTGACGTCCACTAAAACATCGCAAGATAATAATTATAACATAATTATAGCATTACCGTCATGCAGAACTTATCAGCGCCTTTGGGACAGGTCCCCTTCACTACACCAAGTCCCGATATGTCCTCTCCATTCACAGTACCGCTGTAGTAGCATTGGAGTGCAATGGAGAAGGGAAGCACTAGAAGAACGAGGAGAACGAATCGCATCGTTACTGCAAGCACGATTATGTGCATGTAAAAATTTTGAAATTTGTAATTGAGACTACTGTAGTACTATAATGACGGAAAATAGTGATTGATAAAGACAAAATTAATGAAATTACGGTAGAGGAATCACGCTGAAACCAAGCATTAAACACCGTATTGGTGCCTTATCGAACGATCATCGACTATTTGTAAGCAAGAAAGCGCTGATATGAAGACACTATGGTAACATTTAGTGATATCGATTAGGATTTCTGCTCTCTTTATTTCACACACTACCTCGTCTGTCTGATCGGAGAGAGATTGAGAAATAATGAGAGACAAACCCGAAAAAGGAAAGGATGCAAACGACACTTCAATTGTTTCAAGCGGCGTTATCATAAAGCTGAGAGTGGAAAAAGCAAGTGGTGATTGGTCGGGTAGTGAGGCATTAAATCAAGATCTTCGCAAGTACTAGTGTATTCGATGTTGCTGAAAATTTTTTTGATTTATCGGGTTGAGGAATAAGTAACGCTCGTTTTTCCAATTTCAGATTATCACCTCTCCCGTCTTTCTAAATTGTGCAATTATATTCCGGTTTTTGATGATCGATAAGGGCTTGGATACTCTCTTAAGCGCACACTATATCATATATCTCCGATCATTTAGGCGATCACAATGGCTGGCTCAATTCAAAGTTGTCGCACCTCACCCTGAGATTTTGACAGGTCAGCACTGAGGGAAGAAGAATCATTGAGCCACAATTAAGCTGCAGTAGTAAAGTATCATGGTTATACATTACACTGATGATATTCAGAGGAATATCCAAGTAAAGGCCTGTGTGAGATATGCGCCTAACGAGAGTGTAGGATTTTCAGTTACTGACCGAAAGAAGTTTTGCTAGCCGCGTTTTCTTAGCAATAGATCTAAAGACCTCATTTATGCTTGAATGTGGAGTACCTTTCCTGTTGAAAATATGGACGAATTTTGCTAAGTGTGGAGCATTCTCTTTATGAGTTAAATTGCTCTTAAGTCCGATATAGAAAAAACAAGCCTCGAAATCGACATTTATTGCTATTTCCTGTAAACCGTACTTGAATGTAAGGCCTTAGATGGTTAAATGGACGAGCAACTTTTGCACTATCATTCACCAAGTGGCCACAATTATAGAACGGCTACTATGTCTTGGGTATGGTTTAATCCAAAGTCCTCAAAACACGCATTTCTTTTGATTCCGTCACAAAATAATATTTTTGGAAAACTGTTATTTTTCAAATAGGAGCATAAGTAGCACCAAATGTTTACAGTGATAATATAGCTCCATAGTGAGTGACTGGAGCGCACTAGTGTATAGGCCAGCACCTTCGATCCTCAAGGTAGACAAATAAGTTAAGTGAACTGCAATTTTTCACGAACGTTCCCCTTGAAACGTCTATAAAAATACAACAATGAATCGAGCACCATTCTCACTTCACCATGAAAGAGGTGTAGTATCGGGCTGCTCACCTGAGAATGTGTGAATTTACCGAACAGTTTCCACGTTAAATTAAACAATTTCGAAAAAAATCTAAAATTTTCGAAAAATATCAGGTATATTGAAATCTAAATTTCTCTCCTACACAGGAAGCGTGATATTTCTAATAATAACGGCTATGATACTCGAGCATACCCTGAAAAAATGCTATAAAGTCAGCTCGTTTAGATTTGATTGGCGGGAGATATATGAGCCCAAACACGATGCTCAAAAACGAGCGTTACTTATTCCTCAACCCAATAGTTGTCTATCAGTAGGAGGTTTAGAACATCATTTTCTGAATTAGACATGCCATATTCACGCAGCCTGCTGTTTCGGGTTTATGGTCGCTGAACATTGATTAATAATTCACAAAATTTGTAGAAATTCTTGATGTAACTGAATTGCTTGATATTGGGAATTTAAAATGAAACACGGTTCGGAAATATGAGAAACATTCTGAGATTTTGAACAAATATCAACACATGCCTGGAACTAGGTGCAAAAGTTGATTCGAGGAATTGGCTTCATATTACCACTGGTGGTAGTACTCGGTGAGGTAGGCAGGTGAGCCATCTTAGGACTGACCGCGACGCATCCGAAGCGCGTGAGGGCGCGCGAAATACAAATTTTGACGAATATTTAAAAATTCATTTTTCACTCAGTTTTTCACGAATCGATTCGAACTTGGTACCAATAAATTCCTAAATGCATGGACATCATTTCATGTGTTGGGTGAGGTCCAAGAAAGTTTCAGCTTCATGACGAAATTTAGAAATGAATATTTAATTTGACACTTAAATATTGATGGAACCCCGGCGTCAGAGATTTTATTTTAAAATATGTTAGATAATGTAAATATGAATATATAATTATAAAAAAATTGAGAAAATTGCGTACCTAAAGCTCGAGTTTTGCGAAAAACTGATTTGGTGTGCTGCAAATATTTGAATTTCTTCGTTTTGACGGCGTTCCCATGCAAGCAGAGATACGAATAATTGCCATAAATCTTGCAAGAATTTATTGATTCGATCTATGAATAGGAAATTAGAGTTTGCAAGGTTCTGAAGAAAAAAGTTGTTGTAGATGGAAATTCTATCTCCAATTTGAGATGTAGATCTACAAAAATGATTTTCTTCAGAATCTTGCAAACTCTAATTTCCTATTCATAGATCGAATCAATAAATTCTTGCAAGATTTATGGCAATTATTCGTATCTCTGCTTGCATGGGAAAGCCGTCAAAACGAAGAAATTCAAATATTTGCAGCACACCAAATCAGTTTTTCGCAAAACTCGAGCTTTAGGTACGCAATTTTCTCAATTTTTTTCTCGTGGCGGATGGATGGTGCGCCAGCCTTCTTCTACCATCTTGCAAAACATGGTCGATCGTGGGGCTCGTACCGGCGATATAGCGGGCTTCGATCAGACACCATAACCTAAGCCTAAGCCGCACTCACGCTCAAAAAATATTAATATGATTCGGTCATCGAGGGGAGAATTCAGTGATCCTCATGGGGACCCGACTTTAAAAAAAAACAATAAAATGAAATACACAGCGTGTCAAAGTCACATTTCCTCGGCGCTGCGCAATTGTGAAACGTATCTCATTCTTCACATTCCAATCAATCAGAGCGGTCGGAATGAAGGGAATAAGAGGGAGGGAAAGCAGGAAATACATAGTAACATGATAATCGAAGTAGACTGGTGATGTGTCAAGATGCTTCTGTTTCTGTTTGAGACTTTTCTGGTAGCGCTAGGCAGCTCCGCACGCATTTTCCAATGTTTACCATTTTCAAGCCGATTTTCCATGAGACTCAATAATGGAAACATCACCACCATTATTTTTTTCTGAATCTTGATCAGCAGCCCCACATTTCTACCTAATCAGAATTTTGAATTTGTATTCAAGTTATTTGCAAAAAAATCGCAAGTGGGGCTGCTGATCAGGAAAAAAAAAGTTTTTCTTAAATATCACGAAAACAAAATCGAAATTCAAAATTCTGATTTTGTAGAAATGTGGGGCTGCTGCTCACGATTCAAAAAATAATAATGGTGGTGGTGTTTCCATTATTGAGTCTCTTGGAAAATCGGCTTGAAAACGGTAAAAATCGGAAAATGCGTGTGGAGCGGCCTAGCGCTACCAGAAAAGTCTCAAACAGAAACAGAATCATCTTGACACATCACCGGTCTACTTCGATTCATTCATTGTATCCTGTTACTATGTATTTCCTGCTTTCCCTCACTCTCAATCCCTCCATTTCGACCGCTCTGATTGATTGGAATGTGAAGAATGAGATACGTTTCACAATTGCGCAGCGCCGCGGAGAACAAAGGATTTTCGCTCTTTGGCACGCTGTGAAATATGAGGCCGGTCGCCTACTATTCAATCATGAAAGTGTAAGGGTTGGTACATCGATTTTTCGAAAAACTGGGTAAAGAGGTTCTCGAGGGTGCTGATCATCATGGTTGACTTCATTTTGCACCAAATCGATCGGTTCATCCGTGCTGCATCAGGGCTGCGAGTCACGATTTTTCAGTTTCGCAGGTTCTAGTGAACCGAATGTTTTGACATTTTCAGAGCATATGGAATCGACCATGGATGAATCCAACCATGATATTCACGGTTCCTTAATTGTCCACATTCTCTTTTTGACATATGATTTTTGAATATGAGGAGGTAGTGGAAGCTTGAATTATAACAGAAAGATGCGCCTCGTCGAGAGGATTATTTTTTGTATAAATAGTGTGGGGTTTGAAGTTGTCGAAATTATCGAAAATTTCAATTTTGTAAAGTCATTCTGCCCAAATCGCAACGCGATCAGCGCTGAGAGTGAGGAATGAATTGAGTTTCATTCCAGTTTTGCCCATTTCCCTTGGTCTCACGGAATGAAACTCATTATAATTGTGACTGATTGTGTTAATCGTGCAAAAAATGATGTGAAGAACAATACAAAACAGAAGATTTCGTTAATTTAAAAAAAAACTTCAAACCCCACACTATTTATACAAAAAATAATCCTCTCGACGAGGCGCATCTGTCTGTTATAATTTCGGCTTCCACTACCTCGTCATATTCGAAAAGCATACGTCAAAAAGAGAATGCGCACAATTAAGGAACCGCGAATATCATGGTTGGATTCCCCATGGTCGATTTCATGTGCTCTGAAAATTTCAAAACATTCGGTTTACTAGAACCTGCGAAACTGAAAAATCGTGACTCGCAGCCCTGATGCAGTACGGATGCACCGATCGATTTGGTGCAAAATTAAGTCAACCATGATTTTCAGCACCCTCGCGAACCTCTTTCCTTATTTTTTCAAAAAATCGATGTACCTGATTGTACCTGATTGAATAGTAGGCCAATACCAATACCTGATTGAATAGTAGGCGACCGGCCTCATACTATACACTCATTCCGGGTTCTCCATAGCAGATTGCGTTCAGAGAAGTCGTTTTTTTTGAGGATGAATGAGAGAAGAACAAAGCATAATAACCGCATCTGAAATTCAGATTCTGATGATCGACTTGGAAACAGGAAATTATCGAGCGATTAAAAATATGAGAAAGAAGGCGAATTTGAGACCCGTATTTGAGCTAATGTTTAATAGTACGACAGGTAAGAGCGGCGAGAGAGTCTGTAAAATGAGGAGATGGAGATACGTATATCGAACTCTAATGGACCATACACAGCGAATGACAAACGAATGATCAATCAAGAAAAGTCCGGAGTGATTTCCGAAAGACAAGGGAAAGTTGAAGAGATACTCTCCTCATTTGACACGCTAATTCGCTGATCAGAGAAATGAGAGAGCAGGCGAATTGAGAAGAGTCGACGTATGATCACATCTCTCTTCCTCCTTCTTCTCTTGTCTGGAGTGGTGTAGACAAAAAGTGAGAAGAAGAGGGAGGGGAGGGAATAATGGGATCCCTCCAGGACGATTTATGTGGTTGAAAGAGGGGAGGAATGGGGAATTCCTCTCTCTATTCTGCACACTCTCCCGTCTGATGTGGTGTTAAAATCTCGGAAAAGTAAAAAGGGTGTTAATTTTTCGAAGGAAAAGTAAATGGAAAAGTAGAAATATTTGAATTACACTTCCACTACATTATTCTTATCAAAAGGAATATAATGTTCATAGGGCACCAATCGAGAGTAGAAATGCTCGTAGTGTTTGGAGTCCGACTGAAATACCGATTTGTAGCCTACCGTAATTATAGTTACTGTATACTAGTGTTTGCTCTGGACTGAACGGCAGCTCTCTCCATTCTGCACACCCTTTGGCTGGTTAGTGAAACGAGAGTGTGCACACTAGAGAGAGCTGATATTCGATCCAGGGCAGCACTACAGTATACTTTTCTGTAACCGTATACCTTGAGCACGACCGAATCGCCGGCCAGCAGATACGGTAGTCGATAGGCGGCTACGGTACCGTCAACGGAAATGATGAAACGGTGCTGAGAATACGGTAGATTACAGTACTATGAGAAGAGGGTAGTCGGGATGATCTGAGGCAATTCATTTGAGTTTCACTGCATCTTCATTTGTACAAGAGTGCAATCAGATTCAATAGCATTGTGACCATATCGCAATACAATATATATACAATCTTCAGGTAGGTCGCATGTTAAATGATACAGTGGGGTTGTCTTCTGCACGTTTCATCCCAATTGATTCCTATTTTTTGGTAGATTACGGTAAGGCGCAAAACGAGAAAAACGTTAGACCTTTTTTTTAGTTAGACTTCCAGTCTTTTCGCAATAGATACTGAGTACAATCGGAGAAATTACTGGGAGACGACCTTTTTTCCTCCGGTATGTTACAGTAGCCTCGGAAAGTCATGGGTCAGTTATTCATTCTTTCATAACTTTTGACTAGTATGAGATTTCTTGCTCATACTTGGTCATGACATAGCACACCCACCGATTGTTAGGGATATGCCATTGGGATATCAGGGAACTCCCTGGTTTTTGTCTAGTGATGAGTCAAACAACACAGGTTATTTCTTTTATGCTCGATTAATTTTCTCTCTCCGCCTTCCTATTCGGTGTGATAATAGAAGGCCTCAATACCTTTTCGATGAAAATATGTACTGATGGAAGAATGACGTACAGTGGCTTTAGAATGGCTCAAAGTAGGGTCCCGAAAAAATAGATTTTCGTTCATAGACATGTTAGATACTCGTTCAAAAGCTGGAAATAATCCTTACCACAATTCCTGATGATCTCCAAAGTTTGATAACGATATCTCTTAATTTGAACTCAGGGCACGAATTTTTCTTTTTTTTCACATAATTTTTTTTCTCCCTATTTTGGATGATCACAGTTCCAAGGCCGATTTTCGTTCAAATGTCTTTCATAAACAGGTTAGTTGCAAATCCACGGAATATACGATTCCCAACTTTTTAGAGCATTTCGATAACTTTCCCGTCCGCGGCTGCCGAAAATGCGAGGTCAATCGATTTTTTTTTCGACATTATGAATTTTAGAGTTTTTCATTAGTGATATCATGGGCTCTCATATCGAAATTCGTATTCAGCACACAAAGATATAGCAGGGAAAAATGTAGTCAGGAAGTTCTGAGAGAAAATTATTTTTGACTAATGATGGGGTATCATGGTCATTTTTTGGGTTGAAAAACGATTGACCTCGGGTGATCATCCAAAATAGGGAGAGAAAAATTATGTGAAAAAATGAAAAATTCGTGCCCTGAGTTCAAATTAAGAGCTATCGTTATCAAACTTTGGAGATCATCAGGAATTGTGGTAAGGATCATTTTGAGCCTTTGAACAAGTCTCTAACATGTCTATGAACGAAAATCTATTTTTTCGGGACCCTACTTTGAGCCAGTCTAAAGCCACTGTACGTCATTCTTCCATGAGTACATATTTTCATCGAATAGGTATTGAGGCCTTCTATTATTACACCGAATAGGAAGGCTGAAAGAGAATTAATCGAGCATAAAAGAAATAACCTGTGTTGTTTGACTCATCACTAGACATGGCAGATTTCGGCGACGTGGCAGATTTCGTGCAGCACAGCGAGGGATCAGTTTTCTTCATCAGTTCAGTTCACTATCAAATACGATCTCCCTCGACTGATGACTTCTCTTTCTTCCGATTTCCTCACTCTCGCCACTCTCCCTCCTGATATCATGGTTTATCGACTTTCCACTTGAAGAATTTGCTTTCCATGTGTTCCACATTTGTCAACGAATCGACTTCGCTAATATTGTGTTGATGCTTCAATCAGCGTGACCTTGGAAATACACAAAACCTATAGGCGTTGCTTGCTTGTTATATTCCAAAAATTTCAGCAGACATTCTTTGAGCATGTGCTTTTTGTTCTCTACTGCTCCGGAATTATATGTGAACGTTATCTAATGTTTGAAAACATATCTCTCAATGATCACCTTTCTGTTGCGGAGAAAGTATGTTGACTTGGCATTAGAGCATTTCTTGCGCAGAGCTGAACAAATGGATGAACTAATTGAACATCACACACACAAACATCAACAATAAATTAAACCTGCATCCGAGATCGAATCCGAGAGAATACTAGAGTTGGTGCGAGATCCATCGATTGAGATTTTCCGCAAATAATCAGGGGGGGGGAACTCTGCAAATGTTTGTTGTAAACCCGAATCTCGAAGAAAACAACGTATTCGGACAACGGACACAATGAATATCGTATGTGTCATGCAGAAAGTTCTCAAATAAGAAGTCGCTGACTGTTAATACTTGACAAAGATATTTAGTCGGAAATCTCACAGAAATTGCGAACGTAAACAGCTGTTTCCATAGACCGGAGGTTTTCTGCACGATGAAGGTTGACATCTCTGTCTCTGTGTAAGAGAGACATTCTGAAAAGACTTCGTTGTATGTACGGAGTAAAAAAAACATAAATGCAAGTGTTCGAATGCGTTCAAGTGAAGAATAAATCCATTAATTAGCGCGCAATCAATATGTAAGAACAACCTTTTACAAAATCATTTTCATAGCAGAAAGCACTATTAAGAGAGCGGATCGGTTATTTTCGACCCCCCCCCCCCCCCCCCCCCCGCTGGAACCGGTGAGCTACCAATGGGAACCACGAGTCCATACTCTGGTGGTAGGAGGTCGGGCGGTAATAGGCTAAGCACATTTTAATTCATGCCGAAGTTAGGCCAAATACACCCAGGACCTTGTTCTATTCATCGTGTTTCATTGCTCTAGTATGCTCTCCGCATGCGCACGTAGAGATATAAACGAATGTCAGAGCTCTTCGCTAGAAAAACGTGCAACTCAATCATTTATTTTTTCCAAATTTTTTAGTGAAAAAAACTGTGGAGAAACGAAAGCATGCCTTGAAACTATTGCAATCGATAATTTCTCGGTTTAACGAATAATCAACTTTCAGAAAACTTATTTCGCTAATCTTCGCCCCTGCAGTATTTTTCGACGGGAATCAAATAAGCAGAGTTAAAATAACGCTCTTTTCAAAAACAATTCCAGGGTTATTTTCATTTCGAACTGTTCTAACTTTTTTCACAGATGAGCTAGCGCTTCACACATAATTGTAAAAATCGCATTAAATCGCATGACTCCATATTATCATTACAAGTCAAAGGTCAATACGTTTTTCTTAATTTTTGACGTATTTATTCACTTGAATGTGAAAATGATAATCAGTCAGTTGTTTTGAGCGGTTTTATGAGTTTTATGTAGTATCAAAAATCCATTCCCACGAGTGAGACACATGTGCTGACTTCTCTTCCGATGGCCATTTCCAGCAATAGATCACAATTCGGGTGCTATTATAAAGTAACATCGAAGCGGCCAATTCGGTGCATTCTAACATTCGTCTTGTGGGTCTCGACGTGGAACTAAAGCCTGTTGAAACATGAAGCTGGATCGAAATCGGTAAACATCGATCGATAAAACGGGGAAAAGTTTCATTATGTAAAAACAAAACTCGCTTAGCATCTTCACGAATGAGATGATTAGTTTTGCAACGATAATTTGTTGACAAACGAACACTACCTTCTTCTGCCTGTGGAGAGATGGCCCAGTGGTGAGAGGCGAAATGCACAAATAGTTGTTACTGAATAAAAAACATTCAATTTATTTTACAGAATCCAATAAAATAAAGTATCAAAATATACAAGTAAACAACATATTGCAAAATAGAGTAGAAAACAAGTATCAAAACGATTAAATTCTTATAACTTTTCTTTGACGAAGTAATTGGGAAGATTACGGTCCGGCTTGAAGTAATCGATTTGATTAGCAATTCCAGAATTAAAGAATGGGTTTGACAGTCTGACGATGGGTTCGGTGCTCCGAGGGAGTCTGTTGGAGCGAAGCAATCCGGGAAGAGATGTCGGTCGTTCGATTCGGACTTTCGTTGAAGGCCAATCGAGAGACGCTTTGAGCAACTGAAACGATCGACTTCCGATTGCATGAATGAGAATTACTCTTGAAAATGCACCGATAAGTTCATCGATATAGACAATCAGATTTCTTTCAATTTGTACGTCATGACAGAAAATCTTCAAATAAGGCGATGGAATACGGAACAGATGTCTAGGACATTCATAGAAGCGGTTTGCTGAAACTCACAATGCGCCGAGTTGCTTGGCGACACATTATCCTTGTTCGTATTCATTGTCGGAGAAGAGGTGGTTTGATGAGTGGAAGCAATGAGAGTGTGGGTGACTGTCATAGAAATAGGCGGAGTTCTGAAAAGAGTATTATCTACCTGAAAGTATGGGGAGCACGCCCCTTCTTCAGCGACTTGTTCTTGATGCATTTACATATCTTCCACTTAGATGATCTCCGTTCTTCCAGAAATACATAAGATTAGTAATACTTTCCATTCCGTGTGGAGCGGTACAAGAAACGATCACTCTTATATCAATGTTAATTGATGAGCTTTGTGCTCCTAGCAGAAGACTTTCTTGTATCGGAAAAACGAAATGAATCTATCTGAAAAATGCACATTTTTTGCAATCTTTAATTTTTTTCTCTTTTTTTTCAAGATTTTTTTCTGCTATTAACTGCGGGATTCCTCAAATTATTGTTTTCAATTCATGGCGATCAGATTGAATCAATAAGCGTGGAAATTCGCTGAATAGTGCATTCATTTCCTAAGATACACTCAACATCTAAAATTGATTACATTCAATTAGGGAGCACGTTCAAGGGAAGCAGACACGAGGAATCAGACTCAAAGGTGTCCGTTCATTGGGAATTCGAATAGTCGGCTGAGTGAAGAAATCCACTAGGCCAGAAGACAGCTGTCGGTCTAAAATTCACTTGATTCGGGTCAAAATTTACCTTTACGAGGAGAGCAATATAACATTTGCGCACTCGAACGAGAGAAATAGAGATCGAGAGATGGAGAGAGCGCACACAAAATAGAGGGGCCGGAACAATAAGACGAGGCAAGGGGGTTGTTATTCCCTGTCCCTTCTCGCGTGCTCATCGCATGAGCAATGAACCAACCAACGCACTACACCCTTTTCGCTTCTCGGAAATGGAGCGATAATATCGCATGAACATTTAGGAACTTTGAGCACAGTTTTCGGTCTTACATCGCAAAACCAAGTTTGGAGTATCGAGCAGATTCTAAACACTCGTCATCAGTTTTAGTGTACTGATTTCTAGCTCGATGCTAGAGTGATCAGTTAGGGGTACGATGCGGTGTAAGTCAGTGATGTTATTACCATAAACAATAATTATTATCATCAATTAACGATAACAAAGATAGATGACGTAGAGTTTTGGGCATCAAGGGGAGAGAAAAGTAGATAAACTAGTTTGAAGAGATAAACTACCACTTAGACGTCTCATACGGTTAACTCAGTAAGAGGAATATCACACCAACCCAAAGTATACTGCCCTGTTTCGCTGTTTCTAAATGTTGCAAGTGCGTAGTGGATGAACAACATGGATGTGTATGACTTCCATTCACTCGAAGTTTGGTTACAGGAAATCGAAGGGATGACAGCACCTGGATAGTATTTGTCTTCGCGTCCCTGGAAATAGGGAATGAATCCCGATTTTAAATTTATTTTGATAGTCATGCTAAATGAGTGATATCTTTAGAATGATTTTTTTCTCCTAACCCTTCCATTAAAAATCTGTATAGGTGCTTACTTTGAAAAATATGTGCAGTCGAGAACCGGGTTTGCAGGTGGTCGTGTTTGTTGTCTGCATTTGATACGCCGCTGATGGTGTGGTATCCGAACAGGGCCTTTTTCGAACGAATCGGTTCTGCAACAATCATTTATGTTGCGAGTCATATCTGATTGATAATGGATAATCACACCCTAACAAAACTGATAATTGTTTTTTTGCATAAATAAAAAAAAAGTAATGTAAAACTCGCCGATTCTGAGACAGCAGGTAGCCAGTGTAATTGATACGGATACGAGCACAAGACGACGGACTAACATGGAGCGGAGCTCTTGGGTTCGTAGCATTAAGAGTCGAAAATGCACTTTAATAGGCATTACGAATCCAGCTTTTCCCATACCTCATGCCACGCCCTCTATTGCTAACTTGGATCCACGAAAGTATTTATTACAACTCAGTTACTGCACCCAAGCGGATAGAGGATCATGTTTACCTTCCACACTCTCTCATTTCTCATTTCCATCTTCACCTTTCCCTCTATGAAAGCAAGGGGCCCCTTCCTCAGTAGAACATTCTCCTCTTTCGAGAAGAGTGTTGGCTCCCATCGAATGTCTTCCCTAGAGGGGACGACAACCACCCCTCGGTGGTGATTTCCTTGCGAACGGAGATGGGACAGAAACGGAAGAAGTTCCTCAAATATAATCTAAACGATAGACGAGGACACAAGTCTAATTCCACATCGGAAGTCTAAATAAAAATGAACAATCTTACTAGTTTATGTAGCAATAAAGTGATCGAATGAGCGATTCCCGGGGATGAGAGCGAGTGCTGCGAGAGATGCGAGAGGGAACAGACGAGAGTCAGCACGATTAAAGTGCAATCAACTGTGTCGTTGCATCTCTGTGGTAAGAGCGACGATTGAAATAGTGATGACAATTATCAAAATAAGGAAGATGCCTCTCACTTTCCGTAAATTCGTGTTGCATTTTAATTTCAGACTAGTTTTGTTACTAGTTTTACCTTTAACCTCAAAAGGTTTCCACGGAATGTATTACTGAAATTTAAATAACGAAATGAAACGTTTCACGGTATGTGAACGACTGAGAGTGATTGATTCAAAATTACGACTATTTTGAATTCCGATTTCACTGCGTTTTCGTTCATGTGTGTTTATGACGAAATATTGAGAGAGATTTTTTGCGGTAGTTCAAGAAATACGTTAGAAAAGCTGTCGTCACAAGATGGAGGGTATGAAAGCTCATAAAATAATTATTGATGGACTGTGCGGATAAATGACCATGCCATTAGCACTGTTTTTATCAACGACGTCGTGCCATGACAACAACAGAGAAAAACGAATTAGAGTCGGGGAGCCTTTTACAATCTAAGCTAACGCAAATCTTAGGGAAACGAGGGAAAGTCCGATAGGGCAATCTCATGTACTGGAATTGAGGACACCATCGAAACACAGCGAGGGAACCACTAAAAGGCCACCAACGAAGTGCATTACGATCCTACGTCATGTGCGGCCAATGTGTCGGAATGCCCGGGAACGGTTCCTTTGTGGGCATCTCTGCGAGAACTCGTGTGGACTTGTGCCTCCAGTGGTTATGTGAGGGGCGGCATGTAAAGGGCGATCAGCAATAAGGACCCTTACTTCAAGAAAAAATATGGAGAGAATCTAATTTTCAGCCACCCTTGGATCCTTTCCACTATATCGTGGAGTGTCTCTTGAAGCGCAGTCCTATATTGCTCAATTAGAAGATCAATGCTCTTTGTAGCGTATAAGTACGATGGTCGCAATCCAAATTTAACGATCATAGATCCAAATTCACCACGTTCGAACAATGCATGCACTATTTTCTGTGATTATTGCGCCGTGGAGAGTAGTTATATAATATCAACTTGTAGTTTATATTCGGTAGATAATGGAAAAGGACTCTGAAACTTGAAGTTTTTTGGTATTCTCAATTGTAATTGGCGAAGAATATTGTTACTGTTCATCCATGTACGCGTCATTAGAATTGACACAATGGTGGTATTGACCCGTCAAACTCATAATAATATTGGAGGGGAATCAAAGGCATGCAAAAAGCGACGAGTAATGATCGAAAAAAAAAGGTCATGGGAACTTCTTAACAACCTAATATGTAATTATCATTCTCCGAGATGCAGTCGATTTGAGTTTCTGAGAGCAGACTGTGCCGATTCTTACAATTCAGCGCACTAACATCATACTCACAGTGTTTGCCCGACATAAATTATTAGCTGGCGAGTCCAGTCACGATAACACCTCTCAGTAAAACTACTGCTCCTTTTCTTTTTTTCTTTTGTTTTCCCCCTAAATTTTCTATTTCTCCACCGTTTTTTTTTCAGTACAGACAGTGAAGAATGCACCACATCAACTCTTATTTCGGAAATTCTGCATAACAAGGGCAACAAGAAATAAACAACCAACACATTTTCCGACTGCCTCCCTATTCATCGCGTATTCCTAGCTCATAAGCAAATTCTACTTAACATTGAGGGAATTATCTTAATGTCAGGTGAGAACTCGTGCCTACAATAATTATGAGAAAAGTAAAACAAAAGTCAGAATGAGTTATTCATTGTTATTTAGATCAGAAATGCGAACGTATGTCATACGATGCGTGAAGATGGCATACCCTTGTATTGTTCTTGATGGTATACCCTTGTATTGATCTTCGTATAGTGTTTTAATCTTCGTATATCTTCGTATAATCAAAGCTCGAAGAATCCGAGATGAAAATTCCTTCTATTCATATAATGGAGAATATAAGGTAAGACAACCGTACTGTTTCATATCGAGGGTATCCACTTTAGACATCATTCACCCTGATGATGTACTTTCAATAATTCGAACTCATTCAGTCATCTGGCTATCCTTTCAATAACTGTATGTAATATTAACCCTTACCTATTGTATTAAAAAATTTTTTTAAGCGATTTCATTTTAGCGTTTACCAAAAAAATTATCAATCTCCGAAATGCAGTTCATTTGAATTTGTAGCCAACTTTTGTATGAATCGGAGAGCAGAGTGTACAAAGTTTTGACAAATCTTCACGCTCTCACTGCACTCGCCCTTTTCTCTTGGCTTTTATAAATCATTCGAGTCCAGTCACGATAACACCTCAGACTGTCGGTTCTGAGTTTACTACGTCTCCGTGTTTGTGCTATACTCTGTATTTCCTTAACGTTTCAAGACTTTTTGAGATCTTTCGAAAACACCTGCTCAGCTCATGCATACCAATAGAAGCTATGGACTTGCCGCTGACAGAGATTTTGGAATCGACCTATCAATGACGTCAGCCTGGCAATAATAACTCTTAAAATGCATCCAATCAAAATCGGCGTTAGAATGCCCGCTTTTAGGGTTCGCTTATATTAGAGGTCAATTTGAATTGTATTTCATTAAATTGCACCATTTTCGTAACTGCGGGTTTCAATTCACATTCGGACTAATAACCATTCTCATTAACGCGATCTCCACATTCATTTTGCTTAGATATTCGAGGAATTCGAGCGGTATCCTTCGAATTGGTTATTTGGTGAATCAAGTACACAATCCCTCATCATTCCAATACTCATCTAAAAATATTACGCGCAAATGTTCCTACACGACGTGTGGAGCAGCTTTCTCTTCCGAATGTATCCAATCCTTCCATACCCCATCTTCTACTGCGAAGGACTGTTCTGTCGTCGGTTTCCATCATTTTCTATGGTAATCCAGAGCTTTCATGCAATTCGAATACACGAAACTCAGGTCATAGAAATAATCTTCATGAATAACGGCAGTTCTCTTCTCGTATTCATGCTGCTAATGATCCATCAGCAAATCATTCCGCTACCGCTTTCCGCTACAAACTCCATTTATCAGTAAGGTAAATATTGACCGATTTTTTCAACTAACTATTCAGGCGTTGAAATGAATACTGAACAAATTCCAGAGTTGTGAACTTCTTGTAACTAGAAAAGTGTTAACTACCGACATTTTGCAGTTATACTCTTGAAGCTGATTAATTTTAGAATGCGATTGATGTTTGTTGGTGCGCTCTATAGTTTGTCACTATTTAGCAACGGTATCACATCTTTTGTCAATCGAAATAACGTCCAGAACGCTCTCGAGATTATACAGGTAGCTTCATCATCGTAAGAAAGTTCACATAAACTTGCAGGAAAATGATCTTGATTGGCTAACTCAACGATCCGGCGGGTTAATAATTTATGGAGATGTTGGAAACATGGGATCATTTCGATACAGTTTGTGATCGCGAACACTTGAAATTTGAAGCTCGATTCAGTGGAGTTTGCCATCATGGCGTCAATTTTAACCCGCTACGAGTTATACTAATCGGAACCTCCGTGCGCTTCTTGGAAAAGCAAGTGAGTAACGAATAACATGAGAACAAAATCATAGTTCTTTTTCTCAGAAACTATTTCACTCGAAGACAGTGCAGTTAAAGAAACGAATTATTAATCTTTTAATCCAACAGGTGATCAATACAACAAAATTCTCGGGAATAATTTACATTGCAGACTCTGATTATATCAATATTCTATGTTTATCCTCTGCTTATTTTGATTCTAGTCATGTTCTTTTCTATTGCATTTCTTCCTGACGATATTCTCTTTGCGATAAGACTGATAATAATTGTGCGGTCCTGGACTTAAATTCTTTATCTTTCAGTAGAGCTATTTTCAGCCAATGTCAATGCTAAATTCGTTGGGGCAATTAGTTGTGCAAATTCGAGCGAACACTCGTTTTCGGAATGTGAGATAAATTTATCGGATTATTCAAAGAATATTTGATCATCTACTTTATCTTTTCCACGCCATTAAATGTACTCAGATGCTGCGACAGAAGGCCGAATTCGTATATCTTGTCGTACAACTTGTTTGTGCGGATAATCGAACGCAACCAACACAATCGAAGTAGTTTGGCACTTTGTTTCTAGAATGGCATTATTATAGGCTGTTTACGCTATTAGTTTCTTAAGAACTTATTTTTTTGAAATGTGCAGGTGACACAGTATATTTTCAGTACGTTCGCTTGCTCACACTTGCCGAGTAACAATTGATCAATTCATTTCGTAATGTTTGTTGATCGTCATCACTAATTTTGTATAACACGGTTCTCTTCGAAATTGCGTTGATAATTTATGTTGAAATTATTTCCTAAGTCCGAATGGATTCTTGAAATTAACTCTCTCTCTCTCCTCTCTCTTACCTCCGCAACGCCTTGGAAGTCATACAGAGTGGAGTGATTGAACTCGAATTTTGCCTCTGAAAACGAGTATTTAGAAAAATTGCAAGAGAAAAGCATCAAATTTACCTCAACTGAGTGCTATTGTTTTATTTAACAGCAAAATTGAAAATCAGAATACTTAAATGAGAAGCAAATACTACCCAGACAAATTCAAGCAGTGCAATCTGCCATCGAATTTACGACTTGGTGAAATAATGAAACGTTTTTGGTAAGCGAAATGATGAAAAGTCGAAGATTGGTCCAAATGCACCCAAAGAAGAGGTGTATTAATGGTGTACGATTGCGATTGACGATCAGATATCATTTAGATTTTATTGTCGATTCGCACTGGGCTTGTTTTATTTGTGCGTCACCTTTACACGCTAGGCTCACAGCCAGTGGTGTCATGCTAGATAGTGAGCTAAACTGAGAGACCGTCACCCCCTATAAATCAGATCAATTCGCTCGCGGCCGTATCTCATCTAAACGTCTGGACTTCGGCCTCTGATGAATATGCCGAATAATGCACCAAGCATCAAGGAAACATGGAGTCCATTGCACGCCTATCATTCTGTGAGCTTTCTAATGTAAAGATATTTAGACAAATAATAATTTATACCTTCATTATGTCATAATGCGAATGCTCTATTATATTACGTTTTTTTCTGACGAATAATGCGAATAATATTCAATACGTCGAATCGTCTCAGACTGAGCCAACTTTGGCGTGCCACCCTCTAACATGGGCTCCACTCGTAGCGTTCCACACCATCGTGATTGTGTTGGAGGATCCCGTCACGTTGACCGCGTTGATGCCATAATATCCGGCAAGCCTGAAGTATTCACATTTTTAGAAGCCACACATTGTGGTCATAAATGGACCCACGTTATCAACACTTTGTTTCCGACCGATCCATCGTAGATTGTGAGAGAGTCACAGCAAGAGTTCGACTCGAACTGATCAAACGCCACAGAAACCTGCGGATGATGGGCATGCTTGAGCCCATACGGCTTGCTGGTTCGGATTTAGGACAATATTATGCGTCAATAATTGTGTCTACATCATAAATCAATTCAGAAGTTCCACGCAAACCTTCTTTGTCTTTTCCGGATCGACGATACTGTACTGGCATGAGGCGGGTCCGGTCGCGGCGCCCCAAGTAGGAGAAGCAATCTACACACACAATCTTCATGTTGTCTTTAGAACAAAATTAGCGTGCCTCGACTCCAGGGTGGAACTCTCCATCACTGCAGCCCGCCGGCACAACATCGTCGTCGTAAGAACCTTAGAAGCAAACAATATTTGTCTTGGAATTTCTGAAGAAGCGGTGTTCACCAGGAGGCTTTGTGCACATGTAGCGGAGGGGAGTGGAGCAGTCCACGTTCGACCATTTTCCTTTGAATTATCGAATATTCAATGACCGGCTTACGATCTTGCAATACAAAACAGGATCAGGCAAAGAAAATTATTAGGAAATTTGAGAAATGGGAATACGAAATGGGAATACAAAACAAAAATTTGTTAACCGTAATTGATACAGATGTATTTACAAAATAATTGTGTATGCGTTGTACATTTCTGACCTGCCCATTTTATAATGTCCATCTCGACGCATTCCCCGTACGAAGGATCAGGGAATCCTGAAAAGTAATTCAGTATTAGGTTCATTATTTGAGCTCTGCCCAAAATGTGTATTGTTCTTGTGTGACTTCGAAATTGTTTCAAGACATTGTAAAGTGTGCATTTTTTTGTTATTTCGCACGATTTGCTTCCTATAATAAAAAAACAGAAATTATATTGAATTAACCATTAATACAACGAGAATCACCTGGAGCAAAGTTGAGATAGTCGGTTTCGCTGCCATCGCTCCATTCGTATTTTCCATTGAGACTGCGAAAAGAGTTTGTTTCAAATTATACATTTCATAAAACTTACACTTGAAGCCCAATGAGAACGCTCGTGATTCCGTATCCGATCGCTGTTCTCTTTAGATAGTCATTGAACTGAATCATCGCATTTATCAGTAATTTCTCGATAAATCGACCGTTTTGTCGTGAATGGAAGCGACGTGCGCGAGTTGGCTGTTGCATGCCGCCTCCGCTTGGGGATACGCGGATGCTTTCTCGCTTAAGAGAAAGCACGTATCTCCATTCTTGTCCTCCTGTAGGAGAGTGTACGTATCGCAGATCCCTGGAATCAACATAATTCGCTTCACACTCGCATTGTTCGCCGCTCACAGCTTCTCGTCGGTGATTGGCAGGCACTTTGGGTGAGCATATCGGTGATGCCTCGAGACCAATATCCATCGCGCATCAGATAGACACTGTTGATCATCGAGTAGTTGCACGTATCGGCCACTGAAACGACAAAACAGAGATTAGCAATCACAAATAACAATTAGATACTTTTGAAATTGGTGTAGGTTGCAACCGTGTCGTCGACCTATACGAACTTCTCGCCGTCACACCGCAACCCCAGCCATGTTTCATCAGAATATGTTTCGAATTGCATCTCCTCCTGTACCGTATTATTATTAATGCTTAATACAAGTTAGCGATTCCTAATCGGGTTCTCCTAATTTCTGAGACTCCTTCGTGGGCCTGACCGGCTCATGCGCAATCGAATTTTGGAGAAAGTCAGGGCCGATCAGGTATCCATAATTCGAACCTCTACCGACCGTATGATGGGTAGATGGGCGCCGTCCGATTCGCAAGTTTTCTGCGCCCATTCATAATCGATCTTGCGTGAGCCCAAAACGACTCGGACACACTGACCATCGAACACGGAAGTGTACTGATCGTAGCAGGCAAGGGCTAGACAATAATGATGCCGTATTGAAACCGACTCTCATCAACCCGCGCGATCTCTCGCCCATCAGAGAAACAAGAGAGCACGCGAATTTAATAGGGTCTAGAGTAGAACCAGTAATACTACTAAAGTATCATACTCTGCTTGAATTGAGACGGAATTACTTACTCAGAAGCGGCAGAAACCCGAGAAGAAACAACAAATTAGGCATAAGAGTTTAATTTATTTTGAATTTTGTATTATTATCAAATCTGGTCAATATGATGCCACCACCCTCTCAACTCTGTTTCGTTGGAGTGTATATTTATCAGATCGACATCAGGATCCATCTTAATTATTATAAAAAAGAGATTATTCAGACAATTGTCATCCACGGTATGCTAGAAGGGAGAATTCAATAGAGAGCAAAGGACTTTGCAAATTGCCAGCTTTCAAAAGTGAAGTGGCGGAATTGCTTCAAAGTGATTAGATATCGAGAAATGTTTTTCCTTCAAATTTTTAACAACGATCTCGTGCATTATTGACGTTGGGCTCCTATGCAGTCATACTTTCCGAAGCAGAACCATGTCCTCGGATGTGACTTCTTCTTTCTTGTAGTTTCATTCTTTGTATCCTCTCCTTTCGTGTAGTATATATTGTCCTCGCTTCTCCTTTCCTGTAGTTTATCTCGTATTTTAATTGTCTCTCACTTCTCTGCCGGCCATACTGTCCTCGCTGCCCTCTTGTTTACTCCACTCCTCTCTCAGCACTACTCCTCACTTTCCGAATAGTTCATTGTCTCTAGTCACACACTCAATGACTCAGACCATAGATAAAGATCAACGAAACAATTCCATTTGCTGCCGTTTCAAAGCCGAGCACTCCTCGTAACACTCCTAAAGGTATCGTGTCTGACTGAAGCCCGCAAGATCACGGGTTCGAGCCCCACGGTCGACAGTGTTTTGCAAGACCCCAACAACCAGTCCTCGCCGCTCCGGGCGGTAGGCCGTCCTGGCCTAACGGTATCGTGTCTGACTGAAGCCCGCAAGATCAGAGTTCGTAATTTACACCACTCATCACCACCTCGCAACTTTCCCAATTTGGATTTCATTTCCATTTCCCCTGTGACCCCTATCCGCATCATCTTTTGCCCCTTATTTTCTGCAGGACTTTACTCAATTTTCTGGCTCTCCCTGTGGATTTCGTACGTGCGCCCTATCCTCTCTGGACCCCCTATGCTCTCTGGTTTGCATGATCTCGCGTCTCTCTACTTGAAAGGCATCTAGATACTTGTCAGGACATGGTTTTCTGTCCGCATCTTGGGGTCTGGAGATCGAAACATTACGCGAAGACGGAAGATCGGCAAATATGAAAAACAACTATGAGTCACTTGAGATCCATTATTCCGAATCAAATGATATTCATGTCTCGGATAAGCCGAAGTGGCCCATGATGATACAATTCGAAGATGCGTCAGGTGAGTACTGAAGTCGATAGATTTGTGATAAATCATAGCGTGTACTCGGTACATGTTTATCACTAAAATGTTGATAATGGTTACACTGCGCGTTGACATTTAATCCAGAAACATGATATTATTAGCTATTTTGTATATTTTTTAGAACTTTCTTCGCGCCTGATACTAATCAACACAATATATCACGCATTTTCAAAACATCGTGAAACGTAACCAAAGCACTTGTGACGCCCCGCCCCTTCCGCACGTTCAATCCAGTCGCGGGTAGAAAGCGTTACTAATGAGTACCAACCCATAATGTCTGTCTGTATGTGACGTTGTTTACGTGTCACGCTTTCGTTTTTTGCCCATAACTTGCTTTAAACTCATCGCCCGAGGACAAGTTCTTGACCAGTCCAACCCGACCGAGGACCTTTTGAAGAAATCGATAAAAGTTTCGTCATCGTTACACAATACGCTTTTTCGATCATGACTCGCTTCAAAATCATCGGAGAGCCTCGGGAGAAGTACCAATCGACTGAGATTTCGAATTTTGTGATTTGGCAATTATCACGAAATTTTCACGTTTTCGCTCATAACTTTCTTCAAAATCGTCGAAGAGCCTCGGGAGAATTGTCAATAAACCTCCCGTGTTGAGATTTCGAAATTTGTTCGTTATCATTACGCAATGTTCGAAAATTTGCTCATAACTCGCTTCAAAATCATAGTACAGCTTTAGCAGCCCCGAAATTTTCACATTTGCCTGTACTTCGGCAATGTTTTTGCGAAAAGCTCGTGAGGCTGAGAACGCGGAGGAAAAGTTGCAGATGTAGCCACGGAGCGAAGCGGAGTGGCTACATCGCAACTTTTCCGGAGCGCTCGAAGTCTCCTCAACTTCGGTGTTCCGACTAGTAGTCGAATTTTGCGTCGACAGCGTTCCCTCCCTCTGTCCGACAATGAATACAATAGACAAGAACACTCCCTAGATCTTTGATTCCACCGCCATACCCTGATATTTACTGTAGACACACCATCTATAGACCACCTTTGCTTGTTTACATGCATGTTTTTAAATTGTATTTTCACAGTCAATCAATCAATATATTTATTCGAGCATTATGGGGAAGAGACTCTCCTCGATTCGCACATTCTCTCGCTAGGCAGAGAAGTGAGAATTGAGGAGGAGGGTTTCCACCAAAGATAGTACGCGAAATGAGGAAGCACGATTAAGATATGGCAAGTGCATACCGTTTTGGGTTATTCATGACGAACTTTATTGTTTCCTCATTAGACTTGTACTTGAGTGATCTTCAGAGAGAAGAAAGCTTCCGAGTGTAGATCGGAGAAACTGGAATTGGATAATTATTAAACTTAGAAATACAAGAGAGAGATTGTGCGAAATGAGGAGACGGAGACATGCATTTCAAACACTATTGGAGCAGCGATACAGAAAGTTGTAGGGGAAGTAGAAAGTGTTCTAGAGCAATGATGCCAATCGATACCATACTCTTTTCAATTCGCATTCTCTCTCTGATGGGCGAGAGAGCACGCGAATTGAGGAGAGTCGGCCTCGAGTAAAAGAAGGGAGGGAGAGGAGGAGAGAGAAGGAGAGGGGAGGGAAGGAGAGGAGGAGGGTGGGGAAGGTGGAAATGAGGCCCCTTTTTATACGGAAGGAAGACCCGCCCCCTCGTTTATAGCCTAAGCCACGCCCCTTATTGATTGTTGACAAGGCTCCACGTGTGAGACAATATTACAAAGAGTTGATGAAGCAAATATGAAATACTCGGGATATTCACTGCCCAATCGATTCTTCCTAATTCGTGTGTTCTAGCGGCTGTCAAAAAAACGAGAGCAAACGCGATTTGAGGAGAGCCAGGTCTCGATTGGCCGATATTAAATGGTGTTTGGTATGCACTCGTTGTCAACCACCCTACTATCTCTTTTGACGGGCATGACGATGTTTTTGTGAATTACATACTTTGTACGGCCCATCTTCTCCATTTCAGCAATCTTCTGTTCACACTTCTCATACTCTTACTCGTCTTTTTCTTAAAGTGGTCGATCACAGTGTTTTGGATGGTTCCCCTTTGTTTCACTGATTAGAAGCGAGTATCATTCTCAGTCGATTTTCGTCTCTCTTTGCGGATTCATTCGTTGACGAAAACTATTGAAGGGGAGGAATAAAGGAGATTGATGAGAGCGAGCAGTCTTCCACAATTCCCTCCATAATCGATTACGTGGAATGAAGAGCGTTTTAAAATTTAGAACGGGATTTTGGGGATTCCGTCCCCTCGGACTCATTGATCTGTGTAAATTTTGACTGACAACCGTGATTGAACTCTCCATCTCCATTCATCCTTCTCTTTCGTTGTTAAGCACACTCTTATCTATCCGCCATATCTTCTTCCCCGTATACCGTACTCCTTTCATCTAGCTAATATACTATGCGGAATGAAGAGACCAGCGGACACAGTTTGGGCGACAAAACCTGGTGAAACACAGGCGAAATACTCACATGTATACTCACTATGAGAGAGTGCAACTTATTGTGTATGTCATTTAGACGTGCGGCCCCTTCATATTCTGCCCCGAACAGCCGAAATTTCAATTCTTTTTAAAGAATATGTATCATTGACGTCGCACATCCGTCGATTCTGAACCCGTGTTTCCTAGATATCTCTTTGATTCGCGTGCTCTTTCGCTTCTGTGACAATCTAGAAAAGATTCTACTCGATTAGAGCCGGTATCGATCGGAAATCACAAGCCCAATCGATACCTAGTGCCTTGCTCTCAACCGATCTATCCCCCTCGTGCACGCGTCTCTCCTCGAGAGTTATGGGGGCCAAGCACAAAAGATCTTGTCCCCCCTGCGATTTGGCCCCTAAGGCAGCAAAGGTGCCTGGAATGAATGAGTGATTGAAAAGTCTAATTGGGAATGAGACTGGCTAGGAAGGAGGGGACAGATGTCAGGGCAGGTGAGACAGAGAGGATGAACTAATAAGGGATCAATTTTGTTCGGTAGTTAGAGAGGCGTTTGCTGAGAGTAGTGGTGAATATTTTGAAGGCAAAACGGTACCTTAGACACCATCTACAAAGATTTGTTTTTTTTTCGGAACATAAACGAATATAATGACTCTTTCCTCACTTGCATTATTTTCTCAAAGATCTGGCTCGGATTATCCAGCTTTCTCCTTTTCGCCGCTCTCTCCTCTACCAGTTATCTCTAGCCGATCAGAGCGGACGAGAGAGCGAGCGGAATGGAGAGAGTTACCGAGTTTCAGAACGATTCTGTTGATGAGAAATTGTGGGCACTCTTGAAATCGTGTGGAGAGTTGTGTTGTCGATTTGATTCCGGAGACCCGCATTAAATTCCTCTCCCAGTCCCTATTCTCGCTGTTGCATCTCTATCTGGACTTAAAAGAGATAGAGCAACGAAATAGTCCCGACATAATTTTAGATCCGCGAAAGCGCTACAAGTGAACGACCATGCTTGATTCTGTAAACACTTTTGCCATTCTTCTCCATTCGAAATTCGAGAGATAAGTTTCTATAATGAACCCTTTCTGGTCTCCCAGTGCGTTCCAACCATTTAGTAGGTACGAATTGGTCATTTCGAAAAACTTCTGAGTCCTTCCTCGTTATACCACGATCATTTTCACTCTTCTCTCAGCTGTCCCTCTCTCGTTCCATCACGCTCTATCATCGACTAGACTGAGCAAGATAGCATGGCGAATGGATAGAGGCCCTGGTCACTCTAATGACAGGGCGGGGGGCTTCTGCGGGTAGGAGAGGGAAACACTTCCAAGATGGAGCCGTTTGGCGCTAAGTTCGTTCTTAGGACGACGGGCGTATCAATCACACTTCTGAAACTTTTCAACTATCTCAATCTTACCGTGTCCAACCCTACCGTAACCTGATGTACACACCGGATATTTAGAGTTTTCGAATATAGAACGGAATGTTCGGGGTTTTATACCGTCGGGCGCATTCGCTTTTGACGTTTTCCTGCCAACCTTGATTCACGTATCCATCTCCCTTCATTCTTCTCCTGCCGAATGTTGTTCTCACTCTAATCTTTCCGCTCTCTCATTCTTCCATCCCGTCTACCGTACTCCTCCTGCCCTCAATCTACCGTAATCTAGTTACTGTATTTCACTGTACTCGTTCCGTGTCACATGTTCTCTCAATCTCTCTTTCTTTCTCTCTCTCTCTTTCCCGCCTGGATCATGGGCCACTCCCCTCGACGGATGAAGAGACTATCCCGGCGGAGCCCCCCCCCCCAGTCTCAGCAGGAATACGGCAGGATAGAGATTTCAACAACGAACAGATCTAGAGAAGGGGAAGGGGGGGGGTTGCAAAGATTCCACGGGGGAAGATCTTGAGGTGAGAGAAAGCACCATAACAAGAAAGGTGAGGAGTACCAGACGGCTATAGAAACGAGTCGGTATTGACAATGAGTGAGATTCAGTCTCGATCTGGCAGCACTAGGAGCCGCGCTGGACGGTATATCGAAAGAGTAGCTAGTTCACCCTAGTCCGGATAGGTAACGCTTCAATAATCTCCGAAGTGGAAAAGGATATGCCCCTTGATCTATTTATTATATTCGGACTGTTACAAGAGCCCTGAGTGGAATACTGTAGAAACATTTTAACTCCTCATGCAAAATCAATACCAGTCCTTCAACAGATTCCTGTCTAGCTTACAATGCCATCACCCCTTGCTCTCGAGCGCACACTGACCATTCACCCTTATCTAGTTGTCACCATATTCTTCTTGGATTCGACGCCCGCATCGGGGATATGGGCTTTTGATCCTTTTGATCCTTCCACCTCACCCCATTCTATCCTACTCACCTACTCTATGTACCTTACTCTCGCAGATAAGCCTTCTCAAACGTTAGACGCTAAGGTGCTAAGACAAAAGACAACTTTATTATTGAATTATTTACCCTAAAACATGTAACATATCGTATTCAGAAATAATAATTATCCGTATGTTAAATCGAATAATAAGTTATTGCCTAAGTAAATGTAAGTGTGTGAATTTCGAATAATCAAAAGGTTGGTCAATTACAATTCTTCACTAGCGTTCCGTGTTCGGTATCGAATAATGCATTGGGATGGTTCGAAGGGTAGATGGAGAGGGACATTTGACAATTTGCAAAAAGGACTGATGCAACTACATTTACTTTCTGGAGCCTTATCAGCAGCTGTGATAACTGCATGAGACGCTGGAAGAGAGCTGTCGAATTCCCTTTCCGTGTACTCACTGTAAAGAAAATATAGTATCATCATTAAATGTTGGGATGGAATCGTTTGAAAATGATACTTCCATAGTTTTCTTCGTATTGCATCAACTGCGAAACACAGACACTTCAGATCTCACCTCCAGAAACTTTTCTCAATCGTGTCCAGATTACGGAACACGTTCTTCCTCACTGTCGTCGAACGCTCATAATAGTTGGCATTCGGAAACTGAGCTCTTAAAGAATGAAACTAAGATTTCCATTGATATAGTTTTCCCTTGTTTTGGCATTTCCATTTAATAGCGAAAAACATAATTTGACAGAGAAGATTGATACTGTATTATAATTTGTATTATAATTTGGAAAATTCGGTTGTAACACGGTTCTCTTTGGAATCGCGTTGATAATAAATTAGTCATAAATAGGATTAAATGTAAATGAATTATTTGTTCAAACTTACTTGAACATCTCATTGTGAGCAGAGAACCACTTATTGAACATTTTGTTTCTAAAAATTATATTTTTACACCGTTGTAAATGTGAGAAACTCACCTCATATTTCCCGGTTTCTTCTTCCCTTTCTTCAATGAAGCCTCTGCAAGAAATACTCTTGATTTTCGATAACATGCTGGGCTTATTTTTTTCTTTGTGATGTAATTTCTGATTTGAATTTGTATTCAATAAATTTATATTTATATTCATGCCTACTTGGTACTCTGACTATGCTCACTTTTTGCGCGGGTTCGAGCACGGGTTTTCTCGAGTTTGAGCGGCGATTCGACTTTGGGCAGTGCACAGAAGGGGCTTATGCAGCTGCACTCGCTTTTTTGAGCAGCTTTCGCAGCTTCAATTATTTTCGGTGAAGTGGGAAGGGAGGGATTGAACTCCCGTTCTGAGTGCTCACTGCAATTAGTAAAATCGGAAAGAGTACATTGGTTTCTCTGCATTACAGAGGTTAACGCTACGAGAGTGAGAATAATATTGATTTTTTTTGGGAAAGCATACGTATCCAATCTTTCCCTTTGCCTTAGAAACGTATTATTTTGCCTTAAGGCATATCGTAATGACTCATAATATCATAACAGGAAAATAACCTCCAGAAGGTGTGCTCGATCTCATCGAGATTTCGAAAAACCGTCCTCCTCATTTTCCTTGATATATTGTTCCAGTTTTGAGTTGGATGAAGTTTCCTGAAAGAAAATAATGTAGAAGAATCGGTTATGTTCCCGAACTGCATTTGTTTTGATTTTTTAAAATCATAAATAATCGTAAACTAAATATATTTACGTTTTCATAAAGAGCTGTGAAGATGAAATATATAGATATTGGTTAAAAACATCTGAATGATTCTTACTTGAATATAGCATGATGAGCGCAAAACCAATTGTTGTATCTTTTTGACCTGAAAGTACAATCCAGATTGCATGAATGCCATTTAAAGACCGTCCTCTATAACTCATAACATATTACGTGGCTTCTTCTTTCCAGTCTTCGGTTGAATATCTGCAAAAAAACCTTTCCTTATAGCATTTCTTTATAGCTTGAGATATTTTCCAAGTCGGCATAACAAAAACTCGAAATTTTTACATAATATTTCCAACTTGTGGCTCTTCTCAGGAAAATTTTCGCTGGGTAGATATCATACATAAATGAGTACTTAGTATCAATATCTTACGAATGCGCTTCAAATCTGGGGTCTCCGATACCTATTAGAGTCATGACGCCTCAGAAACAAGCTTGTCTTTCCTAAAATTGATGAAACGAAGAACTAATCTAAACTAGGTATATAAAGAGTGGCGAGGCTCTAGTGTGGGGCGCTGTATTCTTACATGTAACGACCACAATATGATAGAAAATATTTGACGCACACATGCTAAAAAAATAAAAATTCGAAATGCAAAAAAATATGGAGAAATTTGTTCAAAAATTTTAGGATAGTGGTCTGAAAGAATTTATACCAAAAACAGATGTCGTTGAGAACTGCACACTACTCTTCCTGTTAGTTGTACCAAAAGGGTCGATCTTCAAAATGAGCATCGGAAATGTATCATTCGATTAGCCCCTTACGCACCAGTAGAGATGAGAAGTCGATTTCGACCTACATGAGTCGACCGGATTTGAAGCATCACAATTTGTACGTCCAAATCACTAGCATAATTTCTAAGTGCGCGATCGAAAGTAGATGCACTTCGTAACGCCCCTATACTCAAATGGTCACACCCATTTATAAACATTTTGTGAATACTTTAAGAAAAAAGGAGCAAAACTTATGCATCACCCTAATACTTCAGTTTTACAGTTATATCTCGTCTCTGCGGTTTCGTTTTTTCCTTTAATTTTTTGATGACAATTGTCAATATTTTTCAAGATAAATGTGTCCTGAGATGTGGATATTAGTGATGTCGTTTCGGTTTCGGTACTACCGAAATTTTTTTTCAGAGTTTTCGGTAGTACCGAAATCCTGTACAAAATTTCGGTACTGGTTCGGTATTGAGCTCATATCTCGGTTCAAACTCATCGGGGAACCTTGGAAGAAGTGTTTGCCCACCTCCCATGCAAAGTTACACAAATTTTGAGACTTCGTCATCACTATGAAATCGTCACGTTTTCGCTCATAACTCGCTTCAAAATCATCGGAGAGACGTGGGAAAGGTACACATCGACTTCCCATGCAAATATTAACATTTTTGATATTTCGTCATCATTATGTAATTTTCACATTTTCACACATATCTTGCTTAAAAATAATCCAAAAAAGCCAATTCCAGTGTGCCATTCGAACACCCTCGACGAGCTTTACAAAATGGTATCAGAATTTGCCTCTTTGGATAAGTTTGAATCGAGATATCCATGCCCATTAACGGGTCGGCATGCCAGTCAGACACCATGCCCATTAATGGGTCGGCATGCCAGTCAGACACCATGCCCATTAATGGGCATGGTGTCTGACTGACATGCCGACGCGGGCAAGTTCGACTCCCGCCCGCAGGTGATGTTTTGCAAGGGGTAGAGAAAGGCGCGCTCCCCAACAACCATGCAAAGATTGCGTCATCTTCATACAATATTGCGAAATCCCACTATCGTCTGGCATAGTGGGCGTATGTAGGAGTACACTCACTACCACCTGTCAGAATATCAGAAACATATCTCATCTATTTCAAAAGTTATGCAACTTTTAATTTTTGGACGGATACTTATTTCCGATACTGTATTTGGTATCGTGCCAGACGATAGTGGTAGAGAAAGGCGCGCTCCCCAACAACCATGCAAAGATTGCGTCATCTTCATACAATATTGCGAAATCGCACTATCGTCTGGCATAGTGGGCGTATGTAGGAGTACACTCACTACCACCTGTCAGAATATCAGAAACATATCTCATCTATTTCAAAAGTTATGCAACTTTTAATTTTTGGACGGATACTTATTTCCGATACTGTATTTGGTATCGTGCCAGACGATAGTGGTAGAGAAAGGCGCGCTCCCCAACAACCATGCAAAGATTGCGTCATCTTCATACAATATTGCGAAATCGCACTATCGTCTGGCATAGTGGGCGTATGTAGGAGTACACTCACTACCACCTGTCAGAATATCATTCTTCGTAATATCCGAATCGATTGCAATTGGGTGTGCTTGCTCATCGGTCTCGTCTGAATTCGTCGTTGTATTCATTCCGCGCTCTTCATCATTGATCTGATCGAGCTGAAGGTCCTTCTCGACGACGACTTGACCATTCTGAAGAAATAACGATTCGTGCGCTTCATTATTGAATACATCCAAAAATATGACATGCACTTCCTTAGATATAGCTATCAAACGCCACACAATGTATGATAATGAACTCACTACATCGTTTGGCTCCATAGAAAATGCTTCCACATCACTGTAGTTGTTTGCATCGCCATCATCTAAATAATTTTCGAATTGTATGTGTTTCTGATATTAATGTTCATATATGAAGGTAATTCTGTAAGCACATATTTTAAAACAACAAAAAATACGTGCCTGAAACGATTGACGATTTACGAGGAGGCTTTTTCCTTCGAATCACAGCTGCAGACTTGGAGGCTATTCTTGATTGCTTAGGATGAGGCTTACTTCCATGAGCGATCGACTGAAAAGCATAGGTAAACATACAAAATGCATGGCCCGTTTATATTTTTCCTAATAGAGTTTCCTTCTAGAAATGTGGTACACTTGCTACCTGTTTTCTTTTCGAGCGAACTTTGGAGGAGGATTGTCCGGGTTGTGACGAACTCGCGTTCTTCGCGTTGTACGATTTGAGATACGAGAGCATTAGCATCGCACCCAACTGGAGAAATTATTGTATTTACATTGAGTTAAATCTCAACTTCCCCTGCTTACCGCTGGTCCCTCATCTTCGTTGGCGACTGAGGCCGTTGTGGACGCTAATTGAGTCGCCGATGGCAAGGATCCAGAAGCACGGGCAATTCCTAGTGACCCTTCGGGCACCCCAGAAACCAAACTGGCAGGAATCGTGCTCAGATCACTGCAATCAATGAACTGCTTTAAAACCACTTGCTACCAGGGACACTTTTTACGGACAAATTGAGTGTATTTTTAAGATTTTGTTTTGGCATTTCTATGAATATGAATATTTATTTCTCGATCTTATTTGCATCTCTACATACCACTTATTTGCAGCAAGCAAAGATCCGGACTGCGAGGAGTCGCTGTGATTGGGGTACTGGCTTCCAGCTACTCGACGCTTCTCAGCTTCCAGCTACATATAATACATTTCCAACTTATAAACCAGTTGACAGTCAGCCGTAAAATAATTAATTCAACCGATTTGTTCTCGATCTTGCCAGCCCGGTACCTTTCTGGCCATCGTCTGACGGTACATGGCTGCATGCTGCGATGGTGTGAGGGGCACAGATGAGGACGCTAAAAGTAAACAGATAATAAAGGCAAAAAATGGATCATGCTATAAGTGTATCCAAGAATTGGACACCGACACCAATTTGATCGGATGTTCGTGTAGTCCGTTGCTGGTTAATATTTATAAATTGTTTTTTTACTAACCAGTCTCCCTTGGTATGGCTTCTAAGAATATGATGTCTGGCGAAGGATCACTTCTTTTGAGAGCTCTGATCGTTAGGATTCTGTTCTGAAACGTTTAGTGTGAAAAAAGATTATTTTTTGTTGATTACTTAGCAACTTCTTGCAACGTTCCTTGCTGTCTTCAACTAACCGTGTGCTTCTCATCCACGACATCCTTCTCAATTAGCGGTCTCTCGTTGGCGCCAAGTGTCGTATCCAGCACAGAGAAATGAGCCGAGCACGAGGGTCCGAAGTTGCTGGAGTCGTCGCTTCTCGATGACGACTCTCCCGTCACTGTCGATGCGAGGGACGTCATTTCGATCGCATCGCTGCAAGGAATGACTCTAAGCGACTCTAGGCGTTTGTCAAATCATGAATCGTTTCAGCCCACCTCTTGCTAGAAGCGACAGATGCCGCGCCCTGAGCGAATTGGACTTGGTTGAGAGAGGATGAGGTCCTAGCCAACTTTCGATAATCTTCATCGGCCTCTTTCGGAAAAAAGCACGCAGCTAGCCACTGCAATGTCTCGTTAAACATAATGGTATAAACGTTCGAATTTCCAAACAGTTGTCATCAATTGCGTACGCCCTCCAAATAAGTGACTCACAGCTGGGTCTTCATCGTACGAGCCTGGCTGCGCAGTGAGAGCACGAAGATCAGGCGGTGAAGACGATCCGACGTCGCAGGCGTCGAAGCTTCCCGATGACACAGGTGCTGCCAGAGCACATGTCGAGGTAGATGCTCGGCTCGGATCACTGCAACCAATGGAAATGATCTGTAGAGGTGAAGCCGAGGGAGAACAAGTCCGATGGCAACGAGAGGCAGAGTTGCGTAATAAATCATAAATTGTTTCTGGTCCGCTCACCTCTTACTAGAAGCGACGGATGCCGCTCTCTGAACGAATTGGACCTGGTTGAGGGAGGATGATGTCCTGGCCAACCTTCGATAGTCTTCATCGGCTTCTTTCTGAGAAAAGCACGCAGCTGACGTATCGTTAAACAAAATGGTATGAACTTTCCGATTTCCAAACATTCTTGAGTTTTCATTAATTGCACACGTCCTCTAAATAATACTTACAGCTGGGTCCTCATCGTTCCCTCCTGGCGGCGCAGCGAGAGCACGAAGGTCAGGCGGTGAAGACGATCCGACGTCGCAGGCGTCGAAGCTTCTCAACGACACAGGTGCTGCCAGAGCGCATGTCGAGGTAGATGCTCTGCTCGGATCGCTGCAATCAATGGTAATGATCTGCAGAAGTGAATATATCCGATTTCAACGGAAGGCAGGGTTGCGTAGCGAATCATTCCGAATATTTGTAGCTCCTCACCTATCGTTTGGAGCAACCACCTCTGAGGGGTGAGCAACGGGAGCTTGACTGATTGAGGATGAGGTCATGGCTAAACGTAGACAGGTCTCGTCTCCTCCCTGAACAATCTTTCACTCAATATCCCCAATCACAATATTGGATGAAAAAAAAATTCCTTTTTTACGCATGATTCAGCCCTTGTTACGTCTTCCTCGGGACTTCAGCAGCCTATACCAGTGAATCACCTCAATTTCATCCTGACAATCGCGAACGCATGACGTGCTTGTCGCTGAACTGTGATCCTGCGATGAGAGTCCAGTGGCGTCGGCGGACGACGATTGTCCCTCCACGGCAGCCGATGGAGTCGTCATGCCCTTCTGGCTGCTGCAAATATAGTCATTCAAACAGCCAGATACGAATTCAACGGGCAACTTGTTCAACTATGATATATACGAGATACTTTACAACGAGAAGAAAAGAGCAAAGTGGATGGTGCTAGAGGTCAGAAAGGGTTAACTGGAAACGTGATACGTACTTCATCTTGGACAATTGCTCTTTGAGACTGCGAATCTCTTCAACCATGGCAGACATCTGACTATTGAAGAGGGTCATCATATCAGTGATCAGTTTGGCTGAGGTTGGGCAGATGATATTAGATGGGTTGTGAGCGTTGCGAGCCTGAAACACATGTGAGTACTCTCTTCGATGTTCATTCGCCGCTCACCTGACGATCGGGGATACCAGTCGATGTCGAGGGTGCAGGAATTTGAGCCTGCGACGAGGGTCCGGAGGCGCAGGCTCCGGTGCTTCCCGATAACGGCCGTTCTCCCATCATCGTTGATGTAGGGGCTGTGAGGTCGCTCACGTTGCTACAAGTAGTAATTGTTAGCCACTGTGTAATGGTAGCGTGTACATTTGTTGAATGCGCTTGAGACCGCCTAAACGATATTTGGTAGAAAGAATGAAAAATGTTATTTGCAAATATATGTACCGACTTTCACCGATTATGCGGTATCTAATTGGCTCAATCTTTCCAAAATTACTTCGGATAATTGATTCATACGAGCTAACCTCATGTTTGCGTCAACTACTGCTTCATACTGAGCTACTTGGATGAGGGGTGGCGGCAACATGGGTCGTTCATCCTGGTCCTCTTCCTGAACGGAAATTGGTAGTTCACTCAAAACACTTTACTATATATTGAATGAACTGCAACGAAAATAGTATTTTATTGAGAAGACGAACTACATTCATCGCCTTCATCATGACGGGAATCGCTCAGTTAGCCCTCTTTTGCATCGTATTGTATCATCAAACTCACGCTATTTTCGTCATTGCCCGTCGCAAGAGCATCTACAGCTACATGATAGTCACCATCAACAGCAATACCCGATACATAATTACTATCAGCGGAAATAGCAACCGTAGGAGTGGCTAGCTGTGTCGGAGGAGGATCTGTCTTTGCGACAGCATCTCCATTCATCTGAAATGCGATTTTTTAGCTGTAGAAGACGACAAAAACTGCACAAAAACTTTTCATTCATCTCATGAATCGTATAATTGCCTAGAATGACGCTATTGATTTATCAAACTCACGTTATCGTCCTCTTTTCTCGTCTCAAGAGCATCTCCAGTTACATGAAAGCCATAACCGACTGCAATAATCGATGCGGCATATTTCTCAGCAGATATAATAACAGTAGGAGAGGCAGGCTTGGTCGGAATAGGGTCTGTCTTTACGACAACATCTTCTTGAATCTAAAACACGATTTGCATTAATTAACGAAGGAATGCATTACGTATTACAAATGGTTAATCGTTTAAACCCAAATACGAACCGGTGGAATTAGTGTACCTTACCTTCTCTTTATCCTTGCCCGTATCAAGAGCATCATCATACACAGCAACTATATATGGAACGTCTCCATTACGGACAGCAGATATCGCAACCGTAGTAGTGCCTAGCTCAGTAGGAGGGGGTTCTTTCTTTGCGACAGTAACATCATGAATCTGAAATACGGCTTGCATGTTTTGTGGCTCTAGATAAAGAAACACACTTAGACTATTGTTCTTCAATCTTATTAATCGAATAATTGAAAAGTGTTGCTGTTGATTTATCAAACTCACGTTATCTTCCTCAATGCCCGTCTCAAGAGCACATCCATCTACACGAGAGTCATCATCGACATCGTCCTCACTAGCATCAGAGATTGTAACCGTAGAAGAAGCTGGCTCGATCGAAAGAGAGTCCGACTTGGCGACAGCATCTTCACGAATCTAAAATGAATGCTATTTACATTAGTTAACGAATGAAAAGTTGTATCTTCAAAAAACCGAGTCTAAAATATCTGAAGTATTACCTTCTCTTCGTCATTGTCCGTCTCGAGAGCAGCATCATCGGCAGAATCAACCGAAACGGTATCTAGCTCAGTGTCATCAGCCATTGAAACCGATGAAGAGACGGTTGGAGACGGGTCCTGCCTTGCGTAATCTTCAGGCAATCGGGACTGAGACAGCCCAGATTTCTTCTGAGGATGTTCACGTACACTTGCAGTCGCCTGAAAACGAAAACTCGCTAAACGATCATAGAATTGCCACGCTCTTGTACATGAAGATAATGCAAACTTATTAATGATTAGAATAATATCGAATCAAAAGTATATAAATCTAATCGCTTCTTGGATTTCTAGCATCTCAAAAAAAATCTTCTAACCGGAACACGCTTAATCTTCTTCTCGTGCCAGCTGTGGGAAAGAAGACCATCGAATTTAGGGACATAAATACCGTCGATTGTTGCCAGTTCACGGCGCCTCACCAGAATGCGCTGAAAAGTATGCGACCACGAGTTCTGGGTAAATAATATTACTCGAAAAAATATGAACGCTAGACTAATTTTAAAATACATACCACCGCATCTAAAAGTGCGGCACTCACTTTAAAAGGCGTCAGGTCACCAAACCTTTACTCGCCTCAAGGCAGAAGAGAAGGGAGTTGGGTCTGGTGAGTCCTTCTGGTAGGTCAATATAATTCTTCTCGAGTAGATTTTTCAGGAGATGCGTCAGTTCGTCAATCTCCGATGGATGCACCGTCGAGCGAAGTACGTCTGAATAGTATTCAATGTGCGGACGTCGTAATTCACATCATTTACGGAACAACCATGCTGCCATTTGGGCGAGATTAATTCTGAATCATTACATTGAAGAGTCAATTAATTATCTTACCGTCATCGATCTCAATCTTGGGCAAAGTTTCGGGCAGCGGCCGACCACATGGATACTTAGTTTCCGCCAGATCAACTTCAACTTCAAACTGAAATCGAGCTTCTCGTTGGTTGTGGATGCATTTGTTTCCGGCGCTTCATCAAATACGCATACCGATTCTGGATGATAGAAGATGTATGGGTGGTCCTTTAGGTGGAACTTCTTCACATCGACATTCTGAATAGTAAATTATACTGCATCGACTCACCTTCGTTTTTTCGCATCGTCAGAAGTATCAGAACGATCTCCTACCTTGAGGTTCACATTCTCGAACTCGGCGAATGCGTATTTGATGAGCTCGTACTCACTCGATTCATTCATCTGGTGATCCGATAATGATGAAACACGAACCTTCCGAAGACCCACTGAAAAGGAACGATACAATTGACATTAATAGAGATGATCGTCCATTTCTATGCAATCACGAGTGCAGCGTTCTGAATACGAGCTCAAAATATTGTTTCAGCTTTTTTTCCAGGAATATATTGCAGTAGCCGGCATAGAAATTGTAAGATATTATCTACCAGCGGTTTCCCCCCGGCTACGCCGGTGAAACCTCTGGCGGAGTTCAGCGCTTCGAGCTTCACATATATGTAAGCTTAGGTTGTGTGTTGGCGGGATCGCCGACCCTTGCCGGGGAATTGTTGTCAGTGAGACCGGATAGGCGCGCGCACACACACACTTTTGCGGTTTATTATATGTATGGATCATGCAACATATGAGGCCGTTTCCGGTAGAATCAACTAGCGGAACTACGTTCCGCTCGGGTTAGGTCGGACGCAGGTTATACATTATCCATGACAAAAAGCACGCCAGACTTCGAGCGTGTCGGAAACACACTCCACACTCTCAGTCACACGAGATTTTTATGATGACCAGAGCATAGGCCAAGAGTTGATGAATTTGAAGCGATCTTCAAGCGCGCTCACGACTATGATACCAAAAATTGGGAATAGTGATTTTGGCACTTTTCCCGACATTCTGAGATGAGTCTGAGGCGAGATACGATCAAAAAAGCGCTCACGATTGCGAAATAGTGATGACGAAATCGAGGTTATGTGCGAAATAGTGATGACGAAATCGAGGTTATGAGGTTATGTGCCGACACATTAGAACACGTCAATCAGTCCAATATTTTGGCGAGAAATCGATTAACACCTTTCCCGAATTTTTCCGATGAGTTTGTCGGACTTTGTCATGAATCTGACCCAGCGAACAATTGTTGACCCAGCGAACTCGATTACTATAGATTTAGATTACGGTAGGAATACTGTAGGCGTCGATTATTGATCGATTAGAATGCAAGGGGGCAATTACCCGATGAATCACGTATCTGACCCGCGGTCTGACCTACTTGGACTTACCGTAGTTTTTAATACCGTAGATATCGATTACGGTAGGTTTCGATTTCGGATCGATAATTGAAGGGGATTTATTTTTATACCAAAACCAGATCATGGTAATTGCTTGGAATGGATTTGGAGTGGATTGCCCAAACCTACCGTAGTTTGAAAAAACGCACAGAAATACATACATCATATTTTTCAAATTTTCTCAAAAAAATTTTTCCCGATTTTTTTTGCGTGAACGTCCTATATCCGGCTTCCACAGGTGATCGCAAAAGAGCAGTCCGATGACCCCAACGGAAGGCATTTTTCTTACGGTATTGGGTAATGTAGTTAACAAGGGCTCAACAGGGGTCGAGAACAGGTAGAAAATCGTATATGCTCGAAAGTCAGCCTTAGGGGTAACTTTCGATTCTCAATCGAGCTGTGGAATCCGTTTTTCGATCTGAGCCTTCTGAATCCCAGTACGACGACGTAAATTTTGACCAAAATTTGGATTCCCATTAAAATCTCTTCTATTTTAATGGGAATCCAGTGGGGAAATTCTCGCGTGACCGACCAGAATTCAATTCTCTACAAAATGAAAAAAATTCGAGGCTCTATCTTTTTTCGTTTTCGAGAAAAAGGCGTTTTTGACAGAGGCCTATCCCCTGGGAAACCCGGTACCATGTGAAAGAGCATACCCTGATCATTTTGGTATATAATTTAAGGAATTGATTTTACTCCAGATAGTTTTACATCGATTTTTGTGCCGCGAACCTGCTCTTCAACTTTTTTCTTTCGAGTTTTCACGATCTCTAATATGAAAATAATTCGTTTTCTACGTGCAAAAATAGGCCGGAAACTCCTATAGTCACATGATTCTGAGATTATGACTTTTTCGACCCCGAACCCAGATTTCGCAGTCTCATTTTGGGGGCAAAAGTCATAATCTCAGAATCATGTGACAATAGGAGTTTCCGGTGTATTTTGGCACGCAGAAAACGAATTTCCACATTAGAGATCATGATCATGAAAACTCGAAAGAAAAAAGTTGAAGTCGAAAAATGCCTTTTTTTTGGAAACGAAAAAGATAGAGCCTCGAATTTTTTTTTCATTTTGTAGAGGATTGAATTCTGGTCGGGAAAAAAAGAAAGAAAGAAAGAATCGTCAAAATTGACGTCGTCATACTGAGATTCAGAAGGCTCAGATCGAAAAAAGGATTCCACAGCTCGATTCAGAATAGAAAGTTACCCCGGGGGGCGACTTTTGGGCATATCCGATTTTCTACCTGTTCTCGACCCTTGTTGATCCTACCGCAAACGGCCTCATACACACGAGCACAAATTACTGACCTCCTTTCTTCCAGATCCACGTCCACTTACTCATCGCAATGTCCTTCTCATCCGGCTGCAATTAGGACAATATGAGGATTTATAGTATATTCCAATAGTATGTTTTAGTTAAAATTATCGCAGTTAATTACTGTTCAAAGCTTTTTTATTGTAAACAAACTTAAGACTGAATAAGTTAAATACAGGAAACGGAAATATGTCTGTCATGTGAATTCCCATACATAGTTTACATCAATTACCATAATTTACTGAACAAAAGGAAAGACATTTTCTCACGATTCGATGATGGCCCTCGAGCTTGATGAAATCGTCGCCGACGTACTGCCACGATCGATGCTGCTGGTTCCTCGACACGGGACGGATGTGATGACGACCCGTAATCTTCTGCAGTTTAGAGTTAACCGCAATTTAAAACGATTTAACCGCAAATACTATCACACAGATTGATCTTTCAGCGATTCTTAATTCTCATTTTCCCTCCAGTTGCAAATCATAGTATTTAAAACATCAGACATCGATCTTTACCTTCACAAGATTGTCTACAAAAAAGAGGGCGACTGCATCAGCTTGAGAGTACTTGAGGTACTTTATGAGCTGTAAATTTCTACTTGTCCCATTTCCCGATGTAACAGTCCTTCAACTCATAATTGTCTAAGCTATTTCATTATCGATATTAAAACCTTCAGTTTTTCCTCATGAGCAGTTATCGTTTGCTGCATTCTGATGCTGCGTGTGTGGATGAAATTACCACCGAAGACGAGTGAGTCTTCAGGAGTATAAACTGCATGAATCCAACCTGAAAAAAGCATCTAATGCGAAAAAAGAGCATCCTGATATAATTAATGCTAATAAATGACCGTTTGATGATGTTTCTGGGGAATGCCTTCCCTACTACCCCTCGAAATAAGTGATGGGTGAAATCCCCGATATCGAGAGCGTATTCAAGCAATGTGTATTCAGTAAAATAAATATTTTCTCAACGCAGTTTAAACTATTTTTGGAGAAAGAATGAACCTGAAAATGAATAATGAAAAGGCGCACCCGCGGGTAGAAGAAGAGTCTCGCCCTGGTTTACAATCACACGTGTGCACCTGAAATACATTTTTTTTACCATACCCGTTTCATTTAACGTTCGTTTAACTCGCAAGATACATTTTGAGCTCTGAGGACAAACTGTGGGAAATATGTATGCAGTTGATATGCTTCAATATTTATGTATACAAGATCGGAGCTCACTTGGTAACGATCAGGCCAAAAAATCTCATGTCCTTCTTGTCGTGCAAGTATTTCTCGTAGGCGGAAATGTTCGCAGAAGTCGGTTCCACAAGAAAGAAGACCTGGAAGTAACATAATCATCGCTCATCGAATAGGCGATCGATATAGCCGCACCAAATGTATATCTCTGATCCTCGATGTTCTAACCTTTGTTCCTTTCAAGACATGGTACCAGACGGAAGAGCCAGTGAAGTCTATGTGAAACCCGGTGTACGAGGACGAAGCGGACATCAAGCAGTAGCTGAATCACTCTATTTTCTAACTTCGCCCGAATACAATTATTTATATCATTATTTGGTTAAAAAACAAAGCTCATAAATATTTTAAAGACTCATTGTAAGGCAGTATTTTTTATACTGTTCACTACTTTTCACAATCACACGCACCGCTCGACGAGGGGGTATTTGTTCTCGAAGGAGAACAGTGTATTGCCGCACTTGGTCGCGAAGGTGAGCTGATGAGAGAATAATTATACATGTCCGAGATATGAGGTTTCGTGGTTTATACGGTCAATAAGATTCATAATGTGCCTCAAAACCGGAAAATGTACAAACATAATTTGCTTATTTATCAGGGTGGTTACAAGGGATCAGCAGAAAAGTCCCTGTTGGTGTATTTTCATCTTTTATTTTTATGGAGAATGGGGCACAAAAGTGCGCGTGTTGCCGGACCGAGCAGTACCCTCTCCATTATGCATTCGTGAGAGAGTGCGTCGAGCACTGTTCGATCCGGCAACTGTGAATAGTACCTCTCTTTGCTTCCGCTCATCCGGCCAGTGAGCTGACATGTCTACCTCACGTACTAGAGTAGGCGCACGAACCTGAACGATATTATACGTTTTAACTATTCGTGCGTTATGGTATTAGTGGTGTGGATACCATTTGAAGCATCTACTGGTCTAAACAACCGCATTGGTGCATGTATGAGGAATATTTCAAGATATCGATTTATAGAAAGACGTGTTATGGACAATAATTTTCGAGCTCTGTGAAAACAACAAATAAGTCTACGATCTGACTCGTTATCGAACAATGAAATTATCTATCTACCTAAAATATAATTAACCTGATCTGCGAGTTTTGTCCCACTGATTTCCAGTGATATTACATTGTACGTGTACTCTCTGTAGGCAATCGGTGTCCTGAAAACAGTTTTAATTTGATAATTTTGTACTAATGAATACACGCTAAGTACATACATGAAATATTTTTCCAAATGCATTTTGATATTTTCTGAGCATCAGAAGTTCTCTCACACAAACTATCGGATGTTTGATATAAATGAATTGAGCTCTAATAGGAAAGTTTTGATAGAAAATAACAAATCAATAGTGCTGTAAAAATACAAAGTCGTAGTATGTTCCGTCTGGATACTACAAACACTTACTCGAAGTATTCTACGAAGTTGGCGAGGCTTATCTCATATGCTTTCTGACTCTCTACTTCGTATGCTTCCACAGCCTTCAAATATGATTTGCTTAGCACTTAATGTGTGTCAACCTGAGAATGAAAAGAAAACGAACCCTCATTGCTCCCACTAGCTCCATCACGTCTCGAGGGGGAACGTCGCGGGTGGCACCCTTAAATTGTTCTATTCAGTTCAATTACAGGTCTGGATTGCCTGGAGCAAACACAGCTTGTTTTCACATTTTCTCACCGGCTGAAGAAACTCGTGCATTTCCGATATGAAGCGATCATATGTTACTGCATTTTTCCCATGTACTTTATTTATCTTTATTAGTTTATTAGCTCATTCTGTTATATTTTCCTACTTGTTGTGGCGGCATCTAAACCGCTTGACTACTGCAAACTGACATCCAAGGCCGCCTAAGCTCGCAACAGCCATTTTTATGATTGAGCGACCTCCGTTGGCGATCATCACCTATTTCAATTAAGCATTAACAAAAGCAATGCTTACCCCCGTAAAATCTCTTCGGAGTGGAAACGAAAAGAAAAATCGGCAACTCACAATATTCCAATGTCTTCAGGCGGACAGTCGAAGATGAGTACTTCCCCGAATCCGCTGTCATCATAGTATTGCTTCGTGAAATCTGGAACATGCTGGAGGTGGTTACATTTTAAGAGACTGTATACAGTGTTTGCACCTGCCCGACTATGACTTTTTCAGAACCCCTGCCGATTAGCTGTGGGTGAAGTCCCAAAACATAGAGCTAGAAATTGCTGACCAATATGAGCGGTTGAGGCGCACTTTTGAAATAAATGCAAATTATAAGCTTTGCCCAAGCATAAACAAGACCCAAAAAATCCGAAATTTTACATCAGAATACAATAAGTTCGTATAGGTTCGCACAGAGTATTTCTCGAGGAAAATAAAGACTAACAACGTTCGAAAGTGAAAGAATTGTTTTCGCAAACACCGCTTCAGTCGTGCTGTGTTTGCCAACACTCTAAATTGGATGTTGTTTTCTCGGGAAAAGAGAGAAAACAGACACAAATGGACGGCTTGTTTCACATATTTGCGTGGAATGGAACATACTCATAGGATGCATCCTCATCACCACGTCATCATGATCGAATCGATCTTCGTTGAGGTAACGCCTGTTGAATTTCTGTTGTGTTACCTGAACATATCAGTTATTTTCGTACAGCCTACGAATCCAAGCATATGCCTGCAAGTTAGATACGAGCATGCGCTGAAAATCCAATCGATCAACTAGATCTACTCACTCTCAGCTTCTGCTTCACGATATCATCCGTTTCCGCACCGTTTATGATCCGTCTATCGCCCTTGGATGATTATATTACTCGCTAATGCATGAAGATCAAATTATATTGCAACTGACTCGAAACCAACCAAACACAAAAACGATCGGCTACTCTGTTTGCTCTCTCTAAATATCAAACAAAACAACTTTTAAGTTTCACAATTAATTATGAAGTCACGGTAGATTCCGGTTTGTGTTATTTTAAAATTACCGTCGCCGTCGCTTCTTCAGCGCTGCGTGCTCTCGGCAGGTTGGCACTCGAGGGATCAGCGGCTGACGGCAAGTAAATTCTACGTTTGTGAGCCGCACTCGTAGAGCGCGAGTGACCCCTCTTCTCGACCATCCTTCTTCAATGGTTCATTAAACCAAATAACAGATATAGTGAAACTAGAAAAAAAAACCTAAGCTCGTGTCGACGTCGAATCCTGCGATGAACCGTGCCGGATGGAGGTGCCTGGAGAGAATGTAGTGGGAAATATCAGATTATCAGAACCGACAATATGCTTATGGGCATTCAGAGTGAATAGCATGGCATTCAACATCGATACATGTTCAGGAGAAAACAAATGTAAATTTTTCAATCGACACATGTGAATCGACACCGAGAGTGAGCCACAGCGCAAAAGTTTTTTTTATGATGCTTTGGCTGGTAATTCACTCATGCTATTCACTCTGAATTCTGATTAATGACCATTCCGTCATAACTGATTAATGACCACTCTATAACTGATTAATGACCACTCCGTGGTCATTAATCAGTTATGATAATACTAATGCATGATACATATTATTAGTATCTAACTGATTGATATCTAACAGATCACCAGAGACTAAGAGGATCTCACGGTCTCTCGCTTTGTTTTGACTGCGCGTCGCACGAAAGGTTTCGTAAAATGACTATTTTTACGCGCGTTCAACTCGGTGGGGCATTCATTAACTCAAATAGTTTATTGTCATCAATGACGAAACGCATGAAATCCAAAAGAACTATGCTAGTATCATTTTTTTCAAACAATGGCGACGAGCATGATGACTGGAACAATAAATGTTATCAGGGGAGGAGAAGATACGTACGAATGTGAGTGCAAACATACGAGACTCGCTGCTGATTTGCACGCGCGCCGACCAACGAACCAAACTGTTTTGGTGTCTGCCCGTCCTCTCACTTTCTCTCAATCTACCCCCCCCCCTTCCCCGCGCCACCACCCTCTCTCTCTCTCGCTCTCTCTCTCTGCACTCCCAGTCGTGGAAGACACGGCCTTGAGAAAAAAACACTGAATAAGCAAATATTTACGATCGTTCCCTTTTCAGATGTGGTGTTCTTCAAAATACATTCATTATGCACTAGTCCACTAATATTCCGAAGGTTTTTTTTAAAAATCATTAGTCATAACCGTCTATAATTATTGTGCAAATCCGAATGAATTTCATGATTCCTAGTAGCGGTAAAACTGGAATCGCGATATCGCGGCAAATGACAAATGATGATTTAAACAATTATAAATGATACTATGAATATCATTGAAACTGCAAACGAAAACTTCATTGATTCTGCAATGTTCTGAGAGCGGAATCATTGAAGAAATGAACAGGAGAGTTGAGTGTCGAATTGTCATCTTTGATGTGTTCTAAATTTTGCTCCTCCTGTAGACTGTCCTTCTGTTGACAGTCTATGAATAACACTAGGTGCATCCACTATGAGTCGACAGCGGATAGACGAAAAACACTGCGGGTAAATACAACTAGAGTGCTCGGGATTGGCGATTTTCAGACTAGTTCGGGTTTTTTCCCGCATATTAGTTGTTTATAGTAGAATCATCGAGTTTTTTTGTAATGGGTATTTGTATCTTGTCGCACACTAGCTCACAATAACGAGAGAGGTCAGCAAATGGTTCCTTGGTCTGTTATTTGGCGCGTTCCAGAGATCCCAATGATGAGAGTCAGAGAGGAAGAGAGGGAGAAGGGGGAAGGGGAGTGCAGAGGGTGGTTCATTGGTCAGCACTCTTACACGGGGACGCGTGAAGGCGGCGCTACATCACGTAGCACTCTTTTTCATCCCGCCCTTTATTTCCCACTGGAGTAAAGGATGGAAAAGGATGGAACTGAGGAAGAGGTCGGACTAATGTTCATTGTATGATACAAACGCACAATAGTGACATCCAGAAATGTGTAGTGTAGTAGATTCAAGTCACAACACAGTTGTTGGTCAAACGCGGAGTAGTGTGCTCTCGCGTCCCTATTCTCTAGTTTTCACGAGGGAGAGCGCGCGTGTTTATGTGAAATCTACCCCCTCTCCACCAAATGAATTCTCCCTCTCTCCCAATCAGGCTTGCCTATTCTCCCCTTAACGGCAACTGACCCCACTAAACTCTTTCTGATTAGAAATTGCATTTAACTCATTAATTGTCAAGATATAACTGATACACGACTATACCCGGACACATGACAGAGATTTTACAGTGGCGTTTCGAAGTTATTTACTCACAATCTGTCCTTTCTGTTTGACTTGGGTTGTGGGTATGTAGTTTGGCGATGTTGGTTCCCGTGAAAGTACGGTCATGACCACCACGAGCTAACAGGGCAATTTCTGCGGGGAACAAGAAAAGCTGGGTGAGTATGTACGTGGCATGAGTGAGACTGTGTTCCAGACGTACAGTGAACGGAGATGTAGAGACCATGTGACTAGAAAGTATTAATCGGAAGTAGATCAGATGAGGGATAGCATGGCAAAGCAAACACAGTTTATGATTTGGATCATCTGGATTCATTTGATAGCTGACGAAGAAGGAAGTCACGATTCTGAAAGAGATCATCCAGAAGTTGTTGGAAGAGATAAAGGATAGATAGTTTCAGAATCGGAGGAGAACAAAAGAAGAATATGAGCGAGAGGCATTGCTATTGAGAAACAGATCAGATTTTTTTCATGGATGGATGTATAGACAAAAATAGTATTATTCGTTCTATTCCCCTATTTTTTTCGCGATCAAATTATTCGATCAAACAACACTAGATGGGAACAGTCCTCTCGTGTACTCCTACCCTAATGGGGGGTTTTTGGGTGCACCCCCTCCCCCTCCTCCTAATACCTCTATTTTAGGAGGACCCAACACAACAAAACATGCTTTGGAGAAAAAATTGCATTAGCGATCATTCAATTGCTCATGCTTCTTTTTGAATTAAAAAAAAAGTATGTTTGTGAAACACTTAGATCGTACATTTTAGCTGTGTCATTACAGTGTACCCACGCGGAGTCACCATCGTCAACTCACAGCACACCAAGCAGTTCAAACACGAGAACTGTGATGAAACAGAGAAACCTGAACAGATCTATAAGGTAATAATATACCAAATTCCGATTCGTCCTACGTGATTGAGCATCCAAAGTGGGCCGTGTTGTTAGGAATACCATGATCTTATCTTCCGGTGATGTTTGTGTTAGAAATATCAATAAAGCGAATTTTCAACATTCTGGCCATATTTTGTATTTCATGCTTGTTTATCGAAACAGTCGGCATCTTCATTTGGTATTCGCTGGGAAGGTAGCGTCCCTGCGAATACAAAAAAAGTGTTTGTTTCATCGAGTGTATCGGATGAGGGGTAGAGCATGTATTTGTGCATGTATGATGAACACTGACAGACATTTTCCATATTGTCGCAAATACCCTGTTTATTTTATATATTGTCCATTTTGTTTATCATTCACTGATGGGCATCCATGAGAGGCATGCACTATCTTGGCGAGGACATTCAGTCCGATAAACAGTCCGAGGCGGCTGGAAATAGAAGAATTAGTAGAACGCTGCACACATCTTGTTTACGCCAAATGCATCGCTCAACCCCTCATCTCAGGCACTTGATGAAACACCTTCCCTGCGAAAAGAAAATAAAGATTGTTCCTACCATATCGCCTGTTTGTGCAATGAAAAGTTGTATTTTCGCCGTTTTCGTCGCTCAAACAAGTTCTCGTTGAGTGCTCCATAAACGAGCAAGGGTCGATTAAATTTACAAGTCAATTTCTTTGTGATTTATTAGGTTAAACAATAAATCCAACTTGGACTTAGCTGTTAGATAGTAGTCAGACCGAACGGAATCTTCCTCCTCCACCTCCTCTTCTTCTTGATCGGATTCAGTTGTTTGAGAATTCTGGGAGGGGCGGAAGGAAGATTCCTTCAATCATAATTCGATACCAATTATATCAGATCAGTGCAAACCGTTATGAGAGTAGGGACACTAGAAACCCCCGAATTCATTCTAGACACATTCACGCTTCGTGTTTCAGATGGTCGCTCATTGATCGCAAGCTGAGACACAGAGAGGGGGCGAGGAGGAGTCAACGGCTAAAGTATGAAGACAATTGTATTATACTGTTTAATGATACATTTATGTTACTCGATTACTGTAGCCGAATCGAATAGTAGCTCTCTCTATTCTGCACACTGGTTTTACGTCACAATCACATGATATTGCGCAGAATGCAGAAAGCTACTACCGTATCAGGCAACTAGTGAAAAGGTTTGGAAATTTAATAATGACTCTCCTAATTGTGCATGTTTTCTCACAGATCATAGAAATGATGTTGTGTGGAAAGAGTCATTTTAAACTACCAAACCTAGTGGTTCACTGTTTCACCTATGGACTTTAAATGACCCTCTCTATATGGAGAATGCATTAGAAACAGATTCAAATTTGATTAAATTCATTTCAATTGTGAATAATAGGGAAGTCATTTCGGTCTCTCTATTCTCTCTCTATATCGCATCATTACGGTTGAGCTCTCTCTATTCTGCACACTATATCGCATAACATTACGGCAAAATAGTGTGCTGAATGGAAAGAGTGGAAAGCAAAGTGACTTCTCTAGTGAATCGTAGATTGTTCTTGTTGGTCATCACTATTGTATTTTCTACCGCTATTGATCTACATAAATGATGGAATCTACCCGATTGCTTTACAGCACAGTACCTCGTGTTGCTCGAATGGTAGATCATTGATCGAATCATGGTGGAAATCATTATCGCCTAGACCCCAATCGTCGTTTCCGTCCTGATATCAGCATAGAGATAAATGGAACAGTAATAGTCCTATTTTTAACGTAGTCTTGCACTAGTTGTGTTTCTACTATTGAATATAATGTCATCTTATTCGTTCTCACTTGCTCATTCCCTTCATCTGCCCCTTCTCCCTCTCCATCCTCGAAGTGATCTACCACTTCCTCCTCCGGCTCACCAATCCTCCGCCGTTTCTATGAAAGACAATAAAAAGGGCAGACCTAGTATCACTATTACCTCTACTGTGCCTGTATCTCTGTCATCGCTAGGATGAACTGTTTCCTTCAAAATAATGGTTACTCGTCAAAACGATAAATAGAAGCAAGTGCTACCTTTTTCGGCAATCCATCGACTCCAATGTGAAGGTGGCACCACCGTACATCATCTTTGGCAGTCAACCTAGCACGCACAGCCTCTAGCTCGCGTGAGGTTCCGGATGAGTCTAGTCCGAGAGAACTAATCCATAGTCGTTTAAGAGCTAGCTTCGAGTTAGCAGGGAAAGTGAACGTGGTGCTTGATGGTTTTCCACATCGCGCACACTTCCTCATCCGCCGTTGTACAAGCGGATTCGAGCCGTTTGTCGGGTTTTTGAGCATAGCTAAGTAAATAATTGGTAACAAAAATCGCGAAAATAAGTCATCCCAGTCATTTCGGCGGTGAGATCTCGCCGGAATGACTGGCAAGATAGTTTTCAGAATTGAAAGTGGACAATAAAAGTCAATCACAATGAGCTGTTAGATCTCCGCTCTCTATTCTGCACACTCTCCCACGCGCGACTTTGAGGTTACACATCGAGCAAAATCAAGTCAATTAGCACCGAATATATTGAAAAACTATCGCACTACGCATTAGAAGAAAAATTAAAACGCGAAATGATAAAAGTCAATCACAATGAGCGGATAGGTATGTGCTCTCTATTCTGCACACACTTCGAAGCGCGACTTTGAGGTTTCAGATCGAGCAAAACTACGTCAATTAGCACCGAATAGATAGAAGAACTATCGCACTACGCATTAGAACGAAAATAAAAACGCGAAATGGTAAAAGTCAATCACAATGAGGGTTAGCTCTGCGCTCTCTCTTCTGCACACACTCCAAAGCGCGACTTTGAGGCTACACATCGAGCAAAATTACGTCAATTAGCACCGAATAGATAGAAGAACTATCGCACTACGCATTAGAACGAAAATAAAAACGCCAAATGGTAAAAAACTCAACCAAAATAAGTAAATGCGCAAAAAAAAAAATTTCGCAGCCGAGCCTCTTTGAAAAGTCAGTTCACAGTTCGCCGGACGACTTTTCAATTCATGGCTGCCCGCGCATCGCACCACTTGATCCACCGTAATCTCACCATAAATTTCTTTATTTTTATTGCAACCGCAGGAATTTTTTAAAAATTTAAAAATTTTGTAAATATTATTAAAACAGTGTGAGCTTCAAAATAAGGTCACATGTTCAATCTCTGCCAGGTCCCTTTAAGCAACGCTTCTTTCATAGCGTCTTCTTCTTCGTGCTGTGCGATTCGAACCGATTGGCTCTAAATAGAAAAGAATCGCACAAATAACGTCGCAGTGGTTCATAAATATTAAGACCGACAATGATGCAATGCGCGATAACGCGTCTTCTGAATAATGACCGACCTAACCTGAATCACCCTGCAAGACTCGTAAGCAAGCAGCGGATCTTTGGTGGGCCCTTTGTTGGATATTTGGTGTTTGTCGACGGCGCACACATGTTTGTCTCATCAAGGCATTTCGATGATCCGGAATAAGGCAGACGTGATCTGGCGTCAATCCGTCGCACGATTGTGGAAAAGATTCAGAAGGACTGAAATTGACTCCCTGTGAGCTCGTGGTGGTCATGACCGCCAATTTGATGACTACTCGATAGCAATAGTTAACCCATCTTGACGTCCACATCTGATCAATAATGAAAATGATTACAAAAATACATTTCGCATATGAAATATTATCGCTATTGCACTATGAATGAATTACATGAAGTCATTCACCAAAATATACTCACGTATCTTTCTGCCGTCTATCCTGATTCAGCAACATCTCAAACGTGTCCATCTGATGAGTGCCGATCGGGAGAGAGTCGGACTCAACACACATCGTACGTGCGGGACGGAGATGAAAAGGACTAAGCCAACATGGAAGGTGAGATGATGAGACAAGGCCGATCAACGGAACAGGGCTAAGGAACAGTGCTCTCAGCTATTACCGAGATAATCCTTGAAAGGGCAATATGGAACAAGAAGTGCTATGACGATGTATGAAATTGGCATCTTTGGTATCCCGAGTTGTAGAACAATGGCTACCTGTTTTAGATTTTTTGATCAGTTAAATTCGATAAAATATGAGCTAATTCCACTATATGGTAAACGAAGTTGTGTCAGGTCATTGATGTCAGTCAATTTTAGTTCAAAGAAGATTTCAGACTATTTTGATTCCATACGTGCATTTCACTCGCGTTCTTTAGCTGACTGTAATTTCAAATTCCCGAATAGTGCAGGTAGATTAGAGAGAAAGCGAGGTGGCCGCATGTTCATTGTGTACAAGTGAGGTGGACGAGCAATGTTCCCTAGCCTGGTCCGTTGATCAGCCCTCTCTTCTAACCCCCCCCCCTCTTGTCATTCTAATTTGTTTCAAATATTTATCTTAGAAGAACAGTAATCATTGATGCAGTGTGCAGGCCATCAATCCGAGTCGTTTTGAGAGAGCACGCTCAGTAATTCCCCTCGCTGTCTCCATGGTGAGCGGTCGTGGTGGGAGTTCGGATAGTACAGAAGATGTGACCTGGATACCCCACGACATTCTGAGTTTCGTCATTTTACATGTCCGGCCATCGATCCTTTGGTTGTGACATGGTAGGGGAACTCAGTAACCGAGTGCTTCATTTGACGTATTTAGAATGAAATAGTTTTATGTAAAGAAAATGTTTCGGTCCGTGTTTCGGTATGTTCTAATCTCTAATCCGAAAATATTGAAACAACACCCCTGATGATCGCAAACGATCTCCAATTCATCTGAAAGCCTCGCTCTTCCATGAATTACTTTTATCCAAATGCTCCTACTGCTGACCATTGAACCACGGCTGTGATGAAGTTAGACCTCCGATTGTGCCGCGGGCAGATACGAGGAGATGGGAGTAGAGGCCGGGAGAGCAGAGAGAGATAATACGAGGAGGGAGGCGACAATTCATCCCCTTAGAAAATTGCACGTCGCCGAGACAGAATCGAGCATCTCAGGAGGCGCAGAGCTCACTGAAACAACATTCAGTCGGTTCTAGCTACTGTTATATTGAGTGTTTTTGTTACATTGCGTGCCTCAATCAGGAAATATTTAGCGTGGTCCACGGTGATTTTAATATGCAATTCTCGCTTATATGTTTTTGAAGATCGGCGAAAACATCGGATCTTCGATGTAAAAAAAAATGCAAAGATTGAATTACCACTTTTGTTTTATAACTCAGCTTTCTGTAGATCTAGCTAATTAAAATTTCAATGTAATCTTTTAAAGGTTGAAAAATTACAGAGACAAATTTCAAGTCGCTATCTATGCCGAGTTATTCGTAAAACACTAAAAATACGTTAATTACAACGTGAAAATCTTAATTTGCCAATAAACGCGTCTAGGATATTTGCAAGCTTCTATTAAAATTTCAAATTGCGAGCTCCATTGGGATCTGAGATATACAAATTCGGAAATTCAAATCATATATAGCATCATTGCATTTTTTATAAGACCCAACATCGATGATTTACGCCGATTTTTAACACCACATTATTTAGCTTATTTGATTAACATGACTCTTGCATATTTTGCATATTATTCATATTTCGCTCAGATGGCTGTCCTCGACGATGAGCACGTTGCTTACGCCTCGTTCATTATAACGGCGGCGCTGATGATCGCTGTGCTCCTGGTTGTGTTCTTCTTAAGGATGATTCCTGAGCCGATATTTGGGCATATTCTCAGAATTAATGCAACGATAAGTAATTCCAGCTGTTGTGGACAACGTGGCGTGCGCTCCGAATGGGCGTCTGTTGCTGCGGTAGCAATCATGGCCCGTCGCTTTCTCCGTCGTCGTCTCTAGAAGTCTCCTGCGAATTTACAGATTATCATGATGATGGGAGAATCGACGCTGACTTCCGGTTAGTACGATCTCTCAATCGCGACGAACGCCCTATATTATCTAGTAACAGATAGAGTTCGAAATACGGGTAGCCGTATCTTTATAATAAATTGCGTGTAATGCATATCTCGCCTTTCGACGTATTTTTTCTTGCAACGGATCAGCGAGAAAATGACATTTGATATTTTGTTTCGTTAGTGTATCAACGCCCAATCGTTCAGAAGGGTCTCTGTTCGCGCAAATACTCTCTCCGCTCACACAATTTCCAGCGCATCGCAGCTGAATGAGGTGACTTGACGTAAACTCCATTTTTGACCATTTTCCAAAGTCCATTAGGTAATCACTTCATCAAATTCGCGCAGGTCGCCCCTGTCTATGCTGTCTACGGCTATCCCACAGTGCACGGTTCTTCCGTGATGCATCAAATTCGACACAAACGCAGCAATGAAACCGAGGCACAGGCATTCCGATGTTTTGACAATAATACCATGCATTATTGTTAGGCGTCTTAGAAGGACAGTAATCATCGATGCAGCGTGCACGCCATATTGCAGAGGATACTTCGGTTTAATCCCCTATCATTCATTTGTGTAGATTATTGACCAAATTGACAATTTATCGATAATATTTATCACTGACTCGATAACAACTCGATTCCTTATGTATGTGACCCGCCGATTTATTGTTCCGGTAGTAAAAAAACACAGATTTCGTCACTTCTAGTGTTTTCGGGGCGTTGACAATTGAGTAATTCACTTGTAATTCATGTGTATTTTCTTTCCACCCGGGGTTCGGTGCCACTTGGAAGTATTGCTGATGTCGGGTTGTGAATTTTTGAAGTCATTGTCGCTGTAGCGCCAAGAAGTCAATACAAACAATCATTCGTCACACACTCCAAATGGGTTATCCCGGGGCATACCTTTTGTTCACTAAACAACTATATTCTGGCTTTATGTATGGATTGCGAATGTGGACCCCATTTTCACCAAATTTAAAGCAAAATGTGTGCAAAAACATACTTGGGATTGCGAAATATCTATAGCCAAATCGAGAATTGCGAAATCTTTGGCCTGATCAGGTATATGTGGTTTGGGAACGACATGTAAATGGGACGGATGCATGCTATCTTTATCAATTCGTAAGCAAAAATAGTTGTAAACAACAGAACATCAAGAAAAAATAGGATGAGAGAAGTCGGAGGGGTATACTCTGTTCAAAAAATAACTACGTTTAAAGAAATTCAAAGGATATGTTGTTCGTTCCTGCACACAAGGATTTGGTATGTACAAAAAATGATTTAATGCATCATAGTTACTCAAGAAATTATTTAGATAAAAATTAGACAACACATGACCAAGATTATGAAGAGCCAAACAAGTGTTGAAATTCATCAGCGAGGAGTGTTACAAGAAATAATACTTACGCTTGCTACATGAGGATACCAGGGGAAATAATACATACCGTATCACAACTCGATCTCCGATTGATCGTCGTCCTCTTCAAATCTCACACGCTTTTCGCTCGGTTTGCTTCTCTAGTTGCATGCTCTTCGCGGTCTCTTGAGCGATGACGTCGAAGGCTCCTGCTGGTCACCGGCCATGGACTCGTTTTGATCGCGATGAGCGCGCTCCAGTCGCAATGACGCATGGGGCAAGACGCCAACTGGATCGGTTCCCCTAGCGGTATTGGCTGCCAACAGGCTCGAAGACTTTGATTTTGACTTTGATACAGATGTGCTTCCCGGTGAATCAACGCATTTCCTCTTGTTTTTAACTGGAGAGTGAACCACGTTGGTCTTCGCGCCGACTTGCCGACCAACCTGCAAACCGGTGATATTTACAATAGTTATTATTTCCAGAAATAAATTACGAATGTTGCGAACGTTCTGTTTATGCCAAAAAAAGTAACACATTAAAAGTAAAATAATCCTTGCTGTGACTCACCGGCTTTCTTTTCGCTTTGACGGTGGAGTGGGCCGCTCCGCGTTGAGATTGACTCTTCTCCGTCCCATTGTAAGATTTGAGATAGGAAAACATCAGCATCGGACCCAACTGGAGATTTTTATTGGTCAATATGTTGACAAATATATCTCGTTTTCTTTTGAGTTTGGGTCTACCTCTACATTCTCGCTCGTCCATCACTTGCTAGCATCGGAATATATCATATTGATATCGTTGCGACTTTGTAGGAGTTGAAATTATTTATACTACACACGCGTGATAATCGTTATTTTCTTCATGCTGCCACTCCACACACCTTTTCACCACTTTACCGCAGATACATCACCTAGCCCAATGCCTTCTGCTTACCGCGGGTTCCTCATCTTCGTTGGGGACTGACAACCACGTTCCGGGCGCTGATTGTTTATCCAACAGCGATGAGCCATACGCGCCGGCGCTTTTCGATGGCCCGTGAGCTTCCCCAGCATTCGAGCTTGTCGCGATAAGGTCGCTGCAACTAATGACAGTCTACTACTATAAATTTGGCTATCATGGACTGCATACGTTTTGAAAACAGTGTGAGGCAAATAACGCAAATTAGAATTTAGATGAATAATATGAAAGGGGCAGTTCCGTGCCTTATCGTTCCGATTTTCACCGTATTATGTATATTTGAGCTCACCACTTCTCTGCATCAACCAACGACCCTGGTTGCGCTGAGTCGCTATTGCGTTGAGATGCTGAATTGATGACAGCAAGTCGACGCTTCTCGGCCTCCAGCTGAACATTATCCTGTTTATTCAATATTCGACAGTCGGCATCTATCGGAATTGGGGTTTAACGTTCTCCGATCGTGACCAGCACATGTTTTGACGCGATAAACCTATACGATCCCTTTCTTGCCATCCTTTGACGGTACATAGCTGCATGTTGCGATGGTGTGAGGGGCGCAGAAGAGGAAGCTGAAAATGGACAGATACACGCTATGGCATTACGCTTAGTGGATCGATGGATTCATTGGAAACACTATGATCAGAACATTTGCAGCTCGTAATTGAGTTATCGAAACAACTAATCATGAATACCTGGCGTGCTCTCCAAGAAAATGATGTCGGGTGAGGGTTCCTTTCTTTCTTTTCCTTTCTTTTCTTTTCCGTGTGCTGCGATTTCGTTCTGAAACAGTATTGCTCAATCATCGGTATCTACTCTTCCATGCGATCGACACACTTGTCCATAGTCGTTGAGAGATGATCGACAACTCGTGTAGTCTAACCTGTTTTGTCGGAGGTTGCTGAGAAGGTGGAGTTGATTGCTGCACACGATCCGCATATTCTAGTTGCAATGGCGCTTGGAGCAAGACATTGACAGGATTGTTATCGTTTCCATCGTCATCCCCTGGATCGAAATCCGGCACATCATGCGAGGAGTCCTGCGACTCCGCATGATCGCCTTTGCGCTTCAAGTGCAAGCGAGCCACTTGAACGTTCGGGTCGATCAACGGAGAAGACAATCCGACCTGAAGATAAATAGATAGTAAGCAAAAGGAAGCAATACTTATCGTGCTAGTTCCTCATTCGAGATCGACTTACCGTAACTCTTGCATCCTGATGATCCTTCTCAATCATAGGTCGCTCGTTGGCGCAAAATGGAGTATCGGGAGCCGAGAAATCGTCCGGGGACGTGGGTACGTAGTCGCGGGAATCGTCGTTTCTTGGTGACGACTCTCCGGTCACCGATGACGTGAGGGGCGCGATTTCGCTTGCATCACTGTATGCTTTTTGACAGTCAATTTCATTCGATTGGCTAACTGTAAGCCGAATAGTGCGAAAAGTCGTAGGCGGTATCGCTTCTTTGTGCGAAACCAGAATCACGTCTATACTCATCGTATTAGTTGTATCATATCTCACTTTTGGCTTGGATGAACCGCAGTTGCTGACTGAACGACGTGTGTTTGACTGAGTGAAGGCGACATCCTGGCCAGCATTCGACGGCCTTCTTTAGTATCTTCCTTAACAGAACCAAATCATCTGGCGTTCACTAAAAATATCCACACTCAGTATTGAAGACAATTGAATGCTCTCGAGAATATGTGAGCCCTCCGTGACATCCATCGTCATTAGTCACTCACTGCCTTATCATCATGGCCATCGTGCATGTGCACAGCACACGTCGGTCCCGGCGCTGATTGCTGACTCGAACTGTTGGCATCGATGCTCGTCGATGACGACCCTCTGGCCACGGCAGCATCGGGAGTCGCAATGTCGCCCGGGTTGCTGCGATTGTTGCGTTGATTCAGAGTACTGAATAATTGAATGGATAAGGAAATCGATTGGGGCGATTTCCCAGAAAGAATATAAAAAGTTCCGATAATGTTAACGGGTTAATCAGCTACGGGTGTAATAACAAGAGAAAGAGCGGTTCCTTGGGCGCAAGGGAAGTTTTGAAGAAAAATATATATAACGTAATGCAATCCGTACTTGTTGATGATCAATTGCTCTTTGAGACTTCTTATCTCCTCGGCCATGGCGGAAACACGATTATTGAAGAGTGACATCATTTCGGTTATGTTCTTGAGATCGAAGGTTGGGCAGATGCTATTGGTTGGGTTACGATCGTTGCGGATCTGGAATACGAATTATATGCAATTTACAATCTGAAATGTGTCGGAGGGATGATTTGTAGGAGTGGTATCATTAAGCCTAATCGATGTCCCTACACAGTCCCTCACCGCGGGTTCCCCATCATCTTTGCGATCTTGGACATCAGACAGTGTACTGTGCGCAGATAGGTGACACGAGGAACCGTTGGCGCAGGCGTCGGCGCTTCCCGAAGATGACGCTCCCAATACCGTTGATGTGCGTAACGCTTCGCTGTTATCGCTTCAAATAATACTTTGAGCAACAGTGCTACTCGATTGGACAACTAGTAAACAGTGAAACGGATAAAAGTGTTAGCAATATTATTTTCGAATATGATTCAAATAAATAATCCAGCTTAGCTCACCTGTTGCTTGTAGCACATTCTGCTGCAGATTGGTCAGATTGAGCGGTAATGACTTGGATTAGAGTGGGTGAGGTCGTGCCCGACAGTCGGAGAACCTCGTCATATTCCTTAACAGAATACAATCATCGGCCGTTATCCCAATATGAATATTCAAACTATTCATTGAAATTATCCCATACACTGGGCTCTTCGTTGTCAAGACGATTGTGAAGTCCAGCAGGCATCCTGGGCGCAGATAGATGTTTCGGAAAAGAGGTTTCGCTGGCACATGAGTCGGAACTTTCCGATAACGACTCTTCCGGCACCGTCGCTGTGGCGACTTCGCTCGCATTGCTGTAAGATATGATTCTTATGAGAGGGATCGCGGTATTTTCGACCAACAGGCGGAACTTGAAATTTGGATTTTTAAAAACTCTGAAAAAAATAATTTAAGTATTTTGAATGACCCTCTACAAAACTGCGTTGGCAGAATATTTTTTTTAAAATTCGTTTTCGAGTACGGTAGGTTCAAACTCGTCGTGTCGAGACCCAAATAGTAGAATTCGCCTCCTCAAAATGACTACCTTTAAAATTAAGCTAGAGACTCATTCTTTTTTTTCAGATTGAAGAGGAGGCAGAGCTCTAAAACTTTTATGTTAATAATTTCATTCCTTCTCTCTTCTCCGCTGCAGGGCGGTCGGTTTTCTGAAAAAGTTGAGTAACTTTTGACCACCTGTTTTTTTTTTACATTTCGGTAAAAATCTGATATCTTGGGAATAAAAACTACTTATAAGGGGGTATAACTTGAGCACAATAGAATGAGTGAGAAATTCCGATTTGAAAAGTTACTAAACTTTTTCAGAAACCGACCGCCCTGCAGCGGAGAAGAGAGAGGGAATGAAATTATTAACAGAAAAGTTTTAGAACTCTGCCTCCTCTTCAATCTGAAAAAAAGAATGAGTCTCTAGCTTAATTTTAAAGCTAGTTCTTATCATTTTGGAGAGGCGAATTCTACTGTTTGGGTCTCAACACGAGGAGTTTGAACCGACCGTACTCGAAAACGAATTTTTTCAAAATATTCTGCCAACGCAGTTTTGTAGAGCGTCATTCAAAATACTTTTTAAAAAATTTCAGAGTTTTTAAAAATCCAAATTTCAAGTTCCGCCTACCACCCTCTGGTGGTCGAAAATACGGCGATCCCTCTCTTATAAGCAGCACTGATCGATTTGCAAATCATGATGCTATTTATCTTTATTAGTACACTCGTTTCAGCTCACGTCGTCTTTGTAGTATCTTCCGACGCGGACTGTGAGTCTCGGACTTCGATGAGAGAGGAAGCAGCTTTGGCCAACTGTCGAGGCGGTTCTTCTACTTCCTGAACATAACAAGATCATCTGTTCGCTCAAAACTGCTGCTCTAAATATTGAATGAAATGAAACAAGCGTTCGTTCGTTATAAACATAAATCTGTGCTTTATCCCAAATATATTAGTCCTTCTTCAGTCACTCACGTCTGGTTCATAATCATCCAGACGATAGAGGTCACCAGAAGACGTTCCGGGAGCTGACATGTGCTCAGAGAACGAGACACGATTGGCGTATGTAACGGTGCTTCGCGTCGATGACTCTCTCACCACCGTTGATGTTGGGGCCATGAGTTCGTTATCATCACTGTATGGGAATACTTTAATATACGGGACCACTCTGATATATCATATTGACAGCATATGGGGAAGGGAAGTGTCAATCCTATCAGTATTACCTATCTCTACTAGATTTGCCAACAACGGTGAGACACAAATTAGTATCATGCGATAAATTATATTGAACGATCAGAAAATAGGTTCAGTTAACCTCTTGTTTGCAGCAAATTTTGCTGCGGATTGATCCACGAGAATTTGGCTGAGAGCGGACGAGGTCGTGGCCAACTCTCGGTGTGCCACATCGTTATCCTGAATAAAAACACAATTATTTGCAGCTCACTCAAATTCGTTAATCTGATTATTGAATGCAATAATCTTGTTTGCATAAATCATGCGTAAACCATATATACTTCATCCTTCCGCATTTGACTGACATCGGGTTCCACAACATCTTGAATATCGTGAACGCCGTGTGGCACTCCTGGAGCGGATAGGTGTATTGGAGACGTGGTTCCGTTCTGAAATGGCCCCGATTCAGGTCGATGATACACTGCTACCGCTGATATCTACATTATCACAACAAAACCAACATGGTCGTTGTCAAATGATGTGTCCACCATCTCACCTTGCTCGTAGAGGCCGTGTCATTTAGAATGTTATGTATGCTCCACGAAGTCTGTTTGACGGGTCTTCGTATCGCCATATGCGTCAGCTGCTGAAGCGACTCGATTGCTGCATCAGCTGTTGCGCTTTCAATTGCTGAGGGACACGATGTACTCTAAACGAAGAACAATTGATACGTTTGATTTCCATAACCATAATGAGATAAGAACCATCCCAACAGTTGATCAAAGAAGCCAGAGAAGATTCCATCCCTTGACCCGACACTGATCCTAACCTTTCTCTAAATGAAGCTATCCTACATGCCCAGTGCCTTGAGGACAGGACAAAATCTGTATCTGTAGGTCAGCCCATTAGGCCAGGGCGGCCTACCATTCTCATCGACACCCACCATGCCATTTGTATAATCCGTTATCGAGAAATACTATTCTTTGTGAGCGATATTCGGTGGTTTTGTGTGTGTTTTTTTTTTAAAGGTTTTGTGTCTCCCTGTATTTGAGTTCACTCGTCGCCCGGCATGTCAGTCAGACACCATGCCTATTAGGCCAGGGCGGCCTACCGCCTCTTGCAAAACATCACCTGCTTGCGGGAGTCGAACCTGCCTGCGTCGGCATGTCAGTCAGACACCATGCCCAAAATCAAAATCTGTAGGTCAGTGGATGTATCCGTATCACCTGACCCGCATTCAACAAATCACTCATTACAATACTATTTAATACTTGGCCCATTTATCAACATGATGCTAACCTTCTGTTGTTGGTGCTGCGGATTCTGGTTGTCGTAGCTCAAAGGAATTAGTTTCGACTGTACTGAAGGATTGTGGACTCCTCGGCGCTGTAGCGGCTTTGTTGTCTTTCCGAAGTGCGAGTTGAAATATGATACCATCAGCATAGGAGCCAGCTGTAGACGATTATGTATTATTAAGAGATTTATTTTAAGATTCGACCGCGATGTCCATGTCATCATAAATAAAATTCATTTCTCCCCTCCCGTTGCCTGCATAGACCACTCACCGCGGGTCCATCTCTCGTATCATCCTTCTCCGTCACTCGAAAGTCGTTTACGGCAGGCGGCTTTGCGGTCGCCGAAATGAGTTTATGCGACGATATTTGGTCGTCTGCGGCGGCGCTTCTCGACGATGAGACGTCGGGGGGTAGATGCATACTAAGTGCGTGTTCAAGTCGCAACGACGCTGGATCGGAACGGATGGCGAATGCGGATCGCGATGTGCTAGAAGCCGGTGCGGCGTCCATCGGATCGCTCCGCTGCAACTAGTTATGCGTTCAAAAATGGGTAATAAATGCACTCTCTGAATATCATAATCCCCTCGAAAACATCCCAATATCGCTTGCCTTACCGAGGGCACGTTCTGCTTCTTTTTCCGGCGCTGCCTATCCACTTTAGTACTGGCGAGTTTCAGGACCAGGTCGTTGAGCGAAGTGACCTTGAGACTCTCTGGAAACAATTTCATAACTTTTCTCATAATTATATATATATATATATTTGATACGCCCCAAAGGGTGTGACAGCATGTGAATTAACATATACAGTAATAAGAAGAGTTGAGGGAAGGAGGAAGGGATAATGATACAATACGATACCTATCTTCAAGTGACGTAAAAATGTGCAACTCACTCTGTATGCTCGAGGTGATTGGTGCTTTCTGTTTTAGAGTCGCAGTGGAGGAAGCTGAATCTTCAGTTGTTTCCTCCGCAGCGCTGGAATTCGCTGCAGGATAAGTTGCATCATCTGTCGAGGATGAGCCTGCAGCAGCTGCAACCGAGACTGACGTCTGCTGGGTTGTTACCAATTGTACTGCCTGTTCATGAGTTGCATTGGTCGCGGCAGCACTGCCGGTAGCCCCGGCTCTGTTGGTCGAGTGAGTGGTGCCAGGTACATGATGCCGTGCTGGAGCGTCGCTGCCGGTGGTTGAGAGAATTGCCTGCTGATTGCGCTGCCGCAGGGCATCATTGGCAGCATTGGCAGCTGCCGCAAATACAGACTTTCGCTGCTGCTCCAGGATGTGCTGATGCTGCTGCAGAGCGGAGAGGGTGGGTGCAGCGGCGGCGTTGGCAATTGGTTGTTGCTGTAGCTGCTGTTGAGATTTCTCGTAGTATACTTGGACAAAGTGAAGTGAGAGAAGGACGACCCGCGATTGCTGCACGCCGAGGTTGAAAAAGAACCTGAAATGCAGTGTTTTCTTCAGCCTGATCAATTTATCTTGTTTCGATGATCTTTTCCAACATGTTTTTTTATCATCTTTGTCACATGGTCAGCGACGATTTGAACTCAATTTACGGGTATAATCTAACGCAAAGCGATAGTATGTCGATATAAGTGAGTGGTAAACCTTAGAGTGGTAATGTCATTGAACGGTAGATCCAACCCGTCAGAGTGCGCTGATGGCCCGATGTCCAGATTGACGTTCTGCGATGAATAATAGAGGCGAGGATCGCACAATTCAACCGAACCTTGATCATTTCGCACTGGAAGTAGGGTAGATTGACCGCCGGTCGGTGCGAAGGCCAGGGCATATAAGTTGGTCCTGCTTAAGAGAACTTAACGAACATTACGAAAGTAATGTTTCTATCTGCGGAATCGCATCTCGTAAATAACACGAGTGGTATCATTATACGCTTCACTCATGGTTTGTCGGGTGCCTAAGGCGTTTTTTGCTTTTTAAAAATATTTTTTTATTATTGGCGCGCTCACCTCCGACCATCTCCTGGATCTGCGCTGCGGACGGCGAGCCGGGTGGCATCGGGATGCCGGCGGCAGTGCCTGCGACCACTTGCGGCATCGCCGGCTGCTGCTGTTGCTGAGGAGCTGCTTCAGACCGTTGCATTACGGAGACATCGCGGGCAGATTGCGGCTGTTGCCCCGCGGTTGGAATGAGTTGAGACCGATCGTCTGGAATCGATGTACCATTTGTAAGCACTCGACGAATGAAACGCACCAAGTCACACGTTTGACCACCATGGTCGACTGAGAAAATTACAGTGGCATATATTAGATCACATACGAGGCAGATTGCGTCGATTCAACAATACTTAACTGAGGAATGGCAGAAATGAATAATTGGATATGCTCAAAAGTTATGGCGACTTATAATGCTGAATTTACTGACGTTTTCGGTTTTTCGATCTGAGCCTGAATTCCGATACGTCACGACGTGAATTTGGTCAAAATTATTGTCTACTATGATATGAAAACTACCCCCGGCAGGTCGAATTGGCCACAAACCTCGCGAAGACGACGATAATTTAATTCACGAAATAAACTCTATAAACCAAACCGAATACAATTCCCAACCATTGAAACATATAGGTAATATTTTTTGAAATAAAAGCGCATGCGCCCCACTTCTAGTGTGATCACGTGATAGACATCGAAGTAACTATCTAATCTCCCCGTCCGCCTCGTGACTGTGATAAGGAGTCACTTCCTCGTTAGGATGCTACAATCTAGTCTGTGATAAACTCGAATCGTGTATGCAAAAACAACCACCAAGTCCATCCGCAGTTTGCCCTAGGGTAGATCGAGGGCTGCGCATAAACGACCAAACACCATTTCCTTTTCGCGAGATCAGGAGATTAAGAGATACATGGATTGGCCGCTTAAAAATCATGAAAATTGTGTTATCTAACTAAATACCAAGTGTTGGATAATCAAAAATACCGGCATAAGATGTGTTTCATATTTACAGATATGCTAGTATCGATCTCACTCTCTAGAAGAACCAGTTCTGGCGAACGGGATGGTTGAAAGGACGAACACCGCAATAACACAATAAACTTTCCCCCTCCCCACTATCCCCTCGCTCGAAATGAGAGTTGAATTTAGCGGGGTGAGCAAGAAAATGAGAACGGAATATTCTGACGTGGTAGGGGTCATTCCAATCAAAATGTGTCCACCCGTCTGTACTTTCTGCAAGAAGCAACGGAAAATCCTCACAAATTCAACACACAACAGCAGAGGGAGAAGGGGAGAGAGGAAAGGAGAGAGGGAGAGAGGAGAAAACAGGGGCAATGACCGACCATCGAAACATACATCAGCGCCACAGATTTGTTTCTCAGCACACTTTCCTACGGAAGACAGTCTGCCCTGCTCTAATACGCATGATTGTTGACATCATGACCGCTTCTTCTTCTGGTGTCCCTTTTAGAGGTCACAGGTGACCTTCGGAGAATCGGAGGAAGAGGGATATTGACCCACCCAGCAGTCACGAGAGTATCGACAGCCTTATCTACCTTACAATCGCCTAGTTCGCTCTTCCAAGCGGTTCACTCAAATTAGAATGTGCAATAGGTCAGAAAGCTTTGTCAGACACCGTTGAAAGTAATCTGCTAGGCGACCACATATAATTGTTGGATATAATTGATACGTGGAAACATTAGTATTCAAACGCAAACCAGCTGGAAAGGCACTGAGAGAAGCATTAAATCCGCGAATGGCAAATTCATCATGTGATGATATATTCGAGCAGTCGAATTGTGTCATACACTGACATATCTGTGAGATGAGTGCATACTGCTCAGACTCTGCAATACCAAAAGACCACGGCACAAAACTGACACACTCACTACAACAAGAACGCAGCCCCTCTAACGCTCCGAGTGCCCTCTCGATTCCGCGCGCTCTTTCCCCTCAAACGAGGAGAACTAAAGGCCACTCTCTCAATGAATATCTGAGACGCGATGATAAATACAATGAGGAAATGGACGAGGAAATGTTAGCGTATTCTACCTCTGAAATGTCCCATCATAATATGTGATTGGACAATAAAATTAACATGCTTCACTTCATCAATATGTCGCATCTTTGCAAAAATGTCGTTTACACTCAACATAATAGGGCCCAAGGTCGAACTCTCGGAGAGAGTGGGTGTGTGTGGAAGTGGAGACGAGTGCGAGCGAGAGAAAGAGAGGGAAGAGCGAAGCAAATAGAGACGGGGCCCCGCACACTCTCGCAAGAGGAATAAAGGGAGAGAGAGATAGAGAAGGGAGAGGAGAGAGGTGAGATATGAACGAGGGTCCAACGAGTTCAACTGGAAATTAGTCATAGGGTGTGCACGTGTACACGCCCTGTTTCAAAGAACGTCTACGGAACAAACCCCAGAAATCCCCCTCACCATCCCCCTTTGTCGATATGAGAGTTGGATGCTGCGGGATTGCAAGAGAACGAGAACGAAATAATGGACGTGGACGATGTAATGGCTATCAAAATGTGTCATATGCGACTTGTAATTATTTGGGAAGACGCGAGATTTTTGTGATTCGTGTGTGTGGTGGTTAAACGTGCGATTTAGCGTGTTTGGTGAGTCAACTTCTAATTTTGAAAAAGCGACCAATAATTTTTTAGAACGGATGGCAGCTATAGTATGTGTGCGACTTTCAACATCGAGTTTCTATCTCCATCCTTATCCCCTCTAATAAGCATTACATACACTCGTGTTCGATTCTCAGTCGTGACGCCGCATCCGCTCGGTAGTTACAGAGTATAAATATATCTTGCAAAAGATGTTCACTCCAGATTTGATTGCCCATTGCCTCACTGGCCTAGCATAGATCTCCGACGAGCCCAGTCTCTCGGCATGTTTCAAATTTTACGTTTGTTTTCATATCATAGGATGTGGCGCAAAAGAATCGTCATGATCGACCACGACGATAAAAAAAACGAAAAAATAATTCGCGCCAATTAAATTATTTATCCTACAGGGAAAGGGGGAAACTCGATATTCTCGTGATTGTTTGCTGTATGTCCATCTTCATCGAATCGAGGCGACGGTTTGATAGCGTCCTAAGCGCATAAGAAATATTTTGAACACAAATTCCACAATATTCGTGAGTTATTGTACAATCCAGTCACATCCTCCCCCTGAACCGAGCAGCCACTTGCAATTTCTAGGCAGTGGATGAAGATATTTGAGACAACTCAGTGTTTTTGAATATTCGCATGTGTTCCGATTGGATTTATATTTCATGTTTTTTTTATATGTTGAGCGCGAAATAGCTAAATAGCTCAGTTGGTTTGGCCAAATTGATAATAAACGGTAAGTAAAATGTTCAACGGCCACGGTGGTCACGGAACGGTGAGTCATTCCCGTTTCGCTGGCTCATTTCTTCTGCACATTCTAGTATTCAATAATTTCACACACTTTCTTATAATCAAACATACTTAGTTTTTATCAACTCGCTGCTCTGGCTATAAAGTGCCTTGGTCCGCTAGAGGCCGCCCGGAGCCGCCCGGGACGGTTCATATTCAGAGGACATGTGGCTGGATTGTATTCCAGAGGAATTGCAGGAAACTAGAACCGTCACTGCACAATTTCCAGAAATTGCAGAAGGATTAACTAAATGACGAAAGTTCAACGAAACAACTTTAACCAAACGAGATTGCCGTTCGCTCCCCTCCCCCATAAAATCTGAATTTGATACTAAAGTATGGTTGGCAGTTCAGTAGCGCAATGCGGTACCGCAGGTCCCTCACTATCGCCTAATTGACCAAAAGACGAGTGGGAGCGATGTGGCGCCGCATTGCTAACACTATTCTTAATATAACCAATCCAGTCTGTATGTTTGTGACCCGTCTCCGGATTTATCACAATCTTCTTCTCTTGCAAATACATCTTGCTATAATGCATCGAATGAATGAATTTATTGATTCATGCACATTCCAGATTGCAAATAACTTTCTGGCATGTTAGGCGAACTCATATAGAATAGGGATTCGTTTTGACGAGCATCGGTCAGATCGGCCAGACAGCGAGAGCGAGGGAAGAAGGTGAAAATTCGCCCCTTTTTCACACGCTTCTCCACGTAGGCATCGATGTTGCGATTCCTTAAAAGCAATTGCATTGTTAGTCTATCTTATGTGTCTATTCGACTGAAATCCGGTCTAGTTCATATTGCTCTTCACTGTGTTTCCCAATTTCATACACCAGTGTCAGGAGATATGAAAGGAGACCAGGAACAATTTATCAAAATTTATCATGATCTCATCTATAGGTTTATGAAGAATATCCTGGTGACTAAGATTCTAGCAATCTCGATGATAGGTCTCAAAACTGAGATTTTGAAAATATATAATACGGATGAGATCAGGACAAATTGCTCCGTGAAGGAATGATTTTGCTCTCAGTTCTCTTGATACTAAGCGCAAAAGTAATCGAGATAATCTGTCATCGTTGATACTGTCTTGCTTTAATATCCAGTATGCTCAGGTTATTAATGCGTTCCATGCTTGAGATGATGACTCACGACGACGACAGCTATGTTGTTGCGATCGCAGTGTTTCTCATGGGGGCGCTTATCTGCTTGCTCAACGTTGCGATCTGCTACTTCAGGGTGATCACACGAATCAAACAGTTGAGTACGTTGCCCCATAACTTTATTTTAAATTTAAGGACGAGATGACAGACCGAGAAGATGATGAGATAGAAGAAGAATTCAGGTTTTGAGTGTAAATTATTTATTTTATCAATATGCTAATTTGTGAGTTTGCGTTTTTCAGTCAGACACCATGCCCATTAGGCCAGGGCGGCCTACCGCAGGGAACGCTTGACGGAGACTAGTGGCCATTATGCCCATTAGGCCAAAACATCACCTGCGGGCGGGAGTCGAACCTGCCTGCGTGGGCATGCCAGTCAGACACCATGCCCATTTTCGTTTTCGAGATATGATCGATTTTGACATAGGGATTGAGGCAAACAAACACAATACCAGTAGAACAAGCGGAATCTCCTGATCATTTTGGTACTACGGGTGAAGGGTTTAACCCCTGTACACCAGAATTAGAGCACTTTTAGTGCGTCCAACTCGCTATTTTTGCGATTTTTCGATGACAACTTTTTTCCTTTGTAGTTTTATGATCTCTAACATAAAAATTCGGTTTCTACGTGCAATAATACGCCTGAAAATCATATATTACAATATTTCTGAGAAAATGACTTTTTCGACCCCAACGTCGTATTCGAGGCTCGTTTTTGGGTCAAAAAATCATACTCATAAAAATGTATATCTATACGATTTTCTGGTGTATTTTCGCACGTAGAAACCGAATTTTTATGTTAGAGATCATAAAACTAAAAAGTAAAAAAGTTGTCATCGAAAATCGCAAAATTACGAGTTGAACGCACTAAAAGTGCTCTAATTCTGTAGGTGTTAAACACTTCACACGTAGTACCAAAATGAACAGGAGATTCCGCTTTTTCTACTGGTATCGTGTTTGTGTGCCTCAATCCCTGTCAAAAATGTCAAAAATCGATCATATCTCGAAAACGAAAAAAGATAGAGCCTCATTCAATGTTTCATTAGATCGAGCGTAAAATTCTGGTCGGGTACAGTTTTTATCGGGGAATAAGAGTTTGGCCGAATCGACGTCGCGTCGTACCGGGATTCAGAAGGCTCTGATCGAAAAACGGCCTCGATAGGTCGATTCAGAATCAAAAGTAACCCCAGGTTACCAACTTTTGAGCACATCGAAATTTTTGATGTTCCAGTCACTTGTTAAACCTAAAGCAAACGGCCTCATCTGATAATGCCGGACCCGGAAACATATCCAAGCTAGAGCCGAAAATCTTTCGTGAGTCAAAAGTTATGAAATTAAGAAAAAGTGCCCGGTGACCCGTGAGCGCTACTGTAGCTCTTCACTTCCAATTATAAAAAGTCTTATCTCGTCGAGATATTTCAAAAGTTAATTGGTTGTGTGGATCTCCGAAGCGCCGTTTATGATATACAAAAACCGACAGCACAAGGTGAACAGTGCCACAGGGAATGAGGCTTTGAAGATACGGCTTTCTAAGGTCGATTTTCGGAATCTACAGTCAAATCAGCATATTTCGAATCAAATATCATAACTTTGTTATCATAAGTCTTCATAACTTTTACGCCCAGGGAGTAAGAGTAGATCAAATGAGCTTAATTTTTGAGTACGTTCGTTATTTGTGATGCTGATCAAAATGTATCCAATACATTTTCGAGAAAAGTCTCGGAAACATGTTGGGTAAGCGCTACCTTTCGAAAGTTTTCTCAGAATCAGAGCCATGGAGTTCTCACAGAATCAAAGCCGCAAACCAATTTTGTGACAAATTTCTGAAAATGCGGTCAAAACCCGGCAAATGTCACATAAACCAAGGCTTATGGGTTAAATAAAAACTTAACTTGTACCAATCAGCCATCATTGGCTCTGGCTTTGACAAAACTTCCGAAAAGTTGAGCTTCGCGAACATGTTTCCGAGACATTTCTGAAAAATGTATTCGATACATTTTGATAAGCATCACAAATAACGAACGTACTCAAAGATTCAGCTCATTTGGTTCACTCTTGCACCCTGGTCGCAAAAGTTATGAGGACTTATGATAACTTTTGACAAGTTATAATATTTGATCTGAAATATGTTGATTTTACTGTACGCCCAAGGTTTTTTTGAGCATAGGTTACAAAATCGTTGTACGGACCCTGTTGACAGAATATCAATTATATCAAAAATCCTGTGTTACAGCCAGCAAAGGAAAGACATTAGGAAGACAAGTCAGAAATTTCAAGGAACAAACATGGAAATTAACGGTTTATTTTTTTTTATTAATGGTTTATTTTTACTATTTTATCCCCTTCCTCTTCCTGTCGCGCTCCGTCATTTTTCTAACCCTCGTGGCATGCTGTTTCTTTGATATTTGTTTCGTTGATTTTGCGGTTCTCTTTTTTTCTTCTGAACACTGCAAAATTTTTGTATAATCAGCCCTTTCTATGTCAACATTCTGGCTATGTTTTATATCTTTAATCACATAATTGTGTACCGGCAATTTCCTTCGCATAGGAAGTTTTCAAAATCATTTTTTATATCCGTACAACTAACTGTTAGAAGCTTTCAGATTGTATTGGTTGAAGTATTACAATCTGAAATATTTTTTGTGTTATTCAGGTCGGTACGACCCCAGACTGTGGTGAAATGAGTCTTAAATAATAGCGTGATTTTGTTGGAACTTGGAAGGAATGATGTTTTTGACTACCTTCAAATAACATGCGACAGTCATCATTCGGTTATTCGTTAATTTCCATGTTTGTTCCTTGAAATTTCTGACTTGTCTTCCTAATGTCTTTCCTTTGCTGGCTGTAACACAGGATTTTTGATATAATTGATATTCTGTCAACAGGAAACATATTTCAGAATCAATAAAATCAACATATTTCAGATCAAATATTATAACTTGTCAAAAGTTATCATAAGTCCTCATAACTTTTGCGACCAGGGTGCAAGAGTGAACCAAATGAGCTGAATCTTTGAGTACGTTCGTTATTTGTGATGCTTATCAAAATGTATCGAATACATTTTTCAGAAATGTCTCGGAAACATGTTCGCGAAGCTCAACTTTTCGGAAGTTTTGTCAAAGCCAGAGCCAATGATGGCTGATTGGTACAAGTTAAGTTTTTATTTAACCCATAAGCCTTGGTTTATGTGACATTTGCCGGGTTTTGACCGCATTTTCAGAAATTTGTCACAAAATTGGTTTGCGGCTTTGATTCTGTGAGAACTCCATGGCTCTGATTCTGAGAAAACTTTCGAAAGGTAGCGCTTACCCAACATGTTTCCGAGACTTTTCTCGAAAATGTATTGGATACATTTTGATCAGCATCACAAATAACGAACGTACTCAAAAATTAAGCTCATTTGATCTACTCTTACTCCCTGGGCGTAAAAGTTATGAAGACTTATGATAACAAAGTTATGATATTTGATTCGAAATATGCTGATTTGACTGTAGATTCCGAAAATCGACCTTAGAAAGCCGTATCTTCAAAGCCTCATTCCCTGTGGCACTGTTCACCTTGTGCTGTCGGTTTTTGTATATCATAAACGGCGCTTCGGAGATCCACACAACCAATTAACTTTTGAAATATCTCGACGAGATAAGACTTTTTATAATTGGAAGTGAAGAGCTACAGTAGCGCTCACGGGTCACCGGGCACTTTTTCTTAATTTCATAACTTTTGACTCACGAAAGATTTTCGGCTCTAGCTTGGATATGTTTCCGGGTCCGGCATTATCAGATGAGGCCGTTTGCTTTCTCGTTATCGGAGACTCTGAGACTGAACATGCAGTGAGACTCTCTCTTTAATGATTTGTGCTAATTTGAAAGATGTGCATCGAAACAGGTTTCAGCAAAATCGGTAAAAATATGATAGTTGCAATACCGAAACAATTACAGTTTGATCGTCACCTCTCTATTGTTCTGCGTGAGCAGTTTTCAAGTAATATTTGCTAAGTTTCTGCAGTTTTCTTCATGACTCCAACGCAGATGGAAGCATTGATGGAGGTGAGATGAGTTTGGTGCATCTGTGTTATCTATAAAATGTATTTTTTTCATAATTCAACAGATAAGTATTTCGAAATAACCATTTGCGAATGGTGCATTTTTTTTTGCATCACGGTATTCAGGGGATATCATATGATCTGCCTGCCGCATTATCGTTAGTGGACGTGGACACAGATGGTGAACTGATCCATAGAATGTGGGAGCAAGGAATCTCTTTGGAGATTACAAAGTTTGTAAACTTGCATAACACCCTTTCGCCACGTTTATCCGAAATCTTCCCAGAGATCGACTCCGCTACCTTCCCTCGGTCTGCGCCCGTGACGATCAGGGAGAGCTCGTTGGTTGGGCGATGTCTTCACGATTCGGACACGTACTAGCATCATAGTCTTCAACAAATACCAGACCTTTCAGATTGCGAATATGTGCTTGCTGCCGGAGTATTGCACTGAAGAAGCGGGACAAGAGCTGGAATATACTGTGGCCAAGGAGTTTGTCAGGTTCGGCCGTGTCATTCGCAACGGATTTGGTATTATAAGATTGTTTAGGCGCGGAATGCGTGTGTTCAAATACGTCGAACCTTCCAACTCATCTATGTACGACGTTTCTGTTCAATCACCGCTCTGGTCACTGTGGACAACAGAAAATGAGGGAAATAATGATACGAAGACACCGAATCTTATTCATTTTAGGAGATTTGATAGGATTTAGGAGTTGATCAAATCCGTATCGTGACTTTCATATATTGTATCCCTCTTCATTTTAAATAGGCAATACGCTATTATGTCCTCCTATGAAGTACTTTTTATTCGAATTTTGAGATCTCAAAAATATATTATGAAAAACAACCTTGTAGTATTTTAGTTTCGTTTACGACCATAATATCAACATGCATGCTCAACAAGGATAAATACGAAATAATTATGACGACTTTATCCGTCAAAACGGTGAATTACATTATGTCGGTGAATTCACCGTTTTGACGGATAAAGTCGTCATAATTATTTCGTATTTATCCTTGTTGAGCATGCATGTTGATATTATATGGTCGTAAACGAAACTAAAATACTACAAGGTTGTTTTTCATAATATATTTTGTAATTCATAATGCCTGCGTCGGCATGCCAGTAAGACACCATGCCCATTAGGCCAGGGCGGCCTACCGCGGGGAACGGACATGGTGTCTGACTGGCATGCCGACCTGCGGGCGGGAGTCGAGCCTGCCTGCGTCGGCATGCCAGTCAGACACCATGCCCATTACCTACCGCAGGGAACGCTTGACGGAGACTAGTGGTTGGGGCGCGCGCCTTTCTCTACCTCTTGCAAAACATCACCTGCGGGCGGGAGTCGAACCTGCCTGCGTCGGCATGCCAGTCAGACACCATGCCCATTAGGCCAGGGCGGCCTACCGCGGGGAACGGACATGGTGTCTGACTGGCATGCCGACCTGCGGGCGGGAGTCGAGCCTGCCTGCGTCGGCATGCCAGTCAGACACCATGCCCATTACCTACCGCAGGGAACGCTTGACGGAGACTAGTGGTTGGGGCGCGCGCCTTTCTCTACCTCTTGCAAAACATCACCTGCGGGCGGGAGTCGAACCTGCCTGCGTCGGCATGCCAGTCAGACACCATGCCCATTAATGCACTCTGTTGAGAGTTCATAATATAGATCATTGATCTCTCAACAGAGTGCGAGAAGGTGTCGGGCGGGATGCTACAGAATCCAGGCTATAGGTATTGAAAAGGTGTTTTTTAATGGGTAATACATTTTTCACGTAATACATTTTGCGCTCGTGCATTTGCTCAAATGTGGGGCAAGACTGTATTTTCGGAATGCTGTGTGTTCAACTTTTTTGATGCGAACTCTCTCTTTTTATTCTCAGAATGCACACGCCTCTCGCTTGCACCAATAGATAAGAAACGAAGATACGAAGAGCGAGGCCTTCTCTAAGGAATAAGCATGATCTTTTAATTACTGAAAATAGCTATAGCCTATAGGGGTGTCCCAAAAGTTCGTTTAATTTTCATTTTAAATTTATGATTGACTACTTATGGAATCCTGCAACCCGGTATTGGATTGAGTATTCACTATCCTTCCATCTCATCACTTGAGCGATTCCAATCATCACACTTTAGAGAAACAAAGTCATTCAGACAAAATCATAAATTCTCAGTTTTTCTTTAGCGAAGAGGTAAAAATCGAATTATCGTCGCTGAGATGTGTTGGGAGCTGACAATAAGAGAGGAATCGCCAGATTTTCGAGAGCCAAGCGGACTTAGGAAATTGTTTCACCAATTCCGCCGTAAAGTAAAATGTACATTGAATGCCGCTCTTTCAAACTGCGTTGGCAGAATTTTGATATCGGTCCTCATCTCCGAGTATTGGTAGGTCAAATTAAGTACACTATGAAATTTTAGGTCAAATTCGACTCACGGAAATGACCATACCTCGCTTCAAAATAAAGCTAGACACTAACCAAAAGTTGAACTCGAATGAGGAGGCAGTGGGCAACATTTTATATGTTGATGAAATCATTCCATGTCCATGCGCTGGATCGGGGTGGTCGGTTTTCGGGAAAAGTGAAGTAACTTTTCAAATACCGATTTCCCCAACAATCACCCGTGAGTGATTTTGGTACATACTGGCAAATGACACCACCCCAAAATTCATCACGATCGGATAATAGGAAAAAATGGCGCGGCCTTATGTCCGAAAAACCTGCGATTTTTCGAAATTTTGACAGTTTTTCAATCATAACTTCTTTCGAACACATTTTCAAAAATTCCGAATTTCGTTATTAGAGCTCATGAAAACGTGCTTGAAAAAAGTTATGATCGGAAAACTGTCAAAATTCCGAAAAATCGCAGGTTTTTCGGACAAAAGTGCGGGCTTTTTTTCCTCATTTTTTAAAATTCTAATTTTCGGGTGGTGTTAGGTACCAGTAGGTAGTTCAAAACAATTATAGGCGCTTGTTGGAGAAATCGGTATTTGGAAAGTTTCTTCACTTTTCCGCAAAACCGACCTCCCCAATCCAGCGCATGGACATGGAAAGATTTCTAAACAAATAAATTATTGCCCACTGCCTCCTCATTCAAATGCGACTTTCGGTTAGTCTCTAGCTTCATTTCAAAGCGAGTTATGGATGTTTTTCTGGGCTGCATTTGACAGAAAATTTCATAGTGTACTAACTTTGACCTACCAATACTCGAAGATGAGACCAGTTATCGAAAATCGGCAAAAGCAGTTTGAAAGAGCATTATTCAAAGTACATAACTTAATTTTTACATCGGAATTGGTCAAACTATTTCCTAAGTCCGAAGGGCTCTCGAAAATCTGGCGATTCCTCTCATATACAAATTTTGATCTAAAAACAATGCGAGTTTCTAGCCTAGGCGTGGTCTTATCACACACACACAGTGTGCACCTTTCCATGTGACATCAACGATACAAAAGCAATGTTAACTCTGTCTGATAAGCGTGTTTTAGTCATCCCTTCACACTTTCATCATCAATTGTGCGTTTCGTCTTTTGATCAGGATAAAACGCGTTCTCCCTTCAATTCTGCTGTTCTTCTTGATTAACTCCGTTCTCAGCAAGAGTAAGTTGCTGAACTTTCAGTCTTTCCCTATTCATTATAACGCAGAGACTCAAGTTTGCTGAACTTTTTGACTCCACTTTGCAGACGATTTCCCTAATGAGATCATCGTTACTTCTGCGGATGCGACCAATGGAGAAATAAAGGTAATTCTAAAAAAGCTAATATCAATATCAATATCAATATTTATTCAAGCTTCAGGTGGGTCGCCTGTTGAATGATACAGTCTCTCCATAGATGGGGGTTTCTTCTGCACGTAGTGTCCCAATTTATTCCTATTTTCTTTACTATCTCATCTCTCCATCGAATTTTCGGTCGTCCGGGCGGTCTCGGCCAATCCCACGGTGACCAATTCATGATTCTTTTGGCCCATCTTTCATCTTCTATTGTCGCTAATCTTCGGGCCCAGTTCCACTTTCTATACATAGCTCGAATTCGAATATCAATCAAAGGCACTTTTTGGTGTAGCCATTCGTTAGTTCTTCTATCAAGCCTGCTTACTCCTGCCATCTTTCTCATCATTGCTCTTTGCGCAACTATCAATCGATTTCTTTCTTTCTTTGTAGGGCTCCAAACTTCACTTCCGTATATGAAACTTGGCTCAATGCACATCCGAAAGACTCTTGTTTTAAGTGCCATCTCCACTCCTTTACTCGTAAGAAAATCGTGAAACTTGTTGAAAGCTCTCCAAGCTCCTCCGATTCTCCTGTTCACTTCAAGCATTAACTCCTGGTCGAATGATAGCCTTACTCCGAGATACACAAAGTAGTTGACATATTTCAGTTGTTTTTCATCGATATAAAGAGGAACATGAGCTCGGTTGGTCATCATTACTGTCTTCTTCTGATTTACTTCCAATCCAACTTTTCTACTTTCTGCACATAGTTCACTCATCATTGATTCAATGTCTTTCTTGCTATGCGATACTAGAACAATATCATCCGCGTAGCGTAAGTGATTCAGGTTCTCTCCGTCGATGTTGATTCCAAATCTCTCCCACTCCAAGCTAATAAAAGCTAATAGAGTAGGAGAAATCCATTTTCAGGACATCGGAAAAGCGGGCGAATCATACCGATTGAACGTAATCTATGCGATGGGATCTGATGATGCTCTAGTCAAGAAAGTCAGCATCACGGACCTCGGATGGACTGCACTTTCTTCTCGTCCATGTGAACTCCTTTGTTGCTCAATCTGTGACCGAGATACTCGATCTCATCAACCATGATCTTGCACTTATTCATGTTAAGTAGCAGACCACTTTCTTTCAACTTCTTGAGCACACTGTCCAGCACCTGCACATGCTGTTCTTCAGTCTCAGTTGCGATCAGAACATCATCGAAGTAACAATGAACTACTCGGTCCTTGCCCTCCTTACTCAGTTCCTCCTTCAGTACAGTTCCCATTGCTCTCTGGAAGATCGCCGGACTAATGTTCAGTCCGAACGGGAGTACCGTGAACTCATAGAGTTCGCCCATCGTCGCAAATGCTGTCACCTCTGAACTCTTCCGATTCAATGGCAACTGCCAGAATCCCGATGACAAATCCATGACTGAGAACACACGCTTTCCTTGCAATGACTGCAGGATGGTCTCAATGATCGGGAGATGGAAAGCATCCTCTCTCGTCACCTCATTTACTCTGCGGAAATCAATGCAGATCCTGATGCTTCCATCCTTCTTTTTCACCAGCACCACAGGGGATAACCATGGGGAATTCAATCTCTTGATCACTCCTTGTGCGATCATTTTATCCAACAGAACTCTCAACGCCGGCTTCAACGAGAAAGGGACAGGACGTTCCTTCTGTCGAATCGGTTTGCAGTTGTCCTCGAGCTGGATATTACATTCCATCCCATGCAATCTTCCCAGATCCTCCTCTCGTACTGCGAAAACTGGAGCATGTGATTTGAGTACATTCTCCACATCATTACTGAGACGTCCTCCCCGACATATCTCCATATTCTCCTTGATCTTCTCCCAGCCGTTCTCAGTATGCACAGCGATTCACTCTGTATTTCTCAGCAGTCAGCTCGGTTGAAGAAGCATCCTCTCTGTCCAATTCATGCACTTTCTTCCATACTCCAATCACAGTATTCTTCTCGAATAGAATGTCGGAATCCGTGTTGTTCCACACAGGCACTCGGACCACGACGAACTTTTCATTAACTCCTTCAATCACCTCTTCTCTATTTGAGATGAGAACTTTTGGACCTTGGAATGGCTTTCATCCGCCCACCATTGCTTCTAGTGCACTGAGACCCAGCAGAATCGCTGCACAATGTTCTGCAACCACGAAGCCGACTCGACACCTCTTTCCGATGCTCATCTCCACATCAAGCACTATTCTTCCCATAGTCTTGATTGGATTTCCATCAGCATTTGTAACTCGGTATTTCTTCTTCGTGTCAATGACTACATCAGTCATTCTCTCGACTGTTCTCTTATCGATGAGATTCACTTCTGCTCCTGTATCTAGGCAAGCCTCCACTTCCAGGCCTCCTATAATGCCCTTCACCATTGTGATCGTCGAGTTCTTCTTCACAAAGTATTCCTCTATCTCGGAATCAGACAAGATGACAGGATTATTTTCCTTTGCCTTCTCCACAACAGTTCTCTCGACCGTGTGTTCCTCATCCTCACTGCACTTCACTGCGAACATTTTCTTATCGCCATCTCCTTTTTCTTCGTTTCCATTATGCTTCTTCTCTCCTAGGGGCGTGGCATTTCCTCCACTTCCTCTCCATGAGTACTTCGCATTGAGACCTGGCGGGGAATCCTCTTTCTTCTCACCACCAAATATCTCAGAATTCTTGTTCCATGACGGCTTCTGATTATTCCGACAATTTTCAGCCTTATGTCCGAATTTGTGACAATTTAAGCAATTCACGTCTCTTTGCCGATCTCCATTATGAGCAGCAGTGTTCGATGATCGCACTCCACTGAAACCATTCTGCTTCTCAGTGGGCCGACCTTTTCTGTCCATATACTCAGACAGCTGCAGATGCTTCTTCATCTCAGTGTAACTCTTGCCCTCATTCACCAGCTCGAGTAAACTCCTGTACTCCTTGCTTCTCTCGTAGAGCATCACAAGCTGTGTCTTCTTCGCCTCCTCCTGCTTCTCAGGAGATGAGTGAAGTTTCGAGATCCAATGCTCCATCTCTTCACACACAGTATCTACTCTCAGATCTCTGAGTGCGGAGACTCCTCTCCATCTCGATCATTGTGAACATCTTTCCTCCCATGCACCGATCTTTCAACCATGATAGACATTCTTTCACTGATCTCTCATCATACTCACTAGGCAGTGCCTTGTACTCCAATTTAGCCTTTCCCTCGAGAAATTCCTTCAGGATAATCTTTGCTTTCGAGTCACCCATATCCTCGTATCTAAGGAGGAAACCATCCTTAAATATCTTCCATCTCTCTTTCGATCCATCAAACTTTCCCAGTGGCGGAAACTCATTGGGGTTTATGCGAAGAGGTACCGTCACTATCGACTCATTTCTCACTCCCATCTCAGCCATGCCCTGCTCACCTCGGGGTATTCTTAATCTTTCGGTCTCTCCATGCTCTGGCCTGGATAAGATCGTCTCCGATCCATGCGGCAGCTGAGGCGTCTCCTGCTGCTCGACCCTTCTCAGCAGCTGCTTCTTCCTCTGAAGAATCTCATCGTGACTACTATTATCAGTCAGAATCGGTCTATTGGGACTAGCAGTATTAGACTCACTCATATCTCGCTCGTTCCATCTCTTCTGCCACTGATTGTTCTCAGCGTTAGCCTCCTTTGCTTCACTCTCATACTTGTCTCTCGCGTCTTCAGCAATCGCCAGCTTCGTCTCGAGTTGATCAATCTTCTGCTCCAACTCGACTGATCTACCTCTGGTGTTCGCTAGTCGGCAAAGTGGGAAGCCGACGAAGGTGGTCGTATCCCACCACACCAGGTACGGTAGTTTCCTCACGCTTCATCCCCCCCCCCGCGCGATGACTCCTCCAGCTAGTTCGACCCCCAAGGCAACTCTCCCGGCCGGCGCCCGCGGCATTCAATACGCCACTCAGGAGAGCGTGAATGCCTTGACGAAGAAGGTGGACAAGTTGATGGAGATGGTTGGCGAGTGGATCACCATTCAGAAGAACGCCCTGCCTCCTCCCTTCCTTCCCGTTCCTCCCCCTTCTCTCGACTCTCTCGTCCCCATCCTGGAGGACGTGACTCGTAAGGTGTATGAGAGTTGCTCCTAGGCACTGAGCGACAAGCAGGAGTATGAATCGAAGGAGAAGCGAGTTGCCATCATCGGAGCTGAGGAGAAGAAAGACGCGAATGATCGATTGACGAGTGATCAGCATCTAGTTCAGTCACTCATCGCGCACTCCGAGGATCCTGATGTGATTCAGGCATGGGATGATGGAGCCATCACTTGGCCGACCTCTCCCTGCACCCGCATTCCTCCGTAAGGACCTCATGCCTCGTCAATTGGAACTTGAGAGATTGGCCAGAGAAGAAGTCAAGACCAAGAATCTCGCTGCCGGAAAGATCGTTTATGGATTGCGTGATTTCACCGTAATTACCTACCGTATCCCTCGTGATCTACCACCCAACTACGGCACTCCCCGCGCTCCCCTCTCAAATCGATCTGCCGAATCTCGTTCAGGCGTTGCCCCCGTCACTCCCTCGTCTCAGTATGGTACCTCTCGTCCCTCGGATGCCTCTGCCCTCTCTAGCCTGGATGCCACTCCCGTGTCCGCTCCGCCCAACTACGTCAACAACACGAGGAGACACTAGGTACGCGGCAGCAAGGGCGCCCCCACCCCCCTCATTTCTCTTTCGTTACCTTTCTCCCCTCGTTCCCCTCTACCAGTCAGTCAATCGATAACCCAATTTGCATCTCCCCGTCGCAAAGTGCACGCGCACCCCTCTAGTCCCGATCCCCCAGTCTCTATCTACTATGCAAATGCGCGCTCGATTCGTTGCAAGTCGCCCCAGCTTTCCTTTCTCCTCTCTAGCTCTCTCTATCGTGTAATTTGCATTTCCGTGACTTGGCTTAATCCTTCTGATAGCGACTCATTTCTAGTTTGTGGATACCCTGAGTATTTCCCCTTTCGATGTGATCGCATTATAACTGAGGATTACGGTAGAGGTGGTGGCGTCGCCTGTTTAGTACATAACTCATTTAGTCCCGTGCATATTTCCTCTTTTTCCTCCGTTCTTATTGAATCCTGTATAGTAGATCTGAACGTGCCTTTCACTTCCTCATTTCCATTTAGAAAAATAAGAATTATCAAATAAGTTTATCGCTCTCCCACCTCCCCCACTAACTCTCTTATTGCACTCCTTTCTCATCTAGAAACGCATATTTCCCCTGCATTCCCGTGCGTCATTCTTGGAGATTTCAATTTTCCAAGTATTGATTGGACAACCGTCTCTTCTCCTGTCCACAGTGATCTTCTCGATTTCATTTCCGACAATCATTTTACGCAATATGTAACTTTTCCATCTAGACTACACAATTATCTTGATCTTGTCTTTAGTAATAAGGATGTAATTCGTAATGTATCTCCTTCCACACCACTTAGCGACCATCTTTCTGTGATTTTTAATCTCAGCATCCCCTTCCTCCACCCAAACAGTATGTCCCATCTCGTCTTTATAAATTTGCTGATTGGAACTCAATTAACTCAGTAATTTTCACCCATGATTGGACCCTTGCATTAAGTGGATTAGACGTTCATCAAGCTTATGAATATTTCGTTTCCTTTATCAGTAATATTCTCGATTCCTTTGTCCCTCTTTCAAAACCCTCCCCTTTCTCTAGATACCCTAAATCCCTCAAGATCCTTTACAGTAAGAGTAAAAACTTAACCCGCATCGCCCCAAATAGCTATGCCTCTTCTAAAATGACAGATAGATTTAACACTGCCCTTAACCGTTTCCACTGTACTCTCGAAAATCGCATTGTAAATTCTTCTAATCCTAAGCTCTTCTACAAATATTGTAATAGTAAACTCACCGCTCCCAAAACCACACCATCTGGTATAATTGATTCTGACGGAACCCTATTGTTGACAAATAATTTAAAATGTATTGCTTTCGATCGATTCTTTTGTTCAGTCTTCACTCATCCTCAGTCTTCCCCACTCCCTCAGCCTTGTCCCTCTATTATTTTTGACGTCCCGTTTGTTTCACACTTAGATATTATCTACGCTCTAAGCAAACTTGCTCCTAAGGTTAACGTTTCTCCTGATCATATCCCGAGTATAGTCCTCACTAAATGTCGAGAATCCATTATCTCTCCTCTCCTTATTATTTTCAATAAGTCTCTCCTCACATGTCAAGTCCCCTCTCTCTGGAAACACGCACTTGTTAAACCAATTCCATAGAAATCGAGTAACTCTATCTCTGATTTTCGTCCAATTTCTCTCACGTCTTCTTTTTGTAAAGTCCTTGAGAAAATACTCATTGACAAAATTACCACATTTCTTGACCAAAACAATCTTTTTGATCCCCATCAGACTGGTTTTTGTAATTATCGATCTACCTCCACCAATCTTGCCGAGACTTATTCCCATTACCTTCGCATATCTAAGAAAGGCTCTCCTTTCGACACTATTTATATTGATTTCCGCAAGGCATTTGATTCCATTGATCACAGATTACTTCTGCATAAATTGTCTAATCTAGGGCTATCTGATCATCTTGTCTCTTGGATCCATTCTTACCTGTCCAATAGAACTCAATCCGTTTTTATTGACTCGTCTTTCTCTCCCCCTTCATCAGTTAGATCAGGCGTGCCTCAAGGCAGCTGAATCGGTCCCCTTCTCTTCATCCTTTTCATTAATGATCTTTGCTCTCAATTCCACAAGTCTATCTATTACTCTGTATATGCCGATGACCTCAAATTATTTGCTGAAGCCCCACTTCATTCCGATTATTTACAATCTGCTCTAGACTCTGTTGCTGATTGGTCCTCTCAGTGGAATTTAGGAATTTCTGAGACTAAATGTCATATTATGCATTATGGTCTCCATAATCCCCGTAGGCGTTTTACGATCAATGATGTTGTCCTTACCGAACCAAGTAAATGTATCATCAAGGATCTAGGTGTGAATTTTTCCCCATCTCTTTCTTTCTCTTTCCATATCTCTAAAATTATCTCTACTGTTCGTTCTAAAGCAAACCTCTTATTTAAATCCTTTCGTAGTAACTGTCCCGATCTGTATCTGAAATCGTTTACTACTTTCATCCTGCCTAATATAGAATATTGCTCTATTATCTGGAACCCAGTGCACAGTGTAGATATGACTAGAGAACTTGAAAGAGTTCAACGAGAGTTTACACGTAGACTTTATTATCGCTGTTCTCTTCCGCCTGTTTCTTATAAATCCAGACTTCGCGATTTGAATCTGTCTACTTTAGAACGCCGTAGATTTATTATGGATATCACTTTTCTCCAGTCAATTGTTAATAACCGGTATTCTATGATGTTTCCTCTCTGTTTATTTGTACTCCTCTTACTCGCACTCTTCGTAATTGTCACAATTTTCGTATCTCTTTGCCTTTTATTCGGCATAACTCTTCTTCCACCCTTGCCTCTAGAACCATTTCAATCTGGAATTCCCTCCCACCCGAAATTGTTAATACTTCTCACAACGTTTTTCGTAACTATATTCGTTCTCAACCCCCCTCATTCTACCCCAACTCAATTATTGGTAACTGGCTTGATCTTTAATCTTTCTTCACCCCCCTCCCCCCACCCCCCCCCCTACCCAACCCTTGCTGCCCGGCAAAAAACCGATTCGACACCATCGACGGACCTCCGTTTCTTGCAGTCTTCTCGATAATCTCTTGTACATTACCAAAATCAACGGAATAAATGAATGAATGACTGAATGAATGAACTGCTTTCTATCCATCGCGGATAACTGAATGAGTTCAATTATTGCACTTTCATTCCTTGCATCAGTCACTTCCATGATCTCTTCAATCAGACCAGATTGACTTGCATTTATAGCGCGCAGCATGCCCACTTCGTCCTCCAAATCAACTAGGTCCTCAAAACCTAATCTCTCCAGAACACTTGAGACCACTCTCTCCTCATAACGGTTTCTCTTCACACTGCTATCTTGAAGACGCTGGACTACCTCATCGATTTTGTCCATCGATGGAATGCCCAGTTTTTCCAGTATATCAGTCTCTTTCTCACTCTGAGATCGGACTTGAGCACTCAGATTATCGAATTCGGCTCGTAATTCTAGCACCGTCACGAATTCAGTATCATTGATCGCCTCATTCGCCTTTTTATTCAGCTCATTGGCTCGCTTTTTCTCAATTGCGCACTGCTTTTCCAGATCTTTGAGCAATCCCTTGTGCTCCGATTTCATCACTACCAACAATTCCGTCAACGTCGAAAGATCCTTCTCAATCTCACTGCACTCGGTATCATAAATGCCCTCAAACTCAGCAATGCTAGTTGCCGATGATGCCTTATCTGTCTCTCGTTTCAGCAGCTTCAGCCTTAGTTCACCCAGTCTCAACTTCACGCGCTTCACCACATCACTAGACTCCAACGATGCCTTTCTACTACGAGTAAGCGGTCCTACCGGTTGAGCGGCTGCCGATGCTCCCTCCACAATTCCTCGTGACTTTGGCGTAATCGGCCAGAGCGGAGTCTTGTCTCCCTTGCCAGTTGCAGGAATAGTGACTGAAGAGGAATAGTGACTTGAGAAGTGTCAGCGGAGGTGGCCTAAACAGCGTCATTCTTGTTAAATTGGTCGCCTCCAGTCTCATTGCCCTCTGGCAGTTCATTCATTCATTCATTCATTATTTATTTATTCCATCAAGGTGCATGTACGAGAAAACAAGATTTTGGTGAATCCAGAGACGGATGTCCGTCGACGTTGTCGAATCGGGTTTCTTGCGGCAGCAAGGGTAGGGGAGGGGAGGGGGAGGGGGGGGGGGTGAGGATCAAAGATCTAACCAAACTTTAATAATAGAATCGGGAAAAAATGAAGTGGGTTGAGAAGCGATAAAATTACGAAATGACTCATGTTGTAAGGATACAGAAGGGGCAGATAATTGATTTCAAATAGATATGGTCCGTGAGACAAATGTACTATGTGAACGGGGCGTAATAAAAGGTAAAGATATTCTAAGGTGGTGAGAGTTACGAAGAGAGTGAACAAGAGGGGCACGAACGAGTAAAGTGGAGGTATCGAGCAAGCATCTATTATGAAGGATGGAGTGCAAGAACATAATATCACAGACGAACCTACGATTTTCTAAAGTCATAAGATCTAAATCAATTAATCGTTGGCGGTATGGAACATTGGGGAGGTTACAGCGTGCGTACAATCTACGAGTGAAGTCACGCTGGATTCTTTCTATTTGCTTAGTCAATTCAACACTATGGGATGGGTTCCAGATGGTTGAGCAGTATTCAAGATTGGGAAGGATAAAAGTGGTGAAGGACCGTACATAGATAGAAGGACACGAACTACGGAAAGTTTTAAACAGTAAGTTAGACATGGTCCTGGCCTTGGATATAAATTTGTTGATATGTAAGGAAAAAGAGATTCACAATAGCCGGATTACAGTACAATACGAGGTACCGTAGTACCCTTTTAAAAAGCATTTTGGGGAAATCAAGTAGGTTCACAATAGACTTCTTGCACATCAATTTTGTTGTTTTGCTAGTCGTTCGTTTTGCCGTTCTTGCACACACGTTGTCTAGCGTTACGGGCATACCGCCTCTATAAAGTATTCAACTAATTTATTCGCTTTACTTGTTGTAGTACCCGGGGTTTGGTGCCATTTGGGGAATCCTATTATTGCGTCTATCTTATCATACTTTCGTCTTCTTCTCTTTCCTTTGCTAGTTTCTTTTACTAGGTTTCACCACATTTTATTGTCGTCACTTGAGACCTAAGACACTTCGGTGGCTCAGGTCCGGAGACCCAGAAGGCACTTCGGTGGCTCAGGTCCGGAGACCCAGAAGGCACTTCGGTGGCTCAGGTCCGGAGACCCAGAAGGCACTTCGGTGGCTCAGGTCCGTAGTTCAGAAGACACTTCGGTGGCTCAGTAACTGTTGTATTTCGTGAACAGTATTTACTTACGGTCCACCGAAGGTGCTGCCCAAATTCCCCTGGAATTGCAGAACTCTTCGGTGTCCGTTGAGTGAAGCAACACAACAGAGAAAACCAGACTCTAATCCATCCCACAGTCCCCCCTAGCAGGTGCGTAAGTGGGATCAGGGAGTGCGTGATCGTTACATGGGGGCCAAGCCTTGGTTCGAATAAGTGGAAATTTCGGAAAGTGACGAAATTCGAATACCATCGAGACAACAAGTGATCAGAATCGATTTCAGAATGGGTGATCACAGAGATCCGACCGAAGAGGACCTGATAAAGGGAATCGTCGATGTTGAGATGGAACGTCAGAGTGAAGACGAACTACTCAACAGTGATGAAGAGGAGGTCGAGGTGATGGAAGAGGAGGTGGAGAAGAAGAACCGCCTTAAGAAGCAGGGACTAAGGGTGATACTGAGGAGAAATTGAATGGAAATGGGCAATTTTCTTTTTTCTTCTCGTCTTCCTTCTCGATTCCTCAGCATTCCCCTCTTCCCTACCTTGCCCTACTCATAACTTCGATATTCCTGTTGTTTCTCACCTTGATATTATGTGTTCTTTGAATAGTCTCGCACCTAAGATTAATATATCTCCAGATAGAATTCCTAGTATTGTGCTTTCTAAATGTAAATTCTCTATCCTCTCTCCCCTTACTATTATTTTTAACAAATCTTTGCTTACTTCACAAGTACCATCTCTCTGGAAACAAGCTCTTGTTAAGCCCATTCCAAAAAAAAAGTAGCAACTCCATCTCAGATTTTCGCCCCATTTCCCTCACATCCCCCACTTGTAAAGTTTTAGAAAAGATTCTTGTTCGTGAAATAACATTGTATTTAGATAGGAATAATCTTTTCGACCAGCAGCAAACTGGTTTTAGTAACGCTAGATCTACTTCGTCTAATCTAGCTGAGACCCACGCTCACTATTTACGAATGTCTCACACTAAGTCTGCTTTTGATACTGTTTATATTGATTTTCTAAGGCATTTGACAGCATAGATCACAGATTATTGTTACACAATCTTTCGCTTCTAGGTATTTCTGACCACCTTGTATCCTGGTTTAATTCGTACCTGTCTAATAGAACTCAATCTGTGTTCATAGATTCATCATTCTCACCTCCTTCTCCAGTTATGTCAGGTGTGCCACAGGGCAGTTGTATTGGTCCGCTCCTGTTCATAATTTTCATTAACGATATTTCCTCCAATTTCCCTCCTTCCGTTAGATATTCTGTGTATGCCGATGATTTGAAATTATTATCTGAAGCACCAACCAATTCTGAGGATTTGCAACTTGCCCTAGATGCTATTTCCACCTACTCCAATCAATGGAATCTAGGATTATCTGAGACCAAATGCACTGTTATGTATTATGGTTTGCACAATCCACATTGGAAATATCACATTAACGGTATCCCACTCGCTCCCCCTCCTAATGATAAGTTGTTCGTTAAAGATTTAGGCGTATTTTTCACCCCCTCACTCTCTTTTTCCTTACATATCAACAAATTTATATCCAAGGCCAGGACCATGTCTAACTTACTGTTTAAACTTTCCGTAGTTCGTGTCCTTCTATCTATGTACGGTCCTTCACCACTTTTATCCTTCCCAATCTTGAATACTGCTCAACCATCTGGAACCCATCCCATAGTGTTGAATTGACTAAGCAAATAGAAAGAATCCAGCGTGACTTCACTCGTAGATTGTACGCACGCTGTAACCTCCCCAATGTTCCATACCGCCAACGATTAATTGATTTAGATCTTATGACTTTAGAAAATCGTAGGTTCGTCTGTGATATTATGTTCTTGCACTCCATCCTTCATAATAGATGCTTCCTCGATACCTCCACTTTACTCGTTCGTGCCCCTCTTGTTCACTCTCTTCGTAACTCTCACCACCTTAGAATATCTTTACCTTTTATTACGCCCCGTTCACATAGTACATTTGTCTCACGGACCATATCTATTTGAAATCAATTATCTGCCCCTTCTGTATCCTTACAACATGAGTCATTTCGTAATTTTATCGCTTCTCAACCCACTTCATTTTTTCCCGATTCTATTATTAAAGTTTGGTTAGATCTTTGATCCTCACCCCCCCCCCCCCTCCCCCTCCCCTCCCCTACCCTTGCTGCCGCAAGAAACCCGATTCGATAACGTCGACGGACATCCGTTTCTGGATTCACCAAAATCTTGTTTTCTCGTACATGCACCTTGATGGAATAAATAAATAATGAATGAATGAATGAATGAACTGCCAGAGGGCAATGAGACTGGAGGCGACCAATTTAACAAGAATCATGGAAGTAACTGATGCAAGGAATGAAAGTGCAATAATTGAACTCATTCAGTTATCCGCGATGGATAGAAAGCAGTTGGAGCAGAAGATTGATCAACTCGAGACGAAGCTGGCGATCGCTGAAGACGCGAGAGACAAGTATGAGAGTGAAGCAAAGGAGGCTAACGCTGAGAACAATCAGTGGCAGAAGAGATGGAACGAGCTAGATATAAGTGAGTCTAATTTTGCTAGTCCCAATAGACCGATTCAATAGTAGTCACGATGAGATTCTTCAGAGGAAGAAGCAGCTGCTGAGAAGCGTCGAGCAGCAGGAGACGCCTCAGCTGCCGCATGGATCGGAGACGATCTTATCCAGGCCAGAGCATGGAGAGACCGAAAGATTAAGAATACCCCGAGGTGAGCAGGGCATGGCTGAGATGGGGGTGAGAAATGAGTCGATAGTGACGGTACCTCTTCGCATAAACCCCAATGAGTTTCCGCCACTGGGAAAGTTTGATGGATCGAAAGAGAGATGGAAGATATTTAAGGATGGTTTCCTCCTTAGATACGAGGATATGGGTGACTCGAAAGCAAAGATTATCCTGAAGGAATTTCTCGAGGGAAAGGCTAAATTGGAGTACAAGGCACTGCCTAGTGAGTATCAGTGAAAGAATGTCTATCATGGTTGAAAGATCGGTGCATGGGAGGAAAGATGTTCACAATGATCGAGATGGAGAGGAGTCTCCGCACTCAGAGATCTGAGAGTAGATACTGTGTGTGAAGAGATGGAGCATTGGATCTCGAAACTTCACTCATCTCCTGAGAAGCAGGAGGAGGCGAAGAAGACACAGCTTGTGATGCTCTACGAGAGAAGCAAGGAGTACAGGAGTTTACTCGAGCTGGTGAATGAGGGCAAGAGTTACACTGAGATGAAGAAGCATCTGCAGCTGTCTGAGTATATGGACAGAAAAGGTCGGCCCACTGAGAAGCAGAATGGTTTCAGTGGAGTGCGATCATCGAACACTGCTGCTCATAATGGAGATCGGCTAAGAGACGTGAATTGCTTCAATTGTCACAAATTCGGACATAAGGCTGAAAATTGTCGGAATAATCAGAAGCCGTCATGGAACAAGAATTCTGAGAGATTTGGTGGTGAGAAGAAAGAGTATTCCCCGCCAGGTCTCAATGCGAAGTACTCAAGGAGAGGAAGTGGAGGAAATGCCACGCCCCTAGGAGAGAAGAAGCATTATGGAAACGAAGAAAAAGGAGATGGCGATAAGAAAATGTTCGCAGTGAAGTGCAGTGAGGATGAGGAACACACGGTCGAGAGAACTGTTGTGGAGAAGGCAAAGGAAAATAATCCTGTCATCTTGTCTGATTCCGAGATAGAGGAATACTTTGTGATGAAGAACTCGACGATCACAATGGTGAAGGGCATTATAGGAGGCCTGGAAGTGGAGGCTTGCCTAGATACAGGAGCAGAAGTGAATCTCATCGATAAGAGAACAGTCGAGAGAATGACTGATGTAGTCATTGACACGAAGAAGAAATACCGAGTTACAAATGCTGATGGAAATCCAATCAAGACTATGGGAAGAATAGTGCTTGATGTGGAGATGAGCATCGGAAAGAGGTGTCGAGTCGGCTTCGTGGTTGCAGAACATTGTGCAGCGATTCTGCTGGGTCTCAGTGCACTAGAAGCAATGGTGGGCGGATGAAAGCCATTCCAAGGTCCAAAAGTTCTCATCTCAAATAGAGAAGAGGTGATTGAAGGAGTTAATGAAAAGTTCGTCGTGGTCCGAGTGCCTGTGTGGAACAACACGGATTCCGACATTCTATTCGAGAAGAATACTGTGATTGGAGTATGGAAGAAAGTGCATGAATTGGACAGAGAGGATGCTTCTTCAACCGAGCTGACTGCTGAGAAATACAGAGTGAATCGCTGTGCATACTGAGAACGGCTGGGAGAAGATCAAGGAGAATCTGGAGATATGTCGGGGAGGACGTCTCAGTAATGATGTGGAGAATGTACTCAAATCACATGCTCCAGTTTTCGCAGTACGAGAGGAGGATCTGGGAAGATTGCATGGGATGGAATGTAATATCCAGCTCGAGGACAACTGCAAACCGATTCGACAGAAGGAACGTCCTGTCCCTTTCTCGTTGAAGCCGGCGTTGAGAGTTCTGTTGGATAAAATGATCGCACAAGGAGTGATCAAGAGATTGAATTCCCCATGGTTATCCCCTGTGGTGCTGGTGAAAAAGAAGGATGGAAGCATCAGGATCTGCATTGATTTCCGCAGAGTAAATGAGGTGACGAGAGAGGATGCTTTCCATCTCCCGATCATTGAGACCATCCTGCAGTCATTGCAAGGAAAGCGTGTGTTCTCAGTCATGGATTTGTCATCGGGATTCTGGCAGTTGCCATTGAATCGGAAGAGTTCAGAGGTGACAGCATTTGCGATGATGGGCGAACTCTATGAGTTCACGGTACTCCCGTTCGGACTGAACATTAGTCCGGCGATCTTCCAGAGAGCAATGGGAACTGTACTGAAGGAGGAACTGAGTAAGGAGGGCAAGGACCGAGTAGTTCATTGTTACATCGATGATGTTCTGATCGCAACTGAGACTGAAGAACAGCATGTGCAGGTGCTGGACAGTGTGCTCAAGAAGTTGAAAGAAAGTGGTCTGCTACTTAACATGAATAAGTGCAAGATCATGGTTGATGAGATCGAGTATCTCGGTCACAGATTGAGCAACAAAGGAGTTCACATGGACGAGAAGAAAGTGCAGTCCATCCGAGAGTACAAGCGACCGGAAACGATGTCTCAGTTGCAATCGTTTCTCGGACTCACTGGCTACTACAGAAGATTCGTTGAGGGCTATGCTAAGATCATGCAACCTCTGAATCGATTGGTGGTGACATCTGGAAGGAAGCTGTTATGGACAGATGAGGCTGACATGGCATTCAACTTACTGAAGGAGAGTGTCTCGTCAGCTCCTGTTTTGACACAGCCTGATTACAAGGGAGCGATGGAGGGAACGAGACCATTCATTCTGACTACTGATGCCAGTGGTTGTGGAATTGGAGGAGTCCTCAGTCAAAAAGGAGTTGATCACGTGGAGAGACCACTCGGATTCTTCTCAAGAGGACTGCGAGATGCAGAGAGAAGTCTGTCTGTATTGGATACAGAGGCATTGGCTGTGTATGAGGCGGTGATTCGGTGGAAACACATGCTCTACGGGGCGAAGACGGTAGTGAGAACTGATCATCAACCGTTGGTGACACTGCTGAAAAGAAAGCACGTGGCTTCGATACTTCTGATATGGGCTGCTGAGCTACAAGCATACAATCTCGAGATTGAGCACATCAAGGGCAAGTCTAATGTGGTAGCTAATGCTCTCAGTAGACAGCCAAGAGATGAATTGCCTAGAGAGAACGATGGAAGCAGTGACAATGTTGGTATAGTTGTCAATGCTGTAGTGTTAATCGCACCAAGGGTAATCGAGATCAGGCCCTCTTCATTCAGCATAGCTTCAATTATTTGATCCTGCATATCAAATCCCCACTTCTATGTTATGAGATTTTCGCTTACATTCGAAGTCTCACATTCGAAACTTAGCTGATTCAACTTAGCTGTCAGCTGCATCAGTGTGTCCAGCGAGTGCTGAATAATATCTCATTTATCGATAGGAGTCGTTGGTACCGTATGCCTCCGACTTTGAAAATGTAACTACCGTATACCTCAAGAATCGTGGAATCGGCCTCGAAGCGACGGATCGATTTCATCACCGCGGTGAGGAGTCTACGGCTTGTCTGTAGAAGAAATAAAATCAGTTTGTTTTAGAGAATGGCTGATCACTCAGTAATCACATTGATATTAGAGATTCTCATAGGGCTTGCGTGCGGCGTATCGATTTAATTCTCTTTTGAATGTAGTTGAATCATTCCGAAACTCCATTGATCCAACTGACCTCGGGTCCCATCAGAGCCGCACGTCCGACAAGCACCAGAATGTTGAAACAGCACTTGATGACACCGAGGGTGGTCTTGTATGATTGGAAGAAGGCACCTCCGTTTATCTGAATCGATTTGTCTACATGGCTTTAGCCAGAACAGTGAGAGGATTGCGAGATAGTAATTGTTGTTTGACGAGTACGGTATCGGCTTTGAATTCCCGCGCGTCGCTAGCCGCGACGCGTGCCTACCGGCTTATCATTTCGCCTCTTCGGCATCGCTCGCGTCATCTCACCATTCTAGGCTGTTCTGGGGAATTTTCGGCTGTTTTTATCGATTAATTTATTGTTTATCGATTCCATTAACGCTGGTTTACACGCGAGCAGTCGATTACACCAATTGCAGGCTAGTAATGGGCGACACCGGCGATTCTAGCCCCGTGGCGGCGGATCTTTCCACCATGGAAGTTCTTCTCAAGGAGCTTCTCGAGAAGGTCACTCCCGCCCCCACTCATTCCATCCCCACGCTCACCCGCACCGGTTTCCAACGTCAAGTGGATTTTAACTGCTCCCTGTTGAACGAGCTGGAGCTCGCGAAGCGCGACCCATCCCGAATCGACTCGATTCTCGAGACGATAAAGGAGCGCAACCAGCTTCTCACCATGGCCGACAAGAATCCGCAGGTGCTGGAACTGGCGGACAAGGCCAAGACCCTCGAATCCCTTTCCATCGGTTCTTCCTCTGGCGGATCGGCGCTCATGCAACTCATGATGCTCCAGTCCCTCAACCAGACCACCGATCGCAAGAGACGCGCGGCCTCCCCTCCTTCCCATCAGCCCTTTCGCCAGAGGGCGTCCGCCTATGTCCCGGCTGGCGCCCATCCCTACTACAGACCCCCTTCCCTCCTCTCGTCCAACTACGGCTTCTCTGGTGCGGGCGGCTCTCGCGGCAGCAACGGCGCGCCTCCCTCTCAAGGCGCTTGCCACAACTGCGGCCAGTGGGGCCACTTCAAGGGCAGTTATCGGCTTTGAATTCCCGCGCGTCGCTAGCCGCGACGCGTGCCTACCGGCTTATCATTTCGCCTCTTCGGCATCGCTCGCGTCATCTCACCATTCTAGGCTGTTCTGGGGAATTTCCCACCCTCCCACCCTATTAGAAGGTTCCACCCACCCCTCCCAACATACAGTAATCGGTAGTACGTGAATGAAAGAGATGGACACTGAGGGAATGTGCGATTCCAGGGAAGAAGGGACCGTTGGTTCGTGATCTTTCATCTACCGTATCCAGAGTGGAGCCGACTCTACTGCCTATTCTCCTCCATTCCATCTCGGGAGCCAAGGCCGCATCTACAATGAGAGCATGCAAGGGATCGATGGCCAATCTGAGGTGAATATTCGCAATGATGTAGCAGGATAAAGGGTTTCCATTTATCAGAGACTACGCCATGGAAAGAGGACTCGACCCTTCCTGCCCTACATCACTGGTAATCTACTCTCTAAAGAAGATTCAAGAAGGAAGAGCCCTCTCGACCCTCAAGATCCTCTCCGCAGCTTTCTCCCATTACTCCGATCTCCCATCCCCCATTCTTGATCATATCTTGTCCCATCTTCACGATTCGACCCGTAGAAAGTTCTCTGTTTCCCATCATCCTAGTATTCCCCGTTCGAATATCGATTCATTCGTACAGTATGCCTCCCTCCATCCCTGTGACCTACTCTCCACTCGCACCGCATTGGGTGCCTCCCTCTCCTTCTCAGCTCTCCTAAGAGTGAGCGAGTTGCTGTCCCTACGTTGGGCTGATCTTCAATGGTCGTCCGATTTCCTCAAGATTTCCGTCAGACGAGCCAAGAACGACCAATTCGCTGAAGGGAGAGACACCTTCATTTCCATCGAGAAGGACTCTCTCACTCTTTCCCTCTTCCATTCCTATAGGGAGAGAGTGGTCCCTTCCCCCTGGCTATTCCCATCTCACTCCCATCCTGATAGGCCTCTCACTAGCGACACCTTCAGGAAGGATCTCACTCTTCTCTGCTCTCTCGCGGGAGTCGCTCGGATCACGCCTCATCAACTGAGAGCGGGAGGAGCGATGGAATCAATCAGCCACGGGGTTCCCATCGAGGCAGTTCAACGGAGAGGAAGATGGAATTTCATCGGAGGGATCGGCCCTTACATCAAGGATACGGTAGAATCACAAGGAGGAGCCCTTCCCCTCTCTTGATCTCCCACTTTTCCATCACAATTAGTTGCTCCCTGTTCCATCGCCCTCCTCATTGTATTTCGTGATTACTGCTCGTTTTCATATTCCATCCTTATCCTTATTATTTCTTCATGCGGCGCGTAGAGCCGCCCTCTGTTGTACTGTTACTCCCCAGCCCGATAAAGCCGATACCTATCAAGCCAAACAGTAGTTATCACGTATAGAGCGAGTTTACGAGCGAAAGAAGTGATAACGAAAATTGAGAGAACAAGAGACAGGTCTCAACGCGAATTTGTTTTGGCGCGATGCCATCAAAACGCCGTAAATAGACGAAACGTTCGCTGTTTTTTCTCAGTCACACGACGCAAATATATGCGAAGAACATGTTTTTAAATCAGTACCTGATCCACGAAAGTCTCCAGAACGTTCGCTCTCTGAATTGCCGCCTTGCACTCAGAACAGTGCTGGCCAATGAGGTCTACGGCAATTATGCAATTTCCGATCAGTCTAAATGATCAGTCTAAACGCCGTTCTTCGATCTGCTCACTTCTCATGCGTTGTAGCGATGCACTTCACGATCACTTCGAGTACTCCCTATATTGAGGATACTGTAGATACCGTACTTCTCCTGAGATCTACAGTATACCTTATCGAAACTGTGAATGAGGTCATTGCGCTTGAGCATCAGATGAGCCATCACGTAGGAAACCCCGATTCTGCGAGCATTAGTCTTCCACCCCATACGATTACGATGACTTACCGTAAGAAAGAATCTCGATTAGTATCCTTCATCGCTCGGAGAAGGACGTCAATCTGAATGAAAAAAGCAGTATTTGATTATGGACGGTGTTATGTTTGCAACGCGCCAAGAGAGCTTTCGTGATGATTCCATCGCGTCCTCTCTTGCATGCTCTCGCCATTCACGTGGGCGCCTCTCACTCATCCCTTTTAGAACGCCGCAAGAATGTAACCGAACAGAATACCTGACTCAGATCGAAGCCCTTGGGTAGTTCCGCTCTCTTGCCATCACGGAAGTGATTGCGATAGTGCTCGATCATCGACTCCTGAAAGGATACTGTATCTTACCGTATCCCAATATACGATTGAACGAACTACCGTGTACCTCATCCATCTCGATTGAATCCACGTCGATGATCATAAATGCCACAGCATTGGTGCAATCTCCTTGTTCGTGCGTCTGACTCGTCATTTTGAAGAGCGACCGACCGACTGAGATGAGAGAAAAGAGAGGAAATGAGGAAAGGGGGTGAGGGAAAAGTGGGAGTGAACAATAACAAGGAACGTGCAAATCTTGATCAATCAGAAGAAAATAATTCATTCAAATGAGTTTAAATAGGATTTGAGATCACAATACGATCGATAACAACTGTTGTTCCGTATTTCACAGAAAGATAGATGTGTTTCAGTGTTCATTAGTGAATGTTGTGAAAATAGGAAAACTTTCAGAATATATTGTTCAGGTTTCTTCTAAAAATGCTAAAATAGTTCTCCTTTGCCAAACGATTTTCGGACTTCGTGAAGAAACCTGGTCCGTTCACTTTCACCTCACTCTTTGGTTTCACGAACATTGAACACATTATACTTTTTTTGGTTGTGTACGAGTGTATGTGTTTATCAAAAACGAATATCAAATGCCATTGTTACCGAACCAAAATCATTTAAAGAGTTCTGGTAGAATTATGGCTCCCAGTTGAGCATAATGTGCGCCAAATGCGACCATCTGAGAACAACCTCGGTTCGAGCATAGAACATATGAGGGCGTTTGCGTAAGAATCGAGCAAAATTTATAGGTTCTGGCACAGCAAAAAATAATATATGCTTAAAAGTTGGCCCCAGGGGTAACTTTTTTATTCTAAATCGACTGGCGTTTGTCGTTTTTCGATCAGATGCTTCTGAATCCCGGTACGACGCGACGTAGATTTGGCCAAATTCTTGTTCCCCGATAAAAACTGGTCCAAAAAGGGTCGGATTGGCCACAAATCTCGCGCACCCGAACAGAATTTAATTCTCTACAAAATGAAAAAAAATCGAGGCTCTTTCTTTACTGGCTTTCGAGAAAATGTCGTTTTTTGACAGACGCCAAAAAAGTACCCTCAGCTTCACTCACAGTTTGTAGAGAATTTTCCGCTGATCATTTTGGTATATGTGGTGAGGGATATTTCGAAACATATCGTTGTGCTACATCTATTTTTGTACCTCGAAGTCGCGTTTAAACCAGTTTTTCGAGTGTAACTTTTTTCTTTCATAGTTTCATGATCTCTAATATAGAAATTCGGTCTCTACGTGCAAAAATACGCCAGAAACTCCTATAGACACATATTTTTGTTGATATCACTTTTTCAACCCAAAACTGGAGCTCGACGACCACGTCAGGGTCGAAAAAAGTCATATTTTAAAAATCACCTGTCTATATGAGTTTCTGGCGTATTTTTGCACCTAGAGACCGAATTTCTATATTAGAGATCATGAAACTATGAAAGAAAAAAGTTACACTCGAAAAACTGGTTTAAACGCGACTTCGAGATACAAAAATCGATGTAGCACAACGATATGTTTCGAAATATCCCTCCCCACATATACCAAAATGATAAGCGGAAAATTCTTTACAAACTGTCACTAAAGCTAAGGGTACTTTTTCGTCTGTCAAAAAAACGACTTTTTCTCTAAAACCAGTAAAGATAGAGCCTCGAATTTTTTTTTCATTTTGTAGAGAATTGAATTCTGGTCGGGTACGCGTGATTTGTAGCCAATCCGAGCCATCTCGGACCAGTTTTTATCGGGGAATAAGAATTTGGCCAAATCTACGTCGCGTCGTACCGGGTACCGGGATTCAGAAGCGTCTGATCGAAAAACAAACGACAGTCGATTTAGAATAAAAAGTTACCCCTGGGGCAAACTTTTAATCATATGTTATTTTTTGATGTGCCAGGCCTTGCTCGATGCTTACGCAAACGCCCTCATATAAACAGTCATCATTCCATTTTCCTCCATTTCATCGGCTATAGATGACCAGTACTCGTTCGATTCCCCGAAGAGATTTCCGGTTGGAATTGTTCCCGTTAGCAAGTTCGGATTCCATTCATGCAAGTTGATGGTTTGCATGCGCTTAGAGACTGTGATTAGAAAATCACCTGAAACAAAAATACGTTTTTTTATTTAAAAGGCTGTTTCCACCGCTTGTGATTTTTTTTGCTTATCTAAATTATACTTTGTCTCATGACTTAGAATATCATCGGAAATATTTCTACTCGATCGGATGAACACTTTTCTGCCTGTATTGAGAGATGCTCTATGCCATGCTTTTGGATCAGTTGAAGAATGAAGTTCCTAACGAAGATTCTAAGATGATATGCCATAAACAATATTCCGCTACTTTTCACATTTATCCTAATTCATTGGTGTTGCAAATACTCTTTTCATATTTGTACCAAGGAGAACAAATAAAAGAATCACCTCATTTCCTCATCCATGTCTTCGGTGTTCACAATTAGTTCATCCACAAGTATTCCCTTTCTCATGGCTTTGTCTATTATTCCTCGCATTCTCTCATTAATGTAGTAAAATTGCAAAACCCGAATCCTACGGAATTGTGAGAACACTTCAGATATCTCTGCAGATATTCTGTCATTTTCCGCTCTCCTTTCAGCTTCGATCTTTCTCGAAAAGCGAAAATTCTTCAAGTTCTTCCAGAATTTTCTACCAGCATTTTGAGGAACATTATTGATCTTCCAGGATCGAACAACGTTTGTGAACTTGAACATGAAGGAATTACGTTGGACAATATATTATTCTGCTCACTTCAGGTTCATTATACCATTCCCCTTCATTCTTGACACCCATACACTTTTCAAAATAGTGACATTTTTGAACTTTGAGTGATATGAATAGTTCGTTATCACAAGTATACATGCTACAGAGGTCGATCAGTGGAATGGACTTTCTGTACTCGTTAACGTGTGAGCTCCACGACTGGGAAATCTGAAAGATCGATACATTCACATCTTATAAGATAAATATGGCGAGTAACGTAATTCTCATCCTATCATTTTCAAAACTATTCAATTTTTGGATGCGCCTAGAGTGTAGATATCACTAGCAGAGAGATCTCACCAGTCGCAGTTCTTTCATCGAAACTCCTTCAAGCTGAATGATCTGTCTTATGATATCGTGTGGAAGAGAGGCGAGGTTGAGCTCTTCTGCATCCGAGGACATCTATGCTGCTATGAATGAATAATGATAAGTGTGTGACCATTGTGTATCAGAGTGGAGGGTTGGACAGAACACTGTTATGATACAATAAAGTGCAATCAATCAGTGCGAAAATATGAACACTGATTGATTTAAAGGAAACATGTCAACTGTAAGAAAAGCAAATAGTACTTTGAAAAATCAGAAAGCGCACAACAACGCGGGGAGCAGTAATATTGGCGGGAAGCAGAGAGGTCATACTAGACGAATGTGTGTGAGTGTGTGCGTTTGAACACATGAATGAGGACACCGCCGATATTTATTCATCTTTGTTATAATACAATCACACGTCAAATCTCATTACTGTTCATCAAAATAATACCACGAGATACGAATTCAATCATTGTGAGCGGCTTTCCACTTATCTATAAATTCCTGAAATGTTTTTTTTCGTTTTGAATATATTTTCTATGTCTACAACCTTTATGTTAACTTTCGTACTCGGATCGTCTTGAACGACTTGTGTGAATCCATTCTCGAACAACCACGAAATGATGCCAAAGTAACCTGCATTAAAAAAATTGTTCAGAAGAAACTGATGATTTACTGACTGCGGAAAGTTCCTAAATGTCGCGTTAACTAAAAGGATATCATAGAATACGTCAACAGTTAAGATATGACATAACAATTCTCACCATTTCGGAATGCACACACTGGAGGCGTCAGCCCATCTCCATTTTGAACCACAAGAATTGAAGAATCGATCTGGAAATTATGTTGACAAGAAAAGTTTCATCTCAAAACGAGCATTCGAAATGGTTGATTTAGCCACATAATTTGAGAACCTTTCCTCTCCGTTCAGACTGGCGTAACAGTCTTCTATGGTTTGTACAAAAACAAATGTTTGATAAAGTAGCAATTTTCACCTCTACGAGCATCTTCACAATCGGCAACCATCCGTATGCGCACGCGTAGTGCAAACACGTATTGTGCGCTGTGTCTACCTGAAATCATGCTTCCCTAGTACTCCACTTAGGAGTAACTTAGGATGCTTCAACGCCTAATGATAGTGAAGAAGAGAAAAGTGTTGTTAGACTATCACAGGTAAAACTAGGAAAATAGAACACAAAAGAAAAAAGAATACAACGATATTCATTAGGATAGTAAGCTATTCTCGTGTGATTCAAAGAAATGGGAGATCAGCCCTCACCGATTCAAGCTCAAGAGTGGTGACCTTGAGAAAGTATGCGACCGCTTCCGTATGCCCGTTGATTACTGCGTGCATTATTGCATGTCTGTTAAAAAAGAGATTGAATATAATTGACTTTGATCAATGGAAACAACCTGTTCATGTCATCAAATTGCGATGTGCAGCATCGGCTAATATGTTCCATGCACGTGAAATGACCACAACCCGCTGCAATCTAAAAAAATTGCTCGTCGTCTAAACACAACCAGTTTCCTTAGTTCCCTTTGCGCTCCCTAGTTAGACAATCACACAACAATGACATTAGTTCACCATAATGGGCGTTCGTCCTTCGTGATCGCGACTGTTGAAGTCGATGTATGGCCGGCAACAGAGATAGAGAACGATGTCGAAACTGATTTTTGGCATTTTAAAATTCACATTATCATAGTTACAGTCAATTCAGACTAATCATTCCTCTATAGAAATCGCAATCTTTCAAATAGAAATTTTAGTCTGTGCACTACATGTAAACAAAAAAGACGCACTTTCCAATAGCCGCTGCTAGATGCAACGCGCTCATTCCCTCAGTCGTCTTCCAGTTGAGACTAGAATGTTGCACGTGCGCTGCGTGATCGGGGAAGATCCTGAGCCGCTCCAGAGACTCGATAGCGGCTATGAGAACCTGTGGATTGTATTATTTTCTGCCATCATTCAAGATGATTCGAGCTGACAAAGAAAAAAATGTTAAATTTGAATAAATATGCTAATGATTCATGCCCTGCGCTATAGTCAATTGGTAATTTACGAAATTTAATTTCCAAACTATTCGTAAAATTCACCTTTACGTTCTCCAACCTGCCTGCTTCTACAGCCACATGCAGGGGCGTCTGAACCATGTCATTACGGAAGTTCACTTGATGTGTGCCGCCTGTAAAACATTGAATACATACTGTCCGAGTTTCCGAGCATATTTGAATATAGTCATGCCGCTTCGAAACTGAACTTTCTGGATGCGTGCACTCTCTCGCTGGTCAGAAAAACGAAATAACAGTCAAAAGAAAGAGAGGCAGGTCTAGAATCTTTATCACTAGTGTTAACCTCTTGCAATAATCCACTCGAGTGCAGTCGGAGTTTCAGCTGCTGCAGCATAGTGAATTGGTGTCCTGCACAAATACTAAATTGTTTTTCTTAGAGTAAACACGATTTGCGATTTCAAATTTTGTGCCTGAAAGGTAAAGAACAACGCACCATCCTTGCTCGTCCTTGAAATTGAGAGCAGTCGGGTATAATGAACAGTGCAAGTCGAGGACGTCCGTCCGGCCGCTGACTGCTGCCGCGTGGGGTACGAAGTACTGAATGCAACATTTAATTCTACCTTGTGAAATCAAAAGAAAATTATTTGCATACTGCCAGGTGATGCGTATTTTTATTCAATTAAAAATTACCGGAGTTGTGTTCTCGAATTGCGCTCCGTCAATATCGCTGGACGATGCATTGATCGTTCCTCTGAAATGAGATTGGGCTTAGAAAAGTATACGAATGTCAGCTCACTGAATAATTCCCGTTATGAGCTCGTTGAATACGCTTTTCGTTCTTGCCAGGTCAAGAGCGAGGGTACATCGACCTGAATGTTCATAATATTATGAAAATAAGTCAGTGAGATCCTGTCCAGAGTGAGTCTTCTGGGTTATGCCATGTGACTTGAATGATTGATTACGAGATAAAGTCGTGTAAATGAAATATATTCATCATTTTTTCAAAAGAGATATGCTCACCTCGTCTCAGCGCTTGAAGGGCTGCCTGTCCGTAGTCATAGATAGTGTAGAATTCACCTAAAAAGCTATGTTGCATTTATAATGTTCTCCTCACTCTTGAATTTTCTTGAAAAAAAAAACTATGCTTACAGAAAACACAAAAAGTACCATCCGTATCGCCTTTGATAGCATGCGCTTTCTGAGTGATCTCGTATACACCGTCACCCAATTCTCCCTCATCTCGCTGCACTGAAATCATTGTATTCTGTATTTAATAGTAGATATTAATAATCATGCTCATGAGTTGTTAATCATTAATCTATCTCTTTTTCCCCTAAATAGACGGAAGCTCAAAACTGAACGCACAATAGAGAGACACGGGTCGGAACTTTTCAATGAGTTCGAGCGGTACGTCACGACGAATAAGCTGGGTGAGGAGCGGCTGAACTTTAAATTTATTTTAATATTAAATTGAGCATGCTGTGAATTAAAATCCTGCGCACCTCCTTCATTCTCCCAGTTGGTGCGTACTTTCGAAGAAAATCATCTCCGGTATTCTAAAATAATTCTAGTAATTCGGAAAACATTATTCTATATTTTCATAACAAGTTCAGCAACGACAAGTTTTTAAAAAATTGTATCAGACATACTAATTAATCACTAAAACGCTGACCTCATCAGCTTGAATTGGTTCAAACTGCTCCCCGTCTATTCCCACATGCATGTGCTCGAATCGCCACTTTAGAAGAGTCATGACGAGATCGTTGACTTTGCCATGGTGATTTGTATTGCCTGAATGAATCTAGTGGAGACTAAAATCTGGCAAAAAAATTATTTCTATATTTTTGTGTATAAAAAAATCGCTTCATGGTATGGCAAAATATTGCAACGTACATGACGCAAATGCCTCGACAAGAGGTGTTCGCGTGTCGGCGTATGAATACTGTGTAGTGGCTGCATCTAGTGGCATCCTGGGATGTCGGAATAGGAGTGGAGGCTGATTTACGGTTGCAACACAAATCGCTATTTCTTCCGACAGAAAATCGGGAAACAAGAAGAAGGGAGGTTTGACTACATCATTTAAATGTATTACCCATTAAAGAAAGCAAACAAATAATTGGAGACAAGGGGAATTTAACCCCATGCTAAGTGAGCGCTCTACCACTGAGCAATGTCCCCACAACACGCCTCTCTACAGTATTCCAAACAAATAAAAGACGGAAATTGAGAAAATACACCACGACGCGCGCTCACACCACACTCTCTCGAGATCCTGCAGGACGAACTGCATAGGCCGGAGGCCATTCCGCTTTCACCTCGAGTCCATCATCAGCTCCTGGATTCTATCCGTGTCGCCCTCTAGAACAGCGGCCAACAACTGACGCGGGAGAGTACGGGCAGAGACGAAGGTGTTATGACCGAATACAGGGTCCTTGATCTGGATAAATGATGATAATGATGATGGTAAGTGGATAAGTCCACCAGGTGAGCTCTGAATAGAGAGCGCTATTCCGATATTCATGGCTTCATTTCGAACACTCCCTCTCAAACCCGAGAGTGTGTACAGTGAGAGTCAAGCGAATTTTCATTATGGCTTCACCTTACACCACCGTGGGAAACGTAAGCTCGGTATTCGATCAGAAATTTCGATATGAGACAGTAAATGAAAACGTACCTGCTTATCAATTTCTATCGCGTCTCTCCTCATCCTAATCATCGCTTTCGTTATCTCCTCAGATTTTTCTTCTTCTGTTCGCAAGTCCGGAGGAACGGGATGTTGACGTTGATACTCTGGGTCCTCTTCATCCGATTCATGCATCTGACCCTTCCCGGGCATCTCCCTTGCGGCTTGCCTTGTTCCATAGCGCCGCACACTGCGCAGGGTCATCTGTAATTAGGTATTGTTACTCGATGCTGGAGTGAGAGATGATAAAGGCATTTTAGTTCAATGCACATTACGAGCAATGCACAATACTCAAACAAGAGAAAAAACAGATGTTGGACAAAGTAGTAGATATATTAACGTTGAAGCAGCCAAAAACCGACGAAAACACGGGAAGGTGGAGCTGATAGAGTGGAGGGGTCAGATTTCCCTGCGCACACCACTTTCCTCTCTGTTATCGTCCCGATTCCCGCATGATAGCAAGATAGGAAGAGGATGAGTCAGAACGAAAGCAGAGAGTGCGAAATTGGAGTAATCGTCTCTACGTTTAACACACTCTCTCGACCAGTCCAGTGGTGAGAGAGTGTGTGGAATGAAGAATCCCGATCCCGAATTTGGAACTCTAGAGAGCAGAATGACTCCATTCAGTTCCCCCAAGAAGAATTTAGAAATTGGCGATTAAGGGATGAAAGGAAAAATAGCGATTCCTTTCTCTAACCTATTTTCATTTACGTTTCACTGAAGGATCATAAGCGCGATTCAATTATCTAATCGAATTAATTAAAATTTGAATCATTAATCAAAATTGCGAGTCAATTCTCCAATCTAATTCATTTACAATTAAATCAGTGATCAAATAACAACTCGAACAATGGCCATTAGACTACAAATTATCCATTCTCCACTCTCTCCTCCTCTCCTTCTCCTCCCATTAGCATCAAAATTCGGTTTCTACAGGCAAAAATACATCAGAAAATCCTATATGCGCGTGATTCTGAGATTTCGATTTTTTGACCCAAAAATGGCCATGAACCCGGGGTCATGAAAAGGTTGAAAAAAATTTTGTCGCAGAACTTTGTCACTATAGGAGTTTCTGGTTTAGTTTTGCGCGTAGAATCCGAATTTCGCCATTATAGCTCATGAAATCAATTCCAAAAAATGTTGTGCTCGAAAAACCACAAAAAACGCGAGTTCGGCAGATTCAAGGACAAAAATCATGACAAAAACCTACCTATAAATTGTGTTTTCGAATTTGTATTAGATACCAGGGTACTTACGCTTTCATGTTTCAGAATAAAATTCCCTGTGTTCCGGCTCTAAATTGTGTAAACGATTTATTATGTGATAATGACGTTGGTTTTTTATACACAACTTTTGCAGTTCTTGTTGTATCGTCTCGCATTTGACAGAAAAATTGTTCGTCTTATTTTTTCCGCGTTTTTTAGCCCTCTACCAGCTCTCCAGCTCTTGTGGGAGCTAAGATATGTTAGAGCCGGAATCGAGACCGGATTTTTCCTAAAAGCCGGTCCAGAGGCATATGGCCGGTATTGTTCGAATACTAGTCCCCAAGGTATTCTCCCATAATAGTATGAATGAGATCAGGCCAACTTTTTGCAAATTGTTCCGAGAAGGCCTGTTTCTGCTCGCTGCTCTCGTGATACACGTGTTTAGTACTAAAGGAAACACAATTATTGAAAGAATGTCAGATTCTCTGGGATTATATTCGCTAACCACTAACTCCGTTCGCAGTCAGCTCTTGCATACGGTAGTCGCCCCATGGTGCAATTATGCATACTATGCTATATGTTCGCTTTCGTACTCGGATCGTCTTGAATGACTTCCGTCAATCAATTCTGAAGCAACCACGAAATGATGCCAAAGTGAGAAAGTGCGAGACGAACACCAACTGGGAGTGACTCAGCGAGAGATGGAGCGTACAATGATTGGAGTGAACTGAAGGGATCGATGGAGTAACGCAGTGAAATGGGCGATTAGAATAAGAACGATGGACGATGAAAGATGGGCACGACGTCTGACAGAATGAATTCCGTATAACAGAGGAGGAAACCGAGATCAGGGACGCCCTAGTAGAAAGATATGGAGAGACGAAGTGAAGCGATGAATGGTGAATAACTGGTGGATTCTGACCCGCGACGATTGGAAGAAAACTTACCCCTGATCAGCGCACATCGCGATAACTGATAAATTCAGATTCTTTTTCTCAATCTTTACTGCACCAATGAAAACATTTTAAAAAAAAGATTGATGGAAGAGATGTTAACGACATGGCGAACATATTTTGAGCATATTAATGGTTAAGACGAGAGAGTAGGCAGATAACGGAGAGCAGGAGGAGAGGTAGAGAGGAAAGGAGAGAATGGCTAGGAGAAGTGATAGTGGTTGGGAGATGAGAGGTTGCCGTTGCGAGCGCGTCAATCTAAATAGCAACTGTTGGGAAGCAAGAGAAGATCATAACTAAATTCTAGGTGGATGGCCTGATTTTTTGTTCATGTGTTTAGCTATACAAGGCCTAAGAGGCGGTCTTCTGTAATACAGCAACGTCCCACCTGACAACTTGCAACCAGTCCTCCTCCATCGACGACCGTGAACACAAAACCACTGCAGCAGCTGATGGTTCCTTTTGCCCGAAGCATCGTATTATCACTGGAAACTCCTGCATCCACTGTCCAAGCTCCGTTATCAAAGACAACACGAGTAATTCCGTTCTTGTCTTCCTCAACGTCAAGATTCACGTCGTAGGTGGCTCGCAAACACTCTCTCTCCCTCATTTTATTTTCCTGTCTCTTTCTACGTTGTGAAGGGACTACTCACTGGACTTGGGTTGTGTTCCGAATGGTGCACACTGGAGCGGAAATGTCAGGGTCTGGGTCACTGATGTAGAAGGTGAGGTCGGATATTGAAGAGAAGCCACTGTCGCCCACGACCGTGAACTGCAAGGACTTTAATGATTGAAGATCGACCTAACATTAAGATCGTATAGGAGAAAAGAATCAGTGGCGAAAATTATCGAACGGTGAGTGCAGGCATTCATAAGCCTAAGCCACACACGAGATTTACATTCACCTCCACGTTAGCCATGTCGCCAATGCTTCCATCCGCTGTTATGGTGACGATGCCGGAAACGTTGGCAATGCCGCTCAGCGAGTTATCGTAGGGTCCAATGTAGATGGGAAAGGAGGCTGAGCTGGTGACTGTGATCTTGAATGTAAAGGTGGCATCTCCGAATTGAGTCACTGTCCAAGATATGGTAACGTTGTTTCCTGGGTAGACGGGAACGTCGGGTCCAGCTGCATCTATGCTCATTGTGGAAACCTGTAATGAATGAGAGATCATGGTGCATGTTCCATATCTTGCCTTCCTATCAGGACGGAGTACGTCAAGAGAACTACACAATTAACGTAACCATGACATATCAACGAAGCATTCACCTGAACCTTCTCAAGGCGCCAAGTGTCGGAAGTGGTTGTGTTGATGCGGTAGGCGGTGGCGCGCGGCGTGTTGTACGCTAGAGTGACGTTGCTGATCAGGGAATGACCGGCGCTGTTGGTCACGGAGGAGATGACGTTCTCCGTTGAGTAGTATTCATCCGCGTTGATCGAAATCTCTACCTGAATTAAGAGTTTTTTACACCAGCTAGTGTTTGACAACCGTGTTGTTCATTTACACTTTTTAAAGTCCAAACAAACATACATATGTTACGTATTTATGCTATTTTAAAATGGATTTGCAATTAAGCAGAAGCTGTAAGAAAGTGCGGAACTTCTCTGGTTTTTGGCCCACCCTCTTTTGTGGGAAATCCCTCATGTGAATTCACCTGAATCACGGTATCATCCACATCGATGATGTAATCCGTCGTCCCATCACTCAAGGGAGAAATAAGAAGCTGCTGCCAATTTGCAGTGGCCATAAGTTTCGTTGCATCTTGCAGCTCTTGGGCTCCTCTAGCCACAATATAGGTCCCGCTCGATATGACTGCCAGATCTTGATAGTCCTGCATGCTTGTCTCGAAGGCGGCACGAGAATCCTCTTCACTGAATTCTCTCCAATAAGATTAATATTATCATGCTTAATAAGAAATTGTCTACATAAATGCGGTAACATCACTCGTCTCAACAATATATTACTAATCGGCTTTTTGCAGTTTAACGACTGATGTTCCATAGTTACAATTTACTACTAACATTTTCTCTGCTCCATTGGTCCGCTGCTTCGAATGCTTCCTCGCGCGATCACCTGTATTCTCTCCAGCCATCACGAAGTTAAGAGTGATATGTTTCTGCGTCGCAATATCCGATATGACCGATTTCAGTTCGGGATCCTTGCTTGCATCCGTGTTTTCCGGAATCTGACATTCGTGTTTTCCGGAAAGAAAAAGACATTCGTGTTTTCCGGAATCTCTCGCACTGTGTCGAGAAGAGCGGCGAAGCATTTCTCCGGAATATCTCCACCACCACCAGCTGACAGCGTGCCGATAAAGTGGACCATCTGCTGTGGATCCGTGTATTTCATGACAGGTCCATTTTCGGGGTCGTTGAAAGGCGTAATATAGAAGACATCTTCGTCTGTTGCCGCTAATATCATCTGCTGGGCATAGTACTTGACTGCATCTATGGAGTTGTCCATACTTCCAGTTGTATCAATGAGAATGCTCATCACAGGCTTTTGTTCCACTCCAATAAGAGCTCCAAATTTAGCTTCATCTCCAATCGCAAGTCGAAGATCTTCCAGATATTGTATGGTCGCACGCACTGAGATCTCTGCGGCAGGTTCGTGTAGGTAGTAGTGAGGAGCGGACAAGGGAGTATCTGTGTCCTTCGAAATTCCTCCAGTAGCCGATGTTTGAGTTGTGAAGTCAGTAGGCCATCCGTGACTGCACTTCCCTGAAAAGGATAATAACTCAGAAAGTGAAGTAAAAAATCGAAGGAACACACTAATATGAGGCCGTTTGCCTAATTTTCGACCAAGGTCTGGCACAGCTCGAAAAAGTCAATTTCCCGAAACAGTGCGGTTTGGGGTTTTTGAGAGTGCTGAAAACGATGGGCATATTCATTTTGCCCAAAGGGGCGCTGTTGGCGTCAGACTCAATCACGTCGAAATCAAATTTTGACGTGTTGCGCGCCTGCCCAAAGAGCTAATTTTAGGCGAGTGCAATTTCCGGGTTAGAATTGGACGGCGAACACCCCCGTCAAGTTTATTTTTTCATGATTTTCATGAAAAAGTGCGACAGCATAATGTGAACGGAGTTGGCCAGTAAAGGAGGATCTATCGCCTTCCTTCCTCTTCCTTCTCTCTGCGCTCTCTCACTTCCCCACGCTCTCTCGTCCAGTCGACCTAGGGAAGAAAGGAGAGGAGAAAGGGAGAAATCCTCCTTTACTTGCCAACTCCGTTCACATTATTAATTTTTTTTCTGGGGGACGATTTGGATGAAATTATAAATTCTGAATCCTCTCGTCACGGCCGATTTTTCTGTGTAGGTTGATAAGCCCACAATTGACTCTGTGAAAACTTGAATTTAAAAAAAATTATTTTTGAAAATCATCCTTGACAGGCGTGTTCGCCATCTAGACTTGGTCTTACAAAATAATTTGTATTTGAAGTTTGAAATAGAGATCACCAACCAGGTGAAAAATTCCGATTTTCGGCTACAATGTATGTACGTAGGCCACGCTCACCGATTCCCAGATCTTAAGTGTTGCCAATGTTACGATTGACGTCCGTTCTTCCCAATTCAACCTAATTGGTATGAGAATAAAAGTCCTGTAGTGTGTGAAGGATGAGTCCCAGTTGTTCCCTGGCAGCACTGTACGAACCATCTTGAATCGCCTAAACTAAACGATTCAGGAACCTTGTAGCATAGAACATCTGGAAAGTTCCTGCTGAACTACACAACGGAAACAATGTAACCGTGTGAACTTTTGTAAATAAGAGAACCTATATGAGAGGCTTCCGTGCTTGGATCAGTCTCTCATTCGTCGCTAGCAACTTTTCGTCACAGTCGAAGTGAAAGACTGGATCTTTATTCATGGATTTGGAATAATCCGGCTTCTTCACGCCTTTCACGATTGCCTTCGTCGCACCATTTACTGCGTCGTACTCGTCGTCGGCTTCCATTGGATCGTCCTTGGAAAACCAGTCCATATAGGGGCATTTTGCGTACATCGCAGGCTCAGCTGTGTTCAGACCATTGTTTCGCTTCATGTATTGATACTGCGTCGTGCAGAGCGCCGTCTTCGTTTGCGTGTCGTGAAACTTGGAATCTGCAAGAAACGTTTCTTAGTTTGCCAAAAATTGAGTTTCCGCGAACTTTTGAGCAATCTCATTATCCATGCGAACCATTCCGAAGTTGCGAACGAGGCCACGGCAGGCAGCATGACTAAGATGAGGAGCAAGATTAAGCGCATTTTGATTCTGAAAAAAAACACATAATTTCAACATGATTTTACAAAAGAGTCGGAATCCAGGCGAATGTAGTGGAAGAGGCAGTGTATAAGAATGAGGCGTGGGCGAGGCTTCGGTTTATCAGTTGCTTTCGACTCGCTTCTATTGCTTTTGCCGCCAGGGAGGTAGAGCGAGCATATCTTATCATACAGGGAGAGGAGCCTTCGCTCGATTTGGGTGCATATCAAACATCCTAGACAAGACGAAGGAATTCTGCAAGCGCTGAACTGATGAGATATATTACGTATTTTGATAAAACTCATTGTTAATGATATTACAAGATTATGACGAGACGACTACTCCAAATTATTACGTTTTTTTTAATACAACTCATTGTTATTGATATTGCAAGATTAACTTTTTATAAATTTTTAATAATCATGTTGAAGAAATTCAACGTAATTTTTCCCATCGATTATTCCTTACATGCCTTATCCCGATAGGATTTCTCTTCTTTCCCTACAAACACTTGAACATAGGAGATTGATAATTGACCTTCTTTTTCTCTACAACACAGTGCATAGATTCTACCATTACGACCACACTAATCTGTTCCAAATCTCCCCCCCCCCCCTTATTCGTTGTCTTCGTGGAGCTCATTAGTTGAGTGTTTCTGTCCCCTTCGTTCTTCCTAAGTCTCAAGTTTTGTGACTAGCACAATGGAGCGCGCTTTCTTCTGAAATCGTAACAAGCTCACCGAATATATTCCGAACTCACATTTTGTCTCTGCCTTCTGTCTCTTTCCCACTAGAGTCGCTTCTGCGTCTCTAATATTTTACGATCCGCTACGTCTTCCAAAAACCCAAACCCCACCACACCGTCACCTTGCCTTAACGAAGACGGATGACGAGAATATCGAACACTTCCTTTCCCTAACACCCTGGAGGATAAATAATTGAATTGAATTGAAATGAAGAACTCGATGATGTACGCTTGCCAACTCCGTCCCTGCGACACCGAGTACGATTGCCATGTGCGATTCACGCACAATTCACGCACGCACGATAAAGATCTGCCAAAATTCTTGATGGAGTCAAATCTCTAGCATCCATCCTCATATCACTGTTGCACACAACCCACTATTGCCACTAAACGAGGTGAGGCTCAATTCCTTCGCCAAAATGTTTGCCAAGGCGTTATCTGGAATCACTCTCCGCTATTATGATAATGAGAAAATCTCGAGTGAAGCGCATTTGCAGGCGCATTATTTGACGCGTTGTTTAACAGAGCATACGTCACCAGTAGACGAGTGCATGCTATTCTACAAACCGCCCGAAAATTTCCTGAGTATTCTCGATTTTTTGGCAATGTAAAAATCAAGTATAAGCTTAGTCAGTCAAAACACAATCGGTTTCATAAATGAGCCAGCAAATTCGTTTATTATGCATCAAAGGGCTTCTAGGATCACATGGAAGTACTAAAGGAGACACACTTATAGAAAGACTATGAAAATTTCAGATTCTCTGGGGTTCTATTCGCTCTCCATATTATCCGTTCGTAGTCGAATTCTCGGGTACGGTAGTAACATCATGGCGCAGAGTCAACTGCAAAGAGAACGATGTTCACTACACGTTTGCGTTTATTACCAGCTAACGAGTTTTGATCATCATTACGATATTGTGAGATTTTTTTTCTCTTCTGACTTTCATATTTTCCGTTATCTGGGCAGTTATTTCAGTAGCTCAAGAACTCACTTTCTGCACAGCATTGAGAAATTCAGGATGCTTGAGAAGCGACAGAAGGACCTGGAATGAGATTAATTTCTCAAATATCAAAGATCAATTATCTCACCACTCTGAACATGTTTACCAACGCAGCGTCGGCTCCCGAGTCGATAGCGGATTCAATGATCGTGCGAACTCCTGAATACCGTATCCTACAGTAATTTTCTCCAATCGATTACCGTTTCCGACGAAATATTCCAACGAGAACTCTGGAATTCTATAGACCCACTTGAACAGGTTGGCGAACACTTGGCACACCTCGAAGAGAATATCGATTAGGGCACTGTAGCCAATATTATAGATTATGGTGCAAACCTATTTCTGCAGCTCCACATCGCGATGGTGCAGTTGGTAGATCAACTCCAGAAGTAAGACTGTCGGAGATAGAATGGAGGACGAGAGAAGCAGGAAGGATCGAGAAGATACTGAGTAATCTGAGAATCTTGCACAATGGAGAACCGATCAGAGTAAAGATTATTGGGTCGTTATGATGTGGAGAAAGATGAAAGAAGTTTCTGAAGGAAGGAGAGATGTGGGAGAAGAGGTGACCATTCCTGGCAGCACAAAGAGAACTTGTCTCGCCGACTGGGTGGTTCACAATGGAATTCTCTACCTACTGGGTACAGATCATGAGAGGAAACTGTACATTCCTGTTGGAAGAAGAGATCAATTCATAGAGCAGATTCACAACTCCCCGCTGACTGGACATTTGTGTACTAAGAAATTGGTGCAGAAGTTGTCGCAAGAAGTATTCTGGGGATACATTGTGAAGGATGTGCAGGCGGTGCTGAGGAAATGCGAGAAATGTCTTCTTGCGAATTCTCAAAAGAGAATGATTCCTCCGTTACAACCATTGGTAGCAAACCATCCTATGGACGTAGTCGGCATGGATCTGATTGATATGGGAAGAGGAGTGAATGGTGGTAAATACATCGTTACCATTATCGATCATTTCACAAAGTTCGCTGGTGCATATTCAGTAAAAGACAAGAGAGCAGAGACAGTCGCCGATGCGTTCATGTCAAGATGGATTCTGCAAGGTGGGAGAACTCCGAACATTCTGGTGTCAGACAATGGAACTGAGTTAGTGAACCAGATCATGGCTGAGATCGCAAAGAGATTCAAGATAGAGAGGAAGTTGACTCTTTCTTATCACAGTCGTGCGAACGGACTGACGGAGCGATTCAACAGAACTATCGTTGAGATCATGAGACGAATCAAGATAAGAGACGATCAGTGGGAAGAAGCACTACCGTTCGCGGTTTACGCTTACAACTCAAGTCCTCATGGAACTACGGGAGAAACACCATCGTTCTTGTTGTATGGTCGTGAGGAGAGACTACCAAACAGTCAGATCCCAAGAGAGAATCCAGCATACACTGTGGACATCGATGTCGATGATTACAAGCGTAGACTGAGTTGGATGATGGAAAAGACAAGAACTGTAGTGGTAAACAAATTGGAAGCTGAAAGAAAGAAGATGAAAGAACTCATGATTCCAAGAATGTGCACAACATGAAGATGAAGCCTCAGAAAGGAGTTTATATCAAAATCGAACCGAAACCAGGTGATATTCGTAAGATGGTCACTCAATTCGAAGGTCCATTCTGAGTAGAGTACATCTAATACTACTGTAACTGTGGAGAGAATTGACTCGGGACTTGATGGAAACCGAGGAAGAGATAGACGAGTAGTTCAGTGGGATAGAGTACGCTTGGTACCCAGAGATAAGGCAGAAATTGAGGAAACTGAGAAAGAAAGTTCACGGCAAAGAAAGAGACGAGTGAATCGGGTGATGAAATCAATCGATGTTGATTCCAGACACTCGCGTGGCGTCAACACACATCCCGACTATGCATGCAAGGAGTGTGGATGGAGAACGACAGGATCCGTGGTGAAGGAGATGGAAGGTACGACATTGGAGTTGACTTCATTCTCTACTCTCCGCCAACTCGCAGCTGTGTTGGATATGAAGGGAGAGTGGAAGACCCTCGAGGCACTCACAGTTAGACAGAAGATGAAGTCGATGGCAGCGAAGAAGGATGTCAGCACGGCTTCGCTCAAGACGGCATACAAGAAGGCGCTGTGCATCCATGCCATGATAGAAGTTGATGAGGTGGAGAACTTTGGAGTGACATTCACTGATGAAGAGCAGAATGTGTCAGAGGCAGTCTCTGCAGTTCTACTGAGCGTAGAAGAGATGAAGACTCGGAAGAGCATTGCTATGCTCTACCCCGAGAATTCTGTGATCACCAAGGCAGGAGGAGCGTGGAAGGACATCGAGTGCATGTCATATTCCGATCATTCAGAGATGGCATCAATCCTGAAGAAGATGGAAGAGAATGAGGTGCTCCCGAAGGCGTTGCTACTAATTCTCGACCACGAGTTCTCCCCTCTGAAGCTGGAAATGATCAAGGATTACTGTGAGGTTTTGACCACAAGTGTCGATATCACAGTGTATTTGAGTGCTGATTTGATCCCGGTGAAGTCCGATGAGTTCACGGTGTCCGGAATCAAAGCCACACAGAAGTTCCTCCACGACTGGATGAAGGAAGGAAGAAAGATCTCGTATTGATCTCGCAGAGTAGTTCGGCATTGCTTTGGGACTATCTTCCCCTCGCCAATCTCTACAAGCACTTTCGCATGGAGTCAAGAGATCTACTCGAGAAGGCCATCAAGCAGATCGCCGATGAGGAGCAGTTCGATGAGAAGATAGAGACGGAAAAGACTTTCCCGCAGAAGAGAGTCGCCGAGTGGCCAGGAAAGGAGACTAAGAAACTCGCAAGAGTGTATGGATATGAAGACACGAAGGGGGCTGTGGAGATCGATCAAGAGTCTGGAAGACTGAAGAACAAGGATGGAATGACCTGTTTCATCTGCAAGGATGCGTATCATTTGGTGTCCAACTGTCCGAAGAACAAGAGCAAGAAGGCAAAGTGCACTAACTGCAAAGGAGTCGGTCATCGAACAGAAGAATGCAGAAGAAAGAAGAAGGAATGAACGAGGACGTTCACTCGTAAGGAGGGAGGCATGAAGAGGATATGGACCTATCCTCGCTATTTTCAGCATAATAATATTGATTTATTGCCAATTTCCCTTCAATATTTAATTAAGTCAGTTCATGATCAACCATTTCGGGCAATTTTGCCAACCCCATTATACTGTAAGATTTTTCGTTCAAATGAAATATCATCCTCTTTAAAATCGCGCACTCGAGCGCTCCCCGTTTAAGACTTCTTGCACATCAATTTTGTTGTTTTGCCAGTCGTTCGTTTTGCCGTTCTTGCACACACGTTGTCTAGCGTTACGGGCATACCGCCTCTATAAAGTATTCAACTAATTTATTCGCTTTACTTGTTGTAGTACCCGGGGTTTGGTGCCATTTGGGGAATCCTATTATTGCGTCTATCTTATCATACTTTCGTCTTCTTCTCTTTCCTTTCCTAGTTTCTTTTACTAGGTTTCACCACATTTTTTTGTCGTCACTTGAGACCTAAGACACTTCGGTGGCTCAGGTCCGGAGACCCAGAAGGCACTTCGGTGGCTCAGGTCCGTAGTTCAGAATACACTTCGGTGTACAGTTGTATTTGCTCAGTAACAGTTGTATTTCGTGAACAGTATTTACTTACGGTCCACCGAAGGTGCTGCCCAAATTCCCCTGGAATTGCAGCTCTTCGGTGTCCGTTGAATGAAGCAACACAACAGAGAAAACCAGACTCTAATCCATCCCACAGTCCACCCCTAGCAGGTGCGTAAGTGGGATCAGGGAGTGCGTGATCGTTACATTAATCCGGCTATTGAATACCTACTTGATTTCACCAAAATGCTTTTTAAAAGGGTACTACGGTAACGCGTATTGTACCGTAATCCGGCTATTGTGAACCTACTTGATTTCCCCAAAATGTTTTTTAAAAGAGTAGTACGGTAACGCGTATTATACCGTGATCCGGCTATTGTGAACCTACTTGATTTCCCCAAAATGCTTTTTAAAAGGGGTACTACGGTACCTCGTATTGTACCGTAATCCGGCTATTGCGAACCTACTTGATTTCCCCAAAATGTTTTTTAAAGGGTACTACGGTACCTCGTATTGTACCGTAATCCGGCTATTGTGAACCTACTTGATTTCCCCAAAATGCTTTTTAATAGGGTACTACGGTAACGCGTATTGTACCGTAATCCGGCTATTGTGAACCTACTTGATTTCCCCAAAATGCATTTTAAAAGGGTACTACGGTACCTCTTATTGTACCGTAATCCGGCTATTGTGAACCTACTTGATTTCCCCAAAATGTTTTTTAAAAGGGTACTACGGTAACGCGTATTGTACCGTAATCCGGCTATTGAATACCTACTTGATTTCACCAAAATGCTTTTTAAAAGGGTACTACGGTACCTCGTATTGTACCGTAATCCGGCTATTGTGAACCTACTTGATTTCCCCCAAATGCTTTTTAAAAGAGTAGTACGGTAACGCGTATTATACCGTGATCCGGCTATTGTGAACCTACTTGATTTCCCCAAAATGCTTTTTAAAAGGGGTACTACGGTACCTCGTATTGTACCGTAATCCGGCTATTGCGAACCTACTTGATTTCCCCAAAATGTTTTTTAAAGGGTACTACGGTACCTCGTATTGTACCGTAATCCGGCTATTGTGAACCTACTTGATTTCCCCAAAATGCTTTTTAATAGGGTACTACGGTAACGCGTATTGTACCGTAATCCGGCTATTGAATACCTACTTGATTTCACCAAAATGCTTTTTAAAAGGGTACTACGGTACCTCGTATTGTACCGTAATCCGGCTATTGTGAACCTACTTGATTTCCCCCAAATGCTTTTTAAAAGAGTAGTACGGTAACGCGTATTATACCGTGATCCGGCTATTGTGAACCTACTTGATTTCCCCAAAATGCTTTTTAAAAGGGGTACTACGGTACCTCGTATTGTACCGTAATCCGGCTATTGCGAACCTACTTGATTTCCCCAAAATGTTTTTTAAAGGGTACTACGGTACCTCGTATTGTACCGTAATCCGGCTATTGTGAACCTACTTGATTTCCCCAAAATGCTTTTTAATAGGGTACTACGGTAACGCGTATTGTACCGTAATCCGGCTATTGTGAACCTACTTGATTTCCCCAAAATGCATTTTAAAAGGGTACTACGGTACCTCTTATTGTACCGTAATCCGGCTATTGTGAACCTACTTGATTTCCCCAAAATGTTTTTTAAAAGGGTACTACGGTAACGCGTATTGTACCGTAATCCGGCTATTGTGAACCTTCTTGATTTCCCCAAAATGCTTTTTAAAAGGGTACTACGGTACCTCGTATTGTACCGTAATCCGGCTATTGTGAACCTACTTGATTTCCCCAAAATGATTTTTAAAAAAGGTACTACGGTAATTCGTATTGTACCGTAATCCGGCTATTGAATACCTACTTGATTTCACCAAAATGCTTTTTAATAGGGTACTACGGTAACGCGTATTGTACCGTAATCCGGCTATTGTGAACCTACTTGATTTCCCCAAAATGCTTTTTAAAAGGGTACTACGGTACCTCGTATTGTACCGTAATCCGGCTATTGTGAACCTACTTGATTTCCCCAAAATGATTTTTAAAAAAGGTACTACGGTAACTCGTATTGTACCGTAATCCGGCTATTGAATACCTACTTGATTTCACCAAAATGCTTTTTAAAAGGGTACTACGGTACCTCGTATTGTACCGTAATCCGGCTATTGTGAACCTACTTGATTTCCCCCAAATGCTTTTTAAAAGGGTACTACGGTACCTCGTATTGTACCGTAATCCGGCTATTGTGAACCTACTTGATTTCCCCAAAATGCTTTTTAATAGGGTACTACGGTAACGCGTATTGTACCGTAATCCGGCTATTGTGAACCTACTTGATTTCCCCAAAATGCTTTTTAAAAGGGTACTACGGTACCTCTTATTGTACCGTAATCCGGCTATTGTGAACCTACTTGATTTCCCCAAAATGTTTTTTAAAAGGGTACTACGGTAACGCGTATTGTACCGTAATCCGGCTATTGTGAACCTACTTGATTTCCCCAAAATGCTTTTTAAAAGGGTACTACGGTACCTCGTATTGTACCGTAATCCGGCTATTGTGAACCTACTTGATTTCCCCAAAATGATTTTTAAAAAAGGTACTACGGTAATTCGTATTGTACCGTAATCCGGCTATTGAATACCTACTTGATTTCACCAAAATGCTTTTTAATAGGGTACTACGGTAACGCGTATTGTACCGTAATCCGGCTATTGTGAACCTACTTGATTTCCCCAAAATGCTTTTTAAAAGGGTACTACGGTACCTCGTATTGTACCGTAATCCGGCTATTGTGAACCTACTTGATTTCCCCAAAATGATTTTAAAAAAAGGTACTACGGTAATTCGTATTGTATCGTAATCCGGCTATTGTGAACCTAATTGATTTCACCAAAATGCTTTTTAAAAGGGTACTACGGTACCTCGTATTGTACCGTAATCCGGCTATTGTGAACCTACTTGATTTCCCCAAAATGTTTTTTAAAGGGTACTACGGTACCTCGTATTGTACCGTAATCCGGCTATTGTGAACCTACTTGATTTCCCCAAAATGCTTTTTAATAGGGTACTACGGTAACGCGTATTGTACCGTAATCCGGCTATTGTGAACCTACTTGATTTCCCCAAAATGCTTTTTAAAAGGGTACTACGGTACCTCGTATTGTACCGTAATCCGGCTATTGTGAACCTACTTGATTTCCCCAAAATGATTTTTAAAAGGGTACTACGGTACCTCTTATTGTACCATAATCCGGCTATTGTGAACCTACTTGATTTCCCCAAAATGTTTTTTAAAAGGGTACTACGGTAACGCGTATTGTACCGTAATCCGGCTATTGTGAACCTACTTGATTTCCCCAAAATGCTTTTTAAAAGGGTACTACGGTACCTCGTATTGTACCGTAATCCGGCTATTGTGAACCTACTTGATTTCCCCAAAATGATTTTTAAAAAAGGTACTACGGTAATTCGTATTGTACCGTAATCCGGCTATTGAATACCTACTTGATTTCACCAAAATGCTTTTTAATAGGGTACTACGGTAACGCGTATTGTACCGTAATCCGGCTATTGTGAACCTACTTGATTTCCCCAAAATGCTTTTTAAAAGGGTACTACGGTACCTCGTATTGTACCGTAATCCGGCTATTGTGAACCTACTTGATTTCCCCAAAATGCTTTTTAAAAGGGTACTACGGTACCTCGTATTGTACCGTAATCCGGCTATTGTGAACCTACTTGATTTCCCCAAAATGTTTTTTAAAGGGTACTACGGTACCTCGTATTGTACCGTAATCCGGCTATTGTGAACCTACTTGATTTCCCCAAAATGCTTTTTAATAGGGTACTACGGTAACGCGTATTGTACCGTAATCCGGCTATTGTGAACCTACTTGATTTCCCCAAAATGCTTTTTAAAAGGGTACTACGGTACCTCGTATTGTACCGTAATCCGGCTATTGTGAACCTACTTGATTTCCCCAAAATGATTTTTAAAAGGGTACTACGGTACCTCTTATTGTACCGTAATCCGGCTATTGTGAACCTACTTGATTTCCCCAAAATGTTTTTTAAAAGGGTACTACGGTAACGCGTATTGTACCGTAATCCGGCTATTGTGAACCTACTTGATTTCCCCAAAATGCTTTTTAAAAGGATACTACGGTACCTCGTATTGTACCGTAATCCGGCTATTGTGAACCTACTTGATTTCCCCAAAATGATTTTTAAAAAAGGTACTACGGTAATTCGTATTGTACCGTAATCCGGCTATTGAATACCTACTTGATTTCACCAAAATGCTTTTTAATAGGGTACTACGGTAACGCGTATTGTACCGTAATCCGGCTATTGTGAACCTACTTGATTTCCCCAAAATGCTTTTTAAAAGGGTACTACGGTACCTCGTATTGTACCGTAATCCGGCTATTGTGAACCTACTTGATTTCCCCAAAATGATTTTTAAAAAAGGTACTACGGTAATTCGTATTGTATCGTAATCCGGCTATTGTGAACCTAATTGATTTCACCAAAATGCTTTTTAAAAGGGTACTACGGTACCTCGTATTGTACCGTAATCCGGCTATTGTGAACCTACTTGATTTCCCCAAAATGTTTTTTAAAGGGTACTACGGTACCTCGTATTGTACCGTAATCCGGCTATTGTGAACCTACTTGATTTCCCCAAAATGCTTTTTAATAGGGTACTACGGTAACGCGTATTGTACCGTAATCCGGCTATTGTGAACCTACTTGATTTCCCCAAAATGCATTTTAAAAGGGTACTACGGTACCTCTTATTGTACCGTAATCCGGCTATTGTGAACCTACTTGATTTCCCCAAAATGTTTTTTAAAAGGGTACTACGGTAACGCGTATTGTACCGTAATCCGGCTATTGTGAACCTTCTTGATTTCCCCAAAATGCTTTTTAAAAGGGTACTACGGTACCTCGTATTGTACCGTAATCCGGCTATTGTGAACCTACTTGATTTCCCCAAAATGATTTTTAAAAAAGGTACTACCGTAATTCGTATTGTACCGTAATCCGGCTATTGAATACCTACTTGATTTCACCAAAATGCTTTTTAATAGGGTACTACGGTAACGCGTATTGTACCGTAATCCGGCTATTGTGAACCTACTTGATTTCCCCAAAATGCTTTTTAAAAGGGTACTACCGTAATTCGTATTGTACCGTAATCCGGCTATTGAATACCTACTTGATTTCACCAAAATGCTTTTTAATAGGGTACTACGGTAACGCGTATTGTACCGTAATCCGGCTATTGTGAACCTACTTGATTTCCCCAAAATGCTTTTTAAAAGGGTACTACGGTACCTCTTATTGTACCGTAATCCGGCTATTGTGAACCTACTTGATTTCCCCAAAATGTTTTTTGAAAGGGTACTACGGTACCTCGTATTGTACCGTAATCCGGCTATTGTGAACCTACTTGATTTCCCCAAAATGATTTTTAAAAAAGGTACTACGGTAATTCGTATTGTACCGTAATCCGGCTATTGAATACCTACTTGATTTCACCAAAATGCTTTTTAATAGGGTACTACGGTAACGCGTATTGTACCGTAATCCGGCTATTGTGAACCTACTTGATTTCCCCAAAATGCTTTTTAAAAGGGTACTACGGTACCTCGTATTGTACCGTAATCCGGCTTTTGTGAACCTACTTGATTTCCCCAAAATGCTTTTTAAAAGGGTACTACGGTACCTCGTATTTTACCGTAATCCGGCTATTGTGAACCTACTTGATTTCTCCAAAATGCTTTTTAAAAGGGTACTACGGTACCTCGTATTGTACCGTAATCCGGCTATTGTGAACCTACTTGATTTTCCCAAAATGCTTTTTAAACGGTACTACGGAAACGCGTATTGTACCGTAATCCGGCTATTGTGAACCTACTTGATTTCCCCAAAATGATTTTTAAAAAAGGTACTACCGTAATTCGTATTGTACCGTAATCCGGCTATTGTGAACCTACTTGATTTCCCCAAAATGCTTTTTAAAAGGGTACTACCGTAATTCGTATTGTACCGTAATCCGGCTATTGAATACCTACTTGATTTCACCAAAATGCTTTTTAATAGGGTACTACGGTAACGCGTATTGTACCGTAATCCGGCTATTGTGAACCTACTTGATTTCCCCAAAATGCTTTTTAAAAGGGTACTACGGTACCTCTTATTGTACCGTAATCCGGCTATTGTGAACCTACTTGATTTCCCCAAAATGTTTTTTGAAAGGGTACTACGGTACCTCGTATTGTACCGTAATCCGGCTATTGTGAACCTACTTGATTTCCCCAAAATGCTTTTTAAAAGGGTACTACGGTACCTCGTATTGTACCGAAATCCGGCTATTGTGAACCTACTTGATTTCCCCAAAATGATTTTTAAAAAAGGTACTACCGTAATTCGTATTGTACCGTAATCCGGCTATTGAATACCTAATTGATTTCACCAAAATGCTTTTTAATAGGGTACTACGGTAACGCGTATTGTACCGTAATCCGGCTATTGTGAACCTACTTGATTTCCCCAAAATGCTTTTTAAAAGGGTACTACGGTACCTCGTATTGTACCGTAATCCGGCTATTGTGAACCTACTTGATTTCCCCAAAATGTTTTTTAAAAGGGTACTACGGTAACGCGTATTGTACCGTAATCCGGCTATTGTGAACCTACTTGATTTCCCCAAAATGCTTTTTAAAAGGGTACTACGGTACCTCGTATTGTACCGTAATCCGGCTATTGTGAACCTACTTGATTTCCCCAAAATGATTTTTAAAAAAGGTACTACCGTAATTCGTATTGTACCGTAATCCGGCTATTATGAACCTACTTGATTTCCCCAAAATGCTTTTTAAAAGGGTACTACGGTACCTCTTATTGTACCGTAATCCGGCTATTGAATACCTACTTGATTTCACCAAAATGCTTTTTAATAGGGTACTACGGTAACGCGTATTGTACCGTAATCCGGCTATTGTGAACCTACTTGATTTCCCCAAAATGCTTTTTAAAAGGGTACTACGGTACCTCGTATTGTACCGTAATCCGGCTATTGTGAACCTACTTGATTTCCCCAAAATGATTTTTAAAAAAGGTACTACGGTAACTCGTATTGTACCGTAATCCGGCTATTGAATACCTACTTGATTTCACCAAAATGCTTTTTAAAAGGGTACTACGGTACCTCGTATTGTACCGTAATCCGGCTATTGTGAACCTACTTGATTTCCCCCAAATGCTTTTTAAAAGGGTACTACGGTACCTCGTATTGTACCGTAATCCGGCTATTGTGAACCTACTTGATTTCCCCAAAATGCTTTTTAATAGGGTACTACGGTAACGCGTATTGTACCGTAATCCGGCTATTGTGAACCTACTTGATTTCCCCAAAATGCTTTTTAAAAGGGTACTACGGTACCTCGTATTGTACCGTAATCCGGCTTTTGTGAACCTACTTGATTTCCCCAAAATGCTTTTTAAAAGGGTACTACGGTACCTCGTATTTTACCGTAATCCGGCTATTGTGAACCTACTTGATTTCTCCAAAATGCTTTTTAAAAGGGTACTACGGTACCTCGTATTGTACCGTAATCCGGCTATTGTGAACCTACTTGATTTTCCCAAAATGCTTTTTAAACGGTACTACGGAAACGCGTATTGTACCGTAATCCGGCAATTGTGAACCTACTTGATTTCCCCAAAATACTTTTTAAAAGGGTACTACGGTACCTCGTATTGTACCGTAATCCGGCTATTGTGAACCTACTTGATTTCCCCAAAATGCTTTTTAAAAGGGTACTACGGTACCTCGTATTGTACCGTAATCCGGCTATTGTGAACCTACTTGATTTCCCCAAAATGATTTTTAAAAAAGGTACTACCGTAATTTGTATTGTACCGTAATCCGGCTATTGAATACCTAATTGATTTCACCAAAATGCTTTTTAATAGGGTACTACGGTAACGCGTATTGTACCGTAATCCGGCAATTGTGAACCTACTTGATTTCCCCAAAATACTTTTTAAAAGGGTACTACGGTACCTCGTATTGTACCATAATCCGGCTATTGTGAACCTACTTGATTTCCCCAAAATGCTTTTTAAAAGGGTACTACGGTACCTCGTATTGTACCGAAATCCGGCTATTGTGAACCTACTTGATTTCCCCAAAATGATTTTTAAAAAAGGTACTACCGTAATTCGTATTGTACCGTAATCCGGCTATTGAATACCTAATTGATTTCACCAAAATGCTTTTTAATAGGGTACTACGGTAACGCGTATTGTACCGTAATCCGGCTATTGTGAACCTACTTGATTTCCCCAAAATGCTTTTTAAAAGGGTACTACGGTACCTCGTATTGTACCGTAATCCGGCTATTGTGAACCTACTTGATTTCCCCAAAATGTTTTTTAAAAGGGTACTACGGTAACGCGTATTGTACCGTAATCCGGCTATTGTGAACCTACTTGATTTCCCCAAAATGCTTTTTAAAAGGGTACTACGGTACCTCGTATTGTACCGTAATCCGGCTATTGTGAACCTACTTGATTTCCCCAAAATGATTTTTAAAAAAGGTACTACCGTAATTCGTATTGTACAGTAATCCGGCTATTATGAACCTACTTGATTTCCCCAAAATGCTTTTTAAAAGGGTACTACGGTACCTCTTATTGTACCGTAATCCGGCTATTGTGAACCTACTTGATTTCCCCAAAATGTTTTTTAAAAGGGTACTACGGTAACGCGTATTGTACCGTAATCCGGCTATTGTGAACCTACTTGATTTCCCCAAAATGCTTTTTAAAAGGGTACTACGGTACCTCTTATTGTACCGTAATCCGGCTATTGTGAACCTACTTGATTTCCCCAAAATGTTTTTTAAAAGGGTACTACGGTACCTCGTATTGTACCGTAATCCGGCTATTGTGAACCTACTTGATTTCCCCAAAATGATTTTAAAAAAAGGTACTACGGTAATTCGTATTGTACCGTAATCCGGCTATTGAATACCTACTTGATTTCACCAAAATGCTTTTTAATAGGGTACTACGGTAACGCGTATTCTACCGTAATCCGGCTATTGTGAACCTACTTGATTTCCCCAAAATGCTTTTTAAAAGGGTACTACGGTACCTCGTATTGTACCGTAATCCGGCTATTGTGAACCTACTTGATTTCCCCAAAATGTTTTTTAAAAGGGTACTACGGTAACGCGTATTGTACCGTAATCCGGCTATTGTGAACCTACTTGATTTCCCCAAAATGCTTTTTAAAAGGGTACTACGGTACCTCGTATTGTACCGTAATCCGGCTATTGTGAACCTACTTGATTTCCCCAAAATGATTTTTAAAAAAGGTACTACCGTAATTCGTATTATACCGTAATCCGGCTATTGTGAACCTACTTGATTTCCCCAAAATGCTTTTTAAAAGGGTACTACGGTACCTCTTATTGTACCGTAATCCGGCTATTGTGAACCTACTTGATTTCCCCAAAATGCTTTTTAAAAGGGTACTACGATACCTCGTATTGTACCGTAATCCGGCTATTGTCAACCTACTTGATTCCCCCAAAATGCTTTTTAAAAGGGTACTACGATACCTCGTATTGTACCGTAATCCGGCTATTGTGAACCTACTTGATTTCCCCAAAATGATTTTTAAAAAAGGTACTACCGTAATTCGTATTGTACCGTAATCCGGCTATTGAATACCTAATTGATTTCACCAAAATTCTTTTTAATAGGGTACTACGGTACCTCGTATTGTACCGTAATCCGGCTATTGTGAACCTACTTGATTTCCCCAAAATGCTTTTTAAAAGGGTACTACGGTACCTCGTATTGTACCGTAATCCGGCTATTGTGAACCTACTTGATTTCCCCAAAATGATTTTTAAAAAAGGTACTACCGTAATTCGTATTGTACCGTAATCCGGCTATTGTGAACCTACTTGATTTCCCCAAAATGATTTTTAAAAAAGGTACTACGGTAATTCGTATTGTACCGTAATCCGGCTATTGAATACCTACTTGATTTCACCAAAATGCTTTTTAATAGGGTACTACGGTAACGCGTATTGTACCGTAATCCGGCTATTGTGAACCTACTTGATTTCCCCAAAATGCTTTTTAAAAGGGTACTACGGTACCTCGTATTGTACCGTAATCCGGCTATTGTGAACCTACTTGATTTCCCCAAAATGTTTTTTAAAAGGGTACTACGGTAACGCGTATTGTACCGTAATCCGGCTATTGTGAACCTACTTGATTTCCCCAAAATGCTTTTTAAAAGGGTACTACGGTACCTCGTATTGTACCGTAATCCGGCTATTGTGAACCTACTTGATTTCCCCAAAATGATTTTTAAAAAAGGTACTACCGTAATTCGTATTATACCGTAATCCGGCTATTGTGAACCTACTTGATTTCCCCAAAATGCTTTTTAAAAGGGTACTACGGTACCTCTTATTGTACCGTAATCCGGCTATTGTGAACCTACTTGATTTCCCCAAAATGCTTTTTAAAAGGGTACTACGATACCTCGTATTGTACCGTAATCCGGCTATTGTGAACCTACTTGATTTCCCCAAAATGCTTTTTAAAAGGGTACTACGATACCTCGTATTGTACCGTAATCCGGCTATTGTGAACCTACTTGATTTCCCCAAAATGATTTTTAAAAAAGGTACTACCGTAATTCGTATTGTACCGTAATCCGGCTATTGAATACCTAATTGATTTCACCAAAATTCTTTTTAATAGGGTACTACGGTACCTCGTATTGTACCGTAATCCGGCTATTGTGAACCTACTTGATTTCCCCAAAATGCTTTTTAAAAGGGTACTACGGTACCTCGTATTGTACCGTAATCCGGCTATTGTGAACCTACTTGATTTCCCCAAAATGATTTTTAAAAAAGGTACTACCGTAATTCGTATTGTACCGTAATCCGGCTATTGAATACCTAATTGATTTCACCAAAATGCTTTTTAATAGGGTACTACGGTAACGCGTATTGTACCGTAATCCGGCTATTGTGAACCTACTTGATTTCCCCAAAATGCTTTTTAAAAGGGTACTACGGTACCTCGTATTGTACCGTAATCCGGCTATTGTGAACCTACTTGATTTCCCCAAAATGTTTTTTAAAAGGGTACTACGGTAACGCGTATTGTACCGTAATCCGGCTATTGTGAACCTACTTGATTTCCCCAAAATGCTTTTTAAAAGGGTACTACGGTACCTCGTATTGTACCGTAATCCGGCTATTGTGAACCTACTTGATTTCCCCAAAATGATTTTAAAAAAAGGTACTACCGTAATTCGTATTGTACCGTAATCCGGCTATTATGAACCTACTTGATTTCCCCAAAATGCTTTTTAAAAGGGTACTACGGTACCTCTTATTGTACCGTAATCCGGCTATTGTGAACCTACTTGATTTCCCCAAAATGTTTTTTAAAAAGGGTACTACGGTAACGCGTATTGTACCGTAATCCGGCTATTGTGAACCTACTTGATTTCCCCAAAATGCTTTTTAAAAGGGTACTACGGTACCTCGTATTGTACCGTAATCCGGCTATTGTGAACCTACTTGATTTCCCCAAAATGATTTTAAAAAAAGGTACTACGGTAATTCGTATTGTACCGTAATCCGGCTATTGTGAACCTACTTGATTTCCCCAAAATGCTTTTTAAAAGGGTACTACGGTACCTCGTATTGTACCGTAATCCGGCTTTTGTGAACCTACTTGATTTCCCCAAAATGCTTTTTAAAAGGGTACTACGGTACCTCGTATTTTACCGTAATCCGGCTATTGTGAACCTACTTGATTTCTCCAAAATGCTTTTTAAAAGGGTACTACGGTACCTCGTATTGTACCGTAATCCGGCTATTGTGAACCTACTTGATTTCCCCAAAATGCTTTTTAAAAGGGTACTACGGTACCTCGTATTGTACCGTAATCCGGCTATTGTGAACCTACTTGATTTCCCCAAAATGCTTTTTAAAAGGGTACTACGGTACCTCGTATTGTACCGTAATCCGGCTATTGTGAACCTACTTGATTTCCCCAAAATGATTTTTAAAAAAGGTACTACCGTAATTCGTATTGTACCGTAATCCGGCTATTATGAACCTACTTGATTTTCCCAAAATGCTTTTTAAAAGGGTACTACGGTACCTCGTATTGTACCGTAATCCGGCTATTGTGAACCTACTTGATTTCCCCAAAATGATTTTTAAAAAAGGTACTACCGTAATTCGTATTGTACCGTAATCCGGCTATTATGAACCTACTTGATTTCCCCAAAATGCTTTTTAAAAGGGTACTACGGTACCTCTTATTGTACCGTAATCCGGCTATTGTGAACCTACTTGATTTCCCCAAAATGATTTTAAAAAAAGGTACTACGGTAATTCGTATTGTACCGTAATCCGGCTATTGTGAACCTACTTGATTTCCCCAAAATGCTTTTTAAAAGGGTACTACGGTACCTCGTATTGTACCGTAATCCGGCTTTTGTGAACCTACTTGATTTCCCCAAAATGCTTTTTAAAAGGGTACTACGGTACCTCGTATTGTACCGTAATCCGGCTATTGTGAACCTACTTGATTTCCCCAAAATGCTTTTTAAAAGGGTACTACGGTACCTCGTATTGTACCGTAATCCGGCTATTGTGAACCTACTTGATTTCCCCAAAATGATTTTTAAAAAAGGTACTACCGTAATTCGTATTGTACCGTAATCCGGCTATTGAATACCTAATTGATTTCACCAAAATGCTTTTTAATAGGGTACTACGGTAACGCGTATTGTACCGTAATCCGGCTATTGTGAACCTACTTGATTTCCCCAAAATGCTTTTTAAAAGGGTACTACGGTACCTCGTATTGTACCGTAATCCGGCTATTGTGAACCTACTTGATTTCCCCAAAATGTTTTTTAAAAGGGTACTACGGTAACGCGTATTGTACCGTAATCCGGCTATTGTGAACCTACTTGATTTCCCCAAAATGTATTTTAAAAGGGTACTACGGTAACGCGTATTGTACCGTAATCCGGCTATTGTGAACCTACTTGATTTCCCCAAAATGCTTTTTAAAAGGGTACTACGGTACCTCGTATTGTACCGTAATCCGGCTATTGTGAACCTACTTGATTTCCCCAAAATGCTTTTTAAAAGGGTACTACGGTACCTCGTATTGTACCGTAATCCGGCTATTGTGAACCTACTTGATTTCCCCAAAATGCTTTTTAAAAGGGTACTACGGTACCTCGTATTGTACCGTAATCCGGCTATTGTGAACCTACTTGATTTCCCCAAAATGATTTTTAAAAAAGGTACTACCGTAATTCGTATTGTACCGTAATCAGGCTATTGAATACCTAATTGATTTCACCAAAATGCTTTTTAATAGGGTACTACGGTAACGCGTATTGTACCGTAATCCGGCTATTGTGAACCTACTTGATTTCCCCAAAATGCTTTTTAAAAGGGTACTACGGTACCTCGTATTGTACCGTAATCCGGCTATTGTGAACCTACTTGATTTCCCCAAAATGTATTTTAAAAGGGTACTACGGTAACGCGTATTGTACCGTAATCCGGCTATTGTGAACCTACTTGATTTCCCCAAAATGCTTTTTAAAAGGGTACTACGGTACCTCGTATTGTACCGTAATCCGGCTATTGTGAACCTACTTGATTTCCCCAAAATGATTTTTAAAAAAGGTACTACCGTAATTCGTATTGTACCGTAATCCGGCTATTGTGAACCTACTTGATTTCCCCAAAATGCTTTTTAAAAGGGTACTACGGTACCTCTTATTGTACCGTAATCCGGCTATTGTGAACCTACTTGATTTCCCCAAAATGCTTTTTAAAAGGGTACTACGATACCTCGTATTGCACCGTAATCCGGCTATTGTGAACCTACTTGATTTCCCCAAAATGCTTTTTAAAAGGGTACTACGATACCTCGTATTGTACCGTAATCCGGCTATTGTGAACCTACTTGATTTCCCCAAAATGCTTTTTAAAAGGGTACTACGGTACCTCGTATTGTACCGTAATCCGGCTATTGTGAACCTACTTGATTTCCCCAAAATGTTTTTTAAAAGGGTACTACGGTAACGCGTATTGTACCGTAATCCGGCTATTGTGAACCTACTTGATTTCCCCAAAATGCTTTTTAAAAGGGTACTACGGTACCTCGTATTGTACCGTAATCCGGCTATTGTGAACCTACTTGATTTCCCCAAAATGATTTTTAAAAAAGGTACTACCGTAATTCGTATTGTACCGTAATCCGGCTATTGAATACCTAATTGATTTCACCAAAATGCTTTTTAATAGGGTACTACGGTAACGCGTATTGTACCGTAATCCGGCTATTGTGAACCTACTTGATTTCCCCAAAATGCTTTTTAAAAGGGTACTACGATACCTCGTATTGTACCGTAATCCGGCTATTGTGAACCTACTTGATTTCCCCAAAATGATTTTTAAAAAAGGTACTACCGTAATTCGTATTGTACCGTAATCCGGCTATTGTGAACCTACTTGATTTCCCCAAAATGCTTTTTAAAAGGGTACTACGATACCTCGTATTGTACCGTAATCCGGCTATTGTGAACCTACTTGATTTCCCCAAAATGCTTTTTAAAAGGGTACTACGATACCTCGTATTGTACCGTAATCCGGCTATTGTGAACCTACTTGATTTCCCCAAAATGATTTTTAAAAAAGGTACTACCGTAATTCGTATTGTACCGTAATCCGGCTATTGAATACCTAATTGATTTCACCAAAATGCTTTTTAATAGGGTACTACGGTAACGCGTATTGTACCGTAATCCGGCTATTGTGAACCTACTTGATTTCCCCAAAATGCTTTTTAAAAGGGTACTACGGTACCTCGTATTGTACCGTAATCCGGCTATTGTGAACCTACTTGATTTCCCCAAAATGCTTTTTAAAAGGGTACTACGATACCTCGTATTGTACCGTAATCCGGCTATTGTGAACCTACTTGATTTCCCCAAAATGCTTTTTAAAAGGGTACTACGATACCTCGTATTGTACCGTAATCCGGCTATTGTGAACCTACTTGATTTCCCCAAAATGATTTTTAAAAAAGGTACTACCGTAATTCGTATTGTACCGTAATCCGGCTATTGAATACCTAATTGATTTCCCCAAAATGCTTTTTAAAAGGGTACTACGGTACCTCTTATTGTACCGTAATCCGGCTATTGTGAACCTACTTGATTTCCCCAAAATGCTTTTTAATAGGGTACTACGGTAACGCGTATTGTACCGTAATCCGGCTATTGTGAACCTACTTGATTTCCCCAAAATGCTTTTTAAAAGGGTACTACGGTACCTCGTATTGTACCGTAATCCGGCTATTGTGAACCTACTTGATTTCCCCAAAATGTTTTTTAAAAGGGTACTACGGTAACGCGTATTGTACCGTAATCCGGCTATTGTGAACCTACTTGATTTCCCCAAAATGCTTTTTAAAAGGGTACTACGGTACCTCGTATTGTACCGTAATCCGGCTATTGTGAACCTACTTGATTTCCCCAAAATGCTTTTTAAAAGGGTACTACGGTACCTCGTATTGTACCGTAATCCGGCTTTTGTGAACCTACTTGATTTCCCCAAAATGCTTTTTAAAAGGGTACTACGGTACCTCGTATTTTACCGTAATCCGGCTATTGTGAACCTACTTGATTTCTCCAAAATGCTTTTTAAAAGGGTACTACGGTACCTCGTATTGTACCGTAATCCGGCTATTGTGAACCTACTTGATTTCCCCAAAATGATTTTTAAAAAAGGTACTACGGTAATTCGTATTGTACCGTAATCCGGCTATTGAATACCTACTTGATTTCACCAAAATGCTTTTTAATAGGGTACTACGGTAACGCGTATTGTACCGTAATCCGGCTATTGTGAACCTACTTGATTTCCCCAAAATGCTTTTTAAAAGGGTACTACGGTACCTCGTATTGTACCGTAATCCGGCTTTTGTGAACCTACTTGATTTCCCCAAAATGCTTTTTAAAAGGGTACTACGGTACCTCGTATTTTACCGTAATCCGGCTATTGTGAACCTACTTGATTTCTCCAAAATGCTTTTTAAAAGGGTACTACGGTACCTCGTATTGTACCGTAATCCGGCTATTGTGAACCTACTTGATTTTCCCAAAATGCTTTTTAAACGGTACTACGGAAACGCGTATTGTACCGTAATCCGGCAATTGTGAACCTACTTGATTTCCCCAAAATGCTTTTTAAAAGGGTACTACGGTACCTCGTATTGTACCGTAATCCGGCTATTGTGAACCTACTTGATTTCCCCAAAATGCTTTTTAAAAGGGTACTACGGTACCTCGTATTGTACCGTAATCCGGCTATTGTGAACCTACTTGATTTCCCCAAAATGATTTTTAAAAAAGGTACTACCGTAATTCGTATTGTACCGTAATCCGGCTATTGAATACCTAATTGATTTCACCAAAATGCTTTTTAATAGGGTACTACGGTAACGCGTATTGTACCGTAATCCGGCTATTGTGAACCTACTTGATTTCCCCAAAATGCTTTTTAAAAGGGTACTACGGTACCTCGTATTGTACCGTAATCCGGCTATTGTGAACCTACTTGATTTCCCCAAAATGTATTTTAAAAGGGTACTACGGTAACGCGTATTGTACCGTAATCCGGCTATTGTGAACCTACTTGATTTCCCCAAAATGCTTTTTAAAAGGGTACTACGGTACCTCGTATTGTACCGTAATCCGGCTATTGTGAACCTACTTGATTTCCCCAAAATGATTTTTAAAAAAGGTACTACCGTAATTCGTATTGTACCGTAATCCGGCTATTGTGAACCTACTTGATTTCCCCAAAATGCTTTTTAAAAGGGTACTACGGTACCTCTTATTGTACCGTAATCCGGCTATTGTGAACCTACTTGATTTCCCCAAAATGCTTTTTAAAAGGGTACTACGATACCTCGTATTGTACCGTAATCCGGCTATTGTGAACCTACTTGATTTCCCCAAAATGCTTTTTAAAAGGGTACTACGATACCTCGTATTGTACCGTAATCCGGCTATTGTGAACCTACTTGATTTCCCCAAAATGCTTTTTAAAAGGGTACTACGGTACCTCGTATTGTACCGTAATCCGGCTATTGTGAACCTACTTGATTTCCCCAAAATGTTTTTTAAAAGGGTACTACGGTAACGCGTATTGTACCGTAATCCGGCTATTGTGAACCTACTTGATTTCCCCAAAATGCTTTTTAAAAGGGTACTACGGTACCTCGTATTGTACCGTAATCCGGCTATTGTGAACCTACTTGATTTCCCCAAAATGATTTTTAAAAAAGGTACTACCGTAATTCGTATTGTACCGTAATCCGGCTATTGTGAACCTACTTGATTTCCCCAAAATGCTTTTTAAAAGGGTACTACGGTACCTCTTATTGTACCGTAATCCGGATATTGTGAACCTACTTGATTTCCCCAAAATGCTTTTTAAAAGGGTACTACGATACCTCGTATTGTACCGTAATCCGGCTATTGTGAACCTACTTGATTTCCCCAAAATGCTTTTTAAAAGGGTACTACGATACCTCGTATTGTACCGTAATCCGGCTATTGTGAACCTACTTGATTTCCCCAAAATGATTTTTAAAAAAGGTACTACCGTAATTCGTATTGTACCGTAATCCGGCTATTGAATACCTAATTGATTTCACCAAAATGCTTTTTAATAGGGTACTACGGTAACGCGTATTGTACCGTAATCCGGCTATTGTGAACCTACTTGATTTCCCCAAAATGCTTTTTAAAAGGGTACTACGGTACCTCGTATTGTACCGTAATCCGGCTATTGTGAACCTACTTGATTTCCCCAAAATGCTTTTTAAAAGGGTACTACGATACCTCGTATTGTACCGTAATCCGGCTATTGTGAACCTACTTGATTTCCCCAAAATGCTTTTTAAAAGGGTACTACGATACCTCGTATTGTACCGTAATCCGGCTATTGTGAACCTACTTGATTTCCCCAAAATGCTTTTTAATAGGGTACTACGGTAACGCGTATTGTACCGTAATCCGGCTATTGTGAACCTACTTGATTTCCCCAAAATGCTTTTTAAAAGGGTACTACGGTACCTCGTATTGTACCGTAATCCGGCTATTGTGAACCTACTTGATTTCCCCAAAATGTTTTTTAAAAGGGTACTACGGTAACGCGTATTGTACCGTAATCCGGCTATTGTGAACCTACTTGATTTCCCCAAAATGCTTTTTAAAAGGGTACTACGGTACCTCGTATTGTACCGTAATCCGGCTATTGTGAACCTACTTGATTTCCCCAAAATGCTTTTTAAAAGGGTACTACGGTACCTCGTATTGTACCGTAATCCGGCTTTTGTGAACCTACTTGATTTCCCCAAAATGCTTTTTAAAAGGGTACTACGGTACCTCGTATTTTACCGTAATCCGGCTATTGTGAACCTACTTGATTTCTCCAAAATGCTTTTTAAAAGGGTACTACGGTACCTCGTATTGTACCGTAATCCGGCTATTGTGAACCTACTTGATTTCCCCAAAATGATTTTTAAAAAAGGTACTACGGTAATTCGTATTGTACCGTAATCCGGCTATTGAATACCTACTTGATTTCACCAAAATGCTTTTTAATAGGGTACTACGGTAACGCGTATTGTACCGTAATCCGGCTATTGTGAACCTACTTGATTTCCCCAAAATGCTTTTTAAAAGGGTACTACGGTACCTCGTATTGTACCGTAATCCGGCTTTTGTGAACCTACTTGATTTCCCCAAAATGCTTTTTAAAAGGGTACTACGGTACCTCGTATTTTACCGTAATCCGGCTATTGTGAACCTACTTGATTTCTCCAAAATGCTTTTTAAAAGGGTACTACGGTACCTCGTATTGTACCGTAATCCGGCTATTGTGAACCTACTTGATTTTCCCAAAATGCTTTTTAAACGGTACTACGGAAACGCGTATTGTACCGTAATCCGGCAATTGTGAACCTACTTGATTTCCCCAAAATGCTTTTTAAAAGGGTACTACGGTACCTCGTATTGTACCGTAATCCGGCTATTGTGAACCTACTTGATTTCCCCAAAATGCTTTTTAAAAGGGTACTACGGTACCTCGTATTGTACCGTAATCCGGCTATTGTGAACCTACTTGATTTCCCCAAAATGATTTTTAAAAAAGGTACTACCGTAATTCGTATTGTACCGTAATCCGGCTATTGAATACCTAATTGATTTCACCAAAATGCTTTTTAATAGGGTACTACGGTAACGCGTATTGTACCGTAATCCGGCTATTGTGAACCTACTTGATTTCCCCAAAATGCTTTTTAAAAGGGTACTACGGTACCTCGTATTGTACCGTAATCCGGCTATTGTGAACCTACTTGATTTCCCCAAAATGTATTTTAAAAGGGTACTACGGTAACGCGTATTGTACCGTAATCCGGCTATTGTGAACCTACTTGATTTCCCCAAAATGCTTTTTAAAAGGGTACTACGGTACCTCGTATTGTACCGTAATCCGGCTATTGTGAACCTACTTGATTTCCCCAAAATGATTTTTAAAAAAGGTACTACCGTAATTCGTATTGTACCGTAATCCGGCTATTGTGAACCTACTTGATTTCCCCAAAATGCTTTTTAAAAGGGTACTACGGTACCTCTTATTGTACCGTAATCCGGCTATTGTGAACCTACTTGATTTCCCCAAAATGCTTTTTAAAAGGGTACTACGATACCTCGTATTGTACCGTAATCCGGCTATTGTGAACCTACTTGATTTCCCCAAAATGCTTTTTAAAAGGGTACTACGATACCTCGTATTGTACCGTAATCCGGCTATTGTGAACCTACTTGATTTCCCCAAAATGCTTTTTAAAAGGGTACTACGGTACCTCGTATTGTACCGTAATCCGGCTATTGTGAACCTACTTGATTTCCCCAAAATGTTTTTTAAAAGGGTACTACGGTAACGCGTATTGTACCGTAATCCGGCTATTGTGAACCTACTTGATTTCCCCAAAATGCTTTTTAAAAGGGTACTACGGTACCTCGTATTGTACCGTAATCCGGCTATTGTGAACCTACTTGATTTCCCCAAAATGATTTTTAAAAAAGGTACTACCGTAATTCGTATTGTACCGTAATCCGGCTATTGTGAACCTACTTGATTTCCCCAAAATGCTTTTTAAAAGGGTACTACGGTACCTCTTATTGTACCGTAATCCGGATATTGTGAACCTACTTGATTTCCCCAAAATGCTTTTTAAAAGGGTACTACGATACCTCGTATTGTACCGTAATCCGGCTATTGTGAACCTACTTGATTTCCCCAAAATGCTTTTTAAAAGGGTACTACGATACCTCGTATTGTACCGTAATCCGGCTATTGTGAACCTACTTGATTTCCCCAAAATGATTTTTAAAAAAGGTACTACCGTAATTCGTATTGTACCGTAATCCGGCTATTGAATACCTAATTGATTTCACCAAAATGCTTTTTAATAGGGTACTACGGTAACGCGTATTGTACCGTAATCCGGCTATTGTGAACCTACTTGATTTCCCCAAAATGCTTTTTAAAAGGGTACTACGGTACCTCGTATTGTACCGTAATCCGGCTATTGTGAACCTACTTGATTTCCCCAAAATGCTTTTTAAAAGGGTACTACGATACCTCGTATTGTACCGTAATCCGGCTATTGTGAACCTACTTGATTTCCCCAAAATGCTTTTTAAAAGGGTACTACGATACCTCGTATTGTACCGTAATCCGGCTATTGTGAACCTACTTGATTTCCCCAAAATGATTTTTAAAAAAGGTACTACCGTAATTCGTATTGTACCGTAATCCGGCTATTGAATACCTAATTGATTTCCCCAAAATGCTTTTTAAAAGGGTACTACGGTACCTCTTATTGTACCGTAATCCGGCTATTGTGAACCTACTTGATTTCCCCAAAATGCTTTTTAATAGGGTACTACGGTAACGCGTATTGTACCGTAATCCGGCTATTGTGAACCTACTTGATTTCCCCAAAATGCTTTTTAAAAGGGTACTACGGTACCTCGTATTGTACCGTAATCCGGCTATTGTGAACCTACTTGATTTCCCCAAAATGTTTTTTAAAAGGGTACTACGGTAACGCGTATTGTACCGTAATCCGGCTATTGTGAACCTACTTGATTTCCCCAAAATGCTTTTTAAAAGGGTACTACGGTACCTCGTATTGTACCGTAATCCGGCTATTGTGAACCTACTTGATTTCCCCAAAATGATTTTTAAAAAAGGTACTACCGTAATTCGTATTGTACCGTAATCCGGCTATTGTGAACCTACTTGATTTCCCCAAAATGCTTTTTAATAGGGTACTACGGTACCTCTTATTGTACCGTAATCCGGCTATTGTGAACCTACTTGATTTCCCCAAAATGCTTTTTAAAAGGGTACTACGATACCTCGTATTGTACCGTAATCCGGCTATTGTGAACCTACTTGATTTCCCCAAAATGCTTTTTAAAAGGGTACTACGATACCTCGTATTGTACCGTAATCCGGCTATTGTGAACCTACTTGATTTCCCCAAAATGCTTTTTAAAAGGGTACTACGATACCTCGTATTGTACCGTAATCCGGCTATTGTGAACCTACTTGATTTCCCCAAAATGATTTTTAAAAAAGGTACTACCGTAATTCGTATTGTACCGTAATCCGGCTATTGAATACCTAATTGATTTCACCAAAATGCTTTTTAATAGGGTACTACGGTAACGCGTATTGTACCGTAATCCGGCTATTGTGAACCTACTTGATTTCCCCAAAATGCTTTTTAAAAGGGTACTACGGTACCTCGTATTGTACCGTAATCCGGCTATTGTGAACCTACTTGATTTCCCCAAAATGTTTTTTAAAAGGGTACTACGGTAACGCGTATTGTACCGTAATCCGGCTATTGTGAACCTACTTGATTTCCCCAAAATGCTTTTTAAAAGGGTACTACGGTACCTCGAATTGTACCGTAATCCGGCTATTGTGAACCTACTTGATTTCCCCAAAATGCTTTTTAAAAGGGTACTACGGTACCTCGTATTGTACCGTAATCCGGCTATTGTGAACCTACTTGATTTCCCCAAAATGCTTTTTAAAAGGGTACTACGGTACCTCGTATTGTACCGTAATCCGGCTATTGTGAACCTACTTGATTTCCCCAAAATGATTTTTAAAAAAGGTACTACCGTAATTCGTATTGTACCGTAATCCGGCTATTGTGAACCTACTTGATTTCCCCAAAATGCTTTTTAAAAGGGTACTACGGTACCTCTTATTGTACCGTAATCCGGATATTGTGAACCTACTTGATTTCCCCAAAATGCTTTTTAAAAGGGTACTACGATACCTCGTATTGTACCGTAATCCGGCTATTGTGAACCTACTTGATTTCCCCAAAATGCTTTTTAAAAGGGTACTACGATACCTCGTATTGTACCGTAATCCGGCTATTGTGAACCTACTTGATTTCCCCAAAATGATTTTTAAAAAAGGTACTACCGTAATTCGTATTGTACCGTAATCCGGCTATTGAATACCTAATTGATTTCACCAAAATGCTTTTTAATAGGGTACTACGGTAACGCGTATTGTACCGTAATCCGGCTATTGTGAACCTACTTGATTTCCCCAAAATGCTTTTTAAAAGGGTACTACGGTACCTCGTATTGTACCGTAATCCGGCTATTGTGAACCTACTTGATTTCCCCAAAATGCTTTTTAAAAGGGTACTACGATACCTCGTATTGTACCGTAATCCGGCTATTGTGAACCTACTTGATTTCCCCAAAATGCTTTTTAAAAGGGTACTACGATACCTCGTATTGTACCGTAATCCGGCTATTGTGAACCTACTTGATTTCCCCAAAATGATTTTTAAAAAAGGTACTACCGTAATTCGTATTGTACCGTAATCCGGCTATTGAATACCTAATTGATTTCCCCAAAATGCTTTTTAAAAGGGTACTACGGTACCTCTTATTGTACCGTAATCCGGCTATTGTGAACCTACTTGATTTCCCCAAAATGCTTTTTAATAGGGTACTACGGTAACGCGTATTGTACCGTAATCCGGCTATTGTGAACCTACTTGATTTCCCCAAAATGCTTTTTAAAAGGGTACTACGGTACCTCGTATTGTACCGTAATCCGGCTATTGTGAACCTACTTGATTTCCCCAAAATGTTTTTTAAAAGGGTACTACGGTAACGCGTATTGTACCGTAATCCGGCTATTGTGAACCTACTTGATTTCCCCAAAATGCTTTTTAAAAGGGTACTACGGTACCTCGTATTGTACCGTAATCCGGCTATTGTGAACCTACTTGATTTCCCCAAAATGATTTTTAAAAAAGGTACTACCGTAATTCGTATTGTACCGTAATCCGGCTATTGTGAACCTACTTGATTTCCCCAAAATGCTTTTTAATAGGGTACTACGGTACCTCTTATTGTACCGTAATCCGGCTATTGTGAACCTACTTGATTTCCCCAAAATGCTTTTTAAAAGGGTACTACGATACCTCGTATTGTACCGTAATCCGGCTATTGTGAACCTACTTGATTTCCCCAAAATGCTTTTTAAAAGGGTACTACGATACCTCGTATTGTACCGTAATCCGGCTATTGTGAACCTACTTGATTTCCCCAAAATGCTTTTTAAAAGGGTACTACGATACCTCGTATTGTACCGTAATCCGGCTATTGTGAACCTACTTGATTTCCCCAAAATGATTTTTAAAAAAGGTACTACCGTAATTCGTATTGTACCGTAATCCGGCTATTGAATACCTAATTGATTTCACCAAAATGCTTTTTAATAGGGTACTACGGTAACGCGTATTGTACCGTAATCCGGCTATTGTGAACCTACTTGATTTCCCCAAAATGCTTTTTAAAAGGGTACTACGGTACCTCGTATTGTACCGTAATCCGGCTATTGTGAACCTACTTGATTTCCCCAAAATGTTTTTTAAAAGGGTACTACGGTAACGCGTATTGTACCGTAATCCGGCTATTGTGAACCTACTTGATTTCCCCAAAATGCTTTTTAAAAGGGTACTACGGTACCTCGAATTGTACCGTAATCCGGCTATTGTGAACCTACTTGATTTCCCCAAAATGCTTTTTAAAAGGGTACTACGGTACCTCGTATTGTACCGTAATCCGGCTATTGTGAACCTACTTGATTTCCCCAAAATGCTTTTTAAAAGGGTACTACGGTACCTCGAATTGTACCGTAATCCGGCTATTGTGAACCTTCTTGATTTCCCCAAAATGCTTTTTAAAAGGGTACTACGGTACCTCGTATTGTACCGTAATCCGGCTATTGTGAACCTACTTGATTTCCCCAAAATGATTTTTAAAAAAGGTACTACCGTAATTCGTATTGTACCGTAATCCGGCTATTGTGAACCTACTTGATTTCCCCAAAATGCTTTTTAATAGGGTACTACGGTACCTCTTATTGTACCGTAATCCGGCTATTGTGAACCTACTTGATTTCCCCAAAATGCTTTTTAAAAGGGTACTACGATACCTCGTATTGTACCGTAATCCGGCTATTGTGAACCTACTTGATTTCCCCAAAATGCTTTTTAAAAGGGTACTACGATACCTCGTATTGTACCGTAATCCGGCTATTGTGAACCTACTTGATTTCCCCAAAATGCTTTTTAAAAGGGTACTACGATACCTCGTATTGTACCGTAATCCGGCTATTGTGAACCTACTTGATTTCCCCAAAATGATTTTTAAAAAAGGTACTACCGTAATTCGTATTGTACCGTAATCCGGCTATTGAATACCTAATTGATTTCACCAAAATGCTTTTTAATAGGGTACTACGGTAACGCGTATTGTACCGTAATCCGGCTATTGTGAACCTACTTGATTTCCCCAAAATGCTTTTTAAAAGGGTACTACGGTACCTCGTATTGTACCGTAATCCGGCTATTGTGAACCTACTTGATTTCCCCAAAATGCTTTTTAAAAGGGTACTACGGTACCTCGAATTGTACCGTAATCCGGCTATTGTGAACCTACTTGATTTCCCCAAAATGCTTTTTAAAAGGGTACTACGGTACCTCGTATTGTACCGTAATCCGGCTATTGTGAACCTACTTGATTTCCCCAAAATGTTTTTTAAAAGGGTACTACGGTAACGCGTATTGTACCGTAATCCGGCTATTGTGAACCTACTTGATTTCCCCAAAATGCTTTTTAAAAGGGTACTACGATACCTCGTATTGTACCGTAATCCGGCTATTGTGAACCTACTTGATTTCCCCAAAATGCTTTTTAAAAGGGTACTACGATACCTCGTATTGTACCGTAATCCGGCTATTGTGAACCTACTTGATTTCCCCAAAATGATTTTTAAAAAAGGTACTACCGTAATTCGTATTGTACCGTAATCCGGCTATTGAATACCTAATTGATTTCACCAAAATGCTTTTTAATAGGGTACTACGGTAACGCGTATTGTACCGTAATCCGGCTATTGTGAACCTACTTGATTTCCCCAAAATGCTTTTTAAAAGGGTACTACGGTACCTCGTATTGTACCGTAATCCGGCTATTGTGAACCTACTTGATTTCCCCAAAATGCTTTTTAAAAGGGTACTACGATACCTCGTATTGTACCGTAATCCGGCTATTGTGAACCTACTTGATTTCCCCAAAATGCTTTTTAAAAGGGTACTACGATACCTCGTATTGTACCGTAATCCGGCTATTGTGTACCTACTTGATTTCCCCAAAATGATTTTTAAAAAAGGTACTACCGTAATTCGTATTGTACCGTAATCCGGCTCTTGAATACCTAATTGATTTCCCCAAAATGCTTTTTAAAAGGGTACTACGGTACCTCTTATTGTACCGTAATCCGGCTATTGTGAACCTACTTGATTTCCCCAAAATGCTTTTTAATAGGGTACTACGGTAACGCGTATTGTACCGTAATCCGGCTATTGTGAACCTACTTGATTTCCCCAAAATGCTTTTTAAAAGGGTACTACGGTACCTCGTATTGTACCGTAATCCGGCTATTGTGAACCTACTTGATTTCCCCAAAATGTTTTTTAAAAGGGTACTACGGTAACGCGTATTGTACCGTAATCCGGCTATTGTGAACCTACTTGATTTCCCCAAAATGCTTTTTAAAAGGGTACTACGGTACCTCGTATTGTACCGTAATCCGGCTATTGTGAACCTACTTGATTTCCCCAAAATGATTTTTAAAAAAGGTACTACCGTAATTCGTATTGTACCGTAATCCGGCTATTGTGAACCTACTTGATTTCCCCAAAATGCTTTTTAATAGGGTACTACGGTACCTCTTATTGTACCGTAATCCGGCTATTGTGAACCTACTTGATTTCCCCAAAATGCTTTTTAAAAGGGTACTACGATACCTCGTATTGTACCGTAATCCGGCTATTGTGAACCTACTTGATTTCCCCAAAATGCTTTTTAAAAGGGTACTACGATACCTCGTATTGTACCGTAATCCGGCTATTGTGAACCTACTTGATTTCCCCAAAATGCTTTTTAAAAGGGTACTACGATACCTCGTATTGTACCGTAATCCGGCTATTGTGAACCTACTTGATTTCCCCAAAATGCTTTTTAAAAGGGTACTACGATACCTCGTATTGTACCGTAATCCGGCTATTGTGAACCTACTTGATTTCCCCAAAATGATTTTTAAAAAAGGTACTACCGTAATTCGTATTGTACCGTAATCCGGCTATTGAATACCTAATTGATTTCACCAAAATGCTTTTTAATAGGGTACTACGGTAACGCGTATTGTACCGTAATCCGGCTATTGTGAACCTACTTGATTTCCCCAAAATGCTTTTTAAAAGGGTACTACGGTACCTCGTATTGTACCGTAATCCGGCTATTGTGAACCTACTTGATTTCCCCAAAATGCTTTTTAAAAGGGTACTACGGTACCTCGAATTGTACCGTAATCCGGCTATTGTGAACCTACTTGATTTCCCCAAAATGCTTTTTAAAAGGGTACTACGGTACCTCGTATTGTACCGTAATCCGGCTATTGTGAACCTACTTGATTTCCCCAAAATGTTTTTTAAAAGGGTACTACGGTAACGCGTATTGTACCGTAATCCGGCTATTGTGAACCTACTTGATTTCCCCAAAATGCTTTTTAAAAGGGTACTACGATACCTCGTATTGTACCGTAATCCGGCTATTGTGAACCTACTTGATTTCCCCAAAATGCTTTTTAAAAGGGTACTACGATACCTCGTATTGTACCGTAATCCGGCTATTGTGAACCTACTTGATTTCCCCAAAATGATTTTTAAAAAAGGTACTACCGTAATTCGTATTGTACCGTAATCCGGCTATTGAATACCTAATTGATTTCACCAAAATGCTTTTTAATAGGGTACTACGGTAACGCGTATTGTACCGTAATCCGGCTATTGTGAACCTACTTGATTTCCCCAAAATGCTTTTTAAAAGGGTACTACGGTACCTCGTATTGTACCGTAATCCGGCTATTGTGAACCTACTTGATTTCCCCAAAATGCTTTTTAAAAGGGTACTACGATACCTCGTATTGTACCGTAATCCGGCTATTGTGAACCTACTTGATTTCCCCAAAATGCTTTTTAAAAGGGTACTACGATACCTCGTATTGTACCGTAATCCGGCTATTGTGTACCTACTTGATTTCCCCAAAATGATTTTTAAAAAAGGTACTACCGTAATTCGTATTGTACCGTAATCCGGCTCTTGAATACCTAATTGATTTCCCCAAAATGCTTTTTAAAAGGGTACTACGGTACCTCTTATTGTACCGTAATCCGGCTATTGTGAACCTACTTGATTTCCCCAAAATGCTTTTTAATAGGGTACTACGGTAACGCGTATTGTACCGTAATCCGGCTATTGTGAACCTACTTGATTTCCCCAAAATGCTTTTTAAAAGGGTACTACGGTACCTCGTATTGTACCGTAATCCGGCTATTGTGAACCTACTTGATTTCCCCAAAATGTTTTTTAAAAGGGTACTACGGTAACGCGTATTGTACCGTAATCCGGCTATTGTGAACCTACTTGATTTCCCCAAAATGCTTTTTAAAAGGGTACTACGGTACCTCGTATTGTACCGTAATCCGGCTATTGTGAACCTACTTGATTTCCCCAAAATGATTTTTAAAAAAGGTACTACCGTAATTCGTATTGTACCGTAATCCGGCTATTGTGAACCTACTTGATTTCCCCAAAATGCTTTTTAATAGGGTACTACGGTACCTCTTATTGTACCGTAATCCGGCTATTGTGAACCTACTTGATTTCCCCAAAATGCTTTTTAAAAGGGTACTACGATACCTCGTATTGTACCGTAATCCGGCTATTGTGAACCTACTTGATTTCCCCAAAATGCTTTTTAAAAGGGTACTACGATACCTCGTATTGTACCGTAATCCGGCTATTGTGAACCTACTTGATTTCCCCAAAATGCTTTTTAAAAGGGTACTACGATACCTCGTATTGTACCGTAATCCGGCTATTGTGAACCTACTTGATTTCCCCAAAATGATTTTTAAAAAAGGTACTACCGTAATTCGTATTGTACCGTAATCCGGCTATTGAATACCTAATTGATTTCACCAAAATGCTTTTTAATAGGGTACTACGGTAACGCGTATTGTACCGTAATCTGGCTATTGTGAACCTACTTGATTTCCCCAAAATGCTTTTTAAAAGGGTACTACGGTACCTCGTATTGTACCGTAATCCGGCTATTGTGAACCTACTTGATTTCCCCAAAATGTTTTTTAAAAGGGTACTACGGTAACGCGTATTGTACCGTAATCCGGCTATTGTGAACCTACTTGATTTCCCCAAAATGCTTTTTAAAAGGGTACTACGGTACCTCGAATTGTACCGTAATCCGGCTATTGTGAACCTACTTGATTTCCCCAAAATGCTTTTTAAAAGGGTACTACGGTACCTCGTATTGTACCGTAATCCGGCTATTGTGAACCTACTTGATTTCCCCAAAATGCTTTTTAAAAGGGTACTACGGTACCTCGAATTGTACCGTAATCCGGCTATTGAATACCTAATTGATTTCACCAAAATGCTTTTTAATAGGGTACTACGGTAACGCGTATTGTACCGTAATCCGGCTATTGTGAACCTACTTGATTTCCCCAAAATGCTTTTTAAAAGGGTACTACGGTACCTCGTATTGTACCGTAATCCGGCTATTGTGAACCTACTTGATTTCCCCAAAATGATTTTTAAAAAAGGTACTACCGTAATTCGTATTGTACCGTAATCCGGCTATTGTGAACCTACTTGATTTCCCCAAAATGCTTTTTAATAGGGTACTACGGTACCTCTTATTGTACCGTAATCCGGCTATTGTGAACCTACTTGATTTCCCCAAAATGCTTTTTAAAAGGGTACTACGGTACCTCGAATTGTACCGTAATCCGGCTATTGTGAACCTACTTGATTTCCCCAAAATGCTTTTTAAAAGGGTACTACGGTACCTCGTATTGTACCGTAATCCGGCTATTGTGAACCTACTTGATTTCCCCAAAATGCTTTTTAAAAGGGTACTACGGTACCTCGAATTGTACCGTAATCCGGCTATTGTGAACCTACTTGATTTCCCCAAAATGCTTTTTAAAAGGGTACTACGGTACCTCGTATTGTACCGTAATCCGGCTATTGTGAACCTACTTGATTTCCCCAAAATGCTTTTTAAAAGGGTACTACGGTACCTCGAATTGTACCGTAATCCGGCTATTGAATACCTAATTGATTTCACCAAAATGCTTTTTAATAGGGTACTACGGTAACGCGTATTGTACCGTAATCCGGCTATTGTGAACCTACTTGATTTCCCCAAAATGCTTTTTAAAAGGGTACTACGGTACCTCGTATTGTACCGTAATCCGGCTATTGTGAACCTACTTGATTTCCCCAAAATGTTTTTTAAAAGGGTACTACGGTAACGCGTATTGTACCGTAATCCGGCTATTGTGAACCTACTTGATTTCCCCAAAATGCTTTTTAAAAGGGTACTACGGTACCTCGAATTGTACCGTAATCCGGCTATTGTGAACCTACTTGATTTCCCCAAAATGCTTTTTAAAAGGGTACTACGGTACCTCGTATTGTACCGTAATCCGGCTATTGTGAACCTACTTGATTTCCCCAAAATGCTTTTTAAAAGGGTACTACGGTACCTCGAATTGTACCGTAATCCGGCTATTGAATACCTAATTGATTTCACCAAAATGCTTTTTAATAGGGTACTACGGTAACGCGTATTGTACCGTAATCCGGCTATTGTGAACCTACTTGATTTCCCCAAAATGCTTTTTAAAAGGGTACTACGGTACCTCGTATTGTACCGTAATCCGGCTATTGTGAACCTACTTGATTTCCCCAAAATGATTTTTAAAAAAGGTACTACCGTAATTCGTATTGTACCGTAATCCGGCTATTGTGAACCTACTTGATTTCCCCAAAATGCTTTTTAATAGGGTACTACGGTACCTCTTATTGTACCGTAATCCGGCTATTGTGAACCTACTTGATTTCCCCAAAATGCTTTTTAAAAGGGTACTACGATACCTCGTATTGTACCGTAATCCGGCTATTGTGAACCTACTTGATTTCCCCAAAATGCTTTTTAAAAGGGTACTACGATACCTCGTATTGTACCGTAATCCGGCTATTGTGAACCTACTTGATTTCCCCAAAATGCTTTTTAAAAGGGTACTACGATACCTCGTATTGTACCGTAATCCGGCTATTGTGAACCTACTTGATTTCCCCAAAATGATTTTTAAAAAAGGTACTACCGTAATTCGTATTGTACCGTAATCCGGCTATTGAATACCTAATTGATTTCACCAAAATGCTTTTTAATAGGGTACTACGGTAACGCGTATTGTACCGTAATCCGGCTATTGTGAACCTACTTGATTTCCCCAAAATGCTTTTTAAAAGGGTACTACGGTACCTCGTATTGTACCGTAATCCGGCTATTGTGAACCTACTTGATTTCCCCAAAATGCTTTTTAAAAGGGTACTACGGTACCTCGAATTGTACCGTAATCCGGCTATTGTGAACCTACTTGATTTCCCCAAAATGCTTTTTAAAAGGGTACTACGGTACCTCGTATTGTACCGTAATCCGGCTATTGTGAACCTACTTGATTTCCCCAAAATGTTTTTTAAAAGGGTACTACGGTAACGCGTATTGTACCGTAATCCGGCTATTGTGAACCTACTTGATTTCCCCAAAATGCTTTTTAAAAGGGTACTACGGTACCTCGAATTGTACCGTAATCCGGCTATTGTGAACCTACTTGATTTCCCCAAAATGATTTTTAAAAAAGGTACTACCGTAATTCGTATTGTACCGTAATCCGGCTATTATGAACCTACTTGATTTCCCCAAAATGCTTTTTAAAAGGGTACTACGGTAACGCGTATTGTACCGTAATCCGGCTATTGTGAACCTACTTGATTTCCCCAAAATGCTTTTTAAAAGGGTACTACGGTACCTCGAATTGTACCGTAATCCGGCTATTGTGAACCTACTTGATTTCCCCAAAATGATTTTTAAAAAAGGTACTACCGTAATTCGTATTGTACCGTAATCCGGCTATTATGAACCTACTTGATTTCCCCAAAATGCTTTTTAAAAGGGTACTACGGTACCTCTTATTGTACCGTAATCCGGCCATTGTGAACCTACTTGATTTCCCCAAAATGTTTTTTAAAAGGGTACTACGGTAACGCATATTGTACCGTAATCCGGCTATTGTGAACCTACTTGATTTCCCCAAAATGCTTTTTAAAAGGGTACTACGGTACCTCGTATTGTACCGTAATCCGGCTATTGTGAACCTACTTGATTTCCCCAAAATGCTTTTTAAAAGGGTACTACGGTACCTCGTATTGTACCGTAATCCGGCTTTTGTGAACCTACTTGATTTCCCCAAAATGATTTTTAAAAAAGGTACTACCGTAATTCGTATTGTACCGTAATCCGGCTATTGAATACCTAATTGATTTCACCAAAATGCTTTTTAATAGGGTACTACGGTAACGCGTATTGTACCGTAATCCGGCTATTGTGAACCTACTTAATTTCCCCAAAATGCTTTTTAAAAGGGTACTACGGTACCTCGTATTGTACCGTAATCCGGCTATTGTGAACCTACTTGATTTCCCCAAAATGTTTTTTAAAAGGGTACTACGGTAACGCGTATTGTACCGTAATCCGGCTATTGTGAACCTACTTGATTTCCCCAAAATGCTTTTTAAAAGGGTACTACGGTACCTCGAATTGTACCGTAATCCGGCTATTGTGAACCTACTTGATTTCCCCAAAATGATTTTTAAAAAAGGTACTACCGTAATTCGTATTGTACCGTAATCCGGCTATTATGAACCTACTTGATTTCCCCAAAATGCTTTTTAAAAGGGTACTACGGTACCTCTTATTGTACCGTAATCCGGCTATTGTGAACCTACTTGATTTCCCCAAAAAGGTTTTTTAAAAGGGTACTACGGTAACGCGTATTGTACCGTAATCCGGCTATTGTGAACCTACTTGATTTCCACAAAATGCTTTTTAAAAGGGTACTACGGTACCTCGTATTTTACCGTAATCCGGCTTTTGTGAACCTACTTGATTTCCCCAAAATGCTTTTTAAAAGGGTACTACGGTACCTCGTATTTTACCGTAATCCGGCTATTGTGAACCTACTTGATTTCCCCAAAATGCTTTTTAAAAGGGTACTACGGTACCTCGTATTGTACCGTAATCCGGCTATTGTGAACCTACTTGATTTCCCCAAAATGATTTAAAAAAAAGGTACTACCGTAAGTCGTATTGTACCGTAATCCGGCTATTGAATACCTAATTGATTTCCCCAAAATGATTTTTAAAAAAGGTACTACCGTAATTCGTATTGTACCGTAATCCGGCTATTGAATACCTAATTGATTTCACCAAAATGCTTTTTAATAGGGTACTACGGTAACGCGTATTGTACCGTAATCCGGCTATTGTGAACCTACTTAATTTCCCCAAAATGCTTTTTAAAAGGGTACTACGGTACCTCGTATTGTACCGTAATCCGGCTATTGTGAACCTACTTGATTTCCCCAAAATGTTTTTTAAAAGGGTACTACGGTAACGCGTATTGTACCGTAATCCGGCTATTGTGAACCTACTTGATTTCCCCAAAATGCTTTTTAAAAGGGTACTACGGTACCTCGAATTGTACCGTAATCCGGCTATTGTGAACCTACTTGATTTCCCCAAAATGATTTTTAAAAAAGGTACTACCGTAATTCGTATTGTACCGTAATCCGGCTATTATGAACCTACTTGATTTCCCCAAAATGCTTTTTAAAAGGGTACTACGGTACCTCTTATTGTACCGTAATCCGGCTATTGTGAACCTACTTGATTTCCCCAAAAAGGTTTTTTAAAAGGGTACTACGGTAACGCGTATTGTACCGTAATCCGGCTATTGTGAACCTACTTGATTTCCACAAAATGCTTTTTAAAAGGGTACTACGGTACCTCGTATTTTACCGTAATCCGGCTTTTGTGAACCTACTTGATTTCCCCAAAATGCTTTTTAAAAGGGTACTACGGTACCTCGTATTTTACCGTAATCCGGCTATTGTGAACCTACTTGATTTCCCCAAAATGCTTTTTAAAAGGGTACTACGGTACCTCGTATTGTACCGTAATCCGGCTATTGTGAACCTACTTGATTTCTCCAAAATGCTTTTTAAAAGGGTACTACGGTACCTCGTATTGTACCGTAATCCGGCTATTGTGAACCTACTTGATTTCCCCAAAATGATTTTAAAAAAAGGTACTACCGTAAGTCGTATTGTACCGTAATCCGGCTATTGAATACCTAATTGATTTCACCAAAATGCTTTTTAATAGGGTACTACGGTAACGCGTATTGTACCGTAATCCGGCTATTGTGAACCTACTTGATTTCCCCAAAATGCTTTTTAAAAGGGTACTACGGTACCTCGTATTGTACCGTAATCCGGCTATTGTGAACCTACTTGATTTCCCCAAAATGTTTTTTAAAAGGGTACTACGGTAACGCGTATTGTACCGTAATCCGGCTATTGTGAACCTACTTGATTTCCCCAAAATGCTTTTTAAAAGGGTACTACGGTACCTCGTATTGTACCGTAATCCGGCTATTGTGAACCTACTTGATTTCCCCAAAATGCTTTTTAAAAGGGTACTACGGTACCTCTTATTGTACCGTAATCCGGCTATTGTGAACCTACTTGATTTCCCCAAAATGTTTTTTAAAAGGGTACTACGGTAACGCGTATTGTACCGTAATCCGGCTATTGTGAACCTACTTGATTTCCCCAAAATGCTTTTTAAAAGGGTACTACGGTACCTCGTATTGTACCGTAATCCGGCTATTGTGAACCTACTTGATTTCCCCAAAATGCTTTTTAAAAGGGTACTACGGTACCTCGTATTGTACCGTAATCCGGCTATTGTGAACCTACTTGATTTCCCCAAAATGCTTTTTAAAAGGGTACTACGGTACCTCGTATTGTACCGTAATCCGGCTTTTGTGAACCTACTTGATTTCCCCAAAATGCTTTTTAAAAGGGTACTACGGTACCTCGTATTGTACCGTAATCCGGCTATTGTGAACCTACTTGATTTCCCCAAAATGCTTTTTAAAAGGGTACTACGGTACCTCGTATTGTACCGTAATCCGGCTATTGTGAACCTACTTGATTTCCCCAAAATGCTTTTTAAAAGGGTACTACGGTACCTCGAATTGTACCGTAATCCGGCTATTGTGAACCTACTTGATTTCCCCAAAATGCTTTTTAAAAGGGTACTACGGTACCTCGTATTGTACCGTAATCCGGCTATTGTGAACCTACTTGATTTCCCCAAAATGTTTTTTAAAAGGGTACTACGGTAACGCGTATTGTACCGTAATCCGGCTATTGTGAACCTACTTGATTTCCCCAAAATGCTTTTTAAAAGGGTACTACGGTACCTCGTATTGTACCGTAATCCGGCTATTGTGAACCTACTTGATTTCTCCAAAATGCTTTTTAAAAGGGTACTACGGTACCTCGTATTGTACCGTAATCCGGCTATTGTGAACCTACTTGATTTCCCCAAAATGATTTTAAAAAAAGGTACTACCGTAAGTCGTATTGTACCGTAATCCGGCTATTGAATACCTAATTGATTTCACCAAAATGCTTTTTAATAGGGTACTACGGTAACGCGTATTGTACCGTAATCCGGCTATTGTGAACCTACTTGATTTCCCCAAAATGCTTTTTAAAAGGGTACTACGGTACCTCGTATTGTACCGTAATCCGGCTATTGTGAACCTACTTGATTTCCCCAAAATGTTTTTTAAAAGGGTACTACGGTAACGCGTATTGTACCGTAATCCGGCTATTGTGAACCTACTTGATTTCCCCAAAATGCTTTTTAAAAGGGTACTACGGTACCTCGTATTGTACCGTAATCCGGCTATTGTGAACCTACTTGATTTCCCCAAAATGCTTTTTAAAAGGGTACTACGGTACCTCTTATTGTACCGTAATCCGGCTATTGTGAACCTACTTGATTTCCCCAAAATGTTTTTTAAAAGGGTACTACGGTAACGCGTATTGTACCGTAATCCGGCTATTGTGAACCTACTTGATTTCCCCAAAATGCTTTTTAAAAGGGTACTACGGTACCTCGTATTGTACCGTAATCCGGCTATTGTGAACCTACTTGATTTCCCCAAAATGCTTTTTAAAAGGGTACTACGGTACCTCGTATTGTACCGTAATCCGGCTATTGTGAACCTACTTGATTTCCCCAAAATGCTTTTTAAAAGGGTACTACGGTACCTCGTATTGTACCGTAATCCGGCTTTTGTGAACCTACTTGATTTCCCCAAAATGCTTTTTAAAAGGGTACTACGGTACCTCGTATTGTACCGTAATCCGGCTATTGTGAACCTACTTGATTTCCCCAAAATGCTTTTTAAAAGGGTACTACGGTACCTCGTATTGTACCGTAATCCGGCTATTGTGAACCTACTTGATTTCCCCAAAATGCTTTTTAAAAGGGTACTACGGTACCTCGAATTGTACCGTAATCCGGCTATTGTGAACCTACTTGATTTCCCCAAAATGCTTTTTAAAAGGGTACTACGGTACCTCGTATTGTACCGTAATCCGGCTATTGTGAACCTACTTGATTTCCCCAAAATGTTTTTTAAAAGGGTACTACGGTAACGCGTATTGTACCGTAATCCGGCTATTGTGAACCTACTTGATTTCCCCAAAATGCTTTTTAAAAGGGTACTACGGTACCTCGAATTGTACCGTAATCCGGCTATTGTGAACCTACTTGATTTCCCCAAAATGATTTTTAAAAAAGGTACTACCGTAATTCGTATTGTACCGTAATCCGGCTATTATGAACCTACTTGATTTCCCCAAAATGCTTTTTAAAAGGGTACTACGGTACCTCGAATTGTACCGTAATCCGGCTATTGTGAACCTACTTGATTTCCCCAAAATGATTTTTAAAAAAGGTACTACCGTAATTCGTATTGTACCGTAATCCGGCTATTATGAACCTACTTGATTTCCCCAAAATGCTTTTTAAAAGGGTACTACGGTACCTCGTATTGTACCGTAATCCGGCTATTGTGAACCTACTTGATTTCCCCAAAATGATTTTTAAAAAAGGTACTACCGTAATTCGTATTGTACCGTAATCCGGCTATTATGAACCTACTTGATTTCCCCAAAATGCTTTTTAAAAGGGTACTACGGTACCTCGTATTGTACCGTAATCCGGCTTTTGTGAACCTACTTGATTTCCCCAAAATGCTTTTTAAAAGGGTACTACGGTACCTCGTATTGTACCGTAATCCGGCTATTGTGAACCTACTTGATTTCCCCAAAATGCTTTTTAAAAGGGTACTACGGTACCTCGTATTGTACCGTAATCCGGCTATTGTGAACCTACTTGATTTCCCCAAAATGCTTTTTAAAAGGGTACTACGGTACCTCGAATTGTACCGTAATCCGGCTATTGTGAACCTACTTGATTTCCCCAAAATGCTTTTTAAAAGGGTACTACGGTACCTCGTATTGTACCGTAATCCGGCTATTGTGAACCTACTTGATTTCCCCAAAATGTTTTTTAAAAGGGTACTACGGTAACGCGTATTGTACCGTAATCCGGCTATTGTGAACCTACTTGATTTCCCCAAAATGCTTTTTAAAAGGGTACTACGGTACCTCGAATTGTACCGTAATCCGGCTATTGTGAACCTACTTGATTTCCCCAAAATGATTTTTAAAAAAGGTACTACCGTAATTCGTATTGTACCGTAATCCGGCTATTATGAACCTACTTGATTTCCCCAAAATGCTTTTTAAAAGGGTACTACGGTACCTCTTATTGTACCGTAATCCGGCCATTGTGAACCTACTTGATTTCCCCAAAATGTTTTTTAAAAGGGTACTACGGTAACGCGTATTGTACCGTAATCCGGCTATTGTGAACCTACTTGATTTCCCCAAAATGCTTTTTAAAAGGGTACTACGGTACCTCGTATTGTACCGTAATCCGGCTATTGTGAACCTACTTGATTTCCCCAAAATGTTTTTTAAAAGGGTACTACGGTAACGCGTATTGTACCGTAATCCGGCTTTTGTGAACCTACTTGATTTCCCCAAAATGATTTTTAAAAAAGGTACTACCGTAATTCGTATTGTACCGTAATCCGGCTATTGAATACCTAATTGATTTCACCAAAATGCTTTTTAATAGGGTACTACGGTAACGCGTATTGTACCGTAATCCGGCCATTGTGAACCTACTTGATTTCCCCAAAATGTTTTTTAAAAGGGTACTACGGTAACGCGTATTGTACCGTAATCCGGCTATTGTGAACCTACTTGATTTCCCCAAAATGTTTTTTAAAAGGGTACTACGGTAACGCGTATTGTACCGTAATCCGGCTTTTGTGAACCTACTTGATTTCCCCAAAATGATTTTTAAAAAAGGTACTACCGTAATTCGTATTGTACCGTAATCCGGCTATTGAATACCTAATTGATTTCACCAAAATGCTTTTTAAAAGGGTACTACGGTACCTCGAATTGTACCGTAATCCGGCCATTGTGAACCTACTTGATTTCCCCAAAATGTTTTTTAAAAGGGTACTACGGTAACGCGTATTGTACCGTAATCCGGCTATTGTGAACCTACTTGATTTCCCCAAAATGCTTTTTAAAAGGGTACTACGGTACCTCGTATTGTACCGTAATCCGGCTATTGTGAACCTACTTGATTTCCCCAAAATGCTTTTTAAAAGGGTACTACGGTACCTCGTATTGTACCGTAATCCGGCTTTTGTGAACCTACTTGATTTCCCCAAAATGATTTTTAAAAAAGGTACTACCGTAATTCGTATTGTACCGTAATCCGGCTATTGAATACCTAATTGATTTCACCAAAATGCTTTTTAATAGGGTACTACGGTAACGCGTATTGTACCGTAATCCGGCTATTGTGAACCTACTTAATTTCCCCAAAATGCTTTTTAAAAGGGTACTACGGTACCTCGTATTGTACCGTAATCCGGCTATTGTGAACCTACTTGATTTCCCCAAAATGTTTTTTAAAAGGGTACTACGGTAACGCGTATTGTACCGTAATCCGGCTATTGTGAACCTACTTGATTTCCCCAAAATGCTTTTTAAAAGGGTACTACGGTACCTCGAATTGTACCGTAATCCGGCTATTGTGAACCTACTTGATTTCCCCAAAATGATTTTTAAAAAAGGTACTACCGTAATTCGTATTGTACCGTAATCCGGCTATTATGAACCTACTTGATTTCCCCAAAATGCTTTTTAAAAGGGTACTACGGTACCTCTTATTGTACCGTAATCCGGCTATTGTGAACCTACTTGATTTCCCCAAAAAGGTTTTTTAAAAGGGTACTACGGTAACGCGTATTGTACCGTAATCCGGCTATTGTGAACCTACTTGATTTCCACAAAATGCTTTTTAAAAGGGTACTACGGTACCTCGTATTTTACCGTAATCCGGCTTTTGTGAACCTACTTGATTTCCCCAAAATGCTTTTTAAAAGGGTACTACGGTACCTCGTATTTTACCGTAATCCGGCTATTGTGAACCTACTTGATTTCCCCAAAATGCTTTTTAAAAGGGTACTACGGTACCTCGTATTGTACCGTAATCCGGCTATTGTGAACCTACTTGATTTCTCCAAAATGCTTTTTAAAAGGGTACTACGGTACCTCGTATTGTACCGTAATCCGGCTATTGTGAACCTACTTGATTTCCCCAAAATGCTTTTTTAAAGTGTACTACGGTACCTCGTATTGTACCGTAATCCGGCTATTGTGAACCTACTTGATTTCTCCAAAATGCTTTTTAAAAGGGTACTACGGTACCTCGTATTGTACCGTAATCCGGCTATTGTGAACCTACTTGATTTCTCCAAAATGCTTTTTAAAAGGGTACTACGGTACCTCGTATTGTACCGTAATCCGGCTATTGTGAACCTACTTGATTTCCCCAAAATGATTTTAAAAAAAGGTACTACCGTAAGTCGTATTGTACCGTAATCCGGCTATTGAATACCTAATTGATTTCACCAAAATGCTTTTTAATAGGGTACTACGGTAACGCGTATTGTACCGTAATCCGGCTATTGTGAACCTACTTGATTTCCCCAAAATGCTTTTTAAAAGGGTACTACGGTACCTCGTATTGTACCGTAATCCGGCTATTGTGAACCTACTTGATTTCCCCAAAATGTTTTTTAAAAGGGTACTACGGTAACGCGTATTGTACCGTAATCCGGCTATTGTGAACCTACTTGATTTCCCCAAAATGCTTTTTAAAAGGGTACTACGGTACCTCGTATTGTACCGTAATCCGGCTATTGTGAACCTACTTGATTTCCCCAAAATGCTTTTTAAAAGGGTACTACGGTACCTCTTATTGTACCGTAATCCGGCTATTGTGAACCTACTTGATTTCCCCAAAATGTTTTTTAAAAGGGTACTACGGTAACGCGTATTGTACCGTAATCCGGCTATTGTGAACCTACTTGATTTCCCCAAAATGCTTTTTAAAAGGGTACTACGGTACCTCGTATTGTACCGTAATCCGGCTATTGTGAACCTACTTGATTTCCCCAAAATGTTTTTTAAAAGGGTACTACGGTAACGCGTATTGTACCGTAATCCGGCTATTGTGAACCTACTTGATTTCCCCAAAATGCTTTTTAAAAGGGTACTACGGTACCTCGTATTGTACCGTAATCCGGCTATTGTGAACCTACTTGATTTCCCCAAAATGCTTTTTAAAAGGGTACTACGGTACCTCGTATTGTACCGTAATCCGGCTTTTGTGAACCTACTTGATTTCCCCAAAATGCTTTTTAAAAGGGTACTACGGTACCTCGTATTGTACCGTAATCCGGCTATTGTGAACCTACTTGATTTCCCCAAAATGATTTTAAAAAAAGGTACTACCGTAATTCGTATTGTACCGTAATCCGGCTATTGAATACCTAATTGATTTCACCAAAATGCTTTTTAATAGGGTACTACGGTAACGCGTATTGTACCGTAATCCGGCTATTGTGAACCTACTTGATTTCCCCAAAATGCTTTTTAAAAGGGTACTACGGTACCTCGTATTGTACCGTAATCCGGCTATTGAGAACCTACTTGATTTCCCCAAAATGATTTTAAAAAAAGGTACTACGGTAATTCATATTGTACCGTAATCCGGCTATTGAATACCTACTTGATTTCACCAAAATGCTTTTTAATAGGGTACTACGGTAACGCGTATTGTACCGTAATCCGGCTATTGTGAACCTACTTGATTTCCCCAAAATGCTTTTTAAAAGGGTACTACGGTACCTCGTATTGTACCGTAATCTGGCTATTGTGAACCTACTTGATTTCCCCAAAATGCTTTTTAAAAGGGTACTACGGTACCTCGAATTGTACCGTAATCCGGCTATTGTGAACCTACTTGATTTCCCCAAAATGATTTTTAAAAAAGGTACTACCGTAATTCGTATTGTACCGTAATCCGGCTATTGAATACCTAATTGATTTCACCAAAATGCTTTTTAATAGGGTACTACGGTAACGCGTATTGTACCGTAATCCGGCTATTGTGAACCTACTTGATTTCCCCAAAATGCTTTTTAAAAGGGTACTACGGTACCTCGTATTGTACCGTAATCCGGCTATTGTGAACCTACTTGATTTCCCCAAAATGTTTTTTAAAAGGGTACTACGGTAACGCGTATTGTACCGTAATCCGGCTATTGTGAACCTACTTGATTTCCCCAAAATGCTTTTTAAAAGGGTACTACGGTACCTCGTATTGTACCGTAATCCGGCTATTGTGAACCTACTTGATTTCCCCAAAATGCTTTTTAAAAGGGTACTACGGTACCTCGTATTGTACCGTAATCCGGCTATTGTGAACCTACTTGATTTCCCCAAAATGATTTTAAAAAAAGGTACTACCGTAATTCGTATTGTACCGTAATCCGGCTATTGAATACCTAATTGATTTCACCAAAATGCTTTTTAATAGGGTACTACGGTAACGCGTATTGTACCGTAATCCGGCTATTGTGAACCTACTTGATTTCCCCAAAATGCTTTTTAAAAGGGTACTACGGTACCTCGTATTGTACCGTAATCCGGCTATTGTGAACCTACTTGATTTCCCCAAAAATGTTTTTTAAAAGGGTACTACGGTAACGCGTATTGTACCGTAATCCGGCTATTGTGAACCTACTTGATTTCCCCAAAATTCTTTTTAAAAGGGTACTACGGTACCTCGTATTGTACCGTAATCCGGCTATTGTGAACCTACTTGATTTCCCCAAAATGCTTTTTAAAAGGGTACTACGGTACCTCGAATTGTACCGTAATCCGGCTATTGTGAACCTACTTGATTTCCCCAAAATGCTTTTTAAAAGGGTACTACGGTACCTCGTATTGTACCGTAATCCGGCAATTGTGAACCTACTTGATTTCCCCAAAATGCTTTTTAAAAGGGTACTACGGTACCTCGTATTGTACCGTAATCCGGCTATTGTGAACCTACTTGATTTCCCCAAAATGCTTTTTAAAAGGGTACTACGATACCTCGTATTGTACCGTAATCCGGCTATTGTGAACCTACTTGATTTCTCCAAAATGCTTTTTAAAAGGGTACTACGGTACCTCGTATTTTACCGTAATCCGGCTATTGTGAACCTACTTGATTTCCCCAAAATGATTTTTAAAAAAAGGTAGTACGGTAATTCGTATTGTACCGTAATCCGGCTATTGTGAACCTACTTGATTTCCCCAAAATGCTTTTTAAAAGGGTACTACGGTACCTCGTATTGTACCGTAATCCGGCTTTTGTGAACCTACTTGATTTCCCCAAAATGCTTTTTAAAAGGGTACTACGGTACCTCGTATTGTACCGTAATCCGGCTATTGTGAACCTACTTGATTTCCCCAAAATGCTTTTTAAAAGGGTACTACGATACCTCGTATTGTACCGTAATCCGGCTATTGTGAACCTACTTGATTTTCCCAAAATGCTTTTTAAAAGGGTACTACGGTACCTCGTATTTTACCGTAATCCGGCTATTGTGAACCTACTTGATTTCTCCAAAATGCTTTTTAAAAGGGTACTACGGTACCTCGTATTTTACCGTAATCCGGCTATTGTGAACCTACTTGATTTCCCCAAAATGATTTTTAAAAAAAGGTAGTACGGTAATTCGTATTGTACCGTAATCCGGCTATTGTGAACCTACTTGATTTCCCCAAAATGCTTTTTAAAAGGGTACTACGGTACCTCGTATTGTACCGTAATCCGGCTTTTGTGAACCTACTTGATTTCCCCAAAATGCTTTTTAAAAGGGTACTACGGTACCTCGTATTGTACCGTAATCCGGCTATTGTGAACCTACTTGATTTCCCCAAAATGATTTTTAAAAAAGGTACTACGGTAATTCGTATTGTACCGTAATCCGGCTATTGTGAACCTACTTGATTTCTCCAAAATGCTTTTTAAAAGGGTACTACGGTACCTCGTATTGTACCGTAATCCGGCTATTGTGAACCTACTTGATTTCCCCAAAATGATTTTTAAAAAAGGTACTACGGTAATTCATATTGTACCGTAATCCGGCTATTGAATACCTAATTGATTTCACCAAAATGCTTTTTAATAGGGTACTACGGTAACGCGTATTGTACCGTAATCCGGCTATTGTGAACCTACTTGATTTCCCCAAAATGCTTTTTAAAAGGGTACTACGGTACCTCGTATTGTACCGTAATCCGGCTATTGTGAACCTACTTGATTTCCCCAAAATGTTTTTTAAAAGGGTACTACGGTAACGCGTATTGTACCGTAATCCGGCTATTGTGAACCTACTTGATTTCTCCAAAATGCTTTTTAAAAGGGTACTACGGTACCTCGTATTGTACCGTAATCCGGCTATTGTGAACCTACTTGATTTTCCCAAAATGCTTTTTAAACGGTACTACGGAAACGCGTATTGTACCGTAATCCGGCAATTGTGAACCTACTTGATTTCCCCAAAATGCTTTTTAAAAGGGTACTACGGTACCTCGTATTGTACCGTAATCCGGCTATTGTGAACCTACTTGATTTCCCCAAAATGCTTTTTAAAAGGGTACTACGGTACCTCGTATTGTACCGTAATCCGGCTATTGAGAACCTACTTGATTTCCCCAAAATGATTTTAAAAAAAGGTACTACCGTAATTCGTATTGTACCGTAATCCGGCTATTGAATACCTAATTGATTTCACCAAAATGCTTTTTAATAGGGTACTACGGTAACGCGTATTGTACCGTAATCCGGCTATTGTGAAGCTACTTGATTTCCCCAAAATGCTTTTTAAAAGGGTACTACGGTACCTCGTATTGTACCGTAATCCGGCTATTGTGAACCTACTTGATTTCCCCAAAATGTTTTTTAAAAGGGTACTACGGTAACGCGTATTGTTCCGTAATCCGGCTATTGTGAACCTACTTGATTTCCCCAAAATGCTTTTTAAAAGGGTACTACGGTACCTCGTATTGTACCGTAATCCGGCTATTGTGAACCTACTTGATTTCCCCAAAATGATTTTTAAAAAAGGTACTACCGTAATTCGTATTGTACCGTAATCCGGCTATTGTGAACCTACTTGATTTCCCCAAAATGCTTTTTAAAAGGGTACTACGGTACCTCTTATTGTACCGTAATCCGGCTATTGTGAACCTACTTGTTTTCCCCAAAATGTTTTTTAAAAGGGTACTACGGTAACGCGTATTGTACCGTAATCCGGCTATTGTGAACCTACTTGATTTCCCCAAAATGCTTTTTAAAAGGGTACTACGGTACCTCGTATTGTACCGTAATCCGGCTATTGTGAACCTACTTGATTTCCCCAAAATGATTTTTAAAAAAGGTACTACGGTAATTCGTATTGTACCGTAATCCGGCTATTGTGAACCTACTTGATTTCCCCAAAATGCTTTTTAAAAGGGTACTACGGTACCTCGTATTGTACCGTAATCCGGCTTTTGTGAACCTACTTGATTTCTCCAAAATGCTTTTTAAAAGGGTACTACGGTACCTCGTATTTTACCGTAATCCGGCTATTGTGAACCTACTTGATTTCTCCAAAATGCTTTTTAAAAGGGTACTACGGTACCTCGTATTGTACCGTAATCCGGCTAATGTGAACCTACTTGATTTTCCCAAAATGCTTTTTAAACGGTACTACGGAAACGCGTATTGTACCGTAATCCGGCAATTGTGAACCTACTTGATTTTCCCAAAATGCTTTTTAAAAGGGTACTACGGTACCTCGTATTGTACCGTAATCCGGCTATTGTGAACCTACTTGATTTCCCCAAAATGCTTTTTAAAAGGGTACTACGGTACCTCGTATTGTACCGTAATCCGGCTATTGTGAACCTACTTGATTTCCCCAAAATGATTTAAAAAAAAGGTACTACCGTAATTCGTATTGTACCGTAATCCGGCTATTGAATACCTAATTGATTTCACCAAAATGCTTTTTAATAGGGTACTACGGTAACGCGTATTGTACCGTAATCCGGCTATTGTGAACCTACTTGATTTCCCCAAAATGCTTTTTAAAAGGGTACTACGGTACCTCGTATTGTACTGTAATCCGGCTATTGTGAACCTACTTGATTTCCCCAAAATGTTTTTTAAAAGGGTACTACGGTAACGCGTATTGTACCGTAATCCGGCTATTGTGAACCTACTTGATTTCCCCAAAATGCTTTTTAAAAGGGTACTACGGTACCTCGTATTGTACCGTAATCCGGCTATTGTGAACCTACTTGATTTCCCCCAAATGCTTTTTAAAAGGGTACTACGGTACCTCGTATTGTACCGTAATCCGGCTATTGTGAAACTACTTGATTTCCCCAAAATGCTTTTTAAAAGGGTACTACGGTACCTCGTATTGTACCGTAATCAGGCTATTGTGAACCTACTTGATTTCCCCAAAATGATTTAAAAAAAAGGTACTACGGTATTTCGTATTGTACCGTAATCCGGCTATTGTGAACCTACTTGATTTCCCCAAAATGTTTTTTAAAAGGGTACTACGGTAACGCGTATTGTACCGTAATCCGGCTATTGTGAACCTACTTGATTTCCCCAAAATGCTTTTTAAAAGGGTACTACGGTACCTCGAATTGTACCGTAATCCGGCCATTGTGAACCTACTTGATTTCCCCAAAATGTTTTTTAAAAGGGTACTACGGTAACGCGTATTGTACCGTAATCCGGCTATTGTGAACCTACTTGATTTCCCCAAAATGCTTTTTAAAAGGGTACTACGGTACCTCGTATTGTACCGTAATCCGGCTATTGTGAACCTACTTGATTTCCCCAAAATGCTTTTTAAAAGGGTACTACGGTACTTCGTATTGTACCGTAATCCGGCTTTTGTGAACCTACTTGATTTCCCCAAAATGATTTTTAAAAAAGGTACTACCGTAATTCGTATTGTACCGTAATCCGGCTATTGAATACCTAATTGATTTCACCAAAATGCTTTTTAATAGGGTACTACGGTAACGCGTATTGTACCGTAATCCGGCTATTGTGAACCTACTTAATTTCCCCAAAATGCTTTTTAAAAGGGTACTACGGTACCTCGTATTGTACCGTAATCCGGCTATTGTGAACCTACTTGATTTCCCCAAAATGTTTTTTAAAAGGGTACTACGGTAACGCGTATTGTACCGTAATCCGGCTATTGTGAACCTACTTGATTTCCCCAAAATGCTTTTTAAAAGGGTACTACGGTACCTCGAATTGTACCGTAATCCGGCTATTGTGAACCTACTTGATTTCCCCAAAATGATTTTTAAAAAAGGTACTACCGTAATTCGTATTGTACCGTAATCCGGCTATTATGAACCTACTTGATTTCCCCAAAATGCTTTTTAAAAGGGTACTACGGTACCTCTTATTGTACCGTAATCCGGCTATTGTGAACCTACTTGATTTCCCCAAAAAGGTTTTTTAAAAGGGTACTACGGTAACGCGTATTGTACCGTAATCCGGCTATTGTGAACCTACTTGATTTCCACAAAATGCTTTTTAAAAGGGTACTACGGTACCTCGTATTTTACCGTAATCCGGCTTTTGTGAACCTACTTGATTTCCCCAAAATGCTTTTTAAAAGGGTACTACGGTACCTCGTATTTTACCGTAATCCGGCTATTGTGAACCTACTTGATTTCCCCAAAATGCTTTTTAAAAGGGTACTACGGTACCTCGTATTGTACCGTAATCCGGCTATTGTGAACCTACTTGATTTCCCCAAAATGATTTTAAAAAAAGGTACTACCGTAAGTCGTATTGTACCGTAATCCGGCTATTGAATACCTAATTGATTTCACCAAAATGCTTTTTAATAGGGTACTACGGTAACGCGTATTGTACCGTAATCCGGCTATTGTGAACCTACTTGATTTCCCCAAAATGCTTTTTAAAAGGGTACTACGGTACCTCGTATTGTACCGTAATCCGGCTATTGTGAACCTACTTGATTTCCCCAAAATGCTTTTTAAAAGGGCACTACGGTACCTCTTATTGTACCGTAATCCGGCTATTGTGAACCTACTTGATTTCCCCAAAATGTTTTTTAAAAGGGTACTACGGTAACGCGTATTGTACCGTAATCCGGCTATTGTGAACCTACTTGATTTCCCCAAAATGTTTTTTAAAAGGGTACTACGGTAACGCGTATTGTACCGTAATCCGGCTATTGTGAACCTACTTGATTTCCCCAAAATGCTTTTTAAAAGGGTACTACGGTACCTCGTATTGTACCGTAATCCGGCTATTGTGAACCTACTTGATTTCCCCAAAATGCTTATTAAAAGGGTACTACGGTACCTCTTATTGTACCGTAATCCGGCTATTGTGAACCTACTTGATTTCCCCAAAATGTTTTTTAAAAGGGTACTACGGTAACGCGTATTGTACCGTAATCCGGCTATTGTGAACCTACTTGATTTCCCCAAAATGCTTTTTAAAAGGGTACTACGGTACCTCGTATTGTACCGTAATCCGGCTATTGTGAACCTACTTGATTTCCCCAAAATGTTTTTTAAAAGGGTACTACGGTAACGCGTATTGTACCGTAATCCGGCTATTGTGAACCTACTTGATTTCCCCAAAATGCTTTTTAAAAGGGTACTACGGTACCTCGTATTGTACCGTAATCCGGCTATTGTGAACCTACTTGATTTCCCCAAAATGCTTTTTAAAAGGGTACTACGGTACCTCGTATTGTACCGTAATCCGGCTTTTGTGAACCTACTTGATTTCCCCAAAATGCTTTTTAAAAGGGTACTACGGTACCTCGTATTGTACCGTAATCCGGCTATTGTGAACCTACTTGATTTCCCCAAAATGATTTTAAAAAAAGGTACTACCGTAATTCGTATTGTACCGTAATCCGGCTATTGAATACCTAATTGATTTCACCAAAATGCTTTTTAATAGGGTACTACGGTAACGCGTATTGTACCGTAATCCGGCTATTGTGAACCTACTTGATTTCCCCAAAATGCTTTTTAAAAGGGTACTACGGTACCTCGTATTGTACCGTAATCCGGCTATTGTGAACCTACTTGATTTCCCCAAAATGATTTTAAAAAAAGGTACTACGGTAATTCATATTGTACCGTAATCCGGCTATTGAATACCTACTTGATTTCACCAAAATGCTTTTTAATAGGGTACTACGGTAACGCGTATTGTACCGTAATCCGGCTATTGTGAACCTACTTGATTTCCCCAAAATGCTTTTTAAAAGGGTACTACGGTACCTCGTATTGTACCGTAATCTGGCTATTGTGAACCTACTTGATTTCCCCAAAATGCTTTTTAAAAGGGTACTACGGTACCTCGAATTGTACCGTAATCCGGCTATTGTGAACCTACTTGATTTCCCCAAAATGATTTTTAAAAAAGGTACTACCGTAATTCGTATTGTACCGTAATCCGGCTATTGAATACCTAATTGATTTCACCAAAATGCTTTTTAATAGGGTACTACGGTAACGCGTATTGTACCGTAATCCGGCTATTGTGAACCTACTTGATTTCCCCAAAATGCTTTTTAAAAGGGTACTACGGTACCTCGTATTGTACCGTAATCCGGCTATTGTGAACCTACTTGATTTCCCCAAAATGTTTTTTAAAAGGGTACTACGGTAACGCGTATTGTACCGTAATCCGGCTATTGTGAACCTACTTGATTTCCCCAAAATGCTTTTTAAAAGGGTACTACGGTACCTCGTATTGTACCGTAATCCGGCTATTGTGAACCTACTTGATTTCCCCAAAATGCTTTTTAAAAGGGTACTACGGTACCTCGTATTGTACCGTAATCCGGCTATTGTGAACCTACTTGATTTCCCCAAAATGATTTTAAAAAAAGGTACTACCGTAATTCGTATTGTACCGTAATCCGGCTATTGAATACCTAATTGATTTCACCAAAATGCTTTTTAATAGGGTACTACGGTAACGCGTATTGTACCGTAATCCGGCTATTGTGAACCTACTTGATTTCCCCAAAATGCTTTTTAAAAGGGTACTACGGTACCTCGTATTGTACCGTAATCCGGCTATTGTGAACCTACTTGATTTCCCCAAAATGTTTTTTAAAAGGGTACTACGGTACCTCGTATTGTACCGTAATCCGGCTATTGTGAACCTACTTGATTTCCCCAAAATGTTTTTTAAAAGGGTACTACGGTAACGCGTATTGTACCGTAATCCGGCTATTGTGAACCTACTTGATTTCCCCAAAATGATTTTAAAAAAAGGTACTACGGTAATTCATATTGTACCGTAATCCGGCTATTGAATACCTACTTGATTTCACCAAAATGCTTTTTAATAGGGTACTACGGTAACGCGTATTGTACCGTAATCCGGCTATTGTGAACCTACTTGATTTCCCCAAAATGCTTTTTAAAAGGGTACTACGGTACCTCGTATTGTACCGTAATCTGGCTATTGTGAACCTACTTGATTTCCCCAAAATGCTTTTTAAAAGGGTACTACGGTACCTCGTATTGTACCGTAATCCGGCTATTGTGAACCTACTTGATTTCCCCCAAATGCTTTTTAAAAGGGTACTACGGTACCTCGTATTGTACCGTAATCTGGCTATTGTGAACCTACTTGATTTCCCCAAAATGCTTTTTAAAAGGGTACTACGGTACCTCGTATTGTACCGTAATCTGGCTATTGTGAACCTACTTGATTTCCCCAAAATGCTTTTTAAAAGGGTACTACGGTACCTCGTATTGTACCGTAATCCGGCTATTGTGAACCTACTTGATTTCCCCAAAATGCTTTTTAAAAGGGTACTACGGTACCTCGTATTGTACCGTAATCTGGCTATTGTGAACCTACTTGATTTCCCCAAAATGCTTTTTAAAAGGGTACTACGGTACCTCGAATTGTACCGTAATCCGGCTATTGTGAACCTACTTGATTTCCCCAAAATGATTTTTAAAAAAGGTACTACCGTAATTCGTATTGTACCGTAATCCGGCTATTGAATACCTAATTGATTTCACCAAAATGCTTTTTAATAGGGTACTACGGTAACGCGTATTGTACCGTAATCCGGCTATTGTGAACCTACTTGATTTCCCCAAAATGCTTTTTAAAAGGGTACTACGGTACCTCGTATTGTACCGTAATCCGGCTATTGTGAACCTACTTGATTTCCCCAAAATGATTTTTAAAAAAGGTACTACCGTAATTCGTATTGTACCGTAATCCGGCTATTGAATACCTAATTGATTTCACCAAAATGCTTTTTAATAGGGTACTACGGTAACGCGTATTGTACCGTAATCCGGCTATTGTGAACCTACTTGATTTCCCCAAAATGCTTTTTAAAAGGGTACTACGGTACCTCGTATTGTACCGTAATCCGGCTATTGTGAACCTACTTGATTTCCCCAAAATGTTTTTTAAAAGGGTACTACGGTACCTCGTATTGTACCGTAATCCGGCTATTGTGAACCTACTTGATTTCCCCAAAATGTTTTTTAAAAGGGTACTACGGTAACGCGTATTGTACCGTAATCCGGCTATTGTGAACCTACTTGATTTCCCCAAAATGATTTTAAAAAAAGGTACTACGGTAATTCATATTGTACCGTAATCCGGCTATTGAATACCTACTTGATTTCACCAAAATGCTTTTTAATAGGGTACTACGGTAACGCGTATTGTACCGTAATCCGGCTATTGTGAACCTACTTGATTTCCCCAAAATGCTTTTTAAAAGGGTACTACGGTACCTCGTATTGTACCGTAATCTGGCTATTGTGAACCTACTTGATTTCCCCAAAATGCTTTTTAAAAGGGTACTACGGTACCTCGAATTGTACCGTAATCCGGCTATTGTGAACCTACTTGATTTCCCCAAAATGATTTTTAAAAAAGGTACTACCGTAATTCGTATTGTACCGTAATCCGGCTATTGAATACCTAATTGATTTCACCAAAATGCTTTTTAATAGGGTACTACGGTAACGCGTATTGTACCGTAATCCGGCTATTGTGAACCTACTTGATTTCCCCAAAATGCTTTTTAAAAGGGTACTACGGTACCTCGTATTGTACCGTAATCCGGCTATTGTGAACCTACTTGATTTCCCCAAAATGTTTTTTAAAAGGGTACTACGGTAACGCGTATTGTACCGTAATCCGGCTATTGTGAACCTACTTGATTTCCCCAAAATGCTTTTTAAAAGGGTACTACGGTACCTCGTATTGTACCGTAATCCGGCTATTGTGAACCTACTTGATTTCCCCAAAATGCTTTTTAAAAGGGTACTACGGTACCTCGTATTGTACCGTAATCCGGCTATTGTGAACCTACTTGATTTCCCCAAAATGATTTTAAAAAAAGGTACTACCGTAATTCGTATTGTACCGTAATCCGGCTATTGAATACCTAATTGATTTCACCAAAATGCTTTTTAATAGGGTACTACGGTAACGCGTATTGTACCGTAATCCGGCTATTGTGAACCTACTTGATTTCCCCAAAATGCTTTTTAAAAGGGTACTACGGTACCTCGTATTGTACCGTAATCCGGCTATTGTGAACCTACTTGATTTCCCCAAAATGTTTTTTAAAAGGGTACTACGGTACCTCGTATTGTACCGTAATCCGGCTATTGTGAACCTACTTGATTTCCCCAAAATGTTTTTTAAAAGGGTACTACGGTAACGCGTATTGTACCGTAATCCGGCTATTGTGAACCTACTTGATTTCCCCAAAATGTTTTTTAAAAGGGTACTACGGTAACGCGTATTGTACCGTAATCCGGCTATTGTGAACCTACTTGATTTCCCCAAAATGCTTTTTAAAAGGGTACTACGATACCTCGTATTGTACCGTAATCCGGCAATTGTGAACCTACTTGATTTCCCCAAAATGCTTTTTAAAAGGGTACTACGGTACCTCGTATTGTACCGTAATCCGGCTATTGTGAACCTACTTGATTTCCCCAAAATGCTTTTTAAAAGGGTACTACGATACCTCGTATTGTACCGTAATCCGGCTATTGTGAACCTACTTGATTTTCCCAAAATGCTTTTTAAAAGGGTATTACGGTACCTCGTATTGTACCGTAATCCGGCTTTTGTGAACCTACTTGATTTCCCCAAAATGCTTTTTAAAAGGGTACTACGGTACCTCGTATTTTACCGTAATCCGGCTATTGTGAACCTACTTGATTTCTCCAAAATGCTTTTTAAAAGGGTACTACGGTACCTCGTATTTTACCGTAATCCGGCTATTGTGAACCTACTTGATTTCCCCAAAATGATTTTTAAAAAAAGGTAGTACGGTAATTCGTATTGTACCGTAATCCGGCTATTGTGAACCTACTTGATTTCCCCAAAATGCTTTTTAAAAGGGTACTACGGTACCTCGTATTGTACCGTAATCCGGCTTTTGTGAACCTACTTGATTTCCCCAAAATGCTTTTTAAAAGGGTACTACGGTACCTCGTATTGTACCGTAATCCGGCTATTGTGAACCTACTTGATTTCCCCAAAATGCTTTTTAAAAGGGTACTACGATACCTCGTATTGTACCGTAATCCGGCTATTGTGAACCTACTTGATTTTCCCAAAATGCTTTTTAAAAGGGTACTACGGTACCTCGTATTGTACCGTAATCCGGCTTTTGTGAACCTACTTGATTTCCCCAAAATGCTTTTTAAAAGGGTACTACGGTACCTCGTATTTTACCGTAATCCGGCTATTGTGAACCTACTTGATTTCTCCAAAATGCTTTTTAAAAGGGTACTACGGTACCTCGTATTTTACCGTAATCCGGCTATTGTGAACCTACTTGATTTCCCCAAAATGATTTTTAAAAAAAGGTAGTACGGTAATTCGTATTGTACCGTAATCCGGCTATTGTGAACCTACTTGATTTCCCCAAAATGCTTTTTAAAAGGGTACTACGGTACCTCGTATTGTACCGTAATCCGGCTTTTGTGAACCTACTTGATTTCCCCAAAATGCTTTTTAAAAGGGTACTACGGTACCTCGTATTGTACCGTAATCCGGCTATTGTGAACCTACTTGATTTCCCCAAAATGATTTTTAAAAAAGGTACTACGGTAATTCGTATTGTACCGTAATCCGGCTATTGAATACCTACTTGATTTCACCAAAATGCTTTTTAATAGGGTACTACGGTAACGCGTATTGTACCGTAATCCGGCTATTGTGAACCTACTTGATTTCTCCAAAATGCTTTTTAAAAGGGTACTACGGTACCTCGTATTGTACCGTAATCCGGCTATTGTGAACCTACTTGATTTCCCCAAAATGATTTTTAAAAAAGGTACTACGGTAATTCATATTGTACCGTAATCCGGCTATTGAATACCTAATTGATTTCACCAAAATGCTTTTTAATAGGGTACTACGGTAACGCGTATTGTACCGTAATCCGGCTATTGTGAACCTACTTGATTTCCCCAAAATGCTTTTTAAAAGGGTACTACGGTACCTCGTATTGTACCGTAATCCGGCTATTGTGAACCTACTTGATTTCCCCAAAATGTTTTTTAAAAGGGTACTACGGTAACGCGTATTGTACCGTAATCCGGCTATTGTGAACCTACTTGATTTCTCCAAAATGCTTTTTAAAAGGGTACTACGGTACCTCGTATTGTACCGTAATCCGGCTATTGTGAACCTACTTGATTTTCCCAAAATGCTTTTTAAACGGTACTACGGAAACGCGTATTGTACCGTAATCCGGCAATTGTGAACCTACTTGATTTCCCCAAAATGCTTTTTAAAAGGGTACTACGGTACCTCGTATTGTACCGTAATCCGGCTATTGTGAACCTACTTGATTTCCCCAAAATGCTTTTTAAAAGGGTACTACGGTACCTCGTATTGTACCGTAATCCGGCTATTGAGAACCTACTTGATTTCCCCAAAATGATTTTAAAAAAAGGTACTACCGTAATTCGTATTGTACCGTAATCCGGCTATTGAATACCTAATTGATTTCACCAAAATGCTTTTTAATAGGGTACTACGGTAACGCGTATTGTACCGTAATCCGGCTATTGTGAAGCTACTTGATTTCCCCAAAATGCTTTTTAAAAGGGTACTACGGTACCTCGTATTGTACCGTAATCCGGCTATTGTGAACCTACTTGATTTCCCCAAAATGTTTTTTAAAAGGGTACTACGGTAACGCGTATTGTACCGTAATCCGGCTATTGTGAACCTACTTGATTTCCCCAAAATGCTTTTTAAAAGGGTACTACGGTACCTCGTATTGTACCGTAATCCGGCTATTGTGAACCTACTTGATTTCCCCAAAATGATTTTTAAAAAAGGTACTACCGTAATTCGTATTGTACCGTAATCCGGCTATTGTGAACCTACTTGATTTCCCCAAAATGCTTTTTAAAAGGGTACTACGGTACCTCTTATTGTACCGTAATCCGGCTATTGTGAACCTACTTGATTTCCCCAAAATGTTTTTTAAAAGGGTACTACGGTAACGCGTATTGTACCGTAATCCGGCTATTGTGAACCTACTTGATTTCCCCAAAATGCTTTTTAAAAGGGTACTACGGTACCTCGTATTGTACCGTAATCCGGCTATTGTGAACCTACTTGATTTCCCCAAAATGATTTTTAAAAAAGGTACTACGGTAATTCGTATTGTACCGTAATCCGGCTATTGTGAACCTACTTGATTTCCCCAAAATGCTTTTTAAAAGGGTACTACGGTACCTCGTATTGTACCGTAATCCGGCTTTTGTGAACCTACTTGATTTCCCCAAAATGCTTTTTAAAAGGGTACTACGGTACCTCGTATTTTACCGTAATCCGGCTATTGTGAACCTACTTGATTTCTCCAAAATGCTTTTTAAAAGGGTACTACGGTACCTCGTATTGTACCGTAATCCGGCTAATGTGAACCTACTTGATTTTCCCAAAATGCTTTTTAAACGGTACTACGGAAACGCGTATTGTACCGTAATCCGGCAATTGTGAACCTACTTGATTTTCCCAAAATGCTTTTTAAAAGGGTACTACGGTACCTCGTATTGTACCGTAATCCGGCTATTGTGAACCTACTTGATTTCCCCAAAATGCTTTTTAAAAGGGTACTACGGTACCTCGTATTGTACCGTAATCCGGCTATTGTGAACCTACTTGATTTCCCCAAAATGATTTAAAAAAAAGGTACTACCGTAATTCGTATTGTACCGTAATCCGGCTATTGAATACCTAATTGATTTCACCAAAATGCTTTTTAATAGGGTACTACGGTAACGCGTATTGTACCGTAATCCGGCTATTGTGAACCTACTTGATTTCCCCAAAATGCTTTTTAAAAGGGTACTACGGTACCTCGTATTGTACTGTAATCCGGCTATTGTGAACCTACTTGATTTCCCCAAAATGTTTTTTAAAAGGGTACTACGGTAACGCGTATTGTACCGTAATCCGGCTATTGTGAACCTACTTGATTTCCCCAAAATGCTTTTTAAAAGGGTACTACGGTACCTCGTATTGTACCGTAATCCGGCTATTGTGAACCTACTTGATTTCCCCCAAATGCTTTTTAAAAGGGTACTACGGTACCTCGTATTGTACCGTAATCCGGCTATTGTGAAACTACTTGATTTCCCCAAAATGCTTTTTAAAAGGGTACTACGGTACCTCGTATTGTACCGTAATCCGGCTATTGTGAACCTACTTGATTTCCCCAAAATGATTTAAAAAAAAGGTACTACGGTATTTCGTATTGTACCGTAATCCGGCTATTGTGAACCTACTTGATTTCCCCAAAATGCTTTTTAAAAGGGTACTACGGTACCTCGTATTGTACCGTAATCCGGCTTTTGTGAACCTACTTGATTTCCCCAAAATGCTTTTTAAAAGGGTACTACGGTACCTCGTATTTTACCGTAATCCGGCTATTGTGAACCTACTTGATTTCTCCAAAATGCTTTTTAAAAGGGTACTACGGTACCTCGTATTGTACCGTAATCCGGCTATTGTGAACCTACTTGATTTCCCCAAAATGCTTTTTAAAAGGGTACTACGGTACCTCGTATTGTACCGTAATCCGGCTATTGTGAACCTACTTGATTTCCCCAAAATGCTTTTTAAAAGGGTACTACGGTACCTCGTATTGTACCGTAATCCGGCTATTGTGAACCTACTTGATTTCCCCAAAATGCTTTTTAAAAGGGTACTACGGTAACGCGTATTGTACCGTAATCCGGCTATTGTGAACCTACTTGATTTCCCCAAAATGCTTTTTAAAAGGGTACTACGATACCTCGTATTGTACCGTAATCCGGCAATTGTGAACCTACTTGATTTCCCCAAAATGCTTTTTAAAAGGGTACTACGGTACCTCGTATTGTACCGTAATCCGGCTATTGTGAACCTACTTGATTTCCCCAAAATGCTTTTTAAAAGGGTACTACGGTACCTCGTATTGTACCGTAATCCGGCTATTGTGAACCTACTTGATTTCCCCAAAATGCTTTTAAAAGGGTACTACGGTACCTCGTATTGTACCGTAATCCGGCTATTGTGAACCTACTTGATTTCCCCAAAATGCTTTTTAAAAGGGTACTACGGTACCTCGTATTGTACCGTAATCCGGCTATTGTGAACCTACTTGATTTCCCCAAAATGCTTTTTAAAAGGGTACTACGGTACCTCGTATTGTACCGTAATCCGGCAATTGTGAACCTACTTGATTTCCCCAAAATGCTTTTTAAAAGGGTACTACGGTACCTCGTATTGTACCGTAATCCGGCTTTTGTGAACCTACTTGATTTCCCCAAAATGCTTTTTAAAAGGGTACTACGGTACCTCGTATTTTACCGTAATCCGGCTATTGTGAACCTACTTGATTTCTCCAAAATGCTTTTTAAAAGGGTACTACGGTACCTCGTATTGTACCGTAATCCGGCTATTGTGAACCTACTTGATTTCCCCAAAATGCTTTTTAAAAGGGTACTACGGTACCTCGTATTGTACCGTAATCCGGCTATTGTGAACCTACTTGATTTCCCCAAAATGCTTTTTAAAAGGGTACTACGGTACCTCGTATTGTACCGTAATCCGGCTATTGTGAACCTACTTGATTTCCCCAAAATGCTTTTTAAAAGGGTACTACGGTACCTCGTATTGTACCGTAATCCGGCTATTGTGAACCTACTTGATTTCCCCAAAATGCTTTTTAAAAGGGTACTACGGTACCTCGTATTGTACCGTAATCCGGCAATTGTGAACCTACTTGATTTCCCCAAAATGCTTTTTAAAAGGGTACTACGGTACCTCGTATTGTACCGTAATCCGGCTTTTGTGAACCTACTTGATTTCCCCAAAATGCTTTTTAAAAGGGTACTACGGTACCTCGTATTTTACCGTAATCCGGCTATTGTGAACCTACTTGATTTCTCCAAAATGCTTTTTAAAAGGGTACTACGGTACCTCGTATTGTACCGTAATCCGGCTATTGTGAACCTACTTGATTTCCCCAAAATGCTTTTTAAAAGGGTACTACGGTACCTCGTATTGTACCGTAATCCGGCTATTGTGAACCTACTTGATTTCCCCAAAATGCTTTTTAAAAGGGTACTACGGTACCTCGTATTGTACCGTAATCCGGCTATTGTGAACCTACTTGATTTCCCCAAAATGCTTTTTAAAAGGGTACTACGGTAACGCGTATTGTACCGTAATCCGGCTATTGTGAACCTACTTGATTTCCCCAAAATGCTTTTTAAAAGGGTACTACGATACCTCGTATTGTACCGTAATCCGGCAATTGTGAACCTACTTGATTTCCCCAAAATGCTTTTTAAAAGGGTACTACGGTACCTCGTATTGTACCGTAATCCGGCTATTGTGAACCTACTTGATTTCCCCAAAATGCTTTTTAAAAGGGTACTACGGTACCTCGTATTGTACCGTAATCCGGCTATTGTGAACCTACTTGATTTCCCCAAAATGCTTTTTAAAAGGGTACTACGGTACCTCGTATTGTACCGTAATCCGGCTATTGAATACCTAATTGATTTCACCAAAATGCTTTTTAATAGGGTACTACGGTAACGCGTATTGTACCGTAATCCGGCTATTGTGAACCTACTTGATTTCCCCAAAATGCTTTTTAAAAGGGTACTACGGTACCTCGTATTGTACTGTAATCCGGCTATTGTGAACCTACTTGATTTCCCCAAAATGTTTTTTAAAAGGGTACTACGGTAACGCGTATTGTACCGTAATCCGGCTATTGTGAACCTACTTGATTTCCCCAAAATGCTTTTTAAAAGGGTACTACGGTACCTCGTATTGTACCGTAATCCGGCTATTGTGAACCTACTTGATTTCCCCCAAATGCTTTTTAAAAGGGTACTACGGTACCTCGTATTGTACCGTAATCCGGCTATTGTGAAACTACTTGATTTCCCCAAAATGCTTTTTAAAAGGGTACTACGGTACCTCGTATTGTACCGTAATCCGGCTATTGTGAACCTACTTGATTTCCCCAAAATGATTTAAAAAAAAGGTACTACGGTATTTCGTATTGTACCGTAATCCGGCTATTGTGAACCTACTTGATTTCCCCAAAATGCTTTTTAAAAGGGTACTACGGTACCTCGTATTGTACCGTAATCCGGCTTTTGTGAACCTACTTGATTTCCCCAAAATGCTTTTTAAAAGGGTACTACGGTACCTCGTATTTTACCGTAATCCGGCTATTGTGAACCTACTTGATTTCTCCAAAATGCTTTTTAAAAGGGTACTACGGTACCTCGTATTGTACCGTAATCCGGCTATTGTGAACCTACTTGATTTCCCCAAAATGCTTTTTAAAAGGGTACTACGGTACCTCGTATTGTACCGTAATCCGGCTATTGTGAACCTACTTGATTTCCCCAAAATGCTTTTTAAAAGGGTACTACGGTACCTCGTATTGTACCGTAATCCGGCTATTGTGAACCTACTTGATTTCCCCAAAATGCTTTTTAAAAGGGTACTACGGTAACGCGTATTGTACCGTAATCCGGCTATTGTGAACCTACTTGATTTCCCCAAAATGCTTTTTAAAAAAAAAAAAATGGCGATATCTTCCTAAAACAATACAAAAAAATGTGATTACATCATAAAGAACGAAAATAGTGTAATAGGATCAGGAGTTAGGCCATTATGGGCCAAAAGTAGTTTGATAATTCGATCACGTCCTTTACACCCCCCTTACATGGTCGAGTAGTTCCAAATCAACATTTGAGAATATTGTATGTTTCAGGGATAATGATAATCCAATTCTCTGGCGAGAATTGGGATGTTGGGTTTCTAAGAGAAACACTAACCCTGTGTGAATTTGGGAATCCCTTCACCTTATTACTGTGTTCAATAAAAGCAAATGAATCATTCATGAGTAGTCTTTATTCGCATCCCAAAGTGTGAAATACGAAATTCAATAAAAGACAAGGAATGATAAATGCGTCCATGCTGAAACTGGTGAAATCGCTGAAGGATCGCAAACCAAATTCGCGCCTGTCGTTTGTCGCGTTTGTATCCGAGGAGCAAAAGAATCGTCCTGAAACTGGCCAGACGAAAATAGTTATATTTTTCTTGTGTTTTCATAACTTTCCCATTCTCCTAATTTTTTTAGCTGGCATTATCCAAATGTTCTTCATTTCAAAAGAAATTTAAAATGTTTTATGCAAAATTCAAATGTTACATATGAGGCCGTTTGCGATATTTTCGAGCAAGGTCTGGCACAGCTCAAAAAGGTCGATTTTCTGAAACTGTGTGATTTGGGTGATGAAAACGATGGGCATATCCATTTTGCCCCATATGCTTCCGTTAGCGCCAGGCGACGTCACGTCGAAATCAGATTTTAACGTGCTACTCCGCTCCAGAGACGGCTAATTGTAGGTGAGTATGGTTTCCGTGGTGGAATTGGACGGGGAAACGCCTGTCTGGTTAATTTCTCATGAATTTCAAAGATATTTTTTTAAATGAAATTTTCACTGGGTCATTTGCGGGCTTAGCAACCTATATAGAAAGATCGGCCGTGACGAGAGGATTCAGAATCTATAATTTTATCCAAATCGAACATCAAATATGAAATTGGGCTAGCATAAAGTGAAGAGACATTGCTAGTAAACGACGATCTCACCCCTTCCTTCTCCTTCCTTCTCTCTGCGCTCTCACATTCACCCATACTCTCTCGTGCAGCTGACCTAGGGAAGAGAGGAGAGGAAGGGGAAGGAAAGGGTGAGATCGTCGTTTACATGCAATCTCCGTTCACTTTATGTTAGCCCAATTTCATATTTGATGTTCGATTTGGATAAAATTATAGATTCTCAATCCTCTCGTCGCGGCCGATCTGTCCCAGAACCGGCTTTTAGGCATTTTACGGTTCTGGCTCCGGCTCTATCACATCTCAGCTCCCAGTTGAGTTACAAGGACCGTGTAAATCTCAAAATGTGCGGAAAAATATTTTAAGAAACTTTTCTGTTAACTAGGAGAAGCTATAATGCCATCTTCAGTTAGAAAAAATTTAAAAAACGAATGTGAAAATCAGAAAATAAATCATGCTGATTTCCCAATCCCCCCATTTGAGCGAGGTTAGAACAGATTCATATTACTCATACTCAAATTAGTCTTAGAAAATAGGGCTGTATTCTCGGGAGGTGCCGGAACATAACTATTATTGCAGTTAGATGTCAAAAATCATCGATTTCGGCAGTTTTTCGAGCACAACTTTGTTCATTCATTTTATCATGAGTTTTAACATAGAAATTCGAATTCTACGTGCAAAAATACGCCAGAAACTCCTATAGTCAGATAATTTCGAGACGAAAAATTTTCAACTTTTTCATGATCATGGTGATTTTTGGGTCAAAAAGTCGAAATCTCAGAATCACGTGACTATAGTAGTTTTTTCACTCGTGGAAGCCGATTTTTCATACTAGGAGTCACCAAAATGCAAAATAAAGAAGTTTCGCTCGAAAACATAAAAATAATTTTTTTTTTAATTTAAAAAAATCACGTGATTCTGAGATTTCGACTTTTTGACCCAAAAATCACCATGATCATGAAAAAGTTGAAAATTTTTCGTCTCGAAATTATCTGACTATAGGAGTTTCTGGCGTATTTTTGCACGTAGAATTCGAATTTCTATGTTAAAACTCATGATAAAATGAATGAACAAAGTTGTGCTCGAAAAACTGCCGACATCTAACTACAATAATAGTTATGTTCCGGCACCTCCCGAGATGACAGCTTTATTTTCTAAGACTAACTTGGGTATGCGTAATATGAATCTGTTCTAACCTCGCTCAAATGGGGGGATTGGGAAATCAGCATGATTTATTTTCTGATTTTCACATTCGTTTTTTAAATTTTTTCTAACTGAAGATGGCATTATAGCTTCTCCTAGTTAACAGAAAAGTTTCTTAAAATATTTTTCCGCACATTTTGAGATTTACACGGTCCTTGTAACTCAACTGGGAGCTGAGATGTGATAGAGCCGGAGCCAGAACCGTAAAATGCCTAAAAGCCGGTTCTGGGACAGATCGGCCGTGACGAGAGGATTCAGAATCTATAATTTTATCCAAATCGAACATCAAATATGAAATTGGGCTAGCATAAAGTGAAGAGACATTGCTAGTAAACGACGATCTCACCCCTTCCTTCTCCTTCCTTCTCTCTGCGCTCTCACATTCACCCATACTCTCTCGTGCAGCTGACCTAGGGAAGAGAGGAGAGGAAGGGGAAGGAAAGGGTGAGATCGTCGTTTACATGCAATCTCCGTTCACTTTATGTTAGCCCAATTTCATATTTGATGTTCGATTTGGATAAAATTATAGATTCTCAATCCTCTCGTCGCGGCCGATCTGTCCCAGAACCGGCTTTTAGGCATTTTACGGTTCTGGCTCCGGCTCTATCACATCTCAGCTCCCAGTTGAGTTACAAGGACCGTGTAAATCTCAAAATGTGCGGAAAAATATTTTAAGAAACTTTTCTGTTAACTAGGAGAAGCTATAATGCCATCTTCAGTTAGAAAAAATTTAAAAAACGAATGTGAAAATCAGAAAATAAATCATGCTGATTTCCCAATCCCCCCATTTGAGCGAGGTTAGAACAGATTCATATTACTCATACTCAAATTAGTCTTAGAAAATAGGGCTGTATTCTCGGGAGGTGCCGGAACATAACTATTATTGCAGTTAGATGTCAAAAATCATCGATTTCGGCAGTTTTTCGAGCACAACTTTGTTCATTCATTTTATCATGAGTTTTAACATAGAAATTCGAATTCTACGTGCAAAAATACGCCAGAAACTCCTATAGTCAGATAATTTCGAGACGAAAAATTTTCAACTTTTTCATGATCATGGTGATTTTTGGGTCAAAAAGTCGAAATCTCAGAATCACGTGACTATAGTAGTTTTTTCACTCGTGGAAGCCGATTTTTCATACTAGGAGTCACCAAAATGCAAAATAAAGAAGTTTCGCTCGAAAACATAAAAATAATTTTTTTTTTAATTTAAAAAAATCACGTGATTCTGAGATTTCGACTTTTTGACCCAAAAATCACCATGATCATGAAAAAGTTGAAAATTTTTCGTCTCGAAATTATCTGACTATAGGAGTTTCTGGCGTATTTTTGCACGTAGAATTCGAATTTCTATGTTAAAACTCATGATAAAATGAATGAACAAAGTTGTGCTCGAAAAACTGCCGACATCTAACTACAATAATAGTTATGTTCCGGCACCTCCCGAGATGACAGCTTTATTTTCTAAGACTAACTTGGGTATGCGTAATATGAATCTGTTCTAACCTCGCTCAAATGGGGGGATTGGGAAATCAGCATGATTTATTTTCTGATTTTCACATTCGTTTTTAAATTTTTTCTAACTGAAGATGGCATTCTAGCTTCTCCTAGTTAACAGAAAAGTTTCTTAAAATATTTTTCCGCACATTTACGCGGTCCTTGTAGCTCGACTGGGAGCTGAGATAAGATAGAGCCGGAGCCAGAACCGTAAAATGCCTGAAAGCCGGTTCTGAGACAAATCGTCGGTCAAAAAGTTTTTCTCGTCTCCCATATACTCTAAGATAATTATCTCATAATTATTGTCCAAACTTTCGGCTCCTAGTTCCTCAGGGGTGTCGAATTCCTGCAATCTCTCAGAATACACGTGATAGGTTGATAAGCCCGCAAATGACCCAGTGAAAATTTCATTAAAAAAAAATATCTTTGAAATTCATGAGAAATTAACCAGACAGGCGTGTTCCCCGTTCAATTCCACCCCGGAAACCCTACTCACCTAAAATTAGCCGTCTCTGGAGCTGAGTAGCACGATAAAATCTGATTTCGACGTGACGTCATCTGGCGCTAACGGAAGCATTTGAGTCAAAATGGATATGCCCATCGTCTTCAGCACCCTCGATAACCCCAAATCACACAGTTTCAGGAAATCGACCTTTTTGAGCTGTGCCAGACCTAGTCGGATTTGCTCGACTCTTAGGCAAACCGCCTCATATTCCTTGTTGGCTTGAAGCCACAGACGCGAATTTGGTTTGCGATCCTTGAGCGATTTCACCAGTTTCATCATGGACTCTTTCACTAACCATTCCTTGTCTTTTATTGAATTTCGTATTTCACGCTTTGGGATGCGAATAAAAACTACTCATGAATGATTCATTTGCTTTTATTGAACACAGTAATAAGGTGAAGGGATTCCCAAATTCACACATGGTTAGTGTTTCTCTTAGAAACCCAACATCCCAATTCTCGCCAGAGAATTGGATTCCATTACTTTTATTGATGCGTAGCGTCTTGTAGGTACAGTAAAACTGGTTCTATCTCAACATGATTTCACAAGCGATGAAGGCAATATTGAAAATTGCAAATTTTCGGAGACGTCTACGGGGATTCATAAGTTCAAGATTAATTTATGATGCGTATATCCTGATAGGCAGAACGGGCGAGCTTCATCTACATTCAAAAATGAGATAAAACGGGTTATGCAAAGTTATATTTGTAGAAGGTTTGAATTGCCCCTATTTTCCAATGCGCGCCAGGACACTCCCCGACCACTCCCTGAACGATTCTCAGGAACAACGAACGAAATCGATCAAGTTCTGCCTAATTCCCAGTCTGAAACATATCCGCGCCGGGTTTGAATTGCCCCGATTTTTCCAATGCGCGCCAGGACACTCCCCAACCACTCCCTTATCAATTCCCTAGAAGAACGAACCAAATCGATCACGTTTTGCCAAATTTCCACTCTGAAACATACCCGCTCCGGGTTTGGGGTCGCCATGACACTCCCCGATCATGCAAAAACTCTGGCAAACACTTTGCCCCCGCAGGGGATCTCGCTTTTCAACTCGCTTATCGATAACTTTCACAGTATGCAACACGAAATTATTCGCACTAGTTATCGTACGCTCCAGAAACCTATTTAGACAGTAATTGATGATCGAACTCAAAATATCTACTTGAATCGACCACTCTTCACTGTGAATATTTCGAGAAATGACTCTCACATTCGTCAATGGGCCACTCAAAACAGCGTCGCTTTATTTTAAAGACAGCAAGAACAAACCAGCGCGATCGTTTCTTTTCAATAACCATCAAGATGTCAACTGAATATCAATATGCCGCTGAAAAATCGCAACCCATTTATCGAAAAGGCACCCAGCTATGACGAGCATAACGCCCTAAGCTCACTCGCACGCTCTTGTAGTATCTCTCTCACCCTTCCCTCTCATATGCCTGTGTGGTCTAATGGTGAGAGATCTTTCTTGCCTTGCTGCATGTTGCTGGTTCGATTCCGCCCGGATGCAACTCTATTGCTGCTACATCGAAACTTATTTTTTGCTTTTTCTAACTACCACAGAACGAGAACCACACAACGTATTCACTTGCAAATAGTTCTTCTAGTCCATCTCGACACGACGGATCGAACGGCGGGGGTTGGACAGCTCTGCGATTCGATCGAATGTCGATTTTGTGTGAAAACGAGCATTTTCAACTTCAGACGACTGCTCACCAGCGCAGGAATGACTTTTCGGCTCCATTTGAAGAAGTGAACCTTAGATTTGACCCAAAAGCTTATGGACAGGAATTCGTGAGCTTGTCTCAACTGCGAAAAGGGGATGGAAAATAGATACACGGTGTAAAATGGGCCCTATCGAGGTACCCGTTACTTTAATCCCAGATGAGTTATCGAGATGCCCTTTTAACTGGAACATCCCCAGACCATGGGCACAAAGGTTCCTGAGTTTCGTGAGCTTGGACACACTTTGAAAATCTCGCCTCCGGCTACCCTCTAGGGAGCATAAATTATTGAAGGGGAATTATGGGGTGAGACCCCAATTACGCAGCGCCGGCGTCAATGATTTTCCGGACACCCAGCCAGTTCCTTATCTACATCTGGTGAGAGATCTGCTGAGGGATCTTATTAGCTTCTCAACTTGTTTTAAGTTTCGATTTTCATCGAGGCGTGATGTCTTCACATACGCCGTCGCGTGTACCATCGCTTTCTTGATCGGATTGGTCACACCGTGTTATGTGTATGTAATCAGCAGAGTGACCAATATCTACATCGACGAGAAATCGGTGCGATCTGTTAAATTCAATTTTTTTTTCTCTTTTAGTGCGATATTATGTAGTGAGTGATATGATCGATTACATTCCATGTGGTGTAGTCATATTAATATGCAATATTCAACCAATTTCCAGCCCTTTGGGAATGACGATTTCTTATGGCGAGTTTGGAAACTCTCGTTTATTTACTTTCTCGATTTCTGACTCTGCTGACTTTATTTTTTGACAAAAAAAGGACCTCAGAAAATCGGGAAAGTGTCAAAAAAGTCATATTCTCAACAAAAAAAATGTGACTATAGGATTTTCTGGCGCATTTTCGCACATAGAAATCGAATTTCAATGTTAGAAATCCTGAAACTTCGAAAGAAAAAAGTTATGGTCGACAAACTGCAAAAAAACCTAGTTGGCCGAGGTTTTAGGTTGCCGGTTTTCTCACGGGGAAGTCAAATCTTTAACCAATAGAAGTAACATGATCAGGAGAGTCTGTTTAACAAACTTGCCGAGTGTTTTTGTCGCATAAGGCCATTGTCGAAAAACGTCTTTTTCTCAACAAGGAAGATAGCTAGAGCCTCTCATTTTTTTTCCATTTTGAATTAAATCAAATTGAGAATTAAATTCTGGTCGGGTACGCGAGATTTGTGGCCAACCCGAGACTTTTTGGACCAGTTTTTATGGGGGAACAAGAATTTGGCCATATCGACGTCGCGTCGTACCGGGATTCAGAAGCCACAGATCAAAAAACGGAAAACGCCAATCGATTCATAATCAAAAGTTACCCTAGGACCAATTCTCGAGCATATTGTATTTTTTTTGCTGTGCCAAGCCCTATTGGACTTTTACTGACTCTTACAAAAACGGCCTTATATCACAGCAACTACTAATAAAAACAAAACAGCGATGTGTTGAAGATTTTCTCGAGTTTTTCTCGAAACATATTTCGCACAGCCCTGATCCCAGCATGGTACAAAAATAGAGTAGAGAAATAGGGACCGATGATGTCGTATAGACAAGGGGTAGTGTTTCTGGTATTGACTAGAAAAGTAACCAACTGAAATGCTCTTCAAGGGAATGCTATTTTTGTTGCGTGCCAGAAGATTGTTGGTCCCTTCACGGCCTCGATTCCCGGCCGATGCTCAAGAGAAGGTTTGTCCCAAACGCACGAGACCTACTACTGAGCTTTTACTTATTTTTTCGCTTTCGCAACTATCTGACGAAATGTAAACATAAATGTAAACATGTTTTTATGCAATGCATAGATCTCATTCAGAAAAGGACCACAATGAGGAGCATGATAAACGGATGGGCTTGATAAGAGGAAGACGTCAAATAGAGACCGTCTTTCGTTGTTGTCTTCGATGGCTCCGTCGCACCATATATTGTTGATTTTTTGTTCGACTCCGCAGAAGTATTCATCGTTCCTGGCTCCCTCACCGTCGCCCTCATTCCGAAGAATGAATTCTTGGAACCGGGAGCAAAACGGACGGTGACTCGCTGAAATGTATGTCTGATCTAGATATGGGGGAAAGAAAAATCAGGAAATATCTCCCGGAAATCTGTAAACTCTATTCACGTGTTGTGGGTTCCTCATTCTTCTATCTAACACGCACTATCTTTTACATAACAAACTTTGGGTTACATACATTTGTCTGCAGAGTCATCTGATACGAGTTAGTCTTGTCGATGAAAGTTCCGTAGAACCTGAATGAATGTGATGGGGAACGTTGGAATGGAGAGTCCCACTCATGGCCACTCAAAGTCTTGGGGTCGTAGATGGTCACTGGATGTTCCGCTTCGGCAACAACATCAATATCAAGGTGAACACCATTTCCCTTGAAATTTGCTTCACATTTTCACATGATTAATGCTCGCTCACTTGTTGTTTGGCGTCATCAGTGCAAAATCTTGACTTTTCAGAAGTGCGCTAGATCTGTACACCTATGATAAATAACGGCGTATTATGCGTGTTTTAAGAGGAAACGATGGTATTAGTGATGAAGTGGTTGTGTGCCTAGAATTTTGTTCGATTTATCATGAGTTCGATCCCAACCCTAGCACATCAGTTCCAACCAGAATACAGGGGATAAGAAGATGCCTAAACCCGCCACAACACGCACGGAATATCCTCATGGCATCGATCGTTGAGTTTCTTAGGACTTACGAATCGGTGAACTTGCTAGAGGAAGCACAGCCCGCTTAGCGAAGAAAGCCTTATCACAACTTCTAACTCACCTGATCGGAGGTTGGACCAATGACGAAAACCGGGTGGTTGACAGCAGGAAATCTATCAAAGCCTGAAAAGCGACGATATGGAACTTTCGTTCACTTTTTAGCATATTTTGATAATCATTTTTCCTCAGATGATTTTTCACTGAAGGAAGTATTCGCACAGATTTCCACCTTTGAATCGGGGAACTTAATCGTGTCAAAAGCGAAAGTGAGGAGAGGGCCGTTGATGTAGAAAATCAGACCTAGAAAAGCGCCGCCGAAGCTAAAAAAAGTGGGTTTGTTTTCAAACTGTTTATCGTCTGCATTTCTGAACCATATGAGGCCGTATGCATGAGCATCGAGCAAGGCCTGGCACAGCAAAAAATAACATATGCTCAAAAGTTGCCCCCAGGGGTAACTTTTGATTCTGAATCGACTGGCGTTTTCCGTTTTTCGCTCATTTGCTTGTGAATCTCGGTACGACGCGACGTCGATTTGGCCAAATTCGTATTCCCGAACAGAATTTAAATCTCTACAAACTGAAAAAAAATCGACACTAGTTATTTCCATTGTTGAGATATCATCGATTTTTGACAGAAAAAATTGTACCCGGAAACTCGTTCACACAAGAAAGAGCATGCTTTTCTGATCATTTTGGTATATTAGGTTCAATATTTCACGCTGACGAATGTTGTTTTTCATCATATTTTGTGCAAAAAAACCGCGATTTTCGATGTTTTTCGACTGTAACTTTTTTCTTTCGCAGTTTCATGATCTCTCATATATAAATTCGGTTTCTACGTCCTGAAATACGCCAGAAACTCCTACCACGTCACGCATAGTCACGAGGTTCTGTGAAAATAATTTTTAGACCCAAATTGGACTTCATAAGGGATAAGGGTCGAAAAAGTCATATTCTCAGAACCTCGTGACTATAGGAGTTTCTGGCGTATTTCAGCACGTAGAAACCGAATTTCTTTATGATAGATCATGGAACTGCGAAAGAAAAAAGTTACAGTTGAAAAACATCGAAAATCGCTAGTTTTTTTGTACAAAATATGATGAAAAACAAAATTCGTCCGCGTGAAATGTTGATCCTAATATACCAAAATGATCAGAAAAGCATGCTCTTTCTTGTCTGAACGGGTTTCCGGGTACAACTTTTTCTGTCAAAAATCGATGACATCTCAACAATGGAAATAGCTAGAGTGTCGATTTTTTTTCAGTTTGTAGAGAATTAAATTCTGTTCGGGTGCACGAGATTTGTGACAAATCCGACCCTTTTTTTGACCAGTTTTTATCAGGGAATACGAATTTGGCCAAATTGACGTCGTGACGTGCCGGGATGCAGAAGGCCTGAATCAAAAAACGGACTTCACCAATCGATTCAGAATAAAAGGTTACCCTAGGGGCCAACTTTTGAGCATATCGGTATTTTTAGGTGTTCCAGACCCCTGTTGAAGCCTTGTTGATCCTAACGCGAACGGCCTCATATGATTGTTTGAAAGAACACAGTATTAAACGGCGATTATCCACATATTTCCAGAGCTGGGATATTTGGAATGATAAGGAAGAAGAAAGCGCAACCACCCAAATCAGTGTGGAAAAGCACCACTGTGACGGTGTCAACTGCTCCCCGTCATCATTCATCTCTCGGTTCACCGTCCCAGGGCCTCGATAACAATGCTTGAATACATTTTGATCTTTCTTTATTTTGTATCTGTATTAACTTTTGTCATGTAGAGGATTCACTGTTAGACATGTTATGGAAAATAGATTACTGCTTGTTTGTATGCGAACTAGCGATCCCCCTGATACTCAGACTGATCTACTACTGTAGCGGTATACAGAAATCAGTGAGAGGGGGAAAGCTCAGAACGCTGGAGGAATGGGAGCTGAGGGATGAGGAAGGAGGATAGGGTGGAAGATAGACAAGAGATAGGAAGGGAAAGACTGAGAGAGATGAGAGGAAGCTAGGAGACTAGGAGTACGGTAGACGCTAGGTATAGGTTAGACTAGTGAGAGATGTGGCGTGGCGTGGGTGCACTGTAGATGGGACTGGAGCTTAACTACTAATCATTTATTAATACAGTAGGAAAGCGGGGAGGAGGAGGGGACGAGGTACGGTAGAAGGAGATGGGTAGATCAACTGATGGATATTGTGGAGATTGGATTGGAGGAAGAGATGAGACTGATTGGACTGGTGGGATCCATGGTTGGATCTGAGAATTGGAGTGAAGAGGTCTTAGACCCTTGGATGATTGGATACTGTAGAGGACTACTGAGGTCCTTGAGATTGGAGGGATCCTTGGATGGATCTTAGATGGATGGAATGGAGTGGAGGGGACTGGGCCCTGGACTGAAGTGGACTCGCGACAACCAGTTGGGATCGCACGCGAGGAGAGAAGACGACGTGCTAAGCTCTGAGGTTGGGGGAGAAATCGAGCTCTTTTATACCCCTCGCCTGCTGACGTGTCGTGAGAGGAACCATTCTCGATTGGCATGTAAATCGTCTCCCACGATGGAACAACATACGGGATTAGGGCGAGAGCGTATGTAAAAGCGAAAGATAAGGGAGTTGGTTACGTGAGGAATGAGAGGTTGTATGCTAATGGAGTTGGCTGAGAGAGAGATGACGTGTACTATTGGATTGGATTAAGTATGGATGATGAAAAGAGGTAGTGACTTTGTGAAAGTCGCTACAGTTTGAATGTTGTACTCCCCAACAGAATAAACACATAATGAATGAATGAATGAATGAATGAATGAATGAAAGACTGTCGAGTATATTCAGCGTTGATTGATTTTTTTTCATATTGTCGCGTGTTGTCTCTGTCCTACTCCCATCACTTTTTTCTCGCTCGTACGTCGCATAATAATCTTTTAGTAAATCTAAATGCGTGCAACATCTCAACTGATAGCCAGCCATTTCATTCCCATATTTCTATGGAAATGGAGGAATACTGAGCAGTCGTTCGATAAATCCGACGAGGGAAAAGGAGGAGCTTTCGCTTCGGCGGACTCCTTATTTGCCGATCTGCAAGGCTCCCCTCACTAGGATGATCTGAGACGCTTTACCATTATTTTCTCTGTGACGAAACACACTATTATGCGAAACATCAATCGTAAGCACCACGAATGATCCATGGAAAGTATATTAACGCACAAACGTCGTAAACACTAGAGATGAGAGAGATATAGCGATGTAAGTGCTGAATGATAAAGATATATGTGGTCGTTACTACTGTGGAGTTGAGTGCGCAATTCGGAAAATGTTATCTTCTTTTCGCGTACTGGTCAGTGAAACTAGAGATCGAAACTAGAGGAAAAGATACATTCATTACCCGAAACGGCATCGCTACGTTAGAGTGAGCACTGCACTTGTGGGCAGCAATGAAGTCCCGGTTTTACAAACAGAATCCGTCGGTAGCACTTGCTTCTTGAACATCCTGATCAGCCCCATCCTGTGGTTATACCGATTACTTGATCTATGAGTAAATTAAATTCTGATGACATTGTAAACGATACTTACATTTCAAAATTATGATCACAATAAGGCCGAAAATGCTTACCGATAGTCTTTCATCAATAGGATCATGATAACCGCATCCCAGGCAGCAAAACAAGACGTGAGTATCATTGCAACATCGTCGATGAAGAATATTGGCAGTCGAAAGAAGGGGAAGTTAATCGCGCAAGCGTAGGGAATATACACGAAAATGGTCGGAACCAAGGTCTGAGAAGTAGTGGTGTTTATGTGTTTGTATGACCACCGGCGGACAAATCCGATCAAGAAGAATAGTATATTCGATAACACTATTAACTAAAACTTAGATTACCTGACCACATACAGCGATGAACAATTTAAGTTGCATGTTATGTGATTGTAATGAGATAGTATCTGCCTTTCGTATATAGTAAAAGGTAAGACCGCCAAGAGTTGATGCTATTGAGAAGGACACAACCATTATCGCATCAGTGCATAACAAGCATACAAGATCACGCACGTTGAGAGTATTTTTGTCCTAGGAGTATTCGTTGAACAGATTTCGATCTATAATTGTATCACCCAATGGTTCAAAATTAACCATCCTTCGTTCAATTCACTCCAAATCGTTTACTGTATTCGGCAACAAGAATAATTTTTCCTTTGTCAGGACCTTCCCCTGTTGCAAGGGGATATCCGATCAATCACCTAAATAGGCATGTGTTTCCTAGATCAAACCCATGATCTCTCTGAAAACAAACATGGTGGTCTCTCTGAAAAGAGAGTTGGAAAGTTTCTTACCATATGACTAGTGCGAACGTCGGATATAACGCGACAGGTACTACGAACTTAGCATTAGAAAACAGTGAAATGAGATGCGGATATCGAATGGACCAAAATCGGTAGATAAAATGTATGATCATGAGAGCAAATGGAACTGTGAAGCAAGCACAGTAGAAGCTAGTCATTATCTGATTATTTAATATTCTCAAATCCTTAAACTACCACCATACCCTGTCTTGGAAAGTACATACAACACCGAAAGTAGTGCCGACAATAAGAATTTTCTGAAATAACTTTTTATGTATTTTTCTGTATTTTCTGAAACTTCAAGTTCGGTTCTGTCTACTAATCTCTTTAAATGTATTTCATTGGAATCTTCAAACGTAGAGAACCGGTGAAAATAAACATACCGGCTTGACTGCTGTATGCAAAATAGTCAGGAAAAGATCAACGAGAGCAAATATAGTTAGAAGCTGTTTGTAGGAGCCGAGCGATTTCTTCGTGAAGCGACGAATCGCGTACAATAATATGATGTTCAATAGAACGCCGGCAACTATAATCATACAATCCATAAGTTACTTTTGTAAAATAATTTCACCCAGATGGACATTTTCTACGATCTCAGAAGCTGAAAGCATGATCGAAGCAAGTGAGGTTGTTCGGAAAATAAATGGCCAGTCACCTCTCACGCTCAGCCGCTCTATATCTTTTATCGGATCCCTGGTAGATGATTCATCACCGCTAATGTCATCTTAATGCCACAGGTAAAAACAATGCCACAGGTAAAACAACACACAAAGTACACTATTCCAAATGCCATGTACTTGCTCATTCTCAGTTCGCTGAACTCGATAAGATAACAGACATTGATAACAGACAAGGTTCGTGATGGATAATGTGACATACATACATTTTTACAAAAGATAGTAGACCACTCCAAGAATAAGTACAAGCGCCCGAATGGCTCGTTCATTGATCACGTATCGATGAGTGGTGGATGGTCGACTAGAATCGTTTACGAAAGAGTTGCGGAGTGGAAGTTCATCGGGCAAAAAGTTGCCTCTAACTTTGAACATACAATATCAAATATTATATGTTCCAGATCTCCTAAATTATGGCTAATGAAATATGAGATTACCTCAATTCGGGGGTTGAGAATCAGATTCAAGAATAAAACTCAAATCCTTTAGAGGGAATTTTCGAGAAACATTGACTTTTGTACAAGAAAAAAAACGAACTATCAAGCTAAACGTACTGAAGACATAATTTAAAACGCTGTCTCTGTAATACTGCAGGTGATGTGGTACAGTTTGCTCAAAATAGTCGTACGGAGTTCATACTTTGGGTGTGACTCCTATGGGTCGAAAAAACATAAAAATTTTATAAATTTTATAAAAATTTTGATCTTTGATCTCCAAAAATCGATAATTTAAAATTTGAGATATTTGTATCAGGTTGTCCGGAAAGTCTTTGTCCATTTTTCAAAACTTAATTTCTTTGTAGAAAAAATAGCATGAGATCAAGTATACTCGCCAGCATTATTGACAACCTATGCCCAACGCTCCTTCAACTTATGGATTCCCTCCCCGTAGAACCCAGCTGGGCGCAATGCAAAGTATTGCTTGAGTGCAGACTCGAGATTTCCACGGGAAATAAAATGTATATATCGAAGGGCATGGACCAGGTCGGCGAAAAGCCTATAATCTGACGGGGCCATGTCCGTAGAATACGGTGGGTGAGGGAGAACCATCCAACCTTATCGAGCCAGTTCCTGCTTGACTTGTTCTGAGATATGGTGCAGTACATTAAAATTCTGATAATACAGTACTGGCTAATCGCCTTGCATAAGCGCTGCCGCGGCGGGCTGCCGCGGACCGCGGCTTGCGCGGATTGATTTTGCACAAAGCGGAGACATTTCCAGACTTCGAGGTGTTGATTTTCGTATTCACCAGTCGATTCCCTATCGAAAATACTATAAGATCATATTTTAGTCTTCGATCTATGAGTTTTGAGATTTTGCCTGACCCAGCGAACAATTCTTGACCCACTTGAACAAGTCTTCTCAGAAGCCCAATTCTTGTTCAATCTTACTATAATTGATACCATCCATTAGTCTATTGAAGAGAAACATCATGGCATGTCTAGTTCATTGGGTCAACTATTGTTCGCTGGGTCAGGCTTTTTCAGAGAATAATTCCAAATCTCGTATGTCAAAGTGTAAAATATGATCTTATAGTATTTTCGATAGGAAATCCAATGCCTAACACGAAAATCAACACCTCAAAGCCTGAAAATGTCTCCGTTTTGTGCAAATTCAATCCGCGCAAGCCGCGGTCCGCGGCAGCCCGCCGCGGCCGCGCTTATGCAAGGCGATTAGCCAGTACTGTACACTTTTTTCTCCATTAAGCTTGAATGATCGACGGTTATCTTGAAATTCTATAGATGTGAGACGTACTTGACCCCGATGATTGTCGTGCCCTCGGGGAGCACCTCCCAGTAGATCAAGCCATCCACCACCCACCACACTGAGAGCATGATTTTCTTGGGGAGCTGGTCAGGTTTGGGGACATCATGTGGGGTCTCTCCTTCTCCAACCCACTGGGCTCCCCTGTGGTTATTATTGTAGGAGACCCCTCTCTCATACCCCGTTATGAGCCGGTCCAGCCATCGATCCCCACCGTGGAGAGTGAGGAGGGAAGTGGAATCATTGTCTCGACGGTCAAGGTTGGCTTGGGTCAGATCATGAGGTATGAATCGACCGAAAATTGTCCTTGTTCCGAGGGATTTCAAACCATTTTCGACTGTGGTATTGGACACGCCAAGTGTAATGGACAGTTCACGTACACTTTGAAATGAGTCCGTTTCCACATGTTTCGTCAAAGGGTCGAAATCCAACTCACGGGGTCTTCCAGGTCCTCGTAGAAAAGTAGCCTTCTTTGAAGCGATGGATCCAAATTTTGATGGTTTTGTAGTGTTGGTCATACGTGGCAAAAACATTCGTCAAGGGAGTTTTCGAATCCCTCATCTTGATGTTGGATAAGAAATCAGAACATGTCGGATGTGGATGGCACTAAGAAAAAATATCGTTGCTCTGCTAGAGCCTGAGTGAACGAAAGGGAATGGGGAGTTGTTCTCTGCAAAGGCACATACCTGCTTGTTATAAACTAGGAAAAAACACTGTTCATCTGCGTAGAACAGTGTGTAAACAAACCCATGGACAAAGACTTTCCGGACAACCTAATATCATGTGAAATATCATTCGAAAGGACATCGAAAGTTATGTCAGATGATATTTTGTGTATTTCATATCGTAGAATTCAATGAAACTCTTTGCGGGGCATATTTTCAGTGTCGCCGTATCGAGATATCCACCTAATCGTGACCAAACTGCACTGATTTTCTCAGTTTCCGAGATTCCATCAAGCATAACTTTTTTCTTTCGCGTTTTCATGAGCTCTCAAGTCGAAATTCGGAATCAGCGCGCCAAAATACACCAGAAACTCCTATAGACATATTTTTGTAGAAGAAATTTTTTTCGACTTTTTCATTTTTTCACCATGTGGTTCACCTTTGGTCCGTTTTTGGGTCGAAAAGTCACATTCTCAGAATTATGTTTCTATAGGATTTTCTGGTGTATTTTTGCATGTAGAATCCGAAAATGCATACTAGAGCTCACCAAAGTTCGAAGGAAAAAAACATATGATTGAAAAATCCAAAAAGTTTATCTTTTTTGATCATAAAACCGCATGGTATCTCGAAAAAATATGTCTATAGGAGTTTCTGTGTATTCATTAAATTCTACGTTAAAAAATACACAAAATATCTCAAAATAGGGAACCTGGAAATGAAATCTTCAGGGTTAGCTATATCGATGTTTACCAAAATTGAGCAAAAACGGTACTTTTTGAGCTCTAAATCGTGCCGAAATTGCTCAAATCAAGTTTCCTTATACAATCGGGCATAACTTTCGATGCCCTTTCGAATGATATGTCACACCAAAATCATAAAATCTACCAAAATCTGTATACCAAAATCTAAAAATTGAAATTATCGATTTTTAGAGATCAAAGATCACAATTTTTACGAAAAAAGTTTTTTCGAACCAAAGTGGTAATACTCCCAAAGTTTCAACCCCGCACGTCCATTTCGAGCAAACTGTACCACTTTCGCCTCTTTTTCCTGCAGTATTACAGAGACCGCGTTTTAAAACCGTATCATTAATTAAGTGTTGATCTTGGAAAGACGAGTCGATGGAAAAAACTTTGACTCTGCAGGTCAAAAACTGACCGAGATACAACATTTCAAAAGGTAGGTCACCAACTCGGCATATGCAAATTTGGCCAAGTATTACGTTGGTGCGAAAGCCTTGATCGATTTTTTTTTTAAATTTCTTGTCTTTCCCGTCCTACCTGTTTTCCCAATCAACTTCTGCTTTTCACATCATATATGGGCTTGGTAGCCAACTTTAGCGTACACTTTATCAGACATATCTGATCAATATAAATGGAAAAGTGAAAAACACGGGTTTTCATTGGCAAACTCATTGCGCGCTTGCGAACAGATATAGCACCATTCTAACAATATCAAAGAGACTAACCATCAGCATTCTCAATAAAATATTATCAATTATACAGAAAAATTTCCCCGTGAAAAGCAAATGATACGAAAAAATTTTTTTTTTATAGACAAATTTTTGCTCTTGTTTAAACCTAAATTTATCTCCTCGGAAACAAGCGGGATATGTGTCATACTAATGACTGTAATGGACAGTTGTACCCTACAACTATAATGTGAAGATAGGTCGTCATGATTTGATAAGCACGAGATATGAGTGCTCAGGCATCAGGTATGAAAATCGGTCAAGACTTTCGCACCAACCTGATAGATAGGAGGCCGATCGGGTAATAGTTAAACAATTCAAGCTTAGTTGGAAGCGTAGATCCGAGTTTTGAAATTAGAGCTCATGAAAGTGCAATAAAAAAATCGAGGATTTTCGCATCTCACATATTCCAATTGAATGTTCCAATGCGCAGAGCATCCGGATCTAATTTGTTATTGAATACTTCGAGTATGTAGGTTGAAACAAAAATGTTATCCGAATATTGTAAACGGTCGGGTCTCCGACCGGTTTTTTTTTCAATTTTTGTAATTTTGTTTTTAAAAACATTTTTCAAATGAAGATTGATCCGGTGAACTTAGGTGTTAGCATGAACGTTTATTAGAGCATTTTTCTGAACATTTTGAGCTCTATGACATCCTTGTACCTTATCTCGGAGCTGAGATACAACTGAGACTGGCCGAATAATGACTAGAAACCGGGACTGGAACAAATAGTTGGCGTCCACTTTTTAATCGTCCTCGATATACAGATACAGATTTTATTCCGTCCTCAAGGCACTGGGCAAGCAGGGTGGTAGCTTCGTTTAGGGAAGGGATGGGATCTTCGAATTCAGTGTCTCGGTCAAGTGATGGATCTTCTCTGGCTTCTTTGGTCAACTGTTGGGTTCTGATCGACCTCCGTTGAGCATTGAAGAGTATCCAATGTTATTGAGAGAGTGCAGACGAGGACCATTACTTGACTCACAAACGGAGTCTTGACGATCGGGGTTTATTGAAATTAAACGGAATCAGATTCAAGAATAAAACTCAAATCTAGTATAAATTTGTTTAAATTAAACGAATCGTGTTCTGTCCATTACTTGGGCCCGGTAGATCAGTCACAATCAGCCGGTTTCACTACTGCAGAAGTCATTCTCAGGAGACATACTCACTAGCGTCGAGCACTTTGCTTGAACTTTGCTTGAACGATTCTTCACTCTCACATCTACCGCGCATGATATACGGTGTTTAATATCGCATGTTCCCCTTGCTTTCCTGCCCATGTATTACCCCTAGCGTTCATCTGGCCATCGTTGCCCACAAAAAGTTACAAGAAGTCGTTCAATCGTACCAATCACCGTGCATATCGCTTGATCTATTATTATATACCGGAACACATCATGGATTATACATTACTCTATATTTAAACCCTACATCCCTATCACTGTACTCGTGACGGTGTTTAATCATTGAAAGGTAAGTAGCTGATTATTTAAGCAAAAAGCAGTCCATAATGCCCATCATAACATTTTATGAAAGGTAAACCTTTCATAACATATCTTAGTCACCATGTAGGGGAAACCCACAAACACATTAAGAACACTGTATTGCGTGTCTAGCCGTTCCTAATGGCTGTTACCGATACTTCCCTGAGGATCTAATGGCTGTTACCGATACGTCCCTGAGGATATGTATGGACTGTGATTGATCGAACCTCAGACTTTATTGAGTTAACGTGATTTCCAGAGAGTTATAATTACCGGAACGATCTTCGGAAATGTGAGCACCTCAGAGATTCGGGTAATGAAAACCTAAATCATGAAATGAACAATCGCATGCAGACTGCCATCAGCATTTACTGTGCTTGCTTCACTGTTCCCTTCGCGCTAATGATCATTCATTTCCTATACCGATTTTGGGTGATTCGATACCAGGATCTGGTTAAGCTTTTCTCAAACAAGAAGTTTATATCGTTGATCGCATTATATCCAATCGCACAATTCTGTGTTTGGTGAGTTTTACGATCTAGTGAAAATAGTTGTATCGTCAGACCAAACTTCCCAAAATCGAGATATATCGAGGTTTCTGATGTGCAAGTATGCGGCAACCGGAGCAGATGGACCTGATATTAGTAGTAATATGTTAATGAAGGAATCTGGAAGACGACTTGGAAAAGAAATCAGAGAGGGTTGGCTTATAATGTGGGTGAGACAAGTGTTCGACCAATACCAATCGCTTACCAAAGTATGCTTCAGGAAAATGGTACGCTCAGCATGAGGCCATTTCTTCAGCTGCTGAGTGGGGACATGATCATGGTCATTTCGACCTCTGTAGCTGCGACGCTTTGAGGTTTGACGTTTTACCACATTAAACGTGCGGAGATAGTTTCGACTCAAGCTATCGTGGACTGGCTTTTTCTCTCGTTTCTCTGACCAGTGAGAGAGTGGGCGAATTGAGGAAAGCTTGACGGAGACTAGTGGTTGGGGCGCGCGCGTTTCTCTACGTCTTGCAAAACATCACCTGCGGGCGGGAGTCGAACCTGCCTGCGTCGGCATGCCAGTCAGACACCATGCCCATTACTCACCTCCTTCTCCCCACTCGGTCGACATCATGCATATGTGTCTCCTCACGTATATCGAGGAGTATTTCCAGTGCTGGCCTTACCTCAATCGTCGAGAACGTATGGATGTCCTCAATAGTATCCTCCGGAGTGTCAATGTCGGAAACCGCACTTACATGACTCCTAACCTTCACCGCTCGGCCTTTCTCTGCCTCTTGCAAAACATCACCTGCGGGCATTATGGGCATGGTGTCTGACTGGCATGCCGACGCAGGCAGGTTCGACTCCCGCCCGCAGGTGATGTTTTGCAAGAGGTAGAGAAAAGAGCGCGCGCCCCAACCACTAGTCTCCGTCAAGCGTTCCCTGCGGTAGGCCGCCCTGGCCTAATGGGCATGGTGTCTGTCTGACTCACCTCCAATGGAAACTATTCATTCTCGTGTGTGCCCAGGTTTTGCGCGTGTCGGTCCATTGACTCCAAAACGAATCTTAGACGTTCGTCCCGTGTGTGTTCGTGTACTTGCCGTACGTATGCGTGATCAACTTCGCCTTCTTTCGCTTGCCAGTGTTCAAGGTCGATGACGCCTTCATGGTGCTCACCTCTTGTTTTCCCGCATGGGATGCGATCGTCATTATTATTCTGATGCCAGAGTACAGGTAGAGAGCGTATTATCTCAGCAATATGCCATACACGGCATGTACTGAATTCAATCTGTATTATTCAGAAATGGAGTGTTCGGAATGATCATAAAGAAGAAGACAACCACTCAAGTGATGTCAGTGTGGAACCTCACAACTGCCGTCCAGTCATCTGCAATTACGATAACACAATAATTACTCAATGTAATATTCAAAATATATAATGTACCGTTCTCTGCTAATGTTGATAGTTGAACAACGCAATGATATATTTATTCGAAAAATGGCATATTACGATGAATGATGCTCCACTTAAATATAATATTACGGCAATGAAAAATACTGCTGCCTCTGTTGTACAGTACCTACGATATTATATTACGGCGAAGGGAAAGACATAATATCGCACCAATGCATGGCAAATCTTGCGTAATAATGCACTATGACAAAGTCCGGTCCAATAGCTTGGGTTTTTGCGCAGTGTCAGGGGTATGTCAAAAAATAAGGTTATTCTGTCATTGTGTTTACATCTAACACTATATAATCGGCATGATTTAGCTCGGTACCGTAGCCAGCCTTTCTATCGTCGTAGTGTGTTGATTGCTAACTGTTAGACTTTCGACCAGTCGAGTTGTGATAACGTTAGCAGAATTGGGAAACAAGCATCCGAAACGAGCACTCAATACGGAAACACAAGCATTTCCCATGCATATTACGTGCAGATGTTTATGCCGGTCGTGTTCGTTTACACTTCTGCGTCATCAACTTTGAATTCGTAGTTCTGCCATCCTGATCGATAACGCGAATGTGCAGGTACGAATATCTGCGTGAGAGCTGACTTTAATATTCCTGGTGATATTCCTGACACGACCAGGGCTTCAAAACGAGACACTGCAATGTCTAGAAACTAACGTTCATTTTTACATATGAGATCGTTTTTTTTCGCCTTGAGACGCAGTCGTCATGATTCTACTCGTGAAGGACTACATGATTGTAAAATACTTTGTACAAATGTAAAATGTAATATAATCCCAGGGAAGGTATGCTTGCAATGCCGCAGAGGAAAAAGGAACAGAGTTGGAAACTCGATTGAAAACGACCAGCGTAGTGTACTCGGTTACGCCTCTTAATCTCACTACCATTTGAGCTCAGACCAATTAATAGAACATGGTGTTCGCAATGAGTTCATAACATATTCAAAGAAATGTTTAGAAAAACGTTTGATGTGTCCCTCACTTGCAAGCTATACAAGTTGCGCAAATATCGTACATGCTAGAAAAATCAGAACGATTACCGAGTGCTACCGTAAAATTTTCACTTTTTCATTTTCACAATCTTTGTGATGACGCAAAATTGAGAGCTGTGGTTGTGCTCTTATTTTTTTTCATGGCCACTTTGCGGGAATCGACTCGGATATGCCCGTTCAATTATTCCTAGAAATCGATATTCAGCAGAGGTCTCTTTTATCGTGCGGTTACGGTAACTCTGATATTTTTTCGAGAAATTTCAAAAACTCGAATAAACATATGATCTTATGATACGAATCGCTTGATTATCGGGAGCTCAGTGCATCTCTGAGTGAGGAACTATAGTTGAAACAGCAATCTGCCGAGACTAGATAGTGCTCGAGAGAAGCATGGATTTTTTAAACACTTTAGCTATTACAACGAAATACTATCGTTACATTAATCTGTTTTATTGAGAGAATGAATCAGCGAACTAGACGCATTGTTGGATTATTTTTTTTTTTGAGGCACATATATGCAATGTGCGCTGAAATGTCGACAGAGGACGTCACAATGTCGGCTCCCCACAATTTCGGAACAGATTTTGGCGAAGTACATACTTGGCTCTCTCACGTACCCAGAATGAGTATCTTCCGTTGTGAGGCGCGTTTTTTTTATTTCGAGAAATCATTAGATGGCTCTTTTCGAAAACACTCGTAGAGAGACAGGCGATCATTTCGATTGCTCGTGCACCAATCTCCACGGGCCAAGAACCTTTTGGCTAATGTACTTCTCCAGAAGAGACTTGAAAGAGAGAGGGAATAGATAGCCCTACTGATTACGCTGAGCTTGGTTCTTGGCCCGTGGAGATTGGTGCACGAGCAATCAATGACTTATGTCCGATACTGTACCCTTTTGGTTCATTTTATTCGTCAAGCGGGAACGAAATGCACCATTTGCTAGCGTGTCTGAACATTTCCCATCAAGAGATGTTGGTGAGATATTCGCAAATTGTACATCTTTGTCGGCGCCTGCGCAACAAGTGCAGAGAGCCCCCCACCAACTACAACAATCGACTGCGAGCCCTCGGACTAGCCACCCTTTCTTCTTCCTCCATTATATCAATAGAAACTCCCGTCGTAATTATATCCAATTAAAGAAACACCGTTTCAATAGAGCCTCGTTAGATCATTTCCTTTGTAATCGTACTGTAAATAGATGGAACAGTCTCCCCAATAGTGTCATAATGTCTAGGAACCCTAAGGCATTTACCAAAATATTAAACAGTAGCATGTATAGTGTTGTTGGCCATTATACATCATGTGAATTACCCTTGCTGTTGTAAGAAACCCGATTCGATATCGTCGACGGACATCCGTCTCTCAAATCATCAGAATCGTGCCTTCTCGTACATGCAACTTTATGGAATGGACAATTAACAAATGAAAAAAAACTATGCATTGTTGCACATAATTCGGATCGATTTGCATGTGATATTCAAGCACAGAGTGGAATGCTCATGAATACTTCATTTCGGTAAGAATGATCGGTTGGGTTCGGTGACATACTCATTGAACAAATTCATGAGAGCGTAGACTTTATCATCTTCTTTTTGCTTAGTCGCTGCTTCCTGATTATATTCGTTTCTCTAATATGTATTATCATTAAAATTGAACGAACCTCGACGTGAACCAGTAAGCACAGCACGTCTCCCAATCTATCCGCGTAGTCATTCCGTCCTCTGGTCGCATAGTACTGGTGCAGTTCCGCCATGATTGTTGATCGATTTCTCTTCACAATTTCAATCATTTCTTCGTCGTCTCTCCATGTGTCTAGAATAATATTTTAAAATTAAATTCCTGGGAAGATGATAATTTGATTGTGAAAACTAGGGTTGACTATGAGACCAACATTTTATAATGTTGTTTTTATTAAATAAAAAAAATATGTATCCTTTGTTAACAAAAACATACTTTCATCCCAAAGCGCAAGACCAAGAATGGCTAGAAGTTCCTCGCCGGTGGGCCGAATTCGTTTGAAGTGCGGCTTGAAAGTCAGTATATTCTGCCTGGTGTGCATGCTGATTACGCTGAACCACGTCGCTAGGTTGTTTGTTTGAAAAGCACTAATGTTACGCAGCGGCTTCTTGCTTGTTCACCCCCGGGGGACAATCGATCAGATATTCATCCATTCGATCAACAGACAAGACAGTCGTGTAGCTAGGCATTCTGGAACATAGATTTTTAAAAATTTTATTTTATCATGCCCAAGGAGCAACGAAATCTGGTAAAGGGTGAAATAATATTAGGACAAGTATATGTGACTTTCTTCACATGAGGAGTGGACGTGAAAATTGGGGAGGTATAAAAACATATCGTTCTGCTAAACAGTATATTGTTATGAACCATATAATAAAATAAACAAGTTTCTAAGGTTGCTCACATTATATCATCATCATCGGAAAAATGATGCACAGAGCGATAAGCCGCGTCAATTTTGTTGAACAGATTGAAGTTGTTGAAAACGACAAGGCGCTTCAAATTCCAAATTGTGAATTTCTCGTGGAGATTAGTAGTAAACAATAAAAAAACTGCTCACCTGTGATCGCTTATTTAACTTTTTGAAATCTTCGAATGAAGCGCTGAAAAAATTCTGCAGACCGGCATACATGATTCGAGCATTCGGATAGTTTGTTGCATTAGTTACCGATGTGAATTCCTGCAATTTTCATGTTCTGACGTTCTAGAGTCGTTTTGAAAACTTACGATGGTTCCCCGTTGAAATTGATCGAATATTTTGGCTGAGCACGTTCCCATCTCTCCATTTTTCCTCATCATGCACAGTAATCTGCAATGAGCATATTTAGAACAATTGCAGATGAAAGGCCGTACCCGTAACCAGTTTTCATCCTGTTCAGTGTTGGCGTTTCACTATTGGAGATTCCATCGACAAAACATCTGTAAGGGAAGCATGTAATCCAATACATCAATGAACATGTAGGTTTCATGGTCCAGGAAATTCATGGGCTGTGCTGTCGTAGAATCACTTCTTTGCTTAACGATGACGTTTGCTTGGATATCTTCCTGTAGATTCATCATGTTAATGCGAAAATTTTAATTAATTTCGAATAAAAAATTAAAAACAGTTGAACAAACCAGCAGGTTTTCTTCAGAACAAGTCGCCAGACCAAAAATTTTCCGCACGTTGTTTTGGAATCTGAAATGTTTTCGTGAAAGCAAGGGAGGCTGGACGATTGGAACCTTTCGATAAACATTTTCCATGCAATCTCTTGCATCGGAGCTGTCGCTTGAGTGCGCGATTTCGCCTGAATTAACGTTATAATATCATAACAACTATAAGAATAACGATACATACCTGTAGAATACCAAACAGGCTCGACAGAAATTTATCCCCAAGTGAATCTCGGTCGTTAACACTTCGCAAATCAGACAGTTGTTCGCCTAAAAACATGTCAAATTCAAATAAAGAAGACACTATCGTTACCTGTTGAGCTGTAGTCATGTGTGAAGATTAATAATATCAAGTGCAAGTAAAGTGATGGAGAAGAGAAAGAATATATGAGCAGACAGGGGGAGAGAAGAGTAGAAAGAGAGGGAGAAGAGAAAGAAAGGTAGAAGAGAAAGAGAAAGAGGGAGACAGCGCTCTATTGACTGTTTCCTCTGCCGATCTATAGTTCTCTCCATTCGCTCTAGTCCCTCTTCTTCTGACACACATCTAGCGCACCTGACTCGGTGCATGTGATACCATCGCAACAGGGACTATTGAAACACCGGCGGGAAGGATTAAGCCTAAGCCTGAGCGCCTCCCCTACTATGATAAAACTAAATACAGACAAAATACTCGCGAATTTCGAGTACCGAGTGTTTAGTCGGGTGCGTTAGCTAGTAATTCCCCGTTTGAAACTTTTTTTTGAAAAGTTTATTCTAGATTAACACGGGTATCACGATATGTGAGAGCAGTCACGGAACATTTTTTCAAACCCATTTTAAACCTTCCATACTATTATTGATGGATACCCTGGAGACGAGTTTTCGAACGATCCGGGTCATGACTCTCAGAGCCGGCTTTTAGGAATTTTCCGGTCGCGTATACGGCTCTAGCGTATCTCAGCTCAAATATGAGCTAGATTGCTGGCGTAGGGCTCAAAATACGCAAAAAAAGATAAACCACTTTGCTGACAGATGCGAACAGATTGAGAAAAAACAAAAAAGTTATGATCGGGAAACCGTTATGAATTTCATAAATAAATTTAAATAAAAATGATGCATCCGACTTTCAGGGATTTTTATTACAGAATATGGTAGAGCAAGTCCACATATACTTCACATGAAAAATACAGCTCGATAAGCGGGGGCTTCTCGAAGCTACACTTTTTCAAATTTGAAAAATGATCGATTTTTACAATTTATCGATCATAACTTTTTTCGTTTACATTCTCATGAGCTCTAATTATCAAATTCAGAATCTACACCCAAAAATACTAGAAATTTCTATAGTCAGATTGTTCCGAGATGAAAACTTTTCGACTTTTTTATGACCCCGGGTTCATGGTCATATTTGAGTCAAAAAGTCGAAAGCTCAGATTCACGTGACTATAGTAATTTCGGGTGTAGTTTTGCCCGTAGAAACCGATTTTAGAGACTAGAGCTTACAAAAATGCAAATGAAAAAAGTTCTACTTGAACAATTGCTAGTTCAAGGAATTCCGAACACAACTATCTGACTATAGAAATTTCTAGCGTATTTTTGGGCGTAGATTCCGCATTTGATAATTAGAGATGAGAACGATAAAAAGTTATGATCGATAAATTGTAAAAATCGGTAAATTTTCAAATTTGAAAAAGTTAGCTTCGAGAAGCCACCGCTTATCCAGCTGTATTTTTCATGTGAAGTATTGGATTTGGATTTTGGATTTTAACACATTTATCAAGAGTAGGCTCTGATGTGCATGGCGGGCCATTCATGATTTCTTGCTTGTCTCAGGAACGTAGGTCCGATAGTTCGCATGAAGAGATCGTTCCATCTTGTGGGCGGTCTTCCGCGTCCTCGCTTAGGCACGAAGTATATGTGAACATATTCTTCATATTCATATTCTGCAATAAAAATCCCTGAAAGTCGGATGCATAATTTTTATTTTTATTTATTTCTGAAATTCATAACGGTTTCCCGATCATAACTTTTTTTGTTTTTTTTCTCAATCTGTTCGCATCTGTCAGCAAACTTGTTTATCTTATTTGTTGGAGTATTTTGAGCCCTATGCCAGCAATCTAGCTCAACTTTGAGCTGAGATACGCTAGAGCCGTATACACGACCGGAAAATTCTTAAAAGCCGGCTCTGAGACTCATGACCAGGATCGTTCGAAAACTCGTCCCCAGGGTATCCACCAATAATAGTATGGAAGGTGTAAAATGAGTTTGAAAAAAAAATTGTTCCGAGAAGGGCATTTTTGTTCGCCGCTCCCGTGATTCACGTGTTAATGAAAGAGAGATTAATATGTCAAATAGATAAAATGCCGTAAATATTCAGAAAAATACGCCTGAACAAATGGCTCATCAAATTTGTTTTTGTATTATCGGGAGGACAACTATCGAAAATTATAAGTATATTCGAATTTGTACCGACGTCTGGAAAGTTGTGCACTGAACGATAGTAATGTGGCTGACCTCAGGGGCCAAATATGTGTGGCAAAATACAAGCGAGAATCATTCAAAGCTTTGTAGAACAGATTTACGTTGTTTTCAATATTTAAAAAAAAAACCATTCCTCACTTGATCTTTCTTGAGCAGATTTCGGAAATCATCGAAAGCAAAGGTGAGCATTCACTGAGCAAATATAGCAGTCCAGCATACATGATTCTGCAGTCGAGATAATGTCTCGTACAATGCAATAGTTATTATTTTATGAGTACTTGCCAAATTGTGGAAACGTACAATGAGTACTGGCTGAAACTTATCAAGGTGGAGCATCTCACGATAACGCTCTGAATTTCTTTCTTGGTCTGTAGTGGTAACTGTGTGTAGTGAAGGCGCATAAACCCTACACTCAACGGAGTGGGCGCCTAGAGAGGGCACGGCCCCCGGAACAAAGACATAAAACAGGAAAAAAGCGTCCACTGTTATCAGGGTAAAATCAGGGAACGCCCGTACAAAAGAAAACGATACAGTAGAAAGTTGATCCTGAATCACGCTAATTCAGGGATTTTACGTGATTTTGCTGTGGTCTTATAGCGATATCCCTCAAAGGGCACGATCACTTTGCGATTCGTTTAGCATGTTTAGCAGATATCGCAGTGAGACCATTATTTGAACGTGAAATTCAGGGAACTGGTGCGACTGACGGTGATGCTTTTCTAGATTGTAGTTTTAGTTTACATTCGGTTGTTTTCTTTCTCCCTATGTCGGCTCTCCGGTGGCCGCGAGAGGGCAAATCGTTGTCAGATTTTTCGCATTTCGCGCGCTCTCTCCTTTCCTCGCCCGTCGAGAGAGTGGTGAACACAATTGGTCACACGTGTTGATATTGCACCTTGTGCTCTCTCGATGATAACTCAGCTCGGTTATCTGAGCATCGAATAATCCAAGTTCGATATATAGCTTGAGTGTGTATCCACTCTCATCAGCATCTTTATCTTCTCTCTAGTTTACCTTTCCATCTATATGAGACGAATCGCGATAGAATCGAGAGTATCGACGCCCCCGCGGCGGTAGGAAATTAGTATCCCCGATCCTGATGTAAAGTGAAATCTTAGGTACTTCGAATGGTGCTCTTTCAAACTGCGTTTGCCGATTTTCGATAACTGGTCTCATCTTCGAGTATTTTTAGGTCAAAGTAGGTGCACTCTGAAATTTTAGGTCAAATTCGACTCACGCAAATGACCATAACTCGCTTCAAAACAATGTAGAGACTATCCGAAAGATGCAATCGAAAGAGGAGGCAGATGGCAATATTTTATATGTTGACGATATCATTCCTAGTCCATGCGCTGGAGAAAAAGTGGTGTAACTTTCTTAGAAGTCCTGTCCCCAAAATTCTCTCGAGAGTGAATTTATTACGGACTGGTACCTACTAAAACCCCAAGAATCAGGCGATTCGGGAAATGTAAAAAAAAAGAGCGCTGGCTTTTGTCTGAAAAACCTGCGATTTTTCGAAATTTTGACAGTTTTTCAAGCATAACTTTTTTCGTTCACGTTTTCATGAGCTCTCATGTTTAAATTCGGATTCAGCGCGCAAAAATACGCCAGAATTTCATATAGACATATTTTTTCGAGATCAAAATGTTTTCGACATTGGCCACTTTTTCACCATGTGGTCCGATTTTGGGTAAAAAAGTCGAATTCTCAGAATGATGTCTCTATAGGAGTTTCTGGCGTATTGTTGGACGTAGAAACCGAAAAAGCTTACTAGAGCTCACGAAAGTGCGAAAGAAAAAAAGTTATTATCAAAAATCCGAAGGTGACTCGCTTTTTGAAGCATAACTTTTTTTTCTTTCGCACTTTCGTGAGCTATAGTAAGCTTTTTCGGTTTCTACGTCCAAAAACAAGCCAGAAACTCCTAAAGAGACATCATTCTGAGAATTCGACTTTTTTAAAGTAGGTTAAATCGGCGATTGCGAGTCAAAAGTGGACATTTGAAAGGTTTCTAGAAGTCGTACACAGCTCCTCCACTCGCATTTCTGACATTTGAACTTTAGATGAATTTTAATCATTTTATTGTAATTTTAAGAATTTTCTCCGAATTGTAGTTCGACCGCGACAGGAGAGGGTCGAGAGGGCGGGGGGAGCGAGAGAGTCACACGCGGGAGAGGGTCCGATCCTCTCTCGTCTCATTTCCCTCTCTTTTCAATTGGCCTCGCACTCTTAGTTTTCGAGCAGTATCTCGGCTCAGAGAAGAGATAGAGACAAACTCTAAAAAGCAAAAATGATATTCAGAACGAGACTAACCCAATGCGCATAGTATCGAGTCTGTACCGTAAATTTGAACTATCACCCTGTGTTCTCTAGTTATAATGAATCGTCTATTTGACGTCTGGTGTGTGTCATGACTCTATCTCCGAAATCTGCCATAGCGTCCCCCTTCCAACTCTCCTCTGATGACTCAGAACAGTCAAACACCGAGTATTCTCTCTCTCTGATGTGGCATACTCTTTTATCAAAATATATATTTTCGATTCCCCGCGTGTGTTCAGTAGCGTTGTCGTCTCAACCCGACCCTCATTTATTCATGTTGACCAGAGAAACGCGAGAGTATGCGAAGTGAGGAGAGATCTGTCTCGAGTGAACAATGCCCACTGGGCATCAATAGTGTGTTCTCCTACTTCCGTTGCAGCTACTTGATCAGTATTTCGAATGATTCGACGATGAGTGGTGCTGACAAGAAATGTGAACTCACAAAGGTGCATTTTCATTTTCACAAATAATATAATATTAAACCTGAAACTAGGGTTGGCAAAGCGATCGCAATGAGAGGAGGCCAATTGCAGATCCGCAATTTTAATATCCGAAACCGAAAATATCATATTCCGCCGCTCAGCTCTCTCATTATTCGACAAACTCGTTCCCCGAAATGGAATCTCTATAGAAGTATATAGTGATCCATGGCGAATCATAATAATAATTAAGAAATTAGTAAATATGACTTCTTTCAATCGTCGTCCTTCGCAGTGCAGTCTTTGCTGTAGTGGAGAATCCGTGAAAGGGCGAGCAGACAACTGGTTGCTCTGATCCTGAGGTCAGTTATCCTTCTCCCATTATAATCCTCTCTTTGATTCAGAGTTGCAAGAAGATCTTCGTAGACGGGTTGGGTCAAATCAATTCCAGTTGCTACAATACAACAAATCCTGACTTCGTATTCTCATCAAATTGCCGGTGATGCCTCTCCGTCCATCCAATCTATCTCTTTTCTTTCAGTGAAACGTGTCAACTTTGAGATAAACATTCTAATGTTTACAATCAAACCCTCCACCTTGCTACCCTACAATCATGGACTAGCACATTCTACTTCGATTTCTCTATTCAGAATCATGGTCGTTGTGGCATATTCACATTTATTTATTATTTTGTTCCTGTCATTATTATGTATCAGAGAAGATGATGTGCACAGCGAAAAAAGATGAGAAGTGAGTGAAGGATGGATCGGGATTATGAGTAGTGCTGGCAAATGAAGAGCGAGCTCTCTTCATTTCACACACTCTCTCGTTTCTCTGATCGGCGAGAAAGTGCGTAGAAAGAAGAGACGAACTTTTTAACTGCCAGCTCTAAGAATGAATGATCCCACGCGTAACCGAAGAAGAAATAACTATCAGTGAGGTCACACCACTAAAACGTTGCAGATTTATGACCAAATTGATATCGATTTGCTTTATCATTTCTCATTGAAGAAAAGAATCTTCACATAAAATATAAAACGATGGAATGTGGATTATATTATAGTAGGATGTATCTACACGCATTTATATAATGCGAAATTATGCATTGCATTCATTGCATTGATTATGGAATCTTCGCACAACTTCAACGATAATTCACTATTGTTCCGTGCATATTCCACATGTTTTCTCATAATACACGGAAGTTGTGTCGGGTGTGTTGAAGGGATCAACACAGAATTCATTATCTTTCCAGATTTGACATCTGGAAATATGCAGAGACATCAACATATGATTGATGGAGATTATGACGGTCACATTGAGCCTACTTTTGACTAAAAAAGTAAAAAGGTAAAGGTGCTTAGGCTTTTCCACGCAAGGCGGGGTGTGCCACCTTATCGCCTGTTAGCAACGGGAGCCTATCCTGAGACGATCAGTGGCTTGTTGCGAGGCTTTAACCGCCCGTGTTGTGTGCACGTGGTTGGGGATTTCTCTACCGTGATTTCTCGAATCACTTCCAACATTTCTTAACCCTCTTGGTTTGGGTGGATCTGAGAGCAAGGGGGGTCGTATCGCATTCCTGGCACACAACCACTGCGCCACCTCGCTCAATATGGTTTTTTCGCTGTGCACATCATCTTCTCTGATACATAATAATGAAAATGAACTAGATCCCGCAAAGTTGGCTATCACATACAACTATATTCTTTATTGAACGGATATGTCCGGTTTCACGGTCGTTTCTAAGACGTGAAGTCGCTGTATGGAACGAGCAATGCCGCACGACTCGGGATAGCAGATCTTGTTGTATTCGAGTGCGTTAAGTGTTGGACTAGCTCCGGCTTATCGTTGGTACGGACGTAAAAATTTCTCGACCTTAATGAAAAGTTTTAAGGAACTGGATAAAGTCTATTCAAATGGATCCAACTCTTCATTAATATTTGTGCTTAAATATATATTTGTCTTTTGATCGTCTTATTCACAATCGTCTCGTACTACAACTGACATAATTAAATGTAGGTTGTTTTTTTCTCAAATTTCTCCTGGCGTATTGCACAAACATACGAATAGCCAACCCTATTCGTATCCTTTCGAGAAAATATTGAATACTATATTGATGTGCTAATTTCTGACAGAAGATAAGATCGCCATGCAAAAACCCCTTTTGATTTCGTTTAAAAAAAAATAACCTGAGTGTATTTAGCCTTTTTGGAGGATTAATATATTGAATGTGGACAGGCAAAGCGTTGAGGTTAGAATGTAAATCTCTGCAAATGAATACAAATTCGAATTAAAATATAGTTTGCAATTTATTTGAAGCTAGGCATAGCATAGTTGCGAAGGTATTACGAAAAAAGAAAACATTCGAGATGTCCGAAGAAATAGAAACATTTAAAATAATGTGGATACTTTATAGATGACAACCAAACACCGCCCCTTTTGTGAGTGTCGAGACAACGCCCACCACTCTCCCTACATCATCCACGATTACAAATAGACTACACGAATCGTAACTAAGAACAAGTGACGGCTTTAGCTTATGCATTCTCAGCTTCGGCAAAAACCATCAGGATGGACTCAGTTGCGCGGGCTTGGTTGCCACTTCAAACACAGGTGCATCGGACGAGGAACTGGAATACGTGAATCGTCGTTCCTCGTTAAGCGCACCTGTATTTGAGGTTCAAACTTTGAACCTATATACGCGTCATAGGAAACACCGGGACATCAACCAGAAACCTCCACACTAGATCATCTCATCTCGCCCGTCTCGCCCGTGGCCGTGATATCATCTCGCCCGTGGCCACGCACCCAAAACAAATAGTGAAGAGAGAGTGCGCGATGTGTCCAAATTGCTCGAGTAGGCGAGGGGAGGATCGGGTATTTGAGAATATGATATGTTGGTTACCCGCAATTTTGCACGCGACTTGCAATGCGATAGTGAACATAGCTCTGCCCTGTTGCCACACACATAACAACACATTTGGATTAGAAATCACTCTCGCAGATTCAAGGCAATGACTAGTAGTGATGCAAAAACATATCGTTTGCGTATTTTTCGAAATCTCCTATTGGCTAAAATTGCGTTGCAAATTGTCACTCCTCCCCATATTTTTGTTTTTTTAAAGCTCAAATATCGGCAAATGCCGGGCCACCTATAGATTATAGAGACATCTGCGATTTCATGTGTTTACTTTTCCAATCGGAGTAGGCTGGGCATAACGTGTAGCTCGAGTCAGACTACACACTCTGATCATATCACACAAACTGCGCACGCAGCTAAGAGGTGTGAGCAATGGAACAGGTATCGACATATATTTTTTTTCCCTGCACTTAACATCCCTTTCTCTACATTGTTTCCAATTTGAATTCAAATTTCGTTGTATTAATACTTGATACTTTTCGATGGTATATTTTATTCACATATCACCAGTAGCTCAACAATCATGCACATTTCTGCTTCAAACCAAGATAAGCATCACAACCGCGTACGCTGTAGCTGTCAGTGCTACAAACACATACATTTCTTGTTAGACAAAAATGTTCACTCGTGTTTCCGGATGAAATAGTGCTGTATCCATTATGCATACTCTCTAGTCGGTGGGAGAAACGAGAGTGTGCAAAATGAGAGAGTAATTAATTGACGGCAACACATGAGTTAACTATTTCTCAACAATAGATTACTCTGAATACAATGCATGGTTGAATTACTTGATAACTCACCAGTCACTGAGCCAGCTCGACTTGTCGTGACCGCCGCAGTAGTCGACGTCATTTTAGTGGGAGAGGTGAACGATGCACTCGGGGTGGTGCGCACTACAACAGTATATGATTCGGTTGCGTGAAACTCGCTGATTAATATATTATACATCAGTTTGAACATATTATATCATCTTATGATTGACAGTGACTGTGAAAAGGTTCGAAGCGACTACTTGCAAAATTAAACCGTGTTTAGTAGTGTTGGCTCGAGACCGACCCTCCTTCATTTACAAGGTTTCTCGTCAGTAAGAAAAAAAGAGAGAGTATGTAAATTGAAGAGCGCGCTCTCTCTCTCGAATGTGCATCATTATTTACCTGTCTTAGGCGCAGGTGAGGTGGCTTTTTCTACAATCACGCCGTAGTGTTGGATAAGGAAGGTTTGCAAAAAAAAGCAAAAATAACTTGATAATCGTTGCATTCTTTCCAAAATAATCATCAATTATTCCGATTTCATGATTTGAATCCATGTCGACATACGCGTCGAGGGACACTTTGTAGATGCTGTAATAGTTTATTTACATTTTGTTTTCAATTATCTAATCATCCGATTATGCATTACACAACTACTTACTCCGTGGAGGCGTTGCCTTCAAGGGCAGCGAGCGGAAGTCGATTTCGTCGCTTGTGTGCACAAATCTGGCACTGTGAATCTGTACACAATTAATATTTCAACTTTTGATTATTTTCTATTATGTCTAAAATGCAAAATAAAGCACCTTATTTCCTTCAAGTCGATTACAGAAACTGAATCCGGACGTGGACACGAACCCGGGCTTAGACAAGCAAAACGATTTTAGCACCTTGTAGTATCGTGTATTTTGATATACTTTGACAACATCTTACTGTATTTGTAGTCCGCGGACAGATCGACCGCCTTCTTATTGGCGAAAACGAGCGAGATCAATGGACCATCAACAAGCAACTCGAATCCGTCGAACTTTGAGCCAACGCTGAAAATAAATATTCAGTAGGTTTAGCTTATTCAAATTGAAAATGCATTGAGGTCGTATTCCTCAGGCACTCTCACAAACAAAGCTGCATAATTATTACCATTAACATTCGCATAAATATGCAATTCTATTTATCTAACATCTGCTGTAAAAAAAACGATGTTCCACTTCCGGTGTTTTGAACACATCCGTGCGGATGCGGACTCATCAGGATTTCCATCGATTGCGTTGTCAAATCCGACAAGTCGAGTAGTGAACGAGTTGGCCTGAAAAGTCGACACGTTACCATGTGTAAAAATGCTTCCTGATTCACAAGAAATATGTGCAAACACTGTAATTCATGAGGGGCCAAAGTATGTTTCTCGGTGTCAACAAATCTTGAGTAAACTGTTCCACACCTCTCCCGGATTTGCCATAACATGGAACTGGTTCGCACTCATTATAGTGATCACATCTTTCGGATCGGAAGCAGGTCGGCTCATTGACACGGCATCATAGATTATGACTCAAGGGCTGAAAAAAATGTTTGAATTTGAATGTGTTTGGAGACTCATTTCTCGTCCTTCCTACTCTTCTCTGATCATTACGACCACCATAAACTCTAGTACGAAAGGTGGTATGAAATACATATCGATTGGGATAAAACCAGACTTCAAGTAAGATAAAAATCTAACCAACATTGTGCTTTTCTAGAAAATGATAGAAAATTCACATGAATGAATGTTTCCAGGGGAAAAGAGTTTAATGACTACATATAGAATTATTAATTGTGTGTTTGCACATAATTTACCTTTGCTTCGCTCTATAACCCACACCGTCACTTCGCAGCCTGTTTCATTCGCAGGGTTGAGATTGAGTATCGAATAGTTTCCACTCTCCTAAAAATAAAAAGTGATATCTAATGATAAATGCAAACGTAAAGTCAATGTTGTATTACATAAAGCCTAGATACCATCATTATTATGATATTGATAAGATATATTCGGCAAAGACATACCGTGAACACGAGTGGAACTTTCTTCGAGTTTCCGCTTTCGAATTGTACTCCCAAATCAGCAATGCTAAAAATAAATATTGCTATTTGAACGAGATGAATTCGAACTTCATATTGCGGGAAGTGTGGGATAAGATTTGGGAATTAGTAGATTAGGGTTTTTGGGATGGTGGTGGATCGAATAGTGCTATCGCCGAGTCGATCAGATAACGTTGGGTAGGTCAACGGCGACTTCAAAGTGGGGACAATCGACTTCGCTGTTGGTAACTTGCTTCAAAGTGATGCGATCGACTCGGGACCTTGACAAACCTATGTCAACTCGACGAGATACACCCCTAACTTTTTCACCGTTCGAGGAAAAGCACCTTAGGGCCCAGAAGCGTGGGAAGCGCGCAAACGCGTCGTCAAATCTCGGGCCGTTTGGAGAAATCGGAGGATCGAAGACGATCGCGTGGCGCAGCGGGCCGGAGCGATGGCCAGCGATCGGTCGGACGCGGGTTCGATCCCCAGCGGGGGCAAAGTGTTTACCAGAGTTTTTGCATGGTCGGGGAGTGTCGGGCAGTGGTCGGGGAGTGTCATGGCGTCCCCAAACCCGGCGCGGGTATGTTTCAGACTGGAAATTAGACAGAACTTGATCGATTTCGTTCGTTCTTCCTCGGAATCGATGGGGGAGTGGTCGGGGAGTGTCGTTGCGCGCATTAGAAAATCGGGGCAATCCAAACCCGGCGCGGGTATGTTTCAGACTGGAAATTAGTCAAACGGCTAGAACCCCTTCGAATTAAAAACAAATTTACGGCGTACCTCTGCCGAGTGAAACGAGGCTAGTTCTTATAATAAGGCGAAAGTCCGTCGAGGGTATTCTGCAAATGCAATACTTTTTCCAAAATTACGCACGAGAATAAATGTTGTGAAAATACTGGAAAATAATAGGATTTAAAAGTGACTTCTTTCACATGATGAAAAAACGTCGACATTGGTAGGGACCGCCAGCCCCGCCCCTTTTCCCTCCCCCCGATTACCCTCGAAAACGGGAAAAGGAAGCACAAATCAAACACGCAACGTAATCATTCGCCCAAAAGCTTGATCGGTAGCTATCAGTACGCTAAATCGATTGAGCTCTGTAAGAATTTGATCAGACATGTATGGGTAGGTCAGAACTCGAGATGTCTTTATTCGCATCCCAAAGCGTGAAATACGAAATTCAATAAAATTCAAGGAATGATAGAGTCCATGATGAAACTGGTGAAATCGCTGAAGGATCGCAAACCGAATTCGCGTCTGTCGTTTGTCGCGTTTGTATCCGAGGAGCAAAATAATCGTCCTGAAAACTGGCCAGACGAAAATAGTTATAGTTTTTCTTTTGTTTTCACAACTTTCCCATTTTCTTATTTTTTTAGCTGGCATTTTCCAAATGTTCTTCATTTCAAAAGACATTTAAAATGTTTTATGCAAAATTCAAATGTTCCATATTCTTTGTTGGCTTGAAGCCACAGACGCGAATTCGGTTTGCGATCCTTCAGCGATTTCACCAGTTTCATCATGGACTCTATCATTCCTTGTCTTTTATTGAATTTCGTATTTCACGCTTTGGGATGCGAATAAAGACTTCTCATGAATGATCCATTTGCTTTTATTGAACACAGTAATAAGGTGAAGGGATGCCCAAATTCATACAGTGTTAGTGTTTCTCTTAGAAACCCAACATCCCAATTCTCGCCAGAGAATTGGATTCCCTTACTTTTATAGATGCGTAGCGTCTTGTAGGTACAGTAAAACTGGTTCTATCTCAACATGATTTCACAAGCGATGAAGGCAATGTTGAAAATTGCAAATTTTCGGAGGCGTCTACGGGGATACATAAGTTCAAGATTAATTTATGATGCGTATATCCTGATAGGCAGAACGGGCGAGCTTCATCTACATTCAAAAATGAGATAAAACGGGTTATGCAAAGTTATGTTTGTAGCAAGGGGGTGTAGCAAGGGGGGCTTCTAGCCGTATGAATTTGAAAATTGCCATCCTGATGACTGTCATAAAAATTACCACCCTAGTAACTACTACCCATCCACCCTCACTTCTAGAGATCCCATCGAGTCCCAGGCTGAACGACGTAAATCGGCTGAGATCTGCCCAATTTCATGTCCGAAACATAACCGCGCCTGGTTTGAATTGCCCCGTTTTTCCAATGCGCGCCAGGACACTCCCCGACCACTCCCTTATCAATTCCCAGGAAGAACGAACCAAATCGATCACGTTTTGCCAAATTTCCACTCTGAAACATACCCGCTCGGGGTTTGGGGTCGCCATGACACTCCTCGATCATGCAAAAACTATGGCAAACACTTTGCCCCCGCAGGGGATCTCGCTTTTCAACTCGCTTATCGATAACTTTCACAGTATGCAAAACGAAATTATTCGCACTAGTTATCGTACGCTCCAGAAACCTATTTAGACAGTAATTGATGATCGAACTCAAAATATCTACTCAAAATATCACTCTTCACTGTGAATATTTCGAGAAATGACCCTCACATTCGTCAATGGGCCACTCAAAACAGCGACGCTTTATTGTAAAGACAGCAAGAACAAACCAGCGCGATCGTTTTTTTTCAATAACCATCAAGATGTCAACTGAATATCAATATGCCGCTGAAAAATCGCAACCCATTTATCGAAAAGGCACCCAGCTATGACGAGCATAACGCCCTAAGCTCGCTCGCACGCTCTTGTAGTATCTCTCTCACCCTTCCCTCTAATCTGCCTGTGTGGTCTAATGGTGAGAGCTCTTGCTTGCCTTGCTGCCTAAGCCGCTGGTTCGATTCCGCCCTGATGCAACTCTATTGCTGCTACATCGAAACTTATTTTTTGCATTTTCTAACTGCCACAGAACGAGAACCACACAACGTATTCACTTGCAAATAGTTCTTCTAGTCCATCTCGACACGACGGATCGAACGGCGGGGGTTGGACAGCTCTGCGATTCGATCGAATGTCGATTTTGTGTGAAAACGAGCATTTTCAACTTCAGACGACAGCTCACCAGCGCAGGATTGACTTTTCGGCTCCATTTGAAGAAGTTACTTTGCTCCCAGATGAAAAATAGAATTTCAATGTTAGAAATACTGAGACAGGAGAGTCTGTTTAACAAACTTGCCGAGTTTTTTTGTCGCATAAGGCCATTGTGAAAAAACGTATTTTTCTCAACAAGGAAGATAGCTAGAGCCTCTCATTTTTTTCCTTTTGTAGAGAATTAAATTCTGGTCGGGTACGCGAGATTTGTGGCCAACCCGAGACTTTTTGGACCAGTTTTTATGGGGGAACAAGAATTTGGCCATATCGACGTCGCGTCGTACCGGGATTCAGAAGCCACAGATCAAAAAACGTAAAACGCCAATCGATTCATAATCAAAAGTTACCCTACTTGAGCATATTGTTTTTTTTTTGCTGTGCTAAGCCCTATTGGACTTTTACTGACTCTTAAAAAAACGGCCTCATATCACAGCAACTACTAATAAAAACAAAACAGCGATGTGTTGAAGATTTTCACGAGTTTTTCTCGAAACATAGCCCTGATCCTGCGCGCCGGCGTCAATCTGATTATACCACCAATTTGGTCAGAATATTTCTTCCTCGACGCCTTCAAAGTCTCTAATCCCATAGAGTGTCGAGTGATTGAACTCGATCTTGGCTTCTGCAACATCGAATTACGGTAATTATTCTTTATTGTGACAAATAAAATTGACCTGAAAAGCTCAACGCAACGAGCAGCAACGATAGCAATCTTCTAAGTGAAGGCATCTGGAATGAAAATGAATCTCACGAACACGATGAACAAATTGCAGAACGCTTGAGGAACATTCAGAACGAATGGAAATATGAACGCAGTATCGAATCAGTTGCAGTTAAAAGTACCCGAGGAGAGGACATTTCAATGGTGCAACATTGCGAGGATGATACCGATGTTATCAAGTCGAATTTATTACGATTCGTTTCTTATGTTGTCTGTATGCGTCAGACGCGCGCATGAACAGTCAACACATATTTTGTCTCGTTGCTCGGACTAGAGAGAGAACCAAAAGTGAAGATGGAAAATTTCTAGCTATAGATTATGCCAAATACCGTTTCCTTTTCAGTTTTCCGCTCGCAAACATACGGTTGTTTGCTCGTACGGCTGATCTTTTTTCGGAACGTTCGACTTCGGCCTCAGCTAAAGTTACTGGAAACATCAAGTTCGTGATTTCAATCACACGCTTAACAGACGCTTGACCACGCTTATCAGCTCTATCTGTGTATTTTTCAAACTAATTTACTCAAATATAGCTCAAAAGCGTTGTCTTGGTTGGGATTGCACAAATGTGCAGAACGCATCTTCAATGTTATATGTATTACATTATTTGCACATTTGATCGCACCCAAAATACGCCCAGAAGCTTATCAATGCAACAAAGGTGAAGGTGAATACTGACTCCGAGGTGGCGGATCAAGATTAGGGTTCCCGAGATGGGCCATTCTGCCCACTCAGGCTTTTCCGCATCGGTCGAAAAGCCCAGTTGGGCGCGCAGAGTAAAGAACGCCTTGCAGGCGTACTCGAGTTGGGCGGCCTGGGCGGTGCCCAACTCTGGAGTTCTAAACAAGATTAATTGATAATTTTTTTCCTCTGGCACTGGTGCTTTTCACCATATCGCTATTTTTCTCAATCAGGGTGTTCTCATCCACTCGATTTATGATCGTACCCTTAATTTTTGAGAAATCGATAACTGGGTGCTTTTCAGGAAGGAAATTTACCACAATCTCTTGTCGGGTTTTTAACGTATGAACCATATGCCACTCAAACAAGATTAACATGTTTCATAATTCTTAAACTAGACGTACAATTTTCCGGTCTCAATCAGATAATTCAATGTGACGATGTGCACTCTACGTGTCAACGACGGAATCACGTGTATCCTCCATAGTGAGAGGCGGGTCATACTACACACCCTTACCCTCGCGTGTCATCGCGCACAATCTACGCGCACAGCGTAGAGGCGAGATCGATGAAACAGGTAGCTCCGGATAAAATCACATAATTTTTTTTATTGATTTTTTTTTAACAACGAACATTCAACTGATCGAGAACGGACGTGAACTTTCCATCACGGAACCCGTCTAATTAATTGTCAGTGATAACGCTCGACTGACATCATCAGTGAGCGTATTATAAAGAATCTCGCGCAATCAGACGCTTGATAGTTCCACAACAGATGGTCAGAATTGCTATTGGCTGTGTGCTAACATCACTCGGCTTCTCAGGTTGCTATTTCGAGCCTTTTACTGCGTCCATATCTTCGTTAACGCTAAGCTAGAAAACACTCCAAATAGGAAAGTAATCTATGTAGATCTTTGCAAAAATAAAACGAAAGATCAAAATGTCTCGCATTTTTGAGATTACGTCAAATTTTCACAAAATATTTATGTGGCTTTGACTTCACTGTACTGCATTTGAAACTATTTGACGAGCAAAAGTAAAGATGCTTAATTTATGCGTTTACAAAAGGAACACTAGTAGAAGCCTGCCAAATCGATGGCTACAAAAGAGGAAGAGGTTGAATGAAGACTGTCAGTCGTCTTTTTTTCTATTGCTCCGTCGCATCATTTATAGTGTTGATCGAATCTGCGGCTGTCTTCATCGCTCCAGGTTCATTCACCGTCGCTCTCATTCCGAAGAATGAATCGGTCGAACCAGGAATGAAACTGACTGTTACTTGCTGAAAAGTGTCAGTTGTAGAAATTCCATGATTTGCCCGGAAATCTGTAAACCCTCAGCTCGGCGGTATTCTCGTATTGGGTGTACCCTACTGATTCCCCTATCCAACACACATTATGCCTAGAAACTGCAAACTCTTCGGGCAACATACATTTGTCTGAAGGCTCATCTGATACGAGTTGGTCTTATCGATGAAATTTCCGGAGAACCTGAAGGAATGTGATGGGAAACGTTCGAATGGTATGTATCACACACAGTAGTGATGTCGTTCGAAACAAGCGTGTCTCCATCTACGTGCTCTTTCGCCGGCCAGAGTGGCGAGAGAGCTCGCGTAAAGAAGACAGTCATTTACCGAAACAACATGTCTCACCCATAGTAACTCAGAGTCTTGCGATCGTTGATGGCCAGTGGATGTTTCTTATCGGCAACAACATCAATATCGAAGTTGAACACCATATCCCTTGTAATTGTCAGCATATTCTCAAATAAATAATGGCGCTCACTTTCTGTTTGGCGTCGTAAGTGTAAAATCTCGGCTCTGCAGGAGTGTGCTTGATCTGTACACCTATAAGAAAGAACAGCGTAATATGATCCTTTCAAGTGGAATTAGTAGTGCAGCGGTTGTGTGCCAAGAACGCTGTGACCCTTCTTGCACACAGAAACCCCCACAACGTCCACACAATACGCACGTAATAGTATCATTGCATAGATCACTGAGTTTATCAGGAAATACTGTACGCAGAACTTTCTCACAAGAGGCACAGCCCGCTTTGCGAGGAGAGCCATATCAAAACTGCCAACCAACCTTATCGGAGGATGGGCTTCCGCACACGAAACCGGGGGAAGACATGAAAACCGGCTGGTTGACAGAAGGAATTCTGCTGAAGTCTGCGATACGATGATACACACACTTTCATTCAATTTTTCTCATATTTTGTTATTTTCTTGATGGACTCACTGAAGGAAATATCCGCACTGATTTCCACTTTCGAATTCGGAAACTTTTTAGCGTCAAAGGCGAGAGTGAGGAGAGGACCGTTGATGTAGAGAGTCAGACCAGAGAAAGCCCCACCGAAACTGGAAAAAAAGGTGTTTGTTTTTTTCAAAATGCTTTTTTTTTCTGCTGAAACTTCGCAAACCATATAGCATAGGTGCACACGCCCCCGGCGACCAATTTTTGGGCCATGTATACAGGTATACAGGCCATGTATACAGGTATACAGGCCATGTATACAGGTATACAGGTTCCTCGTTCAATACAGGGGGCGCTCGGCTTGTCAGCCCCCTGTAGTCAATCTTCACAGTGCAGATATCTTACATCGCCACTCACTCAATGTCCATGGCAATGTAGCAATTGTCCGAATCGCTCCGTCTGATAGCGTCGTATCCTACTGTACGTGCGAGTACAGCATTGCTCTGATATGATAACAACATTTTAAAGCCGTTGACTCTTCCGAAAAATACGAGGGTACTTTCCTAGTTCCACGCCAAGCGCCGCCCTTCCCCTGTCTCACGTCCCCAGGTTGAACGACGAGAGTGAATGGCTGAGCGGATAGAATGGTGATCGGGGCAGGAGCAGTGGCTGAACAAATAGATATAATTATGCAAAACACTGAAAACATAAAATCTTTCTCCTATGTGAATCGAGTCAATATTGAATGACAATTAAACTGAAATAAATCTAATTATAGAAATAGAGATGGTTGTCCAGTACCTTTTGTCCGATTCAGCATTCGCGGCTCGAACACTTCGGCTGTTAGGTAGTTAACTGAAACAAACATGATATTGTTCTAAAAAAACATGCAAACTGACATGCTTTTGAGGAAACAATCCACAATGCCAGGGGTGCACTCTCCATGTTAGCATTCGTATTGTAGATGTTGACTATGGGTGTTGGCTGGAGAATGAGCATTCATTGTTCCATCTCCAACATATCTCTTTACCCCCATCTCAATGTAGGCCTTCTCTTGGGAGTTTTGGAGGAATCGCGTGCTCAGATCATATATGCTGCAAATATGTCGAATTGAACGTAGGGGAGATGGGAGATCATTTGCGGGGCTCATGAGTTAAGGAACCACTACCAGACCGACAGTCTCACCTCGTATTTGTATTCTGCAGGGGGTCATTTATCAGTATATTCTGAGTGATCTGAGTGTTGTACTCGCTGACCGCGATGGACGAGTATATTTTGCAGCCTGCCGCGCACATTTTTGTCCAAGCCTGTGAGATATTTCAAACAGTTTGAAAATATTTTTTTTTTCTCTATATTTTTTAACATCAATTTCTAACATCAAATTCTATTGAAAAAAAAAAACAACACAAAAACACTAAACACATTTCATTGAAATGTAAAATATTGCGAAAATTACCTGGCCTCCTTGGATAGATAGTTCATCTAACAAGACGGAATTCTGCAGCATAACCGATGATTCTAAAAGAGATAGGAAATGTGTGGATTCAGAGTTCCTGATAAAGGCATTACATAACACATCTACACAGAAACTGACCAGCGAGAGGTGCTAGCAGAAACCAAGTGACGACTAACATGGCGGATTGCGTCACCACGCACTCAAATCAAGAGAGGATATGAGAAGGGGCGTGTTTGATCAAGTTGCCATCTCTCATCTCTTATAGTCATATTTTTCGTGACATGAGGCCCTTATCACCATAAGTCTGCAAGTTTGGACTGACATTGGTTAGTGTGTGCTGGCGGGTATGTTTATTGCTTATAGTATGTACCTTATAGCATGCATGACACAGACACACGTGATCGCAAATGCCCAGCTCCCTGGATGATACGGTCAGTGATCGCATCCCGGACGGTCTAGCGTGAACCTTTTTTTCGGTGGGCAAATGATCTATTTTTTCGTTGAAATTTTTTTAAGAAGCATCTCAAATCAAGCTAACGCTTTTCTGTAAAACATGCAACTCTCGATTAGTTAACACTTTATCACGGATCTTCTGTTAAAACGTGTTATTTGGATTACCGCAGTTGGAACGGCACAACTCCTTCAAAATGGTGGTACGAAGCTGATACTTAGGGAGTTGGACCATCATGGAAGATGAAAACTTTTCTTGAGAAAATTTTTCAGTTTTAACATACTTTATCGATTTTTTTTCAAACTTAAGATTTTGGTACCATCTGACATATCATTCGATAGAGCATTAAAATTTATGTAAGAATCAACGATTTCATCGACCTATCACTTCTCATACCTGAGTAAAGTCAGGAAAAGTGATGTTTCTGGTAATTCCTTTAAATCGGTATGGCTCCCTATCTCAAGTTCATTTGCTATTCCCAGATTTTGCATGCAACATGCGAAATTCATCGTAGAATCCGATTATCCTATTGATGAGAAGATCGGAGTATGTCGAAGAGCTGTTTTCTTTGTCTAAACACTACTTTTGCTTTTTATCATCTTTTTTATATCTTTTTTATTTAATTTGTCATGATTTCCAGTATCGAAATTTGGATTTTTCGCGCGAAAATACGCCAGAAACACCTATAGTACATTTTCTCAGAGATAACAATTTTTCAATTTTTTTTGGTTCATGGTTATTTTTGTTTGAAAAAGTCAAAATCTCAGAACTATATGACTATAGGTGTTTTCGCCGTATTTTCACTCGTAGATTCCTAATTTTTATACTAGAGCTCGTCAAAATGCGAAAGAAAAAGTTATGATCGAAAAGCGTCGACTTTTCGGAAATTTAGGAGTAACTATTTTCTTTCGCATTTTGACGAGCTCTAGTATAAAAATTAGGAATCTACGAGTGAAAATATGGCGGAAAAACCTATAGTCAGGTAGTTCTGAGATTTTGATTGTTTCACCCAAAAGAAACCATGAAGTCATAGTCATGAAAAAAGAAATAAGAAAGTTGTGCTTGATAAACTGTCGAAACCCTCGAATGAGTAGTGTTTAGACAAAGAAAACAGCTCTTCGGCATACTGCGATCTTCTCATCAATAGGATAATCGGATTCTACGATGAATTTCGCATGTCGCATGCAAAATCTGGAAATAGCAAATGAACTTGAGATAGGGAGCCATACCGATTTAAAGGAAAATTTACCATAAACATCACTTTTCCCGTCTTTACTCAGGTATGAGAAGTGATAGGTCGATCAAATCGTCGATTCTTACATATCTTCTGATGCTCTATCGAATGATATGTCACATGGTACCAAAATCTCAAGTTTGAAAAAATCGATAAAGTAGGTCAAAATTGAAATTTTTTCTCAAAAAAAGTTTTGATCTTCCATGATGGTCCAACTCATCAAGTATCAGCTCCGTACCACCATTTTGAAGGAGTTGTGCCGCTTTGTCCCCGTTTCCCTACACATAACCGAATAACGCGTTTTAAATGGAAGGAAAAAAGGCTGATTAGTCCACTACGAAAAACTGTATGTCACCGATTTCGATGAAAATTTGTTAATACATATCACTAGTAGTCTAAAGAAGATAAATCTCCTTGATTTGGTCAAATTCGCACACTATCGATTTTTTATGATCTACACTTCCGGTGACCATAACTTGCTGAATATTCATCGTACATCGAACAACAAAAAGTCATTCTGCTCGTATCGTGGAGTTCTATAAATTGTTCCTCTTGACACACACAACGGGCGACGTCGTCTTCGAGTTGTTTTTCTTGAAAAATCTTTTTTTGGACTACAAAAGTCAATTTCTCTCGAAAGTTTCCTCTACACACAAGCTTTTATTTCACCGATATAAATCGATAATTTGCGAATTTGACCAAATCAAAGGGAAGGGTCTTCTTTAGACCCCCAACGGTGTGCATTAACCAACTTTTATCGAAATCGGTAAGATAAAGGGTTTCCTGCAATATAACAGAAGATCCGTGTTATGGATGGAGACAAACTTTGAAAAGAGAAAACAAACAACAACAAAAACGATTCATTGAATAAATCGCGTTGTCGTTTGGTCTTCCGTGTGAATATTCATTGTAGTTTGTGAATGCTCAATGGCTGATCCGCCGGCTGAAGGATGGTTCCGGGAATATGGGCGAGATCGATCTGGGCACCTTCGCACGGAGTGATGCGGAACTTTTGGATAGTCGCTGTCAGACCGAGGAACAGCTCGACTCGAGCGAGACCTGAACATCAACAATTTGCATAATGTGTGGTTTTTTTCGGGGTAAGTATCATATATATGCGGATATCTGAGCTATTTTTCCAGCAAAAAAGTTCTTGCCTTCGCCAGCGCACACTCTCTTGCCGATGGAGAAGGGAATCGTATGATCGACGAGATCCTACAATGAAGTTGTTATTATTATAATATATTTTCAAAAAAAAATGAAACTCAATCGTGATGATTGTTCGAGATCTAACCTTTCTCAACGTCTGTCCATCCTCATGTAGATACCTCTCGGGACGGAACTCTTCCGGATTCGCAAACAGTGGATCGTTTGCCATCAAATAGTGAATGTCGCCGTTGACCCAGGTACCCTTCGGAATCTTGTGGCCCTAAATGTCAACTAGAGATGCCGAATCGACTCTCCTGACTTCTCGTACTCTCTCGCCAGTCAGAGAAACACGAGAGCAGACAACTTGGGGAGAGTCGAGTTCCAATTGGCTTTTGTGGTTGAGCATTGGATATGCGAATAGCTACTTCGCAGTCTAGACTAGTGATGCAAACACGAACTCGGCGTACCGGTTTCGACTTTCGATCAGTTCTGGCACCGTTAAAATATACAGCCAAGCGTAATTCTCTGGATCCTTTGAGCATCGCTTCAAATTAAGCGTTTCGCTAAGAAACAGAACTTTCAGTTGTGTAAGAGGTAAATCAGTCCCAGTTGTGTACTCTCTCGTGAGCAGAGCAGTTAAATGATCTCTCACATTACTAATCATTTGGTTTCATTTCAAAAGCGAATTCGAACTCACTCTGATTTCCACGTCCCTTGCCGCAACTCGTACAATGTTCGTTTGCAGGATGTTGGCTCTCCTCTGCACTTCGAGGATACAAGCGCGCGCATACGGCATCTGATTCAACGGGCATGATCATTACAAAATAATAATAAATTCATAATAACGACATAATCACTAATTAGAATAAAATAAATCCGGATAATCACGCGATTCATTGATGACGACGGATGGGGGGGGGGGGGGGGGGGGGCTACCAAGAAAGGTTCCGAATCGCGCAACACACTTCTTCAGCAGCAATCAGACAAGTCTCGGAAAGCCCTTTTTTAAAGACAAACAGTGTAGCGATGACAAATCGACATCACCTATTCTCGATTTGAGTGATCTCTCTCCGGTCAGAGTAAAGAGAGGACACACGAAAAGTTGAGAGTAGGTTGCTGATTTGTCATCACCACTACGCCGACCGATGCCTAACCTTGGGCTGATCGGCCATCGTAGGCAGTCGATCGTTGCCGACGACATCGAGTATTTCCTCGCGTAGGCGATCCTGCAACAATCGTTTAGCTGCTAGTAATGCTGTCCTACGCTCAGTCTGCAATTCAACTGATCTCTTGTCTGCCAGAGAAATGATTGCATGGAGAGCCTCCAACCTGCGCATCTTGAGCCACAGCAAGATAAAGCATCGCCCATCTCAGTGTTGTGGTCGTTGTTTCCATCCCGGCGAAAAAGAAGTCGGAACTGGTTCCGATTAGGTTGTCCTGACTGCAAAGTAGAGATGCCGAATCGAGTCTCTCCTCAATTTGCATATTCTCTAGTTTCACTGAGCGGCGAGAGAATGTGCGGGGGAGGGGGTGACCACTACTGCAAAGGTGAACTGGGAACGGGTAACAGATGAAAATGAGGCCAATAACATAAGAACAATACTCGAGATATTATCTTTTGGACAGTTGGTTATATTCACATAATTTCCGGCAATGTTTGTGTAATTTTCCAATTTCGCTCACTGTAGGTGCTCGCTCTGCCCCAATTTCTGCTTGTAGGCATGCACGAAACACGTGGGTTCATCCTCGACATTGTAGTCGCTCAGCGTGCGCTCGACGTGGCGGACGATGAACTCGTTCAGCTGAAAATTCAAATTTGGCGCGAGATAAAAGCCGACTCTCCTCAATTCACCTGCTCTGTCGTCGGGCATATGAACGAGAGCTTGTGTGGATTGAGCAGAACCGGTGTCGAATCGACATCACTAATTTGCATAATACAACTGACACGATTTTCTACGGAAATTCGCTCACTGACTGTATCAACGGTGGTCAAGTTTGAAATATTGGCGACAAATCGGCCTCTGACTGTCATTATTTCCTATGCTCACTCTGTTTTGCCTATTTGTCGTCACTAGTTTCAATCAATTGTACGGAATTGGCTCTCACTTTTCGTTGATTTGCTCTAAATCGCCCCACGGTGTACCATCCGATGATCGGCCAGTTCCGGATGCGAGGGAAGATCAGTGCGAGGACAAGTGGTAGTGAAATCGTTTCAATCAGCTGAATGATGTCATTTTTAATATTTATGCCCATTCAAGAAGAACCCTAATCAATTCGCGCACACCCTCTCGTTATGAGACCGATATTCAAGGAGAGTCGAACTCGAATAGTTGCAAAAAATACTCTGCTTTTGGTCTACAGAGTTCCTACTCCTAATACTCGCCTCCTTTATTCCTTTGACGTAGTCCATCAGTGGTTGGCAGTCGTCATACTTGTAGCGGAAGCCGAACAGAAGTTCGTTGATGATATTGGCAACCATCACCTGAAAATTCTCCAAGACTCGAACACTTCCTCGCCAGTCTGAGAAACGAGAGACATCGGCACATTTCGTGCACATCATCGACAACGGATACTCGTTATTGAATGTTTTATTTCTAATGAGTGTGACCATGTAATGCCTTTTTTTCACTCATACGGGCTAATCCGTGAATGATCGGATTAATTTGATCAGCTTTTCAATTCGCACCTGAATCGGCCATCTCAGATTGGCGTGTTCCTTATCCGAGAGGCTCTCCAAGTGGGCGATGTATTCCGCGACCGATGATGCAACCTGTAGCACGCTATGGTGTTTGCTTTTCTAGCACTCTCTCAATGATTTCTTGTCGGTGAGTGAAACGAGAGAGTGCGAGTCCGCTACCGATGTAAGCCTAAGCCATTGCATTGATTGTGTGAGCTTGTCGAAACTCTTCTCCCCAATTAGCGTGTTCTCTCCTGTATCATATCACCGAGAGAGCTCGCGAAACGAGTTGACCCTTTCCGACCGAGCACTAGTGTGCGCGCGTGACACTTACTGATACTGTCATAGAACGGGACTACGGATGCCTACCATTTTTAAGATTAACATTTTTTTCTTTCTTTCAGGGAACCGAAGAAGTTCCAAAAATGGTTACCTGCGCTTCCATCAGATTCTTGCCCATTCCGAAGTCTCTCATGATTGAGATTGCCGCTCATCGATTATCTCGCCAACTCTCTCCGCTCGCATTGATCACGCCTGTTCAATGTGTTTCGCTCAAAATCTACTACATTTATACATTTATCCACATTTCTATTCATTTTGCAGCACCTATGAAACATTATCCATGGCCGAACGAACCTGCATTGGGTGTGAACATGAAGACCTCATGGATGACGGGGTGGTCAACGCGCCCGACGAAATCCTCGCCTGCAGATATGCACATTTTATTCCTCAATTGCCGCATTGTCCCTGATACGCTACCCTTGTCGATATACACCTCCTTGAGTATGTCAAAGTCGGTGATTTGCACGTTGGGATGCGGCGAGAAAAGCGTGTAGATGCCGCTCTGCTCCTTTCCCATTCGTTGCAATGAAATGTCCATAAATTTCACGTCGAACTGGAATGTTGTAAATCCATTTTTTCTGATGATAAACAGTGCCTACATCGCGCATGTTTCCGATGAACGGCATCGGGAAGGGTCCTTTCGGGTACTTGGCCGTCCATTGATAGTACCTGCATAGGGATGGGAGTCAATCCACTTGCAGATCTCCGAAATTTCCGGAATTGCCGGGTATATCCCTTGCCGAATAGAAAAACGTACTTGAAGATTCCATACGCGAGTGCGGTGAGCAGTCCGAGGAGTAGATAGAGAAACATCGCAGTCGCGATTCACTGTTTCCACAGAAAAGTCAAGTACGTGGGTTCAATTCCTTCATTCAATCCAAGTACAATAGCGAAGAATTGGTTTTATATCGCTACTGAAAACAAGTGATGAGATCGACTTTCCCCTCTCCGGTCAAAATGGTAGCGCGTAAAAGTTGAGGAGAGAACGGTCGCGCTTCGACATCACTGTGCACGAATGGCACGGCGAAAGTTTACCTCGATAGAGAGATAAACAAGAGAGAGAGGAGAGGTGACGAGGAGAGTGAACACACACTCAAGTTATATATCGAATTTGGATGATTTTATGCTCAGATTTTCGAGCTGAGTGAATACCTGAGAGAGCAAAAGCTGCATGATAGTGTGAACAATTGTGTTCACACGCTCTCTCGCAGGTCGGGACACGAGAGAGTGGGCGAAATGAGGAAAGACTGACATCGAGTTGCACGCACACACTCCGCTGTGTGTAGTCTCTGTGTGCAGTCGCTTCGCATCACTACACACAGTTACCATGAAAACTATTCAGAGTATTATCTCGGGAGAGAAATCGCTTTCATCAGACCAAAAATCTAAATACCACATTAAGATTAAGACATATGTTGCAAATTCGGTGCAAATGAGCTACAAATCGTGAGAAAGTTGGAAGCGATGACTCACCAACGTGGTTCGATGATCGTTTCAACTCACTCAACTGCTCTCCTTCTCTTGGTCTTTCTCGTCCCTCTTTCCTTTCTCCGCACTATCTTGCGTTCCCGCCTTCTCTTTCACTTTTAAGAAAAACACAACGCACGTGCATTTCCCAAGGATATAAGCAAAATCGGCGCTCAAAATCGGCGCTCTCTCGCTGATTTGAATTTTCAATGATAAACATGCTTCGATATTCACCGTTAACTCGATGGTGAAGCACACTACGCCCAATGCACACTACAAAGTGTGCAGAAACAAAAATCTACCTGTGTGTAGTGTGATTCACTATCGCTAGAGTGATAAAGCCGTGGATCACGTTATCAGTGAAGCAACTGTGAAATGATACAATCAGCTTTCGAGGGGTTGGTTTTCATCCCATCCTATTCGAGCCGTCTTCCGAACATCCACTACAAAATCGTCTTTTGTTTCATTCCATTGTCTATTTTTCTGTCCGACGATATCATATAATTTTTTTAAAAATCGTTGTCGTGTCAATAATTTGTTTCAAGATGCTTGATCTTTGTTTATATGCGGATCGCATGAATTGATGAGTACGCCGTGTGCAGGATGGAAACGGACGAAATGCGAGTGGCGGAGCTTCGTTCTCTCGTCTCTGCGCATCTAAAGCCATACTACGATACCCACTTCAACTTGCTCCGATGGATTCAGGTATCACCGTTCCCGTTCCGAGTTTATCTTCTTTCCATTCTGCGCACTATATCTTCGAGACAGTGTGTAGAATGAAGTTAGAAAATCAAAATAACATCCTACAGTCCACACGCTTTCATCGGTGAACACGCATCAAGATCGTCAATTCTGAGAAACGAAGCCTATTGTGGACAATTTTGCTGGATTCGGAGCAGCAGCTCGCATCGGTGATGCGCATCGAGCAGGAGACAGGTATGGGTATGTAAGAAGAACTAGCGACTCTAAAATCGAGCAGCGTGCAGGATTGGGATAGTCGTTGTTCATTCTGATATTATATATCCCTAGACAATCCCGAGAAAAACCTACTGGAACGCGAACAGTCGACGGCTGCTTCATTTTCGCGAGAAGGAGTACATTTCTAGATCAACAAAAATACCATTTTTTTTTTAAACAAATTAACTCGAAGACACCGTGATTATTGTATCTTATTCAAAAGGATGTGTTGGCGTTTCGGAAATATTATGAATCACTTATTCACGAAATCTTATTTTAATGCTATCTGAATCATCTTCATCTCTATTGCTGATACAATTGTGTAATGACCACCCGTTCTAAGACATACCTTGTCTCGTTTCTTTCTCGGACCCACCAAGTCACGTCGCTATATGCCTGAAGTTATGTATGATTTGGAAATTGGTTGTTGTGTTCCTTAAAAAAATTGGATGCTGACTGACTCTCAGGCTTCATTCCTACTTGTCGGCACTTTTGTAAACGACGGAATCGACAGGCTCGACGAGATTCTGAAGAAAAACCAATTCAACCTATGTTTTATGTATAAACAGTTCAGACTACAATACCATAAAAGCAGTCACGCAACGAGCAATTTTGAGATCAATTAACTATTAATAAACACCCACTGTGGTGCTTGGGCATTTGTATTCCGAGTTATTGTTTATAGCCCTTGAATGGATTCTCACGTTGATTCAAAAAATAGATCATTCACGTCTCCCCTGTATTTATGCTGTGCAATTGTGAGCAAGTACGAGAGAAAACAACATACTCACCTTGAGAAAGAAAACCATGCAACCGAGGCATGTTGGAGCTCCGTATCGGTTCCATTTTACCTGAGAGAATATAACATATTGTAAGCCACATGTGTCGTAAAAGCGGCGTGCCGAAAAAAATTCTGTGGTGCGAATTCTCACCATGTCCCCACAGACAGCACATCCTTCTGTTGCGGCTACAATAGTCTCTTGCGAACCGGAAGGTAGCGAGTGAGACATATCTGAAGGGGGTCAGTAAAAGCCCGACAATGTCCGGCACGCCAAACATGTAAACCGATTTGCGAGTACATTGAATATAGGATTAAAGGCATTTGCCATTTTATCGAATGACAATCGATCAAGCAAGTTGAAGACAGCGAATGAAAGCGGAAACTCAAGTCGAACCGGAGTTCATACGCACTACGGCAGGTCGAAATGGGCCTTGTAACGAATTATTGGCTGATGGATTGGAAAAGGGTAGAGAGACGAAAGGAAGAGTGGTTGCTAGGAGGGGTCTGAATATTCAAAATCAAAAACCTATAAGAAACTTTCTGAACAACCTAATAGAGCAGGTACTCATTATCGTGTCCGATTTAAACATTGGAATGAGAACAGCGAAAGAACTTTGAAGACGAGAGTGCGACTTTCTCTCTATCTCTCACATTGAATGTCTACGGAGGATGTCTGAGAGAGAGAGAAGTATCCGAGCATTAAACACTAACAAATATCGATTATCCGATTATAAACGATCACAAAAGTTTGAAAGTGAGAGTGAACAGGTATGAACGTTCCAAGGGTAGACCTGCGTGGCGTGTGACCTCACATCTATTTGCTAGAGAGCAAAGAGACGGGTGAGAGTGTAGAGAAGCAGGCGAAGTGAGAAAGGGCAGAGAGTGAAGATAGGAGAGATAGTAGGGAAGAGAGGAGAAGAGGAAGGAAAGGATGCAAAGGCGCGACGACATATGAGCCCGTTCGCCTAAGAGTCAGCAAAAGTTCAACAAGCTCGAGAACAGGCAAAAAATAATGTATGCTGAAAAGTCGGTCTCAGGGGTAACTTTTGATTCTGAATCGAATGGCTGATTTTGTTTTTCGATCTGAGCCTTCTGAATCTCGGTACGACGCGACTTCGATTTGGCCATATTCTTGTTCCCCGATAAAAACTGGTCCAAAATGGGTTGGATTGGCCACAAATCTCGCGTACCCGACCAGAATTTAATTCTCTACAAAATGAGAAAAAAATCGAGGCTCCATCTATACTGGTTTTCGAAAAAAAGTCGTTTTTGACAGACGAAAAAGAATCCTTAGCTTTACTTAAAGTTTGTAGAGAATTTTCCGCAGATCATTGTATACCCAGTCTGTCCGCGTCGCGACAGCACCATCTAGACGAATGTCGCTCACCCAGTACGCAAGAAAGCAGACCGCCCGAGTAGTCAAGTGATAGAACATCTAACCGGTAAGCGGAAGAACCGGACTCGATTCCCGGCTGGGTACTATATATTTTCAAGCTTGCAAATTGATCAATCTCCCTTCAGCCTACTCGGCAGTGAGGAGTGTTTACTCATAAACGATTTCAAACAATGGGAAACATACTAATTTGCGTACAACAGAAACAAAAACACATCTTCAAACGAATCTCGGCATCTCACTCATCATTCAGCAACGCATCTACGACCAATATTCGCCATTACAGCTGAATTGGACAAATTGACACATTGTGCAGCTACTTTGAATACTAGATTCGAGAAGGTTTGACGATTTGAAGGGACGTACTACCCGGTGTAGTTAAGGAAAGGGATGCTCTCGGGACTTGCCGGCCTCACATTGCACGTTACCAAACGCACAAGCTGTCTGAAAAAAAAATTGAGAAAATACCAAGGCTCTGAGAAAAGAAGCTGCTATTTTACAGATATTTTTCGACCGTTGAATAAATGTTTCTATATGAGACGAATCGCGAGATACTCGAGAACCCCGCGGCGGTAGGAAATTTGTATCCCGGATCCTACTGAAAATTATATGGTAAGTACTTCGAATGGTGCTCTATAAAACTGCGTTGGCGGAATTTTGATATCGGCTTTCATCTCCGAGTATTGGTAGACCAAAGTGGGCGTACTATGAGTTTTTAGTCAAAATTCGATGCAGGAAAACGATCATAACTCGCTTCAAAAGGACGCTAGAAACAACTTGCAAAGTGCATTCGAAAGAGCAGCCAGAGATAAAGATTTCAGATAAAGGCGTATTTTTACACGTAGAATCCGAAAATGCATACTAGAGTTCACGAAAGTGCGAAAGAAAAAAGTTATGGTTAAGAAAGCTAGTATTCTTAAGATTTTTGATCATAACTTTTTTCTTTCGCATTTTCGTGAACTCTAGTATGCATTTTCGGATTCTACGAAATTCCTATAGAGACATCGATTTGTGGATTTTACTTTTTGACCCAAAAACGGACCAAAGGGGGGACCACATGGCGAAAAAGTGGTCAAATTCGAAAAAAAATTCATCTCGAAAAAATATGTCTATAGGAAATTCTGGTGTATTTTTGCGCGCTGAATCCGAATTTCAATATGAGAGTTCATGAAAACATGTTTGAGAAAAGTTACACTTGAAAAACCTTCAAAAACTGTCAAAATCGCAGGTTTGTTGGACAAAAGCTCGCCCTCTTTTTTTTCCATCTTCCGATTCTTCTGATTTTTGGGGTGGGAGGAGGTACCAGTATGTACTAAAATCACTCTTGGGGGCTTCTTGTAGTTTTTCCAATTAGGAAAGTTACCTCACTTTTTTGAAAAACCGACCGCCCCGCTCCAGCGCATGGACTAAGAAATGATATCACCAACATATGAAATCTTTATCTCTGGCTGCTCTTTCGAATGCATTTTGCAAATTGTTTCTAGCGTCCTTTTGAAGCGAGTTATGATCGTTTTCCTGCATCGAATTTTGACTAAAAACTCATAGTACGTCCACTTTGGTCTACCAATACTCGGAGATGAAAGCCGATATAAAAATTCCGCCAACGCAGTTTTATAGAGCTCCCTTTGAAGTACTTACGATATGATTTTCAGTAGGATCCGGGATACAAATTTCCTACCGCCGCGGGGTCGTCAATACTCTCGATTCTCTCGTGATTCGTCTCATATAAATCAGTGCTCGAGAAGGACTGCCATACCTCAGAAGTGACACAATATTTTGAGAAATTCACATGTTCTAAAACAAAGAAAAAGGTTTTTGGTCATGGACTTTTCACGAAACTTCATATCAGATTCAAACCCCCACGGGCGGAATACTTTTGATTTTAGACTGTCCTTACTTCCAATAGGATTCGATATAGAACAAGACAATGATTGGACTGAGCAGTGTGGACATGCAAGCGCACTGAAAGTACTAAGATATAGTAAGAATAGACCCTTGAATTATCAAAATGAGATCATCAACCTCTTACAATGTTGATCATCGCTTCGATCAGTGAATGCCTAATCACATTGTGATGCTCGAGTTCGTTGGGCACCAGTGTGAAAGTAAACACCAGAGGAGGAATCGCACATTGAATAGTGAGCATCTGAAAAGATGCAAATATAATACAATGCCAGAATGAAATTTTATAAAGCACGTCCTTGCATGATTAGTATTCCTAGTCCCCAAAGGTTATTGAGTTTAATTCATTTCTCGGTATCACTAATGCTAACACATTAGAATTAGCGTAATTTTTGAGATGCGGCTTGTCCGAGCAACGAAACAGATGCTTCTCAAAGGTTCTAATGCGTGTTTTCGCCCACCTTCAGGAATCTCGAGTGCATTGACATCGTCTTCACACTGAGGAAAGCTCTCGAGTCATCGAGACACTTTAGAATCAGCGATCTGGTATCGAAACTGTTTAATACAGTCAATATATGACCACTGACCTAATATGAAGAATGAGACAATATAATGGAATTATGGCAACAACCATCAGAGCTAGAGCATAGGACATACTCGGTACTCGAATATCAGATATACCTAAATTACTGATATCATTATCAGTGCACATGTTTCATTGTTTCAACTATTAGGTTGAGTCATAAGTCTTGCGCGATTTTGACACTTTGATATTATGGCATCTCCTACCTTTCCTATTTGATCAATCATCTTTCGGTTTTATTTTATCAATGAGTAGTTCCATACTCTCTTTGATCCACGTTATCTGTCATCTACCCGATCAGTGAGGCGGGAGCAATAGACAGTCAAGTTCAGTGTAGTCAAACATAACATTTCATTTTTGTCGGATCAGCATTCAGTTGAGAAGGGTGATCAGGACACAACTAAGCTACAATTATAAAGTACAATCGGCATATATCATATTGATCATAGAGGGACGAATTATCCATTAATTGTCTACTCGAGAGAAGTGACAAATGCTGAAATGAGAATTTAAGACTCTGATCGAATGAAGATTTTCTAATCCTCTTTTTGTGTCGATAGATCTAGAAGGCTGAACTATGGCGATATATGAAGTGCTTGTCCTGTTGATAATGCAAGATAATTAGGCTGAGGATTCAGCTCTCCCTTCGTAAACTGGATTGTTCAGAAGTTCGAGTTCGAAAAATTTACATCGAAATGGACACTAATGCCAATTCCAATCTCCCCTATCTATTGAGCACAAAAGATTTTGTGGTCAAACGAACAAGCAACCCTTATCCTATCACTGAATGATAGGGCATAATATTACGAACTGATTTGTTTGTGGTGTGGGTTATGATCTGTACCCCACAAAAATTTAAGTGAGACGAAAACGACGTTTTCGTCTCACTTCCGTAAATTCGAATTTTATCTTATATAAACAAAACACGGTATGTTCCATATCAATAGCTATAGTGCTCAAGCATACTCTGAAACTATGCTAGCATGGCAGTTCTTGGGGATTTGAGGGAACGAAATTACGAGCCCACAACCTGAACTCAAAATCGCGCAAGACTTATGACTCAACCTAATAGTTTTTATTCTAGAGATGAATCATATTACCGAAGATAGTCGCTTCGCGAACTTCGTATTCGGGAATATTGGTTTCCAAAATATGTCTCATCGTAGAATCTTCGCTGCGAGATATTAGAAACAGCACCTGAACACATTCCGCTATGTTGTATACTGGCTATTGATGAATTTCGCTCTGAAGATCATTTCAGTAGACAAAAAACACTAACAAAAATTGCAATGGGTACTGGAAATGATATCATCGACAGTAGAACGATAAACCGTTTGGACGGCTTCCGATTTTGCAGTATTAGCAGGCGAACAATGAATGACACGAGCAAAATGTAGAGCTGCAATAGGCATGGCATAAAATTGCTGCGAAAAAATTTCTGGGAGTTCCGTTACATTTTCAGCCAAAAATAGTTGAAATTTCGATGGAAAAAACCTGTTGATGGTGAATGTTGCGCAATACTCACTGACATCGAGGCGCACATCGTCATGAGTCCGTAGGAGAGATAACAGGCCGACGAGGAGAACCATTTACAGGGACCTTGCGCGATATGCACGATTGAGTTGCCGATTGCGATTGTTCTGCAAATCGAAGGCGATATGCTCACTTTGGCGGCAGGACCGACACTCCGATTCGACCTAGACACGTACCTGCTCACGACAAATGACGCTGTAACAATTGTCAGAATATCGACGACAACATGGAATTTGAGAACGATACTGAAGTTGGCGAACGACTTGGGCGTGTGTCGAATCATGATGCAAAGCAGAACGACGTTGACGGTGAGAACAACGGAGGGGAAGATAATCCAGATGATGACGATGACGTCATCGATGATCATGTGAGAGAATCAGCTAAAAGAAACTCATGAATGATAAATTATTAAAAAAAGATAAACGCAAATGATGCACGGTGTGTAGTCTACGGAAGGATGATTGCCAAAATTTTCAACTTGAAGCGCCGACGAGAAATTACCATTACGTTCCCTCCTCTAAATCCCTGCGGGGGGAACCCCCTTGACTACCCGCCCTTTAAAGACAATTTTGTGCATATCAAATTACTGCTCAAGGCATGGAAACACGCAACTGCGAGCATCAAAACAGAGGTTACTGCGAAGCAGTCATGAGGTTTCCGGTTTCAGCTGAACACAGGTCGGAAGTGTGGTGCGTTTGCTGAAGCAGAAGAACAACTGCTGAATCGTGCACGGCACGAGCGAAAATTTAAGGAATTTCGTTGATTATGATCGAATGAGGGAGATTGAGACAGCATCTGAGACCGACGAGTAAAGTCGAAACGGAAGCAACCGAAAGCATGTATTTATTCGAAATGCGATTATTGCCAATATTCTCAATCGTCAATCAGCAAAGATGATCATTGCTATTTCACAAGTATTCCGCTCGTACGCTTTTGTTATCTGGTTGGTCAGAAAGTATTGTCACATTTCGGACCGCCACAACAGGGCTAATTGAGAATGTCGGTTTTAAATCACATAGTTTCAAGTATGAGAATACTGTGTTTATAGGGTTGTGATACCCTCACCCAAATAATATCATTGATCCCTCTCCGAAATAATATCGTTCAGTAGTATCTTCAGAATGAAAATTAGATGATACCCGTTAATTTTTCTACATACACGGATAACGCAACTGATTTGAATCCGTACCAGTACCATGAAATCTTAACTCAAGCGAAACTCTCGATTTCGCATGACGTGGTGGATTCATCACAATATGTTCAATGTACTGCAGGACTATCATACAAATTGCAGCTTAGTTTAACTACAGCTGGCTAAACCTATTCAAACTGAGAGACTTGTGAAGGTCAAATGTATTGTATTTGGATTTATATAGTACCGTCTTACTGATCGCTGTAGTTGGAAAGCCCTCAACGATTATGCACTTTTTTTAAAGAAGGAGAACACGACCGAGAACACGAAAAGCTGATGCAAATCGCGAGTCAAAAAACGAAAGAATGGACAGGTCAGTAACTACAAGTGCCACAACGCGACAAGACTTTAGGACCAACATAGTAGTAGAGCACTACAACAGTACAACACCACCGGGTGGATACACCTGATCGCCTAGTCATGGCAAAACACATTCCACTGGTGAAATAATGGCGAATCCAACTTGGTTGTATCATGTGTAACCAATGATCCGAATTAGAACAATACCGAATCAACTCCGGAACTACATGTGGGAATGACCTTCCAAAATGGATCCAATCGGGAACCGACCAGGCTCCCTTTTGGTACCACATTGGTACTATCCCCACATCCACATCACATTTTTTTTTTGATAAACATACCGCACACTTGCATTTGGCGCTTGCAGCCGTTGCAACGTTTTGTAGCATCTTGATGTTATTTTACTTTTTCGTTGAGATATTGCAGGAACCACTTCATAGGCCGGAGCTTCTTTTCTCGTGTTCTCTCCATTTCGCTTTCAATTATTCTCTTTATTATGAATCAGTGCTCATCTGGTCGATAATGAATGCACTGTACCTTGACTTTCAATACTCTAATTGCACTGCTTCTTTTTAGAAGTATATCAATTCGAATATGTCAATGAAACCTCTTTGTACGTCTTTGTCGTCCATTCCCTTCAAAAAGCGTTCATTTCAGCACACACTAGGTGAGCAAGATAACATTGAGTGAGTGCACTCTAGTGACCAAAAACGAGAGATGGAGAGATGGAGAGATCACAAACAACTAGAGATCGGATCAGAGAGAGAGAGAGACAGAGAGGCAGAGAGAGGGGGATAGAGGGAGAGAGAGAGAGAGACATGGGGGGGGGGTGAGGGTGGGAAAGGGAAAAGCGCCCTTCGCTCTTCCGTACAGCTCGCACGTAGCATGACCAATGAACCAACTTCCCTCTAGCGCGCAAAACTCCACGCGCCACAAGCGATGGGAACTTGTCTCACCGGACCTTGGACCTCATTTTCAAGCCAAGCAAAACCTAGGCATGTGTTTACTCTCTATTTTTTCTAGATACATCAGTTCAATTGTGTATTCCTTATGTATGATGATATATTGGGTGTGTGTGCATGTGTGTGTTTGCAGTATCATTGTACCTTCTTTTGATTGTCTTCTTCATATTAGATAAGCGATGGACATTTTGTATTGTCTTGCAAGCAAGTGATATCAGTCATTTTATCTACTATTAATGCATTTGTGTTTCAGCCGTAAATACAACGTGAAGTCGCTCTCATTTCAATCGCAGCTTTGCAGTCAGAGCGGTTTTGGAGTGCTCAATGCGAAGCAAACATAATTATAATGATCTGCCCGAGGTACACAATTTGCTCAATATTTCCAACACAATTGAAGCGCGCATGATGAGTGAAAACCAGTGTGTATCAGACAATCACGAATGATGCAGTATTCCATTCATTTAGAATAATCCGAGTAGCATTAAGTCGGACACAAGTCGCTATTCATCAGGAGAATCGATGATAGATAGGATCGGACGAGTGTTCAAGTATGTTTGCGCCTGTTCTATTGCTGTGGAATATCCAAGGTTGCCCACTGGTCGGTAAAGTAGTATTAGTGCACAGGAGGATGCAGGGTTACGTTGTCTAATCGAGAAGCCGGCCAAACCGCATAGTTGTTCAGCGGCAAAGGCACAGTGTAAATTTATTAGTGGTCGGTAGTCACTATGCACTACCTTAAAGTGACTTTTCTGAATGTAGTTGTTATTTCTAGTTGTTTTTCTGTCAAAAAAAAAGACAACACAATGTGACTGGACCGTACCCATCTATGTGTTATGCGTCGAAAAAAAGCAAACAAAACAATGACTCTATCGTCGTCCCTTCAACCCAATCGTAGATCATAGATCGCGCCCGGGGAAATGAACAATCGCAGTACATAGACTGAGGTAGGAACAATGAGAAAAAGAGAGAGATCACCAACTAACCTCTAAATAGTTAAGCAACCAGCCGCCCAGCGAAAACCACTAACCATCTAGACGAGCCGGGTAAGATATGAGAACGACTGACTCCCAGATAAGTTCATGTGGAAATGGGGAATGGACTGTGAGCCAAACGCGATCTCGGTATAATAATAGCAACAATTCCGAGACCCTTAATCTTTATCCGTCATTGGTACACATTGGCGAATTTTGGTGAATCGCATTTCAGCTCCTCGGTGAATCGTCGCCGCGAGCAAGAGGAGATCATACTGAGAGACAATGAGGATTGTGAGCGCGTCCGGCATCCAACACAGGTACACCCCTCCCCGCTTCCACAGATAACCCAAGTGATGTGGTTTCGAGAAATGCCTCTCTTATATCCGCACGCTTTCTCTGCATCTGACCGTTGAGAGAGTGTGCAGATGGAGAGAGTCCGAAATGACAACACTAACATGCACACACCTGGTTATCTGTGATAGTACAAGAGCATCGATGCTGCCAGTGGTCATACATCAGAATTCGCCCGCAGGAAATCTATCTCGCCATCTACAATAACTCAGTGCGCGCGTATAGTGTCTGCGAGAACGAGACGCTCGAGTTCTTTCGCGAAGCATTTCCCTCGCTCTCCAAGATCACCGTGCAAGAACAGGTAAATGATAATGATTTCATATATCAACCTCTTTTATATCTGCTCAGTCGGGAAAGGGTCGGATTGGCCAAAATATCGCGTGAGCGACCATAATTTAGGGCACTGTCAAATTTCGCGTTTGTTTTTTTATTGCTTTTTATCGTTTTCGTTGGATGTTGAACGAAACAATTGTAAGCTTACTGTTAGACACACTACCGTTTTGTAAAAGAGCAAATCACGTTATAAACAGACTGACATAGAATCAGCGACATTCGAAATGTGCCTTACCGAGATTCAAATGAATCATAGAGCGAAATGTAAAGCATGAAAGAGCGCGGTGAGTCGTAGCAACCACATAATAGTAGTATTGCGAGTGAAGCACATTGGGTGAAATGACTTACTTATCGTAACCTGTTTTCGCAGCAAATACAACTCATTGCTCATCGGTGCATTCGCAGGATGCGCTGTTCAAGGAATATGTCGGAAAAAAAATTCAGCCTCATCGACTCGCACTACCGAACGATGGACGTGTGGGGAGGAGTGCAGACCCGATAGTGAGTTATTGCTAGATGTCCAAGAAAATAACACAAAAACAAACATCCTACTGCACTGTGTTTCCATTCGAGACATGTGAGCAAAATATGTATGAATGAATCTTCCAGTGCGATGTTCTCAGTGATGATATGCGTTGATATGGAGCGCAGCGACCTGCGCATGGAAGAGGAAAACGACGCCGGCAACTGGAAGTTACTCTTTGAGTAAGCGCTTTTTTCGCTGGCATCTAGGGATGACAAAACGATCTTTGCATAGCGGTTTTAATAACTGAACAAGCCTGCTTCACCGTTGAAAAAGCTGTATTTTTTAAAATCCAAACTATTTGAAACGTTTCACGCTCTTTTGAGAGAAATATTTCAAATAGTTATGAAACAAATTTCGGAAATGCTCAACTATCTCGTGATATTGAAAAATATATGTTGCAGATCAATGCACACGTACACAAACAGACAGTTGCGCTCATCCTCCCGATTCTAAAAGAATCGCATATCACTCTGAAAGAGTTCTACGCTCTTCTTGCACTACTTCTGTGCGAAATTGGTCAGTGATTTCGATGGGACATTTACGTTCTCTATTTTTGAATTAAAATGCTTGTTGGTGATTCGGAAACTGTCACCGGTCATAGAAACGAGAGATCACGGTGCTGATTTGTCGCTTAACATATTGTGCGTTCCGAATATCATAGAATAATTCAGAGAATAACCAAATAAGTCAGAGGAGATTCCATTCCCTGACCACGGGACTGAATTCAAAGATCCTATCCCCACCCTAAACAAAGCTACCATCCTGCAGGCCCAGTGCTTTGAGGACAGCTAAATAACTGTAATTGTAACTGTATCATAGATGCGCCGGAAGATGAGACGGGATTGGTCATGACGACTGTCGCCGAGATAAGGAGAGACGCGCTCGATGACTTGCAAACCTACTACACGGAGGAGATGGGAATTAGTAATTTCTCAACGCGACTCGGAAATCTAATGACATTAAGTCACGCCATACGAGTTCGTTTATGAATAATCGATCAATGAACGCATATCGTTTAGGAATGCGATTCGCTCTTCCAAGAGTTCATCCACAGGCACACTGCAGTTTTTGATTTATATCGTTCGGAAGAGTTTAAAAAGGATACATAAACATTACAATTCGTTGCTAGTTGTGTTTATGTAAGATTAAGAAGTATATTCTAAATGTAGCCCACTAATTGTATTCAGTATTGCTTAGTGCTGACTCTATTGCTCACTCTTTCAACACACTTGACCTTCGATGGTTGGATATTGCCGCCGTTGTTGAACTTTTTTTTTTAGACATTCCAATTTTGGAAATTGCTTGCGACCTTCAACGTTCGCGATAGGGATGTCCGTTCGGTTTCGGTTTCGGTTTAACCGAAATTTTTCTACAGAATGGAGTGAATTTTCGGTTTTCTGGAATTTTCTGTACAAATTTTTCGGTTAAACCGAAATTTTCGATTTTGGTTTGGTTTTGCACTCATATCTCGCTTCAAACTCATCGGGGAACTTTGGGAGAAGTGTTTCCCCACCTCCCAAGCAAAGATACACAAAATTTGAGGCTTCGTAATCACTATGAAATCGTCACATTTTCGGTAACACTATGAAATCGTCACATTTTCGGTAATAAGCCTTCAAAATCATCGGAGAGACGTGGGAAAGGTACACATCAACTTCCCATCCAAAGATTTACAAATTTGAGATTTCGTCATCATTACGTAATTTTCACAATTTATCACATTTTTCGCTTCAAACTCATCGTTTCTGGCCAATTCCAGTGCCGTTCGAACCCCTCGACGAGCTTTATCGAACGGCACTGGAATTGGCCTCATACGATGTTTTTGAAGCGAGAAATATCCATATGATCGAAAATGGTGAAAATTACGTAGTGATGACGAAATTTCAAATCTGTAGATCTTTGCATGGGAAGTCGATGTGTACCTTTCCCACGTCTCTCCGATGATTTTGAAGCGAGTTGTGACCGAAAATGTGACGATTTCATAGTGATGACGAAGCCTCAAATTTTGTGTATCTTCGCTTGGGAGGTGGGGAAACACTTCTCCCAAGGTTCCCCGATGATTTTGAAGCGAGATATGAGTGCAAAACCGAACCAAAACCGAAAATCATACACAAAATTTCGGTTAAACCGAAACCGAACGGACATCCCTAGTTCGCGATCATTCTCATATTATATGTACATATATAGGAAAAACATTATCTCGTGAGTGTGTCATACGAAATTTTGAGTGTGTGACCCCTTGAGGACGAAAAAACTTTTTTTCGTAAAAATGTTGATCTTTGATCTCCAAAAATCGATAATTTCAAATTTGACATTTCGGTATCATGTTACATACCATTTGAAAGAGCATCAAAAGTTAATAGCAAATGGTAAATAGTAAAAGAACACTTGATTTGAGATGAGATTCTGAGTGAAACAACGTCCATTAATGTGGAATGACAAATATATTGTGTCCAATTGTAAATACCTGCACATGAATAGAAAAAAAAGAAAACGGTAAAGACGACTCTGAGAGACATAAATGCCATACAAGTGAAGAAATTCGGATGGTCATTTTTGGGTCGAAAAATCTAAATCTCAGAACTATCTGACTATAAAGATTTCTGGTGTATTTACGCCCGTAGAAACCGATTTTGCACATTAGAACTCACCGAAATGCAAAATACAAAAATTTTGCCCAGAAAACCTAAAAAATCTAAGTTTTTCGAGCACATTTTTTTATTTTGCATTTTGGTGGGTTCTAATGTGCAAAACCGTTTTCTATTTTTTCTGTTTTAGTCCTGGCGCCTAACTTTTGTCAGAAAAGTGTTTCTCATTTTGTAACTCATTTTCCGCGTATTTTGAACTCAATGCCAGCATTGTAGCTCATCTGGGAGCTGAGATACACTAGAGCCGGAGCCGAGTCCGGAGAATTCCTAAAAACGGGCACTGGAAGCCGTAACCGGGATCGTTCGAAAACTTCACTCATATTAGTATGGAACGTTTAAAGTGGTTTTGAAAAAAAAATTTCGCATAGGGGCATTGTTTGCTCTTCCCTCTCGTAATACCGGTGTTAATCGGAATCGCAGCAGTTTGAAATTTTTGTTCACAGGGGTCCGAATTCATGTAATCTCTCAGAAGACCACTTTTAGATTTGTAAATTCGCAGACCCGGGTACTGTGCGCTCCACCATTATAGCACTAACATTGGCAATATCACTTCCTGTATTACCAAATCGATCACCCTTTCGTCATGTGCCTTCCTTCCCCATACTTTTCATCTAATCTGATTCATGATGATGTACCGCAGGTGGTAGGACGATTGCACACGATTGCACAATGAGCTGATAAGTGATCATATAAACATCGATATACAACCATCGATCCACCGAACCATCGTCCCAGGCATTATACTTCTTCTGCTCAGCAGCATAGCTTTGTATTCGGGTTCCCTCTCGGTTTCTTCCAATAGGCCAGAATGTTTCAAAAACAGCAAAGACGTTTGGAACACACCTACAGGCAACAGACGCGAAAATGGTTCCCGAGCCATAGGCGATCACACCATGTTGTGTAGTCTGACATTTATTATTCCTTTCCTTTTATTGAATTTGATATTTCACGCTGTGGGAAGAGAATGAAGATTACTCATAACTGATTCATTGGTTTTTTTTAATAAGCACAGTAATAAGGTGAGGGGCTGCTCAAAATTACACAGGGTTAGTTTTTAACGTGGGAACACAAAATCGTCAGGAATTGAAACAAAATATTTATCTGTGAAAATATTAAGTCACACGGTGTTTGGAGACTGTGGTGAATAGTTGGTGGTGATGATGTGGTTTGTTTGTGACCAACTGCGCAGGCTCCATTCTCATGGGGAGGGGGGGAATTCGAAGTGAATGATATGCGCCTCATACGGTACTGTTTCATTGATGCTCACTCCGTCTCACCTCGCTTGTTTTTTTCTGAATGTATTGCATACGCCTTCACATGAATCGTGTATGTTTTGCTGAAATAAATACATATTCTTCTTTCAGACTTGTACGCAGTCTCTACATCTCTTTCACGTTCGATTCTCATCACTTTGTTCATTTTCAATATTTGGCCTCTACTATCCATTCATATGTTTTGTGATCACTCATTTGCAGTCGAGTTTCATCATTCACCCATTTTAGGATGTACTATTAATTCTAAGGAAATGGTATAACGTTCTTCAACGAAGCCCACTCTCTCAAAAATATTTCACTATATGAATTTTTTGTGTATTTTTGCACGTAGAGAACGAATTTTCATACTAGAGATCATGAAACTGCGAAATAACAAAGTTACAATCAAAAAACTTCGAAAAACGCGAGTTAGCGGTACAAAATGGGATCCATTTTCGTTGTACACAGTTCAAACCCTTCACCAAAGAGCTTAAAATGATCAGGAGAAGTTACTCTTTTTACTGATAGCGTGATTACGTGTTTGAACATCTGTTTCAAAAAACGACCATAACTCGAAAACGAAAATAGCTAGGGCATCGATTTTTTTTTCATTTTGTAGAGAATTAAATTATGTTCGGGTACGCGAGATTTGTGGCCATTCCGACCCTTTCCGGGCAGTTTTTATCGTAGAACAAGAATTTGACCAAAGGATCATGGTGCCATAACTCAGTTGGGAAGTGACCTATCGAGAAACGGTAAACGCCAATCGATTCAGAATCAAAAGTTACCCCGGGGGCCAACTTTCGGGCATATAGAACTTTTTTTTGATGTTCCAGCCAGTTGTTGATCCAAATGCGAACGGCCTCATATGAGACGAATCGCGATATATTCGACTACCCCGCGGCGGTAGAAAAAAGTATCACCGATCCCGACGAAAAGCAAACCACAAGTACTACGAATCATGATCTCTCAAACTGGAACGTCTGTGATGATATATCTATATCGCTTTTACAGTTCGGCTTTCGTAGATTGTGTATTGTTTCAGATATTCTCCTACACTACTACATTCATTTCCTGTCTGAGCAACATCTTCTTGATCTTCATTCTCACCGTAACTCCACTATCCCACGTAAGAACTAAATAGAGACGAAAAATCGGCACCCGACTCTCGTCATTTCGTGTGCTCGTTTCTCTGGCCAGCGTAAAAGCACGTGGAGTGAGGCGAATCATTGCCAAGTTGTCAACACTAGTAAGAACGTTTTCCTGGAATTATGCATGCGGCAAGAATGCATCCAATGAAGTTCAATTGGTCTCCAGGTCGGAGCCTATCGTTACCTCCTCCTGACCTTCGCAACTGTCGATATTCTGATTTCATGCGTACATCTCGCTTTAATTCCGGTGAATTTCATCTTTTTTTTAAAAATTTTATAAAAATATTTTAAATAATAATCAATTGAGTCGCAGGTGGTGCACATGACGGAATTCGGCTACATCCTCTTCGGATACCGATTTGTCCATGGTGATACGGCCACAGGCGTCTGGGCAGGTAATCGGTAGTGTTTCTTTATCACCAGTACATCATGCGTAATTAGTGGTGCAGGACAGAGAGCTTTCGGGCTAGGTGATCTTTATGAGGACCGTGTTGTTACGATCTAATTCGCGAATCGTAGCAGATTATATAAATCCAGTCAGAATCTAATAAGACCTTTCAGCTCTGACTTGGGTGGCTCTTTTCTACCAGACGTTCGTCCTACTCGCCTTTCACTTTGTCTATCGCTACGTCATGATGTGCAAGTCAGTTATTTGTGATTATGCCACCCGTGACGATCTTTCTCGGGTGTTAATAGAGATCACATTTCGACTACATAAAATTAATACATAAAATTCTTTGTCAGATGGTGCAATAGGAAATCGCAATCAACCTGCATCATTTGTGACGCGAGGACTTCGCGGAAAAGTTCCGAGCGTAATTATTTGCGCCTGTTGTCCGTGTTTTCCTAGTGCACCTGATGCGCATTCAATTCTCACAGTATACTCTGTTCAGTCCCTACTGGCTGGCGTGGCTATGGCGGCGACCATGGCGAAACTGGCTGCTACTCACATTCACCGTCGACTGCCTCTTCATAGGTCAGTCGTCCGATTGATTATGAAGCGCGATAGAAATTTCTCTCTGTCGAATGCATGAGAATGCCAAGAACAAAATTCACACCTGCGTCGTCCGCACGATGATAGAATAGTGATGACAAATCGGAGTCCGACTCTCTTCAATTTGCGTGATCTCTCATTTCTCTGACCGACGAGAGAACAGGCGAATATAGGAGAGACAATTCCCATTCGCATCGCGAACCCACCCAAGGATAAACCAACATATTTTTTGCAGGTGGCTTTCTCCTTGCTTGCTTTGTGGACTTACTTCCCGCCAACGTTTCCAGACATGTATTTGCTCCCATTCTAAAAGTAATTCCCAATGAAGACGCTATCCAGCACATTCTTTCTACCTCTGAAAGCATACGCCATTGATCTCTTCGATGCAAACCAGCCCGGCTACTTGGCCATTGTATACTGGGAGAGAATTATTGATTCCTATTCGAGACCCTCCTCAATTCGAATACTCTTTCGTTTCTCAGACCAGAGAGAGGGTGCGTGAATCAAGGAGAGTCCGTTTCGACTGGGCATCGCCATAAGTCTCCTCCTGGAATCACGAATTATTTTCCGATTATTGACGAAAGAGGAAAGAAGCAGTGGCGGGTCTTTGCCGTGGCAGTTGTTTTCTGGGCCATTTTCCTCTTCTTCGCGACCGCAGGAATCATCGTGTTTTGCATCGTCCAGACTGTTCGGGAACTGCGTGGTTGTCGAGTGTGAGATCCATTTCATGTTTTCAGTTGGGAAGAAACCTATCGTCACACTCTTAGATTTAGCAGCGTTCAAAACGCTCAGGAGTTGAAAATTAAGTGAATTAATAATGACGAAACGTAATTGATTGTTCTCAATTCGCGTGATTCCTCGGAAGTTAGGTAAACTTGATAGCGTACAAAATGAGGAGAGTCGGTTTCCGATTTTTCGTCATTCGTGTGAATGAGCAGCTGTTCCAGTGCGACTCTTGCCCCGGCTACGAAACGATTACAGCAACAACTGTTCAAGACTCTCCTTTTTTTTAGTTTTAATTATTCCCAGACAATTATTCCGTGCTTCACTTCATACACCCCGGTCGTGATTATCTTTTTCGTCCCCCTCACAGGCCCTTTTTTATTTGCTTTTATCTAGATTGAGAGGGAGATTGAAATGCGAACATTAGATATAGTCTGTCAACTTCAAATCGAAAAAAATATCACGACATTGAAATCGGCCGCAATTCGATGTTACTAGGTTTTGCACTCGATGGATTCGGTACCGTCTTCATAATGTCAACGGCGCTGTTCCCCATGCTCGATCCTTTTATCGTCATTTTCCTCATATCAGGGTAAGCTCATGAGATTTTTAAAAAAACACACACACAGATGATTGTTATGTGATAGTTTGAAACTCAGCAAGCAATGATCAACCTGAAAATCAACAACAATCTATTTGAACTTATAAATTTCAGCTATCGCCAAGCGTGTGGGCATCTGTTCTCCAAGCTTTTCTTGCAACACAGCCAGCAACACTCTGTTAGCCAAATAAATGCATCGCATTTCGCATAAAATAATGTAATTCGTGTGATTTCATACTTAATTGTGTTCTCTTTTTTTTAAAAATATTATGGTTATTGTAAATTCCAAGTGGCATCATTATCTTGGTTATAGTCTATAGATAGATTAGTAGAATAGAGACTTATCTGCAAAAGGAGGGGGGGAAATATCAGAGCCGATTTATTTATGAGTGCTCGTTCAGTGTCTTCAGTCCCGATTTCGCCCTCCATTTCATTCACCACACAAACTGCACAGACCACGACCACAAGCTCTTCACAAGAAATTGATGGTGAGAAATCACTCTGTCTAGTGTCGCGTTTCCATCGCTGTTCATAAAAACTGATCCTGATAGTATGTTTTTGCAGGAACTATCGCCGTGATATAGGAAGCAGTACTTCCACGATACGTCCTCTGAGGGCGTTTAAAAGAATAGATTCCGGTTTCATGTTGTTGGATATGAAACGATAAATTTGGATCTTATTTCAGGTTCTGACTCAGGTGCACTATTCACAGACATCGTGTTTGCTCTGCTAGGGAAAACACATTAAATAGTGGCTGAAAATCTTGAATTGGAAATTCGAAGCGCGTTCGTAGATAAATTTATCGTAAGGGTCGAAGTCCGTATGATTCGATAGTCACCGTGAGTTTACTACTCTACCTAGTATGTTGAGAGTCTCTGATTTGGTGTTTTCTTGGGACTCAGATAGCCCGATAAAGTGAAGGAGAAGTAAGCAATAAAGTGGAGGATCACTGATAAGATGAGACTCACGCCAAGGTTGCTCCATCGAACCTCGCTCGACGCCTATATCAGAAAAGCTGGAGATCAATTTGTTGCTATCATCTTCCATTTCCCATGCTTATCTGATCCAATTTTCTCAAGTCGATTCTTTCAGAATGATTTCACTCAGTCAATCAATTCCATTATTGCTAGCTGTGCTGAGTTTCTCAGGTTGATTTGGTTTCTGATTTATTCGATAGCAAGAATATTTTCCAGATGCGAATGTCGAGTTCAAATACTCGACGATGTATGGTATTTACGATTTTGAAGGAGTGGATGAAGTAAGATCAATTTGTTTCGGAAAAAAGTTTACACAAAAACTGTTTTAGGTTCCCCTTCCCCGATGCAATTTTGGATGCTTTATTTTTGCTTCTACGATGGGCAACCAGGTAGAAATTAGCAATCGAACTATTTCGAACACGAGATTGGACTGAATTTTCTAAGTTTCTAAAAGTTGCCAAATCTTCCTTCAATTCCCTTCTATCATTCACAGCCCAGCGACGATGGAATGGATCCATACATCAAGAACTTGCTGATCAATGACCAAGTAAAGGATAGGAACCAGAGGTAGATCTTTCCTATAGTATGTATCTTCTTTTCGAATGCTTGTTTCCATTAGTAAAATCCAGTAGGTGGAATGAAGATACGGGCTTATTGTTATGATGTCATTTGTGCAACAAATAAAACATTTTAAAAATGTTTTCAGTATCGCCGAGTTGGCTACCAAGTTCCAGCCCGGAACATCGCAGAAAATTCCCTATGAAATATCGGTTATTTTTTTTTTATCACGTCGTGATCTCTGAGAATTACTGGATTCTAAAAAACCAGAGAATGCGACATCCAAGCATCAATTGCAGTCATTTCCAGGCCAACGGGCAATACTCCATCCTCAATCTCAACGCGCCTGACGTCGTCACTGACGGCAGTGACGTCACTGTCTGGATTATTGAGCTAACTAGAGGTGGGATTGATCTCTGATCTTTATAGGTTATTATATCAAGATTTTTTTATCAATTCAGTTTTCATGAAACAATTCTAATCAAAATTGCAATTTTTGGTGATCAAAAATTTTCGCAGCTTCGTTCTTCGACTATGAGATCTACGATGCAGTCGCGATGGATCGGATACCGACCTTTCCCAGTGCCGTAGTCACGATTATGAGCGCAGCTAGGTTCAGCGTCTACGCGGAGCCGGGAGAGGTAGGTCACTCTTCTTTACCACAGAAAACTGCTTCTGAAAAATAGATGTTTACTGGTTCGATATAGTCATTATTGCGTTTATGTTGAGACTTGCCTAGAGATTGCATGTTATCCCCTATTTGACTTCTTTAGATTCTCTTTCAGCCTAATTCTTACACTGCTCGTCTCGTGGGTTTTGACAACGCATTTGATGATAACGCTCCGGATTTGTGCACTCACGCTTACAAGACACCGTGAGTTGCTAAAATCGATAATTTATTTACGAAGACCTGATAAAGTTTGACATTGTATAATATTTATAATTTTGCAGTGTCAACTCGAACTTCGAAGGATTCGAATTCCAAGTTAACGGGCCAATCATCTCACTTGTTTTCGCCAAAAGAACGAATGTTAATCTCAAGGCGGACTCGAAATACTGTAAGTCACCCATTTGTGCTAGCCTTTAGTCATTCTTTAATGTTAACTTTGTTATTTACTTTATATATTTTAGTCAACGGCCTTTCCATGTCAACGTCTGGATTCTTGACATCACCCGGATTCAATGGATGCGAACGACTCGGTGGAAATCAGGTTTAACAGAGATCAAAGATCGTGGAAAAGAAAACTAAAGATCAAAGATCATCGTGTAATTGTCTACATCAGGTGCACCGCGCAAAATTGTACCGCTACACCTACGAAATCTTGCTGGATGGACAGCCAGAGTATGCATTTATTGATCTTTGATCTTTGTGAGATTCTCTCGAAAACGCTGTTTTGCAGTTTCTATCAAGTCTATTTCGACACTATCGCCAATCTCGCGCAGGATCACAAAATCGTTCTGACAGACGAGACGAATCTTCAGCCAATCTCGTGAGTTCCAAGATAATTTCACTTGTCGCTGTCATCCTATCATTTTCTCTTCACTCACATATTGCAGAATCGTTGGTGAACATGCAAATTATCAAATAACGTTCCCGAAAACTCAGGTACAATAGTTTTCTTTAAAGAACTCGTTTTTTTTAAACTTGCGAAATGTGTTTCAGTCGGTCATCATCTCATACAAAGACATTACGCCTCCGCAATCATTCCTCATGCGATACACAACCACTCTGGAGAAGCAGCTAATAACCTCTGTTCGGCCGACAGAAACAGGTGACACTTTCCTGCTGAAAGTATTTTATTTTCGCAATGTTCTGGCATTTCAAGAGACCGATTAGAGATGCCTATTGGAAAAGACTAAAGGATATTTGTGTTTTTTTTAGTTTCCACCTCGCCAACTCGACCGACGGTGATTTCGACTACGATAGCAACGACGACAAGTTCAGTGGAAGAAATAACGGGTATGATTCAAAAAAATTTCGAATTATACTGGAGAGATTCTCGTGCATATTTCCAATGAACTTCAACGGATCCCCTTTGCATTTCTATTTTAATTTTGCCCCATATCATCCGATTTTTTCAAGGCTTAACTTTCGCATTTTGCAGTTCTCGGATTGTTCTTCTCCGTGCTTATGCTACTCCTCGCACATTGAGATTATCGACGTGGATGAAATTTATGTGATGTAATGAAGTAATCTTGCTCCTCGCACATTGAATGTTTTGCCTTCACCTTGAATAGTGAATAAATTATTTTTTCATATTGTCTAAGGGAACCAAGAACGCCTTTCATTCTAGCAGAGTGGCTATAAATGCTGGATATGAAAGAGATATACAGGTCCATTCGTCACACTTCTTCTTCTTCTCGATTTTCTTTTTGATGTCTATAATTTCCTTATTGATATCATTCCTCTGATTTTCGTGATTGCCCATTCAAATAGAGTCAGATGAATCACTCATTTAGGTAAAGGTAAAGGTAGTTAGGCCTTTTCCACGCAAGGCGGGCTGTGCCACCCCATCGCCTGTGTAGCAACGAGAGCCTATCCTGGGACGACCAGTGGCCTGTTGCGAGGCTTCAAACCGCCCGTGTTGTGTGCAAGTGGTTGGGGATTTCTTTACCGTGATTTCTCGAACCACTTCCAACATTTCTTAACCCCCTTGGTTTGTGTGGAGGCACGGGGGGTCGAACTCGTGACCTTCGGATTCGCATTCTGGCACACAACCACTGCGCTACCCGGCCCATTTCAGAATGTAAAATCGATCCCAATGAAGCGGATTGGTGGGCACAAGACCCGAAGCCAATGAAGGAGGTGAGCACGCGATTTGACTGCGGGAAGGAATTCGACTGCAGCTGCGAAAGTCCATTCTGTCAATAGAAGAGAAGAGAAGAGTGCCGGTGAGAAATATTTGGGAGATTTTTAAAAAGATTACACATGGTTACTAACGAATTTCATCGAAGTGCTCCTCCTTATGAAGACGACGTCTAATTTTGGAGCATTTTGGACCTTACCGAGCCAGTTTGTCTGAAGAATTCTTGCAGGAGGGCTAAACAGACGAAAGAGCGTGCAAAATGGGGACTCACGAGGCCGAATTCGAGTAAAACAGAGAGGTAGGACATCTAACCATTTTAGCAAGAGCATTGTGCGTATTCAAAAAATGATTCCATTCATTCATCTTATAATTTCCAGATGGTATCGCATCTCTTTCACAGCTACGAGGAATTCCCAGATTCGCTGTATGGGCATCTTAGTGATGCTCACAGTTACTGGGATTCCATCATCACTACGCAAATCACAACTCTTCGTAAAAAATCTCGCCATGAGCCGAAGAGCCTGGCACCTGAGGCCACGATCTCACCTCACTACTCTTCCTCCCATAAAAGTGCCGAAAGTAAACGACTTGTTGTGTTGTTTGCTATTGACAAGTCGTTTTCGGAAAGTCATTTGAATAACGGCTTGATATTTGTTTTCGAAAACGGCGTGTTGTCTTTGAAAACAAATAGCTTGATTTGAGTTTATGGACATAATATTGTTGTATACAATCTTGTTTTGGCTTTACACACGGCTTGTCGACTTGTCAATAAGCTAGAAAAATCGACTTTTTCTTGAAAACGACTCGTCGAAATGAATTCATTATCAACTTGTTATTTTCTCGCGATCAGTCGTTTTCTACACTCAAACAAAAAAAATTTCATTTTTTTCCAACCATTTATCGTCGCCATTTCACTTCCATTGTTATCTTTTTTTCTTATAAAATTGGATTCGCAGATCAATATTTTATTTCGTTCATCATACAAAATCGTGGTACGAAGGTGGCAAAGTGACGGGAAAGAGTGGATAAAAGTTCAGCATTTTATTCCACATCAAGATCCATCAGACATCGTGCACTCAGCTTTGGCATACATTCTCCGTACCATTTCTTCCATTGCATACAATCAGAATGAGAAACGAGGCACGCTCGTTTGTTCAATGACTCATCAGCCGCCATAGCTCAGTCGGTTAGAGCGTGTGTCTAATAAGCCCAAGGTCGCAGGTTGGACCCCTGCTGGCAGCAAAAGTTTTTGCTGCTATGTTTTGTAGGAGAATATCGGTGTCGAGAGGTAACGTATCTGACAGTTTTCGAATAGGATACTGTAACTATGGATATCTAAAACCGAGCAACTACTCCAGTAAAACATGCCTATCTATACATAAATGCATTCACGCCACTCAAGACCAACTCATTCAGGTAGATCAAAGTACAAGTCTTCAGAGATCAAAGTTCAACTTACACAAAAACAAGAATGAACTGATTCACAATACTGTATTTATCGTACGACAGATAGGACTATTAGTGAGGGCCAATCTCTATTTCTTCTCTTCCTTCTTCTCTTCTTTCTTTTCCTCTTTCTTTTCCTCTTTCTTCTCCTCTTCCTTCTTCTCCTCCTTCTTCTCCTCCTTTTTCTCGTCATCCTTCTTCTCCTCCTTCTTTTCTTCCTTCTTCTCTTCTTTCTTGTCGTCCTTCTTCTCTGCTTGTAATTATAGCTTGATCTACCATCAACTCAATCTACCATCATCCCCCCTTCTCTCTACCGTACCTTCTTATCCTCCTTCTTGTCTTCAATCAGCTCGAACAAGCAGAGTTGTCTGCACACTCCTTGTGCCTTCACATCTCCCGTCCAGTCCTGCAATGGATTCCATTAGACTCATCAACAACGTCAACACCACACGTGCGTCAACCAACCTGTCTGGGATTCTTGTCTCCGTCCGTCTTCTTGTCGCTCTTCGTGTGATAGAAGGCGAAGAAGTGCTTCAGATTCTCGGGCACGGTCTTTCCCATGAACGAGATCTTGATCGTGGCCGTCTCCTGAAATAGGGCGACGTTTATCAATCGTCGTCGACCACATCACCATCCACACCTTCGGCTCGATGAATCCCAGCGGTTGACGCACACGGAAGATGTCGTTGGCTGTGCACTTGATCTGGAACGCGGATATTGATTGAAAGATACAGTGCCCTTTTTCGCACCCATCGACCGTAATAGGCACAATACGTGCACTAATTTACCGCAATCCCTTGCTGTTAACGTACCACTGGGTCAATACCACACCTATACAGTACTGGCTAATCGCCTTGCATAAGCGCGGCCGCGGCGAGCTGCGGCGGACCGCGGCTTGCGCGGATTGAAATGGCGGGAAAACGAGACATTTTCATGACTTGAGCCATTGATTTTCGGAATCAGCGTTCCATTTTGCACCGGAATCACTATAAAAATATTTTTAAAATAATGAATTTATAATAATATTGCCGATGAGCAGCTAACTACAGTAACCCTAATAAAATCAGTTCGCGCTCGACTGCGTGACTTTTCCAGTTTGGAGCGTCAGCGCTTGCTTTCGAACGATTATCTCGTTGTATTTATCGATTTGTTGGCTTATTCAGTGTTCATGACGCTTTTCTCGTCATAGGGAATCTTCAGGGGCCTAATACTGCCGCTGTTTGACCTAATTTGATGGTTCTCCGCAGTCTGTTTTAGACGCTCTGCCGTTCCGCGCATTTCTTGTGCATCTTTCTTGCATTATTGACGTTTCCCTTGATGCAAATATTTTAAGTCATGCGCAGATGCGATCGGTCGGTGTTGCTCGCTGCTGCAGCTTGCCCATCTGCCGTCCTCGTCGACCGCCGCGACCGCAGCCCTGCACAAGAGCTCGCTCGCGGCGCGAAACAACTTCCTACAGGTTTGATCTACCCTCTACTTTCTTCCTATGTTAATATTAAACCACTCTATTATCATTGAAGCTACTAAGCACTACTTTCACAGTGTATTTCGTAGCTCTAAAATAGGTTAGAACCTGGTTTTGGTGTCTTGTCTCCGTTTACCCGTTAATAACTTCATTGTTAGCTGCTTGCAGTTCATCCACGAACGAAATGGGCCTCTCGAGCGACGATCACGCTCCAAGGACAAGAGTCCCATCACCGGCTACAATCACTTCAAGGGAATCATCCCCAATAGTTAGTTTTTACTGGATTAAAATAATACTTTTGAAATACAACCCGATTCGCTCATTCTTATTGTTTATAGGCTAGTGAATAATATTTTCTGCTGTTAACCGACTCCATGGTTACTAGGAAATTAATTATTACTAGAAGTAAGGTAGATCAAATAGCAATAGCAAGGTAACACGCACTTTTTCAGTAATATCTTGCAATACTCTGATTCCATTGCGTTCTTTTCTCTAGTTCAGTTGTGAGAACTCCTTAGAGGACATTGGAAAAAAATCTTATATTCGTCTCCCTTTGATTCAATTACGTTAAAACGATCATGTGCAGACGCTACGACGATTCTGAAGGGAAGAGAGGCTGTTTGAGGAAGTAAAGAATGTGAAAGTGGAGCGGTAAAGTTGGAAAGCTAAGTTATGTCTTTTTATTGCTTGTTTATATCATTATTAGCAGTAAATATAGGTGATTTGTAATATCACTGTAGATACTTTTTACTTGTTTCGCATGGAATCGATCTAATTCGCGTGGTAGCGAAGGGCTTACCGCGCAAGCTCACGTTAGAGAGCTGCCTTGTCTTCCAAAAACTTGGACAATTTGTGGTGAACAATTTTCCCGCAAGCTACTTACTATTTTGCTCTATTGCTCACGAATGTGCAATTTTCGATAAGTAAAACGACGAGCTTGCGCGACAAACCCTGTGATGTCGACGATTAGCTCGAAACACCGATTACGCGGGGTCGGACCAAGTCGAAACCAGGGACATTCTTTACCTGCAGCATATTTACTTAGATGAATTAATATTGCCCCTAGTTTTATATTGATAAAGCTAACTACAGCCGATCGTCTGCTGCTATCGAGAGGTGGGCATTTATTCCGATTCTTGCTAAAAGGTTAGTTTTTTCGATTGCCATGTTAGATTAGACGCATTGCTCATGGGAGTATTTATGTTTCAATTGTGGTTCAACGTTGAATCGTTGCCGATAGTGTTGAATAGAGAAATAATCTAATGCCTTTTCCTAAATTCATTTGAACTCGCTGTCAGTTGATTTTTTTTAAATTGCGCTTTCTAACGAAATTCATTCCATTTCATTGTCAGATCAACCCGTTCAGCGCTCTCTTCGAGGTCACGCCACTTCCCCCCCCTCCTGCTCTTCCCCCATTAAGGTTTTATATTTAAATTAATTATTTGGTTGATTATTTGCTTTTCCTAAATGGAATTGCATTGTTCCTCCCGATCCTTTGCTATCTTTGTGGCCACCGATGGAATCATCGCTCATGTACCCTAAAAAGTTCCGTAATCTTCTGAAATAGTCTAGTCGTAATATAAATAGTAGAAATAAATATATTCTGTTATTCAGAGTGTTTATTTTTCAGTGCCTTTGCTCTTTTATAAATGAATAAAAAATCTGCCAGCTATTTTGTGTTTCACCACTATTTAATAATTTTTTGTTCTTCAGAAGGAATGATGAGGCGCGTTCGTCTCTTCCCGCTCTCCCCTTTTCTCTCTCTTCTTTCTTCTGGAGCAAGGGCCTCGAGCCATCAGATATGTTTCTTATCCTTATTATTATTATTATTATTATTATTATTTTGCTTCAAACATATTTTTTTACGTCACTGAGCAATTGCTCGATTTTGGAAGATTTTAATTCTCAGTTTGGCTAAAGTAAAAACAGGACAGGAACAATAATTTATTGTAAAATACGAAGATGCTTTGTGAAGCAGTTTCAGATTTTTCTCCGTCTTCTCTCATCGATGAGAAGACAACGATCGGGACAAATGAGGTTTGTGTTTCACAAAGAAGTGATAATTAATTTTAGTGAATCAGAATATAAATCAAAAAATCAGAATACAGGAGAAAGTTTAAATAGTAGAAATAAATATAGAAACATCGACTGATCAGGTAATTCCACACGTGATCCTATCATGATACATACGGACGTAGGGTAGATCAACACTAGCGTAAGACCTGCTTACCGTACTCCGCTATCTATTTACCGTGTCAACCCACAGTAACCCGATCTACTGTACCAGCCTACTGTAACCTGTTGTTAAATAATATTTATTATCCAGGAACGTTTAGTGATTTATTATTATTATTATTATTATTATTATTATCATATTATTATTATTATTATCATATTATTATTATTATTATTATTATTATTTATTATTATTATTATTTTATAGTATAATATTATAATGCAACAATAATTTTATAAATATTAATAATTTCCCAGGCACGTATCCTCGCACTCAACGCCCATCAATTCCTGAAGAACGGTGGATACGCCGTCATTAAGATAAAGGTTTCTCCTCTAAATATTCAGTGAGAATAGTTCATTCGGTAATTTGATTATTTAAATTTGTCTACGTGATTGTGTGCTCAGTTTCTCATATCATTTCACCATCAGGCTCATTTGCAAAGCGGTTTCTTCTCGCGTCTGCCTGGATGAATCTGGCTTTTCACCTCTTCCGCTGCTCGAGGTTTGAATGTTTCCAAAGATGGATGTGGGGTGAAATAGACTGCGTTGCCTTGGGGCTAAACTATTTAGCGCCCGCCAAATGGCGGCTCTCCTCTGATGATATGCTTACTCGGACAAGATCTAGCGGCTACAGTTCAACAGGTGGGCTGGCATTATTTACATTTTATTGAATCATGAACTGACAATTGAAATCTTGAGAAACTTCTGACACGAAACAAGTAGATAAACTAGGACGGAAACAGGAACGCAATTAAATTTCGGAAACAACAAAAAAATGCTGACAAAAAAAATTTGACAAAAAAAAAAGTGAAGAGAAGGGAATAGGCAATAATGGTTTAGAACAAATCATGTGATTTCTCCATAATAGCATAGCCAAGGGAAGAATGCACCTTATCGATATTATCTACACAGTGATCAATGTACTTAATGCACACATCTTTGGTAATCTCATGAGACCAATAATAATCGATAGAATCTTCTAGTCCCTCTCTAGTAGTGGGGCGGGCATCGCTATTGAGATAATGCTTAATCTCGCGCCATAGGAATTCGATGGCGTTTAGATCGGGAGAAGAAGGAGCCCAATCGAAGACATTGATTGCCCAGTTGTGAAGGGGTCATAGTGGTTCCTGCAGTATGGGCTGGCGCTCCATCCTGCATGAAGTAGCAATTGGCGCGTCCATAGGTGCGATCAACATACGGGAGGAGGTTGTGCTCGAGAATATCGCAATATTCAGCCGACTTTAGGCGTTCGTTTCGATATAGAAACGCCAATTCTTCTGGCCCCTCTCGGCTCATTGCTGCCCATACTTGGACCTCAAAAAAAAAGTTAGATGAATGCATTTCATGTGATAAAAATAGCTTCCAAACCAGTATTTCTTTTAAAATAATTTAAAGTTTCGTATGCAATCAAATTTAAATAATACGCACTTTCTCGGGGAACTTCTTCTCTCCGACCATTCTATCTACGTCGTCCGGATCAGAGGTAGTGACGAATGAAGTTGATCCGCCAAGAGCGAAAACGGATTCATCGGAGAAAATCTGTAAGTCTAGTTTGCATTATTTTCAGATATTTTTCCAATTTATACCAAACATTACTCACGACATTATCAAAGTTTTGATCCTCATTAAGCCATTTGTCACAGATAATGAATCTTTTCTGAGCTTGCTCGTCACTGACGTGTTGGACCTTGCTGAAATATTAAGCATAATTAGTGAATGATCTCATTGAAAAATTGAGATATCTCACATTGGCCGAAAAGACTTGAGCAGTAAACTCCTCTTTATTCCTCTCAAGACACCGATTGAAATATTCAGACCTGTATCTTCCTTCAATCGTGACGCGATCTAAAAATAATTGTTATCATAACCAAATTATAATTCCCAGAATCGATATCTACGATGCACCCGGTCAGTTTCTCCTTCGAGTGAAGTATGTGATGGTACTAACGCTACCAACTAAATGTTGTTGTTTCTATTGGATTTAAATTACTTGATCCGTACGTCAAATATTGCTTTTCCGTTTTATTGTAGATAATTTTCCATTCTTTTATGTTTATATTAAAAATTAACCCTTATCAGTGAAGCGTATTTATTCTCGTTGTATAGAGCAATCATTTTTTCTTGAATCTCTTCTGTATTGTCGCCGAGAACATACGATCTAGAAGAACATATTTATATCTCAGATTTTTTTAATTGGTAGCGCATTCCCTTCTACTACTACCTTTTCAGTCCGGATTTCCGACTCCCAATTCTTATAAATTTCGAGAAGAAGTGTACAAAATCACACTTTTTAGTCTATTGCATCGTCCACAGTTGTTTTAAAACTGAATAATTTAGCTCATCGACTCCCTTAATAAATATGAAAGAGTGAATAGCGATGAACCCCGACATCAGAGAGAAACAAATAAATAATAAATTTCTAAGAACTTATGGGACACACTATTTATTTGACTGATCCTCACTTGTATACGTGCGGCCGCTCCGTTCCTCTCTTCTCCTGTTTATTGTAGAATGTTCTAACTGCTCCATAGGTTACTGGGGAAGGGGACGAAGAAGAGACAGATTGACTTGCCTGCGCCACGTTGAAGCCCAAGAATCGTCCTTCCCGTAATCTCGCCTTCGTATCATTTGAAAGGTTCATCTGATAAATACAAAAATCACTCATTATATCAGTCCGATAGTGAAGCAGATAAAAAACAACCATATATCGCACGGATGAAGAGTAAACGATAAATAAATGAACAGAATATTGATTGGTGTGCCATCGTAATTGTAATGAGTGTGATCTGCTTTGGGGAGATTTCCTATTAGATTTCATCATTTTTGATCGATTTCATCGTCTTTGAGATTAATATTGAGTTACCTTTCTGATTTCACTTCAATTCGGCGATTGAATTTTTGTTCTCGTTTGTCTGTATCTTTCCATTGCAGAAATGGCAACGCATTTCGTGGGTGAACTGCCAGATGGACTCGGAAAAGGCGCACTTCTTATCTACGAAACTTCTGATCACTGTCAAGGGAGATTCATCTTAGGAGAGAGAATTTCTGTCCGCCCGGGAGTTGGCGAGGAACAAAGTATAATTCTGAGATTCCGAGGAACTCATGAGCTTTGCTCATCGTATGTTGACACAGCCACAAAAAGTGAGTTTCTTATTCTCAGATTGTTAATGTTTGTCTGCTTCTTTGCAAAACTGGTGAGTTAAAAGTTCTTAATTACAGGCACTCGACCTTCCAAGACTATGCTCAAAGTTCCCGAAACTCCGAACAGAAGAAGATCATCCAGAATAGGTTAGTCTGCTTTTCACGCCTCATCTAATTTTTGATTGATTCTTCGGGTGTCGTTAAATGGGGCGTTCTAAAAAGCATGTATCATCCTGCGATTTCATCCAAAAATAAGGTAAAATGCGTCTTACTGCAGTTCACATTTGTCGAAATATTTCATTGCTAAAATAAAAAAAATATGCATACGGTACATTTGTCAAGCGATTTGAAGAATATAATTCAGCATTCACAAAGAATGCGTCGATTGGAAGATCAATAGATAACGCAGATGAAGGCACGCGATTCAGAATATATTGTGGTCTTAAAAACCAAGTATATACCCATCGATTATTAGATCTGGATAACGTTCTCAATGATGAGACCTCGATGGGTCGATCATCGTCTCGCCGATCCGGTAAATATTTTATTAATCGATACTTTCGTTCACCTTCGGTTGCTAACCGAACCGCAAAAATATCTTCCTGAACAATACTAACTTCAGTATCGTTCAATCTGAAGAGATCGATCAAGCAGGAACCTCTCGAGACAACCCATGAAGAGAATGACATGTTTGATAGTATGGAGTATGATACAGGTGATTTTTCATCACACATCTCAAACAAAACATTAGCAAAAACTTAGAATCTAGAGTGAGTATACTGCGGGTTTGGTGCGATAACAAACGGAATATGCGAATTCATTACGTGAATATTATTGTCAGATCGGACAAACTCTAAACGAAAGAGAGCAACTGCTTCAAAAGAGGGAGGATCACGTCTTCCACCGCTCTCTCCCTTCCATTCTCCTAGCCCTAAGCGAAGTGAGTGGACATAATATAGCTCGAAAAAAAAGTTTCAAAAAAGAAAAAAAAAAGTTTCAAAATGCATGAACCTTTCCGTTTTCAAATTTGTTCGACGTTAAGCAATTGCTCTCTTATGACAATACAATAAAGAAACGAATATGATTAATTTGCAGCGAATACGAGAAAGACGCTTCTCCCAGTAGATAATCCGAACTCCAGTAAGTTGATGATTCCTGAATTAAAAATCATATTGTTCTTAGGATTCATTATTCCTCAAAAGAAAAGAGCGAAAAGGAATGGAAGCACCCCGGCAGCGAAAGGTTTGTTATTGCCAATAATAACTCTATCAATTGATAAATAAGGTCGTCGTGTCTCGACCCCTACCTCTTCCTCCATCGCTCCTTCCAATCACTCTTCTCATTCTGCTTCTCATACCTCGTGTGGTGGCTGCAGATCTGAAAGAAAAAAGGTGAAACTCATTTAAAAAATAATTTGAAAAAAATACTATGTATTTTAAGCGTCACAAGCTAGAAAAGAGACTGGAAATAGTGGAGAATAGCCTCCAGAACATCGAGAGATACATGGAGTATCTGGTTCGGAACACAACAGCCAAGCCTGTGTCGCGATGTGAGTTATCTTATGTTTCTTCTATATCATGAGCTATTCCAGATCGTGGAGTCGAATTCTTGGATCGAGATGAAGTGGTTGAACTGTCCCGATCTACGCCTAATCATGCTACTTTCCTGAGACAGATACTTGACTCTCTGTATTATCAAGACCCTCAGATACGCGTTCCAACGAGTGAGAGAGACAAGGAGAGAATGATCTACGCTAAGGATGTATGTTATATTCCAACAGTTTTATAACTGACCTTACAAATTTAAGATCTTCTTCACTCTTCGCTGTGACACCGAGGAAGAGGCAAGGAAGATGTGGCGCGAGTACATTACGGCGTAGGTCAGGTTTGAAAGGGTAGATAATTATTGATTCATTCAAGATTCGATGACAATGTGACTCGTCGCCGAAATTCATCTAATACTTGGACTGAGAGAAAGCCCAAATTGAATCTAGTTCATCGAAGAAGATCGACAATTATTACTGAAGATTCTGATGATGATTCCTAATTTATTCGAATTATCCCCATTCTTTCCCTTTTGTTTTTTGTCAGAAGAAGTAATTTTTTTGTTGTTTCCGAAATTTAATTGCGTTCCTGTTTCCGTCCTAGTTTATCTACTTGTTTCGTGTCAGAAGTTTCTCAAGATTTCAATTGTCAGTTCATGATTCAATAAAATGTAAATAATGCCAGCCCACCTGTTGAACTGTAGCCGCTAGATCTTGTCCGAGTAAGCATATCATCAGAGGAGAGCCGCCATTTGGCGGGCGCTAAATAGTTTAGCCCCAAGGCAACGCAGTCTATTTCACCCCACATCCATCTTTGGAAACATTCAAACCTCGAGCAGCGGAAGAGGTGAAAAGCCAGATTCATCCAGGCAGACGCGAGAAGAAACCGCTTTGCAAATGAGCCTGATGGTGAAATGATATGAGAAACTGAGCACACAATCACGTAGACAAATTTAAATAATCAAATTACCGAATGAACTATTCTCACTGAATATTTAGAGGAGAAACCTTTATCTTAATGACGGCGTATCCACCGTTCTTCAGGAATTGATGGGCGTTGAGTGCGAGGATACGTGCCTGGGAAATTATTAATATTTATAAAATTATTGTTGCATTATAATATTATACTATAAAATAATAATAATAATAAATAATAATAATAATAATAATAATATGATAATAATAATAATAATATGATAATAATAATAATAATAATAATAATAAATCACTAAACGTTCCTGGATAATAAATATTATTTAACAACAGGTTACAGTAGGCTGGTACAGTAGATCGGGTTACTGTGGGTTGACACGGTAAATAGATAGCGGAGTACGGTAAGCAGGTCTTACGCTAGTGTTGATCTACCCTACGTCCGTATGTATCATGATAGGATCACGTGTGGAATTACCTGATCAGTCGATGTTTCTATATTTATTTCTACTATTTAAACTTTCTCCTGTATTCTGATTTTTTGATTTATATTCTGATTCACTAAAATTAATTATCACTTCTTTGTGAAACACAAACCTCATTTGTCCCGATCGTTGTCTTCTCATCGATGAGAGAAGACGGAGAAAAATCTGAAACTGCTTCACAAAGCATCTTCGTATTTTACAATAAATTATTGTTCCTGTCCTGTTTTTACTTTAGCCAAACTGAGAATTAAAATCTTCCAAAATCGAGCAATTGCTCAGTGACGTAAAAAAATATGTTTGAAGCAAAATAATAATAATAATAATAATAATAATAAGGATAAGAAACATATCTGATGGCTCGAGGCCCTTGCTCCAGAAGAAAGAAGAGAGAGAAAAGGGGAGAGCGGGAAGAGACGAACGCGCCTCATCATTCCTTCTGAAGAACAAAAAATTATTAAATAGTGGTGAAACACAAAATAGCTGGCAGATTTTTTATTCATTTATAAAAGAGCAAAGGCACTGAAAAATAAACACTCTGAATAACAGAATATATTTATTTCTACTATTTATATTACGACTAGACTATTTCAGAAGATTACGGAACTTTTTAGGGTACATGAGCGATGATTCCATCGGTGGCCACAAAGATAGCAAAGGATCGGGAGGAACAATGCAATTCCATTTAGGAAAAGCAAATAATCAACCAAATAATTAATTTAAATATAAAACCTTAATGGGGGAAGAGCAGGAGGGGGGGGAAGTGGCGTGACCTCGAAGAGAGCGCTGAACGGGTTGATCTGACAATGAAATGGAATGAATTTCGTTAGAAAGCGCAATTTAAAAAAAATCAACTGACAGCGAGTTCAAATGAATTTAGGAAAAGGCATTAGATTATTTCTCTATTCAACACTATCGGCAACGATTCAACGTTGAACCACAATTGAAACATAAATACTCCCATGAGCAATGCGTCTAATCTAACATGGCAATCGAAAAAACTAACCTTTTAGCAAGAATCGGAATAAATGCCCACCTCTCGATAGCAGCAGACGATCGGCTGTAGTTAGCTTTATCAATATAAAACTAGGGGCAATATTAATTCATCTAAGTAAATATGCTGCAGGTAAAGAATGTCCCTGGTTTCGACTTGGTCCGACCCCGCGTAATCGGTGTTTCGAGCTAATCGTCGACATCACAGGGTTTGTCGCGCAAGCTCGTCGTTTTACTTATCGAAAATTGCACATTCGTGAGCAATAGAGCAAAATAGTAAGTAGCTTGCGGGAAAATTGTTCACCACAAATTGTCCAAGTTTTTGGAAGACAAGGCAGCTCTCTAACGTGAGCTTGCGCGGTAAGCCCTTCGCTACCACGCGAATTAGATCGATTCCATGCGAAACAAGTAAAAAGTATCTACAGTGATATTACAAATCACCTATATTTACTGCTAATAATGATATAAACAAGCAATAAAAAGACATAACTTAGCTTTCCAACTTTACCGCTCCACTTTCACATTCTTTACTTCCTCAAACAGCCTCTCTTCCCTTCAGAATCGTCGTAGCGTCTGCACATGATCGTTTTAACGTAATTGAATCAAAGGGAGACGAATATAAGATTTTTTTCCAATGTCCTCTAAGGAGTTCTCACAACTGAACTAGAGAAAAGAACGCAATGGAATCAGAGTATTGCAAGATATTACTGAAAAAGTGCGTGTTACCTTGCTATTGCTATTTGATCTACCTTACTTCTAGTAATAATTAATTTCCTAGTAACCATGGAGTCGGTTAACAGCAGAAAATATTATTCACTAGCCTATAAACAATAAGAATGAGCGAATCGGGTTGTATTTCAAAAGTATTATTTTAATCCAGTAAAAACTAACTATTGGGGATGATTCCCTTGAAGTGATTGTAGCCGGTGATGGGACTCTTGTCCTTGGAGCGTGATCGTCGCTCGAGAGGCCCATTTCGTTCGTGGATGAACTGCAAGCAGCTAACAATGAAGTTATTAACGGGTAAACGGAGACAAGACACCAAAACCAGGTTCTAACCTATTTTAGAGCTACGAAATACACTGTGAAAGTAGTGCTTAGTAGCTTCAATGATAATAGAGTGGTTTAATATTAACATAGGAAGAAAGTAGAGGGTAGATCAAACCTGTAGGAAGTTGTTTCGCGCCGCGAGCGAGCTCTTGTGCAGGGCTGCGGTCGCGGCGGTCGACAAGGACGGCAGATGGGCAAGCTGCAGCAGCGAGCAACACCGACCGATCGCATCTGCGCATGACTTAAAATATTTGCATCAAGGGAAACGTCAATAATGCAAGAAAGATGCACAAGAAATGCGCGGAACGGCAGAGCGTCTAAAACAGACTGCGGAGAACCATCAAATTAGGTCAAACAGCGGCAGTATTAGGCCCCTGAAGATTCCCTATGACGAGAAAAGCGTCATGAACACTGAATAAGCCAACAAATCGATAAATACAACGAGATAATCGTTCGAAAGCAAGCGCTGACGCTCCAAACTGGAAAAGTCACGCAGTCGAGCGCGAACTGATTTTATTAGGGTTACTGTAGTTAGCTGCTCATCGGCAATATTATTATAAATTCATTATTTTAAAAATATTTTTATAGTGATTCCGGTGCAAAATGGAACGCTGATTCCGAAAATCAATGGCTCAAGTCATGAAAATGTCTCGTTTTCCCGCCATTTCAATCCGCGCAAGCCGCGGTCCGCCGCAGCTCGCCGCGGCCGCGCTTATGCAAGGCGATTAGCCAGTACTGTATACCGTAACCCTGGCTCCGTGCAACAGGAATCTACTGTAATCCAAGATCGATACCACACCAGAATACAGTACGCATGGCTCGGTATCACACTGATCTACCGTAACTCAGGCTCCGTACGCTCACCTTGAACCGTACTCCTGATCCAGCACCATACGGATCTACCGTAACCATGGTTCAATCTACCGTAACCCCCGTACCTCATAGCACTGTCGGTCCGGTGTAGTATTCGTAATCGTTCTTTCAATTGTGATGGGTTCGCCCTGTTTGCCCTTGAACAGCACCTTCGCGTCGGGTTCGAGCTTGAGCTGCAATGGATCCAGGTTGGGTACGGTACCAGAGCTAGCGATCAGGTACGGTGTACGGTACCAGAGTCTAGTACCAGGATCTAGATACGGTATCCAGAGTACGGTACCATGGCCATGATCAGGGATCCAGTAACTCACTCCGAAGGGTGGCTCTCCGGGCTTGGCGGCTTCGGGTTTGGCTGCGTCACCTCCTTTAGCTGCCATACTTGAAGAGATGAGTGGAGTGAGAGAACCACTCGGGACGAGTGACAACTAGCTGACTGAGGGGGAGAGGAGAGGAGAGGAGAGGAGGCAGAGGGCGAGAGAGAAGAGAGTGTATGCAAAGTGAATGAGAGACAGAGAGATGTGAAGAGTTCGATAATCTCCATGAGTGAATTTCAAATCGATAAGAGAATGGAGATTATCGACTTTCCATTTCATTCCTTCACTCAGCTCTCCCATCCATCGGTCGAATGGGAGACGTGAGTGACCTTCCCTTACTTCAAACGCTTCTATCGTACACGATAGTGATCTACCCGGCATTACCGTACTATAATCGATCGTTAGTGATCTATCGTACTCATATCGTTTCCTAGTGATCTAGCCGCTATTCCACAGTATTACCATCGATCGGTAGTGATTTACCACCAGACTACCGTACTCCTATCGATCGATAGTGATCTACCTCCCCTCTACCGTACTTCACCTCTCAATCGGTCCATTTCAGTCGTGGGCCGATGTCTTCTCTGAACTTCTCTACATCTTCATTCCTCTACTCGCCCTAATCCCTGCCTCCACCCTCCCCCATCGATTCAATCGTGAGTACCGTAATCCCCAGCCTACGGTACTCCTAATCGATCACTTGCAGTACACTCTATTCTACCGTAACCTTATCCCTACAGGACCCCGCCACTACTTCAACCCAATCGATAATCCGATCAATGCCGTCCCTCCTACTGTACCAGTCACTGCTCTCAAGCGTGCCGGGACGCCCGTTCAAGAGCCCTCAATGGTCTCCTCGCTGACTGAAGCGCATGTTCATGTATGTGACCTACCGAACCAACCTATCTACCGTATACAATAATCTACAGTAACCCTTCCCTTCCAGAATTCGGGCCTGTCACTGGAGAAGGAGGAACTACGCAGTGATCGTGAAGCGGGAATGGTCGGAGAGAACTAACTGGAATAATCGATAAATGATAATGATCTATAGTATCCTGATAGGTCCAATGTACAGTGTACTAGGTTGATCAACAAGACATTTCATTGAAAATAACAGGGTAAAGTACTGAGATATTACAAATGGAGATCATAACAAATAACATGGCTACACTGGCTTATTCAAGATCTACAGCACTCTAGTAACACGGTAAATATTAGGTTACGGCAGTCCTACCGTATCTTATGACTGATCACTGGATACGGTAGCATTGGGCTCGTATGAGGGAAGGAGGGAAGGGACTCTGGCCTTCTTCGATTCCTCTTCGTGTTGGTCGAGAAGATGCTCCAGTGGATGATGGTACTCCTGGAACAAAAGGACCAGGTGAACCCAGAAACCTTGGTTGTATAGCCCACTTCTATTCCATATCAGTGTGCTGTGAATATCTCTCGTCATTCTTTCCCTATCATTTAGAATGAATCATAGCACACTGAGATGAAATAGGAGTGGACAATACACCAGATATCAGTGAAACCATGAAAAATTCTTAATCATTTTCTCTTTCTATACACATTCTCATTACTTTGAACATAGCATAATCGTGGACAACATAGTTTCGCTACCGCAAACGCCTTCACAAAGAACAACCGAACGCTCACCGTGTTTTTATGTTGTATATGCACCACACCCACTAGATATAAGCAAATACCATACACTTCCATCTAATGGATACAGTCAACAACACCGTATGAGAGGTCATAATCAACCATGCGTTGTCCTTCTTGCAGCGCAATGTTTCAACTCGAGTACCTGATTGAGATAATGAGGTCTGATTGTTTAGATACAATATACCAATTAATCAAGCTCAAGTACTTGGGCAGAGGGAATAATTAGAAATGAATTGGTTTGACTGGTTTTGTGAATTCGATATTGGGGGGTTGCTCTAATCATCACACTTTGACCGGTAAGAGTGTGCAGAATAGAGGAAATACTGCTTGATCCGTCACCCCAAAAGCTCACCTCTTCCAATCTCTTGTGATATGCGAAGCGACTAGCGTCGATGAATCCGAGAATCGACTGGAACAAAAGGCAATTTAAAAATAATTTAAAATTTAAAATTTTTGCTATATCAGTGACGACTCCCCGTTCGATAAGACAGGAGAGGTTTGATGATTTCTGGAGGTAAACACGTGGCTTTTCGGGCTACACAAGATTGTTCGAATGAGAATACTCAACTTGTAACTACATATTTAGTGCGATTGATAAAGATAAATAATCAAATTAAATCGTTAAATCGTACGGTGATCCATCCACAGTGTTCCTTGCACTCGGTTCGCGAGATTCTACACAGTCTTGATTATTCCTGACATTTATCCATTATTGTCCTGAAGAAATGTTAGTGCTCAAACACTAGCGGCGGAAAATTGTTTTGCAAATTCGGGTAAAACTGGGCCAGATGTTCGGACATCTCTTCTACATGAAGCCAAAGCATGAACTAATAAAAAATTAAGCGAAGAATAACGAAAACATTAAACTCGCCTCCTTCCCCAAAATCGAACATCTCTTCGAGTGTTCTCGATCCTTGGTAAGTCCACACTTTAGGCCAACCACAGATCTGTATGTGGAGAATTGAACTGAGTATACAAGGATTCCAAGAAACCAGGCCAAGGTGATTTTGAGCCCAAAAATAAGTTATCATCATGCAATTATGAATGACGTCTAAAAGTTTTACAACGAAAGTAGAATTCCTCCCACCTGTAACCCCGCCTCGATTTCTCCTTTGTAGTATTCAGGACAGACTACTCGCATTCTCTAAATAAGTAAAAAAAATAATAATGCAAATAATTAAATTAATAATAATGACGAAAATAAAGCACCTTGCAGTAAGTGTTGTTCGACTTGTTGAACTCATCACACACGATGTTATGCGGGTTGAAGTCACACTGAAAACCAAGTAATAATATTTAAACCATTTAGGACTGGAGCATATTGGGTTGTTGGATACCGATTACGCGGCTCCATCTTCCATGGTAGTGATTCAAGTGATACCGTACCTCCTCTGCCATTCCAAACGTCGTCTGTTTCTCCTTTTCCCTGAAGCAGAATTCGATGTGCTTCGACTATCGCACTCCTCACCGCACACCACACAATCGATCAACTGAAATAGTACATTAATACCACAGTAACTTATCAACCAACTGACTGCATTGAGTATTCAGGTTTGCTTGCACTAACATGGAGTATAGCTCTTTCTGACCGACTAGAATATTTAAAATCGCAGTGCAAATAGAGCAGGGAACGTCGAAGAAAGTTCCGCTCGATATTTGGGTGAGTTCTATCGAAGTCTTCACGCTCAATTTGCCGGGTTTGCAGCCCACGGGAAATTTCGTCATCCCAAACCTGAATGCGCCCGAGGACAAAGGCACCGATGTGACAGTGTGGGTCATCGAGAAGGCTAAAGGTGAGCAATCCCGTTTCACCACGATCAAACCGCCAGTACTTATTACAACAAAACAACTGCTAGAATGGCGAATATCTTGGGCTCACGCAAGTTATGCATGGTCATGCAAGAAAAGCCGAAAATTCAAGAAAAGATGTCAATTGTCCTTTCCAGCTAACGAATTCGACTATGAGTTCTACGATGCGGCTCAGATGGGCAGAGCCAATTCAGTGCCCAACACAGTGGTCACGATCATGAGTGCGGTGGCGTTCAGAGTTATTGCGGATCCGGGAGAGGTGAGGGATCTTACCGACTCTACGCTGACTAAACTTCGGACACGCGAATTTGTGTTGCATCGTATTGAACTGAAATACTAACTATTTTTAGTTGTGGAGAGACAGAACATAGATTCATCCTACGTTTTCAGGATAACTACACCGCGCGACTCGTCGGATTCGACAACGCCCTCGACAACAATCCGGATGTGTGCAATCATGCATACAAGACGGCGTAAGTATATCCTTCTCTTATCGAAATGATACACAGTTCTTGGTTTGTTTCTCTGTTTCTAATAGTCTTATTGATTAGAAACTTTTAAATAATTCAATTAATTTCAGTGTCAACTCCAAGTTCACGGGCTTCGAATTCCAAGTCAATGCTGCTATGATCTCTCTCGTTTTCAAAGAGAGGAAACATGTCAATCTGAAGGCTGATTTCAATTATGGTGCGTAATCACATCAGCTAAGATTATTTGACTCATAATTAGAGACCGCAGGGTGATCTACCAAATTGATTGCACCGGTCCAAATGCGCGCTCAATGTGTTGGTATGGTTCTGAATAACATTTTTGCTTTTTAGAGTTTGTCTCTATCTCATCTCTGCGCCGAGTTCTCCCCTGAAAACCACGCGCGCGCGGGCAATGGAGAGGAGAGGGAAATCGGGCGAGAGATAAAAGGGGCGGAGCCTCTCTCGCGTGTGTCTCTCTCACTCCTCCCGCTCTCTCGCTCGCCTCCCCCCGCGCTCGAGCACAATTCGGAGAAAATTATAAAAATTCTGGAATTAAGTTTAAAATTCCTCTAAAATACAAATGAAGGAAAATCCAGATGCGCAGCTGGGTACGATCACTGGAAACCCCTTAAATCGATATTCTGGACCCTAAACTGTCTGTTTTGACCTACTAAAAGTTGACCGATCAAGCTGCGCATCACGTCGTTTGTACAGGATCCTTAGACCTACAGAAAACGATTTTGATCGGCCGATTTAGTTGAGAATTAGATCTGTGCTTGCCAGGCGCAGGTTTTGGGTGAAGTCAATTCCCCTCAAAGTGGGCGGAGCTTGCGGTCTCTACTCATAATAGTGCTTAAACACACACAGAAAACGGCGTATTCATTTTGATACCGAGGTGTGCTCGTGGAGGCATCACGCACACAAAACGTATTCAAATTAATATACAAAAGTGTGTGTTGTGCCTCCACGAGCACACTTCGGTATTAAAATGAATACGCTGTTTTCTGTGTGCACCTGGAAGGACTAGATACCAACTGAATCATTACGAACTTGGATAAGCAGTGTCTTAAATTGAACCGATAATAACACAACGAAACTCATTTCTCAGTTCTTTATTTTAGTGAATGTTCGAGACCTCGCCAAGGTTTCATCTATTCTCCTGGCTTCAACGGATGTGACAAACTTGGAGGCCATCAGGTATTTTTATCAGAACCACACTTCCTAAACTACAATCTCTTTTTTTTAATGATAAAATCGTAATTGCTACTGATAAATAGTATCTTCTAAGGTTCATCAATCCAAACAGTACCGCTACAGCGAGGACTATGACATGCACGGGGAGCCGGAGTGAGTGTTTGAGCGATTTTTAAATAACTTTGAAAAAATTTAAAAACTTCTGAACCTAGACATGCTTCGAAACTTGAAGTGATAGTCTTACTTATCTCGGGTTCCTCTTGCACCTTGGTGTTTAGGGAATAAAATTGATACAAAGAGGATATTTCCGTTTCAGCCAATTCCGCATTCTTTTCGACGGAGATATGGAACTGGCAGATGGAACGGTAGTCATCAAAGACATGACGAACAACTTTTTTTTTCATATGCAGTGAGTCAAAACGCATACCCTGAGTTAAAGGACCGTTGAAGGCGAAGACTCTCACAGCGGAAAACGTTTGCAAGAACGCAAACTACGGTATCGAGAAAGCGCGCGACCACGCGCGCCAATTTGCCGACTGCAAACTCCGGCTCTGCCATGTTTCGGGCATGCCGGTCGGCTTGCGTTATTTCAAGCGCTATTTATTTATTTACGTTATTATATCAGTTATTGTTATTCTATTATGATTCTGAACTACATGCTCCATGCGTAGAACCGTTTTGATAGTTATATTGACCGGATAAGCGTGAGAAGAGAGCGTTTTCGCGGCGTTTGTCAATGTTCTTTAAATATCTCTTAGTTTCTGGTGTTGATAGAGCCTTTTAACTCGTATTTAAACTGATTATTAATGTATTAGTGTGAAAACATGCGAAAGGATCTCCGTTTGAGCTAAACTTATGGTTTAAAACGCTCTCGTTTCTTGTAAGTCTTCTTTGCATGCTCGCACCTTGTTGTTGCGTTATTTCTCTTTGGTTCTCATTCACTTGTGCGCGTCGCCTTTTCTTTCATAAGGTCAGTGTTGCTGTTTTCCGCAAATTTCGTCAACGTTTTATCGAGAAAACAACAAATGTATTCTTGAGAACACACAATAGTATTGTAATAACGCTTTTTCACTTCAATAACAATGAAATCTAATTTCGTAGTCTAATCATATCGTGTTCCCTCGTTCACTCTCCTTCATTCCTCGTCCTCCTCCTCGTCCTCACTGGTTTCTTCTTCAATATCGACCACTTCCAGGGCCCGACCGCTCTCGTCAATGAAAGCGTCAATCCTCTCGACGGGAGTGAGAGGCGGTGGGGTGAGGGCGTCATCCTCCCCCTCCTCGTCACTCGACCACTCCTCCTCGAGGTTCGGGTCGGATGGAACGAGAGGACGGGTGAGCCGATCGATTTCTCTCTTCAAAATATAAATTGAAAATCGCAAAACTGCCTGGTCCCTACCCTCTTCTGGGCGAGAGCGGCCTTTCTCTTCCTCTCAGTGGTGTCCGGGGTCTCGACCATTCTCGCTCGCACCTAGATTAGTAGGAGTATTGAAGAAATGGTGGGATAATTTCAAAAACGACTATTTTTGTACCTGGTAGATCAGTCTCTTGATATCCTCTCTCCAGGGGTGACTCATTGATTTCCGTACTTTTCGCCAAACCACGCGCTTACTTGTCGGGTTGTTGTAGGACTTCTTTCCCACATGTAAATATTCTCATTATAGCGGGTTATTTGAGTAATTTGGTTATACCACCGGTCTTGTCCCATCCGCAATTGTGTGCTTCAGGTAATTCCAGTGAATCATGGTGAGCTGAGTGCGCATCTCATGACCAGGGCTGTAATTTATTATATTAATTTTCTCTTGAGAGAATGCTCACCGAGTGAAATACAAGTCTTTGCTAGCGTAACGCCATGCTAGGGCATTGATCGATTCACAGGTGGATGTCTGTAGTCTCCACGATACACTTTTGATGTCCTCTATGTTTTTATCAGTGAACACCTTAATTGAGAAATCAGTGCGAATTTTGAAAACCGTGTAACCTCGGACACGAGACGATTGTAGATCCGTCCACCGATTCCTCCTGGGATGAAAATCCAATTGACAGTGGGAGCTGAGTGGGAACACGACTTGAGATGCTTGAAGGACGGGTCCTGTAAGATAGGAACAGTTGGGTTTGTTAGTGATGACGTGATCTACCTTATCAAACGTGTGTTGTCCCGTCATGCAGAGAAGAATGGCACGGAACTTTTCCGAAGCCAATTCCCCGTTTCCCTGGGCAGTGATAACCGCGTCATAGCATCTATTGATGATGACCCGAATCCAAAATCGCACAGGGATCATGTAGTTCGGCTTCGAGATCTAGAAGAGCAGTGTCTGTTTCGATTTCTTATTCTGATCTACTTACTGTCAGTAGTGTAAGCGTGATGTTTCGAAAGAAATGCCAGGGATCGAAGAAGTGATCGATCCCTGCGAATTTCAATCTCATCATCTTAGTGACACCCGGGTGACGGTCTGTGACGAGACTCGCAATTCCTTCGATTCCCCCTCTCATCAGCGATAGTTCCCTTAATCCTTGCTCTAGAGCCGCAGCCTGCATTTTTACCACGTATTTAAAGAGGAATCAGTGAAGCACAAAACCTCCATTGTCCCGCTACTCCCTGTGTCCGACTGGTGCTTGATGACGTAGTGAAGAACTTCATTATTATTCTCAGCATCAAGGAAGAAGTAGCGACAATATTTTCCCGAGTAGCCTCTACTGTCGAAAGAGCCATCTCCCGCGATATGCAATTTGCCGCCCTGCGTTCCACCCATTTTTCACCATTGTATTTCTAACTAGCTAACCTTCTCGATTAGCTCTCTCAGTGCATCGATCACTTTCCCTTGCATCTTCCAGAATGTCTCAGCGATGGAGGGAGAAACGTATAGCTTCTTGATGCGATGGAAGGTATTGTTAGAGAGAGGGGAGATTCCAACCAATGAGCAGATTTGGTGCAATTTCTGAAACATAGATCATACTAATGATCCCGCACAATTTTTTTTCACTAGGTAAATACATCTGGATCATCTTTGATCTTTAGTCCACTCATACATATAATTGGCAATTGATCTCACCGTCCCTCCAATCGATGTAATTACAGCTCCATACGTAATATCCACATTGATCTTGGGCAATCTCTCCATGTTTGAGCACTTAGAGGTGTTGAGAACCTTGCTGTTGCCCCAAGTGAACTTGTATGGGCATGAGTTGCACTCCCCCATGCACGTAACTGCCATGCCTTCCATGCGGAAAGACAGGTGGTTCTCACCAGTACGACAGTTAGTACACTTGCGGAGGAGTGACAGCAAGGACTCCTTAGACACAACTAAGTACTCGAATGAAGGGAGATTGCGAGTGGTAGGGGCAGGAGGTGTCCATGTGGGGTCCTGCTTGAAGTCCCGTCTCTGAACGAGATAGTAATTTACCTAGTTTCTTTGAGTTTCATTCGTATTTTGAGATCCATTGAAAAGTGATGAATAATACCTCCTCTTTCTTGCAGTAACACGTGCAGCACGGCGGCGGCTTGCGGAGGAGAAGAGGAAGAGGACGAGTGGAGGAAGGAGTGAAGAGGGTGGGAGGAGGAGAAGAGGGACCCGGAGAGAGGGCGAGGGACACGGTAGGATAGGTTACGGTAGTTCTCAGAAAACAATTTTAGTAATGTTTGTAAAGTAGATATATATTAGACTCGAGTCGAGATCTGCTCTCTTTAATTCGCGCGCTCTCTCGTTTCTCTGACCGACGAGATTGTATGCTAACTGAGTAGAGCGGATCTCGATTTGCATTCACTTGCACAGTTTCATAGAGTTTGTAAAGTTCTTGTAAACTCATATAAAGTTATGTTATCCTAAACCAATTGTATGATACTCACGTCATAGAAGGGAATAGCAGTCTTGCTCAGAATCTTGGTGTACGAAGAGGGATACGTGTAATCCGATGGCTTGAAATGAATGGAACACAACATCGGAGGGTTTGCTGCTTCCACTCGTGTTCTCAGTTCGGCCTTCTGTTCCTCAGTGTCACTAAGAGCACTGAGCCACAATTCTCGCTTCTCGTTCACTCTAGTGAATCCATGCATCAAGTGCTGCCATGTTCGCTTTTTACACACAACACATGGCCGTTCCATCCTGGAATATCGGGTTACGGTATAATACGGTGTGAAACGATGTCAGTCAGGTAGGTCAATCATGAAGGTAACATCGTTTGATAGGAAAACGGCACGTTTATGTGTCACAACGTCTTTATTCATTACTAATCGAATATATCACTAGGTTTGAATCCCGTGTAAGTGTTGCTCGGCCACTTGTTGCGGACAGTTTCGATGACACAAGCGGGTAGTCTGATACGAATGCCTTTTCCGAGTGGACCCATCAGTGTAGCCACGATGACTCGGTAGCACGCGTAGCGCTTCGCTCTGTAAAAAGCAGGGATACACAAACGAGAAAACAGTGTGAATGTGTGAATTATAGAACGGTATACTCGGGACAGTGTCCCCAGTATAAAGCATAGTGTGTTTTCAGAGATACCGGTGATTCTTTGGTACTGTCATATTGATTAGGGACACTGTATCTTGGTAACAAATAAGAGAAAATTGGGGGTGGGGGGATTAGCTTCACGATTAGAGAAATGAAGACTCACCGGTTTTGATCCGTATCCTCGAATCCTTTCTGATAGCTGTGAAGAGCGACTGCGGCTTCGATTACCTGAAAGATCAAAAAAGATCAGCCACTCATATTGATTAAATATAGACTCACATTATCCGTTAGAAGGAATTCCGTGAAAAGAGCATTCTGGCTGATGCATGGAGTCGAGGGATCCTTCAACTTAGCATCCAATCCACTCCTCAGAAGCTGTCCTTTCTTTCTGAGTGGATACTGAAATAGGAATTGGCAGCAGTAGTCTTGCTGCTCCTCTTTATCTCTGGATGGACAGAGAGTGCAAGAGCATGCTGACGTTTCCTCCAGATCCACTCGTTGAGAGAAAAGCTGCTGATCTTTCGCATCCGTGTTTTGCATCGTGTCCAAGTATGTCTTGGCCACTGCGGGGTTCGGAAGATGATCCATCGTGAAAATAGGTAAAGATCAAAGTTCAGCAAGGTAAGAGCAAAAAACGGTGAGCAAATTGATAAAGAACCAATGAAATAGTAGATGAAACAAATGATGAGTGTAAACTCCGCCTTCGCCATGCGAAACGCGTAGTGCCCGTAGGCATTGTGCGCGGATCGAGTCTACAGTGAGCGAAATAGAGAGAAAATGTATCTCAAAGGCCGTGGATATCGAACCAGATGAGCTATATGCATGAAACTTCACATACATGGAGATCACCTCTTGTAGCTTCTATCTCCGTTTTCACATCTCCGTAACATTTTACATAATTGCATTGTAATGACGTAATAATTGATCTACCCCCGTTTTGTCTCGCGTATCGAGAGTCATTTTTGAACTCGCTGACAATAGGATCCATTTTATTGCTTTCTAGACACCCTCTAGACGTAGCGAAAATTCAGGCAAAAAATTTGCCACCAATTGGCATCGAACTTGTGTCGCATTGTGAGGGACTGATCTCTCAGCTAGCGCACAACAAAATTGACAAGGGCGAGAAAGAGAGGAAGGGTGAGGGAGAGCGGCAGAGACACGCTCTTCCTGCGTCTCTGACAAAAGTTCCGCTGTGTAGTGCGTTGCCTGTGCCCTGTAGAAAACTTTCAGCGCGTGTATCTCAGCCCAGAATTGAGCTACGACTTCCAAATTTTGGGATTTGTGATGTCGTTCACGGACTCTATCATTCTATCTTGCCAGTTTACTCTCGCCAGATTTGCCATTACTCCTCCTTTAAGGAAAGATATAGAAAGGGTAAGTATAGGAAAAGTAAGGTATTATGTGAGCCCGTTTCGCAAATAGTTTACCATGTCTCAGTTATTAGATGTTTTTTTGTCGAACTATGCATTTCCAGGATGACGGGTTGGAAAGCAAATACTAAATTTACGACTAACAGCACTTCGGTAAATTCTTTCTCTAAGTCATCGTTGATCTTTACATGAGCTTAGCGGGTATAATTGTATTACTGAAATATCCTGAACACCAAAATAAGCCATAAGGAAACATTTTTTTCAGCTGGTCATAGTTGCTATTGACAACATCAACATCACTGCTGGTGATTCCTTCATGTTGCGATTCACTTCGACTCAGATTCTAAATGAGACCACTTTTTTTTTTCGAGCGCTTCGGAAAAGTTGCGATGTAGCCACTCCGCTTCGCTCCGTGGCTACAACGCATATTTTCCTCCGCGCTCCCAGCCTCACGAGCTTTTCACAACGATATGGCCGGAGCATAGGAAAATGAAACAAACACGCATTTTTTCCAAGGCAGATGTCAAGTCCAAATTTTAAAATAACTTTCAAAGTCAAGTCCAATGATATATGGTTCATATGGAACCTATGCCGGGGAAAGAAAATAGGTTTGGCATGGATCAAATGTGAGGTCCAGTCCAAATTTTGGAATGACTTTTCATTTGGCATGTACTGGTCCAGGACCCATGTGGATCCCATGCCGGGGAAAGAAAATAGGTTTGCCATGGATCAAATGTGAGGTTCCGTCCAAATTTTGGAATGACTTTTCATTTGGCATGTGATGGCCCAGGACCCATGTGGATCCCATGCCGGGGAAAGAAAATGGGTTTGGCATGGATCAAATGTGAGGTTCAGTCCAAGTTTTGGAATGACTTTTCATTTGGCATGTACTGGTCCAGGACCCATGTTGATCCCATGGTGGGGAAAGAAAATAGGTTTGGCATGGATCAAATGTGAGGTCCAGTCCAAATTTTGGAATGACTTTTCATTTGGCATGTACTGGTCCAGGACCCATGTGGATCCCATGCCGGGGAAAGAAAATAGGCTTGCCATGGATCAAATGTGAGGTTCAGTCCAAATTTTGGAATGACTTTTCATTTGGCATGTACTGGTCCAGGACCCATGTTCATCCCATGCCGGGGAAAGAAGCCGGGTTACGGTAGAGATTGGGTACAGTAGCCGGGTTACGGTAGTGATTGGGAACTGTAGCCGGGTTACGGTAGTGATTGGGTACTGTAGGCATGTTACGGTAGCGATTGGGTACTGTAGTCGGGTTACGGTAGTGATTGGGTACTGTAGCCGGGTTACGGTAGTGATTGGGTACTGTAGGCGGGTTAGGTAGCGATTGGGTACTGTAGCCGGGTTACGGTAGTGATTGGGTACTGTAGCCGGGTTACGGTAGTGATTGGGTACTGTAGCCGGATTACGGTAGCGATTGGGTACTGTAGCCGGGTTACGGTAGTGATTGGGTACTGTAGGCGGGTTAGGTAGCGATTGGGTACTGTAGCCGGGTTACGGTAGTGATTGGGTACTGTAGCCGGGTTACGGTAGTGATTGGGAACTGTAGCCGGGTTACGGTAGTGATTAGGTAACGTATGAAATATTTCGTAATGATGATGAAATTTTTATCGATTTTGAAAAAGATGTTTTCGGTGGTTCGATTGGTCAAGGACTTGTTCTCGGACGATGCCTAGAAAGCGAGTTATTGAGGTTTGAAAAGTGTGACAGACATACGGACGGACGGACAGACAGACATTCTGATTTTATAATAGATAGAGCAAATTTCAAGGGGAACGATTGAAACGCTTCATTAACGGATACATTTTTATTCAATGTTGCAAAATAATCTATTTTGAGATTCCTCTTCGTAGTTGTGATTCCGGCTGCTCCATCTACGCTTCTACCACGCCAAATTCTCAAGTAATTGAATTCCGAAATTATTTCGTAATATTAGCATTCAGCCCGGGAGAGACGGCCCTGAACCATACATGAAGAACCTGGTGATACATGACCCTGCAAATGACCGGAACGTGAGGTAATTGATGTTCTTATCAAGAAACGTTCGACTGACACAGGAATGACCAGAACTCACATATCCCTAAATTTTTGAGAAAATTCCAAGTTCTGTTCATTCCCGTGTGAATACTGTTCCGCAATATTAAAATAATTCGTGCAGAGTCGGCAAGTATTACCGATTTTTAGCATCGCCGATCTCGCCGCGAAATGGAAGCACGGAGGCTGGCAGAAAATGTCGCTTGACCTCGCTGTTAGTGCTATCACCAGAAAACAATTTTTCAAGGCTCTGATTTGAGGGTCCAGGATCCATCATCAATCTCAACGACCCTTCGGAGACAGGAACAGATGTGACAGTGTGGGTCGTTGAACGAGGGAAAAGTGAGAAAATCTGGGAAGAATTCCTAGAACATATTGTCTGAAGCCGTGCGATTTCGATTTTTTCTGTTTCTTTACAGCTAACGATGTCGAATATGAAGTCTACGATGCTGCAACGATGACGCGAGCTGTGTCAGCGCCCAGAAAAGTTATCACGATCATGAGTACGGTGCCGTTCCGAGTAATGGCGGAGCCGGGAGAGGTAAGTCATTAATTCATCAATCTCGGAAATAAATAGATCAACCATCGTCACAGCAATTTACACGAAAATCAGAAAACGGAATCGTGCAATACTGCATTATCGATTCCAGTCCAACTCATACACCACCCGACTAGTTGGTTTCGATAACGCGCACGATAATAATGAGGATAAGTGCAGATATGCGTACGAGACGAAGTGAGCTTGTTTTCGAACTTTTCTGTAAAAGAAGAGAGGGAATCGCAAATTCCGAAACTATCCTGAATTTTAGAATTATATTTTTGTTTAATTCATTGACTACTGATTTCAGGGCTGGTTCCACATTCGAAGGATTCGAATTTCATATCAACGCACCCATCATTTCATTTGTTTTCAATGAGAAAAATCCGGTCAATCTAAAGGCGGACTAAAATTATTGTGAGTTTTCACTTTATCGACATTGCTAAACGCGCAGAGTTCATTCATGAAATTATTCCCAAATTTATTCGAAGGTTCTATCAGTGAGATATTATTTTTTAACCGTTCTGGTGACTGGAAGCATCGTTGAAATTACTGATTTTCTTTCCAGTGACATCGTCTTTCCAAATCGGGATTCATCTCGTCTCCAGGATACAACGGATGCGATCGGCTCGGTGGCAATCAGGTAAAAGCTTAGTGATGGAATCGACCTGGTTATTGATCTGAACTCGACTCTCCTCAATTCGCTTGCTCTCTTGATTCTCTAACCGATAAGGAAGCACACGAAATGGGGAGAATCGATTCTGACCATTCCAGGTGCAACGATCTAAGTTGTACCACTACAGCGAGGACTTTGACTTTCATGGAGAACCAAAGTTAGTGGGAGCGGATCAATGAATCTCTTTTGAGAATTTTAGAGAAATCGATGCAATACGATCAATTTAGTGACTACGAAGTGTTCATCGATGCTGATTTGAACCTAACTGAGAGTCACGAGATTCAGATAAAGGATATGTCAAACAGCCAGACATTTTCGTACGTATTTTTATTAGATTACAAGTTCGTTGCTACCTACACTACAAAAATATAACAACTATTGCAGAATTGCTAGCAGTTCTAAAGCGAATCTTACTATGAATATTCCAAGCACACAGGTTAGACTATATCAATGTTTCCTTAGATAATGAGCCAATATCACATCCTGAATCATTGTTTGCCCAGTACATTGTTGTGACCTACAACGACATCACCGCTCCTCAAACCTTCATATTGCGATACTCCTCCACACTCAAGCAGAAAGAAGCCTCGCCTTCCCCGCAGCCAACAAGTACGAAATTATCACAGTTCTGATGGACAATATGAAAAGTTTTTATCTTCAATCAAATAGCGCACACAATTCAACCGTCGAAGCAATACCTTATCGACGTAACTCATTCAGCGCACATCTACCCTTCCTCTTCACTCACCTCATCAACTACACTGACTCCAACTACAAGTGCTGCACGCGGAATTGGTGGTGAGTACCATTGTGACTAAGAGGGTTCATGTTAATATGTGGAATTATCCTCTTACAAAAACCCTAATCCGGATCATCCTCTGTTCGGTTCATTATCCACTGTCCGAACATCTAGTGTTTAGCACAATTGTTTTGTGGTGAAAAGATATGAAGATGAAACGTGTATCTGCTGGATATTTTAATATAAAGATATTATTTTTCTTCAGGAATTATCGCAATCACTCTGGCAGTCGTGATGGTACTCTTCGCCCATTGAGATTGTATTCCGTGTCAAGAATAGGAATTTTATCGAATTTCTAACGATAAATTTGATCTGATTTCGGGGTTTGACTCATGAAAAAGTTGTTCACAGACATCTTGCTGACTTTTTTACTTTCAACGAATTGACAGCGGCTGCAAATCGGCAATTCCCTGATGATTTGTCTTCTTTTTTGAGAGAATTCAGACAAAAAGAAAATCTACTATGATCACTGTGATTTATGATTTTATGTGCAGAATTCCTTGTATTCGTTGTTCAATTTCCCACAATTCGATCTCTTTTCTCAGTACCTCTCGATAACCAATGTGCAATGCAATGATTGTTTTCACAGACACTCACTTCCTCTCTCGAGATGTTTAATTTTTTTGCATTTCTTTATGCCACGATTTTGCACAAATCCTATTTACTCAGCTCATTGCTTACTTTCAACCCTGATTCTTGACAAAAGATCGTGTGAGAAAATGTTAGAAATATCATGAGAGAAAGTATCATGCTAATGTCAGAAATCAGACAGGTTACAACGGATTTTTAAAAAAATTCTCGGATCTCTTACCTGAACAGCTCGTTTCACAGCGTCATAGTTAATGAAGGGGTTTGGGTGGGGTGAGACCAGCAACCTTTCCTATCATTTCCCTCTTCATCTCGTTACTGCGAAATCACACATTTACCCCTCTCAATTTCGCGAAATATATGTTCTAAGTTCCGTATCAGAGCAGTGTTGTTGATTTCTCAATGAATCATCGCCAACATCAAGCTCATTATTGAGGCGCGTCGAAGCGTGTTTATGTGTAAACGTATTTAATTGCGATTCAAGAAGACGTGTTAGACGTATATTCTTGTTATCACTCCGACTTGTGCACTGAGAATGTCCGCGAACCTCACTCGATGGCTTCACATTGAGCGAATGTATTTTATAAATTGTACTGTTTATCGCATAATTGCCACAATTATTCGTCACGTTTTTCAGAAAGCAATGTTCGGAACAGTGGTCAGTGAGCATTTCTACCATGTAAGGTTTTTCTGATGTCATTCCCGACAATGCGCCGAAGTGGTGCGGTTGGTTTTCTGATAAAGTGGTGTAACTTTCCAAATAGGAGTTTAAAAAAAACTTTCCAAACTTTTGATCATATACGTTTTGAAGTACCTACATATACCTATAACATCCAAAAAATCAAAGGAATCGATGGGTGGCAAAAAAAAGTTGCTCACCTTTATGTCCGAAAAATCCTCCATTTCGTCCGTTTTTTTGCAGTTTTTCGGGCAGAACTTTTTTCAAACACGTTTTCGTGAGCTCTCATTTTGAAATTCGGGATCAGCGCACCGAAATACACCAGAAAATCCTATAGACATTTTTTTTCGAGATGAACATTTTTTTCGACTTTTTCATTTTTTCACCATGTGGTCCCCCCTTTGGTCCGTTTTTGATCGAAAAATCACTTTCTCAGAATTATGTGTCTATAGTATTTTCTGGCGTATTTTTGCACGTAGAAACCGAAAATGCATACTAGAGCTGGTGAAAAAGTGACCAAAGTCGAAAAAAATTTCAGCGCGAAAAAATATATCTTTAGGATTTTCTGGTGTATTTCGATGCGCTGATTCCGAATTTCAACATGAGACCTCACGAAAACGTGTTTGAAAAAAGTTCTGCCCGAAAAACTGCAAAAATTGGACGAAATCGAGGATTTTTCGGACATAAAGGTGAGCAACGTTTTTTGCCACACATCGATTCCTTTGATTTTTTGAAATTTCCACCTTGAAAATTGTTCGTTCGTACCGTGCAAATTAAACTTTTTCATCCGATTCCCCATGCAAACAGTTTGGAACAACCTCAATTGTGTTTACTTCAATTCAATTCAATTCAATTATTTATCATAGGGAGAGGGATGATTGCGAAGATCTTCGTAAGTTTGTTGGCGGAGGTCTGTCGTCTTGATGGCGAATCGGGTGTGGGGGAAGGGAGCGAGCTTTGGGAGGAGCAGCAGGTCGGTGATAAAATCAGAGTCGCAAAAGCGATTCTGTAGAGAAAGAAATAGAGGGAAGAGATAGAATATGAGATCGGAAGATATCGGGAGAGCTTGTGACGATCCAGCATCTAGCGCGTTCCATCGTTCGATAATCCTAGTTACAAAACTTGAGTGAGACTTAGGCGGCACGAAAGGCAGCGAAATACGTAAATTATGGGATCTACGAAGAGAACGGGCGAGTGGGGCTAATTTATACAGGTTAGAGTGGTCATAAGAGTAGTATCCATGAATTGTTTTGTAAAGGAAAAGAATATCAGAGATAAGTCTCCGGTGTTCAAGAGTTTGGAGTGAAAGGTGGGATATTCTATCAGGATGCAGGGAGTAGGGAATTTGGCAACGGGCGAATAGACGACGCGAGAAATTTCTCTGTACATCTTCAATTTGATTGGCAAGGATTACGGTATGAGGTGACCAAACAACAGAGCCATACTCGAGAAACGGTCGGATGAAGGTGGTAAAAGCGCGATTGTATAAATCGGGATCAGGAGAGAAGAAACATTTCAACATAATATTAATTTTAGCTCTCGCTTTAGACACCATTCTAGAAATATGATCATTAAATTTGAGAGATGGGTTCATGATAATGCCGAGGTCTTTCATGAATGCAGAGGCGGAGAGGTGAATGCCATTGATCGAATAAAGAGTGCGCTGTGAGAGAGAACCATAATGAACGACAGTATATTAGTCTCGTTTAGTGATAAATTCCATTCAAGAGACCAATCGAAAACTGAGTCAATGGCACGTTGTAAAATTTGAGAGTGAAGTGGAACCCTAGCATCGATTTTGAGATGGTCTGCATAGATACCGTACTTAACCTCAGAAGGCAGAATTTTGGAAAGGTCGTTAATGAAAAGAATGAATAATATTGGACCGATACAAGACCCTTGTGGTACGCCTGATTCGACAGAAGTGGGTTCAGATAAAGTGTTGCCAATTAGGACAGATTGAGATCTGTTAGAGAGGTAGTTCGCAAGCCAGGAGACAATTAGGGCAGAAAAACCGAGTCCTGAAAGTTTATGGAGTAAGAGTCGGTGATCTATACTATCAAAGGCCTTTTTGAAGTCGAAATAAATGGTATCAAATGATTAATTTTGAGATTTGAAAAATAAGTAATCCGAATGAGTTTGTACAAGCTGAGTGCAAGTAGAACGGCAAGTTCGAAAACCAGATTGGTTCGAGTCCAAGAGATTATTCCCATTCAGATACTCATTAATTTCAGTAATCAGAATTTTCTCGAAGATCTTAGTTATAGAGCGGGTAAGACTAATCGGTCTGAAACTATTGATAGAGTTAGAGGTGGTTTTAGGAATAGGTTTCACAATAGCTTTTTTCCAGATAGCAGGAATAGAGTTAGTGAGTAGTGTTTTGTTGAATATGATCGATAAAGGTGAAACCACTGAGAATTTGCACTTGGAATAAAAGATATTGGGTAGAGAATCGGGAGAGAGGTTGCACTTGGGGGATAATGAACTTATTGCAATAAGAATTTGTGAAAGACTAATGAATGATAGATCAAAAAGTGGGGTGTTGAGAGGGGGGGAAGGGACAGGAAGGGGTGCTTGCAGGGGTGAGGTGGAAACAGAAGCAAAGTATTTAGAGAATGCCGAGGCCTTGTGTCTATAGGATAGTAATTGAGAACCATCAACATCAATAATACCGGGAGGAGCAGATTTACATGCTTTTAAGCGAGTGTTACAGAGACTAAAAACGGCTTTGGGATTTTTAGAGTTAACAATGCGGGATTCAACTCTCACTTGATGCGCTCTCAATGCTCTTTCAAATCGTTTGGCAAGGGTGAGGGCAAGGGCACTATTACGTGCAATGGAAGCTGCTCTCTTTGATTTACCATAAAGGATTTTCAGGTGGCGAGGATAACTTGAGAAGGGAGAGGTGGTGGATTTGGGTACAAAAGTATCCAGGAGAGAGCTAGCAAAATCAATGAAGTAGTTAAAGCGTTGTTCACATCAAGGAATGAAAGCAAGGGTCCAGTCATGGGGGGATAAATGATAATTAATTGAGTTCCAATCAGCTAGTTGGTAAAGTCGAGAGGGAATGAACTCGCGAGGAGTGGGAGAGGGGATACCGAGAGAGAACGAAATACTGGTGTGATCAGCGAAAGGAAGGGCTGGTCTCGCATTACTAACGATATAACTGTTTTAAAGAACGAGATCAAGGATGTTAACACCGCGAGTTTTGAAATCCACATATTGAGTCATTCGGTGATCAGATACAAAGGAAAGAAAATCATTTTGTGTGGGCGAAGTGAGATTATGCCAATCGATTGATGGGAAATTGAGGTCGCCGCACATGAGATGAATGGGGTAGAACCAATCAGGGGCTCAACAAATGAGATGAATGAGTCCAGGGAAGTAGAGGGGCATGAGGGAGCCGACCGCCCCGCTCAAGCACATGAACATGCAATGATTTCATCAACATAATAAATGCTGCCCTCTGCTTCCTCATTCGAATGCAACTTTTGGTTAATGTCTAGCATTGTTTTGAAGCGAGCTATGGCATTTTCCGTGAGACAAATTTGACCAAAAATTTCAAGTGTCCTACTTTGACCCACCAATACTCAAAGATGAGACTAGTTATCGAAAATCGGCAAACGCAGTTTGAAAGAGCATCATCGAAAGTACTTAATTTTTATTTTACAGCGGGATCGGAGGTACAAATTCCTACCGCCGCGGGGATCTCGAAAATGTGGCGATTCCTCTCATATGAAGGTAGAAGTAGAGGAAAAAGATTGAATATGAACAAAGTGATGAGAGTCGAACGTGAAAGAGGAGAGATGGAAGAAAGAACAAAAAGAGGAAGTAAATCTGGATCTATCCTTTTATACCACCATCTTTATCCATGACTACTATGCAAGAACGGAAGGCTGAGATGAGAATGGAAGATGCAGTTTGTAGCGTCCGAACTGTTTATGACTTCCAAGTTGGGACTTCGCAAAAGTAATCATGCCTTCTGGCAGGAGAAGTTGTAGACATAAATTTAATGGTGTTAAAGATCAACAAATCAGGAAATGCATTTCCATGACAGTTTTTCGAGTCATGAGCTTGAAGTCACTTTAGTCTCGAAATGAGAATATGCTTCAAAGAAAAAGTTACACTTTAAAAACTCCAGGAAGTATCGAACTAGTAGGAAGTAGTAGGTCACGTTTGGGTGGCTATGCGGTACTTTTACTTAGGAAATCGGGCACGTGAAGTGTGCCAGTCGATTCCTCATTAAATTCCGCACAAAATATGTTAGTTTGGAGAGGAGCAAATCATGGCTTCATGGGGAGCCGGATCGATAATTCGCGAAAATGAACAAAAATTTCACTTTTCAAGCCATAACTCGTGTCTTAGAAAATAAAATGAAGTTTCCTCTTACTTTCCGACATAAATTTTGATGCTCTTTTGAATGGTATGTAACACGACACCTCAATCTCAACTTTGAAAAAATCGATAAAGTAGGTCAAAACATAAAAAAAATTTCAAAAAAGTTTTTTTGGCCCATAGGGGTCACACTCCTAAAGTTTGAACCCCGTACGACTGTTTTAAAGCAACTGTGCCACCTCATCTCGAAAACGAAAATGATAGACATTAATTTTTTTTTTCATTTTGAAGAGATGGTCGGGTACGCGATACTTGTGGCCATTTCAACCTTCCCAGAACCAGTTTTTTTTATCTTTGAACTAGAATGTGGACAAAGTTGACGTCGACGTCAGGGATTCAGAAAAAAAAGATAATCTATTAATAGTTGATTGATAGCTAGCTATTGCTGGATTAGAGATCAACCTGCAAATACATCGAATGAAATAAAAGGGCAAGAATACACCAGAATCCGGTCGAATAATGAAATCAAAGACTTCTTCACTTCCCTAATATCCTGGCGGATAAATATTTGAATTGAGAAGGAAATATCTGTGAATTGTAAAAATCAAAAATTCTGCAACAGCGCTACGGAGTTTAGAGAACGGGCAGAATATTATTCGCGAATCCATTTAATATTTACTCACTTCCCCCCCCCCCCCACAATCACTACACAGTTCCCGACTACGCCTGCTACACAAGAATTGAAGGTGCGAAATCACTGTCTACTGCTGCGTTATCGTCTCTCGTCTTCAGAATTGCACTTGACAGCATCTTTAGTTTCTCGGCAGAACATATCGCCGAGCACTGTTCTAAAAATAACAGCAAACGAAGCGGCAAATCTGTGATTCATGGTTTTGATGTATTTTGGCAACGCCTCTCTCCTATCCGCACGCTCTTTCGTCTTTTTAACCAATGAGCGAGCGCGCAGATATAGTGGTATTGCCGAAATGTTATCTGATCGATGGAGGTCGAAGTCCTCATGTCTGATGTCACCGTGTGTTTACTACTCATCGTTGTCTATTGAGAGTCTCTGGTTTGGTGGAGTCTCTGGTTTACTCACGAAACCCCGACAAAGTGAAAGAGAACTGAGCGATAAAATGGAGCATCGAATCACTGATAGTGCGAGACCCACACCAATCTTGCACCATCGAACCTCGGAAAGGGCCCATATCAGAAGAACAAGAGATCGGTCGGTGGGTTTTGTTCAGTTTTTTAATTCATGTTTCTTGCCGAATCGCTCCATACAGTTTGAGTAGATATTTTCAGAATGTCTTCAATTAGCCTCGGAATTATAGTGATGATAGCTGCACTTAGTTTGTCACGTTAGTTTCATTTAATTTTTTTTTCGATTGCAAAATAGCATTGCAGACGCTAAAGTTGATTTCAAATACTCTGCGATGTACGGAATTTACGATTTTGAGGGTGTGGATGAAGTAAGTTCAACTTTTTTCCGATATTGTTTACACATAATTGTTTTAGGTCCCCCTTCCTCATTGCGATTTTGGATGCTTGATTTTCGCATCTACGATGGGTAATTATCAGGTACAAATTAGCGTTGATTTTTTATGGTTCTAGCTCTGAAATTCTTTATTTGGGACAACCGTCATTCGTTTGATTCCTATTCTTCTCAGCCGAGCGACGATGGCATGGATCCCTACCACAAGAACTTGCTGATCAACGACCCAGTCGATAATCGAAATCAGAGGTAGTTCAATTACGTATTTCGCACGCTTAGTTCAACTAGAAAACAAGAGTTTGTAATGTGGTATGTTGGTTCGGAAAACATCAATCGTTTTAAAAAATATGTTGTTTATTATAGTATCGCGGAGTTGGCTACCAAGTTCCAGCCCGGAACATCACAGTAAGTCCCGTATGAAATTTCGGTGAGTTTTTTTGTTTTTTTTTTCAATTTTGTTAATAAAATGCATCTAGTCAATGCAGATTATGAGACATCCAAATGTTCTTCATAAGAGTTATTTCCAGGCCAACGGAAAATACTCAATTCTCAACCTTAACGCGCACGAGGACACGGGCCGTGATGTAACTGTGAGGATTATTGAGCTAATGAAATGTGGGATTAATTGCTGATGTGCAGGATCTCATCTTTACGTGTCCGAAGTCCTCAATGATAAAACATAACTTATCTAGGAGCCTGATGATCTGCAAATAGTTGCAATAAGTTGTTTCAGCTTCGTTCTTCGACTATGAAATCTACGATGCTGACAATTCCGAGCTCCGACAATTCCGAGTGCCGTGGTAACAATAATGAGTGCCGCTAGGTTCAGTGTCTATGCGGATCCGGGCGAGGTGAGGGTCTGTTTGCATTTCTGCCTTTATTTGGTTTCTTGTGTAGAGTCGACATTCAATGTACAGTTTAAAAGAGAGGTCTCTTCATATCACACGCTCTCTAGGCAGCGTTTTGTGTTAAACTAAGACACATATCAATCTAATTCAATTGATTTTCTTATTTGAATAATTGTCGACACTATTCCAGCCCAATTCATACACTGCTCGTCTCGTTGGGTTCGACAACGCGCTCGATGATAGCACTCCACATTTCTGTACTCTTGCTTTCAAGACGCCGTAAGCATTCTAAACTCAAAATTATTCAAAGTTAATACACTAAAATGTTAATGGTCTCGATTTTCTCGGTGCACTGAAACGGCATGAGAATGTATCAAGCAATTTTGCAGTGTCAATTCAAACTTTGACGGATTCGAATTCGACATTAACGGTCCGATCATATCTCTCGTATTCGCTAAAAAAACAAAAGTGAATCTCAAGGCAGATATGATGTACTGTAAGTGAACAATTGATACTTGCCTTTGGTTGTTCCTGAAATAAACACGTTTATAAATTTTCTGATATTTTAGTCAACGTCCGACCTATGTCCTTGCCTGGATTCTTGACATCACCCGGATTCAATGGATGCGAACGACTGGGCGGAGATCAGGTATGAGGAAAGATCAAAGATCGCGGAAGAAAATATTAAAGATCCAAGATCGTCGAGAAAATATCTTCATCAGGTGCACCGCGCCAAACAGTACCACTACACCTACGAAATCGAGCTTGATGGAGATCCAGAGTACGCTTTTAATGTCAAAATTTGTACAGCCATTTTTTGAAGTGTCTATGACGTCCACTTCGACACTGTCGCTGATCTCGCGCAGGATCACAAAATCATTCTAACGGACGAGACTAATCTTCTGCCCATACCGTATGTTATTCGAGAAGACCTTGCTAGGTCTCCTTGTTTCTGGTGAATTTTCATCTCTCAAAATTTTCAACGATATGCAACGATATTACGCCTCCGCAATCATTCCTCATGCGATACACAACCACTAAGGAGAAGCAGATTGTCTCTGCTCGACCTTCGACAGGCGAGAGTTAATTTTAAGAACAGTTTAAAATTGGATAAAGAGCTCCACATTATTCCTATTCGAACTAAGTTGATTCATGTTTTAACAGGAATTTCTGTCACTTCATCCCGACCCTCCAGTCCGACCATAACGTCTACGACAACAATGCTGACGACGAGTTCCGTCAGAGGAGTGACTGGTGAGATACATACTTATTCCAATCTGAATCCTTCAACTCGATTAAAAAAAAAAATTTATAAAATAGTTTATCCAAGCGACTAAATCAAATTCCCGGAGTTTGATGGTGACTAAAATCCAGAAGTTCCTAGTAAGCGAAGTCGCTTGAAATATCACCGAGTATTGCATATCTTTTTTTCCAGATTTTTCAACGATCTCAGCCTTGCTCATACTGCTTCTCGCCCATTGACAATTTCTCAAACATCATCCAATAACAAATAAATATCGTTATCGAATTGTTGTTATGTTTCACGATGGAACATCGCTACCATAATTCCCAATAATCAGATGTCTCCACAAAACCCGAAATCATGCGACTTAGCAACCATATTCTCATTTCGAGACTAAGGTGGCTTCAAGCTCATGACTCGAAAGACTGTCATGGAAACGCATTTCCTGATTTGTTGATCTTTAACACCTTCAAATTTATGTCTACAATTTCTCCTGCCAGAAGGCATGATTGCTTTTGCGAAGTCCCAACTTGGAAGTCATAAACAGTTCGGACGCTACATCTTCCATTCTCATCTCAGCATTCCGTTCTTGCATAGTGGTCATGGATGAAGATGGTGGGTATAAAAGAATAGATCCAGATTTACTTCTTCTTTTCGTTCTTTATTCCATCTCTTCTCTTTCACGTTCGATTCTCATCACTTTGTTCATTTTCAATATTTGGCCTCTACTTCTACCATTCATATGTTTTGTGATCACCCATTTGCAGTCGAGTTTCATCATTCACCCATTTTAGGATGTACTATTAATTCTAAGGAAATGGTATGACGTTCTTCCACGAAGCCCACTTTCTCCTCTGTCCGTTCCCTCGACCCTGACTGCACAGGAGAAGGTTGGAGATACGTTCGATACTCTCCTCTGGTGTGTAATTTCATTACTGTACTCCAAGTTGTTGATAATTGTTGATTAAGATCAGAGGTTCCTCTTAGCCAGATATAACCCTCGCTATCTTAGTTCATGATGCGCTGATTGATCCGGCTAGTGAAGTTACATAATTTTGTCTGCCTTGAGATTCACTTTTGTTCTTTTATCCAAAACGAGAGATATGATCGGTCCGTTGATGTCGAATTCGAATCCGTCAAAATTTGAGTTGACACTGCAAAATTGCTTGATACATTTAGGAACCGCAGACTCCGCCCCTTTCGAGGGTATAGGGAATCGCCCAAAACCTGCGGATCGACTGACAATTCGGAATCGTAACCAAATCATGTAATCAAAAACGTTTTCGAGTGGTCTCAGTAGCCTTCACAAACGCCGTGCTGCGCAGCTTGATAGGATCATATTAAGTAGGTAAAATTTCGGATGAAAGGTTGAAAATTGAGAAATGAAGGGGACATTACATGATTGTTGATATAATTGAGATTATGCCAACAGGGTCCGCAGAGCGATTTTGCAACCTATGCTCAAAATTTGCCCCAAGGGTCAACTTTTGACGTAGTCTTCGAAAATTGACCGTAGGAAGCCGTATCATCAAAGCCTCATTCCCTGTTGCACACTTTACCCTATGCGGTCGTAATTTATATATATATATATGTGTACGCTTCAAGAGGAGACCCCGGATGGGTATCAACCGACTCAAGTGATCTACCGTCAAGAAAGGCCCAGAACGTCAAGTCTGCCTCGTGAGTCAATCAATAGTCCACGTCAGCACTCACTCGCCATTATCGGAGGCTGGATGATCTACTTCAAAGCTCAATGGAGATCGACCAAGACCATTCCAACAGTTGACCCTACAAGCCAAAGAAGATTCCCTCATCCCTTGACCTAGACACCTTGAAATCGAAGATCCCACTCCCTCCCTAGCGAAGCTACCATCCTGCAGGCCCAGTGCCTTGAGGACAGGATAAAATCTGTATGTGTAAATCTGTATATATGTGTATCTCGAAAACGGAGACCCATAAAACCTTAGTAATTCTCAAAGATCTCGACGAAATAAGCATTTTCAAAATTGTGATCGAAGAGCTAGCTCTACTGTGTAAAAAGTTAGAACAGTTTGACAGTTAAAAATTTTCACACAAAATATTGTTTGTTCTCACGACGCTTTCTAACCATGTTCTAGTAGAAACCATAGTAATTCTGAAAGATCTCGATGAGATACGACTTTTTCTAGTTGGAAGTGAAGAGCCACCTCATCTGTGGAAAAAAAAGATGTACCGTCTGAATGTTTGCAATTTCCACCCTGAATTTTTTTTGTAAATTAAACTGTTTCATCCGATTCCCCATGCAATTTTCACCCTAGGCGCATATTATTTCCAAAATTAAACGGTTTGGAACAACCACAATTGTCTTTACTCCGTCACAACTACAAAATCTCGCGCAGAAACATTACCCATCAATGAACTTTACACTATTCGAGTGACTAAACTATCAGTTTCACGTCCCCGCATATAAGCTCACTTCAAAACAGTCACCTTCGACGAATTATATTCAGAACGATACGATGACCACCTTTCTGAGTATATGTGATGCTATCGAACACGTTAACATGGTGACGTTTAAACTGTGTTTGGCTGTAAATAATTGCTTGCTCAGTATCAGGAACAGCTCTCAATTCAATACTATTGCACTTCATCCATCGCTTCTCTCGGAAAGATCTCGGAGAATATAAACTATTTCTGAGCGCTTTTGCTAGCTTCGACATTTTTCTGTGCTTTTTGCACTGGTCCGTCGCTCCCGTACGTCACAATGTGACTGTTTTTGCTAAACCATCCGCATTTATTCAGCGAGTTCTCTCGTATGGCTCGTCATTCTGTGTGGTTGCAACTTGCTTCTGGGAGAATAGAGTGAGTTTATGACAATATTTGTATTAATTCTAGCATATCACTCGAATGTATGTGTCAATGTTCACGGTTCCATTCGGAACTCTTAATATAAATTTTCTTTACCGATACTGGTCAATAAAGAAGTAAGCGCCCGATTTTCGATGAATATCATATGTTTTTTCAGCCCTGTCCGCCTAATGTTTTTCTCGAAACGATATTTCAAACTTTTTCTACTGATGTATGCGTTCAGCGTTTATTCATTCTGGTGATTTTCAATTTTGTCAGAGTTCTATCAAAAAGAGTTTTAGGCATTGGCTATCTTGGTGGGGAACCGCGGGAGAGTTGGATGAGCCTGCCACCGTAAAAGCTCGTGCAATTTACCTTGATAAGTACAACAAAACGATCATTGACGGATGGTTGATAGTGGAATATTGGGTGAGGAACTATATTTCGAACAGTGCATCAAATTAAAATGAAAATAATAATAAAGATAAACGATGTCGTCAACATTCGAGCTGCAATTTTCATGATTTGCATCGACTCCTTGATGATCATCAGCTTCACGGTTCTTTGAATACACTTAAAAAAAATAAATTCAATTTAAAATAATATGGTCCTATCTACGGTAGTAGAGTAATATTCCAGGTTGCCTCTACTCTGGCTCTTCTTACATTCTATCATATCCATCGAGCGAAAACTCTCTCGAGCGCCGCTCGCTCTTTCCTAGTCAAAGTATTGACCGCGCTTTGTGCTCAGGTACGCGAATTATTTAGTTGATCAATACTCAAGAGATCATTAAAAATGATTCCAATTGAAGGTCTTTCGTGTTAACTCTCAAACTGCGCAGATCACTATTCCAGACTTTCGTTCCTGTCGCGTGTGTTTATGCGCCCTACTTCTGTGTCATCACTTTTCCTTTCCTTCGTTTGCCAGACCCACATATTTCGGATGCAAGTACTATACTCACCTCTTGCTTTCCTACCTGGGTTGGATATTTTTATTACATTTTTACCATTGCCATGTCATCAAATTAAGTAATAGAACATTATAATACGCTAATCATAATCTAACAATCAATTCAAGGATGCTCTTGTGATAATTCTGCTAATGAAGGACTACCGGGAGGTATTCAATTATAGTTTTCACTTTGAAATGTCTGAATTCAGGGTCTAGTAACGCTCATTCGTCGTCCAAAATCGACTGTCGCCAATTCGACTGTGTGGAAAACGGAATCCACTGTAAATTCTGTGATTCCAATCTCAACATGAAATAAATACTAATCGAAGTTTGAGACGAGTAAAGGGTCGATAGAACAGTGTTGTGAAAGTTATCGGTTTTTACATGAACTGGCTCTTTTTTAATAATGATATGACAAGATATGAGCATGATCTTAGCACGTATAAAAAAATATTTTAAAACTCATGTTACTCGAATCATACACTTTTTCAATTTATTTTCTTCTTTGAGATAATGAACAGTAATATGGTTCTAACATGTGAACATACCACTCGGAGTGACTAAGCTCGGAGTGCATGTCATCCTTTATCACAATTATTACGAAAATAATTATTTACCAGTCCCATCAATGACGGACGTATAGTCCCACAACGCTTCTTTCACAGTATTTGTTCGCGACCTTTCCTTCTCAGAGGATTCACCAAACGAGCGCTCCGTCTAAATATCAAGCCGAAGCGAACTATGCTCAATGCTCATCCCCTTAATACTTCACAAAATTATCAGTTCTAATTGCCAACCTCTAATTATGGTCTACCAGTTAAAAAAATCATCAACATATTCAAATGTTCTTGCGATGCTAGTGGTGATATTTGTTTCAAGCCCTAAGCTATCAACTCACATTACCATGTTGACGGCAGTCTGCGCCGTTTCGGGTTGTTAGATACGACAATAAATATTGTTTCCAATATAATTACAAAAATCGTTGTGGGCTTGCATTCGATGGTTATTGTATTCACAAATCACCAGTAATTCAACAATATTGCTTATTGACAATTAAATAGTGAGAAGCATCGCAACCACAGACGTTGCAGCTGCCACTGCTGCAAAAACATTTCTTGTTAGACAAACATACGAGGCCGTTAGCGTAAGAATCGATCAAGCTCAGGCACAGTGAAATATGACATATGCTCAAAATGTGGTCCTTAGTGTATCTTTCGATTCTGAATCTGCTGAAGATTTCCGTTTTTCGATTTGAACCTTCTGAATCCCGGTATGGCGTAAAGAAAATTTGAAGAAAATCGCTTTCTGCGATGAAAACTAGTTCGAGAAAGATCAGATTGGCCACACATCTCGCGTACCCGACCAGCATAAATTTTTCTACAAACTGAAAAAAATCGATGCTCTATATTTCTCATCCTCGAGTTATGATCGATTTTTGAAAGAAACACGGTTTATCTTAAGTCATTTGTTTTACTATGCCTATTCCCCTTGGTTCTGCTCGATTCTTCAGCAAACGCCATCATATGTGCATTAGTTTTTCCGGATCAAATAGTGATCTATCCATTCTGTACACTCTGTCTGATAGAGAAACGAGAGAGTGTGCAAAATGAAAAGTACCTATTTCATGCGGCATCACATATGTTCACTATGTTTATTCAATCGTTTTTTTTAATGACGTGCATGGTTGAATTGCTTGATAACTCACCAGTCACCACTGAGTCAGCTCCACTTGTCGTGGCAGTTGTCGACGTCATTTTGATAATAGAGGTGGAAGATGCACTCGGGGTTGTGCGCACTAAAACAGTGTATGATTTGGTTGCGTTTAACACGCTGATTACCGCAGACGATACGATTCCTTATGTCAATGTGATGATTGGCAGTAATTGTGTGAGGTCCGAAGTGACTAGTTACAAAATGAACCGTGTTTGACTTACATGTAGTGTTGACTCGATACCAACTCTCCTTCATTCGCATGCTCTCTCGTCGGTCAGAGAAACGAGAGAGTATGCAAATTGAGGAGGACTTGGTCTCGAATAAATAGTGATTTACCTGTCCTAGGCGCAGGCGAGGTGGGCGGTCAGTCCGAGGTACCTGATGCTTAGGACCTGAAAGCAAAGATCAAGACACAACCTATTTTTTCAAAAACCGATTAAAGAGAAATGATTGCATAGTTTAGTAAGGATACAAATTCACCTGGATTCTGTCGATCGTCACAGGGATGTTCGTTCGAGCCCCCTTCAGCCTGATAAGTAATTACTGCAGATGTTTATTGATATTTGATTTTTTCAAGAGAAAAGCAAAAATAGCTTGATAATCGTTGCGTTCTTTCCAAAATAATCATCGAATATTCCGATTTCATGAGTAGAGTCCAAGTCGACATACGCGTCGAGAGACACTGTGTAGATGCTGTAAAATTGTATCTATATTTTGTTTATCTAATTGTGCGCGCAAACACTATACAAATACGTACTCCTCTGGAGCCGCTGCGTTGAAGGGATCCGAGCGGAAATCGATTTCGTCGCTCGTGTGCACGAATCTGGCACTGCGAATCTGTGCACAATTAATATTTTTCGACGTTTATATTATGACTAAAATGCGAAAGAAAGCACCTTATTTCCTTCAAGCCGATTACAGAAACTGAATCCGGACGTGGACACAAACCCGGGCTTAGACAGGTCCCGAATTCCAGCATCATCTGAAATTTAAATGATTGCAGTACCTTGCAGCATCGCTTATGATTTGCATCATATATGATCATATATACGTTGTGCATCATATGAGAGGGATCGCGATATTTTCGAGAGCCCTGCGGCGGTAGGAATTTGTAAGTCCGATCCCGCTGTAAAGTAAAACGTAAGTACTTTCGATGATGCTCTTTCAAACCGCGTTTGCAGAATTTTGATAACGGGTCTCATCTCCGAGTAATGATAGGTCAAAGTAGACACCAAATGAAATTTTAGGCTAAATTGGACTCACGAAAACTACCATAACTCGCATCGAAATAATGCTAGAGACTAACCAAAAAATGCATTCAAAAAGAGGAGGCAAAGGGCAACATTTTTCATGTTGATGAAAACATTGCATGTCCATGTGCTGGAGCGGGGTGGTTGGTTTTCCGAAAAAGTGAAGTAACTTTCCAAATAACGATTTCTCCAATAAGCCTTCAAAAGCGTTTTGAAGTACCTACTGGTACCTATCATCACCCCAAAAATCAGCTTGATCGGAGGGGAAAAAAAGCATTGATTCGTTTTCAAAAAACCTGCGATTTTTCGATTTTTTGCAGTTTTTCTTTTTTCTCTCGAGTTACTTCTTTCAAAAACGTTTTCATGAGCTCTCGTATCGAAATTCGGACTCAGCGTGCCAAAATACACCAGAAACGAAACAGACATATTTTTTTTGAGATAAAATTTTTTTCGACTTTTTCATTTTTTCACCACGTGGTCCCCCCTTTGGTCCGTTTTTGGGTTGAAAAATCACATTCTCAGAATTATGTTTCTATAGGATTTTCTGGCGTAAGTGCGAAACAAAGTTATGATTGAAAAACCAAAAAGTTTACGTTTTTTGATCGTAACTTTTTTGTTTCGCACTTTGGTGAGCTCTAGTATGCATTTTCGGATTCTACGTGCGAAAATACGCCAGAAAATCCTATAGAAAATTAATTCTTAGAACGTGATTTTTCAACCCAAAAACGGACCAAAGGGGGGTGAAAAAATGAGTAAGTCGAAAAAAAATTTTATCTCGAAAAAATATGTCTATAGGTGTTTCTGGTGTATTTTGGCACGCTGATTCTGAATTTCGATACGAGAGCTCATGAAAACATTTTTGAAAGAAGTTACTCTAGAAAAACTGCAAAAAAGTCGAAAAATCGCAGGTTTTTCGGAAAAGAATCAATGCTTTTTTTCCCCTCCGATCAAGCTGATTTTTGGGGTGATGTTAGGTACCAGTAGGTACTTCAAAACGCTTTTGAAGTCTTATTGGAGAGATCGGTATTTGGAAAGTTACTTCACTTTTTCGGAAAACCAACCACCCCGCTCCAGCACATGGACATGCAATGATTTCAAAAAAATGTTGCACTTTGCCTCCTCTTTTGAATGCAATTTTTGGTTAGTCTCTAGCATCATTTTGAAGCGAGTTATGGTAGTGTTAGTGAGTCCAATTTGGCCTAAATTTTCATTAGGTGTCTACTTTGACCTACCATTACTCGGAATGAGGCCCTATATCAAAATTCTGCAAACGCAGTTTGAAAGAGCATCATCGAAACACTTCACAGCTGGATCGAACTCACAAATTCCTACCGCCGCGGGGTGACCATTTCTCTCGAAAAACTGGCGATTCTTCTCATATATACGTTGTCCACTTCTTACTGTATTTGTAGTCCGCGGACAGATCGACCGCCTTCTTATTGGCGAAAACGAGCGAGATCAATGGGCCATCGACATGGAACTCGAATCCGTTGAACTTTGTGCCAACGCTGAACATGCATATTTAGTGGAAAGTGGCTAAGAGTTGAAATGGAGTCCATTGTGGTCGTATTTCTCATGCGCTCTCACAAACAAAGCTGTCCAATTGTTTTGTATTAGTGATTATAACGATAGTCCTACTATTTTATGTATAACATGGTCTGCGGAAAAACTATGGTCCACTTACAATTTGTTATACACATCCGCACATTCATCAGGATTTCCATTGAATGCGTTGTCAAATCCGACAAGTCGAGCAGTGACCGAGTTGGCCTGAAACGTTGACACTTTAACATGTTCAAAGATGTTTCCTCCTTTACTAGAAATATATGCATACACTTCAATCCATAAGGGACCAATGTATGTTCTCGGTGTCAACACATCTTGAGTAAACTGTTCCACACTTCTCCCGGTTTTAACACGGAACTGGCTCGCACTCATTATAGTGATCACATCTTTAGGAGCGGAAGCAGGTCGGTTCAACATTGCCACGGCATCATAGATTTCGTATTCAGACTCAAGAGCTGCCCATTAGGCCAGGGCGGCCTACCGCCGGGAACGCTTGACGGAGACTAGTGGTTGGGGCGCGCGCCTTTCTCTACCTCTTGCAAAACATCACCTGCGGGCGGGAGTCGAACCTGCCTGCGTCGGCATGCCAGTCAGACACCATGCCCATTACACGATACCAAAGGTATCGTGTCCGACTGAAGCCCGCAAGATCACGAGTTCGAGCCCCGATGGATGCTCCAATGTTTTGCCGCAGGGAACGCTTGACGGAGACTAGTGGTTGGGGCGCGCGCCTTTCTCTACCTCTTGCAAAACATCACCTGCGGGCGGGAGTCGAACCTGCCTGCGTCGGCATGCCAGTCAGACACCATGCCCGTGATGTTTTGCAAGAGGTAGAGAAAGGCGCGCGCCCCAACCACTTTTTTTTTTTCTCATCCTTCCTTCTCTCATCAACTAAACGACCTCCAGATAATCTAGTACGCGATGAGTTATATGAAACACACATCGATCGGGATAAAACCAAAGTAAGTAAGATTCCGTCGATTTCGTTGGTCGGGATTGTTTTCAAAATCTAACCAGGATTGTGTTTTCCTAGAAAGTGATTGAAAAGTCACGTGGTTGAATTTTTCATGGGAACATTATTTAATGACTACGGACAGAATTATTCATTGTGCGTTTGCGCATAATTTACCTCTGCTTCGTTCTATCACCCACACCGTCACCGTGCCTGTTTCATTTGCAGGCTTGAGATTGAGAATCGAATAGTTTCCGCTGTCCTAAAAATGAACTATGATATCTAATGAAAAAAATGCAAACAAAAATGCAATGTTGTAATACGGCCTAGATATCGTCATTATTAAGATATTATCAAAGGTATATTTGGAAAAGACCTACAGTGAACTCGAGTGGAACTTTCTTCGAGGTTCCACGTTCGTATTTTACGGCCAAATCAGCAATGCTAAAAATAAATAATGACATTTTACCGTGATGATTTACCACCTCAAATACTTATCGTTGACTGAGTCGTTGACGATAAGATTCTTATAATAAGGCGAAAGTCCGTCGGGGGTATTCTGCAAATGCTATACTCATTCAGATATTTACATCATGCGCACGAGAATAAATAATGCAAAATACTGGAAAATAATAGGATTTTTTAAGTGAGTTCTTTCAAATGATGAAACCACTTCGACCTTGGAGTGCGAATGTGACTGGATACATCAAAGTTCCTGCTCAAATTATTTAATGCAGAATTATAATTTTCACGTCCGCTAGAATACAATTACCAGGTCAAAGCCATCCGTAGATGCGAAGATCAGACCTAAAGAATTAATTTGTTAAGATCTGCAATTCGGTCTGAATAGTCCTTCCTCGACGCCTTCAAAGTCTCTAATTCCATAAAGCGTCGAGTGATTGAACTCGACCTTAGCTTCTGCAAAATCGAATTATGATAATTATTCATGATAATCAAAGTTACCTGAAAAGCTCAACAACACGAGAAGCAACGAGATCAATCTTCTTAGTGAAGGCATCTGAAAAAATAAATAAGACGAAAACGATAAATTGATGAACAGAATGCATAAGGATTGAGAACTAATCGAAATACGAAACAATATTGAATCTGTTGCGGTTAAACACAACTGAGAAGAGAGCAATGGTGCAACATTGCGAAGCAGGATGATGCCAACCTTTATCATGTCGATTTTATTCTCTTTTCTTCTCTTCCCAAGATGTCTTAATGCGTCAAACATGCTCTTGAACTGTCAACTCATATGTTGTCTCGTTGCTCAGAGCGAAAGAAAAGTGAAAAACGATTTCAAGATATGGATTAAGCCAAAACCCGTGTCATTTTATGTTTTATGCTCGGAAACATGCTGATTTTTGATCGCACGGCTGATTTTGTTTCCGGAACATTCGACTTCTTCCTTGGATGACTAAGCTAAAGTGACTGGAAACGTCATTTTCGTGATTCTAAGCATACGCTTGTCAGACGCTTGTCAACGCGTATCAGCTCAAACTGAGTAAAAATAATTTATAAAAATAAAAAAAATAACTCAAATAGAGCCATAAAGGGTTTTGATTGTACAAATGTGCAGAAAGAATATTCAATGTAATATGTATTCCATTGCTTGAGCATTACACCCAAAATTTACCCACAAGCTTATCAATGCGTCCGGTGTATGTGTCGAATAAACGGAAATTACAGACTCCGTTATGGAGGATCAAGATTGATTGAAAGATATAATATTTCTCCGGCACTGGTGCTTATCACCATATCGGTTTGTTTCTCAATGAGTGTGTTCGGATGCTCAGCAGCATCATCCACTAGATTTAAGAACGTTACTTTGATTTTCAGCAATCGATTACTGAGAGAAGGAAGGAAATTTACTACAATCTCTTGTCGGATTTTCACTTATGAAAATTCATGTAATTAAAAAAATTGAAATGTCTCACAATTCATACACTAGACTAGTAACTGGCCTGTCACAATCAGATAATTCAGTGTGTACACTCTACGTATCCAACACGGAGAAACGTGTAGCTTCCATAGTGAGAGGCTTGAGTCATACTACACACACTTGCTCTCGTGCCCTCGCGCACAAACTACGCGCGCAGTGTAGAGAGGAGATCAATGAAACATCATTCTCCGGATATAATCGCATGATTTTAAAATTCGCTGAATTTATTTTGAACAACGAATAGTCAACAATTGAGCGGGAACATATCAGGTTGGTGCGAAAGTCTTGCAGTTTTTTTGGATGTGAAGTTTGAGCTCGTATATTTTGTCTGTGTCAAATCGCCCCGGTCTGCCTCTGTAGTGTTATTTAGAGGTATATCCGTGCTTCATGAAAATAGTTTGGAATTGTGCAAAGCTTGCTGGATATTCGAGAATTTTAGGTTTAGCCAAAAGCGAATTCTCGAAAAAAATGTAGACTTAATTTTGCATTTTTTGTACTCAGCTAAGAATTAGTTTTTCGGAATGAAACAAAGTTAATTGAGAAGCTATCTGGGTGCTCTATCTGATATTTAAACGGGAGAGGTGCACGAGCTCGTATTGCCCTGGTACTGGGTGATAGTCAATTTCATTGAAATTTTGCACAGTGTCCGTTTTCCCGATCGGAGAGATTTGAGTTAACGTGCGCTGAAGAGAGCATTGAAGGCTTCAACTATTATGGAAAAACGAGAGGTGATCGGTCAAAATCAAAAGAGCTAGACGTCTTTAATTTTGAAAATGCAGCAAGACTTTCGCACCAACCTAATATATGATCTTGGCGCATTTGTACATGTATGAAACATGTATGAAATGGAAGAGCTCAAGAAAATGTTCCCCGTTTGGCCACTCTTCGGACATAAAATGTTACTCTTTGTTCAGTTTATTGGGCATATGAGGGCGTTTGCGTAAGAATCGAGCAAAATTTTGGAGTTCTGGCACAGCAAAAAATATCATATGCTCAAAAATTTGGCCCCATGGGTAACTTTTGATTCTAAATCGATTGGCGTTTTCATTTTTTCGTTCAGAAGCATCTGAATCCCGGTACTACGCGACGTCGATTTGGCCAAATTCGTGTTCTGCGATTAAATCTGACCCGGGAAGGGTCAAAATGGCCACAAATCTCGCGTTCCCGACCAGAATTTAATTCTCTACAAAATGGAAAAAAATGAGACCCTCTATCTTCATCGGCTTTTGAGTTATGACCGTTTTTTTGACAGAAAAATGTGCAAGCTTAGATATGCTACCAGTTTGTAGAGAATTTCATGCTGATCATTTTAGTATTTGAGGTCAGTCAAATCTCGAGTTCTATCATGGTTTTACATTGGATTTTGTACCGCCAACTCGCGTTTTTGGCTGTTTTTCGACGATAACTTGTTTCTATCAGAGTTTCATGATCTCTAAGATGGAAATTCGGTATCTACGTGCAAAAATACACCGGAAAATTCTATAGTCATGTATTTTTGAGAAAATAAATTTTTTGCTCAAATTACGGATCTCGACGACGACTCTACCTCATTATTGGATAGCAGTATCTCACACTGCTTCGATGATCAAATTATGAGACATGTCAATTCACCGTGTTTTCGACAAACGATGTTTGCAAAGCTATGACCATGAAAAAAGAACTAGGCCCGCGGAAACATGGTATAAAAGATGCTCGCAGCTATAGCAGGCATTCACTTTCCAATCATGCAAGTTTCCCTCATAGCTGTCGTTATTGGTGCGTTCGTCGCTCAGGCCGCAGGGCAGTGCCCTGCGACCCACCTCTTGCAAAACATCACCTGCGGGCGGGAGTCGAACCTGCCTGTGTCAGCATTCAGTCAGACAACATGCCCACCTCTTGCAAAACATCACCTGCGGGCGGGAGTCGAACCTGCCTGCGTCGGCATGCCAGTCGGACACCATGCCCACTACCTCTTGCAAAACATCACCTGCGGGCGGGAGTCGAACCTGCCTACGTCGGCATGCCAGTCGGACACCATGCCCACTACCTCTTGCAAAACATCACCTGCGGGCGGGAGTCGAACCTGCCTGCGTCGGCATGCCAGTCAGACACCATGCCCATTAAAAAGCTGTGACCCTGCGACTGCGACGGAAAATGGACGGTGAGTTTGCTGCACGGTTCTCGAGCCAATTACCGATTCGCAGCTGCGCAAACTGGGTTGCGAATGGATTCTGCACTAACTCCGTCTACTCGAATGCACAGAAGTGAGGCGCAGTGATTGCATTCGGCGTGACTGAGATCGTGCATTCCAGCCAGCAATTCTGCGGCAACGCGTGCGGCTTGTGCGGAAGATCCGCGACCACCGCTTCGGAACCCTGCAAGACGGACGCGAATGCAAAGTCAGTTACTTGCACCCGGTTGCTGGCGAATGCGCATGCTTCTTGGGAATGTGTCAGTGGCACGATTGCAGCTGCGCCAAGTGGAAAGCCGCCGGTAAGTGCACGGTCCCGGCTATCAAGGACAAGATGTGCTGCGCCTCATGCGGGTGAGCTCAACATCTGTGTGTGCGAACACAATGCATGATGGAATTTAAGCTCGGCTGGCGGCGCAACCACGACGGCTGCCGGGGGAAGAGGGACGGTGACTACTGCCGCCGGAGGAGCAGCAACTACCACTACTGCAGCCTCAGGAGGAGGCAAGAAATGAGTGCATGGGACGTATATAACTCTATATCACATTCATTTTCGCTCCAAAATTCCTACTTAACACGGAATGTGAACAAATATCTTTGCTCATCTCTCGCTCAATATTATATACGAGTGATCAAATTATCCAATGGACATTCCTTGCCGTATTTAGCTCTGTAATAGATGTCATATTATTTAGTATTCATATTGTAATAGATGTCATATTATTATTTAGATATAATATTATTTAGTAATATTTAGCTCACAGCTATCGCATTTTCTCGACAAAGAGTGACAGCCGATATAATGGTACATTTTGATAGTCAATCTTTCGCGATTTTCAAATTTTGTAAACTAATGTTCGCGCAACTTTGCCGGACACGTCATGGTGAATATTATTAGAAAATAGAGAAAATACAATTGCACAATAAACATACATATCTTTCATCTTTTACTTTTCAGTTCAACTTCGCATATCTAACGATGATTCAATGAAATGTGATACAATCTCTCTCTAGATCACCGTACTGAATGATAGAGCGTGGGTTCTTATCACTCACTGATATCATGGAAACACTATGTTTGAATGATTCGTGAGCACGTCGCCAATTTGCAAAAGCTAGACTACACTACACTGTACTCATAGAGTGTCAATCGCGGGATTTCAAACTTTGTCATGAGCATATTCAATTGCTCGAATCCCCCGTTTACGTTAGTTCACTATATTAGAATAATGAACATAAGAGAGGAATCGCCAGATTTTTGAGAGAAATCAACGATCCGCGGACTTAGGATATAGTTTCACCGATCCCGCTGTAATGAAAGTAGTAAGTACTTCCGATGACGCTCTTTCAAACTGCGTTTTCAGAATTTTGATATCTGGTCTCATCTCCGAGTATTGGTAGGTCAAAGTAGGTACACTGTGAAATTTTATGCAAAATTCGACTCACAAAAATGATAATAACTCGCTTTAAGATCATGCAATCAAAATTTCCAAAGCAGAGTTACAATGGGGAAGCAGTGGGCTAAATTCAATATGTTGGTGATGTCATTCCTCGTCCATGCGCTGGATCGGGGCGGTCGGTTTTTCGAAAAAGTGATGTAACTTTCCTAATACCGATTTCTCCAAGAAGCGCCGAAAAGTGATTTGAGAAGATACTCTCAGCTAACAACACTAGAAAAATCAGAAATATCGAAGGGTGGGAAAAAAAATGGCAAAGCCTTATGTCCGAAAACCCGGCGATTTTTCGACATTTTTACACGTTTTCAAGTGTAATGGGCATGGTGTCTGACTGGCATGCCGACGCAGGCAGGTTCGACTCCCGCCCGCAGGTGATGTTTTGGCCTAATGGGCATGGTATGGTGTCCGACTGGCGCGCTCCCCAACCACTAGTCTCCGTCAAGCGTTAATGGGCATGGTGTCTGACTGGCATGCCGACGCAGGCAGGTTCGACTCCCACCCGCAGGTGATGTTTTGCATGAGGCAGAGAAAGGCGCGCACCCCAACCACTAGTCTCCGTCAAGCGTTCCCTGCGGTAGGACATCTCGCCATATCGCGCGACATATCGCTCTGCATTTAAACATACATATCTTTCATCTTTTACTGTTCAGTTCAACTCCGCATATCTAACGATGATTCAATGAAATGTGATACAATCTCTCTCTAGATCACCGTACTGAATGATAGAGCGTGGGTTCTTATCACTCACTGATATCATGGAAACATTATGTTTGAGGGATTCGTGAGCACGTCGCCAATTTGCAAAAGCTAGAGTACACTACACTGTATTCATAGAGTGTCAATCGCGGGATTTCGAACTTTGTCATGAGCATATTCAATTGCTCGAATCCCCCGTTTACGTTAGTTCACTATATTAGAATAATGAACATAAGAGAGGAATCGCCAGATTTTCGAGAGAAATCAACGATCCGCGGACTTAGGATATAGTTTCACCGATCCCGCTGTAATGTAAACCATGAGTACTTCCGATGACGCTCTTTCAAACTGCGTTTTCAGAATTTTGATATCTGGTCTCATCTCAAACTAGGTACACTGTGAAATTTTATGCAAAATTCGACTCACGAAAATGATCATAACTCGCTTTAAGATCATGCAATCAAAATTTCCAAAGCAGAGTTAGAATGAGGAGGCAGTGGGCTAGATTCTATATGTTGGTGATGACATTATTCGTCCATGCGCTGGATCGGGGCGGTCGGTTTTTCGAAAAAGTGATGTAACTTTCCTAATACCGATTTCTCCAGGAAGCGGGATGATAATAAAGATTACTCATGATGATATTTTTTTCATTTGATTTTATTGAACACAGTAATAAGGTGAAGGGCTGCCCAAATTCAAACAGGGTTAGTGTTTCTTTTAGAAACCCAACATCCCAATTCTCGCCAGGGAATTGGATTCCCTTTCTTTTATTGATGCGTAGCGTCTTGTAAGTACAGAAAAAATGGTTCTATCTCAACATGATTTGACAAGCGATGAAGGAAATGTTGTAAATTGCAAATTTTCGAAGGCCGCTACGGGGATACATAAATTCAAGTTTAATTAATGATTCGTATCTCCTGATAGGTAAAACGGGCGAGCTTCATTTGCAATCAAATCAAAAATGAGATAAAACGGGTTGTGTATGTAGCAAGGGTGAAAAAATGAAAAAGTCGAAAAAAATTTAATCTTGAAAAAAATGTCTATTAGAGTTTCTGGTGCAGTTTGGTGCGCTGATTCCGAATTTCGATTTGAGAGCTCATGAAAAAGTATTTGAGAAAAGATATGATTGAAAAACTGGATGAATTTCAAAAAATCGCAGGTTTTTCGGACAAAAGGGCGGGCTTTTTTCGCACCTTCGATCACTGGGCACAAAGTTTCCTGATTTTCGTGAGCTTAGACGCACTTTGAAAATCTCGCCTCCAGCTACCCTCAAGGGAGCCTAAAATATTGAGGGGGGATTCTGGGGTGAGACCCAAATTTCAATATGAAACCTCTCACACTCCACTTCGAAGAGCAAGTTCAAATAAATATTTTATGGCAGAAACGCTATAAAACATTTACGTGATTTGTGTAGATTCATCACATTTATAGCCATATTCATATTATAGAAAGATTCATAGACTGGACTTGAGTTCGTGCGCTGGACGAGTGCGCATCCTCTTCATCATTCTGATTCGATCTTCATCATTTAGTGCGTCCAATCCCATCCTAAAATTTAGTGCTATCATTTTCGTTGAAGGATATAACACAGGATTTTCGATATTTTGGAGATACGTCCGTACAACGATTTTGCAACCTATTCTCAAAATTTGGCAAACTTTCCATGTAGAGTTCGAAAATCGACCTTAGAAAGCCATATCTTCAAAGCCTCATTCCCTGTGGCGTACTTTACCCTGTGCGGTCGGTTTTTATATCTCAAGAACCGCGCTTCGGAGAAGCACAACACCATAGTAATTCTTGAAGAACTCGACGAGATAAGACTTTTTCTAATTTGAAGTGAAGAGTTAGCTCAACTGTGAAAAAAGGTAGGACCACCAAATTTTTGAAATTGCCACCCTGCAAATTTTTTGTTCGCGCCGTGCAAAATGAACTTTTTCATTCGATTCCCCATGCGATTTTACACCTTGGCGCATACATCTTATATTGATTCACCCGCCAGAACCGAGCCGTTTTTACGGCTGAAAGCGTTCAATTCGTCGATTTTTATCAAAAAATGTTGTTTTTCAAGCGTAACTTTTTTTATATAATTTTTTCATGAGCTCTGGTGTCGATTTTCCGATTCTACGTGTAAAAATACGCCTGGCCAAAAAGTCATATTCTCAAAAATAGCTGTCTATAGGATTTTCTGGCGTATTTTTACACGTAGAATCGGAAAATCGGCTCTGTACGGGTTTATGGGTTTTCTGAAACTTTATGGGTTCCATGAAACTTTATGGGTCCCACCATGACTTCATAGGTTCCATGAATTAAAAGCGTATCTATTGAGACTTTATGGGTCGCAACATGACTTTATGGGTTCCATGAAAAACTAAAATGTCTCGTTGAAACTTTATGGGTCCCATCACGACTTTTTGGGTTCCATAAAATATAAAATGTATCACTTATGAAAAGTCAGAGGATTCATTGAAATTAGCGTAAAGCACTCAGAAATGCTGCCAGTATGTATTTATTTGCCGTATTCCTAAGTTTATTTTGAATTGTCCTATGTTATTACTCTCGTTGTTCTCGAATTGCTTGGAATATTCTACCAGGAGCCAATTCGTTCAGCCAATGCTGCAAAACAAGGGTGGCTGAAAAAGGAAATACATTTGGAATTTATAATCCAATACTGCCTGAATTTCAAAAAATAAAATTTCTGATGTCACCCTTTGTTCACCATGAATACAGGAAAATTTACCACTAGAAGTTTGTCATGCGAATTTTGGCAAAATTTCTGCAAAAAATTTTGGCAAAAAACCGAATTTCTGCGTTAGAGCTCATAAAAAGGGTTGTCAGAATTTAGAACGAAAATGAAGAGGACATTCGCATTCACACAGGGCGCCCTGATCGGTTTCATTCTTCATTGAAGAGGGGAGCCATCGGTAGGCTTTTCAATGAAGAGGGTCGTCGCTTCTTTGAAGAGTTGTTCGTTTTTTTTTCAAAGCGAATATGGTTAGAAAAAAAAGTTATCTTTCTAATTCTTCGATATTTAGTTCGAAAAATATAATTGAGAGATTTCTGAAGAAAAAAAAGGATTCGAAACTATCAAGATTGGCCAACTATAACGGTCTTAACGCAAATAAATACATACTGGCAGCATTTCTGAGTGCTTTACGCTAATTTCAATGAATCCTCTGACTTTTCAAAAGTGATACATTATATATGTTATGGAACCCACAAAGTCGTGATGGGACCCATAAAGTTTCGACGAGACATTTTTGTTTTTCATGGGACCCATAAAGTCATGTTGCGACCCATAAAGTCTCAATAGATACGCTTTTAATTCATGGAACCTATGAAGTCATGGTGGGACCCATAAAGTTTCATGGAACCCATAAAGTTTCAGAAAACCCATAAACCCGTACAGAGCCGATTTTCCGATTCTACGTGTAAAAATACGCCAGAAAATCCTATAGACAGCTATTTTTGAGAATATGACTTTTTGGCCAAAAAATGACCTCGAAATTGGGGTCAAAAAGGTTGAAAAAGTCATACTCTCAAAAAATTTCGTCTATAGTGTTCAGGCGTATTTTTACACGTAGATTCGGAAAATCGACACCAGAGCTCATGAAAAAATTATTTAAAAAAAGTTACGCTTGAAAAACAAAAAATCGACGAATTGAACGCTTTCAGCTGTAAAAACGGCTCGGTTCTGGCCTGTGAATCAATAAGGGGGTGTAAAAAAAAAAGAGGTGGCAATTTTTTTTCAGGGTGGCAATTTCAAAAAAATTCGGTGGTCCTACCTTTTTTCACAGTTGATCTAACTCTTCACTTCTAATTAGAAAAAGTCTTATCTCGTCGAGTTCTTCAAGAATTACTATGGTTTTGTGGTTCTCCGAAGCGCCGTTCTTGAGATATGAAAACCGACTGCAGAGGGTAAAGTGTGCCACAGGGAATGAGGCTTTGAAGATACGGCTTTCTAAGGTCGATTTTCCAACTCTACGTGGAAAGTTGACTTTAAGGCCAAATTTTGAACATATGTTGTAAAATCGTTGTACGGGCCCTGTTGACAGAATCTCAATTATTTCAAAAATCCTGTGATAAGTATCAGGAAAGTTCATGCAAACTTCGCGTCCGCTATTTCGGCAGTAATTCGGAGAAGGTGGTTGGAGGGAAATTCTCGTACCTCTCCAGTTTTGTCTTTATTATTATTCGCATCCCATTGGTGGCATCGTTGCTGGCGGCAGTCTTGCCGAGATGGTTTCGACAGACGTCGTCGTTAGCGTAGTGATTGGAGATCGCACGACGAAACCCTGCACATGGCATTGTCACACCCACAGTCACATTCCTCATCTACTCTCTCTCACCCCAAACTGAGACGCAGCAACCCATATTTTCATGAGTCTGTTCCTGCTCTCTTTTCTAGTCGTTTTCTGTAGTTACTAACCAAGTCGATAAAGGGAATCACTACTATCCAGGTGTGAGTTGGTAACACACAGGATGGGTAGCACTGAGGCTAGACTGGATGGTGTCTTCTTCTGTACCGGGATGACTAACCATCTCTCGTCTACAGCATGCACACTATCCGGATCGAAAAGATGACTTGACATGCTCTCGTCATTTCACACATTCTCTCTAAAATTTCTCGCGAAATCTTCCCTCATAATGATGAGCTCACCGTTGGTGCGATTGGCGCCCGATCCATGGATGAGCAGAGGGTGAAAGAAGACGGTGTCGCCTGCGTCCATCTCGACGTAAGTATGCGACGCATGTGGATCAAAATCGTGGATGCCGAAGTACGCGAAATTCACGCCGCCCTTCAACAACATCACTATAGTACATCTTTAAAAATTTAGTGAATAATATCATGCGCTCTAGTGGATTTCTTGAATTGAAAATATTTTACACCTTTTCCCCTCACCTCCCATTTTGGGTAGACATGCCGCCGCAGCTCGCCCTTGTGAGTACCTGGCAGCACAACGAGACATCCGTTCTGCCTGAAATCATTGATGATAGATATTTTTCAACTATTGAAATAGGTCTCATGAGATAATGAATGAAATATTTTACGATATGCTCGCGAAATACGATCTCATAAGCACAGATTTGTTTAACTATGTTTATGAGATGACAATGACTCCTCAAAACGTGACTATGTTGTCGGGATCATTAATCGTTTGCAAGAGGCAAAGAGTACGATAACACAGAGGACACTGTGGACGCGTCGAGAGAAAGGTGGGTTGAGGTATCGGTACGATCGGTTGGCTCCGACTCGACCTGTTCACGGGCACTAGCGCAGTCCAGGCGCAGCAGTAGCCATCGGCCGGTCGGAACGGCATGTAATGAAGGTCCTGGTGAAGAGGATGGCGGGAGGTCAGCGAGCCTGAAAAGAGCATGGCATTTGTGACCACAAACACCGCTTGATCCTCACGCTCATCTTTTCGCTATACACATTACGATTACTCACCCGCATCCGGTGGCTTATTGAACAGCATTGTGACCATGGTCGCGAGATTGCTGTTCACTGCGCCTGTGAGAGTCTTGACGATTGCGACGATCTGTGAATCGCATTGTGGAATCAGGGCTTGAGAGACGTAAATAAAGTTCTCAATTACAAGTTGTGAATGAATATATTTTTAGAGAAACGTTCTAGACTTATTTTTTCATCATAATGTTTTGGAAATTTGAATTTCGAAAAAAAGTTAAAACCACAACATTAATTGAATAACCAGAACTCACATATCATACATAATTTTCAAAATATATTTTCCCAGGAAATAATTTTTTCTTCATTTTTTCGAACGCACCTTTTCGTTCCGAGTATATTCGACGAAGACTGGATCATCCTGCAAATTGAGTTTAAATGTGTCACCAATACCTTGTGAGCATGTTTTGGAAGTCAAATAATTAGTTGTGCATTGAGTCATGCACAACTAATTATTTGAGCAGAGCAACCTGTGCGATAGAGGCTACAGTTAAAAGTATTGTCAAATCCAGACCGGATTTCTTCATTTAATATGCTCTGTCGCCGTAGAGAAAAAGAGAGAGATCAAGTGCATCGAGGAGAGACCGACTGCGACCCATAGCTATTTATAAGTGCTGAATTCTAAATTTGCCGCTCCCGCATGGCTCACCTGCCATACCATCAGCTTCATCACACTATCCATAGTTCCGATGTCCTTTCTCTTAGCCAGCTCGATCTCCCTCATCACCGTGATGTGTGGAAAGTTTGCTCGAGGCGACTCGCAGATTGTCTGAGATGTTCGTAGCTCGACTCAACTAGTGACAGAAACGATCTCGCTTCAACAGCTCTCGACTTGATAATACACTAGTTATGACAAATCGAAAACTCGATGTTTCTCTGCTATTTATTTTATCTCACCGCCGAGAGCTTATGTAATTATGAGGAGAGTACATGTTTGATATCCATAATATTGACTTCATTGACACCTCGCTCTCACCCTCATGCGATCCATAATTCGCTTCGCATCGTGCTTCGACACACAGTTCTTAACGATCAGGTAACCATTTGTTTCGTAGAATCTTTAAAAACATAACATTTCGACAACAAAGAAAGCACTAGTAGTTGCCTGATTTGATCCGGGGTGAGCGGAGCAATGGGCCTATTTTGTGTGACATCCATGCCTGAAGTGAGTGCTACAAATAGTGAAATTGATGTGAGATAATGAGCACAAATATACAAGCAGCTTTGCATGTTGATATACGTTCGAGTCAAATAATAGCTTACAACGCGCCGCGCATCGCTCGCCATTCGCTACGACGATCAATCGCGCGTGCAGAATGGACAGCTTTACGTTCCGATGGTCTTACTACACTACACTCGTCTCTATGATTCAGAATAGTGATGTAGTTTCGGGTTGTCCCTCCTTCCAACCAAGCACTCTTTATCAGAAAGATCCGAGAGTATGTGGCAATACAAGATAATCACATCAAGTGTAGAGAAACGACAAGGAGCAACGCAATATCGACGATGTCTGTGAAATAATCGTGACATAGAAAGATTCCATGTCCGTCCTCATATCTCCGGGTCAGCGGAGTGTGGGACTGAGATGAGAGAGAGAAGAGAGAGAGAGATAGGGGGAAGAAGACAAGGCTAACAACTAACATGAGGTCGCGATCAACAAACCACTCAATGAGGAAGAGGCGAAAGATAAAGATAAGTGAATACGTGGTGATATAGATAAGTGAAGAGGTGGAAAATGCACGTTCTTGTAAAAAACTGAAGATATAATTTTGTGCATACTTGATTCATTTTTGACAGAACACATACTATTGTGGACACTGAAGTATCTACCCTTATCGTCACATTTTGTTGAAGATTAAATAAGTCCTTAGTTCCACGCCCTCTTCTTCTTCGCACAATGCAATATACAATTGCCGTTTGACCCAATATTCGTATGCATAGCGCATTCAATTGAGGAATTAGTGAAAAAGCAAATGGGAAGACTAGAGCACGTAGGCAAGTGTAGAGACTCGTCCCTTTCCTCTTTTCCATGCGTTTTTGCACGCCTACACTATCTTATCTAACGCGGGCCTCCCGGGATTCACTGCACAATTCGACAGAAGTTCAATTTCCCTTCTGACGTACACTTCTGAAGTGCACTTTTTATATGAAGTGAAAGTAAATTATCGTTAGAATCGTTACCTTGCGTTACACAGATTCCTCATTTAGCTGTAATGTCGTGCTCCTAAAGTAAGCAATTGCAGATGACCATCAACGATAATCAGGACGTATTCTTCATCTTTGAGATTCTACTGATGGTGACGATGTCATGCACGCTTACCGTGATTGCGTGTCTGTTCCGGGTAATTTTTTTTTTCGTTTGAAGCACTATGATCATTTATCAACCCAGATGTATCATTGCAATATTTGTAATTTAAAAAAAAAACATTGTAGGGTGGGTTGGCGATATAGGGGAAATTACGGAACTCATTCTTGAAACCTTGGTGCAATGAGCGCTCCAACGCTATATTATATCCGTATGATTTGTCCGGTGCCAATTCGTTTATAATGAAGTAGTCCAGCAAGTGGATACATTAACATTACCGAGAAAACAATTTTGTGTCCATTTTTGTATTTTCTATTAATTTTTTTATATTTTATGTAGGTGGTATGGAAGGCTTTTCGTATTCCGAGTTGCTGTGGCTGCTCTTGTTGTTCTGGTCAGAATGAGGAACTGCATGAAGGAGAGGAAGACGATCATGACTGGTGGGGAGTTTGTTTAGCAACAAGTAATGTAATTTTCGAGAATTTTATCATGCCGAATCTTATCCACTAGCTAGAATAAGACCGGATCATGCCTTTGTGTTAGCTTAAGTCGAAATTTAAAAGTTTTGACAGCTAATCTGTCAGTGTGCCTCCTCCGGTTATGGTGTCTGACCGAAGCCCGCTATATCGCCGGTTCGAGCCCCTCGATCGACCATGTTTTGCAAGATGGTAGAAGAGGCCAGGGCGGCTATGGTGTCTGACTAGTGGTTATGGTGTCTGACTGAAGAACCCAATCCAGTCTCGACTCCCCGGTTCGAGCACCACGATCGACCATGTTTTGCAAGATGGTAGAAGAAGGCTGGCGCCCCAACCACTAGTCTCCGCAATGTCCCGGCGGTAGGCCGCCCTGGCCTATTGGTTATGATGTCGCTCAAAAATGCTACCTATTATTAACAAAAACCTAGGCTCTAACCACCTGCGCCAAGATTACGCACGCTACCGACCACCTCAGACCGTTTCTGTGTGATCGCAAGGCTGAGCAATAGATGTTTCGGACGTATTTTTCGATGTATATGTCTAGCATATGCCAGATAAGAATGTAACCAAATTATTCTTTTTTCAGGCGCTAATGCTGAGGGAAATAAAGGAGAGGGAGCGGTATCACGAGATGATGCGTCTCGTGAAAGATTGCGGAATATGAAGCCAGCCGATTGCACGCCTTATTGTTGCTGAATCGATCGTATCGTTTTCTAGATTATTTTGGGTGTTATTACACCTGCATTCGCAATAATTTGGTATGTCCATAATTACTCGGGTTATATTAGCCCCACTGATTGAGCAGCGCAGTATTCGATGACTTTGTATACTCATTTACTGGATTATATAACCTATTTCATCTTTAACAGTTGAACCACGTTAGTTTGAACAAAAAGCATTCGAATACAAGTAGCGTTGACTCTCGAGAGCGACATCGGTTCATGTCGCTCTCGAGAATCAACAGTTCAAAATCAACACAACATAATTTGATAAAATGATTTATTGTTGTATTGAAGGGTCTTCCTTCCCCTCTCCATATCAATTAGCATTACCATACTACGTGCAGTTAGTGCGTCCCCTCTCTCGCCCCGCCCCTCTCTACATAGAGAGTGCCTTTTGCATAATTGGGTGACGCGACTTGTTTGCTCGCCTCTCACTCTCGTTCGGTTCGTGGCCTGTTCTCTGTTAGATAAAGCTCTCTTCCTCTATGCTCTCTGAGTTGGAATAGACAACTATACAACATTGGCGATCAGAACTCACTAGCTTGTCTATTTTCCTGTCTGTTGCGTGCTTCTTTCGTGTTCCTCTATCGTAGCGACCGATCTTTCGCTGACGACCGTTTCACCGTGACCGACCTTTCACGCGTGACCGTACTCGACCGATCTTTCGAGTGAAGCGACCGACCTTTCGCTAGTGACCGTGTATCACCGTGACCGATCTTTCACGGGTGATCGAACTCGACCGTTCTTCGAGTTGCACTGTCGCGTGAACTTTGCAAGTTGTGACGTGTCCTAACGGACTTGAGTGGTGTGGCAAAGTGTAGTAATCTACCAAGAGTGATCGGTTGATCTAGCGACGCGTGTACACGATGGGCGAGACGGGAAGTGAGCAGATGATGAAACTGATGATGGAGATGATGAAATCTCAGAAGGAACAGAGTGATGCACAGATCAAGGCGCAGAAGGAGCAGACTGAGGCACAGATCAAGGCTCAGAAGGAACAAATGGAGGCGCAACTGGAGGTTCAGAAGCAACAGAATGACCTGTTGAAAACTCAGTTGGAGAAGCAGAATGAGGCCATTCAGACTCTACTGTCTGATAGAACAGAGAATACGAGGTCGGAAACGTCAGAAGGACGCGTTCACAAGGGACCAAGTATTGATTCTCTAGAGAAACAGATCAGGAATTTCTCGTACAATCCAGAGGATGGAGTTACGTTCGATGTGTGGATGAATAGACACAAAGAGATATTCGAAGATGATCTTAAGGACATGGCTGATGGTGATAAAGTGAGAGTGTTATTGCGTCATGTTGATGACAAAGTACACAGACAGTTCACAGATCACATCAGACCCAAGAAGGCATCCGATCTCAGTTTCGAAGAGACCGTGACGATTATGCATGACTTGTTCGGAGACAAAAAGTCGGCATTCGAGAAGAGACTTGATGTGTTTGGACTCAAGATGTCAAGACTGAAGTGTGACGACATCAGGGAATTCACTGGTATTGTGAACAGAGTTGTTGAAGAGGCGAACATCAAAGAGATGCAAATCGAACAATTCAAGGCAATGGTGGTTCTGGCTGGTATCGACCTACCCAGATACACTTCTACCATGTTCCATGTCATGAATCAGATCAGATCCGACGAGAAACCGACAATTCAATCGATTCTCGATGTGGTGGATGTGTACAAGGAGGTGTATGGAGATGCGCACTTGGTGGCAAATCAGAGTAACTTGCAAGTGAATACAGTAAGAAACAATGGTCGATACCGAGATCAGAGAACAGAGAAAGTTCAGTCCGAACTGACGAAGAGATGTGGTGGCTGCGATCGCTACCATAAGAGATCTCAATGTCCTCACAGTAACTCGATCTGTTTCAAGTGCAATCAAATTGGTCATCTCTCGGTTCAATGCAAAAATGACGATGAATCCCCGGAAGAGAGAGGTGGTCAGACATTGAAGATCAACGTGATTGAGTTTGTAAGCGCTATGAGAAATCCGTCTTTTGATGTGGATTTGCTGCTGAACGGAAGGTCAATCACTATGATGGCGGACACGGGATCCGATCTGACACTCATCTCGGAAGAGTCATGGAGAAAGATCGGGAAACCACATCGGGAAAAGACGAATGATAGAGCAGTATGCACGAATGGTCGGAAACTGTCTCTGAGAGGCGTGTGCCACATCAATCTGGAGTTGAATGGAGTAGAGACGAGAAGTGCAGTGTATGTCACTGAGTCGAAGTTGAATGTCCTCGGAAAGGACAACTTCCGAAAGTTCTTCCAGTTGATTCCGAGATCAGTGGAAACTTCGAGTCGAGATAAGCCGCGTGCGCCAAGATCAACCAAGAATCGTAAGAATTTGTCGGAATCGAGCGGCCTGTGTGAGGTACGCCGTGTTGATCTGATGGCAAAGAGGGCGAGTACAGACTCTACTGAGGAATTGTCGACGAGTGCGGTGGGCCAGGAAATGGCGCCGCAAGAAGTGACTCGAGCGTTGGAAAATGTGGGTTTTAGGAGTGATGAGCTGTCACTGCCACAGTGTTCCAAGTATCTGGAGAGCGATGGTATTGCCGTTCTGCCAGTGGACCAGAAGTCTCCAACAATCACGGGAAAGAATGATGTGTTTGCCATTCTGTCCGTCGATAGCGTGATTCGAGACAACACGATCGAGAACGATGGTTTTGCCGTTCTGTCTGAGGAGAAGACTGCGATTCAAGACATTCTGAGGAAGAACGATGTGTTTGCCGATCTGTCCGAAGAGAGTGTACCGACTCAAATCACTACGGGTTATCAAGAGCATGGCTCCACTCTGGGTGAGAAGATTGCGACTCAAGATACCGAAATACAGAACGACGCGCAGTTCTCTTCGGATTATCAAGAGCAGGGCTCCACTCTGAGTGAGGAGATTGCGCCTCAAGATACCACAATTGAGAACGATGGAATGGCCATTCTAAGAGAAGAGAAGGTGAATCAAGAAACTCTGAGGAAGGATGATGTGGTTGCCATTCTGTCCGAAGAAATTGTTAAAATCACGATAGAGAACGATGGGTTTGCCGTTCTGTCTGAAGAATGCGTGAACATTTTTCGAGAGAAAGGAGGAATCTCTGCTCTAAGTGATGCGTATAAGACCAAGCAGTCATTGGATAGAGAAGTGGAATGTGAAAAGAGAAAGACAATCGATTCGAGTATCGATGACAAGACTGAGAGCGACGATGCGACAACTGCAATGAAGACTGATTCGATCGACGGAGGGAGCCATGAAGATGAGGAAGAGTTCGAGCCGAGAAGATCATCGAGGACGCGTACACCATCGAATCTTCTCAACGACTACTTCAAGAAGAAGAAATGCGACGAAGAATGATTCCTGACCAAAGTTCTTCAATCGTGGCCCATTGATTACTTGTATCGCTAATTGATTGTGTCGAATTGTCTCAGATTCTCCCAAGTTAGAATCTTGGAGGGAGGTGTTGTATTGAAGGGTCTTCCTTCCCCTCTCCATATCAATTAGCATTACCATACTACGTGCAGTTAGTGCGTCCCCTCTCTCGCCCCGCCCCTCTCTACATAGAGAGTGCCTTTTGCATAATTGAGTGACGCGACTTGTTTGCTCGCCTCTCACTCTCGTTCGGTTCGTGGCCTGTTCTCTGTTAGATAAAGCTCTCTTCCTCTATGCTCTCTGAGTTGGAATAGACAACTATACAACATTTATATTTGTTTCTTCTCTCCTCGTAGGAAGATGGAGAGAAGAAAGAGGAGGAGGAGGAAACATCAACAAAACGACCTGTAAAGAGAGGGTGAGAGGACGGCGGGAAATAAAAGAGGGAGGGGTATGCACGATAGAAAACTGCGAGAAGAAGCGAGAGTATCAGCGAAACAACTCCGCGTATTGCATTTAAATGAACATGGCATGCATCTGTAATTCACTCAATCGACCATACGATGCGTGAGTTTTTTTATTTCTTGATCATACACTCGGAAGTCGAATGTTTCAGTTGTTCAACGCGTAACTAAATTGGAATTCAACGGAACTCCGAATCGATCTACCGACATCTCGTCCCTGTCCTCCTCAAATCAACAGACTATCACGACTCTATCTCAGTCCACAGAATCCACCGTCAGACTGTCAAACCCATTCTTCAATTCTGGTATTGCTAATCAAAATGACTTCTTCAAGGCGGATCGTAATCTTACCAATTCCTTCTTCAAAGAACAGTGATATGAATTGCATCATCTAGAAACATATTTGTATTTATTTTTTTGGCTATTCAGTTGAACGTTTCTCTAAAAAAAATTGAATATTTCGCACTGAATTACCCGTCTGACCATCGAAACACGCGTTCATTCAGTGACTCTTTCTCTCGGTCAGAGAAATTCATTTAGATAAGTTGCGTTATGGTATTACGTGTATGTTACGTTACATTGCGTTCAAATGAATCCGTGAAGTGATAATGGATCATCCTCACTAAAAACGATGCCGATAACTTGGCTTAAATATGATGCAAACATACTACAAACTACTCACTGAATCCATCACCTAACAAAGATGTTTTAAAACATGAGCGGTGCTATCTACAAAATGCTCAAATTGCCTTGATCTCAATCAGACTCAGTTAGTAGGTGTACCTAAGGTATGAGAGTTTTGAAACAAAATACAAATCGCATAAAGGCCGGAACATGAAAGTTCGGAAATTCGAAAATTCGTATCATTTTTCAAGGTGGAGTAACCAGCTCGCTGAAAAGCTAAAATTTTTGAAACGACAATAGCCGATATTCGGGTAATTTTGTTTTCACGGCATCACAACTGGAACTGAAAACTCCAAGACCTTGGGCACACCTTGATATTTTTGTGGATTCATTAAAAATTACAGAATATCGATGCCAAATTGAAACGGTTGAATGAATCCGTTAGAGTTACAAATATGAAATATTTTTGCGAAAAACAGGAGATTTGTATGCTGAATTTCTACCGAATAACCCGTCTGACCAATGAAACACGCGCCCGCGTTCATTCAGTGACTCACTCCCCACGTTCCCACCAAAGCCTCGGTCAGAGAAACACGAGTAACGCGAAGCCATCGCAAAACACAACGCGTTAAACTTCCCACTTCTGGACAGGAACGAATGTGCAAGTATGTGCACTAAAAGTGGGTACTGTTGATGAGCAAAAAATGTTGATGAGTCAGTTCGGGAAGGAGAAGTGAAGGGGGTAGGCGGGCAGAGGAACTACCTGTCTGCGGCTCTAACTACGGAGCTGAAATAAGAGAAGAATAAGCAGGATTATGCAGGCATATTTGCAATGTATACTTCATTTATTACATATCGTGTTGGAAATGTGAGCGGAAGTAAGGATCTAGCATGAACCTGCCAATTGTAGTTACTATCAAGGATTAATTCAATTATCAGAAGCAGTCCGCGAGAGCAGATTGGGATCCTGAAGAGACGTATTTGTTCGAACTTCCAAAAAATTTTCTCGCATACGCACAAAATGTATATTGTAGAGGTAAAGGTACAGTACTGGGATCGAACTAGCGCCTTCCGCTAATCGAAGTATAGATGTTAGATGTTCTACACTATACTACTCGGGCACCCTGCTGGCTCGATTACTGGGTACTGGTGTCTATGTCAAATGGGAGTATAAGCGAGCTCGAATGATGACGTGCGAAACGTCGAAGAGTACGTAAACAATAAGGACGCAGAGCAGTACCACGAACACGATCATAACTCCCAGAATGTGTACCATTGTCTGTAAAAGTTGATCAAAAAGCGAAAAAAATAAGACACGAACAAAAATTGACTATGAAACAATACCGTATTCGTAAATCCATCAACTCAACAATATTGGAATATAAAACAATGAACCGACACCTATTTGGAACCATCCATCCTCGACAAGCATCGGACATGGCAAATGCATCCACATGGGATCAGTCTTTCAATTTCAATGTCAATTATTTCTCCACCAGGGGGTATCAGGAGATAGGAATAGCTGAGATCTTCGTTTGCGTTTTGGTGGAGGTCCGTCGTCTTGTTTGGCGAATCGGTGGTTAGTCTCAGTATTTTAAACCAATACTTTGTGAGGGGTACACATCGATTTCCCGAAAACGTCTGCAAATGGGATATGGAAGATTCTAATCACAATAGTACACTCGATGTTCAACCAATTTGATCGGTGCAGCTGTGCGGCACTATCACCGCGAAAGCATATTGTTGACTATTATCACGTTTCGAACTATTAAAACCGCTTAAAATTTTCTCAGCGTATAGATTTCAGTATGATGAAGGTCTTTCCGTTCGAGTTTTTTTTAGATAGTTGGTAAAAAATTTACTAATTTCACAGAAAACAAAGATGTGTGATTTTTTAGCATGAGAAGATGCGCCTCGTCGAAATGATCATTATTCGAACAATAGGTATCATGTTTACAGTACCGCAGAGTCTCCCCGGGAACATGCGGGTCGCCCAAGGTCGCCCCACCGGGACACTTTCAAAGAGGCGAGGCGCGCACGAGAGATCACATGTATTTTTCATGACATTAGAAAGGACCTTACAAGGGAATGGTCACTGGTGACCTAAAATTATGGCTAGTGGCCTATTGGAACAAAGTGCGGTCCCTCATCAAAACGGTTTTGGAATCCCCTGAGAAGTCCAAATCGATATGTGGCAACGAATTTCATTTCGAGTAATGTCACCTTTTGCGGTTCTCTAGTGAGATTTATAAATATTTTTTGTCGAAGCGAAATCAGGCAAACTATCAAAATACCTAGATAAATTTCAAACGGATAGAATAACGTTGACTGAAAATACGTTAAAACAGTCAAAACATCAATTTGCGGTGGTAGTGCCGCACGGCCGCACGATCAAATACGTTCAAAATAAAGTATGGCATGGTGATTAGCATCATGGGCATTTGCACATGTTTTTGAAACAACAGTGTGTCAGAACTTGTTTGAATAGTAGGCGACACAAAACTCGTAACACATGAGAAATGAGCAAAAGGAGTAGGATTGAACGGTGGATACGACAATAGTGAGGAAAATCCTATGTGTCCGCTCGTGCCTCTGCGAGATCGTGGATGAGATCGCTGCGGATCCTATCTATGCTAGCATCACTGCAATATGGCCGAATGTTCGAGTTATGTCAGATATTGTAGATTTATAATTGATTTGACACATGGCAATAAACAAATCCAAGAAAACCAGTTTAAATCATGTCCGTCGTCATAGCATTATAATTATTACGTCATCCGTTCAACTTGACGTCGTACTTTTTTTCTTTCGCATTTCGATGAAATATAATATCGAAAATCGTTTTTTCGGGCGACAATACGTCAGAAAATCCTATAAGAACGCTAAAAATTTTGGAATTTGTTTTCTCTGAACAACGCGTCAATAGGTGATTCTGGCGTAAGATTATCCCTATAATCCGAATTTAGTGGTCAGAGCTCATGAGAGAAGAACGAAAGAAAGTTTACTCGAAAAAACTGTTTTAACTTCCATACTTTCACATTTGATCTCAATTTACTCAAAACCGGTATCAAAAATTTTTTTTGCATGCATGCTCTCTTGATTATCCTCTCTCTTTCTCCCTCTCTGATTAGTGCCTGAGCTCAAGGCCGATTGGCACACAGCCAAACGCGTATAAACGCATACCCAACATGGTAACATTGGAGTTTCGCAAATGTGATCGGGTATCGGATCCCCACACCCTCCCCTATCGAACTCATCAAGCCAGATGTTTGTGTCACCCTTCCTTTAACTAGTCATCTTACAGTGTTCAGTAAAGTAGTTTATTTTTGTTTTCGCATTTTTTAAAGTTTTACGCCATACTTGTAGCTCATCCGGAATGATGATGTGTCCTGTGATTTGTTCCAACTCGCGTACCGATTTACAGGTGGTCGAGAGGATAGAATTGAAAGGGGAAATGCAAATGCAAATGAGTGAGGAATGAAACAGTTCACCGATCACAGATGATTTTGCGGAAATTGTCGATCGTGTGTGTGAAACAAGATTCGTTGACTCAATCGTCTCATCTTGGGACTCAAACGATATGATCGGAGATGTGAAGTCAAATTGGTCCCATTATTAGCACATATTATTGAAAAGCTACACAATTCGGAAGCTAACTATGGATCAGGTATTCTAAGGTGAGCACTGCATAAACATTATTCAATTTAAAAATAGCTTTAAAATATTATACAATAGTCAGGTAGACAGTGATCTATATGATCTATAATTATTCACGTTCCATGAGAAAATCGGATCAAAAATGATTCGGATTTTTCCCATCGTCAAGGAAAACGATCGAATTTCTCTTTCCGGTGCGTGCAATTCATGCGACTAATAGTGAGAGGGTTTGTTGCGATGCTCATCTGGCCAGGTATAAATCCCTCCCTGACGCAGAAGTGTGCTACGATTCCTCGATAGTATGCAAGAATCTGTCTACGATTTTCCCTGCGCAGCCATGCTGGGCGTCGGCAACCTGTGCATGTTTCTGGGTAGGCATTTTCATGTGTGTTTTAGCCATAATTGTATGTCACGGAAATAGTAATATTTACAGTTTTTGATACGCAAACTGCCATAGTGGAGCCGGTGTTACACTCGGTACACGACCGATCTCCGGAGCTCATCGATTTCCACGCCGACTATAATGGGTGAGGAAGAAAGACAAGACGGCTGCACAGTCTTTTGAAGTGATTTATCTGTTTACATCGTTTCCGTTTATTTTCATCCATTTGTTATCACTCGTCAACGCAGTGGTCAACTCATAAAGAAGTGGTCAACTCATAAATTTGTAAAATCGCAGCACTGGCGTTTGTGCAGTGTTGTTCATGCTTCTCTCGCTGGTAGCACCTTGGAGACTGGGATGGCTCGGATCGAAGGTGATTGGTTTCCAATAAGCGTTTTCCGCTGGCTCACATCTGTGTATAGTTAGGGGAGCGTGCAAACACGATAGGTATCGGAGGTACGACAAAACCGCAACTTATTTTTTCCGCAACTTGATTTTTTTCCGCAACTAGCCATTACTCGATTTTTAGCCACCCTAAGACTTGTCATTCTGTTCATCATAATTTCCTCTTTATTTTGACACCTCTACCAGGTTCCTAGGGTGGCTAGAAATCGAGTAACGGCAAGTTGCGGTTTTGTCGTTTTCGTCGAGTTGCGCAAATGTCGTTTGCGGAAAAAATAGAGTTGCGGAAAAAAAGTTGCGGTATTGTCGTACCTCCTAGGTATCATATCAGGGAACCTCCAGTATATTGGCCTAAACCCATTAGAAAATTGAAGCATACGAAAACGATACAACCCGATTTGTGGGCTCGATCCTGCTGGGATCAGTGATGTTCACCGTGCACCTCAGTTCCTTCCTCTTCGTCCACTATATTCCCTTCTACGTTACGGAGGCATCGGGCTGGGATACGCGCGTGAGTTTACTGAGATTGCATCCAGAGACGGACCCATTGACTATGGATACACAACTGCGATTTTAACCAAGCTTCGACTAAGACAAAGGTCGAAATTTTTATTAACTTTAGAAGTTCCCATAGTCAATGGCATTCCATTCCCTGCTGTAGGGATATCAACTCCATTCAACTCCAAACTTTTTTATTTATTTTCATCATGCCGTGGTGTTGGTTGGTGATATTGTATCCAAGGTTTTCCGGGAAGATCTATTGCTTTTGCATTGCAGTATTTTACTCCGGTCACGGCGCTTACGTCACTGAACACTCAACGAAGCGAACGATCGAGAGAAACTCGGCGATGTCTTACGCCCTGACCACCAGCAGGTTGACATTAGCGATGATACATTAGTGATGACAGATCGATATCGACTATCATCATTTCGCATGTTAAATCATCGGTCAGAGAAGCAAGAGACCGTGCGAAATGAGGTTGAGATGATGTAGATGTGTCATCACAAGTTACAACATTTTGAGGATATTGAGACACGTATGGAAGTTAACAAGTCTTCTGCTCAATCATTACCAGTCCCCTTCGAATGCTCTCTCAGAGATTGTTCATCGTCTTTATTTTTCTGCTGCTCATTTGCCACTTCATACGAGCCGCCGTACAGAGCGGCAATTTCTCCAACATAGGTTGTGATTGGATTGGATTGCATTTTTACGTAATCTTTCCGCATTTCACTTGTTAAAATTAATCGAGAATAAGCTCTCTGAACAGGGCGCTGGCGCGGAGATAGAAATGGAGGAGGCAGAACCGGTTGTGAGGGAACGTAACACCTGCTGTGAGCATTGTTCACAGGGAGCAGACGAGTGACATTCATGAAGGGAAGGAGCGGCTTAGCACGGAGTTTCGCTATCAACAGAGGATGGCGCCGCGGGTTTGGTCGACGATGATGACAACTCTGCCGGCCGAATATGCTTAGACTTGGAAAGGTACCTATCATATCATAAGCTGCTCGAACGGTAATATTTGACATTAGAGTTTCGCCATGTGACGAATGATAATTCTCGATTCTGTGCACGGATTCAATTTCCTTGGCATTTCTGATCTCTACTCCATCATTTCTCTTACTCGTAGTCTCCGGTTCCCTCACATTTTACGCCTCGCTCTTCCATATTTCATGCCAGTTTATTTATCGTCATGTACATCCCTATTACTAACATTCTGGAACTCCCTTCGCCACCCTGTAGCAACCATGTACCGCGTTTATCACCGTAGACTAGTGGTTGGGGCGCGCGCCTTTCTCTACCTCTTGCAAAACATAACCTGCGGGCGGGAGTCGAAACTGCCTGCGTCGGCATGCCAGTCAGACACCATGCCCATTAGGCAAGGACGGCCTACCGCCGGGAACGCTTGACGGAGACTAGTGGTTGGGGCGCGCGCCTTTCTCTACCTCTTGCAAAACATAACCTGCGGGCGGGAGTCGAAACTGCCTGCGTCGGCATGCCAGTCAGACACCATGCCACAAGGTGGATATGAGACTTTGAGGAATCAGGCCAACAGTAGGCTCGTTGTGACTGTCAGGCTCAATATCATCTTTGCTTTTGGACGTATGCCGATAACTCTTCTCCAAAGCCCGTGGGAGCTGTAGAAGCGCGCGAGCTTCTCCCAGTCAAAGAGGGGGAGAGGCGAGACGAGAGACCGGAGCCTCTCTCGCACGCGTCTCTCTCCCTCCTCCCGCTCTCTCGCCGCGCTCCCCCGGCGCTCCTATTAAATTCAAGCACAATTCGGGGAAAAGCATTAAAATTCCTATTTTGTGCTTAAAATTCCTCTAAAATTCAAATCAACATAATATCAACTGGCGAGCAGTGTGCCTGCACTGGAAGTGCCATAATCACCTTATTCCCAACCTTATTATCGATTATTGACCTACTCAGACTGGTCAGATACCGCTTGCCAGCCCTTCATTAATAAAGATAGTCGAGAGCTACAGAAAAAGCTTTTGATCGAGCGATTTAGTTGCGAACTCGAATTGTGCTCCCTTTTCCCGTTGTCAATTGAAAGCGTGTCGAGGGAAAAGGGGCGGAGCTTGTGGCCCCTAACCGTAATACCGTAAAGAAAATTCCCTTCCTACACCATCGACTTATCAAATTGTAACACGGAAACTGCCAACAACTTCACCCGTACAAGCTCGCCCGAACTTCCAAAATACCAGCTACCCTACGCTGCACATCCCTCCCGCTCCCTGAAGAACATAAATACAGAATATAATAACAGTTGTATAATTGTCACACAGCAACAACTTGCGATGGGTTTGAGGTTTGTTTTCCACCGTTTTGAGGTTTGATCTCCTACTACTTCACATAGCCACGACCGAACCGATCCTTTGACTTCTAACTAGGCAAAATAATTATCTCTCGAACGGAGAACGTACCTGAAAAATATTTTAAACCATCCATACCCATCTAGTGTCAACCACCTCCCATGAAATGTGTGATGTATTCATGTACCCTGATAGGAAGTTAGAAGGTTATTTGTCAGAAAACATTGAGAAGGCATCGAGACAAATGAAAACGAGGAGAGATGAGAGGCGAGAACTGGCTCGCCGCTTTTCTGCACGTCTTCAAAACATACTCCAGCGTTTATAAAATGGCAGAGGTCACTGAAACACCATTAAGTCCTGCCCGTGTCCTATAAATGTTGTTCAATGTTTCCATGTGAGTCGTGTTGGACACGTTTCAGCTATGCTAATCCTTTTCTTCATGTATCTGCGTCGGATGGGACCATGTCCATTCACGACGATGAGTACGTGAACCTCGTCTCGCTGCTTCTGATGGCGTCGATGATGATCGCAGTGATCCTGGCCTCGTTCTTATTCCGGGTGATGTATGTCATGGTATTGAACAATGCACATACAGTTGTGGTGTGTAGTTGATGAGACCAACTTTCTTTTAATTTAATAGCTTTCAGATGCTATGGAAAGTCTGACATGCGTCAGTGTTGTTGAACGAGCCTATCCGACCTTATTCGTCATACTCAGCCTTATCCGCGCTCGACTTGATGGAGTTGGATTTGGAAGAGGAATCTGGTATGAGGCTTGTGAATTTCGGGATATGAATTAATGTCGATAGCATTATCTGAATCTAAGTCGTTATGTTACGGCTCCTCTTGTTTAAGATAAAACAACAAAAAAAAACATTTCTGCATTTCGGCAGTGAATATTTCAGCGTCGGCATTTCTGTTGAGTTGTCTACTATACCCACTTGCTTATATCATCCTGCTCGGCCAGATGTGAGTTGTCCGATTAAGCATTATCGTTATGTTGTGATCATAAGCGTCAAAGTTAATTGTTTTTTTCTCTGCGTGATACGCAACATATTTGCAAACAGGCTGCTTGCACAGGCTCCCCCGGCGTACACTGTGGCCCTTCCTGCAGGAGCGGCGACAATGCAGCAGCAATCAAGATCAGATGTAGTAGAGAACGTTCAATAAGGATCATTTTTTTATGTAATCGAGAAAACGGAATGTCACATTCTCCATTATTCGCATTCATCAGTCAAAATTCTATAATAATGAGATATGAGTATTTCCGTACAAAACTTGCTAAAAAGTCTACTTAGAATTGGGTGCAATAAAACATCATGCATGTAAAGTGGGCAAGCAAAGAACGACCACGAACAATAATAGGAAGGTTAGAAGCGAACTGGCGGAATGGTTACAACAATAACGAAAAATCCATGCAATTAGGGGAACTGAATGTCGCACACTGAAGGTAGGGTCAAGTGTTAGGTTCGAGAAGTTTCTTGAGAAGAACATTGGGCCACACACCCAAAATTTGAAAACCATTCGACCCTTATCAGCCAACCGTGCCTCCTCGAATGCAGTACAACAGAGAACGCGTGTTAGTTGTTGATGTGCAAAGCTTTTCTCGATAGTTATGCAAACGGCCTCAAATGATCAATTATTATATCGTTGGATGGTTGAAAAAACTTGTATTTATTTCCGATGTCTCATAGCCGTTCACGTATCAGTGCTACCATATCGAGAGTGATGTCGTTCACTCGAAAGTGCAAGTGCTACGTGCATCCGTTTACGTGAGACTCTCGTAGTGATGTTGATGCAGGTGTAACTTCTCACGTGCACTACGCCATAACGTATTCAGACTTTACCATTGCTCCACATTGTTTGAAATTTATGTACACCTCCTCGTTTGCATTGGTGGTATACATATCTAAGAAATCATTTCACCGATTAAAATCGCATTGTTGTTGGATCTGCCGGAAGATATCCAGATCGAGGCTTAAACATCGCAAACGTGGTTTGTGGTTTGTTGGTGTGGTATTGTTTCGATGAAATTCGTTTCCCCTCGCCGTCTGCAAAGCAGCTCCCACGCTAAAAGTCGTGAGAAATGGTTTTGAGGACAAGAACAATGAATCAGCGCCCGATGCACTCTACGTCTACCTCGCTCCTGACTGTCGTGTGCGGAATGCGGGAAAAAACCTAACTAGATGAGATTGCATGAACAGCAGTGCACTCGCGTAAGGGCTATAGATAAGCCTGTGTATTTGAACTAGTCGAACAAACGTCGAAATCGGTGGAAACAGTAAGAGCAAATACATTTTTTAAAAATACTGTTTCGTGCAGTGCGTTTACAAGCACTTCCCTCTCGCATTATTCGATTATATCCGGAAATTCTAACTGTAACACATTCTGTACTAGACAACTTTCCTGCTCTTATCTTCGATCTCAATAACAATCACAATCAACGCCAGTTTCAATTAATCTTATTCTTATTCGAATTGCTCCACCGATTGTTATATCTCGTATCTCGAGTAGACTTCGAATCAAGTGATTGCCTTGTTAACTAATCGAAGTGATCAACCTTCATTTCTCACGTTCTTTCTCGATTATTGTTTCCATTTCCTTTTTAAACTCTCGAGACAAGCACCGAGACACCACCCTTCATTTCCTACGTATCGATATGATCGAGTATGCAAGCTCCGCCTCGTCTCGGTTTTGCTACATAAGCGAGAAACCGTCTATGCATCGCGGGTGGTGCAGTCGAAAAATAGGTGATTTGAATTCGCTTCATTGTTCTCAATCTGAATATGGTGCATATATCACATATCCTAATTCTTCTTATCTCATCGTTTGTCTCTGCCGCCACTACCGCATCGGTCGCTGAAAGACTTCAGAAGTATCCACGTATGTTTCGCAGTTTGTGCGCTATGTGATCACTACGGCATACACATACATTATTTATGGTAGGCTTCATGGGTCAGAACTATCTAGGTGGAATGACGCCCCTGATTCAGGAGCACAGTTTCCTCGATTACACTCCGCAAGTCAGTCTTTAGTTTCTGTCTTTCTTCATTTTTTCCTTCTTATTTCTGCAAAGAAAATCAATACTGACGAGTGTATCCTTTCGATGACCGAAAGGTTAGTGCATGCTAAGCTCAACATTTTTTACAGGATTTGCAATGGATGGCTGAATTCCCTTTTGAAAAGCTGTATCAGCACCAGAATGAAGTGTAGAAGGAAGTGATCTACCATTCACATATTCAAGACGCATCATATATTCCTTCTACCAATCATGCAACTGCCGATATGTAACCGCTACAGAACTCTTTTCTGCCACATGCACATGAATATTTCACAAATTTATGAGTAAACACTGAAAGCTATCTGATTTAGACACGGATCTCCGCGTTGGGAGATTTCAAAGTCCAAAAGGCAGAGAGTATTTTGACATGTCAGATGTACTGTGATAACTGACGGCGTGCCGATATCAGCAACGATCGCTGCCGATGCGTCTTTCTGTCTGTGCGGGGCAGATCAGCAAGAATATCCTATAGATCGGATGAGGCCCCGGAAGCGTACAGCTCCTGCAAATATTTGGTGCTACTGCTTATCGGGAAATACCTTCGTACCTCGGGGACGCGCTTCTCCACGTCTGAGTTGGTCTCATCTACGATTTCGGAAGAAAACTCTCGAAAGAGTTGAGAGGGCACGAGGGTTGACGAAAGATGAGCCTGAACACAAAACAAATCCATTGTGAGCAGATTGATTCGTGCAAGAACACTGTGGGTATGATCACCGGTTGAAATGGCCATGAAACATAATGCATAGCGCACCTTCTTCGTGTGGATACTTATCTTTGAAGGACGAATGGTAAGATAATGTAATGTGCAAGTTCATTACATATCATACAAAATAAATCGCATTTATCCCGACGAGCTAGAGGAGATTTGATGAAACGTTTGCAAAAATTTTGCCATGTGGTCCAACTCCATGCTGTTTGCTACACACAACTAAGAAAAGCGCGCGAACCGTGGTTATGAACGGCCCTGAAGTTCCATCAAGTCTGCACACTTTCATCGTGGCCGTGACCCGTTGTTCATCAGAAGAACCATCACAACGGCGAGTAACTACAGAAACCGCGATCTGAAAACGTTAACAAGCCTCAATCATACCTCAATTAATTATTGACTGTTGTTGTCTCCTTTCGGAATCTCGGTTACTCTCAACACATCTACACGCCCATGTTTTTGAAGCGACAAAAATAGGAAAAGATTTTATAAAAACGGAAACGGGTGACTTTTATTTCAATTACAGTGAAACATATGGTATCAAATACAAATACTATTTGCCTGCAATGCACACAATAACCGACGCTGCTGAGCGTTTGTCTAGAAAACTAACTCGGTTACTGTTCTTCCTGTTAAATTGTATGTTCATCGACTAAACAACTAAACTTTGTCAGTCCGATTGGAGTAGAAACCGACTGCTTTAAGAGCCATGGAAGAAATTCAAAGAAAGATCTATTTTTCTCAGCGCTAATTTATGTAATAGGGCTGCCCACTGCATTGATGTTTTTCTTCAAATGTATTATATCAATGTCACTTTGTCTAGCAAAATCCACGACACCCGACTGACATGGGAAATACCAAAGAGCGGGTAGATGCGAGGTCATTGGCGTTGTGTTTCGTTGGTTGGAGAATGCAAGATGATAGATGGAGAGTGAGATAGGGATGTGTCCGTGCGTTCTCTCCTATTTCCTCGCAATACTCTATAGAGTGTTTAGAGAGAATCGTGTTCTCTGTTTTACACAAATCTTCAGTTATCTTTCCTTTACTCACGCTCTCTGCGAATGCTAAACATACCCCTAGTTATTTTTTTTTCAAAATGGCATCATCAAAGCTTTTTATGTTATTTAATTTGAAAGTGCACGTGCATCCGTCACCGGGTGTGTTGTTTCGATGGTCACGGAAGGGAGAGAAAGAAAGGAATGCGCTCTCTCCCCGTCTTTCCCGCCTCACACATTGCACAGGAGAGACGTGGCCGTTCTTTTCTCATTCACACGCTTCTTGTTTTCCTTCATCCAATTCTCGATGCAAATGCTTCCTATTTTGTTTCTTCTCGGTCTATCTCTCATTTTAAACGACTAAAATAAATCGATGTTGATGATTTCAATGATTTCTGGAAAAAAAAACATTAACTTCCTTCACTTGATCAATTACAAAATAAGAAGCATTTGCATCGAGTCCGTCCTAATCCGTCCTTCCGTCACTCTTCCTCGTTCTCAATTTGAATGGATGATCTCGTTTTAGTGAACGGGTTTTTCCTCTTCCCGTGTCACGCATGAAGCCAATACAACCGAGCATGGAATCAAATGCGCTTGCCTCCCATAACGGAATGCCCTCATCGTATGGAACCAAAGGGGTACGGTACCAATTGAATGTGGATGAGTGCATTCGAAAGAAAATATGGGTATCTTACAGCCACCAACTACAGATGTCTCATCTTCTGTAGGCCATTCGAATCAAAATTTGATATGCGCAGTGTGCGGAGATACGGTCAGTTAGAGAATTACTTTCAACTTCGGATTTATTTATGAACGATTTATCCAAGCTATGATCTGATTGGCCTGATTTGATAATGTTTAGGCATTGATAAAGCACTACGGAGTTTTGGCGTGCAGTGGATGCAAGGGATACTTCCGACGAACAGTGCGGAAGAAGAGGACGTACAAGTGCAAGGCAGACAACAACTGCGCCATTAATGCAAGTGAGATACCATAATATTATCGGTAGAGCCACGTAGCGAGTTCGCTGGTAAATAATCATGTCGTAGGCTCAAGACGAGTCAAGAAAGAAATGAACGACCTTTTGAATGATTTATCATTCAATAGCGTGGTTAAGACATTGCAAGAACACGAAACAGCTTCATATCGCGATCGCGATAAATTCCAAAATTAGTCCAAATTGACAGTAGGAGGGGTCTTCTTCTTGCTACTGCAGAAAATAGCATGGCTCCTTTTTTCATCACTAATGGTCGTAACAATGTTCGACCACTTGTGATGGTGATTTAGTACGTACTTCGTGCATTTCTGAAACTGCTCGGGTAGATCATTCAGGGTAAATCGAACACGATAACGTAATGGGAAATGAATAGTAGATAAAATATTCCTGCTAGCGGCTCAGTTGGCTTGCATACGCCATTTCCTGTGAATATGGGCAATATAGATTTCAAAATCCTTGAATCATATTCGGATACCGATTTATCAGAATAAAACATAAATTTTCAATCTTTCTGCAGAACAGCGCACAGCCTGTCGTGCCTGCCGATACTCAGAGTGTGAACGGTATGTTTAATGAAATTGTACACGCTTGTATTACTAACTTTTAAGTACCGATGATTAAAATTACCGATGAATAAACTTAATTACTGAATTTCTCCAATACACGAACGAATCTGCATGCTGATCGGCGCACGGAGTGTGAGCCTAACATTTGGTGGCTTTAACATTTGTTGGGCCAATTTTTGAGCGTATCGAATAGTTTTGATATTCCAGACTCCCGTTGAACCCTTGTTGATACTAACACAAACGGCCTCATATGGAAATATATATCCCTTATTTGCAGTGCAGGAATGAATCCGCGAGCGGTTCAAGGAGATCTGAATGAGTGCAGGAGGAATGGAGTCATATACTCTGAGCCGAAGCCCCAGAAGAAAATGAAAATACGATCAATGATAGTGGAGGAGGAGGACGACAATAAGTTAGTGCATAAATGAGTTTTGCATAAATGATACAAGGAGAAAGACATTATGTTAGCAACAATGTTTTTAATTATCGCTGTTGTGGAGACTAAAATATGGAATAAAATAATACTAACAAAAATGAAGTGACTCTCTCCGAGTCTAGATTGATGATCTAGTGTAGGAGACTGTACGGTTATATGCAACCAGCAACAATATTTTTTCAGTAATAGCGACATGAATAACGATCCGCCCGTACAACGGATAATAAACAAACGGCCAATAGTGAGTGACGGTGACGGTTCCCATTAGTGTTGTCAAATCGAGACCGCCCCTGATATATTCACATAATATCAAATTTATCTGACCCGCGAGAGAGTGTGCGAGGAGAGTCGGTCTCGAATGTGTATCAATAGTGCTCATGTGTTATAACTTAACGGAATCTGTGGATCACAGATTTCAGACGCTACCACGCAGAATCAGGAAGTAAACGACTCCTGTTTGCTTGTGAAGGTATGATAATCAGAACGAAATCTAAGCAAGAACACTTGTTTCACTCAGGAAATCGATGACCTTGTGTGTCGCTTCAGGCGAGTTTGCGAGCGATGTGAAGACCCGATACATGTGAGTTTAAAAAATACAGATTATTATATTATACCTATGACGTAAATTATGTATTTTACGAAATTATGAAATGTGGTACTTCCGCGGCAATTGGCCCATTGTATCAATAGCCCAGAAGTAATCTTGCCAAGTCTTTAAGTAACGATGTATCTACCTTGACCATATAATCATTGCACCATTTCAGGCCCCCTTAGCGTCAACGAGCAGTACTGATTTCGATGTAATCTAAAAACATCCCGAATCGGTGTGCACTCGAACGAAAGTGATATATATATATACATATATTTTATAGTTATCGTACGACAGTTTTCACACAAAGAGAGTATGTTAGTCCTTTGATCAAAAGATCGAAATTACAGTCCCGCAGAGTCTCCGCCCCAACAAGTGGGGCACCGAGGGTCACCGTGGGTCACCCGAGGTCACCCCGACTTTGAGGCGGCGTTAGACCCCTTCAAAATGCGAGTTCGACTTACTATTTTTGGCTATGGGCTTTTCTCATGAAGGTCAGTCGATCTGTGAAGGCAGATTTCCGAAATTTGCATTTTGAGCTACTTTCTGAGACGTCATCTTTGACCCGTCTCCCCTCCCCTCCACTCCCCTCACCCATTCCTCACTCTCACCTTTCGAGGGAGCGGTCATTTATGGAAATGAGGAGAGAGGAGGAGAGGAGTGCAAAACTATGACGTCTCAGAATGTAGCTCAAAATGCAAATTTCGGAAATCTGCTTTCACAGATCCATTGACCCACGTGAGAAAAGCCCATAGCCAAAAATAGTAAGTCGAACTCGCATTTTGAAGGGGTCTAACGCCGCCTCAAAGTCGGGGTGACCTCGGGTGACCCACGGTGACCCTCGGTGCCCCACTTGTTGGGGCGGAGACTCTGCGGGACTGTATTTCAGCTCGATCCCTCGGCGAATCACGTTGCCTCTCTGGAAGAGATCCTAGGAGATTACAGGTGGTTCTTCATTAGTGATGTTTGATCGAAGCTGACTCTTCTCTTTTATGTGCTCTCTCGCTAGTTGGATAAATGAGAGAGATTGTGGAGAGACCGATCTCTAATGGGCATCATTATTGTTAATCAAAACATTTATTAAAATAGCGTAGCGATTGATTCCGCCTAGTGAGAGTAGTTTCCATAAGTTGTGGGTACGCTAAATGGTCTTAACTCGAACTAATCTACACTCAGGCGCGCTTTGGTGCTTTTCTGCGATCTCATGCATGCCACGCCGGAAGTTCTGGAGATGACTGAGAGTGACCAGGTGCGAAGTAGTAATGAAGGATCGAGAACAACCATTCGCATGATCTCTCGAATCTCTGACCGGCTAGATATCACTTAAATTGAGGAGTTTTCGAAAGGTTATCACTATGTAGTGATAAGAGATGACTAATACGATAGAATGATTGATTACTAAAAAAGAGTAGCTACAAGCCCTAAGTATGTTTCAGGTTATCTTGGCGAAAAAGAACTTCAGCTCGTTTTACTGGTTGATGACAGCAATGTGGTCGCAGACTAGTAAACAGCCTGTAATAATTTTGACGTGCATGTTATTTTTGGCCGTGTACTCCATTTGTTGAATGGTTGTCTATGATTTCCAGGGCGTCTGCTACGCAAATGGTTCGTATTTCCCCACGGCGAAGGAGCTCCAGCAGTTTCCAGATAGAAAGTTTGTTTTAGTTGTGTAAAATCCTCAAATTTTACTTAATTTTTTCACATTTCTTTCAAATATTTTTTCACTCTCAAGTTTCTATTGAGTGTAAATGCATTTAGAGGCTGCGCTGCTCGGTGTGCCTTCCATCTCAACGAACCCATTCACGAACTCGATCTCACTGCGCCAGAGCAGGCGGTCATGATGTATCTGTCATTTTTCTGCGATGGTCAGTGCGAATCCCGGTGGTTGGGGAGGGGGAGGGTTCGGCGTTCTAATGAACACGAGGATTACCAATTAATTACGAAAATATTGAACCGTAGCTATTCTGAAAAGAATATGAAATTCATAAAGAGATCGGAAGAAGATGCGTTAATGAATAAAGTACAGGTGTACCGATGCTTTCTCCTAGTGGCTCACTGATGTACAATGCGATGCGAGACAAGCTGTTACGGTATCTGAACAAAGTAGGTGGAAATATGTCTACATGCAATTGGAATTGCTCATCAGGAGCCTCAATTTGGATGCATGCTCTCTCCGTTATACCCATATCTATCGTTCGATTCGGATTAGATCCCTCGCCTCAGACCCGATATGCATCCCTTCTCGATTAAACTAATTCCCCCGAAACAACTACGAAACCGCCAGCTAACTTTGCGTGGGTATTTGCAAATGGCGATGTTCTGCGTCACGAACGTTTGACTATGTTTATCCCAAAATATAAATTTCAGCGACGAGGAATTCCTAGTCGCTGTATTTTTTTGTTATAAAGCCAGCGGAAAATGCAGAAAGCCATGCGGATTATAAAATGTGCCGACCACCCCCCTCTCACCAAATCAATTTTACATTTTGTATGCTACGCGGGTGCATGAAAAATAGTTTGTAGGTGATTAGTTGTCATGAAGCTCTCAGGTTTGTCAGAGAGCCATGACGGCTCGTGGAATTGTTGGAGATCTTGCTGTGATATTGCGCGTCTCTCGCATCATATCCCTCTATCCAATCATCACGGTGAGTATTTTATTTATCGAACGGCTAATATTTTATCAGATTCGGAGATTTTCTTACCGTTTGTCACAAAAATGGCTTTTTTTTAATCTATTAAAGAGCATTTTTGGGACAGACTGTAAGTATGATTAAAAAAAATAATAGGTAATTTAACGTGTATGGCAATAGAGACTCAAAATGCATACAAGTCAATAACTAGATATTTTCGGTTTGAATTGGAGATGCTAAACACTTCTTGCAGGATTTGAGCATCCGATCCTCAGACAACAAGGAGACGTGTGAAATGCTTCAGATGATCAAATTTGATTCGTGGATGACCAAGAAAGATAGAATCGTCTAAGATGTATTACCTTTCTACTGTGCTATCCGCGCAGTACTAGTTTTCATATATCGGCTTTATTGTCCGCTAACAAATGCATAAATAAGTATGGGTGTTCTCTGAACTTCATTAACACAATTTTTCTAGCGTAGCGTCGTGCGCTGAATCTGAATTTCCTTATGACCGCTCAAGATACCATGCATAAAACACATACAATTCAGAAACTGACGAATATTGCTCTTTTATCGCCTTAAAGAAGGCTTAAAGTCACTGCGTCGTACACCGAAATCCGCCAGCAATGAAGAGAAAAACGGTATTCAGTTCGCGACATCAAAGTTTTTCATTACAGTGTGCTCAGGTCGCTAATCCCTGTTTTTTATACGCCACTCACCTAATATTCGACCTAGACACGTTGATTTTTGTGTCACATTGTGGGCTTGTTCTCGTCATTTGTTGATACTGCCGCAAAAGACCTCATATTTTTACTTCATTTTCACTAACACATATCTTTTTGTTTCAGAGGCTCAGTTCGAAATTCGGCAACACCAATCGATTCAGAATCAATACCTCTGGAACAAAGTTTTGGGTCATTGTTTACTTGTTCCCGTCATTTGTTTAATTCCTTTTCACTTACAAATATCAGTAAGCTGTGTACAATAACGTAATTATACTGAAATAAATGTAATGTAGTGTTATTGTATCATTCATTTTTTTGCAGAAGATTATTCGAGGCTATTATTAATCATTCACACGGGGCATTGTCTCTTATCGCATAGCGCACCAATGAAACAGAATAGACAACGAGAAGTGAATCGGGTGATAATCGATAGCCTCACAGCAGTTGAACATGGTGTATAGAATTGAAATGATACTGAATCAAACTACGATGTCGAAATTGTGTAATTGGATCTGGAAGCTAGCCCGTAATCTGCACTTGGCCAAAAGTCGAGTCATGAGGCCAAAATTAATTGCATGCGTACAATACACAGAGAGGGCTGGTGTTTGGCGGAAATTACGGGGCGTTGTTGGGTTGATGGAGTAGTAGATAAATGAAAAATAATATAGGAGTTTTGATCTCCAAGCAATCCTGGTCCATTGTGTTTGATGCACTACTCTCCCATCTTGCCGAGCATTGAAACAGCACGACCAATTCATAATTTTCACGTGGTGTTATTATCTCTTATCTCCGTGCCATCGAAAAAGAGTAAACATCAAGCTACTCAGATCCGTGCTTTTTCCTCTCATAGCCATAAAAAATAGTGCACAACAACGTTATGCAATTGCAACTACAACGAGTATGATGATTTTAATTTTTTTTTTAAATCAACACGTTATCGATAATACTGTAGAAGGATGTTGTATCAAAAGCGTGCCCCACGCGGTTATAAATTTTTAAAAATCACGTTTTAAAATGCGCATCACAGTTCTGGCAGGGTTAAGACTGTGAAGTGATAACTTTCAAATCATTTAATTTCTATGCTTTATTTCTATAACTTCGGGGCCAGACCCTATTTGACGTATGACGCGTTGCCAATTCGTTTTTTAAAAATTATTTTTGGTTTCCAAATAACTGAACAACCCCGCTTTGCCCCCCAGAATTTTGCTGATTTTCATTGTCTTGGAATCATACTGCATCGCTCATCATTTGTTATAATTTAAGCACTTCATAACACATGTTTGATCTGCCGATTGTGTTGTGAAATTCCTGTGAGCAACACTTTATCACTTCAAAATAGGCGGAGACTGTGGCCTCAACATATAAAGCTCTTTTCTGGGTTGATGTTGCTCAGTCGCGAAGAAAATGCGGAGACTCATTGTATTTGTCGCCGTGCTACGTGAGTGCTTTTCTCTTTCGTATCCAAGAACAACACACACACACACACACACATCTGTTAGTGTATTGCGGAGTTCACTCGCCTAACTAGGTATCTTTCGGAATATAAGGATGACCTTTTTAAGAGCTCACTCTGAGCGCCTGTCCTGAGGGCTTCGAGCTCGTTCGTGCGGGTGAGTGCAGAGGAAGATTCGCGACGATTGTCGCAGGTGCCGAGAATCTGGGATACACATCGGCTGCTAAATGCCAAGAAATGAATGCCGCGCCGGTGATCATACACGATGACGAGGTGACTGCTGGTGATGTAAATTCAATGTTCTCGTTTATATTCTTTCTCAACACAATGCCTAGGTATTGGGTGAAAGTGCGTGTACCCTAAATGCCTCGTGTTTGAGGAAGTATCAGCTATTGTTTTAGATATCAATAGTGAGTGTTGTGCGTTCACTGTTTGAGGTCAGTGTCAATGGTTCATCCCTTCCGAGGGAATAAATGTTTCGCCGGATCGAATTGAACTCTCAACATTCCCATACGATACATCGCTTGTCAGAAAAAAAGAGATATATTATACGTCTTCTTTAAGGACAACACATATTGGTTCGCGCAGCGAAGGTCCGACGACACTCTCATATCGCTGGCACTAGGTAAAAGGTGGTGATGCCGGATCCAATAGGGCTCTGTCAATTTTGCACATTATCTCGCAGTTAAAGGAGACGAGAGATTGAGTATAATTAAGCGAACTACAATACTACTCTATCCGGCAACACTTGTGAGAGCGGCAATTTTCATATTATAACTATAGATCGATGAAGACGTCCTGCACACGGCTGCATATTATTTATTTAAAAACAATTTAAGCGCTGGTCTGCAACACCACAAGCTGGAAATGGGAGTGGTCGGACGGATCGGCGCTCGATTACAAGCCACCCACATACGAACGCGGTAATAGCAAAACCGTAATACTTTGCGCGCTTCAAAACCAAAAACGCTTTGAACTTGAATCGATTTGAATTCGTGTCAAGTAATTTGTTTCAGATTTGATCTTGCCTTGTGCAAAAAACCCGCACGAAGGCTGGAGGATGAACGATGTCCCAGTTGAATGGCAGATTAGTATGTTTCATTATATTTCTGTTTTTTTGTTGTTGGTATTTTATATGGATAATACGGCTATCGTGAGTTCGATTATTGTATTTACCCTTTTTAGTTAGTCCTGTGTAGCGAAATTACATGAGGATGGCGAGAACAGGCGATACGGCAAGAAAGATACGAGATAGTCTGTGAACATGAAATAACGCAGAAACGGTCTCGCAACGATTGGTATTCGCACGTTGCAAACAGAATCTCGTGTATAATCGGATAGCATGCTCAATGTGGTTGATGCGTTTCATATAACGCTCATTAATATTCAACAAATGTTCATTGTAGTTGTAAGTACTGTTGATCCGGACTGGCCATTCGACATCTTCTGCGCACTCAAACTTCAACAGTCCGTGCTCAATAATGACAACTGTCTGAGTGCTGATGACAGCAAGGATAGTCTTTGTTATCAGGTCGGCTAATACCTATACGAGAGGTATCGCGTTATTTTCGACAACCTAAGGAAATAGAAAATCAACATATCCGAATGATGAAATTATGAACCAACGTACTAGAAACGAAGTTGTAAAAAACTGCAATGGAAGAATATTTAAAAATACATATACATTCGAGTACGTTAGGTTCAAACTTGTCGGATAGAGTTTTGAAGAGTGTCATTTCTAGTACCTTGGTTCATAATTTCATCCGGGCATTTTTTTTGCAAATCGAGGAATTAGATAGGAAGCCGTTTGCGTAAGAGTCAGTAGAAGTGTAATAGGGCCTGGCACTGCAAAAAAAACCTATCGTCAAACGTTGCTCCCAGGGGTACCTTTTAATTCTGAATCGACTGGCGTTTTCCGTTTTTCCCTCATTTGCTTCTGAATCCCGGTACGACGCGACGTCTATTTGGCCAAATTCTTGTTCTGCGAGTAAATCTGGCCACAAATCTCGCGCACGCGTTTAGTATTTAATTCTCTACAAACTGAAAAAAATCTACGCTCTATCTTTTGTCGTTTTCGAGTTTTTTTTCTTTCATAGTTTCATGATCTCTAGTATGAAAATTCGGTTTTTACGTGCAAAATTACGTCAGAAATTTCTTTAAAAAAACGTAATTTGAAAATCCTTTTTTTTTTTCGACTCTGACGTAGTTGTCGAGCTTCATTTTTGGGTCGGAAAAGTGATGTTAGCAAAACATGTGTCTATACTAGTTTCTGGCGTATTTTTGCACGTAGAAATCGAATTTGCATACTAGAGATCATGAAACTATGAAAGAAAAAAGTTAGATTGGAAAAAACTGCAAAAAAGCGAGTTTGATGTACACAAATCGATATACAACCACGATCGCCCCCGAGATATGCCTGATCCTATATACCAAAATGATCAGCATGACATTTTCTACAAAGTGGTAGCGTATCTAAGCTTACAACTTTTTTGTTCACAAATCGATCATAATAGGAAAACGAAAAAAGATAGAACGTTGATTTTTTTTTTCAGTTTGTAGAGAATTAAATTATGGTCGCACGCGGGACTTGTGGCTATTTCGACTTTTCCCGGGGCAGTTTTACTCGCAGAACAAGAATTTGGCCAAATCGAGGTCGTGTCGTACCGGGATTCAGAAGCAAATGAGCAAAAAACGGAAAACGTCAGTCGATTCAGAATTAAAAGTTACCCTTGGGGACAACTTTTGAGCATATGTTATTTTTTGCTGTACCAAACCCCCTTAAGTTTTGCTCGATTCTTACGCAAACGCTTTCATATTCCCTCAAGTGGTCGAAACTATCGCGATCCCTCTCACATAAAGCTCAAACGTATGTATGCACGTCCTGCCAACGTTTGATATGGGCGTCCTGCAACACACAATCTAATGTGGCTGTCCTAATTTCGAGTGATCTCTTGTTGCTGTGAGAAAGCAGCGAGTAAGCATTCGAAATGAGGAGAGCTTCGGCGCCGATTTTGCATAACTAGTCTAAGTGTTCCAGATTGGTGAAGTTGCCGAAAATTGGCAAGATGCCCAGATGATCTGTCGAAATCTTGGAGCAACTGTGGCGTCGATTCATAGTGATCAGGTGCGAATTTCATGCTCGCATTATGTGTTAATGTTTCTCGAATATCGTTAGTTATCTGAAATGAGCGCATGTGTTGTGTCGTGCAGGAGAATGATTTCGTTCGGCGATTGGCTGTTTCCAACGGTGCAACAGGTGGACTCATGCTTGGTGCGACGAGCTATGAATCGGGTCTCAAGTTCAAATGGCTCGACGGGACGGAGTGGAATTACGACAAATTCAATGATGGTATGAACATTTAGAATCAATAAAAATGTAGATATGCATACATTCATCCTGCGGCACACAGATGAATGGATCTTGTTATTCGAAATTATTTGCGCAATCGTTGGTCTCGCAGGTTTTCCGACGAAATTCCTCGGCGACTGCGCCGTCATGGACTCTTCCAACACGAAAGGCGGCTGGATTAATGAGTACTGCGAAGCAAAACTGAACGTTGCATGTGCTCGCCAGAGTGAGTTTCACATGCTCAGGGACCTTTACGGTAGATGGGACCATCGTAAACGCGTCTCTCGTTGCTTGGAATTGCGGGCGACTCTCAGATATGCTATGTTGACCTCATTTCGTTCAGAAACGCTTGCCACGCCTACTTGCATCTCGAAGACGTGGATGACCGAAGACGAAATCGTGAGATAACCACGGTGTCGAGACTTCCCAATTCACGCGCTCTCTCGTATGTCAGAGAAACGAGAGAGCGTGCGCGAATTGATGATGGTCGGGTGTCGATCCGCGGCATCACTAATAACCATTGCAAGGCGTAGATTGACGAGTGCCAATCCCTGCAGATTAAGGATGTTATTTCTGTTTTGGTTCTCTCCTTTCTGTGTCGCCAATCAGAGAAATGAGAGTGTGCTGAAGGAAGAGAGTCTAACACTACTTCAGATCACCTCTCCCGGATATCCCTACAGCGCCGAGACGCCTTGCGACTTCGTCCTTCAGGCTGAGACCGGGAAGAAAGTGCAGTTGGAGGTGGGAGTTTGGACTGCTTTAGAATTAATGAACATAATCATTCCCGATCGTCCTGCTCGAGGCGAATTCCTGCTGTGACACGCTGACTGTCTACGAGGGATCAACGGCCGACGGAAGCCTTCTGGCAACGTCAGTTGTTGGGAAATTCATGCGTAATCATTAGGGATGTCAAATCGGATCTCTCCTCATGCGCTCTCGTATATCCGAGAGATAGCACGCGGAATGAGCAGAGTCACCCTTGAATTGTCAACGCTAGTGATAATGTAGTCGGACCTATCTTGTAGGCTAACGGGGGAAATTCACAAGAATTCGACGCTCCGCACGTCAAATTCTAACGTGATGACGGTCCGTTGGCAGCCAAAGGGAGGAGTCAACGTGAAGGGAGTGGCGGTAAGGAATATAGTGGTTCTGCATAGATTCAGGCGTGTGATTCAGAGACGAAAGAGTGTGTCTAATCGAGATAGTTTATATTCAATTGCCAGAGAAGTAGTACGACACATACGTATTATTGTTCAGATGACGTTCATCGGAGTTTGAGCTCTGCGGAGAGTTGGAGCCAAGTCCGACAGCAACTCTTCCATTCCCAATTCGATCGTGATAATATCGATTCGTAAGCGATAAATCGTGTATTCATCATATGTGCTAGGATTCGCAAACTGGCTCCGAGCTTTTCAAATTTGCTTGCTTGGCAAAACTTGGGCTTGGTATGGAAGACCGGAAACTAATTTCAACAAAAAAAAAAGTTACAAAATGTTACTGAGCGACTAATTAGAGCCGAAAAGGGACCATGCGGATGTGAGATATCCTCCTGCATTGTGATCTGTCTACAAGGCTCTGATGGCCGAGTGCCAAGAAGTTTGCGCGAACAGCGGCTATAATACGGTTGATTTTGATCGCTAGGACCGTGTTTATTCAGAGAGCACCGGTAAACTTCAGTCCTTGATATCGACTTATCGGCTTAGACCGTCCTCTCGCGCAGAATTATCGCTAATCTCGATCAGACGTGATTTACGCGAAAAATGTCAGTGCTTCTGAAAAGTCTACGACTCTCAGCGCCTTTGAGAGGCTATGACAGGTCAATATATCGAACCCGAACTACCTCACTACCGAATTGTGAGGCGAGATTTAGTGAGAACGATAAACGTTGTAGCCACAGCGCCAATGTTGCTTTGATTCATTGCAACTTTCGACAATTTGCCATTTCATTGCTAATATGCAGTGCCATCAGACTGAGTGATCACAGCGTACATGAAAAAAATCTATCAACCCGGAAATATTGCTTTAAAATTGAAAGAAAGGTTTTGTGTGCACACTGAGTAGATATCTAGATATGTATATTACGAGGAAGCTGCTCTTAAATCGGCTTTGAAAAATTGAGGAATAATCTGAATGTGTTAAGGCTGTTTTGCAATTACTGATTCCATGAGTGAGGCGGGGTCGGAATCGCGTCCGCTGGCACATACGGTAGGATGGGAAAGGCGACGGGGAAGATCGTGGTGATGGTAGGACGAGGGGAACAAGGCATCACCGTAATCACTGCAAGCAAGAGACTGAACTGAAGTAAAAATGGAGAACACTTCATATATAATATATATGAAATATATATTTTATCTAAGGAAACAAATGATGTGCACTTTGTTTTCCGGTTCATAGACCAGGTTAAATGATTGCTGATAGATGAAGAAAGGTAAGGTAGGAGCACATAACGTCCGAGTTGCGCTGAAATCACAGCCGAATAAGCCGAGTATGTCGCCGAAAGATTTTCCTACTGATTACCCACCAGATGGGGCATTCATCGTGAGCTGCTGCACGTATTGCGCCTCGAGGTTGCCGATGTGCTGCAAATCAATTACGTTTCGCAACCATTTCCGATCCATTCTTCCATAGCTGTCTATGCTACCGAGTCTGTTTGCACTGATGAAGACCGAACGAGAAGCCGATAATTCATCAATTGATCTCACCCATGCAAAATATAGTACGCAAATAGCGAATTGCAGCTTCCGCGTTGGTATCACTTGTTCCCCACCATAAGCACGGGAAAGAACAATGTGAGCTTGATGCTTCGCTGACTTCGCTGAGTCGGCGTCATCAGCGGAAACCTGCAGAAGGGAACATTAATGAAAATCGCCGAGAAATTTGGAAAAATTGTATGCTCCATAGAAAACCGAGATGCGTAATCGCCGAGGTTGAAATTATTGTATCCATTCCTTGACCTTTTCGCACGTTGATCACCGGGTCACTGAACTCTTACCGTCTTTCAATATGGACGATGAGAGCTGCGAGCATTTGGTCTATCATTATTTTTATAACCGGCCGAGCCTCATCCCATAGTTGGTTGTCAATAATAAGTGTCTATAATAATCAATCACAAGTATCTAATAAAACCGATCTTCATACTCTCGATGTTCAACAAATTTGTATTCGTTCCCTTGTCCAGAATCGTATGAGGACTTCATATAATATTAACTGTTTCAAAATAATCATTGTCATGCGTATGATACACAATATCTCCAATATAACGATTCCTTTGTTTCTTGCGATGCTACACGGTTGTGCCAAATGCATTCCCATCATTCCCGCGAAAAGCTATGAAATGATGGTATGGATCAAGGTGGACTATCAAAATATCATCATCCGGAACAAGTGCAGTAACGAAATATATCATAATAGGCTCTACTGAAGTCACAAACAATGATATAAACTATCGCCCACCGAACTGGAAGAGACTCATGGCCTTGAGAATGCAATACTCCTCGTAGTCAACATCCATCTCCCTCATCGGTTTTCCAACCGTCTCCACCAGTTTACGTGCGATTACGCCGTACGTGTTCTGCCATCTGCAATGTAATTGTTTAGCAAAGCAATTACCTGTCTGCTCATTCTCGGAAAGTTCCTCAACTCGTACTGCCGTATCTACTGGTACCGTACTCTTGGTAATTCACTTCAAGTCCATCTTGCCCCTCTCCTCCTCCTTGTAGGGGATGGAACTTCCGTTTCCCAATGGGACTCCGTTCCCTTCTTGCTTCAAAATCACCGATCGGTACACGAAGTGCAACCATCCAAATATCGTGTAATTCTGTCGGAAAAGGAGCATCTGCAAGTACCGAACTGTCAACAGTCATTTATAAAATATGATTCCAACATCCTCCCTGTACTATTGAACACCGATTGTGTCGTGTACCTGATAAGCCTGGGGAAGGGAACAAAACTCGGAAATGCCGCCGGCCCGCTCAGAAAGTAGCATGAAAGTGCTATAATATTAATTATTTAACTATATTTCGATACTGCACTTGTTCCCGATGCTGATATTTTTATGCATATTGAACTGCTTATTAATTATTTACTTTTTCAATTATTTATTATTTGAATGTGATTTTTATCAGCACATTAGGAGTTGGTGAGATCAGCGGAGTTCATTATGCGATTACAGTTGAAGTCCTGAAACAAATCCATTCGTGCTTTCAACACACCCGGGCTATCTTGGCCCTTGATTTGTCAGTTGTTCCAGCTATCCGGTTAACCCAACCAACCGCATCTGGTTTGAGCTACACATATTTTGCCGTGGTGATTTTGGTTTTTAGCTTATATCTTGTTATGGTATGCGCATTTGCCATTATCCCAATGTCTGGATGGTCAGCTACCGGAAAGAGCTGGGTGGGAGAGTGTTTCGATGATCTTCCCGTTTGCCTTGTCCTTTCATCTCGACGACCACCGAGACTGATGTTCGTTGGAAGTGCGTCACACAATGTTCCCATTGAGACAAAGGACAAAGAGATGCTCCCTTCTCTTTCATAAATGAGCATTGGAACAGTCCACATGTTGCGTTTCGCTCTTTGACCACCTACTATAATCTTCTGTTTGAGTAGATTTGGTCGTTACATTATTAGAACATTACAGCCAGTCCGCGAATTCCTACAGTCTAGCCGAATGAGAGCAAATATTGACCCGCCGATCTTCTATGGTATGAGCGCAGGAATCAACATGTAGTTATACTCGCAGTACATATCAGTTCAAGGCCCCACTCACCGAAGCCATGGCAATGTCCGGTATCGCGAACTGTTGTGCTACTCGTCTTCTCAACTCCACTCGTTCCCTTCTCATTCCGCTGTCCATCGAAATCTCCAGCGCCCTTAGTCTCTCTGCTATCGGATGCTCTTCCACCAGCGCTGAAACTGATAGATTACTAATCGTTTACATTATCACTTGCGTTGAAGTCTAGGAGCGTTGCCAGTTCTTATTCGGATTGCATTATATACTTAAAAGAAAACATAAAGCTATGGTCTGGTAGATCTTTTTTGCACTTCTCACCGATTTTATGATGAGCATGCTCAGAATCGTCCTGACGTCGTTTCATGGATCTTTTAGCACGCTCCTCCCTGAACACGGTATGAATATATTCATCTTCGGGAGGAAGATTGCACATGCTGACTTCACGAGCCGTTAACAGAAAAATCCATTTCTACGTGATAGATTTAAAAAAAAATCAAATTTCAATAAAATTTTGACCAAGTGCACAATGTTAACCTCATAGATGTTTTGAAAAAAATAGCAATTTATCGAAAGATCGGATCCATGGACTCGTATTGTCCTGTAGATTCAGAGATTCACTAATTATCAGCTCTTTACTTGTATTGCTAATGTTGGATGTGTCGCCCTCCCTCCCCTCAAACATATGGATACAGTTCAGTGTACGGACATTTAGCCGACCATTTAGCCGTTTTTTTTCGGGATGGAATTGAGAGAGAGTTTTGTTTTTGGGTTCTTGGAATGATAAGCTCATCTTAAATTTAATGTGGTCTGCATTTTATGAAAGATAAAAATGTAAACGAGTGCATCGAGTACCGTATACCTGACGTGTTTCGGGTTCATTCCGCCCTTGACGCATTTCTGGAATCGACAGGCTCGACATTGATTGCTGTTTTCTGCAACGACAAGGCTACGGGAGTATTTAAATCAATTATACAAATTTCTCGTTTCCATCGGTGATCTTGCAACGATCAGCAAGCGAGCAACGGTATTTTAGCCTATCGAAGACCGTGCGCCTACAAAAACAAAAAATAATAATAATATACACATCTTCCACATCAGCTATATTTACTTATCGATGAAAAAACACGCTGAAGTACTTCATACTTCCGAAAGTTGTAGCACTTTTTTCAGCAATATCACTTTTCAAAAAGTTTTTTTTTCAAAAATTGACGTCAAGGGCCTATTAAAAATAAAACATGTAAAATCATGTTCACCTGAAGAAGGCTTTGCATCCTTGGCAGCTCATGGCATTGTAGTGGCTGCTCACTCGGTCCGTCGAATCACAGCCCACACATCGAGGTTCGTCCTCTGTCATCATCGATGCTTCTTCATTATCCCCTTCGATGGATGCCATCTAATGTATCTCTGATTAATCTCATCGCCGATATGCTCCACGGAAACAAATATATCGCGGTGCATTGTATGCAAGGTCCGCCGTAGCGAAGTCCACGCTAACAACTGCATCAAATACGAAAACTCTCAGTGAGTGAGCAGCCACTACAATGCCATGAGCTGTCACGTATGCAAGGCTTACTTCAGGCGAATTATTATTTTTAATGTGTTCACTTTTGTAATTGGCAGTGAACGCATTTTCTTTTAAGAAATAAAATTTATCGTTCGCTGATGATATTCATATTTTTAGGAGTCCATTAAGCCCTTCTAATCTGACACTCTGTCGAAACCACATAATGCACATACCTTAGAAGCAATGATATACCTCGAGAGAAGTGCGCTAGAATTCACAGAACAAAGAGGAATTTCGGACGTAGGCGAACGTTGGTGACTCTTACACGAATATACGCAAGACGGCACAACAATGAATATGACTTTCCCCGCCCTGATCATCGAGACACCTCCTTGCACTATGTATGTTGAGATCTTCCGCTCTCCAATCGTCCTTCCTCAAAAGCTCAGAAAGGGAAGCGATTGGCCGCGAAAGGGGGAGGTGGAGAACAGGAAGTGATAGTGAATTGATTGTCTGATATATTGGTTCGATAATGCGATGACAGGTACAAATGTGTTGGAGTGAGCGAGAGGCGGAAGGCAAAAGCATATATGGTCTTCGGAACTGATAGCATCGAAACAAGCATAATTTGTGTACAAAGCTGCTTTCGTATGTTGATATAACAATACGATTTCACAATTACAATAACGATGTATCGCGTTGTTGCATAATTTCCCACAGTTTTTAACTTTTGAGATTTTGACATATCTTGCAACCGATTCCCATTTGATTTTTCATTAAACATTATATCAACGGTCGAGCATATTTAGACTTAATCAAACTATTAAACAAAAATTCTACGCTATAAAAAATGCCCAAATCCCGGCTCTGAGTGTTCCAATAATTCGAAATGTCATGAATACGCTCAGATTCATTCAATCAAGTCAAATAAAACACCAAAATAACCGTCTCGACGAATTTAACAACTCCCTTGCCAGAAACACCTATGGACAGATTTTTTTCGAGATGCGCAATTTTCAACCTTTTCATGACCCCTGCGTCATGAAGAGGTATTTTTTGAGACAAAATCGAGTTTTTGAAGATAACTTATATCTTTCGCAAAAATTGAAAAAATCTGTCTATAGGTGTTTCTGGCGTAGTTTTGCGCTCGGAATCCCATTTACAGTATAAAAGGGTCAATAAAACACAAAAAAACTTTGCACTCGAAAGTCGCTCAAAACCCCTACCTTTTCTTGTTGTGAGGACCCAAAAACATACCGGCGGTGCATACAGCACCCTGGATTTTGTTCTCCCGATCAAAAATCCTGCGTATATTCAAATTATACAACAACAAAAATAGGCTAAATGCGAAAACGTTTTTGTTGTGACTTTTGAAATTGTAAAATTGTTTTTCGAATTGTCCTGCACCTAAACGATATTACCTAAGCTCAAAGTCTAGAAGATGTTGTTAAAATCGTCGAGACGGTCATTTTGATATTTTGTTTGACTTGATTTGATGAATTTGAACGTATTTATGACATTTCGATATATTGGAACACTCTGAGCCGGCATTTAGGCAATTTTGATTTTCCGGCTTTGCAACTTTCAATGAAAACTCGTTGACACATGTTACATCTGCGGTTAAAGTTTTGAGCCGGATCAAAGCATTTTGAATACTTTGTCAAACGATTTCTGCCTTAAGACAGAAAACCTGTGTTAACATACTGCAGTGATAAATTCCAGCCGACTACGTGATATTCTTGCTGAACACGTGCAAGGTAAATTGATTTTGTGATCGAGAAGCAACCGAATACAAATCTCTGATTGTTCTTGTTAATTTGAACTTGGACAATCGCTTCTTCGTTAGATTCCTCGACCGACTATCGGGAATTCTAACTAAATGCACTCGAATATTCCATATCGACAAGTATTATCATTGCCTTTGTTCTGAGAAATATATGTGATACCTCTTCTGTCTGAAGTGGAATAGTTTGAAACGCACAGAGGGCACATTTCGATGCGACAATCCCATAAAAAAACGAACAAGATTTGATGGCATTAATGCTTTATCGAACAATATGAGAGCGGTGACGTTAGCATCAACATGATTCTGGAACAGGTAATAATACGGATATTCTCAAAAGTTAGTCTACGAAATCTGACCGATGAGAACTATCTTGGGTCAAACATGTAATATACTCAAAAATGTTGTACTTAATTCCACTGAATTCAATTCCCAAATAACTATTTAATTAGATAATATAAATATTCCAATTAAAATAATATTTAAAACCAGTTCGCAGTTCATCACGACATATTCAAACTGTCGCGCTCAAGTCCCACCAAGATAAGTATCGTAGTCCAGACGACGTCGGCGAGCTTTCGTTTTCATACTTTTCCACTTTCATAAACTCAAGCTGAACAATGAGAGTAAATCCAAACAGATCTATGTATCATGTCAAGCATACATTTTCAGATGGAGATGAGTCGGTGGTATTCATCGGGGGTTTCATTATACCAGTTTTCGCCAATGGCTTGTGTCAGCGCATAGCTCCATCGTACACGTGGCTTTCGGGAGGGGGGGGGGGCGTCCAAAGGGCACGACTCCACTGCTCTATGTCCATGTATCGCACTTTGAGCGCCGGCGTCCTTTGCGTATCTTAGTTTGGTGATCTCTCGTACGCGCTCATTCCTCCACCGATCCCTCAGGGTTACTCCGATCATCTTCCTCTCCAATTATCCATGGGCCACACTCAGTCGCTCCTGGTTACTCGATCACAGAGCTCACACTTCGCTTCGCTTCCGTAGAGTACTGTAGAGATGATGCAGCTCTCGAACACATGATACCTGTCGAGAAGGCTAAAGCATTGCCGGGAAGCCCTTATTGTTTGTTTGCTGTGAGAGAGAAGGCCTCTAAATTGCGCGTGGGAACGTAATTAAATAGGGTTGGGAATTTGTATGAGAATTGCTACGTGCCCTTTAGTGACTTAAATAAGTTACTTTCATGATTTACGAGCATTTCAGAACATTTCTTATGAAATTTTTTTTTCGAAAAATGATGAAAAAATAAAGTCTGCACAATTCGCCTAATTCATACTGAAATAGTTGTGTAAGTACATATATTTCATTTGTAGTCGATAATAACGATCTGGGATCATTTAATCTCGATTTATTAGAATCTGAATTTTTCAGATTCCAAAACAGTTGATTTTCTCTTTATCGAATTCCCATGGAGTGTGTCAATTTTAGCTCCACACTGTCAACACAAAAGTTGCTCCAAATTCAATGACAATCAATTTAGAGTGCAATTCGAGCTAACTAGTCCACTGGTTGGAACATTATTGACCTTCCTTATATGACCATCCTCCTCATAGGGCGAAGTTCAGGCCAGTATTTATGGAACATGCGTCATTTTTAAAATTCTACCAAAAACACTATGAACTCACCCACATGTGTAGTTAAAAAAAAGCAGTACAACCCAAAAGTTTATTTTTTTGAAATTAGTTATGAAATTTTATGTCACTTTTTGGATCGAAAAATTATGTTTTTCGATCATAACTTTTTTCTTTCATGTTTTCGTGATGTCTAGTATAGAAATTCGTTCTCTATGCGTGAAAACACGTCAGAAAAACTATTAGTCATGTACTTCTGAGAAAGTGACTTTTTCGACCCCAAAAACTGTGTGTGTAAAAACTGTGTAAGTCAGCCAAAGTCGACCTGAGACATTAGATAATGGTGGCGGCGATCAGCACTCAGGACCCTAACTTCAAGAAAAAAGTTAGGAGAGATTCTAATTTTTAGCCATCCGTGGATCTCTGCACAGATGTACAGTATCGGACATAAGTCATTAGTCAAAATTTCAAAACGATATAAATTTTGAACCAGATAAGCTATCGGTCTGAACTTTTTACAGGGTACACTAGACCTACTAATGCATTGTCACCGATAGTGACGTCATGCTACGATTTCGCAATATTGCATAGTGATGATGCAATCATATATATGTTCTTCACTTGTGATTTTAAGGTCATTGGGATTTTTTCTAAGTCTTCTCTCTTTTTGTGATGATAGAAGGCCTCAGCATCTACCGACTAAAAAATAGTACTCATGGGGCGTTGTCGTACAGAAGCAGAACACAGGTTCAAAATAGAATCCCGAAAAAAATAATTTCCATTCATTGACGTGCTAGAGACTCGTTCAAAGGCTCAAAATGACCCTTACAATAATTCCTGATTACCCACAAAGTTCGATATTGATATCTCTTAATTTGACCTCAGGGCACGAATTTTTCACTTTTTCAAATAATTGTTTTCTTCCTATTTTGGATTATCATAGTTCCAAGGCCGATTTTTGTTCAAATGTATTTTCTAGACAGGGTAGTTGCAAATCCATGGAATAAACGATTCCCAACTTTTTAGAGCATTTGGATAACTTTCCCGCCCGCGGCAACCGAAAATCAGAGGATAATCGACTATTTTGAACCTGTGTTCTGCTTCTGTACGACAACGCCCCATGAGTACTATTTTTTAATCGGTAGATGCTGAGGCCTTCTATCATCACAAAAAGAGAGAAGACTTAGAAAAAAATCCCAATGACCTTAAAATCACAAGTGAAGAACATATATATGATTGCATCATCACTATGCAATATTGCGAAATCGTAGCATGACGTCACTATCGGTGGCAATGCATCAATAGGTCTAATGTATCCTGCCAAAACATCAAACCGATTGCTTATCTGGTTCAAAAGTTATAACAGTTTGACATTTTGACTAATGACTTATGTCCGATACTGTATATGATTGGTGAATGCATCTGATCTAAATCTCATAATATGCAATTATTTCTCGAGACTGATCGTATCTACTAGTGCTCAGCTCGCGTACAGTCTATCTGTCGAAAGAATATGACAAAGATTGCATTGTCATCCCCGATACCTGCGGTAACAACGTGGTCCATGGTGGGGAATCGCTTCTTGACGCTGGCGGAGACATCTCGGAACACGAGTGCTTGAGTGAGTATGAGATACCGGATGAGATTGCGTCGCATGACGCGACTCGACTCGTCGCAGCCACCGATGCAGCTGACGATGAGAAGCGCAGGTCTGCAGAGATATGAAATAGAGCGGCCCAATCGGCAGCGACTCTCTAAAAAGTTCGCATGATCTCTCGACGGTCAAAGAATCGTGCTTATCGAGAGAAAACGTGCTAATCGAGAAGAGCTCCGTGTCGAGCCGCCTTCAAATGCTATTCGATTCGCTATTCCATTAAATTGAATTGCAAGTGGCACTTGATATAATTTGTTTCGGGAAACTTTAGCAACCCCGTAAAAGTACATCGTGCACATAGACGTACGAGTCAATCCATCCGATGTTCCCGAATATGTTCCACCATCGAGTGTACACGGTAGAAACGTAAAAGCCGAGCATGAACGTTATCGGAATGTATTCAGCGTACGAGTTGAAGTAGGCGCAGATGTCTTCGAAGATTATGATCGATACCTATTAAGCAATGTGTGAGTTTATTTATTTATTTTTCGTACACCACTGAAGGTGCTTCAACAAGAACAGAATTTACGAGATAGTAGCAAAGACGTAAAAAAACACAAATTCGGGAAGGATGCGTGAGGAGGGGGTGTGCTGAGGAGTTATCCTCCGTTTACACGAGTAAATAGAGCGATCATATCTTTCGAACGGTAATATCACGCTATCATTATTGACATTTCTCCTCTCAATGGGATAGGATGGGGGTGGTGAATGGGGGAACACCTGTTTGTCCCGCCTCTTGATCAGCGAAACAGAAAATGCTCACTCAGTGTCCTTTCTGAGAGAAATAGATACCTTATACTTCCGGTTCCAGTATTGTAGGCGCTATGATTGCGTGTGAGAAAAAAAAACTCAATTAAATGCCCGAAAAGTGCGAAAGACGCATCCACAGTATCCCATCCCGAGGAGCGGAGTCAACTACGATACGACGAATTAGCTACCACAACGGAAGACAATTAATGATTAATATATTTCAAATAGTTTTGTTCATGCGTTTCGGGATGAAATTTCTTTGTAGACAATATTTAGAGACCACATGCTCCCTTTCGAGGAGTTGGACAATCGCTCAAAAACTGAAGGCAAAAGGGTGGCTACTCTCGACTTCTCGGTCAAATCATTAGCGTTTTGATAGCTCAAGGGATCAGTTAAAGAGACGCATTCGAAAGACAACTGTCGATTGTTTGTTCTTTATAAACAGAATGGATAACACTTTCAACGTGAAAGTACACTAGATAGTACCATAATTCAGTATAAATTGTACTGTAGTGCACACAATGTGATCAGTCAAAGTATCACGTTAGTGCTTTCACCATACGCCGAATCGCGTATAAATGAGTTGAGAGGAAGGTTCTGGACAAGTAGTCGCTTCTCACTTCGATATTTTCACCGTAATCATCGTTGTTATATTCGTCATTTCAGTTGCAAATCATACCCAGGCAGCGTGTTGTACATATCTCCTCGCTTCAAAGCGATAAGGAAATCGAACACCATAGTGGGTTTCAGCTTAGGCTTCGAGTAGTTCGCGTCCTTTCACCCCTCGTGAGAGCGCCTGTCGGTTTTTCGAGTTCACAAACTCTCGCGTCGGATAGTTCGAGTCAGGAGGTTAGACGTTCGAGCAATCCGACCCTCGTCCCTAGTGCAGAGGTTATCAAAACCATGGCCGAGTGGTCTAACTTCGCTTCGAACCCCACCATGTCCAATCACTTTTGCTAGGTAATGATGGCTAACATGAAGCACCCTAGGAATTTGCTTAGCCCGCAGTGTTCAGAAAAAAGTGTGTACACATGATGGTACATGGATTTGAGAGCACCTGCGCGAGGGGGTGATTGTCGAATAGTTGAAACATAGCGATACATCGAAGAACCATCAATACACACACCCTAAGAAGAATACCAATATCACGCTGCCTCCACTAGCGCTCCCGCTCCGAGAGAGAGGAGAATATTGCACTATATGGTTCATTTTTTTTTCAGAGAAATCGGATTCATTCGACTGCATAGTTGTCTTGTTCATTGTTCAATGTATGCATACAATGCAAATGTCATAAACGCACAATTGTCGCCTAACAAGGCTCGAGAACAGGCAAAACAAAGTTTGCTCGAAAGATGTGTGAAGTTCATAGTGATATCGTATTCTCGGTAACTCTCAGCTGCGTCTCTATACTACCGGCATTTCTTTCACAGGACGATCGCTTCGTTGGCGAGAGGGTGATGTCTGAAGGGACATTTGGCACGGCGGAATCTAACTGCTGAGTCAAATAAAAACTAATGCGGTCTTGTTCAATCCGCGCGCGAGCAGAAGTGAAGATCGGATCGTTTGGACGAGCAGAGAAATCAACCTGAGGTACCGATGGTCATGCGTGAGAATAATAGGGAATCATCAAAGTTTGAAAACATGATGCGTAATTATCCTTTCAAGGATGAGAGGAAAATCATTTTCCAATTACGTTTACATTTATTTGGTTAGAAAACCTTATCAATCTCAGTGTTGAACATGGTGGCTCACATGCATGCCTTCGGCGTCGACGCTAGCCAAGGTGACGCCTCTGCGTTGTAGCGAACTCTTCGCCTTTCTGATGCACGAATTGAGAGATGAAACCATCAGCATCGGCACCATCTGAAATTGCCATCACATTCAGTTGAAATAAGTGCCTGAGACCATAGAGGCGCAATACTGTGGCGGGTAAGGGAGATACTATCAATATAATTTGATTTATGTTATTTTAAAAAGAGCTCTCCTCATATCCCCCCACCACACACGCTCATTCGCTCGTCGTGCTCGATCCTGGGTTTTTCTTTGCAGAATTCGCGCACAGTCGTATACGGCGACACGGTATGCGGTCTCATCTCCTGCTTCGACATAATCGATATGAACCAATCGCCGAACGCTCCAAACCATACCTGGACGAATGCGCGACTGAACCTGCTCTCGCTATGGTCGATCATGGGATTTCCAGTGGACACCGACGAGACTGAGATGGGCAGCAGTTGCAGTAGCCGGATTCGTGTCACTAATTGCATCTCTTTCAGTGGTGAAGGATGTGCAGGAGAAGGAGGAAGACGCTTTGCGGTAAAGTTCGGGATGTACATAGGCAGGAGCGAATGAGATTGCAGCTGAAGTATTGTTGTGATGTGAATATTTTTCGGTGTACGAAATAAGATCAAAAACTTAGGTATCCAATTCTTCTGAAAAGATAATATTACTTTATTGATCTGGTCTCCTATGCTTATGACCGGCAAGGATGGTCATGCGTGTGGTGAATTTCTTCTTTGGCAGGACTCTTTTCACAGTCAACTTGATTCCGTTCTATAAACAAAGATTTTGGGGCAACCAGTGTGCGCGTATTGTAAATTTTCTCGAAAGATCACCATACTACTCACCATATCTCATTACTCACCTCTGCTCGTGGAGTGGGTATGTGGTTTAACATGTTCTTCCTCTCGCTTGCACTCTCGGATGTGCACATCGGCGTATGATCTATGGCAGTAAGGTCTTGTGGCTGCTGCACCGTCGTTGAAGAGCATGAACTCGCGCTCAACGGTGTGAGCGAATGCACGTTGGTCGCTGTTATTGCTGACACAGTCGTAGCATGCACCGATTTCTGCTGCTGCAAGTTGATGCAGCCGTGTCAGCATATGTCGGTGCAGCGTAGGCAGGTGGAATCAGAGGTAACAGTTGGTGAAGCCGCTGCCTCTCTCTTGCCTCCAGCTCTGAGGCGAGAACGAGGCGCGAATGGTGAACTCCGAAGTTGAAAAAGAACCTGCAAAGTGCAGCAATACATGTCGACAGTCACATTCGATCTATTAGCCACTAGTATCTCTTGTATCCATCAATAAACCCAATATGTACTGACCCAAATGGATGACCCAGATGATCGTTAACACATTACATAAAACAAATGACTTTCCACTTCTCATGTCCAATCTAATAACACCGGAATCACGAGCCGGGAGAGCTGTCCCGGAACAATTTTTTTCAAACCATTTGGAAACCTTCCATACTATGATGGGTGAATACCCTGGGGACAAGTTTTTGATCGATCCCGGTCATGAGTCCTGGAGCCGCCTTTTGGAATTTTCCGGTCGCGGATCCGGCTCTGGCGTATCTCAGCTCCTAGAGCAGCTACAAGGCTGGCTTAAAGCTCAAAATAAGCGGAAAAATAAGTTAAACAACTTTGCTGACAAGAGCGAGTATATTAGGCAAATATCGCCTATTATACTCGAAAAGTTATGATTTGAAAACTGTCATGAATTCAACATGAAAAATAATTTCGCTATGATCGGCTACAAATTTTTATTGCAGAAATAGAAAGAGCAAAGTCATATGAGGGCGTTTGCGTAAGAATCGAGCAAAATCTAAGGGGTTTGGCACGGCAAAAAATAACATATGCTTAAAAGTTGTCCCCAGGAGTAACATTTGATTCTAAATCGACTGGCGTTTTCCGTTTTTCGATCAGATGCGTCTGAATCCCGGAAAGACGCGACGTCAATTTGGCCAAATTCTTGTTCTCCGATAAAAACTACCCCGAAAAGTGTCAGATTGGCCACAAATCTCGCGTACCCGACCAGAATTTAATTCTCTACAAACTGAAAAAAAATTAGAGGCCCTATCTTTTTTTCGTTTTCGAGTTATGATCGTTTTTGACAGAAGAAGTTGTACCTTTAGCTTTGCTCAGAGTTTGTAGAGAATTTTATGCTGATCATTTTATCAGGTTGGTCCATAAGTAACGCTCGTTTTTCGATTTTGAGACGACCTCTCCCGTCTCTCGTATTTGTTCAATCTTGTTGAGGGTTCTCATAAACAATAAGGGCTTAGATACTCTCTTTAACTCGAAAACGAAAAAAAGATATAGCCTCGAATTTTTTTTCAGTGTAGAGAATTAAATTCTGGTCGGGTACGCGAGATTCGTGGCCAATCTGACACTTTTCGGGGTAGTTTTTTTTTTTTAGAACAAGAATTTGGTCAAATTGACGTCGCGTCGTACCGGGATTCAGAATCATTTGATCGAAAAACGGAAAACGCCAGTCGATTTAGAATCAAAAGTTACCCCTGGGGACAACTTTTAAGCATATGTTATATTTGCTGTGCCAGCCCTTGCTCAATGCATAGGTAAACGCTCTCATATAAATTTACGAAAAAAATATCAGTCCGATCGGGTTCGCTCTTTTTGAAATTTGTGTGATCAAATTCTAAAAATTTTAGAATTTAATGATTTTTCAATCATAACTATTTTCATATACTGTTTCATGACATCTAACATCGAAATTCGGAATCTACGCATGAAAGTACGCCGGAAACTCCTATAGTCACATTGATCCCAGGAAAAAAATTTCAACTTTTTTATGACCGGGGTCATGATGTCATGATTTTTGTCATGATGTCATGATGGGGTCATGATTTTTTTGGGCAAAAAAGTTTAAATTTCAGAATCATGTGTCTATAGGATTTTCTGGTGTATTTTTTCCCGTAAAAGCCGATTTTCGATGCTAGAGCTCATCAAAGTTAGAAAAAAAAGTTACGCTCATAAAACTGCAACAATTAACTTTTAAATTCTGCCATTTTTAGAATTCGATCACACAAATCTCAAAAAGATCGGACTGATATTTTTTTCGTAAATATATATGACTTTGCTCTTTCTATTTCTGCAATACAAATTTGGGTGCTGTTGTAGAAGACGGGGCCAAGAAAATAGAGAGGTCCCGATTCTGACAGAAGGGTCCCGATTCTGACAAAAGGGTCCCGATTCTGACAGAAGGGTCCCGATTCTGACAGAAAGGTCCCGATTCTAACAGAAGGGTCCCGATTCTGACAGAAGGGTCCCGATTCTGACAGAAAGGTCCCGATTCTAACAGAAGGGTCCCGATTCTGACAGAAAGGTAAAAAATAGAGAGGTCCTTCCAAAACAGAGAGGTCCCACACGACAGAGAGTAAAAGATAGTCAAAATAATTCAACTTTTCCATGACCCCGGGTTCATTGTGATTTTTGGGTTAAAAAAAGTCAAAATTTCAGAATCATTTCTCTATAAATGTTTCTGATGTATTGTCACATGTAGAGATCGATTTTCTTCACTACAGGGTGCGGCAAAAGTATTGACCCAATTTTAATAATAATTATCTCAAGCATAGTTAGGAGCTAATAACTCCCGCCTATTCATTCATCATCATTGTAGCTTCCAACTATCGGCATCTGGTTAGCAGGAAGCCACTGTGTTTGTTGAGACATATTAAATTTCGACTTCGGGTTATATGCCTCCACGCAGCTCTTAATTTTATAGTTTTAAATGATTTGGATGAAAATCGAAGCGCAACCAAAAAAAAAATCTGTGAGTTGTTACGTAGAACGGAGGTCCGTCGATGGTGTCGAATCGGGTGGGGTCGCAGCAAGGGTATGTGGGGAGAGGGGGAGGGAAGTGTGGGGATCAAAGATCAGAGATCAAGAGGTAAGCCAATTATATATAACAGATGAGGGGGAAAACGAAGGTGGTTGAGAAGATATAAAGGTACGGAATGCGTCATGAGAGAGAGCTACCGATTCGGGTAACAAGGAGTTCCAGGTAGAAATAGATCGAGAAGCAAGAGTGGAATGGGAATTATGAGGGAAGAAAGGCAATGCTATTCGAAGAGGGTGTGAATTGCGGATAGAACGAACTAATGGGGCGTGAACAAGGAGGGAAGATACATCAAGTAGATAACGCTTATGAAGAACAGAGTGGAGAAAAACAATATCTGAAACAAATCTACGCTGTTCTAGGGTGGTGAGTTTAAGAGCGCGCAATCTTTCAAGATACGAAACGTGAGGAAGGGTACAACGAGAGTACAATCATCGCGTGAAATCACGCTGAACCTTCTCAATATCCTTAGTTAATTCGATAGAATGGGTAGGATTCCAAATCACAGAAGAGTATTCGAGGTTGGGTAGAATGAAAGTGGTGAAAGCTTTACAGTACAATGATGGGGATGTGCTATGGAAGGACTTAAACATCAAATTCATAATAGAACGAGACTTTGAAACTACTTTAGAAATGTGATAGGAGAAAGAGAGAGAGGGAGAGAAATGAACTCCTAGATCCTTTACAATAACTTTCTCTAGATTCATATTCTCCTCTTCTACTCAAGTGCGATACGATTCGAACATACTGCGATAAAGCCCTTTGGTGTTCCATAACTATGCTGTGTTGAGGCTCTAAGCAGTCTTAATACACGCGAGGAAGTAGGATAAAAGGAAACCTCAGAAACTTTTGCATCAACCTATTGGGTTGAGGAATAAGTAACGCTCGTTTTTTCTCTCTGACTTTAGAACCCTCGTGCTCGCTCTTTTGTTGTTGCCGTCTGCCACCCTATTTACACTGGAGAGAGGGCCCCTCGGGCATTCCACACATGTTTTCGATTCAGTTCTCCCTAGTCTCCCAGGCGAGAATGCCGCACAATTTCGTCCCCGACCGAATTCACATTCGGAACGTGATGCTCTTTCTCTTTCTATCTGGCTTGAAACCGCCCGCCATTCATGAACAACTGGAGCAGGTTTACCCCTCACATACCCCGCATGTAACCACCGTGAGAAAGTGGGTAGTCAAATTCGAGAAACACGACTTTTCCCTCGAAGATGAAGACCGACCCGGTCGCCCCATGGAGTTGGACCTCGATCGATTGCGTTCTGAGGTGGAGGCTGACCGTATCTCACTTCGCGCGATCTTGCTGACTTCCTTGGGGTCGACCAAAAAACTGCCGTGAATGGACTTCACGCGATTCGAAAGAAGTGGAAACTCGGGAGATGGATCCCCCATGACCTGACCGACTATGACAAGGATAGCCGAGTGGCTTCGACTCTTCTCACTCTGCATCGCCGGTTTGATTGGCTGGACAATGTCATCACAGGTGATGAAAAGTGGGTGCTCTACGACAACCATGAGCGCATGAGACAGTGGGTCGGAGAGGACCAAAAGCCAGCAGATGTCCCCAAACCCGATTTGCACCCCAAAACGTGATGTTGTCAGACGGCAGAGGTCTACACTCTTCAGCTACGGAAGCTGAGACTCGCTGTCGAACAAACACGCGGGAAGGACGCTCGAATCTACTTTCAGCACGACAACGCCCGCCTGCATGTCGCAAGAAAGACCAAAGCTAAGCTGGCGGGCTATGGCTGGACTGTCCTCCCCCACCCTCCCTACTCACCCGACCTTGCCCCCTCCGATTACCACCTCTTCTCAGACCTCTAGCGTTTACTCAAGGGACAGAGCTTCAAAGACCGAGCCACTATCCAGACCGTACTATTTCAAGAACCAGCCCCAGTCCTTCTATCACGAGGGCATCCACAAGCTGCCTGGTAGATGGCAGAAGGTCATCGATGCGTATGGAGAATATTTTTAGGTTCCATCGTGCTTTGGAAAGTTTTTATGATAAAGTCAAAAAAAATTCAAAAACGAGCGTTACTTATTCCTCAACCCGATAATATCATGATTCTGAATAATATGTTCACGATATCGAAACAAATCATTTGAGCATACCAATAAAATAACGTTATCAAATGAATGCTTTCAATGCTTTGAAATCACAGATTACCGATTTTTAAGAGATCGAACGCTCAACACGATCGAAATTCAAAAATATTTTGAAGTCGCCGCGTGCTATGAAATAAAATGGTTCATATGGTTAAACTCACGGAAAATTTTAGGTAACTAGAAAAAGTGAAAGACTTCATTCTCTTTCCCACTTGTGATGGGGTACCAAAGAATTCGTTCAATTTAAATATGAAATTAGACAATTTTTGTCAGACCAAAAATTTAATAAATCATAATTCTCGAACGCCTAGGATTACAACTCTAAATTTCATAGACACATGAGATAGATGCCTCGGCTCCATATTCTAGAAATTACAGAACTTTTTGTTGTCCGGGTGTGAAGAAAAACTATTTTCAGATATTGTATATCATACAGTATTGCCGGAAAGTCATGGGGCACTTTTTCGATAATTCATAACTGTTGACTATAAGAGACGATTTATTTCTCTTTTTTTTATTTATCGTACACCACTGAAGGTGCTTCAACAAGTACAGGATGTAGGAGGTTTTAAAGTTAGTAAGAATACAACAAAAGGAAGGATGCGTGTTGAAAGGGACGGGGTACGAGGGAGGGGAGGGGAGGGGAATGGAGGGGAGGGGGTGAGATCGATCTTCTCATGGAGTCACACAATTCGAGTATCGAGGAGAGGGAGTCTCGTAAACGGATGGAGGAGTCCGCTTATCCAGTGTATTTCTGACTGGATATAAGTGTATGACTTGACGAGATAGATCGAAAGATGGAAGGGAAAAGGAGACGGGAATGGATGGGGATGGATTGGAGGGCAGCTCAAAGATTCGAAACTTCTATTCCTAAAACACGAGGTAAGTCAGGGTGTTTGAATAAGTGAACCTTAATAACGGGGATTTACAATTTGGGGTTACAAATCAAATGCAATTTATTTAATAATCGAGCGGTTCTGTGAGAAAAAGATACTTTGAGATTCTCTCTCTTGAACGGGGGTAGATGAAGGACAAACGAACCATTACGTCTACTAATTGCACGATATGTGTAAAAATGTGTAGGTTCCAAGTCAACAAAATGGGCAAAAATTTTGAGAGCTAAGACAATATCATTCACAATACCACGAGTATACAAGGTGTTAAGTGAATAGAGAGATATTCGATCAGAGTAGCATGGAATGATAGGTTCTACTCTGGAGCAACGAAAATGTAAGAGTCTAGTGTTGTACTTTCTCTAATTTCCGAACAAGACCTTTGGATGATGGGGACCAGACAGGGGATGCATATTCTAATACAGGAATAATGAATGACTTGAAGGCTGAGATGTATTCCGCAGGAATGTGGACTCCTTCACTTTTATTGATGCGTAGCATTAAACTAATTTCACTAAAATCAAATAAAACATTCTCACTAGATGCTTGTTACCATTTTTTAAAACTAAAATGTTGCACTTTCCCAGCAATAATCTGTTCTTTTATTTGATACATCTTCCCATATTTCACGTCTACCCTTCGATTCTTGGTGTCACAGCTCACGTAACACCATGAATGGAATGGACTGTATGTGACACAAGGTACGCGAAATCAGTGTATTTTTTCCAACTTGGCGACTGTTCTCCTTTTTCGATACCTTGTTCACTTTTCAAAAGTGTTGTACTTTCCAGAATTTTCTAACTTGTTCTCATTGTTTTCACATTCCCAGTAGCAAATAAAAAAGAGTGATTCTGGAGCCCGAGCGACAACCCGAGAATCTCTTTATAGGATAGCCGTCAAGCAAGTAACGTTATGAGGCCGTTTGCCCTATTTTCGAGCAAATCCGTCCAGCTTTGGCACAGCAAAAATTTTTTAGATTTTCTGAAACTATGGATTTTGGACGATGGTCATAACCAGTTTGCCCCTAGACCCCTCGTTGTCTTCAGACGGCGTCACGTCGAAATCGCATTTTCACAGGTTTCTCGATTGACGAAAGGGCTAATTTCAGGTGAGAATTATTTCTGGGTTATAATTCGATGGCGAATACGCCTGTTTAGTTCAATTGTCATGCATTTCAAAAAATAAATCTTTAATTATCAACTTTTCGCAGACTCAAAATAGCGCATGCCAAAATACAGCACGCGATCGCGGGTCTCGAAAGGAGCAGCAATCTATAATTACAGCCAAATAAAGCATCAGACCATCGAGTAATTCGACATTCAGTGTTTAATCAGCGCGTGTGAGTCGCTCATTTCCCTTGATCTACCGGTGAGATTGTGTGGGGGAATGAGAAAGCGGTGAGAGCACAGAGTGCAGAGTGTTTATAGAGAAGAGAGATAGAAGGGAGGTCAAAGACGCAGAGTGTGCTCTCTCTTATTTTTCCACACTATCTCTCCGGTAGATCAAGGGAAATGAACGACTGTCTGGTAGCCCTTTCGTGAATCGAGAAACACGTGAACATGCGATTTCGACGTGACGCTGTCTGAAGTCAACGAGGGGTCTTGGGGAAAAATGGTTATGACCATCGTCATCAGCAACCTCGATAACGCCAAAATCCATGGTTACAGAAAATCGACCTTTTTTGCTGTGCCTGACTATGCTCGAAAATAAGGCATACGGCGTCATATTCCAGTCTCGAAAACGCATTATTTTATCGATGAAACTGATGCCACTTGCGCCGTGTACTGTCCTCGCTCGCTCACTCTTATGCGGCTCCGACTGCTCTATCCTCGTAGTGTAATGGTTGGCTTCTCCAGCCTACCCCGCCGAAGGTCGCCGGTTCGATCCCGCTCTGTGCACCATCCTATTGCAATTTGTTTGCATTTTTTTCATGCGACAGCCCTGGACCGCAGGATTGACTTTTCTGTACCGTTCGAAGAATTGAACCTTAGAATCGGCATATTAGCTTATGGACAGGAATTCGAGAACTTATTTCAATTCCCGGGAGATGATGGAAAATACGCCACGTGGCCAAAAGGGCCCTATCGAGGTACCCGTTACTTTGCTCCCAGATGAGTTATCAAGATGCCCTTTTAACTGAAGCATCCCCAGACCAAGATCACGGGTTCGAGCTCCACGGTCGACAATGTTTTGCAAGATGTGCCGGCCCCAACAACTAGTCTCCGCCATGCGCTCCCAGCGGTAGGCCGTCCTGGCCTAAAGGTATCGTGTCCGACTGAAGCTCGCAAGATCACGGGCTCGAACCCAAGTGTCAAAGTGCGCATACTAGCAATGACTGATCGAGACCGAAGCACCTCAATTCAACTCTATGTTTCACTGTGATAAGCAGAATGATTCTCGGGTCAGCAAGCAATCACGACTAGATTTGCCGATCCAATATAAAATATCTAAGAAAAAAGTTTAGCCGCTTCTGTAAGAGACTCCCATGTAACTATTTTTTTCGAGACGATATTTTTTTCGACTTTTTCATTTTTTCACATTGTGGTCCCCCCTTTTGGTCCGTTTTTGGGTCGAAAAATCAATTTCTCAGAATAATGCCTCTGTAGGAGTTCCTGGCGTATTTTCGCACGTAGAATCCGAAAAGCATACTGTGTCACCAAAGTGCGAAAGAAAAAAGCTGCGATTGAAAAACTAAAAAGTTTTCATTTTTTGATCAGAACATTTTTCTTTCGCTCTTTGGTGAGGTCTAGTATGTATTTTCGGATTCTATGTGCAAAAATGCGCCAGAAAATCCTATAGAGACATCATTCTGAGAAAGTGATTTGTCGACCCAAAACGGACCAATAGGGACTAAAAGCTTCAAACCCGTTAAACCTGTGCTTTGATGCGTTTTAAAGTTGAAACTGACGCTTTTTACTTCTTAATATTGGATATTTTCGAATCCGAAAAAATGGAATTTTCGCATTTCAGCAGCCACAGCTCACGAACGGAAGATTTTGGTGAGAAACGTTCAACACGAGAAATGACCTACTCGACGAGCTCTTCAAAACGCGCCCCATATTGAGGGGGTTCAGAAAGTCTCTCTTTTCGACAGTCTCTTTCAAGTCCATAGATCTGAAGGCTAAAATAGGCTAAAGGGGCTAAAATTAGGCTAAAATTATTTTTGTCTCATTTAGCTGATTCGACGCAGAATTCAATTTTCTACAATATGCACGTAGTGCCGTGTTGCGGTTTTCTCTATTGGATTTTTAAAAAATCGAAAACCATTTTCCAAAGTTGATAAAAACCAGTTTGTGATCGAAATTGGCCGAATGCTCGAAAATAACAGAGCCGGACTCTTAACAATACTATGAATTTTGGGCATCGTTTTAAGTAGAAAAAATGGTCCAGCATCAAACTTAAAACTATCAGGGTGGTTCATACTTTTTGCTGTTTTTCGGATGTGAAGTTTGAGCTCGTATATTTTGTCTGCCTCAAATCGATCAGGTCTGCCTCTGTAGTATTATTTAGAGGTATATCCGTGCTTCATGAAAATAGTTTGGAATTTTGCAAAGCTTGCTGGGTGTTCGAGAATTTAAGGTTTAGCCAAAAGCAAATCCTCGAAAAATTTTTGATTTTATTTTGCAATTTTTGTACTCAGCCAAGAAACAGTTTTACGGAATGAAACACAGTTAATTGCGAAGCTATCCTGGTGCTCTATATTATATCTAAACGGGAGAGGTGCTCGAGTTCGCATTGCCCTGGTACTGGCTGATAGTCAATTTCATTGAAATTTTGCATATTGTCCGTTTTCCCGATGGGAGAGATCTGAGTTATCGTGCGCTGAAGAGAACATTGAAGGCTTCAACTATGATGGAACACCGAGAGGTGATCGGTCAAAAGCGAAAGAGCTAGGCATCTTTAATTTTTAAAACGCAGCATGAATTATGCACCAACCTAATATCAGATTCAGATCGTACACATGTGCCGTTCTCTCAAGAACTCCTCGGTCGATATCGTGCATTCGCACTCTCGGTATGTTGGATAACACCGTCACATATGTATGTCCCATATGAGGATCGTTAGCATAATGCAAGAAAAAACTCTCCAGTTCTCATGTACAATCTCACCGATAAGAGAGAGGGAGAGGAATGCACGATATAATGTGATTTATCGCGGACCTTTCCGAGAACCCGATGTACAATCTACTTTTTGAACACAGATCAGTGAAAAATGGACTAACAACAATCCCCTCTCGTTTTCTCAGTTAACAGCATCAACAGCATATAACAAAGTGTGGAGCGCGTCAAACTTTCTGAAGAAAATATGATTACACACATGATATGCCGACACGTTTGGAGGGTTCAAACACATGTGAGGTTCTCTCAAGAACTTCTTCCGCGCTATGATTTCGAATACACGCCCGATCCTGTTATCGTGCAATCGATAATGTGTCTACAGCACTTTTGACATGATGAGAACACAAAAACACAGGTATACCGAAGCGTGGCCATGTCGCTGATTGGCAGATCGAGTCCACTCGGCAGCTCAGACGGCATCACATTCAGATTTACGTTCTGCAAACTGGTTTCAATTCTCTGATCATTAAATAGCAGGCATACGTGTAATAGAAAGGTGGGGGGGTGAGAAAATAGAGAAGTGATAGACACTATGTGGGTCTCGCTAAACAATATCCTTTTTCGCCCAAACACATTAGTCGTTTTAGTAAACACGAACAATATCGATATGAATACACAAACATTTGAACTACTAGATCGGCCGATTCCACGCCACAAGAGAGGTTCTTCCCGTGATCTCTCGCTTCCGAATGCTCAATCTTCCCTGCATGATTCTGAAGGCGGAGTGGCTTTTCGAGCTGTTCAAGGTTGATTCACAGCTCATTAGTGAATATCCAGTAATTCTTTGAAACTAGAAGCCGTCGAAGAGCCTTTAAAGATTAAAAACAAATGGCCAGAAAATGTATTGTTTATTTTCGGATGTATCTGAACGCTGAAGTTGGAACCGCGGAATCAGCGAGATGGAGAATCGCCGTCGATTCTGAAATCGCACGCAACGACCTGGCACACCATCTCAATCTGAGGGAATATTCGGTCAGTGAAACGTTTTGGTACAACTTCTGTTCATTGATCCTTTCATCTCTTGTTCGACATTGATCAGATGTTACTTAGTAACGATTCAGTTTATTCCAGATTACCACACATCACGCTCACTTGGTACGCAAAGATCATCACTGCATCGAGCACAAAGCATCTGGATAGATCGTCAAACTGCGCGCGTATCGCGAGTTCGAGCAAACTCAGAATGGACTATTGTTCCTCCCTTACGATATCGATTTTTACGATCGCCGAAACGCCAACGACATCAATGTCGCACCACCAGTGGGCTTCCTAAAGCGTCAAGAGGCGATGGACCGGATGAGCAGAGAATTGCGCCGTTAGATACATTTACAACATGGTTTATTTTTCATTCAGATATAATTATGAGTGCGCAATAAATAAACGAGGTTTATCACCTTTTTTATCTTCGTGAAAACAAAATGTGTGAAAGTGAGAAATGTCCGATCTATTAAATCTCTATGTGTCAATTGCAATATGAGCTTTTGAAAATACTTATGAAAGTATTGAATATTTTCTTTTAATGTCTTAAAAGGTGTGGAGAAGTGACATCGCTTGCACTCGAAACCACTGCAACCTGACCTTCGCTAGACAGAACTGACTTGAGATATCTAAACGGGAATAAATGATATTTTATTAAAATTTAAAATAAAATATGAAACGCACTTTCGATAAGCCGGAATGTAATACATGTTGATCAATGGGGAACCAAGTGCAAAAAGACTGACCATCTAAAAAAGAAGAAAACAAATTATTTTCTTCATATATTTGGTCAACACATTGCAATAAGAGTAACGACAAAATCAGTTTCCGCCACCCATGCCCACGTCTGTGGGTCTAGAGAGACAATAAAGGTATTGTGAATGAAGAAAAAATAATGAAACATTTTGTTGAAATTCGTACTCACAACGAACACAGCCCTCTGAAGGGTTCGAGACTGAACGATGCCCAAGACATCCGGCAACCACAAACCCACTCCTATAAGATACGCCAGTGGCAGCATCATTTGCGCAGTGAGCGAGCGATAGAGCATCTGGTGACTCAGTCGGTCGGCTTGTTGCTGCGATGCGTAGCATTTTGCAATCGTGTTCGACGAATTTTGCAATCGTGTTCGAAAGTTGAACGAGCACACCAAATCGGCGTTTGATGCGCACGTTACAGGAATGGAACCATCTGAATTCCGAGCTCACCAGTTTTCCAATACCGGCGAATAATCTGCTGCGAATGACGAAAATAGCGCAGAAAACTAGGCCGATGATGAGTACTACCGTGATAACTGCAGTCCGCTGCAGGATATTCTCTCCAATTTCACCAGAAAGATCGACTTCGCTGATGGTGAGATTCGAAAATCTCTCATAAACTGGATAAGTGCCTGATGCGAACATCCCACAGTAAATATTCGATTTTGCTATTCATTTTACTTTTCTGATCGACTGCTCACCATCACTAATGCTGTCAGCAAGCACATTATTGCCGATGCTGCCCAGAGTGGTTTCGAATTCTTTTTCAAATGCGCATGAGCCGGGTTGAGCATCCAGAGTCGATACGCGACTGATACGAGCAGTAGTTGTGATGAATGGTAAGAGCACGCGATTGTTCCAGCTAAAATCCACTGTGGCTTCAAACGAAACTAAATTGTCGGTTACCGTAGAACATGTGGCACACCTGGGCGTTGAAAATCGTACAAGGCCCTACGTAAATCAGTAACGCACAACCTCCTTTGAATTCTGAAAATTGTATTATTGTTGAAAGAAAACACAGTCCAACACTAATCACCTGCAAATACACATAAAACTGCACAACGAGTTGAATAAGTCGATACATGCGATATTGAAGACAAGTACGGCATAGTTGGTAAGGTCTTTCGGTGTTCTAAAATGATAAATGTAATTGAGTATTAAACGTAAACTTACTTTTGTATTATGATAAATATGAAAAAGGAGTTGACAAGCACTGCAATCAAGTCTAGGGCGGAAAGAAGCCCAATATGGACAAAATCACCCAGATCCAGCATTTTTTCTAAAAAAAAAAAACAATAAGCCTGGTGTTAAGCTCTACCTAACACCCCACACCTGAAACTATTTAACAAGACTGTTCTAATCGTTTTATTTTTTCGATTAGAACAACCTCGATAAATAAAAATATTTGTGTGCCCACAACCTAATGATTGCTGTCGATGCAGTGAAAAGGCATTCAGCTAATCAACAAATGTCATCGACGTCATCATAACATTACAGATGTCAATTGATTACCACTACGGTTGCGATCATCGATGGTGAAAATGTAATGAACACAACATTATGAGATCATCACGTGGTTATTATGTTGTGAAACAATCATAAATTAATTAATTATTCAACCAAAATACCACTTTTGGTACACAAATTGGCGAGTTATGAAATTTTAAAATAGTCGGTTCTTGATTTTTTAGGTGGCCATTGCTGTCACTACCAAATTGTTTAATAATGTTTTTGTTATCGTATATTTATCATACAACATTTCCAGAATTGGAGCTATCGTACTTGGTAAACAAACCCGAACAAATAACCAATTTGTACAATTTATATATATTTACTTACAGTCGGTGAATACGCAATTATAAATTCAACAAGTCGATGGAACATCGTACGATAGGCTCAAAAGCTGGCTCCAAGGGTAACTTTTGATTCTGAATCGGTTTCTACGATGAAAAAACTGGTCCGTGAAGAGTCGGAATGGCCACAATTTCGCGTGCCGACTAGAATTTGATTCTCTTCTAATGCGTGACAGACCAACTCACAGGCGAGCGACATAAATAGGTTTTAGAGACGTGATTATGAGATTTCGACTTTTTTACCCAAAAATCACCATGACCCCGGGGTCATGAAAAAGATGAAAAAATTTTGTCTCAGAACTTTCTTACTATACATTTTGAGACCTACGCCGTCATTGTAGCTCATCTGGGAGCTGAGTTACGATTGAGCCGGTCCCAGAGCTGTAAAATACCTAAAAGCCGGTTCTGTGACAATCCGCCAACGTCAAAGTTTTCCTCGTCCCCAATATACTCTAGAATAATTATATCGTTGAGATAGCTCACACTTTTGCAGCTGGTTCCTCGAGGACCTGCAATCGGTGAGAAAACGCGTGTTATTATGAAGGATGATTATCAACCTGATGATTTCTGACGATGTAGCGAACAAATGGCAATAAACAATGAGATTATCTGAAATGCAATCGACGTCGATTTCAATACATCATAACATCACATATGTCATAAGATGATTCCCACTGCGGTAGGGATCATCGACAATTAAACATAACATTAATTGATCATTACATGCCATATTTGATATTATGTGTCACATTCGACGTTGATGATGACATATTTTCTGATAATATGGATTGTCTATCGCCAGCGAATTCGGTGAATTTTGAAATTGAATACAATTAGTTCGCGGAAAAAAGAAATCCGTGTAGAGCAAAGAAACAGTTAATGATAACAGTTATGTCCCCCGAGGTTTGTCATTAATCGTGTCTTCATTCCATGTCATATCTGTTCGCCACCACGCAACTGCAGCAGTTGACGCGCAGCACTCACGGAATCGCTGCAATATATGCGCCGAATATGCGTAGAAAATACTCAATTTCCCGAAACGGCTTCACGAGCGCAGACCTTGTCAATCTGACTGCTCAAAGCTGAAATGCTTCTTCCAGTTTCTCGATCCTCCTTCAAGGATGAAAGGACGGCTACTGAAATTAAAGTCTGCTGGCTAGACTTCCGTTCGAACAATATCTGTACTAAATGTGCTAACAACTAACATAATGCTGTTGGGGAACCATCTATGTTGATTCTTCTTCATGGATTCGAGTGTCGAGGCTTCCACTATCTACAATACATACATGAATGGGAATCCTTACAAAGAGCAGTAATAATTTCGTAGTTACGTGTTGATTTTGAAAAAAAAATTAATTTGTTCTAGTCAATTTTTTTTTTTTTACAGATTTTGTAATTTTGAGTAAATGATCTCTTTTGCAAAAAAAAATTGCGAACGGACTCTTGCAAGCTGCTTCTCTTCTTGGATGACTTCAGCTGCGTCTCCTCCGATGAATTCGGCAATTTTCACAACCGAAGTTGTGAGATCAGAGACCATATCCTCGTACTGGAAAACATCAGTGAGGTGAGATACAAAGATGCAACGTATTGATGATGCAATCATCAACCTTAAGGATCAGAATCTGCTCCTCAGCCTGATTGATTCCCTCCAACCAAGAGTTGAGATGATCGAAATTGTCGCCGAACATTACCTACAATGCCTCTGACTTCCCTCATTTATTTTTACAGTGAATAATAATGGCATTCGATGCACGCCTCTAACATCGAGTTACTAATTATCTTTTCAGTTCGTAATCCGGAACACATCTGGTCCAGTCTTTGATGCTGATAATATATTTCCACTAATTATTCTAAGCTAATTAAAATAAAACATGATACATTGGCATCCATGAAAAGGTCGAAGAATACGTTGAAATCGCCATGTTCGAACTCGAACAATTTGAAGTTTCTATGGTGATGGTAGTAGCAGCAAGTCGAGAGATGCATTTCGAAATAGTCATTTAGAATTGCCTGGTGAGGACATCCTTTGGATTGCGGCAAGCATAGATGTATTTTGCGCCGCAACCTTTCGGTATATCTCGGTAGGTGAAGTGACTCTGAAGCATGCGCTATGATTGTGTAATACTTGCATTATCTTCATCATAGGTGCGCACACCACCTTCGACCTTTTATTGAACCACATATCACGCTTCTCACGTAATACTCGACCTGAATCTGTCAGCGAGTCGCTTTTTCGAATTCCAGTTTTCTGCAGTTTCATACTCTACTAGACCCCCCTAGGACCCCTGTGTATGGAATAGTGCTCAGGATCATTCCTGACCGCGCGGCAGCACCTTTTGGGTGCAGCCTGCCATTTTCAACCCAGCATGGAGTATAGATCTGGTGAAGGCGATTCGAATGATAGGTCTACGCTCGCATATCGACTGGGGTAATCCAGTTTCTATACCAGAAAAGCGTCACACCAACATTTGAAGTTCGTTTTCAACTCTCTCACCGGGTTATTCCGCGCGCTCGCAAGCAATGACGCGGTCTCCTCGCGCGATTTCGCGTTGAGTTTCATTTCTGCGATCGGTTTTGAACCAAAATCCATCTGTTTTGCAAGTATTTTGAGTATCCTTTCTTCCAATTTATCAAATTATGATTATTGAATTAGCAATTGTATTAATCAATTATGCAATCTCATTTTCCACTATAAAAGGGGGAGGATCACCTTCTCCAACCACTTTTTCTTCTCTTCTCCCTTTTCTTCTCTTTTCTCTTTAATGTGGGACTTGTGACCAGGATAGTCCGAATACTTGTCCCCGAGGTATCCATCCTTCATAGTATGGAAGATTTAAAATGGGTTTGAAAAAATTGTTCCGGGACAGCTTTCTTGGCTCGTGATACCGGTGTTACGAGAACAGTGAATTCTTTGTTGATAATATATTGGTTGACAATAAATTCGTTCAACACGTCACTATCACAGTTTGTCGACACTGACAACCGCTTGTTCATTCCGCGTTATTTCCTATTAAAAAAGGCCTTTTGGGAGAAACTACGAGAAGCTGAGCATCGTTGCGGGCTCATAGTTGCATTCACCTCACTGCATGAGATGAGATTATAAGATCAAACAAATTCACCGGCCGTCGAACAATGAGTCGTACCTGCCATCAAACGAAAAGCTGCAAGTTGCAAAATGAGAAAGTAAAAGTCACGTGTGTTTTGGCTGCTGAAGAAGTAACTCAGCATACAATGGATCGATAGATGGACAAACTGGGAAAAAGTGTTTAATCGTTGGAGGATGCGTTTCTGTGAATTACTTTCACTTGATAATTTCGTATGCTCAATGCAATTTCTTCAATTACAATATTTGGGCAAAATAAGTCTTCATCGCCGTTACTACTTCTCCGTCGCATGAGTGATCGTTTCATCGCTCATAGGCGCCGTGTCGATTTCAGAAGACTCTTGACTCATGCGTGGTGTTTCATTACCAAACGTGGGGTTTAATTACCAAAAGAAAGAGGCAGAGTGCGCATTCAAGTACCCCCCCCCCTCGTATTGTTTGACTAATATTTTCGAGATAATTAGCATAATATAGTCGAAAAATCAGTTTTTCAGGAAAAAAAGCATTCGAGATGGATTTTTAGCACATGTTGCTAATTGAGTTTTTTGTAGATCTCGGAAATACGAATCGAAGGGAAAAAATTCGGTCTCCGTAGGTCAAAAACGGACCGAGATGGAGCCTTTCAAAAGGTAGGTCACTAGTTCCACTTAATATGCAAATTTGGAGATACCAAGTAGACAGGCGTTCTCCCCGTCCTCACTTTAGTCAATAACATTAGTTTCATAGAAATCGGAGGCTCAAAATTTTTTTTCTGTAGTAGAACGCCTCGATTTTCCTTCCAAATTAGAGGAACTCCGTGTTATGAGCTCTCTTACAATTCTTCATTGTTCCCCATCATATCAAAGAAAGATTGTTGCCATTATCATTAGATCACCAGTTTCCGCTCCCAGGACAATTAGCACGGTAACACAATCTAGTAAAAACACATTGTATTCACGATTGAAAATATCGTATCAGTGATTAATGATTATTTGTTTCCCAGATTGAGAAGAACAATGGATATGTGATCACCGGTTTATTGTTTTGAAGCCTCATTGATAACAATTTTGCGAATTTGTATTTGAGCTTGTTTTCTGTTTGAGCAGATTTGTATGTCATGATCAATAAACTGTTGTTTCTCGAACAGTAATCAATGAAACGCATTGAATATCATTCTGCGGTGTGTTTAAAATTGGTTTTCGATAACTGCGCATATATAAACGGGGCAATGACGAGTTATCTTTTTCGTTTCATGAATGCACGCTTGCGATTTTTTTCAGAACTAAATTTAGGGAATATTATTTCTTAGAAAAATAAAACTCGTAAATTTCACTTCAGAAACTATTTTTTATGAACTCGTTTTTGAAAAAAAATAAGAACAACAGGCTTTAGAAAATAATATCGAGAAAAATAGTACATACAACTATGGCTGATAGATCATTTTGATAAAAAAATCTTTCAGCAGCAGTTTTACGTTTGTGTATTACTTTCTCGTCTCTCTGACTTTCTGTTCAACACGTTTAATCGTATCATATTACACAATGTTATTTCAAAACCATTTTATTTTCAATATTTGATGTTTGCATACATAGCCGAACCTACTCATTTTTCAGTTGAATATGAACTCTACCGAGCTCAGTGCGAGTTTTGTAAGCTACCCCGTGCTCTTTCAACACATTTGCGGTAAGTTTTTTTCTGACTACCCAATCAAAGATAAGTGTGATATTTAGGAGCGTTATTGTTCGTCTTCAACACCTCGATTTTATTGCCGATCATGAAGGACGAAGATGTTCGAAACATGCACTATCACAAGTATATTTGTTGTCCAACTTGTTTTTTTAAAAATTATTATCTATTGCATTCATTATCTCGCGGCAAGATGTGTTTACATCGTATGGGTCCGAGAACACGCCGTTTGTTTTCATGGTAAAAAAACCATCCAGTCTACTACATTATTAATGATAAAAATAAACAACTTGTGCACAATGTGTCAGAACAGGTGTTGATGTCCGAGGATAACGGCCGAATCCTCGAAAATAACGGAGCCGGTCGCTTAATGAGCTCTCTAACGATTATTTATTGTTCCCCATCTTATCAACAGAAATTTGTGGCAATTATCACAAGATCGCCAGTTTCTGCTCCCAGGACAATTAGCATTTCATCGAATGAGAAGGAACTGACAGTGGATGCCCACGCCAAATTCTCACACTAATGATTACCGATTAAATATCTGATGCGATAAATATTATTCAGCATGTGGTAAATGATTTTGTTGCCTGATTATTCGGCATGCCATAATACAAACGCGCATTATGAGTGTTCTCTGCAAGCTTTCATTTGTTCCACAAACCATGTTTTTTCATTTGTATTTTTCAACGAGTTACTCATCTTAAGAATCAAGCAATGAAGTCTAGTAAACCCGACGACGAATTTGAGCAAGCTATTTTGATTGTTCAACACATCGGTGGTGAGTGTTTTTTTTTTTTAGAAATCTTGACAATGAAAGTACTACAGGTCTGCTCATGCTAGCTTTCAATGGTTCTATTATTGCAATGATTATCAAAGATAACGACAGTCGCAACAAACACTACCGCAAGTATCTGTGCTGCTTACAGGTTTGAACTGAACTGGAAGTGGGACAAATTCGTTTTTTTTTAAATATACAAATATACAGATATCTTCTCTTGCTTTTGATACTCTCTCCGATTTCTACGCTCCGTTTTTCTTAGCTCATCAGGGTCTGATCTACACGGATTCCTTACTGTCCAATATCTTCAGTATCGGAATATTTCTCGTAAGTGTCTCAGTTTACTTTAATTCCGGATTACCGTGTTTTCAGGTGATCGAGGTTGTGTTTCTGGTTGAAGTAATTATAGCCTACTTTGCTTGCGTGTACTATCGAAGAAGCGTAATGACCGTAACAAAATGTTATTATGGATAAATGTTTAGACGGTGCTCGATCGAGAGAGGTGGTTCAATTATCGAGGATGGCGCAGAATCGGGATCTTCATATTCCTGCAAGTGTTTGGTGTGTCTGCCGTATGCAGAATGGTCTATTGCTCGAGTAAATCAGTTCAATCTGCTGAGGTTTGTTTGTCTGAGCATTCTCATAATTTTCAATAATGAAAATATAACAGAAATCGTTTCCTACCGAGCTGTCCTGGGCTAGAAACAGGACTGCATATTTTTTCGCTCTACCAGACGAAAATATGCGAAATGCAACGTATGGTGCGTAAGCTTGACACATGCCCGAGTATCAACAGATATGACGCAGTTGGAGCTGCTGCCGCTGATAGCGTCTCTCTCGCGGCAATTGCTATGCTCGTTCAATTGATTATAGAAGTGAAAAGAGGAACACGGTGTACTAGTCCCTCGACTAGAAGGTGAGACAATATTTATGTTGATCGAAATTCTGCAATATTACGGTTGGAATATATATATTTTTTTCAGGTACCAGCGGCTCGCCGTCCAATCGCTGATTCTGCAGGTAGACTTATCATTGAAACCGAAAAAAGCGAGTCACAAAATTGCATACAGACCGATATGCGTAAGCAAATATTTCGAACCATTCAAGGGTCTGATACCAACTCTGGTGTATGTTATCCCAACGTATGTCATGTCGGGCTTACAATTTGCTCCTACAATGTTCGACCTGGGAGCAAAATTCGATCGATTTGGTCCGAAATGCAGCAATATACATTTTCGAACATTCTCTTTCTTCCAGCAACCATTTTCGCACCAATTTGCTGGATAATAGTTACGAAACATACATTTGCTTCTTCCCTGACGATTCTCTACTGTTCTCCGTCATATCGACGGAAGATCTTTACATTTATTATCGGATCGCGTTCGCCAGTTCTCATGGATGTTAGCATGACGACAGAAAGCGATCGATCTAAGTCAATACCGCATAAATGAAGAGTTATTTTCTCGATAAACACTATTTCACGGATACTTGTGAACGCTTTACTTGCTATTTATATTGTAGAATCAGACAATAAATCACTTTTTATCAGCAGTAATCATGAATTATCGTGCCGCTTATCAATTGTAGTGATCATTGTCATCCTCTTTTGTAGTCTCAAGGCGCTAGTTTTGAAGGGATGAGGAATCAATCTTGCATTATAATTTACCACATACGATATGTATATTTCCCCGTGACTTCTAAATCCCTAGAATATTTTTTTATGATGTTTATCTATGTCGTGTTACTGCTACGATTGTTTTGATGGTCTTGATTGGGGGGGGGACATTCAGAGATCAATGTGAGATGTTGTGTCGATGGTAGAGTAGGCGAACTATCTAATACCATACCTTTTATCACGTACAGTATCGGACAAAAGTCATCGTTCACAAATGCAAAGTGGTGTAACTTTTGAATTAGAGGGGCGATCTTTCTAAAATTTTGACAGATATTAATCGACTCACTGATGCATCTTATCCGACCGTGACGTCATGCTACGATTTCGCAATATTGCATAGTGATGATGCAATCATATATATGTTCTTCACTTGTGATTTTAAGGTCATTGGGATTTTTTCTAAGTCTTCTCTCTTTTTGTGATGATAGAAGGCCTCAGCATCTACCGATTAAAAAATAGTACTCATGGGGCGTTGTCGTACAGAAGCAGAACACAGGTTCAAAATAGGGTCCCGAAAAAAATAATTTCCATTCATTGACGTGCTAGAGACTCATTCAAAGGCTCAAAATGACCCTTAAAATAATTCTTGATTACCCACAAAGTTCGATATTGATATCTCTTAATTTGAGCTCAGGGCACGAATTTTTCATTTTTTCAAATAATTGTTTTCTTCCTATTTTGGATGATCCCAACTTTTTAGAGCATTTGGATAACTTGCTCACCCGCGGCAACCGAAAATCAGAGGTCAAAAGATTTTTAAAATCGGCTATGTTTCGACATAATAAATTTTAACTTTTTTCATTAATGATATCATGGACTCTCATATCGAAATTCGGATTCAGCACACAAAAATATCCGAGAAAAAAATTTAGTCAGGAAGTTTTGAGAGAAACTTTTTTTCGCCTAATGATGGGGGTATCATGGTCATTTTTTGGGTTGAAATCGATTGACCTCTGATTTTCGGTTGCCGCGGGCGGGAAAGTTATCCAAATGCTCTAAAAAGTTGGGAATAGTTTATTCCATGGATTTGCAACTACCCTGTCTAGAAAATACATTTGAACAAAAATCGGCCTTGGAACTATGATCATCCAAAATAGGAAGAAAACAATTATTTGAAAAAGTGAAAAATTCGTGCCCTGAGCTCAAATTAAGAGATATCAATATCGAACTTTGTGGGTAATCAGGAATTATTGTAAGGGTCATTTTGAGCCTTTGAACGAGTCTCTAGCACGTCAATGAATGGAAATTATTTTTTTCGGGACCCTATTTTGAACCTGTGTTCTGCTTCTGTACGACAACGCCCCATGAGTACTATTTTTTAGTCGGTAGATGCTGAGGCCTTCTATCATCACAAAAAGAGAGAAGACTTAGAAAAAATCCCAATGACCTTAAAATCACAAGTGAAGAACATATATATGATTGCATCATCACTATGCAATATTGCGAAATCGTAGCATGACGTCACGGTCGGATAAGATGCATCAGTGAGTCGATTAATATCTTTCAAAATTTCAGAAAGATCGCCCCTCTAATTCAAAAGTTACACCACTTTGCATTTGAGAACGATGACTTTTGTCCGATACTGTATATCCATGTTCATGCTTGTGAAGTTGTTTTTAGTGTTTCTACTACTCATCTAGCCAGTATTACTTTACCACCAGTATCAGGAGTCGGGAGAGCAAAAAGAGCCCTTTCGAGAACTTTTTTTTTCAAACCCATTTTAAATCTTCCATACTATGATGGATGGATACCTTGGGGACAAGTATTCGGACTATCCTGGTCACAAGTCCCAGAGCCGCCTTTTAGGAACTATCCGGTTCCGGTTACTGCTCCAGTGTATCTCAGCTCTCCGTGGAGCTAGAATGCTGGGTTAGTGCTCAAAATATGCAGAAAAATGACATAAACAATTTTCCTGGCAAAATCAAAACGCTATATCCAAAACTCAAAAAGCTGTGTTTGATATACTGACGTAAATATCAAATTAAAAATATTTTCACTATGATCGATCTGCAATAACGTGAAATTTATGTTAGAAATAGAAAGAGTAGGGTCACATATATTTGCAAACAAAATATCATCAAAATCTAATGACCAATTTTTGAGATTTTTTTTGGTCAAATTGTCAAAATTGCAGATTTCACATATGTTATTGATCATAACTATTTTCATATGCTGTTTCATGACATCTAGTATAGAAATTCAGATTCAGCGCGCAAAAATACGCCAGAAACTCATATAGTCATATTGTTCCGAGACGAAAAATGTTACTTCAACTGCAAATTGTAGTGATTATTAAATGCTAGTTACATCCTACATTATTCGATGAGTTGCTGGTGATGATGAAGCCACCATAGAACATTGCTCTGAAAGATTCAATCATGCGGTAATAATCCAAAATTGATACCTTTGTTGCTTTCCGATCTTCCTTCGGTGTCTCTCCGTCATGCGGTAGAATGCATAGACTTTCATACGCTCCCTTTCTGTATCTTTCAATTTTCTGATGCCTCTCCTTGTTTGGCCATTCAAGGTACAGGAATCGAAGATGCGCAGCGCAGATTTCTTTGCCTGCCATTTCAACCTAAATTTGAACATTGATCAAGATTAATCTACGTGTGTTACCTCAGAAAGAGATTCAGCATTAGCGCGAAAGAATAAGAGCTCAGAAACCGTAGCGAAATCACGACTTTTCTTGATCAGAACATTTGTTACTTTGGAAACTAATTCACTAAAGAACGATCAGTCACAGTCACTAAAGTATCAATTTAATTTGAAAATACCGTATTCCATCGCATTTCACAGCGCACAAATCAGTAGACAATCCTCGTGGATTCTTCTCGTCGCTCGTAGGCCGATTGCAGTTTAAGTAACACGGGGGGTCAGACATTAAAGAGAAAAGAGAAGAAAAGGGAGAAGAGAAGAAAAAGTGGTTGGAGAAGGTGATCCTCCCCCTTTTATAGTGGAAAATGAGATTGCATAATTGATTAATACAATTGCTAATTCAATAATCATAATTTGATAAATTGGAAGAAAGGATACTCAAAATACTTGCAAAACAGATGGATTTTGGTTCAAAACCGATCGCAGAAATGAAACTCAACGCGAAATCGCGCGAGGAGACCGCGTCATTGCTTGCGAGCGCGCGGAATAACCCGGTGAGAGAGTTGAAAACGAACTTCAAATGTTGGTGTGACGCTTTTCTGGTATAGAAACTGGATTACCCCAGTCGATATGCGAGCGTAGACCTATCATTCGAATCGCCTTCACCAGATCTATACTCCTATTCAAGAAAACTTATGGGTATTGGACTATGGCTCAAGATAAGACTCGTTGTTCCCTAGCGAAAATCGGATATGAGGAATCGACAAACGAGTAGTGCAGGTCGATAGAGCACCAAAAAAATAGCACTAGCCCAAGAATAAAAGTTTTTTCTAGGACCAACTTGAAGGGTAGTTATGCTGGGTTGAAAATGGCAGGCTGCACCCAAAAGGTGCTGCCGCGCGGTCAGGAATGATCCTGAGCGTACACAGGGGTCCTTGGGGGGGGGGGGTCTAGTGGAGTCCGAACCTGCAGAAAACTGGAATTCGAAAAAGTGGTTCGCTGACAAGAATCAGAGGGTCTAGGTCGAGTATTACGTGAGAGGCGTGATATTCCTTATACATTGTCCTAAAATTCGCGTCGCCAGGGTTGTGCAGGTATGATCTACATAGAGATTAATGTTGAGCACTCTCGGAGAAGGGAATGTGTCCGAATAGTCGGCTCCCATTCGTTCAATCATCGGAGATATGAAGCACATGGCTGAAACAGCGATTATTGCGCATTAATGATGCCGTTTCGGGAAGTGACTCTCTTTTCTACATGATCTCTCGATGGTCAGAGATACGAGAGAGCGTGTGAAAAGGAGAGATAGTCATTTCCTGAAACGGCATATCTTGTGAATATGCGCCATCTAGAAAGGGGGAAAGTGGTTATGAGCATTTGGAACGTGAAGGCGAACGATGGATAGTTTGGCAATTGTTTTGCAGCGTTACCCTTGTGTGTCTCCTGATTCCCCTCACTGATCATCAAGTGTAAGGCACTAGCCTGGTCAATCTTATCAGTGTCCCTTGCTGTTTCGTACTCTGCCTTTCCTGAAATTAAGTTTAAAATTATCAGGTAAGAGTCTAGTACAACTGAACGCTTTCAGTCTATTTGATCAAATTATACGTGAAAGCCTTTCTGGAGTGCCCGGAACCGACGGACAGCCCCGTGCGCCGGGTGCGAAGGGTCCGATTGGCTCGGTTGGTGCGCCTGGCGCGGATGGAAACACGGGGGCAACAGGAGCTGCTGGACCGGTCGGAGCACCGGGTAACAGGGGCATCTGTCCCAATACTGCGCCGTCGATGGCGGAATATTCTTCGAGGATGGAACGAGACGATAGGCGTACAATGTGTACTTATAGTAGATAGATAGATAGATAGATAGATAGATAGATAGATAGATAGATAGATAGATAGATTTATCCGCACAGTTGGAATTGTTGTGGGGTGGAGTGGGGAGGGGGAGGGGGGATGGAACAAGTAGAACAATATAATGTGTGAGATAGGGGAATCTAAGCGAGTAGAGTGAGCAAGTTTACAGATCATCCAACCTCCTTACACATCACATTCATGAACTCTGCATAGTTTGTAGGTATCTTTCCTTTTCGAAGTACATCACACAGTACTTTACATACTCTGCTCGCAAAACTGTGCTCGCGAATCTTAGTTCTAAATTTTTCTCGACACACTTTGAAGCCTGCGCCTCTGAGATTAGATTTGGATAGAACAAGACAATCGTTTCTGAACCGGGACAATCTCGAATTCCCGAATTCGAAAGATGATGATGTTTTGGTGCTACTTCGAATAAAGAGGCTTACGATCATGAATTCCTTTACCTATAATGCTGTGAACACAAACTCCAAGTGTCTCTCAATACATCCAGTTCAGTGCTAATTGCAATCACTATATTGAGATTACTCTTCTCCGCTAATTAGAATATCTCATCCATCAATCAAACTTTCGTTCCTTATACGGGAACGGGTGTTCTTCTTCTCTTTTCTGCACGTGTGAGTAAAGCAGTTGTCATCCTCGAACAGCACCGTCTGCTTCATTGCGAGTTCGTAATGGTTCGAAATTATTGAATTGAGTTTGCTTGGGATGGTGATTCGAATTATTTGCGAAATGCTGGGACACTAAAGTTGTCGAATGCAGATTAATTCGACAAAAGAAGAGGCGTCGACCTCCAGTCGTCCTGTCTATACGATGATCGACGGTGTTCTCTGGCCGCCCTTTTACACGGCAGATAACGTTCGGTGAGTTTCACTGTTATTGCCTGTGGCGAACTAGCGGAACTACGTTCCGCTCGGGTTAGGTCCGACGTAGGTTATACATTATCCATGACAAAAACCTCGCGAGGCTTCGAGCGTGTCGGTAAAGTTGCGATTAATATTTTTTTTTTATTTATCGTACACCACTGAAGGTGCTTCAACAAGTACAGGATGTACGAGGAAATATAAAGTTAGTAAGAATACAACAAAGGGAAGGATGCGTGTAGAAAGAGGACGGGGTAAGGGAGGGGAGGGGAGGGGAGGGGAGGGGAGGGGAGGGGAGGGGAGGGGAGGGGAGGGGAGGGGAGGGGAGGGGAGGGGAGGGGAGGGGAGGGGAGGGGAGGGGAGGGGAGGGGAGGGGAGGGGAGGGGAGGGGAGGGGAGGGGAGGGGAGGGGAAGGGAGAGGGGAGGGGTGGGATCGATCTTCTCATGGAGTCACACAATTCGAGTATCGAGGAGAGGGAGTCTCGTAAACGGATGGAGGAGTCCGCTTATCCAGTGTATGTCTGACTGGATATAAGTGTATGACTTGACGAGATAGATCGAAAGATGGAAGGGAAAAGGAGACGGGAATGGATGGGGATGGATTGGAGGGAAGCTCAAAGATTCGAAACTTCTATTCCTAAAACACGAGGTAAGTCAGGGTGTTTAAATAAGTGAACCTTAATAACGGGGATTGACAATTTGGGGTTACAAATCAGATGCAATTTATTTAATAATCGAGCGGTTCTGTGAGAAAAAGATACTTTGAGATTCTCTCTCTTGAATGAGGGTAGATGAAGGACAAACGAACCATTACGTCTACTAATTGCACGATATGTGTAAAAATGTGTAGGTTCTAAGTCAACAAAATGGGCAAAAATTTTGAGAGCTAAAACAATATCAATCACAATACGACGAGTATACAAGGTGTTAAGTGAATAGAGAGATAATCGATCAGAGTAGCATGGAATGATAGGTTCTACTCTGGAGCAACGAAAATGTAAGAGTCTAGTAAACAAGTGTTGTACTTTCTCTAATTTCCGAACAAGACCTTTGGATGATGGGGACCAGACAGGGGATGCATATTCTAATACAGGAATAATGAATGACTTGAAGGCTGAGATGTAAGGGGAATGAATAGTACAACTGATACTACGAAATAGGAGATAGACAAGTGAAGTTGATTTATGGCAAACAATCTTTATATGAGAATCAAAGTTCAAGAGGGGATCGATATGGACACCTAAGTCACGAATAGAGTCAGAGATTGCGAGATTTGTAGAGAGAAGAGAGTAGATGGTTCGGGGATTATTTCGTCCTATGTGAACTATGTTGCACTTTTTCTCAGCAACTTCTAACTGCCATGTTTTGCAGTATTCCGTGAAACCCAAAATCCCGTACTGAAGTTGAGTGGGGGCGTCGGATGGAGAGAGTGGACCGAAAGTAGTAAAGAGCTTGATATCGTCAGCAAAGAGCCGACATGAAAGTTTAGGGTAGGGGGAGAAAACCTTAGGGAGATCGAAAGTATAAAGCAGAAAGAGGATAGGACCCAATACTGTCCCTTGGGGGACGCCTGAGACAACAGCTTTCTCAGAAGAGAGAACATTGCCTATTCGCACACTGAAACTCCTTTCGGAGAGGTAACCTGAGATCCAATTTAGCAAGCAACCACGAATTCCAATCGATTCTAATTTGAGCAATAACTTATTATGAGATACCTTATCAAAAGCCTTAGCTAAGTCAATATAGGCAACGTCAACACAATAGTCGCGATCGATCGCGTCACGCCAAGATTGGGTGCAATCAAGCAGTTGGGTTACGGTAGAACGCCTGGAGAGAAAACCATGCCATAATTTTAGCTGGGATTGGAGTTAGACTAATCGTGCGGAAGTCAGAAACAGATGAGGGTGAGGCTACTTTAGGAATGGGGACCACAATAGATGATTTCCAGAGAGATGGAATAGTACCAAGCATGAGACTGTAATTGAAAATATGAGCAAGTGGTGTGGATAGGGAAGCAAAGCACTTCTTGAAAATAATGGATGGGATGTTGTCAGAGGGAAGGGAACAGGACGAAGAGACACGACTGAGGTGAGAGGCGACCTCGTGAGGGAGGATAATAGAGATAGGAATGGATTGGGAAACAAGAAAGGGGCAGGTCGGGACAGTTCCGTCGTCACTAGTATAAACTGAGGTGAAGTAATCAGCGAGAGATTCCACTTTCTTAGAAGGACAAGTCACTACGGAACCGTCAGGGGCAATAATAGCGGGTATTACTAGACCTTTAGACTTGAAACGAGTGGAAATATAATGATAAAATGAGCGACTATGATTACCGGCGAGAAATCGGTTCTCATAGGAACGAACATACTTTCGAATTTCGCAATCTAGTTTACGCGAGACACGAATAAACTGGGCGTGTACTGGTCGGAGGCTAATCTTATCAAACAGAGAACGTTTATGTGAGAGAAGCGATTTAATGTGGGGAGGGTAGCGATTAAGCAACTCCGCTTCGCTCCTTGGCTACATCTGCAACTTTTCCTCCACACTCTCAGCCACACGAGATGATGACCAGAGCATAGGCCAAGAGTTGATGAATTTGAAGCGATCTTCAAGCGCGCTCACGACTACGATACCATACTATTTTTTTATGAATTTGAACTATCTTCAAGCGCGCTCACGACTATGATAACAAAAATTGCTGAATAGTGATGATGAAATCAAGGATGCGAAATACTTCGATTTGTCACTTTTCCCGACATTCTGAGATGAGTCTGAGGCGAGATACAGTATCGGACAAAAGTCATCGTTCACAAATGCAAAGTGGTGTAACTTTTGAACCAGATAAGCAATCGGTTTGATGTTTTGGCAGGATATATTAGACCTATTGATGCATTGCCACCGATAGTGACGTCATGCTACGATTTCGCAATATTGCATAGTGATGATGCAATCATATATATGTTCTTCACTTGTGATTTTAAGGTCATTGGGATTTTTTTCTAAGTCTTCTCTCTTTTTGTGATGATAGAAGGCCTTAGCATCTACCGATTAAAAAATAGTACTCATGGGGCGTTGTCGTACAGAAGCAGAACACAGGTTCAAAATAGGGTCCCGAAAAAAATAATTTCCATCCATTGACGTGCTAGAGACTCGTTCAAAGGCTCAAAATGACCCTTACAATAATTCCTGATACCCACAAAGTTCGATATTGATATCTCTTACTTTGACCTCAGGGCACGAATTTTTCACTTTTTCACCATATTTTTTTCTTCGTATTTTGGATGATTCGATTCCCAAGGGCGATTTTTGTAAAAATGAATTTCCTGAAAGGGTAAGTTGCAAATCCATGGAATATACGATTCCCAACTTTTTAGAGCATTTGGATAACTTTCCCGCCCGCGGCAACCGAAATTCAGAGGTCAATCGATTTCAACCCAAAAAAATGACCATGATACCCCATCATTAGTCGAAAAAAAGTTTCTCTCAAAACTTCCTGACTAAATTTTTTTCTGGGATATTTTTGTGTGCTGAGTACGAATTTCGGTAGGAGAGTCCATGATATCATTAATGAAAAAAGTTAAAATTTATTATGTCGAAACATAGCCGATTTTTAAAATCTTTTGACCTCTGATTTTCGGTTGCCGCTGGTGAGCAAGTTATCCAAATGCAAAAAAAATATGGTGAAAAAGTGAAAAATTCGTGCCCTGAGGTCAAATTAAGAGATATCAATATCGAACTTTGTGGGTAATCAGGAATTATTGTAAGGGTCATTTTGGGCCTTTGAACGAGTCTCTAGCACGTCAATGGATGGAAATTATTTTTTTCGGGACCCTATTTTGAACCTGTGTTCTGCTTCTGTACGACAACGCCCCATGAGTACTATTTTTTAATCGGTAGATGCTGAGGCCTTCTATCATCACAAAAAGAGAGAAGACTTAGAAAAAAATCCCAATGACCTTAAAATCACAAGTGAAGAACATATATATGATTGCATCATCACTATGCAATATTGCGAAATCGTAGCATGACGTCACTATCGGTGGCAATGCATCAATAGGTCTAATATATCCTGCCAAAACATCAAACCGATTGCTTATCTGGTTCAAAAGTTACACCACTTTGCATTTGTGAACGATGACTTTTGTCCGATACTGTACGATCAAAAATGCGCTCACGATTGCGAAATAGTGATGACGAAATCGAGGATATGTTCTGACACATTAGAACACGTCAATCAGTCCAATATTTTTTCGAGAAATCTATTAACACCTTTCCCGAGTTTTTCCGATGAGTTTGTCGCACTATGTCATGAATCTGACCCAGCGAACTCGGTTCCTGTAGATTCAGATTACGGTAGGAATACTGTAGACGTCCATTATTGATCGAGTACAATGCAAGGGGAACAGTTAGCCGATGAATCACGTATCTGACTCGGGGTCTGACCCGCGTGGACTTACCGTAGTTAGGACTGACAGACATACATACAACACTTTTGTCAACTTTTCTCAAAAGGTCCGCATTTTTTCCCCAATTTTTTTTGCGTGAACGTCCTATATCCGGCTTCCACAGGTAATGGCAAAACCGCAGTCAGATGACTGCACCGGAAATCATTTTTCTTACGGGTTTGGGTAAGGTAGTTAAAGGCGTTTCATGAATAATATTTGTCCTAATATCGGGTTGAGGAATAAGTAACGCTCGTTTTTCCAATTTCAGATTATGACCTCTCCCGTCTTTCTAAATTGTGCAATTATATTCCGGTTTTTGATGATCGATAAGGGCTTGGATACTCTCTTTAGCGCACACTATATCATATATCTCCGATCATTTAGGCGATCACAATGGCTGGCTCAATTCAAAGTTGTCGCACCTCACCCTGAGATTTTGACAGGTCAGCACTGAGGGAAGAAGAATCATTGAGCCACAATTAAGCTGCAGTAGTAAAGTATCATGGTTATACATTACACTGATGATATTCAGAGGAATATCCAAGTAAAGGCCTGTGTGAGATATGCGCCTAACGAGAGTGTAGGATTTTCAGTTTCTGACCGAAAGAAGTTTTGCTAGCCGCGTTTTCTTAGCAATAGATCTAAAGACCTCAATTATGCTTGAATGTGGAGTACCTTTCCTGTTGAAAATATGAACGAATTTTGCTAAGTGTGGAGCATTCTCTTTATGAGTTAAATTGCTCGTAAGTCCGATATAGAAAAACAAGCCTCGAAATCGACATTTATTGCTATTTCCTGTAAACCGTACTAATTGAATGTAAGGCCTTAGATGGTTAAATGGACGAGCAACTTTTGCACTATCATCCACCAAGTGGCCACAATTATAGAATGGCTACTATGTCTTGGGTATGGTTCAATCCAAAGTCCTCAAAACACGCATTTCTTTTGATTCCGTCACAAAATAATATTTTTGGAAAACTGTTATTTTTCAAATAGGAGCATAAGTAGCACCAAATGTTTATAGTGATAATATAGCTCCATAGTGAGTGACTGGAGCGCACTAGTGTATAGGCCAGCACCTTCGATCCTCAAGGTAGACAAATAAGTTAAGTGAACTGCAATTTTTCACGAACGTTCCCCTTGAAACGTCTATAAAAATACAACAATGAATCGAGCACCATTCTCACTTCATCATGAAAGAGGTGTAGTATCGGGCTGCTCACCTGAGAATGTGTGAATTTACCGAGCAGTTTCCACGTTAAATTACACAATTTTGAAAAAAATCTAAAATTTTCGAAAATTATCAGGTACATTGAAATCTAAATTTCTCTCCTACACAGGAAGCGTGATATTTCTAATAATAACGGCTATGATACTTGAGCATACCCTGAAAAAATGCTATAAAGTCAGCTCGTTTAGATTTGATTGGCGGGAGATATATGAGCCCAAACACGATGCTCAAAAACGAGCGTTACTTATTCCTCAACCCAATAGATATTCAACAATTTGCTTCGCCGGTGGAATACTGATCAAGATGAGAAAAAAATAAGGAGAGGTAGGGTGAGTATGATAGTTTGATGAAAAATCGCATAGTCCACATAGAACATGCGATTCAGGCGTTCAATTTCGAAAACGCACGCGCGCACAAAGCGTTTTTTCGATTCCCTTTTTCGATTACGCATATCGAGTTGATCGATTGTAAGCTTCAATTGTAAGCTTTTCAACAACAAAGATGGTTGTTTTGGCAACAGTGCATTGTTTTGACATCATAATGAATGCCAGTGATTCATTATCACACGTATTCTGATAGAATGCATGAATTTGGGAAGCCATTTTACAAAATATTCAAAATGCTTCGATTCCGTTCAAACATAGACCATTGATGTATCTTAGGTCAATAAGTTTTTAGTTCCAGTTGTGAAGCCGGAAAATCAAAATTGTCTACATGCCGGCTCCGAGTGTCTGAAAAGTTCAAATAATCATAACTTTCTTCAAATTCATCCTTTCAACACAAATGACCGTCTTCATGAGTTCAAAAACTTTATCGTTGATGACTAAATATTTCATGAGCGATGAAATATCGAAAAATAAAAAATATTGTTTTTGAAGTTGGAAATATGATCACCCCCGAAATTTTCTGCCATGTTGGTATCGTTTTTTATTTCAGAATATGATTTTACGTTTAATTTTACATATATCGTATTCTTTTGAGGCATTTTAAAAATTCCCCCGAATGGATTAGTGTCTCTCGAAAATGAAAAATCTTCGATTTTGACAGTTTTTCGATGGTAACTTTCTTCGTTCACACTTTCGTGTACCCTAACACCGAAATTCGAATTCTACGCTTGAAAATACACCAGAAACTACTATAGTGAAAAAGTTCTGAGACAAAAAAATTTCAACTTTTCATGACCCCGGGGTCAACTTTTTTGGAAAACTTTTTTGGGTCAAAAAGTCGAAATCTCAGAATTATGTTCCTATAGGAATTTCTGATGTATTTTAGCACGTTGAAACCGATTTTCTATTGTCAGAATGCAAAAGAAAAAACTTATGACAAGAAAACCGAAATGTTTTACTTTTTTCGAGAATAACTTTTTTCTTTTGCATTCTGGCAAGCTCTAGTATGGAAAATCGATATAGTGTTCGATATAGTGACAAGTCATTATTTTTACTTCTACTCAATGTCCGAAACGATTTTAAAAAGTGAACCAACAAGCTTTTCGATCGATTTTGTCGACGTGGTGATTTTGCCCTGTTGTTACCGTACTTCTGATAAAAACAATACTCTGGCCACCGTGTCTTAGTCAGAATGTGCCGTAAGTGGTGATGCGCATCGGGCACATGATCGGAAAAGTTCGTCCATTAGTTGTCTCACGAAAACAAGTCATGCGACGGTAATCATGCTTTTTTACGTTAAACATTACCGATGCCCATTGTGTGAAGCATTTGAATAATAACGTCGCGTATTTCAAAAATCATGATTCTGATAAGGAGAGAATAAAGGCATTTATCGATTGTGACAAATATCTGACAAATATATCGATATTGATGATTTTGTTTTATTATGAAGAAGCAAGAGTGGACGTAGCCATACCGGATATAGTGTTCACCGAAGTGAACGCTTTTATCTGAAACATAAACTTAACACGCAATAAATGTGAATGCTCCGTCTTTTTTGAACTTACCCTAGTCGTTCAGTGAAAAGAGTGTGCGAAAGGGGTCCTTTTCGAAGTCTTTACCTTCGTCGTTGACCCCCACATATTCACCTATCGCACATCACCTTCGTCGTATGTTGCTTCTTTCCGAGCATCTTCCAGAGTTCTTCTCTAACCAGCTTGTTCATTGTGAGATAGATTATGCTGGGTAGTCCTGTAAAATTTTAAAATTTAAATGTGATGACATAAATACGACGGCTCTCCTCAATTCAAGTGACCTAGGTTAACGCAGGTTAGAGAGACTTGAGCGTTTTCGACTTGAGGAGATCCTTGTTCGATTTGGTCTCACTAACGAATACGACAACAGCATGCAATGAACAACTCTCATGTCAACACAGATGAGATACTACCGCTAACCAATCTGATAAGCGTCTGAAATTCTAACAAAACGCATACCGTGCAGTGACTGCACGATGATCATGCCGGAGGTGATCACAAACTGAGGCGGTGTTGGCGTGAACATTGGAATGATCCAACTAAATTTAAAATATTAAAGTTATTATTGTATTTATATTAATTACATTAATGCAGTGCCGACGCTACCGAAACAGATGAGCGAGGCCTGGCCGAAAATCTGCATATACGTTTCTTTAACGAAAATCATAAACTCAATGTGAAACCCATTGAAAATGAAACGTTTTTGTGTACGATCCTATCCGTATCACCTGATGGAACAGAAGGAGTGCCTGTAAGCACCGAAACGACTATTGCAACCTTTGCTTGGAGCGCCTGCGCGGCGGTCGAGTCTTTGAATTGATGCGAGTTCTTGCGGACAATTATCATCAGCACAAGGTACAGACTCGGGATGATCACTGCTACGCACGAGTTGTGCACCAGATTTCCCATATTAGGGTACTGTAATCATCTCGTGAATCAGTCAATCGATACCCGACCGCACCTCTTCCGGCAAGTGCCCGGGAATGAATGGGTCGAGAGCGATCGTTTCGTGAACGGAATTTGCGAGAACTGGTCGAGAAAACAAGCCGTTGGTGAAGCTGTAGACAACAATCAGCAGCATGCACAAGGAGCTTCGCCAGCCCTGAATAGTGATTCAAATAGTTCGCGGTTCGAGGTCCGTTCACACCTGGAACCAAATCCCTCGCTCAGTCAGCTCGCATATGCGATTGATCACAAGCAGAGCGCATGCACAGGTTGACGTGTACCAAAAACCTGCAGAACATAACATCATCATGCTAAGGTTTTGAATTAAGAATTAACTACAATCGAGCGTCCCCTGAACACGAGGGATGTCAACGGCTTTTCGTCAAACTCACGATTCATGAGTCACGATAATACTCAGCAAAGGAAAGGAAAGTGAGATCAAACGTACAGAACGCGGCGGATCCGTTGATGCCGATCAGCAGTACATTCGAGCAGAAGTGCATGCCGTTAAAGGCGACGTAGCCGAAGGCCGTGCCCGTGGTAACGAGAGCGCCCATGTCGGCCAGCGCGAGGAAGAGCATGATCTGATACAGTGCATGACTGACGTCGTTTGCTCACACACACCACACATGTCCCGTTGTCATAATATTTCATTTCTGTCCCAGTCAACTCTCATTCTGAGCCATTCGCCTATCTTTTCAAAATTGTCAATCGAATAACGTGATTGTAGTATACTTCATTGAAGGATAGAGGCGCGACTATCTAGCTAGATGTGTATGGAGGCGTTTGGGGATACGTTACCCGATTGCACTTTCAAAACTCCCTTGTTGACAATATTGCTATGAGCGATTATATGTGTGCCAATCGGGCGTGTACGTGCAGGCAATAATCCGAAATTATAAATAAGAGAGGATAAGAGAGGATTTATCTTATAAGACTGTGCAAGAAATTAGAAATGATTTGTGAGACGCAAATGAATCTACTCTATACATGTGCAATATTGGTTCATTGACGCGAAAAATCGTGCGTTAGTTGCGATTTTGCACTACTACCTTGAAACAGGTCGCCTTTCGCTCTCTGTAGAAAACACGCAGCGATGGCAGGTATAGAATCTGCGAGGACTTAGATGTTCTTGAAATACAATACAAAGATCCGATCTTATCAGGAAAATATCGCATAATTGCGAGAGTAGTCAAAACATCGCTCACATGGCATACGGTAGGAAATATCATCGACCACGCGCCTAACACTACATTCCGCTTACCGTACTGCTCGGTCCACTGTTGGGGCGTGAGAGCGCTGAAAATCCTTGTTTTATGGGCCGACAAACAATAAACTCGCCTGCAATCGTACTCAGGCGCTGCCAGAGTGTTAGCGATGAATCGTATTTGAACCGCCATCTTCTGAGGAGGAAGATACCGAAAAACGAAAAAAATCAACAGTCAGTCAGCAAATGTTCATTGGCGTATTCTTCTTATCGGTTGCTCGCGAAAAGGACGAATTGAGTGAAGCACAAATATCAATATAAACAAGGGCACGATAATATGTTTCTACTAAAGTCAGCTCAATGAATAGTTCCGCGTTATTCTATCCTGCTTATCACCTGTCGATTTCTAATGAGGTTGGTGCTTCCCTGAAGGTGCCTTTTCGGCTATTTCATAACGCTACGATGATTCCATAGGACTCACTATTCACTCACAAGCAAAAAGAAAGAAAAAATAGAAAGCTCATCCTAAAACTAGGAACTTCGTAGTGATAGTAGTGATGTCTAGTCGACGCCACACACATTCATTTACTTGTTGTCTCACCAATCAGGGTTAGAGGACACTGAAGTTGAAGGGATAAGATATCTAATATCCACACAATATGATATCTGATGAAGACGGAGAAATATCGAGAGATACGAAGAAGACTCTTGTTAGACGGGAGGAGCGTTAAGACATGACATTTCCATACATCATCAAAGTGTCTATTGAACAACGAAACGCAACTCTTGCTCATAATTAAGATAAATCATTACTTGCATCACAGTGAACTGTAGACATCACATTCGTCAATGTTACATTATTTCCACCTTGTAATATTGAGCTAAAGAAAGGTACGAAATAATCAACTTCCTTTATGTAGGGACCACCAGCCCTACATTTGTGAGCCAACAGTCTACCATATGGTTTGCCATTATCTTTGTCATTATTTGCGAGAAGGCCACAGGGAAAAAAATCTCATTACGTTCCGCGTGGGCCAACACATTTTGTTGTCACTGAAGACTGTGTTCTACTGAAGAAGGAGGTTTATACCCTACACTCGTCCTTTTCGCACGCAAATACTACTGAGTGCAATTATCGGCGAACTGTTAACTCATCAATCGCGGTCGTCCTTTTCAGAAGACTGAACTAATGGAAGCTATTATTGAAGGGTATTCTACACATCTCAAACATCTCTCAGAGAATATCTCTTGAGCAAGATAATCAAGATCTTCGGAATACGGTAGTCAAACTAATGCGATGTTAGTTCTCAGAAAAAGCGCCAGGAAAAAAAGAAAAAGGGTGTTAGTTTTCGCGGAATTGAGCTTCGGAAAAATCAAAAGATTTGAATTCCCCCTCAATTGTATATCTCGGTCCGTAGTGGAGATAGCTACTTGAAACTTGTTTTATGGGGTTTGTGGACCCTCTAAACATCGTTGCCAAAATTGTAAGCTTCTATCTCTACTGAGAATCGAGTTACAAAAGTGCGGGAATTCAAATGTTTTGCCTTTTCCAGTGCTTTTTTCAAGCTGGAAAAGGCATCGAATTTAAATCCCCGCACTTTTGTAACTGGATTCCCAGTAGAGATGGAATCTTAAAATTCTGGCTAAGATGTTTAGAGGGTCCAAAAACCCCATAAAACAAGTTTCAAGTCTCTATCTCCACTGGGGACCGAGATATAAAAGTGCGGGAATTCAAATCTTTTGCTTTTTCCGAAGCTCATTTCCGCGAAAACTAACACCCTTTTCCCTTTTTCCAGGCGCTTTTTCTGAGAACTAACACCGCAAACGATCAGAATTGAATGCCATCAGTACTAATCCTAATGCTCTCACAAGCAGCCAGGTTGTTGTTCACTCCCAAGAAGATCGTGGAAAGAAAGATGAATCACTGAAATCGTCCCTCGAATTGGTGCGCCAACCGGCACACGCCGAGTCTCAAGGTGAGAATAAGAGAGCGAATTCGAATGCGGTGGAGATGAGTGAGAGTAGAGTGCTCGACCTCGTGGAACAAGTTGAGAGAAATAGAGCCATCGTTATGTACGGTATTCCCGAATTTCCCCATCTAAAAGCAGCTCAGCGAGATGCTAGTGATTGGGCAGCAGTTGTAACTGTTATAAACCATCTCAATGTGACGGGTAAGCCGACGCATGTGTTCCGAATGGGTAATGTCATTAAGGAAGGACCAAAAAGTGGTAGACTCTTGAAGGTTATCCTTCCGAGTTCTAGAATACAGAGACAGGTAATCGCGAGAAGACACCAATTGGCATCTCTGAAAGAGCAACTCGGTGTGAATGTACTCGTGTGGCTGCGAGCCCTCTCTACTATCAACGATTTGCTCTAATTCTGTAGGAACGCAGACTACAGAAAATATTTTCGAACAGACTGGCATTTACGATGTTTCGATCAGATCTCCCTGATTCCGGTACGACTGCGATGTCAGTTCGGACATTTGTTCCTCTCTGACATGATTTGCTGTGCGTGTGCAAGCTAACGGCACTTCCTTGAGAACAACGCCGCTCCCGATTGCATCGAGAGGGGGAGATGAATCATCAGAATTTATGAGTGTCGCTTTCTGGGCGCTGATCAAGATGGAGCATCAGATTGGGGTCGTTCTTCTCCTCCCAAGATACTCATGTTGTCTGAGTCGGGGTCGAGGGATCGGTCTTCTTTCCTTATCACAGACCGAATGAATCGCTGGAGAAAGTGTTCGGATCCTCCGAGTAGTGATACCTCTGATTGCGTTGATCGTAGAATGTTCTCACAGGTAGGTCACGTGCACGTGACTGCAAACGTGTGTCAGTTTGAGCTCCTGTCCACCAGACCTATATGATCTATCTCAGAACGAGGATCATCGAGCCTAGGTAGGACATCTAAATAGGACATACGGATCACACGATGGCCAGAGTCGGGCTTGGATGGGGATTCCGCTCTTGGTGAGTTGATGGAGTAGACGAGGGGAACTAGGAGATTGACCGATTCTACATTTCCAATTGGGCAGAAATGGAGACGAACCGCTCTAACAAGAATCTCGGGATGAGTCTCTCAACGAGGAATAAACGAGAAAGATGTGAGCATCTCAGATGCTCACAGCTCCAGAGCTTAAAGTGAAATCTCGATATTTCATACTCATTGTTCTGATGAACTTTTACATAGAAAATATGACCACTTAAGATAATCTACTCTGATATCATTGTTTCCTCTATTGACATTACTGTCAATGCTCAGATCAGGGATCACCCATGTGCTGCTCGTCACGATAAAGATAACGAAGCATATTTGTATCTTCCTATCGCTCTATCAGTCGAGCCGCCTGTATCGGGGACCACCTACCATAGATAGCCATCTTAGTCTGATCAGCAGTGTTGGAGCGATTTGATCGACTTGGAATGCTGCACTGTCTCGGATGATTTGAAGCAAAAGTCAGTTTTTAAAGTTCCCTAATTTTCAAATGGCTTGTAATTGGATGATAAACATCTAGGGAAGACCTTCATTCTATAGATCTATAGATCGGCCAGGGAGAGCGTGCGAAATTAATATATACTTTTTTGATTATTAATTCTTATAACCATTGAGATACCTCAGTCGAGTGCCGTACTCGTTTGAGCCGGAAATCCGGGATTTCTGCTTAGTAGTAAGAAGATACGTTCTCTCAACGAGATCCAGCTAGGCGCTGATGATGTTGTGATCGCCAGCTATCCAAAGGCAGGTAAGATGTACTCGCCTTTGCGATTGATCAACAATCTCGGAATGATTCCTACAATGATGGGATAACAATTGTGTACGGTTTTTATTACATACGCCTCTTCGCTTCACCGCTCGCTCTGTTTCAGGAACAACGTGGGCATCCGAGGTCCTCTCTGCAATTGCACACGAGGGAGACATAGAATTGCTCAAGCGGATTAAGATGGAGGAGCGCGTTTGTTGGCTGGAGTTAGATGCTAGAAGGCTCTCACCGAATTCCATCCTTCATTTGCCCTACAGTTACATGGATTCGTCATCCACCAAGAAACGAGTCTGGTTCACCCATCTGCCTGTCCAGCATCTCCCACCGGCTATCCGCGAGGGCAAGTGCAAGGTTCGCTATGTGCGTGTGCCTCATTCACGCATTGCTACTGACAGCTTCTGTACGTGGCGCGCAACCCCAAGGTCCAGGCGGTTTCATATTTCCACTTTCACCGATCGGCTACATTTCTCGGGCCGCAGACAGGTTTGCTATCGATAAGGAGCGGATTCATCTCGGGCAACATTCGAATCGGTTGGTCGTTGACCCGGGGGCTTTTCAGATCTAACTTTCGACGAATTCTTCCGTCTGTTCTGCTCTGGTTCAATCTGCCTTGGGAGTTGGTTCGAGCCTGTTCTCGGCTACTGGAAATTCATTCAGAACAATCAGCAGGTGATCGATTGAACGAACATGTGACGTTACGTCATTGGTATTAAGGCCGAATTCATTTGCTACGAGGACATGAAGAGATATCTCATGGCGGAGATGGAGAGCATCGAAGGATTTGTCGGCTTTCCGCTCTCATTTGAGCAGCGAGCAGCGGTCGTCGAACATTGCTCGTTCCAATCGATGAAGGTATCAGGTTTCTACAGGATGCACGGGAGCGCTTCACAAACTCACAGGCGCCCCCGTGTTTCAGCTCGCTTATCTAGCACTAAAGTGTTGAGATCGTGTGTTTCTTCCCACATGATGACATCCGCAATTCGCGAAGATTATGTTTCTTATTGTACTAACATATCATGACCGCAATAATATATTTTAATAATTTTTGACGGATACTACAATGCTACAATGCATTCATGTAACTACAATTCATGTTTGCTCAGACTTCGTGAGAACCTACTAGGAATGAGGCGAAGTGGTATGAGCCGCAAGTGGTGCGAGCCCTGGCGAAAGGTGGGCACTCCAGACTGAAAAGTCCATCACATCACTGACATAGCATCTCCCGCGACACCCGCCTCGAAGTACTTTAACTTTTCAGTTAACTAGGAATGATATTGTAGTTATGTGGAAAAAGCTGATCATTGGATCTGTGTTTGTTCAGACGTCATGTTAACATGTCTGTTCATATTGGGTTGAGGAACAAGTAACGCTCGTTTTTGAGCATCGTGTTTGGGCTCATATATCTTCCGCCAATCAAATCTAAACGAGCTGACTTTATAGCATTTTTTCAGGGTATGCTCGAGTATCATAGCTGTTATTATTAGAAATATCACGCTTCCTGTGTAGGAGAGAAATTTAGATTTCAATGTATCTGATAATTTTCGAAAATTTTAGATTTTTTTCGAAATTGTGTAATTTAACGTGGAAACTGTTCGGTAAATTCACACATTCTCAGGTGAGCAGCCCGATACTACACCTCTTTCATGGTGAAGTGAGAATGGTGCTCGATTCATTGTTGTATTTTTATAGACGTTTCAAGGGGAACGTTCATGAAAAATTGCAGTTCACTTAACTTATTTGTCTACCTTGAGGATCGAAGGTGCTGGCCTATACACTAGTGCGCTCCAGTCACTCTCTATGGAGCTATATTATCACTATAAATATTTGGTGCTACTTATGCTCCTATTTGAAAAATAACAGTTTCCAAAAATATTATTTTGTGACGGAATCAAAAGAAATGCGTGTTTTGAGGACTTTGGATTAAACCATACCCAAGACATAGTAGCCATTCTATAATTGTGGCCACTTGGTGGATGATAGTGCAAAATTTGCTCGTCCATTTAACCATCTAAAGCCTTACATTCAATTAGTACGGTTTACAGGAAATAGCAATAAATGTTGATTTCGAGGCTTGTTTTTCGATATCGGACTTACGAGCAATTTAACTCATAAAGAGAATGCTCCACGCTTAGCAAAATTCGTCCATATTTTCAAAAGGAAAGGTTCAAGCATAATTGAGGTCTTTAGATCTATTGCTAAGAAAACGCGGCTAGCAAAACTTCTTTCGGTAAGTAACTGAAAATCCTACACTCTCGTTAGGCGCATATCTCACACAGGCCTTTACTTGGATATTCCTCTGAATATCATCAGTGTAATGTATAACCATGATACTTTACTACTGCAGCTTAATTGTGGCTCAATAATTCTTCTTCCCTCAGTGCTGACCTGTCAAAATCTCAGGGTGAGGTGCGACAACTTCCGACATCAAATCGGAAAACGACTTTCTCCATTGCCCGTGATCTCGTTTCTCTAATCACCGAGATACTACAAAGATTTAGGAGACCTTCCCACCTTTCCCTGGACGTCTCCGACGAGCGTCATCTTCTCGACCTCGTTCTTTGTGGATGAGAGCGAAGTCGACGTTGAGACGGTCAGCAATCGACGTCACACTGCAGTGAGATAATACATACTTGGGTTAGTGAATCGAGGTAGATCATGCGCCTGATCTCAGTGCGTGCGTTGCTTTTTAAAGTACCCATATAGGAAAAGATTTCTTTGGATTCGAGGCGATTCTCTAAACGGTATCGAATTTCAAAAGAGCGCACATTCAAACGTTGATTTCAAATCATAACGGTATCATCTGGCACATGGATGGCTCGAATAAATGGAATGGTATTTCCACATACTCTTGACTTAACCGAAGAATCGGCTTTCTATTGTAGATTTTAAAAAATTATTGTACGGTCACTATTGCCTTTTTTCAGGTTCCAAAAATCATCTGTTAAATACTTCCGCATCGATTACAACGGTCGATAGAGAAGGGAGACATTTTGAAATGGATACGTTTTCCTTATCTTCCTTTCAAACTCACCGTTTCGCTCCTCCAGCATCCGGCGAAACGATCACTGAACGCTGCCAGTTTGGAGTGCTTTCCTGACAATCAAATATCGTATTTTACCGTAACTTCCCCTTCAAAACCCTGATGGGTCAATAACTCTACAATGACCCTCCCGCTCACCCTGATGTACTGGAGGATTGCGGGCTCGGCGTACAGGTTGTCCACGGGGATGTCGAAGAAGCCCTGAAGATACCGCAACCATCTCTGCCTACCTCATACACGCTGTCGCTCAAATAATGGAATGGTACCTGGATCTGCGACGCGTGCAGGACCATCATGATGATGTGATCGGCGCCCGCGACAGAGAGCATGTTCGCGACCTGTGTAGATACAGTCATACAGTCATACTCAATCTCGGCTTAATCCTACAGAATTCCGGCCACAGTATTTCTCCCGGTCATGCGAGTGGAACCCGAGGATGGTAACCGACGGATGAGAACCGACAATTCTCGTATTACAAGTATTCGCATAGTTGTAACTGAGATGTAACAGTGGAAACACTGATGTGACCATGGTTTGTTTCTAATCCTCGGTTGGTTATCATACGAAATAATGACACACCAGCTTGGCGGAGATTGGCGCGCGCGACTTGTCCTTGCGGTCCTGTCGAGCGTACGGAAAGCACGGAATCACAGCTGCCACTCTGCAATTTTGTCCCATAGACTGGGCCAGGATCGCGGATATGGTTGAAATAATACATAAAGCTCTTCTAAAGCCACCCTACCGGTCTAAACGGGCCACGGGTGAAAATTCCGACATTCATAATCTGGGTTAGATTAGGGATCATCTCAACATGGGTTCACAGGTATACAGTTGACTTCCCTACTATGCAGTAGCATACCTGCAGGAAGAGGCGATTTTGCATGCGTTGATCATTATGAGGAGTTCCATGAGGTTGTCGTTGATCTCGCCTGCAGCCGATTGAATGATGTACACGTCCTCTCCGCGCACCGATTCCCCGATCTCCACGTTCGTTTCCTTCAAAGAAAGCCATGCGATTACACTGATCAAGTGATCATTCATTCGAACACCCTGATTACCTATTCGAAAGTTCATTTGAAAGCACACCTCGTTACAAATGGCTCAATCTTGAGACGGAAAAAAATCTATTAACTTCTTACCTTGTTCGAGAACTTCTTGGAAGTGGCGTGGCTCACGTCCAGCTGCAAACGCTCACCGATGCGCTGCGAGAGTCCGCGATGTGAAGAACCGGAGAATACCTGCAACCGTAAAAAATCAGTGATTATCGGTCCACCGGTTCTCACGTAAGCCTCTACAATGACCCTCCCGCGTACCTTGATGTTATGAGTTTTTCGGCCACAATTTTGAGCCAAAAATGAAATTTTAATTTTTTGCGTATTTGTGCGCGTAGAAAACAAATTTCTATTTTACAGCATATGAAACAAATAACTAAAAAAGATAAAACGAGAAAATCACAAAAAACGCGAGTTATTGTCTTGGGAAGGGAGACAATGATGAGGCACCCGTACTCGTCTCAAGTACCCGTACTCGTTTGACATACCGCCATGAACATCATCAAACTTGTGGTATCTTTGGATCCGACGAAGACATTTTTGATACGGTAAACTCTGCCGGACTCAGAACTTGAAAAATCCTAAAAACCGGTTCTGGGAGAAATAATCGAGTAAAATAATAAATTATAGTATAATATGTAGTATTATTATGTATTATGAATTATGTCTACTCCAGTATAATTAATTCAGAATGATTATCCGAACTTTCGGCGTCTACTAGGAATTTGTATGGTAGTGTCATAGACATTTTCAAAAACATGTTTTTGAATGACGATGTAAGAACATGTTTTTGAAAGACGATGTAAGACGGTCGACTATTATCTGTTCTTCAAAATTTCGAGCCCTTATTGTGATTATGAAACATATTGAAATGTTTTGCTCACAAAGATCAAGTCTGGGAGAAAGAAAAATGTAACGAGGAGGATATAGCACTTGGATTGAATATCCTTAACGGTGCGATCGTTTCGACTCATTTGAAGTCGAAACGATCACTAAACGGTGGAACGGCTCTTAAACATTACCTTACGTTAGTTATTACGTTGGGATAAAAGGATATGACAAAGCAACTGATCGATTGTTTTCTTACTGTTCTTTGGACTTACTGCTTTTAAAATAAGATGATGATATAAATTTTACTTTATTCAAGCCAATCAGAGTCTGTGCACAGTGGAGATAAGGAATGGTGAGAGACTACTTCAATAATCTTTTTTCGAATGGTTTGTGTATTCATTCCCATGGAACATCAATAACAACCTCACCTCTGAAATTTTGATGTAAACGTGAAGCACACTTGAACACATCTTTCAGTGTGTGTTGATCAAGCGCATTTAGAGATATTGGAAACTCAGAGAAAATTTTTCTTGAATCTGCAGGGCGAATTTTTCTATTTTTTTTTTCAATACTACGGCACAGCGTGTCAATCAGAACGAATGGCGGCGCTGCGCAGTTATGAAACTCATTCAATTCCTCTCATTCTCAGCGAGTGTGTCGCTCGGAATGGAGAGGAATTGCAGAGAGCGAAAGTGTGATTGTGAACGGAATGCTCAAATAATGAAAGCAAAATTTATACGAAACTGTTTTGTGATTAGGCCAAAGGCATCCTCCTTATTTTCAACCCATTTTAGCATATCAAAAGGTCTCTGGTCCAAGTTATTAATTTTGCTGTCATTATTCGAGTATTCCGTTCACAATCTCACTTTCGCTCTCTTCAATTCCTCTCCATTCCGACCGACACACTCGCTGAGAATGAGAGGAATTGAATGAGTTTCACAACTGCACAGCGCCGCGTGAAACAAAGAAATCGTAAACTTTGACACGCAAGGTAGTGATGTCAAATCGGAACCCCCTCTCCTTGATTCACGTGATCTCGTTTCTCTGACTGACGAGGGAACACGCGAATTGAAGAGAGTCCTTTCAGATTTGGTGTCACTACTGCATGGAATAATGAAATACCATAATTTTAGCATCGTGATCTTTTCAGTGGACAGTTCTCCCCTCCTTCAAGAGGAATGTCTCTGTCCTCCCTCCTCTCTTCCAACGACGGAAGATTGGATCGAACAAGCGAAGTGTGAAGCAGAACCTCAGCAGAGGAATCTCAGCAGGTGCGAATAAATATTCAAAATAAACGATTCTGATAAAATATAATTATGTGCAAAACAGTGAGACTGATTCCGTAATGTTGACCAGGCGTGTAAATTAATGGGTAAAAAAGAATACTAGTAAGAATCAGTCGTAGAGCAGCGGTTTTGGAGATGGAATATTTGGGATAATGATTATGATTCGTGTATGCTGTATTCAATCATTGCATGGAAACAAATCGATCTTGCTTATTATAAAAGGAGATAACAAGCGAAATGAGGAGAATGGGATTCCGTTTATTCCATCGCTAATTCTCAGATTCGACCGCATCAACTTCTCATCTGTTCTCAATGAGGTCGTGGAGCGATTCGGCCTGCCCCAGCACTCCCGAAGCTACAGTACCTGCCATTATGCGATCAAGAGCAACAAGGTAAGAGCATACCGTATCTTTCCGAGTGATGATGAAACATCGGACGATTTCACAAACCATTGTCCATCCCCTGCGGGCTATGCTACCTATAAGTACCGTAACATAAACTTTCTGAGATTAGAGCTGGATCGAACAGCATCTCTATCGATTCTGCATGATCTCTCGTCTCCTTAGCTAAGGAGAGAGTGTGCAGAATGGAGAATACAGTGTTCCATCACGGAAACCCTTGTAGATTACTGTACTGATCTACCGTACCCTCTCTCTCCAGATCTACCGTAATTGTTTCGGGGAATACGTCGGGTTCGCCTCCTTCGCAGACGATATCCTGCTGTCGATCACACGGTAGGTCACTGCTCTCATCGTCTCGATGTCTCTCTCAATGTCATGAATTCTCATTTATCATCAAACGCAATCGTCAATGGGTATCGACTAGAAATTTGTATTGTAACTATTTTCGCGGAGCCACTCAGAACGCTGACCCCAACAGTATTAAATCTAGCAACCGTACCCTGCCCACAGTATGTTACCCGATTGGAATCCCTTCCCTTTAGATCACTTCTTCACACTCGGGCGGAATAGAGAGAGAGAGAGAGCATAGACGATATCCCTACCTGATTGGAGTCCCTTCCTCTGAATATTGCCGTGTCCTTCTTCTCCGACCAAGGAGTGGGATGGGAGGAGAAGGGATCGTGGAGGGGAGAGAAGAGCTCGCCTGAGAGGGGAAGAGAAGAGTCAGAGATGATAACGAATAACGAAAGATGTCGTTTTCTCTACGCAAACATCGGCGTGATGTGTTCACAGTTTCGTATGAGGCTTCTTGGTTTCGAATAGTGATGCCATATCGGAACCGCCTCTCCTCAATTTGTGCGCTCTTTCACCGGTTAGAGAAACCAGAGAGTATTCGAATTGAGGAGAGTCGGTTCTCATTTTGACTCCATTAAGAGAGCAGATCGGTTATTTTGGACCACCCCCCGGAACCGGTGCGCTAGCAATGAGAACCACAGGCTCATACTCGAGTACTAGCAGGGTCTTGGTCCCTTATTTGACAAACGGCTACTTATTTGTTGTTACTGCCGTGCCGAGGGTAGAAAAGTGAATTACAAGGTAAAAAGGTTTAAAAAATCATATTTTTTCAACTGATCGAGATCGATCCAATTTCTTTCTTGCGCCGAATCCGAATTTTATTTGACAAAGCCAAAAAAGTCACAATTTTCGAGGTTTTTCGATCCTAACTTTTTTAGTTCTTGTTTTCATCAGCTCTAATGGCGAAATTCGGATTCAGCGTTCAGAAATACGCCAGAAATTCCTATAGTCACATTTTTCCGAGACACAAAATTTTAAATTTTTCATTTTCATTTTTCGGTCAAAAAGTCGAAATCTCAGAACAATCTGACTATAGGTGTTTCCGCAGTATTAGTAGAGATCGAATTTTCATACTAGAGCTCACCAAAATGGGAAAGAAAAAAGTTACGCCTCATAACTCGAAAAGTTTAAGTTTTTCAAGCGTAACTTTTTTCTTTCTCATTTTGGTGAGCTCTAGCATCAAAATTCGATCTCTACGAGTGAAAATACTGCGGAAACACCTATAGTCAGATAGTTCTGAGATTTCGACTTTTTGACCGAAAAAGTGACCAAAAAAGTGAAAAAAGTGACCAAAGTGAGGGCATGAAAAAAGTTGAAAAAATGTGATTATAGGAGTTTTTTTGTGTCTCGGAAAAATGTGATTATAGGAGTTTCTGGTGTATTTTTGAACGCTGAATCCGAATTTTGCTATTAGAGCTCATGAAAACAAGAACTAAAAAAGTTAGGATCGAAAAACCTCGAAAATGGTGACTTTTTTGGCTTTGTCAAATAAAATTCGGATTCGGCGTATCTGACGGAACAGTTCGCACAGTGATTACGATGCATACATGTAAGAGCTACAAAGCGCACATAGTGACTACTTGTCGTTCGGCCAAAAACTGACAACTTTATCCGAAAAAATTCGAAGTAAAAAAATCTGAAATTCGAAGTAAAAAAATCTTTTTTGGAAACGACTATCAATCAATCAGAACTGTTTTTCCAGAGTCCCTGGACACCTCTAGAGTAACGCAAGAAATAAATTTGATCGATCTCGATCGGTTGAAAAAATATGATTTTTTGACCATTTTACCTTGTAATTCACTTTTCTCCCCTCGGCACGGCAGTAACAACAAATAAATACCGTTTGTCAAATACGGGACAAAGACCCTCCTAGTACTCGAGCATGAGCCTGTGGTTCTCATTGCTAGCGCACCGGTTCCGGGGGGGGGGCAGTCCAAAATGCTCCAAAATAACCGAGCCGGTCTCTTAATGTGTCTGGCTCACACATACCTGTTATCATTGCGGCGTGAGCTCTTCTTTGATCGCAATCTTGATAAGAGCACTCGGCTCTCGACGTCGCCTTATCTCATCATGCGCCTGAGTGACCCTCTATCGATTGCTTTCGTGATATTCGCTTCGACAAGTGAGTTTTTCGCCGACGCGTATTTGTGGTACATAATAACCGTTTCAAGGCGCGCGCGTGACTTTTCCATTCTCGGAGGTGTTCCAAAGAGTAGATCTTGAATACGATGCACTTTTCAATTGCGTCGATGGTTGTAAAGTATATGCAAATCAAGGGCCAAGCACACTACAGATTGCCCAGTACGGAAAGGTCATTACAACGTGAGTTGCAAAGATGAATCGCATTAAATCATTGTTTGCACAGTTTCAAAGACGAGGATCCGATCAACCCAAAAGGAATTGAGCTAAATGTCTGGCGATATCTCAAAATTCCTATCTCAGAACGTTCTGGTTTTAGGCGGGAACGAATTACTCTATTCAGTTTATCGAGTTCAAAGCGTTTGAACCGCTGTCGGTATATGTTGTGAGCAAAAAAGCACGTAAGTTAAACGTTGATATTTTCTTGAAACGTGCTCACTGTACTGTACGATCATTCTGAGTCAACTGTGCAAATGCAGATGCATATTTCATTTACACAACGATGTTTGGAAAAAGCACGATTGAGAATTTGTCCAGCAAACTACGCATCTCCGGTATTTCTCTCTCAAGAGCCGCAGAGAATAGATATCAAAATTCGGAACCGTTTTGTTACTGTTCTCTCAACCCCTTACTCAATGAGCTACAAATTCAATGGGACATTTAACGTGATTTAATATCATTCTGAATCTCATGCATGCTCGTCATTGCAGCCCGGATATCCCAAAATATTTGCAACTGGATTCGACACAATCAGCGATATTTATAGAGAAACAAGCTGTACAACAGTCTACCAATCGAGGTTTGCGCTTACAACTAACCTCTAACATACTTTTTATTGTCTTAGGTCTCAGTATGGTGCCGAACATTCTATACTAACTGTCTATGCGCCTATAATAACCGTCGATGTCGGAAATTTTTACAGCGGAAATTACACCGTTACTGTAATTCCCAATATCACAGGTCATTAGAATCTGGGGAAAATCTTATTGAGAATTTTATGGAGAATTTGTACTACAGGCTTCAATCCATTGGAGACTACACCAGCTTCCACCGTAGTCATGTCTTCTGGTATACTTATATACCGTTATCGTGAATAATATATATTACCAGGATTTGTTGGCTGTCCATTCGTTGTAAACCAAACGTACTACTCAGACATCTCCGACCCTATTAAACGCCGTTTCACGTTCATCGCAAGAACGTATTACTTATTTCTTCTAATATTGTTGAATTTTATTTGAATAGTCTAATTAAATTTGAATGTGAAACAAAACAAATCAACCTATTATGGTATGCAGCGGTTTGATATGTTCGTAATCACGAACTATTTCAGTTTCGATATTGCCGCGTCGTCCAACTCAGTTTATCCTGATAAGGTTGAACTCAGAGTTAACCAAGACATTCTTGAGTTCGTTTCTGCGATTTGAAACATTTGATTCGGCACTATTTCTCAAAACCAGCGAATATTAATATTTATTTTTTTTGCAAAGAAATTTGTTTATACATTTCATTTCTTAAAATTCGTGAAATCCTAAAACATATAGTAATTATTATTCCAGTTTCTCCTCTCGCGGAGCATCTTCTTTCACAAAGCATTATGGACAAGGAGCTTACGACGTGACTCTCGTGTCACCAAGCAGACAGTACGGCGCCAGTTGGGCACTGCAACTCGATTTTGGGGTGTATTATCCACCAATTCTAATCGCGGACATTCCTTTGCTCGAGAGAGAAGGGGTGAGCTGGATGATAATCATATACATCTCGAGTACTGCTACGATACTCGCCTGGCTGTGGCTCCGCTTCAACTAATGATGATTGGGGAAAATCTAATTGGATCATGATCACTATCTTGTTTACTGAGTTTGTTCAACAACTAATAAAATAATGTTTTTTTTTCAAATGTGACTTATTTCAAGAATATACACATATGGATGCCGACGGTATAATAAATACATTTATTATGTCCCGAATGTATGATATTGCGAAAATAGATAAGCCTGCGAGCGAAGAAACGAATGGGTTTTGTGAGAAATAGTGGATTATGAACCAAAGACCAAAGATCAACGATCATATATTCCCATCGACATCGAACTTCAGAGTGTGCATCACACAGGCGGCGTACTCATCTCGAGGTGAACACATCTTGTCGATCGACTTGAGGAGAGTGGCCTGATATTGGAAAATAAACTGTCAATCATTCAATATTAAATATCCAAAACCGGGCAATGTTTTAACGCTCGGAATGATGGATATATGTTTCAGTGGTGTGTACTGAATATCATGATTTGTTTAAGGTTAGAAAATAGCGAACTGCGATATCATCGATAGTGAAGATAATCAAGTATGTTTCAAGAATTGATCAAATGCGAATCGGGCAAGGGAGCTATAGTTGTCGCTTGTTACATGTTGGGCAAACAAAAATACTAACAAGATTTTTCAAATTCTCACTTTGTAACTATCGCCCACGCCTCTCTTTTTCTCGTAAGTCTGACAGAGTGTCCTGAATTATGATTAATTGGGGCAAAGATCAAAGATAAATTAGATCAGAGATCAACGATTAATAAGGATCAAAAATATCAACGAACAAAGAGCAAAGACCAACTTGCACTGTCGCATTTTTCCTTCATCCATCGGCTCTCTGTCGAGCACGTGAACAACTGCAGTTAGCACGCCCTGGAATTGCACTTTTGAACGTTTATGGTGTGCACATCTGAACTGTCGACTACAGTATCCCACCAGGCCACGTTGGGTTATCGACGAGAGAGCTTTCTAACGTTTAAGTGAGTTCGCGATAAATCTACCGTAACCTTCAGTTCGCGATCATCTACCGTACCCTGAACGCGACGGTCTGCGTATCTGCTGTCGTGTCGCAACGCTCGTCACCGCTCTCGTTCACCACCTCAAAGATCAGAAATGTATTCGAAGTCATGAATCAAAGATCAAAAATCAAAGACCATTTCCCTCACCTTCTGCTGCAGTTCAGCGACTACGTCGGGTCGGTCTAGCGTTCCGCACACGTTGCAAAATTGGCTACAAAATTACTTTGGTGCATAACATCAGACTCCTCCACGAACGACTTTTTTGCGCTCGAAGATTGAAATCTTTCGTGCTGATGAGAAGAAGACACATCTCACTGACCACGTCTGCTTGCCCTGCAGCATGCTGCGCACACGCTCATTCGACGACGAGGGACACCAGGAGGAGGCATCGGTGACCTGCGAATGCGCCATCAGACAATCCACCATCATAAAATAAGCTGTTTCGTTATCATTAGGCATTTGAATGATACGGCATGATAAGGCACCCAGGTTTACGGTAGCGTGATCACTTTGTAATGCTTTTTTTGTTCTTCTATTCTCGTTGACAGCCTGAACAATATTGAATCACACAATTCGCCACCTGATATTACTTGGTTGTGAAACGCAAGCCATTCTCGGATGAAAATAACGAGAAATAGCTTTGGATTGTATCGCATACTATTGTTGGGTTTTTTTTCGAAAGGTACAGTATCGGACATAAGTCATTAGTCAAAAATTCAAACTGTTATAACTTTTGAACGAGATAAGCAATCGGTCTGATGTTTTGACAGGATACATTAGACCTATTGATGCATTGCCACCGATAGTGACGTCATGCTACGATTTCGCAATATTGCATAGTGATGATGCAATCATATATATGTTCTTCACTTGTGATTTTAAGGTCATTGGGATTTTTTTCTAAGTCTTCTCTTTTTTTGTGATGATAGAAGGCCTCAGCATCTACTGATTAAAAAATAGTACTCATGGGGCGTTGTCGTACAGAAGCAGAACACAGGTTCAAAATAGGGTCCCGAAAAAAATAATTTCCATTCATTGACGTGCTAGAGACTCGTTCAAAGGCTCAAAATGACCCTTACAATAATACCTGATTACCCACAAAGTTCGATATTGATATCTCTTAATTTGAGCTCAGGGCACGAATTTTTCACTTTTTCAAATAATTGTTTTCTTCCTATTTTGGATGATCATAGTTCCAAGGCCGATTTTTGTTCAAATGTATTTTCTAGACAGGGTAGTTGCAAATCCATGGAATAAACTATTCCCAACTTTTTAGAGCATTTGGATAACTTTCCCGCCCGCGGCAACCGAAAATCAGAGGTCAATCGATTTCAACCCAAAAAATGACCATGATACCCCCATCATTAGGCGAAAAAAAGTTTCTCTCAAAACTTCCTGACTAAATTTTTTTCTGGGATATTTTTGTGTGCTGAGTACGAATTTCGGTATGAGAGTCCATGATATCATTAATGAAAAAAGTTAAAATTTATTATGTCGAAACATAGCCGATTTTAAAAATCTTTTGACCTCTGATTTTCGGTTGCCGCGGGCGGGAAAGTTATCCAAATGCTCTAAAAAGTTGGGAACCGTATATTCCATGGATTTGCAACTACCCTGTCTAGAAAATACATTTGAACAAAAATCGGCCTTGGAACTATGATCATCCAAAATATTAAGAAAACAATTATTTGGAAAAGTGAAAAATTCGTGCCCTGAGGTCAAATTAAGAGGGTAATTTTTTAAATTTTTTTAAGGATAATTTTGAGCCTTTGAACGACTCTCTAGCACGTCAATGAACGGAAATTTTTTTTTTCAGGACCCTATTTTGAACCAGTGTTCTGCTTCTGTACGACAACGCCCCATGAGTACTATTTTTTAATCGGTAGATGCTGATGCCTTCTATCATCGCAAAAAGAGAGAAGACTTAGAAAAAAATCCCAATGACCTTAAAATCACAAGTGAAGAACATATATATGATTGCATCATCACTATGCAATATTGCGAAATCGTAGCATGACGTCACTATCGGTGGCAATGCATCAATAGGTCTAATGTATCCTGTCAAAACATCAGACCGATTGCTTATCTGGTTCAAAAGTTATAACAGTTTGAAATTTTGACTAATGACTTATGTCCGATACTGTATCTCTCACGCACTATCGACCATACGTCGTATGCCTTGATGGTGAAACTCAAGCCGTTTTCGGATGAAATAACAAAAATCTGTTTTCCATTGTATAGTATAATATTGTTTGTATTTTTGACGAAATAAATCGCTCGAGCACTATAGATCACACCTTGAAACTTATTACATCTTGATGGTCAAACTCAATATATTTTCGAATGAAATACACATTTTTTGGTTGGGGCGCGAGCCTTCTTCTGCCATCTTGCAAAACATGGTCTATCGTGGGGATCGAACCGGGGAGTCGAGAATGGATTGGGTTCTTCAGTCAGACACCATAACCAGACACCATAATTTTGAATTATGAAAATTATGATAGAAACAATTCCAAAAAAGTCTTCAAATAAGGAGGCAGAGGGATACATTTGTGTCCCTCTGCCTCCTTTGATGATGTCAATCCTTGTCAGCGGTAGGCCTTTAATTCTAGGGGTGCCCCCATTTGGCCAGGGCAGCCATGACGGAGACTAGTGGTTGGGGCGCGCGCCTTTCTCTACCTCTTGCAAAACATCACCTGCGTCGGCATGCCAGTCAGACACCATGCCCATAAAAAACTCCTATAATCACATTTTCGTCGGCATGCCAGTCAGACACCATGCCCACAAAAAAACTCCTATAATCACATTTTTCAACTTTTTTCATGCCCTCCGGGTCATGGTCACTTTTTCGGTCAAAAAGTCGAAATCTCAGAACTATCTGACTATAGGTGTTTCCGCGGTATTTTCACTCGTAGAGATCGAATTTTGATACTAGAGCTCACCAAAATGAGAAAGAAAAAAGTTACGCTTGAAAAACTTAAACTTTTCGAGATATGAGGCGTAACTTTTTTCTTTCCCATTTTGGTGAGCTCTAGTATGAAAATTCGATCTCTACTAATACTGCGGAAACACCTATAGTCAGATTGTTCTGAGATTTCGACTTTTTGACCGAAAAATGACCATGACCCGGGGGGTCATGAGCAAAATTTAAAATTTTTTGTCTCGGAAAAATGTGACTATAGGAATTTCTGGCGTATTTCTGAACGCTGAATCCAAATTTTGCTATTAGAGCTGATGAGAACAAGAACTAAAAAAGTTAGGATCGAAAAACCTCGAAAATTGTGACTTTTTTGGCTTTGTCAAATAAAATTCGGATTCGGCGTATCTGACGGAACAGTTCGCACAGTGATTACGATGCATACATGTAAGAGCTACAAAGCGCACATAGTGACTACTTGTCGTTCGGCCAAAAACTGACAACTTTATCCGAAAAACTGAAATTCGAAGTCAAAAAAACCATTTTGGAAACGACTATAAATCAATCAGAACTGTGGTCCAAAATAACCGATCTGCTCTCTTAATGAAGTCAAAATGAGAACCGACTCTCCTCAATTCGAATACTCTCTGGTTTCTCTAACCGGTGAAAGAGCGCACAAATTGAGGAGAGGCGGTTCCGATATGGCATCACTATTCGAAACCAAGAAGCCTCATACGAAACTGTGAACACATCACGCCAATGTTTGCGTAGAGAAAACGACATCTTTCGTTATTCGTTATCATCTCTGACTCTTCTCTTCCCCTCTCAGGCGAGCTCTTCTCTCCCCTCCACGATCCCTTCTCCTCCCATCCCACTCCTTGGTCGGAGAAGAAGGACACGGCAATATTTAGAGGAAGGGACTCCAATCAGGTAGGGATATCGTCTATGCTCTCTCTCTCTCTATTCCGCCCGAGTGTGAAGAATAGAGAGTGATCTAAAGGGAAAGGATTCCAATTGGGTAACATACTGTGGGCAGGGTACGGTTGCTAGATTTATTACTGTTGGGGTCAGCGTTCTGAGTGGCTCCGCGAAAATAGTTACAATCAGGCAGAATACGGTAGGCGAACAAACGAAGCTGAATCCATTGGTTGTGAGATACGGTCGTGTGCGGTTTATCTGCAAGTTTTTAATGATTGTTTCTATCCTAGGTCCCCAGTCAACATTGATAGCGATCTCCTCCTCGGCAATTGAAGGCGCGATGAAACATAAATGAAACATGAAGGCGAAAATGACTCCCACCTGTCATTTTATCTTTGTTTTGGACGAAAAGTCTTGCAGTTCAGATTCTATCTATCTCGTCATGGTTATGACCCTCCTTGCACTCGATTACAGTATTCTACCGTACATGCCGTATTCTACCGTACCCGAAAATTTCTCTCGTATCCAGTACTCTACCGTAGTCTCGTTTCCCAGCTCCGCCTCGATCTCGCTCGTCTTTCGCTCGAGTCTCCCGATCTGCTGGATGCCGGAATAACTCGGTATTTGTGAAATCTGTTCGATAAGTGGCCCTCTACATTCTGTACACTCTTCTGATAGTGTGCAGAATGCAGAGTGCAAATACAGAGCCGGCATATTTACTCGATACTGCTTTATTCTTTGTTCTGACATATTTGTTCAGCTCATAACGTGACATAAAATTTGAAACATTAATTGAATAAATGTCAGTAATTTCTTCTTCGATAAGGATACGCATCCGAAGACGAAGCCAAGCGTCGCCATGGCTGATTTCTTCAAGGTTTGCGTTATTCCAAAGCAATGTACCGTATGCCAAGGGCTGAGGAGATGGATGGATTTTTATAAGCCGGTTCGAAGCAAGAATTGCAATTCACCGCATCATTGACAAGTAAAGAACCGGTGAAACACAGATGAATCTTGCCTCAATTCACCCGCACTTTTTTCAATTCCCCCTTCTCCCCTTACCGTGATCGATCTATATCTTATCCCACGCCGAATGTTACCGTATTCAACGGCTTGTGCGATTGGTAGTTGTGTATCACCTGCGTAAGAGGCCAACATTGAAATCCAATGCATCATTACAAATTGAAGGCGGGGTGAAACATATTTGTAACAGGTCAGAACTCTTGCAAATTTGCATTCCGCACTATTCTGTAAGTCTCATGAAGTACTATGCCACTTCTAGAAAAATATAACATAAGCAACTTAGTAAATTACCGAAATCTCAGAAATCATTGATGTACAATTGCATTTTTTAATCATCAGCTCATCCACAACCAAAAAATGATTGCACGCTTGCAAATTGAAGACGTGGTGAAACTCAAATGAATTGCCTCAAATCATCCCGACTACCCTCTTCTCATAGTACTGTAATCTACCGTATTCTCAGCACCGCTTCATCATCTCCGTTGACGGTACCGTAGCCGCGTATCGACTACCGTACCTGCTGGCCGGCGATTCGGTCGTGCTCAAGGTATACGGTTACAGAAAATACAGTTACCGTATACTAAACGAAACAACTAAGTCAGAAACACCTATGGTCAGATTTTCCTGAAAATTATTTTTTTTCGACTTTTCATGACAGGGGGTCATGGTCAATTTGGATCTAGAGGTCGAAATCTGAGTATGTCGGATTTTAATTTTTACCTTATATGACTTAGTGCGTAGAGTTCGAATTTGCAAACTAGAGTTCTCGAAAGCTCGTAAGAAAAAAGATATCCTCGAATTACTGTGTTATTCTGCGTCTAACGTTATACGTTTCAAAACATTTCACTATTCCGGTTAAGTTTTCACCGTGTCTGGTTCAGTGAAATGTTTTGAATCGTATAACGTTCGACGCAGAATTGCATGTGCTTCATTTTGTGGTGAGTGACTATTTCCCCGTTCGCGAACAAAGTGGATCGGTAAGGCGAAAACTTCAATATTATCAGAGAAAACACAGTAATTCGAGGATATCTTTTTTCTTACGAGCTTTCGAGAACTCTAGTTTGCAAATTCGAACTCTACGCACTAAGTCAGATAAGGTAAAATTAAAATCCGACATACTCAGATTTCGACCTCTAGATCCAAATTGACCATGAAAAACTGTCATGAAAAGTCGAAAAAAAATAATTTTCAGGAAAATCTGACCATAGGTGTTTCTGACTTAGTTGTGTGCGCAGAGTTCGAAAATCGATATTAGAGCTCATGAAAACAAGAAAGAAAAAATATATCAATTTTGTTCTTCCGAGATCGAGGATTTTTAGGTTTCATGTCCATTTTTTCGAGGTGGAGGTTTATTGAAATTTTCTGTACTATATACCATTGGGCGTAGAATTGCATGGGCTTCATTGTGTGATAGGTGGCTAATTCCCCCCCCCCCTCGCGAAAAGTGGGTCGTTATAGCGAAAAACCGATTTTTGAAGTCACGAAAACTGATTTGGAATCGACCTGAATCAGATCTCAATAGTGTTTCCATGCACTCTCGACATGTCTATGATTATGCAAAAGAAATTTTGAGTCTAGCTTGTCAGGCTGAGAAATTATGAAAAATCGATTTTCAAACTTGGCGCGCACCTGGCGCGCCGCTTTGTTGACTCGGCGCTCAAATTTGGCCACTTTTGTAAACAAGTACCCAACATGCCCCCATGGTATGCGTATGGAGGTCTGAATCGAAAATCCTCGCGGCATGTCCGGAAATCTGATGAAATGATTAAAAAAAATAAGAGTTGCACTCTTAAAAGAAAAAATTTACGTAGTTGAATCTTTTTTTAAATATGTCACATTAGTGAAAAAGTGCGTAGATTCCGAATCTAACAATATCTCGCCCGGATGCATAGAAAAATTCACAGCTGGGTCGATTTTTCGGCTTAAATTTTTACTTTGTCACATTTTTCACCTTTTTTCACTTATCGCTCAGTTTTAGTTACAACACTAAAGTTGTTCAACTCTTAGAGACGGTCATTGTGCTTTTTTGATCGAAGTTCTAGCACACAGTTGAAGAAAGTTATCAGTTTCCGAATTTTCAAAGTTTTAGAAGCCGGAAAATAGGCAGTTTTTATTTTACGGCTCTACAACTGGAACTGAAAACTCTTTGGCCTGTGGTACATCTACTGTTGAAATTTGGTTGGAATCGAAGCTGTTTGAACATTTTGTCAAGGGGGTCTCCCATTCATGCAAAATATCAGATATCTCTGATATGTCTCTGATATGATGATGAGAGGTTGTAGCACAGGATTTTTGATATAATTGAGACCCCCCTCTGCCAACAGGGTCCGCACAGCGATTTTGTAACCTATGCTCCAAATTTGCCTCAGGGGTGAATTTTGGGCGTAGAGTTCGAAAATCGACCTTATAAAGCCGTATCTTCAAAGCCTCATTCACTGTGGCACACTTTACCCTGTGCGGTCGGTTTTTATATCTCAAGAACAGCGCTTCGGAGACCTATACAACCAATTAACTTTTGAAAGATCTCGACGAGATAAGACTTTTTCTAATTGGAAGTGAAGAGCTAGCTCATCTGTGAAAGGGAGCAAGTGGAGTGGTGTAAGCGTTATTTGATATGACGTAAATATCTCCAATAATATTGTGAGATCCATCGAGTCCCGATGGGGCAACGATACAAGCACTTTGTATGCAATCGACAAAATTCTTGAATACATTCATGCGAGGGGGAGCAATTGCCGTTTCAGGCAGAATGGTCAATTCTATTTTCTACTTCCTGAGTAGCGTGACCGATTCCCGAATTGAAGACTTCCTCGGTCAGTTTGATGTCAGACCATCCGTACTCTTGGAATTCTCACTCCCAAGAGTCGAAAGCGGCGCGTCCTTGTCCAGTGAACGAAGCCTCGGATAGATCCAGATCATGATCAAAGTTCCGGCTGAGATGGACTAGCGGAGTTTGTTGTGAGCCTCGAGAAATCCCTTGATTTCGTCTGAAGGAATTCCATCCGGACACTAGGAGTGAACGAGCGAGACGAGAGAGAGGAGACCAAGGAGGATGCAGACACGGAGCATACTGTAATGGATTGGCATGGATTGGAATGGCTCAGGGAAAATGGGGAACGGTAATGGATCGATATTCTAGCTGATAAAGAGCGGCAATTTGGACTGAATGATTGTGTGTTGAGATGGATTCCTCGACTTTGATGACGCTCAAACTTTGCCTAATGCTGGAATATGGAAAAGTGAGATGGGAAACATGAGCATCGGAACAATTTATCAGTTCCGATGATCGATCGCCCCACTTATTTTTCGATAAGACATTACGTCCTTGATCCAATTCAATTCCACAGCCCTCCCAAACTCGGGTCGCGAGTAAGGCGGAAATAAAATCAATGTTTTCTCTTTGGAAAAATAGGAAACTTAAAACAATGTTTTCTCTTGGGAAAAAACTCCAAAAATGTTTTCTCTTGGACAAATCGTGTTGAAAAATGCTAGAATATTCGATAGAGATAAGCTTTATTATATTCATTCCAGGACTTCCCTGTGATCGAGGGAAAGATCACGCGTATCGATGAGACTCATGATCGGTTTGCTTTTCCTAAATCGATCCGGCAAGGGTTCGATCCTTCGTTCAATACGCACATTCTCGTTGTTTTGAGCGAAGAGTGAGCAGCAAAACGAATGTAGGATCCTTTTCCACCAAAAGCAAACACAGCAGGCTGAATTGATAAAATGGACCATCGGAACTCCGAACCCTAAATGTATTCCATTTGTCGCATCTGCGTTCGTGTTTCGATGCACTGCCCCCACATGAGAACATTCAGTATAAATGGGACTTCGGGAAGCGGTGAAATAGTCAGAAACCGTCTTTCCTCAACATATTTTATCTTCCACAACTTCAACTTTATTATTGTCAAGTTTTCTTTATTACCTTCAATTCGGATATTTTCCTTAAATATTTGTGTTGTAGGTATGACTCGCACAGCCGTTATTGTGCTACTGAGTGTTGTGGCACTCCACGCCGTTCCGTGAGTACTACTTTAAATTTGTAGATTACTTATTTCAATGCAAATTTGAAGGTCGATTGCATCGAATGACTACGACGAGAAATGTGATGAGGAGTCGTTCAAGAAGTTCCAATTGGTCCACGGTGAGGCATTTTATTGATCGGAAACTGATGCGCAATTGTACAGTAGCTTCAGAATTATCAGAGTACAGTGGGATCAAATCATCATTAAATGACAAATGATAATCCATAGCAATGATAAGTCATGTCTAGTTTCAAATCGAAATCGCAATTCGTTAAGTATAGCGTATTCTTGAAACCCTGAGCGAATGAATGTTTTAGGAAAGCAATCGACTGGGGAGGACTACGAAAGGCGAATGAGACTGTGTGAAACGATTGAAGAGTGAGTATCATCCATTGCGTTGAGCTTTACGAATTGGACTTAATTTGTCTAAAAAACATAGTAAAATACAACATTCCAGGAACAAAAGGCACAATGAGGGTAATTTTTCGTTCACCAGGAAAGTCAACAGCATGGCCGATATGGTATGTACCTTTTTATGGTGCAATTATTTATGAACGGAGTAATATTTGAGTCTCATGCCGAGTACAAGAGACGAAGTGGTTTTGATCCAATGGAATCAGCACTGAGGAAAAAGAGAGCCACTGTTGAACAATGCTCGGGAGGCATTCCATCAGCCGAAGTCAAGGGATTCCTCGATGCTCACAACAAACTCCGTCAGTCCATCGCAGCCGGAACTTATGCCACCAGGGCAAAGAAGATGCCTGCGGCAGCGACTCCCATCCCTGATCTGGTGAGGTTACGGTAGATGGAGTACGGTAATGATTCCATGTTCAGACCTGGGACTGTGAAATCGAGAAGGCTGCACAGGCCAAGGCGAGCAAGTGTCTCGCAAAAGTGAAGAGGGGAGAGAATTTCTTCACTTCTTCTAATGACGTGAGAGAAAATTTCATATCTTACCATAATCAATCGATAATCTAGATTTCATTCGTTGGCAAAGGAAAGGCTGCCTCTGATTCATGGGAATCAGAATTCCAAGAGAAGGGATGGACCAAGATCTCAATGACACTGGATGTTCTTCAATCGGGAATTATACACGCTACTCAGGTAGGTCAAAAGTTCATTCGTTGATCGATCGACATCTTGAGATGGCGTGGGCCAAAACGACTAAAATGGGATGTGGAATGGCTGTGTGCCAGGATGGAAAGCAGCTACTCGTTCTTTGCCAATACAGCGTAGTGTATGTTAATTAATTTTTAATAATTATCAAATTATCCTTTATCAGAGGCAACACCATCCTTGAGAACGTCTACGAACCCCTCATCGCTCCTCCTCCAAAGACGACATCGTGCCCCAATTACAAGAAACGCACCGTATCGAATACTACACGCCCCGTGTCTACTTCAACTGCTACTCCTGCCGCGATCTCCCCTGTAGACGGACTCCCCGTTTCGGTGGATTGGCGAGAGAAGGGAGCTGTGACGGAAGTCAAGGATCAGATATAAAATAAATAAATAATAATATAAATAAATAAACAAATGAAGGGAGGCTGCGGATGCTGTTGGGCCTTCGTAACTACTGGAATAATCGAGGGGCAACTGGCAATTGGCGGAAAGGGACTCGTTAGTCTCAGCGAGCAAAATCTCGTCGATTGCGTGGTATCCTACTGAGATTTCCGATTTTATGATATTAAGTACCAATATGGATAGACTTGAGAGTTCAAATCGCTAATCGATTTTCGAATTTAATTATTATCATTCTTTAAAATATGCATTTTTGTCGCTTGTAATCTCCTTGAAAAGAGAAAAATTAGTGTCCATTTTCAGTCTCTGAACAGAGGATGCAGAACGGGCTCTCCTCATCTGGGGTTGAATTACGTGTTTACAAATGGAGGAATCGAGACGTCAGACGCGTATCCTTACACTGCTTGCCAAGGGCAGACTGATACATGTCGATACAACGCATCGAATAGTGCCGCAAGGATCCCGCTGTCCCCTGGATACATCGATGTGGCGGCAGGAGATGAGGCCGCTCTCAAGGTAAGATGTATTAGTGTTGTAACGTAGAGTTCCCCCAATTCATAGACCATGTGGTCGCACGAGGATCGTGTGAAGTGTGCTCACTCGGGACAATCTCGTGTTGTGCACGTATTGCGTAACACCAGTATCAGGACCCGGGAGAGCAAAATCAGCCCCTTCGCGAAAACTTTTTCTCAAACCAAATTAAAACCTTCCATACTAATATGGGAGAATACTGTCGAACGATCCGGGTCACGACTCCTAGAGCCGGTATTTAGGAATTATCCGGTCGCGACTCCGGCTCTGACGTATCTCAGCTCCCAGATGAGCTAGAATGCCGGCATAGAGCTTAAAATTCGCAGAGCTAGTCAACCAATGTTTTTGAGAAAAATAATCGTAAAGATCAAACGCCGTCGTAGTTTTCATTTTTGCAAAAGTTTCTCCAAAATTCTCGATTTCGATAGTTTTTCGAGCACAACTTTTCTATTTCATACTTTCATGAGATCTAATGCCGAAATTCGGATTCTACGCACAGAAACTTTTTCATGGTCATGGTCATTTTTGGGTCAAAAAGTCGAAATCTCAGAATGACGTGACTATAGGATTTTCTGGTGTATTTTTGCACGTAGAATACGATTCTGCATGTTAGAACACACCAAAATGTGAAACAAAAAATTTACGCCAGAAAAACTAAAAATTTGTTAATTTTTTAACATAACTTTTTTGTTTCACGTTTTGGAGAGCTCTAACATGCAGAATCGCATTCTACGTGCATTATACACCAGAAATTCCTATAGTCACGTCATTCTGAGATTTCGACATTTTGACCCAAAAATCACCATGACCCCGGGGTCATGAAAAAGTTCAAACTTTTTTGACTCAGACCATTACCGCTTTAAAATTTTCTGATGTATTTCTGTGCGTAGAACGTTAATTTCGGCAGATCTCATGAAAGTATGAAATAGAAAAGTTGTGCTCGAAAAACTATCGAAATCGAGAAATTTGGAGAAACTTTTGCAAAAATGAAAACTACAACGGCGTTTGATCTTTACGATTATTTTTCTCAAATACATTGGTTGACTAGCTCTTCCACAATCTGTCATAAAAATCTGTAAGTTCCCGCATTCTACAGAGTGAAATTATTTTTTTCTTGAATAATTAGTCAGTAATTGGACCACAACTTTTTCAGTTCTTCACTAAACCTCTCGCTCTGCTCGGAAAAGTTTTTTTCTTTTTCTGCGAATTTTAAGCTCTATGCCGGCATTCTAGCTCATCTGGCAGCTGAAATACGTCAGAGCCGGAGCCGCGATCGGATAATTCCTGAAAGCCGGTTCTAGGACTCGTGACCCGGATCGTTCGAAAACTGGTCCCCAGGGTATTCTCCCATATTAGTATGGAAGATTTTAATTGGGTTTGAAAAAAATTGTTCCGGGATAGCTCTCCCAGCTCGTGATACCGGTGGTAAACAACTCGCGCGCGCATGTCAAATCGGCCACGCGCTTTGTCTTTTCTCTGACCCGTGAGAGATGGCGCGCATTGAGTAGAGTCTATGCCGATTTGTCATCACTATTATTGGTGAAACGAATTACATTAGAATATAATAACTAATATTGAATCAGTCATAAATTCGAATTCAGGAGGCAGTGGCTACAATCGGTCCGATCGGCGCTGCAATTGACGTCATGCACAACTCATTCGCCAACTATGCATCCGGTAAATTTAATTTATTTTTGTTGATTATAATTTCGATTATGATCGATATTCATTCATGCACATTTTACCCACAATTGGATTTACGACAATCTTGAATGTTTTCATAATGATGCTAAGCACATTCTTTGTGAAATGTCTCACAAAAACAAATTATTCAATTTCTTCTGTTGAGGTGTCCTCTATGAGCCCAAGTGCCAGAACGAAAACCCAAATCACGGGATTCTCGTAATTGGATACGGCACCGACCCCGAGCATGGAGACTACTGGCTCATCAAAAACAGGTTATTTCGTCTTTGCAAGTATTTTAAAGTGTGAAACATATTCGATGACTCAGATTTCCTTCAAGACACCAATAAATGTTTCAGCTGGGGCACCACGTGGGGAGAGGAGGGATACGGAAAGATTGCCCGAAACAGAGATAATCACTGCGGAATCGCCTCGATGGCCATGTATGCCCTCCTGTGAGAATGGAATGGAAGGGGGTCGAATAATTGTATTTGACTATCATCTTGTTCGATCGATTGTGAAGTTCAATATTGCTTCTGTTTGTAATGGATAAATACTATGTGTATATCACGCGTATCGACATTGGAAACGTCGAAAGTGAGCTGAAGCGATTTTCCGACATTCCATGGGGTCCCTCACTAGATAGCGTCGAACTTTGTTTCAAATAATGGATCTCAATGACGAGATTCGTCGTCGAACTTCAGAAAAACCGAATAGGGTCAACTTTCGAGGCGTCTAGTATCATCCAGAGTGACTTTCGAAATGTGGCAAATCACATGGAGAATCCGGAATAATTAATGGACCATCGGTATCTTTATTAGTACATATTTACGTAAATCGATTTACAAAAAAATTTCACCACATATCCGGGGCAAGGCTGACGTTGGTCTCTTTGGATATAGCTGGAAAATGCGGTTCGAATGGTTATCAGCAAACATTGTAAAAAAATAGTGGTCGCTATGTGACGACGTATCTTTACAAATATCTTCAAGCGTGGGTTACGTGCATTTAAAATAAAAGTTTAAGGTATTTTCTCTTGATCGTTATCGTGTTTCTTGCTGCCAATGCCAGAGAGTGTGAGTATCAGAGGTCTTCTGAGAGATCGCAGGTGCCTGTGAACAAAAATTTCAAACTGCTTTGATTCCTATCAAACTATGTCAGTGTATGTATCATGGACCAATGATTCTTTGTTTTGTTGTTTCATGACCGTGAAATCGATATTGCCTAAAAACCGGCTCTGGGCTCTTCAAAACTTCAAAAACTCGAATCTCCTTTCAGAAATTTCCAAATGAATCGATCAAAAAACAAAAAGGACCGGACAAATCAGCTCCACATATTCGTAATTATAACTCAGACTAAGTTCCTGCGGCGTTAGTTAGAAAATGTTAAAAGTGTGTTTTTTGAAACTTAAAAAATAAGAATGTCCCAAATTTTTTTCACATGTTTAAAAAAGTTCTTCGCAGATTTGGAATCTACGCACTTTTTCACGCCGGAAAGTTGCTAACACAAGCAAATTGAAGGACTTCTAGTTTCTCTTATATTCAGCGGAATCCAAAAAATCATCGATTTGAACGGGATTTCGAGTGTAACTTTTTACATCATCGAACCACTATCACAAGGGACAAAGTCCAAATACACTCTATGCAAAGCTACGCTACACTGATACAATTCGCGCACAACGATGCGATTTTGCAGTACAACGATTTTGAATCCTATACTTAAAATTAGACCCTGGATTAATCTTGGGATGTAGAATTCGAAAATAGAAAAAAAACCTTAGAAAGCAGTATCTTGAAAGCGTCATTCCCTGTGGCACACTTTCCCGTGTGCGGTAATAAAAGCAAAATAAATAATTTCATCCTCATGCAATTTTTCCATTCGTATCATACTTCCCCAATGAAAATCCATGAAAAATTCAAACGGACTAATAAATTACGACAGCACACGGGAAAGTATGAAACAGAGAATGACGCTTTCAAGATATGGCTTCCTAAGGTCGATTTTCGAACTCTAAGCCCCAAGAATACTCCATGGTTTCAATTTCAGCATCGGTTGTGCAATCGTTGTACGGGTCTCCAGAATATCGAAAATCCTGTGCAAACATTGTCTAAAAGTACGCTTTTCCAAGTGAATCATTTATTATTTCCCATCTTCCTTCATAACTGATTAGCCATTTCTCGGCCCTCTTAATTTTATTTCACATCGCACTTGCCTTTTATTCTTCGTTTATGAATTATTTCAGACATGTGATTTAAAAAAAAAAATTTATGGAACTCGTTGTACTGCTCCTCTTCGCAGAAACTTGAAAATCAGAATATTCGCTTTCTAAATAACTAATCGTTTGTAATTCTTTCGTTAAAAAATCGACCTTAGAAAGCCGTATCTTCAAAGCCTCATTCACTGTGGCACACTTTACCCTGCGCGGTCGGTTTTTATATCTCAAGAACGGCGCTTCGGAGAGCCCCAAAACCAAGCAACTTTTGAAAGATCTCGACGAGATAAGACTTTTTCTAATTGAAAGTGAAGAGCTAGCTCATCTGTGAAAAAGGTTATCACCACTGAAATTTTTCAAATTGTCACTCTTAAAAAGTTTGAAACAGTAATGTCAATGAGTAGATTATCTTTAGTGGTCATATTTTCTCTGTGAAAGTTCATCAGAACAATGAGTATGAAATATCGAGATTTCACTTTAAGCTCTGGAGCTGTGCGCATCTCAGATGCTCACATCTTTCTCGTTTATTCCTCGTTGAGAAACTCATACCGAGATTCTTGTTAGAGCGGTTCGTCTCCATTTCTGTACAATTCGAATAGTAGAATCGGTCAATCTCCTAGTTCCCCCACGTCTATTCCACCTGCTCACCAAGAGCGGAATCCCCATCCAAGACCGACTCTGGCCGTCGTGTGATCGGTATATCCTACTTAGATGTCCTACCTAGGCTCGATGATCCTCGTTCTGAGATAGATCATATAGGTCTGGTGGACAGGTATACATTTTCTCTAGTATACATTTTCGAATTCTACGTGCAAAAATACGCCAGAAAATCTTAAAGAAATATAATTCTGAGAAAGTGATTTTTCGAACCAAAAACGGACCAAAGGAAAAATATGTCTATAGGAGTTGCTGGTGTATTTGGGCGCGCTGATTCCGAATTTAGATATGAGAGCTCATGCAAACGTGTTTGAAAAAACTGTCAAAAAACTTTTTTTTGCTTTTTTTTTTTGCTCTGCAACATCTACCTCCACCCCCTCCCCCCCCCCTTTCACACCTAAACACACCCCACCATTCTTTCTTCGATGGATGGAAAAAGTGACCTCTCCTTCACAAGGAAGTCAACTCATCAGGACAGAGAGTGGAACATTTATTATGTTGATGATATTGACCTCATTGCTATTGATATTGACCGCCGGGACCTCATTGCGGAGACTAGTGGTTGGGGCGCCAGCCTTCTTCTACCATCTTGCAAAACATGGTCGATCGTGGGGCTCGAACTGGCGATATAGCGGGCTTCGGTCAGACACCATAACCACGAACTGCTTTTTTTTTCGCAAGTTCGATCTTTCTGATTTTTGGGATGGTGTTAGGTACCAGTAGGTACTTCAAAATTTTAATTGAAACCATGTTGGGGAAATCGGCATTTGGAAAGTTACATCACTTTATTGGAAAACCGACCGCCCCGATCCAACGCATAGACGGGGAATGATATCATTAACACATAAAATGTTGCCCACTGCCTCCTCATTCGAATTCGACTTTGGGTTAGTCTCTAGCATAATTTTGAAGCGAGTTATGGTCATTTTCTTGAGGCGAATTTGGTCTAAAATTTCGTAGTGTACCTACTTTGGCCAACCAATACTCGAAGATGAGACCAGTTATCGAAAATCGGCAAACGCAGTTTGAAAGAGCGTCATTCAAAGTACTTAAACTTTACTTTTCAGCGGAAACAGTGGAGGAATCTACAAGTTGTGTGGTGATGTAGACACGCCGGCATTTGTCAAACGTCGCCTTTGTCTGGCCTGAAACGTCATTTTGCAGCACACCGCCGGAGAGGTGCTCGGAGGTCACGCCGTCAAGATGATCGGATGGGGAGTCGAGAACGGAACCCCGTACTGGCTCGTTGCCAACTCCTGGAACGTTGAGTGGGGAGAGCAGGGTGAGTAACTGCTAATTAACGACTCTTGACACTTCCCGGTCATCATTTATGGCACTGGATATTCCAGGATTCTTCCGCATCATATCCGGAACCAACGAGTGCGGCATTGAGGAGGCCATCGTCGCCGGTCTTCGGTTTAAACCCCGGCTTCCATTTCACGGTTCCGACATCATGTCTCAAAGCATATACACATCTCGTATGTTAATAATTTTTCGGTGAAAATATTTTAAAAAAAATTACGCGTTGTTTGTTCTACAGAAAACGAAAAAAAGCCATAAGATTCGTCATATTCTTTATCTTATCAGAGCATTGAGTCTCTCTCAGATGAGATGACAGCATTTATCCCAGTCGAAGAAGTGGGGTTGTAGGGTTGTAGCTTAACAATAGAGATCATCGAGGAGGACGATGTGTTTCTTAAGAGCCGTTCCGTGAGATTTTGCACCTACCTCACGGATGACTTTTTTGCAACCTATGCCAATAAGTTCGGGCGAAGTCCCCATACCTAGAGCTTATAGCTGGCCCAATATGAGATGTTGGGGTGCACCCTCCGGGAAATGCCAGAGGTGTCCCAAAAAAAGTCCGAAATTTCATCAAAGAAAAAAGTACGTTCTTGTAGTTGTTACGGATGTATTTTGGGATGAAAATAACGAAAAACATAGTTTGGAAGTGGCAAGACGTCTCTTTTGGACTTTCCGTAGTCGAAGGACACAGATCAACGAAACATGTTTATCTGCTTTGTCAGCTTTAGAAAACGCACGCTCCAGACACGAAAACCACTTCGACGAGAGATCGCTCCTCCCCGATTCGTGTAGATTCGGTATCCTCGTATCCAGTAGCAACGTATAGCGCGCGCGTGAGTTGCCATTAGCTCACGTCGAAAACTCATCAACCCATATGGTCGTGTTCCCCCTTCTTTAAGAGGAGGTTTTCGTTATTTTGGAGAATTTTGGCCCTTGCACGGAATTGTTGCGCTAGCAATGAGAATCACAGGCTCACACTTGAGTGGTAAGATGGCCTTTGTCCCGTAATGAACAACCCATACCTTAGTTGTGTTTGAGGCCTCTGTGCAGTAATTATGGGACATGGGCATGGTGTCTGACTGGCATGCCGACGCAGGCAGGTTCGACTCCCGCCCGCAGGTGATGTTTTGCAAGGGGTAGAGAAAGGAGCGCGCCCCAACCGACTCTTTTTCGGCATGCCGTTCCAAGAACACACTTTGTAATTTTTCTAGATCAAATCCCAAGAATTCAGTCTCGCTCATAATAACAAATGAATCTGTTGAAATAATCTGTCCGGTCTTTTTAGTTTTGATCGAGTCATTTGAACAACTTTGAAAGGAGAATCGCTTTTTTTTTAGTTTGAAGCGTCCAGAGCCGGCTTTTAGTCGTTTCAAATTTTACATTCACGAAAAACAAGTCGAAGAATCATTGTCCTCTGATACATGTACTGACTTGGATTGATAGGAATCGAAACTGTTTGAAATTTTTGTTCGGGGGGTTCATGCAATCTCTCAGGAGACCTGTGATATTCAAATACCAATACTTTATAGAATCAAACATAATAATAGAAGTCCGTCATGATTATGCGAATGAACCCAATGTTATTACATTGAACTCGTGATAAATCCTGTTTCATTTTGAACAATATTATATAATATTAATCATAATCATAAGATAATATCAATAGTACACGAGGTGTGCGAGGAATTCATCACACCAATAGGACGTATTTTAGATTCTCTAAATCGTTCAAAAATCATGTAAATATGGAGATGGGCAGATGAGAAAGTTTGAGGACGAACCACATTGGAAAAAAAAACGCGACATGACGAACATTTTTAAAACACAACAGGGCATGTTCTCAAAAGGATTGAGTGGCACATCCGTCGGCTCGCTTCTTCGAAACGGCTGAGCAAACATAACATGACAGCAGTTTAGAAATAGTGATGCACTTCGTTATTTTGAAATCTGCGGGGCTTCTTAGATGACAAATTCAATTAAATGCCTTTAATAAAATATTGATTCTGTTTCGTGTCAGACCAAACCCCACTCTAAAAAAAACTTTAAAGGCTGAGTAATGGAAAATCTGGCGGGGGTAAACTGGCAAATGCGCCCCATGGAAATCTTGATCCACGGCTATGAATCCAAAATTTGGAAGCTCAGCGTTCTCTTTGAGCCGAGATGCACGAGTTCAAAATTTCTACAGCGTCTGCCGTCCCGCTGACCCCGTTCCCTCCCCTCCACTGATCTACCATTTCCATATCATTGTACAGGGGTTTGGTCGCGAGAGTCTCCGCCATACCTCCTCCTTTAAATACACCGATTGATCTACAAATTCTATAGACCAGTTCGAGAGCGTGGAAGTCGCTTTATCCTCAAACTTGGGTAATTAAACAAGGTATCATAAAAACAACAGGAATCAAGCATGGAAACGCATGGAAATGAATTCGGGGAAAATAGGAGAGGCGATGCTATCTGAGTAATGTGTTGTCGAGGAAAGGTCTGACTAATAGGAATTTTTGTCTTGACAGAAATGGGAAATTATTTGTGAATCATGTTGGAAGAGAAATGGAAGAGAATTTGGAGCTAGCGTTTCTTTTTACGATAGTAAGCACACACCCGGGGGTAAAGTACGGTGAAAGCTATTACGATTATGATAATGATGATAATTGTAATGGGGATGGAAAAGAGAGAGAAGAGATTGAAGTCGAACGAGGGAAATCCATTGGCTGGGTTCTTCTCAGAGGTTCTCGTCTCGATGGCCAGGTTGGATGGGCGCTTCTCGACCTCGTCAACGAATTGTAGCTCGCCTGTAATTGTAGTAGTTTTCGCTTGCGATTTCTCTCCCGGGCAGCGATAGATGCAGACGAGTTGGATTGAATTCGTGTTAGCGGAGAAAGTGATCTTCTGACGTTCTCCGTTCTTGCTGCAATTGACGATGGTGTCGATGATAGTCACATTGTTTGTATCGGAACACGAGAAGGTTGTCGAAGTGTCCGATGTAGATGAGATACAGTGGGTTTCAATTTGACTGCCCGCGATGCAATTGTAACAACCCGTTGCAGATGAAGTTGAGATTGTACATTCATTGAAATCGACCATTGTGTCGAGAAGGAGATTGTCAAGCTTGACTTTGAGCTGGAGCACTTGATTGTCAGTTGTGAATGCTTCAATTCCGGTAGAAGTGGAGGTTAGTTGGAGTCCTTGTCTCTCGAGTGGAAGTGTTCGGTGTTCTTTCTTGAAGAACCGTTCCATATCTCCGTCGGGGCAAGAACATGAGGCAGAGGTCGAACGGGTAGAACAGGTGCATGTTGATGGAAGGAATTGACACCGAAATTCATTGGCGTCCTTTCTGGTTCCACATTGTAGTTGGCCAGCTGATCCAGGTGAGAAGAGAGAAGGAGGAGCGTCCTCGATGATGCAGGATCTTGTGCCGTCGGTGAGGAAGTGAGAGCTCAGGATTGGTGAATGAGCAACACTTGTTGAAATGAGAGTGGCAGTGAGGTCGTTCCAACGATGTGTCTGTCCTGGTCCGAGGTCCATTGTGTAGCTGGTTCTTTCATTGTCATTGGTTTCAATTGTGATATGAATCTCCACGTGATTGATCCACTGAAGACATCTGAATGCTTCGTAGATCGTTGAACTTGTTGGAGACGCAGCAATTCGGTAGAAGATGCAGGAAGGTGAGCAACTGACGCATCCTCCACAAGGGAAGCATCCACATGAAGAGGCGCAGAAGTTGAATCCGGGGGTATTGGATTCGAAGAATGGGAGGGGTTTGGATGGATCGACGGAATTGCATTTAATATCTTCGCAGGTTCCAGGGTGAAATACTTCTCCGCAAACATGATGACTTCGTGTCGTGAATGCATGTGACCGAGTGAAATACATTGACTGCTTGTCACACTTGTGGCTGATTCGATCAACTCGTATTTCGATGACAGATCCGATCTCTCCGTCTGCATCGCGGACTACGAGACACGAAGTCTGACCAATCGGACGGAGAGTTAGAACAGCAGAGTTCGAAATAGTGCAGTGGAGGATCCCTTCTTGTGATCGAGTGCACTCATGTTCTTCTGCTCTAATCGAGGAAACTTCCGAGCAACCATGGCCAATCGTTGAAATGGATAGGACAGCGATGGTCATCATTAGTGTCGCAGAAAATGGTTTCGTTTCCATCGATTTCGTCTTGGCTGGTAGAATTGAGTTGGATTCGTTCTGTTTGTCTTTGAAGTTGACATTGGATTGATTGCATTGATCGGTGTTCGTCGAATGAAGAAGCAACAGCAACGACGACATCCATTATAGAAAATGGAAGCTATCTTGCAGATATCGAGAGCACGAGATATGATGTATCCGATGAAGATTGTACCGAGAACGAATAAGAGAGCGTCGAGGTAACTCCAGCATGAGGGAGTGAATGCGAAGGGCAGACACATTTTGCATCGTAGACGTTCGCAAGTAGGTCGACCTTTGCAATGAATCTTCTCGTCAGGATGGGAGGAACCGTCGATCCATGATTGTACAACGATTTCGTGGTCTTCTGATACGAGGCTCCATGGGAAAGGAATGGGGTTCTCAGATTGAAGCTCTTGTATGAATGTGCAGTAGATACCGACGCAGGCGCGAACTGAGATGCCTTTCGCTTTTCCTCGTGGTCGAACTTCTATGCCGAGAGGGGCACATTGGATTGCAATTGGGGATTGATCCGAGTTTGATGTGTTCTTGGAATGAGGATAGTAGAGCTTCCGAACTGTTCCCCATGCTCGAATTGGGATATTTCGATCCAGGAACACGTAGGATGACTGTAGAAGCAGAAGGCAGTAGCTTCCTCTGGTGTTGAGCAGGCATGAACTCTGCAGAAAGAAGAGGAACCGGAAACTGGATTGTGTGATGAGAGTGTGTAATGATGTAACTCCTCTCCGTGCTTTCCAAAGCAGCGATGATCATCGGGGGAGTAGACATCCGTAGTAGTTATGTCCAGTTCAGGAACGATGAGCAGATTGTCATCCATCAGCTGTATTTGGGCGAAAATACCGAAGAGACCGTTGGCTTCACAATGTCCTTCCTGTTTGAACGAGCAAACTTGCGATGGGACATAGGTTTTCAATTCAGAAGGCAAATGACTGATGGACGAAATGTCGCGATGCTTGCCGTCGTAGAAACTGCAGGTTCTCGTCCATTCTGGGCATTTGCATATTGGTCCACAGTAGTTTGAATTGGTTTCTGTTGAATTGGGCATTCGGAGATGGCCATTCGGACATTCCATCTTGAGCCACACTTGCTGAGTGTTTGTATTGGTCAGTTGAATAGTCGCTACTCCGAATCCTTGTTGCATACAAGGAGTGACGTAGATCATTCGAAGATGAGCTGATGTCGCCTCGGGACATCTTGAATCCGTTGTTGCACAGACTGTTGAGAGAAGAGCGAGCGTAGAGAGCATCATGAGCGTAGGATTGAGTTGTGCACTTCTTCTCAGGGGGCGTACTTTATCGTTCGGTTCTTTCGCTTCTTCATCTTCGATCGGATTCGGTTGATTAGTTGGATTGATCGATCGATCTGTTTCCTCGATTTCCAGTTTGTAGAGTAGAGAAAGAGGGCGATGGAGAGTTCAAGTAGCCGTCTTTACTATAGCTGATCGGTCATTCTTGACTTGGATGATTCGTCCCAACTTCCATTGACCTCTTTCTATTCCGGGGTCTGCGATAATTACGACGTCTCCGTATTGAGGAGGATCGTTGTTCACTAGTCGTCCTTGGTCGTGTTCTCGTTTGTATCTTTCTCGAAGACTTGTCAGATATTCTCGCTGCCATCTGATCCAGAAACGATTGAGAAGTGACATCGACTGATTCCATGAGTCGACGATAGAGTCGCGCAGCGTCTGTCTGGGTCTCCATTCAGAGTCGTCGTCCTCTACTATTTCGTTCTGGAGACGAGGAAGAGAAAGTGATGCATGGGGACGAAGGAAGTCTGATGGGCGAAGAGGAGTGAAGTCGAGGTCAGAATTGACAGCTGTGAGCGGGCGGGAGTTCAGTATCGCTTCGGCCTCCTTCAGAATCGTAGTGAACTCTTCGAGAGGAAGGATTCGTGTACCGGTGACCGCTTTGAGGGACGTCTTCGTGAGTCCAACGATTTTCTCGTAAATACCTCCGGACCAGGGGGAATGTGGTGTCAGGAATTTGAATTGAATTCCCTTGCTGGCACAATAATCGACGATCTCGTTCTGCATTGGAGAGCGAAAGGCTTCTTGCAGACGATTGAGGGCGACGAATGAACTTGCATTGTCGCAAACGATAGTCGATGGTGTTCCATGGGTGGCAACAAATCGTCGTATCCTTGAGAGGAGAGTCTTCAAGCTCATGTCTGTGATGAGATCGAGGAAAGTAGCTCGGATATGCAAGCAGGTCATGATGATGAGCCAGCATTTGGATTGTTTTCCTTCATCGGTTTTGTATTGCATGGGTCCTGCCAGGTCGAGTCCCACTGCAGAGAAGGGATGATCTGGTCGAACTGTGCGGATAGAAGGAAGATCTGGGTACTCCGGCAGCTTGAATTGCTTCGCTCGATCTCGTTTGCAGTGCATGCAATGACGGATGGATGATTTGACTGTTGCTTGTCCTTTCGGTATCCATACTCTCTGCCTTAGTTCCGTCAATGTGTGCTGCATTCCGAAGTGATTGATTGAATGATGAATGTAGAGGATGTAGAGTCTCGTGATTGAGCTTTCTCTGGGGAGAAAGACTGGATGTTTGGCTTCAATTGGAATCTCTGCATTGTCTATCCTTCCTCTGCATCTCCAGAGCGATGTACTAGTGCACTGGTACATTCGCAATTGCTTGATGAGATGTGGTGAGGGCGGATACTCCGTTTGACTCATCTTGAAGAGGAGTTGCTCAGCTCTGCAATGGAGCGAGACACGGGAGAGAGAAGCCGGGACCTTCTTCAGACGTTGGATGAAGATCAGAATCAGAATCAACGTGTTCACCATCTTCGTCCAGGTGGAGAATCGTGAACCATCGATGAGAGGGGGGATCGACTCGTGAATCGGATCAGTTGATAATGCAGCAACTGCCATAGTTGTCTCCTTGAGTGTGGGAGAAGAGAGTAGAGGTTGTGGATTCCACGTCGCAGGCGGTTGGGTTAGGAATGCTGGTCCTTTCCACCATAGTGGATGATCCTCGAGCTCGTCGCTAGTGCAACCTCTGCTGGCTACATCTGCGGGATTGAGAGTTCCGTCGATGTGGTGGAACTTCGCGGTCGGCAGAAGAGACTTGATCTTCGTTGTTCGATTGCGGACGAAGACTGGAAGTTCCTTCTTGTTCTCGTTCTTGATCCAGCAGAGTGAAATCATCGAATCGGTCCACATCGTGACTTCAGTTGGCTTGCATGTAGTCAACTCTTTGAGTATGTGGCTTCCGAGTAGAGCTCCGAGTAGATTGGCTAGAAGTTCCATTCTAGGAATGTTCACGACGCAGTTGACAGGTGCAACTCGAGCCTTCGAGGCGAGTAGTGATGATGAGCCAAATCCGTCGGGCTGTCGACAGACCATGAAAGCTGCTGCTGCGTACGCGTGCTATGATGCATCGACGAACAGATGGAGCTCTAGAGTGCATCCGTCGATTGAGAGAGGGATGGCGAGGCGAGAGATCGATGAATAGAGGGAAGGAGTGTGAAATCCAGCGAGGAGTGCTCTCCATTGATCGTGCAAATCGCCATTCAGTAGCGTGTCCCAGTCGGAGCCAATCTTCCACAACTGTTGAAAGAAGATCTTGAGCGGAAGAGTCACTGGAACTTTCAGTCCGAAGGGATCGAAGAATCCGTTGAGGTGACTGAGTATTAGTCGCTTAGTCCATTTGCATTCAGCAGGAGGAATCTTGATCGAAGGTAATGAGTAGGTGTCAGTTTCAGTATTCCAGGGAACTCCGAGAATCTTGGCATGGATAAGGTCCGATGCCGCTGCATTATGTGAGACGAATAGATGATTGAGAGTTTGGTTATTGGATTCGAATTCTCTCAGATTGAATGAGGCTTTGACGAAGAATTCTCGAACAGCATGAAATTGTCTTGTTCCTTCATCTATCGTGCTTGCATGTCCAAAGTAGTTGTCGACGTAGACTTCGCGGATAAAATCACTCCATTCATTGGGATTCAGGCTCAAGTGATGCTGGATCGTTCCAGCTAGAAGGAAGGGTGAGCAGCAGAGCCCGAAGGGCACTCTTCGGAATCTGACGACTGCCAGATTCTCCATTGATGGCGGTTTCGTAGGGTCTTGTAGCCACAAGAGTCTCGTATAATCACGAGAGCTCTCTTGTAGTCCAACCTGGAGGAAAGCCTTGGCAATATCAGCAGATATCAGAATGGGAGTGACGCGCGAGCGTAGTAGAGTACCGAATAAGTCAGGCAATATCACTGGGCCTCGATAGAGACAATCATTCAGTGATTGGTTCTCTTTCGTATGGGCGCTGCCGTCGAGGACTGCTCGCAGTTTGGTGGTATTGCTCGTCTCCTTCACTATTCCGAAGTGGGAGAGGTAGTGGACTCCATCTTTCTTGAATAGTTCCTCGTCTGGGACTCGTTCCAGTATTCCTTCTTTCAGTTGTTCCTCGAAGATTGCATTGTATTTGGCCAGATTTTCGGGCTTTTGAGCCAACGCAGTGGAATTGGTGATAAGACGACGGAAAGCGAGGCCGAAATTAGTGGGCAGTTGCGGATTCTCGTCACGGAACGGTAGAGCTACATAGTAGCGCTGCTCGCTCTCGTTGAATCGAATGTTGGCAAGGAAGTGAGCGAGTCCCTTGTTGTCATCATCGTCGATTTCGGGTGAATCTGTTACTCCGATCATCTCGACAGAGAAGAAATTCTTGACCATATCCGTCAGCTTGGCGATATCGGGAACGGATTCGACGGAAGGATTGACGAGGATTGTAGAAAACAGATTCCGATTGTTGACTCGCTTCTTCGTTGCGATATCTCCCAGAGGGGTGGACAGAATGTGTGTTCCGTCTTCAGATCGAGTCATCGAGAAGTTTTCTCCGAAGAAGAATTCGAGGAAAATATCCATTCCGATGAGAAGACTGGGAGTGGACTGTGTCTGTGTGATTGACTCATTCTCTTTTCTCAACCACTTCACTTCTCCGCAGATCAGAGGTGTAGAAAGTGTAGCGAGATTCCGTTGAGTGCCGTCTCTGAGTGTCACTCCGATTGGGAATATTCCGACTGTCTTGTAATCGACTCTCTTCTTTCCGAACACTTGAGTCGCTATTCTCTGTGATTCGATGAGTGGGAGGTCGAGAGCAGTAGCAAGATCGGAAGTGATGTAGGAGCATGTACTGGCTGAGTCGAATATCACTGTTGTCTTGACTGTGCATGCGGCATCAACGGGAGAATGGAGCACAGCTTCGAGACAGAGTAGTGGTTGACTAGACGCATTCTGATCGGCGACGAGGGGTGGAACAGCGCTCGATTGAAGCGTCATTGTAGTCTCATCAAAGATGGCTTCGGACAAAACACAGTGCGTCTGTTGGTGTTGTGGACGACGATTGATTACTTGTTTTGCTGGTTGAGGTTTTGCGGTGAACTGAACAGTCTTCGCACGGCTCGGTTGGGATTCATTATTGCCTGCTCTCGAGGTAATTGAAGTGGGCTTCTTGCAAATAGAAGTGTGATGCATCTCCTTGCATTTGTAGCATCTAGTCGGATTCTTGCATTCTTCAGTTCGATGTTGTGACTTCAAGCAGTTCAGACATAGGTACATCTGGTATGCCGCTGTTCTTCGATCTTCCGGAGTGGTGTAGGTGGCACAAGCATTCTCTCGATGAAGTCCATCGCATAGGCGGCAATTTCTCGGTGCCGGAAAGAATCGACTGGGTTTGGTGTTTGAACGAGGTGCTCTATCACGAGTTGTCTCTGATCGATTCGGATTGGATTGATTGGAAGTCGATGTCTTCTCGGCACGCCGGTCGTTCTCGTGGCGTCGTTCACTTCGATTGTTTGCCATGATTTCATTTTCGATTTTCTCGTCTTCAACGGCATCGGCGAGGATTGCGAGTACGCTGAAGACTCCGAAATCTGATTTTCGTGCCGATTCCTTGATGATTCTCGTCTGCATACCGATGGGAAGCTTTGAAGTGATCAAGTGCACGAGCATGTCTGGCGTATCAATTTCTCCATTGGGGAGAAGCTGATGGACGATAACGTTGAGCTTCAGGTAGAATGCACGGAGATTTCTCCCGTCTCGATCGCATGGTTGAAGCTTTCGCAGACGGGTGAATAGAGAATGATCACGGAGGTGTTTTTTATCGAAGTACTGTTGCAAGAGTACGATAGCTTGTTCATAATTCCTGTCCAGTTTCGGTAGACCAGCGATTAGTTCTTGTGCCTCTCCTGATAGGCACATCTTCAGTAGTGCTAGCTTGTCCGCTCCTGTGATTCTTCCGTGTGTGATCAGCGAAACGAATGACTAAAAGAATTCCGGCCATTCGAGCACATCTCCACTGAAGTGAGGAAGTGACTTTCCCATCAGAGCTGCTGTTACGAAAGCGCTCGATGTATCAGTGTATATGACTTGAGGAGCAGGTGCAGCCAATGGATGCTGCAATGTGTGCTCAATGGTTGTTTCGACTGGAGTGAACGACGTGGAGAGAACAGCGCCTTGAACTTGGTCCACGCTCTCAGGTGAGGAATTAGAAGTTTTCAATCCAGGAGGTAGAGGGGTGGACAGAGATGAAGCTGTTGGATTGGATTGTTTGATGGAGGAGTGAGGGGCAGGCGTCGGCTCAATCGACTTGCCAGTTGTAGTGGTGAGAGCGTCGTCGTTATCGTCAGTCATAGAAAGGCTACGAGATCGACCTTCCGCCATCAGTCGATCAACCAACGAGTCTACATTGGCAAGGAGATCCGAGGCCTTCTCGAGTTCTACCGTGTAGTCTCCGTAGCTCTTGATGTACTTCTGATACTCTGCTTCCTCAGCTGGAGAAGAAGAGCGAAGAGACGTGAAGGCTTCATGTTCCTTCAGCAAAGCCTTGTAGGCCTTGGCGAATGGGGCGCGCACTTCCAGAATAACTTGCGTGTCCTCCATGATTTCGTCGTCGTTCCTCTGTGCGAGAGGAGTTGTTGATGTAGTTGATTCGGTCAACATCGTCGACTTGACAGGTTCGATGTGCAAGCGTAGTCGTCGTCGGGCTTGGCCGATTCTTGCACGTATCGATCCAGACATTGTTGTTGAGGAGAAGGGGGAAGTTCGATTGTATTGTATTGCGGGAAACTCGGGGCGACTAGATGACTAGACTGGTGGGTCAACTAGTGGCAGTTTCGAATTGTGAGACTGGATGAAACTGATATGTGGACCTGATCAGTTGTCTGCTTGGAGTAGGCTCGTCGTGGTGGTCGCCATATAGACAAGTTCGAGAGCGTGGAAGTCGCTTTATCCTCAAACTTGGGTAATTAAACAAGGTATCATAAAAACAACAGGAATCAAGCATGGAAACGCATGGAAATGAATTCGGGGAAAATAGGAGAGGCGATGCTATCTGAGTAATGTGTTGTCGAGGAAAGGTCTGACTAATAGGAATTTTTGTCTTGACAGAAATGGGAAATTATTTGTGAATCATGTTGGAAGAGAAATGGAAGAGAATTTGGAGCTAGCGTTTCTTTTTACGATAGTAAGCACAAATTCAATTTTCAGGTATATTCAAGGACGTAAGCTCAAAAATGTGAATTTAATTGAGTCTCCGAGGTGTGCATCCCTCCGTCTATTTCTGAGGGAAATCATGTCGAAGGAAAAGCCGCGGGGCGGGCTGTCCCTCATTATATTTCGAAGTTTTGAGCATATTCGATATTTTACCTGTTCCAGACCCCTGATGACGCTTTGTTGATCCTATGTCAAATGGCATCATATCCATTTATATCGGAAAAATATTGTCTGACCATGCTACTCGAGAAAATAGAATATGTAATTGGCTCCCATGACGTGTCAAGGGCTATTTCGCAATACATACAGTTCGAGTCATGATACAATGGGTGAATCGTGCCGATAAATGATAACGGAGGGTCGCTCCTCCCACCACGTGCAATAATCCGAATCTCTCACCATAAAACTGGATGGTTAGAATCATCTCAGAGCAATAACACTAGTCATGATCAGTATAGTCCGTGCATCCAACGAAACCTGCGAGGTGATCACATACCGTCCATCCCATTTCACTCGTTTTCAATAGAAAATGTAAAATGTAAGTTATTGGTTCCCTCTCGCTGCGTCTTTAACACTTTTTTCAGGAATATGTCGATGAATCGTGTACGTCTATAACGGGTTATTTTATGTATGCCAGTGCGATGCGACACAAATCTCATTTCGATGATATCCGCTGATTTATCGTCATCTTCATTCGTAGTATCTTATGTTGAGTATCTACGAGAATCATACATCTCCACGGTGAATGTCACAGTACGCCTCCGCTAGCATAATGTGTGCACCTTTTCCTTGGATGTCAAGCATGACATCTGGCTGATAAATTCGCGTGTGCTCAGACGTTTCGTATCATTTGTCGTCTATTGGAGGGTTATGGTGCAAGCTCAGACTGTGCAGATCATTTGCATGCAATATATTTGTATTGATTAGTTCGTAAACATCACATGCTAGGTTGTAAATATAGAATATGTCCATCCACTTAAGGTCCAGCTTCGGCCACACGATGATGAGCAATTCCGTATTTAGAAGTCACAATTCTGGTCTAGGGTTGATAAGTACGAGGAAAGAGCACACAAAGTGGAGACATCTAATTTCGGAATTCGATGCCGCCGAGGCACTTTATTGAAAAGACGATCGAAGCAGTCATGTTTGCAATCCAAGTCAGGCGAAACTTCAAGAGTGAAAGAATGCTCGTGTTGGTGTACGTGTATTTCACGCACGATTACAATTATCGGTCGTATGAGAACTTAGTACATATTGTGAACCTGCACGCGCCTAAACGCACTAGTAATCAGATTTTGAGAAATGGGGCTTGCGGATGTAGATGATTGACGGCATATTTCATTTTTATTTTCTCGGCACCATTCATCAGATTATGTTGCAATTGCATCACCGGACGTTGTGTGGATGACGCTCAGTCACTATAAAGGAAAATACAATACTCAGCAATTTAAAAAAAACGATTGAGAGAAAGCGAGGGTGTGATCGTGATAAGGTCCATGCGTGCACGCCGGATGACCATCACTTGGTTTGCTAATCATCATTGAGCAATCACAAAACAAAACTGACCAAATTTCGAATTCCTAACATTACGATAGCTCATTGTTGTATTTCTCTCGATTTGATAGAAACATAGGCAAATGACTTCGAGTATGACCGAGTTCGCGTGCAACCGTACCTGGGGAAATAACGTATCGTATCAATCTTTCGTAAATATTGAACATACAAAATAATTATAATTATTTCGAAATATAGTACAACGATGAGGCACTCATGTCATAGTTATTTGTGGCTGATTATTTGCTCGCTGAAACATAATTCTGATGGGACGCTCTCGTACAGATGATAATCGCAGAAGTAATAAAAAAAATGTGTAAGACTTCGAGATCTGCTTGAGAGCCAAAGAATGACCTTGATATTTTTCGGACAGAGTTGTGAACATATACAAGGGCAACTCCCCAAAACATTCCAAAATACGATACTAGAGGAACGTATCGTAGAAGTTTAGCCAGACGTTGTCGTAATACACCTATTGTATGATACATTTGCTCGAACCATGTCCAAGTTGGTACGACATTCATTCGCAGATCGTAGTAAACACGATGATGTAGCAAAAACAATTCTTCGTGAGCGCACTATTTATTCCCGGGCATTTTTCTTCATAAAAATTCAAAAATTTCGAGGGTATTGGTTATATTTAAAAGAGGGTATTGGTTCCACGTAAGTGTATATCTCATAAACCCCTGGTCGTATGACGATGCACAATTATTATTGTACAATTATTAATGGGCGTATGTGGCAGTCAGGCAATACATGAGAAATGTTACAACAGTGCCGATACAATATTATACTTGATAATACGTGAGCGGTGTACTACTCAGGATTGGTTATATACGTTTTATACGAAGTGCAATTTACGCTCTTGAATTAAGTCGCCCTGGTGCATCAGTGTGCGGAGACGGAGACTCGGCAGACCGACGTCCCTACACAGCTGCAATTAACAACGTGCTGCATTTTTTCACTGAAACCAATTTCAAAGTATGTTTGGCTGGATTGTACCAGAGCTGTGTCAACAAACATAAATATCAAGTACGTCAAAACTGTGTTTTTAAAAAGGTTTGGGGGTAGTATCGCCACAACACACAAACAGAGATGTAAATTGAATTCGGCAACTCTAGCAGTTTGCAGAAAGGAACATTTTCATTGGAGCCAGAAGTGGCTTAGGAGTGAGCATACCTTGATGACACCCTTCAGCTTCGTCCATACTGCGATCAAAAACGAAGAGGCAACGGTCGCACAACAAGAGCATCGATCGAAGCTATCGCACTCTTCGCATATCGTTTTCAGTAATGGTATCCTCCTTTCCTTCCTGAACACAGGCGCTCCTTTCTTCAACCTCCTGGAATATTTGCTGATGGAAAGAAGGTAGCACCTTGACCGGGTCGCCGAGTTCCAATTCCATGGCTACGTCTTCGTCGTCATCCCGGAAGGTCTGAGATGATGATATACCATCCTTATCTGCCAGAAGATAGACAGTAGACTTAGCGACGAACGGAGAACACATGGGGTCGCCACTGTCCTTTGCCATTGCTGAGCGCGACGTAAGGTCGAATCTAACGAGCAATTTTGCACTTTGAGGGCGGGGAGACGAGATAGCATTGAAACGACAGTCCTATTTCAGCGATGTTCGGTTATAGAGGAGAATTGAACCAGTAATGCGATTATACGATAAGCGTGCGATACGATAAGCGATAATGCGATAAGCGATAATATTCGATCACGAGGAAGGGTGAGGAACTAATAAACGAGAGAAACTGGAAGAAAATGAAATTCACTGCTCAGACTTCGAATAATATACCACAAGCTCTCAGAAGACACGTGATAGGAGTTTCTGGTGTATTTTGGCGCGCTGATTCCGAATTTCGGTATGAGAGCACACGAAAACGTAAACAAAAAAGATATGCTTAAAAAACTGTCAAACTTTCGAAAAATCGCATGTTTTTCGGACATAGGTCCGGCCTTTTTTCCCCACCTCCGATCTTTCTGATTTTTGGACGGTGTTAGGTACCAGTATGGACTAAAATCACTCTAGGGGGCTTCTTGTACTAATTCCGATTTGTAAAGTTACACCACTTTATTAGAAAACCGACCGCCCCGATTCAGCGCATGAACAAGGAATGAAATCATCAACAGATCGAATATTTCCCGCTGCTTCCTCATTCGAACGCTTCTTTGGAATTGTCTCTAGCACTATTTTGAAGCGAGTTATGGTCTTTTTCGTGAGTCGATATTTTTCTTTTGTAGTGTACCTACTTGGACCTACCAATACTCGGAGATACGACTAAAAGTATTTTTCAGGATGACCAAAAAGTGACGAAATTTTCAGTTTTCGACTTTTTATCGACGTCTTGCCACTTCCAAACTATGTTTTTCGTTATTTTCATCCCAAAATACATCCGTAACAACTACAAGAACGTACTTTTTTCTTTTAATGAAATTTCGGACTTTTTTTGGGACACCTCTGGCATTTCCCGGAGGGTGCACCCCAACATCTCATATTGGGCCAGCTATAAGCTCCAGGTATGGGGACTTCGCCCGAACTTATTGGCATAGGTTGCAAATAAGTCATCCGTGAGGTAGGTGCGAAATCTCATGGAACGGCTCTTAAGAAACACATCGTCCTCCTCGATGATCTCTATTGTTAAGCTACAACCCTACAACCCCACTTCTTCGACTGGAATAAATGCTGTCATCTCATCTGAGAGAGACTCAATGCTCTGATAAGATAAAGAATATGACGAATCTTATGGCTTTTTTTCGTTTTCTGTAGAACAAACAACGCGTAAGATATTTTCACCGAAAAATTATTAACATACGAGATGTGTATATGCTTTGAGACATTATGTCGGAACCGTGAAATGGAAGCCGGGTTCCGGTTCCGGATATGATGCGGAAGAATGCTGGAATATCCAGTGCCGTAAATGATGACCGGGAAGTGTCAAGAGTCGTTAATTAGCAGCTACTCACCCTGCTCTCCCCACTCAACGTTCCAGGAGTTGGCAACGAGCCAGTACGGGGTTCCGTTCTCGACTCCCCATCCGATCATCTTGACGGCGTGACCTCCGAGCACCTCTCCGGCGGTGTGCTGCAAAATGACGTTTCAGGGCAGACAAAGGCGACGTTTGACAAATGCCGGCGTGTCTACATCACCACACACCTTGTAGATCCCTCCACTGTATGCGTCGAAGTCCTCGTAGACGGTGAATGCAGCCTCTACGGGTCCATTATCGAAGATCTCCTGTTTGATGGCATTGACGGATCTCTTGACGGCGTATGCGGACTTTCCTGCAAGTGGTGTGGTCAGGACGACTTTTTGTAATCTCATAGAATTCTATCGATTTCCCATTGCGTGGACGAATGCCACACTCACCGTAGAACTTGTCGTCGGCGTACTTGGTGGAGTAGTCCTTGGTGGTGCACTTGGCAGTGCAAGTTGGAGTGGCGGGATCGGGGATTCTAGTGCAATTGTGGTAGTGGGTCTCTCCATCGACGGTGTGGGTGCCGCAGGGCTCAATCGGGTACGGCTTGCATCCGACGTTCTCGTAGTATCCACCTCCAGTGCAGATTCCTTTCTAAGACAAGTACGTCCAGGCGCGGATCGGGTATCCTCCTACAACCCATGACCATCATCCACCGTATCTTGAACTACTTCTGCGTCAGTTGTTCCACCAGACTACAATGTACTACAGTAATCACTCGCGGATTTCTACAGTTCACCTGTGACTACCGTAATCTTACTTACCATCGCATCCGTATCCGCAGAAGAATCCGCAGCAAGACGGGAGATCGTCGGCGGAAAGAGTGGGCTGATTGGCTCCGGAAGAAGCGATGCACACACGGTCGGACATGGCCTCGGCGGCTCCGAACGCACAGCACGATCCTGCACATCAATCAGTAATGCGTTGCGGTCGAGCGTTGCTTGATTGGTCACGGATGGCTCCGATTCCTTTGCAGGCGGGCCACTGAGCGCGAGAATCGAAGTTTGTGGGCAGGGCTGCGGAGATGGGCTGAAACGTGGGTCGGTTCATGTAGGAAGTTGCATTTGCTCGAAGAAGACCGTCGGAATTCATATTGTTAATGGTTACTCACGACGTCTGCGTTGAAGACGGTGTCCTCGGGGAGACGGGTGTGCTTGATGGCCATCAGTCGGTTACGGTAAGACTTCTTGGGGACGGCAGTCTTGAACAGGGACTGAGCATGGTTGACGTACTCGACGAGAGCCTCGCCAGTGATGTCCGGAGCAACGTTTGGAATAGCACCATTACTGGAGAGTAGAAGTATTGAACTACCGTAGTATATTACGGTACTCCGTAATATACTGTATCCTACGAAGTAACGATTACTCACAGATTGAACGCGGATACCGCTCCGAGGAGAGCCAGAGCAGCAGCGATTTTCTGAATATTAATTGATCAGTTATCGTACCCAAGATTGTGGGACTAGAAAGGAAGAAAGGACTCACCATTTGTTGACTTCTCGAGAAGAAAGTGAAGATAGCTAGTCAGCGGACGCTTTTATAGTCCGCTTCGAGATGCCAAGAAAGTTGGAGATGAGGGTAGATAAGAGAGAATCTCAAGACGAAACGACGAAGAAGAAAGAGAGAAGGAGATACGAGAACGAAGAGACCATGAAATGAAGAATTGGACTGGGTAAAGCCGAAATGAGGTGATGTAAGGCACTGAAAGAAGTGTAGTTTTTTTGAATCATTTGATTAGTTCAGCGCCTACGTATATAATTTCTTCTTACGTTCAGGATCGTGCTTACTTGCAGTGTGCGTGCATGTCTTTGATTAGCAATCATTTATTTTTTTCCCGGAAGTTTTGCATCGCAGATTCATTCAACATGGGGCCATGTTCTTTTGCTCTTCCTTCGATGGAATTTATCATTATCTCACGTACTTTTTTCACATCTCCTTCTGATCCAACTACAATACGAGCAGTTCCCATCACTCGTTGAGTAGTTGAATAGATCACATCAATCCGATGGACTTTAGTCTGATATTATCGAGCTTCTCCTTCGAGAGAAGTACAGCTGTGGCATCTAAAGCTGTGACGACTATTTTAACCCAACAGCCACAGCAGCTAACGTTTCCAACCTCCGTGTTAATCTCGACTTCGCAGGCATTTCGATGCATGATTTGCACGTCTCGTTCTCTCGCAATCTCCGACCTCTGCCCTGACACGTGGAATGAGATAGATAAGAAACACCACAAAATCAACATACATCGTAGTATAACCTTCGACCACCTGATATTGTAAGGGTTTCAGGCTTTAATACATAAGTGCACGTCGAGGATTAAAAGTCTATTTACATATTTTTGAAATATTTTCAAATCGTCCATTTTCCCCGTGGTCAGTCTGTTGAAATCCTTCCTAACTTCATCAATCGCTGATTTATTAAAGAATTGTATCCATTCATCGAAAAAAGCAGATATGTGACGTTCCACTTTGACCTCAGTCGGTTTTTGGCCTACGCGTTTTTCCTGTCTAAAAACAACAAATAACTCATAAATATTCTCAAAGGGTCTAAAATGGTGTCTTCAATGTGTTACTTTTAAAATCTTTTTCGTGTTTTAAAGTCTAATTTTCTCGAAATTTCAATTATAATTGTAAGAAGTGTGTGGTCTGTGGTTGAGAAAGGGTCTCAAGAAAATAGAAAAAATAGAAATGCCCCAGCATAAAAGAAAGGTCAGCGAAAAAAAGAAGGGTTCCATCAAAAAAGAAAGGTCAGCAAAAATAGAGAATCTTTATGTGATCTAAATGAGAATACAATGTTGTTTCGTTGATCGTCTCAGCTCGCATAGGTTTTATTTTCATCGTAATGTTTTGCCTTCCTTCTCCCTCTCGCTGCAGGTTCGTTGGTTCAATGGGCTCCTCGTCTCTTCACTAATCCTCTCATCTGTGGCACTTCCTGTTAATCTTGCTCTTCTAACCGGAGTGTGCTTCCGCACGTGTCGGTTGTTATGAACGTATCGTAATTAGTCTTGAATTATGCGAATGAAGTTTTCAAGGAGAATCATGAAGAGAGCAACAGTGTAAAAAGAATGATATCAAAATTCCATTCAGATGAATCTGACTATGGATGCGTGTGGAAGATCAACATGACACTCCCCTGGCTCTCAAATTGCGAGACATGAGCACGGAGCAGTGGAGTCGCGTAACTACCATATGGCGACGTAAAATCGGAACCACCCTACAGACATGTAATTTGTGTTTTGGAGGGACGAGTGATAGCGAGCCATTGACGAAAACAGCAAGAGCACTCCCCGTGAGGGCTTTCACCAACTCGATAAAATCTCGAGAATCCTCTCTTATATTCATCGAGCACAAAATGACATGTGTGTCAGTTTTCTAAATGTGTATCAATCATTAACTTTCAACGACTGCAACAAAACGTAGTGGTTTGATTTTCCGAATGTGGGTAGAGATAAGCCGATATTTGCGTAAATAATGGAGTATTTACATGATCTCGTTGTTAGATTTCGATCATACACAACTATTAACTTCGAAAAATCAATTTCTCAAATATTGAGAATTGTGAATAAGAAGCACATGGTCCGAACTCAAACATCATGTGTCGATTCTACTTTGCAGTCCTTATCTTCTCGCCGGCCGCATCTTTCCGAAATATAGTTCCATCTTCATTCGCTCCCCCAATAGAACTACCTTGACAGAATAAGGTAGACATTGCCGAAGATGCGTATTTTAACCATGGCTACAATGCTGATACAGTCCTGCAGCTGTTGTTGCAGCTGTTGCTGCAGAAATGCAGGGTCATACAGCGCATATGGTGGTGGAGCCTGAAATGATCAATATGCATTGAGTTGAAAAGTTTGGAGAGGACAGGGTCACTACTTTTCCTGGTTAAGAGGATTTTCCAGTAAAGTATATTCAACTCAAATCGACGTGCGAAGAAGGCGACACGGTTGGAGTCGGGGAAGGCACTTTACGAACAATGACGCTGCAAAGTATTATGTTTGAATTATCGAACATAATTTCGAAACGAATATGAATCGTGATAAGCGCACATGAGAGGTGAAGAGCAAATATAATAAGCATCAACAAAAAATCCCACCAGATATATTCACTGTCCTCGTCATCCTCAACCTGCGTCTGATTATTCCTGAAGCAGCACTACCTCCACAACGCACGCCATGCATTCCAGAAGAACTGTAAATAAACTGTGTTTTTTTTCAAATCTACAAAAATAGTTCGAAAATAAATATTGCAACACAATACAAACATCCTTATGCATACCATAATGTGTATTTTGGTGCGAACAGTGTCGACGTCTGGACAATTTTTCTGGAAGAGAAAAATTCTGGATTTCTCTGCCAGAAACATCATCTAGAGCGGTCGGTCTAGTCTGAAATGTTTGAGTCTCTCACTCTCTTTCTCCTTCTCATTTCGAGGAAGAGCGTCTCGATTAGCAAGCACTCGTACTTGCCCATCTCTGTTTATCCCAGTTGTGTTATCCCATTAGTTTAAAGATTGTCTTGTTAATGAAGCGGTCGAAATGCATAACAAATTTCATTCAGAATGAATTTGATAAACATAGATCAGCATGTACGAGCACGTGCAAATCAATATTATCTCCCTCTGCGAGGAAAGAAAGAGAGGGAGAAACTATCCCCTTAAAATGTCCTCTAGATTTTAGATAATCATTTGAAAATGTTCAAAACCAAAAAAAAAACACTTCATACTACTTCATCCGCTTTCGGCGAAATGTCTGGCTTCATTTTTTATTGCTACAAATACGGCATAATAGTGCAAATGGTTCATTTTTCTCCCGCATGCCGGTAGACCGACCGCTTCCGACGAATTCTCTCCTGGGAAAATCGTCTAGACGATAGTACTGTTCGCACCTTATGCTTATGCTTCAATACTTCCTTGAGACACAGATATAATACTCATACTTGCCCTCCATCCTAGAAATATCGTCCACATTCACACATATCGGACACGCATTTCCGTGAAGTTGTGTGATTGCAGCGACTACATTGTTGGAAGAGATAAATCACCCGGCATAAGGACACTGCAACGATCAGCGCACAGATCGCCGCGGCCATCAGAAGCATCGCGACGATGACGACGTACCCGTCGTCGATGGTCCTCATCTAACATATTCAACGTTATTGTATATTAGATATGCGAAATTGGCGATGACGTCCACGACGTATATCTCTCAAGCACAAAGTGGTTCAGACACACCGTGTAACAGACCAAACAATGTGAATACGAAATGGCGTTAGCATACTCTAAAACTGCAGTAGTCTGGTGTAATATTGAGAGGCGATATTACATCGTCGTCGCGGGCTGGAAAAATATAGAGCAGAGGTGCGAATTTTCGCGCCTGCCAATGCTTTGCATGTCTGCACTCTCGCAGTATAGCCTACTCTCTCGTCTGCTAACAAGCAGCAAGAAATATCAGGTTGTGCACTTCAATAAATCTTCCGAAACTATGTCTTTTCAAAAGCCAAAGGCTGGAGAAGGTGAAAATGACCATTGGCACATACTGTTACATAATCTGATGTAGAACATCTGGTGCATCGATGGAACCTATGAAATGCTGACAACTCAGCTATAGTGTAGTGTCAACTATAGTGCAAATGTCGATGATCTTGAGCAGAACAGCATGAGCAAAACATGATCCAGAGCGAGTATTTAGATAATGCTGAAAATTTTTGCATTCGTCGACAATTAAACAATGTAACAAACGGTCCTCGGAGGTAACACCCAATCAATCAAACAAGAGAGAGTATGTGTGATTGAAGTGAAGAGAATCCAGTAAGTCAGCGCAGGCGAAATTGCCGAAGATTCGACCTGCATCGACTAAAAATCGGTAAAAACTCGCAAGGTCAGAGCAAGCAAATCAAAAGCTAATAAAACCGCGACAGAGGGCACAAAGGTTTTATCAATGAAACACGAAAGCACGCGTTGCACTCATTCTCCACTCTCTTTCGCGTGGCGCTTCACTCTTGTCTGGATTAATTTATTTACAAAGGCCGAAGTTACTGCGATTAGGGTGGGGGGGGGTCATGCAAAACAATAGATCTTAGTATCAGAAAGCTATCGTGGCATAGATAGTTAATAAATGATTTTCAGGTTCAACGGAAACATAACTCTTACCTGTCGAGCTTCAAACGATTTTCAGTCGATGCAGGACGAAGGTGAAAGAAAATTAAGATTTATTTTTGTTGAAGGAAAAGAGGATGAAAGAAAATATGTTTGACCATCGCACGAGGAAAACTTGCCGAATAACTAAAAAACAGGCCTTTGTCATTAAATTAATCCCGACAAGAGAGGGGCGCCGTGCGAAAGAGAGTAGAGAACGAGTGCACCTCGTTCTCTACTCTCTTGTATGATTTCGTGTTTCAATGATCAACCCTTTGTGCCAACAATCTCGGTTTTATTCGCCTTTGATTTGCTTGCTCTTACCTGTCGAGCTTCAAACGATTTTTAGTCGATGATTTTCAGTCAGGATACATCCTCACGTAATTCCTTCGGCAAGAAGGTAGTGAAAGTCGTCTTCTCCGGTGGTCCCTGCACAGGTGCCGATAATTTATTTTCAATTATAGATTAAAAGGGTCTCGGCAAATGGCGATTAGTATTTATTGCCTGTGGTCCACTTTCATTCTATAATTTATTACTCGAGCTCCCATCTTGCAGGCAAGTCTTACAACATCGCGCGCGTAAAACATCTCATTGAAACGCGCTTCGGTGATCAGTGGACACAGTATTAAGCCCCATGCATTTCGCGGAGCCTTTGCAAGAGAAAAGAGGGCAGGAGGGTTCGAACCCAACCGAGTAGGCTGAGTCTCGATTTGAAGACAAAAGCTTTCGCCACTGCGCTATGTTGAACATCTCCATCCAGCACTCAAAGAAAGGCTATGAGTCACAGTGGGTGACAAAGAGAGAGAGAGAGAGAGAGAGAGAGAGAGAGCAGACAGACTTATTGATGTATTTTCTGGACAAGTGAACCCCTCCCCTCTGATTTTCTCAGCATTATTGGGTATCGTACACCCGACCAAGTTCTCGTGCAAATTCTCTCATAACGTGTCAAAGAAAGATAGTAAACATATAATATTTATCTACAAAAACATCATTACAATGTAAAACGTGTTCTCCACAGACACGGATTCCCAGTAGTGACGGAGACCTCTGTGGAGGAGGATCTTCTTCAGACGCTCGAGATCCCCACGCCACTTGACATAGATGCCATTGGATAGAACCTTCAAATATAATAATAACTTAAATCATCTATACGCAGTGATTCAGCAGTAGGATTACGGTACTGATCCGTCTGATTATGGAGTTATATTAGCTTTCACTCAAATTCTAGTAATTTTCACCATTCAAGTGTAGTTACCGGTAAATCGATAATTAAGACAAGACGACACGGGATTCAATATTCCTAATATGTTGCGTATTATTCTAGTGTTGAAAAGGTACTAAACATACAAAATGGTAATCTTTTCGGCATTGTTTAGGAAGTGCAATAGCCCTACCAAAAGAAAATACAATTTCGAATGAAACAAAACAAGATACCTGGCTGATCTTTCGATCGTTGTAGTCCCTCCGTCTGTTGAGGAACTAGTCGGGGATCTTGTACTGGGTGGGGTTCTGCATGACGGTGGTGATCTACCTGTAGAAGATACGTTACTAAATTAGTGAGAATATTTTAAAACTATAAAATGCAATAGTCCACGCTTTTTTAGTATAAGGATTTGAGCAATTGATACCAAACTTGACCCACAATTAATAAAGCGGTAAGTAGCTATGCGGTAACTTTAGCGACACCGATAATATTTATATATATATAAATTACATTGTTTTCAAGTTCAAAAGTTGGACAACGATACATCATTCTCAGTAAAGGCGCCTTTGCTTCCCCACTGTCAATAACAAAGTGAACAACCCTTTACGACGTAAATATCAAACGTACCTTCTATCTTGTTACAATGTTGGTGTTCACCACACGATGAATGTGCTGGAACTTCTCGGGTGTGGTGAGTAGCGGCTGCAGAATGCTTTTATTACCATTCGAAAGGGGCAATTCGAATGCTTGGCGAGTATTTCACGTTGCAACTAGTCAAGAACGTGGATGAACGGTATTCGAAGCATGAGCCGAACACGTTGAGTCTCGCCCTGCACTGTTTTTTGAGCGCAGTAATAGCCAAAACAACAACAAACACTTGGGTAAAACGGAGAAGCATTTGAAAAAAAAGAAGCTAAATACCTTTTCCAGTTCCTCCTCATTCCAGTCGATCGCGTGTCGATTATTTGACGCTCACGTGATCTGTGAATTTTTCGCGATAAGTCAACGGTAAAACAAAGATGGAAAAAACAAAAAAAATAAAAAATAAAAAATAACAGAGAGCCGGCGCACCACCGCCACACCATCCGGAAAAAAGTAGCTGAATGCGGCGTAACGATTTTCAATGAAATCCAGTTGAGGCCAAATTTGAAATAGCGGGAATATATTCATTCAAATTAATTTAATTTGAACGACGAGGCGGAGCCAACTTGCGCGTTTGTTCTTGCATGCCGGCCTGTCATTTCTTAAGACTGTGTGGAAGGTAAACAATCCATTTCGATCGCGATGAGAAATAATACCGGTCACGAGAGGGGCGCAATACGTGTCGTGGAATAAAATCCACTGTATTTTAGTAATGGATTTTATTAACTAGGCAGATATTCAATCCGCATTGCATCGATTCGCATTTGTCAAACTCATCTACGTTCGAAAAGTATTGTGCATGGTTCGTAAACCCACATCCTTTCACCGTCGCGAGTGTCGTGGAATACATTACACAATATTTTAGATTGTGTTAGAAGTGTGAAAAGTTGAGAAATGGTCATCTTACTAATTTCTCATTAGCACAATTCCACATATGACAGCATGATTAAATAGGAAAGGATTCATCCTTTACCTCGGCTTTTCGTTTCTTTCCATCGAAGCGATGAAGGGATTTGGACGAATAGTGTAGTTAGTTTATACATAGTTGACATAATGTCGTACTAATTAGAAGCTTTGTGTTGATTGGAGCGGGAAATTGGCCTGAATCAGATTCGAGGAAAATTATTGGCGTGAACCCCATATTTCAGTGCCACTCATTGGCAGGGGGCGAATCCGGCATGTACTCTTCTGGCAGCCTTTCTGATTTAATGCGGTAAGTCGCGAGGGAGGTTTACTCGTAAAGTGATGCGAGTATGTTCCTCCGGAGCACCTGCAAAGGTGCGGAACATTTACCCAATTCCTGAGTATGCGGATCTTGATAACCGAAAACTAGAACTATTTTATTTAGATGGAAAGGGTTCCTTGAAAACTCTGTTCCGAGCATATGCCAATTCAGATGGCACCGCGACATGCTCGAGTGTGAGAAGATCGTCGACCATGTAGCTTCTCGAGAGGTGAGGGCGGCATACATAGAAGCTAAATAAGGATGCTTATCAGCAATTCTGCAACATTATCATCCTATGCGATGGCGACGCGCTCGATCTCAAGGTACCCGATACCATAAGGGGGAACCGATAATATAATTTCAAAGAAAAAAAAGTCATCATTCCTCGTATAGAGAAAGAGAGTTCCCCTCAAAGAGTACAGCCATTGATGAAAGCCCATCATATTCCAGGTTGAGACTCCTATGAGCTTGTGGCCGCAGATCCTGGAGCTGATGCAGACTAGCGAACATCAACTGCTTGCGCGCTACGACCTGGTGATCGTACTGCGCACTGCGTCAGAGTAAGGCGTTCCAAAATGTCGGCTCTCGCACTACTCCCGGCTCCTAAAATATCTCTTTCTCTAGCGACGCATATAACCCCCCGAAGAAGCGACAGCGACGAGAGGCGCCCGAGCCCGTGCACGAATTTGATCGGTGAGGTACCGTAGACCGGCCGTAACCGGACATTTCGTTCAAGATAAGCCGAAGCTTGGGAGATTCATCCTCGATTGGTACAGATCGATGCGCCCATCAGCGAGAATGCAATGGAAGAGAAGTTTGATGGCATCTGGGCACTTATTGAAAAGTTGATGAATGCCGAATGACATATCCACCGTTACGTTATACGTTATTAACATGGTGGCTGTGAATTTCCTCACCCCACTTTTATGTTCATTGTTTTTGTATTAATATTGCATCAAAGTGAAGTTTGTCGTTTAAACAAAGAACGCATGCGAGGGAATAGTATTTTGAAGGCCTAATTATGAGATCTTGATCTGGCATAGCAAGGGATTTCGATCGAGACGAACCAAACTGTAGTCGTACGGCATGGACGCTAGACTTGCTCCATACGTGAAATGGGGTCTCGCTCAGAATTATCAGCCGATGTAACCTAATCGCGAAAAAATATATTTTGTGTGCAATTTGTTTTCACAGAATTGATATACAACAAATTTGATTGCTGAGTTTACATTTTCCCTCATTTCGGGATTGATATTTAACGAAAAAATTTATAATTTGGTTATAATCTTTAATTCTTCTCTTCCATTCCTTCTCCTCTCTACGCTATGTATCTCGCGTTCCCATAGGTAGACTTCTCTGCTCGTCCAATCGACCCTATCTTCACTTGCTCGCGCGCAGATAGAACACGATCGCATCAGCGTTTATTCGACACGGCAGGCAGATTCCGCAGAGCCAACTGTCCATCCGGTCATCTCTATCTCGCCACCGAAACGATCATTCGGCGACCTAGATGCCGCTCCTATAGAGAAACAACTGAGAGTTACCGATAATACGGGATAACTAGGAACTTCACAAAACTTTTCAGAAAAAAAATATTGCTTGAATGTTCTCGAGTCTTAGGCAATTCTGAGACGAACGGGCTCATAGATTGGGACTATTCTGCATTTGCCACATTTGCATATCATGCTTACATTGAACAATGAACAAAAGAAATACACACTTGAATGTAACCGATTTATCAAGAAAATAACCAAAAAAAGACAATTTTTGTTCCGATTGTTCTTAGGTGGCGATGTACTGAGAGGATTAGCGAAGTGTTAGTGCAATGTGGCTGGTATATATCAAACAAACACTACGTGCCGATTATTGATGTACCGAAATTGAATATCAGTCCATTAACATTTGTGGCTCAGTTAAAATAATGAAAATGTTATAGTTATTTACGCGTTCACACATATGAAAAGGTTATGCACTTTTGCCTTTATAACGCTAACACGGGATAACACGCTGTCATGATTCGCTACTGATTTTTTTCTGATAAATTTAAAACAAATACTGACGTAGCCGTAGTCTCCAAAACCGTGCTTCGTGTTTCTACTATCATCCAATTTCGAAATGCAAATTCTTCTCGAAATCTTCGAAGTCACGTCAACGGTCGCGTTGAGTAGGTCGTTTTTTTTGCACGCAGAAAGATTAGCCAGTTGAGCAACCCCGCAGGATACTCGGATTTGAGTTTGAACGGTAGTCGTTTCTTAGGGCATGAAAGGTACTCTCTGCCCATTAGATTTAGCCAAGCCTCAGCCAAAATTGCCCCTGCGCTACTTGCAGTCCGAGAATCCGATACACGAGGATGGACCTGTGGATCTTATTCCTTGGGGGGGGGGGAGGGGCGTGTCCGGAGAGAGGTGGTGGGGGGGGGGGGTTCAAAATTACAGCACATCTATCTTATAATAAACACTTTCACTGAATCAAGTGAGCGACATGCTTGCAGTAAGCGGAGTTATCCTGAATCTGCTATTACTGTTGCTTATTCGGCGGTTTTCCACGAAGGAACTCGGCACATATAAATATCTACTTGGCACATTCACCGTTTACGACACTTTTCTCGTCATCATGCATCCCGTCTCGAATCCGGTATCCGAGTAGGTCATAATTATCATCGATAGATAACTTCCAGAAGGTAATCCAATCGCACACCGGATTTGCGATAATCCAGGATAATGATCTTTCTAATTTTGTGAGTTCGATATCAGTTTTCTCAGAACGTTTTTGTTGAACTAAACAATAATAAGTTCTTTCCATTCTGTTCGATGAATATACAATAATCAGGCGTTGTTCTGCTTCGGTTCTTCATGCAATGCCGTTCCCTTCGTTCTGCTCAATATCCATCTACTCTACCGATTCTGGACGATCCGATCGTTAGAAGACAACGGAGAAAATCAATGAAATATGATAAGTTTCAGCCCGCACAGAATCGCTCTTTTCTCTAATGCAAAAGTCATCGTGCTGATGATAATCACAACGGCGGTTCTTCAGCTTGCATGGTGAGAAAACATCGAAAAAAGGAGTATGGTAGCCAAAACAATATAGCGAATACTGTCGTGAATAGAGTGATAAGATACATTTACAGGTTTGTGGCTTGCCTGTACCTAGGAAGGCCTGAGAGCATGGATGATATTCACTACTATTTCTCGATTTTCCGACAAGAATACGATTCTGAACGAGCCAACGGCGAGGGCATCCTAATCTTGAACTATTGGGTGCATTTGCATTCTTCATTTTATGAAATGGAAATGATTCAGAGAGATGGCAAGCTGTGCCTCCGCCCGTTTCTGCTGCTTCTAATAGCGGATTCAGTAGTTATCGGCAGTTGCACGCTGGCAGCAACTCTGGCTACACTTACCTACAGAGAAATCGGAAAGGCGCAAAATATCTCCAAGAGAATTCGGGACTTCCAACGGAGTGTGCTCATCGCGGCTAGTGCGCAGGTACGGCATCCCTCCGGAACAAAAAAGAAGTCGATAAACGCAGACGCTAACGCCAGTTGTGTGCGTGTACATTCCCTACTTCTGCAATGTGACAATATCGCTCGTTCACATCTACTCGCCCACGTTCTCTGCGCTCTCTATGGTGCTTCTCTCGCTGTATCCCTCCATCGACGCCGTCGTCATTATCGTGCTCATGAAGCCGTACCGCGAGGGTCTGCTAAGGTTGATCGGCGTGAATAAGCATGAAATCGCGAAAGTGTCGCACGCATCTGACACAATGAGTGCGACTGTAATCTAGTCGCACTACTTCGATAACATGAGCCTTCAAAACTGATCAGTGTGTGATGAACTATGCGAAATTCATGTCTTCGTAGCTGACTCATATCGTCTCACATTTCAACCGTCTCCTCATGGCACGTGTCTGAAGATATCTAATGCTCATGATTTTGTCTGACGAAGTTCTCCTCCATTCTCGGTGGAAAATATGTGCTTGTGGTGCTCTTTATCCCTCACCGAATTTATCGCGGCAGAAAATACCTTTGTCATCACAGCAAAATCAGAGATAAGTTGTTGTAGAACGAAGGTAAATCATAAACAATGTTAATTCCACATATCGGATTACCGATATCAAGATGCTTTAGAGCAGCCTTTGAACAATTTCCTTTAACAATTCGCAAGAAGTTGCGCAAGAAGAGAAACAGACTTCATGCCTGAAAAAAGAAACTCTAGTGAAAAGACACGAGCACTTGTGATCTCCACCCCTAAATGTTTTATTACACGATCTAGGCCCTCTTAAATACAAATCTATCGACGTGTTCATTGTCATAGATCTGGAGCAATAAACGACAGCCTAGCAGTACTGAATTTAACGTCAAATAAAGTTCATATATTGCTCGTTTACGCTCCGACGAGTGCTTCTAAAGACGATGTCTATGAACTAATATATAGCAGACGCCGAGATGAAGCGCACTCCGGGAGGATGCACGCCTTTTCTGATTGGAGATTTGAATGTATGAGTGAAGAGATAACCCGCAATGGAGTCTATATTGAGCCATTGCACGTACGCTGAAATAAACGATAGAGAAAGAAAGAGTGTAGAGCGATGTGAAAGATTGAAGATGAGGATCTGGAACACGGGACATTACACAGTCGACAACTATAGGTTACAAAGTCGCTAGAACAAACCATTCTGAAAGGTTGTTTTCTTACTGCGGAGTGTTTATAATGTTGCCGCGCACAACACGTTTCAAGATCTCACGTATCACGAGCTTTTATATCATGAGTCCTTCATGTTCGGATTCGCACGCAAAGACGATATTTGGTTTCTCGATTTCGAGTCAGGCGTTTCAGTTCACGCCGATCGAACAATACGTAGGCCGGGTGTCATTCCCATCTCCCCCCCCCCCCCCGCAATCCCTCAAACTGCATTTCAATTTGTCGTTAAGCCGTCGTATGTATCCTACCGTATTTGATTATCCTAACGAACGACAAAAACACCATTCCGTGCACGATTGAATACCGGTATGTATCGTTAATGTAAAATTATACGTTAATTTGTGTTCCCTGAATAGGGATCAGATTTCACGGTGAAATTTCAAAAACAAGTCGTTCATTATAAAATAAAGTCTCGGGGGCAGTTACGCACGTATCTTTGAATCGGGACATTTCAGTCGTCGGAGCATTTCCGATGACGTAAGGTGTAGTTTATGGAAAAGTTTAAACGACAAACATAAGCGGAATTTGACAAAGATATTTTTTGAGGATGATACGTGTGATTTTGCAATCTCGAATATCCATCCCGGACCAATAATCCCATAATATTGTATTCATTTCATTTCCATGACAGCTGCGTTTCTATGCACTCGATATGTATTCATAGAAGCAAAATGACAAATGCACGGAACATTCAAATTTATTTTTTCATGTTTGCTCTTTATCATCCGAATTATCATTAAATCCCGCTTATCTTGAGCGTATGATTCCTGCTGACTGGGTCTTCATCATCTACTGCGTTTATGTGCCTCTCATCATCGCTCTCTACATTCTCGAACTTGCTGCGATTTTTCGCAACGTTCAAATCAAGCTTCTACAATATGTTCATTGTATTGGCGGTTGTGGTAGGAGTTGTTGATATTGTTCCTGACTAACAATCTGAGGCTTTATCTTAGAATGTCCCTGCTTGCCTCGTCACAACGTTCGCATTTCAACTGCCTCTCTACCCCATCGTGAATCGATTTTATCGTAGACTAATGAAAAAGAGCTATTTGCTTACTGCTGTTTACTCGTGAGTTTACTAAACCTAATTGTGAACTTTTTACCGATAAAAAAGAAAATTCGATTGCATATATTATTTACAACGGCGAAATTTCGAATTATTACAGGGACTCCTACTACAGTATCGGACATAAGTAACCGTCCAAAAATTAAAAGTTGCATAACTTTTGAAATAGAAGAGATATCTTTCTGATATTCTGACAGGTGGTAGTGAATGTACTCCTACATACGCTCACTATGCCAGACCATAGTGCGCTTTCGCAATATTGTATGATGATGACGCAATATTTGCATGGTTGTTCAGCGCGGATTATTTGCTCAATGAATTTTTTTCTCAATCTTTTTATTTTATGTGGTGATAGAAGACCTCATTACCTCTCCGATAAACATAAGCACTCATGGGAGTGTACTGTACAGAGGTGTTGGATTGTCTCAAAAATAGGTCCCGAAAAAATGGATTTTCGTTCATAGACGCGCTAGAGACCCGATCAAAAGCTCAAAATGATCCTTTCCACATTTCCTGAAGATCCTCAAAGTTTGATAAAGATACATCTTGATTTGCACTCAGGGCACGAATTTTTCACTTTTTCACCAAATTTTTTTTTTGGATGGTCACTGTTCGAAGGCCGATTTTTGGGCAAATGTAGTTCCTGAATACGATAGTTGCATATCCATGGAATATACCATTCCCAATTTTTTAGAACATTTGGATATCTTTCCCGCCCGCGGCAACCGAAAATCCGAGGTCAATCGATTTGCGACCCAAAACAATGGCCATGATACCCCCATCATTAGTCGAAAAAAATTTTCTCTCAGAACTTCCCGACTAATTTTTTTCTGGTATATCTTTGTGTGCTGAATCCGAATTTCGACATGAGAGCCCATGATATCATGAATGAAAAAAGTCGAAAATTAACAACTTTCTAAATCTGTTATTTTTTCAACATTATGAACTCGGATTTTCGGTTGTCGCGGACAGGAAAGATATTAAAACGCTCTAAAAAGTTAGAAATCGATTGTTCCATGGTTGTGCAACCAGCCTGTCCAAGAATGACAATTGAACAAAAATCACGCTTGGAACTGTGATCATCCAAAAAAAGGAGAAAAATAATACAGTGAAAAAAGTGAAAATTTCTTGCCCTGAGGGCAAATCAAGATGTATCTTTATCAAACTTTGGGGATTTTCAGGAAATGTGGAAAGGATCATTTTGAGCTTTTGATCGGGTCTCTAGCGCGTCTATGAACGAAAATCCATTTTTTCGGGACCTATTTTTGAGACAATCCAACCCCTCTGTACAGTACCCTCCCATGAGTACTTATGTTTATCGAAGAGGTAATGAGGTCTTCTATCACCACATGAAATAAAAAGATTGAGAAAAAAATTCATTGAGCAAATAATCCGCGCTGAACAACCATGCAAAGATTGCGTCATCTTCATACAATATTGCGAAGTCGCACTATCGTCTGGCATAGTGGGCGTATGTAGGAGTACACTCACTACCACCTATCAGAATATCAGAAAGATATCTCATCTATTTCAAAAGTTATGCAACTTTTAATTTTTGGACGGTTACATATGTCCGATACTGTACCTTAATTGTCTTTCCGAATTTATATGCGTGTTCATGGCATTCAACAGGTTCACTGCAATATATTTTCCCATACGACACGATAAGGTATGTTCCAAAAACTGAATATCATGAAATGCTAATATCGACGAATATTTTGTAGATCTGGCGTTGGGGATTCTTCTTAGGTCTCGCTATATGCCGCATTATTGCAATTCCACCCGTCCTGTACCTGTTCTACTATCCTACACAATTCGATGTGATCAAAAAATCGATCATTGGCTTCTATGTTTACTACATGGATTGTGTTACGCGCTAAAAAAGTGGTGAACCTCTTGAGTTTTGTCTAATAAGGCCCTCATAATACCTTTGGCTATGATTATTCAACAGTTGATAATGTTGGTTCTTCTCAATATAAAAAATATTTTTGAGAAGTTAGACAATACGGAGTTTGAAAAGAGTTGCATTTACGTATCTGTGAAAGTTCCAGGTGAATTATATTTGGTTGAATATGTCGTGGTGACAGTGGTATGCAATTTCCTCTCATCACTTCTATACGGTGCATGCATATTTCGTATCTGCTATTTTACAACGATGAGGTATGCATGCAATATTGTAGCGACTTTCACAAAGTCACTACCTCTTTTCATCATCCATACTCAATCCAATCCACTAGTACACGTCATCTCTCTCTCAGCCAACTCCATTAGCATACACCCTCTCATTCCTCACGTCCCCAACTCCATTATCGCTCGCTTTTACATACGCTCTCGCCCTAATCCCGTCTGTTGTTCCATCGTGGGAGAGGATTTACATGCCAATCGAGAATGGTTCCTCTCACGACACGTCAGCAGGCGAGGGGTATAAAAGAGCTCGATTTCTCCCCCAACCTCAGAGCTTAGCACGTCGTCTTCTCTCCTCGCGTGCGATCCCAACTGGGTGTCGCGAGTCCACTTCTTCCAGGGCCCAGTCCACTATACTAGAACGAGAGACCCATTTTCGCGACGCCAGAATCGAGAACTTTAATTGGATTCCGAGTTGAACAACGGCTCCCTTGTCCCGGGTGATTCAATCAGACTGTCTGACTCAATTAGCGGTATCTCGCTCACTCATTGTGCGAGTGCGCGCGCGTTCGAGGCGGTTCACGATCGAGGAGAAGGCAGAGGAGGATAGCCGTCTGCAGGTAGGATTGGCACAGAATATTGCCTGTCCAGCGTTTTCAGGGTTTACGGGTGACGGGTGAGAGAGATGTTTGTTTGAGAAATAATCCATAATTTTCTTAAATAATATTATTCGTTTCTTTAATAAACAACATTTCAATTCAGAAATCAAGTCGAGACAACTACTTCTCCGTTCCAGAATGTCGTTCGAGGCCAAGATCGAGAAGTGCGACAATTGTGAGAGCGAGTGAGAGAACAACAGAGAGAATGACATCTTTTGCAATTTTTTCTATTTTTTCTATCCTTAATTTTTCTCTTCTATTTTTGAATATTTCGACTCTATTCGTTCATTCGATAAAGCGCTCAGAACGACAAGTTTAGTTGTTGGTGCACATGATATCGATTTGTTAAACATAAAGAGAAGATTGTTCAAAAAGAAAGATTGTTCATGCTCTACGAATATCGTCATATTTTGATCTTTGATCTTTGTTCATTGCTCCATTCACCTCTCAGTTACCGGCTTCGATGGTTGAGTGGTAGTGAAATTCACTAGCTCAGAACGTTAATTTGGGATGATTAAGGGGAAATGAGGGATGAGTTTCACCAGTCCATTATATGTTATATTGCTACTAATATTGTTGTGCGAATATAATTTAATAATCGATAATAGAGTAAAATACGACAAAGGCAAGGATGAGAGGGGATTGTTCGAACATTTCCAGTGCGTGCAGCGTCGTTGAGCGGCAGATCGAGAGGAGCGACAGAGGAGAACGTGAGTTAAAAGTGTTTACAGAGTCTTTATTACTGCCTTTAGTTTTAAAGTTTGTGATTGTGAATCACAAACTTTCTGGTTACTGTAGGTGTTTCGTGATACTGTAGACGTACTGTATGCATTGTTCGGGTGTTTCCGAAACAGTTCACCGGGGATACTTTCTGAGACAGAGACGACTTGATTTGGATGGATAAAAAAATCTTGATTGCCTTTAATAAGGATACTGTATCGATTTTAAATAAAAATGATCTACCATTCCAGAACACTTCGTCGTCTTTCTTCTCTTCTGCCAATCAATCGCAAACAACAACTTTCATCAATCAATCAGATATCTTCTTTTTCTTTTAAATTAATTATCTAATTATTTATTGAATTAATTAAGTTAATAATATAAATATTATCAAATAATAATCGTATATTAAATAGAGTGATTAATAATAATAATAATAATGAGACCTAACTTAATGTTCCCTCTGATTGCTTTCCTGTCTACGGTTACGAGTGGAAAGCAAAAGAGAAAGAATGCGGCCACTGATGAAATAAAATTCCAGTCTCCCAAAAAAGAAAGTCGACCCGGTGAAATTGAACAACACGATCAACAACAGCATGCAGATGATCGCGAGACAGGAATAGGACTTGAAGGATCTGTGCGGTAACGAATGTCTGGTCAATGACGTAGTTGACTTCCCTTCTGAGAAAATTCTCGAGCAATCGGGAAGAAGCGATAGTACGCTTCTCTTTAAGACTGATTTTTGCAACACTATTGAGAACTACCTAGCACATGATCCGAACATGGATAATGTGTCGGTTAGGGTAACGGAAGATTCGCCGGTTCTGAAATCTGATGGACTTGACCTTGTTTCGACCGTTTGGGAAGAGACTCTGACTCAGGAAAAACTCCGTAAGACTGACACTGTAGTTCTGGAACCGTGCGAATCTACGACAGTTTACCTACTAATGACAGTAGCAAGTACGACTGGGTGAAGGGATCGATCAAAAAAGCCCTAGCTGCGATGAATTTCAGAAGTTCTCGGTTCGTTTATGCACTGTGCGAGAAGCAGGCCGACAACACGAGCTGTGGCGTTTTCGCGTTGAAGAACCTGGAGTGCATCATGAAAGAGGAAAGGGTGCCAGTGAGAGGAGTAAACCAGGCTGAGTACCGTAAGACTATTTACGACATGGTGATTCCGAGATACCGTTAATGGATTGACGGGCAGCAGAGAAGCTTGGACCAGGCTAGAGACATCCTATCCGGTGTAACTGCTCGATCTCCTGATACTGGAACCGATCGCAAAAAGAGACGGACCGGTAATCAAGTGACAATGGATGTTACTTCGGATATGATGTTGGAAAGAATTGTTACTGAGCCGATTGACAGTGCGATGAAAAGACTGGAGATGCTAGAGTTTCTGAACACTGACCATTTCCCTGGTGCGCCCGAGCCGAAACCTACTGAGCAACTTCCTTCAGAAAACGAGATCGTTTTTGACCCTGAGAGAGTGAAAGAGGAACTTATGAACTATGAGGAATCTCCTCAGCTCGAGAACAATGCTAATTATGTAAATAATTCTGAGGATCCCATCACCTTCGACTACGACGATTTTGAGTTCGACTTCTACTCCATGAGGGGCGACAGAGACGAGTTGGCAGAACCGGAATTTATCATGAGTCTAAGATCTTACATATCATTGAACGGAACTAGATGGTTGATCGACGAGGTCATTGACGCAGACATGTGTCTGTTTCGAGATCACTTGAGATTCATGAGTGGAGAGTGTCTGCGAGAGAACGAATACATGCCGAGAAGAGTACTGCCTGTGCTCTCTCAATTCTTCACCAGAGAAAGAGAGGGCAGAATCCTTAGGAGTGAAAATGTGTATGCGTATGACTTCGTTGTGCTACCATACCTGACTAGGACTGGAAGCTGTGCATCTTTGTTGTCGGAGAAGAGAAGGCGATAATTTTTGATTCTCTTGACATGAAGTTACTAAAAACGAGAAGGATAAACTAGTGAAAGTGTGGAACGACTTGAGAGATGCAGAGGATCGAGAAGGAAAACCACAGTTGACTTTCGAAGTCAATCCTAAGGGCAAAAAAATGACTCAGAAAGACAGTTACAACTGTGGTATCTACGTATGCATGCATGCGTTCACGTATCTAGGAGGATGGAAAATTGCTGAGAACATTGATTTGAGATATGAACGGGTGAAAAAGGTGATGGAAATTAGGGATTCGGAGTACATCGCGGTCAAAGACGACAGTGGGAAACATCTCGGTTGGCGTGATCTGCAGAGGCTAAGAAAGGAGGATCAGCCTGAAGCAGATAAGTGGTTTGAGAACTACGTAGCTGAGAGAGAAAAATGGGGGAAAATATCACGGATATAGAAATAGCAGATGTGCCTGAGGAAGAGGAACATGAAGTAGAGACCATTGAAATCGAGGAGACAACCACTATTAGTGTTGACAAGACGAGAGAAATAAGTGTTGTGAAAAAGGGTAAAAATACTAATTCAAAGAAAACTTCAGGAACATCCAAGATCAAAACAGCGTCGATTTCACTTCCACATGGAATGTCATGGAATATGAGAATGAAACCGGAACTGATCGACTAATTTTTTGAAAAAATTACTGCAAAGGAAAGCGAAACTTTTGCTTTCCCTGTTTCCGCTTGGAACTTTGACGGAATTATTGAGAAGGTTCAGAAACAGATGATGTCTCTAACATTGATGAAGCGACTAATCGTCCCTTTCCGGTCTGATGTCGAATCAAGCCCGTTTTGTTTGCTGATAGTAGATAAAAAATAAGAAAAAGTGGAAGAGTACAGTGTTCGATCCGACAAACACTGGTGTGAGCAAGGGAGTCAGAGAAAATGCTAAGGCGTTTCTCGAAAAGTATAGTATCAACAATGTAACTTTCAGTATAAGTGAGAACAATGAGTGCGGGAGGCTTAGGTTTTTTTCTGGCATTTACATTTGTACCCGATTAGTTGGTGTGTTGACGGGAAACTTTGAAGATGGTCCAGACGAAACTAAGAAAATGATCGTTAATGTTTTAGATCATAGCGTGATTCCGTGGCTGCAGGAAAACAATGAGATTCCAAAAGAAATGGAGGAAAGAGATATGGAGACGAGAACTGTTCGTGAAAGGTTGAAGCAAAAAGAACGATTATTGGGGAAAGTACGGTCGGTGAGAAAGAGGCGAGAGAGAAAAGGGAAAAATACGAGAAAGAGAAAAAAGGGAAGGTAAGAGTATACTTGAAGCCGGAAGCAGCTCACTTAAAAAACGGTCTACCACCCCCTTTCGTGTTTCCATAGTTTATTGAGTGCACTTACTGTGGTGCGAAGCGATTTCCGAAAGAACCTCCTAGCCACTGTTGTAAGAACGGATCGTGTATTCCCCCTGACGAGTTAATGACTGTGCCAGAGTGTATGAAAAACGTTAGACGTCACCTCTTGAACGTCACGAGTGAGAGCAGAAGGGCGTTAAACGCGATCCGTCAAATCAACAGTTTCCTCTCTTTCGTAGGGAGTAACTCGAAGTTCCTGAGTGCGAAAGACCTGCCCAAGGGAGGTCCGGCTCCTGTGATTCTAGAAGGTGAGTATTTCAATGGAGTATGCAACCTGCTGCCCGCGTATCCGGGGCAATTCAAGTTTGCTCAACTCGCCTACTGCTCGGATGATACGGTGATGTCTAAATTTCAAGATTTCTTCTCAAATTCTGGTCGCAAGATAGATTCGGCAGTGTATTTTCGGTTTTCACTCTCTCCATTCTACACACTCCTTCGCCGGTCAGGCATGCGATAGGCCGCACATAATGAATAGAGCTATCGTACATAGAATAGATTTATCCGCACAGTTGGAATTGTTGTGGGGTGGAGTGGGGAGGGGGAGGGGGGATGGAACAAGTAGAACAATATAATGTGTGAGATAGGGGAATCTAAGCGAGTAGAGTGAGCAAGTTTACAGATCATCCAACCTCCTTACACATCACATTCATGAACTCTGCATAGTTTGTAGGTATCTTTCCTTTTCGAAGTACATCATACAGTACTTTACATACTCTGTTCGCAAAACTGTGCTCGCGAATCTTAGTTCTAAATTTTTCTCGACACACTTTGAAGCCTGCGCCTCTGAGATTAGATTTGGATAGAACAAGAAAATCGTTTCTGAACCGGGACAATCTCGAATTCCCGAACAGCATTTCATAAGCTAGTTTGAAGTCATTGACCTTACGACGGTACATCAACGTATTGAGTTTGAGCATCTCGTTTCGTTCCACTGGTAACGGTCTGTTTTCAAAGTTGTATCCCAAACATTTGTAGCTAATCAGCCTCGTCACTTTGTTTTGAAGCTTTTCGAGTTTACCAGCTTCTCTATCAAAAACTGGGAAAGCGACGCTAGGACTGAATTCTACCATAGGCCTAACGTAGGTAGTGTATGCATTGACCATTACTGCAGCATTGTTGGTGCTGAGTCCACGGAAAATTAGGTTGGAACGGAGCGCAGCTTTTTGGATCACTATGTCAAAGTGTTCTCTGAATGTCAACTCGTTATCGATCTGAATGCCTAGATCTCTCATCGACGATTTCTGATCGATTGGAATGCCACTCAAATAATACTTCGATAACTGATTTCCATTTCCTAAGTGGAGCACATTGCACTTCTCACTTGCAATACTCAATTGCCAAATGTCGCTCCACTCCAGGATGGAATCAATATATTGCTGAAGTTTCAGAGGACCACTTGACTCATCTTTTTCGAATGATAGGAATATTTTAAGATCGTCTGCAAAAGTAAAGCTTTTGCACCCATTCCTTTCTATAACCTGCGATAGATCAGCAGTATATAGATTGAATAGGAGAGGACCCAGAACTGATCCTTGTGGGACTCCACTAATGACCGGTCTTGATTCCGATAATGTCGTTTTGACTCTCACTTTGAATATTCTGTTTGATAAGTATTCCTCAATCCATCTCACGATCAGCAGTGGAAAGCCCATTTTGGAAATCTTTTGAATCAACTTTGGATGGCTCACTGTGTCGAATGCTTTGGCATAATCAAAGTATATCACATCGACACACCTGTGCTCATCAATTGCTTTGGACCATTCATTGACCACTTCGATCATTTGTGTTTCAACTGAGCGTTTTTTTCGAAAGCCGAACTGCTTGTCAGGGAAGAGACCGTATCTTTCACAGTCAGCAATCATTTGCTTAGCAAGGCATTTCTCAAATACCCTACAGAAGAAGCTTGTGATTGACACAGGTCTGTAGTTTGACGGGTTTGAAAATGGAGCTTTCTTTTTGAGAGGTGTTATTGTTGAAGAGCGCCACCGGTCGGGAACTTGTGATAATTCATACGACTTTCGAAAAATGATCTCAAGAGCAGCAGAGAGAGGGACTGCAGTTGATGTAATGAAAATCATAGATATATTATCTTGAGTTCGACACGATGATGCTTTCCACTTTTCAATGAGCTCACAAATTTCAAATCGACAGAAGGGGTCGTCATAAAAATTCGAAACTTTCTCTCTTTCATGAGAAAAAGATGGGGTGTCACCATTGTCTTTGGTGAAAACCCTTGAGAATGTCTCTGCCAGTAATTCTGCCTTATCGCTGTCCGACTCAATTTGATGGTTTGATTCATCTATGAGACAGTCTACAGCAGAAGTACATGCATTAGAAAGTTTCGATTTTATGTAACCATAGAATTTCTTCTGGTTCTTAGTCTCTATGATTTTTCTCTCGTAATTGTGGTGGAACTTAGTCACTTCCTGGTTATATTCGGCATGAAGCGTTTCAAAACGTTTCTTTGACGAAGGTTTTCCGTCATTCAAAAACGTTATCCAAGCATCGTGACTTTTCTTGGAGAGTCTATGAATATGACCAGGAAGTGGTTTCCCAGTTGAATCTATCCTCATCAAAGGGACAGATTTCTCGATTATTTCTTCGAGTAGATGAATTAACTTCTCGTACATCTCATTCACAGTTTCATTCACATTGAAAAATAGAAGCCAGTCAATAGTAGAAAGCAAAGAATTTATCGCAGCATAGTCCGCTTTTCGAAAATTCTTTACATATCTAGCTTTTTTGCGGCTCTGTTTTCATCGTCAATTGGAATGTGAATGCTTTATGATCTGAATTGCCATAGTTCGGCAACTGCTCAAAATTTTCCACAATTCCGTCGGAATATGTCAGTAGTAAATCTAGAAAAGCATTTCCTCTCGTCGGAAATGTGATACGCTGCTGAAGTCCTACGTCAGTACAGCAATCAATGAAGTCAGTGTTGACAGCATTGTATTTTTGAGAATCAAGTGGCCATTTCACTTCAGGGAGATTGAAATCACCAACGACAACTGTTGGATGTGTGCATTTTGTGAAGTCATCTAAATTCTCCCAGATAAACGCGCTATTAGTTTGAGACAATGCAGGGACTCTGTATACCAGAATAATTCGCGTACTCTGAGTACCAACACGCAGATCTACAATCAGTAGTTCATGTGACTCAGTTTTGGACTCAGCGAAAATCAACTTGAAATCAATGCTGCAGTGAATGATCATACAAACTCCACCACCACGTTTTCTCGCACGATCACACCGTACAATGTTGTAGTTTTTAGAAAGTGACCCAAGAACCACTCCATCAGGGTCTGATTTACGTAGCCATGACTCAGTGAAACAATAAACGAGATACTCATTCGTCTCAAGTTGAGACTTCAAATTACTATGGTTCACCTCATTCAAGATAGATCGGATGTTAGCATATATCACGGTAACTTTAGGAGGCTCAGCACACTTGCGTACACCTCTACCACTCCAAAAGGAGTGGGTGAGTTAAGAATGGATGGGGGAGGGCGACCATAGGACGAGAGCGACGAGGAAGGCTGGGTGACATCAATCTTGGTACCGCCACGACCCGAACCCCGAAGTGGAGCACGCAACGTAGAGTTCCAGAAACTGATAACACCCTGACTCCGCGCAACCCTCGTTACCGTGGCCGCTGATGATCTGTTTTGATTGGGGACGTTGTACGAGAACGGCTTATCGGTCGAGTTCGCCCTCTCTTCGCGTGTTAAGGAGGGACGCAGCCAGACTCGACCATGGTTGAAATTGGCCAACAAGTGTCGTCTTGAGATGACCAGGCGCTGAAGTTTGGAGCAGGGCATGATCACCTTGAGAAGACGACCCTTGGAGTCGGGCGCTCCACCCACCGGCATACGGAAGACAGACGTCGGCACAGCTTGGATTCCGAGGTGGGAAAGGATGTCCATGACCTGCGCACGATCGTTCAATGCCCTATTCGGAGGGGGCATTGATACGAACTCAGGCAAACCGTAGAGGACGATCGCCCTTTCCCGTTCAACGTCCTCAACCACATCTCTCATTCTACTCTCACAATTCTGGAGAATCATTTTGGGTTGAATGGGGGAGGGGGGTTCGGTGGGTGCGAGTGTCTCGGAATGTTTTGGTGCGGAAGGAGCGGGAGTTTGAGAGGGAAGAGGGAGGGTAACGGGTTTCTTCTCTATCAGTTGCTCTCTCAGTCTTCTGTTCTCATCCCACAATCGTTCGTGGCTCTTCTCCAATTCCGAAACACGATGACTCACTGCTCGATTACTTGACTCCATGCTTTCGATCTTGACGTTCATTGCATCCATTGAGACCTTCATGGCTCGAACGAGATCCAGGAGAGGGATGGCATCGTCCGTTGACTTTGTGAAACGAGTGATGAACGACGAGAATCGGGCGGCGGGCGATTGTGGCTGAGGTGTACGAGAATCGGGGAGCGAGCACGTAGAGACAGAATGGGTAACCTCTGATAGTGCCATCGGAAGATTTTGAGCCCGGCACAAGACTCTCAGCTATTGTTATCGATCGGTAGACGCACGTGACTGGCGGTTAGACGTGAGCCATCGGAGAAAACTGGAGACCGACCGACCCTCACTCTTGAACAAGGTGAAAAACATGGTGGTCAGACCGTGACAGATGATCATTTTTGGCCATTTTTGACTTTTTTGACTTCCAGCGAATACGCAATAATAAATTCCAATTTTTATTTCTTATTTTTTGTTCACCCTTGTTTACGGGAATCGGCCGGGCATGTCCTGGTGAAATATTCCTCTAATATGGAGAAAAATGACAGTCATAATTTGAAAAATTCCGTAAGCCGGCATTTAGCACACGCGAGACAGCGAGCATTTTAAAATTCTCTGCGTATTTTACTTTCCCCTTATTGTTTAGACGTTCTGCCCGTTTATTTGTTGTATTCACGATGTTCCAAGGTGCCATGCCGAGCCAACGGACGCCGCTAGACGAGGATTGATAGCTGTTGTGCGAGGAAATTGGAGGGTTTCTTCAAAGGTTAAACTTTCTCTTTATTTTCTTGGAATATAAAGAGTGGCGCTGTGTTTGTTTGAGTTGTTTCAGCTCTGTGCCCGCTCTGCTGAGGCTCCGGGACAAGTTGGGATACGATGGAGTTAGAGGAGCCAGGTGAGAATCGTAGAATCAGCCTGCTTCTACTTGCTTCACTTGAGCCTGCGAAACTGCCTGTTCTTCTGTTGTTTGAGTGGAATAAGACGGAGACAGTGCTACTCCCTTCACTGATAAGCTGTTGTTACCAGTTGTTATTTAACTAGGACCTGCTGAATCGAATGAATTGTGATCAGTAGGGGTAGATCAACTTCTTGATGCCGTGTATTTATTCAAAAATATAATGTTGCCTTTGTGTTCAGAAAGGTCTTTCCTCTCTTGTAATTTACCGCTGATGAGCTGTAACTAGTTGGGTTTAATGTGAATATATGCATTCACGCGCAAAAATAAATAAACTTATCAGGAACCGGGGGAAACCAATGCTTCACTGCCTGTGTATATTCATTTATTCCATTTTCCAGGCTTTACTCTGACCCTCCGCCCTCTCCTCCTCGTGCTTCTCGTCGGTGTTTTCCTTAGAGGTTTAACTTTCTCTTTATTTTCTTTGAATATAAGAGTTGTGATTGGTTTGTTTGAGCTATTTCAGCTCTGAACTAGCTCTGGTGAGCCGTCGAGGCAAATTGGGAGCCGACGGAACCAGGTTAGTTGCTTCTTTGAGTTGCAAAAGATGGGAATAATTCTTCTCCCATTTCGAATAAGCTTCAATTACCGGTTTTAATAAGAATTATCCCGAGTGAAGCGAGGGAATTGTGTTTGATCAGTGGTAGATCAGTCATCTGTGGTGGTAGATCAGTCTTCCATTGCCGCGTATTTTATTAAAATAATTAGTTTCCTTTAATATTAGAAAAAGGGATTCAGGCTAGAGAATATAAATCCAACTCCTGAAAGATGAAGCAGCCATACCAATGCTTCACTGCCTGTGTTTATTCATTTATTCCATTTTCCAGACTGTGCTCTGCCCCTCGGCCTCTCCCCCTCGTGCGACTCGTATATCTTCATCGCTAATGATCAGGTTTGAATTCTTCCGGTGGCGATTGAATTGACATAGGAGGTGTTTGGCTTCGTTGAGACCTTGCCAGGCATCACCACCCCGTGCGAGAACGCTGCCCCGATCACCCTTCACACAATGAGGAGTCGGTGATAATTTATTCATTTAAATTCGTTCTTGTCTAGTTTAATCAAATCTAGTCAAATCAACTCGCTCTCTGTCTCTTCTTATTCTCCTCTCATTTCAGACACTTTCCTCCTTCTCAGTCGTTCGGATGAGCGAGAGAGAGGACGCAGACCCCAGTCTGTCCACAATGGAAGGTGAGAATAGTTTTATTACACAATCAATAATATTTACAAAACATTACACATGTTATACTCTTCCGAAGTAGAATCAGCTTTAACTACCGTAATCGACTGTTTGCACAGTCTAATGTTAGTTGTAACCTTTTATACAATTTAATGCTCAAAATGCTCAACAATAATCAATGTGATATTCCAGATATCCTCCCGACGTCTTCACTCGGCCTGTGCCTTACCATTTACGAGCATCGAATCAGGTTAGATCTTTAAATGTTTATCGATCCTAACTGGCCTGCTTTATTTTTCCCCTTCGTCAGTTTTCCTTTATGATGTTTGTGAAGTATCCCCAGAAGTTGTGATTTACTACCGTCAGTGAGATTGGTTTTATTGCAATGGACTGTTCTTCTTTCGGAGGTATAGATCACTTACTGGGGCTTTCAATTCGCAATCTAAATAAATGTTTTATACCCATCTATCCTTCTCTCCCGAGATACCCCTTCTGGCTCCTATGAGAATGTGTGTTGAGTCTCAAGTTGAGCTATTCCACCCTCGGCGAGATCAGCTTTATTGAATGCGCTGATCTCCCTTGAGTGGCGAAGCTAAAATGAGATTCCAATAGTACTGGCTTCTATTGAATAGTTAGTTGACCGATAGAGTCAAATATGTGTTTACTCCGTGCATATAACAATGTTTAATATTTCAGTTTGATTACTGTTCCATGTTCGAGGCACGGACGACTGATAGACTGTGAGTGGAAAATTGCTCCAATCGAAGAACATTTGCGTTAATTAGTACGCTAGTTTATAACAACGGATTACGGTAATAGAGTGCTCGGGATACAGTTTCAACCTAGAAGCCAGTACTATTGGAATCTCATTTTAGCTTCGGCACTCAAGGGAGATCAGCGCATTCAATAAAGCTGATCTCGCCGAGGGTGTGATTAAGAAGATTTGATTAAACTAGACAAGAACGAATTTAAATGAATAAATCATCACCGACTCCTCATTGTGTGAAGGGTGATCGGGGCAGCGTTGTCGCACGGGGTGGTGATGCCTGGCAAGGTCTCAACGAAGCCAAACACCGCCTATGTCAATTCAATCGCCACCGGAAGAATTCAAACCTGATCATTAGCGATGAAGATATACGAGTCGCACGAGGGGGAGAGGCCGAGGGGCAGAGCACAGTCTGGAAAATGGAATAAATGAATAAACACAGGCAGTGAAGCATTGGTATGGCTGCTTCATCTTTCAGGAGTTGGATTTATATTCTCTAGCCTGAATCCCTTTTTCTAATATTAAAGGAAACTAATTATTTTAATAAAATACGCGGCAATGGAAGACTGATCTACCACCACAGATGACTGATCTACCACTGATCAAACACAATTCCCTCGCTTCACTCGGGATAATTCTTATTAAAACCGGTAATTGAAGCTTATTCGAAATGGGAGAAGAATTATTCCCATCTTTTGCAACTCAAAGAAGCAACTAACCTGGTTCCGTCGGCTCCCAATTTGCCTCGACGGCTCACCAGAGCTAGTTCAGAGCTGAAATAGCTCAAACAAACCAATCACAACTCTTATATTCAAAGAAAATAAAGAGAAAGTTAAACCTCTAAGGAAAACACCGACGAGAAGCACGAGGAGGAGAGGGCGGAGGGTCAGAGTAAAGCCTGGATATTCTCTTTAGTGCACACTATATCATATATCTCCGATCATTTAGGCGATCACAATGGCTGGCTCAATTCAAAGTTGTCGCACCTCACCCTGAGATTTTGACAGGTCAGCACTGAGGGAAGAAGAATTATTGAGCCACAATTAAGCTGCAGTAGTAAAGTATCATGGTTATACAATACACTGATGATATTCAGAGGAATATCCAAGTAAAGACCTGTGTGAGATATGCGCCTAACGAGAGTGTAGGATTTTCAGTTACTTACCGAAAGAAGTTTTGCTAACCGCGTTTTCTTAGGAATAGATCTAAAGACCTCAATTATGGTTGAATGTGGAGTACCTTTCCTGTTGAAAATATGGACAATTTTTGCTAAGCGTGGAGCATTCTCTTTATGAGTTAAGTTGCTCGTAAGTCCGATATAGAAAAACAAGCCTCGAAATCGACATTTATTGCTATTTCCTGTAAACCGTACTAATTGAATGTAAGGCCTTAGATGGTTAAATGGACGAGCAACTTTTGCACTATCATCCACCAAGTGGCCACAATTATAGAATGGCTACTATGTCTTGGGTATGGTTTAATCCAAAGTCCTCAAAACACGCATTTCATTTGATTCCGTCACAAAATAATATTTTTGGAAAACTGGTATTTTTCAAATAGGAGCATAAGTAGCTCCAGATGTTTATAGTGATAATATAGCTCCATAGTGAGTGACTGGAGCGCACTAGTGTATAGGCCAGCACCTTCGATCCTCAAGGTAGACAAATAAGTTAAGTGAACTGCAATTTTTCACGAACGTTCCCCTTGAAACGTCTATAAAAATACAACAATGAATCGAGCACCATTCTCACTTCACCATGAAAGAGGTGTAGTATCGGGCTGCTCACCTGAGAATGTGTGAATTTACCGAACAGTTTCCACGTTAAACTACACAATTTCGAAAAAAATCTAAAATTTTCAAAAATTATCAGGTACATTGAAATCTAAATTTCTCTCCTACACAGGAAGCGTGATATTTCTAATAATAACGGCTATGATACTCGAGCATACCCTGAAAAAATGCTATAAAGTCGGCTCGTTTAGATTTGATTGGCGGGAGATATATGAGCCCAAACACGATGCTCAAAAACGAGCGTTACTTATTCCTCAACCCAATAGTTACAGCTCATCAGCGGTAAATTACAAGAGAGGAAAGACCTTTTTCTGAACACAAAGGCAACATTATATTTTTGAATAAATACACGGCATCAAGAAGTTGATCTACCCCTACTGATCACAATTCATTCGATTCAGCAGGTCCTAGTTAAATAACAACTGGTAACAACAGCTTATCAGTGAAGGGAGTAGCACTGTCTCCGTCTTATTCCACTCAAACAACAGAATTTCGCAGGCTCAAGTGAAGCAAGTAGAAGCAGGCTGATTCTGCGATTCTCACCTGGCTCCTCTAACTCCATTGTATCCCAACTTGTCCCGGAGCCTCAGCAGAGCGGGCACAGAGCTGAAACAACCAAACAAACACAGCGCCACTCTTTATATTCAAAGAAAATAAAGAGAAAGTTTAACCTTTGAAGAAACCCTCCAATTTCCTCGCACAACAGCTATCAATCCTCGTCTAGCGGCGTCCGTCGGCTCGGCATGGCACCTTGGAACATCGTGAATACAACAAATAAACGGGCAGAACGTCTAAACAATAAGGGGAAAGTAAAATACGCAGAGAATTTAAAAATGATGACGGCTCGCTGTCTCGCGTGTGCTAAATGCCGGCTTACGGAATTTTTCAAATTATGGCTGTCATTTTTCTCCATATTAGAGGAATATTTCACCAGGACATGCCCGGCCGATTCCCGTAAACAAGGGTGGACAAAAAATAAGAAATAAAAATTGGAATTTATTATTGCGTTTTCGCTGGAAGTCAAAAAAGTCAAAAATGGCCAAAAATGATCATCTGTCAGGTCTGACCACCATGTACGATAGTATTCGAAGTTACATCCTGAGATGCCAATTATTCTTGACTTTTTGTAGTGATACCTAATTGAATATCTCTCATTACCTCACCGGTCTGAGATATGAGAGAGTGTGTAAAATGGAGAGACCAATTATTCGATACACAGGATAGGGGCAACCAATGATTGCATCATCACTAGGCAATCACTGACAGTGGCGTTCTTCTGCTCTCGTCGCTTCTTCTTTCTGTCCAGGACCTGATAAGTAAATACGGTAAGTTATCAATTGATGATCACTTACCGTATTCTGTCAGATACGGTAAGTCAGTTATCGATTAGTGAACAAAGTCTACCGTGCTTAGAGACCCTCACGTGACGCGTTCAAATGACGCGCTCATTTGAACGCGCCACGTGCGCTGTTCCTCGGATCAGCAATTTCGATTCTCTCAATATTTTATAATTTTAAACTTATTTTTTCTTCTCTTTTCTTTCATAGATAGCAACATTCGTTGGAAAGTAAACATATTTGAGTCTTTACCAGAGTTTCATGCTTCTTCATCAGCATGAACTCAGACGACTCCAAACTACAGTAACCCAATACCGAAAATCATCAAAATTTCAAGGAGTTTTCCATCAATAAAATGATCCTATTTCTTTCAAGCACATACTGAGAAAAAATAGAATAAAAGCCCTGCTCGGGAATATAGATAAAAATGCATCGAGAAATAATACTGTAAGTGAAAGTGAAGATAGCGCACTCGAATAAACACAGCAAAAATCTGGAAATCACGATTTTCTCCAAACTCTGTCAGAGTATTAGTAACAATATTCTTAGTAGTTCAAGAGAAAAATTGGACAAGAGGGGAGGTAAATAAAAGATATTCACTGCTCGTATACTTCAGACGGTCATAACTTAAACAAGAATTTTTTTCTTGCTGATATTTTAACGTGGTGAACTCACAACTATGGAGCAAATTCAGAAAAAATATCGAAAAACAAGCTCGATAATAGAGGGAGAAATTCAGCGTCAACAAAAAATTGAAAATACAGAGAAGATTGAGCCATGAAAAAAATCTTCCGCTAATAACAAACTCCATGAAACTTTGTCAGAATACCTGCACTAAGGCCCTCTATATGATAAAGGTGTACTGGTGAATTAACATTTAGTCGTTCGAACATGAAGCTCAAAAACATGGTTTTCGAGAAAACATTGCCTCGGTTCGGAAGGGATAGCTAGACTCCGCTAATAACGAATCGCGTGAAACTATAACGTGGTAACACACAATACATTTCCTATCAATTGACATAAAGCTTGTCGATTAGCATTCTCTCATTAATCAATAATCGCGAAAATATCAAAATTAGCCGTGAAAAGATGTGAAAATTTGAATTGGCGCATTTGGAAAACACACCACAAAATAACACAAAGTCAACGTATTTTTCCCGGTTTTTGGGTGCGGCTCTCAACCTTGACGGTCCCTATACCGTGCTTTTTCAGATTCAGAAAGTCAGTTATCTTTTTATTGTGAAAGCTTACCGTATTCTGGCAGACTCCCTTGCCTTCTTTCTTCTTTCCACAGTCTTCTTGGGGAAGTGCGCCTTACTCGGGAGAAGACACGGCTTCTGAAATTGTTTGTTGTTAATTTTTTTGAGGGAAACACGGTGGTATTGTCTCAGAAGACGTTCTCAAAGGCTTATATTAAGTGTGAAGCATAACGGGAGTATTGCAATTCTTGCTGTTGGAAGTGGGACATACAGTGACAGTAATAGGGATTTCGTCTCTCTTCATTTTGCATACTCTTTCGTGTTTCTGACCGGTGCAGTCGAAATGAAGAGAATCGGTCTTGAATGGTCATCACTACTAGGAATGTAATTTCGGGGTTGACTCTCTCTATTCTGCACCCTATCTCGCCGGTCAGAAAAAAGAGAGAGTGTGCAGAATAGAGAGAGTCGAAAACCGAAACGATATCACTAGTCATCACTACTACTCACCGGGGTGGGTCTGCTGCTCGGGTCGCAGGGGCGAGAGACCGAATTGGGAATGCAGGGGAGAGATTGGAGAGAAGGGCGGAGGAGAGAGAGATTGGTCGATGATGATGAGGGCACAGGAAGGGCGGGACTGCTGAAGATCATAGATCAGATGGGGAAAGATCAAAGATTAGAATAAAATATCAAGTGACAGTACAGTTGCTTACCCCCAGAGATGCATGCGGCTCTTCTTCATTTCCCTCTTGAGCCAGGTAAGCTTGCTCTTGTTGATCAGATCAGTCTTGTTCGGAGAGCTGAAGAGATCAAAGATCATGTTTAGAAAGATCAAAGATCAAATTAAGTTTGGATGCACCAAATCTCTTCTCTTAGCAAAAAAGTTCCGCTTCTGCACGGAATGAACTCTTTTGGATTGAATCAAGATCAAATATCACTCACTGCACGGGAAGGTGCACGAACGGAGCCGCCGGCTTGAAGACCTACAATTTTTATTAATTAAAATTATTATTAATTATAAATTAATAATATATAAATATATTTATAATCTCACCGGTGCATCGGCTCGAGAGCACTGCGACCAGGCCGAAGAAGGAGAACGAATCGAGATCTAGAGGTTGAAAAAATAATCAAATTAATTAGTAGCACGCGCATTGATAAGAAAACTCTCCCAGTCTTAACTTACACGTAGGGAATTTCATGAATTTTCGATAAGTTGTTTTTATAAAGAAAAAATGGCTCGAAATAACTCGGCTAGTCCTGTTTTGAAACATCCGTGAAACTTATTACACATTTCGTAGCTAGAGAATGCAAGAAGTGGACGAAATCATTGAACAATTATTTCGAAAACATGTTAATATGGATGCTGCAATACTCATTGTAGTCATTGTAGGCAATAGCTCTCTTCACCACGAACGCTATCTCGTCGCTCTGACCAGATAGAGAGTGTGCAGAATGGAGAGTCTGCTAAATACAGTAACTCACCGTAGTATTAAAGTATCGGCAGTAGGGCACGATCGTCTCCCTCTTCATTTCCTTCTTTCCGTTTCTCTCCTCGGCAAACTTCAGAAACGCCTTGTGATAGGCGCCGAAGGTCGGCAGTTGGCGCTGGATCTCACGACGATGGAGGAAATCACGAATCTGAGATTACGATATTTTGAGTCAATCTTGGACTAAGCTTTGGACTATATCGTTACGAATCTGAGGAGATTTCGTCATTATTATTCAAATTTTTGAACCAAACCCCATTGTGTCATTCTCTCTAGTTTATTTTGTGATAATTATTTTATAAAGAAATAGAACGAGAAGAGATTACATTCGGCTCAGCGTTTTCCGATTTGAGACAGCTGTGAAACTCATCAGTATTGGAGAACAGAATAGCCATCATTCAATGATTTTTTTGTCTATACCAGATCGTCTGATCTCATTTTATCATATCGGAACAACTAATTAATTCAATTATTCGCCAATCAATCACCTCCGCTACTCCAATGCGAGATAGATGCTCCCGGCTCGGCAGGCCGGCTTGCACGTTCTGAATTAATAAATTATCTAATGTATTACTTAATTTATTAATTTTAAACATCATGATGAAATTTAAGGTACAGAAATGGTATAATTCCATGGAAGAATACAGTTTATAAATCCAGAATTTTGGAGAAGAAACACTTGTGTTTCAACAGTTCATTTTCATTCTGACAGCCACACGAATTACAATTATAGGTACATTCGCCAACACAATAATTTCATTACAGCCGAGAAGAGGAGAAGGAAGATACAAGCACTCTCAGTACAAATTTTTGAAGGAAAAAGCAGGATCGTGCTACAATACATTCTCAAACTGTGTGCACACAAGAGGAATCGTAACTAGCACTGCAAAATAATTATATTTATTATATTATTACAAAGCACTCCACAGGGTGCAAATGCGCGAAAACACACAAGCATGTGAGAAGAATCAGGAAAAAGAGTGAGTCGGTACGGCAAGCGGGGTCTGACAGCGAAGAAGTGGATTACTGTAGCCACTCGGGGTGAATACGGTAGATCATCGGGAGCGAAGAAGTGGGGTACGGTAGCCAGGGTTACTGTAGATCATCGAGAAGAGGGATGGCACACAGCATTCATGCAAGCACGCAGGGAACGAAGGAAGCGAGAAGATGCACGATGGAGCACTTCAAATTCAAATTTTGGACTAGTTTTGGACTTGATTTGGCATGACTCGGAAAATGAAGGATAGCTTGATCTTGCAGGGAAATGAGCACAACACATCAGCAGTGCGGTGCCAGAGCAAATAGTGCTCTGTCCCTGCCGTACACTCTCTATGCAGTCAGAGAGACGAGAGAGTGTGCAGAATGTAGAGAGCAACTATTCGATCTGGCATGAGTAAACAGCAGTCATACCACAATTTCAATCATTCAAAACGGTCAGCCCCCCAATAGGGCGTGTAAAATTATTATCTAAAATAAATTATTTATTTATTAACGTAATTAATAAATTAATTACCTCGCCAGGAGTGATGAGGTTCATGTTGGCGACGAAGGCTCTCTCCAGACCGAGAACGATAGCCCCAGAGATGGCCAGCCAGAGAATGACGAAGAGACGCATCTGAATATTGATATTTGATCTTTGGTCTCTGATCTCTCTTCTGTTTTACGTTAGGCAGACGCTTCCGATGATGGAGTGGTGATCTTTGATCTTTGAACTTTCAAAAATGTCTTGCCAGACAGACTCGACTCGGGTAGTCAATAATTCCGACGATAAATGCTCTCTCACTTTACCGAACTCTGAATATGTTTCCCACGCGCATCATAGTGCGAGATCTCTCAATTACTCGATTTTGCCATCTCTTTGTATCAACAAAATCTCAAAAACAAATTGCAGCGGTCAGCGCCTGAGCGATTCCGATCTTTTCTAGGCAGTTCTGCATCTGATCTTTCACATCTGGAAAGATCAAAGTTCAAAAACCACTGACCCTCTCTGGCGTGGCGACAGCTTGGAAGAGAGCCTCCTCCATCGGAGAGTCGCACGAATCGGCTGGAATTGGTTGATCTTTGATCTTTGGTATTCATGATTTTGATCTTATATCTTTCAAATACTCTTTTCTCAGGTACTCTTCGATAAGTTATTGTTTGTAAGCCAGAACATCTTAACGAAAATGTCTGAGGATCGACCGATAATCTTTTGAAACATCTGTGAAACTCATTTTAAACTATCTATCACTAAGATATTACTGGAACAGGATGATCTGTGATCTTCTTAACGCCTCTCGACTTGCAATTTCCCCAGTACTCTTTGACAGTGATCATCGATCTTTCGCTCCCTCCGTGTGTATCTCTTGATGCCGGAAGGCGAAAATGGAACGCTGAGCAAACACTTCACTGTTTGAGTGTCTCCCTCTCTCCTGTCCGCACACTCTCTCGTCGCTCCAACCGGCAAGGGAGTGTGCAGAATGGAGAGTGTTTGAGTGCGCGTGTCTAGGAGATGGAATTGAGACCCAGACAGCACAAAAAAATGCGTGAACGAGAGGTCTTCCTGTACACTAACTTGTATCTTTAGAAGTTGGTAGTGGCATCAGTAGAGATAGAGGCAGACGTGAGAGGACCAGAGCCTGAACGAGGATGATCGGCAGATCGGTTCGGGAGAGACGCGCGGGGAGTGCCGTAGTTAGGTGGTAGATCACGAGGGATACGGTAGGTAATCACGGTGAAATCACGCAGTCCATAAACGATCTTTCCGGCAGCGAGATTCTTGGCGTTGACTTCTTCTCTGGCTTGTCTCTCGAGAACCAACTGGTGAGGAGTGAGATCTTTGCGGAGGAATGCGGGTGCAGGGAGGGGACGACCCGGCTTTGTGCGAATGGAGGAGAGGAGGGAATCACGGAGGGCCTTTGATGGAAGCTCAATCTTGAGTGGTCTCCGGCCGGGTTCTCGAGTCTTGGGGTGTCTATGGAAAGTGATGGCTCCATCATCCCATGCCTGAATCACATCAGGATCCTCGGAGTGCGCGATGAGTGACTGAACTAGATGCTGATCACTCGTCAATCGATCATTCGCGTCTTTCTTCTCCTCAGCTCCGATGATGACAACTCGCTTCTCCTTCGAATTCATACTCCTGCTTGTCGCTGAGTGCCTGGGAGCAACTCTCATACACCTTACGAGTCACGTCCTCCAGGATGGGGACGAGAGAGTCGAGAGAAGGGGGAGGAACGGGAAGGGAGGGAGGAGGCAGGGCGTTCTTCTGAATGGTGATCCACTCGCCAACCATCTCCATCAACTTGTCCACCTTCTTCGTCAAGGCATTCACGCTCTCCTGAGTGGCGTATTGAATGCCTCGAGTTGCCGTCTTGAGAGGGGTTGATCTATTAGACATCGCGCAGGGGGTGAAGCGTGTGAAAACTACCGTACCTGGTGTGGTGGGATACGACCACCTATCGTCGGCTTCCCACTTTGCCGACTAGCGAACACAAGCGGAAGATCATTCGAGCGAGAGGGGGAAGGGGTGGATTTGCCTAATCCCGGAGCAAAATAGAGAGCGACCGCTCGGGACAAGGGAAGAGACTAGATCCATGTTCTCTCAGATCCGGGTTACCGCATGTTTTGCACTCGACATAAGAGGTACCAACCTTGTCTCCATAATCGTTTGCAATCTCGTTTGCAATCCTAGCTGTTAACAGAAAGAAAACACACGTCAATGGGGTCGACAGAATATGGGTCCGTAATAGAGATGGAGAGCGAGGCATCACCAGCGAGAGCAGAGTGAGAGATAGACGGGTGTTCCATCCACCCCCTCATCACTCCACTCACTCTCCTTCCCTCAAGTATCATACAACGGCATTGACATGATATAGAGCGCATTGCAGTGGGACAGACTTCTTCTCTGGCTTGTCTCTCGAGAACCAACTGGTGAGGAGTGAGATCTTTGCGGAGGAATGCGGGTGCAGGGAGGGGACGACCCGGCTTTGTGCGAATGGAGGAGAGGAGGGAATCACGGAGGGCCTTTGATGGAAGCTCAATCTTGAGTGGTCTCCGGCCGGGTTCTCGAGTCTTGGGGTGTCTATGGAAAGTGATGGCTCCATCATCCCATGCCTGAATCACATCAGGATCCTCGGAGTGCGCGATGAGTGACTGAACTAGATGCTGATCACTCGTCAATCGATCATTCGCGTCTTTCTTCTCCTCAGCTCCGATGATGACAACTCGCTTCTCCTTCGAATTCATACTCCTGCTTGTCGCTGAGTGCCTGGGAGCAACTCTCATACACCTTACGAGTCACGTCCTCCAGGATGGGGACGAGAGAGTCGAGAGAAGGGGGAGGAACGGGAAGGGAGGGAGGAGGCAGGGCGTTCTTCTGAATGGTGATCCACTCGCCAACCATCTCCATCAACTTGTCCACCTTCTTCGTCAAGGCATTCACGCTCTCCTGAGTGGCGTATTGAATGCCTCGAGTTGCCGTCTTGAGAGGGGTTGATCTATTAGACATCGCGCAGGGGGTGAAGCGTGTGAAAACTACCGTACCTGGTGTGGTGGGATACGACCACCTATCGTCGGCTTCCCACTTTGCCGACTAGCGAACACAAGCGGAAGATCATTCGAGCGAGAGGGGGAAGGGGTGGATTTGCCTAATCCCGGAGCAAAATAGAGAGCGACCGCTCGGGACAAGGGAAGAGACTAGATCCATGTTCTCTCAGATCCGGGTTACCGCATGTTTTGCACACGACATAAGAGGTACCAACCTTGTCTCCATAATCGTTTGCAATCTCGTTTGCAATCCTAGCTGTTAACAGAAAGAAAACACACGTCAATGGGGTCGACAGAATATGGGTCCGTAATAGAGATGGAGAGCGAGGCATCACCAGCGAGAGCAGAGTGAGAGATAGACGGGTGTTCCATCCACCCCCTCATCACTCCACTCACTCTCCTTCCCTCAAGTATCATACAACGGCATTGACATGATATAGAGCGCATTGCAGTGGGACAGGGAAGAGCCATATAAAAGATCCCATTGGGAAATTTTAGTCAAATAGTCTTTCTCGCAACCAATACATAAACGAAAACAGCCAATATCTTGTTCAATACGGATTTATATTCGGTGCTTGGCTCTTTCCATTCTGCACGCTCTCGCGCAGGTTACAGAAACAAGAGAGTGGGTAGAAGGAAGAGAACCGAAAACCGAAACGACATAACTATCGTTCAATGCGGTTGATATCATGTCATCGTTCAAAGGCGTGTCCATTATCACGTTACTGATCGTGATTAAACACGCTTTATTCGAACGATCAAGTTTAAAGCTATTGTAGATCACGGCCCGGTATCCAATATCTTGTTCAATAAGGCTGATATCCTGTGATTGAGCACTCGTAAGCCCAATGCCCATCGGTGCTCTTGTAGTGATGCCAGTAGCAATCCCAGATTCGTCGAACTCGTTGTGGTTGTTGATATTGATAGTTGTGCCGGTTTCGCCAGGCGTTCATGTCGGCTTGGTAGGTCCGAAATCCAGTTCGGAACCAATACCTCAAATCGCCGACTGCAAAAGGATTGATTAGAGTTCGAAATACAATGATCGCTTTATCTCCATTTCACCCACTCTCTAGCGTGTCTGACCGGCGAGAGAGCGCGCAGATTGAAGAGAATGGTTTCGAATGAACATTACTAACCGTGTGCCGCAGAGTCTCTGCCCTAACAAGCGTGCCGCGGAGAGTCGCATCAGGTCACATCTATTCTCAGACCTCTTCAAAGTGTGAATTCGACCGACTTTTTTGGCTAGCGCGTCTTCTCATTAGCCCCGATGGTTCTGCGAAAATAGATTTCCAAAATTTGTATTTTGTTTGTATCTTATCGCTCCCCTCTCCTCCCCTTCCCCATTCTCCATTCTCATCTTCGAGGGTAGTGCTCGTTTTGATTAGAATACGAGTGCTCGTTTTCGCGCGAGTATCATTCCCTCTTCGAGTTGTCGAGTGGTCGCGCGAGTGAGAATGAGCGGATAGAGACCATTCGGCGCCGTTAATCGAATCGAGCACTCGCGAAAAATGAGTCGATTATCGAGCAGCGAGCACTCATTTTCTCCCTCATTGACCGCTCGCGCGAAAGCGAGCACTCGAAATTCTCTGGAAACGAGCACTCGTTTAGAAAGCTCGCTTTCTTTCGAAGGTCTAATTAGATGGCTGAAGATGCTCTGGTTTTAGTCGTAACTTGGATGGATAATTCACCTAAAGTAAGACTCATTCGAATCTGTACATGAACCACTCTGATTTTTTTTATATTTCCTAACTGGTTTTCAAGCTACGGCAATAATCACGTTATGTGAGACACTATCTGAGACGAACGAGCTTTTTTGGCTATAACAAACAACACAAGGAAAAATACATTCTCACCAAAATAATACCCTAGGATCAACTTTTCACGTTCGCTTGAGTGCTCGCTTTCGAAGGTCTACATCTAATGCGGCAAGACTATTTGTTTAGCACTAATCCAATTTCTCATCCACTTCAATCTCAGAATTGTCATTGCTTTATAAAAGAACGTACTTTTTTCACGGATGAAATTTTCGACTTTTTTGGGACATGCACAGCATTTCGCGGAGGGTGCACCCAACATCTCATATTGGGCCAGTTATCAGCTCTATGTATGGGGACTTCACCCTGAACTTATTTGCATAGGTTGCAAAAAAACAATCCGTGAGGTAGGTGCAAAATATCGTGGAACGTCTTATGAGTTCAGTCTTCTCAGGGATTATAGCGTTCTTCTACGAAATGCACTGTACCTCCATTTATTACAATTACAATTACAATTACAATTATTTTATCCGCCAGGGTATTAGGGAAGTGATTGTTTTCTTGATTTCGTGATTGAGTGGAGGATTTCTTGTGGTGGGGGTGTGGGTTTTTGGAAGATGCAGCGGGTAGGTAAAATAATAGAGACGCAGAAGCGACTCTGGTGAGAAAGAGACAGAAGGTAGAGACAGAATATGAGATCGGAATATGTTCGGTGAGCTAGTTACGATTTCAGAAGAAAGCGCGTTCCATCTGTCGATTGATCTAGTCACAAAACTTGAGTGAGACTTAGGGGGAACGAAGGGGACAGAGACACGCAATGAATGAGCTCCACGAAGACAACGAGTAAGAGGAGAGATCTTGAACAGATTAGTGTGGTCGTAGTTGTAAAATCTATGTACTGATTTATATAGAAAAAGAAGGTCGGTAATTAGTCTCCTATGCTCAAGTGTTTGTAGGGCAAGAAGGGAAATCCTATCGGGGTAAGACATGTAAGGAATATGACAACGCGCGAATAACCGACGAGTGAAGTTAGGTTGAACGTCTTCAACGTGATTAGCAAGTATAATTGCACGTGGAGACCAGACAACAGAGCAGTACTCAAGTAAAGGTCGGATGAAAGTTGTGAATGCGCGATTGTATAAGTCGGGGTCCGTAGAAAAGAAGCATTTGAACAAAATGTTCACCTGAGATCTAGCTCTAGATGTTATTTTAGAGATGTGGGCATTAAACTTAAGCGAAGGACTCATAATAACACCAAGGTCTTTCATGAAAGGAGATGATGAGAGAGGATGTCCATTGATAGTGTAAGAGGTACGGTGAGAGAGGGGTCCAGAGTTTACAACAATGCACTTAGACTCGTTGAGAGAAAGATTCCACTCTTGAGACCATGAGAACACGGAGTCAATAGCGGATTGTAGGATGTGACTGTGTAAAGGAACTTGAGCATATATCTTAAGATCATCGGCGTAAATACCGTATTTAATCTCAGGAGGAAGAGATTTGGATAAATCATTAACGAAAAGAATGAAAAGAAGCGGCCCAATACATGATCCTTGCGGAACCCCAGAGGTGACGGAAAAAGGGGGCGATAGAGTGTTACCAATGAGAACGCACTGAGACCTATTGGAGAGGTAGTTACTAAACCAGGAGACAATATGAGACGAAAATGCATCTGATATTATGCATCTGATATTCACACTAGGAACATCCGACACTCGCTTCATCAGCAAAGGGTAGTTGTAATGTATTTGAAACACTTACAAATAATGTTGATTATAGAATCACTCTTCTAACTGGCAACCGAATCGTCTCAAGATACGACCACAATTGCTTCTTCTCACCTACGGGGTGCCATTTTCTACAGGGCCGACAGGTCATTCTCATGAAATTATTTTTCGAAATAGAAGATGATGGTACACAAGAAATATGAAGAACACGATTAACTTATAATAAATGTAATGATCTTGCTCGTGAAATTCTTCATCCGATGGTTACCATTCCAGGCACGAATTTTCATATCTCCATGTGAACTGGCCCGCATGAACGGTCGAAATAGGAATGATTGCTGAAACTCTTGTCTTGACCAGATAAATGATAAATTTTCACAATGAATTATCCTCGTCATGTTTACTGCATATTTATCCTATCGAATGAAGAATGTCTTCACGTTAGCCATCTCGATCAGAATATTTGCATTCCGTTTTAAACAAAAGTCATTCTCTGGAAGCTGTTTTATCAGCATTTCAAAAATCAAATTGTACGAAACGAGTTGCTAGCGCGGCTGAAGAGTGTGGATCGGTAATTTTCGCCACAACCCAGACACGTAAACACGGAATGCAAGCCACGTTCATCGTAGAAAGTGTTCTATGAACTGCTGCGAGACAAGGGAGGAATACAGATTGGCTTAGGCTTGCGATAACGTATTTTTAACTCTCTCGGGAACTTACAATCATTTCCGTATATCAAACAACAATGAAAAACTTATACATGTAGAGCAAAGAACACGAACCGAGCTCTCACTTCATAGCTCCCTTGATAATCAAACATTTGCCTATAATCACAAAATTATTTCGTTTGTTTGTTTCATAACACAGATACAAGAATTCCCGAGGATAGAATGTATTTGGAACACGTTTTACACGCGAAAAGGTGATTACGTGTTTGTGCACTTGTGAGTAGGCGGGAGTGAGTAGTCAAAGAAACACCGATCATCAGAACAGATGATACCGTTCTATCATAAGAGAGGAATCGCCAGAATTTCAAGAGCCCCGCGTCGGTAGGAATTTGTATCACCGATCCTGCTGTTCACTCGTCTCTGAGATCCACGAGATAAAGATTGATATCGTTGCTCTATGATATGATTTTCTAATACGGTTAATCTTTCATATCGAAGCGTCATCGACCAGCGAATGACCATCACTCGCTACTAAAATAAAAACTCGCACAGTACTTAAAATGCAATAAACCGCTTGCAGCCACCTTTCACTCCTGTTTCGATTGAATCATGCACGTTTGCCCAGAACAGTGCATGTCACGTTTCCTTTTCGCATTCACCACATTATTGTTTTCTGATTTTGAACGTATATTATTTTAGTATTCGACACGGGCCTCGTTCGCACCTTCATCGCTGGTTGCAAACAACTTCATGCAAGGTTTGATTTTATTGACAGTATGATGAGTGGTGATTCTAATATAGTTAGTACGATGGCTCGGTCATTTTTGGCTTTCTCGAGACAAGCGCCGAAACAGAAATCTTCTGATTTTAGACGAAAACGAAAATTTATTTCCTTTCTTATTCTCAGGCCGATAGACCTAGAGTTCTCAATTATATTATAAAGCCACGTTCCATGTAATACGAGTCTAATATACAAATTGTGAGTATATACGAATCATCGAATAAGAACTGGATTTTTATGAAGCGTGTTTTAGAGATTAAAACACAAATATCGATGTTTCCTCTTATTCGCACAGTCAGAAGGCCTGATATTTTAGTGTCAAACAAACAATCAACATTGGCCCTGCCACTTATTTCTTGGACAGAATTGTGTGACTGCGAATGTTGGTAGGAAAAGTCAGTAATTGGAGTACCAAAATTCGCGAAAAATCTTCTAATTTGGCTTTAATATTATTTATTTAATTTTCTACGCAGATGTGATTCAATTGGAACATATTATTATATTGCCCTAGTACACCCCCGAGCATTGATATGTTGGAGATGGAAGCAAGTGAATGTAATAAGTAGCAATTGTATGAAAGAAAACATACCATGAACTTTCTGAACAACCGAATACATTCACCGGTGCTCTGTCGTCCGTGGAAAGAACGACGATAGTGATGCAAATTCATAAGAGAGAAATCGCCAGATTTTCGAGAGCCCTGCGGACTTAGGAAATAGTTTCACCGATCCTGCTGTAAAGTGAACCACGAGTACTTTCGATGATCCTCTTTCGAACTGCGTTCGCGGAATTTTGATATCTACTCTCATCTCCGAGTATTGGTAGGTCAAAGTAAGTACCCTACAAAATTTTAGGCCAAATTTGACTCACGAAAATGACCATAACTCGCTTCAAAATAGTGCTAGAGACAATTCAAAAAAAGCGTTCGGGCGAGGATGCAGAGGGCTAGATTTTGTATGTTGTGTATATCATTCCTCGTCCATGCTCTAGATCATGGCGGTCGGTTTTTCAATAAAGTGATGTAACTTTCCAAATACCGATTTCCCCAAAAAGCGTCAATTAACTTTTTGAAGTAACTACTAGTACCTAACATCACCCCAAAAATCAAAAAGATCGGAAGATAGGAATAATTTGGCAAAGCTTTTTGTCCGAAAAACCCGCGATTTTCCTAAATTTTGACAGTTTTTCCATCATAATACAGTTTCATGATCTTTATTTTTATTTTTTCACCATGTGGTCCCCCTTTGGTCCGTTTTTGGGTCGAAAAGTCACTTTCTCAGAATAATGTCTCTATAGGAGTTTCTGGCGTATTTTTGCACGTAGAATCCGAAAATGCATACTAGCACAGGATTTTTGATATAATTGAGATTCTGCCAACAGGGTCCGTACAACGATTTTGCAACCTATGCTCAAAATCTCACTCTGGGGTAACCTTGGGGTGTAGAGTTCGAAAATCGACTTTAGAAAGCCGTATCTTCAAAGCCCCATTCCCTGTGGCACACTTCATCCTGTGCGGTCGGTTTTTATATCTCATGAACGGCTAGGTCCGAAGTTAGGTCTGGTCGGAGCGATCTTCAAATGATGATTGATAAATTGATCGGATAAATGACCATAAGACTTGCGCTGTTCGTGTTTTTATCGAATTGAAAGATGGCATCGCCCCATGCCAAAAAAAGAAGGTGAGCTAGCGAGAAAAAACAGGATGGGAAGCGTTTCACTATACACGGGACGATAAATACCTCAGCGGAACAAGGGAAAGTTCGATCGGGTGAATTCCTCACTGAACAGAAAACTGGATTGAGGACATCAACGAAACACAGAGAGGAATCTACTAAAAGTCCACCATTGAAGCGCATTAGAATCCAAGTGAAAGTCAGAACAAAAAAGTGCTTGAGTTGTTGTTTCTTTGGATTCCATTGAGTCGCCATCGTCGACAATCCGTACAGGTTTGGCTTCATTTGATCGACGATCGCCAACTTTGGGAAAGACAGACATCACAAAGCCCGTCGTCTTGGTGATTATTGGAATGGTGATGTTAAAGATTGACAGAGTGAGGCTGACGATGTGAGGAATCATCATGCAAACTAGGGCTGGCTAAGCGATTGCGGAATTGCGGGCCCGCAATCTCGCGCCTCTCATTGCGGCCCGCAATGAGAATTGCGGTACGCAATCCTCCTCCCGCTCAGCTGTGCAAACTCCGCCCCCGCTCCGCCTGCCTCCCCCTCCCCTTTGTAACCCGGCGCGGGCTAGAGCGCACCCTCTCGGCGTGCTCGCACAATAAACTGATTTATTGTGAACAAGCAGATGAGTGGCAGATGAGTGGCCATTGCGCTTGTATTTCCTCGAGGACGAGGAATCAAAATCTGGCAAGTTCTGCATTTCGCCTCTCCGTTAGTTTCCAGATCGAAAAAATCCCAAACTTTACTTTTTCCTGCTTTTCGACCCATTACTGAAAAAAGATAATTGAAGAACGAGAAGATAACAGATGAGATCAAAAAAGATGAGAAAATATTGAAATAATAAATAAAAAGATAATAGAAATCGATGCGACATCTCAGCATCTCGATATGCTAATGGATATGTTTGACCTGGAGAGCGAGAGCGGGAGGGAGAAGAGAAAAACAACTTTGATCTACCATCAAGGTAGAGATAGGGAGGTCTCCAGATTGCAGTCGCTAAAAACTTGGAATAGTAAAAATATGCTACTATATGAAATTTCATTATCTCCAGGATTGAATAACAATCGAATATTCAATTTAGCTCAAAACTAAATGTTTAATTTGTGCGCAACTCCGAAAAAGAGAGAGTTGAAAGCACATTCGAGAGGATGGCTTATTCCACTTGGGTGGACAGTTTTAGATCAGAATGTCATTATAATTAGCAATGTTTTCTATGGGTTCTGAAAAAAGGGGTCCTGGTATCGCCAAAATGAGCCCCCCACGGCAAATTAAGAGTATTATTCGGTACTGTCCACGATATTATCTCGTATCTCCTTGAAACTATTGTATTGTTTCAATTCTGAATCAAAGTATAGTTTCTGAGCATCTTAAAGTGGGAAAACTATTGCAAGATCGATGGGAGCATTGCTGGTCCGCTCCTCTCCCTTCCCTCTCATTGCGAGCACGCCGAGAGGATGCGCTCTAGCCCGCGCCGGGTTACAAAGGGGAGGGGGAGGCGGAGTTTGCACAGCTGAGCGGGAGGAGGATTGCGTACCGCAATTCTCATTGCGGGCCCGCAATCGGAGGCGCGATATTGCGGCCCGAATAGCCCGAATAGCCAACCCTAATGCAAACCATCATTATGAAGGTCTGCAAGGAAATCGCCGACGGTTGGTTCTACTTCTGGTGATACGACAACGATGTAGCGACTGCGCTACGCAATGGGGAGAGGTAGCGTAGTCACTACGTTTAAACTATCGTTCATCTGTCTTCCCATCCTCTGGCAAAAGTGGACTGCGACGGCGCAATCGTCGGAAGTCCAATGTTAATCCATTCATCAAGACTGTTGCTGATCCAACAACGAATAACCCACAAAAAAACCCAGAAAAAAAACCCCAACAGCTGCATCGGGACTCCTCGTGTGCTGGGTGAGAGCGTGAAGGCGGGTGATTTGTGATGGACAACGCGGCGAGCGTCACGACCACACTCACGATCACCAAACCATCTGTGTTGTATGGACACGCAACCACCCAAGCCGCGACGGGACACTCGTTGTTGAGCTGGAAATCAAGGTAAAGAAAACGAAAAGTTTATTACGAAACGGATTGGCACTGCCAGAGAATAATTGAAAAGGAAAAGATTTCTTATTTTACGGTCCACTAGCTCAGATGGCTCTCATAATTGACACTCCAACGTGGTAGGCATAGATGGAATTTGAAAAGTTCGATACACGTCATAATTCACTCTGATCGTGCTCATTGTGATGATAATTACATTGTTATTTCTTACGTTTTAAAGATCCCCATAATGGAAAGAGTAGACGGATTATATTCAGCGCTCGTTCATATTCCCTTACTCGATATTCAAATTCACACGCAACAACGTACTCTCAGTTCCGGGAATCAAAACATCCATGTCTGCGAATGATGCTCACGAACAAGTGCACGTGCACCTGAATGCTTGTTTTATTGGAATCTACTGGTGCATGCATCTCCAAGTGCAAAAATCACAGTATGGCATCAATTCAATGCAATTGTTTATCACATCAGATGGCCCACAATGGCGGGAATGCTAGTAGGATGTCCAGGGTAGTCGCACGCGTCCAGTGATTGGTTACATTTCGCGGAACATGAACAAGTGGAGTTTCATAATATTTTCTGATCGTATAGCTCGTGTGAATTTTAGTTTAGTGTTAGTGTGGTATATGTGCTTTCTTTATGTTCAGTCAAAGTCTGAGAATCATGACGTTTACTCTAATCTCGACAGATACGCCTCATAACATTCACAAGATGTATCGCTGATTCAGGAAGTCTTCCTAACATCTCCTCTCAATAATCATATCTATTGGAATTCAATCCCATGTTCATCACAATGAGTAGCGAAGACTGGCCTCTTCTCCTCTATACAGTTTACTGTCCTCTACTCATTCTTATCAACCTCATTGAACTTGCCGCAATCTTCAAGCACAGAAAGACAACCTTCAGCTCAAGCTTCTACAGTATCTTCAGTGTGCTGGCTGTCGTGGTCAGTTTGTTTTTTAGCATGATAAAAATCAGTTTGGCCACCACTGCTGTTCACCTTTATCTCATCGCCCAGAATATCACTGCTTGCCTCCTCGTGTGGTTCGTGTTCCGCCTGCCACTATTTCCTGTTGTTAACAGATTATATGACGAAATGACGGGATACAGTGCCTGGTTGACTGCCTCTTACTCGTGAGTGTGCAATTGTTTGAATTAATTTTTAATAAACTAGCGATATCAACTCATACGTCGCCCCCCGCTTCCCGGTGAACAGTATTTTGCATTCAAGAGAGGGGGATTTCGCAATAGGAGAAAAGACATCAGCAACTGGACTGATGTATGTATTTATAAATATGATATGCCAGTGGCGCCTACTATCTGAACTGCCTCTCCGAGTTTCTGCATGTGCTTCTTGCCTCCAACCGTTTCACAGCTGTATACTTCCCTGTGCGACACGATCAGGTTAGAGGGAGGCAGCCTCCCAAATCCGCCAATCACGACCCCACCACTTTCTGAATCCATATAAAACGGAACTAGTGATGTCCATTCGAAACCGACTCTCATCAATCAGCGTGCGCTCTCCCCTGTTAGATAAAGCAATGATCAAGCGACTTGAATAGAATCGTTTCTCGAATAGATAATTGTGTCTCGCAAATGCGCATCTTTAAATAAATAAATAAATCTCTCAGATCTGGCTTCGAACCTTGCTCTTGGGCATAGCAGTCTGCCTAGTCCTCTCACTGGCGCCAGTTGTACATCTATTCAAGTACAATTCGTACTTTTCCATGATATTCGCAGAAACGTATACGATTTTTTTCCTGTATTCAGAGGACAACACGGAAGAGGTGAGTAGACGCAGTCTCCGTTGTTAGTTTAAGTACTCTTGTTGATCATTTCCCGGTTGCACCAACGACCAATATTAGTGGTGCAACCAGAGAATAATACTGCGCGTACTGAATTTGTTGAAGAGTGTCAGAATCTATCAAAATTTACGAGGCGGCATCATGTTAATACATATTTGTTCAGAATTTTATCTCCGAGCCATCAAAAACTCAGGAATCGATTTGGCTCAATATGGTGATTGTGACTGTGGTTTGCAACTTCGCATCATTCCTCCTCTACGGTGCTTGCCTAATACGACTCTGCGCGATTTCTCAGACGAGGTTTGCGTGTACATTAGCATTATCAAGTAGGAGACAACGAAAGGGCACCGGTTCGTCATTCTTGGTTCAAATAGGAAATAACAGGCAGGAGCGTATGAATTGGTACTATGATTTAAGATATATTATTTCGTACATTCCACGCTATGCAAAATAATATCGGTTGAAATTTGCATAAGTGACTTCAAACCCATAGATTTTGTTGACTAGACTGTGAATGAGTATTCGATTCAGGAATCATACCGCAGAGCGTAACTTATTCCTGGTCGGTTTTCTCACGATGATTTCCAGCTTACCGTACATGTTAGCGATGGTGAGCTTTCGACTGGTTATTTTGATAACTTTTATATTGTGACTTTAGTGTATGATAATTCAACGTTTTTAGATAGTTTTCTATGTTAACTTCAGCGGAGCGGGTAATGATCCATTCGCGATCATTTTTGCTTACTTTCAAATGCCGTGGCTGACTGATCTGAAGTGAGTGTTCTCTAGATTGTTAAACGTTCGGCGCTATCGATGGCAAATCGGAATCCAACTCTCCTCAATTCGTGTTTCTCCTCGTCTCGTTTCACTAACCGACGACAGAGCACGATAATTTAGGAGATTTGTTTCCGTTTCGGTATTGTTAATGCGGGGTCGCAGGTACCTCGCTCCCGCACCGATGCTCCTCATCACTAATCAATCGATTCGTCGCGTTATCATGAGGATGTTCTGGAAAGGATCGTCATCAACTTCCGTAGCCACGGTGTCTGGACGAATAACGCAAACAAAGACTATCGATGCGTTCAGAAAACCTTAAAATATTCCCATCTAATACAAGGGCTCATCGAAATAATGTGCTATGCAATGAAATCCCGATAAAATAAACTTCCAGTTTTCCTCTTTCATTTATTCGTGTGCCCAGTTCCGGGAGGACTGTTCACAACGTGTGTACCACGTTGGGGGCTTCTAGGACGACTTGTTCAAGTGGGTCAACAATTGTTCGCTGGGTCAGGCTTTATCAGGGAATATTTTTAAATCGCGTAAATCAACTACTAAGATATGAGCTCATAGTGATTCCGATCGGAAATGGACCGTAGATCACGAAAATCAACACCCCGAAGTCTGGTATCAATAAAGCAATAATTTTTCAAACAATCAAAATTCTTGCATGGATTTTTCCTCAGTCTTCCTACTAGATGTGATAATAGAAGGCCTCAATACCTTTTCGATGAAAACATGTACTCATGGGAGGATGACGTACAGTGGCTTTAGACTGTCTCAAAATATGGTCCCGAAAAAATGGATTTTTGTTCATAGACATGCTAGAGACTTGTTCAAAAGCTCAAAATGATCCTTACCATAATTCCTGATGATCCCCGAAGTTTGGTAACGATAGCTCTTAATTTGACCTCAGGGCACGAATTTTTATATATTCTTTTTCTCTCTATTTTGGATGATCACAGCTCCAAGGCCGATTTTCGTTCAAACGTCTTTCCTGGATAGGTTACAAATCCTATACAAATCCTATATATATACGATTCTCAACTTTTTAGAGCATTTGGATAACGTTCCTGTCGGTGGCAGCCGAAAATCCGAGGTCGATCGATTTTCGACCAAAAACTGACCATGAAGTCGAAAAACTTTGTGTATTTTTTGTCCGCTGATTACGAATTTCGATATAACAGCTCATGATGTCACACAATGAAAAAAAGAGAAAAAAATCAAACCTTTTTGTAACAAGTGTGCCTCAGTAAAGCGCTCATAAATCGCTTCGAAATGATACCGATTCCATTGTTATTTTTATTTTTATCTTTTTTCATTGATGACACCATGAACCCTCATATAGAAATTCGGAATCAGCGGGCAAAGTTACATCAGAAAAATTTTTAGTTGCGCAGTTCTGAGAGAAAAAAAACCATGATGGGTGTATCATGGTCATTTTTTGGGTCGCATTTCGATTGATCTCAGATTTTCGGCTGCCACAGACAGGAAAGTTATCCAAATGCTCTAAAAAGTTGAGAATCGTATATTCCATGGATTTGCAACCTGTCCAGGAAAGACGTTTGAACGAAAATCGGGAGAAAAATAGAGAGAAAAAAGAATATATAAAAATTCGTGCCCTGAGGTCAAATTAAGAACTATCGTTACCAAACTTTGGGGATCATCACGAATTGTGGTAAGGATCATTTTGAGTTTTTGAACGAATCTCTAGCATGTCTATGAACGAAAATTAATTTTTTCGGGACCTTACTTTGAGACAGTCTATACAGCCACTCTACGTCATCCTCCCTTGAGTACATGTTTTCATCGAAAAGGTATTGAGGCCTTCTATTATCACATCTACTAGGGTGGTGCATAATTTTTGCTGTTTTTGGACTCACGGAGATTCTGACCTCTCCCGTCTTTCGTTATTGACTGATCACCTTTTGGTTTCCCATAATAGTTCAGTGCTTCACTACCCTTTCCAGCGCACGTTATCACAGATCTATCTGATCAGTAAGGAAGACACAGTAGGGCCCAAATTTCAACAACCTCGACCCTCGAATGGATCATCATATTGCCTCAGCGTTTCGCGGGCAAGGATGTTAGGGCCAAAACTGAACCACAGTTGCGAAGTATGATGGTTGTACATCCCAATGAAGCTAGTGGTACAAATCAGCCACAAAAGGCCTGCTCGAGATAAGCGCCTGGTTTGAGATTTAGTGCTACTAAGACATATCGAGAGAAGTTTTCCTCGCCGTGTATGAGTGTCGATTGATATAGGATCCTCAACTGTGTTCTATTGTGAAGTTGCACTCATGTGTCAATCACAACTTTATTTAGGAGAAGATACCACTGTCATGCCATGTGATGCATTCTTGCAACGTTAGTGGTGGAAATTCGAACATCAAAATCTGCACTTTCGGAAAATTCCTGCCTGTACCAGTTATTCAAAGACAACTTTTATAGGTTTAGTGTAACAAGCAACCATTACTCTATCATTAATAAATTTAACACAATTTAGAGATCACCAGGTTTTGAGAAATATGCTATAATTGTATGCCTCTGAATACAAATTTTCGCATGTTTTCGCTAAAAATAAAAACATTGCAAATGTGGGAGTTTCTGGAAAAGGAAGAACAACAGCCGTGACATTACCTTATCATCAAATGTGCCTTATTGTCCGTATGAAGTGCACCTATACTGGGGTCAGCCTCTCTTATCATAGACGCAGGAAATCAGATCATGTGAACGGCACTTTTCACTCTAGGCGAGGTATCAATCTTCAGTAGTAAGGCCATAGGGAATGGAGGAGAACCATCTACTGGATATGAGATAGAGCATCAACTAAACTTATAATTTTATCATGTGAAGATCCACCGAAAATTTTCTCCGCGGTGTAGAACAGCTTCGAAAAATATCAAAATTTTCGGCAACTTTTACAATCGGGCAATCCACAATTTCTCACATATACCGATTGGTTGACGCAATTTCAGGGCATAGTTGCGAGACTCTACCATGCCCCTACACAACGCTATGAAAGCTGGTCGAAACGATTTGAGGCAAGTCAGACACCATGCCCATTAGGCCAGGGAGGCCTACCGCAGGGAACGCTTGACGGAGACTAGTGGTTGGGGCGCGTGCCTTTCACCTCTTGCAAAACATCACCTGCGGGCGGGAGTCGAACCTGCCTGCGTCGGCATGCCACCATGCCCATTAGGCAAGGGAGGCCTACCGCAGGGAACGCTTGACGGAGACTAGTGGTTGGGGCGCGTGCCTTTCACCTCTTGCAAAACATCACCTGCGGGCGGGAGTCGAACCTGCCTGCGTCGGCATGCCAGTCAGACACCATGCCCATTAGCCTAAGCCTGCCTGCGTCGGCATGCCAGTCAGACACCATGCCCATTTTAATTTGTAGATATTAGTGACTGATTCAAAATAATTAAATTATTAAGGAAATTGAGATCCGAACCATGCCAGTCAGACACCATGCCCATTAGGCCAGGGCGGCCTACCGCAGGGAACGCTTGACGGAGACTAGTGGATGGGGCGAGAATGGGTCTAAGTTAGGAGCGTAAGCCTCTTGCAAAACATCACCTGCGGGCGGGAGTCGAACCTGCCTGCTTCGGCATGCCAGTCAGACACCATGCCCATTAGGTGATGTTTTGCAAGTGGGCATGGTGTCTGACTGGCATGCCGACGCAGGCAGGCTCGACTCCCGCCCGCAAGTGATGTTTTGCAAGAGGTAGAGAAAGGCGCGCGCCCCAACCACTAGTCTCCGTCAAGCGTTCCCTGCGGTAAGCAGCTCTGGCCTAATGGGCATGGTGTCTGACTGGCATGCCGACGCAGGCAGGTTCGACTCCCGCCCGCAGGTGATGTTTTGCAAGAGGTAGAGAAAGGCGCGCGCCCCAACCACTAGTACGATTCGTGTTTCAACCTCTCTCTTCTTCTCACACGCTGCGCTCAAAGCGCGCCCCATTAGGCCAGGGCGGCCTACCGCAGGGAGCGCTTGACGGAGACTAGTGGTTGGGGCGCGCGCCTTCCTCTACCATCTTGTAAAACATGGTCGATCGTGGGGCTCGAACCGGCGATATAGCGGGCTTCGGTCAGACACCATAACCAAAAAAGTGGTTGCCAGTCTCCGTCAAGCGTATGGGCATGGTTTCTGACTAGCCTCCGTCAAACGCTCCCTGCGGTAGGTATGAGAGAAAGAACAAGTGAGTAATGACTTTCATGGCGTTTTGCAAAACATCACCTGCGGGCGGGAGTCGAACCTACCTCATTACCTCATCGCTCCCTGCCACTCTTCTCCGCCGCGCTTGCAAAACATGCAAAACATCACCTGCGGGCGGGAGTCGAACCTGCCTGCGTCGGCATGCCAGTCAGACACCATGCCCACACCATGCCAGTCAGACACCATGCCAGTCAGACACCATGCCAGTCAGACACCATGACCATCTTGTAAAACATGGTCGATCGTGGGGCTCGAACCGGCGATATAGCGGGCTTCGGTCAGACACCATAACCAAAAAAGTGGTTGCCAGTCTCCGTCAAGCGTATGGGCATGGTTTCTGACTAGCCTCCGTCAAACGCTCCCTGCGGTAGGTATGAGAGAAAGAACAAGTGTGCAAAACATGCAAAACATCACCTGCGGGCGGGAGTCGAACCTGCCTGCGTCGGCATGCCAGTCAGACACCATGCCCATTAGGCCAGGGCGGCCTACCGCAGGGAACGCTTGACGGAGACTAGTGGTTGGGGCGCGCGCCTTTCTCTACTTCTTGCAAAACATCACCTGCGGGCGGGAGTCGAACCTGCCTGCGTCGGCATGCCAGTCAGACACCATGCCCATTAGGCCAGGGCGGCCTACCGCAGGGAACGCTTGACGGAGACTAGTGGTTGGAGACTAGTGGTTGGGGCGCGCGCCTTTCTCTACTTCTTGCAAAACATCACCTGCGGGCGGGAGTCGAACCTGCCTGCGTCGGCATGCCAGTCAGACACCATGCCCATTAGGCCAGGGCGGCCTACCGCAGGGAACGCTTGACGGAGACTAGTGGTTGGGGCGCGCGCCGTTCTCTACCTCTTGCAAAACTTCACCTGCTGGCGGGAGTCGAACCTGCCTGCGTCGGCATGCCAGTCAGACACCATGCCCATAGGCCAGGGCGGCCTACCGCCGGGAACGCTTGGCGGAGACTAGTGGTTGGGGCGCGCACCTTTCTCTACCTCTTGCAAAACATCACCTGCGGGCGGGAGTCGAACCTGCCTGCGTCGGCATGCCAGTCAGACACCATGCCCCAACCACTAGTCTCCGTCAAACCATCACCTGCGACACCATGCCCATTAGGCCAGGGCGGCCTACCGCAGGGAACGCTTGACGGAGACTAGTGGTTGGGGCGCGCGCCTTTCTCTACCTCTTGCAAAACATCACCTGCGGGAGGGAGTCGAGCCTGCCTGCGTCGGCATGCCGGTCAGACACCATGCCCATTAAAAAATATATTATGAGCCCGTTCGCCTAAGAGTCGGACAAAGTCGAGAACAGGCAAAACATAATGTCAGACACCATGCCCATTAGGCCAGGGCGGCCTACCGCCGGGAACGCATGTCGGAGACTAGTGGTTGGGGCGCGCGCCTTTCTCTACCTCTTGCAAAACATCACCTGCGGGCGGGAGTCGAACTCTTGCAAAACATCACCTGCGGGCGGGAGTCGAACCTGCCTGCGTCGGCATGCCAGTCAGACACCATGCCCATTAGGCCAGGGCGGCCTACCGCGGGGAACGCTTGACGGAGACTAGTGGTTGGGGCGCGAGCCTTTCTCTACCTCTTGCAAAACATCACCTGCGGACGGGAGTCGAACCTGCCTGCTTCGGCATGCCGGTCGGACACCATGCCCATTTTGCAGAACATCACCTAAGGGCGGGAGTCGAGCCTGCCTGCGTCGGCGTGCCAGTCAGCCACCATGCCCATTAGGCCAGGGCGGCCTACCGCAGGGAGCGCTTGACGGAGACTAGTGGTTGGGGCGCGCGCCTTTCTCTACCTCTTGCAAAACATCACCTGCGGCGGGAGTCGAGCCTGCCTGCGTCGGCATGCCAGTCAGCCACCATGCTAATGGGCATGGTGTCTGACTGGCATGCCGACGCAGGCAGGTTCGACTCCCGCCCGCAGGTGATGTTTTGCAAGAGGCTATGCTGTCTGACCGAAGCCCGCTATATCGCTGGTTCGAGTCCCACGATCGACCATGTTTTGCAAGATGGTAGAAGAAGGCTGGTGCCCCAACCACTAGTCTCCGTAATGAGCGCAGCGTGTGAGAAGTAGAGAGAGGTGGGCATGGTGTCTGACCTGCATGCCGACGCAGGCAGGCTCGACTCCCGCCCGCAGGTGATGCTTTGCAAGAGGTAGATAAAGGCGCGGGTCATACCTAAAATGTCCCCCCCGCGAGAGAGCATGCCCAAATGGGCATGGTGTCTGACTGGCATGCCGACGCAGGCAGGTTCGACTCCCGCCCGCAGGTGATGTTTTGCAAGAGAATGGGCATGGTGTCTGACTGGGGCATGCCGACGCAGGCATGGTGTCTGACTGTCATGCCGACGCAGGCAGGTTCGACTCCCGCCCGGTGATGTTTTGCAAGAGGTAGAGAAAAAGGCAGAGAAAAAGAATTGCTTTGACCCAACTTTGGACTCGATCGGAAGCTCTCATCCAGGGCTACAACATATCAGCAAATTGCGACGGTATGTGACGCCATTCGCCTTATTTTCGAGCAATTTCGGATGAATCTTTTTTTTTTTTTTTTCTCTTTTTTTTTGCTCGATTTTCTGAAACAGTGTGATTTTTTCTCTACCTCTTGCAAAACATCACCTGCGGGCGGGGGTCGAACCTGCCTGCGTCGGCATGCCAGTCAGACACCATGCCCATTAGGCCAGGGCGGCCTACCGCAGGGAACGCTTGACGGAGACTAGTGGTTGGGGCGCGCGCCTTTCTCTACCTCTTGCAAAACATCACCTGCGGGCGGGAGTCGAACCTGCCTGCGTCGGCATGCCAGTCAGACACCATGCCCACCATGCCCACTCACTCTAATTTCCACTCTGTTTTCGAGTGCTCTCCGTGCTGTGTGCGAATGCAAAACATCACCTGCGGGGGGGAGTCGAGCCTGCCTGCGTCGGCATGTCAGTCAGACACCATGCCCATTACCGCAGGGAACGCTTGACGGAGACTAGTGGTTGGGGCGCGCGCCTTTCTCTACCTCTTGCAAAACATCACCTGCGGGCGGAAGTCGAACATGCCGCCTTTCCCTACCTCTAGCAAAACACATCACCTGCGGGCGGGGGTCGAACCTGCCTGCGTCGGCATGCCGGTCAGACACCATGCCCTACCGCAGGGAACGCTTGGGCGCGCGCCGTTCCCTACCTCTAGCAAAACACATCACCTGCGGGCGGGAGTCGAACCTGCCTGCGTCGGCATGCCAGTCAGACACCATGCCCATAATGGGCATGGTGTCTGACTGGCATGCCGACGCAGGCAGGTTCGACTCCCGCCCGCAGGTGATGTTTTGCAAGAGGTAGAGAAAGGCGCGCGCCCCAACCACTAGTCTCCGTCAAGCGTTCCCTGCGGTAGGCCGCCCTGGCCTAATGGGCATGGTGTCTGACTGGCATGCCGACGCAGGCAGGTTTGACGGAGACTAGTGGTTGGGGCGCGCGCCTTTCTCTACCTCTTGCAAAACATCACCTGCGGGCGGGATTAATGGGCATGGTGTCTGACTGGCATGCCGACGCAGGGAGGTTCGACTCCCGCCCGCAGGTGATTTAAGATTATCTGCTTCCCATCGAGTGATATTTGCGTCCGCAGCAAAACATCACCTGCGGGCGGGAGTCGAACCTGCCTGCGTCGGCATCCCAGTCAGACACCATGCCCACAGGGCAGCGTTCCGCCGGGAACGCTTGACGGAGACTAGTGGTTGTGGCGCGCGCCTTCTTCTACCATCTTGCAAAACATGGTCGATCGTGGGGCTCGAACCGGCGATATAGCGGGCTTCGGTCAGACACCATAACCAAAAAAGTGGTTGCCAGTCTCCGTCAAGCGTATGGGCATGGTTTCTGACTAGCCTCCGTCAAACGCTCCCTGCGGTAGGTATGAGAGAAAGAACAAGTGAGTAATGACTTTCCTAGGCTACTGTACATAAAGTAGCCGTCGAAAGAAATTTTTGTTTTTTTTGTTGTAGAGAATTAATTTCTGGTCGGGTGCGCGAGATTTGCGTCCAATCCGACCCTTCCCGGACCAGTTTTTATCGTAGAATCGATTTTTGGGTAAAAAAAAGTCATATTCTCAAAAATACGTCAGTATAGGAGTTTCGGGCGTATTTTTGCACGTAGAAACCGAATGTCTACGTTAGAGATCGTGAAACCTTGACAGAAAAAAAGTTGTGCTCGAAAAACTTCAAAAAACGCGAGTTGTCGTCACAAAAAGTGATGTAATTTGGTTGCGGAGAAACGAAATCTCTCAAAATTAAACCACAATGATCAGAAAGACCTGCTCTTTCAACTGATATTGTGTACAGCCTTACAAATAGCTGTGTCAAGAATCGACATTTTCTCGAAAAGTAAAAAAGATAGAGCCTCAATTTTTTTTCATTTTGTAGAGAATTAAATTATGTTCGGGTACGCGAGATTTGTGGCCAATCTGACCATTCCCGGAGTAGTTTTTTATCGCTGAAAACGAATTTGGGCAAATAGATGATGCGTCGTACCGGCATTCTGGAGCATCTGATCGAAAAACGGAAAACGCCAGTCGATTCAGAATCAAAAGTTACCCCCTGGGGCAACTTGTGGGCGTATCTGACTTTTTTGATGTTCCAGACCCCTGCTGTACCCTTGTTAATTCTAACGCAAACGGCCTCATATGCCTGATTTTCATGAGAAATTAATGCGGATACGATCTATGAAAATAATTACAATTCCTTCATGGAATTTTCGCACAAGTTTTAATGTGGTGCGTGAGAAATTAAGGCGGATTTTATCTATTAAATTAATTTCAAGTCTCGCGTGCAATTTTCGCAAAAGTTCAAACGTACTGTGCTGTTACTACCTGAAGTGTGTACAATCCACCTTGTGGCACAATGAGATCATTGCAAGTAACAGCATCAGATATATTTTCCTATATTTCCGAAAAAAAAAGCTACCGATTATCACGCGTATTCTGACCGATTGCAGGAAAATCTTTCATCCGAGAAACAATGTGAAAAGTTTGAGCAATCTTCATAATTATGCTAGAGTATATTGGAGATGATAAAAATTTTGACGTTGGTCGTTTGTCACAGAACCGGCTTTTAGGCTTTTTACGGTTCTAGGACCGGCTTAATCGTATCTCAGCTCCCAGTGAAGCTACCAGGATGGCGTTTTGTATTTGTTTTTAGATTCTTGAACTTGATTTGATATGGAATTGATAGATAATGCTGAGAAAAAAGTATTTAAATCATGCGTAAACAGCTTCACAAGACGTGTGCGTGCAAAACATCACATGCGGGCGGGAGTCGAACCTGCCTGCGTCGGCATGTCAGTCAGACACCATGCCCATTGGGACCAGGACATCGAATCCATTCAAAATTTGCGGAAAAATATTTTAAGTAACTTTTATGTAGACCATAAAAGTCTAAGATTTTAACATCGTCATAGAAAAATTGAAAAACTGAGTCGAAAATTAGATAATAAAATTTTCTGAAAAATATACCCCACTTTTTACCAAAATCGGACACCATATTATGATTCTACACACACGACTTAGTCAGGAGCTGTCCAGAACAAAATGAACTGGGTGTGGGAAAAGGTTTTGTATTGTGTGAGAAACCTTAAAAAATCGTCCATTTCGACGGTTATTCGAGCTCAACTTTTTTCTACCATTTTTTCATGAGCTCTAGTGCCAAAATTAAGATTCTCCGATTGCTTTCTTGTATTTAGTAGCTAATGTCAAGGACGACTCAAATTTCACCTGTCATTCTCTCGCTATACTCGCAGATGTGCTGGGACCAATCTCCATTCTTTAAAATATGTTTCAAATGCGACTACATGATTCGAGTTTGGATGGAATGGGCGTCATTGAGTGACAAACTTTAGAATAGTGTACATGATTGGTCCCCATCGCACAACCCTCAATGATCATGAACCGACCTATGCTGATCATTAAATTACGAAGGTAAAAGTGTGCAGCACAAACAGGCAACTATAGTGAGTAATCATAACCGGTATTTGAATAATATTATTGTGTTAGAGTAGGTCGTCATTCATATTTGGCATATACGCGTCATCATAATTTTAATCTTTGGCTTCTTTGATTCAGTTATAGGGAGAGTGAAGGGGTGCGGCTTATATCAAGCTAAGTAAAGCTGTATTTGTTCACTCGGTTTTCCCGAGTTGACGCAAAAATCGGTACAAAATATGCTCACTGTCTCGGATAAGTTTCACCTTGGAGCGACCTGGATTCTTGACTCGAGTGCCATACTTGTTAATCTCCTCCTGATCGCTGCAATCAAATTCAGGTTTGTCGTTGAAATCAGTCATTAGGCAATCTGAATTATCTTAGAACGCCCAAACCGCTCCGAACATATTCAATTTTCCTTCTAAACAATGCATTGATTGATATAACTACTGCAGTTGTGAGCGTAATGGGATCTGTCAGGTAACGGATCTGCTAAACACCAAGCAAGTACGTTAAATATGAACTGTGAATCTGTAATCCGTTTCAGGGTAATCCAAAATCACGAAGATGCAGCATGCATTGGAATCTTTCTCGGCCCTTGCTCTCTCATCAGCAAAGATCTCTGCCGATTATGTCACGGTGAGGGCTGATAGGATATCATATATTGTGTGATCTTAAAATAAGACGGGCTGAGCTTTTGACAAATTTAATTGTTTTCGCGCATGTTTTCATATATTTCTGTGTCGAAAGATTTGACTACGTTTAATTCGGAAGATCGGTACGTCCTTGCCACCCCCCGGAACCGTTGAGCTAGCTACCAGAATCACGGGCTCATACTCCAGTGTTTAGAGATTCTAGGTCCCAAATTTGTCAAACCTTAACTTATTGATAGTTACTGCACAGGTAGAAAAGTGAATTTCGAAACAATGGGCGAAAAATCAAATTTTCTCAACCGACCGGGGTAGATCAAATTTATTCTTCGTTTATTTAAGGGTGTCATGAGGCTCTAAAATAACCGTTATCATAGATTTATGTTAATTTTGAAGACCACGGTCAAACTACCAGACACACATATGCGACCGTTCGCCAAAGAGTCAGACAAACTCGAGAACAGGCAAAAAATTATATTATGCTCAAAAATTGGTCCTCAGGTTAATTAATAATATGCTCAGAAGTTGGTCATCGGGCTTTCGAAAACGGCTGGTTTCGTTTTTCGTTCTGAGCCTTCTGAATCCCGTTACGGCACGAAGTCAATTTGGTCATAATCTGTCTCTAGTCCTGAAGGAAATCTAGATTTTTTGGTTTCTATCGATTATTGGAGCCCTCGAGCGTCGATGAGTCAACCCCAGGCGGATCTTGGGTAGAATTGCACACAATACAAAATGTATATAGTTGTGTCTGCTAGGTCAGAAGCTGAGAAGCAGTAGCTACAAATAAGTGAATGTTTGTCAATTACGGTGTATAATCCGGTGATTTCATTGCCAGCTCAATGGTTCCTGGTAGGGGCCAAAATGCTCCATAATTGCCGAACTGTCGTCTTTACAAAATATCGTAAAATAGCTCGTTGTTTGAACTGGTATACAATTTTCGGACACGGATTAAAGTAGCGATGGATACGATACTTGATTTGCGCGTACTGCAGGTTCCCACGTCTACCTGGTGCATCAATCGACGATGGTTCTTCTGTTCTCATTTGCTTATCGTCTCTACATCATCAGCGACATCTTCGGCAATCGACCTCAACCCAATCGGATCGTCGTCTGGTTGTTATGCATGTCGCCGCTGCTACTGACTGTGCCGCTTCTAGTAAGACTCAGAAAAGCACCATTGTGCAATTTCCAAGACACATACAGGTTCTAAGTGGAAGATATCGACCAACTCAAGCACGCCCTTTTGGTTGTTTAAGCGGTTCAATTTGAATTTTAATCGACACTAAAATGCGCCACGACACTGTCCACCACTCGTCCCCATTTGAATCCGTATAGAGGAATCGAAAGAGTTTCGCGAGAATCGGCCATACTGCGGCGGTAGGAATTTGTATCTCCGATCCTACTGAAAAGTAAAACTTATTCACTTTGAATGATGCTCTTTCAAACTACGTTCGCGGAATTTTGATATCTGGTCTCATCTCCGAGTATTGATAGGTCAAAGTAGGTACTGTATGAAATTTTAGGTCAAAATCGAATCTCAAAAAATGTCATAACTCGCTTCAAAACTATGCTAGAGAAATTTCCGAAAAAGGGTTCGACTGAGGATGCATAGGGCAATATTTTGTATGTTGGCGATGTGTGTTCCTTGTATATGAGCAGGATCGAGGAGGTCGGTTTTTAAAAAAAAAAAGTGATGTAACTTTCCTAATAGTGAATTCCCCAAGAAGCGCCGAAAAGTGATTGGAGAAAAACATTTCACGAACTCACACTCCAAAAATCAGAAGAACCGAAGGATGGAAAAAATAGCCCATCATTTTGTTCGAAAAACCTGCGATTTTTGCAGTTTTTCGAGGGTTTTCAAGCTTAACTTTTTTCATTCTTATTTTCATGAGCTCTCATATCGAAATTCTGAATCAGCGTGCAAAAATACACCGAAATTTTATATAGTCATATATTTTGGAGATAAAAACTTTTTCGCCTCTGACCACTTTTTCACCATGTTTTTTTGACTCGAAAATCGATTGGCCTCGGATTTTCGGTTGCCAGAGGCAGGAAAGATATTCAAATGTTCTACAAAATTGGAACTCATATATTCCCTAGATATGCTACCATCGTACCCTGGAACCACATTTTTACAAAAATCATCCTCAAAACTGTAAACATCCAAAAATGTGTAATGTGAAAAATTGAAAATTCGTGTCCTGTAGGCAAATTTCGATCTATCGTTATGTAATTTCGGCGGTAATCCGGAATTATCATAAGGATCATTTTGAGCATTTGAATGAGTCTCTAGCACGCCTATGAACGAAAATCCATTTTTTGAGAAATTCTGTAGCGAAAGTGCGATAGAGTAGCATCCTGAAAAATTTTTTCTGGGTAGCCCACGGACAAGTCTAAAATATCAGAAAGTGTGGTGAGCAGGAAAAAATCCATGTAAGAATTTCGATTGTTTGAAAAAGTATTGCTCAACTGGAAAAATCATTAGTCAACAACCAGGGAGTTGTGTGATTTCCCAATTGCATCTCCCTAACACACGATGGATGTGCTAGGACATGGCAAAGTTACAGCAATAAATCTCTCATGAGTCAAAAGTTATGAAAGAATGAAAAAGTGTCCGGTGACTTATGGCCTTTACTGTAGGTACATGATTCAGAGCAAAATTGCTTCGACCAAAATTGGACCTAATTGTAAGAGGGGAAAAAGTGGTCAAGGTCGAAAAATGGGCATGGTGTCTGACTGGCATGCCGACGCAGGCAGGTTCGACTCCCGCCCGCAGGTGATGTTTTGCAAGAGGTAGAGACAATATCTTCCCGATATCTAAACAATAACTGCTAATTGAGAATTGTAATCGAAATCCTAAGGATCATGTGTTGTGGTGAGAAACTTTTAGGAACAAAATGTTAGAGAAATAAGCATTTTTCTTGTCTTGCAAGGCACAATTAATGTGTATCATACGGAGTCAGTATTTCTGCATTTATTGTTCAGCAAATGAGATTTTTTACAACATTGCTCGAGTAGCAATTGCAAACTGCATCTTTCCTATTTTCAATACCAGACATTCTTTGTCAAAGTAGCAGTTGAACCCGTTTATTATATTCAATCAGTCCGTTGCATTTTTTTTTTGGCGAAAAAGTGGTCAAGGTCGAAAAATTTTTTATCTCCAAAATATATGAAGCCGTTCGCTTTATTTTCGAGCAAGGGTTGGCACAGCTCAAAATGGTCGATTTTCTGAAACTGTGTGTTTTGGGGTTATCGAGGGTACTGATGACGATGGACATATCGATTTTGTCCACAAACCCCTCGTTGGCTCCAGATGACGTCACGTCGAAATCACGTTGTCACGTGCTACTCTGCTCACGTGAGGGCTAATTTTAGGCAAAAATTGTTTCTGGAGTAGAATTGCATGGCGAACAAGCCTATATAGTTCATTTTTCATGATATAATTTTTTTCAAAAATAATTTTTGAAAATCGAAGTTTTCGGAGAGTCCTTTCCACGTATTCCAAACCATTCCACGCGATCGGGCATCTCGAGAGGAGTTGAAATATGTAATTTCAGTAAAAAAAAGCATCCGGTGACCGAGAGACGCGATTTACAGTGTTATATGAGTAGAAAAGAGGCTCCCTCGCCTATTTCTCTCTCCCCTCGATCGCTTCCCTGACCCCGCGCGACGAGAGAGCGTGGGGAATGGAGTAGTATATTGGGGAGAAACAGGTGTAACTCCTTCAAAGAACTCTCCGATTTGGTTTACTGTTCCCGCAAAATCGGCGATAGGCTCCCGCGCGACCATGCAATTCAGCAATCCGAACAGGATCATTCCTGCACCAGAAGGTGACTAACACAACGCTAACCCAAGCATCGGAATACACCGATGCCAGTACACGATCAACCAATAACGACCGGGAAAACACGAATTCAACTATTCGAGATCAGCGTGACGAAAGAAGATTGTGATCCGTGAAACCGCTACGGCGATCGATGACAGGCATCCGATTGACGGCTTGACTCCTCGGCGAAACGACGGCAGACGCGATTCGTTTACAGCCCTTGTGAAACCAAAACAAGCGTAGTATGTAAACAAAACAAATAAAGACTAAATAAATAAGCTTTATAAATCAAACAATAAGCGCCGCCTTCGAATCACACAAGAAGTGATGAAAAAGTGAAAGGACAGGGCTGCTACAACGAGGGGGCTGCTACGCAGCGAAAGTACGGTAATGCAAATCGTCAACCGTTGGTGAATCATAAAGTGACTTATTATAACTATTGCATTATATTTACGAAATAATTAATTATTATAGTAATCTGGTCAATATTTACATAAATAGAGGATAGAGGACCTACTCCGGGCGCTATCCTCTTCAGAGGAGGGAGAGGGAGGGGACAAAAGCCTCTATTCTTGTATTATCAAAACACTGTAAATAGCGTCTCTCGCCCACCGGACGCTTTTTTGGCTGAAACTATAGATTTCAACTCTTCTCGAAATTCCGGATCGCATGTTATGGTTTGGCATACGCGGAAATGACTCTCCGAAAACTTCGATTTTTAAAAATTATTTTTGAAAATCATGAACAATTAACTATACAGGCTTGTTCGCCATGCAATTCTACCCCAGAAAAAATTTTTGCCTAAAATTAGCCCTCACGTGAGCAGAGTAGCACGTGACAACGTGATTTCGACGTGATTTCATCTGGAGCCAACGAGGGGTTTGTGGACAAAATGGGTATGCCCATCGTCATCAGTACCCTCGATAACCCCAAATCACACAGTTTCAGAAAATCGACCTTTTTGAGCTGTGCCAGATCTCCTCGAATTTGATCGAAAATTAGGCGAACTGCTTCATATGACTATAGGGGATTTTGGTTTATTTTTGCTCGCCGATTCCGATTTTCGATATGAGAGCTCATGAAAACAAGAATGAAAAAAGTTAAGCTTGAAAAACCTCGAAAAAATGCAAAAATCGCAGATTTTTCGGACAAAATGATGGGCATATACAAGGAATGACATCACCAACATACAAAATGCTGCCCTATGCATCCTCACTTGAACGCTTTTTTGGAAATTTTTGATGCATAATTTTGAAGCGAGTTATGACATTTTTGTTAGTCTATTTTGACCTAAAATTGCATACAGTACCTAATTTACCTTCCAATACTCGGAGATGAGACCATATATCAAAATTCCGCAAACGTAGTTAACTACCGCAGGGAGCGCTTGACGGAGACTAGTGGTTGTGGCGCGCGCCTTCTTCTACCATCTTGCAAAACATGGTCGATCGTGGGGCTCGAACCGGCGATATAGCGGGCTTCGGTCAGACACCATAACCAAAAAAGTGGTTGCCAGTCTCCGTCAAGCGTATGGGCATGGTTTCTGACTAGCCTCCGTCAAACGCTCCCTGCGGTAGGTATGAGAGAAAGAACAAGTGAGTAATGACTTTCCTAGGCTACTGTACATAAAGTAGCCGTCGAAAGAAATTTTTGTTTTTTTGTTGTAGAGAATTAATTTCTGGTCGGGTGCGCGAGATTTGCGTCCAATCCGACCCTTCCCGGACCAGTTTTTATCGTAGAATCGATTTTTGGGTAAAAAAAAGTCATATTCTCAAAAATACGTCAGTATAGGAGTTTCGGGCGTATTTTTGCACGTAGAAACCGAATGTCTACGTTAGAGATCGTGAAACCTTGACAGAAAAAAAGTTGTGCTCGAAAAACTTCAAAAAACGCGAGTTGTCGTCACAAAAAGTGATGTAATTTGGTTGCGGAGAAACGAAATCTCTCAAAATTAAACCACAATGATCAGAAAGACCTGCTCTTTCAACTGATATTGTGTACAGCCTTACAAATAGCTGTGTCAAGAATCGACATTTTCTCGAAAAGTAAAAAAGATAGAGCCTCAATTTTTTTTCATTTTGTAGAGAATTAAATTATGTTCGGGTACGCGAGATTTGTGGCCAATCTGACCATTCCCGGAGTAGTTTTTTATCGCTGAAAACGAATTTGGGCAAATAGATGATGCGTCGTACCGGCATTCTGGAGCATCTGATCGAAAAACGGAAAACGCCAGTCGATTCAGAATCAAAAGTTACCCCCTGGGGCAACTTGTGGGCGTATCTGACTTTTTTGATGTTCCAGACCCCTGCTGTACCCTTGTTAATTCTAACGCAAACGGCCTCATATGCCTGATTTTCATGAGAAATTAATGCGGATACGATCTATGAAAATAATTACAATTCCTTCATGGAATTTTCGCACAAGTTTTAATGTGGTGCGTGAGAAATTAAGGCGGATTTTATCTATTAAATTAATTTCAAGTCTCGCGTGCAATTTTCGCAAAAGTTCAAACGTACTGTGCTGTTACTACCTGAAGTGTGTACAATCCACCTTGTGGCACAATGAGATCATTGCAAGTAACAGCATCAGATATATTTTCCTATATTTCCGAAAAAAAAAGCTACCGATTATCACGCGTATTCTGACCGATTGCAGGAAAATCTTTCATCCGAGAAACAATGTGAAAAGTTTGAGCAATCTTCATAATTATGCTAGAGTATATTGGAGATGATAAAAATTTTGACGTTGGTCGTTTGTCACAGAACCGGCTTTTAGGCTTTTTACGGTTCTAGGACCGGCTTAATCGTATCTCAGCTCCCAGTGAAGCTACCAGGATGGCGTTTTGTATTTGTTTTTAGATTCTTGAACTTGATTTGATATGGAATTGATAGATAATGCTGAGAAAAAAGTATTTAAATCATGCGTAAACAGCTTCACAAGACGTGTGCGTGCAAAACATCACATGCGGGCGGGAGTCGAACCTGCCTGCGTCGGCATGTCAGTCAGACACCATGCCCATTGGGACCAGGACATCGAATCCATTCAAAATTTGCGGAAAAATATTTTAAGTAACTTTTATGTAGACCATAAAAGTCTAAGATTTTAACATCGTCATAGAAAAATTGAAAAACTGAGTCGAAAATTAGATAATAAAATTTTCTGAAAAATATACCCCACTTTTTACCAAAATCGGACACCATATTATGATTCTACACACACGACTTAGTCAGGAGCTGTCCAGAACAAAATGAACTGGGTGTGGGAAAAGGTTTTGTATTGTGTGAGAAACCTTAAAAAATCGTCCATTTCGACGGTTATTCGAGCTCAACTTTTTTCTACCATTTTTTCATGAGCTCTAGTGCCAAAATTAAGATTCTCCGATTGCTTTCTTGTATTTAGTAGCTAATGTCAAGGACGACTCAAATTTCACCTGTCATTCTCTCGCTATACTCGCAGATGTGCTGGGACCAATCTCCATTCTTTAAAATATGTTTCAAATGCGACTACATGATTCGAGTTTGGATGGAATGGGCGTCATTGAGTGACAAACTTTAGAATAGTGTACATGATTGGTCCCCATCGCACAACCCTCAATGATCATGAACCGACCTATGCTGATCATTAAATTACGAAGGTAAAAGTGTGCAGCACAAACAGGCAACTATAGTGAGTAATCATAACCGGTATTTGAATAATATTATTGTGTTAGAGTAGGTCGTCATTCATATTTGGCATATACGCGTCATCATAATTTTAATCTTTGGCTTCTTTGATTCAGTTATAGGGAGAGTGAAGGGGTGCGGCTTATATCAAGCTAAGTAAAGCTGTATTTGTTCACTCGGTTTTCCCGAGTTGACGCAAAAATCGGTACAAAATATGCTCACTGTCTCGGATAAGTTTCACCTTGGAGCGACCTGGATTCTTGACTCGAGTGCCATACTTGTTAATCTCCTCCTGATCGCTGCAATCAAATTCAGGTTTGTCGTTGAAATCAGTCATTAGGCAATCTGAATTATCTTAGAACGCCCAAACCGCTCCGAACATATTCAATTTTCCTTCTAAACAATGCATTGATTGATATAACTACTGCAGTTGTGAGCGTAATGGGATCTGTCAGGTAACGGATCTGCTAAACACCAAGCAAGTACGTTAAATATGAACTGTGAATCTGTAATCCGTTTCAGGGTAATCCAAAATCACGAAGATGCAGCATGCATTGGAATCTTTCTCGGCCCTTGCTCTCTCATCAGCAAAGATCTCTGCCGATTATGTCACGGTGAGGGCTGATAGGATATCATATATTGTGTGATCTTAAAATAAGACGGGCTGAGCTTTTGACAAATTTAATTGTTTTCGCGCATGTTTTCATATATTTCTGTGTCGAAAGATTTGACTACGTTTAATTCGGAAGATCGGTACGTCCTTGCCACCCCCCGGAACCGTTGAGCTAGCTACCAGAATCACGGGCTCATACTCCAGTGTTTAGAGATTCTAGGTCCCAAATTTGTCAAACCTTAACTTATTGATAGTTACTGCACAGGTAGAAAAGTGAATTTCGAAACAATGGGCGAAAAATCAAATTTTCTCAACCGACCGGGGTAGATCAAATTTATTCTTCGTTTATTTAAGGGTGTCATGAGGCTCTAAAATAACCGTTATCATAGATTTATGTTAATTTTGAAGACCACGGTCAAACTACCAGACACACATATGCGACCGTTCGCCAAAGAGTCAGACAAACTCGAGAACAGGCAAAAAATTATATTATGCTCAAAAATTGGTCCTCAGGTTAATTAATAATATGCTCAGAAGTTGGTCATCGGGCTTTCGAAAACGGCTGGTTTCGTTTTTCGTTCTGAGCCTTCTGAATCCCGTTACGGCACGAAGTCAATTTGGTCATAATCTGTCTCTAGTCCTGAAGGAAATCTAGATTTTTTGGTTTCTATCGATTATTGGAGCCCTCGAGCGTCGATGAGTCAACCCCAGGCGGATCTTGGGTAGAATTGCACACAATACAAAATGTATATAGTTGTGTCTGCTAGGTCAGAAGCTGAGAAGCAGTAGCTACAAATAAGTGAATGTTTGTCAATTACGGTGTATAATCCGGTGATTTCATTGCCAGCTCAATGGTTCCTGGTAGGGGCCAAAATGCTCCATAATTGCCGAACTGTCGTCTTTACAAAATATCGTAAAATAGCTCGTTGTTTGAACTGGTATACAATTTTCGGACACGGATTAAAGTAGCGATGGATACGATACTTGATTTGCGCGTACTGCAGGTTCCCACGTCTACCTGGTGCATCAATCGACGATGGTTCTTCTGTTCTCATTTGCTTATCGTCTCTACATCATCAGCGACATCTTCGGCAATCGACCTCAACCCAATCGGATCGTCGTCTGGTTGTTATGCATGTCGCCGCTGCTACTGACTGTGCCGCTTCTAGTAAGACTCAGAAAAGCACCATTGTGCAATTTCCAAGACACATACAGGTTCTAAGTGGAAGATATCGACCAACTCAAGCACGCCCTTTTGGTTGTTTAAGCGGTTCAATTTGAATTTTAATCGACACTAAAATGCGCCACGACACTGTCCACCACTCGTCCCCATTTGAATCCGTATAGAGGAATCGAAAGAGTTTCGCGAGAATCGGCCATACTGCGGCGGTAGGAATTTGTATCTCCGATCCTACTGAAAAGTAAAACTTATTCACTTTGAATGATGCTCTTTCAAACTACGTTCGCGGAATTTTGATATCTGGTCTCATCTCCGAGTATTGATAGGTCAAAGTAGGTACTGTATGAAATTTTAGGTCAAAATCGAATCTCAAAAAATGTCATAACTCGCTTCAAAACTATGCTAGAGAAATTTCCGAAAAAGGGTTCGACTGAGGATGCATAGGGCAATATTTTGTATGTTGGCGATGTGTGTTCCTTGTATATGAGCAGGATCGAGGAGGTCGATTTTAAAAAAAAAAAAGTGATGTAACTTTCCTAATAGTGAATTCCCCAAGAAGCGCCGAAAAGTGATTGGAGAAAAACATTTCACGAACTCACACTCCAAAAATCAGAAGAACCGAAGGATGGAAAAAATAGCCCATCATTTTGTTCGAAAAACCTGCGATTTTTGCAGTTTTTCGAGGGTTTTCAAGCTTAACTTTTTTCATTCTTATTTTCATGAGCTCTCATATCGAAATTCTGAATCAGCGTGCAAAAATACACCGAAATTTTATATAGTCATATATTTTGGAGATAAAAACTTTTTCGCCTCTGACCACTTTTTCACCATGTTTTTTTGACTCGAAAATCGATTGGCCTCGGATTTTCGGTTGCCAGAGGCAGGAAAGATATTCAAATGTTCTACAAAATTGGAACTCATATATTCCCTAGATATGCTACCATCGTACCCTGGAACCACATTTTTACAAAAATCATCCTCAAAACTGTAAACATCCAAAAATGTGTAATGTGAAAAATTGAAAATTCGTGTCCTGTAGGCAAATTTCGATCTATCGTTATGTAATTTCGGCGGTAATCCGGAATTATCATAAGGATCATTTTGAGCATTTGAATGAGTCTCTAGCACGCCTATGAACGAAAATCCATTTTTTGAGAAATTCTGTAGCGAAAGTGCGATAGAGTAGCATCCTGAAAAATTTTTTCTGGGTAGCCCACGGACAAGTCTAAAATATCAGAAAGTGTGGTGAGCAGGAAAAAATCCATGTAAGAATTTCGATTGTTTGAAAAAGTATTGCTCAACTGGAAAAATCATTAGTCAACAACCAGGGAGTTGTGTGATTTCCCAATTGCATCTCCCTAACACACGATGGATGTGCTAGGACATGGCAAAGTTACAGCAATAAATCTCTCATGAGTCAAAAGTTATGAAAGAATGAAAAAGTGTCCGGTGACTTATGGCCTTTACTGTAGGTACATGATTCAGAGCAAAATTGCTTCGACCAAAATTGGACCTAATTGTAAGAGGGGAAAAAGTGGTCAAGGTCGAAAAATGGGCATGGTGTCTGACTGGCATGCCGACGCAGGCAGGTTCGACTCCCGCCCGCAGGTGATGTTTTGCAAGAGGTAGAGACAATATCTTCCCGATATCTAAACAATAACTGCTAATTGAGAATTGTAATCGAAATCCTAAGGATCATGTGTTGTGGTGAGAAACTTTTAGGAACAAAATGTTAGAGAAATAAGCATTTTTCTTGTCTTGCAAGGCACAATTAATGTGTATCATACGGAGTCAGTATTTCTGCATTTATTGTTCAGCAAATGAGATTTTTTACAACATTGCTCGAGTAGCAATTGCAAACTGCATCTTTCCTATTTTCAATACCAGACATTCTTTGTCAAAGTAGCAGTTGAACCCGTTTATTATATTCAATCAGTCCGTTGCATTTTTTTTTTGGCGAAAAAGTGGTCAAGGTCGAAAAATTTTTTATCTCCAAAATATATGAAGCCGTTCGCTTTATTTTCGAGCAAGGGTTGGCACAGCTCAAAATGGTCGATTTTCTGAAACTGTGTGTTTTGGGGTTATCGAGGGTACTGATGACGATGGACATATCGATTTTGTCCACAAACCCCTCGTTGGCTCCAGATGACGTCACGTCGAAATCACGTTGTCACGTGCTACTCTGCTCACGTGAGGGCTAATTTTAGGCAAAAATTGTTTCTGGAGTAGAATTGCATGGCGAACAAGCCTATATAGTTCATTTTTCATGATATAATTTTTTTCAAAAATAATTTTTGAAAATCGAAGTTTTCGGAGAGTCCTTTCCACGTATTCCAAACCATTCCACGCGATCGGGCATCTCGAGAGGAGTTGAAATATGTAATTTCAGTAAAAAAAAGCATCCGGTGACCGAGAGACGCGATTTACAGTGTTATATGAGTAGAAAAGAGGCTCCCTCGCCTATTTCTCTCTCCCCTCGATCGCTTCCCTGACCCCGCGCGACGAGAGAGCGTGGGGAATGGAGTAGTATATTGGGGAGAAACAGGTGTAACTCCTTCAAAGAACTCTCCGATTTGGTTTACTGTTCCCGCAAAATCGGCGATAGGCTCCCGCGCGACCATGCAATTCAGCAATCCGAACAGGATCATTCCTGCACCAGAAGGTGACTAACACAACGCTAACCCAAGCATCGGAATACACCGATGCCAGTACACGATCAACCAATAACGACCGGGAAAACACGAATTCAACTATTCGAGATCAGCGTGACGAAAGAAGATTGTGATCCGTGAAACCGCTACGGCGATCGATGACAGGCATCCGATTGACGGCTTGACTCCTCGGCGAAACGACGGCAGACGCGATTCGTTTACAGCCCTTGTGAAACCAAAACACGCGTAGTATGTAAACAAAACAAATAAAGACTAAATAAATAAGCTTTATAAATCAAACAATAAGCGCCGCCTTCGAATCACACAAGAAGTGATGAAAAAGTGAAAGGACAGGGCTGCTACAACGAGGGGGCTGCTACGCAGCGAAAGTACGGTAATGCAAATCGTCAACCGTTGGTGAATCATAAAGTGACTTATTATAACTATTGCATTATATTTACGAAATAATTAATTATTATAGTAATCTGGTCAATATTTACATAAATAGAGGATAGAGGACCTACTCCGGGCGCTATCCTCTTCAGAGGAGGGAGAGGGAGGGGACAAAAGCCTCTATTCTTGTATTATCAAAACACTGTAAATAGCGTCTCTCGCCCACCGGACGCTTTTTTGGCTGAAACTATAGATTTCAACTCTTCTCGAAATTCCGGATCGCATGTTATGGTTTGGCATACGCGGAAATGACTCTCCGAAAACTTCGATTTTTAAAAATTATTTTTGAAAATCATGAACAATTAACTATACAGGCTTGTTCGCCATGCAATTCTACCCCAGAAAAAATTTTTGCCTAAAATTAGCCCTCACGTGAGCAGAGTAGCACGTGACAACGTGATTTCGACGTGATTTCATCTGGAGCCAACGAGGGGTTTGTGGACAAAATGGGTATGCCCATCGTCATCAGTACCCTCGATAACCCCAAATCACACAGTTTCAGAAAATCGACCTTTTTGAGCTGTGCCAGATCTCCTCGAATTTGATCGAAAATTAGGCGAACTGCTTCATATGACTATAGGGGATTTTGGTTTATTTTTGCTCGCCGATTCCGATTTTCGATATGAGAGCTCATGAAAACAAGAATGAAAAAAGTTAAGCTTGAAAAACCTCGAAAAAATGCAAAAATCGCAGATTTTTCGGACAAAATGATGGGCATATACAAGGAATGACATCACCAACATACAAAATGCTGCCCTATGCATCCTCACTTGAACGCTTTTTTGGAAATTTTTGATGCATAATTTTGAAGCGAGTTATGACATTTTTGTTAGTCTATTTTGACCTAAAATTGCATACAGTACCTAATTTACCTTCCAATACTCGGAGATGAGACCATATATCAAAATTCCGCAAACGTAGTTTGAAAGCATCATTCAAAGTACTTAATTTTTACTTTTCAGCAGGATCGGAGATACAAATTCCTACCGCCGCAGGGGTCTTGAAACTCTCGCGATTCCTCTCATATATCTTAGATATTCTACTGCAATCTCACGATCGTTCCTGATGAGGTACTGGATAAGTTTCAACTGCACGGATACACAACTTTTTGTAAGTTTCTTATGGATAAGTATTTATTCGGAGAAAAAACTGTGTGAGCTCTGTAAATTTTCAAGACATGCTCGAATTGTATGGCCAATCTTTTAAGAGCTTTGTGGAGAAGCTTTTTCTGGAAAAATATTCGATATGTTTTATGCTGCAGACTTCTATATGTTCACCAGCGAAGCAATGCCTCAGACAATAGGCGGATCTGCAATATCACCAGTTCTGATGATTCTAATCTACTTCGTCCGAAGAAAGCTCATTGCACGAATATCGCAAACGGTGCGCCAAATGCATCGTCCGATCAGTCTCTAAAAATATTTAGTGCTTAATTACCTCTAATTGCCAAATGCGTCTATGACAAGACCCATTGATCGTTTTTTTAAAACATTAATCCTTTTTCAGTCTGTTGTGGATAGGCGAACACACGAATCGATTGCAAAAGTGAGTACAAATTGTCAAAATAGTGATTACAAAGATTTTTTGGCTCTATCTGAACAGATGGGTTCCAAAAGAATAGAAGGGTTCCAAAATAATAGATGGGTTCCATCAGAATAGATGGGTTCCATAACAATATAATATATGAGGCCGTTTGTGTTAGGATCAACAAGTGTGCCACAGGGACCTGGAACAGGTAAAAAATAACCTATGCGCAAAAGTTGGCCCTAGGGGTAGTTTTTGATTCTGAATCGACTGATGAAGACTGATGAAAATTTTGACCTGAAAATCGACCTCGACGACGACGTCAAAAGTCAAAAAAAATTTTTTTTTTTTTACGTAGAAACGGAATTTCTATGTTAGAGCTCATGAAAACTCGAAAGAAAAAAGTTGCACTCGAAAGACTCCAAAAAACGCGAGTTCTCGGCACATAAATCGATGTAAAACCACTTTCACGTAAGTCAAGACCCTAACCCCACATACCAAAATGATCAGGAAAAGATTCTCTACAAACTGGCCATGGGATTTCCTCCGCGAACTCTATTTCCAAAATTCGCCTTTTTCTCGAAAACGAAAAATGATAGAGCCTCAATTTTTTTCAGTTTGTAGAGAATTAAATTCTTGTCGCGTACGCGTAATTTCGGCCAATTCGAACCTTTCCGGACCAGTTTTTATCGCAGACACCGATTTTTTGGCCAAATCGACGTCGCGTCGTACCGGGATTCAGAAGGCTCGGATCGGAAAACGGAAAAAAAAAAATACGCTAGAAACTTCTATAGTCATGTATTTTTGGAAAAATTTTTTTTTTCGACTTTTGACGTCGTCGTCGAGGTCGATTTTCAGGTCAAAATTTTCATCAGTCTTCATCAGTCGATTCAGAATCAAAAACTACCACTAGGGCCAACTTTTGAGCATAGGTTATTTTTTACCCTAACCCTAACGCAAACAGCCTCAAATGAGGCCGTTTGCCTAATTTTCGAGCAAAATCAGAAGGGTTTGGCACAGTCAAAAAATGACCTATGCTCAAAAGTTGGCGTAAGGGGTAACTTTTGATTCTGAATCGACTGGCGCTTTCCGTTTTTCGATCAGATGCTTCAGAATCCCGGTACGACGCGACGTCAATTTGCTCAAATTCGTTTTCTACGATAAAAACTGGTCCGGGAAAGGTCGGATTGGTCACAAATCTCGCGCACCCGACCAGAATTTAATTCTCTCCAAACTGAAAAAAAATGAGGATCTATCTATCATTTTTCGTTTTCGAGTTACGATCGATTTTTGACCCAATCATGAGTGTTGTTAGCAACTAACGTGTTTTTACACGTAGAAACCGAATTTCTATATGACAGATCATGAAAAGATGAAACAAAAAAATTACAACTAAAAAACACCAAAAAAAGCGAGTTGGCGACACAAAAACCGATGGGAAACCACTATCGTGAAAGTCAAATCCTTTACCCCATATATCAAAATGATCAGGAGAACATTCGCTTTCTACTGTTAAGGGGTTTTCCGCGCCCACTTCCTGTGTCAAAAATCGACCATAACTCGAAAACGAAGAAAGATAGAGCCTCGTTCAAAATTTCATTTTGTAGAGAATTAAATTCTGGTCGGGTACGCAAGATTTGTGGCCAATCCGACCCATTTCGGACCAGTTTTTTTATCGCAGAACAATAATTTAGGCAAATTGACGTCACGTCGTACCGGGATTCAGAAGGCTCTGATCAAAAAACGGATTCCACCAATCGATTCAGAATCAAAAGATACCCCTAGGGCCAACTTTTTAATGTTTGTTTTTTCCTGTTCTCGGCTCTTGTTGACCCTAACGCAAACGGTGAGTTCCATAAGATAGATGAGTTCCATAAGATCATTTTGCATAATGTAATCTCTTGTATGGTACAAATTCAATAAGCGTTCCCGGTTAGATTGTTTGTCAATGCACTTTAAAATATCAGATAATTGACTCTTACTAAACGAAGCATGTCTAATCAAACCTTCCTACAGGGTTTGAGATTTGAGGACAAGGTATTGTTATATTGTATATTTTGTATTGTATTGTATTGCAGTCAATTGCAGTGCTATTAAATTCGATAAAAATGTACACATTTATTAATTTATTCCTTCCCAATGGTGTTTCTGATGTGTAGGTGAATTATTGATATATCATAGTGTACCAGCTTTGACCTTTGTAAAAATTACATATGACCCTGTCACGAGTTATTCAAGCAGAAATGTATTCTCATGGGGATTTTTTTCATGGGAATTGTCATCGGGAGTTTCACTTTCAATCATTTTTTCTCGCTTTTAGTGAGTTTTGAAGAAAAAAATCTCACCTCAGTGACCCCGGCTCTGTTTCGAGCTCTTTTTAACTATCCAAGCCACATCATTCAAAAATGCTTCAGAACAGAGCTCCAGGCAACGTAACTCAAAATTTAGGAAAACATTCAGCTAAATTTTTGATATGTTGTGCGTCTCGATGAGAGCTATCGAATGAGTAGCTTTCGGTCAAAATATCTGCCTGTCTGTGGGAGATTTCCCCTTCAACGTTTTCGCGATGATTTGAAGTCATTTCGCACCGTGACCGCAGAGCTTATTTTAGTGTGATACAATGAACGCGATAGTGAAACATATTAAAATAATCGACATTCATTGCAAGCGCTCTGATATGAGCGATGCGGTCACGATGTGAAATGCCTTCCAATCATGTTGAAAGGCAAAACTTCCACATGATCTCATCATAATTAGATGTTGTGGGCTGGTAGGGCCTAGAGATGCTTAAAACAAATAAAATAAAATAAAACTCATTCCTTGATTTTCCTATAATCCCCATGAGAATACATTTCAGCTCGAACAACTCGTGACAGGGTGATATGTAATTTTTACAAAAGTAGTACTATGATACATAAATAATTCTCCTAAACATCAGAAACACCCTTGTGTACAAAATGTATCTTGTCCTCAAATCTCAAACCCTGTAGGAAGGTTTGATTAGACAGGCTTCGTTTATTAAGAGTCAAATATCGGATATTGTAAAGTGCATTGACAAACAATCTAACCGGGAACGCCTATTGAATTCGTACCATGCAAGAGATTGCATTATGCAAAGCGATATTATGGAACCCATCTTCTCTGATGGGACCCATCTATTCTGATGGAACCCATCTATTATTTTGGAACCGATCTATTCCTTTGGAACCCATCTATTCAGACAGAGCCGATTTTTTATAGACTCGGCGTTGAGTTTTTTGTTAACATTTTAACCATTTTCTACTTCAAGGCGCTGACCTACCAAATGATGTTGCCTCTCGGAGGGGCACTCGCTGGATCTTTATGGATGATTGATGCCTTTGGAATCTGGGGCAGCGAATTCGAGGAGAGAACACTCATGATGGTGAGTAAGTGAGGGGATTTTCATACTAACTGGTACCTTCTTCAACCCCAAATTATAGAGGAATCGAAGTTATGAAAAAAGGGGCGGTCATATGTGCAAAAAAAAAATTGCCGATTTTATCTTTTTTTACTCACGTTTTTATCAGCTCTCATATCGAAATACGGAATCAGGAACTTCTTTAGACATTTTTTTTCGACTTTGACCTCTTTTTCACCATGTGGTCGAGATACGCTAAATCCGGATCCACGACCGGAAGATTCCTAAAAGCAAGATCTGGGACTCATCAAGATAATCGTTCGAAAATTCTTGCCTAGGACATCCTCCAATAATTACATTGGAATTTTAAAACGGGTTTGAAGAAAAAAATGTTCCCGGCCTCCTTAAATATCTCGTGATTCCTGTTTTAAACAACTTTTTTTTAGATGTTTAGCGTCTTCGCGCTCGCCTCACCTCTGATCAACTTCACTATGCTGCCGCCTTACCGTGCATTACTACCATATTATCAATCTCAGACAATTATACAAGTTACAGTTATGAAGCCCGAATTCACTTCAGCTATGCTTGGCTGAATTGAAGAAAAAAACAACGATTCTGATGTTGTGACCCTCTGCATTGCCAATTTATAGTTAGACATTTTGTTTTTTTTTTTTTTACGAATAAAAGTCCATTTTCAAATAATATTTCAAAATTGCAAGTGCGCATTTACGGTATTCCTGCAACACGCAGAACGAACGCAAAAATGGCAGATGCTAACGCCAATTGTGTGTATACATTCCGTACTTCTGCAACGTGACCATCTCGCTCATTCACATATGAGACGAATCGCGAGATACTCGAGCATTAGGATATTGTAAGTACTTCAAATGGTGCTCTATAAAACAGCGTTTGCGAAATCTCGATAACTGCTCTCATCTCCGAGTATTGGTAGGTCAAAGTGGGTACACTATGAGTTTTTAGTCAAAATTCGTTCCACGAAAACGATCATAACTCGCTTTAAAATGAAGCTACAGGAAAATGGTGAAATGCGTTCGAAAGAGGAGCCAGTGGGGAAGATTTCATATTTGATGAACTCATTCCATGTCGCTGCGCTGAAGCGGGGTGGTCGGTTTTTCAAAAAAGTGAAGTTAGTCTGTTAAAAGTTTATTCTCCAAAAAGTTCTCGAGAGTGATTTTAATATATACTCGTGCCTACTACCTCCCAAAAAATCAGCGGAATCGGGGTTTGGATTTGGATTTTAACACATTTGTCAAGAGTATAGGGAAAAATAAAAAATCGGGGTATAGGGAAAAAAACGGCGGCCTTATGTCCAGAAAACCTGCGATTTTGACATTTTTTTGCAGTTTTTCAAGCATAACTTTTTTCATTAATGTTTGCATGAGCACTCATATAGAAATTCGGATTCAGCGCACAAAAATACACCAGAATTTCTTATGGTTATATTTTTTTGAGATGAAATTTTTTCAACTTCGGCCACTTTTTCTTTGGTTTGGCCCTTTGGTCCGTTTTTGGGTCAAAAAGTGAGATTCTCAGAATGATGTTTCTATAGGGTTTTCTTGCGTATTTTTGCACGTAAAATCCGAAAATGCATACTAGAGCTCATGAAAACTCGAAATAACAAAGTAATCGTCTAAAAATCGATTAGTTTTCAGACTTGTGATCCTAACTTTGTTATTTCGAAGTTTCATGAGCTCTAGTGTGTAAATTCGGATTCTACGTGCAAAAATACACCAGAAATTCCTATAGATATCATTTTGAGAATTTGACTTTTTGACCGAAAATCGGACCAAAAACTTCTTGCAAAACATCACCTGCGGGCGGGAGTCGAACCTGCCTGCGTCGGCATGCCAGTCAGACACCATGCCCTCTCTATCCAGTCAGACACCATGCCAGTCAGACACCATGCCCTCTCTAGAGGTAGAGAAAGGCGTGGTCAATTGAATTTCAAAATCGGCTATTTTTCGACATAATGACATAAGCCTTGACGGAGACTAGTGGTTGGGGCGCGCGCCTTTCTCTACCTCTTGCAAAACATCACCTGCGGGCGGGAGTCGAACCTGCCTGCGTCGGCATGCCAGTCAGACACCATGCCCATTAATCCAAGGCGGCCTACCGAGTCAGAAAACTTGAGTGAGACTTAGGAAAATGTCAGTAATCATCAGTCGGCTATGCTCTTTTTTTTGTAAGTAAATAATGGAACTCTACCTCTTGCAAAACAGCACCTGCGGGCGGGAGTCGAACCTGCCTGCGTCGGCATGCCAGTCAGACACCATGCCCATTAGGCCTTCATGTTGTAGAGCATCAAATTCTCGAACCTGCCTGCGTCGGCATGTCAGTCAGACACCATGCCCATTACGGGCATGGTGTCTGACTGGCATGCCGACGCAGGAAGGTTCGACTCCCGCCCGCAGGTGATGTTTTGCAAGAGGTAGAGAAAGGCGCGCGCCCCAACCACTAGTCTCCGTCGAGCGTTCCCTGCGGTAGGCCGCCCTGGCCTAAAAAAAGCACGAGAAATTTACACCGAAATTGACAGAAAATGACACGGCGAACAATGTTTGACACAATGAACCACGCGTGCGGCTCGCGTGCGTACGTCACTACACCATAAGGGGCTTACGGTGATCAGCTGATACTCGATTATATCACATTTTTGTTGGCATGCCGGCCATGGCCCGGGTTTAGGTTTTGGTTCGGTAGCCCCCCTGGTTCGGTAGCCCATTAGGCCAGGGCGGCCTACCGCAGGGAACGCTCGGCGGAGACTAGTGGTTGGGGCGCGCGCCCCAACCACTAGTACGATTCGTGTTTCAACCTCTCTCTACTTCTCACACGCTGCGCTCAAAGCGCGCCCCAACCACTAGTCTCTGTCAAGCGTTCCCTGCGGTACACCATGTCCGACCGGCATGCCGACGCAGGCAGGTTCGACTCCCGCCCGTAGGTGATGTTTTGCAAGAGGTAGAGAACAATGGGCATGGTGTCTGACTGGCATGCCGACGCAGGCCTAATGGGCATGGTGTCTGACTGGCATGCCGACGCAGGCAGGTTCGACTCCCGCCCGCAGGTGATGTTTTGCAAGAGGCAGAGAAAGGCGCGCGCCCCAACCTCTAGTCTCCGTCAAGCGTTCCCGGCGGTAGGCCGTCCTGTCCTAATGGGCATGGTGTCTAATGGGCATGGTGTCTGACTGGCATGCCGACCTATAATCGTACAGCTTATGCAAAACATCACCTGCGGGCGGGAGTCGAACCTGCCTGCGTCGGCATGCCAGTCAGACACCATGCCCATTAGGCCAGTCAGACACCATGCCCATTAGGCGCTCGGCGGAGACTAGTGGTTGGGGCGCGCGCCTTTCTCTGCCTCTTGCAAAATATCACCTGCGGGCGGGAGTCGAACCTGCCTGCGTCGGCACGCCAGTCAGACACCATGCCCATTAGGCCAGGGCGGCCTACCGCAGGGAACGCTCGGCGGAGACTAGTGGTGGGGCGCGCGCCTTTCTCTGCCTCTTGCAAAACATCACCTGCGGGCGGGAGTCGAACCTGCCTGCGTCGGCACGCCAGTCAGACACCATAACCGCCAGCAGGTTGCAAAACATCACCTGCGGGCGGGAGTCGAACCTGCCTGCGTCGGCATGTCAGTCAGACACCATAACCACTAATGGGCATGGGCATGGTGTCCGACCGGCATGCCGACGCAGGCAGGTTCGACTCCCGCCCGCAGGTGATGTTTTGCAAGAAGCAGAGAAAGGCGCGCGCCCCAACCACTAGTCTCCGTCGAGCGTTCCCTGCGGTAGGCCGCCCTGGCCTAATGGGCATGGTGTCCGACCGGCATGCCGACGCAGGCAGGTTCGACTCCCGCCCGCAGGTGATGTTTTGCAAGAAGCAGAGAAAGGCGCGCGCCCCAACCACTAGTCTCCGTCGAGCGTTCCCTGCGGTAGGCCGCCCTGGCCTAATGGGCATGGTGTCTGACTGGCATGCCGACGCAGGCAGGTTCGACTCCCGCCCGCAGGTGATGTTTTGCAAGAGGTAGAGAACAATGGGCATGGTGTCTGACTGGCATGCCGACGCAGGCAGGTTCGCGCGCCTTTCTCTACCTCTTGCAAAACATCACCTGCGGGCGGGAGTCGAGCCTGCCTGCCTGCGTCGGCATGCCAGTCAGACACCATGCCCATTAGGCCAGGGCGGCCTACCGCAGGGAACGGTTGGGGCGCGCGCCTTTCTCTACCTCTTGCAAAACATCACCTGCGGGCGGGAGTCGAGCCTGCCTGCGTCGGCATGCCAGTCAGACACCATGCCCATTAGGCCTGCGTCGGCATGCCAGTCAGACACCATGCCCATTGTTCTCTACCTCTTGCAAAACATCACCTACGGGCGGGAGTCGAACCTGCCTGCGTCGGCATGCCGGTCGGACACCATGCCCATTAGGCCAGGGCGGCCTACCGCAGGGAACGGTTGGGGCGCGCGCCTTTCTCTACCTCTTGCAAAACATCACCTGCGGGCGGGAGTCGAGCCTGCCTGCGTCGGCATGCCAGTCAGACACCATGCCCATTAGGCCTGCGTCGGCATGCCAGTCAGACACCATGCCCATTGTTCTCTACCTCTTGCAAAACATCACCTACGGGCGGGAGTCGAACCTGCCTGCGTCGGCATGCCGGTCGGACACCATGCCCATTAGGCCAGGGCGGCCTACCGCAGGGAACGGTTGGGGCGCGCGCCTTTCTCTACCTCTTGCAAAACATCACCTGCGGGCGGGAGTCGAGCCTGCCTGCGTCGGCATGCCAGTCAGACACCATGCCCATTAGGCCTGCGTCGGCATGCCAGTCAGACACCATGCCCATTGTTCTCTACCTCTTGCAAAACATCACCTGCGGGCGGGAGTCGAACCTGCCTGCGTCGGCATGCCAGTCAGACACCATGCCCATTATACACGCTCTGCCTCTTGCAAAACATCACCTGCGGGCGGGAGTCGAACCTGCCGGCGTCGGCATGCCAGTCAGACACCATGCCCATTATACACGCTCTGCCTCTTGCAAAACATCACCTGCGGGCGCGAGTCGAACCTGCCTGCGTCGGCATGCCAGTCAGACACCATGCCCATTAGGCCAGGGCGGCCTACCGCAGGGAACGCTCGACGGAGACTAGTGGTTGGGGCGCGCGCCTTTCTCTGCTTCTTGCAAAACATCGCCTGCGGGCGGGAGTCGAACCTGCCTGCGTCGGCATGCCGGTCGGACACCATGCCCATTAGTGGTTATGGTGTCTGACTGACATGCCGACGCAGGCAGGTTCGACTCCCGCCCGCAGGTGATGTTTTGCAACCTACGGGCGGGAGTCGAACCTGCCTGCGTCGGCATGCCGGTCGGACACCATGCCCATTAGGCCAGGGCGGCCTACCGCAGGGAACGGTTGGGGCGCGCGCCTTTCTCTACCTCTTGCAAAACATCACCTGCGGGCGGGAGTCGAGCCTGCCTGCGTCGGCATGCCAGTCAGACACCATGCCCATTAGGCCTGCGTCGGCATGCCAGTCAGACACCATGCCCATTGTTCTCTACCTCTTGCAAAACATCACCTGCGGGCGGGAGTCGAACCTGCCTGCGTCGGCATGCCAGTCAGACACCATGCCCATTATACACGCTCTGCCTCTTGCAAAACATCACCTGCGGGCGGGAGTCGAACCTGCCGGCGTCGGCATGCCAGTCAGACACCATGCCCATTATACACGCTCTGCCTCTTGCAAAACATCACCTGCGGGCGCGAGTCGAACCTGCCTGCGTCGGCATGCCAGTCAGACACCATGCCCATTAGGCCAGGGCGGCCTACCGCAGGGAACGCTCGACGGAGACTAGTGGTTGGGGCGCGCGCCTTTCTCTGCTTCTTGCAAAACATCGCCTGCGGGCGGGAGTCGAACCTGCCTGCGTCGGCATGCCGGTCGGACACCATGCCCATTAGTGGTTATGGTGTCTGACTGACATGCCGACGCAGGCAGGTTCGACTCCCGCCCGCAGGTGATGTTTTGCAACCTGCTGGCGGGAGTCGAACCTGCCTGCGTCGGCATGCCAGTCAGACACCATGCCCATTATTGGTTATGGTGTCTGACTGACATGCCGACGCAGGCAGGTTCGACTCCCGCCCGCAGGTGATGTTTTGCAAGAGGTAGAGAAAGCCGCGCGCCCAAACCACTAGTCTCCGTCAAGATCGGAGAGATCCCTGGTAAGAAATACGTCAGAAATACGCATGGTCTCTGACTGGCGCGCGCCTTTCTCTACCTCTTGCAAAACATCGCCTGCGGGCGGGAGTCGAACCTGCCTGCGTCGGCATGCCAGTCAGACACCATGCCCATTAGGCCAGGGCGGCCTACCGCAGGGAACGCTTGACGGAGACTAGTGGTTGGGGCGCGCGCCTTTCTCTACCTCTTGCAAAACATCACCTGCTGGCGGGGGTCGAACCTGCCTGCGTCGGCATGCCAGTCAGACACCATGCCCATTAGGCCAGGGCGGCCTACCGCAGGGAACGCTTGACGGAGACTAGTGGTTGGGGCGCGCGCCTTTCTCTACCTCTTGCAAAACATCACCTGCTGGCGGGAGTCGAACCTGCCTGCGTCGGCATGGGCATGGTGTCTGACTGGCATGCCGACGCAGGCAGGCTCGACTCCCACCCGCAGGTGATGTTTTGCAAGAGGTAGAGAAAGGCGCGCGCCCCAACCACTAGTCTCCGTCAAATACGTCAGAAATACGCATGGTCTCTGACTGGCGCGCGCCTTTCTCTACCTCTTGCAAAACATCACCTGCGGGCGGGAGTCGAACCTGCCTGCGTCGGCATGCCAGTCAGACACCATGCCCATTAGGCCAGGGCGGCCTACCGCAGGGAACGCTTGACGGAGACTAGTGGTTGGGGCGCGCGCCTTTCTCTACCTCTTGCAAAACATCACCTGCTGGCGGGGGTCGAACCTGCCTGCGTCGGCATGCCAGTCAGACACCATGCCCATTAGGCCAGGGCGGCCTACCGCAGGGAACGCTTGACGGAGACTAGTGGTTGGGGCGCGCGCCTTTCTCTACCTCTTGCAAAACATCACCTGCTGGCGGGAGTCGAACCTGCCTGCGTCGGCATGGGCATGGTGTCTGACTGGCATGCCGACGCAGGCAGGCTCGACTCCCACCCGCAGGTGATGTTTTGCAAGAGGTAGAGAAAGGCGCGCGCCCCAACCACTAGTCTCCGTCAAATACGTCAGAAATACGCATGGTCTCTGACTGGCGCGCGCCTTTCTCTACCTCTTGCAAAACATCACCTGCGGGCGGGAGTCGAACCTGCCTGCGTCGGCATGCCAGTCAGACACCATGCCCATTAGGCCAGGGCGGCCTACCGCAGGGAACGCTTGACGGAGACTAGTGGTTGGGGCGCGCGCCTTTCTCTACCTCTTGCAGTCAGACACCATGCCCATTGACCGGCATGCCGACGCAGGCAGGTTCGACTCCCGCCCGCAGGTGATGTTTTGCAAGAGGTAGAGAAAGGCGCGCGCCCCAACCACTAGTCTCCGTCAAGCGTTCCCTGCGGTAGGCCGCCCTGGCCTAATGGGCATGGTGTCTGACTGGCATGCCGACGCAGGCAGGTTCGACTCCTAGTGGTTGGGGTAGTCTCCGTCAAGCGTTCCCTGCGGTAGGCATTGTCTCTGACTGGCATGCCGACGCAGGCAGGTTCGACTCCCGCCCGCAGGTGATGTTTTGCAAGAGGTAGAGAGTGACCACATGGTGAAAAAGTGGCCGAAGTCGAAAAACATTTCATCTCAAAAAAATATATCCTTAAGAAATTCTGGTGTATTTTTGTGCGCTGAATCCGAATTTCTATATGAGAGCTCATGCAAACATCAATGAAAAAAGTTATGCTTGAAAAACTGCAAAGAAATGTAAAAATCGCAGGTTTTTTTGGACATAAGGCCGCCCTTTTTTTTCCTATACCCCGATTCCGCTGATTTTTTGGGAGGTAGTATGCACGAGTATATTTTAAAATCACTCTCGAGAACTTTTTGGAGAATAAACTTTTAACAGACTCACTTCACTTTTTTGAAAAACCGACCACCCCGCTTCAGCGCAGCGACATGGAATGAGTTCATCAACATATGAAATCTTCCCCACTGGCTCCTCTTTCGAACCTATTTTACCATTTTTTGTAGCTTCATTTTAAAGCGTGTTATGATCGTTTTCGTACCATCTTTGCAAAACATGGTCGATCGTGGGGCTCGAACCGGTGATATAGCGGACTTCAGTCAGCATGGCGGAGACTAGTGGTTGGTGCGCGGGCCTTCTTCTACCATCTTGCAAAACATGGTCGATCGTGCTCCCTAGTGGTTATGGTGTCGTTTTGCAAGATTGCGGAGACTAGTGGTTGGGGCGCCAGCTTTCTTCTACCATCTTGCAAAACATGGTCGATCGTGGGGCTCGAACCGGCGATATCGCGGGCTTCGGTCAGACACCATAACCAATACGACGTCGGACCCTAATGGGCATGGTGTCTGATTGAAGAACCCAATCCTGTCTCGACTCCCCGGTTCAAGCTCCACGATCGACCATGTTTTGCGTGGTGGTTTCATGAAACAATTTATTTCGCCGAGTATAATCGACGTCGGACCCTGAGTTGAAAACCTTTTAATATCCGCGGTAATCGTCTCCTGTTTCATTCTAGATTTTTCTTGACTTGACAATTTGGGGTTGCATGCTAGTTTCAATATTCGATGAGTTTCTCTGGAGATAACTCATGCAATATGGTGCTCATTTTAACGAGCACACCGAGTACGTAATTTTTTGTATTGGACTCGATACCTGAAATTACTTTTTGAACGTGTTATAACTTTTGAAGCCCGAAAACTGGACAGAGTCAAAAATGAAATCCAAAACCGGTCCAAAATGATAATTACATATTGTAGAGCATCAAATTCCGACCAGGAAAGTCTTTTTTATATTAAAAAATACGGGGCCATCAATCGATTTCTATGGGGTGAGACACTATCGGAAGAAGAAAAATTGTTCGAGACACTTTGTGTTTGTTTCCATTTTGTAGAGCACGTTGCGCTGGTTATTTTTCATGAACTTAATTTTGCATGAAATTCATCGGCGGAGACGCTATGATCGTTTAAACAGGATGAAAAAGTCAATTGAAATCTCGAAACAGGATCTGAAGGGAGGCACCTCACATCAACGTTCCTGTTCAGTAATGAAAATGCAGTTTCTGTCTTTTTAAACGATCATAGCGTCTCCGCCGATGAATTTCATGCAAAATGAAGTTCATGAAAAATAACCAGCGCAACGTGCTCTACAAAATGAAAACAAACACAAAGTGTTTCGAACAACTTTTTTTCTTACAATAGTGTCTCACCTCATAGAAATCGATTGATGGCTCCTTATTTTTTGTTATAAAAAAACACTTTCCTGGTCGGAATTTGATGCTCTTCAATATGCACTTATCAGTTTGGACCGGTTTTGGATTTCATTTTTGACTCTGTCCATTTTTCGGGCTTCAAAAGTTATAACACCTTAAAAAATTAATTTCAGGTCTCACGTCCAATACAAAAAATGGCGTACTCGGTGTGCTCGTTAAAATGAGCATCATATTGCAGGAGTTACGGAAACTTTTTTTTCATTTGTCACTTTCGTGTACATTTTTCACATATGATGGCCCCGGCGATTTTTCCGATTCAAGACTGATCCGACGCGAAATTATGCGCTCTATAATCTGCATACGGTTTTGGGACCCGGTTTTTTGAGTTAAAATTTAAATAATTTAAAAACCATTTTTGAAAGTCGAAAAAACTGGTTTGCGATCGACCAATCGAAAAAAGTTAAAACGTGTTTTTGTTGTCTAGGCATGTTTGTAATATATCTACACTTACTTTGGACCCAGATCGTTCGACTATTTTTATTTGATTTTCGAGTTTTCAAAATTCGACAACCCGGCGTTTCTATGTTTCAATGGCCTGGACCATATAGTGTCTCGTTTGGTGATGGGGACCTATGGGGGTATCCAGGAAAAAAGTTTGGGCCGGATCGGAGATGTCGAAGTCCGGCCCATACTGAAAAATAACAGAGCCAGTCTCTTAAATTCGACAGCCACCCTAGTGCCACTTGCAGTCTCCCTTGAGTCCTGCGTCATTGATTATTGTTTTGTGTTAGTCTTCCAGTATTTCCCGCATTTGTGATTTGAAATCGCATATGGACTAGAGTGGAACAATAACAAGAACCATGTGTTTTTTTGTAAAAGTAAAAGTAAAATGTGAAATCTCGATTACTGGACCACTATTCGTCTGCTCAATTATTCCATAATAATGACGCAATGTTATAACTTTAACGAAAGTGATGCAACTTCTCAGCAGTATAGATGAGAAGTCTAATGAGACTTATCCTAGCCTTCTAAGACGAGTTAGACGCGATATATAGGCGTACAACACGTGATGAAGCAATATGACAAAGTGACGATGCAACTTCTCTATGAGCCTCGATAATCTGAATTTGCATCGATAATTCCAAAATGACGCAATAGGCCTCGATAACCGTACAGAGCCGGGATGTTCAGCATAGTTGATCAGGCAATAATGGGCAACGCATTTGATTATTTGATTGCCCGATAGAATTACCCGATATTGATTGCCCGATTTTCCCGGGCTTATTTAATCGGAAATTAGAAAGAATCGCTCGATATGGAGGTAGTATTGTGAAGTTTATGATGGGCGAAGCGAGCGAAAACAGACTGCATCCCTGAAAAAAAACGCTAGTGAAATCAAAGAGTACTTGAGCATCCCCCTGCATGTTTCATTACACGATCTGAAAACTTTTAAAATAAAATTCAATACAGTCATCATGCATCTCTCGGCGTGTTCATTGGTATAGATCTGGTTTACATCCAACAACCAGAGCACGGTGGCGGCGGCCATTCCGAAAGGCAGGAGCATCTGATACGTGAGAGCCTGCATTGATACATTATTATCAGTACAATAGAAGCTGCGTAAACTCGTGCTATGGAGACGTGTTGTCGTTTCTCTGTGGGCCTCTGAAATTATTACCATCTAGGGTGAAATTGTGAGCATACAGTATCCTCCATAAGTCACCGGGCACTTTGTCTTTCTTTCATAACTGTTGACTCATGATAGATTTCTGGATGAAACTTGGTCATGTCCTAGCATATCCATCGTGTGTTAGGGAGATGCAATTGGGATATCACACAACTCCCTGGCTGTTGAGTAATGATTTTCCAGTCGAGCATTACTTTTTCAAACAATCGAAATTCTTGCATGGAATTTTTTCTGCCTACCACACTTTCTGATATTTTAGACTTGTCCGTGGGCTACCCAGAAAAAAAATTTCAGGATGCTACTCTATCGCACTTTCGCTACAGAATGTCTCAAAAATGGGTCCTGAAGAAATGGATTTTCGTTCATAGGCGTGCTAGAGACTCGTTCAAAGGCTCAAAATGATCCTTATGATAATTCCGGATTACCGCTGAAATTACATAACGAGATCTTGAAATTTGCCTTCAGGACACGAATCAGGGAATATACGATTCCCAATTTTGTAGAACATTTGAATATATTTCCCGCCTCAGGCAACCGAAAATCCGAGGTCAATCAATTTTCGAGTCAAAACATGACCATGATACCCCCATCATGGTTGAAATTTTTCATGGTCGAAAAACTTTTCATCTCAGAACTTCCTGACTATATTTTTTGCATGTGTATATGTATGCGTAGGATGCGAATTTAGATATGAGAGCCCATGATATCATGAATAAAAAAATGATAAAATTCAGAAACTGCCGAAATCGGCACTTTTCCAGGCATTATGAATTTTATCATTTTTGATTCATGATATCATGGGCTCTCATATCTAAATTCGTATCCTACGTATACATATACACATGCAAAAAATATAGTCAGGAAGTTCTGAGATGAAAAGTTTTTCGACCATGAAAAATTTCAACCATGATGGGGGTATCATGGTCATGTTTTGACTCGAAAATTGATTGACCTCGGATTTTCGGTTGCCTGAGGCGGGAAAGATATTCAAATGTTCTACAAAATTGGGAATCGTATATTCCCTAGATATGCTACCATCGTACCCTGGAACCACATTTTTACAAAAATCACCCTCAACACTGTAAACATCCAAAAATGTGTAATGTGAAAAATTGAAAATTCGTGTCCTGAAGGCAAATTTCGAGATCTCGTTATGTAATTTCAGCGGTAATCCGGAATTATCATAAGGATCATTTTGAGCCTTTGAACGAGTCTCTAGCACGCCTATGAACGAAAATCCATTTCTTCAGGACCCAGTTTTGAGAAATTCTGTAGCGAAAGTGCGATAGAGTAGCATCCTGAAATTTTTTTTCTGGGTAGCCCACGGACAAGTCTAAAATATCAGAAAGTGTGGTAGGCAGGAAAAATTCCATGCAAGAATTTCGATTGTTTGAAAAAGTAATGCTCGACTGGAAAATCATTACTCAACAGCCAGGGAGTTGTGTGATATCCCAATTGCATCTCCCTAACACACGATGGATATGCTAGGACATGACCAAGTTTCATCCAGAAATCTATCATGAGTCAAAAGTTATGAAAGAAAGAAAAAGTGCCCGGTGATTTATGGAGGATACTGTGTGTTACAGCATCGTTGAACGGACCTATTTCAATTATATCAGGAATCCTGTGTTATATCCGGATCACTCACTCCTTTCATCGCATCTTCGATACGGGCGAGAAGACGACGTCGGACGACGAAGATTCCAGTAAAAACAGACGGTGAGAGGATGACAATGAAAACTATAAGTAGGAGCGCAGGAGTGCTTCCAAATATGAAGTAATCTGAAGTTCGGCCTAGGACAATTTCATCATCATACAACTTCAGTGAAGAAAAACAATACGCATAGTATAAACGATAGCAGCACATACTTGATGCGGTATATCCATCCAGGTGCAATTTGCCGATCGCCTCGGGGGGAACGTTATCTTGCGCAAGGTAGAAGGCAGCCTAGGCTATCACAACACCTTATCGAGAAATGCTATCACAACATTTTATCGAGAAATGGTCTCTAGCTCGTCGCTTATTTTCTCACTAGCTTTTCGACGAGATGGTACCCGTTTCAAGGTACTCACGATGGGTGGTATCATGAGAGTGAGGGAAGCGATACACATGATCCACGCGCCGGACGGCGCCATAGAGCGATGAGACTCGATGGGTCCGCTGAGGATGTAGAGTCGAAAACCGAATGAGAGGAGAAGCACGATTGTTGACAGCTGGAGGAGGTTAACGTGTAGAGCTGTAACGTGCAATATAAATGCGTATAACAAAGCAGTGAAAATGTAAGATTGACCGTCTCAGCCTGACTACACTATTACTATACTGAAATCCATAAGAATGACGTGTGTAACGTTGGATGCCCAGTAGGGTTGGCAATACGAATGCGAAACGAAGAGGGGTGAAGTGGATCACTTCGCTTTCCGAGTCCAAACTCCGAGTCCTATCCCTCTCTCTCCCTCCTCACCAAATATCGGCTACCGCGTCTAATAAGAAAGTGAAGGATACTGCTTTGCCAAGCGTAAAGGAGTTGCGAGGCAGCACCCCCAGCCCCCCTACGCTCTCGGTCTGCCCATTGGACAGTCCATGCGAAACGGCCTCGTAAAGGCCGAATTGCCAAGCCTAACGCTCGAAAAGGCGTACCTTGACACAGTCTGCAAACTTGCTCGCTAATGAGTGAACAAGGGCCAAGGAAGACCAATATGGTCGAACCAGCCTCGTGATCTTGAACTACCCTGAAATCACACAATCGAAGCTGAAAACTATTCAGGATGAAATAACATGATCGTTATTTGCAATAAAATGGTACCTGGTCGTACCGAACGCGCTTGCTAGTGCCGAAATCATGTCAATAATTGCATTGTTCAGCAGAAACACGGAGTAAGTTCTCAGCACTTTAGGGGTTCTGGCAGATCACGGATTATTTTGTATGCGTCGTTGGGTTCTGAGAAACCTGAGGACGATTGCCGAGATAAGCAGGATATTGCATAGCATAGCAAGGACGTCTAACGTCCATATAACACAGATATAACAATCCATATAACAATCGGGGAAAGACTTACAATAAAATTGAAGAAATCGATATAAGTGAAAAACCCATGGAGAAATAGATGAAAGGTTTAGAGGACACGTGAGAACGCTTGACGGAGACTAGTGGTTGGGGCGCGCGCCTTTCTCTACCTCTTGCAAAACATCCCCTGCGGGCGGGAGACGAACCTGCCTGCGTCGGCATGCCGGTCAGACACCATGCCCATTAGCAATGGGCATGGTGTCTGACTGGCATGCCGACGCAGGCAGGTTCGACTCCCGCCCGATGTTTTGCAAGAGGTAGAGAAAGGCGCGCGCCCCAACCACCAGTCTCCGTCAACCGTTCCCTGCGGTAGGCCGCCCTGGGCATGGTGTCTGACTGGCATGCCGACGCAGGCAGGTTCGACTCCCGCCCGCTGGTGATGTTTTGCAAGAGGTAGAGAAAGGCGCGCGCTCCAACCACTAGTCTCCGTCAAGCGTTCCCTGCGGGCATGGTGTCTGACTGGCATGCCGACGCAGGCAGGTTCGACTCATGCGGGCGCCTGACCTAACGCCTGGAGCCAGCGAGGGGGGAATGAGTGTGTGCTCGAAAGAGTTGAGCAAAACCACTAGTCTCCGTCACCATTTTAGAGCGTGCGGATGGAAGAGAAACACAACCGGAAACGATATCAGTAGCAAGTGGACTTCAGTCATAGTGGACTTCAGTCAGACACCATAACCGTACCTCTAGCAAAACATCACCTGCGGGCGGGAGTCGAACCTGCCCATTATGGGCATGGTGTCTGACTGGCATGCCGACGCAGGCAGGTTCGACTCCCGCCCGCAGGTGATGTTTTGCAAGAGGTAGAGAAACGCGCGAATTTTTCAGAATTTTTTATTTGTGAAAATAAATTTTAAATGTTTTTTTTTTAAAGAAAATAAATTTTCAGAAAAATATATTTCAAAAACTCAGTTTGAGATATTACTTCCCGGAACATCATTTTCGAATTTTTTTTTGAGAAGTCGTTTTTCAGAAAATGACCAGAACCGGTTTATCGGCAATCAGTTTACGATAGCCCGGAAATTGATTTTCGAATTTATTATTTCCTGTTGTATTTCTAAATTTCGTTGTTTTAACTGTTATGGGCATGGTGTCCGACAGGCATGCCGACGCAGGCAGGTTCGACTCCCGCCCGCAGGTGATGTTTTGCAAGAGGTAGAGAAAGGCACGCGCCCCAACCACTAGTCTCCGTCAAGCGTTCCCTGCGGTAGGCCGCCCTGGCCTAATGGGCATGGTGTCTGACTTTAAGAGAAAGATCATGACTTTTCGTCTGTCCTGCCTCACATTTAAGACCTAGACATTCATGTGACGAAAACATTCATTTCAAAGCCTACCGATGACTAAAAAAAACATTCATTTCAAAGTCTACTCCTAACAAAATACTCAAAATACCGACACGTGACACCACACGTCGGTGCTCGCGGACTCGACTGCGACGGAAGGAAGGGGAAAGGTTGCTCACGAACTCCTCGTTCTAGCTGACTCGAGGCTCGCAACTGAAGTGGGGTTTGGCACCACAATGAGTCACTTGGAAAAGTGGAGAATCGTCGTAAATCGACGTAGATTTACAACGATTTCTCCACTTTTCCAAGTGACTCATTTTGCAGACAACCCACTAGAGTGTAATGTGAAATAGTTGAAAAATAAAGACTAAACTACAAATGGCAGTAAAATCAGCCATGCTCGCTCTTTATTTACAGAATGCTCACTTTTGTCCACACTTATTGTAACTAGCGGCCACCATCTACTTTTCACCATCATCTCGATTCCTTATTTTCCGGTGACCAGGCAACGCAAACTGTTACATCAACAATACTGTTGTGTCAATATCAATTTATTACGAGATTGTTTTTGTAGTTGTCACAAGCGACTGATACTACAGTGGCATTGAATCTAAAGTATAGGCAATATATGTTTCAAGATTCGAAAGAAAATTCATTTCCTAGTCTTAGTCATACTTATTTATCTACACTTGTGAATTCGATTCCACTCAATTGCGGGAAACGTTCAAGTGCGGTGCGAACCAGGTCGGTGATGTTTCCCATCAAAGGAACCCATTCAGTAGGGATGTGGATCGCAGGATGAGCGAAGAAATTGGACAAGGCTTGGCAGTCGAACGTTTTCGGATCGAAAGAGTCAGTGACGAGTGAGAACGAAGGGAACGCTTGACGGAGACTAGTGGTTGGGGTGCGCGCCTTAGGCCAGTCAGACACCATGCCCATTAATGGGCATGGTGTCTGACTGGCATGCCGACGCAGGCAGGTTCGACTCCCGCCCGCGGGTGATGTTTTGCAAGAGGTAGAGAAAGGCGCGCGCCCCAACCACTAGTCTCCGTCAAGCGTTCCCTGCGGGCATGGTGTCTGACTGGCATGCCGACGCAGGCAGGTTCGACTCCCGCCCGCAGGTGATGTTTTGCAAGAGGTAGAGAAAGGCGCGCGCTCCAACCACTAGTCTCCGTCAAGCGTTCCCTGCGGGCATGGTGTCTGACTGGCATGCCGACGCAGGCAGGTTCGACTCATGCGGGCGCCTGACCTAACGCCTGGAGCCAGCGAGGGGGGAATGAGTGGGTGCTCGAAAGAGTTGAGCAAAACCACTAGTCTCCGTCACCATTTTAGAGCGTGCGGATGGAAGAGAAACACAACCGGAAACGATATCAGTAGCAAGTGGACTTCAGTCATAGTGGACTTCAGTCAGACACCATAACCGTACCTCTAGCAAAACATCACCTGCGGGCGGGAGTCGAACCTGCCCATTATGGGCATGGTGTCTGACTGGCATGCCGACGCAGGCAGGTTCGACTCCCGCCCGCAGGTGATGTTTTGCAAGAGGTAGAGAAACGCGCGCGCCCCAACCACTAGTCTCCGTCAAGGTGACCTCATCAACTCCACGCTTGACTATCGAATGGGACCCAAAGAGGGCAGAATGGAGATTGGGTGGAAGCGGGAAAGTAGACCCGGAAATGGTAGCGCAGCTTCATCGACTCCAAGAGTGCGTCGCAACGACAATAGGTCCGGCGAGTATGAAGTAGTAAGGTCGAGAAGTAGTAGAGACATGAGCAAAATAACTCGAGACCACACCATCCTGAGACAGTGAATGGTAAAAAAGGTCCGAGCCTCTACTTAGGGAGATGTGCTGGAGTATCGAAGGCATCCGATCAGGTGGATGGGTCGTTGGCTTCCGATCATGAGAAGTTGTAGAATATTCGTTAAAGAATGTGAAAGTGAAAGATTGTTGGAAACAGACAGCGATTACAAGAATAATATTAATGTGAAACAATACAAGTCATTTTTTGGAGCACCCAGCCATCCTCGTTTTATAACTTCATCGCATTCATCTCCTTCAAACAGCTGATTATGAGCTTCTCTAATAGCAATCCGGTAATCTTCTGTCTCATCGAATAGTGGTTCGGTCTCCCATTCCAACTCGGGATCTCCTTCGGTGTCGAAAAGTGCGTTGACTTCATCCAGCTCGGGATCATCCGATCTCTTGGCTCTGGATCCACCGGGCTCAACCCTGTTCGTCCTTGTTCGGTCTCTCTTGTCGAGCTTGGTCTTCTTGAATCCCTTGTAGACTCCAGCAATCTGGCGTGAGGTGAGTAGATCACTCGGTTGAAACAGGTTGCCTTCATTGTCATCCTTGCCTTGTCTCATCAGTTTCTCTGCCTCTCTAGCGTCAGTTTTCGATCCAGTCCTGTAGAGAAAAAAAACATTTATATATACATATTCTTGAATGAAAATTGAAAAAAAACAATGATTGAATGACTATTACCTCTCCCCCTCATCGTAGATCTCCTTCAGGAATGCCTTCACAGTAGCGGGGAATGGAGTCGATGGTCTCCTCGTAGGCAGGGCCCATCCCATGGGTAGAATTCTTCCGTTCTCACTGTTGATGGGGTCGTTAGTGAGACTCCGCGTGGCTTCGTCAATGACAGGGCACACTTTGGGAGTGTCCACCAATTCCAGATTGGCCGCGAATCGTTGGAGTGTGTAGTCTTGGACGTTCATCTTCTCGGGTCTCCTCTCGTGTACCCCCACTTCCATGTGCTTCTCGAGATTCTTCTCATAGAAGTACTCTTTAGAGCATGTCTCGATGGGACAACGGAACAGAGTCGACTCCGGCTTAGGTCTCTTCCACGTGCACTTCTTGGATTCCTGCAATGAAGAATTATTTCACGAGAATAAATTTTAGTTACTGATATTGAGTGCGAAAAATACATACCTTCTTCTCGCAGATTAAATGATCATTTCCATCCTCCTCATTTGAATTATCGTGCTTTTCCAAGTACTTGGGGTCTCCCAGTTTCTTCCAGAAAGTCTCTTGTGAGGTCGTCCCTCCAGATCCCTTCACAACGAGTCTCGCATCATTCGGTTGCATTTTCTTGTACGAGTATTTCTTTCCGAATCCAATGTCCCTGCAATTTCATGTATTGTCTTTCATGAACATGACATGTATTTTGTTTCGTACCTGAATCGGTGAAGGCGCAGGTTCTTCTCTTCGAATGTGAACGAATTCAACTTCGACATCTCAGGGATCTTCGTCGGAGAAAGCTTTGGCTTCTTATCCTTTCCACTTCCCTCCTGATGGGCAAGGTGGTACGAAATGCCTTCGCGATGTCGACTGGTTGTGACTGCTTTGTAGAAGTCCTAAATAAATGTTTTAATATGCAATTTTAGAGAGAAAATGAAATATTTATCGACTTATCGTTGTTAAAATTTTCTAAGAATTCACCTCTGGATTCAGCACTTTTCCTCCGGCATCCGCATAATTCCTCGTCACTCCCTTCACAATAGCCGATGTCCGATCGCATGGTCCCTTTCCAGCCTGGGTCTCACTGAAGTGGTATCCCGCTACAATGATGTCTCCCACTTCTTCAGCAATGGATTGGATGGATGCCAGGGTCGATGAAGACTTGTATGCTCCTAAAGTTAGAATGTATTCAAATAATCAGTTTCAAAAATAACCAACAGAAAAAAAACGAACCTGCTTGATCTGATCGGAAAGTCACTCTTGTTATCCCCTGCTCTTTAAGTACTTGCAAAACGTGTCTGATGACAGCAGTAACGGCGGCCGAATCCTGAGTTGAATATAAATATAAATATATATATTTATATTATAATGATCAAACCTGTCGTTCATTGACGTCGAATATATGGATGAGAGCATGTGTCACGAATTCCCCACTGACATTGGCAGTTGAGTGGGAGACATGCCATGGCATTCCCCTCTGTCCATACCAATCGGTGGTCGTCTCACGACCTTGTAGAGGCATGTGCTTCATCGCGAAATCGAGAATGACCATGACCTCTCCCTCCTGAGATGTATGTATTTTTTTCGATTCAGAATTTTTTTGAAAAATTTCACCCCCAATCCTCCGACTATCCAATGCCGATCATCCTGATCAAGTAATCAGTGCGAAGATATTGACGACTCTGTCTCATATTCGAAATGAGAGAGGCATGAACACTCTTGTCCATCCCATACTCATTGAGCATAGTATCGATCATAGCTTCAGAGTTATCGAAAGACTGGAAACAATGGTTTCAATGGTAAAATATATTTAGAAATCTCGTACCTCCATTGCATCTGCCACTATGATATCGACTCCATGAAGAGATTTCCTTCTCTCTGCTTTGCATATGTGAATCATCTTCTTCACAGTCGATTCGGGAAGTAGCAGACTAGTCTCACCAAGGAGCTCCAGTTCACTGTAGATTTTTTTTAAAATTGAAAATCCCTTTTATCCAAGTGAGACCATTATGACTAACCGTTTGTAGAGGTGGTAGATCTCCCCTGCTCTCAGTTTTCGCAGAGTGTTGGGTATCTCGATCCATCTATTCTGTGTGTCCTTTACTCGTCTGGTTCCATACGGAAGGCCGATAGTGACTTTGTAACTGAGATATAGGTATTGTGAATGGATAGATATCAATAATGCTCACCTTGTTAGGAACTGAACGAATCGTTCCACTTTGGCCAAACTATACTTGATTCTTCGATGCCGAATGGATGGTCCACTTGCGTAACCTCTCCAGGCATACTGCCTTGCCATTGTGTAATAATACGAACTGAGGCCAGGGATATAGCGCCGGATCTCATGGAGAGGGATGTGAACGACCAGTGAGATAATGGCCATACGATCGGATCGTGTATCAATCGTCTCGAATGCCTCTTTCACATTCTGCATCATCTGCTCGTACTTCACTGGTCTCGGTCTCTCATAATCAGATGGGGGCTTGAATGCCTTGTCCATGAGAGCCTGATAAGAAAATAATTAAAATGCCAAGATTGTCAATGAAAATCGAACCCTGGGATTATCGGGGCTCATTAGAGTAGCGATCTCGAATGCGACGTATCTGAGAGCCTCCGCGTCTCCTCTCTGAGATCGATCCGACAACTCATGCCATTTTTTTTATATTCATGTGGGGCTTCACTCCGAGAGCGCGCATGAAGTTGATGTACTCTTTCTTGAGCACTTGACCAGGAGCTTTCTAAAACAATATGAATTATGTGATTTCAATGGAGAATAAAAGAACCCGATGGAGAGTTATAACAGTCGAATGTTATTATTTTCGTGTTTGCAAGCGTAATCATGACTTACATTCTCTGGCAAATCCGTATCAATCGGAGATTGAGGACTCTTGGGGTGGTAGGAGGGATCCTTCGGATCTCGTTCATAGTCGAAAGGATTGACATCTCGAGAGATAGAGGGAGTATTCGAGAAGTCTCGGTTGAGCGGTGCAGGGAAGATATCATGATTAGTGCCTTCAACTTCTTCTTGCGCTAATATTTTGCGAGCTAGTTGGTTGTGAGCCGGGTAGATCGCTGAACAAAAAAAAGTAGACTGGGGTGTATAAGATCAGTAACTTACGAAGGCCTGGGTGGAGTAACACTCCCTTTTTCTTCAAAATTGCCTCTGCTTCTTCTGCTTCTACGCGATGAACTCCGTGCTCTAGCGTGAATGGAGTGTTGTGTTGGAAGAAGGGATGAGGCATTGAGCACACATTCTCCACTCTTCCACCTGAATAAAGAATTATTATTGTTATCCAGAATTTTTTTTTTAAAACCTGGTCTCTGCTTGGTCTTGAAGTGATAATGTCCCTTGGTCTCCCAATTCGATCCCAGTTCAGCCTCGTGTTCCTTGCAAATCCACCGCCTTCCGACTTCTGTAGCCTGTAACGTATTTAGTTATAACTGTTCTAGCAAGTGACTAGTTTTTGCAGATCCGTCCAATCGTAGTACTCGCCTGCCCCACGAGAAAGAATCAGAGCGAGTGCATGGGGGGATCCATATTGGTTTGTGTATTGTACGCCAATCAGTTCCGACATTCTGGAAATAATAAAATAACTACATGAAAAACAGACTCTCATTTTTGAAACTGACCTTTTCAATTTGCCGTTTCCGCACACTTGCTTTATCTTCGAGACAGCAGGTCTCTCTTTCGTCTCGTGCTGAGTCTGTCGATGATGCTTGAAGTAGCATTCTTCTTTCTCCTTTTCCGTCTGCTGTTCTACTTGAGAATCGGGTTGAAGTGCGGGTGCATTGATGATAGCCTCATCTCCTCGCGGAGGAATGACCTCATCAACTCCACGCTTGACTATCGAATGGGACCCAAAGAGGGCAGAATGGAGATTGGGTGGAAGCGGGAAAGTAGACCCGGAAATGGTAGCGCAGCTTCATCGACTCCAAGAGTGCGTCGCAACGACAATAGGTCCGGCGAGTATGAAGTAGTAAGGACGAGAAGTAGTAGAGACATGAGCAAAATAACTCGAGACCACACCATCCTGAGACAGTGAATGGTAAAAATGGTCCGAGCCTCTACTTAGGGAGAGATGTGCTGGAGTATCGAAGGCATCCGATCAGGATGGGAGGCATCCGATCAGGTGGATGGGTCGTTGGCTTCCGATCATGAGAAGTTGTAGAATATTCGTTTACGACCACTATAAACATGGAATAAGTCACAATTATAAAATACCCAATGGGTGGGGGTAAAGTTTTAAAACATCATTAGCATTTTAATGATAGGAAACGCAAAATAAGTCTGAAAATTACATAGTGAGAATCTAGGTCCATTTTCCATTTTCTCATTATCGAGGACTTTTTTTTCGGTCGAAGTCGAAATCTGAAAATCTCTGATAAGAACGTGTTCATGTACATGTTAGTTCTTAAATCAGAATTCGCATGCAAGAGCTAACGAAACTGCGAAACGAAAACTGTATATAATTGCACTCGAAAACCAGAAAAAAAGAAAATTAAAGAAAAAATTGTTTAAAAAATGTTTCGCGATTTCGTGAGCTCTAGCATGAAAAATCGGATTCTCCAAGCAAAAATACACATGAAAAAGCTTTCATGAGAGATTCTCAAATTTCGAATTTTTGGCTCAAAAAATTACATCGATACGTGGGGTCATGTGAAACTGAAAAAAATTTAATTTCTGAAAATTGCGACTTGAGGATTTTTTGGTATATTTTCACGCGTAGAATCCGAATATCAAAATAAGAGATCATGAAACGGCGAACTGAGAAAGATACGCTTGATAAACGGTAGAAATCGGCGATTTTTCGGTTTCGATCGAATAAATGACAAATTAGTAATGAATTCCGGATCTTTTATTCTGTTGCATTCGATGCAGAATTACACGAGCTACAAAACGTATATAGTGTCTTCTTCCCGTTTGGCCAAAAATGTTCAACTTGGACCGAAAATTTGAAAATCCATGTCCAAAAAGTGATTTTCTAAACGATCAGAAATCTATCAGAACGATTATTTCAGAGCCTCAGGGCATCCCCATAATAATGCAAAAGAATAATAAGATCGATCTTGATCGGTTGAGAAAATATTATTTTTTGACCATTTTCCCGTCAAAATCATGTTTCACCCTGCGCAGAGGCGGCAATCACTAATAAGTGACGGTTTGTCAAATATGGGGCCAAGACCCTCCTTGCACCCGAGTATGGGCTTGTGGTTCTCATTGCTAGCGCACCGCTTCCTGGGGGTGGTCGCATAGTAGCGATCCACCGTCTTAACACACGTCCCTAGTCGCATCGTATGTGTTCGCCGAGCAGTAGAAAAAGAGCAGAGACACAATCAAGATATCGTCTGGCTGAAGGACCTTGACCAACTCGGGGGGGGGGAGATACACAATGATATTCAAGTACTAGCATGTGCAATACCCTCTCCTTAGAACTATGAGGGGAGAAAGAGAGGGAAAGACTCCCTTAATTTCGGAATAGACCGACTGATCTAGATGTATTCTCTCCTAGCAACATCTTTAAGGCGGTGAAAGATCTTTGGGATAATGGACCATTCTGCATACTTCTTAAGAACCCTTGTTTTCGATTCAAGAATCTGTTTTTTCCCAAGAATCTTGCTCTCCCTCTCACCCCTCTCCTTCCACTCCTCATCCCACATCTCGCGCTGTTTCTCCGCGCTTCCAATTGTGCAAAATGGGGGGATTGGTGGAATCAACAAACATGAAAATATCAACAATAACAAAACGACAAAATAGTTCAAGATTCGTGCGAATAGCAAGAATCTTGCCAGTTCGTAAAAATCTGGATTAACAACAACAATTTCATTCACTTTTGCACGCGCGCCAAGAAGTGGTGGGAATCAAAACATGTTTTGCAAGATCCCAACTCGATTGTTTTTCCCACGAACCATCCCTAATGCTGATATGGTTTTCTCATTTTCACTACGGAACATGCATTCTTGATATGACTCACATATGTGTCCTCAAATTATGATTCTCCGTATTATACGTAAATGGTAATGAGTAAAGAATTCCCGTTAATCCCCTGCGATGGTACACTGCTATGCCAGTGCCGATCAAAACAACTGCGTGCATGTCTTGTCATGAGCGCTCGAGCAAATATATTTCCGTCTTTTTTGAATCAGGGAATGGTCTTACCAGACGCTCGAACATGTATCAAGAGAAAAAAGAAAAAATAATAAAGGGCCGCGATGAAGTCGGACCTAAAGCACCAACAAGAGCTTCCACGCGTGTTTGGCGGTATTTCCGTCCCAGTGAAGATGGGAGATGGTGAAAGTTTGCGAGACACTTTCTATGATTCGATTAAACCGAAGCGAACAATCGTCCATGCTCATTCCCTTAGCATTTCACAAAGTAATGACATTTTCATTGGCTCCTGCTGATTTCTTCCCGCAGGTCTACCTATATTCCGCTATCGTAATTCCGTGGTAGCTAACGGTACGCTCTTCTTGTTGCAGCTACACCGAACCAGCATCCCGCTGGGTCATTATCGAGTGTTGCTCGTTGCCTTCGCATTCACTGATATCTTCATCTCTGCATTTCATGCTTGGTAATAGGGATGGCAAATGAAGAGCAAATGATGGCTTTCATTTTCAACGTTTGATCGGTTGTAGTATGTTAATGAGATGAGAAACCTAGTGAAGAGTTGTTGCCAATAGTTTCTCAAACCTGTCTAGAACACATTTCTGTTTTGAACCGATCATTATAGGTACGTTCTTCAGGTTTATTCAAAAACTCTTCATGAAGAATGCGTGTTTTTGTACTTTTTGTCTTTAATCAGGTATAGAACGTTAATGAGATATGAAACCTAGTGAAGAGTTGTTGCCAATAGTTTCCCAAACCTGTCTAGAGCACATTTCTGTTATGAACCGATCATTATAGGTACGTTCTTCAGGTTTATTCAAAAACTCTTCATGAAGAGTGCCCTTTTTTTGGTCTTTTTCTTGTTTTTGGGTCTGATATGCAAATGAGGCATGACTACTGGTCAAATAGTTTTTCAAAATGTGTAACCACATCACCTGAATAGATTATGTTTTCAACCACTCATCTCTAACACACCATATTTTTGTTATGCAGCATTTTCACGCAAAATTTCTCTTCATTTGCCAACCCTACTTGGTATATCCCGGTGAGTCTGCGTTTCAATGAACATGGGAGTGTCAATCTGAAGGGGAGAAAAAAATGAGACAGATATCGACGATAGTTAGAAAGTCGCCATAAGTTAGTGCCATTAATACATAATAATGGCACTAACTTATGGCTAAAAAAAATTCAAATTTGACTCAAATTGGGGTCACAACGGGAAAGTTTTGCAAGAAAAAAAGCTATTATCGAATTTCGATCACTGCGCAACAAACATGGAGTTCTGTGATATGTCAATCAAATAATCCTAACACTTGATTTGTGTCCTATACGTTGAGTGCGGTTGGGTGAGGATTACGGAAGACCAAACCATGTTGACGGCAAGGAGAAGCACAGTCATAGATCCACGCGCAGGTACAAAACTTCAGAGCTATTTGAGTGGCGGAAGCTCATTCATCAGGTGATACTCATCACGCTCATCGTCTGCGGGTACATCAATTTCCTTATAAAATACGATGAAGTGGAGGGAGATTCGGGGTACTTCTTCGCTCCATCTGCACTCTATCTCTCTCATTGGACATAGAGACCAAACTCTGGTCACCAGAGATCGTGCGAGAGGGATTACGCGAAACTAATTGACTAGTGCACACTCACAGGGCAACCGCTGCGGCCTGATCACGGATCGGCCTGCAGAAGATCAGCAGCAAATACGTCAGCAGACACGAATATATATCGGTAATGCCAAAGAATAGTTGAAAAAAGATCCGAAAGTCTTTCTAAACAGACATTGACGAACGTTAATCTGCCCGCTTTCCGATCACCTCGAAGTTGACGTGCGTAACGAAAGAATGGCAGTAGAACAGTATGTAGATTGCCAGAAACAGTGTATTATATGATTATTGACCATGCAGTGCGCCTTCCTACCTCTGATACCATCACAGTTAATGAGACACACAGCAGCGATAGTGTTCCTCTGCTGTCTGCGATTGCCTTTTTCGTTCGAGGCGCATTCTAGAATGATGAAGCACCTTGGCGATCCAACAACCTTCACATATCATTCAGATCACTCAGAGATATATGAATCAAAGTTAATAAGCATACGACTAACCACAAGATTGCGCGGGAACTTCCACACGACAATGATGTACAGTGCGATAGTGAAGAGGCAGCTAGCGAAAGCTGCGATGAACGTCTCGAGCCAGAAGGCGCGCACGCCGGGTGTGTTGGCCGTCTGAAATAGCACGATAAGTCGCTCTCCAGTCGAAACTCCTTTCGTTTCTGCCCCAGATCGCAACATCGCAGATTGAAATTTGATGTGTGGAATGAAAATGGAGATAGGGGGGAAAAGAAAAACAATCGCATACGTGTCTGGGCTAGAAACCGTAGAGGTGCTGTCCAAGCTGATTTTGCTAATTGTTTGAAATTATTATTGTACTTTGCAATTAATAGTTCGGCACCATGGGAAAACGTTCTCCCGTCGCGTAGCGCATGAGATACAAGTCGATGTGGAGTGACTGTTCTCCGAGGTGTACTCCCAATGCGAATTGGAAGATGAAACATAAAGGCAACGTGTAGCGAGCATTCCAGATTTAAAATCGAGTGATGAAATGTCGAATATTTGTATCACAACTTTTTCTGACAAAGCTCACGTACAGTTTTAAAAATATGCATATTATGTTAACTTGTTTGCAATCTATCGTATTTCATAGCTAGTGCCCACCGTACCCAATGATGGTAGAACGATAAGAGAACGGCGCTTGCTCTGTTCAGCGACAGGAGGAGATTCGTGATGCCCTGGCAGGTGTGCGTGAAATAGTTGACGAAGTAGAACATCTGGAACTTGTCTGGTTTTGGCCACGCTATTCTCTCGCCCTCATGTGTGGAATTATGCTAAAAAAATTTCTGTCAATCACCTTCAGATATAGTTGCGACGCCATGAAACTATCGTCGATGACGCCGCCCCTGGTGGGAATCACGCCGATGACATGTGTGCTGAGCAGCGCGAAGATATCGTACATAATACCGACCTGAACGCGCACGAATACGTATGTAGGGATGCCCGAATGAAGAACGATAGCCTGCATTCTGCACACTCTCTGGTCGGGCCAGTTAGCGTGCGGAATGAAGCGCCAAACTTTACACTGTGACAACCCTAGTTTTAAGGATCTTCTAGGACTCCATATTGTGCGCACGAACCTTGTAGATGGTGAAGAAGGCGCCCGAGCAGGAGTCCTTCACTAACACGTAGAGATGAGACAGGACAGCGGCACTGTCAGCATGCTCATCGCCACATCGACCACCATGATCACTGCATCATCACTCCATGAAAACCATAATCAATCAATCACTGAGCTATTTAATCTCAAGATATGCGAGAATGTCGGATCATCGAATTGTTTTTAAAAAAAATAATATGCACGACAACACTGTGCACGATTTGGTTACGACAACATTCTAAATGTATAATACTACTCAAAATGAAGACGCGTAGTAATAATGTTGTGGGGGCCTAGGTATATCTGTATTTTCACTGACCGTCTTCTTCTTACGTAAAGCGTTAGTAGAATTGAAATTATGCCAATGCAAGGTGCGCTAATCGAGCATTTGGATAGACAAGACAGAGCTACAATTATTCTGTCACAGAGTTTGCGGTTGCCTAATGAGGATCTGGTGAGACATGCATCGGCTATACATGTAAGTAAAAAATGGAAGCAGTTGGCGATTACGGTATCCAAAGAATTCTGATTTAGTGTCGGGATGCGGATCGATACGATCAAACTGAAACAATCGATAATGAAAAAAAAACGAGTTTAAGAATAAACCAAATATGCAGCGAAAGATGTGCTATTACAGTGCCAGGATACAGGGTTATTGCCGGAGAATACAAATACTGTAGATATTTGTCGGCTCATTGGTTTCATTCGCTTGCAACGAGAATACAAACAGTTCTCGATCGTTTGGGGGATACCTCAGATCCGACTCGGACGCTAAAGAAAAACAATATGGGATGAAATTGCCTGAATCTTCGTCATTGAATCTTCAGCATCATAACTGAAAGTATAACTATTTTTTTGGAATATCCCTCTCGAATTGATGAAACAACGCCCGACATCAATGAACCAAGTCTGATCCCGGTCAAGCGAGTCTCGTGTCTAAGGGCTCGTTTCCCCTCGAGACCTCAATTCCACAAAATTTCCTTTCCTTTTCATGCTTTACTTTGCTTCACTCCTCTATTCAGGCAACATCTGACTCAGGGGCTTGTTCCTTGTTCCGCGGTGTGTTTTGATAGCTATTGTACACACTACTACCGCCAATTGGTTCATTTCGTTGATCGCCCGGATCTCTGCCCGCCGCCCACTCAAAAATCTCGTATGTGTTTGTAAATGCGCGTCTCCTAACCGGGTGGATATATTTTGCAATACTCTTATACTTACCTAATGATTCAAGTGCATAGAGGTCATTCCACTTACAATCCCAAACTTGCAAAGTGTTTCTACATTCGTATCTCGATTTTGTTTGAATCTCGCTGTCTCGAGAACATTTAGTCGTCATCTTCTAACCATTGCTCTGTTCATAACTACACCTGTGCCTTACTTTTCACCATTGCAATACACGATCACCGATGTTCTTGTTGTTTCGTTGCTTCTCATCCTGGACTAACCGATTGATGAGTGTCCACTGTCTGTGTGTGCGCAGCCAGACAAAAGAAGTAGCGAGACCCCGCCACCGCTTTCGATATATTTACTTTATCTCGTTTTTTACACGTCTGGTGCATTACGTCTGAGAGTTTGACCCCGTCAAGTCCGTAGTAGATTCTCTGTGCGCATAATTCGTCGCAGTCCTGGGACCAAGGGATCATGGGAAAGGTTGAAACAAAAGCCTGAGCATCGGAACACTTTTTCGTCCGAGCATATTTAACGATCGAGATCCCTCGTCTGTTGAATTCCTCAGTACTTCCCATCTTTTTTTCATTTGACCCCGAGCAGTTCATCCAAATACTCAGATTTCCGCAATGTTAAGGAAGTCCTGGTTTGTTTCAGTAATCTGTACTTCGTCGTACGTGATCGCACTCTGGAATTTCTCAGAAAATATTGTGAAGCCCTTCTTTCTCAATCTCGTTCTCTCTGCATTTATGATATGTTGTTTCGTTGCTTTTCTCTCCCTTTCGCTTCCCTCCCCCTCCTCTTTCGCTCGTCCTTCTTGACGTAATTTCGCACGCACTCGAAGATCCCTCACAGGGGTTTTGTTTTCATAAAAATATATATTACTAAAGTTATTGCACGAACAGGCCCAAATCTTCGAGCAACTGTCTTTGTAGAGCAATAATGCCTACTAGCCCCTTCACTTCTGCTTATATTTGCGGATTCTCAGCGGTCTTCTATAAAAAAAAATCGCATGAATATCAAAATTTGAACAAAAAGCTGACATTGTGAGACATAGCGAACCGAAGCGTTGCATTGATGCATCCGCCCCCGGTCTTCTTTATCTTTGTCAGCGGTTTTCTATTTGCTGCGCTCAATGTTTGATGTTATGTGTTCCTCCTGTTCGCCCCCGCCTCCTTCTCATTTTGACTCACCTCATTCCTTCTCATTCTGATTCTAGCGTCACGTACAATCACCACAATTTAGTGTCGTATTGTATTCGTGGGGATTACTACCTTTCTTTGCGAAGTAGCATCCGGCTGCGCGCACGCCACATCGGACTACCACACAACGATCCACTATGCTGCTACAGCTGCCTGGCATGACCAGCGGTACGGTAACCATCTTCGATCGAATTCTCTTGATATCCAGTCCCATTGCAGCGTTGGCCTTCAGTGGCGCACCGATCTGCTCAAATCCCTCGCTCTCAATTCACGATGCTCATCCGTTCAACCTCCTCTCTTTTCTGTCATCTGCTCCCATCCCTTCATCATCGGCTTCCTTGCCATTCGTGAGCAGCCCGTTCGGTAGTTCGGCGCCGGCAGCGCCTCTGGGCGACATGACGCCGTCATCTTCGACGGTGACACTGGTGAAGTCGTGCGCCAAGCGGTCGATGCCGCCTAAGACCGTCCGCGTTTTTGATGAGAAGTGCGTCGTGTGCGCGGATCGCGCCACCGGACTGCACTATTCCGTGCCGAGCTGCAATGGATGGTGAGCGAGTTGGTGGCGTGTGGTGGGTGAAGTGTTTCGACCAAATGCTCTAAACCAACAAGAAAACTCGAGCGATTCGTCTTCGTGAGCATTCTTGAAAATTCGTTCTTGCCATGCGTCATGTACACAGAACAAGAACATAACTCACGAGATGATGATAAAAAGGTAAAATACGCAGTACTGTTGACGCTCATCCTAGATAGGGGACTCTCGGAATGAGTGTGATTAATGCCTTCGTATTCATTACATTAGAGTATTTATCATCGGGATCATCCGCTCAATGAGCGGCGAAAGTACAACTGTGTATTTCACCTATTTTGTCATCATACCTTCAGCGTTTGTATTTTCCGTATGCCAAAGAATAACATTAAAGAATGCACACATGAACGGATCTCGCGTGTTTTCTAATTAGTTTAGAGAATTCATGCAAAACGTATCATACGCCATGAAGAAAATCGATTGCAAGTCACAGTGAAAATCGCGTAAAACCATCTCATAGATTGGGAAGGGCACATTGGGCTCACAATTTTAGATAATTATTTTCCAGCAAGACTTTCTTCCGTCGATCGATCGTCAGCGGTCGTCACTACACATGCAGCAAAAACGGCCAGAGCACGTTGGATAAGAGTGAGTAGTAGGGATGGATAATTGGCTGATATGATGATGCACACGGTGAAGGCACGTTTTGGAACCCTCCGAAAAGAAGGGGAAGACGCACACATCAGTAGTTACGAAAAGGAATTCCAATGCTAGTTTCTCTAATCTGAATGAACGTCTATTCAATTGAGACTCGATTTTTCGTAATTATACTATATTTATCGGATTACATGACATCGTTTGGCACTCCACGGCCCATTGACCGCTAGTACTTGTTTCCGCTCGCATCCTCCATTTACCCCGAGTTCACAAGCACACATCACTGAGTTTGCGATGATTTCTCCCCGTTTCGTGCACATTTTCACTTCCTTCACTGTAACCGTTTTTATCACGAATGCAGTTGCACGCACTTACTAAGGTGAATCGGAATTAGTAAGGGCGAAGAGTTGGATGGAAATTAAGAAGGAAAATTGTGCAACCCATCAGGTACCCTCTGAGGTGGAGCATGCATTCTCCATTTGGACAGTTCGGTGAAAAAGGATATTTTGGTTTTGTTTTGTGTGTTTTATGAAATCAAAGAACACTTTGAGCATAATACTCCACCGCCCAACTACTAGTCAGAGTCGATGCCATGACAAACAGTTCTTCTTCTTCAGCTGAATCCCATATGCTCTTTTATTTTTCTAATAGCAACTGTGTTCCCCTCACTCCCACAATATCACGTATAATTCAATTCAATTCAATTCAATTATTTATCCACCAGGGGGTATCAGGAGATAGGCTGAGATCTTCGTTAGCGTTTAGGTGGAGGTCCGTCGTATTGTTTGGCGAATCGGTAGTTGGAGAGGGGTGGGGCTTCGGGAAGTGCAGTGGTTTGGTATCAATATTAGAGTCGCAAAAGCGATTCTGGCAAGAAAGAAATAGAAGGAATTGAGAGAAGATGAGATCGGAAGTTATCAGATGAGCTTGTAACGATTTCAGCAGAAAGCGCATCCCATCTTTCAATAATCCTAGTCGCAAAACTTGAGTGAGACTTAGGAGGTACGAAGGGCAGCGAGATACGCAAATTATGAGGTCCACGAAGGTTACGTGCAAGCGGGGCTAATCTGTATAAATTTGAATGGTCGTAGGAGTAGAATCCATGAATAGATTTATGAATGAAGAGAAGATCAAAGATCAATCTACGATGTTGAAGAGTTTGAAGTGAAAGATGCGACAGTCTATCTGGATACAAGGAATATGGGATTTGACACCGTGCAAATAGACGCCTCGTGAAATTACGCTGAACATCTTCAATTTGATTTGCAAGAATGACGGTGTGAGGAGACCAGACAACTGATCCATACTCGAGCAATGGTCGAAAAAAAATAGCGAATGCGCGACAGTACAATTGGGGTTCAGGAGAGAAAAAGCACTTAAACATGATATTAATTTTCGCTCTCGCTTTAGTTACCATTTTAGAGACATGGTCGGAGAATTTAAGGGATGGATTCATAATAATACCAAGGTCTTTCATGAAAGGTGAAGCGGATAGAGGAATACTATTAATTGTGCAAAGAGTACGCGGTGAGAGAGATCCATAATGGACTACAGTGCACTTAGTCTCGTTTAGGGATAGATTCCATTCACGAGACCAATCGAATACAGAGTCAATAGCACGTTCTAAGATGTGAGAGTGAAGCAGAGCCTTTGCATAGATCTTTAGATCATCTGCATATATACCGTACTTTATCTCAGGAGGCAACACTTTAGAGAGATCGTTAATGAATAGAATGAATAGTAGCGGGCCGATACATGATCCTTGCGGGACGCCTGATGTTACAGAGGTGGGATCAGATAAAGTGTTGCCAATGAGAACATACTGAGATCTGTTAGAGAGGTAATTTGCGATCCATGTGAGAGGAGAAACCGAGGTTGGAGAGTTTATGGACTAAGAGCCGGTGATCAATACTATCGAAAGCTTTTTTTGAAGTCAAAGTAAATGGTATCAAATGAGGAATTATGAGATTTGAAAGATAAGTAATCTGAATGGGTTTCAACCATCTGAGTGCAAGTAGAACGGAAACTTCGAAAGCCAGATTGGTGAGAATCCAGAAGATTATTCCCATTCAGATGCTCAGACATTTCAGAAATGAGAATTTTCTCAAAAATCTTAGTTATAGAGCAAGTGAGACTAATAGTCCTAAAACTATTGATAGAGTTGGAAGAAGTTTTAGGGATAGGTTTCACGATAGCTTTTTTTCCAAATGTCAGGGATTGTGTTCGTGAGCAAGCTCTGGTTGAATATGATCAACAGAGGAGAGATAATTGAAAATTTGCACTTTGAATAAAGGATGTTGGGAATGCCGTCTGGAGAGAAATTGCACTTAGGAGCTAGGGAACGAATCGCTATCAGAATTTGAGCAGAGCTAATAGTGGGTAGGTCAAAAGGATGGGTGTGGGGAGGTGGAGAAGGGACAGGAAGGGGTGAATGCAGAGGGGAGGTAGATACAGAGGCAAAGTATTTAGAAAAAGCGGAAGCCTTATCTCTCGATGACAATAATTGAGTTCCATCTAGGTCAATGATCCCGGGAGGCGCGGATTTACAGGCTTTTAGGCGAGTATTACAAAGACTATAAAATGCCCTAGGGCTCCTAGAATCAACGATACGAGATTCAACTCTCACATGAAACTCTCTCAATGCTCTTTCAAAACTTTTTACAAGTTTGATGGCAAGTGTACTATTACGTGCAATCGAACTTGCTCTCATGAGATTTACCATAAAGAATTCGTAAATGACGTGGATAACGGGAGAAGGGAGAGGGAGTTGATTTAGGCACGAAAGTGTCCAAAAGGGAGTTAACAAAATTACAAAAATAGTTGAAAGAATCGACTGTATTGAGAGGAGAAAGTGTTAGGGTCCAATCATGAGAAGAAATATGGAAATTTATGGAATCCCAGTCATCAAAATGATAAAGTTGAGAGGGAATCAATTCTTTCTTGGGTGGAGAGGGTGCACTAAGAGAAAAGGAGATACTAGCATGATCAGATAAAGGAATAGAAGGCTTTACATTGCTCACAATGTTAGTGTTGGAAAGGATAAGGTGAAGGATATTACGACCACGTGTAGTGAAATCCACAAATTGCGTAAAATTCCTGTCGCAGGCAAAAGAGAGAAAGTCATTTTGAGTGGGTGAGCTTAGATTAAACCAGTCGATACTGGGGAAGTTTAGGTCACCACAGAGAATAAATGGAGTTGTGCTAATAAGAGGATTTATAAAAGCAAGAAAAGAATCGAGATGAGGGGGCACGGTAAATCAAGCGAATGGATAGTAATGTAGGGGAACTTTTTGATGCAGGAAAGTGAATATCGATGACAATTGACTCGATACCCGCGGTAGCGAAGGAACTAATAAGAAATGGATTGAGGAAAGGGGAACAAAGAATGGCCACACCGCCGCCGCGAGATTTCTCAGCATTGGTGGGTCGATCCTTTCTAAATGATACATAATCATCATTAGATCCCAGAAGAAACGCATCACTATCCTTATCGCATAACCAAGTCTCACTTATCAGAATAATATGATAGCAAAGGGATTTTACAAAAGAGAGAAGATGCGTTTTACGCCTGACGGAACGCGCATTTGTAAGGAAAAGCTCGATATTTGAAGAATTGCATAAAGGGAAAGGTTTCGAAAAAGAGAGAGAGGAAGATGAAAGACTATGAGAGACCAAAGAGGGAGAGACAGACGCAAAAGTATGAGAAGATACAATAACCTCACCACTGCTCCTGTCCTAGGCCTTGACCTCTCCATTGATTGTTCTTGCTGCAGCGGTATTCGACTTTCCGATCGGATTGAGGGAAGAGAGGATGGAAGAGTTCGAGGTGTCGAGGATGGTAGATTCATTCAGAGAACTGACATTGAGAGAGGAAGATCCAATGGGCTCATTCTTTGCGGGGTCGAAACCACGAGGCAACAATATCAAATAGTAATAACAATATCTTTTCACATATGAGGCCGTTTGCGTTAGGATCACCGAGTGGTTGGAACATCAAAAATATTCAACGCCTTCGATTTTTCAAGCCGAAAAACTTAATTTTTGAATTGTCCACTATTTCATAACCGATCATTATCTTTTTGAAAACTGTTTAGATCGTAACGGCGAGCATTTTGCAATTTAGAACAAGATTCAATCTCAAATTTGAAAGGATATATGATTTAAAAAAAATTTTTAGACATCATAAGCCCGGCTTTGAAGCCGGCTTTTGGGAAATTTTGATTCTACGGCTCCAATAAGTTAACTGAAAACGGGAGTGTGCCGAGTTAGAATTTTGGTTTCATAATTTTTACTTCAGATGCATATTTCTCAGAAAAAAATTGAGAAATAATATTTCAGAAGTTTTCAGAATTTTTTATTTGTGAAAATAAATTTTAAATGTTTTTTTTTTAAAGAAAATAAATTTTCAGAAAAATATATTTCAAAAACTCAGTTTGAGATATTACTTCCCGGAACATCATTTTCGAATTTTTTTTTGAGAAGTCGTTTTTCAGAAAATGACCAGAACCGGTTTATCGGCAATCAGTTTACGATAGCCCGGAAATTGATTTTCGAATTTATTATTTCCTGTTGTATTTCTAAATTTCGTTGTTTTAACTGTTATGGGCATGGTGTCCGACAGGCATGCCGACGCAGGCAGGTTCGACTCCCGCCCGCAGGTGATGTTTTGCAAGAGGTAGAGAAAGGCGCGCGCCCCAACCACTAGTCTCCGTCAAGCGTTCCCTGCGGTAGGCCGCCCTGGCCTATGGGCATGGTGTCTGACTGGCATGCCGACGCAGGCTTGGTTATGGTGTCTGACTGAAGAACCCAATCCAGTTTGGACTCCTCGGTTCGAGCCCCACGATTTCATTGTTTCATTGTTTTATTGAACATGACAATAACAAAAATTGACGAAAACATGAGACAACCGAAGCTAAAAAAAACATTGAAAAATAAAGGAAGAAATTCTTTGATTGAAGTTCTCTATTTGCCGGTTCTTGTTATATTCTGAAATATGACTTCTCAAAAAATATTTCCACGTGCGATCTTCTGAAAAACTTTTTTCTGTATATTTTACTTCCAAAAGCTGTTCTTCTCAGAAAACATTTCTCGAAAATGGGTTTATGAAAAAAGTGCTTCTGAAATGAATTTTACGACTTATTTTTTTCTGAAAAATAATATTCTCAAACCAAATTTCTTAAAAAATTAATTCTCAGAAGAGTATTTACGAAACCAAAAATATAATTCGGCACACTCCCCTGAAAACTGCTTGCCCAAATGTGCATCCATATTAAAGTTTGGGTAGAATCGAGCAATTTGAACAGTTTGTCTATCATATTCCCAGATTCATGAAAAATATCTTTGAATATTTTTGTTATGGCATCAAAGATCACGATGAACAATATATTTTAGAAGGAAGATGCGTCTGCCGAGTGTGTCGTTTGCAGAGGTGTCTCAATGCGGGCATGGACTCGAAAGATGAATATTGTACCAATTAGCAAAATTTAATGATGATCTTTCTGAATTATCACATTATCGAGTACATTGTAATCATTTGAACAAAGCCGGTACGCTTTTGTGCGACCGTTCTTCCCGTGAGTATCGAAACAGTGAGGATATATCGTTTGCAGAATTGCATTTTCCATTCTCAGAAAACGGCTGCTTCTTTGATTTAGTGATTCCGAAATTGATCCACTTATTCGCAGGGTTCCAATATGCACAACGCTCGCCGTATTCAACCCGGTCATCCATAAGCTCTTCCCAGGTAAGAAAGAACACATTATGATAAAATAGATAACAAAATACGAGTGATTATGAATTCTCAGAATGATGCGACCTCGTCGCGCTTCGCTTCCAATAACCTGAGTGAGATGCTCGGTGAAGCCCTTACCAACACCCCGATAACATCCTCCGGTCCCAGTTCCACCCGAGCCAGCCCCGTTTCGTCACAATTCGAAACCCAATCGAGTGTACTCCATAGCAAAGAGGTTTGCCCTTACATTTCCAAATAATTTCTTGACCTAATTCTTGTAATATTTTTCTATCAATTAGTATGTTTCTGGAATAAACTCGATTTCGTTGCTTCGCGATCTCGTTACGAGGGAGGTGAAGATGCACGGACTGAGGAGGAGCGGCTCATACAAGGGAGGATTCCTCCTCGACATGCTCACTAAACCGCCCGCAATCGATGCAACTCCAATAGTACCGGTACGATTGCTTACTGATAACATCAATACGATGATCATATAGATTCGCTTGATATATCAGGAAATCTGCGAGTCGCCCATCTTCAGTAACGACGAAGAGAAGGATGAATACTGGCTGAACTATGAACTCTCGATGAGCATTGAATACGCGAAGACCCATGAAGTATTCATGAATCTCTCGTATTGTGATAAGGTGAAGGGAAAATGAGAGAGGATGATGGTAAAATCCGTTAATAAAATGAGGGATACTGACGATACATACTTTGAGAAAAAGTGAGCAAGTGATAGAATGCAATGTCTTTCCAGTGCGTTCTTCTGGAAGACAATCACCTCGCAATTTTCCTCTTCACTGCTGCCTACGAGGCATATTTCAAGGATACGAATGAGCTCAAATATTCGAATGGGGACACAGTACGTTTCGGCGAGGGCATCGGGTACGGTTCAGATTCACTTTTCTGTCCAAGTTCTCAAGAACATGCGAAAATATGGCCAGCAATGGCGAGCAGCAATGCTTGCCTTGCACCGGCTTTAGGACCACGTCAGATAAATCGTTAAAATATACATTTTCAGTTCACCGAACAATCTGATCCAGATCATGAAGAGATGCTATCTCGACCGCGCGACATTCGCACTCTCCAAAGCCATACTTTTCTTGAATCCAGGTTGGAATATTCTGTCACCGAACCCTCCTCAAACTCAATTCAAGATGCTTTCTACATAATCGTCAAAACGACATTTTAGAAATGCATTTATAGATGCGTGCGGCCTTTCGCTCGAGGGTAAGAAGCTAGTCAATCATGAGCGAGACCGATACACGCGTCTTCTATCTGCATACACATTTGAACGGTATGTGTTTTAACTTTTCGCTACTTTGATATCGGGGCATACGATTTGAATCATTCTGCTAATTTCCCGATAGTCAATGAAGATCAATCGGGGGGGGGGGGGGGGGAATTGGTCATTTCGGAGGCCGAAAGCGTTAAAGTCGTCGATTTTTGTGGAAAAATGTGGTGTTTCAAGCATAACTTTTTATGTGAAAATACGCAAGAGAAACCTATAGAAACATATTTTTGTGAATATGAAAAATGGTCTCGAAATTAGGGTAAAAAAGGTTGAAAAAGTCATATTCACAAAAATATGCGTCTATAGGTTTTTCTCGCGTATTTTCACACGCAGAAAACGAAAATCACAACTAGAGCTTATGAAAATGCGAAAGAAAAAAGTTATGCTTGAAAAACTACATTTTTTCGACAAAATCGTATGAATACGATTCCGATTACTCATGAATGCTCGAATGCAAAATCACGAACTTTTACAAGGAACATTATGTTGATGTATGAAATGCAAAAACAGTCACAGAGATTTTCGCAAGGATGAGGATGTGATAAGTTAAATTATCTGCAGATTTGGAAGTGGTGCCGCCTCGATCCTTGCCGAGTCCATCTTCCTATCCGCTACTGCACTCGCTTTGGGCCGACAGATGAGATGTCGACCGCCCGCTGATGCAAGCCTTCTTTACATATTAACGCCCCTCTCAGTTAGAAAGGATTTCTCATCGTAAGATACGCATTAGATATACGAATTCCATAATACATTTGTCGTTGTTCGGAATTCACTCAGTGTCCCCTCTCCCTCAACTGACCTCACTAACGCGTAGCATCTCAGTGAATTCCATTGTTATCCACATTCATGTGTGTAGTATTCTTGTGTCTCATAACGATAATTATGATCAATAAAGCGAAGACGTTTATACTACGATCCCTTTCCCACATCTTTCTGAACACGAACTCCCTCAAGTTGTTGCAACCACGGGTGTAAGGTTTGAGGAAATATACGCAAGAAGGCGGATGAGCGACCATTTTGCAACGACATTTCCGCAATTTCGACAAATTCGCAAACAACATTTCTGCAACTACACTCGCAGGATACCCTCTTCTGGCGCCACAACACTGCAAGATCTACGACTGCGTGATCAGAAAGATGGGAGCACACACTCAACAATGCCAACTAGCAGTACGTGCTGCTGCAGCCGAGGCGTGAGATGCGCAATCTGTGTAAACTATTGTGTGACACAGAAGCTGGACTGCAGCGGCTGATGCTGCAGCTCCTGCACATCAAAAATCAGCTGCTGCAGCTTGGGAGGGACGTCTGGCAATGAGGGGCTGGTCGGCTGCCGCTGAAGATACGCCATTGTGTTGTACATCCCAGCAAAGCATTGAGAGAGGAGCACGCTGCACGCCGCGGTTGAAGAAGAAGCTGCAATCCAGAAGTTTCTAGATGAATTCCTACTTACAACTACTTGCGGCACAATCTTCGACCAATAGACCGCAGACCGCAACTGACCGCAGCGTGGTGACATCGTTGAACGGTAGGTCGAGTCCGCTTGAGAGCAGTGCAACGTTGAGATTGACGAACTGTAGTAGTATACTCAACCAGATAGAAAACTTGTCAATGCGAGTCATCGATTGGCAACCGTACCTTGTAAATATCCTCGTCGAAGCATGGAACGGTGGCGGATGGTTTGTTCGGCGGCCAGCCCATGGACACCGCGCCTGCAAAGTATTACAGTGCCCTTTCAAAATAATCTAAAGTTGGCAAATGCTCACCTCCAGCCATCGCCTGGATCTCTCGTTCGGATGGCCCGGCGAGCGGCAGCAAGAGCCGCAGCCGCTGCGTCAACTTGCAGCTGCAGCAGCTGCTGCAGATATGCTGCTGCAAAGGCTGCAGACGGCATCGTTGCAGAGAAGCTGGTAGATGCTCCGTTGACAGCTGCTGCTGTTGGAGCAGGGCCACACATTGCGTTACCCATTGCCGATGCGAGGAACATCTGAGCATATAGTTCGACGAAAGCGGAAACATTGCGCACTAAAGAGGTAGGCTGTGGTGAGATACAGTATCTGCAGCGCAGCTCCTGCACATCAGACAGCAGTTAATTAATGTTGAAGCGGTCAGTCAAATCAACAAGTTATGCGAGTAAGAACGATGATATCCGAACTAGGCCATAGTGAGAGCGTGTACTATGAGATAGTGAACAAGTATTATCAAGGTAAGGAAAATCAAACGCGAAGATTTGAGCCAAATATGAAAACAAGACCCAAATTTGTACACTGCTCGATCACAGAAACAACTACTACGATCTTCAATGCTGATGACTCCATTTATTGTCTGCAAAATCATACGGCTAACGAGCGTGCATTATGATATATTACTGATATTGAACAAACAATATGTCAGTCACGACTACCGTATTCTGCGGAACTGGCGATGAGTTACATGAAATATTCATCATCTGAAAAATAACAGACACAAAATGAGCATAGAACAAGGCTAAGAACGCGCTTAATAGTGAAGCAACACAAGTGAACACTATTGAAGTAAGTTCGAGGAGTATCTAGATTGAGCGGGGAGACGCTCGAACAAGTTTGAATTCGAACGCGTTCGGATTGGAAGACAACGGGATAAGGACGGCTACGAACGCTCTCCTGGAGACAACAAGATGAGAGAGTACCCACTCGAACAAGTTCGGAGTGGAACGATAACGTCATACGTTTCACAAAAAAGTTTTGCAAATGTAAATCCCCCCAAATAGCGAAAGACATTAATTCTATCTATTTGCCCTCGAAGTATGGTTAGATCCAGACGTTTCTACGGAGCTTTTAGCACATGCGATATTTGGAAGGAATCTTCGAACTGTCGGATTCAGTACAATGAAAATCGCAGAGTGTATGGAGTGGTTGATCACCGAGAGGAGCAACTTCAATATGTCCAGAATATAGTCGAACTGAAAACAATATTAATATTTTTATAATCAATTGAAAATCGAAAGATACTATCATCGATCTCGTATCTCTTTGATGCAATACATTTGCGCGAATTATGAATCTACCTGGCTTCGGTTGTCCACAAGCACAGTCCCAATATCGACTACATAGTAAAGTTGCAGAAATACGCATATGATAATGACCATATGCATCATCCGATTGTCCTCCGCACTCCTCAGACGCTCCGGTCCACTACTATTGATTCTGAAGCAATACATTTTCAAGAAAGAGAAATGAGTATATGTCGAGAAATTCGAACGATATGAAAACAATGCCATAATGACTTTTCGCTTTTTTGTCAGAAATAGTTTGAAAACGTAATTAGCAAAAAGTCGCTTCTCTCTAATCGTCCAGTACATTTTTGCGTAGATCAAGATCATAGCGATCGGTACAGCGTAGTCAGAGAAATCGATGATCTGAACAATGTATCGAATGCATGGTCGAATGCATTTATATAAAATGAGTTGTATGTGTATGTATCACTCCTTATGTATGTAACGAAATGCCCGGCTAACCTTTTTGAGCACATCAGCACTAATTATCGCATATCGAGTCCTCGAATCGGAATTTGGCCTTATTGAATGTTCGCCTTAGCCGAACGAGACCACTCAGGAATGAAAGCAAGAAACCGAGCCTCCAGCAGCCCGCGATTGACCAGTTTATGTATGGCCGGAAATTGTTTCTTCGCCGAAGACAATAATTTCGTTGTTCATCTGCTGAAAAGAACTCTCAATGACGGCATTCCTAACACAGCCAGCCGGTTAAGCGTCATTAGCAGGGTGAAATAGAGAAGACCCTTGGATAATATTGGATTATTTTCGAATGAAATGGTGGGAATACCTTTGACGGTAGTATACGAACAGAGGCGAGCAAAGTGATAGCGAATTCAGAGTACCAGACCTAAAACAAACATTTGAACAATTAATACAATGCATGTTCGTGCTTTTTCTTTCGTGAACGACGTCCAATTGCCATGAGATCTAACTATCTGATCATCATTAATTTCGTTAGAGAAATCATCGGAGGAGATGCTGGAGAGGATAAGAATTGTCTGAAATCGGAGAGTCTTTGCTTTTTAGATATGACATTTAGTACTTTCTAATGCCATAAAAAGGGAAAAAATTAATCGTATTTCTCCCATTTTTTTTCTTCTCAAATTTTGATTGTACTTTGTCTATTCAGTTCTGGCTTTTCATGTTTTTGCGTCACATATAGTTAGTGCATGCCTAACGAGGCCGTTCAGATATCATCATTGTGGTGCGCACTAGTGAATGAGTATGTGGAGAGAATCCCATCGATTGAACGCATCACATTACATCGCACTGTGGATAAAAATAAACTCACCGGATAGCTTGAATTCAACAAGAAATGCTTCAACCACTTCGCAAGTGTTTTGCCTTCAGAGTTCAAAATTGAAAAGAATAAGGTAATACATTTATCTTGCCAATCTACATAGTTTACGGTTTGTTTCGTCTATCAAATAGGCGAATGTAATAAAATACACTATTATTTTCAAAACCATCAGGAATCAACAACCAAAATTACATTCCCATTGGAAAGTCTACAACGATGATCAGCCTCACTCGTATATTCAAATCCACAAACAAAGTGAACGTATTTTCTGTTGAAAATTTCGACAATAATGAAATATGTTTGTAAAGCCATGGGAAATATGTTTGTAATGAATGAAATATGTTTGTCAAGCCATGGGCGCAGTCAAAATTGTGCAGTTGGAACTGCATAGTCCACGACATATTATGGACTTGAGGTGAGTGTTTGGAATGTTTCGAATATTTAAAAAAAAATTTAAATATTAATTGCATTAATATATTATATAATAAAACTTTGATAGAGAGACTGTGAATGAAATGATCATCCATCACATTATTTGGGTAATGAAGTTGCGCGAATTACGATAGCATGATTCAACCTGCGTCTTGCTACAAATCAAACGATACTACAAATACAGCCAAATTTATTTCACGATTTTTCACAGCTCGCATAAATCATTGTAGTTCTTTATATGTTCCTTGCATACCACTAGACGTACGGCTCAAATGTGTGTTCAACTTCAGATGTATATCTGATTGCTGCATTGGCTGTTATCGATTGTGCTCAGCTTACAACCAGTGCCTGTGCTCTGAATTCGACCCGTGCCGATTCGGATTCGGCATCTGGGGCCATACTGCAATGATCCGGCCAGTGGGTTATATTACGTAATTATGGCAAGTGAAAGGATAATCATCATGCGAAAGACGCTTTTCCCCTTTGAATAGAGTATATAATTTATATTATATTTCCCAGAATGTGCGATATTTAAAAAAAAAGTCAGAGTCACGTAGCGGCGTTTGTCGCTTCGCTTTCAATACGCCACTTGCACGAGAAATTTGCGGATGCCTGGCCAATGGTGGCTCACTCCTTTAAACTCCTCCTGTATGTCGAGGAATCACACTCTCTCAGTTTTCCCGCATATTTCGCGTTTTTTGATAATCTGCGAAAATCAAGTGGCTCGCAATCATGCTTACATTTCCTCGTAGTGCTCAACGCTCCCTACATCTTAGGAATCAGTAGCCCTATTTTGTTTTGTTCTCGTGATGTTATTACACGGTGTATCCTATCTGCGATATTGGCCAATTTACTGTGAATGTTTTCAATGGACAGTGCGACTATACGTCGATGTAACCTGTCGATGGCAAGCAGAACAACGGCACGTAATTATTTCTCTATTGGCAAACATAGTCGAGACAGATGTGATGATCAACATTGTATTTTAGACTCAAAAAACTTCCACGGGAGGCATCCGAAGTTCCACACAAGAAGGAAGATGACACATTAATGGAAGAAGCAACCGAGAACAAATATCCGACAGAGCGCGTCGACAGATTGATCCAGTGATCTAATACCTGGATTATTATCTAAGTGTTCAAACATCGTTATCTTTTTTTTTTAAATCGAGCTTTATCACTTCTTCGAGTTGAAGTATATGATTTTCGACCGGCTTCCTACTTGATTCAAGTCTTCTTCCGATTTTGATGCTCCGAAAACTGTTATTCATTGAGATAACGATCACATAAAGATAAAGATCAGCTCCGCCCTGTCTATTTTGTAGCAATCTGGCAATAAGCGCGCTCTAAAGAAATAGTGGTGTGCAATTTCGCGCTGGTAATGACTTTACGAGTTCAACGTCCAGAACATGCCTAAACTAAGTGGATTGTGATTGGAAAAAGTGTTGAGAAATGGACGTTTGATCCACACATACACTCCCGATTCCGTGACTTGTTGTCTCAAAATGGACATATTCCAAATTATAATTCCTCTCGAAGGCACTATAACACAACTAAGGGATTAGATCAATATAACTCAATATAACCGATGGTGGTAATTGACAGTTGTTAGAACAAGCTGCGAAGAACAGGAAACCGAGGCGTAAAGCATAAAGCTCTACGTTGAAAGCTCTAATCGCGCGCCGAAAATTCGTTTACGCCATCGGAGCAGAATGCAAGTCCACACTAATGAGAGAGTGGGTGTGAAGATATCGAGAAAAGCATTGAGAAAAGCACGGACGCATATCAGCGACCTAGTTGTAACACAGATGATTCGCGTACTGCGTTTATCCATATTTCTCTCAACTATAACAACGTTATCAGCTGTTACATGTGACGTATACTTTCGCTATACCGGAGAAGGCATCGAAAGGTAGGATTTGAGCATATTTTAGATTTCTAGCATATTATAATTTAGAAGCAATTGCACCGGAGATGCGTGCGTCACTTACATCTCATCTCGAAGCCTGGACGGTGCTGGTAGTGTGATAATGAAAGTGAGCAATATTGATGCTGAATGCTATACTAAGATACTAGAACTCAGTTCTAGCAATAGTTTCGTATCGGTTCCGGTTCGCTCCATTCAGCACACTCTGACACCGGCAACGACACGAAAATGTGTAGAATGGCGAGAGCTGAAACCCGAGATTATGCCATAGATTGGTCTTACATTATCACCTATAACCTGTGCCTGTTTCAGGCGTGTGCAACGAACGTGTTGTTCTCCAATCGGACTGGATGTTACGGTGACGACGAAGAAGGGATCGTGATTTGCACGTGCCAGTGAATCCTAATCACAAATCTCTCTGTTTCAGTAATTATTTAGATCAGACCAGTGCAACAACTACCCTCTGGAGGAGCAAGTGAATGTGGTAGAACAGCCGAAAACTCGGTGTTTCAATTCCGTGAGTGCATTAAAGTGGTGTGTTACTGTCGACATATTTCAGACTCCTTCAAAATGTGACGGGTTATCGTGCATCATGTCAACAGTGAACAATGAGTGAACATTTATCTTTGAATCTCAAGAAAGGAATTGTTTTTCAGCACACTAGATGCATGTGCTGTTCTCGGTCCATCGCTCAGCTTTGTCGAGTTAGCCGAACAAAAGAAGGCATCGAAACCCATGCAATTACAGATTACACGCAAATCTTATCGTGATGGAGGGCACTTTCGAGGAAGATCTTGATGATGAGAGGAAGATCATCCACGTACCCACAACAAAGTTCCACGCAAACTGCATGGATAACGTGAACGTGCTTCTCTATCGCGAATACGAATTGTTATTCCAGAAGTGTATTGAATTGACAAGAAAACTAAGGAAAACTGGAGTCAAGAGCAAGAAAGCGTCTGTGAAGTGTAATTTATATTCGATGGTGTGTTTGTCTCAATCACTACATGCACTTTATTCTTTCAGGACGACAGAAACAACCTCACATGCCGAGGAGACTTCTGCTATTACCAGTACCAGTGGGGCGCAGTGACAAGGGGATGTTATACGGTGGATGATAGTCTGGCGGAGAGGAAGCTTACGGTCAGAAAGTTATCAACATTTTGAAAACAGTTTCATTTATTTTTTCAGGTTGGATACTACGAGTACTTTGATCTCTTCGCTCATTTGTGTGATAAGGACTTTTGCAATGAAGACGATTTTTGGGCGAAACTCAATAAAACTCCAGAAAAGGGGGTTAGTGAGAGACTTCTCAAGCATCTGCATCAAAACAAATCAGCGAACATTCACTGGTCGGCCGTTGGAAACAACCACGCAAGAAGCTCGGAAATCATCGGCATTTTTAGTCTTCATAATCACATTAGTTCTGGTGCTATGAAATGTATATGCCCGTTAAAAGGCAATGTCTGTAGTTTAGAGTACGTCAGGTCATTTGCGAGAGCCTTCTGATGCGTGATTTTTGACATTCACTGAAGAAAAGAGAGCAAATGATTTATTATCAGTATGTGTTGTTGAATTGACTAAGGAGTGTGGCTGACTGCTCTATTTTGTTTTAAAAATAGGCATAATTTTATATTGTTTTTCGAAACACAAGTTTTGATATTTTAAAGTGCCCTAGCATCAGAAGCCGATCCCGAAACACCAATAATTATTTTAGCAACACTCTCAACTTTTTGTACATTCCGAGTGAGTCCGAACACACTCATGGAAAAACGTGAAATTTAATAAAAAAAATTAAACTTATTCAATAATCTACTCACAATAACATATCGACGGTCTGATTCCGAACAGGCTTGTAAAATATGATCAGCTGATATGACGGCAGGCATGAATACAAGTCAGTAATCACGTAATAAATAGCAAATATTATGCGGAAATCTCTCTAAGATAATATTCATTGAAAAGTTGCATCTGCGAAAAAGTCACCTGGGAGTTGATATCATCGAAAAAGTACCAATAGAAAAGTGTGTAAACTGTCTGAAACGTCAAACATATCATTAGATATAGGGAAAATAATCCAACTTCGAATCCCACCACCATTACTGCAATACACAGAAGCGAGAATGCTCGTCGGTCCTCAGCTGCTTCGCTTTTGTTTCTCATCGTATGCTATAAACATGGCAATCATACAACGTGAGATGTTAGCCATCACAACTTACCGTAAGTTTGGCGCGAAACTTCCACACTACCACGCTGTAGAGTGCGATCAAGCAGAGACAGTTAGATAGTGCGAGAATTAAAGCCTCATTCCAGAATGAGTGAATAGCAGGTGTGTCGACTGTCTGAAAATGAGTGATAAGCTTGCCAGAACCGATTGATCGTTAGAAATACCCATGGAAACCGCTCGCAGGTGTAATATCTCATCAGAAAACCCTCATGTTGAATCGCGCGCAGCCCAAAGAACAGTGCAACTCCAATCTCCCCGAGCCAACAGCACGGTATGAAATAGGGATGAGTCCAGACCAGAACAACCAATTTGTCTCGGTGGCTCACTGGGTAGAAGATAGACGGGGAGCAGGGGCTTGAGAAGGGATCGATTAGAATCAGATGACTTGAATCAAGAAAATAATTTCCGCCAGATAGACAATTGGCGCGTATTTTGTTTGCATTTTCATACCTTCTGATGAGAGAATGGAGTGAGCACAGCAGTTGCTCTGTTCAGGCAAATAATTGTGTTATTTAGTGCCTCACAAATGTGCAGGAAGTACGTAAAGAAGTGGTAGGTCTGCGAAAAAGTTTGATACAAATTTATAAAGATTTTACAACTATTTAAAAAAAATTGTAGCTAAATAACATTCCAATCTGCTCACTCTGCAGAACAGCTGAGTGCCCATGAGCTCGTCGTCGAGCACCAATCCTTGTGTTGGAAACACTCCAATCATATGAAATGTGATCAACGAAACAATATCATACACCTGCCCGATCTAAAATATAACAACCAAGGAATTATTACTCATCAAGTTTTAGAAAAGCGCCGTTTGTCGGACGGCAATTTGGAAATTTCACACTAATTGTCTATAATAAACAATGAATGTGTGATTTTCGGAGTGGCCCAACCAATAAAATAAAACCTTGAATAATGTGAAGAAGGCGCCGGCATGCGTACGACGATTGCGTGCTAGCACGAAGAGAATCGAACAGGCAAGCGGCAGAGTTAGGATGCTGACAACCGATTGTGCAATAATGAAGGCTGTTGTGAAACGCGAAATGAGGTAGCCATCAATTTGCATGCTGCAAATGCTGCGGAAGGTTACTTTATTGAGATGATATTCAGGCAGGACGATCATCGAGCGAAACAAGTAACAGGGAGCCGTTTTATCTTGACAAAGCTACACAATGCAGTTAACCAATTCCTTGTCTGACTTGTATGCAACAATACTGTATGCGAGATGGTTGGATACATTTGGATAAACAACACACAAATCCCAAAGGATCACGTAATCGTTAATGATTCATACATATTCTACATTGTTTGTTATGGATACTTTATTTCGATTATGCAGTCGACAATTGATACTTTTGAAGAAATGATTGTTTTTGCTATCTGAGTTGAGTCCTCTTTTATGAGGTGGTTATCGTTGCGCCAGTACTGATCTTGACGGACGTTTCCACCTTTTTCACACGACGTGATATTCCGAAGATGTTTCTGAATTCAGATATCAGATCATTTTGGGAAAATGCTACTCACAATATAACATCGATCAACTGCTCTCGGACGGGCTTGTAAAACATTATCAGAAGATGAGTCGGCAGGCACGAGTAGAGGTCATTCGCCACAAAATACTCCGCGAAAACAATCCGGAAGTCGGTCTGCCAGGCTACACGCCAGTAGAAAATGGTGAATATTGACTGAAATTGTGCGCGATTACTAAATTTATGAAAAACAAGTTAACAAAAATTAACGAACTTCGAACCCGACTAACATCACGGCAATGCACAGCAGCGAGAAGGCCCGTCTTCTCAGCGCGTTCATTTTTTTGTTCGAAAGACCGGTTGTATGATGTTAATAATTGAACCTGTTTAGACAATCGACCTGTATAATCTGTGAAAAAGCTGAGAGAAAACATCGCGACAAAAGTTGCGAGCTTTTTTTGATGAGAAATAAATTATTTATCTTGTTTACACACGATATTTTCTCTTTCTCTAACCAGCTCTTCGAAAATCTCGTCCGAAAAGCTGCGAGAAAAGCTCGGAGAAAAGGTGGCAGTAAAGTTAGAGAAAAGCGAGAGAGCGTGTGTTTGGGGAGAAGTAACAACTTGTTTACTTCCTCTGCGCTCTCACGTTTCGCGTGCTCTATCGCTTTTCTCTAACTTTTCTGCCACCATTTCTCCGAGCTTTTCTCGCAGCTTTTTGGACGAGGTTTTTGACGAGCTGGTTAGAGAAAGATAACATAGCGTATGTAAACAAGAGAAACAGTTTATTTCTCATCGAAAAAGCTCGCAAATTTTGTCACGAGGTTGTCTCCCAACTTTTTCACAGATTATACAGGTCGAATGAAAGACAAATAATTAGAAACACAAACCATGATCTTGGCGCGAAACTTTCACACAACAATGCTGTACAGCACAATCAAGCATGAACAATTGAAAAGGGCAATTATCATGGTCTCAGCCCAGAAAGCGCGTACGTCGGGCGTATCGACTGTCTGAGATGGCACTCGGTATATTCAATATATGTAAGTATACAGCGGGATATACGAATCTATGTCTGAATGGGCAGAGGCGAAAAGTCAAGCCATTCCAAACATTCATTCCAATCAATCAAAGGTGTGACTTGATGCCTTTGACGGGTCTCGCCCGCAGCTTCCACATGACCTTGTATTGAATCTCGATGCTCAGATTGGCCGATCAGATCCTGACACTCATACTAGATCGCGCATTGCACGATTGCGAATTACCATTCTCATACTGCGCTGTGCGATACACACTCATGTTTATGTCTCTCTCACGATAGTTTCACTCACTGATAACAGAGAAGCGCGGACGATTCGTCACGTTGTGAAACCGTTATTTATATTGATTGTTGGTCTTTTACTTTCATTCGTTTGTTCTTTGAAACCGGATGTTCTAAGAAACTCTTCAAGTCCATGTAAAGATTCTGTGTATTTGTATTTTATGCGCAATCTTCTCGATGGAAAAATTAAAAGTTTTGGAATTCACGAAGAAAGAAAAACTTCCTGAGAACACCTGGATTTTTCAGCTTGACGATGGTTAGAAACCAACTTGCATTTTTCTATTAAATATTTTCCTTCTCGATTATCTGGAGTACTACAGATTGATTATGCTCTTACATTAGTTAATTTTAAATATGTTGGATCTTTAGGTACCATCTTTTATTGGAAATATTTCCCACCGAAGAGGCTGTATGTCAAGTGGCAGTGAGTTCCAGCAGTAAATTTTAATCATGAATACATTTGAGAGGATCAGAAATAGATGCTAATCTACCCGATGCCGAGTTTCCTTGGTGCAGTACGTCGGAAAATTATATTTATTTCACAACAAATAGACAGGTTAACCCCGTTGAAGATAAACTTGTTTTTGCGTGTTGATAATGAGTGTATCAAAAATGCCACGCACTCCAGATTTACAAAGTCAATTTCACCCCCTCCGACGGAATCACCGTTTCGTTCGTGAGGAATTTGATTAAGGTACGCCTGTAAACGAGAAAGACTTTGCAACTCGATGCCCTTGATAATAGGGTGAGATTCATTACGTCAACGGAGTATGCAGCATCTTGCAAGATGGCCAGATGCGCATTTATGACGTGAGCCAAGATCGCGAAAGTGGGATTCTGATCGATTTGTTCGACGAAGAGCTGCAGGATGGGATGGAATTGAGGCAAATACATCGGTTTGTGTTTTTTTCATTTAAAAAATACAAATATTGTCATAACATTTGTTGGAATTACAGCGACAAAGCAGTATACGTCACATTAAACTCGCCCAAAGGCGCGCAAATTAAGGGATAAAGTGATTGCGATAGAAGTGAATCGCGGTTTTATTTTTTTTAAATATAGTCGATTTTATTTGCACAGGATGTCAAATTAGTTTACATACCGGATGATTCAAACGCCTTCATATACTGCGATCTTGGAAACATGTTGTTCGCGTTAGATGCCGAAACCATGGATTTTCTGCCGCCTCTGAGACAGTAAGCTTATTTTATTTTCGAAAAACGCTTTTATTCAGTGACTTCGAAATATCTTCAATTGACGGCATCTGCGATGGTGTTCTCGCTATGATTGCTACCAAAGAGAGAACGTTCACAAGCACATTACTGCCCGTCTACCGCTTAAATATGTGCGATTTATAAAAAAATTATGTTTGATAGTCTTCTTTCAGTACGACAAGAAGGCACCCACCGGTAAAGAGAGCACTGAAGACCTGGAGGTGCTTATTGATTTCTGATTATTCTCAGCATCAAAAAAATGCCTTCAAGGTCCATGCTCAGAGCGAAAACATAACGCTCGAGCTGACCATGAAAGATGAGTTGCCGGACTACACCGACGTTTACCAAGTTGATGATGGTTCTCCCAAATCACATATTTTCAAAGGCAGCAAACTATTCAGAAACTATGTTTTACCATCAACGGGGCTCAGAGCACACATTGTATGTAAAATGGAAGTGAGTATCGCTTACGTAAAGTTGTTGTAATGAGTTAATTTTCAGAGGAACCGAAATTAATGCCGAGTGGTCTGGTCAAATAATCAAGCGTATCAGGGTAATCGGAAATGCAATATATTTCTACTCGTGCAAGAAGGTACAAATTAATTGCATTTTTTAAAATGAAAAACATATTTTTTTTAAAAACATTCACTACAAAACCTTTTTTTATTACAGATCTACAAATCAACATTCTCGCCTCCTGAGGAAATCAAAATTTCTTATCAGCGAGATAAATTGGAGGTTGAATCATGAATTGTTTCAACTATGTTACCGCATATTTCCAGAATGAAAAGGTACTGCATTGTGGCTTATGCAGTAGAGTTCGGGAAGGTCAACGATTCGTGTACAGAATGTGTGATGACCCTGACCTTCTTGGTATTCCCATCCAACCATCTCAACCTGGGTTAGAGCTGAGAAACATTTATAGGTGAGAAACAGAACGATAAAGATAGTGTCCAAATATTTTGTTTTTCAGAGGAAAGGCTATATTCGTGCAAGAGGTTGGTTACTCGGAAGCGCCATTCTATCGGCGCCCATCTGCTCATTTATGGAAAGATAATGCTGTTGCTGTGGAGGTTAGTAGAGATTGCGGTTTTGCTAATTGATGCATGCGATGAATGGCCCTTTAAAATATCTAAAATACTAGCAAATTCTCTGTCAGGTTCCCGACTCACTCTGCCTCTCATACGGTCACGAAGATCTATCGAATACATCCTCTCGATTTCTCTATTTTGATGAACTAGAATTGTACGTTCTTGATACTGAAACGATGAAGTTCCTTCCATCACTGCATATAATTCAGCGGATACTTGATACGGATTGTTGGCGTCAGTAACGGAGTGCTAACCGTAAAAGCACAGCATAGAAACGACACATGTTATGCCTTGTTGACTGCACAACTTCCACCGGGATATGTGAGTTCCGGCGAATCATGAATGGTATTTCATTATCAAAATATATTGATTTTTTCAGTTCCAACTCAGTGGATGTGATCTCGATTTCACTTCTAAGTGAGTTCACGTTCAATCGATGACTCAAATTCAGAAACCGTTTTAGATTTTCCATCGAATTCGAAGTAAACAGAATACTCGGTGCGGGAGGGTTTGGGATAGTTTTCGAGGGAATCAACGTTATCGATAACTGCAGATATGCCGTCAAACGAGTTTCGGTCAAATCGAGGTATTTATGCTCGCTTTCATGTTTCTTCAGGAGATCACGATATAACAAATTTTCAGCGATAGCCACATTGATAAAGCACTACGCGAGGTTCGAACAATGGCCTTACTCGATCATCCGGGAATCGTACGCTACAACAACACATGGATAGAGAAACCACCTGCTGGGTGGCAGGTACGAAATCCAAAGACCACAACTCTGTTAAATTCGACTCGTTCAGTATGAATTTGATATGGAGTTATTCAAGAAGCGCATTTATTTACATTCAAATGCAGGTGAATGTGATTTTGATGCAAGTATCAAAATTTTCATTCAGATTTGCAAGAAATCACTAGCCGAATGACTCGACGAAAACAGAGCTACCGTCTCCCGTTCTATTCCTCGAATCAAATTGTGGTTCGAGCAAATAGTCTCCGCTGTAGCATACCTTCATGATATGAATCTCATTCACCGAGATCTTAAAGTGAGCATTGAAATGGTTCAAAGCATTTTTGAGACGTCTTTTCAGCCAAGCAATATTCTTTTCTCCGAGAAAGATCGGCTGAAGTTGTGCGATCTAGGCATAGCAACTGAACGAATGGCTAAGGATTCTACGCAGACAGTGTTGACAAGAACTAACATTGGCACCGCACTCTACATGAGCCCTGAACAGGTTTATTTTCCTCAATCCGTCACAGAATTGGTTTCAATTCAGCAATCAATGTTTGCGACGTACAGCTCGAAGACGGATGTCTTCTCTCTTGGGCTGATTCTTGCTGAGCTCTGCATCGTGATGACAACGATTGAACGTTCTAAGGTTGGCTTATTACGTTTTCGTTTGATAACTCTATTGACTTCACAGATATTCAACAATTATCGTGCCGGAAAACAGAACAACCTCATCATAGACGATGAAATGGTAATTCGGCATTGAATTGCATTGAATCAAATGCATTTCAGAGCGAAATTGTAACGATGCTCACTATGACCGACCCGAAGAGTCGACCATCCTGTAGAGAAATTCTCGAAGTGATCAGTGGAAATAAGATGAACAATAATAACGTAAAATACTTATAAAACAATTTCCCAACAAGATCGATCCTCACTAATTCAATGAAGCAATTGCTTAGCTAGATTCATTCGCCTTATTGAATATAGGAAAATATAAGTACAAGTCTTACCTCTTATTCGTTCATTCGTCGTCTGTACGCTCTTCGTGATGGCTCACTCCAGCGCCAATGGGGACAGGTGCGCACATTTTCGTAAGAAATTCGAGAGTCCTCGTTTCGAACATTTTGTTTCGTGAGATACTCGAGAGTAACGTCCTTGTTTCGAAACTGATGAAATTCACTCAACCGACCGCATTTGGAAAAGAATGTAATCTGTTTTCAGCTTCAAAAACAACGTTGCCATCATCATCATTTGCGTCGTTTTGGTGGTAATGATTCACACATTGTTTGCGTCTTAAAAGGTCTTGTACGTCGAGTTTATGCCATCCGCACGATAGAAGTGAAGAGAAATAAAATACTATTTTTTTCATTAGTTAATTGACCGATAATTTATTGTAATAACCATTCAGATTGTCGGCCTCGTTCACATCATCTGGGTCTTCATTAGGCGGTGCAATACGGTAGGATTTTATTCCTAATAAAAATAAATAAAAATTTCAGACTCCTCCTCGCATCGATCTACCCGAAGAATATCCGAGAGTTCGTAATTTCACAATTTATAAGACCCTAATTATGATAATTTCGTTTTTTTTCAGCAGCAAAGCATTATCATTCCTGGTTCTCCTGCAACAGTGTAGATCGGAGTATCGGCAAAGTGGATTGCTCAACCAGTTTATAATTGATGCACCTTGTCGAATAAATAATTTGTGGGCACTTGTTTAACGCAATCGTGTTCTCTCTGTATCGGCCAGATACTAGATGAATCACCCTGAGGCTTCCCATTCAACTCTCGACACGCCGCCTCTGCCACTGTTGCCTCTTCGAACTGCACGAAAGCATAGCCTTGCTTCTGCAAATTATCGATTGATCTGCAGTATTCAGGCTATTGTAGTGTATTTGCTGTTATTGATTGCCTATATTTTTATCTACAATATTTTCAACTATCATAATCTGCAAAACCGTAGCTTATCTCCCGTTAACTCGATTAAGATTCAATTCACTCATGACAAAAAAAACAAAGAAATATCACGCTTTCGCGTAATGTTAAATTTTAAAGGGACTTTTTTTTCAGGGACTACAAAATTTTAAAGTTTCAGGGACTACAAAATTTTATTAAAGATACCACCGCTGTGATCTTTTCGAGACATGTTTTTTTTCAAACACCAACCTACTTTTACAAGTACAACTATGACAACGAAGCAAAATTCTAGTTCGGAAAAATCTCTAGTAATCCCGATACCGTGACCCTTGCCAGTTATCGATTGATCAATCATAAAGACTACCGTACCTTGAAGAAGGTGACACCTCTAACTGCTCCTAATGACATCTTCCCTCGTCATTGGCATTTGACCCGCGTTGAGAGAACCAATGAAGACGCGAGCTCTTAATGGATTTAATCGATAATTAGATAATTGATTATTTATGATGTTTGACCAATGATGAACATTCAAGCCCCTATGAGAAGTAGCTTATTCGTTAGCATGTTTTATATTCGCCTAGAAACATTCACTCCCCTATTCACAAATCTTGGACTGAAATTATTGATCATTAGTGTTGTCCCGATTTTCCCCCGGCCCATTTGTGTTCTTCCTGTCCCATATCTTTCTTCCCTTCCCTTCCCCGTAATGCCAACAGCACGAGTGTTACCGAAAAAAAAGCCCAATTTATGAATTTTGATATTTTTCTCACGCTGCTACTCTACAAAACATTGGACATTTTAAATCTATTTGCGTTGTGAGTGTGGTGTAAAAGGAATTTTTCTCATATCATCTCTGACGGAGCAACTAGCACTATACTATCGCCATGAGACATGAAACATCCTGGATATTTGGTTCTGCCAGCTTCCTCTATTCATCCAACCATTTTCATTCCCTTACCTCACAGACTCGGGATCCTTGGCGCTGGTGTCGAAGCTGACGTCACTCGCTGGGCGCTGTGGCTTGCGGGCAGTCGGGAAACCTGAATATTTTTGACATTAAATAAATATTTCGCTCACATATCATTGGCATACTGATGTCTATAACTCTGCTCACATATTAAATGATGCATGATAATACTATGGCTGTTATTACGAGCGCACGACGCTCGCGAGCGATTTTGAGTAAATAATTGCGTTCGATTGTTTCACACTAATTTGTTTACAATTCCAGTCATGAATAAGTTATATTCAGAATAACAAAATTATAACGTCGATCCTCTCGCGAGCGATTTTGAAACACCGCTCGTTTGCGAGCGCTCGTCGAGCAATGCTCGAGCGAACAGCCCTAGACAATACCATTTACCGTATTGAAATATTTGTATACGAACGATTCTCGCAACATTCGATCACGAGAGTTTTAGTGACTAGGCAGGTTCGAATTTCACATAATCTTGAATACACTAACAGTGGGATGTAAATCAATGAAGTCTCTGTTCAACTTCTATACGATATTCACTGAAAAATCACTTACCAGAATGTGAAACTTATTCTGTATCGTTTTGATGGAGACGTCTATAGCCGCATCGACACACATCAGGACCAAAATGAGATTGAACGGGTTTCTCAGCTCCTTCCTGAGAATTTATTCGTTATTATGATAGCTTCGAAACAATGATTGCCTGATCAGAATGACAGCATTGAAGAGATTAGTGATCACACAAATTGGTCCAATTGCGAAAAAAATCCAAACCTCAGCAGTGACAAAGTGTCGCTCAATGTCACTGAAAATGGGAAATCATTCAAAAATAGAAATGAGCAATGAGCGAAATATCAAACCCGCAACAAACAAACTTACAGAAACAGATCAATAGTAGCCTGGCTGGCATCAATTTTGTAAAAGACAATTTCGAAGGGAGCAGTACACAAGAAGCTGTCGCTCATCTCACGTAGCTCTCTCGCTTTCGCTCAGGGTTGTCAAATGACACTTTGATCAGCTTCAAATTAACATCTGTACGTAGAAATGTAGTGGGACGTTTCCAAGATCTGCTCGCAGGTGCATTGAGTGGCATTCAACAACGTACGGCTACCGTATCTCATATTGAAAAAGGAGTTTGTGAATACGCGGAATGGAGAGTTTGTGACAAGGAATAGAGAGTTCCTGAAGACGAGGAACAAAGTGAAGAGTCCGACTCTTCATTCCACACACTCTCTCTACGCAGATGATATCTCTACGCAGATGATTTTGTGCGTAGAAGATATCGAAATTTCTCCTTTATTTTTTATTCGATTGCAATAAATAAAAAAGGTACAAAATGATGATCGAAATTTGAATTTTTAACAAACTATTTTAGGATCTGTCAGGTATATTCATAAATTCGAGCGCTGCAACTCCTGTGCATTATCCGCGATGTTTGGAGCAAAATTATCAACTGTTTATCATGATTTTCTCAGAATTTGAGGATCAACGGTAGAATGAACGGGAGAAGAAGAGAATGGAAGGTGGATGCACCCACTTCACCCGGCAGAAAATCGGGAAACGACTGCTGAAATACATTTTGGAAAATATTTAACAAATAAAACACAATTTCAACAATTATATTGTCCGACGAACGATCCGAGATTGGCCCTTCTAGTACCGTACTACGTCCTGCTGGTCAGGATTTGGGAGAACTAGTGCTGGGAGAACAAGTGCTGGGCGAGTGTTTGCTTGAGCCGTCAACAGTCAAATTTAGGGAGAAGGAATCGAGCCTCCGCGTGTGCTCTACCGCTGAGGGGAGAGTGCCGATTTATAATTTTCATTTCAGAATTGCCACAGACTTGAGTTTCTCAGAAAATCTATTTGAGAAATGAAATATTAAAATTGAATACACCAGAAAACAATTTAGAAGCAAAATATTAGATTCTTTTTTTCTTTTTGTTTTTTATTGTAATCCAGAAACGTCATTTCGGAATGCGATAATGAATAATATGCAAATAATTTTTGATTATTTTAACGCTGTACATGATATTTCCGGGATACTGTAAACCTCTCAATTTCCGGTTAAATAATTCTGAAATCTCACTTCTCAAAAATGCGAATGAGCATTTAGACAAACTAAAAATAAAAAAAATTTTTAGTGCACTTAGAATTCCGGGTGAACAAATACTCATTCATACTCTTATTTAGATTCACATCGAGAGATATACGACAACTGCAAACTTAAACCGCTGAACAGTACCTTTGTGCATAGTCGAATGCCGTTCACCATCAACTCAGATGTTGATTATTATATCCTAGGAGATCCAATCTGTCTTGTCGAAATCAGTGTCCCGGATCTTTCTTTAGACAAGACTTGTCAGTCATCTGTATCGTAGTGACAGCGGCTCACTGTTTCTTATTGTAAAAACAGTATTTGTGAATAATAATTATATTTTCACCAGCCCTCATGGACACCTTGAATGAAAACCACATGACCGCATTTTGTGCATTTACTGGCGGGGTGGTCACGTATTACCGATCCGCAGTTTTAACAAACTATTCCGAGAAAGAACGATACTCATTCATCGAGGTACTAAGTATTGTTTCCGGCCAAAAGCCTGCATAGTTGCTCACTCATGAGTGTGCAAGGACCGAGGAAGACAAAGATGGTGACCAGGTAGATCTCATCGCGATTGTGAACCACTCTGAGTAGGAATGGAAAGATGATAGCTGAAAAGATGCACAGTGCTGTGAGCATTGGGGCTCGTAATTGCGCAGTGATTTTTTAAAGCAGAAAAATGCTATCGAAAATATACTTGACGGCTCCCAGCCCACTCGCAACGGCAGACAATAAGTCGACAATGACATTGAACATCAAGAAAACGGAATACGTGCGGAGTATCTTGGGAGTTCTCAAAACAAATCTATAATTCGGCAATGAACAAACGCCGCATGCGATGGCTGTGATGAGCAAGATGTTCGTGATTATAGCCATGATGTCGATGGTGCAGATAATTGCTAGATGCATCTTATCAGAGAGGGTGAGCATTCGTTCCTGATATCTATGAATCATTATGCATTCATGATTTATTCCGTCATGCGGCTCGATTACAAGAAAACATCTACGAGGTGGCGAGTCGAGCGGCGCAATTCTACTTTCTGAATTGCGCGTTTTCTCTCTGAACAGCAAGATAACAAGACCACAGCGTGTCATTGAGAGCAAAATGTGCAATTTGCATGGCGGAAACTTCGCGGGTTCCATTCCATTCGGGGGTAATGGAAACGGTGAAACAGATATGAAATGAGAGAGGCGAATATAGCATTGAATCTGTAGTAACTAAAATATAGTTATTAATTATACAAATGTGATACCCTGTAATGGTTTAGTGATGAGTAAAAGTGATGGTTTTCAGATTTTGCATTTTAAAATTAACTAATTATGTATCTGTGAGCGTTTTGGTGAAAATACAATTTTCAAATGCCTACTCCTCCATGGATATTAATGTAAATGCTCGGTCCATCATTATTTTCTGAATCCTCGTGAGCAGGGCTACAATAATCATTGATTCGAATTTTAATTGCATTCAGCATTCTCGAAAAATTTGAATAAATGTCCTTATTTCGAGCATTTTCGGAGAACTAACAATTTAATCAAAATTCTAATAAATGATAATTGTAGCCCTGCTCACAAGGATTCAGAAAATAATAATGGACCCAGCGTTTACATTAATATCCATGGAGGAGTAGGCATTTGAATATTGTAAATTCAGAAAAAGGCTCACCGTGTCACTATTAGCTAATTTAAAATTACAAAAACGGAGACGCATCTCATTTACTCATTACTAAACCGTTTCAGTGTGTTACTTTTGCATGATTAATTACTAATTTTTAGTTACCACTTTCACAATTTTCGATTTGTCTCTATCATTTCACATCTGTTTCACAGTTCCCATTACCCCCGAATGGAATTGAACACGCGAGGAGTCCGCCATGCAAATTGAACATTTTGCCCTCGCTGACATGCTGTGAAGATAATTGAAAAGAGGTTTGGCCTCATTAACACTTACAGTTTTTAGAGAGGAAAAGCGAAATACTGATTTCTCCCCTCGTTGAACGACATAAAATCGTCGTGAAAAATATTTGATTCATTCACGAGCTCCCTTTAATTTCAAGCAATCGGAAAAAGCAAAAGTAAAATGCACAAGCATCTAGTGATCTCACATTGATGCTAGTTCCCTCTAGTTGCTCCATCTGCCGATTTCATGTCGAAAACTATCGAGTATAGTTCGGAATACGGGTCACCGTCTCCATCCCGCGTCTAGTGGGTATGCGAAATGGATAGACAACAAAGTTCGAACCGTACTGTCTACATATCAAACAACGGTTTTCTAAGCTCACTTATTGACCGACAGAGATTTTCAGTTGAATTTCAACTGTGTTTCATGTTGTTTATTATGGTCTATGGTTGAGAGAAACCATTGATTCGGCAAATGAATACCTGTCCAAACAATCAAAATATTTTCGACCCGTGATCGGGACTGTCAATTGTTTTTAATTAGGCGTTTCATGTTCTCAGATCGTGCAAACATCATTCGAAATCATGCGAGAGAAGAAAATCCGCTATCATTAGGAAATACCATCAGGCGAAAGTTGACCATAGAATTAAGTATGTTTCATGTTCTCTATGAGAGTCGTTCAACAATGGGAGAAATCACTGGATTCCAGATTCCTCCTCTTAAAAAAAACAAAAATAAAAAAAATACACTCACTACCGGTTCCCCGTAGCAGATTGCACGTAGTGCTGCAGTGAATTCGAGGATGAAAGTGAGTAGAAAAAGGCATAATAACCGCATCTGAAGATCAGATTCTGAAAAACAACATTGGCACAGAAAATTATCGAGCGTGAAAAATGTGTAAGAATGAAGGAGTATTAGACACGTTTTCGAACAAATGTTTAGTAGTACGACAGGTAAGAGCGGCGATCTATAACATGAGGGGAAGGAGACACGTATTTCGAACTCTACTGGACCAGGCGCAGCGAAAGACAAACGAATGATCAATCAAGCGAATCCCGAAGTGATTTCCGAAAGACAAGAGAAAGAGAAAGATAGACTCCTCAATTCGCCTGTAAGTCAGAGAAACGAGATAGCAGGCGAATTGAGGAGAGTCGGGTTCCGATTTGCCATCACATCACTCTTCCTTCTTCTCTTTTCTGGAGTGGTGTAGACAAAAAGTGAAAAGAAGAGGGAGGGGGAGAGGGAATAATGGGATCCCTATTTATGTGGTGGAAAGAGGGGAGAATTCAGAGAGGAAAACATGAAGCGAAGGTGTTTGAACTGAATAGATCAAGTTACACCAGTTGAGAGACTGCCAGATAACATGAGAACAGGGGATGCCGATCCTGCTCTCTCCATTCAGCACACTCTCTCTCTAAATTGGCTGACCAGCGAGAGAGTGTGCAGATAGGAGAGAGCCGGAATCGAAACGACGTCACTAATTGTTGCATTCCGCCGAGTGACACCCCTCCTATCAGCCTCGAGGGACATATCAATAGGTCAACAACTGATAACGAGGAAGATTCTCTGTTCTCTGGCGAAGGGGGAATGAACACGGTTTGAAGTGGGATTTTGGAGTAATTCGATAATAGTCGAGACATAGAGATCGAGTATGTTTCACATCTACTTTATCCCTTCTATGATGAAGTTTTCATTAATACCTCGAAGCCTGGTTTCCAAAAAAACAAAAAATGTTATAAAAATCGTATTTTTTGTGTAAACACTGCTGGTGAGAGACAAAGATTGTTCAAATTACGGGTGATCAATGACAGTACGGACTAAAATTAGTTATAATTACTCCAACATTTTTATTAGCTGTAACAAGCGTGACGATAGAGAGAGAGAGAATGTCGAGGTGCTTGAGGGGCACTAGCGCGTTGCCCGGCTCGGTGTCATAAACTATGCAGAGAGGAGAGAGAGAAGAGGACTTTTGGGAAAAGATGATACGGAAACGATATGGCTTTTTACATTGTATATATATGTAATTTTGGAGACTTTATTTTGGAGATTGAACATTCAGAATTTATCGGAATAATCAATGATTTGATATGATCCTGACTATAAATTCGAGAAAATTATTGTGATTATCTCTTAGAGCCGAAGACTGAGTTCGTACAAAAAGAAAGCGATAGCACAGTTCCTCAATTTTTATTACAACACAGAAAAATGTGTCACACCCTTGCATAGTACCCTTACAATTGCATGCCTAATAACAAAATTCGTAAATGATAATAATTAATATTACATATCTACAGCTCGCTCTTCCCTCCACTCGAGTCTCCTCCACACTCACAATCCCTCCTTCCGCTCTGAGGTATCTCCAATCCATCTATCGATATCTCACCGTTATCGATCAATCGATTACTGTATGCCTGAAATAGCCAATCAATCGATACCGTAATCTGTTATTAATTGTATTCTATCTTTCGGCAGTAGTGTCATTCGGCACTATTCTATGTTCGTCTATCAATTAAGAAAAAAATATGGGTAATAAAATGTGATATTCTTCTCACTTCGAAGAATCGTGCATAATAACAGTAGATGTTGCGAGGTTGAAGATGATCGAATTGCTTCATATTGGAAATAGTCTGAAAATGATTCGAAGTACAAATCAGAAGTTCCCGTCACTTTACCGTTCCATCTCACATTGAAACTGTGTTTATGAGTGTTTCAGTAATTAATTGATGATACCTTATTAAAATCATGCTCTTTCGCCCACTTCAGTACTTCCACTACATTATTCTTATCAAAAGGAATGTAATGATCATAGGGCACCAATCGAGAGTAGAAATGCTCGTAGTGTTTGGAGTCCGACTGAAATATCGTTTTGTTGCCTACCGTAATTATAGTTATTGTATACTAGTGTTGCTCTGGACTGAACGGCAGCTCTCTCACTCTTTCGCTGGTTAGAGAATCGAGAGTGTGCACAATGGAGAGGGCTGATATTCGATCCAGGGCAACACTACAGTCCGGTCAGGTCCCAATGTGAAAACTGGACGCCCCGGGCGTCCCCGGGTGTCCCCCGTGTCCCCTGGCCTTATCATGCCTCGAGGGAGCAATAAACCAAATTGAATTTTGGAAAGTTGGGTAGAGGCGATACTGAGCTATCGATTCATGTCTACATATTTTAGAACGCGGTCTCTGTTGTTTTGCAGGAAACGGGGCGAATGGTGACACAACAAAATATAAATTAAAATAACTCGAGCGCAACTTTTTAATTGCACATTTTGGTGAGCTTTGGTCTAAAAAATCCACTTCTACGAGTGAAAATGAGTCGGAAACAACTATATTCAGATAGTTATGAGATTTCGACTTTTGACCACAAAATGAAAATGTCATGAAAAAGTTGAAAATTATTTATTTCAAAATAATCTAACTATAAGTGATTCTGGTGCATTTTTGCACGAGGAATCCGACTTTCACTAATTGAATGTGGTTTAGTACTTCCCCGAGGCGTGATAAGGCCAGGGGACACGGGGGGACACCCGGGGACGCCCGGGGCTCCAGTTTTCACATTGGGACCTGACCGGACTGTACAGTATACGGTAGCTGTTTATTCTCTAATCGTATACCTTGAGTACGACCGAATCGCCGGCCAGCAAGTACGGTAGTCGATATGCGGCTACGGTACCGTCAACGGAAATGATGAAACGGTGCTGAGAATACGGTAGATTACAGTACTGTGTGAAGAGGGTAAAAAATTATCTGAGGCCAGATTAATTTAAGTTTCACCGCGTCTTCAACTTGCAAGCGTGCAATGATTTTTTGGTTGTGGATGAGCTGATGATTAAAAAAATGCAATTGTACATCAATGATTCCTGAGATTTCGGTAATTTACTTAGTTGCTTATGTTATATCTTTCTAGAAGTGGCATAGTACTTCATGAGACTTACAGAATAGTGAGGAATGGAAATTTGCAAAAGTTCTGACCAGTTACAAATATGTTTCACCCCTTCTTAAATTTTTAATGATGCATTGGATTTCAATATTGGTCTCTTACGCAAGTGATACAAAACTACCAATCGGACAAGCCGTTGAATACGGTAACATTTGGCGTGGGATAATATGGAGATCGATCAAGGTAAGGGGCGAAGTGGGAATTGAAGAAAGTGCAGGTGAATTGATGCCAGATTCATCTGTGTTTCAATGGGTCATTATTACAAAGGATACGTTGTATTTCAATATTCTCTGTTCACATCCAAAACAATCTCACTAGCCTTAGAATACGGTGACAACGGGCTTCGCATACGGTACATTGCCTAGTCAAGACGCAAACCTTGAAGAAATCAGCCATGGCTACGCTCGGTTTCGTCTTTGGGTGTTTCTCCTTATCGAAGAAGAAATAACTGAAATTTTGTCGATTAATATTTCTTAATCGCTATTAGTAATGTCAAATCGGCAACCGACTCTTCTCATCTTGCATGCTCGCCAAATAATAAGACAGAATAAACAATAATGCAGTGTCGAGTTATCATGCCGGATCGAGTAGTGCACTCTCTCCTTTCTCTGATTGACGAGAGAGTGTGCGGAATAAAGAGAGCACAAATTCTACCAGCATCGGTAATGCTTACCGAGTGATTCCGGCATCGAGTAGATCAGGAGACTCGAGCGAGAGACGAGCGAGATCGAGACGGAGCTGGAAAGAGGATGAGTACGGTCGAGTACTGTAGACCAGGTATTTAGGGTGCGCTCAAACTACTGCAATCGAGAGCAAGAAGGGTTATAGCAATGACGAGCTAGATCGAGTTTGAACTGCAACATTTTCCGTCCAAGCAAAGATAAAATGGCATAGGGGGAATCGTTTTGTCCTCCTGTTGCACTTATGTTTCATCACGCTTTCAATTCCCGAGGCTGAGATCGCTTTCAATGAGTTTTGGGCTCTTTGGTTAGAAACAATCACTAAACATGTGCAGGTAAAACACTCACGACCTTCCGTATAACTAATGTATTCTGCCACTTGTTCACCGTAATCTCCCTGGTTAAATGTTCTCGAAGACTAACGTACCATGCTACTACCGTAACCCCGCAAGATCCCGTAATCTACCTGATTGTAGTCCCTCCCTCTGAATAGTGCCGTGTCCTTCTTCTCAGACCAGGGAGTGGGATGGGAGGAGAAGGGATCGTGGAGGGGAGAGAAGGGAAAAGTGATGGGATTGAGTGTGAAAAAGGTAGATAATGACATCATCACGATGCAATGCCTATCGCTTTCGAGGCAGTTGAATGTTAAATTCTCGGTGCGCCTTTTAAATGTGGACACAAATATATACTGCGTACATCGCATTCTGTACATTATCACCATTCAAAGGAGTTCAATAATTACTGGGGAATACTTTTTTCGGGCATCCGTACAACCACTGAAAGGGTACATCTCCTCACTACATAGTGATCGTCGTTCGTTTCTCTGACCGGAGAGAGAGCACACGAATTAAGGAGAGTCAACTGTCGTAATTTCGCCCCACCTCTGAGCAGTGTAGTGGTCAGCAAGTATGTGGGCACTACGATGTCCTCGATATGTTTCATAGGCATAATAACCTCGAGAGATTTGTTTTGCGGCAATAGCCAGCAGAGCAGGTGTGTGAAAAACAAACTCTGTTGGCCCGATACGGATAAGTTCACTCGCGTTGATATTTTGATTCTCCCCATTCTTCAGTAAGGCTCACAAAGGAAGAATTCCCTTAATTCTGCTCGTCCATCCCGAGTTACTGTACCATATCTCACGCGAATTATATAGCAAAAACATGTCGAAATGGTACTCTGTATCAGCAACACCAAGATTGGCACTTTGCGCTAGAAAGTGTGCAAAATGAAAAAAAAAAAAAAAAAAAAAAGAATTCTAATAATCTGTTTACCTGCTCAGATCCCTCTCCAGCTGGGGCTCTGCCTCACACTTCGCTCCAATCAGTCGTCGTGGGAAGAGAGGAGGAAGGACAGAGACATTCCTCTTGAAGGAGGGGAGAACCGTTAACTGAAAGATTACGGAGTTACTTTTGGTATTTCATTATTCCTTGCATTAGTGACACCAAATTTGAAATGACTCTCTGATATTCGCGTGATCCCTCGTCAGTCAGAGAAACGAGATCACGCGAAGACATCAGTATCTTGCAGTATTGGAAAAACCGGAAAATTCGCCCTGTAGATTCAAGAAAAACTTTCTCTGAGTTTCCAATATCTCTAAATGCGCTTGATCAAAACACACTGAAAGATGTGTTCAAGTGTGTTTCACGATTACATCAAAATTTCAGAGGTGAGATTGTTATTGATGTTCCATGGGAATGAATACACAAACCAGTCGAAAAAAGATTATTAAAGTAGTTTCTCACCATTCCTTATCTCCACCGTGCACAGACTCTGATTGGCCTGAATACATATACAGATTTTATCCTGTCCTCAAGGCACTGGGCCTGCAGGATGGTAGCTTCGCTAGGGAGGGAGTGGGATCTTCGATTTCAAGGTGTCTGGGTCAAGGGATGAGGAAATCTTCTTTGGCTTGTTGGGTCAACTGTTGGAATGGTCTTGGTCGATCTCCATTGAGCTTTGAAGTAGATCATCCAGCCTCCGATGATGGCGAGTGAGTGCTGACGTGGACTATTGATTGACTCACGAGGCAGACTTGACGATCTGGGCCTTTCTTGACGGTAGATCACTTGAGTCGGTTGATACCCATCCGGGGACTCCTCTTGAAGCGTACCAAGTGGGCGATTCTCACCGGGTTGCTCAAGCTGTCGGGTGAGGATTCTTCAAACTGGGTCGGAATGGGGCGGGGTGAGACGAATGGAGGGGACCGACAGCCCATCACGAGCGCAAGAATGGAGAATAAAGTGATATTAATATCATCAGCCTATTTGAAAAGTAGTAAGCAGAACAATAAGAAAAAATCGATAAGTTGTTTTGTTATGTCCTTTTATCCCAACGTAATGAATCATAGTGAACGAAGGATGAAAATGATGGATGATGGGTTTAATTCACTCTAATACAAAGAGAGTTGGCTAATGAATTAAGTAGGTTTCACATGGTGTATTAGAGATGCTCACAGAATAGATAAATCAGTAGTCTGGCTTTTTCCTGTTGGAGAAAAAAACTGAAAATTGGGCTGAATTAACAAATGCCTGAGTGATCAAACTAATTGTCATACTCTCACAGCTATTGAAGATTCGCACTCGAGCGATGTAAGAACCGTCGCCGCGATTCACCAGAGTCGGATGCACACTGAAAATCTATAATTGGAGTCCCGTAGATCGTATGAATCAGATTAGAGAAAATAAAGAAGCATTGTGACCAATGTTTCGTTTTTGTTGTTGATTTTCTCCCGAAAATCTATTATTTTCGAAAATAAATTAGGAAAAACATAATTCTCACTCTACTTCAGTAAGATTTCGCCCATTTTCATCTTGCAGTTGAGCGAAGAAATAACGAATCGGTAGGTTCACCTAGAGAGAGTTTTTTTCTTCAAGAAATGAAAATCAATGTTACTGAGTTCTCCCCTCGTTGAGTGACTTATAATCATCGTGAAGCATATTTGATTCATTGGCCAACTTTCGTCACTGATAGGCTATCGGAAATCGCAAAAGCTCTCTTGCGAAGAGCGAAGACCTCTCGTGATCTCAGATTGAGGCGAGTTCCCTCTAGTTGATCTTTCTCCCGATCTGATTTCACACCAAAGACTATCGAGTTGATTTTGGAATACGGGTAGAGACCGCAGGGTGATCTACCAATTTGGCTACACCGGTCCAAATGTGTGCTCAATACTTTGGTTTTGGGAACATCCGACTCTATTCCCTCTAAATGGGCGGAGCCTGTGGTCTCTAAATACGGGCCACCGTTTTCATTTCGCATCCTCTGTTACCGATCGAGTGGCGATAGACTGCGCAAATTGGATAGACAACAAACCTGATTTCGAACCGTACTGTCGAAATATCAAACAACGTTTTTTTTAGAAGCACACTTATTGACCGACAGAGATTTTCAGTTGAATTTCAAATGTGTTTCGTGTTGTTTATTAATGCCGACGGTTGAGAGGAACCATTGATTCTTTCATAAATATCTGTCCAAACAATCAAAATATTTTCGACCCGGGATCGGGACTGTCAACTGTTTTTATCTGGCCTTTCATTTTCTCAGATCGTGCAAACATCATTCGAAATTATGCGAGAGAAGAAAATCCGCTTTCATTAAGACATACCAACAAGCGAAAGTTGATCATGGAATCAAGTATGTTTCATGTTCTCTATGAGAGTCGTTCAACAATGGGAGAAATCACTGGATTCCAGATTCCTCCTCGTAAAAAAAATACACTCACTCCCGGTTCCCCGTAGCAGATGCAGTGAATTCGAAGATGAAAGTGAGAAGAAAAAGGCATAATAACCGCATCTGAACTTGGGAACATGATAATATCGAGCGGTAGTAAAATGTGAGAAAGAAAGCGAACTTGAGACCCTTATTTGAACTAATGTTTAGTAGTACGACAGGTAAGAGCGGCGAGAGAGTCTGTAAAATGAGGGGGAGGAGACACGTATTTCGAACTCTACTGGACCAGACACAGTGAAAGACAAACGAATGATCAATCAAGCAAGGTCTGGCAGATTGATTTCTGAACGACAAGAGAATGAGGAAGATAGACTCTCCTCAATTCGCCCGCTCTCTTGTCTGTCAGAGAAACGAGAGAGCAAGCGAATTGGGGAGGGTCGGGTTCCGACTTGCCATCACCACTCTCCATCTCTCTTCCTCCTTCTCTTGTCTGGAGTGGAATAGACAAAAAGTGAGAAGAATAGGAAGGGGAGGAAATAATGGGATCCCTCCAGGACGATTTATGATATGGAGGAAGGAAAGGAATCGGAGAAACAAACGAAATGGAGATCAAATTATCAGGATTCTGAAGCAGTAGAGTTCGAAATCCAGGCAATTATCTCTCCGTTCTGCACACTCTCGGGGAATTATGGTATCTCTCTCCACGACGATTAATGTGGTGGAAAGAGGGGAGAGAGAGGAAAACATAAGAAACACGGAGGGAAGAATACGGATAACAATTTCGGATGATTCGAGCCAAAATTTTAGATCGCGTATGTTTCACGTCCACATTATCTCATGTGGGGCAAGGTTCTCATTGATTGCAAGGAAGAATCATGTGGAAAAAAATGTTTAGAATCACACAATATTATTTCCGTTCTTTCTTTTCCGATCTGCCCGACTTAACACAAGTATTCTGAGAGATTGCATGAATTCGCGAAACCCCGTGAACAAAAACTTCAAACTGATTCGATTCCTATAAAACTATGTCAGTGCATGTATCAGGGACCAATGATCAATATCGTCTCCTTTCTTCGATTCTAGCATTCTGGCGATAACGTTAGGATTAACGTTTACTAGGGATAAACATTCGGGTTTGGCTCTCTCCATTGCACACACTATATCTCCGGTCAGAGATACGAGATACCACGCGAATTCAGGCGAGCCGAAACCGCAACGGCGCCACTATCGTTTACGACCCTGCTATTACACGAAATGTCATTAATTCCGGCATTGCGATGCTTTATCATGCGACTATGAACTAATATACTACTTTGATTCCAACCCCGATGATTCAGGAGAGTCATCCCACTCTTTCCCTGGCATCATTCCGATCACATTGTATTTCAATCTCGTCGTGCCTCGGGCGTAAATAATTATTATCAATTATATTATTATTATTATTTTGATTGATCTCTTTCCCACCCTTCAATAATTTTTCTGCCCCCTTTGAGCTTTTCGCGTTGAGTCCATCATCTGTTTACGTGTTATTATTGAAGCGCAGTCCGAACCAAACTCCGCTCCTATCTCCCCACTAACTCCTCTCCACTTATCAGTAGCTTCGCAGCAAATGCTCTCTTTATTTCGCACACTATCTCGTCCGGCCGACTGCGAGAGAACGGGCAGAATGAGGAGAGTCATTTGTTGCGAAGCCATCCCCTCTTATCAGCTCACAGCTCGCAACCCTGTGTGTTTGTGGTTTCGCCCATCGGTACCTTCCGGTCCCTTTGACCCCGGTTTTATGGCGATTAGTGATGGAGACTCTCCTAGATTCGAGTCTGATTCGTCTAATCTGATTCTTATTTGGCTTGAAAAGCGCTTTGACGAATCGATAACGGAAGTCCAAAAGACAAAACCGTTCCTTCATTATTTTCCTCGGTGTAATCACTTTCGGCAAGCGAACTTGTTGGACAAGGATTCTTCATTTGGGTAACCCGAAGTAAGGAATTTATTCATCAACGATCAATATTGTGGTAGCTCTATGAACAAGCAATATATCGACTGACTTTCTGTGAGCCGAAAAATTTCGAGAAACAATACATTTGGAGGTTGATTAAAAAATCAACGATGAAAAATCAACGATGGAAGACATAACAAAGAGTAACTGATCAGGAGAAATGAATACATGAGATAAGTGATGCTAGCAGTACATCATATCCTAGCGGCAGCAGAGAAAAGAGAGTAGGAGTTAGGAATAGGCGGAATGAGGAATTCCTGTGAAATGAGGGAAATTATGGGAGGATTCTGTCCCGAGAGGAAGATGAGAGGTCCCGAGAGGAAGATGAGAGGTTACGGTAGCCGAACTCTAGACATGGGGTAGATCGACCAGAGGCTTGTCTTCAACAGTGCGATGCTTATGCTGGCGTCCTCGGCGTTGTGCAATGAAGACGGCGAAGACGATGACCAGCTGCAGAGATCAAAGATCAAACTATAAGATCAAAAGTCAAACTACAAGATCAAACATCAAACTGCAAGTACCAAAAACCAAGACACAACTCACCATAATTCCTCCGCCCATGGCGTACATCATGGGATCAGCGTGGAGGGATGACGGATGAGAGACGAGGGCCTGACCGGGGTATTATTGGTACTCGGCTTGTTACCGTACTCCTCCATATTTCCCGTTGGGACGCTTATCGATCGACTACCGTACTCCTCCCCTTTTCTAGTGGAGACTCACCTCAGCCTTGGGTTGTTGCTTCCTAATCTCCAATTGAGAAGAGGGCTTCACGAACTAGAATTAGGCAAGCTATTTTTATCTGATTCCGATACCAGATTATCATCTGCACTCTTATCGGTTATTGGTTCCGATTTATCGATCATCTACAGTACCCCTCCTTCCCCTTCCCCGCGGGACTCACCGCATCTTCGCAGGTGTCGGACACATTCCTGGAGCTGCAGTCGGCGCCGGTCCAGCCGAATGCACAGTGTCAGCTACCCTCGTCTCTCAGATAGCCGCGAAAGCAACCCCGTCGCTGCAATTAGTCATATTACGCGTATTCTAGGAATGACAAATCTGCATCGAATCTTTTCATTTTGTGTGGTCTCTCGTCGATCAGAGAAACGAGAGGAATGTAATTTCCTAATAGGGATGTGCTATGGGTTTAGGCTCTCTTCCTTCTGCACACTATCTCACCGGTCAGAGCGACGAGAGATTGCGTCGGCCCTAAATTCTATTCGGTCTCACCGGTCGGGGGATGGCGAAGGGGAGCTCGCATTCCTCCAGTCCTCTCCATTCCGATTTCCCGCAGTTCACTCCCTCCCACCCACACCAGCACAAGCAGCCCACATAGCCGGGCAGTTCCACACCATTCTGGCAAGCCGGGTAGTTGCCACCGACGCCCTGCAATTAGTGTGTCAGGCGCTAATTGCCGGTTCGGGGAATCTACGGCTATCCGGCAATCCCGCTTGTTACCGGTTCTGACTCTCACCTCATTGGCTTCTGTCTGATTCGCCTGTGGGAGAGCTACGGCGCCTGAGCGAACGGAGATTTGTTGTAGTCTCCGGTTGCGATGCCTCTACTAGTGATGACAAATCGGCAATCCGACTCTCTTCGTTTTGCATGATTTCTCGTCCATTAGAGAAACGAGAGAGCATGCAGAACGAGGAGAGTCGGATGCCGGTTTGTCCTCACTAGCTGCTACGGGATGAATCTCCCACTCACCGAAGATTACGGAAGTGAACGTGGCGAGAACCAGAAGGCCTACGGTAGTCGACGGCATACTGTAAGCGAGCAAAAATCGACTCGGGCTACTACAGCGAGAATCATGCGGAATTGGGATACTAACAGATGTACACAAGGCAACTCTAAGAGCTGTGAGATACTAAAAAAATTATTGCCCAAGAGTCGCTTTATCAAAATCGAGAGCAATTGTGAAACGAGTTTCGCTGAACCCTTCCATATCCGGTGTGACCACCCGCAAAGAAGCGTCCTTGCATCACAAAATTCTACAGCTAAACCAGTGACTCTCCTCTTTTCTCGTGCTCTCTCGTTTCTCTGATCGACGATGGATCACGCGAATTGAAGAAATTCTCTTCGGTTTTGTCATCGCAACCAGTGATAATGCGGAACGGTTCTTTCATAGCTTATTGATCGGTAAGGAAAGAGATGATGCGGAATTGGAAGAACGCAATCAGCTCCTCTGATGATCTAACTACTCTGCAAGTTTGCCGAATAAGAAGGAACCGCTAAGAGGATAATCTTCAGCAAATTCGAGCCACTTCCTGCACACGGGATGTTTGCGCATGAACTGGTGCGAAAGTATGCGCTAGTGATGGCAAATCGGAGCCCTTCTCTCCTCAATTCTCACGAACTCTCCCACCATTAGTTTAGTTTGAACTCAGTTTGCTGAATGGGAGGGAACCGCTAGGAGCAGGTAAACTCCAACGTCCAGCCACAATCAAGCAAATTTTGCACGAACAAGCGAGTACGCTATTGGGGCCGAAGAGCGACGGTTGACTAGTGAGGTCGATTCGAGACCGACTCTCACGTTTCTCGAAACAGCGCAAATCAATGAGAATCGGTCTCGAATGGGTATCACTTCTGTTGAGATCGGTCATAATGATGCGAAACAAATTTTTCATCTATCATTGTTCATAGTGGCAAGAAATAATACGGAATGAGGAGTGCTTTTCATTGGGCAGCTCTAAAAATGATCTAGTTGGCAGTTTGCCGAATAGAAACGAACCGCTGAAAGGGAAACCTTGAGCAAATACGAGCAAATTTAGTTCCTGCACCCCTCATGCGCAGTGGTTCTATGCGCTAGTGATGGCTCCCCTAACCTCATGATCTCTCAAACCATCGAGATAACAGAGACAACTTAGTAGAGATGATTCCGATTTGCCCACTCGCTGGTATGCGAGAAGTAAGGGTAGCACGCAGCGATGCCGAACCGAATAGAACGTCTCTTCATTCAGCACACTATCTTGTTGCTCTGACCGGCAAGTGAGTTTGCAGAATGGAGGGAGCTTATATTCAATTCTTCAATTTTCCCTAGTATTGCGGCGACCTTGGGTGGGCTGAGAGGTTAAAAGATGCGTGTAAATCATGCAAAAAATGATGGGTGTACGTGGGTGCAGGATCAACGGGGGGTCAAATCAACTAGAGGAAAACTTCCTTGTGAAGGGAGTTCGCTGAAAAAGTGGCGCGTCACCATCTCGCATAGTAAAGCGTTCAATTGGCGGTCTACGCTTTCTTGTGCAGCGAAACCGTTGATAAAGGGAACTGGGCGTATTCTCGCATAGTCAACTGCGTGTAAATTGCAAATTCAAGCGGAATGTTATCAGTTATAATCGAATTGTTATCTAATGCCACTAATGATGCAACGAAACCATGAAGAAACGACGTCAATAGTATCCGGAATCCGACTCTCCTCGATTCGGCTGTTCTCTCGGCGGTCAGAGAAACGATAGAGAACGCGAATCGAGGAGAGTCACTATCACTATTCGCCATAAAGCTGGGATCAGAGGGACCGGAAGATATCGGTGGCAAACCCACAAACACGCAGGGTTGCGAGCCGAGTCGATAAGAGATGATGGCTTCGCAACAAATGACTCTCTTCATTCTGCGCACTCTCTCACAGTGAGCCGGTCGAGAGAGTGTGAGAAATGAAGAGAGAATTTGTTGCGAAGCTACTGATAGGTGGGGAGGGGTTAGGGGGATAGGAGTGGAGATTGGTTTGGTTCGGACCGCGCTTCAATAATAACACGTAAACAGATGATCTGTTAACGGAAAAGCTCAAATTGGACAATTATATCATGGAAGGGCGGGACTGAAATTAATCGAGATGATGCCAAGGAAAGAGTGAGATGACTCTCCTGAATCATCGGGGTTGGAATCAAAGTCGTTGATTAGTTCATTACCCCTTGATTAAGCCTCGTAATCTCAGAAACCATGACGCTTCGTGTAATCGCAGGGTCGTAAACGATAGTGATGTCGTTCGTCTTTCGAGTCTCCTCTTTTCGCGTGTTGTCTTGTATCTCTGATCGACGAGATAGTGCGTTGAATGGAGAGAGTCAAACCCGAATTTGAATCCCTAGTAAACGATAATCCTAACATTAGTCTCACCACGAAATCAACACTCTGCATCATCTCACACCACTGATCTGCTCTGATATGAGGTAGTTTGAGTTAGAGGGTCAACAAGTGTACAGAGCTCAGGATATGCTCAAAACATTCTCAAAAGTCGACCCGATAACACAAGAAAGGTCGATCATTTACAGGGGCATAGCACAATCAATTGCATGTAGGAATGTTAACAAAGATGCAATTTACGTAATAATTGGCGTGTCAAACACGAATTCGATCATTCTGATAGTAGGGATGGGAACGAATAGAACGAACCATCTGCCATGATAGCTCAGTTGGGAGAGCGTTAGACTGAAGATCTAAAGGTCGATCCCGGCTCGTGGCATTTTGCCACCTGTCACTTCTTTTTAAATGTATTTGAAGTCACGAAAAGTGCCTCAGTTCGTATTTTGTTTGCTTTGAATAAACTAACATTATTTTCGAAGTTGTTCAGAGATTTTATGTGAAGCATATTCGAATTTCTTTTTTTTATTCTCTAGACATTTTGTAAATTTATAATATCACGATTCTTCGTCACTTCGGAAGTCATCCCACGCAGCTGACTGATGCATACGTCAAATGAGGTCTCGCCTAGTCTTTTCTGCCGATATGCCCAAACAAGCTTGCCGACGTGGTCTATTCGATATAATCGATTTTTACCATACATTACGCTGTTTTTCTCGGTTTGCCGAAATTGGTTTTACCGGAGTGCCGACGTGCACTCTCGCTTTTTCAAGACCCATTTGACGTATGGAAGGAAGTGATTTCGACGGCAAAATAATAATATATTATTTACAATAATAATAATAACAATATTTAAAATAGCAATATATATTTTCGACTGCCACTATGTTCCTTGCGCGGTATCGGTCCGCATCCATTTTCCGTTCGAGCAGAACAATCCATTCCGGCCAGCGTGATCACATGCTAAATCGAAACTTTGAGCAAGCATGCATCAATGGTAAATGACGACTTCCTCGCAATAGGAGCTGCAGCGCATTAGTGATCTCGAATCGAGACTCTCCTCACTTCGCACACTCTCTCGTTTCTCTAACAAGGGACATACTATGCAAATTGAGGAGAGTCGATATCGATTCGACATCACCACGATGGACTCTTCGCAATATGAACTGCACATAGATGCAACATACCCATTTTCCATTGCTGAGGAGAAACGCGATATTCGCTGCCTCCGACGGTTAGTGCCCAGTCATCGTAGCTGATCCCTTCAATCTGCAATTAAAATGCGTTGTTCTGACTAGCGAGGGCAAATCGGCAACCAACTCTCCTATTTAGGCACCATATTCGGTTAGAGAAACGAGAGGTCGCGTAAATCGGAGAGAGTCGGGTTCCAATGTTTTTTCACCACTGGTGCTGGCCCATTATGATTGTGAGGAAATTGTAGGGGAAATGATCGCCGATACTACACGTATATTATTTTTTTTAAAAATCAAATTGATAATTTATAGCTTGAATATCTTCTCGATTTACGTATTTGACCCAAAATCTATTGAATTTTAAATCATCTCATCAATATTCGGATCTCACCTCCTCCTATTCGACGACCGTATTCGTGTACAGATGACAGGCTTTTGTGAATTTTTGAAAGAAAGAGCCATCAGAGCAGTTGAATTTGCCCTGCAATGAGACTGTTCGCTAAGCATTAGTGATGTCGTTACGGTTTTCAACTTTTTTTCATTCTGTACACTCGCTTGTTTCTTTGATAAATAGTGTGCAGAATGGAGGGAGCCAAAAACCGAATTGTCACCCCATAATATAGCGAACACGAATACCTGAGCTGGAATAGTGAGCTTGAAATTGTACTATCCATAGGTGCAGACGATTTCGTCTCCGGTTAGCACCGATACGGGAGAGAAACTTCATTGGTGCGAACATTTCCACGCAAAAATGATGGCTGAAATCGTTGAAAAGCGTTGAAAATATAGTAGTAGTGCAACAATATTGAAAACGCGCAGCATCGAGCAAGCGTGCGATGTCGAATCGGGACCACCCTCCCTTCTATTCCCATGCTTTTTTTTGTTTTGTTTCTCTGATCGGCGAGGTAGCATGCAATCGAGGAGAGTTAGTATCGATTCGACATCACAATAAAGAGAGGGGTTGTACATTCTAACTGCTCGCCATGCTAGAAAAGCTGATATAATAACTCATAAGGGCGCAATCAGGGCGGCTAACAATGGGTACGCACTACAAAAAACCGAAAATGATCTGACGTGAAATCACCTTGGCAAACTTACTGTTTGAAGTTGTGTTCATTCGATCAAAGCAGTCATCCATTTGATCAAGTATAGATAGATCTGGAAATTTCGAATTTTCTGTAAAACCACACCTGATGTTCGCACAATATTTGAAACCAAACTGTGCAGGATAATCAAGTTTCAGCAAATAAATCATATAGTTAGCAATTAACAAGAGCCAAGATCATAGCACGGATCAAGGGGGGGGGGGAGAATGGAGAATAACAACTCTTCTTTTCTGTCTTAAATCTCAAGGTGGAACCCATAAATACATCATAGAGGTCACTGCTGAAGGTGTGCAAACGTGGAGAGGGAAAGGTAGGGACCACCAGCCTGAGAGCCGACTTTACGGAATCTATTCAACATTAGGCGCAATATGACCGGCAGAATCTCACTATCATCTTTGCTTTTGGACGTATGTCGATAGCTCTTCTCTAAAGCCCATGAGAGCTTTAGAAGCGCGCGCGACTCTCCCAGTCAGAGAGGGGAGAGGCGAGACGAGAGAGAAAGGGGCTGTGCCTTTCTCGCGCGCATCTCTCTCTATTCCCCCGCTCTCTCGCCTCGCTCCTCCCGCTCTCCTACCGCGATCGAGCACAATTCAGGGAAATAAATTAAAAATCCAATTTTGTGCTTAAAATTCCTCTAAAATAAAAATGAATAGAATATCCCGGGCGGAACATTGTGCGTACACTGGAAACACCCCAATCGACCTATTCCCAACCTAAATATCGACAATTCACCTACTCAAACAAGAAAGTGCAAGCTCCGCCTCTGGTCAATGATAGAGGAGGGCAAGAGCTACAGATCAAGCTTTTGAGCGAGTGATTTGGTTGCGTATGAAAGGTGTGCTCCCTCGATCTCGCTTTTGAGGGGAATGGTGTCGAAGGAAAAGGGGCGGGGCTGGCGTTCTCTAGGGAAAGGATAAGAAAATGGGTGGACAAAGTGGAACCGAGAAACTACGCATGCAAATCGGGGCGCGTGGATCTTTTTTCATTTACTAAAACTCGGTTTATCAAATGTACAAGAGGGAAAATACAGAATGAATGAAGAGCGAAGCTGCTGAAAACCACATTATTTTATAATGGGCTTTTCCCCCATAAAAATCACTGCTCGTAAACAGAGAAGCTGTGTGGCCTATTCCGAAGCATAAGATCGATGCTTGTTTACAAAAGAGAAGATGTATAAAAATGGAATCCATGGGAATCATACCCGAATTGTACTATCCTATTGCACGCGAGAGAGTTTGCGAAGAGATAAAGCAACTGGTAGGTCACTGCTAAACAATGAGAGGAGAGTAGAAGAAAAAGCGAGTGAAAAAGTCTTGAGAATAGAGAGACCCACTCTATTTTAATTCATGTCTGACTTATGATTTTTGTTCTTTAATTTCCGATTTCTGATCTTTACAGTCCCTCGTCTAAACCGTCAACGCTCGATTCACCTAATGCATCTGATGCTACGGGGAATACGAGTGCCTGTAAGAAGCCGCATCGCTTAGCCATCTCATCTCCTTCCAATAGTCTCTCCCTCTCTCCTTCCCTCCCTCCTCTTTGCATAGTTTATGACATCGAGCCGGGCAACGAGCTGTTTAGTGCGCTGAAGCACCTCGACATCCCCTCCCTCTCTCCTTCTATCTCGTTTCAATTGTTTCTTTCTGTATTTCTCATTCTTCACGTAGGGTAAAACGGATAAACGCTTCTTTGTTTTCAAAAAAATGCACGATTCTTAACGTTTGGTACTTTTTTAATACCAACCTATTCCACGTGCTATCAAAGAAAGCCTTGCCCGTAAATAGATAAAGTAGATGTGAAATATACGATATTTCGAATTATCGATCTAATAATTACAAACTTTCCTCTAAAACGCAGCAAACATTGTTCTATTCTCCTTCGCCAGAGAACAGAGAATCTCCCTCGTTATCAGTTGTTGACCTATTGATATGTCCCCTCGGGGCTGATAGGAGGGGAGTGTCACTCGACGGAATGCAACAATAATGTTAGTATTTTCAGTGCTTTATCTTTGGTTTCTTTAACTTTTGAGATACTTATCATGGCTATCGATTTCTCAAACATTTTCTCGTTTCGAAAGGCAAAATAATAGGCATAATTGGGAATCGAATAGTTTCTAATGCAAAATTCTCGCGTAAGTAATTTTGCTACTTAACCTGTTTACCGCTCTTGCTCTACCGGATCGTTTGCAAATAAAAATCAGCAAATAAAAGTACCAGCAAAATGCCCCAGTCGCTGACTAATCTTAGTCTTGTCACTTGATCTACTAGTTCCAACACCCTCGCTTCATGTTTTCCTCTCCACTCTCCCCTATTTCCATCACATAAATCGTCCTGGAGGGATCCCATTATTCCCTGCCCTCCCTCTTCTTCTCACTTTTGTCTACACCACTCCAGACAAGAGAAGAAGGAGGAAGAGAGATGTGATGGCCAATCGGAACCCGACCCTCCTCGATTCGCCTACTCTCTCGTTTCTCTGACCGACTAGATAGAAAGCGAATTGAGGAGAGTTTCTCTTTCTCCTTCTCTTGTCGTTCGGAAATCACTCCAGGCTTCGCTTGATTGATCATTCGTTCGTCTTTCGCTGTGTCTGGTCCAGTTGAGTTCGAAATACTCTTTCGATTCCGAACAATCTTTTGCCACTATGACCTTTTACTAAACATTAGTTCGAGAACGGGTCTGGAACTCGCCTTCTTTCACACACTTTATTATCGCTCGATAATTTCCTGTACTCAAGTCGATCATCCGAATCTGATGTTCAGATGCGGTTATTAAGTCTTCTCCTTCTCCAATTCCTCCTCAAAACTGCGACTTCTCTGAGTGCAATCTGTTACGGAGAACCCGGAGTGAGTGAATTTTTATTATGCTTTGTTTGGAAGACGATCCCATAACGATTGATTTCTCCCTTCGTTGAACGACTCATACTAACATTGAAACATACTTGATTCATTAGGGAACTCTCGTCAGTTGATCACAGCGTGTCAAAGAGAAAGAATGGCGGCGCTGCGCAATTGTGAAACTCATTCCATTCCATTCATTCTCAGCGAGTATGTCGGTCGGAATGAAGAGGAATGGGAGGAGCGAAAGTTAGATTGTGAACGGAATACTACATTAATCATAGCAAAATGATTACAAAACTGTTATGTGGTTATCACTGAGGCATCATCTTTATTTTCTGCTTATTTCGTTAGTTGATAAGGTCTCCAGACCCATTTTTCGACTATCTCGCTTTTCGAACCTCCTTCCCTCAGAGTTTTCCAAGCCCTCGCCGAAGGAAACCCCATCACCATTATTATTTTCTGAATCCTGAGGAGTTGCTCTACATTTTGTTGGAATCAGAATTTTGAAATAGGCCTTTATTTTCTGGATATTAGAGATAGACTGCTAAAAATTAGTGTATTTATTGATTTCAAGCATGAATGAAAGCATGAAAGACCTATTTCAAAATTCTGATTCCTACAAAATGTAGAGCAACTCTTGAGGATTCAGAAAATAATAATGATGATTCGGTTTCCTTCGGTGAGGGCTTGGAAAACTCTGAGGAAAGGACGCTCTAAAATCGAGAAAGTCGAAAACTGGGTCTAGATACCTTATCGGCTAACGAAATAAGCAGCCAATAAAGACTATGTCTCTGTGTAAACCACATAACAGTTTCGTAATAATTTTGATATGATTACTCTAGTATTCCGTTCACAATATAACTTTCGCTCCCTCCTATTCCTCTTAATTCCGACCGACATACTAGCAGAGAATGAAGGGAATGGAATGAGTTTCACAATGGCGCAGCGCCGTGAAAAACAAAGGAATCGTAAAATTTGGCACGCTGTGTTGATAGGTCGTAATTAGTGATGTTCATTCGAGACCTACTCTCTCCTGTCGCCTGTCAGAAAAATGTTTCTCGATTCTACCTCACCAGTTGCAATCAGGGTGTATTCTCTTCTCTCATATGATTAGGAATGATGCTTCCACGATTTAGGAAACCCAATATACTCCGATCAAGTTAGCTACTGCAAAATTGTCAGCCTCAAACCTTGTTGCAGACATTTGAAGTTTTTTCAACGAGAATGAAACCTTGTTGCAGACATTTGAAGTTTGTTTCAACGAGAATGAAACCTTGTTGCAGACATTTGAAGTTTTTTTCAACGAGAATGAAGCGAAAATCAAGAGTTCCTCCACATCTCAAGTGGTCACAAACAACGTGAAACACAGTTGACATTTCACTGAAACCTCTAAAATATCGGTCGATTTTCCCATGGCCGTGTGGTTAGAAAATCATTTTCGATATCATAACACTCTTCGGTATGAAAGCAGAGTGGTAGAAGAAGCCGCTAGAGAAACTCGCAACAATGTGAGCCTTCCATTGACGAGCCTTCCATTGACGAACCTAACGAATAAAAATATGTTTCTCGATGATTATGAGTCGTTCAACGAAGAGAGAAATCAGTTTTATTTCCATTTTCTTGATTCGAAAAAAAATACTCTGATTCCCTTCTCCCTCCAGGTGAATCTACCGATTCGCTATTTCTTCGCTCAACTTCAAAGTGAAGAAGGGCAAAATCTGACTGAAGCAGTGCCCAATCTGAGACTAAACGTGGAGAAAGAGGAGGGGTGCCGGTGAGGATTCTGTTTTATTTTTATTTTTTTCCAAATCACGGTTGTCAAAACGAGGAATTATGAGGTCAAAAGTAAATAACATTATGCACTTACGCATAAAATGCTCACAGAGCAATCTTCAACATTTGCAAGTGTCCATCCGACTCTGGTGAATCGCGGCGACGGTTCTTACATCGCTCGAGTGCGCATCTTCAATAGCTGTGAGAGACTGTCGATTAGTTTGATAACTCAGGTACTATCATTTCTTATTCAGGCCGCATTTTATTTTATTTCTACCACCAGGGACTGACAATACAATTGATTTCTCTCTTTGTCGAATGACTCTCATAGAGCCCATGAAAAATATCGGGTTGAGGAATAAGTAACGCTCGTTTTTCCAATTTCAGATTATGACCTCTCCCGTCTTTCTAAATTGTGCAATTATATTCCGGTTTTTGATGATCGATAAGGGCTTGGATATTCTCTTTAGCGCACACTATATCATATATCTCCGATCATTTAGGCGATCACAATGGCTGGCTCAATTCAAAGTTGTCGCACCTCTCCCTGAGATTTTGACAGGTCAGCACTGAGGGAAGAAGAATTATTGAGCCACAATTAAGCTGCAGTAGTAAAGTATCATGGTTATACATTACACTGATGATATTCAGAGGAATATCCAAGTAAAGGCCTGTGTGAGATATGCGCCTAACGAGAATGTAGGATTTTCAGTTAACGACCGAAAGAAGTTTTGCTAGCCGCGTTTTCTTAGCAATAGATCTAAAGACCTCAATTATGCTTGAATGTGGAGTACCTTTCCTGTTGAAAATATGGACGAATTTTGCTAAGTGTGGAGCATTCTCTTTATGAGTTAAATTGCTCGTAAGTCCGATATAGAAAAACAAGCCTCGAAATCGACATTTATTGCTATTTCCTGTAAACCGTACTAATTGAATGTAAGGCCTTAGATGGTTAAATGGACGAGCAACTTTTGCACTATCATCCACCAAGTGGCCACAATTATAGAATGGCTACTATGTCTTGGGTATGGTTTAATCCAAAGTCCTCAAAACACGCATTTCTTTTGATTCCGTCACAAAATAATATTTTTGGAAAACTCTTATTTTTCAAATAGGAGCATAAGTAACACCAAATGTTTATAGTGATAATACAGCTCCATAGTGAGTGACTGGAGCGCACTAGTGTATAGGCCAGCACCTTCGATCCTCAAGGTAGACAAATAAGTTAAGTGAACTGCAATTTTTCACGAACGTTCCCCTTGAAACGTCTATTAAAATACAATAATGAATCGAGCACCATTCTCACTTCACCATGAAAGAGGTGTAGTATCGGGCTGCTCACCGGAGAATGTGTGAATTTACCGAACAATTTCCAAGTTAAATTACACAATTTCGAAAAAAATCTAAAATTTTCGAAAATTATCAGGTACATTGAAATCTAAATTTCTCTCCTACACAGGAAGCGTGATATTTCTAATAATAACGGCTATGATACTCGAGCATACCCTGAAAAAATGCTATGAAGTCAGCTCGTTTAGATTTGATTGGCGGGAGATATATGAGCCCAAACACGATGCTCAAAAACGAGCGTTACTTATTCCTCAACCCAATACTTGATTCATGGATCTCTCTTTGCGATCACAGTGCACGAAACATTTCTTGTACTGAATGAGGTTCCACGAGAGATGATATTAGATCGTTCTCATCCAGTATTAAACATGCATGGTTCATTGGGTTGGGATAAGATTGAGCAACTAACGATTAGAGGATAACGAAAACCTGTACTTCTCTAATAACCTCACCTTATTCAGGACAATCAGAATCTGTGCAACGTGGAGATGAGGAATGGTGAGCGACTACTTCGATCTCTTTTTTACGAACGTTTTTATTTCGTTATCGCTCTGATATTTGTTATCGCATGGATTTTATGGATGGAAATTTTCGACTCATGATCAATGACAGTCACGCACAAAAAGTCATGAAATAGACTGAAACATATTTGAACGCATCCATCGACATGTGTAAATTCAGTTAGAGATAAAGGGGAAGACAAGCAAAAGGTTCTTTCGAAATATCTGCCCTCTGCATACTTTCAAGAAAATCTCAATTTTATTCTCAAAGGAATAGGTATTTCGAAAAAAAAATTAACGTTGATATCTGATCTGATTATCTTTGAGTGGCCGGTTCTCCCCTCCTTCAAGAGGAATGTCTCTGTCCTCCCTCCTCTCTTCCATCGACGACTGATTGGATCGAGCAAGCGAAGTGTGATACCGAGCCCCAATTGGAGAGGGATCTCAGCAAGTAATGGCGTGGAAAAAGTCAAAGGAGAAGAGAAAACATTTGAATTCCTGCCATTGCGTATCTCAGCTCCCAGTGCAGCTAGCGACTTGAAACTTGGAATATGGGGTGGAAATCTTCTTACCACCCCAAACACGAAGTTTCAAGTCGCTAGCTTCACTGGGAGCTGAGATACGCAATGGCGGGAATTCACATGTTTTCTCTTCTCCTTTGACTTTTTCCACGCGATCACAGTGTCATTCTCTCTAGGAATTCTAAGTCATTCGTAAAAAATCGCTAATTTCTCAATTAATTTCTTGTCGCCTTGTTGCGACATTGCATCTCATGCACCACTCAATCCATACATTTCTATCGTTCTCCCACCTTAAAGGAGGGGTGGCACGAATATCTGGCTTACTGACTTCTATAGGGGAGATTGTGGGGATTCGTTACCCAATCACACTTGCGAAACTCCCATGTAACCAATTTTCGTTTAAACCTAGCTATGAGCGTTTGGCTGTGTGCCAAGCGGGCCTGATCGCTCAGGCAACGAGAGAGGGATAAGGGGACAATGAAGAGACCGCGCTTGCAAATCGGCGCGCGCCTCTCGGCTCTGCGATTAGCATACGCGTTCGTGCCTAACCTTCTTTAAATGCATGATAAACTATTATTATTATTAGTGAGGTCATACGACGCGAAATGAAGAAAGCTCGATCTTAAATGAACATCACTAGTGAGAAGGATGATTGAATATCTAAGTTCAGCACAGTATATCTAACTGACCGAACATATGAGAAAGAATGTACATTGGAGATTGAAAGAAAGACACAATACATGCCTAGTAGGAATCAATCTCTATAATTTTGCACACTCCGGTTGGCAAGAGATCGTGCGAATCGAGAGAAGTTTCGATATTTAGGATAATGATATTGAATCTTGTGTGCCGCGGGCGACTATCGCCGCAAACCAAATCTATTGCTTTCTGAAAATGATTTGAATATGAAAATGTCTGACAATTATTAGGGTTGGCTATTTGCCTTGTCGTTGCGTCGCCGCTAATTCCTCCCCCGCCAATTTTGACAATAGTCGCGTTGAAAGGAAGTAGCGGCTCCGCGACGTCAGGCTGAAATGCTTACCCTAGTACATCCGGGGAACTGTAGGTTGCACAAGATTAAACTTATGTGAAGCGATCATAATGCGTTTCATAGTTACAATAAGCGCAGAATTGTAGAGGCACAACAATTTCTCCTCCACGTTGTTCGTTTTATAACAAAAACTCTCCCTATTTGGAATCTCAGTCTGGAACAGGGAGACCAGTTGCCCGCGTTTCTCCATTCAACACACTCCCTCGCTAGTCAGGCAGACGAGAGACTGTTCGGAATGGAGAGACACACGGATTTCTCAGTACTTCTCAGTGTAATCAATTTAGAAACGACTCTCCACAATTCAAATGTTCTCCCGCTCACGAGATAGCTCGTGAAATGAGGAGAGACGGGTTCCGTTATGCCATTACTACTTTTCAGATTCGACCGCATCGACTTCTCCTCTGTTCTCAATGAGGTCGTGGAGCGATTCGGCCAACACTCCCGAAGCTACAGTACCTGCCATTATGCGATCAAGGGCAACAAGGTGAGAGGTTGTAGATTTCGGTAGATCGTACGTATATCCTACCGTGAACTGGTTCAAATTGCCTGCTGTTACAAGCTTTAGAATGAAGCTTTTCGAAACGGTATCACTAATGGGTTACGATACCGGCGCCTGGCCTACAGTACCCTCTCTCCAGATCTACCGTAATTGCTTCGGGGAATACGTCGGGTTCGCCTCTTTCGCTGACGATATCCTGCTGTCAATCACACGGTAGGTCACTGCTATCGACTTTCCTTTTTTACTCAAGCTCTTTCTTTGTCCAAAGAGTGGCTAGGTTCTTTCAATTGGTTTGTTTATATTCTCCGATGAAAGGGCCGATAATCAGATCTCATTAGTTCTCCAGTGTTCATAACGATTCTGAAACATATCGAAATTAGTGATGTCAAATCGAAACCCGAACCTCCTCATTCCACATACTCTCTATCGGGCGGTCGAAAGTGTATGAGAACCTCAACTGTATCTCCAGTACCGATTCCCTCCATTCGCAGGAAAATGCTCCTCCCCGACACTCAATTCATCATGAATCTCGGTGATTATCCACTGTCGCATGAGAGCAGAGGAGTCAAGGTTCGAATTGTATTTATTCCATGCTGTTTGAACAGCACGGATAGAACATTTAGATCTCTATTAATTTTTTTCCGTTCCTGTCCGACATACCATCTAACGATTTAGCGTCTTCTGTATTCTTTATAGGCATTGTGAAACATAAGTGAAATAAAAATGGAAAATGTCTTTTACCGACTCGAATCGGGTCTCTTTCCAATCTGCACGTTTTTTCATGTACGTCGAATAAGTGCGCAGAGTGGAGAAAGCAAGTATTCAATCCTGAAACTATGATGCAATTATTTGACGGAATCGAATAAGATAACAGTTTTTTGTTTTATTTTAACGAATATATCGCCAATTGACAACGAACGTCTGTGATATTCCGGCAAGGGAAGACGCGGTGAAACATACGTGAAAGCGCGTTCTGCGGAATCGAAAAAGCGTTCTGCGGAATCGATCTGATCGTTGCCATTTATGCTACCGTAGCCTAGCATACTCCGCGTGGTCTCAAATGGAACTACCGTAACCTACCATATTCTAGTTGCCGATCATCTCCTGGTGTGGTTCCACTGAGACACTGGACATCGTAGTGCCCACATACTCGCTGACCAACACACTGCTCAGAGGTGGGGAGATATGATGCCATTCGGGAGCTCTATATTTCGCTGACCGGCGAGAAAGCCGACGTAAAGGTAAAAGGTAAAGTTGCGGCCCCGTCAAGTGATTTTACTGTCGTCTTGCAACGACTACAATAGGTGGTGCTGACGGTAAGGCCGACAGCTCTGTTGGACTACGTAACCCCGCTGTCCAAATTGCTCCTGGGGCACGTTAGTTTGCTAGGTTCGTGCACCCCACAGAAAGCACGCGAACCTAGCAAACTCAGTACTGCTGCCCTAGCGAAGGGTGTCTATGCTGAAAGGATGTGCAAAATATCGCACGAAGTAATTCAAATCAGATAATAAGCTCGTCTCGAACTAGCACATGACGGAAATGCATTACGTAGAGATTGTGTCATCCTCCTCTCAAACGCCTCCATTTCCCTTCTCAGGCGAGCTCTTCTCTCCCCTCCACGATCCCTTCTCCTCCCATCCCATTCCCTGGTCGGAGAAGAAGGACACGGCGATATTCAGAGGGAGGGACTCCAATCAGGTAGATACGGTAGTCTCGAGAGTCTCGAGAGCTGTGGTTGACTTCAAGAAAGGAGTTCCAAACAGGTAGATTGTTGAAGACGGGTTACGATATGGCAGATAGAATACAGTTGTTTCGGGTTCTTTGATTGAATCTTCTGAATGGAACAATCAAGTAAAATACGGTAGCTAAATACATTAGTTGTACGGCAGGTCGTGTGCGATTGCAAGCGTTTAGTGATTGTTTCTGTCCAAGATGACGAAAGGACATTGAAAGCGATTTCTGCCTCGGCAATTGAAGACGCGGTGAAACATAAATGGAACTGGAGGACGAAAATTACTTTTCATCTGTCATTTTATCCTTGTTTGAAAGGAAAACCTTAGAACTTCATCTCGATCTAGCTAGCCATACATATGACCTCCTTGTTCTCGATTACAGTAGTTTGAATCCTCCGTACTTACCGTATTTTACCGCACCCGCAATACCTCTAGCCTACAGTACTCTACCGTACCCTCTTCCCTCTTCCAGCTCCGTCTCGATCTCGCTCGTCTCTCCCTTGACGCTCCTGATCTACTTGATGCGGGAATTACTCGGTGAGCAGTCTCGATGCAGGAATGATTTGTGCACTCTCCAGTCTGCACACTACCTAATGATCGTCGATATAGTGTGCCGAATGGAGACTGCAATACTCGATCCATCATCTTTACTCGATACTTCACAGCGTGCCAAAGAGCGAAAATCCTTTGTTCTTCGCGGCTCTGGCCCATTATGAAACATATCCAATTCTTCACATTCTGATCGATCAGAGCGGTCGGAATAGAGGGAATGAGAGGGATGGAAAGATGGAAGTACATATTAATTTGATGAAATAATTCAAACTAAGGTGTGAGCGTATGTTGTGAGATGCTCGTGAATCATGTTAAACCTTTTCTGACAGCACTGCGAGCCTCCACTGGCATTTTGCGATTTTCGCCATATTGGAGCCGAGTTCCCAAGGAGCTAAGTAAAGGAAACACCCCCTCCATTATTATTTTCTGAATCCTGATGACAAGCCCCACATTTCCTCCAGTTCGGAATTTCGAATTTAATTTTTCTGTTCAAGATACTTGAGAATAATTGCCAAAAAACTTGCTTTTTCGTAAATATCTCGAAAAAAAAAATTAAATTCAAAATTCCGAACTGGAGGAAATGTGGGGCTTGTCATCAGGATTCAGAAAATAATAATGGATGGTGTGTTTCCTTTATTTAGCTCCTTGGGAACTCTGCTCTAATATGGCGAAATTCGCAAAATGCCTGTGGAGGCTCGTTGTGCTGCCAGAAAATTCTCAAAATGTTTCAGAAGCATCTTGGCACATCACCGAATTGTTTCTTCACAATTATTGCTTCAAGTACTTATGTATTTCTAAGTTTTCGTTACTCCCATTCCCAGTATCCTGACCGCTCTGATCGATCAGAATGTGGAGAATGATATACGTTTCACGATCGCGCCGCGCCGCGGAAACGTGACATTGGCACGCTGTGTACTTCTTTATTCAATCGTATTTATCTGATAGCAAATAATAAACATAAATTGAATAAATTTCAGTTATTTCTTCTTCGATAAGGAGAAATACCCAAAGACGAAGCCAAGCGTCGCCATGGCTGATTTCTTCAAGGTTCGCCTCATTACTAGACAATATACAGTATTCCAGACCCGATGTTAACGTATTCTACGGCTTGTGAAATTGATATTTTTTCGTGTCCATGCACGGGGTCTTTGACAAATAAAGATGCGGTGAAACATATTTGCAAATGGCCTCACAATGCCGAAATTCATACCCCGCAACACAGAAAATCACCGTAATCTACCGTACCCCCATCCCTCTCAGCATCGCTTCATCATCTCCGTTGACGGTACCGTAGCCGCCTATCGACTACCGTACCTGCTGGCCGGCGATTCGCTCGTGCTCAAGGTATACGGTAACTGAGATTACGGAAAGGTTGAAAATCGATATTTCAGTCGGATTCAAAGCACTACGAGCATTTCTACTCTCGCTTGGTTCCCTATAATCATTTCGTTCCATTCGATAAGAATAATGTAGTGGAAGTTCTGAAGTGGGCGAGAGGACATGAATTCAATAAGGTATCTCAAATAATTACCGAAACGAAAAGTTTCAATGTTAGATGGAACAGTAAAGTGACGGAAATTTGTACTTCGAATCAACGTCATGTGAACCATTTTCAGACAATTTCCAACATGAAACAGTTCGCAATCGATTATCTTCAACCTCACAACATCTACTGTTATTATGCACGATTCTTCGAAGTGAGATGAATATCACACTTTATCACCCACAGTAAATTGATAGACTACTCTGAATAGAGACCGAAAATACTATAATATTTATCAAAGAGCAAATCAATAGCGGCATTCATCGGTCGATCATTGCAGGCCTACAGTAATCGATTGGTCGATCAGGAGGAGATATCGATTGATGGAATGGAGGAGATACCTCAGAGCGGAAGGAGAGACTGCGATTGTGGAAGGATTTCGCGTGTAGGGAAACTCGAGCTGTAGATATGAATTATTTATTTTTTAAAATAATTATTGCTATTGAATTTCGTTATTAGGCATACAATTTTGTGATATGTGTGTCATGTTTCGATTTGTATTGTGATAAAAATGAAAAAATATACAAATGTACTGAATATATCCGGATAAATGCTTCAGGTAGACTTCGGCCTTGTTGATTTTTAGTCGCATACCCAAGTCAATTTTGAGCATGCTTCCTTTTTGTTCTCAAGATCTTGTTGACCCCCTAATACAAACGGCGTTATAGAACCGATCAGTGGTGGTGTGAGATAATTCAGATTGTGGTGAGACTAACGTTACGATTATCGTTTGCTAGGGATGTAAATTCGGTTTTGGCTCTCTCCATTCCGCACACTATCTCGTCGATCTGAGATACGAAAGAACACGATAATTGAGGATAGAGACCACAGGCTCCGCCCACTTGGGAGGGATAGAGAATTGCCCAAAATCCGCAAGAGCTACGGAAAATCGAGTTCTCAAGTAAATCGGTTGATTAAAGGCGCGTTCTGTAGGTCTGAGTATCCTTCACAAACGACCTGAGGCGCAGCGTGATTGATCACCGTTAAGTAGGTCAAAATTCATAGTAAAGGGTTGAGGATAGGGGAAATATGACGCCGTTTGCCTTATTTTAGAGCAAATCTGGTCGGATCTGGCACAGCTCAAAAAGGTCGATTTTCTGAAACTTGGTGTATTGGGGTTATCGGGGATGCTGAAGACGATGGAGCTATCCATTTTGTCTCTTGAAGCATCGTTGGCTCCAGACGGCGTCATGTCGAAATCACATTTTGACATAATACGCCCCTCCCAAGAGTGCTAATTTTAAGGCAAAATTTTTCTGGGGCAGAATTGCATAGCGATCACGCCTGTCTAAATCATTTTTCTTGATTTTCAAAAATAATTTTTAAAAAGTGAACTTTTCACATAGGCCTATCCGAGTAATCCCATATGGACAGATCGATCGGGCATGATGAGAGGATTCAGAATCTATAGTTTCATGCAATTTGAGCATGCGGTCTCCGAGCTACGCGACTTAAAGTGTGTTGAGATTGCAATGAAAATAGGCTTTCCTCCCCTCCCTCTCCCTCCTCTCTCGCGCGCTCTCTCCATTCCCAAAAACGGCGTCATATGGGTTTCTAGTGTTCGTACCCAGATGCGCCGCTCGCAGATCGTTCATTTGATTTTTTTGAGAAATATGAGAAATATTAAACGAGAAAAATCGAAGATCAGAAGTGTCCCAGACTTGCCGCTCACGCTCAAAAGTAATAGTACGCGCGTATTCGTATTCCGACTTCCGTTGTTTATCTTAACAACTGGCAAAACTGGCTGCAAAGGATGGGACTCGAACCTGTGGTTTCGGGTTTGATGAACGAGCTCGCAACCGATTGAGCCACAAGACCATGTGATAGCTCATCTCACGTGCGCTACATGGTTGAGATCATCTTTTCAATTATTTCTCTACAATGAGTTGAGATGTCGACAAGCGCCCAAAAGTGCTGTTATTGGGTCCCAGAGGGGTACTTTGGTACTACTTTTTGCCTGACTGAGTGAAATCGGCTCTCGACATTGTGGTCTCTAATTGAGGAGAGCCGAAAACAGCAAGGATATCACTATCGTTAACGACCCTGCGATTACCGAAATGCCGTGGTTTCTGAGGCTCTCGTATGGGATAGTGAACTAATGCACAACTTTAGATTGATACCTGTCCATCAATAATATTAATAATCAATAATACCCCTCAATAATCAATAATAACCCCTCCGTCAATAATATTAGTTCACCTCTTTGAGCTTTTTTTCCTGGTGTCCATCTACTGCTTACGTGCTATTATTGAAGCGGCCTTCGATCCAAACCAAACTCCACTCCTTATCTGCTCCCTCCCATCCCTTCATATCAGTAGTGATGGCTTCGCAAGAAATGGTCTCTTCATTTCACATACTATCTCGACCGACTGACTGCGATAGAGCGCGCAGAATGAATATAGTCATTTGTTGCGAAGCCATCCCCTCTTATCAGCTCGGCTCGCGACCCTGCGTGTTTGTGGGTTTGCCACCGATATCTTCCGGTCCCTCTGATCCCAGCTTTATGGCGAATAGTGATAGCGACTCTCCTCGATTCGCGTTCTCTATAGTTTCTCTGACCGCCGAGAGCACAGCCGAATCGAGGAGAGTCGGATTCCGGATACTATTGACGTCGTTTCTTCATGGTTTCGTTGCATCATTAGTGGCATTGGATGACAATTCGATTATAACTGATAACATTCCGCTTGAATTTGCAATTTACACGCAGATTTCGTTGACTATGCGAGAATACGCCCAGTTCAGTGTATCAACGGTTTCGGTGCACAAGAAAGCGTAGACCGCCACCAATTGAACGCTTTACTATGCGAGATGGTGACGCGCCACGATTTCAGCGAACTCCCTTCACAAGGAAGTTTTCCTCTAGTTGATTTGACCCCCCGTTGATCCTGCACCCACGTACACCCATCATTTTTTGCATGATTTACACGCATCTTTTAACCTCTCAGCCCACCCAAGGTCGCCGCAATACTAGGGAAAATTGAAGAATTGAATATAAGCTCCTTCCATTCTGCAAACTCACTTGCCGGTCAGAGCAACAAGATAGTGTGCTGAATGAAGAGACGTTCTTTTCGATTCGGCACCGCTGCGTGCTAGCCTTACTTCTCGCATACCAGCGAGGGCAAATCGGAATCATCTCTACTAAGTTGTCTCTGTTATCTCGCTGGTTTGTGAGATCATGAGGTTAGGGGAGCCATCACTAGCGCATAGAACCACTGCTTGTGCATGCATGAGGAGTGCAGGAATTAAATTTGCTCGTATTTGCTCAAGGTTTCCCTTTCAGCGGTTCGTTTCTATTCGGCAAACTGCCAACTAGATCATTTTTAGAGCTGCCGAATGAAAAGCACTCCTCATTCCGTATTATTTCTAGCCACTATAAACAATGATAGATGCAAAATAGATGCAAAATTTGTTTCGCATTATGCATCATTATGACCGATTTCAACAGAAGTGATACCCATTCGAGACCGATTCTCATTGATTTGCGCGGTTTCGAGAAACGTGAGAGTATGCAAATTGAGTAGGAATCGGTCTCGAATCGACCTCACTAGTCAACCGTCGCTCTTCGGCCCCAATAGCGTACTCGCTTGTTCGTGCAAAATTTGCTTGATTGTGGCTGGACGTTGGAGTTTACCTGCTCCTAGCGGTTCCCTCCCATTCAGCAAACTGAGTTCAAACTAAACTAATGGTGGGAGAGTTCGTGAGAATTGAGGAGAGAAGGGCTCCGATTTGCCATCACTAGCGCATACTTTCGCACCAATTCATGCGCAAACATCCCGTGTGCGGGAAGTGGCTCGAATATGCTCAAGATTATCCTCTTAGCGGTTCCTTCTTATTCGGCAAACTTGCAGAGTAGTTAGATCATCAGAGGAGCTGATTGCGTTCTTCCAATTCCGCATCATCTCTTTCCTTACCGGTCAACAAGCTATGAAAGAACCGTTCCGCATTATCACTGGTTGCGATGACAAAACGGAAGAGAATTTCTTCAATTCGCGTGATCCATCGTCGATCAGAGAAACGAGAGAGCACGAGAAAAGAGGAGAGTCACTGGTTTAGCTGTAGAATTTTGCGATTCAAGGACGCTTCTTTGCGGTTGGTCCCACCGGATATGGAATGGTTCAGCGAAACCAGTTTCACAATTGCTCTCGATTTTGATAAAGCGATTCTTGGGAAATCATTTTGTCATTCTCACAGCTTACTGAGTTGCCTTGTGTACCTACATCTGTTAGCATCCCAATTCATGATTCTCGCTGCAGTACTCCGAATCGATTTCTACTCGTTTACAGTATGCTGCCGACTACCGTAGGCCTTCTGCTTCTCGCCACGCTCACTACCGTAATCTCCGGTGAGTGGGAGATCCATCATGTAGTAGCTAGTGATGCCAAACCGGCATCCGACTATCCTCGTTCTGAATGCTCTCTCGTTTCTCTATCCGACGAGAGATCATGCAAAATGGAGAGAGTCGGATGCTTATTTGTCATCACTAGTAGAAGCATCGCAACCCGAAAAGACGTGCAAAACGCCGTTCGCTCAGGCACCGCAGCTCTCCCACAGGCAAGTCAGACAGAGGAGGCCAGTGAGGTGAGAGCCGGAACCTGTAATGAGCGAGATTTGCCAGATTCCCACGAACCGGCAATTAGCGCCTGACACACTAATTGCAGGGCGGCGGCAGGAACTTCCCGGCTTGCCAGAATGGGGTAGAACTGCCGGGCTATGCGGGGTGCCTTTGTTTTTGTGGGTGGGAAGGAGCGGACTGCGGGAAATCGGAGTGGAGAGGACTGGAGGAATGCGAGCTCCCCTTTGCCATCCCCCGACCGGTGAGACATAATAAAATTTAGCGATGCCGGATCGGTTTTCGACTCTCTTCATTCTGCGCACACTCGGTTCTCTGATAGTGTGCAGAAGGAAGAGAGCCTAAACCCATATTACATCCCTATTAGGATATTACATCCCTCTTGGTTCTCTGACCGGCGAGAGATCACGCCAAATGAGGAGAATCGATGGTAACATGTCATCATACGCGAGATTGCAATTGCAGCGACGGGGCTGCGTGCGCGGCTACCTGCGAGACGAAGGCAGCTGTCACTGTGCATGCGGCTGGACCGGAGCCGACTGCAGCTCCAGGAATGTGTCCGACACCTGCGAAGATGCGGTGAGTCCCGCGGGGAAGGGGAAAGAGGGGTACGGTAGTCGATCGATAACTGGATGATCATTCGGAACCGACTACCGATAAGAGTGCTGACGATGATTTTGAACCCGAATCGGATAAAAAGAGTTCGAAAATGAACGAAATTGTAGCTCGTGCAGCCCCCTTCTCAACTGGAGATGAAGATGCAACAACCCAAGGCTGAGGTGAGTCCCAACTGGATAAAGGGGAGGAGTACGGCAATGGATCGATACCCTGATCAGGCTCTCGTCGCGCACTCGTCACCGTACCCCCTCGCTGATTTTCCGCCATTCTTCATCGCTGGCCTCATGTTCGGAGGAGTCTTGGTGAGTGATCTCTGATCTTTGTTGTTTGATCTTGTAGTCTAATCTTTGATCTCTGCAGTTGGTCGTCGTATTGGCTGTCCTCGTCCTCCATCGAAGCCGCAGAGGCCACGCCCATCACCATCTCATCGTCGAAGACAAGCCTCTCGTCGATCCCACCACCACGGTGACCATGTGGAGCGACCAGCAGGGGGTCTAGCTCACTCGGCCACCGTAATCCATATTTTTCCTCGCGAGACTCTAGAATCGTTTCTCTCTAGGATATCGTATCCCTTCCCTCGTTTCCCATCCCACCGAAATTCCTGACTACCACCTCCGACTCGATTTTCTCTGTTGCCGCTAGGATATGATGTACTGCTTGCAGCAATTTTCAATCTCATTTATTAATTTCCCCTGAGCAGTTGCTTTTTTGTTATGATTCTATCCGTTATTCGTTTATTTTTGGATATTTCTTTTTGATGAATATTCTCGAGTTAACCAAATGAAGAATCTCATATTCAACAAATTCTCTTAACAACATTGATTACATCGATGCAATCTAGAATCGAATAAAGAAACGGTTTTGTTCGCTTGTCTAGGCATCCGACTCTGTTCGTTTTGAGTGACCACTCGTCGGTCAGAGAAACGAGAGAGCACATGAATCGAGGAGAGTCGTTGGCCGATTCACCATCACTACTGACGGCCCTAAACTTCCCCCTTGTCTCCAATGTTATCAATCTGCCCCGTCAGCTTGTGGTTAGCTAGGCGCCTTCTTATTCTCATGTTTCGCTTATCGGCTCACTCTCTCCATTCCAAACACTCTCTCGCCGGCCAGAGAATCGGGAGAGAGAGATCATTCGGATGGAGTGGAGAGTGGTTTCGATCACTCTTTCCTATCTCTACCCTGTATTTATGGCGTGGCAAAAGTCACGAAGTCAAAAATTCGTTTGATTTTCCGCAATTTCGTATCTCCGCTTCCAGTTTACATATTTTTGATTATGCTGATTAGCCCCAACCTCAAGCCCGGTTACAACATTCAAGAATTCAAATATTTGTTCCTCTTTTTGACACTTCCCCATTGTTTGCATCAGACTTTTGAAATGACAATTATAGTATTTCTATGACATTTTTTTAATCTCAAAATAGTCTTCGATCTTTACAGCGCTACTGTAACCATGGGGATGTCGAGACGAGCCGAGTCGAACCAGGTGAGTGGTCTCGACGGGAAAAAGATGGGTAAGATTTTATCGCGCTCGAATCGGCCCCGAGACGGTACCCGATGGGAGAGACTCGTTCGAGCGCCCACTCGTTCCCCACTCTCTGTCTCCTAGGGATCTATCAGGGCCATATACAAGCCCCGTCCACCACCCCAGGGTGATGGTCCAGAACTTGATCTGTTTCTGAAGCATATCCCAATCCGAACTGGTTCGTGCGCCGAACTCGTTCGAGCGCCCACTCATTCCACACTCTCTGTCTCCTGGGGTTCGGTCATAGATCAATACTGGTCATAGATCAATACTGGCCCGGAGCGGAAATGAAAGGTGTACGGTAATCCGCCGATCGATATTATATTGCATGATCAGGCAGGAAGTATCTCCGACGTATACTACTTCCATCTGAAAGCTGACCTCTTCATGGGAGGCATTGTGAGTTATTCTGTGGGGGTTAATTCACGGGAAGAATGTAGTCGTCCCCATGCCTGTATTGCTCAGTTCTTTCGCAAAAGCGCGTGAACTTCAATCAATTCTGGGGCGGGTTCGTCGAGCTCGATCGAGTGAGCTATGTCTCTAAGAAAAGAAAAAATCCATAATTAGTCTCTCATTCAAATTCCATAGGTAAAAGTAATTCGATCCCTGATCTTTGATCTTTGCAGCTGATCGGTCTATCCATCATTGGATGTGCTGTCTGGTACGTCGTCTACCGTATTCGACGAGCCTGTAAACGCTGTTTCGCACATGGAAATCGAGATCAGGTGAGAGAGCGTGCGAAAGAGAGAGAGAGAGTCTGGTCTCACAAGGAATGTTTATTGGCAGGTTGCCAAGACATCGTTATCCGTCAAGAACAGAGCCGATCCCAAGTCCCTCCCGCTTGTCAATCCCAAAGAGAAAGTGATCAGGTGGAAGGTCGAGGGCGTCTAGGAGCTCGGCGATCTCAAATCAATAAGACCTATTTGCCATAACTATTTCTCACCTCTTCTAGCATCCCATCCTTGTCTCCTCCTAATTTCCTCGATGAAGCTACCATTTTTATGGATCAGACTTCCTAGCTAAGCATCGATAACAATCACGATGAGTGTTATCGATTGGTAGGTTTCGCCCTCACTTCAAGTTCAGTTCCGAATGAAACATCTGAAACACCCGTTTCCTCTCAACGTCTCCATTTTCTATCGTCATTCAGTGAGTTAATCCCAACCATTTCCCCCATATATATCATCGCACGCTAGGCCGCTCCTAGATAAATTATTAGACATATTATTGTCAATTGTGTCATATGTTGGCGTCTTTTAGGGTTGATATTGACATCTCTTATCAGCTCGTATTTGCCGCTCGCTTCATAGTTTGTTGTTTGCTCAGACCCATCGTATCTGCTCCTGCATTTTGACCTCTCTGAACTCTCTCCATTGCTCACATTCTCTTCACATGCCAGTAAAGGAGAGAGCTAAGCTTCTCTATCAGTGATGACGTATCCGACTCTCCTCAATTCGTTGTCGGACCAAATAATGCATCTCCGCGCGCGACGCGATGAGACTGAAAGTGCATGTGTTCGGTATGTGAATGATGGGGTGAATGATTCTCCTGAGGGTTCGGAAAGGAAAATCTCAAATTTAGTTTCGAAAAGGCACTTCAGATCGTTCGACTGTGACTGTTCTGCTGCTTCGATATTGTCGTAGTCGCCAGATCGGGGATGAAAACGTAATTAGTAGAGATGGCTGATCGGAAAGTCCATAATAATCAGAACTAACGACCTTTCAATTTTGTTCAGCATCTGATTTCAAGTTACTAACATCCCCTCACTTTTTTGTTCCCATTTCTAGAATGTCTGAAACTCAACCAATTCAGAGACACTTTTTTCAAGAGAACTATTTTTTGGCAATATTTCAACAAGCTCTCATGATGGTTTCGTATGCACTAGTGACTCCCATTCGAGATCGAGCACTCCACAATCCGCGTGTTCTCTCGTTTCTCTAACCAAATTGCTTCTGGGCCAACAAAGCCTTCTATCCCTCCGTGGTCGGTGAATTGGTATCAGTGCCCAGGAGGCGCGAGGTAACGTGCCCCAGAAGCAATTTGCACAGCGGGGTCACGTAGTTCAACCCAGCAGTCGGTATTTCCGTCCGACTGTAAAATCACTTGATGTGGCCACACCTTTACTTTTTTTAACCTTCTAACCGTCGAGAGATCACGCGAAATAAGGATCCGGCATTCTTGATCCGGCATCACGACTGCTTCCCGATCTAATCTGGCCATTCTTCTCGAAATATGGCACATTTTCCCTTTTTGGGCAGAGCGCCACGAGCATGAGCATCCATACTATATAATAAAGCGCAAACGTCTGTCTGTGCGTCTGTCCGGATTGCGAAATCCGAAACATGTAAACAACGCCTCCCCTCCCTCTCCCTCTCTCTTTGCGATTGCGAAATACGGCGCACCGCGAAGCGGTGAGCCCCGCCAGTGGTATTTGAAACAAAGGATCAGGATCACTATTCGATCAGACCATATGAGCAGACTTTAATATTGTATCTATTATTGTAGATTTTTATGTTAAATATTGATTTTCGATTTATCGACTTGCAAATTGGACTAAATCGATTGATCAGAGCAATGATCTTTCTTCTAGACGTGGTGAAACTAATTCGTAATATTTTCGCCTGTTCACTTCAGCGCACTTGCGCATAACCCCATAACCTGATCATAGCGTGTAGCACGAAAAAATATGTATGAAATTGTTTTTCCTATATGGTTCCACCACCACTCAAGAGCTATGAGAGATAGAGTGGCATTTCAAGTACAGCTCTTTAGACAGTATAGAGCTCTTTTTTTACGCTTTATCCACTAACAAACTGCTCTCCACTATTCGATGAATCACCACGAGGAAAAATGGTAGGGTATTTCTGAATTATATTATTCAATCAGAAATAAACGCAGTAATAATCGATCGAGACATTATACGATATTCAAAATTCGGTGAAACTCACTCTCCGTCACAGACAGAGTTGAGGTGAAATGATCAGATGTTTTCTTTTTATTTGCTTGAACAGGCGATTGGCGCAGTAATGACTGATCAGGGTCCTTCTACTTCTTCAATTGAAACTCACTCGTGACTACAGGTATCACGTGCAGATTTTTTTGGCTGCTCTTGTTTCTACTAGAGAGCTTTGTGTACAGAGCTACCGTTCGACGACTCCAAAAAAATCTGATTAGCCACTTATGGATGATCACGAGGAGAAACTATTGCGTATTTTTAGTTATTTTTCCCTCCAGTGCGCCTAACAAATGTGCCCAAGTTTCGTAAATTACCAGCCTTGCCGAATGCTCCTCCCACTAGTGACATCACGAAATGCAGTCCAAGTGGCACGAAGATGAAGAGATAACAACGCATCGACTCTCCTTTTTTTGCGAGCTCCCTCGTTGGTCAGAGAAACTAGAGATCAGGCGAAATGAGGAGGATAGTCGCATGCCGCTTAGTCATCACTAATTCATTCTGATCGGCTCTCGTTATCCGATAAAAAACCATAAAAAACCGCAATTTCATATCCTTGAATGGCTACGTGATTTTTGAGAACCATAATTTGAAATTAAATATTAATAAAAAGAGTTAACCTGAACGAAGAGCTCACTCAGCAATTGCTTGTGGTTGTAGTTCGGCGAGGGAGAGACGGATTCGAAACGGCGCAGGATCGAGAAACCATTATGAGGAAAGCTGGAATAGCTTGAAATATGACAGTTACGTAGAAGCGACGGAGTGAATCGTTAGTTTTTTTCTTCTTTCACTGCGCTCTCTCAATGGTTTTTTAAAATCTCCTTTCATCTTTAGAAGGTATACAGTATCGGACATAAGTAACCGTCCAAAAATTAAAAGTTGCATAACTTTTGAAATAGATGAGATATCTTTCTGATATTCTGACAGGTGGTAGTGAGTGTACTCCTACATACGCTCACTATGCCAGACCATAGTGCGATTTCGCAATATTGTATGATGATGACGTAATCATGGTTGTTCAGCGCGGATTATTTGCTCAATGCATTTTTTTCTCAATCTTTTTATTTCATGTGGTGATAGATGACCTCATTTTTCACTTTTTCACTAAATTTTTTTCTCCCTTTTTTGGATGGTCACTGTTCGAAGGCCGATTTTTGGGCAAAAGTCTTTCCTGGACAGGTTAGTTGCAAATCCATGGAATATACGATCCCCAACTTTTTGGAGCATTTGGATAACTTTCCCGCCTGCGGCAGCCGAAAATCCAAGGTACATCGATTTTCAACTCAAAAAATGACCAAAAAATGACCATACCCCCATCATGGTTGAAGTCGAAAAACTTTTTCTCTCAGAACTACCCGACTAATTTTTTTCTGGTGTATTTTTGTCCGCTGATTACGAATTTCGGAGGGGTGACATTTCCGCAACGACATTTCCGCAAATAGGCGTTTTCGACAAATCCGCAAACGACAATCCCGCAAATATATTTTTTTCCGCCAACGACATTTCCGCAAATGGGCGTTTTCGACATATCCGCAAACGACAATCCCGCAAATATATTTTTTTCCGCAAACGACAATTCCGCAAATATATTTTTTTCCGCAAGCGACAATTCCGCAACTCTGAATTTTTCCGCAACCGTCAAACTTTCCGCAACTTTTTCCGCAACTTTCTTACAGTAATCTTTCAAATTTTCATTATCAATTTCAGTTTACGATTTCCCAATGAAGAGCTCAGTCTTTTTTGCTTTTCCCTCGTGTTTCCTATAATATCTCGTGTTAAGTATCGCCATTACATATTGTTATAAAAGGAAAACCGATGAAAAGGTAACAAAAATAGAAGTTGGGCAATCGTAAACTGAAATCCAAAGATTACTGTAAGAAAGTTGCGGAAAGTTTGACGGTTGCGGAAAATTTCGGAGTTGCGGAATGGTCGCTTGCGGAAAAAAATATATTTGCGGAATTGTCGTTTGCGGAAAAAAATATATTTGCGGGATTGTCGTTTGCTGGAATATCGTTTGCGGAAATTCCAATTGCGGAAAAAAATAAATTTGCGGAATTGTCGTTTGCGGAAAAAAATCGATTTGCGGAATTGTCGTTTGCGGAATTGTCACGCCTCCCGAATTTCGATATATGAGCACATGATGTCAAAAAAAAAGAAAAAAAATCAAAAATATTTTTGTAACAAGTGTGCCTCAGTAAATAACTCGCGTCGAAATGATGCTAGAAACAAACCAAATCCATCCTTCGAATCAGGAGACTGAGACGAACATTTCTTATGTTGATGGTATCATTCCACGATCATGCGCTGGAGAAGGGTGGTCGGTTTTCCAAAAATGTTATGCTACTTTTCCAAACGAAGATTCTCCGAGATGCCCAAAAAAGTGATTTGAGTTCATACTTGTACCTAACACCACCCTTAAAATTATAGAAATCTAAGATCGGAGAAAAAAATGGCACGACATTTTGTCCGAAAAAACAGCCGATTCCTGCAGTTTTTAATTTTTGTCTTTTTTCATTGATGACACCATGAGCCCTTATATCGAAATTCGAAATCAGCGGACAAAGTTACACCAGAAAAAATTTAGTTGGAAAGATCTGAGAGAAAAAGTTTTTCGAGTAGAAAAAAAATTTTACCATAGGGTCATTGTTTGAGTTGAAAATCGATGTACCTTGGATTTTCGGTTGCCGCGGGCGGGAAAGTTATCCAAATGCTCCAAAAAGTTGGGGATCGTATATTCCATGGATTTGCAACTAACCTGTCCAGGAAAGACATTTGCCCAAAAATCGGCCTTCGAACGAATCGACCATCCAAAAAAGGGAGAAAAAAATTTGGTGAAAAATTGAAAAATTCGTGCCCTGAGTGCAAATCAAGATGTATCTTTATAAACTTTGGGGATCTTCAGGACATGTGGAAAGGATCATTTTGAGCTTTTGATCGGGTCTCTAGCGCGTCTATGAACGAAATCCATTTTTTCGAGACCTATTTTTGAGACAATCCAACACCTCTGTACAGTACACTCCCATGAGTACTTATGTTTATCGGAGAGGTAATGAGGTCTTCTATCACCACATGAAATAAAAAAGATTGAGAAAAAAATTCATTGAGCAAATAATCCGCGCTGAACAACCATGCAAATATTGCGTCATCATCATACAATATTGCGAAATCGCACTATGGTCTGGCATAGTGAGCGTATGTAGGAGTACACTCACTACCACCTGTTAGAATATCAGAAAGATATCTCATCTATTTCAAAAGTTATGCAACTTTTAATTTTTGGACGGTTACTTATGTCCGATACTGTAGAAGACATTCGAAAATGCAAAAATAGCACACTCGCTCGCTACCACATCACCAGATCATGAGGAATACTGAACGAGGGGACATGAAGTGTTCAACAGGCAGAATTTTACCGCGTCTTCCTAAAAATACGTGGGATATTTGTTGTGGCTTATGCTGACATTCAAAGAATCAAAATCTCCTAATCACTTTTGAAAATGCAATCACAAATAATCGTGGTTCGCCATGCGGGACTGCGGTGGTACCCTCTCCTTCTCGGATCACAGCGTGCCAGCGAAGGCAAAATGTGCAATTTGCATGGCGGAGGCCTCGCATGTTCCATTCCATTCGGGGGTAATGGTGGCGGTGAACAGATGCGAAATGACAGAGGCGAATTGATAATTGTAAGTGAAATAACAAATAGTTAGATAGGAATTATGTAAATGTGATGCACCAAAAAGATTTTGTAATGAGTAAGGAGGCTATTTCTCCATTTTTGTAATTTTTGATTAGCTTACAATCTCTCTGTGTGCGTTTTTCTGATTTTCCAATATTCACTTGGGATTAACTTTGTGAATATTATTGAAAACCCCGGCTCCATTATTATTTTCTGAATCTTCATCAAAAGATCTAACTTTTGTTGCAAAAACATTTTAGTATTTGTACACAGTATTATAGCTATTAAAGATTTCGTCGGTATTTTTCAAATATCTCGTACATAGAAAACAAGTTTGAAAATATTTTTGCAACAAAAGTTAGATTTGTTAATGAGGATTCAGAAAATAATAATGAAGGAGGAGTTTCCAATAATATTCACAAAGTTAATCCCAAGTGAATATTGGAAAATCAGAAAAAACGCACACAGACAGCGTGTCAGTGAGAGCAAAATGTGCAATTTGCATGGCGGACACCTCGCGTGTTCCATTCCATTCGGGGATAATGGAAACGGTGAAACAGATGTGAAATGACAGAGGCGAATAGATCGTTGAATCTGTAGTAACTAAAAATAGTTATTAATTATACAAATGTGATACCTTGAAATGGTTTAGTTATGAGTAAAAGTGCTGGTTCTCAGTTTTTGTATTTTTAAATTAACTAATTATGTATATGTGAGGGTTTTGGTCAAAATACAGTTTTAAAATGCCTACTCCTCCATGGATATTAATGCAAACCCTAGCTCCATTATTATTTTCTGAATCCTCGTGAGCAGGGCTACAATTATCATTGATTCGAATTTTAAGACCACCGCTCGGTTATTTTTGACCACCGCCCGGACATCCCGCCAAGATTTTCGATTCCGGCCTCCATACTCATAGGACCTATGGTGCTTTGGGCTTTGTTTACAATAATGGTGTGGAAACTGGCCTGGCCGCGCAATACGGCGCGCCAGGTGCGGCACAGTGAAAAACATAAAATTTTCATATTTTTTCAGCCGAACAAGATAAACTCCAAATTTCTTTCGCATTATGTTTGGCATGTCCAAAGTGCACGGAAGCGCTATTGTGATCGGTATCTAAACGATTCTGATTTTATTTTTTTCGGCAAAAAAATATTGTTTTGGATTTTTTAGTAGGTTCATGTTGCTGGGGCATATATTCGACTAAAAAAGGATGTGGCCCAACCAACCCCTAAACTAACCCTCTAAACCGGATAACTATCGCGTCTTACTTAAGAAGGGAAAAATTGCCATTTGTATCAAAAACTCGAGAAAATCATGCTTATTCGAGCAAAACTATTTTGGATCAAACTTTCGTGAGCTCTTATGTTGAAATTCGAATTCTACGCACCAAAATTCATAAGAAAATCCTTGAAAAAATCCTTGTTCGGAGACCAAAAATGTTAACTTTTTCAGGACCTCGGGTTCATGGTCATTTTTTAGCCGAAAACTCGAAATCTCAACACTATGTCACTATAGGATTTTCAGCACTATAGGATTTTCAGTGACCATGATACCCCCATCATCAGTCGAAAAAAATTTCTCTCAGAACGTCTTGACTAATTTTTTTCTTGTATATCTTTGTGTGCTATTTTCGGATTTTTGGATTTTCGGTTGCCGCGGGCGGGAAAGTTATCCAAATGCTCCAAAAAGTTGGGGGTCGTATATTCCATGAATTTGCAACTAACCTGTCCAGGAAAGACATTTGCAGAAAAATCGCCCTTGGAACTGTGATCATCCAAATAAGGGAGAAAAAATAATGTGTAAAAGTGAAAAATTTGTGCCCTAAGGGTAAATTAAGAGCTATTGTTATCAAACGTTGGGGATCTTCAGGAATCGTGGTAAGGATCATATTGAGCTTTTGAACGAGTCTCTAGCATGTCTATGAACAAAAATCCATTTTGTCGGGACCCTATTTTGATACAGTCTAAATCCACTGTACGTCATCCTCCCATGAGTACATATGACGCCGTTTGCCTTATTTTCGAGCAAATCTGGTCGCATCTGGCACAGCTCAAAAAGGTCGATTTTCTGAAACTTGGTGTATTGGGGTTATCCGGGATGCTGAAGACGATGGAGCTATCCATTTTGTCCCTAGAAGCCTCGTTGGCTCCAGATGGCGTCACGTCGAAATCACATTTTAACGTCCTACTGGGCGCTCGAGAGTGCTAATTTTGAAGCAAAATGTTTCATGGGGCAGAATTGCATGGCGATCACGCCTGTCTAATTAATTTTTCTTATTTTTTAAAAACAATTTTTAAAGAAGGTTAGGCACGAACGCGTATGCTAATCGCAGAGCCGAGAGGCGCGCACCGATTTGCATGCGCGGTCTCTTCATTGTCCCCTTATCCCTCTTTCGTTGCCTGAGCGATCCAGCCCGCTTGGCACACAGCCAAACGCTCATAGCTAGGTTTAAACGAAAATTGGTTACATGGGAGTTTCGCGAGTGTGATTGGGTAACGAATCCCCACAATCTCCCCTATAGAAGTCAGTAAGCCAGATATTCGTGCCACCCCTCCTTTAAAAAGCAAACTTTTCGCATATGCCAATCCGAGTAATCCCATATGGACAGATCGATCGGGCATGATGAGAGGATTCAGAATCTATAGTTTCATGCATTTTGAGCAGGCGGTCTCCGAGCTACGCGACTTAAAGTGTGTTGAGATTGCAATGAAAATAGGCTTTCTTCCCCTCCCTCTCCCTCCTCTCTCGTGCGCTCTCTCCATTCCCCACGCTCTCTTTTCGTGAGGGGTCAGGGAAGCGAGTGAGGGGGGAAAGGAAGGTGCAAGGGAGCCCCTTTTCCTAACAATCTCTATATACTGTAAGCCGCTTAGCTCGGAGACCGCATGCGCAAATTGCTTGAAAATATAGATTTAGAATCCTCTCGTCATGCCCGATCGATCTATCCACATGGGATTACTCGGATATGCATGTGCGAAAAGTTCACTTTTTAAAATTTATTTTTGAAAATGATGAAAAATGAACTAGACAGGCGCGTTTGTCATTCAATTCTACCCAAGGAATCATTTTCGCCTAAAATTAGCACTCTCGACAGCCGAGTAACATCTCAAAACGTGATTTCGACGTGACGCCGTCTGGAGCCAATGAGGCTTCTAGGGGTAAAATGGATAGCTCCATCGTCTTCAGCACCCTCGATAACCACAAATCACACAGTTTCAGAAAATCGACCTTTTTGAGCTGTGCCAACCCTTGCTCGAAAATAAGGCAAGCGGCGTCATATTTTCATCGAAAATGTATTGAGGCCTTCTATTATCACACCGAGTAGGAAGGCTAAGGAAAAATCCATGTAAGAATTTTTTTTTAAAAACTTTGAAAAAGTATTGATTAATTGCGTCATGACTACGCAACAACCAGGGAGTTCTGTGATATCCCAATGGCATATTCCTAACACACGATGGGTGTACTACTATATGTCCAAGTTTGAGCCAGAAATCTATCATGAGTCAAAAGTTATGAAAGATCGAAAAAAGTGTCCCATGACTTATGCCCGATACTGTATATGAGAGACATTCTGAGATTTCGAAAATATGCGTGGAACTAGGGGAAAAAGTCGATTCGAGGGATCGGCTCCATACTTCCACAGGTGGTAGTACTCGGTGAGACAGGAAGGTATGCCACCTTGGGACTGACCGCGACGCGCCCAGAGCGCGTCAGAGCGCGCGAAATTTGAAAATCACTTTTTCGATTTTTGCTCAGTTTCATACCAATTGATTCGGAATTGGTACCAATCGATTCCTATGTGCATGGAAAACATTTCATATGTTGGGTGCAACTCAGACGATTTCATCATCATGATGATGCAAAAAATCGAAAAATAAAATTCGGGAAAATTTTATTTCGGAATATAGTAGAATACATTTAAAACTAAATATTAAACAAGAGAAATCGTAAAAAATAATGTACAACAAGTCCCATAATGGAGGAAAACCGTCTTGGGTTACTGTAAGAATTTGCATTTCTTCCGTTTTCCCGGATTCCCCCTGCAAGCAGTAATACGATTAATTGCTATTAACCTTGTAAGAATATATTGATTTGATCTATGAATAGGCTCAGGAAAACAATCATAACTCACATTAAAATCACGCTAGAAACTATTCCCAAAATGAATTCGAATGAGGAGAAAGAGTTTAATATTTCTTATGTTGATGATGTCATTCGTCGTCGATGCGCCGGTTCGGAGTGGTCGGTTTTTCAAAAAAATAATTTAACTTTACTAATACCGAAGAAGCGCCGAAAAGTGATTTAAAAACATACTCTCACCAATCTATAATCCAAAAATCAGAGTAATCGGAAGATGGAAAAAAAATGGCAGACATTTTTGTCCAAAAAACCTTCGATTTTTGCAGTTTTTCGAGGGTTTTCTTTTATGTTTCCATGAGCTCTCCTGTCGAAATTCGGAATCAGGGTGCAAAAATACACCAGAATTTTTTATAGTCATATTTTTTCGAGAAATTATCGCTTCGGTTTTTATCAGAACTTTCTGAATCCCGGTACAATTTGGCCAAAATTTGTTTGTGCGATAAAAACTGGTCCTGGAAGAGCGAAATTAGCCGAAATCACGCATACCCGACCATGAAAACATCATGAAAACAAACGGAAAAGGCCATTTGATTCAGAATCGAAGTTACCCGTAGGACCAACTTTTGAGCATACATTATTTTTTGATGTTCTCGTGCTTGTTGAACCTTTGCTGACTTTTAGGACCGAGTGTACCGAGTGAGCGGTGAGCTTCGTTAGCAACGGCAGAAAATTTATTCATTTATTTAATTTTGTGTATGGAACGCCACTGCAAGTGCTTAAACAAGTACAGGATGTTTTAGACAAGAGAAAAGGAGAAAAATTGAAGCAAGACGCATCATTCTCTGAGCACCTGACTCTGTCGTCTTTGCAGTGAGCACATCTAACATGCGCACGAATAGAAATGCTTGATATCTGAAAACCCTGACCCACCTTCTTTCGCATGATAAAGATTAGAACAAGGGTTGGCCCGATTGGTTGTGTCATCGCAAGAATAGTGAAGAGTATGAACACTTTGAATATGGATGCGTGACCTGAACATTCGGATGATTGAGTACTCGTTAAATGTGTTTGGTTTCATGACACAACATGAGTGCAATAAGCAAATCAAACGCTTCACCTTCCAGTAGGTAATCATCAAGCGCATATTCAGGACGGACTAGTCTCATTTCTGCTCTGACATCATCAGATTCATCCAAAGTAAAAAGAAATGTGTTCTGAAAAATTGGAATCAATACTTTATAATTATTATTGTATTATTATTCTCGAAAAGTGTGAAAATTCTCACGATAATATTCAAATTCGGAATAGACATTAGTAGGCATGATGCCGTAACAGCCTTGTTACTTGGAGAAGGCCTGAGAATTTTAGATTTTTTGTGGTTTTTCTCTTATTTGTTTAGTCTCGGTTTCGAGTGGGAAAGCGATACTCACCTCCAGAGAATAAAGACTCGGTAGCCAAACGAAGCGGCTATGAGAAATAGCGATTGCGATACACTTGCGAGCATGACTGTGTAAAGATAATTGCAGAAGAAGCCTGGGTGAATTACCATTCACATGGTCTATTCATTAGTATAGTTGAAAATAACCCACCCGAGATAAACACGCATGGCCCATCTTAGATGTACGCAATGACGTGGCCTGCCGCCATTATCCTTGAAAATAAAATAAATAATTTCGAAGAAAAAAACAAAAAGAAATTAATATTCACCTAACCATCGTCAGCAACATCGTTGAAGAGCTGACAAGGTCAATAATTGTGGAGTTAATGAGAATTATTTTGTACGATCTGAAACATATCAAAATGTGCGTAGCATTGGTTTCAAACGAACTCAGAGTAGCCGGAGATCTCATAATAACTGCAAATATCAATATGATATTGAGAATGACAGCCAATCCATCGACTAGCGAGTGATGAATGATTGTGGCCAAATCGTGACCAGGTAACGGTGAGGCAAGGTACGACATGATTTCTGAAGGAGAACAATAAGACTAACGAATCCATGTTTTAATCAGAAGTTTCTATAAGACGTTGACAGTAAACATTGGATATCGGAAGTAAAGTGACGAATTCACACGGTAACAAATCGTATAATGTGGGGAAACAAAAGTGATCCTTGAAATGAACACAAAGGTGTTCGAAAAACAAATCATCGACAAATAAATCGAACTAATATTATCAGCAGGAGCTTGATTAGCAGCAGGTGATAGGGGTCAGCAAATCATACTCAAATACACAACAATTACAATTACACAATTTGTCTATTATTGGGATTGCAAAAAAAACTATTTTCGTCCATTCTATTTTTGCAAAATAGAGAAGGGTGTAACTCATTTCGATATAAGATTGTGTTTTCTCTAGGTTATCGGGATAAGTAATTTCGATGTGATGTCTCTCAATAGACTAATCAGACATCATGCGTCAAACTAGTATCAATGAAACGTTAATGAAGTGTCCATCCTACGATCAAACACAGTATAAAAATTGCCTGTGATCTGCGTTAACTGAGAGAAAGGGCAAAAGAATATCCTTTTTTCAAAAAATGTTATGTTTGTCCTGAAAAGAGTTGACGATAATGCCCAGACGTCATGGCTGTCTTTCATCTCCATGTTGAATATGACTCAACACATGAACATTCTAACATCTTTATTCGAAATTGTGTCGTTAGAGGCTGGCATTTGGCACAATGAAAACATTGGTATCAAGTAGAACCGGAAAAGATTCAAATGACCCTTGTAAGTTGATCACCTGTCGTCCGAGTTGTTGAAGGCTCGCTGAAATGTATTTTATATGTACTTTCTTCAGAAAAATTCGCATACATTGCGCTTCTCCTTATCTCAGTGATATCGCAGCGAACTAGGCTCACGACGAAACTGAAAAAAATAATCGAATAATAAGCCAATGATAACGAAATTGTTTTTTTTCCGATAACTATTGATTACAATTTACTCACTTCATATAAGGTTTCATGCAGTATAGCGTGATCGCAGGAGATAGCAGCGCCATGAACGACACGCACTGAAACAGGTATGCAAATCGTCTTCGCTAATTGATCCCTGCATTCTGTAATGACAATTTGGGTCAGTCAGAGAACTGAAAGTAATCGTATCTGTCAATTGCAAGAGTGAGAACTCGCACTATGACTCTGCAGCACTTTTTCCTGCCGTTTTAGACCAATACAGAATCAATATCACAATTATGTTTGCATCAGTTACCTCCGCGGTGAAATGCTCCTGCACAGGCGAGTACATGATGTCGAACAGGCAAAGCGCATAGCTGACCGTCGCTCCGCTGAAGAAGACTGGCAGCAGAGACTGGAGGGTGAGCACCTGATGCGATCGTATTTGTATATAATATTATAGTCCCATCACATGTAGTGCCTGATGCTACATTGACAAATCTATAGATGGACTTATTTACTCAGTTCTTGGAGCCAACCTGAGTTAGTGTTTTGTGCATTTGCGTTGTTCGACCACTCATCTGTTCCGAGTGAGCGGTGAGCTTTGTTAGTAGCTGCAAATAATCACAGCTTTCCTCATCTAAGTATATGCAGTGGTTTTTCCGGAAGTGCAACAAAACAAGTGAGAAATGGAGATATTAATTATTCTAGTGCATTTTCCTAGATCTCACTTTCTTTCGCATGATGAATATTAGAACGAGCGTGGGACCAATTGGCTGGGTAATCGCGAGAATAGTGAATAGTGTAAACACTTTGAAGATGGAGGCGTGTCCTGAGGTTTATAGATGGTATATTATTGTAAATTATCGTTTTCACGAGGCTCTTTCATTTGTTCAAGAATCCATTTTTAAAACCAGCTCTTCACCTTCCAGTACGTAATCATCAAGCTCGTATTCAGGTCGAACCATTCTTATTTCCGCTCTGACGTCTTCGGGATCGTCCAGTGCGAAAATATATGTCGTCTGAAGATGTTTTTGTTTTAAAATTGAAATCAAATAGTTGAAATTCTCACGAGAATAATCATATTGGGAATGGAAAGGAGTAGACATGCATTCATAACAGCATTGTTACTGGGAGAAGGCCTGAGAATTTTAGAGCGTTGTGTATTCAGTTTTTCATGTTATCATAATTGTAAGAAACAGCATAAACCAACGTGGATCGGATCCGAGCAAAATGAACTGCAAACTAACCGCCCGATAATATAGAGTCGATATCCGAATGACGCTGCTATTAGAAATAGAGACTGTGATAGACTGGCGGCCATGATTGTGAAGATACAATGGCAGATGAAACCTGGAAAGTGTCTCATTCAGAAGCAGTCACTTGCAAGAATAAAAAAAGAGCAAGCCACAGAAAATTTCAGAGAAATTAAAATCACGAGAACAATGAGTCAACCTGAAAAGAACACGCACGGCCCGTCGAAGATGTATGCAAGAACGTGGCGTGCCCCTACTACCCTTGAACAAAAACGAATAATTATTACAATAAAAGTATATTCAATACCTGACCATCGTCAGTAACATAGTTGCGGAACTAATCAAATCGATAATTGCGGAATTGATTAGAATTACTTTGTACGATCTGAAAGAAAACAGGGACTCATAACAATATATCTTTTCAAACCTCAAGGTCGCCGGTGATCTCATAATAACGGCAAAAATCAGTAAAATGTTAAGGATCACAGCCAATCCGTCGACTGTCGAGTGATGAATGATCGTGGCAAAATCATGTCCGGGTAGTGGGGAAGGGAAATATGACATGACCTCTGTTGATGTCGAGAATCAGGCGAGAACGTGACTTCTGACTTCTGAAGAGTAGATGATATGTGACAAGACTATCATTCGAAATCGGGGGTCATACCCAAAATGTCCCCCCCCCCCTCCAAGAGAGCATGCCCAAAATGTCCCCGAAGAGCATGCCCAAAATCTCCCCTACCCAAAATATCCCCCCATGCCCAAAATCTCCCCCCTGCCCGAAATATCCCCTGCCCAAAATGTCCCCCCCCCCGCTCTCTCCATCCTCCTCTGGCACATGAGTTGGGCCAAGGGTAACTTTTGATTCTCTCGAGTATTCGTTCTCTCTTGGTCTTTCAGAAAAAGAAAACAAGGTAGTCGTTTTGATTTCAATACGATTGTTTTCTTATCTTGTTGTGTTCGAACTGAGATATTTGGAAAGCGTTGGAATCAGATCGTCAATTGAAATCAGAAAATATTGTATTCCAAGAGAAATTTTTTATAGAATTTTTCGAAATATCTCAACATTGAGATTGCACATAATGTATTTTAATACGCTTCTATTTTCAAGTTTCCGTTGATTCATGTCTGACGATTTATCAATTTCAACTGGCAATTATATTAAGGTGACGTTTCACGATATTTTGCACTTACATCACAGATCACTTTTTTTGCATTTCAAGGTTACTGGAAATATGACCCAATATGAGATGTTGGGTGCACCCTCCGGGAAATGTCAGAAAGTCCCAAAAAATCCGAAATTTCATCCCCGAAAAAATGCGTTCTTATAGATATTGCGGATGTGTTTTTCAATGAAAGTAACTGAAAATTTCGTTTGGAAGCGATAGGATATCGATAAAAAGTAAAAAAAAAACTCAAAATTTCGTCCTTTTCGGTCGCCCTCAAAAATTATTTTCGTCATGTCCAAGATTTTATCGCGGATTCGGAATCTACGTGAAAAAATACTCCCGGTGCCAAATCGTCACGTATTTTCGAGTTTAGGAACCCGGATTTCGCAGCTTTCCGCCCAAGGGTCTCTCGCAGGCTGACGAGAGATTTCTCCATTTTTTTTAAATGATAGGTCACTTTTACATCAGTTTCTGGGTCTATTAATAGTTATTGAGCGTTTTATGTTGATGTTACGGGGTTATGATATCGATAAAACACGTAAAAGTGAAAAGCAAAAATCACTTTTTCGAAATCTCAAAATTTCAAAACTTCATAAGTCATGTATCTGGGCTTCAATTAATGTATTTTCAACAGAAAACCACTCGAATATGAGCTATGAACAATATCCGAGCTTTAGGAAGGTTTCTAGAAAAAAAAGGTTCGGTCGAAACATTTCTCGATCATCCAAAATAAACATTTCAAACTCTCTAAGATTGTTTCTCTCTCTAAGATTTTTTCCCGAACTCACTCAAGTGCTTAGGAGTTGAAAATACCTCATTTTTATCGATATCACAATTCAAAACATCAACGTAGATGCAAAAATAACGTTAATGGGATGTGAACGGGATGAAAAGTGACTGTAGTGCATCGAAACTTCTCGTCATAGTTCACCCGACAGCTTGCAAGACATCCTCGGACGGGAAGATGTAGAATCCGAGCGAAAAAGAGTGAAAAATTAAATCCACGTGTAGTTTTGCAAGTAGAATCCGTAAATTCAATACATTTGAGATATGGCCAAATATTCTCGAGGTAACCAAAAAAGTCAATACTCAGTTAGTCAGTTCGTGGCAGAAAGACACCATCTTATCTAGATAAGTGTGAATCTCGGCAGCAGTGGGGTCAGTGTTCTGAGATTCTCTCAGTGAAACAAGAGCGTCGAATTCTATCATGGGAGCAAGGGTCTTCTCAGATCTCTCCTTAGAAGTATTGGACTGCTTGGCGTACTCGTTCTTGTTGACATAGTGACGGAGTGAGTTGAAGTCATCCAGTTCGGTCTGCTGCAAAATGTGAACAATTAACTAATATTTTTAAAAAAGGGAATAACATCAAATATATATATTTTTTTGAAAATTATGAAGAAAAAACTAATATTTTGAAGAAAACATAAAATCCAGTTATATGTTGTTCAATTCTTACTTGGATGAACTGGACTAGATCCATCAGAGGTGGATGAGTCCCAACAAAGTGGACGAGATTGCTTGTCTTTCTACCATGAATTTGCTGGTCATTGTCTCAGGGTGGACAAGCCATTCCTCCTTGAAGTAGTCCAGGAAGTTTTTGCAGGCTGCGTACTGCGAGTGTGCAGGAGTGACTGGCACCTCGAGAATTCTGGCACTCAAAATAATTCATTGATATGCGCTGATAAATTTGAGAAAAAATATTACCTGTCATAAAAGCAGCGAGGGAGAAAGAACGAGGCTCGTACTCGGTTGGTCCATTCTTTGATGATGGGGAAGGTCGTTCCCGCGATCTTCAGACCAAATGACTCAGTTTGTGATTTGTGCACTTGAGAGCATGGAACAGACAACCTGGAAAAGAAATCTGTTATCAAGTTATATTCCAAATTTATCAATTCGAAAAAATAAATGAAAATATTTTCCAGAATTTGTGCTAGTTACCTTGGTGAGACAGCATCGGAAGAGTATCGCGAATCGCTTTGATGATGCCTCTCTCCCAGTCACTCACAATGCGGATGCCACGGAGAGGGTGGTTGAACTCTTGGAATAGTCCAGCCAAACTCTTCAAAGTTAAACAGTTGATTAATTGATGCTATTTCGAGAAATAATCTTAGAATAGTCACCTCGAGGAGTTTGGAGTACTCTCGGGCCGTTTTGGAAGGAAGCAGAGCGGCTATGAGAAGGAAGCTGGTTCCTCTCGAGCAAACTCGCACCGTGTAGAGCTATAATTACAATTCCATTTTTTTAAAACTTTATTATTTTTAATTTTTAAAAAAAACAAGAAGGAGTTCTGAGAAATAGTTGTCATACCTGGAATGCGAGCTTCTTGGGAAGTGAAGGAGTGGGGGTGAATGAGAAGTTTCCATCAACTAGGAGTGCTTCAATTCCTCCGTCAATTGCCCATTCCATCACTCTGCGAGAAGCCAGGTAGATTCGCTTGGGATCATTCGAATTGCTGATTCTCAGACTGAGATTGGTTCCGAGTGCAAGAAGGTCAGCATCGTCCACTTCTTCATAAGCACCGACAGCCATCGTTCCGCATGATCTGAGAATTTACAAAATATCAATAAACATCTCTAGGAAAAAATAACAAATTATTAAAAATTGATAAAATATACCTTTTCAATTCAGCTGCGATCTGCCTCTTCCTCTTTCTTTTGTTCTCTCCTCCAGAATACGCATCCACAACATCTTGAACTTCACTGGGCTGGATCAGATCTTGAAGGTTGCCCATTCTGTTGACGATTGTGGCATTTCCTTCTTTCTGGACTCTTGCTGGCTTCTTCACATGACCGAGTTTCGAATACTCCGCGTTCTCTATGGACATAGATTTCTTGAAAATAATGTGTTCAGTAAAAAAATTGCTTCATGCCAAACCAATATTTTCAAAAATAAATACCTTGAAGAATCTATAGAAGAATCTAGAGAAAAGATGAGAGTAACTTACGCGAGCTTAGAGCTGAGCACATTGACCGATTTGCACTTTTCATCGCTATTCCAGTCGCATCTGTGTCGGTCCGAGTCTGCAGGATCAGACAGAAATTCGCACTCTGCCGCATTAGGGAAGTAGACCTGGATTTATTGGTTAAACAATAATGTCGATAATGTCAAAATTAAACAGTTGAAGAAGAACACAACTTACTTTGACTGTGCATCGTGTGCCATTCTCCTTCGATCTGTGACAGGAAGTGCATATGTACTTGTACCGTCTGGATGCCTCGGGAGTGGTGGCAGGATCAATACTCTCTTTGTATTGGAAGGTCAGGATGATATCGGGATCAGTGGGAAGACGGTACGCTGCCACTTTGTAATTACCCTTGTTTGAGGGGAATGAGATACCACGGAATGACATCTGAAATCAGAACAATAATTACGAAATATTCTTAAACAGATACAAACAAATAAAAAATAAATAAAAACGATAAAAAAAAACGAAAAAAACGCAGAAATTAAGAGAAATTAAGATTTAAATGGAGGAGCTCTCTCAGCTCACGTGTCCCTGTGAGGAGAGACGATGCGAATGGTAGCCACCAAGCTGGGAGGCTTCCGATCTCACGAGTCCCCTCTCCCTCGCCTCGCGAACTCGTCAACAAGGTCGTAAACGGAGACTCGGGGACGCCTACAGAGGTCAATCAACAAAGTTCACAAAAGAGCAAAACTAATATCAGATTCGGAATCAGCGCATTCATATTACCCTTCTGACATGGTTTGCTGGGGTCGAACAAGCACATCTGGTTTTGAAGAGTGAATTCTCATCGAATTTAAGAGACGTTCCACGGTTTAGTTTCTTTTTTGAAAATTGTTGGTTTTAACTTTTTTTTCGTTCATTATATCATGGGTTTTCATATCGAAATTCGGATTCAGCACATAATGATATAACAGAAAAAAATCTTGTCAGGAAGTTTCGAGAGAAAATTTTTTTCGACTAATGATGGTAATTTTTCGGGACAAAAATCGAATGACCTCGGATTTTCGGTTGCCGCTGGCAGGAAAGTTATCGAAATGCTCTAAAAAGTTGGGGATAGTATATTCCATGGATTTGCAAGTAATCTGCCCAAGAGACCTTTGAACAAAAATCGGCATTGGAACTGTGAACATCCAAAACAGGGAGAAAAAATCATGTGAAAAAATTCGTGCCCTGAAGGCAAATTAAGAGCTATCGTTACCAAACTGTGGGGATGATCTGGAATTGTGACAAGGTAAATTTTGAGCCTTCGAACGAGTCTGTAGCTTGTCTATGAACGAAAAACCATTTTTTTCGGGACCCAATTTGAGACAGTCTGAAGCCACTGTATCGTACTTTGTAAACAAAACCGAACAAGTGAACAATTTTGTTCAATTTGTCACTTTTTGACAGTCGATGGGGAAGCACTTATAAATTCCAATTTTTGTTTCTTATTTTTGTCCACTCCGATTTGCGGGAATCGATCGGACATGTCACGGTGAAATATTCCTATATAATGGTGAAAAACGAGAGCAAAAAATAAGAAACAAAAATTGGAATTTATAAGTGCTTCACAATCGACTGTCAAAAAGTGACAAATTGAACAAAATTGTTCACTTGTTCGGTTTTGTTTACAACGTACGATACGTAATCCTCCCATGAGTACATATTTTCATCGAAAAGGTATTGAGATCTTCGATTTATTATCACACCGAGTAGGAAGGCTGAGGAAAAATCCGTGCAAGAATTTTGATTGTTTGAAAAGGAACTGCTTGATTGCGTCATCACTACGCAGCAACCAGGGTCGTTTTGTGATATCTCAATGGTATATTCCTAAGAGACGTTCCATGATATTCTGCGCCTGTCCAACGGATTGCTTTTTTTGCAAACTATGCCAATAAGTTCAGGGTGAAGTCCCCATACATAGAGCTGATATCTGGCCCAATATGAGATGTTGGGGTGCACCCTCCGCGAAATGCTGTGCATGTCCCAAAAAACTCGAAAATTTCATCTATCAAAAAAAATACGCTCTTATAGGTGTTTCTGGCGTATTTTTAGATAAAAATAACGAAAAACATAATTTAAAGGCGAAAGGCCATCGATAAAAGGTCGAAAACTAGAATTATCATCATTTTTCGGTCAACCTAAAAAATATTTTAGCCGTTGAAAAATATTTATTGCAGTTTGAATTCTACGTGCAAAACTACCCCGCGTGTTATATTTTCACCCCTCTCATCACGGCCCCTCGGATTCCGCAGCTTCCCACTCGAGGGACTCTCTGGGGCTGACGAGAGAACGATGATGAGAGATTTCGCCATTTCGACAGGATATAGTCACTTTTATATCAGCTTTTATAATATTAATCGTTTTTAAGCTATTTATTGATGTTATGGTGTTTTGATAGCGATAAAATACGAAAAAAGTGAAAAGTCGATAAATAATTTCTTTGAAATTTCAAAATTTCAAAAATTCGTAAGTCATGTATCTGAGCTTCAAATGATGCTTTCTCAACGAAAAATCACTCGTATATGAGTTATAAACAATATCCGAGCATTTGGGACGATTTATAGAGAAAAAGTTTTGGTCGAAAAAATTCTCGATCATCGATCACCGAAAAATGACAATTTCAAAAAATATTCTCAAATCGGCTATAACTCTCAGATATTATTCATAATTCGTATCGGAGTGATTTTCCGTTGAGAATGCATCATTTGAAGCTCAGATACATGACTTACGAATTTTTGAAATTTTGAGATTTCAAAAAAGTGATTTTTCGACTTTTCATTTTTTTTTCGTGCTTTATCGATATCAAAACATCATAACATCAATACTAATGCTTAAAACAATTAATATTATAAAAATCTGGTACAAAAGTGACTGTATAATATCGAAATGGCGACATCTCATATTGGGCCCCAACATCTCATATTGGACCAGCTATCAGCTCTAGGTATGGGGACTTCACCCTGAACTTATTGGCATAGGTTGCTAAAAAGTCCTCCGTCGACTCCTCCCAAATCTTCACTAACCGTGGAACGGCTCCTAACACACGATGGGTGTACTACTGCCCAAGTTTGAGCGAGAAATATATCATGAGTCAGAAGTTATGAAAGATCGAAAAAGTGACCCTTGACTTATGAGAGATAATGTATTTTGAATACAAAAAAACGAAACTCAAAATTCTAATCCATATGATTTGTAGATCTGGCGATGCGGAATCCGAAAATGGTACAAATGTTCGTTTTCTCATTATTGAGCACCTTTGATAATCGGCTTGAAAATAGGCAGAATCAAAAAGAAGCTTAGTGAGGCTAGGAGACCCAAATGAAAAATTCGGAAAATGGGCAGGCACTCCTAGACATCACACTACATTATTTCAGTAAAATATAGAAGGTTAATCAGTCTTCATTTCAAAGTTATTGAATGAATAATTCTCGATTCACATCTTTCATTTCACCCATATTTCACCGCTTTCATAACTGCAGAATGTGATGGAAAGCACATGCGCGGTTTCCGCCACGCAAATAAGGGGGTTTCGCCTCTCTGAAACGCTGTGATTTGAATATCTTTCCTATCCGTGATAGCCGAAAATCCGAGGTCAATCGATTTTGACCCAAAAAGTGCCATCAACAGTCGAAAAAAATTCCTCTCAGAACTTCCTACATTTTTTTTCTGCTGTGTCTTTGTGTGATGAGTTCAAATTTCGATAGGAGAGGCCATGATATCATGAATGAAAAAGATTAAAATCAAAAACTTTCAATATAGGGTGATTCAAAAGTTTCTTTCTTTTTTTACTGACATCGATTCTAAGCTCTACTGTTCTTCTCAATTCATTGACCAGCGTATGGTTTTTCATGATCGATGAGGGCATGTGTGCTCTTTATAGTGCACACTAAATCAGGGCTTTCCCATCAGTAAGATAGATGGTCATAATCAAATGCAAAAGTAGCCGTAGTCGACCATGTGAGGCGTTGTTTTCTGAGCTCAGTGCGCATCGGAGAGAAGTATCAGGGCCCAACTGGTGTCACATTTGTAAAGTATGATGAATTTTGATCACAATAAGGTAGTACGACGGGTGAGTCAATTTTGGCAAAGAAGAGATATGAGCCTGAACCAAGATCAGATGTTGTTGAAATTAACCAACAAAAAAAATTTAAATCGCTGCTTTCTCCATCTGATAATTTTACAAGTCCGAAATATGGTGCAAAGCAAAGTATCATGCCTTATAAGTCTGCAATATTATTTGGGAGAAGATCCGACTATCCCTAAAAAGGCTTAATTTTCTAGAACTTCAGTATTGAGATTCGAGGAACGAAAACGATACATCTTGATACTCTATCTTTCCTATATAGTCAGAAGTCATCAAATTTCGGTGTTAATAAAATAAGCAACTCTCGTTTTATCATTCCTTAGCTGGGTAGAACTTTATTTTATTTTATTTATTTGATACACCCCAAAGGGTGTGACAAACATGTGAATAACATATACAGATTGGAAGGTTTAAAGAGATGGGGGGAGTGGGTAATGGGGGAGGGGGGGGGGTAGAGACGGAAGAAGAGACAGTTGGAGTTGGTACTCCCACAGATGCTCTTGACAGATGAGGTGGACGAGGCCTCAGAACGGGAAGGGGACCGTTCCATCCATGTATATCTTATGGATCTAGAGCGAGTGTGGGAAGTGATTGAAGGATCTACAGTTTAGGGATGTCTATCTGGAGTATGCAGGCAGAACTGAGCGATCACAAGTTTTTGAGGAAGCATCTATTAGAAGTGTATACCGAAAATTACAATTTTATGCAATTGCCAGTTTAAAATTTATTTATCTTATTCTAGGCGAGCGGGGCTGGATTCAAATATACAACTATAATGCCCAAGGTCACCCCTAAACTATGCCATATTGGTGCTTTGAACTAGAAAATTTGAAGGGCTCAAATTAAATTAAAGAAAAATAAAGAAACTTTCTTATCACCCTGATATATAAAATTCATTTTTCGGGACTCGTTTTTTGATCAATTCTGTAGCCAAGATGCAATTGAGTAGCAACTTCAATTTTTTTCAGAGTAGCTCTCCGACTGGTCTTAATAGATGATCCACGATATAGTGGTGCGTCTGTGCATTTGTTTTTTTTTTCTAATTACAGCAACGAATCCCAGTCACTCTATCGTATTTTCTACCGATCACGTTGAAGTTCATGAATTGTCAGTATGTTATTGGAACCAGATGAGATTTGTCTGGTAAAGGAACGAGAGATTTTCTGACAATTCAAATGGAAGCTGGCAATAAACTGATGATAAATTGATACCGTCACGGTAAGTCTGCGTGTGTCACATCATGTCACCCCGATCCTAAGACCCTTTAAAAATGTGTGAATTTAGTTGAATTTTTGGCTGTGGACACTTCCCACTAGCCGCAATCGAACTGTGAAAACATATCTCCGAAATCTCCCTTTCGAGCTGCTTTCTGAGACTTCACATTTCCTCTCCCTTCATTTAAATAGACGACCGCTCGCTCACCAGATGAGAATGAGGAATGGAGAGGTTATGGGAGTATACAAGATTTAAAATATGACATCTAGGAAAACAGCTCAAAATAGACATTTCGGAAATCTGCTTCACAGTTCTAATGAGAAGAATCCACAGCTAAAAATTCGACTAAATTCACACACTTTGAAAGAGTGTTAGGATCGAGGTGACATGATGTGACACACGCCGACTCACCGTGACGGAAATTCGGCGGTACTGTAATCACGTGTCTCCTAAATATAAAATTGATATATCGTTGGACATGGATCAACGGAAACTTGAAAATAGAAGCGTATTAAAATACATTATGTGCAATCTCAATGTTGAGATATTTCGAAAAATTCTATAAAAAATTTCTCTTGGAATACAATATTTTCTGATTGCAATTGACGATCTGATTCCAACGCTTTCCAAATATCTCAGTTCGAACACAACAAGATAAGAAAACAATCGTATTAAAATCAAAACGACTACCTTGTTTTCTTTTTCTGAAAGACCGAGAGAGAACGAATACTCGAGAGAATCAAAAGTTACCCTTGGCCCAACTCATGTGCCAGAGGAGGATGGAGAGAGCGGGGGGGGCATTTTGGGCAGGGGATATTTCGGGCGGGGGGGAGATTTTGGGCACGGGGGGACATTTTGGGTAGGGGAGATTTTGGGCATGCTCTCCGGGGACATTTTGGGCATGCTCTCTTGGAGGGGGGGGGGACATTTTGGGTATGACCCGAAATCGGAAGTCATTGAACATTTTCACACACCACTGCATCCCACGATGAGGATAAACAATTGTGATGCTTGAAAAGAAACTAACGGATTATAAAACATTGTCTGAGAAATCAAGTGATTTATCATGAAATTTTAACGACCGGAAATACCGGAAAACGACAGAAAAGTAGTAGGTTGTAGTATGTGACTAACATCTACAGTATCCTCCATAAGTCTTTGCGCGCTTTTTCATTCTTTCACAACTTTTGACTCGTATGATATTTTTTGCTCATACTTGGTCATGACATAGCACACCCACCGAGTGATAGGGATATGTCATTAGGATATCAGGGAACTCCCTGGTTGTTGCGTAGTGATGACGGAATCAATCAATAAATTTTCAAACAATCAAAATTTTTACATGGATTTTTCCCCAGCCTTCCTAATGGGTGGGATAATAGAAGGTCGCAATACCTTTTCGATTAAAATATGTACTCATGGGAGGATGAGGTACATTGGCTTTACACTGTCTCAAAGTATTTACCCGAAAAAAAATGGATTTTCGTTCACAGTAGGGTCCCGACAAAATGGATTTTTGTTCATAGACATGCTAGAGACTCGTTCAAAAGCTCAGAATGATCCTTACAACAATTCCTGATGATCCCCAAAGTTTGGTAACGATAGCTCTTAATTTGACCTCAGGGCAAGAAAAAAAAACTAATTTTTCACTTTTTTCACTTTACCCAACTTTGGATGTTCCGAGTTCTAAGGGTGATTTTCGTTCAAAGGTCATTCCAAGACACGATGGTAGCATATCCATGGAATGTACGATTCCCATCTTTTTAGAGCATTTGGATAACTTTCTCGCCCGCGGCAACCGACAATTCGAGATCAATTGATTTTCAAAATCGGCTATTTTTTGATATATCGAATTTTAACTTTTTTCATTATTGATATCATGGACTCACACAAAAGATGTACCAGAAAAAAAATTACTCAGGAAGTTCTGAGAGACAATTTTTTTCGACTAATGATGGCGACTATCATGGTCCTTTTTTGGGTTGAAAATCGATTGACCTCGGATTGTCGGTTGCCGCGGGCGGGAAAGTTAACCAAATGCTCTAAAAAGTTGGGAATCGTATATTACATGGATATGCTACCATCGTGTCTTAGAATGACCTTTTAAGACGACCGCTCGGTTATTTTTGACCATTTGACCCCCATTCCCGGACATCCCTCCAGGATTTTCGATACCAGCCTCCATAAGCATAGGACCTAGGGTGCCTTGGACCTTGTTTACAATTATGGTATGGAAACTGGCCTGGCCTCGCAATACGCCAGGTGCTGGCACAGTGAAATACATCGATTTTTCATATTTTCTCTGCCGAACAAGATAAATTCGAAATTTTCTTTGCATTATGTTTGGCATGTCCAAAGTGCATAGGAGCACTATTGGGAACGATTTCTGGTCGATCCTGAAATTGACCTTTTCACTACCAATTTTTTGCTATTCTCGGTACTCTATAATAATTTCGGAAACTATTGTCCTATACCATAATGTAGTCCACTTAGTGTTTCATCAAAACACCCTATATTGAAGACCTGCCAGGATTTCCCTTACCGAGAAATTGTGAACTATTGATCAAAAAGTGGCCGATTTCAATCTATTTCTAGCATAACTTTGTTCGCTCTTTGTTTCATGAGCTCTCGTATTGAAATTCGGATTCCACGCAAAAAAATACACAAGAATCACCTATAGCCGTACAGTTCCGAGATGAAAAATTTCCAACTTTCACCATGACCATTTTTGAGTAAAAAAATCAATATCTCAGAACTATATAACTTTCGAATTTCTGACGTGGTTTTGCATGGATAACTCAATTTTGTATACTAGAGCTCACCAAAATGCAAAAGAAAAAAGTTGTAGTGAAAAACTCGACAGCTAGAAGTTTTCGAAGCATAACTTTTTTCATTTGCGTTTTGGTGAGCTCTAGTAAACAAAATTGAGTTCTCCATGCAAAACTACGTCAGAAATTCGTATAGTTATATAGTTCTGAGATTTTGATTTTTTTACTCAAAAATGGGCATGAACCGGGGGTCATGGTGAAAGTTGGAAATTTTTCATCTTGGAACTATACGGTGCTCCTATGCACTTTGGACATGCCAAACATAATGCAAGAGGAATTTCGAATTTATCTTGTTCGGCTGAGAAAATATGAAAAATCAATGTTTTTCGCTGTGCCAGCACCTGGCGCGCCGCATTGCGAGGCCAGGCCAGTTTCCATACCATAATTGTAAACAAGGTCCAAGGCACCCTAGGTCCTATGCGTATGGAGGCTGGAATCGAAAATCCTGGAGGGATGTCCGGGCGATGGTCAAAAATAAGGGGTGATTTTCGTCTTAACGAAAATCACCCTCAGAGGTGTAAACAACCGAAATAGAGTCATGTGAAAAAGTGAAAAATTAGTTTTTTACGTGCCCTGAGGTTAAATTAAGAGATATCGTTACCAAACTTTGGGGATCATCAGGAATTGTGGTAAGGATCATTCTGAGCTTTTGAACGAGTTCCTAGCTTGTCTATGAACGATAATTAATTGTTTTCGGGTAAATACTTTGAGACAGTGTAAAGCCAATGTACCTCATCTTCCCATGAGTACATATTTTAATCGAAAAGGTATTGCGACCTTCTATTATCACACCCATTAGGAAGGCTGGGGAAAAATCCATGTAAGAATTTTGATTGTTTGAAAATTTATTGATTGATTCCGTCATCACTACGCAACAACCAGGGAGTTCCCTGATATCCTAATGACATATCCCTATCACTCGGTGGGTGTGCTATGTCATGACCAAGTATGAGCAAAAAATATCATACGAGTCAAAAGTTGTGAAAGAATGAAAAAGCGCGCAAAGACTTATGGAGGATACTGTATACTGCTTCATCTTTTTTAATATCAGCTACACGATTTTTTTACGTGACGTTGCTCAGTACCGAATATACGAATCGGATATGATGCGTCAAACTGTGATCAATATAGCTAATGAATAGCAGGCAGATATGTTCATCTCTTTTGGAATGAATCATAACAAATTTCTCGTGAGATTTTTTCTTCAATATCAATACTGATTCACTCGTTGTTGTAATTTCAGGCATTGTCTGAACATCAACAATCTGAATTTGTTAAATGCATGCGAGTTTTAGCTTCAAAAGTTACCGACATGCTAATGATATCACTATCTTTTGACAATATTGCAGACAAATGCCCGCGTTGGGCATACATCACCGTTGCAGTTTATTGATTGTGCGTCAAAAACGGGATTTTCAAAGTGTTTTCTTTTCGAACACGCTAGAATGTGCAAGACGTTCAATAAATTTATTTCACTTGAAGTGAAAGCATGCATTTAAAATGCGAATCAGATAAGGGAAATTGGCAGTTTAACTGTTGTAGTATGACATGGAGCTCATGTTAGACTCATGGAGAGCGAACGAAGGTACTTATCCGTCTAGTGATACGCACTACATTACCAACGGACTCGTCAATCAAGCTCAATGGAGACGGAAACAACTGCAATGAAATAAAAGTTAACCATAACAAGACAACAACTATCACCTTATTCCTTGGAATATTTTCTGTCGATAGATGGGTGTGTGTCCGAGGAGAATAATCGAATGGAAGAACGAGTGGGTCGCCATGATTATCATACAAACAGGGATAAGCACTGAAACTAGGTGATACATTTTTGTTTTTTTGTTGCCGATCATGAATCTTATATTTGTTTGAAAGGCAAAAAAAAAAAAGTATGTACATGTGCGATCAAATGAAAGGAGAGCTGATGAGAACCCAAATATCACCGGGCAAATGATTATTACTACCGGTAATGCGACCTGAACGTATTTCGTAATGTGAGGCAATTTTCCAATCCTATTCAAGGAATGAGATCTAAAAACCGGTCCCGGTCCCGTTTTAGGGGTCTAAAAACCGGTCACGGTCCAAAATCCAATTTTTCATACCCTTGGGAAAACGGTCATAACCCGCTTTAAAAAAATGTTAGAAAATATTCCAAAGATGAATTCGGATGGGGAGACATAGGGCAACCTTTCGTATGTTGGTGATGTCATTCCTCTTCGATGCTCCGCAGTGGGGCGGTCGGTTTTCAAAAAAGTTATGTAACTTTCCTAATACCAATTTCTCCAGTAAGCGCCGAAAAGTGATTTGAAACCATACTAGTACCCATTATACTGTGTTTGCGGATTTGCGATATCAGGTCTCATCTTCGAGTCTCGTCAGGTCAAATTAGGTACACTACGAAATTTACGACAAAATTTGCCTAAGGAAAACAGCCATATCTCGCTTTAAAATTATCCTAGAAACAATTCCAAAAGAGAATTAGGATGATTAGGCATAGGGCAACATTTCGTATGTTGGTTTCGTCGTCCATGCGTTGCAGCGGGGCGGCCATTCGTCCACTTTTCGGCGCTTATTGGAGAAATCGGCATTGCGAAAAATCATTTTTTTGAAAACTGACTGCCCCGCTGCAGCGCATGGACGACGAATGACATCACCAACATACGAAATGTTCCCTATGTCTCCCCATCCGAATTCATCTTTGGAATATTTTCTAACATTTTCTTAAAGCGAGTTATGACCGTTTTCCCTAGGGAATGAAAAATTGGATTTTGGACCGGGACCGGTTTTTAGACCCCTAAAACGGGACCGGGGACCTGGACCGGTTTTTAGACTATCTCTCAAGGAATCGTATGAATTAACCTGCAGAATAACCAGGCCTGATATCGCGAAAGGTATAATACGCTCTGGATGAAAGCAGTCTGCACGGTCAATGAGAGTGGGAAGCCAGTCTTCAGATAGCAACTGGTTGAAAAATGTTCAAAATTATGTATCGTACTTTGTAAACAAAACCGAACAGAAACAAAACAAAACTCAAAAATCAATTTCAAATCGGATAATCAAATAAGGAAGACAATTAATTTTTCATAAATAAATACATATTACCATTATTTGAGAACCTGCGCACAGTCCCTCACCCTCGATGAGCTTCCCTTCACAGTGACTAGGAAGAAGAGGATTCTTGCCAGTCAACAGACACTTGGTCAGCTATTTCGGACTAGTTATGTCAAATTGGAACAGACTCTCCCCAACACGCCCTCTCTCTCGATTCTCTGACACACAGCCTGTCAGACTGGATGAAAGAGGGGATTTTCGCGGCGGTCGTTTTCCAATTACCCTCCCCTTGTCATTTCATTCTCGCTCGTAGCGCGGTTATGGGAGCTGTGAAACAGAGATGAAATGACAGAGTTGAATTGAAAATAGTACATGAAATATTTCAAAAAAGATTATGAATTTTACAGAACTACTGCACTGAATAGTAGTACCGAGTCACGATGCTGCCTCTATTTTTTTGAAATTTTTAATTAGCTCAATGCGTCTCTATTAGGGATGACTGAACGGGTACAGGTAACGGGTACCCGCATTCTCTCAAGGGAGGCGCTTGCTTGCTCTAATTACCCGACTTTTGCGAGAGAGGAATGGGAAATCTCATTAGAATACGTCCGCCGTCATTTCCCCCTTTTTCATCCAATCTGACAGGCTGTGTGACAGAAGAGAGATACGAGAATGGTGATGAATGTTGTACCCCTTTGACATAATATGACAGAGTGAAGAGTCCGCCTATTTATCATTGCGTGAATTGATAAATTTTTGTATTGAAAGTGAAACACCTTTAGAATTCAGTTGCCGGCTGTGAGGAAAGAATTTGGGAACTATGTTGACAAAACTTCCATCAATATTTCTCATTCCAGACTTCCCCTCAAACCGCTGGTATTTTCCTCCTCGCCCTTACTGGATTGGTCGCGGCCTGCCTCATTTTCATCGTTGAGTTACTGGCAAAGAGGAGAAACTCGGTGTCTATTGACTCGATGCTTTCCACGAAAGTGAGAAAGAGGAATGTGGTGGTTAGTGAAGAGGATACAATTGAAACATCTTGATTGATAAAGAAATGTCCATTGATGCACTGTGTTTTTGTGGGGGGGGGGGGGGGGTGACAAAAGAGCAAACGACAAAAGAGCAACTGGGAATAGCCCTGAGGTGAGTTGGCCAACCTAAATAAAAGTTGTCACATATATATTACTTTAGCCTAAGGATTACGGTAACCCAGTCCGATGGGTCAGATTTTTTCGATAATTTCTCCAATCGATCTCAAAATCATTTTTCCGTAGTCTAAAGGACGGTAGAGTACATTTTCGATTCAAATCGCAAGAAAATTTTTTTTTCCAAAAACCATGATACGGTTAGGAAAAAAATGAAATTGAAAAAATTGTTTTTTTTCCTAACCGTATCATGGTTTTTGGAAAAAAAAATTTCTAGCGATTTGAATCGAAAATGTACTCTACCGTCCTTTAGACTACGGAAAAATTATTTTGAGATCGATTGGAGAATTTATCGAAAAAATCTGACCCAAGGAACTCGATCCGACCCATCGGACTGGATTACCGTAATCCTTATGCTAATATAATATATATGTGACAACTTTTATTTAGGTTGACCAACTCACCTCAGGGCTATTCCCAGTTGCTCTTTTGTCGTTTGCTCTTTTGTCACCCCCCCCCCCCCCCCCCCCCCGTTTTTGTTGCATGACAAAAGCTCGGCTTGACTTTCTGGTTAAATTCAAATGTTGACAGCAAAGCAGATATACACTCATTAATTCTTGTTTCGAAGAGTAAATATGAATCTTTTCATTTATTATTTTCCTCTTTAAGCATTTTCCAATCTCTCTCATCGTGTTTTTTTTGCTGCGACCCTCCTGCCTGCTCACATTCCCGTGACCTCGTTCCCAGCTATTTTATGGGAAGTAGTAAGGTCGGATCGAACTCCACTCTCTTCAGTGTGTGTGCTCTTTCGTTTCTCTGATCGGTGAGAGAGCACATGATGTGAGAAGAGTCTGTTCCGATTTCTCATCCCTAATGGGTTCCATCTTGAGAGAAGGAGGAGGGGCTATTATCCTTCTCTTCACTACCCACCCCCTTCATTGAGACTTATGATCAAGACAAGGGAGGTCACTTCTGGTACTGCCTCTCACCATCTGCGCGCTCTTTCGCCGGTCAGAGAGTCGAGAGAGCGTGTGGGATTGAGAGAGGCATAACCCAAAACGAAATCAATAATCTCATTAGATAGGCCGAAAGTCTAATCCATAATTTAACTCATGTCGGCTGATTTGTGCTTACGCAAAATCTATTAACCTTATAATTTTTGCTTTTATGTTTTTTGCATAATATTTTTGCTTTTTCATACGACTGCGCTTTTACAGTCATTTCGAAATTTCCAGATCTATCTACACTGGATCGGATGAATGCACCATTCGTCTAATTTCGAATGGTAAGTTCATATCCAGGTTAACTTGCTAATTGACGCCGGCGTAATTTGGGTTTAGACTTATTTTTTTCTTTCTATTTTCTTGGCACTCAAGGGGGTCAGCGAACACGAAATTTTCAACGAGAGTACAAGCTCACCAAACTTTGGGAACTTTGTACCCATGGTCTGGGGATGCACCAAAAAATGTCAGCCCAAAATCTCATCGGGGAGCCAAATGGCGGGTACCCCTGGGTGTGACAAACAACCCCGTCATCCTATTTTCCAAGTCATATCGGGAATTGAGCCTGGGTTTTTGAATCTGGAAGTTAAGCTTTCTGGCTTTATGTAAGGTTCACTTCTTCAAATGAACCGCTTGTCACCAATTTGAGCCGAGTTGTCGGCACTTAATGTCAAATAGCGTGAAAAGGGCTGATTTCCGGCCCAATCGGGTCTGGTAGTATTTCATTCGATACCCCCGTCATTGTATTCAGCTGGTCAAGATACCCCTTGACAACTAGTTTCAGCAAAATCTATGAAGTGGTTTCTGAAATATTGCGATCGAAAAAGACAAAAAAATCGAAAATTTGCAAACGGGAATAGAAGCAGGCGGGAATAGAACCCGGATCGGATGAGTGTTGACCCATTGCGATAACCACAAGGCCACAGTGGCGATATGGTGAGACTCTCCTGATGCGATATACGACTAGCGGCTGAGTATGTTAACGTGCTCGCAGGTCCTTGCATTACATTTTCCGAATAGTCAACGCAGTTTCCACTGCATCTCGGATTTCACTTTGCCTCGGCATGTCGATAGCTCTGGACAATAAGCACAAGCCTATGGAGGCCATTTCAAGGGACAACCTAGACGTGATACCTAACTACCGAGAAAGGAGGATAGCGAGTAGGCAAGGGAACCTTGATACCATCACCGAGTATCCAATCCATAATATATAATGTTTCTGTTGTTTGCCTATTGTGCAAACGACACCGTTATCGCGGTGTCTGATGCACATATCAGGATACTACGAAGATGGTAAGAACAGTGCCAGTCCGGTTCCATGTTTGAACCATGTTTGGAGATATTTTTCACAGGTTGTTTTTTCGGAGTTGATTCGTTCTGGATCTTTTCTGCTCAGGATTCCGGGTGGAATCATGTTCGGTTTGTCAAGCATTCGCCGGTCGTATACGGTATCGTTGAACATGTTTTGGCGTGTCTAGGGAAACATATGTAACCTCATAGGGGGGTTCAAGGGGGGCTTGCCCCCATTGCTTGTTTGATGATCATATGGATACTCCTCAAAATATAGAAGCGTATTTTAGTTCAGCGAACCTTCGCCAGAATTTGCATGATTCTCTGAACATCTTCAATAATTTTCAGATTAATGGGCCCTAAGTGGTCCTGCATAACCCTCCAGGGGGTTCAAGGGGGCTTGCCCCCCTTGCTTTTTTATATAATTTGGTCACTTCTCACGGTATCCAAATCGTTCTGCGCGAGAATTAATGCTACGCATCAATAAAAGCAAATGAATCTACTTCCCGTGGGTAAGTGTGATTTTCAGTTTGTGACAAACTCAAACCCTGAGTGAATTTGGGTCCTCCAATCATCCTCTCTCGAGATTTCTCTCGCGTAATATAACAATCCCGTTCTCAATAAAAGATGATGAATCACTCTTAGATCTGATTTCAATAAAAGTATGGGAATCACATCTTGAATCAAATTCGCGCCCAGGGTTTCGAGCGAGTACGCAAATATTCTGATAAAAGTTAAAGTACATGTTGTAGCTCTTTTTGTTGCATATAACTGCTGAATGCGAAATCCTCATTATTATCTACGATTCATTATTTGTAATTGAGTTAAAGTGATATATTTTCGAGTTAACATCTTACAGAAAGGTTTGATTTTCCTAACATTCATACCATTGTGACATTGAATAACCACCGCATACTGGCATTGATATGACCACCGGAGTACAAATGCGAGGTGCCCCGGGCGCGGATTTGGATCAAGATATGATCCCATACTTTTATTGAAATCAGATCTAAGAGTGATTCATCATCTTTTATTGAGAACGGGATTATTATATTATATTACACAAGAGAAATCTCGAGAGAGGATGATCGGAGGACTCAAATTCACTCAGGGTTTGAGTTTGTCACAAACTGAAAATCACACTTCCCCACGGGAAGTGGATTTGTCTTTAGTAAAGACTCTTTACTCAGTTCACCCGTCAAACTAACTTTTGTGTATCGCAGCCCCCGATTGTACCTTCCCTTCTTTTTTCGATGTAATCTTGTGGTGTGTTTTTGATTGGTAATCATTTGCAAGATTTGATTGATTGTGACCTACAGCTGTCATAAATTGAAGTAGCATCCGTACTGAATTTAGCAAACTAAATCAACCATTGATGAGGAGTAATATATTGTACATGCTCAGCCTCCGACCGTGATCCATGTGGAGGGACGTGAAATTCGCTTCGTCTCAACTGTCCCAATAGCACCTCCGGAGCTGTATTCAACTTCGTTTTCCGCATGAAGAGTGGCGATTGTGTATGTTGCTTAAGAGGCGCTCAGTTTAAATGAACTTTCTAGTCTTACGAATGATGTCTGATTGATGCCAGATCTGTGAATGAGCGAGCCTCTCCTCCAATCAATTATGATTCAGAACTTCATCGCTCCCACGGAAATTTTTGCTCCAGGAGTGCCGGGTTGGCGGTTTCTGGCTCACTATTCCGGCCAGAGGAATCATTGATGAGCTATTCGAGTCGATTACCTGTTCTAATCCCTAATATCCTCACTGTCTAACAACTGGCTGTTGTAAGCGCGAATAAATGTATTTTTCCCAGAATGTTCGAGAATGTCGTTTACGAAGAAAGTCTCTCACTCTAATGAACTCTTCGCTCTTTTCCTGTATTTCATCTAACAAGGAAATGATCTGAGGACATCCAAAGATTCGAGCATTGGACTTCTATTCTCATATATAATATAATATAATACAATATTATATTATATATGAGAATAGAAATCCAATGCTCGAATCTTTGGACATGTTTCCGATATCGGTAAGTTTGAGATAGGAAAGCACTGATTTTCACGAGAGTGGTGCCAATTCTGAAGCCGACTCCAGTGGTAAATATGCCATATTGCGACCCACATCCTTCACATAGACGCCGTGCGCGAGGGAAGAGAATGGTTTTAGGGAAAATTTTTTTGAAAAAGTCACAGAGAGAGGTTGGTATGCGATCCTGTGAGAATATAGTACTGGCATCATCAGCCGAATGAACCGGCCATGATAGCTCAGTTGGGAGAGCGTTAGACTGAAGATCTAAAGGTCGCCGGTTCGATCCCGGCTCGTGGCATTTTTTTGCGCCTTTCACTTGACTGAGCTTTCAAAAGGACACTCGCTTTTTTTCTTTTCCCATATTTAATGTGATTCAAAACTTTACAAAAGGATCTAATGATTTTTGAAACTTTCCTGACTCTCAACTATTTGCGTAAGAACCCTTCTTTCTATCCATTTCCAAGTCCGTTAGAATCATCATTTCCCTCTCCTTCCTCATTCCCAATTAGTGGCCCACATCAAACAAAAGGCAGGCAGTCTGGAAGCGAGCACACATTTCCTACCTTCCACCCACTCATCGTCCTATTTCTTATTTCGTCCAATTATTTCTTTTTTTTTCTGGAGAGATTCTGTATGTTTTTTTTGGCTTCTAAATATCGATTCTTATTTTGGACTCCTTTCAGGCTACCAACGGAAAGGAATAGCTAGATGAGTGCCGACATTCTTCGGGTGGGGTTTGCTAGAAATGCCCCCGAAGCGAACTGGAAGTGTCCCAACTTCCCGACTCTCACGCCGAGACTGGAGTCGTGCCCCTACCCGGGACTGTGCACGGAGGTAACAACCAGGGTTCCCATTTATAGGTATTTTCGAATCTTTGTTCTCAATAACACATATTTCAAAGAGGAAAATTCAGGTACAAATCGAATCGTCGTTTTTCCTTTAATCCCTACTTTCATCCTCTAAATTGCTCTAATTTCACTTCCTCAATTCGAGAGTCTCGATCAAACTAGCTTCGAATGAAAGAGAAAATAATGATGCTTTGAGTGGCAGAGAGGAATTGAACGTTAGGACGCTTTTTAGTTTGTAAAAAATACAGTGTAGGAAGATTTAAAAGATTTAGTTTTTTTTTAATTATATGAAAATAATTATAAAAATATTAGCTTAAAGAAGGGGAGGCACGAATGCGTATGCAAATCGCAGAGCCGAGAGGCGCGCGCCGATTTGCATGCGCGGTCTCTTCATTGTCCCCTTATCCCTCTCTCGTTGCCTGAGCGATCAGGCCCGCTTGGCACACAGCCAAACGCTCATAGCTAGGTTTAAACAAAAATTGGTTACATGTGAGTTTCGCAAGTGTGATCGGAAAACGAATCCCCACAACCTCCCTTATAGAAGTCATCAAGCCAGATATTCGTGCCACCCCTCCTTTAAAAACAGACATCGGGAACTTTCAAATTCCAGCTGATCGCCTACTTTGCTCAAATGGCCAATCTCACCATCGTTCCTACAGTCATTGAGTCGGTACCGGATGAGGTGGAGTGGGGATCCAAACAGAATGTGAGTTTAAAGAAGGGGAGGCACGAACGCGTATGCTAATCGCAGAGCCGAGAGGCGCGCGCCGATTTGCATGCGCGGTCTCTTCATTGTCCCCTTATCCCTCTCTCGTTGCCTGAGCGATCAGGCCCACTTGGCACACAGCCAAACGCTCATAGCTAGGTTTAAACGAAAATTGGTTACATGGGAGTTTCGCAAGTGTGATTGGGTAACGAATCCCCACAATCTCCCCTATAGAAGTCAGTAAGCCAGATATTCGTGCCACCCCTCCTTTAAGTTTTTTTAAGCTGTATTATTTTCCTCTGTAATGAGCGTGCACAATGTCGGGAACGATTATTTTTTTGTTTGATTGGTGATCAATATTCATCGTCATCGTTTTCGAATGTCTTCGTCTGAAATTATTCTGATTATGAAACATATCCGGAATTGAGCTAGAGATTTCTGCGATAGAGCGTTCGTCGTTTTCAAACGTAGAAAATGATGAGGTGTATGAACTTTGGAATAATTATTCTCCATTTTCGACATCATTAACAATTCCAGAACGGTTCATGGTCGGGTGCCTTTGGTCTGATCTACGACGACCGAGTGGATACTGTCTGTCTTCTGGCGCAGAGGAGTGAAGTGAGGGCGAGAGACTTTGACTTCACGAGAGTTTTGTATCAGGTGAGAGATAAGAAATGTTCGAGAAGTGTCAAAAGGAGAATTTTCAAATGTAGAAACAAAAGAAAATGCGTGAAAAATAGGTGCGCTGTTGAACTCAGAATCATAGTTAGAGTGCGTGCAAGATCACGATAGTGCTGTATACTTCGTAGTTCCCTGAGCTGTTTGCACCTGAGCATTGGCCCTGACGAGGAAGTCAGAAGAATTGCGGTGTCTCGTTTCAACGAGTCTGACTAATTATTTTTCAGCCGTTTCGGCAAATATTTGTCATAATTTCAGAACACTTTGGTGATCGATCTCTTCATGAGAACTCCAGAGATCTTTGAGAATAAAAAAACAAAATTTTTAGAGCCCGATCGCTCTCGTCAGTCGCGAGCTGACAGAGACGATGCCGCCGAATCTCTGGTCGCCTTACCAGGTCCTATCGCTGGAGGTGGGATCTCATTAGTTATTTTTCCATGTCAAGCGTCGATCGTTTTGAACCGCCTCTACTAGAAGAAATATCGATGAAACACATCCTGAATGTTTCAAGAAGCAGTGATGATATATCATATTTTGGACACAAATGACGGGAAAATAGTGCATTTGCCCATATTTTTCAAATAATTCTTGTGATAAATCGTTGTCAGGTATGGATGGCTACTCTGGCAGGCTGGATCGTCTTTACCCTCACTCTCGCGCTAGTGGAGGCATGGCAGGCCCGAAGCACTGTCTACGAGATTATCGCCATAGTAAGCCGCAGAATTCTGTTAAAAAATAATTTACATTAATTCCACGAAAACATTGAAGATCAGCTATCTTATCGAGCTGTTATTCAAATCAGAAAAATCAAAAAGTCAAGAGTGCATTAATTTAGTGATTATCGTTCTATTGCATGTGGCCTGGCGTACCCTCCGTATCCAGATGATACAAGCATCGCATGAGGATTCTTTCTCCTTTCACCCGATCGGTAAGTGTGAATTTCGATGAGATGATTAAATAAAATATGATATGTGATGATAACGCGAAAAAATCTATTATGAATGTTTTTCGAACTAAATATGGAGGGTTCTCAGCACATTAAAAAATATTTTGCAAAGATTCAATGGCGAATTTCAGGAAATTTCGCGGCCATCCTCTACTCGATGACTGCCATCGCAGTGGTCGCCAATCTGTACGGATCCAATACCATTGCGACTATTATGAAGGTGTGTTTTTAGCCGTTCGAAATAGTCACAATGGTTCAGAAAAGACGTTAGGTTACGGAAGAGGGGCAATAGGACATTGTTTGGTTTTCATCCGAATGTTTGGTAAGTTTTTTCTCGCGATGATATTATTCAATAAAATGCATCGAAAACCTCCTATTCCAGAACCGGACCTTCGAGCGTTTCCAGACTGTCGAGGAGGCCGCGGCGATGGTCGCCTCGGGGCAACTGACACTCATCGATCTGAAACCATCAATGTGAGTGTGAACTGGAAACTTAATGCGATTTAAATTAAAATCGTCTCAAATTCCCATTTTTCCAGCTTTAATTGACTCTTGAGATACTGAAAGACTCTTGAGATACTGAATTGTGGAAATGGGTTCTCAAAGGTGCTGATCGTGGTGGTATGCTTCATTTTGATCTATCTCGATCGGTTGAGTCAGGCTGCATTCGGGCACCAAATCACGATTTTCATATATCTCAGGTTCCAGTGATCCAATGGTTTCGAAATTTTCAGAGCACATCGAATCGACTACGGTGAATCCAATCATCATATTCACGATTTCCCATGTTTCCTATTTTTCATTTTGATCTATACTTTTCGAATATGAAGGCGTAGTGGAAGCCGAGACTTGTATCAGAAGATCCGCACTATCACGACGATCATTTTTCGTATAAATAGTGTGGGGTTTGAAGTTGACTAAATTAGCGCAATATTCTGTTTGTGAAGCATTTTCAATTTCCGACCGCGAAAATTACGCTCGAAATGAAGACTGAGATGAGTTCCATCACTATTTAGATCCTTTTCTTTTGTTTCGTGGAATGAAACTCAAGTCGTTCCTCGCCAAAAGCGCGAACTTCGCGATGCGAAATAGCAATGTCGATACAAAATAGAAGATTGCGCTAATTTAGTCAACTTCAAAGCCCACACTTTTTTTTACGAAAAATGATCCTCGTGATGAAAAAATGATCCTCGAAAAAAAAAAAAAAAAAAAAATGATCCTCTTCTGATACAAGTTTCGGCTTCCACTACGCCTTCATATTCAAAAAGTATAGATCAAAATGAAAAATAGAAAATATGAGAAATTGTGAATATGATGGTTGGATTCACCATAGTCGATTCAATGTGCTCTGAAAATTTCGAAACCATTGGATCACTGGAACCTGAGATATATGAAAATTGTGATTTGGAGCCCGGGTGCAGCCTGGCTCAACCGATCGAGATGGTGCAAAATGGAGCATACCACCACGATCAGCACATCCGAGAACCCATTTCCACAACTTTTTGAAAAATCACTGTTCCACCGATAGTACAAGTTTGTTCGAATATTACGCAAACGGCTTCATATCTGAATAAATTTCCGCATTTTTTATGACATGCTATTTTGTAACATTGATGATCTCTTCCAGTCTGATCTCCCTTCTCGGCGAACATTCCACCTCGGGTACGGGCTTGTTGAGAGCGGCGATCGACATCAATCCACCTGTAAGAATTTCTTGCACAAGTCCCACTTTCGAAAATAAAAAGAATATTGTTTAATCTAACTATCCTCGTTGAAGTTTGGAGCAGCTGTGTGCAAGACAACTTCATTTTTACCTACTTTGCATCAAAGAATTTTCCCGAAATAATTTTTTACTCTTGAAACTACTCTCTTCAGCGCGTCGAATACGAGATGGCCGACACCTTCGCTCTTCTCCAGACGGGCGAATATCTGATTGGGGAGATAATCGATTCGCGGTTCGTTCAATCTTCTTTGTATCGTTCTGTGCGTTTATCAACTGCATTAACTGCACTTATCATGTGGTTGTTCATTAAGATTCACCTTTTTTTTTAAATTGTGATCAACAAATTACAGATTTATGATGCAAGCCAGAGCTCAGTGCAATCTCTTCATTCTGGATAACGGTGAGCTGATTTTTTTCTATTTTTAAAGGGAGAATTGATAAAAATCGTTTCAACTCTTTGCCTCAACAGTTAAACCAAGATTGAAAAATATCTGAAATTTATGGAGAAAAGAAACAATCATAATAAAATCAGTTCAAATTATCGTACAACAGCGGTCACAAAACTGCCATACACAACGCAAAAGCGCGTTGTGTATGGCAGTTTTGTGCATTTTTTATTTATATTATTTTTTGTCGATTTCAAAACATTCAACCATCGTTTTTGACTCACCTCATTCATTTATATTATGAATATGAAACTTATTTTAAATTAAAAATATATTATTTTTTATTTCTTTCTGGTCTTCCCGATCTCACCGCGCATCTTCTCTGGAACCGCAAGAGCCCCGAGAAGCTGAGAAGAATCAACAAAGCGATTGGACAGAGTCTGGACTTTATCGAGAGGTGAGAGATCAAAGATCAAAAATTAAAATATCACAATTATCTGATTTTACTGCACCTTAAATTCATTTGTGCACAAGCGGTGCAGTAGAAGTTCGGAATTGGAAAGATGGGTTGTCTCTTCGTCTACTGTGGAATTTGAATGCGTTTCACTTTCGAGATAAACACTTGCCAATTTAGCCCATGTCGATATGGTGGACGCTTCTAGTGAAAATAAAACAAAACTCGAAAATAAATTCAGGATTGGATTGTCTATAAACTCAGACATTCCATTTTTAATAAATATATAATAATAAATTACTAATTTCAGAACCCGCGCGAAGTACCTCACCCTCGATGAACTTCCCTTCACAGTGACGAGGAAGAATTGCTCCGAGCAGAAGAGGATTCTGGCCAGTCAGCAGACACTTGGTGAGAAATTCAAAACTAGGAAATAGAGATGTGAAATCGAAATCATCATTTCCCTTGTTCTCTCGTTTCGCGGTCCGGTTTATAGCGAGATCGCAGTCTGAAGTGATAAATTCCGATCTAGCAACCCTAGAACATGGTGACACTAGCTGCTTTGAAATAATTGTAATGATTTCTTTTGTTTTATACCTGAATTCCAAGCACAGATTGGCATTGTTTTAAAATATTTTATATCCAACGTAATCTATATTCGAATTTAGCTTGTGAAGCTTGTTCATTTTCGATAAGGCCGCCCCTTTTCATTTAAATGTCATTGTCTAGCTTATTGAATCTCAACAACGAAATGGGAAGCTTAGGTCCTAGAGAATCATGCAACTAGCTGCTTTTAAATCATTTTTGTGATCTGTGTTGTCATTTTCGCTCGGAGGCTCTCATTAATTGTCCTTGCTCGAATTGATAAGCTTTTGACTAGAATATGAAACACATTCGAATTAATTTCGTTATAGTTCAATGTTGGGGAAATGAGTAAATAATTGATTACTATTTTGACAACATTCCCATCAATATTTCCCATTCCAGACTTCCCCTCAACCGCTGGTGTTTTCCTCCTCACCCTCACAGGAATGGTCTCGGCCTGCTTCTTTTTCATCGTTGAGATACTTGCGAAGAGGAGAAACTCGGTGTCTATTGACTCGATGCTTTCCACGAAAGTGAGAAAGACGAATGGAGTGATAAGCGAAGAACGATGATGGTGCAATCAGACAACATTTATCGATAATAAATAGTATTATACTTAATCGCAGTAGAAAAAAACGACAGAATAGCGAATAGTGCGATTAGCGAATCGCAATCGATTAGTCGATAAAGAATTGCCTGTAATTATATTGCTTTTGGTTGGATATGAGAAAGATTCAACTGAAAGACATTAACAAATGGAAAACGAAGAGTCTAAACGATTCACATACACGATGGCAATGTGGAAATTACTGTGATTTCACGAATAATCATGCTAAGAATCATGGTAAAATATTACGTGATATTGCAGATCGACTATCTTGTTACTAGCATTCATTGTTGAGACCCTAATGCTAGCTTGCATTCCCGTCAGCTCGATTCCGAGATATTTCTCGAAATGAAAGACGCGAATTAGAAAAGGAATACGATCCTTTTCTCTCATCTACTTTTTCCATCCGATTTGTTCTTCTCCTTTACTTCCTCCCCTTCTCACTTTTTGCACAGCATTAGCAGTGACCTCCCGGTTATTTTATGGGTTCCACCTTGAGAATGAGGACAGAGAAGAATCTCCATTCCTTCACTTCCCCCCCCCCATTGAACCGAGCGATGATCTAGACCTTTTCCAATTCCATCAGATAGGCCAAAACGATATTCATGATTATTATTGATTCATAATTCATCTCGTATCGGTTGGTTTGTTTTTTGAGCCAATTAAATCAATTAACCTGATCTGTTTTGTATCACAGTTTATTTTCTTCTCACATATTTTTGTTAGAACATCCGAATGCGCTTTTACAGACATTTCGAAATGTTCAGATCTATCTACACTGGATCGATTGGGTGCAATGCACCCTCGCTCTAATTTCAAACAGTTAGTTCAACTCCAGGTTATTTTGCTGAAATTCCTTCAAGCAACGAAATGTTTTTAAACCAAAGCGCCTAAACGTAGGATCCTATTTAATGACAAAAGAAAGTTCTAATAATTTATTATTATTATTTATGATAAACGGTTCACTCTATTTCATATTGACAGCACTTCTGATACTGCTCCCGTATCTGAGGCAGCCACATACCTTCTCGTCTCTGACGACCATTCCATCAATGTGAGAAGAATGCGCCGTATTTTGAAGATGGGAAGCAAGAAATCTAAGGTGATGAAACTCACTGTTTTCCCGCACGGTAAGATCTTGTGGGCTTAACTTGCAATTTTTGGCACATTATTATTAGCGAACCTTTCCAACAACATATCTCTCTGTCATCTATTGACTAGGATTCTTGAGCAATTTAAACAACACGATGCCAAAATGCAGTGCGTACTCTTTCTGCACCCTACATCCGAAGGGCCAGACCATCCCTAATGATGACGCCCTCTTGAAAGATTTGTACAATTATTACAGGGACATAGGTCCCTCTATTTACTCTAGCGCACTAAACATTCAATGTGCAATCGAGTGCAGTACGATCAACTCTCAAACGATCAAGTCTCGTTTTAGGCCCGTTGGCTTGGCAGCCGGGTGCTTATCAACGCATCCGCTGACCATGGCACCAATCACAATGACGTCGCCAACTGAGGAACCGAGTAATTTTGCAAATATAGCGAAATGTTTACTATTACAGGCTGTGATAACTATTATACACGAAGAAGTTCACGTGATCGGGTAGTTTACATCCTATTGATCGGGTAGTTTACGTCCTATTGATCGGGTCCGTTTCGTCATTTTTTGAATTGAAAAATACGAGAATCATAGGCACAATACGGTTGAAAACACAGTAGGGATAAACATCGGCAACCGACTCTCCTCATGACTCATGATCTCTCTTGTATCTGAGGCCGTTCGCCTTATTTTCGAGCAAAGGCTGACACAGGCTCAAAAAAGTCAAACATTTTTGGGTTATCGAGCGTGGTGAAGACGATGGGCATATTCATTTTTCCCTCACACACCTCGTTGGCTCCAGACGGCGTCACGTCGAAATCACGTTTAGATGTGCAAATCGGCTGCCGAGAGTGCTAATGTTAAGCGAAAAAGTTTCCTGGGGCAGAATTGGATGGCGAACACGCCTATTTAGTTCATTTTTAATGATTTTCAAAAATAATTTTTTAAATATCAACTTTTCGTGGACTGAAAAAAGCGCTTGCCAGTGTGCACCACTCGATCGGGCATGTCGAGGGGATTTTAAATATATAATATAATCATATTTTGTCATGCGACCGCCGAGCAATTCAATTTACAGTGTATTTAGATTGTAAGTAAAAGATGCGCCTTCTACCCTTTCAATCGCTTCCCTGACCCAGAGCGACGAGAGAGCGTGTGGAATGGAGAGAGTGCACGAGGGAAGAGGGTAGGGATGGGAGGAAATCCTCTCTTCCTTTCAATTTAAATACACTGTAAATTGAATTGCTCGGCGGTCGCATGACAAAATATGATGATATTATATATTTAGAATACCCTCGAGACGCCCGATCGAATGGTGCACATTTGCAAGCGCTTTTTTCAGTCTACGAGAAGTTGATATTTTAAAAAATATTTTTGAAAATCATGAAAAATGAACTAAACAGGCGTGTTCGGCATCCAATTCTGCCCCAGGAAACTTTTTCGCTTAAAAATATCATCTGTGAAAAAAGTTATGACCACCGAATGTTCGAAAATTGCAACCCTGAAAAATTTTTATTCAGGCCGTGCAAAATAAACTTTTTCATTCGATTCCTTATGCAATTTTACCCCCGCACGCACGTTTTTATAAAGATCAGAGACATGGGAGAACGCCATTTCGGCGGCCGAATGCGTTCAATTCGTCGATTTTTGACAAAAAATGAAGTTTTCCTAGCACAGCTTTTTTCTTTTGCATTTTCGTGAGCTCTAGAACCGATTTTCGTTTAATACATGTGAAAATACGCCAGAAACACCTATAGACACTTATTTTTGAGAGCATGATTTTTTCAACATTTTTGACCCTAATTGCGAGGCCATTTTTGGTCAATAAATAATTTTTTCTGGCGTATTTTCACATGTAAAAAACGAAAAACGGTACTAGAGCTCACAAAAATGCAAAAGAAAAAAAGTGTGCTATGAAAACCATTTTTTTGTCAAAAATCGACGAATTGAACGCATTCGGCCGCCGAAATGGCGTTCTCCCATGTCTCTGATCTTTATAAAAACGTGCGTGCGGGGGTAAAATTGCATAAGGAATCGAATGAAAAAGTTTATTTTGCACGGCCTGAATAAAAATTTTTCAGGGTGGCAATTTTCGAACATTCGGTGGTCATAACTTTTTTCACAGATGAGCTAGCTCTTCACTCCCAATTAGCAAAAGTCTAATCTTGCCGAGATCTTTCAAAAGTTAATTGGTTTTGTAGGTCTCCGAAGCGCCGTTCTTGAGATATGAAAACCGACCGCACAGCGTAAAGTGTGCCACTGCGAATGGGGTTTTGAAGATACGGCTTTCTAAGGTCGATTTTTGAACTCTACGTCCAAAGCTTACTCTAGAGTACATTTAGGTTACAAAATCGTTGTGCAGACCTATCTCAATTATATCGAAAATCCTGTGATAAGTTGGTCTACACTCACTGCGATTGGGACAATTGTTAGGAGCGACAGCGCACACATCACCCATATCCGAGCTCGCGAGGGTGGTGGAGTGCGAGATATGAGATCGTCGTTTCCGAGAATATAGAGACAATAGGCGAATGAAAGGAGAAGTATGAATGTGGAATGCTCTACTAGATGAACGTGAAGAGCTGGAAAAATAATTATATTTGTGAATGGTATGTCAAAGAAATGTCAGATGGAAAGGTGAATGTGAAGAGGATAGTCTGTTATTTGTTTCAAGTAATTCCCATTGCCATTCACATGCAGTCATAATAATTATATCAGTAGTAAGGAAAGAATAATATGGGACAGTTTTCAGATCGCCGAGACAAAAAATACCTTGGCAAACTCTGCAGAGCGTCGCACTAATTAGCGAGCAGGACCCGAGGAAAATGAAAATCGTTGTGTTATCGTCGTAATTTTCAACCACCCTGGAACACATTTCGCTAGAGCATACCATACGAATAGTTTATTTGTCTATTTTTACACACATTATGAAAAGAAATTCTCCATTCTCCATTCTCCATTCTCCATTCTCCATTCTCCATTCTCCATTCTCCATTCTCCATTCTTGCGCTCGTGACGGGCGGTCGGTCCCCTCCATTCGTCTCACCCCGCCCCATTCCGACCCAGTTTGAAGAATCCTCACCCGTCAGCTTGGGCAACCCGGTGAGAATCGCCCACTTGGTACGCTTCAAGAGGAGACCCCGGATGGGTATCAACCGACTCAAGTGATCTACCGTCAAGAAAGGCCCCGATCGTCAAGTCTGCCTCGTGAGTCAATCAATAGTCCACGTCAGCACTCACTCGCCATCATCGGAGGCTGGATGATCTACTTCAAAGCTCAATGGAAATCGACCAAGACCATTCCAATAGTTGACCCAACAAGCCAAAGAAGATTTCCTCATCCCTTGACCCCGACAACTTGAAATCGAAGATCCCACTCCCTCCCTAACGAAGCTATCATCCTGCAGGCCCAGTGCCTTGAGGACAGGATAAAATCTGTAAATCTATGAAGAAATTATGGCAAACCTGACTGCTCCGAGCGAGCTGGATACGGCGGTTGCCAAATCAACGAGAGCATTGTTGAGAAGAAACACGGAGTAAGTCCGAAGAGATTTAGGTGTCCTATCATTGCAGTTTTCTGGTTATTGAGGCACCTTCTTGAGAACCGAGAATATTAGAGACCAAAGTGAGGCATACATGGCAAAAATGTATTTTTCGGTTTCGGATCTTTACAAAATGGTCAATATTTAAAAAAAAAAAAAGGTGATACAACCCACATACTACATCAATTCCTACTCACCTGAACACAATGGCAACTGTAGGAGATTCGTGCCAACGGCCAATATACCCATCGTCCAAATGATACCAAGATTGAGCTCATCGGCTAGTGTTATCATGAGAAATACTTGAGTTAAAAGACGTATGCTTTCCGAGTGTATATGATGATATATCAAGATGGTTTTCCTTCACTCACCCCTTTAGCAGACAGCGTAAATAATTTTATTTTCAGGTCGCGATATGTGATATTCACTTCGAAAACATCGGATTCATGCTGTTCTAGCTTTGTCGAATTATTTTGGAAATACATTTTTTAAATGGAAACATGCATAAAAAGTTTGCAGTTTTTACAGTAGAATTTAATGATACTTTTGGCGGGGCACATTTCTAATGTCGCGGTACCGAGAAATTCCCAAAACCGCGTCTAAACTCGCTTTTTGACTCAATTTCGGCAAATTTAGACGGGGTTCGTTGAAGATATGATTTCCAGGTTCCTATTTTGAGATATTTTGTGTGTGATATATTGTAGAACCTAATGGAACTGTTTGCCGGGCATATTTTCAGTGTCGCCGTATCGAGAAGAGGAAGTGCGAGAGATAGTGCGGTGAACGGAAGAGGCACCGCGGAAGGCGCTGTATACACCTAGGGACGACCGCGACTCATTCTTTTTTAAATATGATTACTAACTACCTTATCTGCTCACATTTCTATCCAATTCAGCCACAAACACGGTCGATTCAGTCGCATCTTATCTCACTATTCGCGCAGTTTCCGTCCCTGCTTGTAGTGAAGGAGTTTCCCGCTTCCACCTATCACCTATCCCTCCTCACTGCCTGTTCACGATATAGATGGAGCCTATATGATAGACCACGCACTGTATAATGTAGATCAACGATTTTTGCCATAGCCCTTCTGGGATACTCTTCTGCGTTTCGGGATAGACTAAAAGACGGCCCGTGGGCAAAAAATTACTAAAAGGCGGCCCGACCAATAACTCATCTTAAAAATGAAGCTAGAAACAAAACAACCATTCGAAGGAAAATTCCTAGGAGAATATTTTCTATGTTGTTCATTTTATTCCTTGTCTATGCGCTGGAGCAGGGCTGTCGGATTTGCGTACATATCAGGCTTCATAATGAAGCTAGAGACAATCCGAAACAACCATTCGAATTTCGAAACTTTTTATATGTTGACAATGTCATCCTATCTCTACACTCTGGAGCGGGGCGGTTGGATTTTCAAATCGAGTTTTGCAAACGCCTGCGGTCCGCGGCCCAAAAATGACTAAAAGGCGGCCCGTCCAATAACTCTCTTCAAAATGATTCGTAAGAGAATGTTTTGTATGCTGATCATTTTATTCCATGTCTATGCGCTGGAGCAGGGCTGTCGGATTTGCGAAAAAAAACGACCTTATGAATGATGCGGGGTGAACAATGGATTTGTATTACTTGTCGCGATGAAACGTTACAGAAATCAAACAATCATGTGCATCATTGATAACCTCGAAGCATATTATTCTTCAGCTGTGAACATGGATGAATTAACCAGAATATGGATACCTGAAATATTTCAACGTCATTAATCTCGAAATGCCTCTGCGCTCACTGTTCGTTGATTGAGAGGGGCACAGCTTAGCAGCCCATTGTACGAGAATCGAACGGAAGCTTGGAAGACACTCATTTGTATGAAACACCAATATACGGTTATTACCTTCCAACCATGAATATGACCAAAAAGGCGTCTACGGCAGGGAAGATCGATACCACGTTGAGCAGAATATTCCCCGTCTGTCCAAATCGCATGCCGGTTAGAGGAAGAGTGATGATAATAGAGAAAGGAGCGAAGCAGAGAATGAAGGGGACAAAAAACTGAAATACTGCAGATGAATTTGAGTGATTTCAAACGCGTTATCTGTGATACTAAAGGAGGGCTTGCACAGTCGACTGAAAAACCCTTGGCATATATCATACAGTCAACTTTCAATGGTGGCATGAAAGCGATGACATGTTCTGAAAATTTCAAACTTTATCAAGCCAGTGTGAGCTTCCTGGCCACTTTGGCTAATTTTGCTTCTTTTCATTATTTTTAAAATACCCCACTGCTACGTGCGGGTGGCTAAATAACAGAAATAATCGATATTCATGGCGGAAAAGGCCTGAGAAAAATCAAAGCAAAATGAGTCCTTTTGTGGCGCGCCACTTTCAAGGCGGGCCAACTCGGCTTTGACAGTCGCTCTGTCTCGGGCACTTCCCACTCGTTTCCCTCAGTTTTTGTCCTGTTTAATCGCTATTTTGATTAATGCGTGTGTTTACAATGACAACTGGCAGGTATCGGGCCGCCGAGCCAAGGGAAGGTAGGAGCGCGGACGCGTGGAGCGCACGTGGCTGACCCGTGAGTTTGAACAGACTGTTTTTCTTCACCTTTTCCTCGTTGTTGGTTCTTCTTTGGCGTTCTTGCACTCATTCCTAGCCATTTAAAATGATTTCACAGGCTCGGTGGCTCGGCTGGTGCGTTTGGAGAAGAAGATTTGGCGGCGGAAGCCGCTAGGCGAGTGATTTCTAACTCTTTGAGCATAAAATGAGTGATTATAGCTCGGTTTTGGCTGCTTGCCGTTAATATTATGTTGAATAACTAATGATTGTTATTTCTAGTACCTTTGTAAAGCTAGATTTTAACTAGATTAGACGCAAAACAAGTGTAAATTGAGGTAGATAACGCCATTTTATATAGTTTACAAGTTTGTTCAATAAAGTAGTCCACTTTCGTATTGGAAAACAGTAGCCGGAAGAACGGGTAGCTACTGCTAATCAAATAAATTGAGCAAATCGTCTCCGTTCGATCGCTGAAGAGGAGAGAACGCGACTTCTCCTCTCAGGTAAGCACTATTTGATTCTCGTTGTCTTTAAATACGCTTTGTTTAACGCTAATTGGCTTGCATTCTTGTTACTAGTAAGTATTTAATGCAGGCTGATTCTATTCACGTGGAGGTTATAATCAAACTGAGGCTAATTTGCTTTTCTTTCGGTGTGAAAGTACTAAAATCAGTGGGCTTTCTTTGTTACAAGCGCCAGTGATTAGCGTTTTCACTCTGACCAGGCTCGTTCGCCTCTATCTACTTCATATCGGTGCCAGGAATAGAGGTGCCACTGATGCTGGCTCTTCCTTCATCGATAATTGCTAATGCTGCGTAGTCCTTCTCATTCATTTTATTATTCGATCAGTGATTCACTCTCACTTCAGAGTCGATCGCAGTGCGGTCCCTTCTCTCTCCCTCTTTCTCCCCTCGTCACTCCATGATATTGGGGTGTCCCAAAAGTCCTGTCGTTTTATTTTTATTTTTTTGTTTTTTTTATTTCTTTCTCATAATACAATATTCAATAATCAATGTATGATCCCCTCTTTCCCTCGACCTGTCTCCATCTATCAGGCAGGGTGGCGATGCCTCTCTTCCAGAAAGCTTGGGACTGGGAAACCGTCCATTCCGAGAATGCCCTGATGACTGCATCTCGATCATAAAACTTCTTTCCCCTGCAGAAGTCAGAGTGAGAGCCGAAACAGTGGTAGTCGCAGGGCGAGATGTCCGGGGAATACGGTGGATGGGGAATCCATTCGATGTTGAGCTCGTCCAGTTTCTGCTGGGTCAAGTTCGCGTGATGGGGGTGCGCGTTATCCATCAACATGAGAATTTTACCCTGTTCCAGGAGACCCTGATGGCCACCTCTTCTAGTTGTTGAGTGAAGAGGGCGCTAGTGACCGTGGTGCCAGGGGGGAGAATCTCCCAGTAGATGGGACCGAGCATGGAAAAGAAGAAACAGAGCATTTCCTTCTTTCCGTGCTGTTCTTTCTTAGGGACCGGATCGGGCTTCTCATCGGGATCGCACCACTGTAGTCTCCTCTCAGGGTTGTCGTAGTTGATCCACTTCTCATCCATAGCAATTATCTTATTGATCTAAGATCATCTAAGATTGGGTCGGCGGTTGAGTAACTCGTGACACACCTCAACACGCTTTTTGAGCTGTGCTGGGGTGAGTTCATGGGGGATCAGTTGGGGGAGCTTGGGGGTCTTTCCAGCCCGATGAAGGATCCTAGCAACTGTGGATTTGGGAGTGGCAGTCTTGCTCTCCAAACTGCGCGCACTCATCTTGGGATTATCCTTGAGGGCAGAGAGGACTTTGGACTTATTCGGGTTCAGGCGCCGAGAAGGGTGATCAGACTGGAAGAAATTATCAAAGTTACAAAATAGCATGCCATAAAACATGCGGAAATTTACTCAGAGCCTGGATGAGATATTTAGTTTTTTCTTCTTCTAAACACTTCCAATATCAAATATGTTTCATGCATCTAATAACTATGGATGAAACCAATTGGAACAATTCAGGCTTCTGCTTTGGTCCAAAAATAAATATTTTAAAATACAGTTTTAGCATTTCCCAACGCATTTGTAACGTCTGACAGTGAATCAATGCACCATTTTCGATTTTTCCAATGTGCCAAAGTTTATTCGAAACTTAGGCGACACGCGTGATATTAAAGTTACTTAGTATTTTTTTTTAAAAGTCTTTGATCTTTTTGAGGCACTAACCGCCCACGCCATGCTCCCTCCCATCACGATCATCAGGTTGATTTTTTTTCATCTTCAAAGCAAAAATTATAAATGATATTTCATACCAATTTTTAAGTGATTCTTATGGTTATTCATGCCAAACAATGGCAGGGTGAAACACGATGCTTGTTTTTCTTAGCTGATCAGAGAATGTTTCGACGAAATTGACGATCGTTTTATTGTAAAATAATGAAGGCATAGTTACTGCCCAAATCGTACAAATTATATTTGACTGATCTTGAGCACCCGTGTCCTCGTCATCGAACGTATTCGATAGGCAGTCTCTAGTGAACAATGTACGGAAAAATATCGCCGAATAAACAGATCTGCATTTATCCATCCAATGTGCACTAGTCGTGTGAATATTTCTCAATTTTTATTATCGCTTTCATCTCTCATGGAAAAAGATGAGGCATGCCATTTCGATTGTCACATGTGTCAATATCATTCCGATTATGACTTGAGATGAATAATGATTTATCGCATTTACGTAACATTTGTCATGTTTGAGGTGCGATCGAAGCCGTTCCGCTCAGGTTTACTTGGAACAGATGTAATTGTAGATGTCACTGGCCGTGTGAAACCCATCGGTTACGTCATCGGGGATGTTGATGTCGAATTCTTCCTCCATTGCCAGGACAATTTCCACGAAGTCGAGACCTTCCGCGATACCGCTATGGTGGTCGAGTTTAAAGTTCATGGCCGCCGTCTCGTCATCGACGGTATCGCGAAGCACTTTCAGGAAGCGCTCCTTTGTCGCCTTCCCTGGATAAGATTGAATTACCGCTTTCAGCGTGCGCGCCTTTCGTTAGAGTAGGAAACGGCGGACTGCACCGACTCACCACACTTGAGGGCGTGGCCCAGAGCGATCGATGACACGAGAAGAAGGAAGAGGAGACGAGTGGAGAACATTTCTGAAGAAAAAAAAATCATTTTTTGACAGTAATAGACATGTATACGAAATTTTTTAACAGGAAACGTTGCGATATGGTACCTGTTGACGACGGACATTTTAATAGGAGACAATAGCTGTTCCTGATCGACTAGTGAGTCTGCATTCTGTGCACGCTCTCTCCGGTCAGAGAGACGAGAGAGCATGTATAATGAAGAGAGCTAATCAGGCATCGCTCGTAGGCGGGCCATGGAATAAATTTGAATAATCTGGCCCCACATGGGATGGTGAAAACAATGGCAGGGTGAAACACGATGCTTGTTTTTCCTAGCTGATCAGAGATTGTTTCGACGAAATTGACGATCGTTTTATTGTAAAATAATGAAGACATAGTTACTGCCCATATAGTACAAATGCTATTTTGATAATACAAAGTAAATGAAAACGGTGAGTGAATCATACGTCAAATGGGTCTAGACAATTCGAGAGGGCACGTCGGCACTCGGGCAAAACAATTATCGGCAAAACGAGAAAATTAACGAAAATCGTATTAAAATCGATCATTTCGAATAGAACATGTCGGCAAACTTTTTTGGGCACATCAGCAGAAAATTCTATACGAGACCTCATTTGATGTATGGAGTGAAGTCACGGATTCGATCTTGAAATTTGCAATGACTCACATACTCTATGTTGGCAACGGTGTTGATCTCATATTGTTTGATGGGATTTTTTTTCGACCGACACACTTTTTTTACTGCCATTCCACATGTTGTATACTTTCTATTTGTGTATATTTTTGTTTTTAGCTTTTTGAGCAGTTTTCAAGATATTTCCCGTTTTTATGTAGAAGTTTTCGAACCGTCGAAAACAGGAGATCGAAAAATTAACAAAAAAACAGCATGTCTATGTCGATTCTTAGGTAAGAGATGTGAAAGTCAGGTGAAAAGGCTCCAAGCCTTTGATGTTGGTCGGGCCTAGCCTATTCGCTTTCTCTTGTGTCTCGAATTCAACGAATTTCTGATTCTGGCAGAAGCATTGCATGTATGCTTAGAGACCACAGGGTCGAGAGCCGATTTCACTCAGTCAGGCGAAAAGTAGTGCCATACTACCCCTCTGGGACCGAATAACATCATACTTTTGGCTGTTTGTCAATATCTCAACTCATTGTCGAGGAAATATTGAAAAGTTGCTCTCGACGCTCCCACTATGCATTACTCGCCTAATCCACGCTCGCACAATCTTGTAGCGCACGTAAGACGAGCAAAAAGGTCTTGTGGCTCAACCGGTAGCGCGCTAGTTTATTAAACCCGAAACCTCAGGTTCGAGTCCCATCCTTTACAGCCAGTTTTGCTAGTTGTCAAGATAAACAACGGAAGTCGGAATACGAATACGACCGTACTCTAACTTTTGCTGAGGTTGTACAATTCGAGGATTTAATTTTTCCTCTCTATTTTTATTCTAAAATCAATATAAAAATATAATTCATAAATTACGAGTGGAGCAGCGTGTTTCATTCACTGGAAGTGCCTCAATTCCCTCACCTCGACCCTATTCATCGATTTTTTGAGATAGTTAGACTTGACCGATCAGGCTGCTCCACTCGTCATTTGTGAAGACTACTGAGAGCTACAGAAAACGTTTTTGATTGGCTCAATTGATTGAGAACTGTATGTGTACAAACTCTTGCGGATATTTGGCAAATCTCTATCCCTCCCAAGTGGGCGGAGCCTGTGGTCTCTATGTATGCTCCATTCTTCTTGATTTTCTGACATAGTTGAACAATACACCAATGAATTTGCATAAGTATACCACAAGTCAAGGCAGCGAAAACAACTGAATACGACCCAAAATATTCCTGACAATGGAAGAAAAAAAGTGATCAACTGCGGGTGCATTTTCAGTTCGTCGGATGAATTCGATAGTTAACCTCAGATATGACTGTAATCCCTCGTGGGAACTAGTGATGACAATTCGGCATCCGAATCTCCTCATTTCGCGTGCTCTCTCATCTCTCTGACCGACGAAGGAGCACTCGAAATGTGGAAAATCGGTTATGTGGATGTTAGCTCATTTCATTTTGAATGGCGTTATCGAGCGCGAGCAAAACCTCTTTTTGTTCTGGAAATGGAGAATGATCATGAAGCTTACCAACTAGAATTAAGGCATTTACTTATTCGAATAAGGAAATATACCAGAGGTGTTAAGACTCTCGTTTTCATATTTCAAAATTTCATTCATCTCGTTATCCTGGGCCACCTTTTCTACCTCTCCACTCTCCAAAAAGTGATATAACTTTCCAAATAGTGATTATTCCAAGAAGCACCGAAAAGCGACTTCAGAAAATGCTGTCACGAAACTACAATCCAACAATCAGATTAATGGGGGTGGGGGAGAAAAGCCTGCACTTTTGTCCGAAAAACATGCGATTTAGTCGTTTTTTCGCAGGTTTTCAAGCTTAACTTTTCTCATTCATGTTTTCATGAGCTATATTATCGAAATTCGGAATCCGCGCGACAAAATGTATCAGAAACTCTTAAGTCCTTCCACATACAAAACACCGTGATGCCGAAGCATCGAATCGCGCTAAACTTGGCTGATTATCGATCCATTTCTGAGTGTTTTTCTCTCTACAAACCTTATTCTCGCAGAAGTGGGAGCACAGAAGTTGCAAGAGTTGCACGAACAAAAAGAGATGCAAGGCCGAATATTTGTTTTCAACAACGGCAGAGTTCAAGTGAGTACTAAGGATGTCCATTCGAGACCGACTCTCCTCATATCGAATGCTCTCTCCTGAGAGACTAGATAACATGTGAAATGAGTATATTTGGTTTCGATTCTACGTCACTATTGAGTAGCATTGTTATACTCGAGTTTCACTCGCCGAGTTGTATTTCGACCCACTGAGGTTGGTAAACACTCGCGAGTGAAAACAACAATAAAAGTCGCGAGTTGTTTACCACTCGCGAGTATTTTTATTCTCCCTCGGAATAACAACACTACTAGTGAGTACGGTACCAGGCGCCGATTGGGAACTGATGATTTTTCTTCTTTCTAGTCTCCCCTCAATTCAGGGTCGCTAATCAACAACACCACGAGAAAACCGAGCTGACCTGCTACGCGAACGACGCTGATACGTCCAAGACTGCGTGCGAATGAGCAGTTATTAGATCTAGATACGGTAGCTACGGTAGATACGGTAGATGCAATATGTGGACACGGTAAGGATTAACGTAGGACCGAGAGAATACTGTACGCCAGTATTATTCGAAATAGTTACGATAGGATTACTGCACATTTGTGTCATTCGGCATGATTAGGCGTGGATACGGTAACTGTAGGATACTGTAGGCCGCATCCGTTGTGCGGATACGGCATACTGTAGAAGGTTGCAGTATAAAATGGATTGATTTTAGGGCTACAGCAAGCGAAGAGAAGGTCTTGCTCCTCTGCTTCTATAACAACATGACTGACTTGGAGGTGCAATTTGGACTTGATTGAACCCGATTAGACTCAACGTGGACTTCATTTGAGCTTGTTTTCAGGAACAGCTGACACAGGTCGTGTATGGCGGGGGATGGAGTGGCTAGCACCGAAGGCTGATGAGCAATCCAAAGTGGAGATTAGTGCGATGGTGGGTGGGGTACTGTACGTCGGATTACTGTAATTGACAATCATGGGTACTCGCATGTACTGCTTCGGATGAAGAAGGCGCTTTATTACCGTATGCCAATACAGCGGTTAAGACTATGTAGATAAAATACGGTAACAGGGATAGTGTGAGGGTTAGGATAATGTAACTCCAAATCTCCCGTCTCTCTATTCCCCCCCCCCCTCTCTTCCAATCTTTCGCTCTGTATTTGTTATTCACATCCTGGCACATCCGTATCCAATAAATAAATAAAAAATAAATAAAAATAAATATTGATTTCTTTGAGGATTATGGCTGGAACCTGGTTGTGATCGCTATTGCCGCTCTTCTAATCGCGGCGATTGCCCTCATCTCGGTAGCGTCGGTATCGACGTAGCATAATCGAAAACAATCATTTTCGACTAATGTTTTGTATCAAGCACAAATTGCTCACTATATATTGCATAGTCATAGTGAAAAAAATTGGTCAATCATACAAAAGAAACACAGTCTGAATCGAATATCAATGTGTTCATAACGATCGTAATCAATACCTTTCTAGATGTTCGCTCTAGGATGGACAGTAGAGGGGGTGGTGCCGATCCGTCTCTTTATAGAGCTGAAGTGGATTGGAAATCCGTCTCCATTCGCCGTATCCCATCGCTTCCAGACCGCTTTTTTCTTCATCGCCGCAAGCATTGCCGAATTGCCGATTTCGACGAACATGAAGGGACGTAGTCCCTGCCTGAACGGAAAAAAAATCGATCTTCTAAGGTATTGTGAAGGATGGGTGACAATTCCGCAAACGACATTTCCGCAACTCGACCAAAACGACATTTCCTCAACTCGACATAATTCGATTTCTCGCCACCCTAGGATCCTGGCATAGGTGTCATTCTGGTCAGCATGACTTCCTCTTTTTTTTGACACTTCTGCCAGGATCCTAGGTTAGCTAGAAATCGAAGTATGACGAGTTGCGGAAATGTCGTTTGCGGAAAAATTCAAGTTGCGGGAAAAAATTGCTGATTTGTCACCCATCCATTGTGAACCAGCGGTTTCCCCCCGACTACGTCGGGGGAACCAAATGTTCTGCGCTTCGCGCCTCACACAAGCTTAGTTCACTCAAGCTTAGATTGTGTGTTGGCAGGACGTTCAAACCGAACATACCAACCAAACAACCAACCAACCAACAGACAGACGTTGGCGATTTATATAGATGTATAGATTGCAATAAGTTGGCGCACCTGATGATGCGCCTGCACAGATGCCATCCCAGGAATTCCGATACTCCTGTGCCGCGAAAGTCCGGCAACGTGAACAGATTCGTACTCTGTAATGCCCAGTTTTGATCCGATAGCTAAAGTATTCGGACTGGTGATGACGAATCGGCATCCCACCTTTCTCAATTTGCGTGTTCTCTCATTTCTCTGATCGACGAGAGTGCAAGACAAATAAAAAAAACGGACCCATCCAAAAGGTGTCACCATCCCCCAGGACACTGCTTCTCCACTCGACGAACTGCGAGCGACCAGGGACGGAAGGTCGCGAAGGTAGGCCCTGCATAAAGCACGGCGTTCTGTTGGCAACGCGCCAAGTGAGCTTTCGTGGTGAGACCATCGCGCGCTCTCTCACATTTGCATGCTATCTCGCCATTCCCCTGACCGCACTCTCCTCTCTCGTTCACCCCATGTAAGACGCCGTGTAAAGATGGCACGGTCAATTCATCAGCCACTCCCCCTTTATGGACAGTAGTGATGTTGTTTCGGTTTTAGACGTTCTTCATTCTGCATACTCTCTCGTATTTCTGACCGGCGAGATAGTGTGCAGAATGGAGAAAGCCAAAGCCGAATTTTCATCAATACTGGACAGGGAGAGCGTGAGTGATAGGAGTCTGTGACTCCAGCTCCCGTTCAATTCACAAGCAGCGCAATACTATAGCAATACTCTTGTAAGCGCGATGACGATAGAGATGGAGGAAGGTAAAACTACCGTAAAAGCAAATCTGTTTAGATATCCGAACATTTCCAACTCATGAATAGGACTTCGAATAATCGATCCGGCATCCCTAGCAGATTCATTAGCGAACTTACTTTGTTTCATCCAGCGAGGGGCTAAACTTCCAATTGTCATAAATCCTGAGCGAATCACGCTCAATATCTACTGAGTCCACGTGGAAACCATCGATCGGCGGGTACTCGACCTAAATAGTGTTTTAAACACACACAAAATGCATACAAAAAGAAATTTAAATGCAATAAGCATTGCCATATGAAGTCGTTTGCGGTAGGAATGAAACATACCACTATGATCTGCATCCACTAGAACTCGTTTCCACAGATTTTCGAACAATCAATATTCCACACCCGAGTATTACGCAACCGAGCTCCTATTCAATTAAGATAAAACTGGTGTGTGCAAACTTTAGCGAATCGCAAGGACCTACTTGTTCAATCATTTGCATTGTCTCATTTGTCATGTAGAAGTGGTCGCATGTGGAGAGGGCCGAGACGTCAAATCCCCGACGCGCAGTCATCACCTCAGATAACTGTAATATTTATTTATTTATTATTTATTTAATCAATATTTATTTATTTTTTATTCTTATTTTTGCAATATTGGGCAGAAGGTCGACCTATCTGAATGACCGAAGAAATTAATCGAACCATGCGATTCGTGAAGCTGTCCATTGAAAAAATCGTCTCTCCGTCCGAATCGAGCTGACCAAAGAACAAATTTACCAATTCGCCCAGGGCACTCTGCAAGACAAACGATACCGCTCTAGACGCACGACAAACGCGTTAGCTATAGATTTTGTTTTTGGTTTTTGGTGTCGAAAAGCCACTATGTCAGAAGTATATGACTATTTCTGGCGTATTTTCACACGTAGAAACCGAATTTCTATAAGGACATCATGAAAACCCGAAAGAAAAAGTTATTCTAAAAAAACTTCATTTGGCTATCCAAAAAGTGATATTACAAATCATAACTATTTTCAAAAAAATATCATGTAAAATTCCCTGCCTGGAGCAGAATGGCATCGTGACCACGCGTGGGGGGTCGAGCGTAGCATACGCTGCAATATTAATGCCTTTTAAAATAAGTTTTTAAACTTTTTTTTGTATTTAAAAATAAATATGATCGCCTTTCATTAATATATTTTTTAAATGGCCTAGTCTCCTTTTCTTTCTATGAGTACAAAACTGAAATTAGCAAAAAATGTTTTGTTGGAATTGAATTACTGATAGAGACCGCAGGGTGATCTACCAAATTGGTCGCACCGGTCCAAATGTGTGCTCAATACCTTGGTCTCGGTCTGAATAACATTTTTGCTTTTTAGAGTTTGTCTCTATCTCATCTCCCAGTCGAGTTATTACATGAAAACCACGCGCGCGAGGGTAATAGAGAGGAGAGGGAAATCGGACGAGAGAGAAAAGGGGCGGAGCCTCTCTCGCGTGTGTCTCTCTCGCTCCCCCCCCCGCCCTCTCGCCCCTCTCCTCTCGCGCTCGAGCGACAATTCAGAGAAAAATATTAAAATTCTAGTAAAATGCTTAAAATTCCTCTAAAATACAAATTAAGTAAATTAGAGTGGCGGAGCTGTGTACGATCACTAGAAACCCTTTAAACGGCAATTTTGGAATCAAAATCATCGATTTGACCTACTTAAAGTTGACCGATCATGTTCCGCCACTTGTCATTTGTTAAGCATCTTGAGAGCTATCGAAAACGTTTTTGATCGCATGATTTGGTTGCGAACCCGAATTGTCGCTCCGATGCGCAGGTTTTAGGCGATTCCCTATGCCCTCTAAAGGGGCAGAGCTTGCGGTCTCTAATTACTGACATAAATTTCATAAATGTTACATAATCTTGCTTGTTTCCTGTACAACGAATACGTATGTTGGAGTCGTTTCTGGCTTCCAATCTGTTGAGAAGAAGCGCACTCGGAACATGGGGAACCTGCAAATTATCGCGATATTGTACAAGTTTTATGAATGGGGTGTGGGGAGAGTTTGAGCCGTTCACTTCAAGCAAAGTATGTTGGGTCATTACCACAAAATAAACGAGATAATTGAGATACTGGCTCATTACGATTACGTATTCCAATGAAATCATCCTAGAACATACATTATAAATGATTTCTCTCACTGTACTCTGGTATTTGTTTCCCAGTAGGAGCGAACCGCACTTCCCAGTGGGGAAAAGATTAAAGGTGTCGATGTGAAACCACTAGGAAAATCACTGGGGATCATTTTCCCACTAGTCTCCTAGTAGATTTCCCACTGGTTTCCCGTCGTAACCGTTGGTGTTTTCCCACTGGGGAGTTAGGTGGGATCCCACTGGAGAAAAAATAACAGAGTACATACTCATTCTCGAGTGAGATGCGAATAGCGGCGTCTGTGACATGGTTGTATGGGATGCCACCCATACCATCCTCGGTCCGAAGGAGTTGGTGCAGCTGTTGCTTTTTGCCAGCTGTATCCCATTCAATCAGCTTCATCTGAATAATATCAATGATTTCATGAGAGCGAAAAAGAGAGAAAGCTGGGGTAAAATGTGAATTGAGCTTTCCTCGTCGAAAGGAAACCGTTATCGAGAATGCAATAAACCTGCCCAACTGTCACGCCGTTTATATCGTTTCAGCCATCGAATTTATCAACTCGGCTACAGATCAGCACACAACCACGGCAAAGGTGTATTGAGCAGATATATTTTTAGCATTTTGTAGTAGTCAAAAGTTATTGGAAGTATTGTACATACTCAGAAGTATATGTGTGTGTGTTCCGAATAGAAGCACTCGTTCATGAGACAATATAATCTGAGTCGTGAGGAAAAAGCGAATAGCGAAGAACCACTCCGACCAGATATCGGGCAAAATTGGCAACATCCGAGTGATAACAACACTTTCGATGTGCTTTGATGTCATCGTTAAAATCTCTCTGCACAACGCCAGCAAGGGGAATGGTATCACACGATTATTGACAAATGTTATCGTTTGATCTTGATAAGGACTGTGCTCTCGCTTTATTGCTTGCGTGTGCAGAGATGCGATGTGATATGGAAGATGGGTTCTAGGGTATTTCTCTCTGTTCACCCAAAGCCAGAGAAGAACTGAATGGTGTTCCGAGCGCTTTTTGGGCGATGGAGCCAGATGAGGACGTGTTTAGGAGCCCGATCATGGCGCAATCACGCTGGAAAATCGCCTGATCGGTTCCCAGTACGAACTTGTTTCGCATTTGGAACGCTGGTGAGGGGTAAATCGGAAACGCCTTTATTTGATTCGCGTGCTCACTCGCCGGTCAGAGATTTGAATGAAAATTCGTATTACGAATCGAGGTTAAGCGAGTTGTTGCGGTTTGTACACATTTGCTGCTAGAAAACGAGAATGCTAGAGAGCATTAAGGGAAGACTGTGCAGTATAGAAAAGAGTGTCGTTAATTACTGTTTCGCACCCAGTATCTAGGTGTTTACGAACATAAATTGTCCAGCTAGATGAATATCAAACATCTAGCTGGACATCTATTATTCAGATGAAGCTGATATTGTCGTCTATTCAAGGAATTATGAAAAATCTACATTGTCAATCGATGCTAACCTGTCAGGTACGACATTAATCCTCATTTATCAAGAGCATCTGTGGGAGTGATCAACTACAACTCTTCCTTATTCTATCCCAATTCCCTCCCCCCCCCTTCCCCTCTCCTGCTATCTTTCAATCTGTATATGTTATTCACATGATGTCACACCCGTTGGGGTGTATCAAATAAATAAATCAATAAATAAATAAATCCGTCTTCTTTGTGGCACTTCATGATGAATGTACTGAAGACGACAAGCAACAAAACGATCACGAAAATACGGAAACGGAGCGACGTGAAAAAATCGAGAAGACAAATCGAGAGACGACACTTAGTTGGACGTCTTGTGCACTATAGCGAATAGAGAACTAAACCATTGAAAAAAAAGAAATCGAATCTGTACAAATGAGAATTGCGACTGTTAGTGGAAAAAAAAACAAAGAGGTACAGTCCTACCTTAGAGGGGGTATCTTATCTGAAGTACGCTAAAGGAGGAGAGTCTAATGCCGAATTGTCATCCCTAATGTCGATTGTGTCATCGCACATAAAAAAAAGGTAAAGGTAAAGGTGCACCCGACGTCGAGACTGGGCTCGCGGGAGATCACGGCTAGGCCAGTGATACATCGCATATACCGGCCGCGTTATCTAGGAAGTGTTTTTTTCTTTTCCCACTGATTCCCCTAGGCAGTTTCCTAATCTTCCCTTCCCCGAACCTTGTTTCATTACAATACAACATCTTTATCAGCTTCATCAATAAACGATTGTGAACATTACGAATCAATCTTCCAATAAATACTCAATCTCGGCGAATTTTATACAACGGACTTGCTCGAACCACTGCATGAATTCGGCGTGCTGCCTATCCTCTAACTCCTGACTTTCAATGTCTTCTACAGTCGGCGGATTCGATCGACAGCAACCAATGAGTGATGAGAAAAAACGGAAGATTGCACACCTCTTCCAAGAATGCTGACTAGACGATCTCAAGCGCAAGGCCTTCTCACGCTTGCTCATTGTGTCTATTTGAAAGGAAAATTTGAACTTGCGTTCTAAATCGTATTGGCAGACGAACAACCTGGTAACATTTCCAGGGCTGATGAGTGTGTCTAGGGACCGAACCAGCTCTGGTAACAGCTCGGTTCGATACAAAACTAGCCCATCGAACAATCGTGCGACTTGCGGTAGGTGAAGACCTTCGTGGTTCAATTTGGCCAGAAATAGGGCGTAGTGTCCTGGGTGGTGGTTGAGGCTATCTGAAAGGTTTGCAATAGTGATGTCAGATCATCAATTCGCATAATATCTCGTTTGTCTGAATAAGCAACAGAAATGAAGAGAGTCGGTCTCGACTGAGCATCGCTAGTCGGTAATGAGCGCGTCAACATACCTAGAGACCGCAAGGTGATCTTCAAAATTGAGAGGACAGACTCTATAGGGTGATCATTGTGCTGGTCTCAATACGAATAACATTTTTGCTTTTTAGAGTTTGTCTCTATCTCATCTGAGTTATTACGTAAAAACTACGCGCTCGCTGGCAATGGAGAGGAGAGAGAAATCAATGGAGAGGAGAGGGAAATCAATGGAGAGGAGAGGGAAATAGAGAAAAGTGGCGGAGCCTATTTTGCGTATGTCTCTCTCCCTCCTCCCGCTCTCTCGCTCGCCTCCCCCCGCGTTCGAGCACAATTTGGAAAAAATTATTAAAATTCTGGAATTAAGTTTAAAATTCATCTAAAATACAAAGGAAGACAATGCCAGATGCACAGCTGGGTACGATCACTAGAAACCTTGCAAATCGATACTCTGGACCATAAACTGTCAATTTTGACCTACTAAAAGTTGACCGATCAAGCTGCGCAACACGTAGTTTGTGCGGAATCCTTAGACCTACAGAAAACGATTTTGATCGGCCGATTTAGTTGAGAATTAGATCTGTGCTTATCAGGCGCAGGTTTTAGGGGAATTCAATTCCCCTCAAAATGGGCGGAGCTTGCGGTCTCTAAACATACCGATGGAGGCTAATGCTCTAACCACACATCTTGGACTATCCTTTTGGCATGTGCTATGATTTTTGGGATGATCTTTGAGAAACCTCAGATCTTGCCTACCTAGAAGTATCTGGGTCCCATTCGCGGTTATGTTGTCAACGGTGATCCGGGATTCGATTCCTGAAATGTTCAGATATTCTTTGGGTGTTCAATATCCCTCTCACACTGCATAGCTTGAGAGTGGCGAGATAGTGTGGAATGAATGGAGAGAGTTTTAAGAGACAGTCCCACAAATCTTGGACGGCATATGCGATGATTTTTTGGAATGATCTTTGAGAAACCTCCGCTCTTGCCTATCTAGGTATTCTAACCACGGTATTCTGGTAAGCGTCCACGGATGGCCAAATATTCAATATTCCCCATACTTTTTTCTGGAAGTATGGGATCCGAGTACTTATCGCAGGCATCACTAGCTTTTGATTGCGAATAAACAGTTTAAGGGAAAAAATCTTCCGAACCGGAAGTGCACAACTCCCGAACGTGTAGGATAAACCGGCGAAGTTCGTCTTGCGATAGCTCGCTAGTGATACTCTCATTGAGTAAGGAGAAGATGTGGAAGCGAGTATTTGATTCTGGAGAGTTTCAATTAAAGAAAAGCATAGCAATACCCAATTCTTTCCCGGAAACCTTCTCTGAAACAAAGAATAGGTTGGCAACAATACCGGAAATAATGAATAAGATGTGGACATGCTCACCGCTTGCATCAGACGACATCAGGTGGAAGTGATTATTTATTTATTTCAGTTGAATCAGCGACTGATATGAGCTCCGATATCCAAGAATGGACGTGGTTGAATTTGGCTAGCTAAAATCAACAAAAAAAAGAAACGACAAAAATAATAGTGAAAAAAGGCATAGTCAGAGAGAAACAAATTCCACAAGTGCTGTGAGAAAAGAGGCGGAGGAGCAACTCGGCGTGAGTGAATACGACACCCGATTGCCCTATTAGTAATCCAGACTCATCCTCATTTCGGCGATTTCTATCGTATTTCTGACCGCCGAGAAAGCACGTGAATTGAGAATACACAACCGCCCTCTAATTAAGCTGCCGACTATCTGGGGGACAGATGCCCCTCTCCTCCCCCTCCTCCCCCTCCTCCTCATCTTTCTTTTCTCTCTTTTTGTTCCTCTTCCTTTCTCTCTCTCTCTCTCTCTCTCTCTCTCTCTCTCTCTCAGTCAGTCAGCGCTAGGAGAGAGTAGAACACGGATGAGATACACAAAGGATCGAGAACTTTTTTCTTCTTCGAATACTGCTAGATTAAAGGGGTTTTTTATTACTGTTAGGGGATATATACGATGTCAATGTTTTTTTTTTTTTTCATTTTATCATTTCAAGCGATGAGAAGTTGAATCACGCAATTATTCGAAATCTTCAGTAGTGATTAGTTTGGGAGAACGACGAAGCTCGAAAATATCGACCTGCAATGGAAATGTTTAAAAAAATAAGTAATAAATAAATATGAAAATAAAAATAATTAAAGCATTCTTCGAAATTCTTCGAAAAAGGTAGGCTAAAATAGGTTCACAATCATAAGCCGGGTTTTTCCTGGAAGAGTAGTCCTCATGAGGGTTGCCGTTCCTTTAGAGAGTAACGAAACGAGATGGTAGAGGGAATGAAGGGAGGAAGAAAAAAATGTTCAAAACACTAGCGATGGCTAATCAGCATCCGACTCTCCTCAGTTAGCGCGTTCTCTGGTTTCTTGACCGACGAGAGAGTACGCAAAAGGAGGAGAGTCTAATGCCGATTTGGAATCCTAGGTTCGTACCTCTCCCCAGACTTCAAAATACATGGCGACAGTTTCCTTGTTGCTCCAATGAGGAACAATTGGAGTCATGAGCTCCCCGTTAAAGTAGTACTGAAATCAAATATTGACTGTTTAAATAAATAAAGATTATAAAATATATTAGACAATAAATTGTGTTATGTAATATGATGTTAATAAGTTAACAATGAAATAACCGACCTCGAACCCGTGCGTTTTGTGGACGATAACAATCTCGAATTCAACATTTCGTTTGAAGGGGAAAGTCAATCAAGTCTCGTCGTGCACCGTGGAGGTACCCTCATTATCACGAACTCGGTGAGTATACTTAGTCTGAAGAAGGTTTAGTAGAACTATTAATTCGCAATTAATAGTATTTAATTAGTAGTTAATTAAGGATTTCCGCAATGGCTAACCTTAGAATCGTCCATGAGGATGTCTATCTTCACTAGATTTAATTCAATCATGTCGAGAAAACTCATCGAGATATCGCCTGTAGGAACCCCGTTGATGTAGATGAACTCGCCTGCAACATGCCATCCAACCGCATTAATTGCTTTATTATTTATAATTACTTATTAATTAGTTTGTTAAAATTAATTGTATTAATTAGCTCTTGAATTCAATTTGCATTATATCTCACTGGTCAGAGAAACATGAGAGTACGCGAATTGAGGAGAATTCAGGTTCCGCTTGTTTTCACTTCCATCAACCAAGAATGAACGAGTATTGACCGATTTTGAACGGTTCCGTGAAGTCGAGCATTTATACCGATGGGGTAAACACTTTCTGTTGTCGCCATTCGATCAGTTCAACATCGTTTTTTCAGCTGGAATAAAGTTTTTTTAGAGATAAAAGTAAGAAACACAAAAAAATTCACATCCACTTACTATAAGATGCGTGAAATTTGTGTTCGAGGCAACACGATGCTTATACAAGTGGGCGAACCGTCCATTGTACCGAATCTCGAATCCATAGCTAGTGACTCTGAATTTGTGTGTATTGGTTCTATTGTGAATGTACTTACATCAACTTGGAATAAACTGAGAGCCATTTATTGGAGCAATAGATAAATGACTTTTTGCAACCCCTATCATAACCTTGTGGATCAACTCCACATTCCTAGAGCTGTGAGCAGGCAACTGAGAGAAGATAAACGCATTCTCATCTTCACATTTCTCACTAGTGATGGCAAATCGGAACTATACTCCCAACTCGAAAGTTTCTCTGACCGAAGAGAGAGAATCGAGGACACTAAGGATAGTCTGTTTCGGTTGACATCACTATTGGATTGCAGTAGAAAACTATTTTATTATTATTATTAATGTCAAATTAATTAATATAATTATAGTAAACTTGGTCTTGCCTGATCCTGCACTCGAAGCGATCTCCTTGGAGGATGGGCACCATCGCGTTCTCATTCTCTACCATCCATCGGTTCTGAAAGATCGGAACTCACTCTCCTCAATTTACGGCGTCTATGTAAAAGGGGCAATTGCCCTCTCATTGATATGCATTGAATATAGTGATTGTCTCATGTAATTATGCTGCTCTACAGTCGACCAAACAATACTTACGTTCCAGGTGTCCATGAGCAGATAGCCGTCACTATGAAGGACCTGATGCATGCATAATTATAAATTTTATAATTTATTTAATTAATATTTTATTAATTAATATTTTATTAATGAATATATTAGCGACGTACCTGGTGCATCATCGTCGCGTTGTTGTCACTCGCCAGATAAAGTTTGGAGCGAATCAGTTTGGATCGTCGTCGCTGAAATGTCACGGGTAACATGCACTAATAGCGCCTCTCTAAGGACCGCGACGCGAGGTCCTCGCGTTGCGGCCCTCTCTCCAATTTTCACACACACTCTCTCGTTGCATTTGGAATGGCTATCTAACGCGCGCTTTTCAATTTGCTTTGTTTAGGACGCCTATGTTTGAACCTCCGTGAATGTAGCACGTGCTAGTGGCTTCTTCTATTTGCGCGATCCTAGATCAGAGAGACTTGAGATCAGGCAAAATGGGGAGAGTCTTATTATCATATTTTTATTATCATTTTTGTTTCCGCCTAACTGATGTGTAATATGTTACAGAACGAAGAAAAATACTTGGAATTCGAAACCGGAACGGACTCTCCTCATTTCCCATGATCTATCGGCAAGAGACTGGCAAGAGATGTTGCGCTATCGAGAGATCCGTTTCAGATTTGGCAACAATAGTACTAAGTGTCAAACTCACCCGCGCTGTGGAAGGAATCGAGCGGTGAACGCGATCGTGCCATTTATCGTTAGCGCCTCGGGCAGTTTGATGAAGTACTCGCCTTGGGATTCGACCCGAACCTATGATATGGAATGTATGACAACGTGAATACCTCAACTAGTTATGCATCATCGAGACCGACACACTACTCATTTCGAAGGCTCTCTACTGTCATAGAAACCGGTGAATACTCGCATTGGTGATAGAATTGCGCGCGCGTTGGAGAAAGATTTGATATCTTTGATGCACTAACACTGCTTGATCGCTCCTGGCATCGGCAGGGATATTTCGCCTTCCAATTCGCCTGATTAACGCAACTTGTTGCACGCTGAAACCGGCTTTTTTATAAGTAGATAAGCATTTGCATTAGACCTCGGGCAATTTGAGGATCTGCCACATCCAATCCGGAATTATATTATTCGAGAAGTAGGAACGAGGCGAGTAGCCCTATAAATGTTTTTAAAAAAACATTATTATTATTATTGTTATTTTTGGTGCACATCTACAAGGAATCTTCAATGTTCAACTCACAGATCCGTAATTCTCTCGAGCCATTGAGCTGCAACCTTTCCTGTTCTCAATTTTATAGACCTGAAATTAATTATTATATTTAAAATATTTGAAATTTTCAAATATTACCGAATTGTACACATCATTCTGACCATCCACTCTCAGCCAGCTCTTCTCCTCTTGCGAATTCGTTAACTCCGCGCATTTACTTGCTTCACCGGTAACTGAAATATCATCAACATTGTAGCCTCTTAGCGATATACGGTTAAAAATGAATAATAAATATTTAAAAATAAATAAACTTACATTCACAATTTGCGGTCTTCCAACTGAACTCGTGATGGGCCTTACATTTCTTCGCAACTAAAACATTAATTATTTTAATTAAAAAAAAAAAGAGATTTTAAAAAATACCAGAGAAAAGAGAATAGAATCTAATATTGCGATCGTTCCTTCGCGTTCAACCTTCTATATTTGTTTATTTTTGATGCCAGTGCCTCGAGATAAAATATATGATTTACCCGAAGTGTCTCAAGAAACGGCGCCTCCTCGAAAACGATGAAGTAAATGAACCTTCCATTGAGAATTACATCGAATCCATTTGATTTATGACTGAATATTATCGAATCCCAATGTAATAATTAATTGACAGACGTTAGACGCAAACTGAATGATGTACCACCATCTGCGAATGTTATAAGCCGGAGTGGCTAAATTAACATTATTGGAGTATGTTCATGCCATTTATACACACAAACCTCCCCCAACTTTGTGACATTAATCCGTTTTGATGTCATATTCAATATAATTTCTAGACCCAAGCCAGTCCTCGTATTCTCAACATTGATAGAAACCCTAAAATGTATTATTATTTTGAAACCGTGACACAATTTAGCTCACGATCCGGTTCCATTTCCAGTGAGAGAGTAAGAAGAACCCTCCCGTAATGGACTCATAAGATTCAGTTGGAAGGAGATTGGGTCCGAACCAATTGCGTATTGTTTCTTAAAAATACTAATATATAGCCTGATTTAGTGATGACAAATCGAAACTTTATTATCTTGCTATCTGACTGGTGAGAGAGAAATTTCGAAATCGGGTGATTCATTGCAAAATGTACAATAGTATTTGCAATCAACTTACGAAACGGGTTTCGTGCGATAGCTCGAAAGGTTTGAAAACTCCTCCTGTTGGATGAAGTTGTGGAGCGACCTGTACAAATATGTCGCTTGATCAACATATTGTAGGGTTAAAAAATCGGAGAAAATCGGAGAGACACCCTCATATTCTCAGTTTTTTTCTGACCAGTGATAGACGCTACGAATGAAGTAAATTCAGTTCCCAATCTTCATTGAAACCTCACATTGATGAATCGGTCGCATCTACATTCAACTACGGACGGGGCCAGTTCAGTGTTATTGTTACACATTCCGATCTGGAAATTAGAAACAATTGTATCGATGTTAGTTTTTTCTTAATTGATTTTTTAAAAGTTCACTTTGGTCAGAAATCGATTATTGAAAATATTATGTTATTGTCACAAGCAACACACAAATCAAATGTTTCCGGGTATTTCGTATCGTCCTGAAGGCTGGGTGCTCAACAATTCCTTCTGGAAGGTACATTTTTTGTTAATATTTTAAATACAAAAGCCACAATACCGTGCCGCCTCCGTAGATCGTCGCTTCGCAGTCGGGGAATATAGAAATATGCGTGTACTTGCGCTGAAATGACGCTGAATCGTTTTTGGATTTTAGAATTTAAAAATCTAAAATCTATTTATATAATCTGACTGATGAATTCATACCTCATTTGAGAAATCAGTTCTCCCTTCATAGATGTCTTTTGTGTTTCCATTCAAGTGCAGAATCGCACAGCGTTCTTGCGGGTATGGAACTGAAATTCGTGACGCATCAGACTCTTTAGACATGGTCATTAGTGAGGCCGGATCGAACAGCAGATCTCTCGATTCAGCCAACTCTTATGTGTCCCAGACTGGCAAAATTGTGAGCAGAATGAAGAGAACATTATTCGATCCGTCAACACTATTTCTCATGAGGCCACGCTATTTCTCATACTTTGGAAATTCCTGTTGTCTCGTCGTAGATAAACGCTCCTTGGCATTCTGAAGAGATCATTTATATTCATGTAGGTTAAAGTAGATTGTTTCGTATGAAGAGTTGTGGAACAAGAGATTTCACTGAGAAGATCATCCCGTAAACTTTTAGACAAAGTCATTGTTCGTCGATCATTTTTTCTTCGAAATGTACAAGATGGGTTTTCCATTCATTTCTTCTTACTACCGTATGCAATTCATTGAAAAGTCTCACTTGGCGACACGCAAGCAATCTTGTTACAGTATGTGAAAGAATCGATGTCGACTGGTTGGTGACGGAACCTACAAAAATTGATTCTTGTTAGGAAAACACTGACTTTTAAAAAATCCTAATATGACATACTCTTTCCAGTAATCGATCGCTTCGCAATGGAAGGAATCGTCCTCCCCTGGTACCTGAGTTGTATTTGTCCCTGTCTGTTTTTAAAATTGATTTTTTGATGATGTCAGAAATTCAATAGATTTAAAAAAATTGTAACTTACTGGTTCAGAAACGAAATTGAGCTTTAGTGTTACATTATAGACTCCTTTATCGTATGGAAGGAGCGGGCATTCTGAGAGTAGCAATTAATAATTAATTAATTTATCAATCTGACCACTCTAAATTATTTCTTTTTTTCGTCGTCTTTATCTGTTTTCTCTTTAAAGTTTGCCCATTGACGCTAACCATGTTTCACATTAGGGATGGCCAAACGGCCTAAATTACGGCGCCGTAATTCCCTCCATCTCGCGTATTGCAAAATTTGGCTAAGGGGGGGATTGCGGCGTCGTAATTCAGGCAGTTTGGTCAACACTATTTCATATCAATTTCAAAGTTGATAGGTCCAATGTTGATTACCTTCAGGACACCTTGAGGCTGGCAGGTCTTTGGTGAGGTAGACGGCCGGTCCAGCACAGCTGTTGAAACAAATATATTAAAATATATCTTGCAAACATATTTAAAAATCGCTGTTAAAGCAAATATGCCTAAGTTTTGAGCGAGATACTTATTATTCATGACAAATCGAAATGCTTAATTCTATCGGCTCTCTTGCCGATCAGAAAATCGAGAAAGAACGAGAAATCAGGACAATCGAGTTCCGATTAGAGTTGGATATATAGGCAGTCGTCTCTTCAGTTCGCACACTCTCTACGCTGGTCGAGTGACGAGAGAGCGTGCGAAATCAAGAGACGGCGACGCGTATTTGTAAATCTAGTTCCGAGATGATATCACTCATGCTTACCTCGTTCCGAACCAATCCCCATTGATACATGTCACTCGATCGAAGGAGAAATATTTGTCTTCCACCTGATTGGAATTCATTAGAAAATCGTGTTTTCCGTATTATATGAAACTATCTAACAACCGTTTCTGTAGAAAAATTAAACATTCTCAGAGTATTTACAGATCAGGCCGAGCGTTTCCTTTTTTTTCAAAAAGATTTCTCTCTGAATCACCTTCATCCGTATCTGTCCGTTGATACATTTGGCCACGAGTTGTCCCTGAGCGTCACATTCAGTTTTCCCAATGAGCGCTGCCTTGGTCTTGTCGCATGACGAGCAAGTCCCTGGTACTGAAACATACGTTTGAAAAATGGCTGTCTGAAATTATCCAAATTGTCAGATTAAAAAGAATCAAACCTTGACTGTCGACGATGTGAGCTAGTAAGATCAGAGTCGCTAGAAAGCGAACCATTTTTGGATAGTTCTCTCAGCGCAATTCCAATTTTATAGTGCGTTCCAGGGATGCGCAAAAAAGTTCTGCACTCCATATTTACCATGCTTTCTCGCCGGGCAGAGAGACGAGGGAGCATGCGAAAAGAGGAATGCGTAATTTTTTGGCACCGCTGGTGCGTTTCCAAGAACAACCGCTTATCGACACGAGGGATGGCTTCGCAAGAAATGCTCTCTTCATTCCACATGCTCTCTCGAAAGTCCGAATGTCGAGATAGCGCGCAGATTGACGAGGCCACACTCTTGCTAAATAGGGAATGGTCAAACTTCACGGAAACGAACTCAGAAACGGCTACTACAGAAAGTTTAGGCATGCCGAGAAAAGATAAAACCCGTTTTCAAAAACGGCTATAATCGATTTCTAAGACCTGAAAATCAATAATAGGACACATTTTGGTGAAAATGAAAAAAATTCAGAAGCATTTCGCTATACGAGTTTCCGACGTATTTTCGCTCGTAGAATTCGATTTTTCATACTAGAGTTCATAAAAATGCGAAAGAAAAAAGTTATGCATGAAAAACCACAAAAGTCGTATCTTTTCGATCATAACTTTTTTCTTTCGCATTTTTATGAGCTCTAGTATGCAAAATCGAATTCTACGAGCGAAAATACGTCGGAAACTCGTATAGTGAAATGCTTCTGAATTTTTTTCATTTTCACCAAAATGTGACCTATTATTGATTTGCAGGTCTTAGAAATCGATTATAGCCGTTTTTGAAAACGCGTTTTATCTTTTTTCGGCATGCCTAAACTTTCTGCAGCAGTCGTTTCTGAGTTCGTTTCCGTGAAGTTTCAATCAATCAATCAATTTATCAAGTCAGGCAATAATGCTCAGATGGGGATGAGTCGGTGGTATTGATCGGGGGTTGCATTCCACCAGTTTTCGCCAATCGCTCGCTTCAAGTCATCCCTCCATCGTACACGTGGCTTTCCCGGGGGGCGGTTCCAGTTGTAGGGCGTCCAGACAGTTGTCGCGCGGCTCCATTGCTCCGTGTCCATGTCCCGCACTTTGAGGGCCCATCGTCCTTTGCGTTTCAGTCCCTCTGCGACCCAATCGCGGAGTTGGGTGATCTCTCGTACGCGCTCGTTCCTCCAGCGATCCCTTAGGGTTACTCCCACCATCTTTCTCACCATTTTTCTCTGGGTCACACTCAGTCGCTCCTTTTCACTCGATCGTAGCGCCCACACTTCGCTCCCGTAGAGTACAGTAGAGGTGATACAGCTCTCGAAAACTCGTCTCTTGGCGAGATGAGAGGAGGCTGGAGAGCTTACTCCATGCAAACCAGCCGAGTCGGATCCGGTGTTCGATTTCTTCCGAGTGATCAAGGGGAAGGGAGATTCTTCCTCCAAGATAGGTGGCAGACTCGGTGAATTCAAACTTCAGATTTCCGATGTTGATTGGCGCTCGGGTAGTGCTGCAGGAGGTGAGCAGGTTGGTCTTAGAGGCGTTGACTTCGAGACCTACTCTGCTGCATGCTTCCATCAGCTTCTTCAGCATCCGCTCCAGTTCCGGTCGTGACTTGGCGACGAGAGCCACGTCATCAGCGTACTCCAGGTGACTCAGATATCTACCATCGATCCGAATCCCGTCGCTCTCCCAGTCGATGTCATCCATAGCCGAACGAAGAACCACGTTGAAGAGACGAGGAGACAGAGTGTCTCCTTGGCGGACTCCTCTTCGAACGGTTACTGGAACAAGATCCTCGTTGACACGGATGAGGGTGGAGGACGACTCGTAGATGCGACGGAGAAGGTGGACGAGGGTCGGATGGCATCCAGCTGACCAAAGCGACTGCCACACTGCACTCCACTCCACGGAATCGAAGGCCTTCTTGAAGTCGACAAAGGCGAGGTAGAGGGGGATACCGTACTCGAAGGTTCTCTCTGCGACCTGTTTGATGGCATGCAGGTTGTCTAGCGTGCTGTGAGCTCGCCGGAAACCGGTTTGGGTGGACGATTCCGTCTCTTCTAGCACTGCCTCGAATCTTTTCAGGATACACCTCGTCATTGTCTTGAGGGTTACGGTAAGGAGGGAGATAGGGCGGAAGTTACCGATATCGGATGGGTCTCCTTTCTTGTTGAGGAGGGAGACAACTGCTTCAGCCAGATTATCGGGAACTGGATCTCCGGCTACCAAGCGATTGAGAAGATCCGCGATCACAGGGGCGAGATGGCGTCTTGCATGGTAGATCATCTCAGGGAGAATGCCGTCGGAACCAGGGGAGTGTCCGCACTTGAGAAGGGACATCGCGTGGAGGGTCTCGTCCGGAAGGAAAGGAGCCAGGGGGTCGATTGGGAACGGAGGGAGCGCGAGGGGTAGCTGTACTTCGGGGGTGTAGAGATCCTCATAGAAACGCTTGACCGCTACCGTAGTTGCACCCTGAGAGAGTGCGCCAGTGGTAGGATCGGGGACGAGGAGACGTTTCTTGGAGGATTGTAGATTCATCGTCACCTTCACTATGCTCCTTCCCATGGTCGCTGTTCGCCGGGCTTGAGCCGCCTTGCGCCTTCTGATGTCATCGACGAGGCTCATTCGGGCTGTTTTGCACGTGATGGAATAGGCGACACTTCCATTAGGGAGGGATTGCATCTGGTGTCGCGTGGCTAGGAGCTTCCGGGTCGCAGGGGATATCCAGGGCGGGATCTTGCGCAGTCTCCAACAGTCGCTTGCTGCGGTCTCGGTGAATGCCCTGATGGTGTGGTAGGCATCGGCAGCAGAGGCGGGGCGGGTGAGAGGCACTGACGCGAGGCTCGGTCTAGATCAAATCTCTCCCTGCATCTTTTGTGCTTCACCGTGTCGGGGAGAGAGACACACATCCGGACAAGGCGATGGTCGGAGTTGAACTCGAAACGACCAACGACTCCACAATTGACAACTCGCGCCGAGATTGGCGCAGCAACGAAGTCAATTTGGTGGAAAGTGAAGCCGTTATTGGATCGCCAAGTCCAGATCCGGCCGTGTCTTCTCTTGAGAAACGTGTTCCAGATGCGTAGGTTACTCCTCACGCAGACTTCAGTGAGGATCCGTCCACTTGAGTTCGGGGTGGGAGAAGCGAAGTTACCGACATATCTTTCATTGCCAGGTTCCATCGCAACTCGACAGTTGAAGTCCCCGACTAACACAGGCATCATTTCTCTCGGGGCTCTCCTGACGGCAGCCTCAACTAGGTCCATGAAATCCTCATACTCTTTGTCATCGTAAGACGACGTGGGAGCATAGGCACAGACCAGGAAGAGACGTTCGTTGGGTAGAAGGAGAGTCGCCAGACGAGGGGAGAGGCCATTGAACACGATCCGTGCGCGAGGTTTTTTAGCTCTGATTTCATTGTTATGTGAAGCACGTAATTCTCACTATTTGCTTTTACTTTTCTGCGTGTCTTTCATTGCCAGGTTCCCTCGCAACTCGACAGTTGAAGTCCCCGACTAACACAGGCATCATTCCTCTCGGGGCTCTCCTGACGGCAGCCTCAACTAGGTCCATGAAATCCTCATACTCTTTGTCATCGTAAGACGACGTGGGAGCATAGGCACAGACCAGGAAGAGACGTTCGTTGGGTAGAAGGAGAGTCGCCAGACGAGGGGAGAGGCCATTGAACACGATCCGTGCGCGAGTTGCGGTCGGAGCAGGAATGCCACGCCATGGGACGCTGTGGGACCGCCCGAGTGGTAGACTACTGTGCCTGAGGATGTAAGGTTGAACGAGGCCAAACCCTCAAGTCTCGCTTCCAGAACAGCAATCACGTCCCACTTGATCTTGTCGAGGGCGAGTTCCATCTCGGTCTGCTTGTCCTTGGGGGCGAGGGTCCTGGCGTTGATGGTGCAGATGTGGAAGTGGCGACTCATCAGGGTGGCTTACAACTACGGCCTGCCTAGGCTTCTGGTAGAGGGAGACTGAGCGGAGGGAAAGACGGAGAGCAAAGACGCACTCAACCGCTCGCCAATCACTTGAGGACCCAGAATGAATCCGTGAAGTTTGACCATTCCCTATTAAGCCATCCCGAATCAACACTCCTCGATCACAATGCACTCTCGATCCTCCGGAGAGCACGGCACTGTGTAGTTTGCTCGTTCTGTAAAAGGTTATGATAATTCAGTGCCACTTGAATGTGATCGAAATGACTTGACTCCGAACAGGCTATCCATGGAGAAAAGCGGAATGTATTATGATATTATTCGCTCTCATAATCACAATCGTATTTCGAGCATTTCCGGACTTGGCTCGAAAGAAGTGAGAAACAAAACAAAAAATAAAGCAACATCCATGTACCCTTTAGATAAAATTTTATCTCAGATTAACCCGTAGCGGCCCCGTACAGACCCGTAGCGGCCGATAAACTGTTCGGAGTCGATTCTGGTGATAAATGACAAAAGGAATGCAACGAGCCGGGATCGAACCGGCGACCTTTAGATCTTCAGTCTAACGCTCTCCCAACTGAGCTATCATGGCCGGTAGCTGAAGCGTCAATCTCTCGTGCACAGGCGATTGTATTTGCGCGATAATGAAGTATTTATATTCGAGGATAGACAATTTCACGGCGATTGTTCGTGTTTTGTCTTGCTCATCTTACTGTGAATGTTGAAACACAGTATAGTTCTCTATTCGGTGTTGTGTACGCACTACACCATCAGCGCGCCGTCTCTCGTTCTGCCTTCTTGCATTTCTCACTTCATTATATTTCCATTTCTTTTAGCTCTGATTTCATTGTTATGTGAAGCACGTAATTCTCACTATTTGCTTTTACTTTTCTGCGTGTACTTGTATTAAAACACATTAGTTAAGCTCTTATCGTCGAGAAAGATATTAACGCGATGGGTCAGATTCTGTATACGGATTATGATGTAATGGTGAGGAACCTGACAGGTCAGTGTTGTGTTGGCAATTGCAAACGAAATATTGTGTGTATAATCACCATGAAATAACCATTTTTGCCAAAAAAAAATTAATAAATACATAATAAAAATAAATTTTCTTTTCCAGAAATCCGCTCTCAATTCTTCGCCCTACTCGAGAAGAATGTTTCCAACGCAGGGCTATTGACGAACGATTTATGCCACTTGTGCTTGCTTATTCATGCTATCTGCACAGAAGGAGATGCCGTATCTCGAATCACCCCTGAGAAAATGACCGACTAAGAGCGGGCGATCGCCAGAAATCATCTTCCGTACTACGATTTCTTCAACTTTTCTAGTGACGTTTACGGAACTAAAAAGAAAGAAAAAAACTAAAAAGAGTTTTCGAGGGCCTGGTTCTTTACCGCACCGAAATTTTGCCAGCGCTCTTTCAATCCGTAGGACCTATGTCCACCAATGCTTTTGATATCATCCAGTACCAATGCGAAATAGAACAGTCAATGATGCAAGAAATAAGTAGCCTGTACAAACGAATATACTCTGATATCACAATCAGTTTTATGCTCGAGCCAGAGTACCTTGAGTTTGAAAAGTGGGAGAAACGATTCGAACCCAATTGTATTTCTGAATATCGTTTAGCAGATTGATTCACTCTGGCCATTGATTTATTGATCACAAATGTTATAATCTTCCCCAAAAGGTCTCAATGTAACTAATTATCAAACTAATTATTAAATAATTATTCTAATTAGCTAATTACTAATTTGTAACTAATTATTATCTCATTATCAACGTGAAATATGCTGAATATAAAATATATGTTTATCCCATATATATTTGTATCTTGCATCTAAACGAATTTTCGTTCGAATCTTCCAGGAAGGCAATCGTTTTATCCTTGTTGAAAGAGAACAAGGACGTGATGATACGCTCCTTCCCTTCCCACAACCGGACAACAATCGCGGATTTCGCAATACTCTCTGCCGAGGGAGAGAGATGGAGAGAGAGCGGCCGGGAAAACAGCTCGTCTCCCTCCCCCTTCCGTTCTACCACTCACAAACAACAATGTGTGTCTCGCGCTACTCTCGCCAGTCATTTCTCTCGTGTCGCCCGTTTTCTTGCGATTCTCGCGTTCTGAGCTCGAGCTGATATCAGTTTTACGAACCGAATTTCTCTCCATTCTTCCCACTGTTTCGCTCTAACACGCTAGCCGGCAAGAGAAAGATTAAATTAGGAGAGCGCACTATTTTGTTGATGTTTTCTTTTAATGTTGTCGCGCCTAGTGTGTATTATTAGCATTATTCGATCCGGCAACATCCCTTCTCATTTCTTCAATTTTTCTTTCAGAAGATGTCATACCAACCTTACGGACAGCAGCCTGGCGTCGACCCGGGGTATCAGAATCCCGGCTACCCGGGACAGAATCGTGGTAGGTTTACTTGTTCTTGATTGAATACTAGACTTCGAAAAGCAACAAAGCAAATCGTTGCGAACGAGGGAAATCACTCGTCGCACTCCGCATTAATAGTGCTCGTCGCCAGACCAGCCTCCTCCCCTCTTATGCAACTTGTTGTTTCGTTATTTATACAAGCCTATTGGGAATTATCCTGTCATTTTGTTGACATACTTTCTATCCCTCTTTTTCGTTGCATCCTCCCGCTTACTGTTGAAATGCGGGCAAAAAAATGTCCTCGTTTCTCATGCGTTTGTGCCCAACTGTGATCCTTCCCGAATTTCAAATTATAGGCAAAGCAATAGCGAGCAAATGAGCCTCAGCGAAAAGATTCGGTTACTTATTGTTTGCGGAAGGAACCACTCTCTCTCTTTCTCTTTGTGCTAACTAGCATCTGGCGCTTAAGGTTAGCGTTTCTCAGAGGGTCGTTATAGCGTGCAGTAGGGGTGCCTACCCAATACTTTTTGATTAGTTTATCTCTAAAACCGAGGTATTGCGGTATTAGCGTGCAGAAATTACCAGTTACCGTATTCATGTTTTCCATTCTACCACCACCTGACTCGGACTATTTATTGTAGCCTCGTGGCTTGTTTTCACGCATTCTTTAGGTTGTGAAAGCTTGCAAAAAACTGATTGAAAACTCCGCAATCAATCATCACACATTCACGGAAATAGCACGAATGTTGATGCGATCTCGTGGTGACAAATCGACATCCGACGCTCCTCATGTCGCCTGTCTCTCCTATCTCTGACCGACGAGAGAACACGGAAAATGAGGAGGGTCCACGTCATTTTGTCATCTCTAATCCCTCTAGCTTTAGCGATGACTCGCCACTGTTTTGCATAATTCTATTTTCATGTGCCGTATCGTATGCCAGCGAGAACCTTTCCTCGTCTGTTCGTTTGGTGTCAGCCGTTTTCTTATTTCTCGTCGTATTTTTAGCTTCTTCTAGACTTTGTTTTCTATTTTGTGCCCCTTTCCGCGTGCTATTTCTCCGCTTACGGGCGCTGTTTGTTGACTACGCGTGTTGCCGGATTGTGTAATTGCTCTCTCTATTCGGCGTTTTTCTCGCTAGTTTATGCAGCGAAAAAGTGCGTATGATTGAGGGCATACTTTTCGATCGGTAACAATATTGACTATTTCCATCTCTCAATCTCTCACTCTCTCTACTTTCCGTTCTCTCTCTCTCTCCTCGCAAACAATATACTCGATCAATTCTCGGATTGGAGAAGGTTGCCCTCATTGTTTACGCACTCATCCATTTGTGTGAGAGAGTCAGCGATGCCGGATCGAATTGTAGCTCTCTCCATTACGCATACTCTCTCGTTTCTCTAACCTGCGATAGTGACAGCGAGATGAAGAGGGTGATCCGTCAACATTAGTTGGAGTAAACTTTCATTGCTGTCCCTTTCGTCCACTTTTTCGATAGAAAAACATGATTTTCTTAGTTTTTCACTCTAGTTTCATAGTAGTTGAAGATTCAGGCAGACACTAATGGTGACTAATCGGCAATGCTTCGGTATTCCTCATTTCGTCTGTTCTCTCGTTTCTCTGATCGGCATAACAGCACAGAACATAAGAAGGGTCGATGCTGTTTTGTCATCAATAGTCGTTATAGTAGTCCACGATTCTTTCAGACACCTATCAATCATTACATATTTTTCGCCTGTGATTACAACTCACTCTTCATTTGTTTGATAGAGAAATATCAGGATATTTTCACATTCGATGGTGTTCTTCCATCAACCGAATGAAAGAGTGTCAACTATGAAAATTAGAGCCGAAAACACAGGTTTCGCTGGCTACTTGTGACACTTTCCAAGTGGCTAGTGTCCAAATATATCTTATCTCTGCCCGCTATGCACAATGAAATTGAAGATCCCTTCTCTCCCGAAACGAAGATCATACTCACAGATGAAATACATCGACCAAAGCGTTTCGGTACCATTTCGAAAAGCTATTCAAGCCATTAGTAAAATTCCTTTTTTTTATACTAATTTGACTCGCGGCATATAACTGAGCTATTTTAGATCATCGTTCGAATTATTCAGGCTCTGGGGTTTACAGGGAGATGGTACGGTCCTTTTCGTATATCTAGTCGGTTGCTCTGACCGAACAGAGGTCAAGAATTATGATACCATAAATTTCAATTGATCTATATTTATTTCCTTTTCACATATTTGAATCATGAGACAAGCTAGAATATACCACACCCAAACACTAGGGGAAATGTGCATTTGCAGTTGCGTACAGATGGTACAAACATTTTTCGAACCTTATCATCTGTGCTCATACTGTTCAGACACGTTTAGGAGAATATAAACGCGTCCACGCCTATATTTCAGGAGGCTACATGTCCACGGCGAACCAGATGGAGCAAGGCGGTGCCGGAGCGGACAACGATGCGCCCTTCATCAAGTGAGTGGCGAGATGGATTGTTGAGTAGTAATGACGTCGAGACCGACTCTCCTCAATTTGCATACTCGCTCGCCCGTGAGAACATATAGAATTGCGGAGAGACCGGTCTCGAATGGCCATCACTATTGAGTAGCATTGGAAACAATGCCTATTGAGTGATGACCTCGAATGTGTTGAACCACGTACTTCATTTCCGATATGGCACCCAAATATGGATACATTCAACGTGAAAATAATAATAATATAAAGTTATAAAAAAATTGAGAAATCATTATACGAGCCAATATTTCAGGCCGTCCATTCAATTCTCCGAGAAGTCGATTCGCATGGCCTTCGTCCGCAAAGTGTTCACCCTAGTCACTATCATGGTCAGTTTCATCGTTAATATTCTTTTTCATTTTTCTTTTAAAAAAATATATAGAAGTTCATTTGTGATTGCAAGGTTCTAGGATAGAAATCAATCTAATTGATTGTTAATTTAATTAAATAAATAATAACCACCTAATTAATCACACTAATTGCAGCTGGGAGTGATCGCCTTGATGACGGCGATTCCCTTTTTCATTCCCGACGCCCGGCAGAACTGGAGAAACTCTGGAAATCAGTGGCTCTTCTACGTCGGATAGTAAGTTGTGCTGATGGCAAATCGGCATCTGACTCAACTCATTTCGCATGTTCTCTCGTCGGTTAGAGAAACGAGAGAACAAGAGAAAAGAAGAGAGTCGTGTATTTGTCATCATTACTGAAGAACCAAATCTCTCTGGATTCTTCACATTAACGAATACGTTTCGATTTTTCAATGTGGATCTCCATGCAGCCTAGTTTGCTGCATGAAAAAAAGTCTCACAAATTAATGTTTCAGAGCAAATTACGGAAGCTTTTCCTTCATATAAACCAATTTTTATTGATTTTTAACCGATTATCGATTTAGTTCTCGATTATCGATCAATTCTCTCTTCAGTGGCGCCTTCCTCGTGACGTACCTGGTGCTCATCTGCTGCGAGGGCGTCCGCCGCTCGTTCCCCATGAACATCATCCTCCTCACGCTATTCGTGAGTGCTACCGTATACCCCCTATTCCACAGTACAGTAGTTATGTCGGATCGAATATTGCCTTCAGGGTCAGGGAGCGCGTACAGTGGAAAGAACATTGCTCGAACGGGGCGTACCGTGTACTGTCCAGAGAAAAGAGTGTTTGATCAATCAAGTTATCGTACCCGTCACATCCAGTTGTCGATTGATCTACCGTAACCATTCATCTCTTACAGACTCTGGCCACCGGGTTCATGACGATGTGTATCTCGGTGCAGTTCTCGCAGGTAGCTTTTGAATAATATAGAATGTAATTATTGATTTTCCTAGGGCTCATGATTTTGAATACCGTAGTCATTGGATATTGCGAGTGTAATAATTGATTTTCGTATGGCTCATGATTTGGGATGCTGTACTTGCTGGATACTGTACTCCACATATCGATTTCCCTGCAGGAATCGGTGCTGATGGCGCTAGTGATGGTCACTGCGTGCTGTGGCATCATCATTCTCTTCGCGATGCAGACTAAATATGATCTGACAAGGTGAGTAGATCTTTTTTTAAATATCTCCCATGTCGAACTTGTGCATTTTCCACACTTGAAGACACTGCTTTATTCAGCAGCAGAAACGAAGTATTTGAGTCATGAAGAACATCATAGACCAAAACATGGCATCTCTGGTGTGCGTCCCCAAGTTGGAATCAAGCTCAACCGTGTCCCTCAAATTGCCTCCAAGCTTGGAAGCAACTTGAAGGACCGATCTCTCGATTCCCCATACTCTCTCGCGTTGACTCGGTACAAAATCCCAATTTGATTCCAACTTGATGTACCCGGCGATCGAGAGAAAGAGACAAAGCGAAAGAGCACGTTGAACGGAGAGATCATTGCGGTCCCCAAGTTGCCCTCAAGCCTGGACGCGCCTTGGGGACCCCCGATTCTGCTTGATTCCAACTTGGGGACGCACACCAGAGATACAATGGTTTCTCGTGCATTCATTTTCTCTTTCTGTTCAGTTGCATGGGATTCATGGCGCTCTTCTCGATGTTCCTCTTCGTCTTCGGCCTCGTCGCCATGATCAGCGTCTTCGCATTCGTGAGTTTAGCTTTGGACTTGATCATTTTCTAATTTGGGATGGATCTACGGATTCTTTTTGGAATAAGTTTGGAATGGATACTCGTTGCAGCACGTGCAATGGCTGTACACGATCTACTCCGGGCTGGCCTGCCTCATGTTCATGGCGTATCTCGCGATTGACGTGCAGGTGAGCGATATTTTTACCTACAAAGATGCAACAGCCGATACAACTGATGAAATTCGAGAATGTTTGTGACTTGAAGAGTCTTTGAAACTCAAATAAATTGCCAGCACATTGTTGTGCAGGTGAGACATACGCCAAGAATTGAAGGTATTCTAGCAAGGTGAGGGTTCCGATAGTGACGGAAGGGACAGTAAGTCGCCTCGGTATGATGGAAAATGGAGAGAATTCGAACTAGATTTTGCAATCGTAGTCGTATCCCAGCCGTAATTCCAGATGCAGTTGGGCATTCTCGTTTCACCAAAACTATACTGAGAAAAACTAATTGAGCGGAATTAGAGCGTTGTCAGCATCTGGATGACTGAACACACTACTGCATTCCAATTCTAAAAATTAATTGATGTACAATACGATATTTATTTATTCATTTCTTATTTAATTAATTACAATAAGCGGCTGTTTACTGTTTCCGATTTCAGATGTTGATGGGTAATCGCAAGTACTCAATCTCTCCGGAGGACCACATCTTCGCTGCCCTCCAGCTCTTCCTCGACATCGTCTACATCTTCTGGATGATCCTGCAGTGCTTCGGATCCCGGTGAAACTTGGTTATTGATTGGATCCATACCAACACCCATTCCAAATATCAATTCCAAATATAAGTGACTGCATACTGTCGCGGTGAGACCAGTGATTATCGATTGGATCCATCCCAAATCTATTCCAAAATAGTCCTTTGCCTTTATATCGGCTAGGCGTGTCATTGATTACTGTATTGCAGGCATTGATCTATCGAACGATTATCAACCGTATACCAGCCTACAATACCATCCTCTTCATCTTCGCCAAACTTCAATAGCCACTGTGCTGATCTCTACCAGTAGAAGAAGAACTACATCCATTCCATTTGATTTTATTCGATCTTTTCAGATACTGAAAAGAAAACACCACAACCTCTACCAAACAACCTCAATTTATTATTATCGCATGGCAACTGTTATTCCATCCATTTTTTCTGTAGGGATAATGCACACCACTCCATTCCTCCTACTAAGTCAGTAATAGAGTATTCGATACGAGTTAGTGGAACGAGTTAGTTTGCTTACAAGAAGCCACTCAATCAGCATAATTGGTTGGATCTTTGAAACAATTGTCTTCGTATTCCCGTAAGATCGAGCGATAAAAGTCATGAACAAAAGAACAGCACGCACGCATCTCTGTAAAATCTGAGCATGAAATAATCTGCACTTGACAAAAAAGGATGCCATGAGCCGGGATCGAACCGGCGACCTTTAGATCTTCAGTCTAACGCTCTCCCAACTGAGCTATCATGGCCGATGATTCCTGAATTGTAGCGTCAAGTAGATAAGCTGGAAATCGTGAAAAAAATGTTGTATTCATAATCGAGGATATTCTAGTGCAATTTTTCTCGATTAGATTGCACTTATTCCTCTTACAGGAGAGAGAGAGAGCGGCAACTCGCCTAAGAAGTCCAGTTTTCTTGTGAACTCGTCTCTCCTCAATTTCCTCTCTTTTCTCCGACCGATGAGAGAACAATTGCAATGAGGAGAGTCGATTTGGGTTTGACCTCGATATCCAGAGCATCCGGGTGCATTGAATGAATTCCGCATTTCTTTATCGATAACTTCGAGCCAATTCTGAACCGTTTTTCGAACACATTCAAGTGACTACATTATAATTTGGGCAAGACCAAGGAAAGGACACAGTACCTTGCACTCCGGAAGTTCGAGAGTTCACTGCAAACGAGGAGCGTCGATAAGCGGCTGTTCTTGGTAACGCGCAAGCGGTGCAAAAAAAATCACGCACTCCTCTTTTCTCATGCTCCCTCGTCTCTCTGACAGGCAAAATAACATTAGAACGGAGGAGTGCGGACTTTTTTTGCGCATCTCTGAAACGCACTATAAAATTGAGAGTTGGCATTGTGATAATCATCCAACAATGGTTCGCTACCTAGCGAGTCTGTTCTTATTAGCTCACATCGTCAACAGTCAAGGTTTGGTTTTTTATTCTATATTTCCAACCATTTCGTGAATTTCATAGAGCCAAAACTTTATCTAATAGGGCGTTTGTAATCTGCCATTCGGAAAATGGATCTATCATCTCGGGTCAAAATTCACTCAGCTGTTGACTTTGCTCGCAAAGCCAGGATACGCCACCTTCCCCCGGAAGGTGGATTTCATTTTATCCCATCACTTTTCAACAAAAACAATTCTGTTTTCACGAATTTCTTCAGACTGTCAAGGAGCATTCTTCTACGACGAGATCTCGACAGTATACATTTATCAAAGTCTCGGGTCAATAAAAGTCCCGGGATCAGGGGCCAAAAATCCCGCTCTATTTTTCGACGGCAACGTGCTTAGACCTGCTAATTGCATTCAATCGTATAGTGATTCCATTAATTTCCAGTGCAACTGTGCAACACACCTACTGACTTGATTTTGTGAAGCATATCTAGGGACCACCAGGCTGAAAACCGATTTATTGGAATCTTGTCGTAATTGGCTAAATGTGACCGTCTGGGTCTCAATATAATTTTTGCTTTTGGACGTCTGTCGACAGCTCTTCTCTCAAGCCCGGGAGAGCTTTCGAAGCGCGCGCGACTCCCCCCGCCAGAGAGGGGAGAGAGGCGAGACGAGAAATAAAGTGGCGGAGCCTCTCTCGCACGCGTCTCTCTCACTCCCCCCGCTCTCTCGCCTCGCTCCTCCCGGTCTCCTCCCGCGATCGAGCACAATTCGGGGAAAATTACTAAAATTCCAATTTTGCGCTTAAAATTCATCTAAAATGCAAATTAATATAATATCAACTGGCGAGCAGTGTGCATGCACTGGAAGTGCCCTAATCACCCTATTCCCAACCTTAATATCGATTATTGACCTACTCAGACTTGTCAGATCGGGCTTGCCAGCCCTTCATTGATTGAGGACTTCGAGAGCTATCTATCGCGCTTTTGGGCGAGCGATTTCATCGCGAATTAGCTTTGTGCTCCCTCGATCTCGCTTTTGAGGGAAATGGTGTCGAGGGAAAAGGGGCGGGGTTGGTGGTCCCTAAGCATATCACCATTATCCATGGTGTTTTGTTCATCATCCAAGAGCAATTCTGACTCCACCATATCCTATCCTTTCGCCCTTTAAGCATGCTATACTACTACCGCTATTTTATCTATGCCTTCGATTGTGACAAGTCCGAGAAAAATAGAGCGGGAATTTTGGCCCCTGATCCCGGGAATTTTATTGACCCGAGACTTTGATAACTGTACACTGTCGAGATCTCACGGCTTTTATTGAGTTGTGATCTTTGCATAATCTATAACCTCGGGTCAAAATTCACTCAGCTGTTGACTTTGCTCGCAAAGCCAGGATACGCCACCTTCCCCCGGAAGGTGGATCTCGGGACTTTTATTGACGCGGAGCGACTATTTTAAAAGCTTCTCATCATATCACCAATACAAATTATATTGTTTTTTGTTTGATGCATAACAAATAATACATCATTTTGAAAAAATATAAATATATCATTTTGAAGCTCGTGATTTGCCTGTTTCAATAGGAGTGATGTGGCCGTATGATTTTTGAAAATTTAAATTCTCATGCGAACTCGCACTTCAAAACCGGAAGTGCCTGTTCGAACCCAGCAAATCATACCACCAGGGGTATCTGATGGCGCTGATTCCGAATCTGACATTAGTTTTTCTCTATCGCGAACTTTGTTGTCCGACCTCTGGAGGGGGTCCCTACCAAAACGTCCCCCTCGTAAAACTTCCCCACTGGCACTCAGAGGCTAAATCGAGAGAAGGCTAATTCCACAGCCGTCTGAGAATTTTGACGTCAACATCAAAGTTGTAGAGCATGAGACGACGGTCCTTTACACATATTTAGTTTCTCGAAAAGTTGAATTTGAGTATAGATACGAAGAAAAATGTGAAAATTTACGAAATTACACATTTTTCTTCGTATCTATACTCAAATTCAACATTTCGAGAAACTAAATATGTGGAAAGGACCGTCGTCTCATGCTCTACAACTTTGATGTTGGCATAGTCGCCAGAGTGCGATTTTGAACTTTGTTTTCATTAGAATTTAAATATCAGAATATTTAGGATTTTAGAATTTTCATGGTTCTAACTCGTTCCACGATCAATTTCAGGTCAAACTGTCAACATGAAAAATGAAGTACTCGATGTGGGCTTCAAAATGAGTACCATATTGATGAGGTTATGGAAACTTTTTTTTCAACTGCTTCTTTCAGGTCTATAGCTCCGAAAGGGGGCTAAAATTAAAAATATCTAATTTTGCTGATTCGACGCAGAATTCAATGCTCTACAACATGGCATAATCGCCGGAGTGCGATCTTGAACTTTTTACTTATTATAATTAAAATATCAGAATTTTCAAGATTTTCAGAATGTTCATGGTACTAACTTGATCCACGATCGTTTTCAGGTTTTCAGGTTTTCAGGAAAATGAAGTACTCGATGTGGGCTTCGAAATAAGCACCATATTGAGGAGGTTCTAAGAAATTTTTTTCGATTGCCTATCTCAGGTCTATAGATCCGAGCGGGGGCTAAAAATTAAATTATCTCATTTAGCTTATTCGACGCAGAATTTAATGCTCTACAAGATAACGAAAGAGCCGTGATGCGATTTTTTCATATGGATTTAAAAAATTTTAAAACCATTTTTGAAAGTTGGAAAAACCAGTTTGCGATCGAAATCTTTAACCAACCTATGACGTGTTTTTGTTGCCTAGGCATGTGTATAATATGAACATTTTGTTAAATGGGGTCTGTGATGCAGAATCTCAGAATATCTCTGTTATTACATTATTAGTTATCAATCCCAGTGCTTTCCAATACCCTTACTGTTCAGGTTGCTCCGAGACTTGAGGTTTTCGAACCTTATCCGGCATACGAGCTATCACACGGAACCCGATTTGTAAGTGTACGACATTCAGAGTAGTAAGGTCAACTTGCAGCCGACTCTGCTCAATTCTCCTATTCTCTCGACTGAATTCTGTCAAGCTCTGACTTACCATCACTGATGTTGGCCATCCTTTCTATTCTTTTATTCCCTTACCAGAGGCATTCCCCCCCCCCTGACTACCGTCGGGGGAACATCACTTGCTGCGTTCGGCGCTTCGCGCATCATATAAGCTTAGTTCACCTAAGCTTAGATTGTGTGTTGGCAGGACGCCCATACCAAGCGTTGGCAGGATGTCCATCCCGAACATCCGCACACACATACGTTTGCGCTTCATATTGTAGCATAGATTTACGATGGGCTTCGTTCTGACGATGGTCCACCCATCGTGGGGCGTTTGGGTGCATACGATCTTATGGACCGAAACATCCAACCGAGTCATCTAGGAAGTGTTTTCATGTATTTCCTCTGATTCTTGTCGGAAGTTTTTTCTAATCGCACATTTCCTAAACCTTGTTTTATTGCAATTCATATCGATACTCTAGAAACAATACTCGACTGGTTCGGACAACATCTTCCTCTCACTGGCGCCTCAAAGCAAAATACGTGAAGGTGGATCCTACTCGGTCACAGGAAATGGCACCGGAGTGTGAGCTTTTAACATTTTAATGTTTTTTACAATTTAAAAACAATTGCTTTACAAAATATTTAATTGTAATACAGGGTCTCCGTCAATATACGTGATTTTCTCTCGCACACCGATTTCAAATTTACACTGAATATGACTTCAAAAACGATAATCATCACTGTGTTGTTTCTGGAGGTGCGATTGTTTATTTGGAATTAAAATAATTCAATTTCAATTTAGCAAATCAGGACTATTCCATTCACAGATGATGGAACATCATTCAGTCTTCGAATAACGTCGGTTAATTATATTATATTATATTTTTATTTATTTTTATTTATTTGGACTCGCGAATATTCAGATGTGAATCGAATGGGTTCAATGTCATTCTGAATGGAAGGTCCATTCACTTCGTCCCTTTCGACATCGCTATTGCTGAGAAATTGGAGCTCTTACAGGTAATTTACTATTACCCAGGGATGGCTAATCGGCACCCGACGCTCCTCTTTTTGCATGCTTTCTCTTCGGTCAGAGATACATACAAGAGAATATGGGAAACGGGGAGAGTCTTATTCCGATTTGGCATCATTAACACACGCATTTTAAAGATTCAACGCTACGGAACGATTGCACTATTCGATCATCGCTTCTCTGGTATTGTTTTCCATTTCATTTCCATTAGATTGTTCAATATTTTAGTTTCAAAGAAATGCAAGGCCCATCACGAATTCAGTTGGAAGACCGCAGATTGTGAATGTATGATTATTTTACTTTAATTTTTATTTATTTATTTATTTAATATGAGGCCGGTTATTCAATCAATGGTTGGTACAGTGATTTTTCGAAAACCTGTGAGAAGAGGTTCACGAGGGTGCTAATCATCATGCCAGACTTCATTTTGCACAAATTGGATCATTAAAGCCGGGCTGCATCGCAGCTGCAAAATGCTTCCAAAATTCTTTTGCGAATGAAATCGACCATGGGTATTGCAACCATGATATTCACAATCTCTCAAATATGCTTTTCTTTTTAAACTGCGCCTTTTGAATACGATTGGGTAGTGGAAGCCGATTTTAGAATAGTCGGATGCGCCTCGTCGAGAGGATCATTTTTCGTATAACACGCGCGACGCCTTAGTTTTGAGTAAAATCAGGGAGTGGTTGGTACATATTTTGACCCATGTTGTTTTACACAGTTTTCAATAGCCCTTAGGGTCCCTCACAAGATAGCGTCGAGTTTTGTACGAAATTGTCGTTCTCAACTACGAGGGGCGTCGTCGAAGAGAAGCCGAAAATGACCATTTTCCAAAGCTTGTCGTTCATTCCAGGGTGGATTTGGTGAAGAGTTGTCAACAGATAAAATGTAGTGCATGTCAAGGAAAACAATCCTGAACAATTGGCCCATCGATAACTTTATTAGTATTTTCATAAATCGTTTAAAACTGTTGAATTTCGCCACATATTCGGGCCAAGTATAAATTGTGTTCCTCGAGCTTCGTCGTTCTCCCAAACCACTGTTGAAGATTTCGAATATTAGCGTGATTCAACTTCCCATCGCTTGAAATGATAAAGTCATTCTATCAACGTTATTTGATTGAATAATCACGCGATTCCTTGTATCAATCAGTCCATGGTCCGACTTGCCTGGAAGATGTGTGATCATCATTACAAACTTCGAAATTTAAAAAAAATAGTTAATAGTCACATTAGGACAAAAGGAATGCCACGAGCCGGGATCGAACCGGCGACCTTTAGATCTTCAGTCTAACGCTCTCCCAACTGAGCTATCATGGCTCATAACTCCTCATTGTAGAGACAATCTGTCGTGTACATACAAACATTTTCGTGCGATGAAGCTGCATTCATAGAAGCGAAGAGGTCGATCTATGTATTCTCGTTTCTGTTTGTTTTCTCTTTCATCTCTGACTCGGGAGAGAGCGGAAACTCGACGCATAAGTTCAGTTTTCGATTCGATAATGTGTTTACACTACACCAACCTACCCCAATTTTTCCTCAATCTGCTGTAATTTCATGCATTTCCTGACATATTTCATCCTTTTTTTATACTATTGCTCGTGCTTTCATGTGCTATTCCAAATTTGCCGTTCATCGAACGGAACGCGAGTTTAGAAGCTCACGCGATCGATCGACTACGAAGTAGGATGGCGACGGATCCTGCAGGTCAGTCTATCGCGTTTTTTCCTTCAATCAGCTTCTTTCAGGAAATTCACTGAGGCTCAGCAACGAAACCAGAGGAACATGTCATGTTTACCTGTTTTCCTCTTCAGAAATTCGCGCCGAGCTCTTCGATCTACTCGAGAAGAATGTTTCGACCGGCGAGCTCGATAATGATGAATTGAACCACTTGTGCCTGCTGATTTTCAGGTGGGGATGCCTGAACAAGGCGCAATGGAAGTGAAAACGGTATTTCATGCCGGCTTGAAGCGGACTTTAACTCTCGGCGAAGTCCGATTGCCCAATTCTCACCCGAAAATACAATGGGTCATGAGCGACAATAAAAATGTATTGGATTGATATTTATATTTCTGGCTTTACATCACCGGAGATGCCGGCACTCGAATCACCGCCGATAACATGACCGAGAAAGAGTTGGAAATCGCAGCCAATCATCTTACGCACTACGATTTCTTCGACTTTGCGGATGACTTGTACGGAAGTGATGCGGCCGAAGCAAAGGGGGTGTTCGAGGGCGCTGTTCTTTATCGGACCGAGGTACTTACTATGGATGCAAATTCAGATTTGGCTCTCTCCATTCTGCGCACTGTCTGAGAGTTGAAAACAGAACCACTTCACTAGTACTTAGGTAATCCAACCGAGCAGTGTAGTCTGCGCGAGACACCTGTAAAATCACTTGATGTGGTCGCTAGTGATGACAAATCGTATCGCGACTATCTTCAGTTAGCGCGTTCTCACATTGGTCAGAGAAATGAGAGAGCATACGAATTGAGGAGAGTTCCGATTTGTCCTCACTAGTGACCTTTCACCTTTTCCTTTGAAGTACTGCCCGCTCTCATTCACGCTCTAGAAGCGCCGTTGAGCGCCAACCTACTCGATATCATAAAGTACCAATGTGGAATAGAACAGCTGATGATGCAAGAAATCAGCACTGTGATCATAGCCAAGTTCTTTCGGTGTTCAGACGACCCTGGGACGAACCAGAGTACCTTGAATGAGTGGGAAAAGGGATTCGAGCACGATTTAATGGCTGAATACCGTTTAGAAGATTGAGTCCCTCTGTTCCCTCATTGATAGCTTGTCCTCGTGAAATATAAAATAATCTGTAATCTACACTTCTGAAATGTGCTAAGTATACATGATTGTATTTCTTGTGCACTGTTTAGAAGATATCGTCATTAATAAATGTCTCGCTTTATCAATACAGCTGAGAGCTTGATCTTTCAACGTTCTTTGAATGCCTAAAAGTATTCAAAGCGGATTGCAAGGATGTATACAGCGATCTGATATGATCTCAAACGATTTCAAAAACATGAAACCTTCCAATTCATATTACAATAACCATCTCTACTTTTTTTCTCGAATAAGTGTACTCCTCGGTAATTGTTTTCGGGGAATAGTCTTCAAGTCCAGCGCTCTCGCAACTTAGAATGTGTAAAAATACATTCGAAATTTAGTTTCGTTGCGGGATCGAACCGGCGACCTTTAGATCTTCAGTCTAACGCTCTCCCAACTGAGCTATCATGGCCGATGCTTTCCGGCTGTAGCGCCAATCTCTCGTGCGCATGCGATCGTATTTGTGCGATAATGATATATTTATAATCGAGGATAGAAAATTCAATGGTGAGTCTACTTGTTTCTCTTGTTTCCCTACTGGATGGAGAGCGGCGACTCTACACTCATTTTCAGTTCTCGATTCGGTATGGTGTGAACACTACACCAACCTTGTGCCGTCACCCTTTCTGTCGTATTGCATTTCTCGCTTTCTCTGTTTACATGTAATTCTGTTTTTGTTCTCGTTTTCGAGTTCTTTTTCTATTCCAATTTTTCCTTTTTCCATCGAAACGGATTCTTTTCAGATCCAATCGTCAAAAGCTAGTATAAACGCTCGGTTACACGATAAGTCACTGAATGGCGACGGACCTAGCAGGTCAGTCTTTACTTCCCTCCGAAGTGACTTTGAGCACAATTTGTTCCAAGAAATCCTGAGTAAACGACATTTTTTCTGAGAATGTTCCATCCTGACATGGCATCCTCTCTAGGAAGTCGACGCGAGGTCTTCTCGATTCTCGAGAAGAATGGAAGATCACTTCTCCAAACGCATGAGCTACGACGCCTGTTCATACTTTTTCACAAGATTTACACCGCCGAAGATGAAGGAGCTCGAGTCACCATCGATAACATGACCGACCAAGAGCGGACTATAGCTGGAAACCACTTGAGCAACTTCGAGATTTTCCAATTTGTGGATGACGAAGTGCTCGGTCGAGATATGAGCGAGGCAAAACGGGGGTTCGAGGGACTGGTCCTGTATCGAACTGAAGTACTGCCCGAGCTTATTGATGCCGTAGGGTCTTCTAACATAGATGCCTTTGAGATCATCCAGTACCAATGTGAAATAGAACAGGATATGATGATGGAGATAAATAATATGATAGATAGATAGATAGATAGATAGATTTTATCCTGTCCTCAAGGCACTGGGCCTGCAGGATGGTAGCTTCGTTAGGGAGGGAGTGGGATCTTCGATTTCAAAGTGTCTGGGTCAAGGGATGAGGGAATCTTCTTTGGCTTGTTGGGTCAACTGTTGGAATGGTCTTGGTCGATCTCCATTGAGCTTTGAAGTAGATCATCCAGCCTCCGATGATGGCGAGTGAGTGCTGACGTGGACTATTGATTGACTCACTTGACGATCGGGGCCTTTCTTGACGGTAGATCACTTGAGTCGGTTGATACCCATCCGGGGTCTCCTCTTGAAGCGTACCAAGTGGGCGATTCTCACCGGGTTGCCCAAGCTGACGGGTGAGGATTCTTCAAACTGGGTCGGAATGGGGCGGGGTGAGACGAATGGAGGGGACCGACCGCCCGTCACGAGCGCAAGAATGGAGAATGGAGAATGGAGAATGGAGAATGGAGAATGGAGAATGGAGAATGGAGAATGGAGAAAGAATGGAGAATGGAGAATGGAGAATGGAGAATGGAGAATGGAGAATGGAGAATGGAGAATGGAGAATGGAGAATGGAGAATGGAGAATGGAGAATGGAGAATGGAGAATGGAGAATGGAGAATGGAGAATGGAGAATGGAGAATGGAGAATGGAGAATGGAGAATGGAGAATGGAGAATGGAGAATGGAGAATGGAGAATGGAGAATGGAGAATGGAGAATAAATAATATGATAATTGCTAAACACTTCCCGCATACAGATACTCCTTGGGACGAGCCAGAGTACCATGAGTATGAGGTGTGGGCAGAAATGTTCGATCACGATTGTATTGCTGAATACCGTTTAGACGATTGATGAACTCAGACTTATAATTATTGATCGTTTGCATTATTCCTTTTTTTCCCATCTTTATTCATAATATTATATTTTGTTCATTCCCAATGTGAATGAAAGCTCGATGTACAATAAAGGAACGACCGTTTTTTTGAAGGAACAGTTCAACTTACATTTGTGTACATACATTTTGTATTACAGATTCAGTTCTCCATTAGTTATGGTGTGCGCAATACACCAAACGCGTGCCCTCTCCCTTTCTGTCGTATTGCATTTCTCGCTTTCTCTGTTTCCATGGCTCTCTTCCGAATTCTCTCCTGTTGTGTTTCTCAAAACACGTAATGCTCACTGTTTTATTGTACAATTCCATTTTTTTCTTCGGAAGAAAAACATTATCTTTAGCTCGTTTGAGTACGCGATGAGTCTCGACCACCGAATACGAGAAATAATAGCGATGGAACTGGCAGGTCAGTCTTTATTTCTCCAATCTGAACAAACTTTGATGCAAGTTAGGTTCAACCAGGAAATCCGCTGCGAGTAAGCCACAGTTTCCTGCGAATTGTCCCATCTTGACATGTTCACCTCTCTAGTATGGTTGACAATTCAAGGATGATTCTCCACATTTCGCACAATCTCACACCGGTCAGAGAGGCGAGAGAACGCGCGAAATTAAGAGAGCCAATCCTTGACTTGCCAACCCAACTCTCTAGGCAATCGCGCCGAGCTCTTCGCCCTTCTCGAGAAGAATGGTACAGCTCATCTTGGAAAGGATGAACTATGTCGCCTATTCATGCTTATTCACAGAATTTACTCCGCCGTAGATGCCGGATGCCGAATCACCGTTGAGAACATGGCTGAAAGGGAACGGGCAATCGCTCTAAACCACTTGAGATACTACGAGATCTTTGTGAATGAGAAAATTTTCGGTCGAGAAATGAGCGTGGCAAAAAGGGTATTTGAGGGACTGGTTCTGTATCGAACTGAGATATTGCCCGTTTTCATCCATGCATTAGGTTTTCCTGTCCCCGAAGAACTCGTACACGAAGTGATGGAATATCAGTGTAAAAACGAAGAAAAGATGTTGAATGACGTAATGAAAATGGTCGTAGGAAAACACTTTGGGGCAAATAATCCATGTCCATGGCTCGAGCCAGAGTACCTCGAGTTTGATGAGTGGGCGAAAAGATTTCAACCCGATTGCACTCCTGAATATCGCTTAGAAGACTGATTCACACATATTGTTAGATCCTCTATTCTACTCATTAGCTATGTATCTGATTGCGTGATCTAGTATCGACTAGTATAGATCACATAAACAATTTTTTATCGAAGCATGCAATAATGCGTAATACATACATTCATTAAGTAAAAGAAATACAAAGAATGAAGGAATTCCTCTTGCATTTTCCGAGGAACAGTCGCAATTCTTAGCATTTGGGTTGATGCATTCGAATTCATAGGCTCAGTTCTCGATTCGTCGTGTGCGCACACACCAATCGCGTGCCGTCTCTCGTTCTGTCTTCTCGCATTTCTCTCTGGGCTCTGTTTCCGTCTTTCCATGCGCGTTGTCTTTCTCGTCGTCTTCTGTTAATTTGTCATGAAGTGAGGACGACGGATTGATGACGGACCTGCCAGGTGAGCTTCGATTGGCAATGTTTCTCATAATTCATTGAATAGGCGACAATACCTGCCATTCCACTGTTTGAAAAAGGTTATGTTCGCCAGCACCTAGTTATTGGATGCCATTGGTCATTGCGGACGCTCTTATCTATACTACACACTTTCCTCTTCATTTTCATCAATTATTTTCGTTTTCCAGTAACCAATAACTACACCGGAACAACATTCTCAATTCGCATTGATATCTTCACCTTGCTCGAGAAAACTTTGTCGACTGGACTCGGAACGGGCGAATTACGCATCTTATGCTTGTATATTCGCGAGCTTTACACCACTTCCGATGTCCAAAGCCGAATCACAGCCGACAATATGAGCGATAGCGAACGGAAAATAGTAAGGAACCTCCTGCTACGATATCCATTCTTCGATTTCATCGATGACGTATATGGCCATGAATTTAGCGAAACGAAGCTAGTCTTCGATGGTCTGGTACTGTACCGAACCGAGGTTTTACCCGAGTTCATTCGTTCCGCATGCGACATTACAATTGTATTACGAATTATGGAATATCAATGTAACATAGAGTTGTCTGTAATGGGAGAAATAGGGAGTATGATCATAGCTAAGAACTGGAGAGACCTGCAAAATCCGGAGAGCGCTCCGGAATATGTTGAGTATCAAGAGTGGAAAAAGATGTTCCATCACGATTATATTGCTGAATACTGTTTAGAGGATTGACTCGTATGTTGTTATTGAGTAAGTGTTGTTTCCTTTGCAAATGCTGCATTGCCTTTCACAGAACGTTACGATGTTGCATAAAAATCATGCACGTGATTGCATAAAATATTCATACGGATGTATAATTCAATACATGGAGGCAAACAAAATCTAGTCTTCCAATCGGTACTCGTCTTTAGGGTCAACGTCGTATTGTCTTTTCCACTCAGTATACTCCTTCAAATCAACCTTAATGTTTAGCGATGTCAAATGGGATCTCGCTCTCTTCAATAAGCATGCTCTCTTGTAGATCAGAGAAACGTGAGAACACATCGATATGAGGAGAGTCGGAAGCCGATTTGGCGTCACCCCCTTGGTGCAGCACACTGTATTTCAGTAAGACAGTGTGGGATCAATGGAGAGAGTTAACAAAAACAACGAAATGACATCCGCACCGGAAGTGTACATCTCCCGAACGTGAAGGATGAACTGGCCAAGTTCATCTTGCGAGAGCTCGCTAGTGAGACTCTGATCAAGCGAAGAGAAGATGTTGGTACGATGTGTGGACTCTGAAAAGTAGTGATGTCGTTTTGGTTTTAGACTCTCCTCATTCTGCACGCTCTCTCGCTCCTCTGATCGGCGAAACATCCCTAGTGGGCTCACCGCTTGCATCAGCCGACATCAGACATTAACAAAGAAGAAACGGAAAAACCCGATATCCCTAATCTCGGATATTAAAGTCAGCGAGAAACACAAGGAGGATACATAAGCAAAAGTTACAAATATCGCAAAATCTGCGAATAAAGAGACAGAAAGGCAACTCTGCTAGCGAATCCGAGACCAAACGTATTTCAGAGCGAAGAGAAAGCACGCGAATTGAGAAGACCCCTCCCATTAATTACGCTTCCCACAAGCTGGGGGTCAGATGCCCTCGCTTCTCCCTCTGTCTCATCTTTCCTCTCATTGGCCTCCTCATTAGTGATGTTGTTTCGGGTTTTTGACTCTCCTCATTTCGCTCTCTCTCTCTAGTTACTCTGATCGGTGAGATAGTGTGCGGATTGAAGAGAGTGAAAACTGAATTCGCATCCCACTCAATATTTTCCGAAACTGGAATTAATTGGCGGGAGAACGTGGAAGCGTATGACCGAACTTATTGCTACCTTTGAGAGGGAAACGAAGTTCTTATTTACGAACATTTTCGTGGAGTAAATTTAATTTGAATTGACCACAAAATAGACGGAAGCATCGAGAATGTTTCACGATACGTTCGAAAGCATATTGAAAGATTCGAGATCGATTGATCGAATCTTTTTAGGAACAAAAAATAACCGATAATTCAGTCCGTCTGGTGTTATTTTTGAAGGTCATTCTAGAATGATTTTCGCCATCACGTTTCGAATTTATCTGCCCATCGAATAGATTTGATATTGTTAATCCTTAATAGTACTAGACGAATAATATATACGAACACGAATACTACACCATTACTCGCTAGTCTCTCCTTTTCGCCTGTATCTCCACCTCTTCCCTCTTCCCTCGCCGACGAGAGATGGGAAAAAGCAGAAGGTAAGAGTGCAGACGGCACACAACGAGGGCGAATCGAGAACTGAAAGGTGTGCTGATACCGAAAAATATGTGGAAAATGCGGCTGTTGTTAGGATGGTTCGTTCGACCAAACTGGTTCATGAGCATACAACGCGATCCGGAACCACTCTCGCTCTCGTTTTTACCATTCGTTGCCGTTCGAGGCGTTTCTCTTGCTGTTTTACGTCGCCTTTCACTGAGTAAACTCGTAATTTTCAGGATCGCCTTTTCAATATCGATTCCTACCGCTCTGTCCGAGTAGGAGATGTCTCAGAACCTGACTGTCGGCACTGAAGGTACGATTGCTTCGTCCGAGTGCATAATAGAAGCGCTTACGACAAAAGCGCCAAAATAATAATCCTAGAAATCAGTCTAATCAGTGATCACACTATATAAATAGGTAGCCTTTATAATGAGCTATCCGATAAATCCAACCAGAGATCTCTAGCATCATTCCTTGATTAGCTATGGTGTTTAGAGCTTTTATCGTTGGCGCTACTGTCATGGCCCCCCTCGCCAACTTTAATTTTTTTAAAATGAATAATGGTCTTTACTTACGCAAAGCTTCTTTCCTCACAGTTCTCTTCATGAAAGAACCAACTCAGGTCAGCCCCTCCGTTCTGACATCTTCGCACTTCTCGATAAGAGTCTCACTCCGGCCTTCTCTGCGGAAGACTTTACTGATCTTTTCCTGAAAGTCAGCGAACTCTATTCCAACGTCTCCCTCCAACCATGGCGAATCTCTTCGATGACCGAGAAGGAAGTCGATATTGGAAGGAGGAGAGTCGAGACGCCTTGGCAGATTGGTGATAACTCCTTCTATCGACATCCACATTATTCTTCCCGGGCAAGACTAGTGCTCAATGGGCTCGAGCTATATCGAGCTAATGTGCTTCCCGAGTTCTTCAAAGCGGTGAAGCAGCATGATGACATGTTTAAAGCCGCAATTAGGTCCCAATTCTGGATGGAGCAATGCTTGATTGGTGCGGTGTACGAGCTAGTTCTGAATTCCGAATGCATCTGTACAAATGCGGGGTGTGACTGTTCTTCGGGCAAATCCACCGATGAATCACTTTATTGGAAAACGAAATTAGATCAGAGAGAGAAGTTTAGGGAATATGAGTTGGAAGATTGATGAGATCAATCGAAGATTAGTTCGCATTTTGAATACATGCGTATAAATATTTTATTGTATAAATGATGAATAATTTTTGTACAACGTAACTCCACTCAATTAAGGATAACGAATCAATCAATAACAATACATTAATCCTCTAAACAGTATTCCAAAATGTAATCGTGCTCGAACATCTTTTTCCACTCTTGATACTCAACATATTCCGGAGCGCTCTCCGGATTTTGCAAATCCTTCCAGTTCTTGGCTATGATGATACTCCCTATTTCTCCCATTACAGACAACTCTATGTTACATTGATATTCCATAACACGCGTGTCGCCTAAGGAGGGAGTAGACGGTGGCACAATATAAATGTTGAAAATGAGCTGAAGCCATTTCTGGATAGCCCTTAGGGTCCCTCACAAGATAGCGTCGAGTTTTGTTCCAAATAGTCGATCTCAACGACAAGAGACGACGTCAACTTTTTCAGATTCCGAAAATGGCCATTTTCCAGGCCAGTTATCTCAGTCCAGAGATGTTTTGGTGATCGATGGTCAACAGATGAAATGTGGCAAATGTTCCGGGGAATACGCCTGAGCAAATGGCCATCGATGATTTTATTAGTATTTTCATAAATCGATTACAATTAATAACGTTGACCACATTTTCGGGCCAAAAGGAATTCGTAGTGCACCTGATAGAGCTCGAAAAGACGGTTCGAATGGTTACTCTAACCCCTAGTATATTTTGTGAGAACGATTTAAAAATCGCATCTGAAGTTTTTCCAGACTTCCCTCTCAGTGACCTATCACACGAGAGATACAACTAGTGATCTACCTCCCTGTTCTCTAAGAACGATCGATTCCCCACTTGTGTTTTATGAAATTATGGCTCGTATACGATGTATTTTCCAGCCACTTTTATAAATGCGTCGTTATTTTACTTTACGAACGCCATATCAAAACATCTCACGGGATACCACTATGGCGATCTTTCCCATATATGAGGCCGTTTGCGTTAGGATCAACAAGGTCACAACAGGGGTCTGGAACAGGTGAAAAATGACAAAAGTTGGTCCTAGGGGTAACTTTCGATTCCGAATCGATTGGTGAAGCCCGATTTTCGATCTGAGCCTTCTGAATCCCGGTACGACGAGACGTCGATTTGGCCAAAATCTGGTTGAGGCTCTATCTTTACATTATGGTTGAGGCTCTATCTTTACTTGTTTTCGAGAAAAAGTCGATTTTTGACCCAGGAAGTTGGTGCGGAAAAACCATGCATAGAAGAAAGAGAATTTTCCGTTGATCATTTTTGTATATGGGGTGAAGGATTTATCTTTGCCTTAGCGGTTTCCCATCGATTTTAGTGCGGCCAACTTGCGTTTTCCTCGGAGACGCTACCAAATCACTCGCCCAAAAGCTTGATCTGTAGCTCTTGACCTCCTCTATTATTGACCTGAGGCGGAGCTTGCACTTTCATGTTTGAGTAGGTCAATTGTCGATATTTAGGTTGGGAATAGGGCTATTAGGGCATTTCCAGTACACGCACAATGTTCCGCCCGAGATATTCTATTCCTTTGTATTTTAGAGGAATTTTAGGCACAAATTTGGATTTTTAATAATTTTCCCTAAATCGAATTAAACATGAGCGCGGGAAGAGAGCGACGAGAGAGCGGGAGGAGGGAGAGAGACACACGCGAGAGAGGCTCCGCCCCTTTATATCTCGTCTCGCCTCTCCCTCCTCTCTGGCTGGGGGAGTCGCGCGCGCTTCTAACGCTCTCCCGGGCTTGAGAGAAGAGATAGCGGCATACGTCCAAAAGCCAAAACGATGTTGCATCCCTGACGGTCATTTTGAGCCTACTTTGGACTCGAATCCCCCAAGTCGGCTATCCACGTTGTGGTCCCTACGCTAAGGCAAAGATAAAATTCTTCACCCCATATACTAAAATGATCAGCGGAAAATTCTCTTTCTTCTATGCATGGGTTTTCCGCGCCAACTTCCTGGGTCAAAAATCGACTTTTTCTCTCTTTTTTACCTGTTCCCGGCACTTGTTGATCCTAACGCAAACGGCCTCATATGTTAATATATGAGAGGAATCGCGAGAGATTCGAGAGCCTTGGGCTATTAGCGGACATAGGACAAAGTTTCCCCGATTCCGCTAAAAAATAAAACAGAAGTACTTTGAATGATGCTCTTTCAAACTACGTTTGCCGATTTATGATATCTGGTCTCATCTTCGAGTATTGTTAGGTCAAAGTAGGGACACTACGAAATTTACCACCAACATTGCCTCACTCAAAGAGCCATAACTCGCTTTAAAATTACGCTAGACACTTTTCCAAAGAAGAATTTGAATGAGAAGGCAGCGTGTAACATTTCTTATGTTGATGATGTCATTCGCCGTCCATGAGCTGGATCGGGGCGGTCATAAATTCAAAAAAGTGATGTAACTTTCCAAATACAGATTTCTCCAACAAGCGCCGAAAAGTGATTTGAGAAAAACCATGTACCTAACACCACCTCCAATATCAGAAAGATCGGAGGATGGAAACAAAAGGACCCGTCATTTTGTCCGAAAAAGAGACGATTTCTGCTGTTTTTCGAGCATAACTTTTTTCGTTCATGCTTTCATGAGCTCTAGTATCGAAATTCTGAATCAGCGCACAAAAATAGAAACTCTTTTAGAGATATTTTCTCGAGAGAAATGTTTTTTCGACTTTTTCATTTTTTCACCATGTGGTCCCCCCTTTGGTCCGTTTTTGGGTCAAAAAGTCATATTCTCTAAATAATGTTCCTATATGATCTTCTGGAGTATTTTTGAACGTAGATTCTGATTCTGCAAACTAGAGCTCATGAAACTTCGAAATGAAAGAGTTATGATGAAAAAAAAATTGAGGATTTCTTTTTGGAGTATGGAATAATCGACTTAATGCGATAATACCAATTTGTGTACAAAATATTCATACACGCGATATACAGAGGATACTTGAAAGAGATGCGAAACGCGAGAGTGCAGAAGAAGCAGCGTGCTGACCGTGCATGGATTAAACGACGCCCCCTCTGTCATGAAGGCGGAACTGATCGGATGCCTCTTAAATTGTGAACCGAAGCACCCTTAAAGAACGGATGCTATCCTAAATTGAGTACGGGCGCGTCTTAAGAGATCGGATGCCTAGCGTCTAATGCAGAGAGTCTAATGCACCATCATTTCAAAGACGAAGCTGTCATTTCAAAGACGAAGATTATTCCAAACTCGAAAAAGAGATCCTAATTTTTTTTTCGAGATTTACAACATAACTTTTTAATTTCGAAGTTTCATGAGCTCTAGTACAGATTTTTGATTTCTACGTTCAAAAATACTCCAGAAAATCATATAGGAACATTATTTAGAGAATTTGACTTTTTGACCCAAAAATGACGGGTCCTTTTTTCCCATCCTCCGATCTTTCTGATATTGGAGGTGGTGTTAGGTACATGGTTTTTCTCAAATCACTTTTCGGCGCTTGTTGGAGAAATCTGTATTTGGAAAGTTACATCACTTTTTTGAATTTCCGACCGCCCCGCTCCAGCTCATGGACGGCGAATGACATCATCAACATAAGAAATGTTACACGCTGCATTCTCATTCGATTACTTTTTTGGAAAAGTCTCTAGCATAATTTTAAAGCGAGTGATGGCTCTTTGACTGAGGCAATTTTGGTTGTAAATTTCGTAGGGTCCCTACTTTGACCTAACAATACTCGAAGGTGAGACCAGATATCATAAATCGGCAAACGTAGTTTGAAAGAGCATCATTCAAAGTACTTCTGTTTTATTTTTTAGCGGAATCGGGGAAACTTTGTCCTACGTCCGCAGGGCTCTCGAACCTCTCGCGATTCCTCTCATATATATTTAAAACCCATTAAAAACGAAATATCAGTTAAAATATTAATGGAGGTTGTTAGCGAAAAATATAGCAAAACTAATTACTGATTGCGGTTTCGAACCTTCCACGTTTAGAAAATGCAAAAAGAAAAAAAAACATTCGCTTAACCAACTGCGCCACAAAGCCCACGTGTGGAATGGTCGGGGAGCGAATACTCGAGTAGGAGAGCCGGAGATCCATGTTGGTTAGCGTGAAATGTCGTGCTCGTTCGGATTTACAATTGCACTTTTGAAATCGTTCTCACAAAAATAGACTAGGGGTTAGAGTAACCATTCGAACCGTCTTTTTTGGAGCTCTATCAGGTGCACTACGAATTCCTTTTGGCCCGAAAATGTGGTCAACATTATTAATTTTAATCGATTTATGAAAATACTAATGAAATCATCGATGGGAAATTTGCTCAGGCGTATTCTCCGGAACATTTGCCACATTTCATCTGTTAACCATCGATCACCAAAATATGTCTGGACTGAGATAACTGGCCTGGAAAAAGGCCATTTTCGGAATCTGAAAAAAGTTGATGTCGTCTCTTGTCGTTGAGATCGACTATTTGGAACAAAACTCGACGCTATCTTGTGAGGGACCCTAAGGGCTATCCAAAAATGTATTTAAACGTAGGGGTAAAAAAATGTGCCAACCACCTTCCGATTTTACTTGAATCTTAGGCGGCACGCGTGATAATTCCTAAAACTATTTTCTTGTCGGCAGAACGAATGAACTCGGGTAAAATCTCGGTTCGGTACAGGACCAGACCATCGAAGACTAGCTTCGTTTCACTGAATTCATGGCCATACACGTCATCTATGAAATCGAAGAAGGGATATCGTTGCAAGAGGTCTTTAACTATTTGACGTTTGCTAACACTCATGTTATCGGCTGTGATTCGGCTTTGGACGTCGGAAGTGGCGTAAAGCTCGCGAATGAGCAAGCATAAGATGCGTAATTCGCCCGTTCCGAGTCCAGTCGACCAACTCTTTTCGAGCATGGTGAAGATATCAATGCGAATTGAGAATTTTGTTCCGGTGTGCTCATTGGCTGCTGGAAATCGAGAATAATTGATGAAAATGAAGAGGAAAGTGTGCAGAATAGATAAGAGTGTCCACAATGACCGCTGGCATCAAATAACTAGGTGTTTAGGAGCATAAACTGCTCCGCTAGCGGAATATCAAACATGGATTGCAGCTCAGTCAAGGAATTGTGAGAAATCGACATTGCCAATCGAAGCTCACCTGACATGTCCGCCATCAATCGCCCTCACCTCATGAGAAATTAACAGAAGACGACGAGAAAGATAACGCTCATGCAAATACGGAAATAGAGCGAGGCGAGAAATGTGAGAAGACAGAACGAGAGATGGCACGCGGTTGGTGTAGCGAGCACACCACCGAATCGAGCACTGATTCACTCCGCTTCGAAGACTGTTTTATGCATTCATATAAAGTTCACAGATCAATATCGCAGATGTGTTGATGATGCGATACAAGAAGTAACAATGAAATAAATGGTCGGCGTGAATCAATCTGCTAAACGATACATTACCATCACGTCTCGGAAAAGTAGAGTATATTTTATTCCTTTATGAAAAGATTTTAAACCCATTTGTTATTCATATTTCACGACGACAAGCACAGGGAACAGAATGAATCGATCAAAAAAAGAAAAAAAAATGATAGCACAAATTCGATCGCGTGCGCACGATAGATTTACTCTACAGCCAGGAAGCATCGGCCATGATAGCTCAGTTGGGAGAGCGTTTGCCGGATAATGAAGCATGTTCTTTTGAGCGAAGTTGCGTAACTTTACTGCAGTTTTCGTCAAATATTCGTGGATAAGATACATTTAAAGGGGGGGGGGGTGGCACGAATATCTGGCTTGATGAGTTCTATAGGGTAGGTTGTGGGGATCACACTTCCGAAATTCCCATGTTGCCAACTTTGGTTAAAACTGAGCGATGAGCGTTTGGCTGTGTGCCAAGCGGGCCAAACGATGCAGACAACGAAAGAGGGATACGAGGACAATGAAGAGACCGCGCATGCACATCGGCTCGCCTCTCTCGGCTCTTCAATTTGCATACGCGTTCGTGACTCCCCTTATTTAATTTCGATATATGTAGGGACCACCAGGCTGAGAGCCGATTTATTGGAATCTTGTCGCAAGTAGTCTCAATGTGACCGCCTGGGTCTCAATATCATTTTTGCTTTTGGACGTATGTCGATAGCTCTTCTCTCAAGCCCGGGAGAGCATTCGAAGCGCGCGCGACTCCCCCAGCTAGAGAGGAGGGAGAGGCGAGACGAGAGAGAACGGAGCGGAGCCTCTCTCGCGTGTGTCTCTCTCCCTCCTACCGCTCTCTCGCCGCGCTCCTCCCGCGCTCATATTTAATTCGAGCACAATTCGGGGAAAATTAGTAAAATTCCAATTTTGCTCTTAAAATTCATCTAAAATGCAAATTAATATAATATCAACTGGCGAGCAGTGTGTATGCACTGGAAGTGCCCTAATCACCCTATTCCCAACCTTAATATCGATTATTGACGTACTCAGACTTGTCAGATCCGGCTTGCCAGCCCTTCATTGATAGAGGACATCGAGAGCTATCTATCGCGCTTTTGGGCGACCGATTTCATCGCGAATTAGCTTTGTGTTCGCTCGATCTCGCTTTTGAGGGGAATGGTGTAGAGGGAAAAGGGGCGGGGCTGGTGGTCCCTAGATATATGAGGCCGTTTGCGGTAGGGTCAACAAAGTCAAAGAACAGGTAAAAAATTTGACATGCTCAAAATTTGGCTCTAGGGGTAACTTTTGATTCTGAATCGAGCTGTGGAGTCCGTTTTTCGATCTGAGCCTTCTGAATCCCGGTACGACCCCCCTCAATTTTGGCCTAAACTTCGATTTTCATAAAAAATCTCCTTTAAAAATGGTCCAATTGGGGCCAAATTTCGCGAGTACTACCATTCTCTACAAACTGAAAAAAGAACGAGGCGCTATCTCAATCTGTTTTCGAGAAAAAGCCGTTTTTTGACATAAACAAATGCGGCCGGAAACCCATGAACAGAAGAAAGAGCACACTTCCCTGATCATTTTTGTATATAATTTGAAGGAATCTATTTGACCCTGGATAGTTTTATATCGATTTTTGTGCTGCCAATTCGCGTTTTTTGGAGTTTTTCGGCTCTAACTTTTTGTATTTTCATCATCTCTAACATAAAAATTTGGTTTCTACGTGCGAAAATACGTCAGAAACTCATATTGTCACGTGATTCTGAGAATATGACTTTTTCGACCCGAAAATCGACATCGACGACGACGTCGGGGTCGAAAAAGTCATATTTTAAAAAAAAATACCCGACTATACGTTTTTCTGGCGTATTTTCACACGTAGAAACCAAATTTTTATATTATAAATAATGAAAATACGGAAGAAAAAGGATAGAGCCGAAAAACTCCAAAAAACGCGAGATGGCAGCACAAAAATCGTTATAAAACTATCCAGGGTCAAATAGATTCCTTCAAATTATATACTAAAATGATCGGGGAAGTGTGCTCTTTCTTCTGTTCATGGTTTTCCGGCCGCATTTGTTTCTGTCAAAAAACGGCTTTTTCTCGAAAACGGATTGAGATAACGACTCGTTCTTTTTTCAGTTTGTAGAGAATTCAATTGGGGTAGTACTCGCGAAATTTGGCCCCCATTGGACCATTTTTAAAGGAGATTTTTATAGAAATTTAAATTTAGGCCAAAATTAAGGGGGTCGTACCGGGATTCAGAAGGCTCAGATCGAAAAACGGACTCCGCAGCTCGATTCATAATCAAAAGTTACCCCTAGAGCCAAATTTTGAGCATGTCAAATTTTTACCTGTTCTTTGACCCTGTTGAGCACTTGTTGACAAACGAAAAACGGCCTCATATGATGCCGTTCGCCTTATTTTCAAGCAAATTCGAGGACATCCGGCACAGCTCGAAAAGGAAAAATTTTCTGAAACTATGCTTTGAGGTTATCGAGGGTGGTGAAGACAATGGACATATCCATTTTGCCCACAGATCCCTCGTTCGCTCCAGATGGCGTCACGTCGAAATCACGTTTTCACATGCTACTCGTAATATTTTAGGCGAAAATTGTTCCTTTGGTAGAATTGCATGGCGAATAAGCCTGTCTAGTTCATTTTTCATGATCTTCAAAAATAATTTTTTAAATATCAACTTTTCGTTCAGCCGTTTCCGAGTATGCCAAACCATACCACGCGATCGGGCGTCTCGAGAGGAATCGAAATATATAATATCAGCCAAATAAAGCGTCAGACCACCGAGAAACTCGACTTATAGTGTTCTGATATTGTAAGGAAATGACGCTTTCTCCCCTCCCTCCCCCTCCTCTCTCGTGCGCTTTCTCAATTCCCCACGCTCTCTCGTCGCGCGGGGTCAGGAAAGCGATCGAGGGGGGAGAGGAAGAGGCAAGGGAGCCACTTGTCTTACAATCTCAGAATACTATAAGTCGAGTTTCTCGATGGTCTGACGCTTTATTTGGCTGATATTATATACAGAATCGGACAAAAGTCATCGTTCACAAATGCAAAGTGGTGTAACTTTTGAACCAGATAAGCAATCGGTTTGATGTTTTGGCAGGATACATTAGACCTATTGATGCATTGCCACCGATAGTGACGTCATGCTACGATTTCGCAATATTGCATAGTGATGATGCAATCATATATATGTTCTTCACTTGTGATTTTAAGGTCATTGGGATTTTTTTCTAAGTCTTCTCTCTTTTTGTGATAATAGAAGGCCTCAGCATCTACCGATTAAAAAATAGTACTCATGGGGCGTTGTCGTACAAAAGCAGAACACAGGTTCAAAATAGGGTCCCGAAAAAAATAATTTCCATTCATTGACGTGCTAGAGTCTCGTTCAAAGGCTCAAAATGACCCTTACAATAATTCCTAATTACCCACAAAGTTCGATATTGATATCTCTTAATTTGACCTCAGGGCACGAATTTTTCACTTTTTCAAATAATTGTTTTCTTCCTATTTTGGATGATCATAGTTCCAAGGCCGATTTTTGTTCAAATGTATTTTCTAGACAGGGTAGTTGCAAATCCATGGAATATACGATTCCCAACTTTTTAGAGCATTTGGATAACTTTCTCACCCGCGGCAACCGAAAATCAGAGGTTAAAAGATTTTTAAAATCGGCTATGTTTCGACATAATAAATTTTAACTTTTTTCATTAATGATATCATGGACTCTCATACCGAAATTCGTACTCAGCACACAAAAATATCTCAGAAAAAAATTTAGTCAGGAAGTTTTGAGAGAAACTTTTTTTCGACTAATGATGGGGGTATCATGGTCATTTTTTGGGTTGAAAATTGATTGACCTCGGATTTTCGGTTGCCGCGGGTGAGAAAGTTATCCAAATGCTCTAAAAAGTTGGGAATCGTATATTCCATGGATTTGCAACTACCCTGTCTAGAAAATACATTTGAACAAAAATCGGCCTTGGAACTATGATCATCCAAAATAGGAAGAAAACAATTATTTGAAAAAGTGAAAAATTCGTGCCCTGAGGTCAAATTAAGAGATATCAATATCAAACTTTGTGGGTAATTAGGAATTATTGTAAGGGTCATTTTAAGCCTTTGCACGAGTCTCTAGCACGTCAATGAATGGAAATTATTTTTTTCGGGACCCTATTTTGAACCTGTGTTCTGCTTTTGTACGACAACGCCCCATGAGTACTATTTTTTAATCGGTAGATGCTGAGGCCTTCTATCATCACAAAAAGAGAGAAGACTTAGAAAAAAATCCCAATGACCTTAAAATCACAAGTGAAGAACATATATATGATTGCATCATCACTATGCAATATTGCGAAATCGTAGCATGACGTCACTATCGGTGGCAATGCATCAATAGGTCTAATGTATCCTGCCAAAACATCAAACCGATTGCTTATCTGGTTCAAAAGTTACACCACTTTGCATTTGTGAACGATGACTTTTGTCCGATACTGTATTTCGGTTCCTCTCGAGACGCCCGATACTCGGTACTCGGTACCGATACTATGGTTTGGCATACTCGGAAGCGACTGAAGGAAAAGTTGATATTTTGAAAATTATTTTTGAAGATCATGAAAAATGAACTAGACAGGCTTGTTCGCCATGCAATTCTACCGCAGGAACAATTTTCGCCTAAAATTAGACTTCACGGGAACCGAGTAGCATGTGAAAACGTGATTTCGACGTGACGCCATCTGGAGCGAACGAGGGATCTGTGGGCAAAATGGATATGTCCATTGTCTTCACCACCCTCGATAACCTCAAAACACATAGTTTCAGAAAATTGACCTTTTTGAGCTGTGCCAAACCTTGCTCGAAAATAAGGCGAACGGCCTCAAATGTATATGAAAAGATTGAATGAACAAACTATTGCAGAGACGAATCTACACAATGATTTTAAAACTTTTCCATAAACGTTTTTATCTTGAACAAATATAGTAATTGATCAAGTGCGAGCGACTGTGGAACAATTTTTCATTCAGTTATCACAATTTATCAGTAGAGTCAATCTTCCATTTTGTATTCACTATATTTATCAACATCCTCGCGTTTCATTTTCCAATATGACAAATCTTCCCGTAACTTAGTCGAAGAACGTGAATTTAATCTGAGGAAATACGCCGTATCGATGAAATTTCTCTCATTGCACATTTGTATGAGGATAACTCTCCTGAATAGGTTATCATTATGATCCATGGATTGACAGAACTCCGGGAGAAGCTCAGTTCGATACAGTTCCAGTCCTTCAAATACTTCTCTCGCGCGACAATTTGAACACGCAAGTCGATAATGATCGACATTTCTCATCCAGCTTGACTCCACTCTATTCCTTCCTATGCCCGTCTCTTCCTCAGTCATGCTCTCAGCGGTCATACGCGATCTCTCGTGCCTGACATTGATTGATCAGATACCGTATTCTGATGTCGAACCGATATCGACTCTCCTCAATTTACATGATCTTTCGCCGGTTAGAGACACGAGAGAGAGCAAGAAGCAAAGGGATTTTGCTTTCGACTCGACATCACTAATACCATCCCATTCCTTTCGGGACTATTGCGTCTCTCGTACCCGACGGTCGAATTGAGCTCTTTGATCATCAAGAAGAGCATCATGAAGTCTTCAGCAGAGAAAGCGGTGGTGTGACTCTTCTCGAGAAGTGCGAATATTTCGGCACGTATCGATTGGCCTGTAATGGTTTGTACGTTTATGCAGTCAAGTGAATCCGTTTGCGATATAGATCAGCATTTTAAAATTATATTACTGATACTAACAAGTTATTTTTAAATTTTTTTTGTTGTCATGAAATGCCGCTAACTTACCATCAGTACCAGAAGGAGGTGTCGGTGGCATTATCACAGGTGATCGGTTCCAAATCGTACTTCTCTAAGAATCAGATACCATCACAAAACAAAAACAAAGACCACGAAACACAATGCAATGGTGATGCACATTAGAGGCCGACTCTAATCAATTCACATGCTACCTCACCAGTTAGAGAAAAGGGAATGGGTAGAGGCCGGTCTCGATTCTACTTGGCTAATCTACAAGGGTTGTTTGCGAATGCGATGGATCAGTGGAATGTGGTTTATCAGTGAGCAGAGGGGGTTTGCATACTAGCTAGAGCCGAGACGGAATGCTGGTGAAAATAAACGGGATTCGCGGGATAAGAGCAGGGAGAGGTTCTGAACCATGATGAATCAGTGAACTCTAGATATCTGATCTGCGAAATGGTCATTCAAATTCATAGATACCAGCGACAAAGACAAGTTCAGTTTTCGATTCGGTCGTGTGTGGGCCAGCACACCGTCCGTCTGCAGTTGGTATTTTCTTCCTTATTCTATTGTTTTTTCTTCCTTCTCGTCATTTCACTCTTTTGAAAAGGGTTATTTGTTATTCCTTGTAAATATTTTGCGTTAAATTTTTTAAAAATATTAGTAGTGCTATTTAATTTTTTTATTATTCAGGATCGTTTCGATAATTCGCTCAAGTGCCAAGGATACAAATGGCGACTGACGATCACCTTTCTCACCATAATATTCTAGTCAATCCATAATTGCGTAAAATACTACGACTTTTATTGACATGAGATGTTCGTGATTCGGATGAAATGTCTCATGAGAGTATAATTTCAGTTAATTGCTGCGGTATTACTGTAGTTAGCATCACTGCGGTCGCCAAATGCATTGTCCCGGGTATTTCAAACATTCACCAGCAGATCTCGCATCTGTCTAATCAGTCGTGATGTCGTTTCGGTTTTCGAATCTCTCCATTCTGCACACTCTCTCGTTTCTCTGACCGCCGAGATAGTGTGCAGAATGGAGAGAGACAATCCCGAATTTGCATCCCTACTAATCCGCACCTATTACGCCAACATTTCGGCAATGACTCACAAACGTGTATAATTGGAATGAATCATTTCGTTTCCTCTCTTTTTTTTCCTCACATCACTTTTTTCCATCTCACCTTTCTCGCTCCACTCGGTTTTTTTGACAATAGCGCAAACGACATTTGCGCAACTCGACCAAAACGACATTTGTGCAACTCGACCAAAACGACATTTGCGCAACTCGACATAATTCGATTTCTAGCCACCCTAGGATCCTAAGAAAGGCGTCAAAATAAAGAGGAAATTATGCTGATCAGAATGACACCTCCGCCAGGATCCTAGGGTGTCTAGAAATCGAATTATGTTGAGTTGCGCAAATGTCGTTTTGGTCGAGTTGCGCAAATGTCGGTTGCGCTATTGTCACACATCCCGGTTTTCATTTCATTTGAAGTGATCATACGTCCATTATTTATCTTTCATATCCATTTCGTTTTGGAAAACACACTTCTACCTTCTACAATTCCGTGGATGAATCGTTTTTCATTCAAGAAAATCGCTGAGGGAGCTTTCAATCACACTTCATAAAGGCTCATAAGCACCACGAATTGCAATGACTTCAACAGCTGATACCATTATATTATTTTTAAAAATTTTTAAAATTTATCTCCTTGGCATATATCGGGTTGAGGAATAAGTAACGCTCGTTTTTCCAATTTCTGATTATGACCTCTCCCGTCTTTCTAAATTGTGCAATTATATTCCGGTTTTTGATGATCGATAAGGGCTTGGATACTCTCTTTAGCGCACACTATATCATATATCTCCGATCATTTAGGCGATCACAATGGCTGGCTCAATTCAAAGTTGTCGCACCTCACCCTGAGATTTTGACAGGTCAGCACTGAGGGAAGAAGAATTATTGAGCCACAATTAAGCTGCAGTAGTAAAGCATCATGGTTAAACATTACACTGATGATATTCAGAGGAATATCCAAGTAAAGGCCTGTGTGAGATATGCGCCTAACGAGAGTGTAGGATTTTCAGTTACTGACCGAAAGAAGTTTTGCTAGCCACGTTTTCTTAGCAATAGATCTAAAGACCTCAATTATGCTTGAATGTGGAGTACCTTTCCTGTTGAAAATATGGACGAATTTTGCTAAGTGTGGTGCATTCTCTTTATGAGTTAAATTGCTCGTAAGTCCGATATAGAAAAACAAGCCTCGAAATCGACATTTATTGCTATTTCCTGTAAACCGTACTAATTGAATGTAAGGCCTTAGATGGTTAAATGGACGAGCAACTTTTGCCCTATCATCCACCAAGTGGCCACAATTATAGAATGGCTACTATGTCTTGGGTATGGTTTAATCCAAAGTCCTCAAAACACGCATTTCTTTTGATTCCGTCACGAAATAATATTTTTGGAAAACTGTTATTTTTCAAATAGGAGCATAAGTAGCACCAAATGTTTATAGTGATAATATAGCTCCATAGTGAGTGACTGGAGCGCACTAGTGTATAGGCCAGCACCTTCGATCCTCAAGGTAGAGAAATAAGTTAAGTGAACTGCAATTTTTCACGAACGTTCCCCTTGAAACGTCTATAAAAATACAACAATGAATCGAGCACCATTCTCACTTCACCATGAAAGAGGTGTAGTATCGGGCTGCTCACCTGAGAATGTGTGAATTTACCGAACAGTTTCCACGTTAAATTACACAATTTCGAAAAAAATCTAAAACTTTCGAAAATTATCAGGTACATTGAAATCTAAATTTCTCTCCTACACAGGAAGCGTGATATTTCTAATAATAACGGCTATGATACTCGAGCATACCCTGAAAAAATGCTATAAAGTCAGCTCGTTTAGATTTGATTGGCGGGAGAGATATGAGCCCAAACACGATGCTCAAAAACGAGCGTTACTTATTCCTCAACCCAATAGCTAGTCCTTCCGAGCTGTTGGCCATACTAGTGATGCCAGATCGAGACCGACCCTCCTGAATTCGAGTGCTATCTCGTTTCTTTGAACGGCGAGATAGCGATTGCATTGAGAAAAGTCGGTCTCAACATACCCTCAGCTCCACATATCCTCCGCTAACCGAATAGAACTTTTATTCTCTCGGTCACACCTGTTTCAGGCATTCAAAAAATGATTTCCAGGAACCTCACTTCGCTCCGAGATCTTCTCTTTGTTAGAAAAAGCTCTCTCTGGTGATCTATCGCACGAAGAATGGCGCCGTTTACTATTGATAATTCGCGAGCTTCACACTAGGGCTGACAAATGAAGAGCGCGCTCTCCTCATTTCACACACTCTCTCGTCTCTCTGACGGGCGAGAGAGCACGAGGAATGAAGAGACGAATTCTTCATTTGCCAGCCCTACTTCACACCACCGAAGCAGCCACCACTCGGATAACCGCGGATAACATGAGCGAGAAGGAGAGGGTCATCGCGAAAAGATGCACCACCTTCATCATCATTCTAAATAATGGCGAGACGAGCGGAGTCAGTTACGCCCAATTGAAGCTGCTCTTCGAGGGTAATAACCATTTATGCTATCATGGGAGAAACAAGTGTATAATAATCGGAATGGAGAAGAATAGCAATCGATCATTAGTATTAGGGGAACTGGAACGGTTTTGGGGGAAACTGAGTTTATCGAGGATGTAACACATGGCAGGGTGTTGGGAAACATAGAGCAACTGCTCTCGTACAAAAAGTGTTATTCTAGAAGAGCAAAGATGGCTAAGTCAGTAACAAGATAATATCGATCTCTCGCGATCGCGACACGTATAGACTAGGGATGGCGAATCCAGAGGGCGCCCTCCTCATTTCACACACTCTCTCGTCTCTCTGTCCGGTGAGAGAGCACGAGGAATGAAGAGACGAATTCTTCATTTTCCAGCCCTAGTTGTGATGCCAATAGACTTACTGAAGTTCAGGCCTGGTCATATACCGAACCTAAGTACTTCCCGCTTTCATTAACTCCACTGGCATCGTGCAAATGACCGACATTGATCGGTTAATGTACTACCAGAGTATGGGGGAGCGTAATGTGGTGAGTTATTGAGTTCGAACTACGAGGACCATCGTCTCTGCATTGTTCACACTCTCCAGTAGGGATGTAATTTCGGATTTTCTCTCTCCATTCTGCATAGTTTCGCTGGTCAGAGAAACGAGAGTTCGGAATGAAGAGAGTGGACAACCGAAACGACATCACTACTCTTTAGTCCAGTAGCAGTAAGGGGAGAGACGATTTATGCACTCTAGGTGCGCGAGATGAACCATTCGATTTGCAACGAGCAGGAACGGCTCGACTATGAAGAGTGGAAGAAGCGAAATTGGCAACGAAAGGATAACTACCTTGATGAGTATGAATTGGAGGATTGACCCTATCTGCTCGCCTAAAGTTGTTGATTCATGTTGGCTAACGTAATCATAATTGAGTTCACCTACGCTAACATGTGATTTCCATATTCCTTAATGTACTTCACTCTAGGCAGCTTCTACTTCTTTATTTAAACCATTCTATATTTTCAAGAAATAAAGCGTTTCTGTCATATTCAATGTAAAATAACAGAGATGATTAACAGAAGTTGTGAGCAGAATCGAGCACGGGAAATATTATTTTGATTAAGCACCAATACATAGAGAGTGAGTGAAAGTTTGATTAATCGTCCTAGGTGAACCGATAATTTGGATTGACTATTTGGTTTGTCAGTCTCAACATTAACAGATACAAAACGCGTCATTCATCAGGATTGTGTGCCGGAACGAGGTCGGTTGCGCGAGGATTATATCGAGTAGATCACGTCGGCAATCTTGTTTGGGCATATCGGCATAAAAAAAACATGGCGAGACCTCTTTTGACGTATGGGCATTACGTTACAATTTTGGATTCGTCACAAGTGATGTGGATTCGAGACCGACTCTACTCAATTAGCAATCCAGCCGGTTAGTAAATAAAGAAATCGCGCGATTTTATGAGAGGCCGGTCTCCAATGGACACTACTTTTCTCTGGAACGTGTCCTATGTGAAATCCGCATATTTCGAATAATCAAAACTGGGAAATATCTCCCTTTCTCCCCTATTTTTAGGGACCACCAGGCGGACAGCCGAATTCACAGAATCGGGTCCAAAGTAGGCTCAACATGACTGTCAGGGTCTCAATATCATTTTTGCTTTTGAATGCATGTCGTTTGCTCTTCTCCAAGGCCCGTTAGAGCTTCCGAAGCGCGCGCGCCTCTCCAAGCAAAACTGGGGGGAGAGGTGAGACGAGAGAGGAAGCCTATCTCCCCTCTCCCTCCTCTCCCTTCCCTTCTCCTTCTCTAGTCAAATGTACTTCGGATTTCGATCAAATACTGTTCTAAGAGATATTTCGACTCCCAATTCACTCTTTGATGTGTCTTTTGTACGTTCTCGATCAGGGAATAACAAATATTTATCAGATACGACTACTTTTCAGTGTGCTAACACAAATATAACAATCAAAATGAACTACGAACGGCAGCTTTCAGTGCGAATAATCACAGGGCGTACAAACAGAATGAATCGAGCCAATTCATAGAGAAATAGCAATAGAACAGAGATGGGGCAGGACACAAGGTTACGGTAGCAGAGACGGATAAGTAGGGGAGTGACTTGACACAGCTGAAGATGTAACTTATAACAGAAATATCCAATAAGAAAAGAAACCATAGTAAGTGACTATAATTGGGATGAACTATCTATCTTCACAATAAAATCTCCTATACAAACTCTAAACTACATTACTCCATTAGCCCTAACAGTCGTAGATCGTCGTACATTAGAACATTTAGAGTAAATAATCAACTAATAAATAACAAGAATGAAATAAAATGCTCTAAAAACGTATAATAATATAAGAGAAATAATGGGAGAAGGGAGACTTGAAGTCTTTCACCTTTGTTCAAAGTGGATGAGATGATGCTGCCCCCTCGTCGTAATAGATTTATGATGAGTCCGGGACATCTGCAAGCATCATTCATTATCTCAGTCTGGTAGTATGTTCAAACTAGCTTGATAGTATTTTTCAGAACAAACTACGGCATCAAAGAGGGTCAACCAAGAGTGAAATGCAATGTTTCCCCTCGATTTGTGTTAATACTCAGTGAAATTCTACTCATCAATAGCTCAAAGTTCCCGCGAGCTTGCTTCCTTTCAATCTAGTGCAAGATTTGGTTCGCCTAGACGTTAAAACACAAGAGTGGAATCAAAAGGCCCGAGTGTGCGTGACTTGCGTCATATTCCTCGCTAAAACACACCTCTTAGCGGACAATGTGACCCACATCAACATTGCCAAAAGATTCTATTCTTATTTATAAGTGAGATTGATAAGAAAATACTGAACTAACCATTTAAAACAGCCTCGAATGGCCCCGAACGACGTCGGGCCTCGTGCAGAACCTGGAAACAAGGATTTGAACGAAACGGACAAGTTAAGATCGTTGTCTAATGATGCGGGATGGAAGACTCGACGATTTGGCAGCAAAACATGAAGAAACGACATGTCAAATAGCAACAAATAACGTGAAACAGGCGCAATTCAGTGAAAATGGACTGGCAGAGCCGGGAATACAAACTACAAAGCCGGTCAACAGCCTGATATTTTGCACCAGTCTACCGTAATTTCCTTCGCGTGACGATCATGAATTGACTTTATTAAGCTATTTTCTTTCGAGAGTAAGCACAAAATTATGAAATAATAAATCTTTGTTTTTCTTGATTGAGTAAACTTGTTGGAGCTCTAGGAATAGATAAATCGAAGGCCAAAGTGTGAACTTTCTTTGGAAATGCTCGAATCGGCTATGTCTCGGCCGAATTCTTGTATTTTGACCTACTCAAACAAGTCTGACAAAGTTTGGCCCTGGATCATTGAATGGAGGGCGGTCAGAGCTACTCATCAAGCTCTTGGGCGAGTGATTTGGTTGCGTCTGAGCTTTGTGCTTGCTCAATCTCGTTTTCGAGGGGAATCGTGTCGAGGGAAAGTGGGCTGGGCTGGCGGTCCCTACCTATTTTTCGATAATGTGACTCACCAACGTGTATTGGAGGAAGTGATTCATTCCTTTTCATCGGCTGTTTTTCACGAAGCACATTCTTCTTCGAAATGCGTTTGATCGCTTGGGAAAGGAACGAAAAGACGCCATTTGTAAGCATTTGATTCCTTCTTTTCGCACTGTTCTTTCTGGACACCTTTTCTTCTTTTTGATCTTGATTTGCTATCACCGCCTTTCACAATCATTTCAACCTCGAAAAATACTTAATCAATTTGAAATTATCATGGTTTCGCCGAGCTCGGTGTTTACAATAAGCAATGAATATTATAACACGCGTTTTATCATTTCAAATCCAATATTAGCAGGTGTACGTATAAAAAAAAGAGAAACACTCGTCGTCACGTTAGATCGGTGCAACAACTACATTCTTTTGAAAGGCACAACTTCATGCACCGAATTGTAATGAAATCGGATGCAACAAGTGAGGATTTTCTCTTCAATCACCTTTTCATATCGCCGATTTCCAGGATCCTCACTTCGTGGCGTCATATTCTCTTTACTCGAAAAGCACTTGTCTGTGGACCTTTCTCATGAAGAATTGCGCCAGCTAGCTTTGTGCATTTGCGAGTTTTACACCAATCAAGATGTCACTTCCCGGATAACCGCGGATAAAATGAGCAAGAAGGAGAGGGCCATCGCTAGAAGTAGCCTGCGAAATCTCAAGATGTTGGACATATCAGGGGCTATCGGTGGTGTTAGTTTCGCTGAATCTTCGCTACTATTCGAAAGCCTCGTTCTATACCGAACAGAGATGCTGCCCGAGTTCCTTACCTCCATAGGCAACCTCAATCACTCGATAGGTCAACCTTGGGAGATCATGTGGTACCATTGTATTGCGGAGAATGCCGCCGTGAGAGAAATGGGACACGCTATGAGAAAGAAGGTGAACCGGGAAATGAGCAAGAGCGTATGGCCTATGAAGAATGGCAGAGGAACAATTGGCAGCAAGAATATGCATACATAATGGAGTATCGATTAGAAGATTGATTCACTTTGAGATATTGATTGATGTTAGCTCTTAATTCAATTTGTGTTAATGTACCGATGTTAGATAAAATTATTGTCTTTTCTGCATCTAAAGCCGCCGAAGGAATACTGGGTCCTGTCAATGGATCCAATAGGAAGTGAGTGAAAGCGAAAAGAGGAAAGAGAACGATCGAGAGGATCGTATCTACACCCATCTCCACACCGATAGTGTCCAATCAAGAGAAGGGTGAGCAGTGCTCACTGAGCACCACCCTTGACATTCCTTGATTTGTATGTCATATTTCGTATCGCATTGGTATTCTCGATCAATAAATATCTTTCAGGGTATAATGAGCCGATTACCGACTACCGTAGCCTTGATGGTTATCACCGTTTTGGCAACCGTATCCTCGGACTCCGAAGGCGATGTGCAACAGAAAAAGTGTGGAGTAGGAGAACAGCTGCTACTGCGGGAGGGCAAGTTGGTCTGCAGATGCCCCTGCGGGAGTAGTCGAGTTGAATGTGCCATATTATAAAGGAAGACGGATCCAGACTGCATCGGTTGGCAGGTAAGGCAGACCTGGGCCGGGAATTAGAGTTAGGGACCGGAGCCGGGAATTAGGGCTAGGGACCGGGATTAGGATACGGAGACCGGAGCCGTGAACGTGAATTAGTGATTCACTGAAGGACTAGAATCAGAACTGTTTTGAGAAAGATAGCTCCTTGCTTACCTAAAGCCGCCTGATCTGTGAATGAACAAATGGTCGTTGGACATAATTCTACTGAAAATGGTTCAAACAATCATCAGATAATGTACCGATTGTTGATAATCCATCTTATTTCGTAAATTGTATATGGTATTAGGTACCGTGTCTTCCTTGTGACATGTTCATAATACATAAGCTTTCAGTCTGAAAGACATGATACCTTTCATCTTTGATCTTTGATCTTTCCAGGTCCTCCTGATGCTTCTCTCTTGTGCAGTCTGTTTTGTGATCTGGTGTTGCCTTCGCTTCAAACGTCGCTCTCAAAATGGTCGACATAGCGAATATTCGCAGCTGAAAGAAGGCATTCTGAACAATGTTGCAATTATATGATGATGGGAACTTCACGTGTTAAACTGTACCGCTTATACAATCTAATATTCTGATCGCTATCCGCAAACCGAGAAATCGGAACGAAAATGTGTTGTCCGTCACAAATTTGACAGATGAAACGCTCGCAACTTGAAATAAGCTCGGAGACTCTAAAATATAATCATTATACCGATAGGTGCATATAATCATTATACCGATAGGTGCACAGAATCGGATCAACCAATATTTGTTTCTTTGCCTAGAAATACGGACTATCCACGACATGGATCTTCCGAGGCGATTTCATTCTTGATTCAGTCATTTATTTGTCTTCACTTTGGTCTAAAGGCTCAACATAAAAATACGAGGTTCCACACGTATACTTAGCGAGTTTGAGTGAAAGCGAAAGGGGTCGAGATAGAACGGATGATTGGCACATGTCTGATGAAAACACACACGCGGTGTTCTTTCTAGGTTCTCTCATGTTCGCGTCCTCTTCCAATCTCCTGTACTGAACAATTAAGTTCTCGATGATCATTAGAGTGGATAAGCCGAGTGGGGGAGAAAGGGGGATCAGGAAAGAATGGAGTGAATGGACTAGAACCGAACTATTCTGTCTCCATCCATGTCTCGAACACTCCTATTCCATCTGGTCAGATTTTTTTCACTTTCACTTTAAAATGTCCATTTCGGCATCTGAAGAAAGTCGATTGAGATGATGGTATGAGGGTAGGGAAGGGGGTACGGTGGACATGACAATTGTCTTCTTCCAGATTCTTTGCTCATTCTCATCAGTATTGGGGTGTGTTCCAACCCGTCCCACTTCAACTCCTTCTCCCTCCATGGGTCGGTATCCTCATGTATTGAATCATGCACTCACCCCCCTAGGGCGGCGAAAACGACTCACGAATACTCGACTTGTTTACTCTTATTTTCGAGTGACTCGAGGGAGGAGGATTTACAACCTCCCTCTCTTCGAGTGAGTCATCTCTCAGCCAGACGGTTCGAGTGAGTCGTTTTGATTTCGAGTCGAAATTGAGTCAAGGGTTTTCTCAGCTCTTTGTAAACCGAATCGAATAATTTCAACGCAGTTGGAATCAGCTCGTCGAGTGCTATCGAAAATATGCAATTTTAAAAGAAAAATTTAAAATCTAAATTTTCTTCAAATTTACCGTCTGAAATAATTTATCGAGGCCCCGTCAATGGCTTTCCAAATGGAAGATTGCAACTTTATTATAACCATAAGAATACTAGCCACGCGTACTCAGACTTCGATTGAGACGATGAGGGAGCCTGGTGTAAATAAATCATTAACACTCTATGAAAAAAACTCACTCCACGGATGGTCTCTCGAAGTCTCTCCACCATCTTCGGCATGACATTATTGGACAGATGATAGCGAGTAGGCATCCGAGTGTTGGGAGGGAATAGAGCGTGGAACTCTGGTCGTTCGATCGATCGGAAAGCAGAATTGTCGACAGTGACGTAACGGACGATCTTCTCGCAGAGATCATCGAATTCCGCCTTGTTAGAAGCGAGAGCTTCTGGGTGCTTCTTCTCCATGTGACGCCACAGATTGGAAGTTGATCCTTTCTTAACCGAGAATTTGCTGCAGCAGAGATTGCAGACAGCTTTCTCAATGGATGCATCCTTGAAGAAGTGATCCCAGACGCAGGAGGGCATTTTCACAGAGTGGTCTTGACGAAGACTGGACAGAGTGAATGAACTGATAGCGTCTCTCTACCTTATATAGGCTAACATAACGGAGCCATAAAGTCTAAACGGATTGGACCTTCCAAATGAATTATTGTTCGTAAAATGATGAGATTACCCAGAGGGGAATTTCACACCACTCAAATGGAAGCACACAATAAACTGATTGAAAGGTTCCATAGAGCATAATCAGCTGTCTCTAGATGAAATTGACAATTGAAATAGATAAATCATCAGGCATGGAACGAAAATTTGAAAAAAATAAGCGCATTGAAATACATTCGGTCTGAATGTAGACCTAACTCAACGCTGAGAAATTTCGAAATTTTCAAAAATATTTATTTTTCTCCGAATTTTCTTTTTTCTGATAGAACTTGACGAGCTGATTCCAACTGCGTTGAAATTATTCGATTCGGTTTACAAAGAGCTGAGAAAACCCTTGACTCGATTTCGACTCGAAATCAAAACGACTCACTTGAACCCTCTGGCAGAAGCGCCGAGAAGGAACGAATACCCGAGAGACTCGACCTTGACTCGAGGGAGGGAGAGAAAACGAGTTACCGAGGAGTCGTTTTCGCCCCCCTACACCCCCCCCCCCCACCTGGATGATCTACCGTTCTCGAATGGATCGATAATCGAGAGAAGGATTGAGTTGGGGAGAGGGAATGAAAGTGAAAGACTGGAGGTGGCATCTCCTCCAGTTACTCTTACTCAATCTTTCATCACTGCTCTTTCCTTTCAATCTAAAAGAAGGAACCATTCCCTCTGACACCCCCACCATAATCCCGGGAATGACCACAACTACAGCAGCTCCCACCTCGACTACTACGGTAGCGTCGACTGGTGAGCTATTGCTTGAATGAGGAATACACGATTGTTATGTAATGAATGAAACATCCATGATAATGCCCATCTACTGACGGAATGTGAGCTCTAACTCACCTCAGGGTTCGCGACAGTTACTGGGAAGCCCTCGCCATATATAAATCAGCCCCATAGCCTGATTATTGCTTATCCGATATTCCAGCTGTCCGGAGAGCAATGTATCAGTATTGCCTGGTCTAACCTCTAACCCCTCTTGAATGACCTACCCCCTCATCTGCAGTATTCGTTTCAGATTGCTGTCCTGCCCTCATACAAACCATGACTGATTCTGAATTTCCCAATGGTGTCATGACTTTCACGTACAACAATAACGCCTGTAGATCTACTGTATCTGCATTCTGCACGTCAGTTTGATTTTAAAATATATTATATAAACACAAAATAGGCGATATCTACAATAATTGATCACGTTGATATGTTTCTCCTCTCTTCCTCTCCAGTTGTCACCTGTCGTTGGGGGGAATTGCTATGTGCGAGGGTGTAAGTAGGAATGTGTATGAGGGTAGTCTGCGAGATTCGGACAACTAGGCACAATGAGGACAGATGCATGCTCTTAGAGGAGTTAGAGGAAATATGAGGAGGGTGAGATGGGAATTGACTCGCTGTCGTTGCAATCACAAAACAGCAGAATATCGTATAGATAACGTGAAATTCTGAAGAATAGAGGGTATTCCTGACTAGATTCAACTGTGCATTTGGAGATTGAACGATGATTGTATAATGATGATTTCATCGTTGCAGACAGGCAGATCCGGCATTCAATCTCTGGGCGGCCATCATTGCCAATGGAAAAGACTTCCTGGACTATCGGGCTACTAGTGTGACCTTCCCAGGCACATGCAATGGAGGGACCTGGTGAGACCTCCATCCGCCATACCCCATTGTCTCTATTTTGTCCAGCCTGGAAGTATGCCAATCACGACGAACAAAGATTCATAAGGAATAATGGAATGGCGGGGAAAAGAAAGATAATTACAGGTTCATGGGTAATCCTCCCCTTTCCATTGTGACTCTCGAGTGTCGTCTCACCAATCCGCCTACACCTCTCGACACGTGTTTATTGATGGGAGTGACAGGAGTTGTATATACAAGTACGTTGGCCTCTCTCAATTTCCCAAGCTATTTCGCTGTCTCTGCTTCTCTCGAATCTCTTCTATATAATACACCCTCTCGCCATTTTTTATAGAGAGAAACAGAGGCATATAAATAACATGGGAAATTGAGAGAGTGCGGGCCAACGTACTTGCATATACAACTGATAGGAATAGGTCTCATGGTAATAATAATAATAATAATAATAATAATAATAATAATAATAATAATAATAATAATAATAATAATAATAATAATAATAATAATAATAATAATAATAATAATAATAATAATAATAATAATAATAATAATAATAATAATAATAATAATAATAATAATAATAATAATAATAATAATAATAATAATAATAATAATAATAATAATAATAATAATAATAATAATAATAATAATTTTTCGTGGGCAGTTGTTCCTTTATCAGTATCAAAGGGACGAGTCGGGGGATGCCCGAAGAGCGTGACAATCTGAACGAATGAACGTAAAAATACAATATCGAATGATAAATTGCGTTTTGTTACTTAGGTCGTCTAGGTTCGCATTCAGAAAGGCCAGTTGAAATCTCATTTATAAGAGCGCATTAGTTTTAAAAGCAATAGAATTATTTTAATTTTCATTTATGCCCGTTTTTATTCAATAGATTCGGCCATGATAGGTAGCTTAATCGTTAACCTATCTAGATCGATAGTCATTTATGAGCAACATCTAATCTATCTAGAATCACGCTCAATAGCAGTAATTTACCCTTCGTGTGCCGACTCACCGTGCTCAGGGATGGATTCTTAGCGAAGTGGTGGCGCAATGCATTCAGAAATTCGCCCTCGGGAAACCCTCGGGAGGTGTGGCATCTGAAAATGGGTGAAAGCTCGAACAGAATAATTCTAGGGTGATCGAACCCAACCGCACCCGATTGAACAGTGTAAAAGGAGTAGCACAGGCAAAGCAAAACATGCGAACCTCTTACGATCGATGATTGTTGGCGGCTTGATTCTCGGTGACATCCGCATGTAGAACGGACAAACTGAAATGAAAGACATTTATTGTATCTGATTGCGACTTATAAAAAAATCAACATATATTTGAAAACACAAAAGCGTAAGAGATGTACTTGGATTGCGAAATGAAAATGAATCGTTGTACTTATGAGGCCGTTTGCGTAATAGTCGAACAAAGCTTGGCACAGCAAAAAAATGAAATATGCTCAAAAGTTCGTCCTATGGGTAACTTTTGATTCTGAATCGACTGGCGTTTTCAGTTTTTCGATCAGAAGCTTCTGAATCCCGGTACGACGCGACGTTGATTTTGCCAAATTCTTGTTATTCGATCAAAACTGCCCCTCGAGAGGTCAAAATAGTGCCAAATCTCACGACACCGACCAGCATTTAATTCTCTACAAATAGAGACCACAGGGTCGAGAACCGATTTCACTCAGTCAGGTGAAAACCTGTGCCATGGAACTCCTCTGGGACCCAATAACATCATACTGTTGGCCGTTTGCTGATATATCAACTAATTCTCGAGAAACAATTGAAAAGGTGATCTCGAGACTCCCACTATGCATTATTCGCATATTCCACCCTCACACAATCATGTGGCACACGTGAGATGAGCAACGAGATGGTGTTGTGGCTCAATCGGTAGCGCGCTCGGGGGGGGGGGGGGTGACGAATGGGCAACGACATTTGGGCAACGGGATTTTTTTTTGGGCAAACGACATTTGGGCAACGAGCCATAAAACCGTTCAAAACCATCCTACAGTGATCTGGTTGGTCTCAATCGCTAACTAGTGATCTCCTGCATTCCATCCGGAGTTAATCTTTGATCTCTGGCACCTCAACGACATTTGGGCAACGAGCCATAAAACCGTTCAAAACCATCCTACAGTGATCTGGTTGGTCTCAATCGATAACTAGTGATCTCCCGCATTCCATCCGGAGTTGATCTTTGATCTCTGGAAGCTCAACGACATTTGGGCAACGAGCCATAAAACCGTTCAAAACCATCCTACAGTGATCTGGTTGGTCTAAATCGCTAACTAGTGATCTCCTGCATTCCATCCGGAGTTAATCTTTGATCTCTGGCACCTCAACGACATTTGGGCAACGAGCCATAAAACCGTTCAAAACCATCCTACAGTGATCTGGTTGGTCTCAATCGATAACTAGTGATCTCCCGCATTCCATCCGGAGTTGATCTTTGATCTCTGGCAGCTCAACGACATTTGGGCAACGAGCCATAAAACCGTTCAAAACCATCCTACAGTGATCTGGTTAGTCTAAATCGCTAACTAGTGATCTCCTGCATTCCATCCGGAGTTAATCTTTGATCTCTGGCACCTCAACGACATTTGGGCAACGAGCCGTAAAACCGTTCAAAACCATCCTACAGTGATCTGGTTGGTCTCAATCGATAACTAGTGATCTCCCGCATCCCATCCGGAGTTGATCTTTGATCTCTGGCACCTCAACGACATTTGGGCAACGAGCCATAAAACCGTTCAAAACCATCCTACAGTGATCTGGTTGGACTTAATCGATAACTAGTGATCTCCCGCATCCCATCCGGAGTTGATCTTTGATCTCTGGCACCTCAACGACATTTGGGCAACGAGCCATAAAACCGTTCAAAACCATCCTACAGTGATCTGGTTGGTCTCAATCGATAACTAGTGATCTCCCGCATTCCATCCGGAGTTGATCTTTGATCTCTGGCACCTCAACGACATTTGGGCAACGAGCCATAAAACCGTTCAAAACCATCCTACAGTGATCTGGTTGGTCTCAATCGATAACTAGTGATCTCCTGCATTCCATCCGGAGTTGATCTTTGATCTCTGGCACCTCAACGACATTTGGGCAACGAGCCATAAAACCGTTCAAAACCATCCTACAGTGATATGGTTGGTATAAATCGCTAACTAGTGATCTCCTGCATTCCATCCGGAGTTAATCTTTGATCTCTGGCACCTCAACGACATTTGGGCAACGAGCCATAAAACCGTTCAAAACCATCCTACAGTGATCTGGTTGGTCTCAATCGATAACTAGTGATCTCCCGCATCCCATCCGGAGGTGATCTTTGATCTCTGGCACCTCAACGACATTTGGGCAACGAGCCATAAAACCGTTCAAAACCATCCTACAGTGATCTGGTTGGTCTCAATCGATAACTAGTGATCTCCTGCATTCCATCCGGAGTTGATCTTTGATCTCTGGCACTATTCAAAATTCCCAGTCACGACGTCGTAATGCGGTGGCTAACGGAGCCATGGGAACGTCAGTGATTGACCATCTTGCTGCACTTTCGTCACTAGTTATCGATTGAGACCAACCAGATCACTGTAGGATGGTTTTGAACGGTTTTATGGCTCGTAGCCCAAATGTCGTTGAGGTGCCAGAGATCAAAGATTGCCCAAATGTCGGTTGCCGAAAAGGCGGTTGCCCAGTTGTCGCAAATGCCCCCGTTGCCCAAATGTCGTTGCCCATTCGTCACGCCCCCGCGCGCTTGTCTATCAAACCGTGAACATCCGGTTCGAGCCCCATCCTTTGCAGCCAGTTTTGCTAGTTGTCAAGATAAACAACGGAAGTCGGAATACGAATACGCGCGTACTATTACTTTTAAACGTGAACGGCAATTCAGAGACACTTCTGATCTTCGATTTTTCACCTTTAATATTTCTCAAAAAATCGAATGAACGTTATGCGAGCTGCGCATCGGGGTACGAACACTAGAAACCCACATTTCCCCTATCATCGACCCTTTACCTTGAATTTTGACCTACTTAACGGTGATCAACGACGCTGCGCATCAGGTCATTTGTGAAGGATCCTCAGACCTACAGAACGCGCCTTTGATCGACCGTTTTAGTTGAGAATTCGATTTGCCGGAGCTCTTGCGGATTTTTGGCAATTATCTATCCCTCCCAAGTGGGCGGAGCCTGTGGTCTCTATCTACAAAATGAAAAAAAATTTAGGCTCTACCTTTTTTCGTTTTCGAGAAAAAGTAGTTTTTTGTCAATGGATCGGCGCGACCAAATCCCTCGGCCAGTTTGTAGAGAATCTTTTCCTGATCATTTTGGTATATCTATAAGGTTACGCATTTGACTACCCCGCGAGATAACAGGCAACCTAAAACAGCGGCCAACTCGCGTTTTTTGCTGTATTTCAATCACAACTTTTTTCTTTCGATGTTTCAGGATCTCTAACATAGAAATTCGGTTTCCACGTAAAAGAATACGTCAGAAACTTATATACTCGGGTATTTTTGAGAATATGAATTTTTTGACCGAAAAATGAAACCAGGAACAGAACCGGGGTCGAAAAAGTCATATTCTCAGAAATACATGTATATATAATTTTCTGATGTATTTTCGCACTTAGAAAACGAATTTTTATGTTAGAGATCCTGAAACTTTGAAAGAAAAAAGTTGTGATTGAAAAACAGCAAAAAAAGCGAGTTGGCCGCGGTTTTAGGTTGCCTGTTATCTCGCGGGGTGGTCAAATGCATAACCTTATATACCAAAATGATCAGGAAAAGATTCTCTACAAACTGGCCGAGGGATTTGGTCGCGCCAGTTCAATGTCAAAAAATGACTTATTCTCAAAAACGAAAATAGATTAAGCCAAAATTTATTTTCATTTTGTAGAGAATTAAATTGTGGTCGGGAACGTGAGATTTGGCACTATTTTGACCTTTCGAGGGGCAGTTTTGATCGAATAACAAGAATTTGGCAAAATCGACGTCGCGTCGTACCGGGATTCAGAAGCTTCTGATCGAAAAACTGAAAACGCCAGTCGATTCAGAATCAAAAGTTACCCCTACGACGAACTTTTGAGCATATTTGATTTTTTTTGCCGTGCCAGGCTCTGTTACACTTCTACTGACTCTTACGCAAACGGCCTCTTATGTGAGTTTGGATATAACATTCATTAAAATCACAGGGAAAGGAGGAAATGGTAGCGTCGAGAGAGAACAAATTGAGGAGACAGTGAATGGGGGTAGTTTGAAAGGGAAGAGGAGGGAGATAGGTGAATGAGAGAAGAGTGTGGAGAGGAGAGGGCTTCACAATGAATGGGCCAGATGGTCAACCGTGACTTGTGAGTATCGTTGTTTGTTAATGCCACTCTAAAAGGGATGAAAAATCGGCATCATACTCTCCCCAATTCGTGTGCTCTCTCGCTCGTCAGAGAAACGAGAGAGCAGGTGATAAGATGGGAGTCAGGTCTGTCATTATTATACTCTATGAGCCCTTTCGATTGCCACTATTTTGGATGTTATGGAAGTGGACGAATTGAGAAAGAAATGGGGGGTATCTCGGCTTGAATTTAGGTGATTGTTATCGAGGGATCGCAAAGTCGGCTCTCCTCATTGCATGTGTTCTCTCATTGATTGGAGAAACGAGAGAGCGCACGCGGATTGAGAAGAAGCTCAAGCTACATTGACCTGAAGAAACGCTGATGTTCTTATTCACATTTGATTGGGAAAGACAAATCTTTATTTCACACATGCGCAAAAATAACCACCATCAAAAAAGCTACTGTTAACGTTGCAATTAAAACGCGTTATTTGGATTTGCGCAGGTGGAATGGCACAACTCCTTCAAAATGGTTCCTGGAAGCTCATATTTGGGGAGTTGAACAACCAGAGAAGATAAAAACTTTTTTTGAGAAAAATTTTCAGTTTTGATCTACTTTATCGATTTTTTCAAGCTTGAGATATCGGTGCCATGTTACATATCATTCGAAAGAGCGTGAAAAGTTATGCATAAATCAAAACTTTCATCAACCTAGCTCTTCTGATACCTGAGAAATGTCGAGAAATGTGATTTTAATGGTCAAATTTCCTTTAAATCGGCATGACTCCCTATCTCAAGTTCATTTCCTATTCCCAAATTTAACATGAAACATGCTCAATTCATCGTAGATTCCGACTATCGTATTTATGAGACGATCCAAATATGCCGAAGAGCTGTTTTTACTGTCTGAACACGACCCATTCGAGGTTTTTAGAATAGAATAGAATAGATTTATCATGCGATATCACATGTAATTGGGGGTAATTATAAATGGGGAAATACGGGAGAAGGTGCTTTGATGTATCATTTCTTCTCATCAAGCATTGCCATCATGAACTCTGAATGAGACGTAGGAAGATTACCTTTCTGCAACATGGATATTATACGTTTAGTGATTCTATGCACATATGAATTTTCTCTTAGTTTTAAACGCGCAGTATCTACGACAACTTTATACCTAGCACCACGAGTTCTTGTTTTTACAAGTGTGAAAAAATCACGCATAGATGATGCGAGCTTTCCTTTACCAAAAATCATCTGGTAAGCTAATCTCGCGTCATTAGCCGTTCTTCTATACTCAAGAGTATGTAGTTGTAATTCCTTGTTCCTCTCATAATGACTTGGTTTATTATGGTAGGTATAGTTTAGCGCTCTGTAGAATATCCTTCGAGTCACTGAGTTTTGAACTTTTTCAATTTTATGACGATCAGTTGAGTTGATCGGGCGCGAAACACTAGAACTGAACTCAAGAGTAGGGCGCACGTAAATACAGTATGCATTTACAAGCGTCTTAACGTCGTTAGTGAGTAGTGTTCGAAAAACTAGGTTAGATTTAGTTTCAGCATTTTTACAAATTGTTTTTGTGTGGTTTCTCATTGAGAGGTTGGTATCAACAATTATCCCAAGGTCCCTAACGCAATTTTCGCAATCCAATAGTTGATTACCCACGTAATATCTTTTCTTTGGGTTCTTCTTACCTAGATGGATAACACTGCATTTATGATTTGCAATGTCTAGCTGCCATGTATTACTCCATTCCAATATATCGTCAACACTTTTTTGTAAACTCACCGTTTCTATCTCGTCTGAGAAGCATTTGAATATTTTTAAATCATCAGCAAACGAGTAATTGTTACAGTTATTTTCAATCAATATCTGAGGAAGATCCGATATGTAAAGATTGAAAAGAATTGGTCCCAATACTGACCCTTGAGGAACACCACTCGTTACATTTTTGGATTCAGAAAGAATATTTTCAACGCGTACTTGAAACGTTCTCCCCGTGAGGTATTCTCTTATCCATTTTGTAGCCTTATCCGGAAAGCCCATTTTGGAGATTTTCTGTATCAATTTTGGATGGCTGACAGTATCAAAGGCTTTAGCATAGTCGAAATAAACGACGTCAATGCTTTCACCTCTGTCAATCGATTTAGACCAACAATTGAAAACCTCAAGCATTTGAGTTTCAACACTCCTGTTTTCCCTGAATCCATATTGAGATTGTGGGAAAATATCAAACATCTCACAGTCTTCTATTATTTTCTTAGAGAGACATTTTTCAAAAACTCGGCAGAAAAAGCTCGTAATAGAAACAGGTCGATAGTTCAGCGGGTCACTATACGGTGGTTTCTTCCGTAAAGGAGTTATTATTGAATGTTTCCATCGTTTAGGTACCTCACAGTTATCATAGGCCTTATTGAAAATCATTTCGAGAGGTATCGATAGAGGGACTGCAATTTTCTTAATGAAATAAATGTTTATGTTATCTGGTATTCTGTTATTATCTGTTATTTTTGACAGTTTCTCAAGCACAACTTTTTTATTTCACTACATCATGAGCTCTAGTATCGAAATTCGGATTTTTCGTGCAAAAATACGCCAGAAAAAAACTATCTGACTATTAGTGTTTCCAACGTATTTTCAATCGTAGAAATCGATATTCGATACTAGAGGTCAGCAAAATGCGAAAGAAAAAAGTTATGTTTCAAAGTATCCAATCAGTTTATCGCGCGAAACTTTTTTCTTTCGCATTTTGGTGAGCTCTAGTATTGAAAATCGATTTCTACGAGTGAAAATACGTCGGAAACACCATTTGTCAGATAGTTTTGAGATTTAGACTTTTTGACCATAAATTGACCATGAACATGACAAAATGGTCATGAAAAAGTTGAAAAAAATTAATATCGGAAAAATCTGACTTTATGTTTTTCTGGCGTATTTTTGCACGAAAAATCCGGATTTCGATACTAGAGCTCATGATAAAGTGAAATAAAAAATTTGTGCTTGAGAAACTGTCAAAAACCTCGAATGGGTCGTGTTCAGACAGTAAAAACAGCTCTTCGGCATATTTGGATCGTCTCATAAATACGATAGTCGGAATCTACGATGAATTGAGCATGTTTCATGTTAAATTTGGGAATAGGAAATGAACTTGAGATAGGGAGTCATGCCGATTTAAAGGAAATTTGACCATTAAAATCACATTTCTCGACATTTCTGAGGTATCAGAAGAGCTAGGTGGATGAAAGTTGTGATTTATACATAACTTTTCTCGCTCTTTCGAATGATATGTATCATGGCACCGATATCTTAAGTTTGAATCGATAAAGTAGGTCAAAACTGAAAAATTTTCTCAAAAAAAGTTTTTTATCTTCTCTGGTTGTTCAACTCCCCAAATATGAGCTTCGAATGACCATTTTGAAAGAGTTGTACCGCTTTGTCCCTATTTCCCTGCGCAAATCGAAATAACGCGTTTTAAACAACTAATCTGTTAACTTGTACTCATCAAACGGTAAAGTGGTCTGATCCAGTTTGTAGCACCAATACTCTAATTCTTCTATTTTCAACTTCCGATCGGTCTCTGAAGAACATTCGGAAACCTCTAATCGGTAAAACCTGCGCCAAGCAAGAATGAATTTGGTCTCCATTGATATTTGAGCCCTGGTAGTACGTATAACGATGTAGTTGCTTGCCATTATAGTGCCGCCATAGACAACGCGCAAAAACTCTGGAAGAACATTCAGCCTGTACATCTCTAGACCCTCCAAGACCCTTCTAGCATTGTCAGATCGATCAAGCCGCGGATAATCGTCAAAGTCGAATGTCCATGACGAAGTCAACACGTGTAATTCCGCAATCTCCCGCTCGCTCCCTAAGATTAGTGATGTAATTTCGGTTTTGGCTCTTTCCATTCCTCACACTATCTCGCCGGTCAGAGAAACGAGAGAGTGTGCAGAATGAGGAGAGTCGCAACCCGAAACAACCTCACTACCTGTCATGTTATCACAGGTGATGTGATGGATGTGATATGCCGGCGTCGAATAGAGTTTGTGAATATCGAGAAATAGCGCGGTAAAGTCATCGAGGGTCCGGGCGTGAAAGCGAATATTCCAAATCATGGCAAATATTTCAGTACGAATCGATGAACCTGAAAAGGTGGTTTTTAATAGCTCAGCAACCTCTTTTTTCAGCATAAGAAAGGGTTTGGAATGAACAACTATACCACTTTTCTGATTTTGATATTACAAAATGTCGGACGCGCATACCTTCAGTGCTTGTGATCGAATGATCAGTCATCATAAAAGGGAAGCTTGATCGAGAATCAGCGCCTGTAATGGACTCTCCACATTAAATAACACACAAATTCGATCAATCAAAAGAAGATAGAAAACGACGTTGCGCGAATTCTTGCGGGGCAAAGCGTGATCAGTTGTCGATTGTGCAAGCGTATGCGATTAGTGATGAAAAATCGGCATCCGACTCTCCTCAATTCGCGTGATCTCTCGTATCTCTAACCGACGAGAGAACACAAAGAAGGAGAATCAATGCACACTTGTCATCACTACAAGTGACTGATAAGAGCCATGACTAATGCTTATCTCGCGTCTTCACAGTCGCGCCCATACGTTAAACGTGTCTCAAAAAAGCGAGAGTGCACGTCGGCACTCCGGCAAGACTCATATCGGCAAAGCGAGAAGAACAGCGTAATGTATGTTAAAAATCGATTATATCGAGTAGAACACGTCGGCAAGCTTGTTTGGGCATATCGGCAGAAAATACCAGGCGAGACCTCATTTGACGTATGGTCGCGCCAGTCCTGACCACTTACAAGCTTCCACCATCGTTGACAATCGATTTGATGATGCCGTGAAGAGAATGAATATAAGCGATCATTCATATTGAATTATTTATATTTATATTTATATCGTAACGAATTTATCGACTGTCCGATCTTGAAAAGTGAACAAGAAATCGGATGCGATGCATTTGTGAATCATTTGAGCAAAAAAGCTTCTGAAATATCCGTTACTTGCGATCAACGAACGAATGCTGGGCTTGCTACTCACATGCTTCCCTCATGCGCACTGCAAAATTAAGAGAGCCTCTCTGAAATTTTTTATCCTTTCGGCGGATTTCCGGACATGCCGCAAGGATTTTCGATTCAGACCTCCATACGCATACCATGTGTGCATGTTGGGTACTTGTTTACAAAAGTGGTCAAATTAGGGCACCGAGTCTAGAAAGCGGCGCGCCAGGTAGGCGCCAAGTTTGGAAATCGGTTTTTCATTTTTTTTTCAGCCGGACAAGTTGGAATAAATTTTTCTTTTGCGGCGTGCCAGGTGGGCGCCAAGTTTGAAAATCGGTTTTTCATTTTTTTCAGCCGGACCAGTTGGAATCAATTTTTCTTTTGCATCGTCATGTGCGGGCCATACCACTCTTTACAAAGTGCCCGAACTGGTCGCCGTTAACTTTTTGTGCTTGGGAGTATTCGCGATCTCATTTCGAGGCCGGGCTGAATCAAAGGAGAAAAATCTCGAAAAAAGCCATAACGCCCCTTCCCTCTCATCGCTCCATTTAACTTCCCACCATCTGTTCGAAATTACACCAGGGAGCTATCTTTTGCACTTTATTCGTGAGAAGAGTCGAGATGAGAGAGATGGGAGAGACCGAAAGCATTCCTCCTACCACCCGGGCTATTAGTCATTGGAAGAAGAAGCGATGTACTGACGCCCAGTCATTTGCCATGCGCTTTTTCTCGTGCTTTGTCATTCATTGATCACGTTTTATCTGGCAAACACATCCCACCTTCACTGATTCTTATCAGTTCACACCTCGCTTGTGATATGCGCTCCTACCGCTAAGACTCCTGCACTTCCTTTGCCTTGGAGTCATTTCGATCTAGTATCTCTCAAGTCATTTCCCTTTACCCACGCAATGAGTAGTGTTCTTCTCTCTTCCAAATTCAATTTCCCCTCTTAGGTCAAGGACCTGGAACAACTGCCCGCCGCTGCTGAGCCCGCAGCCTCCGGAGAAGAAGAAGAAGACCAGGAGCACGAACCGCAATACGACCTCGACGTGAGTATATTATCTTCTATATACCTGATATCACGAACTGACAATGCAGCAATCGGTTAAAATCACCAACTGATTTTTTTCAGGCTGCCGCTGAAGTGATGGCCGCGCTCTACCCAGGACGCTCGCCTCGAGAGGTTCTGCGTGAGCACGGCATTGATGGTGTGCCGTCTGAATCGGAGACCGAAACGGTGAGAATATGTTAAGTTCTATAGTTTCACTTGTTTTCACATTACACAGTTCCACGTTCTCACGCAACTCAATTACATATCAAAAAATACAATGACTCTTTGAACTGGTTAGCTTAGCAGGGTGAACTTCATTCTTGACACTTCGATTAGTATCGTTTCCAGGTGCTGTCGATGACGGACGACGAGTCCCGAGCCGTCGACACCGATGGTTTCGCGTCTCCGGTGCCCGATGATGCTGATGAGGAGCAGCTTCGACGACAGAGGGGCCGATGGAGAAGGGTGCTCAGAACCGCACTCCCGCTCCAGGTATGAACACATATTTGGATAATTTAGTGCGTCATTGCAAATTGAGTAATTTTTAACACTTCATAGCACATCAGACATAACAATTAAAAGGAGTTTCCGCATTCAGTACCATTCTTCGACAGAATAAGAACCAAGAGGGTGATCTTTACCACGCGTGTTTATGTAATAGTATATTACAAGCCCAGTATTGAGGCAAGATAAATAATGCACTACAATGTATGTTATGTGATGACTAATTTTCCAGGCGATGCTGGTGCTCCTTCTCGGAGCGGCCTGCCTCGTGCCCCACTGCGACGACGACTACTGCTGCCAGCTGCTCAACAACTTCGCACGATCCCTCGATCCGGCCCTCCAGCATCTAAACCCGCCACCATTCTAAACCCCCAACCACCCCTACCTCCACCAATATCCCCCTTTACCCCCATAGCTTTAGTTAGTTACTCCCACCTACTTACTCTCACCATACACACATAATCTCAGCCCACTCATCTCGGAATCTCTAGTCATCCTAGAGCTTACCACCGTTGCTGCCGGAGCACGAACAACTCCGTGCTCAGTCCTTACCTGTTTTCCTGTTTTCTCTCCAGTTATTTCTTGTTATCCTTGTTATCCCCTTCTACATCGAGTACACTCACTGCCCGGAGCGCACACCCGGTATCTGAAGCACTCGATCCCCTTCCCTCATATTCCCGTCTCGTAATTGCCAGGTGTGATCGTCGATAGCGCACAATCGACCATCTCACAACCTGATGTCCTTTCCCCACGTGATTACGGTGCCGGTAGCGCACGACCACACAGTTTTCTATCCTTTCCCAAATCTCGCCCCGATCCGTGGTGCGGCAGCGCACGGCCCACAACCACGCGATCTATCCCTGTAAATGATCTTCACCGGCCGCACGGGTTGCGGTAGAGCGCACGCTACCGTATGCCCAGTGCGAGTCCGTCCCCACCTTGCCCCAACACTCGATCGAACCTCTCGTTTCATGGTCACATACCAACACACTCGTAGATGATTAATTCTCGTATCTCGCTAGATTATCTTTCTCTATTTCTCGGGCAGCTGTGACCTATTCATAATCGCGCAGCCCTAATAACCTCTTATATTTTTCTCTTTATTTCCCATGTAGCTTGAGAGACGTGTACTCGCATTAGCCAGCCCGGACCACCCGTTAACGGTTATCGTATCCCGCTTTTATTGCATATACCGTATATACTGCCGCACGAAGCAGACTATCCCGTGTGTCTCTCTATCCCGGATATCCCATCCCATTCCCTGGAGGTGCGGCGGGGGTCGGGGGGAGAAGTAACTGTGTCGTCCACAGCACTTCCTCTCTCTCTCTCTCCTCGCCCTCCAGCCAATCTCGACCGTTGTGTGGGCTCGGTTCACTTAGATTCGTTTTTCTCTTCATCAATTCTCTCTCGTTATTTGACATGTGTAGATTGAGTCTCTCGCTACAAGTAGATAAACAATTATAAAAAATAATTATGCGTTAATATTCATGCATAACAGTGATAGAACACAGATGGATGCACTTATAGTACTCTCGGGGTCGGTTCCGCAATGAACAAACTTGTGCCCGGTTTGATGCCAAAGTATTCCCTGAAATTAGAAAATTGTACTTCTTTTCGTCTGCACCTGAAGAAATAGGAACCGATAAAATGACAAAACTGCAACAATTTCAACAATACAGATCAGTAATAATTGAGCAACTTGGTCCCTGTGCGGTATTTATATTGCATCCGGGGTTATTATCTTCAAATTTACATCCAGGGTTATTTTTTCAAACCTTTCATTCACAAACGATGAACGATATCCCTTTCGATAGCAACATTTATACATTTCTTCTGTGCAAAAATATCACTGATGCGATTCAACATTTCATCATTCTCATTTTCTCACACCACTCGTCAGTCGATTTGCAGACACTTTCCATAGAAAAGGAAGCGGATGGAAGAGGATTGCATTCGATCATGCTCGTCCCTCTCTTCTTCCTCTTCCTCGCGTTCGCTGGCATCGAAAATCGGCAGGTGACTGCAGAAGATCACGCGAAGCAAGTGGTACGGTATAGCTATGACAAATCGGCATCCGACTCTCCTTAATTCACAAGCGCTCTCGTCAATCAGAGAAACGAGAAAGCATGCGAAATGAGGAGAGTCGGATGCCGATTTGCCATCTTAAGCATGGTCCAACAGCAAATCGTTGGTTCCAGTGATGTCGTTTTGGTTGTCGACTCTCCTAATTTCGCGTGCTATCTCGTTTATCTGACCGGCGAGATAGTGGGCGGAATGGAGAGAGCCAAATCCGAATTCGCAACCCAAACTGGTTTTAACATCAATTTTTCTACAGATGGCCGATATGAACGCTAAGCTCGAAGGCTCGTCTGCCGAACAACTTATTTCGGAGTTTGAGGTGAATTGACTTGACTTACAGCTTGCATTATACGTTTACGAGCGGGGCATTTCGTAATCAAAAACAGAAGGGGGTGTGAAAGGGTTCATCACAGAAGTTTTTGCGCTTTATATAGAGTATCGATTGCAGGCAAAAATGACTAAATTGGCTCCTTGCTAGGGGGTCCCAGACAAAGACGCGGTCACTCTTCTGGCGTTGAGCGCGTCCTACTTGCTGTTTGCTATGACGCACCCCGTGACCCATCCAGGGTTGACGGAGAAGATCGAGACTATCCTGAGTCGGCACCAAGCCGAACACATGGCCAAGTGTCCACATGTGTAATACAGATAATAAATATATAATAAAGGAGATTTTAAAAAATATAATGAATATTCATTCTCGTTCTTGGTAGTCGTCGCGAGCGGTTCCTCTCCACTTCTCTCTGATAGGGAATGGAGAGGGGCTCTATCCCTCTAGTTCCCCTCGTCTATTCCACCAACTCAACAAGATCGGAATCTCCGTCCAAGCCGGACTGGTCACCGTGTGATGGGTATTACCTACTAAGATGTTTGGCCTCTCAGATCCTAAGCTCGATGACTCTCGTTCTGAGATAGATCATTCGAGTCTGGAGAGCACGAGCTCAAAGAAGAAACTAGAACACGCATGGACTAACGTCTACCAGTGAGAATCTTCTACGAGCAATGCGATCCAAAGCCCTAACCTACTCGAAGGATCGGAACACTTTCTCCAGCGATCGATTCGGCCTGTGATAAGGAAAGAAGACCGATCCCTCGACCCCGACCCAGACACAATGGCTATGTTTAAACGAGAAGAACGACCCCAATCGGATGCCCCATCTTGATCAGCGCCCAGAAAGCGACACTGATAAATTCTGATTCTGATTCTGATTCTGATGAATACTCAAGCCTTTGCATAGCACTAATTCATGGTGTAATTTGCACACATAAAACAAACGAAATCGTGTTATCGGGAATACATAGGCGAGTCTGATACGAGCTAGAGACTCGAAAGTCACATATTCCTCTGCCCTGGCCATTTGTTCGGGCTACTTCATCTTTGCTGCATTGCATCCTGGTAAGATTGAGGTTCTCGTTATACGAGTGAACAAGATTGTAGATTTAAATAAACGATTATTGGAAACCACATTTCAAAAACATCAAGCAATGATTTATGGGATTGTTGAGTGAGATCGAAACACTATATATAAATATGAGGTTGTCACGGGGTGCGTCATAGCAAACAGCAAGTAGGACGCGCTCAACGCCAGAAGAGTGACCGCGTCTTTGTCTGGGACCCCCTAGCAAGGAGCCAATTTAGTCATTTTTGCCTGCAATCGATACTCTATATAAAGCGCAAAAACTTCTGTGATGAACCCTTTCACACCCCCTTCTGTTTTTGATTACGAAATGCCCCGCTCGTAAACGTATAATGCAAGCTGTAAGTCAAGTCAATTCACCTCAAACTCCGAAATAAGTTGTTCGGCAGACGAGCCTTCGAGCTTAGCGTTCATATCGGCCATCTGTAGAAAAATTGATGTTAAAACCAGTTTGGGTTGCGAATTCGGATTTGGCTCTCTCCATTCCGCCCACTATCTCGCCGGTCAGATAAACGAGATAGCACGCGAAATTAGGAGAGTCGACAACCAAAACGACATCACTGGAACCAACGATTTGCTGTTGGACCATGCTTAAGATGGCAAATCGGCATCCGACTCTCCTCATTTCGCATGCTTTCTCGTTTCTCTGATTGACGAGAGCGCTTGTGAATTAAGGAGAGTCGGATGCCGATTTATCATAGCTATACCGTACCACTTGCTTCGCGTGATCTTCTGCAGTCACCTGCCGATTTTCGATGCCAGCGAACGCGAGGAAGAGGAAGAAGAGAGGGACGAGCATGATCGAATGCAATCCTCTTCCATCCGCTTCCTTTTCTATGGAAAGTGTCTGCAAATCGACTGACGAGTGGTGTGAGAAAATGAGAATGATGAAATGTTGAATCGCATCAGTGATATTTTTGCACAGAAGAAATGTATAAATGTTGCTATCGAAAGGGATATCGTTCATCGTTTGTGAATGAAAGGTTTGAAAAAATAACCCTGGATGTAAATTTGAAGATAATAACCCCGGATGCAATATAAATACCGCACAGGGACCAAGTTGCTCAATTATTACTGATCTGTATTGTTGAAATTGTTGCAGTTTTGTCATTTTATCGGTTCCTATTTCTTCAGGTGCAGACGAAAAGAAGTACAATTTTCTAATTTCAGGGAATACTTTGGCATCAAACCGGGCACAAGTTTGTTCATTGCGGAACCGACCCCGAGAGTACTATAAGTGCATCCATCTGTGTTCTATCACTGTTATGCATGAATATTAACGCATAATTATTTTTTATAATTGTTTATCTACTTGTAGCGAGAGACTCAATCTACACATGTCAAATAACGAGAGAGAATTGATGAAGAGAAAAACGAATCTAAGTGAACCGAGCCCACACAACGGTCGAGATTGGCTGGAGGGCGAGGAGAGAGAGAGAGAGGAAGTGCTGTGGACGACACAGTTACTTCTCCCCCCGACCCCCGCCGCACCTCCAGGGAATGGGATGGGATATCCGGGATAGAGAGACACACGGGATAGTCTGCTTCGTGCGGCAGTATATACGGTATATGCAATAAAAGCGGGATACGATAACCGTTAACGGGTGGTCCGGGCTGGCTAATGCGAGTACACGTCTCTCAAGCTACATGGGAAATAAAGAGAAAAATATAAGAGGTTATTAGGGCTGCGCGATTATGAATAGGTCACAGCTGCCCGAGAAATAGAGAAAGATAATCTAGCGAGATACGAGAATTAATCATCTACGAGTGTGTTGGTATGTGACCATGAAACGAGAGGTTCGATCGAGTGTTGGGGCAAGGTGGGGACGGACTCGCACTGGGCATACGGTAGCGTGCGCTCTACCGCAACCCGTGCGGCCGGTGAAGATCATTTACAGGGATAGATCGCGTGGTTGTGGGCCGTGCGCTGCCGCACCACGGATCGGGGCGAGATTTGGGAAAGGATAGAAAACTGTGTGGTCGTGCGCTACCGGCACCGTAATCACGTGGGGAAAGGACATCAGGTTGTGAGATGGTCGATTGTGCGCTATCGACGATCACACCTGGCAATTACGAGACGGGAATATGAGGGAAGGGGATCGAGTGCTTCAGATACCGGGTGTGCGCTCCGGGCAGTGAGTGTACTCGATGTAGAAGGGGATAACAAGGATAACAAGAAATAACTGGAGAGAAAACAGGAAAACAGGTAAGGACTGAGCACGGAGTTGTTCGTGCTCCGGCAGCAACGGTGGTAAGCTCTAGGATGACTAGAGATTCCGAGATGAGTGGGCTGAGATTATGTGTGTATGGTGAGAGTAAGTAGGTGGGAGTAACTAACTAAAGCTATGGGGGTAAAGGGGGATATTGGTGGAGGTAGGGGTGGTTGGGGGTTTAGAATGGTGGCGGGTTTAGATGCTGGAGGGCCGGATCGAGGGATCGTGCGAAGTTGTTGAGCAGCTGGCAGCAGTAGTCGTCGTCGCAGTGGGGCACGAGGCAGGCCGCTCCGAGAAGGAGCACCAGCATCGCCTGGAAAATTAGTCATCACATAACATACATTGTAGTGCATTATTTATCTTGCCTCAATACTGGGCTTGTAATATACTATTACATAAACACGCGTGGTAAAGATCACCCTCTTGGTTCTTATTCTGTCGAAGAATGGTACTGAATGCGGAAACTCCTTTTAATTGTTATGTCTGATGTGCTATGAAGTGTTAAAAATTACTCAATTTGCAATGACGCACTAAATTATCCAAATATGTGTTCATACCTGGAGCGGGAGTGCGGTTCTGAGCACCCTTCTCCATCGGCCCCTCTGTCGTCGAAGCTGCTCCTCATCAGCATCATCGGGCACCGGAGACGCGAAACCATCGGTGTCGCCGGCTCGGGACTCGTCGTCCGTCATCGACAGCACCTGGAAACGATACTAATCGAAGTGTCAAGAATGAAGTTCACCCTGCTAAGCTAACCAGTTCAAAGAGTCATTGTATTTTTTGATATGTAATTGAGTTGCGTGAGAACGTGGAACTGTGTAATGTGAAAACAAGTGAAACTATAGAACTTAACATATTCTCACCGTTTCGGTCTCCGATTCAGACGGCACACCATCAATGCCGTGCTCACGCAGAACCTCTCGAGGCGAGCGTCCTGGGTAGAGCGCGGCCATCACTTCAGCGGCAGCCTGAAAAAAATCAGTTGGTGATTTTAACCGATTGCTGCATTGTCAGTTCGTGATATCAGGTATATAGAAGATAATATACTCACGTCGAGGTCGTATTGCGGTTCGTGCTCCTGGTCTTCTTCTTCTTCTCCGGAGGCTGCGGGCTCAGCAGCGGCGGGCAGTTGTTCCAGGTCCTTGACCTAAGAGGGGAAATTGAATTTGGAAGAGAGAAGAACACTACTCATTGCGTGGGTAAAGGGAAATGACTTGAGAGATACTAGATCGAAATGACTCCAAGGCAAAGGAAGTGCAGGAGTCTTAGCGGTAGGAGCGCATATCACAAGCGAGGTGTGAACTGATAAGAATCAGTGAAGGTGGGATGTGTTTGCCAGATAAAACGTGATCAATGAATGACAAAGCACGAGAAAAAGCGCATGGCAAATGACTGGGCGTCAGTACATCGCTTCTTCATCCAATGACTAATAGCCCGGGTGGTAGGAGGAATGCTTTTGGTCTCTCCCATCTCTCTCATCTCGACTCTTCTCACGAATAAAGTGCAAAAGATAGCTCCCTGGTGTAATTTCGAACAGATGGTGGGAAGTTAAATGGAGCGATGAGAGGGAAGGGGCGTTATGGCTTTTTTCGAGATTTTTCTCCTTTGATTCAGCCCGGCCACGTGAATATCGAAATGAGATCGCGAATACTCCCAAGCACAAAAAGTTAACGGCGACCAGTTCGGGCACTTTATAAAGAGTGGTATGGCCCGCACTCACCACCTCTGCTCGATACTGAACCTGAACCGTATATTAAACTACATATCATCGAGGGAGAATAATGATTAACAACATGATCGGAATCGGACTTACTTCCTCTAGCTGCTTCTTCAGCTCCTCAACGGCGACGGGATCGACGTAGCGACGTGGCTTCTTTGACGCTGTATCGATTGCATCTTGGAGATGCGCCTCGATGTCGCCGAGGAGGGATCGGGTGGTCTGCAATGGTCCATCATAGCTTCATCAATGAGCTTACATCGCAAGAAATTACAAAACTAACATATAAACTTTGCGAACAAACAAATACCTGGGGGATGGACTGCGCTCCTTCTTCTTCGTCGGTTACGATGTTCTCCTTGCACTTGGCAATCTAGATTATGGGAGTTTTTACAGATAAAGAGTACTGTCCTTTGTTGAATGGCTCAACAAACCCATTATGTTATTTCATTCTCTTCATGACTATGGCATATGGGAACTAAAAACGATACGGAACTCACCTCATCAGCGATCAGTCCTCCATTTCTCTTGAGTTCGTGCTCCTCCTTGATCTCGGAGTCGAGACGTTGGAGTGCGTTCTGGAATTATCGAGTGAATATATCTACGAAAAATAAAGAAAAATCCTCATATGATGCAATGTAACTTATACAAATGCATAATTTCGGTTTGTTTCTTAATAAAATCTTTCTAAAATATCTTACTTATCTTACTAAATACTTGATAACATCTATGACAAATATGAGAAAACACTCACGAAGTAGTCGTTCTCCTTAGCTTCGGCGTCGACGATGAAGAATCGGGCATCCTGCAGTGGCTGGTAGAGCGGGTTCAGTCCTTCGGCGAGCTTCTCGAGTTCGGCTCCGGTCTCCTTGAGCTTTTCGAGATCGCCAGACATCGCCTGAGAATTAGTAATTATTTTTTAAATGAAAAAGTGTATACATAGAAATGATAATAATTTGCAATATTTACCTCCAAATCGGCCAGTTGTTTCTCCGCTTCCTCAATTGATAGTCCGGCATCTTCGCGTTCTTTCGCGGCCAGATCATCACGGAAATTGTCGAGTAGATTGTTGGCAACCTCACGATCGTCAACGAACTCGTTCCACTTCTTGAAACGATCCTCTAGAAGTGGCGTAACCTTCTCCGCTTTCTTTATAGATGCAGCGAGCTTCTTGACTGCTGGGTCCTTGGATGAGCGAGCTGCATCCACGATGGGTCGTGCTTCATCGATGGCAGCCTTGAGGTCCTTGGCGGTGGAAGTGTAGGCGCTCGGGATGGCATCAGGATCTTGGAGCAGACGAGTGGCTTCCTCAACTAGCGGAGCAAGTCGAGAGTCGATCTTGGACAGATCGGCAGCCAGTTTATCGCTGTCCTGAGCGTCCTTGAGAGCCTTCTCGGCTGCAGCCTTGCGAGCCTTGATGAGTGCGAGAGCCTTCTCGATCTGGTTGAGCAGGTCATCGCGCTTCTTCTTCTCATCGTCATCGAGGTCATCAGCATTGACTCCGTCGCGGGCGCTCTGAGCGAGTGCTTCGAGAGCCTTCTCATCGTTGGCGAGATCGTCAACAGCCTTCTCGAGTCCAGCGGCATCCTTGGGTACGGGCTTCTCCTTGGTCAGATCCACGAGCTGTGCCTCAGCGCCCTTTCGAAGAGCGTTCCAGGCAGCGAGAGCAGCCATCTTGTCACCAACTGCGTCTCCCAGTTTCTTGAGCAGATCCTTCAGTTTGGAGAGATCCCATTCACTCTTGGCGCGCAGCTCATCAACTCCAGGTCCAGACTCAGGAAGTCCGGCGATGATGTCTTCGAGCTTCTTGCGACGTCCTTCCAGATCTTCCAGATTGGATTGTTGATCGACGAGTGCTTCGGGAACGGCTTCATCGGCCTTGGTCATCACCAGTTCGTGCATCTTCTCGATTTCAGGAGCGAGAGCCGCGATCTGAGCGGCTTCGTTCTGCTGGGAGTTGGCGCGATCAGCCTCAGCGAGCAAGTTGTCGAGTCGAGAGACGAGATCGGGCTTGGGTGCAGCATGAGCGACGGAAGATCGGGGTGAATCGTAGGCAATCTCAACTGCTTCGGCCGTGGGACGCAGCTTGCGAGCGCGATCGGCGATGTCAGCAATCGCGGCAATGGCTGCAGCAGGATCATCAGTCTTATTACGGACCGAGTCCAGATCTTTCTCCAACTGAGCGGCCTGAGTCTCGACGGTATCCGAATCGGCGGCTAGCTTCTTCTCAGCCTCGATCTCCTTCTCGATGGGCGCGACTTGTTCCTTGGCCTTCTGCTTGAGCTTTGCAGCCGTAGCAGCAGCACTGGATGGGTCGGCGAGCTGGTCGATAGGCACAGCGGCGAGATCCTTGACCAGGAGGTCTGCGATCTTCTGAATGTCAGCTTCGGCCTTGGTCTGTGACTGCGGCTTGTCCTTGTAGGGCGCGAGAACAGAATCGATCTTGTCTCCAATCTTGGCAAGGGCGTCTTCAACAGATCGCGCCTTGTTCTGATTGTCGAGCTCGTCCTTCTTGCTGTTGATGTCATCAGCAAGTCGAGCAGCGAGATCCTGGGCGTTTTGACGCGCCTTCTCAGCATCCTTCTTCTCAGCGGGTGCATCTACAGGCAGAGCGAGTGCTGCATCGATCGAGGGCACGATGGAGTCGTTGATGTCACGAACGTGTTTCTCCAGTGCAGCGATCTGATCTGCGAGCGGAGCTTCGACACCAGGCGACGAGTCCTTCTTGCTCTTCTTGCCCTTCTTGCCCTTGGCAGCAGAGTCGGGAGAAGAGGACTTGACATCATCTTCGATCTTCTTAGTCGAATCCTTAGCTTTCGCGACAGCATCAAGCACCTTATCCCTCAGATGATCATTCTCAGCGCGCTTCTTGCGAAGTTTCTTGATCGCTTCGAGTTGGTCACGAGCAGCGGGCGAGTCGACACCGGCGAGTTGCTTCTCCAGATCATCGAGCTTCTCGAGAGGTACGGAATCGATAGGCGTTTCCTCAGCGAGCTTCTGCAGTTGTAGTGCGATCGCGAGAATGAACTTGTCCTTCTCTTCATCCTCCGCCTTCTTCAGAGATTCAGCCAGCTTCTGCTTGCAGTCCTTGAGCTGTGGCACAAGTGAGTCGAGTGGAGCGGTATCGCGCTCGACGAACTTGCGAGGCGCGTTCTTGGCAGCGCGGCTCTTGTCGTCAAGCGACTCAAGCTGAGCCTCGACGGCAGGCAATTGATGATCACGGATCGTCTCGAGATTCTCCTTTCCAGGAGCCGATGCGATGAGCTCTCCGAGTCTTGCGAACTCATCAGCCATCTGAGCGGTCGAGTCGGTAAGTGCTTGTTCGTCTTGAATCTCTGCATTCAGCTCGTTCACCAGATCCTCAGCTTGCTTGTTCGTCTGTTCAACGTCGACGTCGAAGAATCGTACATCCGCGTATGCGCTCTCCAGAGGGTCGAGTTGCTCCGAGAGTCGCTGCAGAGCGGCGATCGTATCTTGCAGGGGAGCGAGTTTCTCGAGAGCGTCGGCTGCGGCTTCCAGATCGGCAGTAGCGGCAGGCAGCGAACGAAGCTTCTTCTTTGCCAGTTGTTCTTCGAGAGGCTTGCGGAGCTGGTCGAGTTGCTGATCGGCTGCATCTCTGGCGGCGACAAAGTCATTCCAGGTCTTAGATCGGTCTTCCAGTTGAGGCACGAGATGCTCGGCCTCAGTGACGGTGGCAGCAAGGGTCTTGACTGCTGGGTCCTTGGATGAGCGAGCTGCATCCACGATGGGTCGTGCTTCATCGATGGCAGCCTTGAGGTCCTTGGCGGTGGAAGTGTAGGCGCTCGGAATGGCATCAGGATTTTGGAGCAGACGAGTGGCTTCCTCAACTAGCGGAGCAAGTCGAGAGTCGATCTTGGACAGATCGGCAGCCAGTTTATCGCTGTCCTGAGCGTCCTTGAGAGCCTTCTCGGCTGCAGCCTTGCGAGCCTTGATGAGTGCGAGAGCCTTCTCGATCTGGTTGAGCAGGTCATCGCGCTTCTTCTTCTCATCGTCATCGAGGTCATCAGCATTGACTCCGTCGCGGGCGCTCTGAGCGAGTGCTTCGAGAGCCTTCTCATCGTTGGCGAGATCGTCAACAGCCTTCTCGAGTCCAGCGGCATCCTTGGGTACGGGCTTCTCCTTGGTCAGATCCACGAGCTGTGCCTCAGCGCCCTTTCGAAGAGCGTTCCAGGCAGCGAGAGCAGCCATCTTGTCACCAACTGCGTCTCCCAGTTTCTTGAGCAGATCCTTCAGTTTGGAGAGATCCCATTCACTCTTGGCGCGCAGCTCATCAACTCCAGGTCCAGACTCAGGAAGTCCGGCGATGATGTCTTCGAGCTTCTTGCGACGTCCTTCCAGATCTTCCAGATTGGATTGTTGATCGACGAGTGCTTCGGGAACGGCTTCATCGGCCTTGGTCATCACCAGTTCGTGCATCTTCTCGATTTCAGGAGCGAGAGCCGCGATCTGAGCGGCTTCGTTCTGCTGGGAGTTGGCGCGATCAGCCTCAGCGAGCAAGTTGTCGAGTCGAGAGACGAGATCGGGCTTGGGTGCAGCATGAGCGACGGAAGATCGGGGTGAATCGTAGGCAATCTCAACTGCTTCGGCCGTGGGACGCAGCTTGCGAGCGCGATCGGCGATGTCAGCAATCGCGGCAATGGCTGCAGCAGGATCATCAGTCTTATTACGGACCGAGTCCAGATCTTTCTCCAACTGAGCGGCCTGAGTCTCGACGGTATCCGAATCGGCGGCTAGCTTCTTCTCAGCCTCGATCTCCTTCTCGATGGGCGCGACTTGTTCCTTGGCCTTCTGCTTGAGCTTTGCAGCCGTAGCAGCAGCACTGGATGGGTCGGCGAGCTGGTCGATAGGCACAGCGGCGAGATCCTTGACCAGGAGGTCTGCGATCTTCTGAATGTCAGCTTCGGCCTTGGTCTGTGACTGCGGCTTGTCCTTGTAGGGCGCGAGAACAGAATCGATCTTGTCTCCAATCTTGGCAAGGGCGTCTTCAACAGATCGCGCCTTGTTCTGATTGTCGAGCTCGTCCTTCTTGCTGTTGATGTCATCAGCAAGTCGAGCAGCGAGATCCTGGGCGTTTTGACGCGCCTTCTCAGCATCCTTCTTCTCAGCGGGTGCATCTACAGGCAGAGCGAGTGCTGCATCGATCGAGGGCACGATGGAGTCGTTGATGTCACGAACGTGTTTCTCCAGTGCAGCGATCTGATCTGCGAGCGGAGCTTCGACACCAGGCGACGAGTCCTTCTTGCTCTTCTTGCCCTTCTTGCCCTTGGCAGCAGAGTCGGGAGAAGAGGACTTGACATCATCTTCGATCTTCTTAGTCGAATCCTTAGCTTTCGCGACAGCATCAAGCACCTTATCCCTCAGATGATCATTCTCAGCGCGCTTCTTGCGAAGTTTCTTGATCGCTTCGAGTTGGTCACGAGCAGCGGGCGAGTCGACACCGGCGAGTTGCTTCTCCAGATCATCGAGCTTCTCGAGAGGTACGGAATCGATAGGCGTTTCCTCAGCGAGCTTCCGCAGTTGTAGTGCGATCGCGAGAATGAACTTGTCCTTCTCTTCATCCTCCGCCTTCTTCAGAGATTCAGCCAGCTTCTGCTTGCAGTCCTTGAGCTGTGGCACAAGTGAGTCGAGTGGAGCGGTATCGCGCTCGACGAACTTGCGAGGCGCGTTCTTGGCAGCGCGGCTCTTGTCGTCAAGCGACTCAAGCTGAGCCTCGACGGCAGGCAATTGATGATCACGGATCGTCTCGAGATTCTCCTTTCCAGGAGCCGATGCGATGAGCTCTCCGAGTCTTGCGAACTCATCAGCCATCTGAGCGGTCGAGTCGGTAAGTGCTTGTTCGTCTTGAATCTCTGCATTCAGCTCGTTCACCAGATCCTCAGCTTGCTTGTTCGTCTGTTCAACGTCGACGTCGAAGAATCGTACATCCGCGTATGCGCTCTCCAGAGGGTCGAGTTGCTCCGAGAGTCGCTGCAGAGCGGCGATCGTATCTTGCAGGGGAGCGAGTTTCTCTAGAGCGTCGGCTGCGGCTTCCAGATCGGCGGTAGCGGCAGGCAGCGAACGAAGCTTCTTCTTTGCCAGTTGTTCTTCGAGAGGCTTGCGGAGCTGGTCGAGTTGCTGATCGGCTGCATCTCTGGCGGCGACAAAGTCATTCCAGGTCTTAGATCGGTCTTCCAGTTGAGGCACGAGATGCTCGGCCTCAGTGACGGTGGCAGCAAGGGTCTTGACTGCTGGGTCCTTGGATGAGCGAGCTGCATCCACGATGGGTCGTGCTTCATCGATGGCAGCCTTGAGGTCCTTGGCGGTGGAAGTGTAGGCGCTCGGGATGGCATCAGGATCTTGGAGCAGACGAGTGGCTTCCTCAACTAGCGGAGCAAGTCGAGAGTCGATCTTGGACAGATCGGCAGCCAGTTTATCGCTGTCCTGAGCGTCCTTGAGAGCCTTCTCGGCTGCAGCCTTGCGAGCCTTGATGAGTGCGAGAGCCTTCTCGATCTGGTTGAGCAGGTCATCGCGCTTCTTCTTCTCATCGTCATCGAGGTCATCAGCATTGACTCCGTCGCGGGCGCTCTGAGCGAGTGCTTCGAGAGCCTTCTCATCGTTGGCGAGATCGTCAACAGCCTTCTCGAGTCCAGCGGCATCCTTGGGTACGGGCTTCTCCTTGGTCAGATCCACGAGCTGTGCCTCAGCGCCCTTTCGAAGAGCGTTCCAGGCAGCGAGAGCAGCCATCTTGTCACCAACTGCGTCTCCCAGTTTCTTGAGCAGATCCTTCAGTTTGGAGAGATCCCATTCACTCTTGGCGCGCAGCTCATCAACTCCAGGTCCAGACTCAGGAAGTCCGGCGATGATGTCTTCGAGCTTCTTGCGACGTCCTTCCAGATCTTCCAGATTGGATTGTTGATCGACGAGTGCTTCGGGAACGGCTTCATCGGCCTTGGTCATCACCAGTTCGTGCATCTTCTCGATTTCAGGAGCGAGAGCCGCGATCTGAGCGGCTTCGTTCTGCTGGGAGTTGGCGCGATCAGCCTCAGCGAGCAAGTTGTCGAGTCGAGAGACGAGATCGGGCTTGGGTGCAGCATGAGCGACGGAAGATCGGGGTGAATCGTAGGCAATCTCAACTGCTTCGGCCGTGGGACGCAGCTTGCGAGCGCGATCGGCGATGTCAGCAATCGCGGCAATGGCTGCAGCAGGATCATCAGTCTTATTACGGACCGAGTCCAGATCTTTCTCCAACTGAGCGGCCTGAGTCTCGACGGTATCCGAATCGGCGGCTAGCTTCTTCTCAGCCTCGATCTCCTTCTCGATGGGCGCGACTTGTTCCTTGGCCTTCTGCTTGAGCTTTGCAGCCGTAGCAGCAGCACTGGATGGGTCGGCGAGCTGGTCGATAGGCACAGCGGCGAGATCCTTGACCAGGAGGTCTGCGATCTTCTGAATGTCAGCTTCGGCCTTGGTCTGTGACTGCGGCTTGTCCTTGTAGGGCGCGAGAACAGAATCGATCTTGTCTCCAATCTTGGCAAGGGCGTCTTCAACAGATCGCGCCTTGTTCTGATTGTCGAGCTCGTCCTTCTTGCTGTTGATGTCATCAGCAAGTCGAGCAGCGAGATCCTGGGCGTTTTGACGCGCCTTCTCAGCATCCTTCTTCTCAGCGGGTGCATCTACAGGCAGAGCGAGTGCTGCATCGATCGAGGGCACGATGGAGTCGTTGATGTCACGAACGTGTTTCTCCAGTGCAGCGATCTGATCTGCGAGCGGAGCTTCGACACCAGGCGACGAGTCCTTCTTGCTCTTCTTGCCCTTCTTGCCCTTGGCAGCAGAGTCGGGAGAAGAGGACTTGACATCATCTTCGATCTTCTTAGTCGAATCCTTAGCTTTCGCGACAGCATCAAGCACCTTATCCCTCAGATGATCATTCTCAGCGCGCTTCTTGCGAAGTTTCTTGATCGCTTCGAGTTGGTCACGAGCAGCGGGCGAGTCGACACCGGCGAGTTGCTTCTCCAGATCATCGAGCTTCTCGAGAGGTACGGAATCGATAGGCGTTTCCTCAGAGAGCTTCTGCAGTTGTAGTGCGATCGCGAGAATGAACTTGTCCTTCTCTTCATCCTCCGCCTTCTTCAGAGATTCAGCCAGCTTCTGCTTGCAGTCCTTGAGCTGTGGCACAAGTGAGTCGAGTGGAGCGGTATCGCGCTCGACGAACTTGCGAGGCGCGTTCTTGGCAGCGCGGCTCTTGTCGTCAAGCGACTCAAGCTGAGCCTCGACGGCAGGCAATTGATGATCACGGATCGTCTCGAGATTCTCCTTTCCAGGAGCCGATGCGATGAGCTCTCCGAGTCTTGCGAACTCATCAGCCATCTGAGCGGTCGAGTCGGTAAGTGCTTGTTCGTCTTGAATCTCTGCATTCAGCTCGTTCACCAGATCCTCAGCTTGCTTGTTCGTCTGTTCAACGTCGACGTCGAAGAATCGTACATCCGCGTATGCGCTCTCCAGAGGGTCGAGTTGCTCCGAGAGTCGCTGCAGAGCGGCGATCGTATCTTGCAGGGGAGCGAGTTTCTCTAGAGCGTCGGCTGCGGCTTCCAGATCGGCGGTAGCGGCAGGCAGCGAACGAAGCTTCTTCTTTGCCAGTTGTTCTTCGAGAGGCTTGCGGAGCTGGTCGAGTTGCTGATCGGCTGCATCTCTGGCGGCGACAAAGTCATTCCAGGTCTTAGATCGGTCTTCCAGTTGAGGCACGAGATGCTCGGCCTCAGTGACGGTGGCAGCAAGGGTCTTGACTGCTGGGTCCTTGGATGAGCGAGCTGCATCCACGATGGGTCGTGCTTCATCGATGGCAGCCTTGAGGTCCTTGGCGGTGGAAGTGTAGGCGCTCGGGATGGCATCAGGATCTTGGAGCAGACGAGTGGCTTCCTCAACTAGCGGAGCAAGTCGAGAGTCGATCTTGGACAGATCGGCAGCCAGTTTATCGCTGTCCTGAGCGTCCTTGAGAGCCTTCTCGGCTGCAGCCTTGCGAGCCTTGATGAGTGCGAGAGCCTTCTCGATCTGGTTGAGCAGGTCATCGCGCTTCTTCTTCTCATCGTCATCGAGGTCATCAGCATTGACTCCGTCGCGGGCGCTCTGAGCGAGTGCTTCGAGAGCCTTCTCATCGTTGGCGAGATCGTCAACAGCCTTCTCGAGTCCAGCGGCATCCTTGGGTACGGGCTTCTCCTTGGTCAGATCCACGAGCTGTGCCTCAGCGCCCTTTCGAAGAGCGTTCCAGGCAGCGAGAGCAGCCATCTTGTCACCAACTGCGTCTCCCAGTTTCTTGAGCAGATCCTTCAGTTTGGAGAGATCCCATTCACTCTTGGCGCGCAGCTCATCAACTCCAGGTCCAGACTCAGGAAGTCCGGCGATGATGTCTTCGAGCTTCTTGCGACGTCCTTCCAGATCTTCCAGATTGGATTGTTGATCGACGAGTGCTTCGGGAACGGCTTCATCGGCCTTGGTCATCACCAGTTCGTGCATCTTCTCGATTTCAGGAGCGAGAGCCGCGATCTGAGCGGCTTCGTTCTGCTGGGAGTTGGCGCGATCAGCCTCAGCGAGCAAGTTGTCGAGTCGAGAGACGAGATCGGGCTTGGGTGCAGCATGAGCGACGGAAGATCGGGGTGAATCGTAGGCAATCTCAACTGCTTCGGCCGTGGGACGCAGCTTGCGAGCGCGATCGGCGATGTCAGCAATCGCGGCAATGGCTGCAGCAGGATCATCAGTCTTATTACGGACCGAGTCCAGATCTTTCTCCAACTGAGCGGCCTGAGTCTCGACGGTATCCGAATCGGCGGCTAGCTTCTTCTCAGCCTCGATCTCCTTCTCGATGGGCGCGACTTGTTCCTTGGCCTTCTGCTTGAGCTTTGCAGCCGTAGCAGCAGCACTGGATGGGTCGGCGAGCTGGTCGAAAGGCACAGCGGCGAGATCCTTGACCAGGAGGTCTGCGATCTTCTGAATGTCAGCTTCGGCCTTGGTCTGTGACTGCGGCTTGTCCTTGTAGGGCGCGAGAACAGAATCGATCTTGTCTCCAATCTTGGCAAGGGCGTCTTCAACAGAAAGCGCCTTGTTCTGATTGTCGAGCTCGTCCTTCTTGCTGTTGATGTCATCAGCAAGTCGAGCAGCGAGATCCTGGGCGTTTTGACGCGCCTTCTCAGCATCCTTCTTCTCAGCGGGTGCATCTACAGGCAGAGCGAGTGCTGCATCGATCGAGGGCACGATGGAGTCGTTGATGTCACGAACGTGTTTCTCCAGTGCAGCGATCTGATCTGCGAGCGGAGCTTCGACACCAGGCGACGAGTCCTTCTTGCTCTTCTTGCCCTTCTTGCCCTTGGCAGCAGAGTCGGGAGAAGAGGACTTGACATCATCTTCGATCTTCTTAGTCGAATCCTTAGCTTTCGCGACAGCATCAAGCACCTTATCCCTCAGATGATCATTCTCAGCGCGCTTCTTGCGAAGTTTCTTGATCGCTTCGAGTTGGTCACGAGCAGCGGGCGAGTCGACACCGGCGAGTTGCTTCTCCAGATCATCGAGCTTCTCGAGAGGTACGGAATCGATAGGCGTTTCCTCAGCGAGCTTCTGCAGTTGTAGTGCGATCGCGAGAATGAACTTGTCCTTCTCTTCATCCTCCGCCTTCTTCAGAGATTCAGCCAGCTTCTGCTTGCAGTCCTTGAGCTGTGGCACAAGTGAGTCGAGTGAAGCGGTATCGCGCTCGACGAACTTGCGAGGCGCGTTCTTGGCAGCGCGGCTCTTGTCTTCAAGCGACTCAAGCTGAGCCTCGACGGCAGGCAATTGATGGTCACGGATCGTCTCGAGATTCTCCTTTCCAGGAGCCGATGCGATGAGCTCTCCGAGTCTTGCGAACTCATCAGCCATCTGAGCGGTCGAGTCGGTAAGTGCTTGTTCGTCTTGAATCTCTGCATTCAGCTCGTTCACCAGATCCTCAGCTTGCTTGTTCGTCTGTTCAACGTCGACGTCGAAGAATCGTACATCCGCGTATGCGCTCTCCAGAGGGTCGAGTTGCTCCGAGAGTCGCTGCAGAGCGGCGATCGTATCTTGCAGGGGAGCGAGTTTCTCGAGAGCGTCGGCTGCGGCTTCCAGATCGGCGGTAGCGGCAGGCAGCGAACGAAGCTTCTTCTTTGCCAGTTGTTCTTCGAGAGGCTTGCGGAGCTGGTCGAGTTGCTGATCGGCTGCATCTCTGGCGGCGACAAAGTCATTCCAGGTCTTTGATCGGTCTTCCAATTGAGGCACGAGATGCTCGGCCTCAGTGACGGTGGCAGCAAGGGTCTTGACTGCTGGGTCCTTGGAAGAGCGAGCTGCATCCACGATGGGTCGTGCTTCATCGATGGCAGCCTTGAGGTCCTTGGCGGTGGAAGTGTAGGCGCTCGGGATGGCATCAGGATCTTGGAGCAGACGAGTGGCTTCCTCAACTAGCGGAGCAAGTCGAGAGTCGATCTTGGACAGATCGGCAGCCAGTTTATCGCTGTCCTGAGCGTCCTTGAGAGCCTTCTCGGCTGCAGCCTTGCGAGCCTTGATGAGTGCGAGAGCCTTCTCGATCTGGTTGAGCAGGTCATCGCGCTTCTTCTTCTCATCGTCATCGAGGTCATCAGCATTGACTCCGTCGCGGGCGCTCTGAGCGAGTGCTTCGAGAGCCTTCTCATCGTTGGCGAGATCGTCAACAGCCTTCTCGAGTCCAGCGGCATCCTTGGGTACGGGCTTCTCCTTGGTCAGATCCACGAGCTGTGCCTCAGCGCCCTTTCGAAGAGCGTTCCAGGCAGCGAGAGCAGCAATCTTGTCACCAACTGCGTCTCCCAGTTTCTTGAGCAGATCCTTCAGTTTGGAGAGATCCCATTCACTCTTGGCGCGCAGCTCATCAACTCCAGGTCCAGACTCAGGAAGTCCGGCGATGATGTCTTCGAGCTTCTTGCGACGTCCTTCCAGATCTTCCAGATTGGATTGTTGATCGACGAGTGCTTCGGGAACGGCTTCATCGGCCTTGGTCATCACCAGTTCGTGCATCTTCTCGATTTCAGGAGCGAGAGCCGCGATCTGAGCGGCTTCGTTCTGCTGGGAGTTGGCGCGACCAGCCTCAGCGAGCAAGTTGTCGAGTCGAGAGACGAGATCGGGCTTGGGTGCAGCATGAGCGACGGAAGATCGGGGTGAATCGTAGGCAATCTCAACTGCTTCGGCCGTGGGACGCAGCTTGCGAGCGCGATCGGCGATGTCAGCAATCGCGGCAATGGCTGCAGCAGGATCATCAGTCTTATTACGGACCGAGTCCAGATCTTTCTCCAACTGAGCGGCCTGAGTCTCGACGGTATCCGAATCGGCGGCTAGCTTCTTCTCAGCCTCGATCTCCTTCTCGATGGGCGCGACTTGTTCCTTGACCTTCTGCTTGAGCTTTGCAGCCGTAGCAGCAGCACTGGATGGGTCGGCGAGCTGGTCGATAGGCACAGCGGCGAGATCCTTGACCAGGAGGTCTGCGATCTTCTGAATGTCAGCTTCGGCCTTGGTCTGTGACTGCGGCTTGTCCTTGTAGGGCGCGAGAACAGAATCGATCTTGTCTCCAATCTTGGCAAGGGCGTCTTCAACAGATCGCGCCTTGTTCTGATTGTCGAGCTCGTCCTTCTTGCTGTTGATGTCATCAGCAAGTCGAGCAGCGAGATCCTGGGCGTTTTGACGCGCCTTCTCAGCATCCTTCTTCTCAGCGGGTGCATCTACAGGCAGAGCGAGTGCTGCATCGATCGAGGGCACGATGGAGTCGTTGATGTCACGAACGTGTTTCTCCAGTGCAGCGATCTGATCTGCGAGCGGAGCTTCGACACCAGGCGACGAGTCCTTCTTGCTCTTCTTGCCCTTCTTGCCCTTGGCAGCAGAGTCGGGAGAAGAGGACTTGACATCATCTTCGATCTTCTTAGTCGAATCCTTAGCTTTCGCGACAGCATCAAGCACCTTATCCCTCAGATGATCATTCTCAGCGCGCTTCTTGCGAAGTTTCTTGATCGCTTCGAGTTGGTCACGAGCAGCGGGCGAGTCGACACCGGCGAGTTGCTTCTCCAGATCATCGAGCTTCTCGAGAGGTACGGAATCGATAGGCGTTTCCTCAGCGAGCTTCTGCAGTTGTAGTGCGATCGCGAGAATGAACTTGTCCTTCTCTTCATCCTCCGCCTTCTTCAGAGATTCAGCCAGCTTCTGCTTGCAGTCCTTGAGCTGTGGCACAAGTGAGTCGAGTGGAGCGGTATCGCGCTCGACGAACTTGGGAGGCGCGTTCTTGGCAGCGCGGCTCTTGTCTTCAAGCGACTCAAGCTGAGCCTCGACGGCAGGCAATTGATGGTCACGGATCGTCTCGAGATTCTCCTTTCCAGGAGCCGATGCGATGAGCTCTCCGAGTCTTGCGAACTCATCAGCCATCTGAACGGTCGAGTCGGTAAGTGCTTGTTCGTCTTGAATCTCTGCATTCAGCTCGTTCACCAGATCCTCAGCTTGCTTGTTCGTCTGTTCAACGTCGACGTCGAAGAATCGTACATCCGCGTATGCGCTCTCCAGAGGGTCGAGTTGCTCCGAGAGTCGCTGCAGAGCGGCGATCGTATCTTGCAGGGGAGCGAGTTTCTCGAGAGCGTCGGCTGCGGCTTCCAGATCGGCAGTAGCGGCAGGCAGCGAACGAAGCTTCTTCTTTGCCAGTTGTTCTTCGAGAGGCTTGCGGAGCTGGTCGAGTTGCTGATCGGCTGCATCTCTGGCGGCGACAAAGTCATTCCAGGTCTTAGATCGGTCTTCCAGTTGAGGCACGAGATGCTCGGCCTCAGTGACGGTGGCAGCAAGGGTCTTGACTGCTGGGTCCTTGGAAGAGCGAGCTGCACCCACGATGGGTCGTGCTTCATCGATGGCAGCCTTGAGGTCCTTGGCGGTGGAAGTGTAGGCGCTCGGAATGGCATCAGGATCTTGGAGCAGACGAGTGGCTTCCTCAACTAGCGGAGCAAGTCGAGAGTCGATCTTGGACAGATCGGCAGCCAGTTTATCGCTGTCCTGAGCGTCCTTGAGAGCCTTCTCGGCTGCAGCCTTGCGAGCCTTGATGAGTGCGAGAGCCTTCTCGATCTGGTTGAGCAGGTCATCGCGCTTCTTCTTCTCATCGTCATCGAGGTCATCAGCATTGACTCCGTCGCGGGCGCTCTGAGCGAGTGCTTCGAGAGCCTTCTCATCGTTGGCGAGATCGTCAACAGCCTTCTCGAGTCCAGCGGCATCCTTGGGTACGGGCTTCTCCTTGGTCAGATCCACGAGCTGTGCCTCAGCGCCCTTTCGAAGAGCGTTCCAGGCAGCGAGAGCAGCAATCTTGTCACCAACTGCGTCTCCCAGTTTCTTGAGCAGATCCTTCAGTTTGGAGAGATCCCATTCACTCTTGGCGCGCAGCTCATCAACTCCAGGTCCAGACTCAGGAAGTCCGGCGATGATGTCTTCGAGCTTCTTGCGACGTCCTTCCAGATCTTCCAGATTGGATTGTTGATCGACGAGTGCTTCGGGAACGGCTTCATCGGCCTTGGTCATCACCAGTTCGTGCATCTTCTCGATTTCAGGAGCGAGAGCCGCGATCTGAGCGGCTTCGTTCTGCTGGGAGTTGGCGCGATCAGCCTCAGCGAGCAAGTTGTCGAGTCGAGAGACGAGATCGGGCTTGGGTGCAGCATGAGCGACGGAAGATCGGGGTGAATCGTAGGCAATCTCAACTGCTTCGGCCGTGGGACGCAGCTTGCGAGCGCGATCGGCGATGTCAGCAATCGCGGCAATGGCTGCAGCAGGATCATCAGTCTTATTACGGACCGAGTCCAGATCTTTCTCCAACTGAGCGGCCTGAGTCTCGACGGTATCCGAATCGGCGGCTAGCTTCTTCTCAGCCTCGATCTCCTTCTCGATGGGCGCGACTTGTTCCTTGGCCTTCTGCTTGAGCTTTGCAGCCGTAGCAGCAGCACTGGATGGGTCGGCGAGCTGGTCGATAGGCACAGCGGCGAGATCCTTGACCAGGAGGTCTGCGATCTTCTGAATGTCAGCTTCGGCCTTGGTCTGTGACTGCGGCTTGTCCTTGTAGGGCGCGAGAACAGAATCGATCTTGTCTCCAATCTTGGCAAGGGCGTCTTCAACAGATCGCGCCTTGTTCTGATTGTCGAGCTCGTCCTTCTTGCTGTTGATGTCATCAGCAAGTCGAGCAGCGAGATCCTGGGCGTTTTGACGCGCCTTCTCAGCATCCTTCTTCTCAGCGGGTGCATCTACAGGCAGAGCGAGTGCTGCATCGATCGAGGGCACGATGGAGTCGTTGATGTCACGAACGTGTTTCTCCAGTGCAGCGATCTGATCTGCGAGCGGAGCTTCGACACCAGGCGACGAGTCCTTCTTGCTCTTCTTGCCCTTCTTGCCCTTGGCAGCAGAGTCGGGAGAAGAGGACTTGACATCATCTTCGATCTTCTTAGTCGAATCCTTAGCTTTCGCGACAGCATCAAGCACCTTATCCCTCAGATGATCATTCTCAGCGCGCTTCTTGCGAAGTTTCTTGATCGCTTCGAGTTGGTCACGAGCAGCGGGCGAGTCGACACCGGCGAGTTGCTTCTCCAGATCATCGAGCTTCTCGAGAGGTACGGAATCGATAGGCGTTTCCTCAGCGAGCTTCTGCAGTTGTAGTGCGATCGCGAGAATGAACTTGTCCTTCTCTTCATCCTCCGCCTTCTTCAGAGATTCAGCCAGCTTCTGCTTGCAGTCCTTGAGCTGTGGCACAAGTGAGTCGAGTGGAGCGGTATCGCGCTCGACGAACTTGCGAGGCGCGTTCTTGGCAGCGCGGCTCTTGTCTTCAAGCGACTCAAGCTGAGCCTCGACGGCAGGCAATTGATGGTCACGGATCGTCTCGAGATTCTCCTTTCCAGGAGCCGATGCGATGAGCTCTCCGAGTCTTGCGAACTCATCAGCCATCTGAACGGTCGAGTCGGTAAGTGCTTGTTCGTCTTGAATCTCTGCATTCAGCTCGTTCACCAGATCCTCAGCTTGCTTGTTCGTCTGTTCAACGTCGACGTCGAAGAATCGTACATCCGCGTATGCGCTCTCCAGAGGGTCGAGTTGCTCCGAGAGTCGCTGCAGAGCGGCGATCGTATCTTGCAGGGGAGCGAGTTTCTCGAGAGCGTCGGCTGCGGCTTCCAGATCGGCAGTAGCGGCAGGCAGCGAACGAAGCTTCTTCTTTGCCAGTTGTTCTTCGAGAGGCTTGCGGAGCTGGTCGAGTTGCTGATCGGCTGCATTTCTGGCGGCGACAAAGTCATTCCAGGTCTTAGATCGGTCTTCCAGTTGAGGCACGAGATGCTCGGCCTCAGTGACGGTGGCAGCAAGGGTCTTGACTGCTGGGTCCTTGGAAGAGCGAGCTGCATCCACGATGGGTCGTGCTTCATCGATGGCAGCCTTGAGGTCCTTGGCGGTGGAAGTGTAGGCGCTCGGAATGGCATCAGGATCTTGGAGCAGACGAGTGGCTTCCTCAACTAGCGGAGCAAGTCGAGAGTCGATCTTGGACAGATCGGCAGCCAGTTTATCGCTGTCCTGAGCGTCCTTGAGAGCCTTCTCGGCTGCAGCCTTGCGAGCCTTGATGAGTGCGAGAGCCTTCTCGATCTGGTTGAGCAGGTCATCGCGCTTCTTCTTCTCATCGTCATCGAGGTCATCAGCATTGACTCCGTCGCGGGCGCTCTGAGCGAGTGCTTCGAGAGCCTTCTCATCGTTGGCGAGATCGTCAACAGCCTTCTCGAGTCCAGCGGCATCCTTGGGTACGGGCTTCTCCTTGGTCAGATCCACGAGCTGTGCCTCAGCGCCCTTTCGAAGAGCGTTCCAGGCAGCGAGAGCAGCAATCTTGTCACCAACTGCGTCTCCCAGTTTCTTGAGCAGATCCTTCAGTTTGGAGAGATCCCATTCACTCTTGGCGCGCAGCTCATCAACTCCAGGTCCAGACTCAGGAAGTCCGGCGATGATGTCTTCGAGCTTCTTGCGACGTCCTTCCAGATCTTCCAGATTGGATTGTTGATCGACGAGTGCTTCGGGAACGGCTTCATCGGCCTTGGTCATCACCAGTTCGTGCATCTTCTCGATTTCAGGAGCGAGAGCCGCGATCTGAGCGGCTTCGTTCTGCTGGGAGTTGGCGCGATCAGCCTCAGCGAGCAAGTTGTCGAGTCGAGAGACGAGATCGGGCTTGGGTGCAGCATGAGCGACGGAAGATCGGGGTGAATCGTAGGCAATCTCAACTGCTTCGGCCGTGGGACGCAGCTTGCGAGCGCGATCGGCGATGTCAGCAATCGCGGCAATGGCTGCAGCAGGATCATCAGTCTTATTACGGACCGAGTCCAGATCTTTCTCCAACTGAGCGGCCTGAGTCTCGACGGTATCCGAATCGGCGGCTAGCTTCTTCTCAGCCTCGATCTCCTTCTCGATGGGCGCGACTTGTTCCTTGGCCTTCTGCTTGAGCTTTGCAGCCGTAGCAGCAGCACTGGATGGGTCGGCGAGCTGGTCGATAGGCACAGCGGCGAGATCCTTGACCAGGAGGTCTGCGATCTTCTGAATGTCAGATTCGGCCTTGGTCTGTGACTGCGGCTTGTCCTTGTAGGGCGCGAGAACAGAATCGATCTTGTCTCCAATCTTGGCAAGGGCGTCTTCAACAGATCGCGCCTTGTTCTGATTGTCGAGCTCGTCCTTCTTGCTGTTGATGTCATCAGCAAGTCGAGCAGCGAGATCCTGGGCGTTTTGACGCGCCTTCTCAGCATCCTTCTTCTCAGCGGGTGCATCTACAGGCAGAGCGAGTGCTGCATCGATCGAGGGCACGATGGAGTCGTTGATGTCACGAACGTGTTTCTCCAGTGCAGCGATCTGATCTGCGAGCGGAGCTTCGACACCAGGCGACGAGTCCTTCTTGCTCTTCTTGCCCTTCTTGCCCTTGGCAGCAGAGTCGGGAGAAGAGGACTTGACATCATCTTCGATCTTCTTAGTCGAATCCTTAGCTTTCGCGACAGCATCAAGCACCTTATCCCTCAGATGATCATTCTCAGCGCGCTTCTTGCGAAGTTTCTTGATCGCTTCGAGTTGGTCACGAGCAGCGGGCGAGTCGACACCGGCGAGTTGCTTCTCCAGATCATCGAGCTTCTCGAGAGGTACGGAATCGATAGGCGTTTCCTCAGCGAGCTTCTGCAGTTGTAGTGCGATCGCGAGAATGAACTTGTCCTTCTCTTCATCCTCCGCCTTCTTCAGAGATTCAGCCAGCTTCTGCTTGCAGTCCTTGAGCTGTGGCACAAGTGAGTCGAGTGGAGCGGTATCGCGCTCGACGAACTTGCGAGGCGCGTTCTTGGCAGCGCGGCTCTTGTCTTCAAGCGACTCAAGCTGAGCCTCGACGGCAGGCAATTGATGGTCACGGATCGTCTCGAGATTCTCCTTTCCAGGAGCCGATGCGATGAGCTCTCCGAGTCTTGCGAACTCATCAGCCATCTGAGCGGTCGAGTCGGTAAGTGCTTGTTCGTCTTGAATCTCTGCATTCAGCTCGTTCACCAGATCCTCAGCTTGCTTGTTCGTCTGTTCAACGTCGACGTCGAAGAATCGTACATCCGCGTATGCGCTCTCCAGAGGGTCGAGTTGCTCCGAGAGTCGCTGCAGAGCGGCGATCGTATCTTGCAGGGGAGCGAGTTTCTCGAGAGCGTCGGCTGCGGCTTCCAGATCGGCGGTAGCGGCAGGCAGCGAACGAAGCTTCTTCTTTGCCAGTTGTTCTTCGAGAGGCTTGCGGAGCTGGTCGAGTTGCTGATCGGCTGCATCTCTGGCGGCGACAAAGTCATTCCAGGTCTTAGATCGGTCTTCCAGTTGAGGCACGAGATGCTCGGCCTCAGTGACGGTGGCAGCAAGGGTCTTGACTGCTGGGTCCTTGGATGAGCGAGCTGCATCCACGATGGGTCGTGCTTCATCGATGGCAGCCTTGAGGTCCTTGGGGGTGGAAGTGTAGGCGCTCGGGATGGCATCAGGATCTTGGAGCAGACGAGTGGCTTCCTCAACTAGCGGAGCAAGTCGAGAGTCGATCTTGGACAGATCGGCAGCCAGTTTATCGCTGTCCTGAGCGTCCTTGAGAGCCTTCTCGGCTGCAGCCTTGCGAGCCTTGATGAGTGCGAGAGCCTTCTCGATCTGGTTGAGCAGGTCATCGCGCTTCTTCTTCTCATCGTCATCGAGGTCATCAGCATTGACTCCGTCGCGGGCGCTCTGAGCGAGTGCTTCGAGAGCCTTCTCATCGTTGGCGAGATCGTCAACAGCCTTCTCGAGTCCAGCGGCATCCTTGGGTACGGGCTTCTCCTTGGTCAGATCGACGAGCTGTGCCTCAGCGCCCTTTCGAAGAGCGTTCCAGGCAGCGAGAGCAGCAATCTTGTCACCAACTGCGTCTCCCAGTTTCTTGAGCAGATCCTTCAGTTTGGAGAGATCCCATTCACTCTTGGCGCGCAGCTCATCAACTCCAGGTCCAGACTCAGGAAGTCCGGCGATGATGTCTTCGAGCTTCTTGCGACGTCCTTCCAGATCTTCCAGATTGGATTGTTGATCGACGAGTGCTTCGGGAACGGCTTCATCGGCCTTGGTCATCACCAGTTCGTGCATCTTCTCGATTTCAGGAGCGAGAGCCGCGATCTGAGCGGCTTCGTTCTGCTGGGAGTTGGCGCGATCAGCCTCAGCGAGCAAGTTGTCGAGTCGAGAGACGAGATCGGGCTTGGGTGCAGCATGAGCGACGGAAGATCGGGGTGAATCGTAGGCAATCTCAACTGCTTCGGCCGTGGGACGCAGCTTGCGAGCGCGATCGGCGATGTCAGCAATCGCGGCAATGGCTGCAGCAGGATCATCAGTCTTATTACGGACCGAGTCCAGATCTTTCTCCAACTGAGCGGCCTGAGTCTCGACGGTATCCGAATCGGCGGCTAGCTTCTTCTCAGCCTCGATCTCCTTCTCGATGGGCGCGACTTGTTCCTTGGCCTTCTGCTTGAGCTTTGCAGCCGTAGCAGCAGCACTGGATGGGTCGGCGAGCTGGTCGATAGGCACAGCGGCGAGATCCTTGACCAGGAGGTCTGCGATCTTCTGAATGTCAGCTTCGGCCTTGGTCTGTGACTGCGGCTTGTCCTTGTAGGGCGCGAGAACAGAATCGATCTTGTCTCCAATCTTGGCAAGGGCGTCTTCAACAGATCGCGCCTTGTTCTGATTGTCGAGCTCGTCCTTCTTGCTGTTGATGTCATCAGCAAGTCGAGCAGCGAGATCCTGGGCGTTTTGACGCGCCTTCTCAGCATCCTTCTTCTCAGCGGGTGCATCTACAGGCAGAGCGAGTGCTGCATCGATCGAGGGCACGATGGAGTCGTTGATGTCACGAACGTGTTTCTCCAGTGCAGCGATCTGATCTGCGAGCGGAGCTTCGACACCAGGCGACGAGTCCTTCTTGCTCTTCTTGCCCTTCTTGCCCTTGGCAGCAGAGTCGGGAGAAGAGGACTTGACATCATCTTCGATCTTCTTAGTCGAATCCTTAGCTTTCGCGACAGCATCAAGCACCTTATCCCTCAGATGATCATTCTCAGCGCGCTTCTTGCGAAGTTTCTTGATCGCTTCGAGTTGGTCACGAGCAGCGGGCGAGTCGACACCGGCGAGTTGCTTCTCCAGATCATCGAGCTTCTCGAGAGGTACGGAATCGATAGGCGTTTCCTCAGCGAGCTTCTGCAGTTGTAGTGCGATCGCGAGAATGAACTTGTCCTTCTCTTCATCCTCCGCCTTCTTCAGAGATTCAGCCAGCTTCTGCTTGCAGTCCTTGAGCTGTGGCACAAGTGAGTCGAGTGGAGCGGTATCGCGCTCGACGAACTTGCGAGGCGCGTTCTTGGCAGCGCGGCTCTTGTCTTCAAGCGACTCAAGCTGAGCCTCGACGGCAGGCAATTGATGGTCACGGATCGTCTCGAGATTCTCCTTTCCAGGAGCCGATGCGATGAGCTCTCCGAGTCTTGCGAACTCATCAGCCATCTGAGCGGTCGAGTCGGTAAGTGCTTGTTCGTCTTGAATCTCTGCATTCAGCTCGTTCACCAGATCCTCAGCTTGCTTGTTCGTCTGTTCAACGTCGACGTCGAAGAATCGTACATCCGCGTATGCGCTCTCCAGAGGGTCGAGTTGCTCCGAGAGTCGCTGCAGAGCGGCGATCGTATCTTGCAGGGGAGCGAGTTTCTCGAGAGCGTCGGCTGCGGCTTCCAGATCGGCGGTAGCGGCAGGCAGCGAACGAAGCTTCTTCTTTGCCAGTTGTTCTTCGAGAGGCTTGCGGAGCTGGTCGAGTTGCTGATCGGCTGCATCTCTGGCGGCGACAAAGTCATTCCAGGTCTTAGATCGGTCTTCCAGTTGAGGCACGAGATGCTCGGCCTCAGTGACGGTGGCAGCAAGGGTCTTGACTGCTGGGTCCTTGGATGAGCGAGCTGCATCCACGATGGGTCGTGCTTCATCGATGGCAGCCTTGAGGTCCTTGGGGGTGGAAGTGTAGGCGCTCGGGATGGCATCAGGATCTTGGAGCAGACGAGTGGCTTCCTCAACTAGCGGAGCAAGTCGAGAGTCGATCTTGGACAGATCGGCAGCCAGTTTATCGCTGTCCTGAGCGTCCTTGAGAGCCTTCTCGGCTGCAGCCTTGCGAGCCTTGATGAGTGCGAGAGCCTTCTCGATCTGGTTGAGCAGGTCATCGCGCTTCTTCTTCTCATCGTCATCGAGGTCATCAGCATTGACTCCGTCGCGGGCGCTCTGAGCGAGTGCTTCGAGAGCCTTCTCATCGTTGGCGAGATCGTCAACAGCCTTCTCGAGTCCAGCGGCATCCTTGGGTACGGGCTTCTCCTTGGTCAGATCCACGAGCTGTGCCTCAGCGCCCTTTCGAAGAGCGTTCCAGGCAGCGAGAGCAGCAATCTTGTCACCAACTGCGTCTCCCAGTTTCTTGAGCAGATCCTTCAGTTTGGAGAGATCCCATTCACTCTTGGCGCGCAGCTCATCAACTCCAGGTCCAGACTCAGGAAGTCCGGCGATGATGTCTTCGAGCTTCTTGCGACGTCCTTCCAGATCTTCCAGATTGGATTGTTGATCGACGAGTGCTTCGGGAACGGCTTCATCGGCCTTGGTCATCACCAGTTCGTGCATCTTCTCGATTTCAGGAGCGAGAGCCGCGATCTGAGCGGCTTCGTTCTGCTGGGAGTTGGCGCGATCAGCCTCAGCGAGCAAGTTGTCGAGTCGAGAGACGAGATCGGGCTTGGGTGCAGCATGAGCGACGGAAGATCGGGGTGAATCGTAGGCAATCTCAACTGCTTCGGCCGTGGGACGCAGCTTGCGAGCGCGATCGGCGATGTCAGCAATCGCGGCAATGGCTGCAGCAGGATCATCAGTCTTATTACGGACCGAGTCCAGATCTTTCTCCAACTGAGCGGCCTGAGTCTCGACGGTATCCGAATCGGCGGCTAGCTTCTTCTCAGCCTCGATCTCCTTCTCGATGGGCGCGACTTGTTCCTTGGCCTTCTGCTTGAGCTTTGCAGCCGTAGCAGCAGCACTGGATGGGTCGGCGAGCTGGTCGATAGGCACAGCGGCGAGATCCTTGACCAGGAGGTCTGCGATCTTCTGAATGTCAGCTTCGGCCTTGGTCTGTGACTGCGGCTTGTCCTTGTAGGGCGCGAGAACAGAATCGATCTTGTCTCCAATCTTGGCAAGGGCGTCTTCAACAGATCGCGCCTTGTTCTGATTGTCGAGCTCGTCCTTCTTGCTGTTGATGTCATCAGCAAGTCGAGCAGCGAGATCCTGGGCGTTTTGACGCGCCTTCTCAGCATCCTTCTTCTCAGCGGGTGCATCTACAGGCAGAGCGAGTGCTGCATCGATCGAGGGCACGATGGAGTCGTTGATGTCACGAACGTGTTTCTCCAGTGCAGCGATCTGATCTGCGAGCGGAGCTTCGACACCAGGCGACGAGTCCTTCTTGCTCTTCTTGCCCTTCTTGCCCTTGGCAGCAGAGTCGGGAGAAGAGGACTTGACATCATCTTCGATCTTCTTAGTCGAATCCTTAGCTTTCGCGACAGCATCAAGCACCTTATCCCTCAGATGATCATTCTCAGCGCGCTTCTTGCGAAGTTTCTTGATCGCTTCGAGTTGGTCACGAGCAGCGGGCGAGTCGACACCGGCGAGTTGCTTCTCCAGATCATCGAGCTTCTCGAGAGGTACGGAATCGATAGGCGTTTCCTCAGCGAGCTTCTGCAGTTGTAGTGCGATCGCGAGAATGAACTTGTCCTTCTCTTCATCCTCCGCCTTCTTCAGAGATTCAGCCAGCTTCTGCTTGCAGTCCTTGAGCTGTGGCACAAGTGAGTCGAGTGGAGCGGTATCGCGCTCGACGAACTTGCGAGGCGCGTTCTTGGCAGCGCGGCTCTTGTCTTCAAGCGACTCAAGCTGAGCCTCGACGGCAGGCAATTGATGGTCACGGATCGTCTCGAGATTCTCCTTTCCAGGAGCCGATGCGATGAGCTCTCCGAGTCTTGCGAACTCATCAGCCATCTGAACGGTCGAGTCGGTAAGTGCTTGTTCGTCTTGAATCTCTGCATTCAGCTCGTTCACCAGATCCTCAGCTTGCTTGTTCGTCTGTTCAACGTCGACGTCGAAGAATCGTACATCCGCGTATGCGCTCTCCAGAGGGTCGAGTTGCTCCGAGAGTCGCTGCAGAGCGGCGATCGTATCTTGCAGGGGAGCGAGTTTCTCGAGAGCGTCGGCTGCGGCTTCCAGATCGGCAGTAGCGGCAGGCAGCGAACGAAGCTTCTTCTTTGCCAGTTGTTCTTCGAGAGGCTTGCGGAGCTGGTCGAGTTGCTGATCGGCTGCATTTCTGGCGGCGACAAAGTCATTCCAGGTCTTAGATCGGTCTTCCAGTTGAGGCACGAGATGCTCGGCCTCAGTGACGGTGGCAGCAAGGGTCTTGACTGCTGGGTCCTTGGAAGAGCGAGCTGCATCCACGATGGGTCGTGCTTCATCGATGGCAGCCTTGAGGTCCTTGGCGGTGGAAGTGTAGGCGCTCGGAATGGCATCAGGATCTTGGAGCAGACGAGTGGCTTCCTCAACTAGCGGAGCAAGTCGAGAGTCGATCTTGGACAGATCGGCAGCCAGTTTATCGCTGTCCTGAGCGTCCTTGAGAGCCTTCTCGGCTGCAGCCTTGCGAGCCTTGATGAGTGCGAGAGCCTTCTCGATCTGGTTGAGCAGGTCATCGCGCTTCTTCTTCTCATCGTCATCGAGGTCATCAGCATTGACTCCGTCGCGGGCGCTCTGAGCGAGTGCTTCGAGAGCCTTCTCATCGTTGGCGAGATCGTCAACAGCCTTCTCGAGTCCAGCGGCATCCTTGGGTACGGGCTTCTCCTTGGTCAGATCCACGAGCTGTGCCTCAGCGCCCTTTCGAAGAGCGTTCCAGGCAGCGAGAGCAGCAATCTTGTCACCAACTGCGTCTCCCAGTTTCTTGAGCAGATCCTTCAGTTTGGAGAGATCCCATTCACTCTTGGCGCGCAGCTCATCAACTCCAGGTCCAGACTCAGGAAGTCCGGCGATGATGTCTTCGAGCTTCTTGCGACGTCCTTCCAGATCTTCCAGATTGGATTGTTGATCGACGAGTGCTTCGGGAACGGCTTCATCGGCCTTGGTCATCACCAGTTCGTGCATCTTCTCGATTTCAGGAGCGAGAGCCGCGATCTGAGCGGCTTCGTTCTGCTGGGAGTTGGCGCGATCAGCCTCAGCGAGCAAGTTGTCGAGTCGAGAGACGAGATCGGGCTTGGGTGCAGCATGAGCGACGGAAGATCGGGGTGAATCGTAGGCAATCTCAACTGCTTCGGCCGTGGGACGCAGCTTGCGAGCGCGATCGGCGATGTCAGCAATCGCGGCAATGGCTGCAGCAGGATCATCAGTCTTATTACGGACCGAGTCCAGATCTTTCTCCAACTGAGCGGCCTGAGTCTCGACGGTATCCGAATCGGCGGCTAGCTTCTTCTCAGCCTCGATCTCCTTCTCGATGGGCGCGACTTGTTCCTTGGCCTTCTGCTTGAGCTTTGCAGCCGTAGCAGCAGCACTGGATGGGTCGGCGAGCTGGTCGATAGGCACAGCGGCGAGATCCTTGACCAGGAGGTCTGCGATCTTCTGAATGTCAGCTTCGGCCTTGGTCTGTGACTGCGGCTTGTCCTTGTAGGGCGCGAGAACAGAATCGATCTTGTCTCCAATCTTGGCAAGGGCGTCTTCAACAGATCGCGCCTTGTTCTGATTGTCGAGCTCGTCCTTCTTGCTGTTGATGTCATCAGCAAGTCGAGCAGCGAGATCCTGGGCGTTTTGACGCGCCTTCTCAGCATCCTTCTTCTCAGCGGGTGCATCTACAGGCAGAGCGAGTGCTGCATCGATCGAGGGCACGATGGAGTCGTTGATGTCACGAACGTGTTTCTCCAGTGCAGCGATCTGATCTGCGAGCGGAGCTTCGACACCAGGCGACGAGTCCTTCTTGCTCTTCTTGCCCTTCTTGCCCTTGGCAGCAGAGTCGGGAGAAGAGGACTTGACATCATCTTCGATCTTCTTAGTCGAATCCTTAGCTTTCGCGACAGCATCAAGCACCTTATCCCTCAGATGATCATTCTCAGCGCGCTTCTTGCGAAGTTTCTTGATCGCTTCGAGTTGGTCACGAGCAGCGGGCGAGTCGACACCGGCGAGTTGCTTCTCCAGATCATCGAGCTTCTCGAGAGGTACGGAATCGATAGGCGTTTCCTCAGCGAGCTTCTGCAGTTGTAGTGCGATCCCGAGAATGAACTTGTCCTTCTCTTCATCCTCCGCCTTCTTCAGAGATTCAGCCAGCTTCTGCTTGCAGTCCTTGAGCTGTGGCACAAGTGAGTCGAGTGGAGCGGTATCGCGCTCGACGAACTTGCGAGGCGCGTTCTTGGCAGCGCGGCTCTTGTCTTCAAGCGACTCAAGCTGAGCCTCGACGGCAGGCAATTGATGGTCACGGATCGTCTCGAGATTCTCCTTTCCAGGAGCCGATGCGATGAGCTCTCCGAGTCTTGCGAACTCATCAGCCATCTGAGCGGTCGAGTCGGTAAGTGCTTGTTCGTCTTGAATCTCTGCATTCAGCTCGTTCACCAGATCCTCAGCTTGCTTGTTCGTCTGTTCAACGTCGACGTCGAAGAATCGTACATCCGCGTATGCGCTCTCCAGAGGGTCGAGTTGCTCCGAGAGTCGCTGCAGAGCGGCGATCGTATCTTGCAGGGGAGCGAGTTTCTCGAGAGCGTCGGCTGCGGCTTCCAGATCGGCGGTAGCGGCAGGCAGCGAACGAAGCTTCTTCTTTGCCAGTTGTTCTTCGAGAGGCTTGCGGAGCTGGTCGAGTTGCTGATCGGCTGCATCTCTGGCGGCGACAAAGTCATTCCAGGTCTTAGATCGGTCTTCCAGTTGAGGCACGAGATGCTCGGCCTCAGTGACGGTGGCAGCAAGGGTCTTGACTGCTGGGTCCTTGGATGAGCGAGCTGCATCCACGATGGGTCGTGCTTCATCGATGGCAGCCTTGAGGTCCTTGGCGGTGGAAGTGTAGGCGCTCGGGATGGCATCAGGATCTTGTAGCAGACGAGTGGCTTCCTCAACTAGCGGAGCAAGTCGAGAGTCGATCTTGGACAGATCGGCAGCCAGTTTATCGCTGTCCTGAGCGTCCTTGAGAGCCTTCTCGGCTGCAGCCTTGCGAGCCTTGATGAGTGCGAGAGCCTTCTCGATCTGGTTGAGCAGGTCATCGCGCTTCTTCTTCTCATCGTCATCGAGGTCATCAGCATTGACTCCGTCGCGGGCGCTCTGAGCGAGTGCTTCGAGAGCCTTCTCATCGTTGGCGAGATCGTCAACAGCCTTCTCGAGTCCAGCGGCATCCTTGGGTACGGGCTTCTCCTTGGTCAGATCCACGAGCTGTGCCTCAGCGCCCTTTCGAAGAGCGTTCCAGGCAGCGAGAGCAGCAATCTTGTCACCAACTGCGTCTCCCAGTTTCTTGAGCAGATCCTTCAGTTTGGAGAGATCCCATTCACTCTTGGCGCGCAGCTCATCAACTCCAGGTCCAGACTCAGGAAGTCCGGCGATGATGTCTTCGAGCTTCTTGCGACGTCCTTCCAGATCTTCCAGATTGGATTGTTGATCGACGAGTGCTTCGGGAACGGCTTCATCGGCCTTGGTCATCACCAGTTCGTGCATCTTCTCGATTTCAGGAGCGAGAGCCGCGATCTGAGCGGCTTCGTTCTGCTGGGAGTTGGCGCGATCAGCCTCAGCGAGCAAGTTGTCGAGTCGAGAGACGAGATCGGGCTTGGGTGCAGTATGAGCGACGGAAGATCGGGGTGAATCGTAGGCAATCTCAACTGCTTCGGCCGTGGGACGCAGCTTGCGAGCGCGATCGGCGATGTCAGCAATCGCGGCAATGGCTGCAGCAGGATCATCAGTCTTATTACGGACCGAGTCCAGATCTTTCTCCAACTGAGCGGCCTGAGTCTCGACGGTATCCGAATCGGCGGCTACCTTCTTCTCAGCCTCGATCTCCTTCTCGATGGGCGCGACTTGTTCCTTGGCCTTCTGCTTGAGCTTTGCAGCCGTAGCAGCAGCACTGGATGGGTCGGCGAGCTGGTCGATAGGCACAGCGGCGAGATCCTTGACCAGGAGGTCTGCGATCTTCTGAATGTCAGATTCGGCCTTGGTCTGTGACTGCGGCTTGTCCTTGTAGGGCGCGAGAACAGAATCGATCTTGTCTCCAATCTTGGCAAGGGCGTCTTCAACAGATCGCGCCTTGTTCTGATTGTCGAGCTCGTCCTTCTTGCTGTTGATGTCATCAGCAAGTCGAGCAGCGAGATCCTGGGCGTTTTGACGCGCCTTCTCAGCATCCTTCTTCTCAGCGGGTGCATCTACAGGCAGAGCGAGTGCTGCATCGATCGAGGGCACGATGGAGTCGTTGATGTCACGAACGTGTTTCTCCAGTGCAGCGATCTGATCTGCGAGCGGAGCTTCGACACCAGGCGACGAGTCCTTCTTGCTCTTCTTGCCCTTCTTGCCCTTGGCAGCAGAGTCGGGAGAAGAGGACTTGACATCATCTTCGATCTTCTTAGTCGAATCCTTAGCTTTCGCGACAGCATCAAGCACCTTATCCCTCAGATGATCATTCTCAGCGCGCTTCTTGCGAAGTTTCTTGATCGCTTCGAGTTGGTCACGAGCAGCGGGCGAGTCGACACCGGCGAGTTGCTTCTCCAGATCATCGAGCTTCTCGAGAGGTACGGAATCGATAGGCGTTTCCTCAGCGAGCTTCTGCAGTTGTAGTGCGATCCCGAGAATGAACTTGTCCTTCTCTTCATCCTCCGCCTTCTTCAGAGATTCAGCCAGCTTCTGCTTGCAGTCCTTGAGCTGTGGCACAAGTGAGTCGAGTGGAGCGGTATCGCGCTCGACGAACTTGCGAGGCGCGTTCTTGGCAGCGCGGCTCTTGTCTTCAAGCGACTCAAGCTGAGCCTCGACGGCAGGCAATTGATGGTCACGGATCGTCTCGAGATTCTCCTTTCCAGGAGCCGATGCGATGAGCTCTCCGAGTCTTGCGAACTCATCAGCCATCTGAGCGGTCGAGTCGGTAAGTGCTTGTTCGTCTTGAATCTCTGCATTCAGCTCGTTCACCAGATCCTCAGCTTGCTTGTTCGTCTGTTCAACGTCGACGTCGAAGAATCGTACATCCGCGTATGCGCTCTCCAGAGGGTCGAGTTGCTCCGAGAGTCGCTGCAGAGCGGCGATCGTATCTTGCAGGGGAGCGAGTTTCTCGAGAGCGTCGGCTGCGGCTTCCAGATCGGCGGTAGCGGCAGGCAGCGAACGAAGCTTCTTCTTTGCCAGTTGTTCTTCGAGAGGCTTGCGGAGCTGGTCGAGTTGCTGATCGGCTGCATCTCTGGCGGCGACAAAGTCATTCCAGGTCTTAGATCGGTCTTCCAGTTGAGGCACGAGATGCTCAGCCTCAGTGACGGTGGCAGCAAGGGTCTTGACTGCTGGGTCCTTGGATGAGCGAGCTGCATCCACGATGGGTCGTGCTTCATCGATGGCAGCCTTGAGGTCCTTGGCGGTGGAAGTGTAGGCGCTCGGGATGGCATCAGGATCTTGGAGCAGACGAGTGGCTTCCTCAACTAGCGGAGCAAGTCGAGAGTCGATCTTGGACAGATCGGCAGCCAGTTTATCGCTGTCCTGAGCGTCCTTGAGAGCCTTCTCGGCTGCAGCCTTGCGAGCCTTGATGAGTGCGAGAGCCTTCTCGATCTGGTTGAGCAGGTCATCGCGCTTCTTCTTCTCATCGTCATCGAGGTCATCAGCATTGACTCCGTCGCGGGCGCTCTGAGCGAGTGCTTCGAGAGCCTTCTCATCGTTGGCGAGATCGTCAACAGCCTTCTCGAGTCCAGCGGCATCCTTGGGTACGGGCTTCTCCTTGGTCAGATCCACGAGCTGTGCCTCAGCGCCCTTTCGAAGAGCGTTCCAGGCAGCGAGAGCAGCAATCTTGTCACCAACTGCGTCTCCCAGTTTCTTGAGCAGATCCTTCAGTTTGGAGAGATCCCATTCACTCTTGGCGCGCAGCTCATCAACTCCAGGTCCAGACTCAGGAAGTCCGGCGATGATGTCTTCGAGCTTCTTGCGACGTCCTTCCAGATCTTCCAGATTGGATTGTTGATCGACGAGTGCTTCGGGAACGGCTTCATCGGCCTTGGTCATCACCAGTTCGTGCATCTTCTCGATTTCAGGAGCGAGAGCCGCGATCTGAGCGGCTTCGTTCTGCTGGGAGTTGGCGCGACCAGCCTCAGCGAGCAAGTTGTCGAGTCGAGAGACGAGATCGGGCTTGGGTGCAGCATGAGCGACGGAAGATCGGGGTGAATCGTAGGCAATCTCAACTGCTTCGGCCGTGGGACGCAGCTTGCGAGCGCGATCGGCGATGTCAGCAATCGCGGCAATGGCTGCAGCAGGATCATCAGTCTTATTACGGACCGAGTCCAGATCTTTCTCCAACTGAGCGGCCTGAGTCTCGACGGTATCCGAATCGGCGGCTAGCTTCTTCTCAGCCTCGATCTCCTTCTCGATGGGCGCGACTTGTTCCTTGACCTTCTGCTTGAGCTTTGCAGCCGTAGCAGCAGCACTGGATGGGTCGGCGAGCTGGTCGATAGGCACAGCGGCGAGATCCTTGACCAGGAGGTCTGCGATCTTCTGAATGTCAGCTTCGGCCTTGGTCTGTGACTGCGGCTTGTCCTTGTAGGGCGCGAGAACAGAATCGATCTTGTCTCCAATCTTGGCAAGGGCGTCTTCAACAGATCGCGCCTTGTTCTGATTGTCGAGCTCGTCCTTCTTGCTGTTGATGTCATCAGCAAGTCGAGCAGCGAGATCCTGGGCGTTTTGACGCGCCTTCTCAGCATCCTTCTTCTCAGCGGGTGCATCTACAGGCAGAGCGAGTGCTGCATCGATCGAGGGCACGATGGAGTCGTTGATGTCACGAACGTGTTTCTCCAGTGCAGCGATCTGATCTGCGAGCGGAGCTTCGACACCAGGCGACGAGTCCTTCTTGCTCTTCTTGCCCTTCTTGCCCTTGGCAGCAGAGTCGGGAGAAGAGGACTTGACATCATCTTCGATCTTCTTAGTCGAATCCTTAGCTTTCGCGACAGCATCAAGCACCTTATCCCTCAGATGATCATTCTCAGCGCGCTTCTTGCGAAGTTTCTTGATCGCTTCGAGTTGGTCACGAGCAGCGGGCGAGTCGACACCGGCGAGTTGCTTCTCCAGATCATCGAGCTTCTCGAGAGGTACGGAATCGATAGGCGTTTCCTCAGCGAGCTTCTGCAGTTGTAGTGCGATCGCGAGAATGAACTTGTCCTTCTCTTCATCCTCCGCCTTCTTCAGAGATTCAGCCAGCTTCTGCTTGCAGTCCTTGAGCTGTGGCACAAGTGAGTCGAGTGGAGCGGTATCGCGCTCGACGAACTTGCGAGGCGCGTTCTTGGCAGCGCGGCTCTTGTCTTCAAGCGACTCAAGCTGAGCCTCGACGGCAGGCAATTGATGGTCACGGATCGTCTCGAGATTCTCCTTTCCAGGAGCCGATGCGATGAGCTCTCCGAGTCTTGCAAACTCATCAGCCATCTGAGCGGTCGAGTCGGTAAGTGCTTGTTCGTCTTGAATCTCTGCATTCAGCTCGTTCACCAGATCCTCAGCTTGCTTGTTCGTCTGTTCAACGTCGACGTCGAAGAATCGTACATCCGCGTATGCGCTCTCCAGAGGGTCGAGTTGCTCCGAGAGTCGCTGCAGAGCGGCGATCGTATCTTGCAGGGGAGCGAGTTTCTCGAGAGCGTCGGCTGCGGCTTCCAGATCGGCGGTAGCGGCAGGCAGCGAACGAAGCTTCTTCTTTGCCAGTTGTTCTTCGAGAGGCTTGCGGAGCTGGTCGAGTTGCTGATCGGCTGCATCTTTGGCGGCGACAAAGTCATTCCAGGTCTTAGATCGGTCTTCCAGTTGAGGCACGAGATGCTCAGCCTCAGTGACGGTGGCAGCAAGGGTCTTGACTGCTGGGTCCTTGGATGAGCGAGCTGCATCCACGATGGGTCGTGCTTCATCGATGGCAGCCTTGAGGTCCTTGGCGGTGGAAGTGTAGGCGCTCGGGATGGCATCAGGATCTTGGAGCAGACGAGTGGCTTCCTCAACTAGCGGAGCAAGTCGAGAGTCGATCTTGGACAGATCGGCAGCCAGTTTATCGCTGTCCTGAGCGTCCTTGAGAGCCTTCTCGGCTGCAGCCTTGCGAGCCTTGATGAGTGCGAGAGCCTTCTCGATCTGGTTGAGCAGGTCATCACGCTTCTTCTTCTCATCGTCATCGAGGTCATCAGCATTGACTCCGTCGCGGGCGCTCTGAGCGAGTGCTTCGAGAGCCTTCTCATCGTTGGCGAGATCGTCAACAGCCTTCTCGAGTCCAGCGGCATCCTTGGGTACGGGCTTCTCCTTGGTCAGATCCACGAGCTGTGCCTCAGCGCCCTTTCGAAGAGCGTTCCAGGCAGCGAGAGCAGCAATCTTGTCACCAACTGCGTCTCCCAGTTTCTTGAGCAGATCCTTCAGTTTGGAGAGATCCCATTCACTCTTGGCGCGCAGCTCATCAACTCCAGGTCCAGACTCAGGAAGTCCGGCGATGATGTCTTCGAGCTTCTTGCGACGTCCTTCCAGATCTTCCAGATTGGATTGTTGATCGACGAGTGCTTCGGGAACGGCTTCATCGGCCTTGGTCATCACCAGTTCGTGCATCTTCTCGATTTCAGGAGCGAGAGCCGCGATCTGAGCGGCTTCGTTCTGCTGGGAGTTGGCGCGACCAGCCTCAGCGAGCAAGTTGTCGAGTCGAGAGACGAGATCGGGCTTGGGTGCAGCATGAGCGACGGAAGATCGGGGTGAATCGTAGGCAATCTCAACTGCTTCGGCCGTGGGACGCAGCTTGCGAGCGCGATCGGCGATGTCAGCAATCGCGGCAATGGCTGCAGCAGGATCATCAGTCTTATTACGGACCGAGTCCAGATCTTTCTCCAACTGAGCGGCCTGAGTCTCGACGGTATCCGAATCGGCGGCTAGCTTCTTCTCAGCCTCGATCTCCTTCTCGATGGGCGCGACTTGTTCCTTGGCCTTCTGCTTGAGCTTTGCAGCCGTAGCAGCAGCACTGGATGGGTCGGCGAGCTGGTCGATAGGCACAGCGGCGAGATCCTTGACCAGGAGGTCTGCGATCTTCTGAATGTCAGCTTCGGCCTTGGTCTGTGACTGCGGCTTGTCCTTGTAGGGCGCGAGAACAGAATCGATCTTGTCTCCAATCTTGGCAAGGGCGTCTTCAACAGATCGCGCCTTGTTCTGATTGTCGAGCTCGTCCTTCTTGCTGTTGATGTCATCAGCAAGTCGAGCAGCGAGATCCTGGGCGTTTTGACGCGCCTTCTCAGCATCCTTCTTCTCAGCGGGTGCATCTACAGGCAGAGCGAGTGCTGCATCGATCGAGGGCACGATGGAGTCGTTGATGTCACGAACGTGTTTCTCCAGTGCAGCGATCTGATCTGCGAGCGGAGCTTCGACACCAGGCGACGAGTCCTTCTTGCTCTTCTTGCCCTTCTTGCCCTTGGCAGCAGAGTCGGGAGAAGAGGACTTGACATCATCTTCGATCTTCTTAGTCGAATCCTTAGCTTTCGCGACAGCATCAAGCACCTTATCCCTCAGATGATCATTCTCAGCGCGCTTCTTGCGAAGTTTCTTGATCGCTTCGAGTTGGTCACGAGCAGCGGGCGAGTCGACACCGGCGAGTTGCTTCTCCAGATCATCGAGCTTCTCGAGAGGTACGGAATCGATAGGCGTTTCCTCAGCGAGCTTCTGCAGTTGTAGTGCGATCGCGAGAATGAACTTGTCCTTCTCTTCATCCTCCGCCTTCTTCAGAGATTCAGCCAGCTTCTGCTTGCAGTCCTTGAGCTGTGGCACAAGTGAGTCGAGTGGAGCGGTATCGCGCTCGACGAACTTGCGAGGCGCGTTCTTGGCAGCGCGGCTCTTGTCTTCAAGCGACTCAAGCTGAGCCTCGACGGCAGGCAATTGATGGTCACGGATCGTCTCGAGATTCTCCTTTCCAGGAGCCGATGCGATGAGCTCTCCGAGTCTTGCAAACTCATCAGCCATCTGAGCGGTCGAGTCGGTAAGTGCTTGTTCGTCTTGAATCTCTGCATTCAGCTCGTTCACCAGATCCTCAGCTTGCTTGTTCGTCTGTTCAACGTCGACGTCGAAGAATCGTACATCCGCGTATGCGCTCTCCAGAGGGTCGAGTTGCTCCGAGAGTCGCTGCAGAGCGGCGATCGTATCTTGCAGGGGAGCGAGTTTCTCGAGAGCGTCGGCTGCGGCTTCCAGATCGGCGGTAGCGGCAGGCAGCGAACGAAGCTTCTTCTTTGCCAGTTGTTCTTCGAGAGGCTTGCGGAGCTGGTCGAGTTGCTGATCGGCTGCATCTCTGGCGGCGACAAAGTCATTCCAGGTCTTAGATCGGTCTTCCAGTTGAGGCACGAGATGCTCAGCCTCAGTGACGGTGGCAGCAAGGGTCTTGACTGCTGGGTCCTTGGATGAGCGAGCTGCATCCACGATGGGTCGTGCTTCATCGATGGCAGCCTTGAGGTCCTTGGCGGTGGAAGTGTAGGCGCTCGGGATGGCATCAGGATCTTGGAGCAGACGAGTGGCTTCCTCAACTAGCGGAGCAAGTCGAGAGTCGATCTTGGACAGATCGGCAGCCAGTTTATCGCTGTCCTGAGCGTCCTTGAGAGCCTTCTCGGCTGCAGCCTTGCGAGCCTTGATGAGTGCGAGAGCCTTCTCGATCTGGTTGAGCAGGTCATCACGCTTCTTCTTCTCATCGTCATCGAGGTCATCAGCATTGACTCCGTCGCGGGCGCTCTGAGCGAGTGCTTCGAGAGCCTTCTCATCGTTGGCGAGATCGTCAACAGCCTTCTCGAGTCCAGCGGCATCCTTGGGTACGGGCTTCTCCTTGGTCAGATCCACGAGCTGTGCCTCAGCGCCCTTTCGAAGAGCGTTCCAGGCAGCGAGAGCAGCAATCTTGTCACCAACTGCGTCTCCCAGTTTCTTGAGCAGATCCTTCAGTTTGGAGAGATCCCATTCACTCTTGGCGCGCAGCTCATCAACTCCAGGTCCAGACTCAGGAAGTCCGGCGATGATGTCTTCGAGCTTCTTGCGACGTCCTTCCAGATCTTCCAGATTGGATTGTTGATCGACGAGTGCTTCGGGAACGGCTTCATCGGCCTTGGTCATCACCAGTTCGTGCATCTTCTCGATTTCAGGAGCGAGAGCCGCGATCTGAGCGGCTTCGTTCTGCTGGGAGTTGGCGCGACCAGCCTCAGCGAGCAAGTTGTCGAGTCGAGAGACGAGATCGGGCTTGGGTGCAGCATGAGCGACGGAAGATCGGGGTGAATCGTAGGCAATCTCAACTGCTTCGGCCGTGGGACGCAGCTTGCGAGCGCGATCGGCGATGTCAGCAATCGCGGCAATGGCTGCAGCAGGATCATCAGTCTTATTACGGACCGAGTCCAGATCTTTCTCCAACTGAGCGGCCTGAGTCTCGACGGTATCCGAATCGGCGGCTAGCTTCTTCTCAGCCTCGATCTCCTTCTCGATGGGCGCGACTTGTTCCTTGACCTTCTGCTTGAGCTTTGCAGCCGTAGCAGCAGCACTGGATGGGTCGGCGAGCTGGTCGATAGGCACAGCGGCGAGATCCTTGACCAGGAGGTCTGCGATCTTCTGAATGTCAGCTTCGGCCTTGGTCTGTGACTGCGGCTTGTCCTTGTAGGGCGCGAGAACAGAATCGATCTTGTCTCCAATCTTGGCAAGGGCGTCTTCAACAGATCGCGCCTTGTTCTGATTGTCGAGCTCGTCCTTCTTGCTGTTGATGTCATCAGCAAGTCGAGCAGCGAGATCCTGGGCGTTTTGACGCGCCTTCTCAGCATCCTTCTTCTCAGCGGGTGCATCTACAGGCAGAGCGAGTGCTGCATCGATCGAGGGCACGATGGAGTCGTTGATGTCACGAACGTGTTTCTCCAGTGCAGCGATCTGATCTGCGAGCGGAGCTTCGACACCAGGCGACGAGTCCTTCTTGCTCTTCTTGCCCTTCTTGCCCTTGGCAGCAGAGTCGGGAGAAGAGGACTTGACATCATCTTCGATCTTCTTAGTCGAATCCTTAGCTTTCGCGACAGCATCAAGCACCTTATCCCTCAGATGATCATTCTCAGCGCGCTTCTTGCGAAGTTTCTTGATCGCTTCGAGTTGGTCACGAGCAGCGGGCGAGTCGACACCGGCGAGTTGCTTCTCCAGATCATCGAGCTTCTCGAGAGGTACGGAATCGATAGGCGTTTCCTCAGCGAGCTTCTGCAGTTGTAGTGCGATCGCGAGAATGAACTTGTCCTTCTCTTCATCCTCCGCCTTCTTCAGAGATTCAGCCAGCTTCTGCTTGCAGTCCTTGAGCTGTGGCACAAGTGAGTCGAGTGGAGCGGTATCGCGCTCGACGAACTTGCGAGGCGCGTTCTTGGCAGCGCGGCTCTTGTCTTCAAGCGACTCAAGCTGAGCCTCGACGGCAGGCAATTGATGGTCACGGATCGTCTCGAGATTCTCCTTTCCAGGAGCCGATGCGATGAGCTCTCCGAGTCTTGCGAACTCATCAGCCATCTGAGCGGTCGAGTCGGTAAGTGCTTGTTCGTCTTGAATCTCTGCATTCAGCTCGTTCACCAGATCCTCAGCTTGCTTGTTCGTCTGTTCAACGTCGACGTCGAAGAATCGTACATCCGCGTATGCGCTCTCCAGAGGGTCGAGTTGCTCCGAGAGTCGCTGCAGAGCGGCGATCGTATCTTGCAGGGGAGCGAGTTTCTCGAGAGCGTCGGCTGCGGCTTCCAGATCGGCGGTAGCGGCAGGCAGCGAACGAAGCTTCTTCTTTGCCAGTTGTTCTTCGAGAGGCTTGCGGAGCTGGTCGAGTTGCTGATCGGCTGCATCTCTGGCGGCGACAAAGTCATTCCAGGTCTTAGATCGGTCTTCCAGTTGAGGCACGAGATGCTCAGCCTCAGTGACGGTGGCAGCAAGGGTCTTGACTGCTGGGTCCTTGGATGAGCGAGCTGCATCCACGATGGGTCGTGCTTCATCGATGGCAGCCTTGAGGTCCTTGGCGGTGGAAGTGTAGGCGCTCGGGATGGCATCAGGATCTTGGAGCAGACGAGTGGCTTCCTCAACTAGCGGAGCAAGTCGAGAGTCGATCTTGGACAGATCGGCAGCCAGTTTATCGCTGTCCTGAGCGTCCTTGAGAGCCTTCTCGGCTGCAGCCTTGCGAGCCTTGATGAGTGCGAGAGCCTTCTCGATCTGGTTGAGCAGGTCATCACGCTTCTTCTTCTCATCGTCATCGAGGTCATCAGCATTGACTCCGTCGCGGGCGCTCTGAGCGAGTGCTTCGAGAGCCTTCTCATCGTTGGCGAGATCGTCAACAGCCTTCTCGAGTCCAGCGGCATCCTTGGGTACGGGCTTCTCCTTGGTCAGATCCACGAGCTGTGCCTCAGCGCCCTTTCGAAGAGCGTTCCAGGCAGCGAGAGCAGCAATCTTGTCACCAACTGCGTCTCCCAGTTTCTTGAGCAGATCCTTCAGTTTGGAGAGATCCCATTCACTCTTGGCGCGCAGCTCATCAACTCCAGGTCCAGACTCAGGAAGTCCGGCGATGATGTCTTCGAGCTTCTTGCGACGTCCTTCCAGATCTTCCAGATTGGATTGTTGATCGACGAGTGCTTCGGGAACGGCTTCATCGGCCTTGGTCATCACCAGTTCGTGCATCTTCTCGATTTCAGGAGCGAGAGCCGCGATCTGAGCGGCTTCGTTCTGCTGGGAGTTGGCGCGATCAGCCTCAGCGAGCAAGTTGTCGAGTCGAGAGACGAGATCGGGCTTGGGTGCAGCATGAGCGACGGAAGATCGGGGTGAATCGTAGGCAATCTCAACTGCTTCGGCCGTGGGACGCAGCTTGCGAGCGCGATCGGCGATGTCAGCAATCGCGGCAATGGCTGCAGCAGGATCATCAGTCTTATTACGGACCGAGTCCAGATCTTTCTCCAACTGAGCGGCCTGAGTCTCGACGGTATCCGAATCGGCGGCTAGCTTCTTCTCAGCCTCGATCTCCTTCTCGATGGGCGCGACTTGTTCCTTGGCCTTCTGCTTGAGCTTTGCAGCCGTAGCAGCAGCACTGGATGGGTCGGCGAGCTGGTCGATAGGCACAGCGGCGAGATCCTTGACCAGGAGGTCTGCGATCTTCTGAATGTCAGCTTCGGCCTTGGTCTGTGACTGCGGCTTGTCCTTGTAGGGCGCGAGAACAGAATCGATCTTGTCTCCAATCTTGGCAAGGGCGTCTTCAACAGATCGCGCCTTGTTCTGATTGTCGAGCTCGTCCTTCTTGCTGTTGATGTCATCAGCAAGTCGAGCAGCGAGATCCTGGGCGTTTTGACGCGCCTTCTCAGCATCCTTCTTCTCAGCGGGTGCATCTACAGGCAGAGCGAGTGCTGCATCGATCGAGGGCACGATGGAGTCGTTGATGTCACGAACGTGTTTCTCCAGTGCAGCGATCTGATCTGCGAGCGGAGCTTCGACACCAGGCGACGAGTCCTGCTTGCTCTTCTTGCCCTTCTTGCCCTTGGCAGCAGAGTTGGGAGAAGAGGACTTGACGTCATCTTCGATCTTCTTAGTCGAATCCTTAGCCTTGGCAACTGTATCATTGATTGAATCGATTAAGCTCTTCTTAGCAGTTGTTTCTACGAGCTTCTTATCCAGAAGTTCTTCCGATTTATTCAGATCATCGATGACGTCTTGAGCTCTCTGTGCTGGTTCCGCGATTCCGTAGATCTGTTCGGCGATCTGTGGTAGCATCTCAGCTTCAGGTGTGAGTGCATCCAACTCGTTCTTGACATTTTCGAGTATGGGCAATTCTTCAGCCTTCGCAATATCGTTCTTCACATGGTTGAGTTTGCCTGTGACTTCATCGTATTTGTCGTTGAACTTCTTGAGACCGTCGAGCTTATCGTTTACAGATGCGGCGAGTGCGGACAGTTCCTGGTCGCCATTTTCAAGTGCATTCAGCATCTCGACTCTGAGGTCATCAGCCTTCGAAGTGGATGGTTCCAATGCTCCGTAAATCTCATTCATCCGTCCGAGGTCCTTCTTTGCCTGTTGAGCCTTGTCAGATGCATAGGATAGAGAGGAAATGGTGGCATTGGTATCTTCGTCAACCTTAGCGATGTCATTGATCTTTTCTCGCAGTTTATCCTTCGCTTCACCGAATGAAATAGACGCTTCATCGACCTTCTTCTCATCTTCAATTGATTGCTTCTTATTATCAACAGCTGATCCGATTTTGTCCAATCGTATCTTGAGGTCATAAGGGTTGACATCGGGATTCGATACACGCTCTTGGTTTCGGTCGATCAATAGCTTGGATAGATGTTCAACATCGGGATTTAGATCGATGATGCTGCCCTTGAGCGAGTCGATATCTCCAGCATCGCTAGCCTTCTCCAAATCGACAATCTTTCCTTCGAGATCATCTTTGAGTGCGAGAATCTCGTGCGCACTAATGACGTCTCCATTGAGATCCTTCTTGAGTACATCAGTGTTATCCATCTTCCATTTGAGGTCATCTAGCAGATTATCAGCATCGTGTTCCTTCTCGATAAGATTGGCGTGCGTCCATTCCTTGGCAGCCTTCAGTGCATTCTTGTAGTCTCCGAGTCTGTGCTGCAAGTCAGGAATCGAGGCAACATCGGTCTCAGCAGTAGCGAGAGATTGAGGAGTCGAATAACGGTTGAAGAGCTCTTCGAGTTCCCTTTCGAGAGGAAGCTGCATCGTCTGCAGAACTTCCTTCCTCTTATCCCACTCATCAACTAGAGCCTTTGCCTCGTTCTCCATATTAATTGCCTTCTGCATGTTTGCGATGACGTCATTGGCGGACCTCTTCAAATCGTCAGCATCCCTCTTTTCACTGGGTGCATGGAATGGAGATCCGATTATGTCATCAAGCGGCTTGAGTTGATCATTCAGATCAGCGATCTTCTTTGCGAGTTCATCAGAAGTCGTTACCTTCTTGGATTCGGATTCCTTCCGTTCCTTCTTTCCTTTCTTCTTCTTTGGCTTCTCTTTCTTATCCGAATCTTCACCGGTTAGCAAAGCAACTGCACTCTGAACAGCCTCCTTTGCCTTATCGATGGAATCTCTCATTTCCTTCTTCTTCGCATCGGCTTCTTTGGTCTTCTTGAGCTCATCTCCGAGTTGCTTAGCCAGTTCAGCGGCCTGAGTGGCGAGCGCTTGACTCTGCTTTCTCGGAGCTTCAAGAGGTGCCAGTTCTTCAGCACGTTCCTCCAGATTCATAACATCAGCCTTCGCCTCTTCGAGAGTCTTCAGAAGTGCCTCCATCTTCTCAGGTGTATCAGCAGACGGGGAGTCTTCCTTGATCTTTCTTAGGGTATCATCGGTCTTCGTAGCATCAGCAGTGAATGGCCCCAATCCTGCAATCTTGTCATCGATGGATGCGGCAATAGCAGAGAGCTCTTGGTCGTTCTTCTCGAGCGCATCAAGCATCTCGACTCGGAGGTCATCTGCATTCGAGGTAGACGGTTCGAGTCCTGCGTAAATCTCATTCATTCTTCCGAGGTCCTTCTTCGCATCCTGAGCCTTGTCAGAGGCATCAGAAAGTGACGCAACAGTAGCATTGGGATCCTCATCAACCTTGGCGATATCATCGATCTTTCCTCGCAGTTTCTCTTTAGCCTCTCCGAATGAAGTAGAAGCCTCGTCCACCTTCTTCTCATCTTCGATTGATTTGGCGATCGCGGATAGTTCTTGTTCGTTCTTCTCCAATGCTTCGATCAGCTTGACTCTGAGATCATCGGGCTTGACATCAGGATTAGACACTCGGTCTTGGTTCCGGTCGGTGAGAAGTTTGGATAGATTATCAACTTCCGGTAGCAAAGCGTTGATCTTCTCCTTCAAACCGTCGAAATCTGCAGAATCCTTAGAGTCTTGCAGAGTAGCGACCTTTGCTTCGAGGTCATCATTAATAGCGATAATCTCGTGAGCGCTCGTGATGTCTCCATTCAGGTCATTCTTGAGTACATCAGTGTTATCCATCTTCCACTGGAGATCATCGACTAGATTGTCAGCCTCGTGTTCCTTATCGGGAAGATTGGTGTGGGACCATTCTTTGGCAGCTTTGAGAGCATTATTGTAGTCATTGAGCCTATTCTGGAGTTCGGGAATCGATGCGACATCGTTTTCAGCAATAGCGAGAGGTTGAGAAGTAGAATAACGATTGAAGAGCTCTTCGAGTTCCTGCTCGAGAGGGAGCTGCATCGTTTGAAGATCTTCCTTCTTCTTCTCCCACTCATCAGCTATAGCCTTTGCTTCGTTCTCATTGTCGATCGTCTTCTGCATCGTCGCGATGAGATCATTCGCAGCTCTCTTGAGATCTACAGCATCCATCTTCTCAGCTGGAGCATCGAAAGGTGATCCGATGACGTCCTCCATTGGCTTGAGTTGTTCATGCAGATCAGCGATCTTCTTGGCGAGCTCATCCGAATTCGGAACCTCCTTGGATTCTGACTCCTTCCGTTCCTTCTTTCCTTTCTTCTTCTTTGGCTTCTCTTTCTTATCCGAATCTTCACCGGTTAGCAAAGCAACTGCACTCTGAACAGCCTCCTTTGCCTTATCGATGGAATCTCTCATCTCCTTCTTCTTAGCATCGGCTTCTTTGATCTTCTCGAGTTCATCTCCGAGATGCTTAGCCAGTGCAGATGCCTGAGTGGCAAGCGCTTGACTGTGCTTTCTCGGGGCTTCGAGAGGTGCCAGTTCTTCAGCACGTTCCTCCAGATTCATAATTTCAGCCTTCGCCTCTTCGAGAGTCTTCAGAAGTGCCTCCATCTTCTCAGGTGTATCAGCAGACTGCGAGCTTTCCTTGACTCGCTGCAGGGCTTCCTCAGCCTTTGTTGCGTTATCCTTGAACGATCCTAGTCCGGCGATCTTATCATCGATGGATCTTTCCAGAGCACGCGCTTCCTCAAGAGCCTTGGCCAGGTCGTCGGCCATTTTTGTCTTGAGCTCCTCACCGGCCTTATTGGCTGGATTGAAGTGGTCGTGCTCGTTCTGCATGTAGGCGATATCGTTCATCGACTCACTGATCGAGTCAGCGGCCTTCTGCAGTTGTTCGACAATCGCTGATGGATCAGCGTCTATCTTCGCCGCCACATCCATCATAGACTTGCACGCATCAGCTCCATTGGCGAAGCGAGAGGTCGCCTCGACGATCGCCTTCTCATTCTCGACATCGTCGGCCTTCGCGTTGAACAATCGGGAGAGGTTATCCAGACGGGCTCTAGCGCCCTCAATGTCGAGGCCGGGAGGGTTGAGCACGCGGTCCTGGGGACGGTTGGCGATATCCTTGTCCAGTTCGGCGAGTTGCTGTTCGAGCGAGGCGAGGTCCGTCTTAGCAAGATCGAGTGCCACCTCGTCGACCTTCTCAGGCGAGTTGATGGCGACTGCTTCACTTTCCAGCTTGACGATGCCGTCGTGGAGCTTGTCGAAGGCATCCTTGATCGCGGTCGCAGAGCCGATCGCGGCTGCGAGGTCCTCGTTGAGGTCCTTGATCTGTTGGGACTCCCAGCCGGCGGCCGCCAACATGTTGTCGGCCTCGTGCTCCTTGGCGGGAAGGCGGTCGTGCGCCCATTGCTTGGCGGCGTCGACGGTCTTCTTGTAGTCGTCCATCGTCGTGGCCATGGCGGCAATGCGTGGCACTTCTGTGGTGGCGAGATCGTACCGTTGAGGCTGCGTGTAGCGCGTGAACAGCTCCTCCATCTCCTGCTCGAGTGGTTGCTGCAGGGTGAAGAGGTCGAGCTTGCGCGCCTCCCACTGGTTGAGCAGATCGTCTTGCGAAGCGAGGGCTGCCAGCAGGGCGAGCAGAGCTGTCTTCTTTGCTTCGAGCGTCTTCTTCAGCTCCTCAAGTTCGGCAGCCTTCTCAGCCGTGAGCGAGTTAACGGGAATCTCGGCCAGACGCTTTAGTAGGTCATCGATCTTCGCCAGTCCTTCCTCGGCGACAGCACGCTTGATCGGTGTCTCGGTGGCGTCATCGGTGTCCGTCTTCTCCAGGTCGGGGAACTGCGACAGCACGGCTTGGAGGCCATCGTAGTCAGCCGCGGCGTCGGCGACATCGGCGCTCGCGCGCTCCTGTGCCTTGGCTGCAGCGACTGCGGCCTCGACAGCTCCAACAGCTGCAACGGCGCGATGCATCTCGGCGATGGCGCGAGCACGGGCGTCCTCAGCGCCGTCGAAATTGGCTGCGTTTGCGGCACGCTCGAGCGCGGGCACGATCTCCTCGCGCAGTCGGGCCACATCTCGCTCCAATTCAGCAATAGGCACGATGGTTGCAGATGTCGAGGGTGCAGCCGTGGTTGCTGCTACGGGCGCCTCCTTGCCCTTCTTCTTGTCTTTCTTCGATTTCTTCTTCGGCTCCTCGGGAGCTGCTGCGGTGACTGCAGCAGCGGCGGGAGTCTGATTCAGCAGCACTTTCTCGAGCGCGTCCGACGCGGCAGTGATGTCGTGCTGCAGCGCGTCCACGGCGGATTGCGCTTCTTGCGCCTCCTCGAGTCTGCGCTCGGCAGCCTTCTTCACGTCGCCAAGCGCCTTCTCAGCGTTCGCAGCAGTAGCTGCCGGAGCGGCGATGGGCGCCAGCACCTCGGCGGTGTCCTTGAGCAGTGCGAGGTCGCGCTCGATGGCGGGAATAGTCTCGCTCAGCAGGGCGCGGAGCTGCTCTGGTGTAGTAGCAGGCGCAGCGGCAGCCTTTCCGACCCCTTCGATCTTGTCCTTGAGCGGTTTGGCAGCGCTCTCGAATTGGTCTAGGCCTGCCAGCTTGTCATCCAACGCGATAGTGAGCGTCTTGAACTGTTCATCGGCTTTAGCCAGTTCGTCTCCGAGCTTCGTTCTCAGCTGCTCGGCCTCCGAGCCGGACGGCTCGATCTTGTCGTAGATCTCATACAGCTTGTTGAAGTCGGCTTCGGCACGGTTCAGCTCCTCAATCGCAGAGCTCAGTGAGGTCTGGTCGGCAGCGGGATCGGAGTCAGCCAGTGCCGCGGTGTCCATCTTGTGGGCGAGGTCGGCGTTGACGCGCGCGAAATCGGCATCGGCGGATGCTGCGGCCTCGGCGGCGTCCGCGAGCGCACGCGCTGCCTCGACGGCAGCGCGCAGCCTCGTGACACGTCGCTTGTCATCGGTTGCGTTGATCTCGTGCGGAGTCTGGACGCGTTCCTGCGAGCGGCGCGCGGCGTCCGTCTCCAGCTGATCGACATTGAGGGCTGCGGTGTCAACTGCAGCAGCAAAATCTCGAAGAGTTGTCGGGTCGACCGGCGACTGCTTCAAGGTCGTTGCAGCAACCGGCTCCAACGTTGCCAGCGTGGTCTGGATGTTCTCCTCGGCGGAAAGGAGTCCCTTGGCAGATGCAATATCCGACTGCAGGTCTCCGATCAGTCCTCTGACGTTATCGGCCTTCCAGCTGTAGTCTTCAGCCATGTTATCGGCTTCGTGTTCCTTCTCCGGCAGGACGTCATTCAGCCACTTCTTGGCCGCGCCGATGTCCTTCTGGTGCTTCTCGAGATCGTCGAGGAGCGTGAAGATAGCGGGCAGATCAGTCTCGGCGGTCGTCAGACTCTGCGTCTGGCCGTACTTCTCGAAGACGCGCTGCATCTCCTTCTCGAGAGGCGCAGCGGCTGCCTCGAGGTCGGCCTGGCGCTTCGCCCACTCGTCCATGTTCGGGTTGACGATGAGGACGGGCGCTGCGGCCTTCTGAACTCCGGCGTAGTCGAGCTCATGGACTCCGGGGTGCTCCTCAGCGAAACGACCCGGCTCGGCGTATTCGGGCTGGAAAAGGAAATCGTTATTCATTTAAAAATATCATTACATGTCCTATATTTTCAGTTCAAGATGCGAACTGGTATTCCAATCGAAAATGAAGTAAACAGATCAAAGTACTGTACCTGGCGCACGACAGCCTTGGACGTAGAGGGGTCGGAGCTGGGGAGGAGGTAGGCGGAGTCGGATGGTCCAGTGGAGTGAATACTTCCCCCGTCGGACGGAGGAGAGGGAGAGGCAATGAGGTTGGCGATTGTACCCTTAAAAATATTATTATTTACTGGTTTATTATATTATTCAAACAATATTTCTGAATTATATTTAAAATACACACCTTGACGCTGGCGATCATCTGGTTCACATTCTCCACATAGAGAGATGCGTCGGCGGGCGAATTCTCGTTCAGCTTTTTCAGCTCCTCCAGTTGACGGGTGAGCTCCTTCTGACCCTCCTGAAATTGCAATTAATTATTTTATTTTTTTAATGAATAATCATGATTTTCCAAACGCTAATGGTATGGAGAAGTTACTTACTAGAGAAGTCGTTCTGGTTTTATAGAGTATCTTCATTCTACACACTCTCGCGTTTCTCATATCGGCGAGACAGTGTGCGGAATGGAGAGAGCAAAAACCGAAATTGCATCCCTAATACTCACCACGAGAGTCTTCACGGTTTCCTCCTTGGTGGGTTCGTCGATCTCCGCAGTTTCGGGTGGTGTCTTCTCCTGCAATTTCATGATATTACTCCAATATTTCATTGGCACTATCTCGTGAAGAATATTCTTTAAAATATGTCATTGTCACTATCTAGTGAAGAAGATTCTTTAAAATATGTCATCGTCATTATCTAGTGATGAAGATTCATAAATTCCTACGTTTTTCGATTTTCAAATTCCGAAATCAAAAGATCAAAGACCACTCTACCTGCAGTCGATCGAAGGTCGTCGAGGCGGCCATCAGACGCGCGTCCATCTCGCTCGTGGAGGGAGACGACTTGCGCTCCTCGAGATCGCTCTGGAAAAAATACACGCTTTCGTCTTTTATTTCAATATTTCATTTCTGTTCAACTATGTTTCATTGGAGCTTTATCATAGTGAGAAGTCTGATTTTCATAGGACTGACGGCAATTATCATAATTTTTCTGGGCACTGATCAAGATGTGGTATCAGATTGATGGATCTGCGACAAATCAAAAGTTTCTTATTGAATTGATTTCTCACAAGATCGAAGTACAGTGCGTCCACATTTTCAATGGAGTGTCCAGCAATTGGTATTGAACATTTTGTGGTCAAGATATAGGCTAGCTACCTTGAGGTTGTCGATGGCTTCTCTGAGTTCGGGCGCATCCTGACCAGGCAGGAGACGCTCCTCGACGGTTTGTATGACGGTGGTGACGGTGTTGGTGACGAGCACGAGCACCTGAATAGCATTATTTTAAGTTTAAAAATGGTCAAAATGAATTGTTTGTCTCTCTCCAATAGGCACACTTTCTCATTGAACCGGCCAATGAAATGCGAACATAATTTGCTAAATATTATACACTAACAACTGGGGGAAAAATATCGGAAAGGTAAGGAATAACGAACCTTCTTCCTCTTGGAGGAGGTGGTGGAGGAAGCAGTGGAGAAGGGCGACATCGGGCGGGAGGTCGTGTTGTCAACCTGGAATTAATCATTTTTTGAGCGAGGGAAAACGAATCTAATTCCAAATGAATGTCTCATATTTAACTGTGGTATAAATTCGATTATCAAGATCAAAGATCAAGTTGTCACCTCGCACTCGACGTAGCTTCTCGGCTGGCGACAGAGACTGCGCAGCAGATTGAGCTGAAGCTGCACGTTCTCCAGCTCGTCGCGCACCTTCAATTTATTTGTTTAATTACATTTGATATTTACTTAATTCTGCGACCTCTCCACTTAAACAAAACTATGAGTTCAGATACGCTTCACTCGTGCTTCTTAACGAGAATGATCTGTTCGAATCGATTTCTTTCTCTTGATCCGTTCTAAAAAAAAAATAATGAATCGAAGCTGACCTCAACAGTTCCGATGCTTCGGTCCTTCACATTCTGCTCGAGTTCTCCGAGTTTCGCCATGAGGTAGACGTGCTTCTGTTCCAGCGCAGTCTCCTCGGCGATCTCGCGCTCGATACCGTCGATGGTTCTCTGCAAAATATGTTGATTCAATTTGTTGTGATTTCATCTAAAAAGTTAAAATTCAGAACTTGTTCTTCTTGAAACCTCAATCTTCACGAAAATTTATTTGAATTCAGTTACGTTTCACTCGTTCTTTACAACTATATGATTTCGGTCAGTACGATTTTGTTCTTGAATCAAGTAGGAAAACAATATAACTTCTCATAACTGATTTAATAAATACCTGAATGGGCTCTTTGAGAGCGTTTAGGCGCTGCTTGGCAGCTTCGAGTTGCCTGAGGCGTTCGGGATCGGATCGGGGATCCACTTGGATCTGTAAACAACTTGTGTTATGTCATGATATTTTCTTTCTCACAACTTCCATGAGCTAGTTCTGGAGCAAAATAAGCTGATTTGTAACTATACTTGAAACTGTATGCAACAGTGAAATTTCATCATCTCGATTATTTCACAAGTGTATCGCACACTTTTCTTCTTGAACTCAACTCAGTTTTCGTTATCCTTTGCGAATTAAATACTGAGAAAACACTTCCAGATTCGGTAAGAATTACTAAAGGGAATCAAATCAAGATTCACCTTATCAAAGGCGACGATCCATTCATGGATTGTCTTCAGTCTCTCTCCATCCTCTCGCGCGAGTGCCATCGGCTTGGCGCCCATCGCGTACGATTCGAGCAGACGCTTGGCCGAGGAGGCCACCTGATTAGTCCATTGTAATTTGAGAACACATCAGATGATAGCGTCGCTTGATACGTGTGAAGATTACGCGAAGATTATGTTGTTTGTTCGAGAAGCAAAAATAAAGGTTTTACTCTAGCCAGAAAGGTATGCTATAATATATGGGGGGGGCTAAACCACGGGTTCCACAGGGCCAACTATTTTGGGGTGTTTTGTAACAAGTCAAAAGAATTAAATATTACATTTTTGCTTATGACTTTGTTGTAAATAAATATTTTATAAAGTTCTCTTGGTTTCGTGCTTACAAAAACGAGATCTTTCAGATGAGAATAGAGATAAATAGTATAACATACTATTTAACGAGATATAACGAATGAATGTAACATTTCGAACCCTTCATCCGTTAGAAAACGCCAAAATAGTTGGACCTTTAGAACCCGTGGTTTACACCCCCCCCCCCCCCCATATATCAAGAAGTGATCCGATGTTGCCTTACCTGTGAAAGATGATAGTCCATATCAGATGGAGACTAATACGCTTGTGATCAACTCTACTGCTGCTGATTAGTAAGGGTCACTTGACTTCAATCCCCGTACTAATTCGATTAGTACGGCTATCGAACGCCGTTCGAAAACTCTTCGGTCAATCATGTTTTGTGTGTTGTTAAACCAAGATCATTCGGGCTCTACACTTGCCAGCTTTGCAAATATGATAATTCGATAAGTGTATGAACTGTTTCGGCTCTAAGTTTTAATTAAATTAATAATTAATTAAATAATAATGATAAGGTCGAACTTTGGCAGCCTCATCAGTCATTCCGGCGTCTTGCTCGGCAGCGAGCCGTTCCACGGGCACGAACACGGAATGGATCTGGAAAATAATTATCAATATAATAATAATTATTATTATTATTATTATTATTATTATTATTATTATTATTATTATTATTATTATCATTATTATTATTATTATTGGTATTATTATTATCTTTATTTGACGCTCGTCATCAATCGCTTCGCTAAACCAATCCCATGTAAATGTGAATATTTGTTATAGTTGCAATCGCTCATCAGATTTCGGTTGGGTTTCAAGGCTGCTATACAACAGTATGGAACTGCTCGATTCAATGTTCCCCACATTCCGAGTGGTAATAAAAAGATTATGAACATGTAGTAAAATCTATATAATAACAATCATACCTCGCTGTTGAGTGAGAGGGACGAGTGGTGGGAGAGGACGGACTCGCAGCGATCGAGCTCAGATGAGGCGAGCGACGAGACCGAAAGCTGCAATGCTATTCATAAAAGTCATCTCCAAAAAGACATTCCAAGCATGATGAGAAACAAGAGAGAATGCGCCGCATATTTCCTAGTGAATCATCTCAGAACCGTGACATTTCGAATGCTCCTGCAACAAGAGGGGAAGAGAGAAGAAGCAAAAAGTGAGTGTTGACGGGCGAAGACGCCACCTTTCTCATGTTACTTTCTTCCCCACACGCTCTGACTCTCTGCGCTCTCTATGACTTGCTCAGTCTCTCTTTTCTTTCATCTTCTGGGTCTCTCTCGTTTCGAGAAGCTGTCTCCCCATCACTCATTGCAAATGTTGTTTTGCGCCTATCACTGAGAGGTCCGCGGAGAGTCACGGAACAGCAAAACTTCGCCAGTGTCAGGATTCTTCCAACACAATTCTGGTTCCACATTTCGATTTTGTTTCCACAGCCAAATATTCGTAGTTACATGTTTCGGTTATGTCTAGCTAATCAGGCTCAGAAATATGGAAAACTCACATAAAAGCACTGGTCGAGGGGAGATTCTATGTGTATTTTCTTAATAACTAGGCGCGGCTCGAAGCACTATCTACACTTGTGATTCTATGCAAATACAATCGTAGTCGTACATAGATCTGAGCACGAATACTCACATAACCACTGGCCGACTGGAGACTGTTGTGGTAAATGTAGATGGTCAGTTCTACCCACATTCATCACTAGCAAATAATTTCAAAACCGACCCAGATCAGATACAAGAGTTGTATAAAAAATGCTCACATAAAATATGTGCGCATTTTTATTGTGCTTGTCAAGCGCATCTAACGCCATTTCTAACTACGCGCAAATTTCGGATACTTTACTCATATAAGAGTAGGCGCTAGTCGATGGCAGATTGGAGTGGTGGACGCGTATTCACAAGCGATTCGATATAACGCCATTTTAACTAATTAAGACAAATTTCTCACGTATGAATAAGCACTGGTTGACGGCAGATTCGAGTGGTGGATGTGGATGGGCAGGGCGGGCGACTCGGGCGGGAGCAGGCGGTCAAGACGGTGCAGAACCGCGTAGTAGCGGCCCAGCAACTCCTCGATTTGCTGGAAACGATCATCTTATTTTCCTATTTTGTGATCTGATCTTCGCACGAGTCGATTTCACGTGGATTTCATATTTTCGTCTCGCCTATCAGAAAGGAGAGATCAAAATGGGAACTTATTCAGAATATCTTTCACTCGATGTTCATCTTTTTAGCGACTAATCGATAATCAATTCTGTCGACGCCTAGCAAATAAGTTATTCATTATTATCGTCGTATTATTTAAAAACGTAAATAAATGTGTTTACTAACAGCTCTGTCATCCACCCTCAACGCCTGCAGTTTGCCCACGAGCTTGGCGTGCTGGCGGTAGGCTTCCCTGAAAAATGGCGACGATATGAATTGTTTCTTCCACGCTTATAATTTCCACACTTCTGATTCGGATTTGTTTCACAAATCGCTCTTCTGTCCAATGATTGTATTCAAGTCGATCGTGCTCAGAGTGCCATGGCCAAATATCTCTACTTCTACTAGTGATGCCAAATCGTAAACTACTCCTATTTCACAACTTCTCTCATTAGTCAGAGGAACTGGTGAACACTTTGCTTCGTCCGGTTCCGATTTGCCGTCCCAAACTTCCACTCGAATCTCACCTTATCGCCCGGACGTGGTTGTCCCTTTCAGGCGAGGGAGGCTCCGTCTCGAGCTGGTCGAGATCCCCATGGACGGTCGTGAGCCAGCTGGAAATTACACTCTTTAATTTATTTATTTTACTATACATTTGAAATTCGGTTATGCTTCACGTCTTGCGTATCAAACGAGAGGTTTAGCGGGAATCAATTATTTTATTATTCTTCTGTGGAAAAAATAATTCTTCACCGAGGCGTTTAGAAATGCAATGTTTTTTTTATTTGCAGCATTCATTCCTTCCTAGTCGGAAAAAAAGAAAAATGGGAACTTGTGTTTAGCACTTCGCTAAGTCATTCGCATACGTCAAATGGGTCTAGAAAAAGCGAGAGTGCACGTCTGCACTCCAGCAAGACCCATATCGGAAAAACTAGGAAAACAACGTAATGTATGGTGAAAATCTACCAAATCGAGTAGCCGACGTCGGCAAACTTGTGTGTGCATATCGGCAGAAAATTCTAGGCGAGACCTCATTTGACGTATGGTCATTCGATACGCATCACACTTTGACAATCGGGTATGATGCACGACTTCTACATCTATTGTGTGAATTTTCTCAACTCAATCGTTGTCTGCGAAGTTCTTGAAAATAAGATGTCTCACTTGGCGAAAGGCTGCAGTTTGGCGAGCAGCTTTGCCTCGTGTCTCCTCAGTTTCTCCGCCTCCCGAAGGTACTTGGAGATGCGCCCGTCGAGGGCGAGAGCTTTTCTGGAATTGAAAGAATTATTGATATTTGATCTTTCGATGATTTAGCTCATTCATTTGCACTCTCTTATCTCATGAGGATCTATTCTCGAAATTTCCCGAAAACCTGCGAAATCAATATCGGCCAGATCAGGTTTCAATAGGCGTAGCGTCAAAATCTACGTCGCATTTAGCAAAGCAATCAAGTAGTGATGACAAATCAGCCTCGGCCTCTCCTCAAATCGCACGCTTTCTCGCTTCTCTGGCAGACGAGAGAGCACGCGAATTGAGGAGAGTCATTCCCGTTTTGACATCACTACAATGAAGCCACGCACCTCTCCAGGTCTCCGAACTCGGGTCTCAGTCTCAGTCGCAGGTCCACTCCAATGATCCTCTCCAATGCGGATACATCCTTCTTCCAGCCCACCCACTCCGCGTCGGCCATCCTTCGCAGGTCGTCCGTGCGATTCTCGCGAATCAGCGATTTCAGGGTGTCTTCGTGTCCCATGAACCTGAGAAACAGATTATTCGGAGAATTTTCACAGTATTTATTGGTTTTTTCGTTTAGCCGCGTGATGAAGCCTATTTGATTCGAGATGACAATCGTAAAACAAAGCGTTATCTGTGGTTCTGATCACGAACCTTGCATTGATGATGTCCAGGTAGTTTCTGATCACTCTCAGTGCGAGCTGCTTCCGTGAGTGCTGCAGGTCGGCGAGACGCGCCTTTAGGGCGAGCAGACGTCTGGAAAGCAGATCGATCAGAGTAGGAAAAAGAGTAGGATCAGAGTAAAATCAGGAATAAATAACCAAATTTCGCTTTAGATTTCGATTCAAGCGCCTTCGTGGAGAGACTGCATGAAAATCATTTCGAAATCTCGAATGAGTTTCATGGGTGTTTCAAGTGGCGACCGCGTAGTAGTTATTCAATGACTGTCGAGTTGCTTGTGGTGAATAGACTTTGAAACATAACAGTTTATTAACAAAGTAACTAGTTACGAACGAGTTTATTAACTTTTCATTCCTCGTTTTCCGCTGTTAGTAGAGCGGTTTCGTAACTAGTTATTTATGTTATGTTACGAGCAGTTACGAGATCGGTGTGTTTCAAAATTATTGTGTGTGTTTCTACAGTTTGGTTTCTGAAATGTTTCACTTGGAGAAAGGAGTTTTTCTGTGTTTTCGGGTACGCTTCACTCAAATAACTAGTTATAAAGATTTTCGTAACTAGTTACGAGACCGCTCTATTAACAGGGGAGAACGCGGAATGAAATAACTAGTTTGTTTATCTTTCAAAGTCTAGTGGTGAAAATATCAACACCCTATATCATACACAATGACAGTGTTGTCGTAATTAGCCAGCACTTCAAATAATGAAGTTTTTTAAATCATTTTTTGCACTGACAACTCACTTGGCTTGCTGCTTAAGTACCGTTCCACGATTTAGTGAAGCTTTTGGGAGGGGTCGACGGAGGACTTTTCTGCAGCCTATGCCAATAAGTTGTGGGTGAAGTCCCCATACCTAGAGCTGATAACTGGCCCAATATGAGACCTTGGGGTGCACTTTCTGAAAAATGCCAGAGGTGTCCCAAAAAAAGTACGAAATTTCATCCCAGAAACAAATACGTTGTTATAGATGTTTCTATTGTATTTTTCGATGAAATAAAGAAAAACATAGTATGGAAGCGAAAGGATATCGATAAATGGTCGAAAACTTTGAATTTCGTCATTTTTCGGTCACCTTGAAAAATATTTTAGTCATTACCATTTTTTTATTGCAGATTTGGATTTTACGTGCAAAACTACCCTTGCTTATTATTTTTTACGGCTATCGTAATGAGAGCCCGGAATCTGTAGCTTCCCGCCCGAGGCTCTCTCGGAGGCTGGCGGGAGAACGATCACGAGACGTTTCCATATTTCGATGCGATATCGTCACTTTTTCATCATATTCATTTCTGATTTATCGTTATTAAGCACTTGTGTTGATTTTATGGGGTTACGATATCGATAAAACACGAAAAAAGTGAAAATTCGAAAAATCTTTTGTGACAACTCAAAATTTCAAAAAATGCATAAGTCATGTTTCTGAGCTTCAAACGGTGTATTTTCAACGGAAAATCTCTCCAAAATCAGTATTGAACAATATCTGAGAGTTATAGCCGATTTGCGCATATTTTTTTTTTCGGTGGGGCAAATTATCGAAAAAAAATTCGACCAAAACTTTTTCTCTAGAAACCGTCTCAAAGGCTCAGATATTGCTCATAACTAATATTGAAGTGATTTTTCGTTGAAAATACACCGTTTGAAGGTCATAAACATGACTTATGAATTTTTGAAATTTTGAGTTGTCAAAAAGTGATTTTTCGACTTTTCACTTTTTTCGTGTTTTATGACAAGTGAGTTAAGACAAGTGCTTAATAACGATAAAACAGATATAAATATGATGAAAAAATGACCATATCACATCGAAATATGGAAACGTCTCATCATCGTTCTCCCGCCAGCCTCCGAGAGAGCCTCGGGCGGGAAGCTACAAATTCCGGGCTCTCATTACGATAGCCGTAAAAAAATAATAAGCAGGGGTAGTTTTGCACGTAAAATCCAAATCTGCAATAAAAAAATGGTAATGACTAAAATATTTTTCAAGGTGACCGAAAAATGACGAAATTCAAAGTTTTCGACCATTTATCGATATCCTTTCGCTTCCATACTATGTTTTTCTTTATTTCATCGAAAAATACAATAGAAACATCTATTACAACGTATTTTTTTCTTGGATGATTTTTCGAACTTTTTTTGGGACACCTCTGGCATTTTTCAGAAAGTGCACCCCAAGGTCTCATATTGGGCCAGCTATCAGCTCTATGTATGGGGACTTCACCATGAACTTATTGGCATAGGTTGTCAAAATGTCATCCGTGGGGTAAGTGCAAAAAACCGTGGAACGTCTCTTAATAACTATTGGCAGTATTCCTTTGGCAATGCCTAATTTCCAAAACATTTTAAACAAATTTTTCGAGTTAAATGAATAACACCCACTTGGCCTGCTCGTCCGTGGTCGTCGGGGCGCTCTCGATGTCCTCCAGCAGGGCGCTCTCCGCCATTTCCGCCGCCCGGATCCGCTGAAGCAACTCCCCGTGCGCACCGGGGAAGTCGTCCTCCTGCGATGATGGAACGGTAGGAACCAGAACTTGAACCTACCGTGAATCTACGAATCTAACTTGAATCTACGATATGAACCATTTTTGGTTACGGTTGGGCAATGGTACAATCCGAAATGATTGGTTGGCGACTATTGCGTAATGAATTTCTCGTGTATAAAAATATTGAATCGGACACCGGGAAAGGAATCCTCCTGCGAATGAATGGAATAGATAGGATTACGGTATGTACGCAAGATTGAATATTGATTGTTTTGGTTTTGCCACATGTGTTACCACTAGCATTGCTCGAATTTCGAAAGCATATTTGATATCGAAGTGAAAAGTATTCGAATTTGGAATACGATCGGCAATACACTCGAAATTTGTGCTGAAATCCAACATCATTTCATAGTTTCTATCATTTTCTAGCAAGCGAAATCTAGGTTTGAGCAAACTCTCATTTTTCCACTCACATTGGGTAGGGGGGCGTCGACGAGTGCGGAGAGGCGGGCGTACAGATCCTCGAACGTCGGTTCTCCTTGCTGGAAATTATATCGCTTACAAAACATAATTTTCATCAAACTTAACGCGCTCCACAGCTCATTCCTCTGATTGTGCGATAATGGAGAGACTTTGACCAATGTTTCCGAATCTACATCGTTTATTGTTTGGGCCTTGAAGCAGCAGACTTTTGTTGTCCTGTTCACATGAGTTTCACGAGTTATTCAAGTTTCGAATGAACATTGAGCAAATGATCGCTTTGCGGCTCACGGGACAAACAAATGAAAAAATAGTGAGGTTAAAGACTGAACACGGCACACATCGCTTACGTCAACTCTTCTCTAGTTCTAAACAAATTTTTTTAATGAAAACAATTGCAGTCATCACGACTTGTCGCATTTTCGAAAGAACAACAACGTGATCAACTCACATCGCCCATGCGCCTCCTCCTCTCTCTCTTCACGGTCGCGGGCACGGAGAAGTGGACGACGGCCATCTCGGCCGCCTGCTGAAGCTGCATCAGCTGCACGCCCCGCTCCTCCAGCCGCTCGCTCAACTCGTTCGTCTGCAAGATTACGTCATCATTAGGTAATTTTCATTAAAACTGTCGTCAATACTACTGCATTTTGAGATGATCAGTTAAAAATGGTCAATTGAACACCTGAAAGACCTCAAAGAATTTACCATTAACAATGAAAAGTAAAGAAAACTCACGATTTGCTCGATATTCTCTCTGTTCTTCTCGGGGGTCGTCGTGGAGGTGGCTGCACTGCTGCAGTCGTCGGCAAAGGCATCGGCCGTACGGAGGAAGTCGTCCAGCGCCTGAGGGAGAGAGTGATCTTTGATCTTTGGGCTCGAATCTTACACTTGCGCGTCATTGAGAGCATGGGTGTGCGAAAATTCCCCGCACTCCTCATTTCGCATGCTCTCTCTCTCGTCTTTCTAACCGGCGAGAGAGCATGAGAAATGGAGAGCGCGGGAAATGTTTTGCACATCTCTGATTGAGTCAATACTAGGCAACTGTGCTACCGATTATCGCGGATTTACGCCTTATTCAGGGGAAAGAATGCGTTGGATCCGTATTTCGCAAGATTGAGTATTTAATTATTCAAAAATGAACGTTAAGTTAATCAAAGCTTTTGGTTTTCCAGTCCATTTATCTGCGCAGTGAAACACATTCGGAAAAAAGGCTGTTCACTTGTACTAGTTGCTGTACCTAATTCCGTGAGGGAGAGGGGTTTGAGGTCTCAGTAGCTTCAAAAAATGAATTAATTAACGAGCTCACATCAAGGAAGTCTCTTCTCCGCACGTTGAGCGCCAGCAACTTCTCCAGGTCGTGGATCAACAGGGACAGTCTGCATAATTATTGGTTGTTAATGACACTTTTTTTTGTTTTTTTAAACGGCCTCTCTCTTCTCAATCAATACGATGGCTCCCCTCGTTATTTCAAGTAAATGTAAAACTCAAGCGCTCTACCGAGTTCTGAGAGAAATCAAGAAACTCACTTCTCGTTCACTCTATCAAACTCGAGTTGGAAGAAACTGCCCTGGATCGCGACGACCTGCAAGGTGATCTTTGATATTCGATTTTCCATATCTTAAAAACTCTTTTTTCTTCCTCTTGAGAAAACAAAACGTTAGAAGCACTGTTCAAGACATTTACAGCATCTCAGTTGCTGAGATAGGTAGTTTTTCAGATTATTCTATGTATGATCTTTGATCTCTAGTCTCACCTCGGTTCTCAGCCTCTCGGCATCTATCCTCCACTCTGAGTCGGCGCGCGAAAGGATGTCGCGGATCTCCGCGGCGACAGCATCTCGCTGCAAGAATAATAAATTCATTTTTAGGCAATTAATGTCATCTGAATTCCGCCTATCAGTCACGAAGGCAACAGCATCTCGCTGCAAAGATTGCGTCATAATTAGATAACCAATCAAATTTTTCCGTCTTTTTAGTTAGGCAGTCATACCTCCATTTCGTTGTAGTTAGGCAATAATTGCACAATTGCATCATCATTAGGCCATCATGACCATCAAACAGTTCGTTCGGCAGCAGGAGCACTTGCATTTTCAATTCAATTTAAATGATTTCGTCATCGCTAATCAATGTCACTGTTCACGATTGACCTTCTGTTCCGTTCTTGCTTTTGCATCACTGATTCTAATGCGATTAGCCGATTCGTTCAAGCCATTTTTCTGTTGCCTCTATACCTATCACGAGTGAGTTTCTCGGCAGTAATTTGCACTTGTGTGCGCATTCCGCTTTACACAACTACACTGTCATCATTCTTGAAATGTGCTTTGAAATCGAATTGCTATTCGGATAGGTTTCAGATGCCGTCTAAACACTCGGTGATCGCAATAGCATTAATAGCGCATACATTGCCTTTATTGAAATAATGAATCGCACTTCATCTGACAAAAACAAGTCAATCTCTCCCTCTCGAATGTCAGAAGTCGTGTAGATCAATCTCAGTAAAGAGCAGTGCAACATGAGAATGGCTCATCTTCTTTCTCCCTCTGAGCTAGGGATGTCGGTTTCGGCTCACTACTCTCTCCATTCCTCACACTCTCTCGTCTCTCTCTCAGCCGAGATAGTTAGCAGAATGGAGAGAGCCGAGACGTCCTAATGCATTCTCAAGATCTCTTCTTAGTTCACCGGAAGCGCTCGACAGGCGTCAAGTTTTTGCTGCTCTTTTTCTCTGGACTCTCGCCTCTCGCCCTTGTCTCTGGGCACTTTTATCACTCTCCCTTTCCCATGACACCTCTCGATCTATCCTATTGATTCATGGGTGTGTCGGAGTGATAAGTTGCCCGTTCAATTAGATTAAATGCTGGTCGAGAAATGCACTCTAGCTGACACTTTAGCAACGAGTAGTGATGTCACCATTGCCCCACTGTTAAGCTTGTTCTCATATCAAAATCAGATCTAGGATATCCGCGCCTCGTAAATTTTCGGAAATCATCAATCAATCAACATGGCGAGATACGCTGAACAGATAGGCGCGAGGGGGATATTGGAGAGATGAGATGTGATGATGCGAAATTGATAAGGTTGCGGGAATGCGGCGCCAAGGCCGCTGCGAGAGGGAGGAATATCCCACCTGCTGTAACCACCGAGCTTAACCCCCCTTTTTCGACTATCATCTTGCTAAGACTGCTAGGTAAAAGAAAACATTGCTTCAAGATTAATTTGAGATCAAGGATCAAACTTCAGACTACAAAGATTCACGATATAATCATTGGTTGGCTCAGCCCTCGCCTTTCGATTGATCAAACACATGTGTAGGGACCGCCAGCCCCGCCCATTTTCCCTCGACACCATTCCCCTCAAAAGCGAGATCGATGGAACACAAAGCTCATTCGCAACTAAATCGCTCGCCCGAAAGCGCGATCGATAGCTCTTGATGTCCTCTATCAATGAAGGGCTGGCAAGCGGTATCTGACAAGTCTGAGTAGGTCAGAAATCGATATTGAGGTTGGGAATAGGGTGTTTAGGGCATTTCCAGTGCACGCACACTGCTCGCCAGTTGATATTATATTCATTTGTATTTTAGAGGAATTTTAAGAACAAAATTGGAATTTGAATAATTTTCCCTGATTTGTGTTTGAATTTAATATGAGGACGGGGGAGGGAGGCGAGAGAGCGGGGGGAGTGAGAGAGACGCGTGCGAGAGAGACTCCGCCCCTTTATCTCTCGTCTCGCCTCTTCCTCCTCTCTGACTGGGAGAGGCGCGCGCACTTCTACAGCTCTCCCGGGCTTCAGAGAAGAGTTTGACATACGTCCAAAAGCAAAAATGGTATTAAGAGCCTGACGGTCAGATTGAGCCTACTTTGGACCAGATTCCGCATAGTCGGCTCTCAAGCTGGTGGTCCCTACACATGTGGCAAAACAAACCCTTTCACAAGACGATAATAATTTTGCGCACTTCTTATAGAGTCACATTGCAAGTGCAGATTACACATTGTGTTTTGGCATTTCGAAGACCCATCTGAATTCGTTTCGAATAGGTTTCCGGGGAAGCGCAAAAGCTCATTGGCCCGAATGATTTTGCTCATAGCGTCGCTGCATGTTGAAAAAAAAACGAACATAACTAATAAACTAATATAATTTCGTAAATATTTATAATAATAATGATATTATTAATATTAATATTAATAATATTCCTACCTGATCGACGGTGATCGTGTTGTGCGCGGCGGCGCGCGAACGCACATACTTGACGGCATCGTAGAAAGCTTGCAGCCGACGGAACAGGTCCATCTGACAGAGATGAGAGATCAAAGAGACTACAAACTACAACTATCAGAGATCAAATGGTGCTTCAACTTCAGCCTGATTAACAGTCCTCATTAGATTTGACAGGCTGGTAAGAGTAATTAGGAAATTTCCGACCATGTTTCTTGAAAGATCAGCGATCGAAGACTAGACTAGAAAGATCAAAGATCAAACTGCAAACCTTTGCGTCCAGTGATCGGAGCACGCGTTCGCGTCGCTGTCGTAGCGCAGCCGACTCGCCGAGGCACTCGGAGGGCGATTGCTGCAGAGATCAAAGATTAAACTACAAACTACGTAAATGATTCTGCCCAGAATAATGAGAAAATTAAGCAGAGGCAATGGATCAGAGATCAAACTACAAACTACAAAGATCAAGCTACCATGCGTCAGCAATCTGAAGGAGCGCTCGGCTGGGTCCGGTCGGGGCGCTTCCCTTAGAGGAAGTGCCCAACGACGGATCGATAGTGGGGGGAAGACTATTCGGGGGAAAAGTGATCGCAGCTGCTCAAACTTATGCGTGGAGGGAGCGTGTCTGTCGGCGACATATTGTTGAGCGGTCATTCAGAATTCGGCTATTGCATCAGATGCAAAAGGCGAGGGATGCGACAAATGATCCTGCATGACCTAATCGCTTTTTTTCCGTGGCGGCATCATGATATTTCCAGGTATTTACTTACCATTGCGACGTCACTTTGGCAAACCGTTTGAGCGGGCTATTTTGCACGTCTATTAGGATGATAATGACAAGTCACATGGGCGGTGTATCAAAAAAGGGGGTGCGACAAGAGATAACGATACAACCTAATGGCGCCTCTGCGCGAGTTGTCAACTCCTCGGTAATGGGTTAGTGCGAGTAAAGTAACGAGAGATAGGGGAGAACGGTAAATGATAGTGTGCAGAATGGAGAGAGCCAGAACCGAAACATCTCTCTACCCTATCGAGAAACAGTGATGCGCCATGAATAGATTGGTGTAGAGTACGCGGATTAGAGAGGGGAGCGGACAGAGTAGCGATGGGAGGAGCGCATCAGAAAAAAATCACTGGCACATTCCACCTAGTTTTACAATCTGATATCGATTGGGCGGAATCCACAAGATAATGAGCACGATTAGCGAAGACTAGCCAATGAGGAGGAAAACCGTTTGACCTAATAATCGCTAATGTGATAATGAGAAAATCTTGTCATTTCTGCGTCGAAATAAAGCAAACTAGATGATCCGCAGCTGCCTAGAGAAGATTGCCTAGTCATTACTAGTGATGTCGTTTCGGTTTTCGACTCTCTTCATTCTGCACACTCTTTCGTTTCTCTGACTGGCGAGAGAGTGTTCAGAATGGAGAGAGCAAAACCGAAATATTCATGACGTAATCATCTCAAAACGTGAGGATCCGCAGCAAAGTTGCGAAGATATCATCGACTGGTCAAGCAAAAACAGCCGAGACAAATGCGAGGAGGCGGCAGCAAGGGGCGATAATTCATTCGAGTGTTGCATGGGTCGAGAGTGAGACGAGAGGGTTTAGAGAAATGTGAAGCTTCTTGAGCGGAGAGACCAGTGAAAGTGGAGAGATCACAGAGAAAGAGAGATGGCGAGATAGTGTAGAGATCAGGGAGAGTGCAGAGAGTGAAACCCGAGAAACCAGAGGGGAGGAAGAAAGATAAAAAGCGCAGGAAGGGCAGTGTAATGAGAGAGCCCATCGGGACTCTATTGCCTGCTCTGACTAAGACTTGCTCGTAAAGATACACGTAATGAGAAAATCGGAACCTGACTCTCTTCAATTCGCATGTTCCCTCGTTTCTCTAACCTACGAGAGAGCCGAGCGAATTGAGGAGAGTCGGGTTCCCATTTGTCCAGTAACTCCGTGCAATAAAGAATCCCAATAAACGTGAACAACAAAGAGACTGCCGGAAGAAAAGACAGTTATCGATATTCCCTGGGTACGGTATGATCTTACAGTAAGAAGTTCCCTTGCGGCGGTGACCTCCTCTTCGCCCGCCATCTCGAGCTGCTTCAGCTTACTGTAAGAATATCGGTTAGTGGAATCTGGAATCGGTTAGGTTTCAGGAGGTGCGTAAATGCGTGAGAAATGGAATGATGTCAGTATAGTCTGGCTCTTCATTCAAAAAAATTAATAAAAGATTCCTAATCGGAAAATATTTCTAATAACTGCTAAATTCTCATCGTTGTTATAGTAAAATTACCAATTCTAGACCCATCTCAAAACTAAATCTTCGAACTGCAAAGAACATTGAGATGTTATCTGATCCTCCTGGAATGCGCCTCGGGATAAAAGAACAATCCGTCTCTTCATTCTCCCCAGTCTCTCGTCGCTCTAGCCAGTGAGCGAGCACGCAAAATGAAGAGGCTGATTGGCATTCAAGACGTCTCTTATCTCCCTCTACGACATTTGTTTCGCAATGATTGATCGCTCAAAACCAAGATGAGAGGGCAGAAAAGACGCTAAGTGGTTGAGTGAACCATCTCCCTCGAACACACGGGACAAGTCTAAAATCAAACAGTTTTTTTTTAGACTTGTCCCGTGTGTTCGAGGGAGATGCTTGGGAACCTTGCGCCTACCTATTCTGTTGATCTTGCCATTGAGACGGTGTTCAATCGATCAATTTGATTTATGTTATTGAACTTCAACGACCAGAGATTTGGTTGATTGTGCAATACAATATCTATTGCAATCGATTCAATTTTATTTTTGAAAAAAAACGTGTGTGTCACCGATCATTATGTAGACTTTTTAAAGCATAACCGATGTTTCGATCAATAAATAACCAAGTCCAAACTACCGTACCGTTCAGTCTCTCTCTCCACGCGCTCCTTCGACGCTGCGAGTCGGGCCTCGAGCCGGGCACCTGAGCGAATACCGTAGTCATTCAGTGATCGATTACAATCGATGGTACCGTAATCAGAGGAGTTCAGTTCGTGATAAAACAACGCTACCGTTCGTTTTAATTACCGTAATCAGTCATCAATCAATTAAACTACCGTACCGGGCAGTGACGATAGCGGAAGGGTGTCGAGTCTGGAGAGCAAGACGCCCAAGTGGTGAAGCTCACGCAGCGAGGGTGAGGCCTGCATGATTTATCATAATTATTATTTTCCAAAGTACAACAATATTATTTTTGTCTTGTTATTGCCTGTGTTTGAACAGAACAGAAAGAAAAGAGAGGAAGAAAGTATGGTAAGAAAAGAGGCCATTTACAGAAACAAAAACAGCAAATTTTAATTGCTGCGTGGAAATCTCAAGACATGGGGTAAAGTGATTGATTGAATATACCACGCCAAAAAAGTACAGCGATCGTTCCAGAAAGCGGAGCAAAAGACACGCTATCATGGTGCGATTAGCAAGACATCAGAGGAAGAAAAGCAGCGGAAAAGTTTGCGTACACCGATGACACAAGCGATTAGGATTGAGTTACGAGCGAAATGACGGGAAGACATGAGAAATTTTGAGGGCATCGACTCTCTTCATTTCGCGTGTTCTCTCATCGGTCAGAGACACGAGAGTGCACGCGAATTGAGGAGAGTCGGGTACCGATTTGTCAAAACTAACGAGAAGACATCAGAAATATGAGGTGGAATCTCTGGCGCAGATGTGGAAACAATAACATGAGTTATAACGTCAGGGGGTCTGCACTAAACCTGTCAGAATGTTATCGTTCAAAAATGTAAAGGAAAACACGGAATCAAAGAGCGTTCTTTCATTTTGACTGTCTGAACTTGCGAACGAATATTTTGTTCCACTGATGCAACTCGAAATCCCATTCTCGAATGTTGTCTCTCCGCCGCACTTTTTGCCTGTGCTGGGCTCCATAGAAAGTCAGCAACAGAGTCGAATTCGCGAGAGAGTGTGCGAATTAGAGAGACGCAGATAAATAGACAGAGGAAGGGAGCGCCGGCCCTCGTAGAATTTACAAGGCCGAGAAAGTGATGGGGGAAGAACTGTGTCGGTTCGAGAGTTTGGAGAGGAGAGAGACGAGGGTGGGGGAGATAGATCAGAGTTCCGCTGGATGCAAGGAGTGTTCGAAATACGAGCAATCTTTCTGCTTTCAAATCACTATGACGTCAGAGCAGCTAGAGAGCGTGCCGAATGAAGAGACGGGCGGGTAAATGTGATTCGTCTATGCTCGACTGGATGCAAGAAGAATACAAAATACAAGAAATTTATGTTCAATCAAATCATCCCAACTAATCGACAAGAGGTATCTGTAGATCAAAAGACTAAAGTTACAGAGTATCGTTTTCATCTATTTGGCTGCAAGTGGAACAGAAGAGTCACGGATGGAACAGCATGTGAAAGTCGAAACGCAACTTGCAAAGTATACAAAGATATACGGAACACAAAGTCTGCTGAACGAAGAATAGGGTCATTCATATTTCAACTCTAGGTAGTAGCAAAGAATGGAACAGGGAGGATTGAAATGGATGAAAGAGAGACAGACGAATTCGCGGCGGCATTCAAAGGTCAAACAAACCACCGGGAACGGAGAGAGTTTCTCTGTGCAACCGTCTGCCTGTTTGTCAGCAAATATGGCAAGAAGGAGCGAGCAAAACAAGTGCTGAATAGGGTTGGCAAGGATTACTCATCTTGTTTCACAAACCTCGCAAGCCAGAGAAACGAGATAGTGTGTGAAATAATAAGTCGCCACAACGGGAGCAAAACAAGTGCGGAATCTCAGAAAGAAAAGGAAAGAGGAGGCAATGAGAGGGAACGGGGCTGATTAGGAACTATTTTCGAAATGATTTGTTTATTTAAATATTTAAATAATTAATTTTAAAAAACTCACTTTTCCCGCCTCGATCTCCTCCAACTGCTGCTTGACACGGCGGAACGTGAAGATGTCGTCTCTCTGAAGCACACAAAATAATTAAACTTTTAAAAAAATAATTTGCAATGTTAAAGTTACACATTTATTCAATGTTCGTGTGTAAAATTTCAACTAGAGCGCTGAGAGAATGAATAGGTTTCAGAATCTCCTAAAAAAGGCGAAAAACGCTATCATTTCAGTGGAAGCGCAGTCGACGTTCAAAAATATACTAATATCATACAAAAAATAAACTCTGATGTACATAATATATTTTATCGGATACCACTTCGACAAGGATTTTCAAGAAACATGTTAGTCGCAATAATTCCTTCTCTAATACAATCCTACCGTAATCGTTACTCACCTTCACTCTCCATGCAGTCTTGACCTCTTCGGGCACGTCGGGACCGAGGATTGCCAGGCACTCCTCGACCTGAATAAAACAATATAATTTTAATAATAAACAAAATAGATAAAACGATGTTCAATCGGCTGAATGCATCCAGAGCAGTGATGTCTCATCGGTTTTCGGCTCTCTCCATTCTGCACACTCTCTCATCTGTCTGGACAGCGAGAGAGTGTGCTAAATGGTGAGAACAAAAACCAAAACGACATTCCTGATCCAGAGCGGTAACTGTTAGATAAGAGCGAAGGAAGTGTTTTCATCTAATCAAAAGCGGATGAAAGGGCAAATAGATATCGAAGCTATCTGGAGCCGGCGCCGAAAAATCCGTCAATTTAGAAACACGGGTCGCCGTCTCTTCATTTCGCACACACTCTCGGCCGGTATAGTGACGAGATAGTGTGCAAAATGGAGACAACTGTCATTCTAGAAGTTATCGCGCAAAGTCATGGGATGCCCCCCCCCCCTACACACTTGACTGAGCGTCCACGTTAACTCGATTAGCAACAAGAGTACACGGGAATCCTCCCTCTCTGCGCTCTCTCACTATCACGAACTCTAGCGCTTTCTCTGCCTCTTTCCCTCACTCTGCACTCTCTCACTTTCGTCCACTCTCTCATCGTCTCTAACTCTTTCCCTCACTCTCCTTCCCGTTCAAGGCTCTGTATGGAGATCCGATCGGAACGAAACGAGCGAGAGGACACTACTGCGCTTTTTGCGGCGGTGTTTGAAAGTGACCGAAAGCACGAGAACCGAGATTGACTATCCTCAATCCACGCGCTCACTCGTTTCTCTATGAGGAGAGAGCGGCTGAATTGAGGGGAATCCGTTTCAATTGAACATCACTAGAAAGCACCGTAAATGCAGTAGTTTGCACTGCTCAGTCAAAACTCCATTATTTTGCTTCTACGTTTTGGATCGATAATCTACCGTAATCCCCACTCTTCCGTACCTCTCTCTCCGTCTCCTCGACCTCCCTCTCGCTGGTCTCGTGGCGATCAATCGCCGTGCGGAGGCGAATCACGATCTTCGAGATGTACTCCTGAAATACTTTCCATTAGTGATGGCAAAACGGAATTTCATGCCAGAATTTTCAAGGGTGAGTCGAAGCCGGCTTGCCGAGTTCGTTTTCTTATCACTATTTTTGACCAAAATATTTTCGTAACCTAGTTTCGAATGATGATCTGCTCAGTATCGCGCGAATTGGATGAATGGACAGTAGGCGCACGGCGTTTTGCTGGCAACGCGCCAAAACGACTTCCCCTCGACACCTCTCTCGCGCTCTCTCACTTTTGCGTACTATCTCGCCATTCCTCGGACCACTCTCTCTTCTCTCGTTCACCATATGTAGAACGCCGTGAGGAGCAAAAACACTATATTTATGTGGTCTGAGAGATGCAATTCTGTACTACTTGAATTCACATTTTCTCAATGCAGATCAGTGTCAATCCTCCGGTTTATGCTTCCCGCTTTCCACAAGACAAACGTAACTCGAGTAAATTCAATCACGTTGAGTTCCCTTCGGAAAAAATACTGTCACTAGCTGAGTCATATTTTCCTGTTGACTCTCTCAATGAATCCGCGATTCGCGTTCTTCATTTTCGAATAATTTTCTTTTTTTTAATTTTCGAATAATTTTCAATAATTCATTTTCTTCAAGAATTTTCTCAGATACGTTTCATGATCTTTTCAAATACGCGGCGATTTCGAGGAAAGTCAGTAGCTCGTTGTTCGATCATTCCCATAACATCGAAAATAATATTATCGACATTTCATCATCGATCTCTGAGCTTTGATCTTTGATCTCTCACCGGACTGAGCTGCACCCTCACAGTCTTGCGCGCCTCCATGTCGTCCAGCTGCTTCTTGTACTCGGACGTGTCCACGAGCTCGCCGAATGGGCCTGCAGTTTGAAGTTTGACCTTTGATCTCTTATCTTTGATCTTTCTAGTTTGTATTCTGATCTCCAATGTTTGATCTTCGATCTCACCTCCGGCGAGCGCGTACACGAGTCGGCGCGTCTTCGCGATCTCCTCCTTGATGTCGGGCGTTTCCTGCAACTTGTAGTTTGATGTGTTGTAGTCTACAGTTTGTAGCTTGATCTTTGATCTTTGATCTATCCTTTACCGATCGCTTGATTGCCTCGACGCGCTGCTCGATGTCCTCCATGACGGGCCGGAGTGTCTTGAGGTTGGTGGATCTGGAAAGATTTGATTGTGTTTCACTCTGCGTTGACTAGAACTTAGAGTCGGGATTGAATTGATGGTGTGAAGATTTCGATTAGATTAAAAAAATAAATAATCATTGTCGCTTCTAGGATCCTAACATAATTCGTCAAGAAAATTAATAATCAATCAATGTAGTTTCAATATTCCTGACACCGTTTCACGTTCTGAATGATGGGTTGTGATATGCTTCACAGGAGTCTGATCAATCGCCGATGGCTCTGATATTCGATTAGTGGGAGGTTTGCGGTTAAAAAATTTCAGTGTTCAGCTTCAAGGGGTCATACCTCAAGATCTCATGAATGATCACTGTTCAATAGGATACTGGACTTATGAGGGCTTTGTGCGTCTCTTTCGAGTTACAATCGATTTGTCACCACTAATAGATACTAATTACCTCCTCTGCAGCTCCATCTGCTGCGCCTTCTGCGAGAATTCGGGCCGCTGAGAGGGCGAGGAAGTGAGCAGCTTGAGACGCTCCTGATGAGAGATCAAAGTTCATGAAGAGTTCTCGATCAAAATTATCAAATAGCTTACAATTTGCATATCATTTTTTTTCGAAGGAGCAAACAGGGTAACGACGATTGGAGGAGACGTAGGACTAAAGGTCAAAGATCAAAGATCAAACTACCGTACCTCAATCGTCTTCAGGACGACGATGATCTGTGAGGAGTGCGAGACGGGCTTCTTGATGGGAGCGTCCACGGGTTCCTGTAAACAATTCAGATTAAAAAGTGTTTCGCTGCTACTATTTGGCGCTCTAATGAAACCATCACTAGAAATCGGTTAGAATCTTTTTTTTTTCACACATATTTTTCATACCTTGGAAGTCGAAGGGTATCCCAGCTCGACGACCAGTCGGGTGGTGTACACGGGCATCTGAAATTATACGGTAGGGATACTGTAGGATTCTCGGTCATATATGATCTACTCTGTAGCACTATCTGTTTGATGTAAGGCTGTGAGGAATAAGGATGCACTTAGTGGTGAGCAAACGGCATCGACCCTCCTCATTTTCACTCGCCGATCAGAGAAACGAGAGAGCACGTGAAATGAAGAGAGTCGAAACCCGAAACGACAGCTCTAGATAGAGCGGTGAATGGTGCAATGATTCGTCCTCACGACGTGTGTTTCGTCACGCGAGCGCGCGCTCGCAACAAAATACGTTTCACGGTCGCCATTTCTTCAGTGGATTTTAGAGGAGAACAATTCCACTTCGGACTGGTCGTGGTATAAAAAAAACATCTCCCGTTCTCGACGAGAGAGCATGTGAAAAGAGGAGAGTCTATGCCGATCATCCCTATTCCTCACCTTAGCCAGGTCGCCTTTCTTCGCCAGCAGCTGGGCCAGTCTCATCTCCACTGCCAATCGGGCCGAGGTTGACAGCATCGGCGCGAGTTGCTCGGCCTGCGCCTCGAGCGCGGAGACGGCGTCGGACTCGGCTGAAAGCGAGATGTGATGACGTCATCATTGGGTAATTTTCCAGGATTTCTAGTTCACTCTGCTCGGTTTTTATTGTCAAGAGCATTAGGTAATTTCGGATTGGTACTCTCTCAAGGTTTACCAATTATTATGTATCGGTTTCGGTTGAATCGAGAAATAATAGCGACAAAAATCCATCTTGTAGTTAAACGATTTCAAAACAATTGTGTTTTTTTTTGGAAAGAGAGCAACACCATCATTGCTCAAGCTCTGTCTCGCGAGTTCTTGTTGACTCGGTGAAACTCAACATATTGTTGCTCAGTTTGTAACACCCTTCTAGTGAGATGAGCTTGCAATTTGAGATCAGGCCACCATTAGGCAATACTAGCCACATCATAGTTCAATTCACTACCGTAATCGGCACCGTCTTACCATCTTTTTTGTTCTCGAAAATATACACAAAAAAAACGTACCAGCGAGCGTGTTCTGCTTGGTTCTCAGTCCGGTGACGGCGAGTTCTTCGAGCCTGTCGAAATTTGCATTAGACAGCTCGTTTTATGATTTTTAGGCGGGAAATTCAAACATTTGAATTAGGATAGACTACGGTACCTCCACAGCTCCTCCTCGAACTCGGTCCAGAGCAGTCGCAGCTTGAGCAGGATGTCCAGGAGGCCGTCGAATCTAGAGGAAGAGAAAGATCAAAGATCAAAGATCAACTTCAGACCGCGGAGATCAAAGATCAACCGCTCACCGTCTCAGCGTCTCCTGTCCCTCCTGCTCGACCTTGGCGACCATGGCGGGGCCGTCGAGCGTAGGGTCTGCAATATAGCCATTATTGCATCATCATTAGGCAAAAATTAAAAGTCTCTTCATGACTCAATTGAAGATTTCGAAAAAAAAATTCCATAGTCTCTGTTGAGTTCAGTTTTCAAGTTCGCTTTCAGATATGCTTCACGGCCAGTTCAAGTCCTATCGACTCGAGCGGAAATCAATGCTGTATCGCTTTCCGGGGAAAAAAAACTCTACATGACTCCATCAATTTTTCGGAAATTCGTTAAATCGATAATCATCAAGGGCTACCGTACCCGCGGCGGTGGTCCTTCGTAGGGTGTCGAGGTGTTGGGCGCACTTGGCGCGCGGGTTCTCGCCCGCCAGCTGCTTGTACTCCTGCAACATTGAAGGCGCGTTTGTGGTGCAATGCAAATTTTGACAAGCCAGCTCTTTTTCACTGATTCATGGATTAGGCGCGAATTCAAATGATACTGTACCTTGATCCAGCGGTTGAGTAGCGCCAGCGAGTCGGCCGACTGCCAAAGGCGCATCTGTAATGGGTCGTTTCTGTTTTCCACTTTGTTCGTTCTGCACATTCTCTCGTTTCTCTGACCGGCGAGATAGTGTGAAGAAACTAGAGAACCAAAACCGAATTTACATCCCTACTGGAATGGGCGGAGGAATTTTGGCGCGTTGCCAGCAAAACGCTATGCTCACCTTGTCTTCCAGTTCCGCGATGTATGCTCGGGAGGTAGCGTGAGCGAGCAGTGCCCTAAGGGTGGCCGCCCGGGATGGCGCCTCCTCGGCGATGTTGTCCATTCTGGAAGAATTTCACCCTTTTTAATCGTTTATCACTTCGGTGAATGTATCCACAGTGGGTGCTCCTCAATGCCCAGAACTCAAAGGAAAGTCAGTCTCGATTGATAATGTTGCATACAAGGAGATTCGACTTTGTGATAATTACCGTACGCTGGGAAAGTCAGTTATCGATTGGAAGTTCGGATCAATTACCGTAGTTTGAGGGGTTCCAGTTGTTCGGCGGTCACTTCTACACCATGCACCTCGAGGATGTCCCGTCGACGGTGAAGGTCGGAGAAGTGCTTCTGGAATGAGACAGAGGTTCGAAATAGGTCTCGACCCTCCTCAATTCGTATGTTCTCTCGTGGGTCAGAGAAACGAGAGAACAGGCGAATTGAGGAGAGCCGGATGTCGATTTTTCATCACTAGTTTCGTAACGGCCTTCGATTTTACCATTTAATGGATCTGTCGGTGAAATCGATTAACGATAATGAAAATTGCATGTTCTTTTGTTTGTGGTTAGTTTCTAGACGAGCTGAGATAGTGCGATTGCTGGTGGATTACTCAAAGTGATCTTGATGGAGCGGTGAAACACAACGCAATTTTCCTCTCGAGACCACTTCGGATCCACTTATTTTTCAAGCTGCTTCGTTTTTTTTTTCTTCTTTTTGTCAAAATATTTGATTTTTTAAAGCATACATTATGGGCGGTGAGAGCCTGGTGGAGCGCGAGGCGGTCCTTGCTCGGCTCCGCGCCGGCGAGTTTGATGTGCGAGTTGAGCAGCGCGCGACCCTGCGAAAGATCAAAGATCAGACTACAAACTACAAAGATCACCGACCTGTGCGATCCACTCGCTCAGCTCGGCCAGCGCGTGCGGCAGGGAGGCGTGGTCGGCGCGGGCTGCAGCCATGTCCAGGGAGATGCGCAGCTTGTTCCATCTGGGAGAAGAAGTGCGTCATCATTAGATAATAAAACAGTAATAAAATAATAAAACTAGTACATCTTGGTAAGACTTTAAGTTTCAGAAACAAAATTGCGCAATGCCGTGTTCGGTTATACTTCGCACTGCATATTTTGCCTTGACTAAATAGCATTTCACATTGATTTCACTCTTGCGGTCAAAAAACAAAACATTACATTGTTCTCTATACTAGTTGCAGCTAGTGGCTTGTTTTTTTTATAATTGAATATTTACAGTTTTTGATCTCACTTCCTCTCTATTTCCGTTACTACTAGTGTCACACATTTTATTGACTTTTTTAAATGTAAATTAAATAATAAAGTATATAATAACAATAAGAAGAAGTATAAATCGATCTCACTTCCTCTCGATCTCCGTCAACTCGGCCAGCGTGAAGGCAGTCTTCGTGGAGAAGATGGACTGGTAGGCGCGACGGTGCTCGAGGAACTCCCGGCGCACGCGGAAGTATTCCTGGAAATTGGATAGGTGATCTTTGATCTTTCCAATTCCGGCTAAGAGAGCAGAATAATTATGCCGAATGAACAGATTTCACATTTTTTCGAACTATTCTTAGACCAATCGATTACGGCCAATAGGCGAATTAGCCCCAATTCTCGAAGATCAAAGATCAAACCTGAACGTCAATCTTGGTGATGTCGATCATGTAGTTCGTGTTCAGCCACACGATGAATTCGGAGAATTCCTCGGCTTTCTGGGAGGGATCAAAGATCAAAATACGAACTCTTGCTGTGGTGTTGAAATGTTATTTTTATCGTACCATAAAAACACGCAACGACTATATTTGTATTATCGAGAACTGTTTCATGTCCGTCGTGAAACTCAAGACGCTCCAAAGACATCAAGGATAAATGTGAATGAAAAAGATCAAACTACAAAGATCAAAGATCAAACTACGCACCCTCTCATGGGTGACCCTCCTCTCTCTCGCGTAGCGCACGAACTGCGAGATGTAGGTGATGATGGAGCGGCGGTCGGGTCGACGCGAAATGATGTCGTCCACCTGGGGAGAGATCAAAGATCAAACTAGAGAAGATCAGAGATCAAAGATCAAACTAGAGAAAAGAAGAGATCAAAGATCGAACTAGAGAAGACTCGAAATGATAGACTGAGATCAGAGGTCATTTATTAAACGTGCTACAACTGATCAAGGGCAAGAATGGAGAGGGACCTAGACTAGATTGAAGGTCTGCAGTCAGACAAAATATTCAAACAAGTGACCAGTGACCTCAACCTAAAGTCAAACTCATATTTTTGTTTGTTTTTTTTTGGGGAAAAAAGCAAGTACTACTGGAAATATCGCATTCGAAACTGATTTGAAAGGCGACTGAAGCATATGTTGAAAGAGGTCGACGACCGAAATTCAAAATACAAATGAACGATCGATGAGAGATCGTTTGGATAACTCGGGGTCATGGAAGTATCCAACTACAAAGATCAGAATACAAAGATCAAAGTTCAAACTACAGAGATCAAAGAACAAACTTCAAATATCAAACTTCAAATATGAAAGATCATCCTCTCACCTCGATGAGCCGGCGCACTCCGAGCTCTCTCCAGGCGGTCTCGAACGCGAGTTCCACGTTCTCTCTCGGCATCTCGTCGGAGCGCGCACGCACCTGGAATTATGTAAATTAATTATTAATATTTTTCAAATGTTTTAGAAAGTGTCCTGCCACATTTCATGGACCGACCCAAAGTACGTAGAAGCAATATTGATTTTAAAAAAAAATTTATTGCAAATCAACCGTTCACTAATGCCCCCGAATTCGAGTAGATTTTGATTGCCGCGTGAAGCATATGTGAAAACAACAAGAAATCAGAAAAGACGAACCTTCTCCATGTCGATCATCTCGGGGCGGAACTTGTGAACCTGCAAGGATCAAAGATCAATGATCACACTACACGATTACAGACTTCAAACCACAAAGAGTAAACTACAAACGCACCAGCGCACAGAAGTTCACTCCGCTCCTCCAACTCTTGTCCAGGTCGGTGATTGGCTGCTGCTCGGGCGCACTGAGAAGATAAAACAATCAAACTACAGACTATAGAGAGCTAAGATCAAACTACAATCTAGCGTTGTTTCATCTTTCGGATACTCGACGAAACGGTTGCTATACGATCTAAATCTCTCTTATTTTCGAGTAATGATTCATTTCACGCAGTACACACAAGGAAAACCCGACTACAAAGACCAGAGATCAAAGATCAAAGACGAAACTAGACTAACCTTCCGATTTCAGCATTCAGCCACCTTAGCAGGACTGGCTCGACCGAGGCCTTGGGCTTCGCGTAGTGCTTCTCGCGGGGAGACGGCACCTGATATCGATTTATTGATTTAAAGATTTTCGAAAATCCAAGCTGCCGTATTCCTATTGGGCAAGGAGTCAAGGGTACGTTTGCAATCGAGTTTCGCAATGACCGAGCGTTAGGTTTCACGTTGCGCTCATAAGCGAGCGGGGACGTTGTAAAGCAATTCTTGTTTTCGTGCATTAAAATAATTAAGTGAATCACCTCGCGCGAAGTAGACGGCGTGTTGTGGCGGTCGGGCGATCGCGGCGAGCGACTGCGATTATTGATTTTTTCGTTGTTGTTGTTAAATATCGATTACTTTAACCGAATTCCCTACCGTACCTCTACTGCGTCATTGCCTTACTATAGCACCGTACATTGCACATTGTACAACATAGCAGTATACTGTGGTGATATAGCGGTCCTACTATATCCCTGAGACTACAGTACCCCTACCTGGTAGTGATGACAATGTGGAATCGACTCTCCTCATTTCGCGCACGCTCTCGCGGGTCAGAGAAACGAGAGAGCACGCGAATTGAGGAGAGTCGGGTTCCAATTTGTCATCACTGGTACCTGGGTGTGAGATGGGCGAGCCGCGTGGTGAGGCTCTTGATGGGAGAGGTGAAGGGCGAGGACCGCGTGAGAGAGGGAGAGAGGGGCACGACCTAAGAGATTATTGATTGGTTATTGATTGATAGGTGATTAATTATTGATCCATTATCGAATTATTCATTGATCGTTGCTAACGGTATCATTGCGTTTTTCCTCTCATTTTGCTAGTGTGGACACGAAATTCGGTTAGGTTTCAAGCGCTTTGTAAATATAGTCCAGAATGATTGAGACGTTTCTGCGTCGCCTTCTTTGCTAAAGACAATAAAACTATACAGTCAATGAACACACCTCTTTGCAAATTCTCAGAAAAAAAGATTAATTTTAATTAACAAATAAATATTGTATGTCACTCACCTCTCCCCATCCCCACTCGGACAGCAGCGCAATGTTCGTTTCCACCTGCGATTATCGATTGATTATTGTGTTTATTTTATTATTAATGTCACCTCTCCTAAACATAATGCATTCACTCATTATCGTGACATCTAGTGTCTCCGGAAGATCCGATTTTTCATGAATTTATCCCTCCCTATTTGTATTCATTCCTTATCTCATCTCGCAATTGCATGCATGGCACTCGCATGTGTTTCAAGCGGTTCATAATTGCTTTCCTAAGAGTATGAGATGATTCTTGTTCATCAGGACTTCAAAAAAATCCAATGTTTATTCGAGAACCCTGAGGAGACGATCTTTCATTCTTAATCTTTCTTGAGCTGAAATCGCAGGAATATCTGCGGTTTCAGTCCTAGCATTACTTTCAAGAGAACAGCTTGCGCCTACAGCCATGTCAAGCTGGTAGCCATGTCAAGCTGGTAAGCCATGTCAAGCTGGTTTGCCATGTCAAGCTGGTATACAGCCATGTCAAGCTGGTATACACCGAGTTCCTCCTCCTCGGAAATCCTCCCACTCTCATCTCCTCTATGAGATAACGACCAGAAGAAGACAAGAAGAGACCAGACTATTAGATCTTTTCTTTATCATCCCACTCCTCCTTTCTCGTTTCCTCTCCCTTCCTCCCATCTTTTGAGAGTCGTTTTTAGAAATATATTATTCAAATGTATCATTATTTCGTTGCGCCCTCGGGCGTAGATAAAATATATATATACAGCCTATCCCAATGTCTAGGGATGGATTGGACTGATCTAATTGGACTTGGCCCCACTATGTGATGGCTGATTCTAGAGATCAACCCGAGCGCGATATGCGTGCTTCCGAGCTTCCCTTTCTAGCCACCTAAGGTCCATCGATTCCAACTTCTTGGGCTTGATTGAACTGATCTACTTGGGCTTGATTGGACTGATCCATTTGGACTTGGTCCCACCTGGAAGTGCAGGATGATCTGCCAGATCAGCCCGAGGACGATGTGCGGGTTGCCGTCGGCGAGGTCGGCGGCGTTGTTGTTGATCAACTCGAGCCCGCGACGACGGAGCACGGCCAGGGCTGAAGGGTGATCTTTGATCTTTGGCCTTTGATCTCTGGTCTCTGTTCTCTGATCTCTGATCTTTGAACTTTGATATCGGGTATCGTTTTAATCGTGTATGTGCGAAACTCAGATAGGTTTCAAGCGCATTGTAAAACGGTCGAGAGTGAATGAGGCATTAGTACGGCATTGGAAAAGTCGTAATAAATTAATTAAAATAAACAAGGTGAGATAATGTATCATTGTAGAACTGGTCATTTTAGAACTGAAAATCTTGCCTTAACCTTATCCCTAGGCTTAAGGGTAGTCCTAATGTTCTCTATGGGTTAAGAAAGCACCTTAAGAACTTTAGGCTGATCATTAAGCACCTTAGAGTAATATTAAATTAAATTTCAGAGTTCTAAAACGACCAGTTCTAAAAAGGTACACCCTCAGATGAGTCACCTTTGCCCATTCTCTGTCACATCTTTGCTCTAAACTTGGCATGTTGACAGACCTTCAGGTTCATTTCTCAGCTACATTTCAACACTTTCTGTCTAGTCACAATTGTTTCCATGATAGGAGTAGATCTTTGATCTTTGATCTCTGCTCTTACCCGTGGTCAGATTGGCGATGTGGTGCACTCTCCGCGAGGGGGTCTTCTTGTTGACGGGCTGGAATTAGGTTAATCAATTATTGTGTCGCCTTTTTAAAACACTTTCATCATCAGTACTCAATATCACGTGATTTCTTGTTGACAGGCTGGAATTAACTTATTCTTTCCAATTCATTCCAAATTTCAGATTGCATAATCATTATTTCAGACTTTCTCAAGCCATGATATTTTAAAATATATTTGTATTTGACACAATTGAGTCATCACTACTCAATCTCCTGCTTTATTTCTATCCCTGTTTTTCACAATTACCTCATTTTATGGTCTTGTTTTCACGTCTCTGTCGATGTGCTAAATCGCAGCTGTGAAATGGGATTCTCCTCACTATTCTCAGTCTCTCGGAGGCTAGAGATGACGAGAGATCAGACGAAATTGAGAGAGCGCAGAGTCCAGGTGTAGCCTCATAGTTCAGGGCCGTCTGCCTCTCTGCACTCTCTCATTTTCGCGCACTATCTCGTCCTGACGTATGCAAATCGCTAAGCCTAGAATGATTGATCAACACAGGTCTTGAAAACCGTCTGACTCTCCTCGTTTCGCCTGCTCTCTCGCTGCTCTGATCGGCGAGAGAGTGTGCAGAATGGAGAGAACCGATCCGGCATCCATAATCGTCGCACAGGTGTTGACGGCAACTGTCAGATTATGGTAAACCTCTGGCGCCGAGTAAAGCCTCCGGATTGGCCTCGAAAATCTCTGCATTCTAACACTTTGATGACGAAAACACCACGCAAAGCATGGCCTTTCTTGGTGACAACTTGGGATGACAAATCGGTATCTACTCATTTCGCCTTTTTTCTCGTTCTTCTGACCGAATAGAGTGCACGCGATATGAGGAGAGTCGGTTCCGTTCTGTCTTCGCTAGTAACAACCGCACCCAGAACTGAGCATTCATGCTCCCTAAGCTCTCGCACGCTGCCTCTTGATAAACCTTGATAGAACCATGATAGAACCAGCTCCTTCGAGTGGTTATCAAACATGCGCAACCAAGCGCACTAATTATGATAGGCTTAGGTGCGCCTATCAGCATAAACCCGAACCGGTGCGTTAATCAACCATGCTTTTCTCAGATCCATTGTATTGAATTGTATCTGAGCGGTACTAGCCTAAATGCCTGGATCCCGCGCCGGGCCAAGAACCATGTCTGGAATGATTGATGGGCATGTTCGGCACTCTTGGCGCAGAAAGAGAGAGGGGGTCAGGGAGTCTGTTTGGTGACAGATATCGTTCCAGATGAAAATGGGAGTGAGAGTGAGACGAGGTCAGATTGCGAGGAGATAGGAGGAGAGAGACGAGACAAGAGACGGGAACGGCTGAGCTGTTTTGCGTTCAATTTCCGCACAAGATGATGGCTATCGAAGAGACTTCAACCAGGGCTGCTACAAAAAGCTGATCTCTAGGCATTGTCAGGGGAGAAACTAATGAACAGAACGACTAGGTTTGGCTGTTTTGGGTTTGCTATTCAAGATGCCATCCAGCTTACTATAATTATTGAACGAGGTACGAATGTCTCTTCTCGCAGTGGTGCTCAATCATCTCTCTGAGAAATGGGCTCCTGTGGAATGCTCAATCCCTCATTCGGCAGCTCTATTCTTTTCCATTCGTATCGTTTCCATGATACGAAAGGATGTTCGTTTCTCTGTCTTGAGAGAGGACATGCGAAATGCGGAAAGACGATTCCGATTTGCCATCAATAGATGACACTAATCGGATGCTCAATGGAGATTCCTACAAGATGCTGATGGTACTTGAGAATGAATGTGTTGCCGTTAGATATATCTTTCTATCTCTCCCTTTCTCTCTCCTTTTCTTCCCACACCCCTGTGCAAATACACCGAAAGGGCTTTCCTCGCTCGCAGTTTACGAGCTACTCTCGGCACATCAAGGGGAACTTTGATGGATCCATGGTACCATGGAGTTGTTTTTGGTTCTGGTACCATGACGCGTTGATGGATGGAACCTAAGAGTTGTTTTGATAAGGAAACCGTGAAAGCATGGTACCATCTGGGCACAATCATGAATGGTTCCGGTTCACGTAAACAGATCGCCGCAATACAGTCTGCCCTATCCTCTTCAGTGTCAAAACAATAATGTTTTGGGAGAAATGGTTTTGTGCCGTATGATCTCACCGACGTTAGAAAGAGCACGTTCAAATGGCATCATCTGAGGCAGACGATGCAAAAGAATCAATGCCTGTTTCCAACGGTATCCCTTTCGGGGTTTCGAGAACTATACGGTATCATTGTCCCTTATCTTTCCCTGTGTGACAGAGCGTCATCAGCGTTCATAGATCAGTTTTTAGTGCGTCATCTCTGACCAATTGAGAAGAGATAATGGATAGGATGATGGAACGTTTGCACAAAGCGTCGGCTCGGATTCAATAAGTGTCCGTTATGATACGGTTTCGCGGTGTGTAACAGTGTCCGCAGAGCGTTCATTGGTTCTTAGATGACTTTTTTCTATGTGTTCATGTCTCTGACCGAACCCCTCGATCTCCTCTTGAGATTTATCACAGAAAGAAGGCGAGAGACGACAGGGCTGGCGCCAAAAAGATGGCAACTCTTTCCAGAAGGCCCTCTCCAATTTGCACACTATCTCGCCGGACTCTCGCACTTTCGCCACATCTCTCGCCTATCTCTGCTTCTCTAGCACTCTCCGATGTTCGCTCAGTCTCTCACCTCTCTGATTTTACACGAGAGCGCAAATATGAGGAGGCTTATCATCCCTTAGAGAGTGCATGAATAGGAGAGAGCGGCAGACGAAAAGGGACGGATTAGAGATCACGTGAATTCGAGAGGATAATTCGCACACCATCAAGTGGATTATTGCACGGAATTTCGATCGAACTCTCTCCCTTTCGCACACTATCTTCCCAGTTCTCTGACCGTCTCTCCAAATCGCGCGCTCTTTCGCCCCTGCCAGATCCGATAGCTCTTGACGTGAGGGGAGATATCTGATAACCGCAGCCGCTCTCTCCATTTCGCACGCTCTCTCGCCCCTTCTCCTATCTCCCCACTGTATACTTATGTAAGATCTTTCCCGGTGCTCGTAACTCGAGAGGGGCTATCTGTCATGGACTTACGGTCGTTAGCGACCTTTGGAAAGTGTCTGCAGGGCCCTGTCGTGGTTTTGCCAAATTTTCCGAGGTCCCGAGGCGTCATGACGAGTACTCCTTATCACTATTTTCTGACAGGTGAAGATTCGCGCGGGACAGGGGAGTGTGCAAAATGGAGAGAGTGTGCAAAATGGAGAGAGTGTGCAAAATGGAGAGAGTGTGCAAAATGGAGAGAGTGTGCAGAATGGAGAGAGAGAGGGAATGATTCAGACAGCCATGAATGGATGGAACATATCAAGGAGAGATGGGAGAAATGTCGGAACGGTGTGAATCAGAGACAGGAAAGAGCAGGGGAGAAGCAGAACGTGGAAATACAAGACTAAGAATAATGGGGTAGATCAAGGAGCATGATATTGCATGATATGAGGAGTAGTATGATGATATGACGCAGGGCATGACATGATGCGAGGATATCGAAAAAAATTAGCTATTGATTTCCTTCTCACTTTTTTCCCACTTCATCCACGCTGATATCAATAGATTGATCCGCGACTGTTTCATTGTCAAGCAACGTTGAAACATGCTTCCATTCGGACCACAAACATTTCGTTTTTTTCGATTGGAAAGTGGACGTGTTGTTTTCGTCAATTTGACTAGTTTTCAATCGGAATGACTTACTGTGTTTAGCGACTTGTCTCCAATTTCGTTCATTTTCAATAGGAATGATTCAAAATCAACTCACGAGTGCCTCTCCCGTGAGGACTTCGATCAAGTGGCAGAGCAGGACGCCATCCTTGATGTCCTCGTAGAGGTCGGCGACGCGCCCGGACGACGAATGCTGAACTTTGATCTTTGATCTCTGAACTCTGTAGTTTGATCACAAAGGCTCCAAGTGTCAAAACTACAAAAGGACTGAGTTGACAACTTGGAATGCAGAGTCTCCCAATAGCTCGCAGGGCTTGGGGGTCGAAACTGCTCGATTTCATAGTGTCAGTCTAGAAAGGCATTGTCGGCTCTAATTCTCTGCCTAGCTACAACCACCCCCTGCTTCCCCATTCAACGCTGACTCACTTCGCCCTTTTTGTTGCTGTGAATGCGCTCAATGGCACTGGAGGAGCAGGGTAAATCAGCAGAGGCAGGGACAGTAAGAACACAACCCCTCTATCACCTTTTATCGAAACTTTTCATTGAAATTCATTCAAACATGATAGTTTTTTGTGGGCAAGGATGTGAAGGTCTCATTGTGCAAAGCTTTCTTCTTATGTGATACGTACACGGTGAAACATACTCAGAGGGGGCACCGACAATCGCCATTCTGTTACTCTTAAGAAATACAAAGTAGAAGTAGCAACAGATGGGTAGTGAGAAGACAATCTCTCTTCATACTAACACTTCCTATTGAAATCGATCGAATCAGAAAAGAGGAGGAGAAAGAGTGGTTAGTTTTCTACAGCTGAAACTGAGGGATATATTGCTTTACGCTTTCTCCTTTGCTGCTATCATTCCAGTGAAACCTACTCGATCGGAAGTGTCATTTGCAATGGCAAATCTATTCCCGCTATGTCTATGCTCTCCGGTCCCACTACTGTGTCTATCAGTGAGGTTTACAAGATTCTACTGAACCAGTAGAACCGTGATTAGAGCTGTGAATCAGCACAGGAAACCTGAACCGGAACCGGAGCCGTAACCATAACTACCGTACCTCTTCAAGATGAAGATTGATCCATTTCGTGAATGTCTTCTTCTGGGCGCGCTCGTCCTCGTCTGCAAGAAATGACCGTTTTCTCCCGATTTCTGACTCTATTTTCCGGTTCCCAAACACGGTTCCGGCGTTTCCGGGCAAGCCTAAATCCCGTTTTCTCACGTACTTATCACAGTTTACACCGAGACTTTTTGCTTGTACTACGCTAGCGCATTCCCCAATCGTCTGAGCATACAAGAAGAAGAAGAAGTGGGGGGAAGAAGAAGAGCAATGAACAAGGAGGAGAACAAAAAGCCGGGGATTCCGGAGAGCCGGCTTTTAGGGTAGCCGGCACCGAATCCAAATATGTCTTACTGAATTTCGGGTAGCGCCAGCAGCATCCGCAAGCGGGCGGCGACACGGACATCGATCCGGTCCCTCCGCGTTATATCTCACGGATCCCGTCTCAGGGCCGGTAAACCGGAGATTCCTACTAATTCCCGGCTTTGCAGAGCCGGGGAAACAGATGCAGCGACGGGGCTGACTGGGCAGAGAAAGGGTGGAAACTGTGGTGGAGATAGGTGGTAGAAAGGGAGGAGAGGGGAGGGAGGCTGTCTGACAGTCTGCGGTCTCTCCCTGTGGCTCTGTCTCGCTTGGAGATCCTCGCGCTCTCTGCCGACTCTCCTAATAAGAGGAACACTCTCTACTGTTGAGAGAGAACCTGGGGGATAGTTGACAATTCTGCGAAGAAATGAACACACACCGCACCTAATTGTTCAAGAACTTTAGGGGTTCTCCCTTGGATATGCCTTGAAATGGGGGTGTATCATTTTAGAAGTCATATCTTTGGATGTCAGGAGTCGATTTAGAGCACGCTATTTATGCTATCCTGAATTGTTCTAAAATGGCCAGTTCACAATCGTACACCCTTGTTTCACCTGTTTGTCTCGTCTAGGTAACGGTAAAGGTGTTAGGCTTTTCCACGCAAAGCGGGCTGTGCCAGTTCATCGCCTGTGTAGCAACGAGAGCCTATCCTGGATGACCAGTGACCTGTTGCGAGGCTTCAAACCGCCCGTGTTGTGTGCACGTGGTTGGGGATTTCTTTACCGTGATTTCTCGAACCACACCGCCACTTTTTAGTCTAGGGATTCTTGTTATTTTTTTCGTCTCTCATAATCTGCAGTGACCACTCATGGTGTGAGAGAACCTAAGGGATAGTTCGCGACTACACTCTCGAAGGGAAACATGACCACACCTTCGCGCGTAATTGTTCATTCGGGGGCAAGATGGAAATAGGAATGTAGATTGGTGCGGTTCACAAGGATGTGTCTCCTCATTTTAGGCGCAAATTATGTCAACTCGAAAAGAGTACTCTGTGGTTTCTCGGACCGGCGAAAGCGCACGCGCAGCATGTCTCGATTAGGCATCACTAGCGCACATTCTCGTTCCCAATGATGCGAGATTCGTTCTCAAGAGAAGCACATTCTCTGCTTGTTAGAATCTGCACTTGTGTTTCTCAACTTTTTGTTCCGAACGCCAAACGCTCTGGGAAAATCGTATTCCATGCGCCCTTCGAACAATTCAGCGTCTCGCGACATTTTTTCCGTTTTGTTTTTGTTTTACTATGCCTGGGCAGAAACCAACGAATCCTTCGCGGTTCCATTCGAAATTGAAGAACGTGTGAAGCTCAACCAAATCTCTTCAAAAAAACTCTCGAAAACGTTCCGTAACTCTCGAAAACGTTCCGACTTTTCGGATTTTTTTGTTGTTTTTTTGCAACTCCTGACTCTCCCAACAAATCCCGCGCGGAAAGTCTTATTTTGAAGAACGGTTGAATCTCAACCCTTTTCCTTACTAATTTTCTGACAGAATCCTCATTTCTCGACTTACATAATTGTTGTGTTGTTTTTCAGGGGAAAACAGGACACCATCGTTTCCTTAGCGTTTCATCACTTATCGAGGAACGCTTGAAACTCAACGCATTTCTTTATTTTCCCAGAGACTGCATTTCTATTGGATTTTTGTTGTTTTGCAAGAGGCTGGCAAGAAAACCATCGTATTCTTCACGTTTCGCCTTATATTGAAGCACACGTGAAACTCAACCCACTGTTCTTCCAAACCGTCTCTTGTTTCGAGCCAATTTTCGCAATTCCCACTCATAAACCTCTCTGCGTCTCTGCCACCCTCTCACTTCTTCACGATCTCTCGCCCATCCCGCTGCTATGCATTGCGCTGTGTTATTGTGTCGCGAGCCTATGAATGGGTGAAGCAAGGAATGAGAGAGCGAGAGAGAGATAGGAGAGAGCGGCAGAGAAGCAGAGCGCACGGCGAGAGAGTGTGCGCAATGGAGAGAGTCTACTGCGCGAGAATAATTAGCGAGTGAGCAGCGATAATGAGCAGGGAGATAATGAGACAGGCGTGATAGCAACAGGCCAATAGGTCATCATTCACAAATTTATTGATTTTCGAGAATTTGATCCGAAACAAGAGCGAGTTTTGGAGGAAATGGATTGAGATTCAGGCACTGTTCAATACAAAACAAATGTCAAGGAGTGCGTTTGATGGGAGGTCTCGGTTCGATAAAAAAACAATATTTTTTAAACAAGGAAAAAATATCTCGAGTTATCTGGAGAATAGAGAACTGATCGCAATCGGGAGGGACCGCGGTTGAAAATGGTTTAAATGTTTTTATTCTCTGGGATGAATTGGGTTGAGTTTCGCGCATTCTTCAAAGCGCGACGAATCGTTAGAGGTTTGTTGTGTTGTCCATTTGCGGTGGAAATATACAAAAATAAAGGAAACGAGAATTACAAACTCGAATGAGATTACCTCCAAACCCGGAGACGTCTCTCGTCTCCGGTGGCGATTTGCGATTCCAGAACGGAATCTTTGTGTCGTCAGGATCTTTTCGGGTCCCGGCTCGGTGCCAAGCTTCCGATCAGGGGTCGGAATCAGCGGGATCTTGGCTCCAACTGGGTCCCGGGTAGGTCAAAGGTGGCAGGTGAGGTGACCGCTTGTGGTACGAAGGAGAGAAGTGGAAGATGTTCCCACTTTTTGTTCTCTCCGTATCTTTTTACACCAAAACTCCAGCGCTAGGAAGGCAGAGAGCGCGCAAAATCGAGAGAAGTTAGAGAAACAGAGAAATATGAGAAAGGTAGGGGCGGCGGGAGAAAATAGAGAGATTTACAGTGGATTTGTGTGCACTGTTTTGATCGATTGCCTAATGGCGATTTCGCGCATGAATTCTTCCCATTTGAGTGAATTTCGCATTATTTGGCCCTCAAGTCCATCCCAACCCATCCCATTCTGTAATCATGATCTTTCCCCGCTCGCATAAACCTTATCAGAGGCAGTAAATAATGTTGCAATCGTGGCTTATCGCGCCTTTTTTCCAAGCCGCTCTCAGCATTTTCATATCGCTGCATTGACGTCATTTCCTAGGCATTTTATGCCGGGAATTACCAGGATCCGAGTAAAAGGTGTCAACTTTCTTACCGAGAACCACTTTCCATAGCAATTTCTCAGTGAATTAGCAGCCCAAAGAGGGTTAATCCATCCCAAAGTCCATCCCAAGCTCTACCCAACCCAATGAACTCACCAGAATTCGAGCTTCGCAGCCCGAATAACGCTCTCATTTGCGTAATCTAGACGAGACTTTGAAGAGTAGGTCACAGCGCATTCAAAAAGTAACGATTTCCTTGCGCGAGTGAGCTCCTGGAATGCATTTATATAATTATTTAATTGTTTATTTATTTATTTGTCACCGAAAAAGGTGATTCAACAAGCATGACTCGTGTGAAAGGTGAAGAGAAGTGGAAAGCGACAACGATTCACATTTCGCGTCGGGAAACAACGATGCATAAACAGTAAACAACAATGTCCAAACAGGGGGGCCGCGTCGAGTGAGTAAGTCACAAATGAGTAAGAAGTTTGCAAGAATATGCAAAGGACAAGATAGAATGGAAGCCAGTAAAACCCTCCTAAAGCTCGCGCGATAATAAACAGTAAACAAGGCGAGGGGCCACTGCCCATACATGGGCCACGAGGACCCGGCAAAGAGACATTCGTTGCTAACGAGCACAAGTCCGGGAGGAATAGGCGCGACAGACGGACTCGGGAATTCCTTCCCGAGAGAGGGGGAGAGGAGGGAGGCGACACATATGGGAGAAGGCAGAGGGAGTGCGAGGAAATGAGAGACAGACGGGTCTGAGAAGTGTTGCCAAATCGCGACTAGACTCTCCTCTTTTCACGTGCTCTCTCGTTTCTCTAACCAGCTAGAGAGTATGCAAATTGAGAAGAGTCGGGCTCGAGTCGGCCTCACTACTGAGAAGTCTCTGAGGTCAGGATGAGTTTCACAGATAGGACAATTGGGAAGAGGAAAGTGACGAGCAATTTATGGATGATCCATTTGCGTATGAGAAATAACAACTAATGATAAGATACCTTGAGGTAGATCAATAATGGTAGATCACTGCGCTAGGCGACCGGACTGTACAGCTGGGTGTGAGATTGAGGCGGATTGACTGGCGGGCACTGGCCTGTCAGATTGGGTCATCGGATAGAGGGAGGGGAGACAGAGAGACGGTCTCTCTCGCCGGTCAGAGAGACGAGAGAGTGGGGGAATGAGGAGAGACAGAGAAAGATGGGGATGGCTATCAATGGGGCAGTGAAGGACTAGAGGCGCCAGCACTGTCGAGAGCCTGCAGATAGAGACAAGAGAGGGAAGAGAGAGAGAGAGAGAGAGAGAGAGAGAGAGAGAGGGGGGGGGGAGAGACCTGTGAGAGAAGCAGAGATAAACAAAAGGATAACGACAGGCTTGAAAGATTCTTGAATGACATGGTTGCGTCATCCCGAGGTAAGAAGGGAGTTCCCCTTATGGATGAGTGCCGAGAGATCAAAGATCAGGCGTAATAGTAAGTGAAAATTAGTGGATCATGTCGAATCATGTCGAGCTGCAACGAATAATTTCTAGTTCCGCTCAAAAATATTATTTTCCACTGCCCGGATTCCGAATATTGCCAATCACACGCCTCTCTCGCCTATTGTCATCGCTCTGAAGCATATCCTAGATTTCATTCATTCCTCATTTCAAAGGGAGTAGTCGTCCTCTCTCAAACATAACTCAGAGCCTAAAAGAATAAATCCTAGTCATTACATATTCTCGGGTGAGCCTTGACAGCGATGCGTGAGTGGCAACAATGGAAGTGTGAGGGAGAAGAAGAAACGAATTATGGGAGGAGAGAAAATGTCACTTTTGGGGTGTTTTCACTAGAGTTGAATCTCCGAAATTCCGAAAATGGCTTCAATCAGGATAAGTCCAATGTTCGAAACGCGGGTCGAACAAAGGAGTTTTCCGTTTCAATAACATATCCGCATCTCACACGATTTCTCACCAATAATAAATGGAGAAGTGATAGTGTGCGAAAAGTGCGAGGAGATAAGCGAAGGACAAGTCCGAGAATTATCTGAGGTCAGTGACGGGATGAGTTTCACAGATACGACAATAGGCGAGAAGACTGTGATAAGCAATGCCTCGCTGATTCCAAAGGAAAAAAATATTAAACAAAATAATCTGAAAAGGAGAAAAGACCAATTTGGTTCTGTTTTCTCCAATATCGTTCTTGCTTTAGACCCAGTAATTGAGAATCAACCATGGATGTTGAGCGGGTAATATTGCAGAGAACTGGTAGAGTGGCGTGTTTTGTGGTTATTTTTTTTTTAGAAAAAGCGACTAATCGTGACTGATGAGTTTCATTGCGATTGTGTGAAATAACGCGCGTGAAACATATCCAAAGCGATGAAAACTGATCGCTTCTATGGATTGGTCATGAAGATTCGACTGTAGAGGGTCAAGTTAAGGCAATGCTATGAACATAAATGACATAAATGTACACATCTAAATGTAACTTAAATGTCACAGAAACGGATAGGATCCAGAGCAATCCAAAGAGTGACAATCAGAGAAGGGTATTGTGGTCGTAGCTGGAGAAAAATACGTTTACAAAATACTGATTGATTCGAGACAGCAAAGCATCGAGCGCGTTCAAAGAATGAATCAACTAGTCCGAAATTCAGACCCTGATGCCTGTTGCAGTCTCCTCATTTCATACTAGTGATGACAAATCGGAACTCACTCTCACCAACCGGCATGCTCTCTCATCGGTAAGAGAAACAAGAGAAAACGATAAATGAGTCGGGTTCCGAATTGTTATCCCTATTTCATGCGCTCGCTTGCCAGCAAGAGAAAAAATTATATTCAAAAAGAAACAATAGGAATCTCATCTTTTGAATTGAATCAATGATAGCTCCGATTGGTCAGAAAGTGATGACTATTGCTCCACGTAGCACCGCTTACATGGAACGCCCCGCAATTATTTGTTTCAGAAGTGAGAGAGTGTGGAACGGTGAGAGACAGAAGAGAATCAGAGAGAGCGATGAGAGAGAGTGCTAAATGGAGAGAGACAATACGGTTAGATAAAGCGAGATAGTGTACAGAATGGAGAGAGACAGAGGGCGGCACTGCTTTGATAGCCACGTTGAATCAGTAGATAGAGGTTGATTCAGTTAGTGGAAAGGGAAGAGATAGCAGTTGCATCATCACTAGGCAATCGGGAAGAGTCAGTGTTCGATAAAGTCAAATAAAGAGCCCTCTTCCTGCTGGCTTTTCAGAGTATTAATTGTCAGATCATACAGAAAGCGGTCGAAAATCGAATGTATTTCAGAAATCCTATGAGTCAATGAATGACCATACTAGTGATAGTAGAGCTGGAGATTCCTTCAAAAATAATAATCGGAAAAAATAGTAGTACAGTTTGAAAGACAGTAAACTTCGAGTTATCGGCACTGCAGGCGGGAGCGAATTGCTAGATTAGGCTAAACGATGGAGAACATTTGATCACGAAACGGAGAGTAAAAAGGGTAAAGGGACCGGAGAGAATGAACACAAATAAAGAAAAAGAGAAAAAGGATATGTTTCAGAAAGCATATGATAATCAATGACAGACAGAGCTAGTGATGGAGAAAGCAAATACATTCGCAAAAAATACTGATTGAAAGAACCGAGCCAGTTATGTCACTCTCTCCATTCTGCACACTCTTTCGTCGGTAAGAGAAACGAAAGAGTGTGCAGAATGGAGAGATTTACTATTCCATTCGACACCACGGGCGTGAACGAACAAATCGATAAAGCGATAGAGAGGGAAGAGCTCATCGAATAAAACTCGAAAAAAAGAACAGACAATCCGATTGCGTGTTTTTGCTCGATTCTCTATTGCCCCGGACAGCTTGCTCGGGGTTCAATGCATTCAGCTCTCTCCATTCGGCACACTCTCGCGTCGCTCTGACCGAACAGTGTGCAGAATGGAGAGAGTCAGAACCGAGAATACACTCCAGATGCGAATATTGAGTAGATTATGAGTCGATAGGCTGATTCATGAATGCAAACAACAGATTTGAGGCTCGGAATCGTTGAAACCTCGGATTTCAAGTGGATTGCTCCGAAAATAGTTTACTACTTCGAAACCTGCAAATACTAATATGAAAACAAACTGTGATTGACCCTAGGAACAGTTTGATTTCATACTATCTATCTTACTGAGTTGCTAGTGGCAAACTTTGCCCTGATTAGGACGATTTTGAGCGAATTTGCACTTTCGAAATGGGCGCGAAACTCGTGTTGCAATGGTGAGCTAAGGAGCGCAGCAAAAAGAGCAGAGCGAAGAGGGAAAAGGAGTGGTAAACCCCGTGAAAGGTGAGAGGGTGAGATCAGAGGGTGAGAAAGCAGGGCAATCGCGGAGAGCGCAGACGGTCAGACGGCGAGAGATCAGGCGAAAGTGAGAGAGCGAGGGGAGAAAAGATGAAAACGAGCCGAAAATGACCGGGGAAATTAGTGATACGCGCTTGTGATCGGGAAATTTACTGCATAGATTGATGAAATTCTTGGAGAGTCTGCAGCGAAATATAAGAAGAAAAGAAATAGATGTTCATCATGATTCAGGGAAACAAAGTTCGAAAGACCATAAACAACATCGTTGGCTCGTGTTTTGAGTACATACTCTTATCCTTCCCGGGTCGAAAAAAGGACCGAGGAAGTGAAGAGAAGAACAAAACAACATGACTCGAGTTGACCTTTCCGGGTCGAAGTAGGTGAGAGATAGCAAGAAGATTGGAGAGAGCGCAGGGAGTCAGAGGGTGAATTTTGAGAAAGTTGATAAAAAAAGAAAACAATAAGTGAGTCAGTCTTATCAATGCGCATAGTGCAGAGGAAGTTGCGATGGTAAACAATAGATCATCGAGTTATGTTTTGAGGATCCTTTGGGGCGATCAAGTTAATCAAGTTAGTCTATTCAAGTTAACAATCACTTTCACATGAATGCGATATTTTTCACGCGCGTTATTTCCTAGTTTTCTAAACTAATCGATATTCGTAATCTTTGCATTCGAAAAAAATACATAACCCGATTGCGCAATGGTAATGTTGATCCGTTCCTACCAGCGGCACAAGGGCTTGAAAAGTGTGCAGAATGGAGAGAGCTATTCTTAGAGGATCAATAGAGCGCAAAAATTATCAACAAAACAGATCGCATAGTGCGATGACCGCCCGCCAATTTATCAATCACTCCTTATCAAACCTGTCACTTTTTCTCATGTTTTCCCATCTCTCAGAGGAGGTGTGAGTGATTTATTGGCAGTGTTTTGATTGGCAGCGTGAAAATAGCGGCTCGAGAAGCTTAGAAAAGTGCTCGATTGTCTAAGAATGTCCTAACTATGCCTTGAAATTGCAGATGGAATAGAAGTGAAGCCAAATCTGAACCCTACTCTCCTCATTTCGCCTGCTCTCTCGCTTTTCTAACCGGGGAGAGAGTAAAGAGTGATTGCTCATCACTACGAATTATCATCGAAAGCTCAGCGGTGCGTGGGTAATCGGGGAAAGGAACGCAAATTCACTACTGATAGGAACGTCAATCGGATCGACTCTCCTCTTTTCGCATGATCTCTCGTCGGTTAGAGAAACGAAAGGGTACGCGAATTCAGCAGAGCCCGATTCATCACTGATAGGAACGGCGGAAGAAGTCAACAAGGAACAGTGAGATACTACAGAGCAGTTATGTCGGATCGAATATTGGTCTCTCTATTCTGCACACTCTCTCGATTCTCTGACCGGTGATAGAATGTGCCGAATAGAGAGAGCAACTGTTCAATCCGACAACGAGGCGTGGAAGAAAGAGCAACAAAGTCGTATAAACTTTCACCACACACGTAAATAGTAGCAAAGACCGAAGGAATTTCGACAAATTCTGATAGAATGGCGCCAAAAGAGAGCGAAATTGATGGATTTCATCGGAATCAGCAAAGAAGATGAATTGTCATTGCAAAATCAATAAAATAAACAGAATGCGAGTGGAACAAAGTGAAATTTCGTGTGGATTTCTTCAAAATCTGCAAGAACGCGAGAGAGTGACTGGATAAAGGGAAAATCTTTTGGCGCGAAAACAGGACAAGCAGTAAACACGGTCAAAAGCTGGAATGTAAGCAGAGGGAGAAGAAATGGATCCGGGGAGGGATTCGTGCCTTCTATTGATGCCTTTTCGGCTTTCGCTCTCTCCATTCTGCACACTCTCTAGCTGGCAAGAGTAACTAGAGGGATGCCTTCTATCGGTTGTTGACTGTTTTGGAGCGCGCGGCGCTCTAGCGCTCTTTCCCTTCTTCTTCCTTCCCTTCCCTCACTCTCTCTATTTTCTCGGCGGACTTGCCTCAACTCTCTTCCTCTAGAGAAGAAGACGTGCTCAAGAGAGGAAGAGAGAAGGAAATAACGCGGCAGGCCAAAACAACCCCATAAAGAACCCTGGCTGTTTTTGCATGTCGCTGAATCGAGACGAGCGTTCTTCTAGGGGATGGAACGGCGAGAGAAAAAGTTTGAAAAAAGAGAGAAGAAGGATACAAATAGGAAGTTCTTAACTTCTAGGGGATGAAACGGCAAGAATGAAAAAAACGAGAGAACACGCGAATTGAGGAGAATCGTTTTTGCCATCACAAATAGCAAAGCGTTGTGAGAAGAAGGCAAAGGAATCTACTTTCGGCTTCTGGTCTAGAATTCATGTCCATGTTTGATAGCCAGGATTGCACGGCGCGAGTAAAACGTTTGAAAAAAGAGAAAAGAGGGAATTTGTTCCGAATGAACAAACTCGCTCGTTCGTGGTTCGTCAATCTCCTGTCACTCTGAGCATCTGCAAATGTTGCTTGAAACCCGAGAAGTTCCGTGAGTTTTTCACTAACAACACCACCTCTTCCGCGCTTGTTGACTATTTCAAGATTCACAAGCACACAAACAAGCAAATTCACAGAATCTTTCGTCAGACAGTCCAATGCACTAACAAGACGGCACGTACAAGCAGCTCTCTCCATTCAGCACACTCTCTCGTCGCTCTAGCCAGTTAGTGTGCAGAATGGAGAGAGACTCAATTCAAAACGGCATCACCAGCAGACATTGTTGTTCCAAATAAGTGAGTGAAAATAGATCGCGGAAGTGCACTATCGAGACAGCGCGAACTGGTCAACAAAAAGAGCAGGGCAATAGAAAAAGAAAGTGGAGAAGAAGCAAGGGTAATCCTAGAGTCTCTCCATTCTGCACACTCCCTCTCATCGGTCAGAGAGAGCGAGAGATCACGAAGGATGAAAAGACGAGAAGAGAAAAAGAGACGATTGCCCGTATTTCGCATTCAGGAGAAGCCGACTCTCTCCAATTTATCTGATATCACAGCGGTTAGAGAAGGTGATAGAGTGTGCAAAATGAAGAGAGTGCAGAGAAGTCAGAGAAGGCGAGAGAGTGTGCAAAATAGAGAGAGCCAGCCCATTGCCAGATGTCTCTGAGAGCACAACATGAAGAAGATCCAATGGATTTTACGAGCCAGTGGAAATCGCGTGCTCTCTGTTGGAGTAATGGCCTGACTCTCTCGATTTTGCACGATCTCTCGTCGGTCAGACAGAGAGCTAGAGAGTATGCGAAGTGAGGAGAGCAGAGCGCCTTTAAAATGCTGATCAGGAGATATCGCTCTGGGAGGTCTGATCGTTGATCTCTTCATCTGAAGCGAAAACGAGCTGACTGCATGAGACTAGTGCCGGAACGAATGATTCTTTCTTCATTTGATACATTCTCTCACCGGTCAGACATGTAAGATAGGGCACAGAATGGACAACTATGCATGCAACCACAAAAAACAGAATGAAAGACTGTTTGACTATAACAAATAAAGCCAACAACAACCTTGAGTGCTGCCTTCACTCCACAAAATTGGCGCTATTTCAAGTATAAATTTTGCTCTCCTCTACCCTAGTGAAAAAGGCGCGCACTCATCCCAAAACCAACGGTTAGGCAATAATATTGGAGGCCGTTAGTCTTCCCCTCGTTCCCTCGCAACACGAGAGACACAAAGAGCCATTACCAGGAAAGGTGACGGGCATCTCTGACCCTACCGTATTGGAGGAAACGTCGACGATCAAATAACAGGAATTTAAAATATAATATTGTCGTCGCTAGTTTCCCCCTCGCAACTTGAGAGTCATTACGGAAATGTTTAGGAAGATGCTCACCTTACCGTAGTATTGGCGTGATCTACCGAATGTCATGGCGGTAGAAGACCAAAGACCAATGAATGACACAATCAAAGAATTTTCAGACTGTAAATTCAGATAGTTTTCCTATATGTTTCACGCGCGCCATTTATCACAACAATTTCAAAACCTCTCAATACTTCCGCTAGGGCCTTTGGAACTAAAAAAATATAGCAACAATATCACAGTTCAAACACAGGAAGCTAATAGTGGTGCCGGATCGAACAACTCTCTCGATTCTGCACACTCTCTCATCGACGTGACCGGCGAGAGAGTGTGAAGAATGGAGAGAGCTCGATACCCCTACTAGCAAGTAACTCGCCCCGACACGATTCAAACCACGATTATCCACCGATGGACTAAGCAGCGGCGGAAATTGTGAAGTTGCGCAGAGAGTTCGTAGATTGAAGAGAGCGCAGAGAAAGAAAGACACGAGCGAGATAGCGTGCCAAAACGAGAGAGCATGGAGAGAGTCGGGGAATGTCCAAGGGCAGAATTACTGGGGTAGTTGAAGGTCAGCGGCGAGGGAGCACTCGGATCAAGAAAGTGCAGAGAGACAGACAGTGGTGAGAGAGTGTGCAAAACGGAGAGAGCATGAGCAATTTTGAGCATGGTTCGTGTGAGAAAATGATGATGAGGAGGAGGGGGAGGTGACAAAGTTGGTGATTAGGCGAGCCGAGAGTGAGAGATTACAACCACTGATCGAGAATTGCTGAGAGAGTCGGTAATTTGAGCAGAAAGCAATTTATTGCTTGAGCTGCGCGCGGTTTTGAGATATGCTTGCAAGGAGATTCGCCAGCGTTACTTAGTAGTTCCAGAATAATCGTGGAAATGATCCACGTGAAACATATCGGATGATTTCTCATTGATCGAAAATTATTGCTGAATGGGTAATTTGAGGTAGTGGAATTTAGTGGGCGAGCTTCGTCTCAAAGGTTATTTTTTGAAAGCCCCTCTCAGTGATATTGAAATGCGTCTGAAATTCCTTCGTAAATGATGAGGGTGAAACTTAGATTACAACTACTGATCGCGAATTGCTGAGAGAGGGTAATTTGCTTTTGCATTTTATCGGCGGGTAGCTACGTGTGATTTAGTGCTGGCAAATCGGTACCCGACACTCCTCGATTCACACGCTCTCTCGTTTCTCTGACCGATCTCGCGAAATGAGAAGAGTAGTTTCCGTTTTGCCATCACTAGTGCGATTTAAACCTCTATTACCGAAATTTTCGGATACTTTCCAGCAGAATCTTCAGGCACTGAGAGAATGAGCATATGACGCCGTTTGCCTTATTTTCGAGCAAATCTGATTGGATATGGCACAGCTCGAAAAGGTCGATTTTCCGAAACTTCGCGTATTGGGGTTATCGAGGGTGCTGAAAACGATGGGCGCATCCATTTTGTCCCTAGATGCCTCGTTGTCTCCAGACGGCGTCACGTCGAAATCACATTTTAGCGTTTTACTCGGCGATCGAAGGTGCTAATTTGAAAATGTTTCCCGGAGTAGAATTGAATGAAGAACACGCCTGTCTAGTTCATTTTTCATGATTTTCAAAAATAATTTTTAAAATATGAACTTCTCGCAGACTGAAAAGCGCGAATGCCTATGTGCACCACGCGATCGGGCGTAACGAGAGGATTATAAATCTATAATTTTAAAATTTTGTCTTTAGAAACTCGAGATAGTCGATTTATAGTGTCTCGATGTTGTAGGTTAAAGGGGCTCCCTTGCCCCTTCCTCTCCCTCCTCAATCGTTTCCCTGACCCCGCGCGACGAAAGAGCGTGGGGATTCGAGAGAGCGCATGAGAGAGGAGGGGGAGGGAAGGGAGGAAAGCCTCTTTTACTTACAACATCGAGAGACTATAAATCGTCTATCTCGAGTTTCTAATGGCAAAATTTTCTATAATTATAGATTTAGAATCCTCTCGTTACGCCCGATCGCGTGGTGCACATTGGCATTCGCGCTTTTCAGTCTGCGAGAAGTTGGTATTTTAAAAATTATTTTTGAAAGTCATGAAAAATGAACTAGACAGGCGTGTTCTTCATTCAATTCTACTCCGGGAAACATTTTCACTTAAAATTAGCACCTTCGATCGCCGAGTAAAACGCTAAAATGTGATTTCGACGTGACGCCGTCTGGAGCCAACGAGGCATCTAGGGACAAAATAGATGCGCCCATCGTCTTTCGCACCCTCGATACCCCCAATACACGAAGTTTCGGAAAATCGACCTTTTCGAGCTGTGCCAACCTTTGCTCGAAAATAAGGCGAACAGCGTCATATTTAAGTTCCTGATCGAGAATTTATGAGTGGATGAGGAGACTTGCGAGAATTTATTGCTTGAGCTACGTGCGATTTTGAGATATTTTTGTAAGGAGATGTGAACGCGATACTGAGTAGTTTCAGGATGAGAGTGGAAAATGGTCCGTGTGAAACATATCAGATACTTTCGCACTGATCTGAGAGAGGAAAATTTGCGGAATGACTACGTGTATAATGGAGATAGTTTTGAAGTAATTGACGAGCCAATACTGATGTGCCTGGTGGATTGTGAGAAATATCGAGCGTGAAGCATAACACATCTTTTTTTTCGCTTATCGGAAATCATTGCTGAGGAGAGGGAATTTGGGAATTTGACTCGTCAAATTTAGTGGTGGCGAGCTACGCGTGTTTTATGCTATCAATCTAGGTGTAAAAAAGTTTGTGGAAATCCTGTTCGTCAACATAGCGAAATCAGATTTGACTCGTGAGGCAAAGCGGCGTCCGACTCTCCCCATTATTTGACTTGAGAAGAGTCGAATGCCGATTTGGCATTAATAGTGTGAGAATTTCATGTTGTTTTCATATTTTGTTTTATGAACAAGAGAACGGAAAGAGATTGAGGAGGTTCAGGATGATTGAGGGAAATACCGAGCGTGAAACATATCAGTGAAAGGTGCTGAAACTCAGCGAAAGTGAGATCTCATGTGATGATCCTAACTGAGAGGCGGTTCGAGAGATTAGATTGGGAATGATGGATTGGAACAACTGATTGGTGAGCGAGAGCTCATTTTAACATGATTGATCAAAATTATATATAGAGACCGCAAGCTCCGCCCACTTTGAGGGAAATTGACTTCACTCAAAACCTGCGCCTGGCAAGCACAATTCGAATTCTCAATCGAATCGGCCGATCAAAAGCGTTTTCAGCAGCTCTCATTAGTCTTCACAAATGACGAGTGGAGCGGCCTGATCGGTCAACTCTAAGTGGGTCAAATCAGGCCATTTATGGTCAAGAATGGGCATTTGAATTGTTTCTAGTGGTTGTACACAGCTGCTCCACTCGCATTTCCTTTATTTGTATTTTAGAGGAATTTAAAAAAAATTGATTTCAGATTTTTAATTATTTTCTCCGAATTGTGCTCGATCGCGGGGAGACGCGAGCGAGAGAGCGGGAGGAGTGAGAGAGACACACGCGAGAGAGGCTCCGCCCCTTTTCTCTCTCGCCGATTTCACTCTCCTTTCTCTTGCCAGCGCGCGCGTGGTTTTAAGGGGAGAACTCGGCTCAGAGATGAGATAGAGACAAACTCTAAAAAGAAAAAATCCCGACACTCCTCGATTCACATCGCTCTCTAGTTTCTCTGACAATGAGAAGAGTAGCTTCCGTTTTGCCGTCACTAGTGTGATTTAACCTCGATATACTTTCCAGACAAATCTCCAAGAACTGAAAGAATGAGCATATTTATGGAACTCATCGAGAATTTCTGAGTGGATGAGGAGACTTGCGAGCGATTTATTGCTTGAGCTGCGTGCGATTTGGAGATATTTTGTAAGGAGATGTGAACGCGATACTGGGTAGTTTCAGAATAATAGTGGGATATGGTCCATGTGAAACAAATCAGATGCTTTCGCATTGATCTGACAGTGGCTTATTGCGGAATGAGGGCGTTAGCTACGTGTACAATGTAGATAGTTTTGAATTCGATGACGATCAAATACTGAATGTGCCCGGTGGACTGTGAGAAATATCGAGCGTGAAACATATCGCATCATCATTCGCTGATCGGAAATCATTGCTGAGGGTAATTTGAGGCGCGACTCGTCGAATTTAGTGGTGGCGAGCTACGTGTGTTTTGTGCCATCAATGTAGGTGAAAATATGAGGAAGAGCCTCAGGATGTTTGTGGAACCGCCGTGCGTGAACGGAGCGAAAATGATTTGATTGGACTCGTGATTAGGGCTGGCAGATGGAGAATTCGTCTCTTCATTCCTAGTGCTCTCTCACCGGTCAGTGAGACGAGAGAGTGTGTGAAATAAAGAGTGCGCTCTCTTCATTTGCCAGCCCTACTCGTGATGGTAAAGCGGCATCTCACTCTCCTCATTATTTGAATTGAGAAGAGTCGGATGCTGGTTTGGAATTACTAGTGTGTGAACTTCATGGTAGTTTTCATATTTTTTATGAAAAAGAGAACGGCAAGAGATTGAGGAGCTGCAGGATGATTGAGGGAAATACCGAGTGTGAAACGCTGGCAGAGCTAAACGCATAACGATTTTTTGTTGTTGAAAAAAGAATCTCACAACGACATTGAATTGATCCAGAAATTCATCATTTAATGATGAGCGTGAAACATATCAGTGAAAGGTGCTGAAACTCAGCGAAAGTGAGATCTCATGTGATGACCCAGACTGAGAGGTGGTTCGAGAGATTAGATTGGCAATGATGGATTGGGACAACTGTTTGATGAAGGAGAGCTCAGTTGTGCGTGATATTGATGATATTTCAGTTAAGCCGATCGGAACCAAAGAACTGGAAAGGTCGAAAAGTTACGTGACAAATAATGCGGGTGAAGCTCATCCGAACAACGTGCTCCAACCCGTCGAAAGGGAGAGGCCTTGACAAGGTGATACATGGCGGATCTCTACTCTCATAAATTCGCATGCTCTCTCGTCTTTCTGCCCCCCCCCCCCCGAGATAGCGTGCAGAATGGAAAGAGCGGAGAACCGACACCACCAATCTCCAGACATTGGAAGTGATAGATCGGAACAATAGGAGGGTGATGGATGAGAGTGATCGGGTCAGTCTAAATATTATTAGAGGAGGAGGGAAGGACTAGTTCAGGATGATTGATAGGCGCTTGTAGTGTTGCCGGATCGAACAATGCTCTCTCCTTTCTGCACACTCTCTCGGCAGACAGTAGAACGAGGGAGCGTAAAAAAATTCAATCCGGCTTCACTAATGTTCACTATCAGCACTAGGATGAGAACATTGATAACCTATTAGATCCCTGTTATGCAAGAGACGGGTGATCAAGGCCGACTCTCCTTGTTTCGCGCACTCTCTCGTCGATCAGAGAAACGAGAGATCACGGAAACAGAGGAGTGTCCGGTCTCGAATCGACGAGACGGGTGATAGAGATTGCGAGTGATGGATGAGGGCTGATCAGAGCCGCATAAATATTGGGACAAGCCGTGCTGGGCTGGATATAGGACTGATCGAATAGATGCTCTCTCCATTCTGCACACTGTCTCATCTGTCAGACAGAAAAAGTGTGCAGAATGGAGAGAGCTAGATGTGAACACCATTCAGCGGTCATTTGATCAATTGGAGAAAGGGTGAAAAGGCGACGAAAAACTGATAATAGCAGGGGAGTTGCGACTTATCGCGAATTTTGTGATGGAGTGACAACGAGACGGGGAAAGAGAGAGGAGAAGAGCAGATCATCAAGCCTGGATGATTTATTGCCGTGCACTACTCACTCTGCAAAATGAGAGGAATTGGCGGTTGGTTTGATTCATCAATATCTAGGGTGGTTAGAAGAATAATGGTAAGAATATAATGTTTTCGAAGAGTAAAGGAAGTTCTAGGCATGGATTGACAGAATATTTCGCTTCAGTCGAAATGTTTGATCCAAGCAAGCTGTTCCTCTTCAGGAAGGACATACAAAACAAAGATGCTTTCCGACTTTGGGAATTTACTGTATTCTTGCCAAAGTTGTCCCTGCGCAAAGTGCTAGGGCTAGCATGGAATCGATCGACAAAAAAGAGGGGGGAGAGTTTCGAAATGGCAACCGGGGACACTCAACAGAGCAGGCAGAGTAAACAAGGTTGTTGCGAAGGAGAGAAAGAGTGCGCGCGCTGGAAAGGCAAGTCTGTGAGAATGGTGCGAAATGGAGGGAGAATAGGGGCGAGGGAGAGGGGACTGGTGTTGCTCTCTCCATTTTGCACACTGCTTCGGCGGTTAGAGAGACGAAGGAGTGTGCAGAATGGAGAGAGCAACTGTCCCTCGGCTCCGATCGAGCTGGGGGAGGAGGAACATCAGAGGACAAAAGAGAGCAGAGGCAGATCCTTGTTACTGGCACGTGAGTGCGGGTTTTTGCGCGGGCAATTTTCGGATGAACAAGCATGGTTGGACGGAGAGTGGCGATAAATTTGGAAGATTCCGGTATTATTGATTTCCGCATTTATTAGGTGCGCGATCGGTCCTGAATCAGGACTCCTGATCGATCTGCGACTCAAAACGATGGATGATATCTGAGGGAATAGGGTACGGTAGGTAGACCAAGGGTTACGATTGTTCAAGAGTTACGGTAGATCAATAGGCGAGAAAAGTGAAGGAGTACTTCTGTTGATAGTGTTCAGCGCTCTTCTCGCGCTATCGTCGCATTTGCCTTTGTGATTATACAGTAACTCCCTCGTCGAGGGAAGAAAAAACAGTGATTGGGAGGGGGGTGAACAGAACGTTTCAAGAGATTGGTGAAGAAAAACTGTGCAGTAAGCATTAGGGATAAAATTTCGGTTTTGACTCTCTCTATTCTGCACACTGTCTCACCTGCCAGAGAAACGAGTGTGTAGAATAAAGAGCGTCGAAAACCGAAACGAAATCTCTATGCGAATTTTATTTCATTCTCAGATAAACGAAATTGTGCAGATTGGAGAGAGCACAATATCAGAACTAAGAAGGATAGTCAACAGGAAAGCTCTCGATATCGAAACTGTACAGTTATGGGGACCTTCTCGCTCATCTTTCCCAATTGCCATAAAGTCGGCAATTAAAGTGGAGCGCAGAGCCCATAAAAACGAGTGATAATCAAGAAGTGATAAATTATGAAGAAGGCCAAGGTAATGACAAAGCGGAAACTAGTGATAGCAGATCGGCATCCGACCCTCCTCATTCCGCGTGTTCTCTCGTTTCTCTCATCCGCGAGAGAACACGCGAATTGAGGAGAGTCTCTTTTCCATCACTGGCGGAAACAACTCTCCTCAATTTGCGTGATCTCTTGCAGTTCAGAGAAACGTGAGAAGAGGAGAGGGCCGATTCGTCATACCTTACTCCTCTTATTAATGTTTTGAAATAATCTACTTATTCGTTGTTTTTTTTTTCAATCAGCTCTTTGACTGGTTAAAACACATAGAAATCGGATGAGAATTGATGAGAAATGAGTGAAGGCTGTATTCAATTCGGATGTCATCGATTAGAGATTAGTAATGGCCAATGGGCATCCGAGATAGTGTGCAGAATGGAGAGAGCTACTTTTCGATCCGGAATCACTTCCCGCCATGAGTCGAATGCGCGGCTATACAGTATCGGTGATGCGTACGGTAGTCCCAGTTCAAGTGGGTCACACTCGTGATCAGAGTTTTTTCTGGGTTTCTGGGCATCTCTGGGCAAGTTCTACAAGCCGCCAAACGTTCATTCTGCTGAGATGATACTGAAACCGACTACATCAGGTCGGTCATCGGAAACCTCACTTTTGATCTCGATTTGCGCGGTTCTGATGCGTTTTGAACATATGAGGCCGTTTGCGCATCTATCGAGCAAGGTCTGGCATATTTTTAAAAAAAAGTATGTTCAAAAGTTGGCCCCATTTATAACTTTTGATTCTGAATTGATTGAAGTTTTCCGTTTTTGTTTTCCGATTCTGAATCGATTGAAGTTTTCCGTTTTTGTTTTCCGATTCTGAATCGATTGAAGTTTTCCGTTTTATATATAAAACGCATCAGAATGCCGTGCCTGTGGACACTGCGAGCCGAAAACTCGTCAAAAACGTCATGCCTATGTAATAGTGAAGTAAAATCGGAATGTGGCTCTCCTCATGTCTCTGATGGATTAGAGATCATGCGAAATGAGGAGAGTCGTCTCCGAATCACTAATATGCAACTTTCGCACAAGTTCAGCGATCTGTCAGAACTTTTGACTGGAGATTGTCCGATCATCATTTCTGATCAATCGGTTATCGGTGTCTCAAACAAAAGGTTGTCCGAACAGGGCCTGGCGGAACGGAGGGTTTGTATTAGCGATGGCAAACGGAACTGGACTCTCTCCATTTCGCGATCTCTCTCGTCGGTTAGAGAAACGAGAGATCACGCGAATTAAGAGTCTGATGCCGAATTGGCCTCACTAGTTTGTACTAGAGGTCCATCGTTCTCATTCATCAACGCTCAGATTAGTAATACCGAATCAAATAGTAGCTCTCTCCATTCTGCACACTCTCTCGTCTCTCTGACCTGCGAGATAGTGTGCGGAAAGGAGAGAGCAATGCCCGGCACCTCTAGTGCGACATGTAGGTTCCTCTGTATCTGCTTCGCTGAGGCGGTGTTACAGTATCCTACAGTATCCTACAATATCATACAGTATCCTACAGTATCCAACATTATCATACAGTATCCTACAGTAGTACAGTACTGCTATTGCAGAATTCGCACATTGTTTTCGCTCGGAACGTAGAACCGGATGTGTGTGAAAATTTGCAGACCGTCTGACCCTTTCCGGAAGAACTGGACCTGCTGGCATATGGCAGCAACCGTAAAAGACATACCAGCTGAACGGTGACTACCGTTTCCACATAGGATACGATTTCAGTATCCTACAGTACCCGAGCAGATATACCGTATCTGCCCAGTAGATAGGCACGGAGCATCTGTCCGGTGGAAAAATCTTTCAGAACGCGGGACCATGCGAATTCGCGTTTTCAAATTCGCATAGCTTCGAATTTTCCTGAATTAACATGTACGGTGCATCTGCCCAGTGGACAAACCTTCCAGACCGCATGGGCCCAACTGGGACCATTGGTCAGACCGCCTGGACCCGTTCGGAAGAACTGGTGCGGCAGACTTTTGAAAGCATGACCCGCTGAACTTTGACTTCCGTATCCGCTTAGGACACTGGGTACAGTACCCGAGCAGATACCCCGTACCTGCCTAGAAGACAGGTTCGGCGCATCTGTCCGATGGACAAACCTTTCAGACAGCTCTTTCGAATTTCGAATTTCGAATTTCGCATAGCTGCGAATTTGCTCGGACCTTCATTGTCGAGCGTCGGACCGGTTATGTGTGAACATTTTCATACCGTCTGGACCTGTCCGGAAGAACTGGCCCTGCTGGCAGTTGACAGGAACCGTATCCAATGAAGGACATACCCGCTGAACGGAGACTACCGTATCCGCATGGAGTACAGTACCCGATCAGATATACCTTACCTTATCTATAGACAGGTTCCAAGCATCTATCCGATGGACAAACCGTTCAGACTCAAATTTCAGACTCAGATTGAACTTTTTTTCTTCAGATTCGCCGCCATGCGAATTCCGGCCATCCGACATTTAAAAAAAAATTTGTTTATCATTCGTATTATGCTACCATTCGTAGTGCTACCTGCCCAGAAGACAGGTACGGCGCATCTGTCCGGTGGACCAACCTTCCGCACCGCCAGGCCACGCCTGGCCGCTCCAGCCCACCCGGGCGGGTTCTGCCCGCCCGGGTGGGCTGGTTAAGTCGACATACCGTAATCCATACACACACACCTTTCACACACACTTTTCACACCCGTTTCCCAATTTTTGAATTTAAAAAAAAATTTCGAAAAAAGGTTTTTATCGATCTTTTTTGATTCATTGATTGTTTTGTGTTCATTTTCTCGTCAGTTTACGAACAAAATGCACTTATTGTCATTATCACTGCCGAATAGTCGTGTTTTCGCTCATTTCTGGCGTCAAAATCGTCGGTGAACATTGGGGGAAGTGCCAATCGACCTCCCGTGGAATCGCACTCTGGCATTTATTGCTCCTTATTTCGCGGTCGTTATTTGCAAATCGGCATCCGATTCTCATTTCTCGTGCTCTTTCGTTTATTGAACACTCAAAATGAGGAGTGTCGATGCCGATTTGTCATCACTAAACTGTATGTTTTCGCAGATGCAGGCGACCTTACATCACGAGGAAATTCTCAAATTCCTCGAAGATGTCGACGAGGCCGAAATAAATGCTATTATCTATGAGATGGTCAAAAAAAGAGCGACGAAAGAGATAAATGGATCCCGTCCTAACAGATTTCAAGAGGTATCTTTCTCAAAATTTGCTCATTATGTCAAGTCTGTGAGTCGACTAATTTATTACTTTTTTATTACAGGCGTCGAGAGAACAACGAGAGAAATGGACTGGATCCCACGCTCAGGTAACTCCAGGCTAGAAATATTGTAAGATTCAAAGACACATCAATTTCAATTTATAATTAGTGTACGAACGGTCAAACAAGCGGAACGAAACATTCGCTAAATATTTATTGATTTTTCCAATATTCGTGATAATTCTCCTATCTATTCCTGGACGCACAAGGACTTGATTCAAAACAAATACTACGGCCTAGCATCTGCTAAACACAGTAGAGTTGACCGTTCGTAATAATAAGTGAAACGGTTTATTTTATTACAATAAATATTATAATTCTGTGATTTGGAACAGTAGAACAAATCACGTTGATTTGAAATAAACACACGTTATTAGGATTACAGAATAATTTTTATTATTGCGAAGGCATATCTGTCCGGGCAGGAAGCATCTATCTGGTGTTGACACTAACGGTATTCCAAGTCACGAGTGCGACCCGCTGAACTGTGATTATTTTTCTAAATTTTATTGTGATATTTATGAGAAGGTCAAAGCAACATGATCACGAATCTGCAGAAATGGTTTATATATATTTCAAGATCACTAATATCGCAGCTAAAAAGGCCGAATAGTTTTCAATTTTTAAAAAAAACCACTCTACGCTTTGTCTTTTGCGGGCAGCGGAACGGTAGTGCGCGACGTTTGCGGCGCTCTGCAAGACATCCATCACTTTTCTTTTCTGAGCTCGAATTATTGATTATTGTTGTTGTTTGCGTATATTATGTTAGTAGGTCATTGCTGACTATGGCGCTCTAGCTCACCATGTGACAAACTACGCTTATTTAGTCTTATTTCATCTGTTTTAGTTCATGGATTCAAATGAAAATCGCGGTTTTAGCTGTCTTAGCTTCATCTCATGTCAGCCATGGACCCGGATGATTATGCTTTGCATATCTATTCGACCCTCTCTCTCCTCACCAACCCCAGCGATCTGCCGCGGAAGTACAAGTGAGTTCTACCACTTTCAAGTTGAACTAGAAACAGCAATATCGCTGGCATTAAACCTAAAGCGATATCACCTTCATCCGAATTGTAGAGACATCATCGGCCAAGATCTCAAGGATGCTTTGAAGATCTGCGGTGTGACAAGGATGAATGAACTGGTGCCTTTGTAAGTTTTACTGTCACTCAACGATTCTCGGAGTTTGTAGGGCGAGTTTTGAGGTGTCCGGAGACTAGCTTCTGCTAAACAGGATGCGAGGATGGTCTCGCAGCTAGATTTCCAGGGAACCCGGACCTAAGTTTCGAAGTGTACCTAAAGTCCGAACCATTCATGCTTTTGAGCTCACTAAATTCTTTGTGTTACCAATACCAGCCTTTTTGGTGAAAGTATGACGATACGATGGTGCTCCCGCGGTCGTTGGTAATCGTCTTATTCATTGCAGGTATCCGGAGTACTTCGTCGAGCGTAATGGACAGGTGTATGCAACTTCATCGGAGCAAAACGCTGATATCCTCAGGTGACTTCAGCACATTTGCGTCCTCATATATCATTAAAACTGTTAATGTCTACCTCCGAATGTTCTAGCTGAGAGGATAAATAGGCGGTTTCAGTCCAATTACACGTCTCTTTCTCCAATGGGTACTCGTGTAGAATGAAATACGATAAATATTTGTTTATTGATAAGATAAATATTTTAAAGAATTCACAATATTAATATTTTGATATTCCAGACGTGATCCGAGCAAGGGCGGCAGGAGAGGAGGCAGAGGAGGAGGTGAGATGCTTTTTATTTTATTTTATTTATTTTCTTTAAATGGAATTCCTGAGTTGGTATGTGGATTAGTGATGACAAATCGGCATTCGACTCTTTTCATTTCGCGTGCTATCTCTTTGGTTAGAGAGGCGAGAGAGCACACGAATTGAGGAGAGTCGGAAGCCGATTTGCAATCACTATTGTGGAGTTTCTTGAGGAGCTTCTGAAGGTAGTTATTCACAATCTTGTCAAAAGCAATTAGTTTCATCGATTCTTCAAACCTCAAGGGATGCGCACGTTGTCAAGCACGGGTGTCCTAGTAACGGGAGATGCGGCCATTAGTACAGGCGCCAATTAGAGATGTCGTTTCGGTTTCTGCTCTCCATTCTGCACACTCTCTCACCTGTCAGAGGAGAGTGTGTGCTGAATGGAGAGAGCTGCAAACCGAAACGACATCATTAGCTCTACTTAGTCCCTCTCCTTCTTACTAGGGAAAGCTACGGAAATCTTTTCCCATGGGAAGAAACATTCCACGGACAAATTATAACTACACGATTAGCCAAAATACTTTAGGCACTCGGTGAGAAACTAATGATTTTGACGATAGAGTTCTTATTCATAGTCCCAATAGGTGGAACTGTACGCTCGGCGTGGATTCCTATGAGAAAGTGTGCAAACGAGAAAAGCTGCTGGTTTACAGTTTTCGCAACATTTACATGTCGCGATACAAAAAATAAATATATATAAGAAAAGACATCCATAATCATGCCATATGCTCAGGTCGCGGTGGCAGAGCGGGCGGCACTTCCGGCAGAGGAGGATTCGGAGTAAGTGCCTCGGATGACCTACTTATCCCGTAGTCGTCGAAAAATAAGATGGTTTCACGAAAATTCGTTGCAAAAACAAAGTGGCAGCAAAGTATTAGCGATATTGCGTCAAAAACTACATGGTAAGCGATTGTTAGCAGTTATTTGACCGTCGGAACCGCCACCTGGCACATCATCATCTCTTTTTCGTAAACCTGGTGTGAGTATCTAACCGATGAACTCTGGTAGGATGATCCGTTCGACCAAACGCAGCACCATTTGAAACGCGCGTAAAATGAAGCTCATTGCGCCACTTTCGATGCGCAATGCACGTACGGCTCGTATTGTGTTTCGAATTTAGGAAAATTTATAGGCTGAGGTCGATTCAGTAATGAGAATCGTTGCCTCTTTTCCAATTGTGCAATCAATTTCGCGAAACGACACCGTTGAGGTTGCGTTTCCTCAACACCAGCTAGGATGTAGTGTTTTTGGCTCGAAAATATCCCTCCGAATAACCTTGGACACAGATGAAAAGGCTCCAAAAAGCAATCTACCTTGTGTGCGCAGTCATGCCAAATCATATCCATTGATGAGTGATTGAGAAATGTTCGAGGGTGTCCCACGAATCAAACTTGTGAAAATGAAAACCATACATAACAATATGGATTCAAGAAAACCTTCGACCCTTCGTGTTGCCAAATTTTTGTTACGGTACCCACGCAAAAACCTACCTTGTCCCTGCGAACACCAGATTATGAATCTTTAAATCCGTGATTTCAATAATATCGTTCGGTTGCCACGAGTCAAATTTACATGAGAAAATAAGGAAAATATCCACGTAAATAGCTCTTTGACATGGTAGGTTTTGCACCTTACGGTACCTTTTCATCTGTGACCTTGGAGCGTACTCTTTCGGAATGAAAAGTGGATTTTAGTGATCGCAAATCGAAACCGGACTATGCTAATTTCGCGTACTATCTCGTTTCTCTAAACGACGAGAAAGCATTAAAATTGAGGAGAGGCGTTCACGTTTTGCCATCACTAATGTGAACCCGTAGCTCGCACGTTTCAGCCATGCCACTAAGGTGGCCATTTTTGCCGATTCGATAATTAACTCCGCGCTTGTTTAGCAAAAAAAAAATTTTTATTTATTTAAAAGAACAGTTGCTGCATCTTGGCGCGTTCTGATAACTTTTAGCGCTTCGCTCGTCATATCTCGTATTACTATCCTTTCACACTGTTGCTAGAGCAGCAATCCAAAAGTTCGGTAATACCAATTTGCTAACTTCTGGCCGTTGTTCGGTTTCTCCCCACATTGCTACCGCGCAGATTGAAGTGATAGGGATGGAATGGAAATCGAGAATGGCGAGGAAGGGAAACAACTGCATGATTGTTTCTCTACCAGGCGTATCTCGATTTCCATGCCATCCCTATCACTTCAATATGTACTGTGGAAATATGGAGGAGAAACCGAGGAAGTACCATACTTCTGAGTTAGGATCACAACATATCACTCCTCTCACCTAATAATCGACCTAGACCCGCTGATTCTTGTCAGAGGGTGACTTTTTCGGATTACAGTTTTCTGCAGTTTCGGACTCCACTAGACCCCCCTAGGACCCCTGTGTATGGAATAGTGTCGGGGATCATTCCTGGCCGAGCGGCAGCACTTACTGTGTGCAGCTTGCTCACTTCAACCCAACATATCTACCCTTCAAGTTTGTCCCTGGAAAAACTTTTCTTCGTGAGCTAGGGCTATTTTTCGATGCTATATACGCATACACAACCCGCTTGTCGATAACTGGTCACTGAATTTTGCTAGGAAACAACGAGGTCTATCTTGAAAACCGCTCGAAAAGCCATAAATGTTCTTGAAAGGCTGCATAGATCTGATGAAGGCGATTCGAATGACAAATGATTGAAGTGAGCAAGCTGCACACAGTAAGTGCTGCCGCTCGGCCAGGAATGATCCACTATTCCATACACAGGGGTCCTAGGGGGGGGGGGGGTGTAGTGGAGTCCGAAACTGTAAAAAAACTGATATTCGAAAATGTGGCTGGCTGACAGATTCAGGTCGAGTAGTAGGTGAGAGGCGTGATATTGTTCGTAGGGCTACGGTGCTACTCGAACTGAATTAATTTCCATTTAATTCACACGTCAGTTATACCATCTGAACAGGCGAATCTGTGTATTTGAAAACCTCTCGACATGATTGGAACCAAAATTTAGACTATACAATTTAATTTAATTTTAAATTATTCAAATAATTGTCAGTTCTACGGCGCGGCGTTCGGTGGTGGCTCGCGTGGAGGACGAGGAGCCGGAGGCGGCGGATACAGGGGAGGAGGGTCAGTCGATTGTTGATTTTGTATATGAAATATGTAGGTTATCTATAGCTCGCATTGAAACCCGCGAGCAGCGGGCTGGTTCATGTGAGGATGGCATGATCACGAAAAACGAATGGAAATTGAGTGCCGATTTTTTAGCACTAAATAATTGTAACATTATTTCTTGTAGCTGATATTTTTTTCTGTTAATGCAGCTGGTTGCGTTCCATTGGTTGCGCTCCGAGCGTTCGGACTTGAATCGCTTTTGAAACATTAACTTTCCTTCTCAAAGTTTTGTACGACTGGTTTGGTTCGATACCGCGATGCTCCAGATTATTGGTTCTATTTGCAAGATTCACTGGTGAGTAAACGGTGAAACATGAACTTTGCTGTTGAATTAGGGCCATTATATTTCGTTTGCGATAGACGATTATACTGCTAATCGTCACCGAATTGATTTCAGCCGCCTGTAAAACACAAACATGACTGTCTGATTTGATTCCGAGATATTATTTTAATGGAAAATCGACGCCCGAGGATTAGATTTCTTTCCAAATTTCGCGGATATGAATAAAGTGAGAAACAGGAAACTACGTAGCCGTGAAAAGAGTGTGCCATTCTTCGTTCTATTGTAGGCTTTACGGTGCTTTCCTGTTAATTTTTACGGTGCTTTCCTGTCGAGAGGCGCGTGTCGATTTATCTTCATTAATAATCAATATTGCTTCCAGGACGAGTCGAGGCGGCTCGTCTGGCTTCGGCGGTGGTGGTGGGGCAGGATTCGGAGGCGGCGGAGGCTCTAGTTAGTTTTACAATAAATGAGTAATATTTACAATATCAATTATAAAAATTAAATGCTTAAACATTTGAATACGTGCTAGTGTCACACTCAGTTGCGATATTTTTTGCTTCAAACAATCTTATTCTACCCCGGTGATTCTTGTTTCATGACTTGACCTTATCCCAAAAATGTTTGATTGTGTAATTCGATCTTCTCATCACTTCTGAACTAATTATTATTATTATTATTATTATTCTAGGTTTCGGCCAATCGAATATTGCCGAGTCTAGTGCAGGATTCAGTGGCGGCGGAGGCTCTGGTTAGTTTTACAATAATATTGCTTTTTAAAATTAAATGCGGCAACATTTGTTTACTTGCTAGTGCCATCTCAGTGCTACCCTATTTCTTGTTTCAATTCTTATCAGACCCCATGGTTTCTTGTTTCATGACTTGCCTTATGCCGAGAGTTTTTGTTTGTGCGATTCGGTCATCGATTTAACTTTTACCATTATTGTTATCATTGAAGGTTTCGGCCAATCGAATAGGACCGAGTCGAGTGGAGGATTTGGAGGCGGAAGATCGGACCCGCCCTCGGCCAGTAGAGACTATGGAGGAAGAGGCAGGGATGACAACTATCAGAGGTACACGATGTCATTTGATGTTTGACTCTCTCCATTATGCACACTCTCTCGTTACTCTGATTGGCGAGACAGTGTGCAGAATGGAGAGAGCCAAAACAGAAATGATATTCCTAGTAATCATTGCTCGACTCTTCATCGACTCTTCATAACGCCGAAGCTTCTGAAACCACCCAGAAAGAGGGATTGTCGCTGAATAATTTTTTGCGACCTGCACTTTTTTCGGTGCCTTTTGAAAAAGTGGGGTCCTGGTACCATAAAAATTAACCGAGATGTTTTCGCTGGGCCCCAAAAGGGATGAAGAGGGGCTGATTGAACAAATATTTATATATATTTAAACAAATATATTTGTATATTTATTCAAGATCCGACAACCGAGGGTTCGCCTCGAACTACGACAACTTCGCTGAGACATCGACAAGAGGTGAGAAATACGGTTGTAAATTCGGTTTAGCTCTCTCCATTCTGCACACTATTTCTCCGGTCAGAGAAACAATGGAGTGTGCAGAATGGAGAGAGTTGAAAACAGAAATTACATCACTAGTGAGAAGTACAACGCTCTATTTCCTAATTTATGAAATTGTTACGTGTTACGATGAGATCTCAAAGCAAGCTATTTTTTATTGACATCACTCGGCGGTTTCTCGTTGCTGAGTTTCACCTTATCTGACGAGTACGCGATTGGCTGATAGCATCATTGCCTCTCACTTAAAATCAGAAAATTTGAAATTGCTATAATTAATCCCCCGCGAGTTCTCATTTCATGATTAGCCCATATCACGCCTCTCACCTAATACTCGACCTGAATCAGTCATCGAGTCAATTTTCGAAACCAAGTTTTCAACGGTTTTATTCTCTACTAGAGTCTCCTAGGACCCCTGTTAAAGGAATAGTGCCAGGGATCATTCCTGGTCGCGCGGCTGCATCGCTCATGTGCAGCAGCGAAACTTGAGTGCTACTAAACCACCTTTCAACGTGGTCCATGAAAAAAGTTTTCTTCGTGAGCTAGGGCTATTTTTCGATGCTCTATAGACCTAAGCAAACCGCTTCTCGATAACTATTTCCAGAACATTAGTAGAGATATTCGAGCTCTATCTTTCTAGACGATATAAAACCTATTGATGTCTCTTATTGGGCTGATAGAGGATTTCACGCTGATTCGAACGATAGGTCTGCGCTCCCATAAGAGGAAGAACCGGTCGAGTTCCATCCCAAAAACTTTCCATCGAACTTTAATTCGCCTAATTCAACTGTTTCTCGCGGCGTCATTCCGCCCTCTCGCCAGAAATGACCCGGTCTCATTCGCGATTTCACGATTTAACTTTATGTTTCAATCTCAAAACCAATAAAATGCAGTTGAAAATGTCGTTCAAACGTAGCTGGCACAGTTTTTGGGATGGAACTCGGCCGGTTCTTCCTCTTATGGGAGCGCAGACATATCGTTCGAATCAGCGTGACATCCTCTATCAGCCCAATAAGAGACATCAATAGGTTTTCTATCGTCTCGAAAAATAGAGCTCGAATATCTTTACTCATGTTCTGGAAATAGTTATCGAGAAGCAGGTAGATAGAGCATCGAAAAATAGCCCTAGCTCACGAAGACAACTTTTTTCAGTGACCACGTTGAAAGGTGGTATAGTAGCACTCAAGTTTCGCTGCTGCACATGAGCGATGCAGCCGCGCGACCAGGAATGATCCCTGACACTATTCCTTTAACAGGGGTCCTAGGAGACTAGTAGAGAATAAAACCGTTGAAAACTTGGTTTCGAAAATTTACTCGCTGACAAGAATCAGCGGATCTAGGTCTAGTATTAGGCGAGAGGCGTGATATCACGACAATTTTCACTTGTGTGATCGTCATCTCACCTTCTTGAAAAATAAAACCAACATTTCCAAAGTCAAAGTCCCCCGTCACTTTCTCGTTACATGACTTGACCTTACCTGGAGAAGGCTTGATATTCCAATCATGTCATCTCCTGATGTAAGTAGAATCACAATCTATCGCTCGGCTACACATAGATTGTGATTCTGGTTCCTGCTTGTAGGCGTTAATTATACAGTATCCTCCATAAGTCACCGGGCACTTTTTCTTTCTTTCATAACTTTTGACTCATGATAGATTTCTGGTTGAAACTTGGTCATGTCCTAGCATATCCATCGTGTGTTAGGGAGATGCAATTGGGATATCACACAACTCCCTGGTTGTTGAGTAATGATTTTCCAGTCGATAATTACTTTTTCAAACAATCGAAATTCTTACATGGAATTTTTCCTGCTTACCACACTTTCTGATATTTTAGACTTGTCCGTGGGCTACCCAGAAAAAAAATTTCAGGATGCTACTCTATCACTTTTCATCTCAGAACTTCCTGACTATATTTTTTGCATGTGTATATTTATGCGTAGGATGCGAACTTAGATATGAGAGCCCATGATATCATGAATAAAAAATGATAAAATTCAGAAACTGCCGAAATCGGCACTTTTCCAGGCATTATGAATTTTATCATTTTTGATTCATGATATCATCGGCTCTCATATCTAAATTCGTATCCTACGCATACATATACACATGCAAAAAATATAGTCAGGAAGTTCTGAGATGAAAAGTTTTTCGACCATGAAAAATTTCAACCATGATGGTCATGTTTTGACTCGAAAATTGATTGACCTCGGATTTTCGGTTGCCTGGGGCGGGAAAGATATTTAAATGTTCTACAAAATTGGGAATCGTATATTCCCTAGATATGCTACCATCGTACCCTGGAACCACATTTTTACAAAAATCACCCTCAACACTGTAAACATCCAAAAATGTGTAATGTGAAAAATTTAAAATTCGTGTCCTGAAAAATTTCGAGATCTCGTTATGTAATTTCAGCGGTAATCCGGAATTATCATAAGGATCATTTTGAGCCTTTGAACGAGTCTCTAGCACGCCTATGAACGAAAATCCATTTTTTCAGGACCCATTTTTGAGAAATTCTGTAGCGAAAGTGCGATAGAGTAGCATCCTGAAATTTTTTTTCTGGGTAGCCCACGGACAAGTCTAAAATATCAGAACGTGTGGTAAGCAGGAAAAATTCCATGTAAGAATTTCGATTGTTTGAAAAAGTAATGCTCGACTGGAAAATCATTACTCAACAACCAGGGAGTTGTGTGATATCCCAATTGCATCTCCCTAACACACGATGGATGTGCTAGGACATGACCAAGTTTCAACCAGAAATCTATCATGAGTCAAAAGTTATGAAAGAAAGAAAAAGTGCCCGGTGACTTATGGAGGATACTGTAACTAAATAATTATTATTCCAAATATTTATTTTAAAATGTATTTAAATTACAGGCAACGCCTATCGCGATGATCGCGACGATCGATCCTACTCGACCTCTCGCAAAGACGACAGAGACTATGATCGGTCAGCTCGATTTATTGTTATTTTGTATTGTTTTTACAAGTTCAAAGGAAAGTCTGATTGATGTCGTATGCACGGCATAGTTTAACAGGCAGTTGAGGAGCATAAATCCAACAGGATAAAAATATGTTGATTATCATTTGCTTTTTGGACTTGATTGTTTAGACTGATTCCTTTGGACTTGACTGATTGGGATTATTACCTTGGACTTGATTGATTGGACTGATTCCAGCTACGATGACCACGAGCCCGTCCGAGGTCACGACTGGGATCGGGACAAGGAGGATCGGTACGATGACCACTACCGATCTCAGCAGGATCGGTACCGTATTCTTCGCTAATATAGATTTATTGGATTTAAAATTAGTATAGCAAAACAATGAGTAGCGAGTGAGGGAATAATCATAGATGTGTATATCTGGCGGCTATTGTGTATAGCCCCAATAGGTGGGGACTGTGCTCATCCATTTAGTGGTCCGAAATGGCAGATAGTGACATGTTATTGCAAATTTCTGGTTCAGTCCAATGTATATTCCGAGCGATCGAGAACTGAATTTTCATCACACCATAATAATTACAGCGAGGTGCCTCACTACAACGACTTCGATGATGATAGAAGCGCTGACAGAAGGAATGACGGATACGGTAGAGATGAGCCCAGAGGAGGAGGAGGAGGAGGTAAGATATTAGATTCACCCGGTACTCCCTTGTTTCGTGATCTTCCTGAAAAAAAAAACGATATAATTTAATTAATTAATTTTGTTATTAAGGCGGCTACGCCCGGCCACCCGACGAGTTCAGTTCCGAGGAGGATGAGGATGAGGCATACGGTAGAGGAGGAAGGAATGCGAGGGAAGAACCGAGAAGGGACGGAGGGCAGTACGCTCAGTGAGTGCATTTTCTGGGTTTGTGGGGTTTAGAAAAAAAAGCAATTCTGATCATATCGCCAATATACCATCTTGGAAGAATATATCATGTCATTGAAACTTCAGACAATTGGGTTGGATCACGCTGTCGTATTTCACCGCAATCGGTTGAAAACGCGCAGGGCGTGATATCGCTCCTCTCGACTCATCAACCCTAAGAAACGCGGTTTCAACAATGTTCAACTTCCATTCGATCTAGTGTTTCAGCAGTGCATGACTAGCGAACACTTGGCTTTGATTTAATAGAAGGTCGAGTGGCGCTAGATCTAAAAGAATTGTTCATTTGCTTGACCATTGAGTAATTTTATTTTTTTTTACAACTAATTTTAGTATTATCAGGCGTCGCTCGCCCTCGTACGACTACGATCGCCGTCCCAACGACAGATACACGGACAGGTAATTATTTTATAATTTTTTTTTCTTGCACGATACTATCCTACTATCCTCGATGAACCAAAAATATGGGGAGTATGACATTTCCGCAACGAGATCGAACTGTTTTGGTTGAACAATGGATGATTGATCCTGATTTTATATGAGACATTCCGTGATTCTAGGACTAATGCGGTTGCGGAAATCCTCCCAAAATATGTAGTGACAGGACTATGGCGGAGCGAATTATTTAGTGACTGCACAGAGTAAGCACGGAATAGGTAGTGACTGGACAGAGGGGTAAACGAAATATGTGGTGACTCGATCGTCGGGCATTTACGGCACCAAAACGTACGTTTGGGCAACAAGTCGTAGACCATGACCATGTCGATCACTGTTTCATGCGGGCGTCAAGTTGATGTGATCGTGGGTAGGTTGCTTGAAGTCTTATCCCTGTTCATGCAAAAAAACAATGTTGTCTAATAATTCTACCGATATTCCTTGTAGATACAACAAGTTGTTGTGTTGCCGAGTCGAGTAATGCTCTCTCGATTTGGCACACTGTTGCCATGTCCGAAAGATGAGAGAGTGTGCAAAATGGAGAGGGTTACTATTCGATCCGGCAGCACTACTTGCAGCATAATTCGTTCACTACTGTTTGGAAAAAAATAATGATTGATGTATTAATTAATTAATTAATTTGCAGACACGATCAGCACGATGACCGAGTGGGCAGGGACTACGAGCAGGAGGAGAGAAGCAGACCGAGACAGGAGCCGAGAAAGGTACGGTAGCTGTTATGATAGAGTACTGTAGTCTCACTAATTGGAGCAGCGAAGGGCGCTGTATCGGTGCGATAGCTGGTTGTCGATTCCGTATGGATGACGGTACTCAAGAACGTACATGACCGGTTACGGTAATGCCTGAATCTCAGGCTTTCCCGTCGGCTTTCGGCTCGGTCAGCGGCAACAATGTCTTCGCGCCCACGCAGTATAGGTGAGGAAAGTGAAACGAGAATTGTATTTATCACATCAAGGAAACAGGATAATAGCGGGTAATTTGCAAGAATAAGGGCTAAAGGGAGTTCGAGAAACGTAAAATCAATAGGCGTATAATCCTCCCAATCGTTCTTTTTTATTTGAAAAAATAGACAACAATATCCTTTTGCACATCTATCGTGCTATTACTATACTTAATTTCAATGTTCCTCAATATTTAGTGACAACGCCTACGAGATGGACGATCGACGTGATGATCGAGGCTATGACAGAGAAGAGAAGAGGAGCAACGAGCCCGAGGACCCGGTTAATGCCAAGGAGGCCTGCATGCCCATGAAGTGAGTGGGGAGGGATACGGTAGGCTCACGGTCGTGATAATGGAGATAAGAGGTACGGTAACCATGTTGAACAAAGTAAGTTGGGGCGGGGTTACGGTAACCGTAGTGAGTCACATAGACGCATAGGAGCCGTGGTAGCGATAATGGAGAGGAGGGGTACGGTACGGGGCTGATCATTGATTATTTTGATGTTTCCGCCCAGGCAGAAAATAGATGCTTGAAAAAACTCACTGGTTTCGACCGCCCCTCCCCCACAACTTTATCTGATGTGATATTAGTCGGGATTTCGCACTGTTAATTTGCTCTAAAATAATTATTTGGTTGTAGCCGCTTTAATGTGGTGCCGCCCGGATTCGAGCAAATCAAGAGCAATGTGCGACCGCCACCCGGATTCGACTATCACGGTTGGCTTTTATTTATTTACATTTATTTATTTGATACACCCCAAAGGGTGTGACTGCAAGTGAATAACATGTACAGATTAAAGGATTGAAAGAGAGGGGTGCGCATGATTGGGTTACGATGAGTGTAGGAGGTTGCGGTATCACTGGCCATAATTATTGATGTGAAAGTTTGCGGCTAATTTGGTTATTATATGTGTGGTTTTATGGTTCCGAAATTGTTGGTATGTGTAGGTAATTAGAAATATTTTATATAATATTTTAAAGGCGATTTTTAATTTTGGAATTTTCCGAAATCGGAGAACAAAGCTTTGTAGATCATCGTTTCACTCCGGCACCAATACCATGTAATTGCAAGTTTGATGCGTGCGATTGTAGAAGAGTGGAATGCTATTTGAAATTAACATAATGATCATAATTAATTATAATACTGTTCGGTGCTTCTTTATTTTTTTCATTAAAAAAACAAAATACATATTAATAAAAGATCTTGATTGTTAAGTAGTTTAATTCTGTTAAATACAGCGTATTTACTTTCAGCCGGTCCTCCCCCTGGTCTGGGTGAGCCGTTGAAGAAGACTCCCACTCAGAGGGATGAAGAGGTCAATCCAAACGAGGTCAAGGTATGCTGTCGTGCGGTGCTCACTATGTACTATCCCTGAAGCGCAACAAATTCGGGTTCCCCGCTTTGTGTGCTGTGCTTATTATTTATTTTCCCCGAAGCACAAATGATTTGTTTTCCCCAATTTTCAAAAGGAGGGGTACGGTACTGGGCTGATCATCGATTGCTTGTTTTTCATCTTCCCTGAATCCCTCCGGTGGAGTTCAAATACTTAGTAAATTTTGAGAAACAATACCCACCTTTTTCTTGTCGGTCAAATTTCACATTAGAGACGTATCAATAAAAACATGCCCGCAAATTTTTCATCAGGTTTACACACGATTTTAACTCGCGCTCACCGGAGTTCGATAAATTGGCATCAGTGCTCGGGAGGCCTTTACCTAATCACAAATGATTAGTGTTCACCTGTGCTATTAATATTTGGTTGGATGGCATATGGTAGGCGCACTGGTGAGCTTGAAAATGTCTAGGGTTCGAGATGGAATGGGTACGGACGTTTGGAAGATATTTGTAAGGGTGTCCGGAGGGCTGAGCCCGTGCTAGCAGACGGATTTCTGAAGGGTCCGGTTCTTATTTTCCGATAAATGTGTATGGGTCCTGCCATTCACCCTTTTTTTAGCTCACCAGTGGTTAGCCGTGTTGAGCTGAGCTATTATTCATTGGATTGAGTGGATATTCCGTCGAACACAGCATAAGCAATTCGGCAGTCCCACCCAAGTTGAAAAGAGATGGTTGAAAAGGGAAAGTGACTGGAACCCGCCATTGTGTTACCGCTGGGATGACTGAACCTTTTCATTGATGCTGGCTTTTTATACGGAGACTATATACCTCATAATCGATACTATACCAATAGACATTCGTATATCTATTCGATTGGCCAATCGAATATTTGAGATTAACTTGTTAATTATTTTGCATCCATTAAAAGTGAATTTATGCTCAGTGAATAAATGGTGCATTTCCACCATAGTATATCATATTTTTCAACTGCTGATTCGATTTGTTTCATGCGAAAAACAACTTTTTAACTCAACGTTATTGAGGTCTCTAACGGAGACCATGCAGCAATACAATATTCTCAAAGTTGAAAGTTGATCAGATATGGTTGCAACTTGAAACGCACGAGTATTTCCTCTATTTATTTCTTCTTTCAGATCGAGGAGCTGATCATGCTAGTGTTCGATGCATGCCGAGCAGAGGGAGGAAAGGACATTGCTGTAAGTTGTTTTGCTTCAATTATATTTGAAACCTGAATTTATTGCAAGAAAATAAACCGTTTCACTTGTTATTACGAACGGTCCAATCTACTGTGTTTAGCAATCATTAATAAGGGATTCTAGGCTTCAGTGTTTGTATTTAATCAGTGCATTTTGCGTCCAGGATCACATAGGAGAAAGATCGGGAATATTGGAAAACTAAATAAATAATTAGCGAATATTTTGTTCCACTCATCATGCCTACTGTATGCTAAACAGTCCATGACTCTAACTGAGTTTTTGAATCTTGCAATAGTATGGTATGAAAATAATATAATTTTTTTTCTCGAAAAATAATTTTTATGAAATATTTCAGAAATCGGAAATCATCGGGAAGATACTCCAGCACTGCGATCGGGATGTGAGCAAAGTGATCCATGTAAGCGATGCGAGACGGTGCTCTCTCCATTCTGCACACTTTTCTCTGACCGTCGAGATAGTGTGCATAGTGGAGAGAGTCAAACACCAAAATTACAGCTTTAGTAAGTGATGTGACAGAGGGGATGCGATCATGATTACTCAATCGATAGGCACTAGTGATATTGGATCGAATAATAGCTCTCCATTGTGCACACTCTATGGTTTCTCTGATCTATGAGGTAGTGTGCAGAATGGAGAGCGTACTATGAGAACCGGTAACAATGATAAGGACCAACTAGTCATAGGGCACCTCTCAGGTTTCAGTTTCGTCTTGGCATCAATAGCATTGACTTGTGAAACAGCTGATTCGTGCTGAACCTCTTTCTCAATAATAAATTATTTGAATAATTATTTTAAAATAAACAAAATTGCAGGCGAAAGGAGGCATCGTGCGTGTGCTAGAATCGGTGTGCAATCGGTCCGCGGGTCGAATGGAGGTGAATTTATATGTATTTTATGTTTTAAAAAAATAAACTGTCGATAGAAGTAAGGCGATTGTGCCAATCGGGTCTGCATAGCGGGTTTCTTATTCTGCTTCCATTCTACATACCATGTAGTTTCTCTGACAGGCGAGAGAGCCAAACCCGAAAAATTAAATCCATACTAGTGGTCCGAAAGGCATGAAAGGAGACCCTCTGTCTAATTTTAATTTAATTTAGGTTTATTTAATGAGTAAATTCCTCTCTCAGTTCATCACTGGTGAGGACGGAGAGGACTACGTCGGACTGCTGCAGCCATACAAGCGGCAGGCGGAGGTTATTTATTTATTAAATAATTAATTATATTTTAATTTATTTTGTAATTATATTTCATTCGGTAGGATTTTAATAGAGATCAACGGTATAGGTCAAATCGAGTTGGTGTTTCATTTGTATTTTATGATTTTATCTATCTAACCTTGCATCTTTCACAGGAAAAGTACAACCGCAGAGCGGATATGCTGAACGGACCGCCCGACGAGGTTGAGGTTATTGGCTATTTTTGTATTTATTAATACATTTAATTAAATTTAATAATGCATTATTAATTCAGGACGATGACGATGACTACCAGTCGGTGCGCAACTCGACCATGTTAGTTTTACGCGTTTATTTTATTTTCCACTGCATCCCTTTAGATAACTGATTGTGCTACTTACCACTCGTTAAATATTGCCTTTGAAGCGTGGTATCAGTTGGTAAAATTCCGATGATATGAATCGGAAGAGTAGTTTATATTCATTTCTAAATTCATGGTTCGCATTACTGGTTGCGTTGCTTACATCTGATTTGATACTGCCCTTGAAACGAGAAACCTCTGCTTCAAAGGTTGATGATATGCATAGGATTTTTTAAAAAAATACACTTATTGGTACTTGTATTGCAGGCCCTCCAATGCGTCGAGACACGATCCTGTCAAAGGCGAGATCAAGCTGGCGAATGAGGTTCACTTTTTAACTTAATAAACTAATTAATTTAAATTCAGTAATAATAATAATAATAATTGCAGCTGTGGACATTCGCGCGCACCCAAGGACAGTACCGATCGAATGTGGATGGATACGGTATCAGCATGAATGAAGTGGAGGTGTTCAAGAATATGGTCAGTCTGATGCCGAATCGAATTGCGCTCTCTCCATTCTGCACACTCTCTAGTCGGTCAGAGAGAAGAGAAGTGTGTGCGGGAAAAAACACTAATTGTAAGCTCAAAATTTAACTGGTTGAATTTGTGCTCCAGCCGAGGGTCTTTATTAGTTACCCAATTAATAGACATCGAAGAAGTCTATACCCACTCTATCCCTTTACAGAAGGGCCCAGGTCTGTACAAATTCGTGACACGCCCAGAGTTCGAGACTTTCTTCAAGGTCGAATTCGATAAGGTAATTTAAATATATTTTAAATTAAAATTCATCCTAATTTTAATGATTTATTTCCCATATTTCGAGGAAGTCTGAATCGGAAAATCATTTATATTTTTATTCCTATTCGTATTTGCAATTTATCCAACTTCAGTCATCGGGCATGATGCTGTACTCGCAAGGTATTGAGGGCCCGCTGAAGGTGTACAGTGGAGAAGATCCGGAGGATAGGGATGTGAGCAGAGGAGGTACGGTAATATGGGGATACGGTAAGGGGGTGAGAACTATCCATTGGTAGGACAGGACGATGCAATCCATGAGCAGAGGAGGGACACCCCAGGAGGAATGGGCAAGATATGGTAGAAAAATGGGAGGGTGACATTTCCGCTGTGGGTCATAACTTATTTTGTAGGATGCCTACAATCATGAAATGGGTGTCTTTGTGAACAACATCGCCTCCTCTCGCACATAAAACTATGATTAATCATCCATTGGTCCTGCCAAAAACGTTATACTCCGTTGCGGAAATGCCATACCCCGCAAAAGGATTCGTGTTGGTATAGTGGAGGGAAAATATGTTTAAGGATTGAATACGATTGTGACTAACACTACACTGATAATTTGAAGAAATGGTGGGGCCTGATTTCCACGGGGAGTAACGGTAGATGGGGAATGAAACGTTGGAGGTACTATGCTCGATGAAACTATTGCGTGACGCACCATTCCGGCAATTTGAACGAATGCTGGAACCTGAACCCGACGGGTTCTCATTTTTTGAAATACTCCGATTGCTCTCTGTTCGGAATTTACTTTATTTTCCTCTATATTCGAAAAATCCCCGTACATCTCAGGCTCCACCCACCACTCGTCCGTGCATGGATCGGGTAGAGGAGACAGAGACAGAAGGGATGACAGGGGCGAGGGTTAGTTGATATTTATTTTTTATAAAAAAAAATGTTTTATCGAAATATATTTACTAAAAGCGAGGGGGTTGTAGGTATTGGAGGCTCCATTTGGAGTTTTACATCTCTTCATTCTACAGACAATTAAGAGTGTGCAAAAAAGAGAGGCAATTATCGATTTTCCGATTGCTTATTATAATCACATATTTATGTTTCAATATCAATATTAATTCATCCCTGTTTCAGCCGCTCCCTCCCCCTCGGCCTTCAAATTCATCCACAAGAGAGATGATCCCGAGGTGGGCTACGCTACGGCCAGAAGCTACAAGAAGAGAGAGGAGGTGGGAGGAATTTGTGAATGTTATTCGCTTTATTAAATTGGAATCTATGTTGTGAGGGTAAATTGCTTAATTATTTGCGGATGGGTGTAGAAGAAAATCGGGGTTCTAAAATTTTGCAGCTTTTTCTGTTTTTATTTTTATTTTTTGTAATCCGATGATTTTGCGTTATGCCATCATGATTGAAAGTGCAATGGGATTGCAATGTGATGTAGCATCCCGGTGATGAAACCTCAAACCGCCTAACGTTTCTTACCCGTGAATCTACCGCCGCGCCCAAACATCATGTCTTAATTGGCCTTGAGACAAAATAGGATCAAATATTATGTGCCCTATAAGGGAAGGTGAGGCAACGTTTAGCTTCATTACTAATCTCGTCGCAAAATGCCGCATATGAGGCTGGTCGCCTACTATTCAGTAAGGTCGTGGCACAGTGATTTTTCGAAACATAGGGGAAAGAGGTTCTTAAGGGTGCTGATCATGATGGTCGGGTTTATTTTGCACCGATTCGATCGGAGCAGCCATGCTGTATCTGGGCTACAAATCACGATTACTCAGTTTCTCCGTTTCTAGTAAACAGAATGCTCTGCAATTTTAACTGGGCATGAAAAAAAGCATAGGGATTCGGATAATAATATTTTCGACCTCTAAAATTACTTCAATTCGTATTTAACCTATCTTTTTCGAATGTCAGGCGTTAGTGCCGGCTGAATTTAGCTTCTAGATGCGCCGGATCGAGAGGATCATTCGTTGTATAAATAGTGTGGGTTTTAAAATGGTACTTTTTGAGTTTCTCTCGTTTTAGTTTTCTTTTTTCCGCTTAACACCGAGCTCATCGTGCATTGAGTGAGGAATGAAGTGAGTTTCATTGGCTGATCCATTGTCTTTCGCGTCTAAAGTCGCTGATTTCAGTGAAACTCATTCTAATTTCTCACTTGATTTACGAGGTAAGTGAGAATTATGTGAACAAGAACGTGAGCAACTCAAAAAGTACCATTTTAAAACCCACACTATTTATACAAATAATGATCCTCTCGACCAGGCGCATCTTTTCGAGCTAAGTTCAGCCGGCACTAACGCCTGATATTCAAAAAAGATAAGTTAAAAATTTAATGAATTAATTTTAGAGTACGTAAATATTATTATCAGAATCCCCATGCTTTTTTTACATGTCCAGTTAAAATTGTAGAGCATTCTGTTTACTAGAAACGGAGAAACTGAGAAATCGTGATTTGTAGCCCAGATGCAACACGGCTGCACCGATCGAATTGGTGCAAAATAAAGTAGACCATGATGATCAGCACCCTTGAAAACCTCTTTCTCCAGTGTTTCGAAAAATCTATGTACCATCACCTGCACATGTCTGATTGAAAACTAGGCGACCGGCCTCATATATGATTGCTTTGCGCCCGGTGGATTCTTGTCATGTTGATCTTCAAGTTGAGAGAGGCATCGCGGAATGCAATCCACACCAGAGTCCATTGTGCATTGCCATTAGATGAGCTTCGCGAATGCTTGTGGGACTAAAAATTAGGATGTAATATTTCATAACGATGATGCAATCTCCACGCACAGGTCATCCTGACAACCTTCGTCGACTTCTACGACTTCTACGTTGTGCCAGAGAAAGATGTGAATGCCCTAGAAGCCATGACCAACGATCTCTAGTGAGTACTGTAGGATACGGCAGTCACACGAAGAGAGGGGAAATCGTGGACTGACGATTGAGTGCAATAGTCACTCTCTATTGTTTTTTTTTTCACACTATTTCGTGGACGACAGAACGCTCCCAATGAAGAAAACTGGTAACTCTTTTCTGTGTATGTCATCCTGTAAATAGAGGGTACAGTAGCATAATATGGTCCATTTTGAAGCGACGATCACTGTGGCGTGCCCTTCGTAGCGGATACACACCAATGGCAGAAGGGCATGTGCTTGCTATATAATTTTTTATTATCTAAAGCAAGTCGAGAGACATTGGAAATATCATCCCCATAATGCCCATTGTTTTCCAATATTGCTGAAAGTCAATAAATTTGAAGCATTTCTGAATTATACAAGTGGGAACATATTTAGTCTAAACCAGTCCTGAAGCAGATGCGTCTGAAAATGGTCCATGCACTCGAACGTCGATCGTCTCTCGGTAAATAACCAATTTAAATAAAAACCTGTCACATTTGTGCTACAGAGTGCGATAACGCTGCTGGAAATGATGTGGTTTCAATGCGATCAACCTTCATTGTTTTTTTAAAAAACAATTTTACGTCTCAGGATTCGTCGGTTGTCTCATCCAGACGAAGGAGAAGAAGGCGTATCGAGTGAGCGTGATGCAGATTGACGAGGAGGAGGGAGAGGTAAGATCTGGTTATAAAAGGTGCGCTCTAGGCCAGACGGGTTTGAAAGAGAGGAGGAAGAAGTAAGGTAGGCGTATCATACGCTCTTCTGACTGTCGGTATTCAGACAGATCATAAATATGAGGGAGTATTTCTGCAGTGTTTATTGAATTTATCGATAAATGGTTTACTTGTCAACTAGTTGCAACATACCCACAATGATAATTATTCTAATAATTATTAATAATTCAGATGTTGGTTCGCCTCGTCGATTTCGGTTCCAAGAAGACGGTGGACGCGAGAGACGTAGTGCCATTGAAGGAGAAGTACATGAAGGAAAGACCGTACGGTAAGTCGGGGGGAGGTTACGGTAGATTACAGTCTTCATGACGGAGATTATGGTTATCTTGATGGGACCATGTTGCCCTGTTTGAAGAATGAACAGAATTCAACCGATTCTTTCACGGTCTTCCGCGAAACTCACAAGGCAGATTAGAGTTATACACAATTCCCAAATAACAATTAGGACCCAGTAAGTTGCCAATTTGTAATGGTGCAAGAATAAAATACTTAGGAAACCTGAGTTTTAAAAATACGTGAGTTTTTAAAATCAATCAGTCAAACATGTCATTTAGACACTTCACATTAAGAGACCGTCCAGGAGATTTCGTAGCTTTTGAGGGGGGGGGGGGGGGGTCGACGGATGGCTTTTTGGAAACCCATGCCAATAAGTTGTGGGCAAAGTCCCCATACCGAATGCTGATATTTGGCCCAATATGAACCCATATGGTATACACTCCGAGAAATGCCAGACCAAGCCCAAAAAAGTCCAAAATTTAAAGCCTGAAAGAAGTACGTTCTTATAGGCGTTTCGGGTGTATTTTGCCATGAAAAGAAAGAAAAACAAAGTTTCGAAGCGAAAGGACATCGATAAAAGGTCGAAAACTTCGATTATCGTCGTTTTATGAGCACCCTGAAACATTTTTGGCCAGGATGACGTTACGAAACCAAGATTTTCAGATTCAGCATACAAAACTACCCCTGTTGTTATATTTTCACGTTCCAAAAACAGTCGCGTCGGAGGCCACAGTTTCCCGCCCGAGGGCCGTTCGGAAGCTGATGAGAGAACGATGCCGAGAGAATTCGCCATTTCGGAGCATCACAGTCATTATTGTGTCATATTAATATTGTATTTACCGTTTCTGAGCATTTCTGATAATATTATGGCGTTGTGATATCGCTAAAACACGAAAAAAAATGAAAAGTCGAAAAATCGCTTTTTCGAGATCTCAAAATTTCAAAAATTCATAAGTGATGTATCTGAGCTTCAAAAGATGTGTTTTCAACGGACAATCACTCCAATGTGAGTTATGAACAATATCCGAGCTTTTGGCACGGTTTCTAGAGAAAAAGTTTTGGTCGGAAAATTTATCGATCGTTTGCCCATCCAAAAATCACTATTTCAAAAAAATATTTGCAAATTGGCTATAACTCAGAAATTGTTGCCGTTATTCACCCAAGTGATTCTGGATTGAAAATACCGCATTTGAAGCTCAGATGCATAACTTATGAATTTTTGAAATTTTGAGAATTCGAAAAAGTGATTTTTCGACTTTTCAGTTTTCCCGTGTCTTATCGCTATCACAACCCATAATTTCAACAGAAATACATAGAAACGGTAATTGGAATATTAATATGACTCAAAATTGACTGAATCGATCCGAAATGGCGAAATCTCTCGGCATCGTTCTTTCATCAGCCTCCGAGCGACCCTCGGGCGGCAAGCTGCGGCGTCCGACGCGACTGTTTCCGAATCGTGGAAAAAAACAAGCATGGGGTAGTTTTGCATGCTGAATCTGAAAATCATATCGGTTCATATTTGGTCAAATATCATCATTCGGTATGGGGACTTCACCCACAACTTATTGACATGGGTTGCAAAAAGTCGTCCGTAACGTAGGTGCAGAATCTCCTGGAAGGTCTCTTAATGTGATAGATAAATACCCGAATTGTTGATTATCTTCTCTTTTTCAGCCAATGCGTTCTGCTTCAAATGCTCTCTGGAGGATTACGACCCGATTGAGGAGGTGATAATATATTTTTGATACAAAATACTAAGATATTTTTTATCTCTAAGCATTGTACGATAGTAATGCCGGACCGCTCTCTCTATTTCGCACACTCTATCGTCGATCGGAGCGACAAGAGAGTGTGCCGAATGGAGAGAGCTATTGTTCGCTCTCTCGACACTACTGTGTCTCTTCCACAATATATCTTTATTTGATTACGGATTGACAAAGGTCACGGAAATTACGGTAGGTCGATCATTTATCTATTATTTTCCAGGACGATCTCATGGATCTCAAGCGGGCGATGATCAAGTACCGCGATCTGAAGGCGGAGATTGCTCCTCAGGAGGTGCGGTATCGATTACTTATCGATCGAAAATAGGTTACTGTATCGGTGGATCGACATAGAGGCGGGGCTTTGATACGGTATCAATCGATAATGAGTTTCGGTACCTGTGGATCGATAAGGAGGCGGGGATACCGTAATCCACTCAGTCTCTTTCTCAGAAACTGGGGGACAACACACTGGTCGTCATGCTGACCTTCACTCCGCCTGGCGCAGGAGGAGAGCGAGTCTACCCCGATGATCTGTACAGAAAACGACTCACCAAGCCCAGATAATCGATAATCGACTGACGCACTTGAGATGTAGCCTCGCTGACGCATTCCTGGTGTTTCTCCTTTCTCATATATTTGTTAATAACAATTTGATGTGTTCATTATTATTCAGAGTAGTGCTCTACATTTTTCCTGTTATTATTTTTTTTTCCGCACAAATCACTGTTTGCGTTATTGTAAATCAGAAAAGCTTATCCGAACGGTATCTCTTCCATTTCTTCGATTGTCTTTTCGTTTGTTTATTTTATGCGATTGTTTCCTCTCCTAGTTACAATATACTGAATTTGTTATTCAGATTACTGTATAAATCATGGTACAAAAATATTGTAATATTGATCGGTTGTGAATCGGTTCTATGCCGATATCGAACTATCTTGAACGTATCCCGAATACCGTAATCCCCTCAGAGGTAGATCATGGTGCGAGCAACGCGCAACAGCACGGCGCGCGCCAAGAACACGATCCCGGCTGAGGGTACGGTAGCTTACCTACTCTCATGGTTACGGTACATGGTACTACTGAATAAACTCGTAGCGTCGCATTTTTTCGAATACGGTAGCAAAGATAGGGGTCATCTTTTTTTGCGGAGAAATCCCCTTTAAGTCGAGTGTGCAGAATGGAGAGCGGCAAACCAGACATTGTTCATCTATTTCATTGCCAGATCGAATGATTCTTCTAGTTAATAATTAAAGGGACTATGATTAACGTGATCTCTACGATAGTTACCGTAATCTCGGTTTGATACCGTATCCTCAGCTCCAGTGAGGAACTGCACGACGGACTCGGAATCGGATGATGAGGCGCCCATAGAGATCTCGTCGAAGCAGAAGCAGGCGGGAGTGAAGGTGTGAATATTGACTTTTTCTGGAAATTAGAAAGTGCACATTCATATTGGGATACTGTTACACTCGTATATATACAGTAACTAGATGTTGAATGAAAAGAAGATTGCTAATTAGAACGAAAATGGGGAAATGCACAGCTGTTGTGGTTTGTTGTATTCATCGCAACTGAAACGTATCGAAACATTGCAAAAAAAGATTGACCTATCCTTCAACCGCAAATCGATAGGTTGAACAATCGGTATTGCGCAAACACCGCGGCATTTTGGGTACGGTAGCTATGTGTACGCTATCGATTTCTCTATTCTACCGTATCCCAGGACTCGGCGGGACCGGACATGGTACTGGCTGAGGCGCCTGAGCAGGACGACGGACCCACGCTATATGAGCAGGTACGGTAGGGAGAGGGCAGTACGGTAGGGAGAGGAGGTTACGGTAGGGACAAGCAATCGATATGATGAAAGTAACTGAGTGAGAGAAATTGGATTGGAGATACGGTAGGTGTGTCTCAGTATCACTTAGTTTTAATCTTTTGCGGAATGGGGTGTTGTTGAAATTGAGTTTCACGTGGGGTATTTGTCTATCATAGATAATGTAGCGTTTAATAATCTTGCATACATGCACGCTGTCAAATAAATCAATACTCATTCTTCTCGGTTCGCGTTTTCACAAAACAACTAATGCATTGTTGTTTGGAATAAATTTGAATAGAGGGTATTGTTGCTTGCGAATGATACGGTAAATTTAAATTATCGAAAATTGATTTATTTCCTCTCAGATGCGCGCTAAGAAGTCAGAGGCAGAGACGAAGAAGCGAGTGAAGAGAGCAGAGAAGAAGAAAGTAGCGAGGAAGAGCAAGGGAGTTTATGAAGTCAAGACTAAGTCAGTTTTCATTTCTTATTTATTTTACTAGAAATAAAGAAAGAAATAAGAAGCAACTCATTGATTTCTGATTTCGAGAAAGCCTCAATTTACTTGTCTTGCCATAGAAGCAATGTGTCTCAGCTCAATCACCTAAAAAAATTATTTATTCTGCTACAAGTGTCGGCATAACTAAATCGTGATTTCACTAACGCTTTCTTCTAATGTATGACACCATTGGTTATTCGAGGAATCGTGTAGGAGAAATTGAGTCTATCGAATCAGTTTTTCAAAATAGATTGATGAGTTATGCGATATTGCTATTTCCGCATGAGTAGACAATTGTTGAAAATTGCTAATAGAGAAAGCCAAGTTTGCGTAAGCTATTGTTCCCGGTCGAATAGTTGCTCTCTCCATTCTGCACACTCTTCAGTCGTTCTCACCAGCGAGGGAGTGTGCAGAATGAAGAGAGAACTATCCGATCCGGTGACACTAGTAGTCCGGCGAGTGCAATTGTATGTGGAACACATGGAGAGATGGTCTAGATAAGGAAATGACCACGCGACAAAATCATTTGCCCTACATTCAATCTCATGAATGAATTCGCGTTTCACGAATGATTTTTGTCTAGAGAAAGTTCCAGTTGATAGTGAACGCGGCTACTCTTGTTCAATAACTCAGCAGCTACCTTGTCAATTCGCAGGTTCACATGTGGCTAATTTTACTTGTATCATGATTGTTGCAACAAGATCGAACGCTGCGAATAAAAATAGATGCAAAACAGGGGAAATCATCTTGCTGATCTATCCAGATCATTCTGATGGTCGAAAATTTTTTTTAAATCTCATTCCTTTTGCAGACAGGCGACCTTCACTGTTCGCACCCTTGGCGAGGGCTCCTCTGCTCCCCTCAAGACCACCGTCTCCTTCAGAGAGCAATTGCTGATGGAGAGAACAGCCAATAGGAGGGAGAAGAGTGAGTTCACTATGTTTCTCGAGCGATTCAGCAAATGGTAAGATTTTTCCTCATGAGATTATGTTATTTGATTTTAGAGCCGGTGTATTTGAGAGGCGAGGGTTGATTGAATGTGATAATGGAGCTAGAAGGGCGACTTTCCATGCGATTTTCCTTTCTTTCATTTCCATATATGCGACTTTCCTTCAAAAAATATTAAAACAATTTGTTTGACAATAGCGGTTTGAGATTGATTATTTTATGGAGGTTCATCTTTTAGAACTCGTATTCTGTAAATATTTGTACTAAAAGAAGAATATTTGGAGAGCTCTTTTGAGCAGGCAGATTCGGGTAACGAGAGTTGCTAGAAACTGGCTGTGGTGATGAAGCTGTAGTGTGAATGTGATGCTGTGTTAACAAAACAAATATATATTCTTCAGACCCCGAGGGCATGCGACAGCGACAGGCCTTCATTATGAGATCGAAGAAGTAGATCAAGGAATCGATTATCGATTTTCCGACCTTCCTCCATTCCTCCATTTTCCTCCTTCTCTCAAACTAAAATCTGCTCATTTCATTGTTCTGTACCTTGTTGATCCACTTCGTTATTTGTTGATTTTGTTGCACTGATCGAATTTCAAGAAATAAATTCATCGAAATTAAGAGTTTCATGTTCAGTACAAAAGCAGTTCCTGTCTGTGACCATACCTCATTTATCTACGCGCATCGCGTGATTTGAACTGTGGCACCGAACTTTGATTGTCATCAGTTGCCCTTCAAGTTGGGATAGAACGTTTTACCCTCAAGGTGTGTCTAGTAGTGTTGTTTATTCCAGTGTTATTCGTCGAGTACTTGCTCGACGAATATCATTCTGAAAAAAACGAGTTACTCGATCTAACAACACTAGTGTCTTGATATCCTTATCTCCCTTCCCTTTATTGTCTTTCGCGTAGTTTACAGTTGTTTTCGGTTTCGATCTTTCAACTTACGATGTGAATCACATGCTTCTTTCTATTGATCACAACAGTCTTGACAATAGTGTGTGAAAATCGGAACCCAGCGCTCCTCGTTTCTCTGACCAACGAAATAGTGTGCAGAATGGAGAAAGCCAAAACCGAATTCATTCCCTTGTTGACACTGATGCTATCAAGTCTTATCTGATGAACTGATATCAGCAGGAAACGGGGGGGGATGTGACAGCCTAGTTTTATTTTAACGATGGAAAGTAGGAGGAGTTTCGCTGATTCTGGGAGGGGTGATTGTGGTATTTGTTTGTCCGCTCCGCCTTTGGTTTGTGAGAGTTGGCAGTGGTTTTCCTCCTTATTTTGCCTTTGCTTTATTTTCTGTCGTTGACCCCGATTTTATGCGCTCTCCATTTTGCACACTCTGCTCGCGAAAATGTGTGCAGAATGGAAAAGGAACAAGTCTATACTGCAAATATGATAATTGAGTAAATAAATTTCAGATGGCATCGTTCCTCAAACTCTTCGTGAACAAGGTCACCGGCAAGGTTTGTTCATCATCCTATATTCAAGTCGAGCCTATTGGTGGTAAATCCCGCCGATCGGAATATGAAACGATGCCGAAACCAGATTGCGACGGGATTTGATCAATTCGCGAAATCATTCAATGTCATAACTGTAGGTTATTTGTAACGGTATAAAAGTAAAAGGGGATTACGAGAGCTGCAACTAGCTCCAATTTAAAGGCCACTATGTTGATTCACACCTTTGGTGATCGCATAGTGAGGACTCAATCCCATGGCCTAATTTCCCTCCTTTCTCAGTCCTCTCACACGCGTGTCTCTCACATCGAGGGAGCAGAGAGGGTGTGCGTCGACTCGAGTGTACTGTGCTGTCCCGTCTGCTATGAGGTATTCATTGATTAATTGGTTAACTTGTGTTTTTTTTTATCAAAATGGGAACCACTGATTAATTGTCGAAGGAACGGATATGACTAATTTTGATGTATCTCTGAAACATGCTAGCGACAGGTTCGCTCTCATGAATTCCGTACGCGTGGCAATGCATCTTTTGAATATTTTTTGTTTCATTTAATCCTCTCTATGATATTGGGGAAGCGTGAATTCTGCCCATTTATGTAAGGACTGAAACCTGGAAGTGACCAGTACACTTCCCTGTTTTGTCGTTTCTGCGTTAGCTAAATAATTCTCCAGTGAATCAGTACAGTTGATGTTGAACAATTGTGGGTAAACTCGAAGAGTGACTATTTCACTTTGTACAGTGTATTGTAATTTTAATACCCAAGATTCGAAGAGACTATTGTCGTCACTTCGGATCCAAGTATTTTTGTGGGATGTTTGAAACTGAAAGTTGACAGGTGGTTACTGGTTTCAGTAGTGATCCTTCCCATTCCTTTTCAATCACTCATTCTTTCATCATCCCTCCTCAATCCCCCTCCTCTCTCTGCAGGTGTATTCGTCTGTCCCTTCTCTTCTCGGATGTGGTCATACTTTCTGTGGAAGATGCGTGAGGACAATGCAAGTGAATAGAATTGTTGAGGCATCGGAGAAAGATCAGGTCAGTGGATATTTAATTCGATTTCACATTATCCTTTTGCTAATAGTATTGTTGGTTCAGCTGGAAACATCGAGAATATTTTTGAAACAATAGAAATGAATAGTCTTGTAGCAACGCCGAAACATAAAAGGTGAAGGGCCACTCTTGCTGCTAATTCTGTTTTTAGACAATGGATTATGGTAAAATAAATACTGAATTAAGAGCAATAAATGCAGTTCAGAGATCAAATGATCTCTTTTCTCATCGTAAAGAGATATTTTTGCCGAAATACTATCAACTGGGTAAATGTCAATTGGAATGGCGCTGAATCAGTCGGTATTTGCGTAAGAGGTGCAGAAATTGAATGAGATTGGCATCAATCAAAGGGGATTTGGAATATTTGTGGAGGTCGGGCGACGGAAAAACAGGCCATGTATTTAGAAGTTTTAAGTTTCCATCCTGCATCATTTGTGTCTCACAAGGTCTGTATCATCGAAATGTGTCAGTATATTCAATAAAGTCAGAGAATTTAATGATATTAAAACAATTTACCGAATTTGTATGTAGATTATGTATTTGCCATGATGAGAAATAAAGGGTTTTGGTGTTCAGAGGTTTCAGAGTTTATCCCCGTGTGATTTGCGGTTCAAGTTTTCTTATTCAATTGAAAATATTAGCATATGCAATTACACATAATCGCGATTGTAAATCAGAATAAACTCGCATCATTAAGGACAGGTGATAACTAACGAAGTGTTTTTTTTTCATTGGGATGTGTTGATATTATTTCGCGATATTTCAGCAATCGATGTAGTGATGTCGCCTTGGTTGTCAGCTCTCTCCATTCTGCACACTCTCTCATATGTCTGACGCTCGATAGAGTGTGCAGAATGGAGAGATCCGAAACTGCATCCCTTATGAGGCCGTTTGCGTAATAGTCGAACAAAGCTTGCCACAGCAAAAAGTCAAATATGCTCAAAAATTCGTCCTAGGGGTAACTTTTGATTCTGAATCGACTGGCGTTCTCAGTTTTTCGATCAGAAGCTTCTGAATCCCGGTACGACGCGACGTCTATTTTGCCAAATTCTTGTTATTCGATTAAAACTGCCCCGCGAAAAGTCAAAATAGTGCCAAATCTCGCGCACCCGACCAGAATTTAATTCTCTACAAAATGAAATAAAATTTGGGTCTACCTTTTTTTCGTTTCCGAGAAAAAGTCGTTTTTTGACAATGACAGTATGCGAGCAAATCCCTCTGCCAGTTTGTAGAGAATCTTTTCCTGATCATTTTGGTATATGGTTGGCCGCGGCCGTGGTATTAGGTTGCCGGTTTTCTCACGGGGTCGGAAAATGCTTAACGCTTAACCCCCTATACCAAAATGATCAGGAAAAGATTCTCTACAAACTGGCAGAGGGATTTGCTCGCATACGGTCATTGTCAAAAAACGACTTTTTCTCGGAAACGAAAAAAAGGTAGACCCAAATTTTTTTTTCGTTTTGTAGAGAATTAAATTCTGGTCGGGTACGCGAGATTTGGCACTATTTTGACTTTTCGCGGGGCAGATTTAATCGAATAACAAGAATTTGGCAAAATCTACGTCGCGTCGTACCGGGATTCAGAAGCTTCTGATCGAAAAACTGAAAACGGCAGTCGATTCAGAATCAAAAGTTACCCCTAGGACGAATTTTTGAGCATATTCGTTTTTTGCTGTGCCAGACTCTGTTGCACTTTTACTGACTCTAACGCAAACGGCCTCTTATAGGAAGACGCAAACTGTCACAAACAACAATCAGCACGAAATGAGTATTCAGTTCTGTGCGGTATTATCTCCTGTAAACAGAGGGAGGAATACTGAAGACTCCAGCAGAAACCAGCACACGCTGATGATATATTGTGCTGTGATGAGCTCCCCTGAAATAGAGCTAGATGTCTAGAGTCTGCTTCTAGGATAGGTCGATAGAGTCCACTACGATTCGTATCTGATAGTGTGGACGTCAGAATTAATTACTTTACGAAAAGTCTAGTGTGAGAAATGCATTTATGAGCCAGATCAAACGAAATCGTGGTAGGATGAGAAATCAGAAAGCGCAGAAATCCTTACATCTCGAAAATATCGATTTTCATTCAGGTGATCGACTGTCCACTGTGTCGTGTGTCCATCTCAGCCAATGAGATATTCAAGAATTATATCGTCGATGACCTACTCAGGTGAATTATATATATTTTTTATATTATTTTCTCACGGGAATTGGCTACGCATCGTTTACGTTACTGGACTAGAAGGATATAGTAAGGTTGAAACATAGATTGCACTAGTGGATATTTTTTAAAAATCTCTGCTCTCTTTTTTCTATATTTCAATCTATTTTATTCCAGATCAGTCGAGGTGATTGGCGATCGAGAATCGAAGAATAATGCGACACCGTCGACTGAGATCGTGGCGAGTCTCCGATTGGCGGTACGGTAGATTATTGATCGAGTTGAGGGAGGAATTCGGTACTGTATTGGTGTATTCTTCCTCCATTCTGCACACTATTTTTCTTGCAAAAGATGCAGAATGTGTTCAGATTGGAGATATCTGAATACCGATCGCAACTGTAGATTGTAGATCGGGTTGTTTAGGTGGTACAGCAGTGATAGTGATACACTCGGGCGTGGTGTCTTTGTTCTGGAAGATTGAACAGGGTTCGTAGCCCGTCTGTCACGAATAACTTTGCTGATAACCATCTCCATGCTTTTTTCTGTCATCAGTGATCAGTGTGCTGAAATGGCGCATACTTGAGGTGAAAAAAATCCGGGAAATTGATTTATCCGTAGGAATCGGCGCAGATGCGTAATCAGAGAAACACATGCAACTTACAAATTTATCTACTCACAGGAACTGAAAAACACGGGGTAGAGATAAGAAGACCGTGATTTTTTATCGGAGGAGCCCTGGGATGATCATGAATGCACGCTCGCACCTTTCGCTGATCAATGTGACTTGCAATCACGGGGATGGAAAAGTGTAGTTTGGACGGTAATGAAGAAGTTGGATCGTACCGGATAGACACACTTGTGATTATGAAAGATGTTTTGAGTAATTGCACATCACTCGGTTGAGGAAGTAAACTGTATATTTCCTATGGATGATGAAATCCCCTTTTCAGAAGGATCGATCAGAGAAGAAAGTGGCGCATCTCGAGTTGAGAAATTCGAATATGGACAAGGAATTGCAAGCGACCAAGAAACAATTGAGGTTTGTCATTTTTAATTAATTTTTGAAATGTTTTTATGAGTTCGTCTTTAGCTGATTAGCCGTGATTCGCTGTAGGAAAGGTCGTTGGAACCTGAATTCGAGAGCATAATAGAGAAGTTCCGAAACTAATTTTATTCTTTTACAGATTGATGAATGTCATCATTTTCTCTACAATAATGGGATATCTCGCCCTCGAATTGATCCTGGCTTTCTTCCGTCTTCTCTCATAGGCAGCTCAATTCCCCATTCTCCATCTATTCGAAGCTTCAATTCTTCCACCGCCTTTCGAAATGTATTGATGACAGTGTGTATAGATGTACAGTATCCCTCAGTCCGACCGTATCATACGATCGAACGAGTACTGTAAATATGTTTTATTCGAAGAGTAGTGTTTCTAGGTCATTTTCTTGTAATATTACTCACCATTTTGTCATTCGATTAAAACACGTGTTCTCGGCATTACAATGTGCATTTGATTACGGTAATACGATAAATCAATAAATGTGCTTCTTGAACGAATGATCTATTTCTCGTTCATCTTGATTACTGTAGCACTGCACTGATCATCGATTATCTTGCTCTTACAGTATTCTTTGCTATTTACGGGACCAGCCATCGTGATATTTACTTTTCTTTTCTGAGCTCGAATTATTTAATATTGTTATTATGCTGATAGCTGAAAGTGACGTCATATCTCACCATAACTCCCTTGGAAAATTAGCGATCGGTTGGATTTATTTGCTCCAGTTTATTTTAAAACTTACTACCATTAAAATTGTCTTATACATTCGTTCTTTCAGCAATGAACGCCGATGATTTCGCCTTAAACATCTACTCTTCCCTAGCTACCGTTAATGACAACCCCGATCAGCTGGCAGCAACGTACAAGTGAGTGCTTCACTGTAGCTTTCAAAATTGAAGACCGACTCTAATCAATTTGCCTGCTCTCGCCGGTCAGAGTCGAGAGAGTGCGCGAAATTGGGAGAATCGACTTCCGATTTGCCATCACTGCTGCACTGTATATTTCCTGCTAAGTTCAAGCAAAATGATAACAAAAATATATCGTGAATCTGTATGATATTTGCCTCTTACAGGTACTTTTGGGAACAAGATCTCAATGACGCCCTGAAAATGTGCGGTGTCGCAAGCATGATTAAACTGGCGCCGAAGTAAGTTGGTTAGAATTACCAATATCATCGATTTAATATCAAACTTTCTAACGGAAGGTAGAAGAAAAGGCGTTGTTCTTGCATTCTTTCATATTTTGTTATTCATTTCAGGTATACTGATTACTTCATCGTACGAGATGGGCAGGTGTATGCTAAGCCTTCGAAGCAAAATGACGACATCCTCAGGTAACTACTGAAAATTTGCGTCGTTACCTTTAATATTTCTTTTAAATGTCGTTTTGCGGAGTGACTGCAGATATTTCAGACGTAAACCGAACACGGGAAGAGGAGGATTCAGAGGAGGAAGTGAGAATTATTTATTTTATCGGCTTCATTTCGTTATTTTGATGTTATTCCGTTATCACTTGTTACTTGGGTTTGCTACTTGGGATTTTTCTTCTGAACGGTTTCTGCTGTTATCTATGGGTCAGGGATGAATTTTCGCTTTTGGACTCTCTCCATTCTGCACACTCCCTAGTCTGTCTGACAGATGGGATAGTGTGCAGAATGGAGAGACATAAAAACTTAATTTTTTCTCTGCATTATTTATTAATTCGATTTCAAATTACGTAGAAGAGTCAGAAAAAAGCACATAAAGAAGAAATATTGAGGTACCGACCGTTCAAAATTTCTGAAACGTCCTTCTGAGTCTGAAACAACAATTTCTGAACCATATTTATCTGAATTTATTTTTTCTAACCGTCTTATCCCCGTCACAGCGATGAGAGAGTGTGCAAAAGGAAGAGAGACATCCCTAATCATGATATGTCCTCAGATTCCAACCGCGGTGGCAGAGCGGGTGGCACTTCCGGTAGTAGAGGATTGAGTGGTCTACTCGAGCACCACCACCGGGCTCCTCTTTTATCTTTTTTCGGGAACCTGCTTTGGGTGTCTAACCGATAGAATGTAGCTGCAAAATAACACTCATTGTGCAATTACGTGATTTTCGAAGCGCGAATCCTATTGTTCGAGTCTCATCGCGGTTCAGATTCGAAACGCTTCAGATTTACAATGAGGCCGATTGCGCAATCGATTACAATCATTTCCATTTGAAACATACGTGGTTCGGTTGTCTTTCGTCAATACTAACTGGGAAATACCTAGCTGGAATGTAGTGTGGCTAACTCGATCATATCCCTTCAAGTCGTGTGGTCCCGCACTCCTTCTGCATGCTCGAAAAGTAGATACTGAAGTCAACACAGCACTCGCATGTTTCAGCTATGCCAGATAGCTAGTTGCCTTCGCCCTTGCGATAATTATTGTGAATTCAATGGTCGTGTAACCCACCAATATTTGCGATTGAAAGAGTAGGAGCACTTTGGTTTCGTGTCGTTTAATTTATTCTGCTAATGATTTCCCTTCCCCGCATGTCTTATTTTCCTTTCCCTTCACAGCTTGGCCAGTAACCCGCGAAGCTGTGTTTTTGGAAAATTCTTGGCATTGTTAGATATAAAAATTAAATTACAGTACAAATATTAAATAATTCTCAGAGCTACGGCGGTGGCTCGCTTGGAGGAAGAGGATCTGGAGGAGGAGGCGGATACAGGGGAGGAGGGTCAGTCGATTATTGATTTTTCTGTCTTGGAAAAGATTTCGCATTGCGATCACACAACATGTTTTTTTTTATCAATTCGCACTGAAGGTATCAATGGTTGAGAAAATAAGTAGAATATTTAAAGCTCTCATTGAAACTCGCAAGAACCCGGTAGTTTTATGAGAGTACATAATGTGGCACAATATTGTGGCCTTTTGCAGACTCGGTGTTTAACCCTTTTACAATTATCAATATTTCCAGATGTGGCGCCTCGTCTGACTTCGGCGGTGGTAGAGGAGTCGGGCGCGGCGGAGGCTCAGGTTTGCTTTTACAACGACAATAATAATACTCATAGTTCAAAAAAGCTGCAACATTGCCTCTTTGCTAGCCAGAGCTTTTTGTCGTACTCTGTTGCGCTATACCTCGTTTTAAACAGTTTTATCCTATACCGGCGGGATCTCGTTCCAACGCTTGATCGTATTTCGAAAGTGTTTACTTGTGCAATTCTCCTTTACTATATAAATGATCAATATTATTCAAAACATAATTTATTTTTATATCGATTATATCTATTCTAGGTTACGGACAATCGAGAGGAGGCGATCGAATCGAGTCGAGTGGAGGATTCGGAGGAGGACGAGGAGGTAGATCGGACCAGTCCAGTAGAGATTATGGAGGAAGAGGCAGAGATGACAACTATCAGAGGTAGTGATTGTGTTTTACTCTCTCCATTCTGCACACTCCCTCGTCGGTTCCTGTAGAAGCCCAGATGAATCATGGAATTGTCTCCTATTAGTGGTTATGCAAGAATGGATTTTAGTGATCTGCGCTTCTGAAGAATCGCTCAATACTATTGACTGGCCTAAAAATACTCTTTGTTACAAGAGGATGTTGGAAAGTTTTCAAAATTCTTTTGAAAACGGCTTTATTTAGATCGGACAACCGCGAGTTCGCTTCGAACTACGACAACTTTGCTGAGACATCGGGAAGAGGTGAGAAAATTAAGAAATTTATTTTTTGAAGAAATATTATTCAAAGTTTATGAACCACTCATCCTCCGGGTTGCTGCTTTGTTTCGCTGATTTTCGTTTCACAACAGAACATTTTATTTCTTTAAAAAAAAATAACCCAGTGGTTTCGGGTTGCTAAATTTCTTCATAACTCGTGAGAGTTCGCCTGTTTGATCATTCATCATCTTCGCATTTAGAATGATAAATCTAAACAAAATGACATCAATAATAACCCACACGTTTTCGTTCCACGAGTAGATCATATCTCGAGAGTTTTCACTTGCGTGATGTAATCCTCATTTGACGTGAAAAATCGAAATGAATGCATTGCACACTATCTGAAAACAATGGTATGCAAGTCTCGGTGCTAAGTTTCACCATTATTCTTGAGAGCCGGATCGGTTGATCCAACATACCTCGTAAGGGTAATGTTGAAACTAAAAACAAATCACCCTTCTTTTTAATAATCATAAATCCAACAATCGACGTAAACTTTACCACGTTGATTATCGTTCCAAGAGTAGGTCTTATCTCGAAAGTTTTTGCTTGATTGATATGTTTGCCACATGATGGGAAATCAAACCAATACCAATTAGTGATGACAAATCGGCATCGACTTTCATCTTTTTGCGTACTCACTCGATGGTCAGAGAAACGATAGAGCGTGCGATTTGAATAGAGTCGTATTGCCGATTTCTCATCACTCAACCAACAGAATAAAATCCCCTGTCGTTTTCTTGCTTCATGACTGTTTTTGCCTATATATATATATATATATATATATATATATTGGGGTGATCCGAAAGTATCTTCCGCGTTTTTTAACTTTTATTTCTTGCGAACTATAAGGCAAAATCCCAAACACTATTTAGTATTACTTGAAGATGTAGATGATCTAAAAATGTTATATCTTAAGATTGCGAAAACATTGCGTAATGATGACGAAATTAGCTAAATGTGTGTTTTCGAGCTACATCTTTGAAATTTTCTATCTCAGTGGAGGATTTCGTTGGGAACTCCGGATTGGGAACAAAGAAGAAGAAGGGTCTGTATCATCAAATAAAAATTGTTAATAGAAAATACCTTAAACGATGGTTGAACTAGGTCGAAATCTTTCGTTATTATGACTTTTTTGATGGTAGAATTTTATCTTTCTTGGCACTGAATTTCTAGAGTCAGTGCACTTTAGTATGTCTTGATACGTTTCCTAGAACCTGAGAAAAATATTTTTCAAAAACGCGGTAGATACTTTCGGATCACCCCAATATTTACTTTAAAAATTTCAGGCAACACCAACCGCGATGATCGCGACGATCAATCCTACTCGAATTCTCGCAGAGACGATAGAGACTATGATCGGTGAGTATCAAGGAAGTACCTTTCGGTTCTCAGCTCTCTCCATTCTGCACACTATCTCTCCGTTCAGCCATGCCAGGGAGTGTGCAGAATAGAGATATCCTGAATACCGAAAGGATATCTTTGCAGCACAATCCATTCAATGATCGTTTTGGACTTGACTGATTGGGATGAATATTTTGGTCTTGATTGATTTGGTTGATTTCAGCTACGAAGATCGCGAGCCCGTCCGTGGCAGTGATCGCGACTGGGATCGAGGCAAGGAGGATCGGTATCGTATTTTTAAAAAATTACTATTATCGATTTGACAATTGGCTTTGCAATGAGACAATACAGTTAGTTACTACTGATGAAAATGGACAGCGATGCGCTGTTGATTCCTTTTTGTTCTAGTTAAAGTGGTCCTAATAGTGATGTCGTTCGGGGTTGTATAGCTCTCTCCATTCTGCACACTCTTCGGGGAGATCGTGTGCAGAATGGAGAGAGCAGAAACCCGATTTACGAGCATCTCTAATGAACCCGATAATTTCAGAGTGGTGCCTCACTCTAATGGCTACGATGATGATAGAAGAGGTGACAGGAGGAACGAGGGATACGGTAGAGATGAGCCCAGAGGAGGAGGAGGTAGGAGAAGTTGTGACTAGAAATAAGCAATTGAGGAAATGCTCTCATAAAGCATATATTCCGCAATTGAAACTCAATGCGAATGGGTTCACTCATTCGTTAAATCGTAAAATAGGCCTATGGTCCGTCTATTACCTTTGCTAGATCAATGTAAAGCAATTTTAACCACCGAAATAATGTAAATATTAAGGCTACCCCGCCCTCCTGACGAGTCCAGTTCCGATGAGGATGAGGATGAGGGATACGGTAGGGGAAGAAGGAATGCAAGGGAGGAACCGAGAAGAGGAGGAGGGCAATACCATCAGTGAGTAATTTTTCGGAAAAATGAGTGAAGTAAATCGGAGAGATGCTTTCTCAAAAGAATATATATTGCCAGTGAAACCTCACAAGAACGAGCGAGATCACGCTGTCGTATTTGCTCGAAAATCAGCAGAGTATATAATTGTGCCCATCACTCTTGATTCGTCATCCTTGATAACTGCTCCGACGTCCATTTAATCTTGTGTTTCAGTATTACATGACTATCAAATTCTTGGGATTGGTTTTGATCGGTAGTTGTTTGGCCGTCTTTAAATATACTGCCATTTCTTCCAATTTCAATCTCATTGATCTTCGGATCGTTTTATTTTATTTTATTTTTATATTCATTTTAATTAATATTATCAGGCGTCGCTCGCAGTCGTGCGACGACGATCGCCGTCCTGACAATGACAAATCGGAACCAGACTCTCCTCTATTCACGTTCTATCGTTTCTTTGACCTGAGAGAGAGAGCTAAATAATAGTACTCTCTCCATTCGGCACACTTTTTCCAGATCAGAAAGATGGGGGATTGTGCAAAATTGATAGAACTATGGCATCACCACGATTTAATCGATCCGAGATCCGGCTTGTAAAAGTAAATAAATATTTTTAATTTACAGACACGATCAGCACGATGACCGAGTGAGCAGGGACTATGAACAGGATGAGAGAGGAAGACAGAGACAGGAGCCGAGAAGGGTACGGTAGGATGAGGGGTAGGGTACTGTAGAGAAGGGTACGGTAGCGCGGCCAGGAGCAGAGATAGGTACGGTAGGAGCTGTGGTACTGTAGAATGAAGGTCGCAAGGCAATACTATTTCGATGTGTTATATGAGCATTGTTCATGTAGGGTGTGTGATGCTTTAGGAGGTACGATGGAGTTGCACTAGCTGCAATCTATCTTTTGTTCTGACTGGAGCTGCGAAGGGTACTGTTGCGGCATGATAGCTGATTATCGATTGTATCATTCCGGATTACGGTAGCGTCAATCCCTGAATCTCAGGCTTTCCCGTCAGCTTTCGGCTCGATCAGCACCAACAACGTCTTCGCGCCCACGCCGTACAGGTGAGTAATCAATCAGCGCATATCACGCCTGTCACGAGCTAATCGAACTGAAGGTGGTAATGGAGCGGAAACTGATAAATGAGTTTTCGTTGGTTTTGAGCATCTCTAGGTAGGTCCTACCAGCCCCCAACATCCCATTATGCCGAGATCATTCTGAAGCTCTCGGCACCAGGTCGGTCATCGGGAGCTTCGACTTCAAGAGTGTTTTACTCCGTTCTGAGCTGTTTTTGAGCGAAAATGTCGCCTGAGTAACCCCGGCTCATTTTTCGAGCTCTTTCTATCTATCTAAACCAGAAGTCATGAAAGTGATTTTGGACAGAGCTACATTCCGGGATCAATAACTCAAAAGTGTAGGAAAAGCAGCAGCCAAATCTTGGATATGATGTGCACCTTGCTGAGCTCTATCGAATGAGTACCTTGCGCAACCTTGCGCCCTAAATAACAGGAGTATGGGTGAGCGTTTTGCCCTTGAGAATTTTTGAGAAGATTTGAACTCATTTTACACCGTCACCGGACCGGTTATTATAAAGGGAAACAATGAATGCGAGAGTGAAACGTAAGAGAATGGGGGTCATTCATTGCGCGCGCTCTGAAATGAGCTGTGCGGTGACGGTGTAAAATGAGTTCAAATCTTTTCTGAAATTCTCAGGGGCAAAACGTTCACCTATACTCCTGTTTTTTAGGGCGCAAGGTACTCATTCGATAGAGCTCAGCAAGGTGCACATCATATCCAAGATTTGGCTGCTGCTTTTCCTACACTTTTGAGTTATTGATCCCGGAATGTAGCTCTGTCCAAAATCACTTTCATGACTTTTTGATAGACAGAAAGAGCTCGAAAAATGAGCCGTTGTCACTCAGGCGACATTTTCGCTCAAAAACAGCTAAGAATGGAGTAACACGCTCTTAAAGTCGAAGCTCCCGATGACCGACCTGGTGCCGGGAGCTTCAGAATGATCTCGGCATAACGGGATATTGGGGGTTGGTAGGTCCTGCCTAGAGATGCTCAAAACCAACGAGAATTCGTTTTTCAATTTTTTCTCCATTACCAAAAAATTCAGTTTCAGCTCGACAAACTCGTGACAGGCGTGATATACAGGTTACTAATTTGGGGGTACGGTATCGTTTCGGTAGCTGGAATAGGACACATGCGATACAGTAAGTTTAAATGAGTGAAGATCGTTGGTTTCGAGGAGCGCCAACATGTCATAACGGATACGAATTACTCGGCAGTTGCATGTTTGCACTGACTGATTTGTTGTTTCACGTGCATAATATTCGGGTGTGCTCTGGGAGAATTACAATACAATCATAACTTCCTTGAAAAAAATAGAATAATTTCCTCATTGATCTAGCCTGCCACATCTGTGTTCCTCAATCTCCTTTTGCCGTTTATGATCCTAATTGCTATCTGATGCATCCGCTGCTTGAATAATATTAGTTGAAATAAATATTGAATTTATTTATTTATTTACACCAGCGGTATCCCCCCCCCCCCCCCGACTACGTCGGAGGGATACCACTGGCGGGGCTCACCGCTTCGCGGTGCGCCGTATTTCGCAATCACAAAGAGAGAGGGAACGGAGGCGTTGTTTACATGTTTCCAATTTCGCAATCCGGAAAACAGACAGACAGACAGACGTTTGCGCTTTATTATATAGTATGGATATTCAGAGACAATTCATACGAGACGGAGTATCGACATGATGAGCGAGGCTATGAGAGAGAAGAGAGGAGGAGCAATGAACCAGAGGACCCCGCCAATGCCAAGGAGACCGGTATTCCGATGAAGTGAGTACTGTATATGGTTACGGTAGTCTGGAGGGTGGGGTACGGTAATCGTAATGGAGGACTGGGTTGCAGGATCAAAATATAGCTCTCTCGATTCATCACACTCTTTCGCTGGTTAGAGACACGAAAGAGTGTGCAAAATAGAGAGATCACTATTCGATTCCTCATCAGTATTTCTGAAGGAGTACTTGCATGTGTAAATTATTGTAGTTTAGAAACTTCATCAGAATCCAGAATCATATTACTGTTCCTCTCGAACTGATAAGGTATGAATGATAATGGAAACTCAATGGTTCATCGAATGTGATATTCGCCGTGTTTTCTTTTTTTTCGGTTGCCGCGGGTGAGAAAGTTATCCAAATGCTCTAAAAAGTTGGGAATCGTATATTCCATGGATTTGCAACTACCCTGTCTAGAAAATACATTTGAACAAAAATCGGCTTTGGAACTATGATCATCCAAAATAGGAAGAAAACAATTATTTGAAAAAGTGAAAAATTCGTGCCCTGAGGTCAAATTAAGAGATATCAATATCGAACTTTGTGGGTAATCAGGAATTATTGTAATGGTCATTTTGAGCCTTTGAACGAGTCTCTAGCACGTCAATGAATGGAAATTATTTTTTTCGGGACCCTAATTTGAACCTGTTTTCTGCTTCTGTACGACAACGCCCCATGAGTACTATTTTTTAATCGGTAGATGCTGAGGCCTTCTATCATCACAAAAAGAGAGAAGACTTAGAAAAAAATCCCAATGACCTTAAAATCACAAGTGAAGAACATATATATGATTGCATCATCACTATGCAATATTGCGAAATCGTAGCATGACGTCACTATCGGTGGCAATGCATCAATAGGTCTAATGTATCCTGCCAAAACATCAAACCGATTGCTTATCTGGTTCAAAAGTTACAACACTTTGAAATTTTGGACGGTGACTTATGTCCGATACTGTATGTCGAATTTTCTCTCAGTTGAAAGTTGATCAGATATGGTTGAAGCACGAAACTCATTAGGTTCTTTTTTGTTCTTTCTTCTATTCCGATCGAAGACAATGCCAAACGGATTTTGTATAAAAAAATATTTGATTAAATATTTATTACATTATTCATTCAGGATGATGACGATGACTACCAGTCGATGCGCAGCTCGAACACGAGTATTATTTTATATTTGTTTGCAGCCAATTGTGATAAATACTGTGAGATATGAAAAACGACCGCACAAGGTAAAGTGTGCCACAGGGAATGAGGCTTTGAAGATACGGCTTTCTAAGATCGATTTTCGAACTCTAGGTTGCACTACTCACCACTCTTTTGGTACTGACCATGAAACACGAATCCATTTTGTCAAATGTCGGTGATATGCAACGGAAAACTTCTTTATATTTATTTCTAACAAGGGAAGCGTGATTATGCCGTGGGCTGCTATTTTGTTTATAATATCCTTGAAACGTAAAACCACTTAGTGAAAGGTCATTCGGCAAATTCCAGGTCCTGCAATGCATCGAGACACGATTCTGTCAAAGGCGAGATCAAGCTGGCGAATGAGGTTAGAAATATTCTTTATTTATTTAAATTATTTCACTTTTTTACTAAATTAACTAATTTAAATACAATATTCATTAAAGCTGTGGACATTCGCGCGCACCCAAGGAAAGTACCGATCTAGTATGGACGGATACGGTATCAGCATGAGGGAAGTGGAGGTGTTCAAGAATATGGTCAGTTTGATGCCGATTAGAATACTAGCTCACAGCGTGTCAGTGATCTATTTTCGCGGCGCTGCGCGATTCTGAAACATATCTAATTCGTCCCATTCTGCGCGATCTGAGCCGTCGGAATGGGTGGAATGAAAATGAGGGAAAGTAGGATATTGCATGAAGAGCAAGTAAATTTGATACACTGAATCAAATGAAATGGTGAAATGGTGTGGAATGATGGTTATTTATAATTTTGAAACTACTTCGATGCCTCAAGAAGCTTCTATGTGTATTTTACGTTATAACCGTACATTCAAGCCGAGTTTCCCAGGAGCTCAATGATGGACAAACCGACATCAGTATCGTTTTCAGAATCCTCATCACCAGCTCTACATTTTGTATAATTCAGAATTTTGAAATTTCATTTGGTTTTCAAAATATTAGAGGAAAACCATGTTTTTTGACACATCATATCAATTATTTTGAAAACGAAAAGCATTTTCAAAATTCTGAATTATACAAAATGTAAAGCTGGTGATGAGGATTCTGAAAACGATACTGATTTCGGTTTGTCCATCATTGAGCTCCTGGGAAACTCGGCTTGAATGTACGTTTATAACGTAAAATACACATAGAAGCTTCTTGAGGCATCGAAGTAGTTCTAAAATCATAAATAACCATCATGCCACACCATTTCACCATTTCAGTTGATCAAATTGACTTCCTCTTCATGAAATATCCTACTTTGCCTCATTTTCATTCCTCCCATTCCTGTCACGACTAAGTCATGATTGTGGAACTAACTACTCTCGTCCATAGCCTTTATCAGTAGGCAACAGCAAGCAACAAGCAAACATACAAGCCGAGGAAGATACCATTTCTCTTCCTTATAAACATACACATGATTCATCTAACTTTGCAAGAGATGATTACGACACATGTTATATGAGAAAAATCCAAACTACTACGAACATACAATACCTAATCAACTACTCACAATATTACATGGAGAGAACGAGATATTGCACGAATCTACGTTCACAATCAAACAGTTTGAATGGGCGACATCGAGTAGGCATTGCATACCGCTCGCACTCTTGTCTCACGGTCCATTCCACATGAACTGAAGACCCACTGACCCGTACGCAGAAGGGTAGTGCTCCGTTGATTGACTTCCTTTTGACTTCGTCTTCATGAAATATCCTACTTTGCCTCATTTTCATTCCTCCCATTCAGACCGCTCAGATTGCGCAAAATGGGACGAATTATATATGTTTCAGAATCGCGCAGCGCCGCGAAGAACAAAGGATTTTCGCTCTTTGACACGCTGTGTAGCTCTCTCCATTCTGCACACTCGTCTATTGCTGAGGTGACACTAGTAGACTATGTCTTTGGTCAAGCATGAAGTCCGCTTGGAACATTGAGCGCTATTGAGCGAGATGAGATGCCAACTGAGATTAGTCATTGCGAGAAAAATCGCAGAAATCGATGTTCGGTTATCTATTACGCTTTCTTGGAGATATTCGAGGTGCTCAACTGTTTCAGCTATAAAATTGAACTGGTTGAATTGGCGTGTTAGCCGGGGATCTTGATCGGGTCATAGTTTTGCTGTCCAAACGTTATCGAATACATCTTCTAACTCCAGCTATCCCATTTCAGATAGGCCCTGGTCTATAAATTCGTGACGCGTCCCGAGTTCGAGGCTTTCTTCAAGATCGAATTCGATAAGGTAATTTAAATATATTGTATTTATGAATTAATGGCCAACACTGATGGCGAGGGTATTTCTGCGCACGGCCCCAATAGTTTATTGCGCCCAGACCCAACAATTGAGGCTGTACGCAAGCCAGTGATGTGGTCATCAGAAATGTTCAGTGCACTTCAGCCATATTGAGTTCAGAAAATATTTAATGAGTTTGTATTTTTAATAATTTTATTCACCTTCAGTCTTCGGGCACGATACTGTACTCGCAAGGCGACGAGGGCCCCCTGAAGGTGTGCAGTGGGGAAGAGCCGGAGGAGAGCGACGTGAGGACCATGAGCAGAGGAGGTACGGTACTAGGGGTATTACCGTACTCCGGAAGGGTGTGAATGATACGGCAGAATACAGTTTTATGGGCAATAATTGGAGGGTGAATAGAACCAATCCGCGTTTGCTATTGAGGTCAAGCATCACTCCGAATTCTGGGTCCTCAAGTGAGCGGCGAGCGGTTGAGTGCGCATTTCGCTCTCCGTCTCTCCCTCCGCCCAGGCCTAGTCTCCCTCTACCAGCAGCGGTCGGCACGCGGTAGTTGGAAGCCGACCCGATGGATCGCCATTTCTACATCGGCTCCATCAATGCGCGGACACTCGCCTCGAGAGACAAGCAAATCGAGATGGAACTGGCCCTCAACAAGATCAAGTGGGATGTGATAGCAGTGCAGGAGTCAAGGATAGTGAGTGTAGGCTCGTTCTCTCTCACCTCCTCAGGCACTGTGGTCTACCACTCGGGCAGTACCACTGCGTCTCACGGTGTCGCATTTCTCCTCCGAGCGCAGTTAGCGCTTGCATCTGTGTTTCGAGCCCTCTCCCCCCGATTAGCCACTCTACAGCTGCCACAAGAACGCATCTTTCTGGTCTGCGCTTACGCTCCCACATCTGCGTATGACGATAAGGAGTACGATTCCTTCCTTGACCAGATAGATGCCGCCCTGCAGAGTGCGCCCAGAGGTTACACGCCAGTGTTGACGGGTGACTTCAACTGTAGAGTGTCGAGAGAACCGGGAAATGAACATCATATCGGTGATTTCGCCTCTCAGTCCCCGAATGCACGTGGCCGAACCTTCACCGAGGCATGTGTGCGTAACAATCTGCGAGTATGGAACACCTTCCAAAAGAAAAGACATGGTAGACTCTGGACTTGGCGGTCTCCAAACGGCTCCACACTCTCCCAGATAGACTTCATTGCCGCCCCTCCTTCTGCGCGTGTTGTCAGCTGTGGAGTAGTCGGTCGTTTCGAATTCGACTCCGATCACCGCCTAGTCCGGTTGTGTCTTTCTCTTCCCCGTGAGGTAAAGCAGAAAAGATGTAAAGAGCGTTACGATTTCGATCGGGGCGCTTACACTACCAACTCGAATCTACTCGGGTCCCTGCCCCTTACGCGCCCCACGTCAGCGCCGGAAGCCTACTCAACCATCGTCGCTTTCACACAGACCGCATCAACAAACTGCTGGAGAAGACGCCAAGTGCCACCCTGGATCTCGCCCGCCACTCGCCGCCTCATCGCAGCTCGACATCTCCTGCGTGCGACCCCTCGTGATGCTGTTTCTTTCTCGATCGCCTGCAAGACTGCCCGTGCCGCACTCTGTGATGACATCCGCCGAAGGAAAGAAAAGCAAGCCACTGAAGCAGCCATCTTGTGGAGAAGCATCGTCCGAACTATGAGAGATCTCCAGTCGACTAAGAAACGCCTTCTCGTCCCCGATCCCGTGACTAAAGCGCTATCTCAAGACGCGACGAAGAAGGCAGTGCAGAGCTTCTACAATAACCTCTACTCGCCTGCAGTCTCGCTCCCTCTAGCTGTGCCTCTCTCCACTGAGCCTCTTCCGCCCTTCCTCGCTGACGAGTGCCGAGATGCGATATCTCACCTCAAGTGCGGTCACTCCCCGGGCTCGGACAAGATTCTCCCAGATATGCTCAGTTTGTCTCGGGAATATCTTGCTCAACCATTGACCGATCTACTCAACCGCCTTGTTGACGGAGATCCCGTCCCAGGAGGCCTAGTAGAAGCCATCGTCTCTCTACTGCACAAGAAAGGAGACACGACCAACATCAGCAACTACAGGCCCATCTCTCTCCTCCCCGTCACCCTGAAGAGCATTACTCGTGTGATCATGAAGCGAATCGAAGCGAACCTCGATAAGTCGGAGTCCCTCACCCAATCCGGATTTCGCAAAGGGCACTCTACTCTCGACAATCTACACGCAATCAAACAACTCGCCGAAAGGACTCATGAATATGGGATCTCCCTGTACATTGGATTCGTGGATTTCACTAAGGCCTTCGACACTGTAGAATGGAGCGCTGTCTGGCAGGCACTATGGAAGTCTGGAGTCCACCCCTCACTCGTCCACCTCCTCCGTCGCATCTACGAAACCTCGTCCACCCTCATTCGAGTCAACGATGAAGTAGTTTCTGTAAACGTGAGAAGAGGAGTTCGTCAAGGCGACACCCTGTCTCCCCGCCTCTTCAACGCAGTACTTCGTCTTGCGATGGATGACATAGACTGGGAGAATTGCGGACTCAAGATCGACGGACGCCATCTATGTCATCTCGAATACGCCGATGATGTCGCTCTGGTCGCCAAGTCTCGTCCGGAGATGGAGAGATGCTTCAGAAGCTAGTGGAAGCGTGCGCTCGAGTAGGATTAGAAGTAAACTCATCCAAGACCGTCCTCCTCACTTCCTGCACCACCACCCGAGCCCCCATCACTATCGGAAACCTGGTATTTCACTTCGCCGACTCCGCAACGTACCTCGGTGGAACGATTTCTCTTCCCCTTGATCCTTCCGCTGAGCTCGAACACCGGATTCGCTTGGGCTGGGCTGCATGGAGCAAGTTGTCTCATCTACTAGCTTCACGGATTCTTCCTATGAAGACAAAACGACGTCTCTTCGACAGCTGCATCCGAACAACCGTACTCTACGGTAGCGAAACCTGGGCGATGCGATCGAGCGACAAGGAGCGTCTGGATATCACTCTAAGAAAGATGGAGCGACGAATGGTCGGAGTTACTCTCAGAGATCGAATGAGAAACGAAAGGATACGTGAGATCACCAAAGTTCGAGACTGGAACAAGGATGCCCTCAGAAACAAAGCAAAATGGGCGCTGAAGATCCGGGCAATGCAAACCAGTCACTGGACTCGTGCGACTACCGTATGGACGCCCTACAACCGTGCACGCCCTGCGGGCCATCCCAAGACTCGCTGGCGCGACGATCTCAGGCGTATGATCGGTCCCCACTGGTGGAACGCAACTAATGAAGAATATGGCCCCATCCTCACCTGAGCATTACTGCCTGAAGTGATAAATAATTGAATCACTCCGATCAGATGAAAGAATGATGCACGCTTAATTTCACTGGGAGTAACGGTAGACAGGGAAACGCAACTGACGGAATAGAGGCCTAACGGTGGAAAGGAAGGGAATGATATTGAACATTGACAGAGAAAGCTATTGTAGGCAAAACCATTTTTAAAATAAGAACGAGTGATGGAGCCTCAACCCTACGGGTTCGGATTTTTACAATGTTCACATGGTCTGAGTATCAAAATTTAATTGTATTAAATAAACAAAGTAATATTTCGATATTTCAGGCTCCACCCACCACTCGTCCGTGCATGGATCGGGCAGAGGAGACAGAGACAGAAGGGATGACAGGGGCGAGGATTAGTTGATATTGGTGTTGCAGGAACGAATATTAGCACTCTCCATTCTGCACACTACATCTTTTGTCTGACCGGTGAGAGAGTGTACAAAATGGAGAGAGCAAAAATGAAATCACTAGTGGGTATTTCCACCGAATGGTCGAAGTTTCACGCATCATGGAGTCCGCGTCGGTTCGGACTTGATTATAGTAGCCGTTTCTTTCGCATGTTAGTCGGCCAATGCAGGAACAGCGTGTGAAATGTAGAGACAGTTTCTCTTCCTCCCTATCGCGTATTGTGATCACGCCTCGGACTAATTTATTAATATTAATTCCTTCCTACTTCAGCTCCTCCCTCCCCTTCGGCTTTCCAATTCATCCACAAGAGAGATGACCCCGAGGTGGGCTACGCTACGGCCAGAAGCTACAAGAAGAGGGAGGAGGTGAGAGGGATCTATGATCATTATTTAATTAGTGGGTACTACTAGTGTCACTTGATTGAACAGTAACTCTCTCCATTCTGCACACTCTCTCGCCGGTAAGGCAGACGGAAGAGTGTGCAGAATGGAGAGAGCTACTTTTCGATCCGGCAACACTAGTGTCTTAGATTTTCCAAGTGCCAGCGTGTTATGTTGATCTGCGTTTTTCTGTGCGGAAGTATGTAGAAGAAAATCGGGTTGTGACATTTTTGCAATCTGTTGATTTTCCGGTGCATTGGTTTGTCAAATTAAAATAAGCATCACAGGTCGCAATGGTGCAGTCAGACTCTCCGATTACATTCTGAAATATCCAAAATCGGCTAATGTTTGAGTATTTGTCACCCGATGGTTTCCCGTCATGCCGTACCTTCATCTTAGAAGTGGTAATGGGGATTGCAATGGACAACGATCACCTTAGACTAATGACCAAATGTGGGCAGTTGATAAAATCTGATGATTGCTTATCACCAAACGCCCTATTTTCGATATTCATCACCCGGCGATTTCCAACCACACTGAACCCTCATGTTTGAGGCGGCAAACATAATTGCAACAATACTCGGCTGTATAGTTCTATGTAAATACTATTCAACCATGCAATGGTTTTCGCAAATTGCTCTATTAAAATAGTGCCTGTCGTTTTCTTGTCGCAGGGAGAATTCAAGTTGGAGGCTTTGTCGATTACAATATGCATCATGCACATTATAAAACGACAAATTATAGACCAACCCACCTCAACGATTGTATTACATAAATCATCATTTTTCAAACTTTGCTACCCGTGGAATTCCCGTCGCACCAAACCATTACCATGTAACTGGCATCGCTTTATCAATGCGACGGAGCTTGCTGTTGTCTAAATAACTGATACCTATCACACACGGGGTTCATGGATAGAAGGTTTATTGATGTAGCCGCAATATTGCATTACGATGATGCAATCTCTTAGGTCATCCTCACGAATTTCGTCGACTTCTACGACTTCTACGTGGTGCCGGAGAAGGATGTGAATGCCCTGGACGCCATGACCAACGATCTCTAGTGAGTACGGTAGGATACGGTAGGATACGGTAGTCACACGAAGGGAGACAATTGTGTGCTGGCTTTATTGTAGTCGGGCCAAAGATGTCTAGTACGGTAGACTCACGATAAAATGCCATCGAGAACTGACTTATTTGGGAGTACGGTAGCGGGGTCAACGATCCCTCTCGCCATTCTGCAAACTCTCACGTTGATCAAGCAGATGAGACTGTGTGACGAATAGAGTGAGCTAAGAATCGGAAGACCCGTAACTAGTACGGTAGTCGTGCACAATCGAGAAATGATTTTTGAGCTCAGTATCTGTCAAATGATGGGTACATAATATTGTCCATTTGCAGCGACGATCACAGAGGCGTTCCCTTTGTGGCGGATACACACCAATGGCAGGAAGGTGAGTGATAGTTATTCATTAATATATATATATATTTTTGGTTATCAAAATTAATTTGGTACTTGCTGGGGACAGGTGTGATAATATCGTCCTTGTATTTTTAAATTATTTTTTTCTCTCATATGTGCGCACTCAGCCAATTTGAGAGACTATTGGATCGTACAAATATTCATTCTAAACCAGTCACATTACTGCTATAGATGCGTTTGAAAATGATCGAGGCACTCGAACATGGATTTTTTCGAGGATCGTCGCGGGAAAAAAACAACCTGTCACATTCCTGCTACAAAATGCGATGGCTCTGCTTGAAAACAACCCGATAAACATTTTCTCAACTCGCCTAGCCCACCCCAAAATACTTTCTTGAAATGAGGACGAATCTAATCGCGTTGTTTCCGAATTTGTTCTGAACATTAATTCTTGTTCCCCCCCCCCCCCAAATCTCCGTTCAACTTGCTCTCACAATTGGAATTTCTTCCCTTCTCAGGATTTGTCGGTTGTCTCATCCAGACGAAGAAGAGGAAGACGTATCGAGTGAGCGTGATGAAGATTGACGAGGTGGAGGGAGAGGTGAGATTAGATTCTAAAAGATGCGCTCTAGGCAAGACGAGTTCGAAAAAAAGGAGGAGGTACTGTAGCCGGGATACCGTGACCGTAATTCCTTACATTACCCTCTCTGTAAAATTCAGATATTATAACAGTGCCATATCAGAAAAGTGGAAAAGTGTGGGGCATTTTAATTACCATGAGGAATCCTGGAATCCCATTGTGGGGAGAAAATACTGATTTATTTGGCAACTTTCAATAACCTCCGTGCGCATTGTCCATTAATACGGTTGCAGGTGCTCTAGGATATTTTTGAACGTTATACAATACGAGATATATCTTTTTCTTTGCAGCCAATGCGTTCTGCTTCAAATGCTCTTTGGAGGATTACGACCCGATTGAAGAGGTGGGAGGAGATTTTCGAATTGAATGATATTTTGAAATGCAATTCGTATCTTAATACAGTTTACGATAGTAATGGTGGTTCGAATAGCCGCTCTCTCTATTCTGCACACTGAGTCAAGAGAGTGTGCAGAATGGAAAGAGCTGTTGTTCGCTCTGGTGACATTAATGTGTCTCTTCCACACTATATTTTCAATTTTGGCAAAGATCACGGTATATTTCTACGGATATTATGGTAGACTAATCATTTATCGATTATTTTCCAGGATGATCTCATGGATCTCAAGCGATCGATGATCAAGTACTGCGATCTGAAGGCGGAGATTGCTCCTCAGGAGGTACGGTATCGATTACTTATCGATCGATAATGGGTAACGGTATCGGCGGATCTATATAGTGGCGGGGCTACCGTAATCCACTCAAAGTCTCCTTCTCAGAAGCTGGGGGACAATACACTGGTCGTCATGCTGACCTTCACTCCGCCTGGCGCAGGAGGGGAGCGAGTCTACCCCGATGATCTGTACAGAAAACGACTCACCAAGCCCAGATAATCGATAATCGACTGACGCGATTGAGGTGTTACTGACGCATTCCTGGTGTTTCTCCTTTCTCATATATTTAATTACAATTTGATGTGTTCATTATTATTCAGAGTAGTGCTCTACAATTTTCTTGTTAGTATTTGCGCTTATTTTGCGCACAAATCACTGTTTCCTAGCATTATTATAAATCAGAAAAGCGTATTCGAACGGTATCTCTTCCACTTCTACGATTGATTTTCGTCTGTTTATTTATGTGATTGTGTTCTTTCTTAGTTACAATATACTGAAGTTGTTTTTCAGATTACTGTATAAATCATGGTACAGAAATATTGTAATATTGATCGGTTGTGAATCGGTTATATGCCGATATTTAATTATCTTGAACTTCTACATTATCTCGAATACCATAATACCCTCAGAGGTAGATCATGGTGCGAGCAACGCGCAACAGCACGGCGCGCGCCAAGAACACGATCATGGTGCGAGCAACGCGCAACAGCACGGCGCGCGCCAAGAACACGATCATGGTGCGAGCAACGCGCAACAGCACGGCGCGCGCCAAGAACATCCCGGCCGAGGGTACGGTAGCGTCGCTTTTTTCGTATACGGTAGTCAAGATAGCGGGTATTCTTTGCATCAAAATCCCCCGTGTACCCATACAATAGAGTGTGCAGATTGGAGAGCGGTGATAACTGAGATGACATCAATTAGATGCCGTACCATTCTCATTTGCCAGATTCGATACATTCGAAGGGCATAAGGTTACAGTAATCTCTATGATAGTTTATGTAATGGTGTGATACCGTATCTTCAGATGCGGCGAGGAACTACACGACGGACTCTGAATCGGATGATGAGGCGCCCGTGGAGATCTCGTCGAAGCAGAAGCAGGCGGGAGTGAAGGTGTGAAGATTGCAAATTAGAACGGAAATGGGGAAATGCACAGCTATCGTGGTTCGTTGAATTCATTTGAATCGGATCGAAATATCGCTCAAAAAGAATAACCTATTCTACAACAAATCGAGAGTTTGAGCAATCTTTCTTGGGCATACGTATTTGGGTACGGTAGCGATGCGAATGATATCGATATCTATAACCTACCGTATCCCAGGACTCGGCGGGACCGGACATCGTAATGGCTGAGGCGCCTGAGCAGGACGACGGACCCTCGCTGTACGAGCAGGTACGGTAGGCAGAGGGAGTACTGTGGGAGAGGAGAGTACGGTAGGGACAGCCAATCGATATGCCGGAACTTACTGAGTGAGAAAAAAATGAGCTGGAGATACGGTAGGCGTGTCTCAGAAGCAGTTAGTTTCAATCTTTTGCGGAATGAGATTTTGTTGAGTTTCACGTGTGGTATTTGTTTGGAGAATGTCACGTTTGATAAAAGTCTCTCCGATCTTGGAATGAAAAATAAATCAATACTCGATCCGTGTTTGCACACAATAGCTAATGCATCGTCGTTCGGAATAAATTGGAATAGAGGATCATGTTGCTTGCGAATGATACGGTAGTTTTGGTCTATCGATAATTAGTTTATTTCCTCTCAGATGCGCGCTAAGAAGACAGAGGCAGAAACGAAGAAGCGAGTGAAGAGAGCAGAGAAGAAGAGAGCGGCGAGGAAAAGCAAGGGAGTTTATGAAATCAAGGCCAAGTCAGATTTTCCATCTTATTTAATTTACTAGAAAGAAAGAATTGCACCCCACTGATTTCTGGTTTCGAGAAAAACTCAATTTACTTGTCTTGCCATAAAAGCGATGTGTCGTTGCTCTCGGTCTCCTAAAAAAATTCATTCTGCAGCAAATACCAGTATAACGAATTTCCACTAGTGACAAAGCGAGCACACTTTGCAGAGAAGTTAGCATTTTCCCTGTCTATTTCTGATCGCGCGAGAAATTCAATCCGACTTGTCCAGTATTCAATACTAGTGTTAGATCGAAAACTTTGTCTTAAAATATAATTGGTTAAAATTGAAATGTAGAAACCACTGGAATCGTTGTTTCTCGAGCTTCCAATAGTATGGCACCGTTCGTAATTGAAGACCTGGTGGCTTTTGAAAACGATTCTTCAATTGATTTCTGAACGTAGACCGATGACATTGATCGTTCTTGTTAGAGAGTACCAAAATGGACAACTATCTGACAACGTAAAAATTAATAATGAACTGAAAGCACAGTTAGTGGTCTATAGTGTTTCCTGATCTCTCTCCATTCTGCACACTCTTCATTTGTTATTACTGGCGAAAGAGTGTGCAGAATGGAGAGAGCATTATTCGATCCGTCCATCACTACTAGACGCGTTGGACAAGTGAAAAATGAGTGGAACACATGCCGAGATCGTGTAGATAGAGGGAATGGCCACTGCCACAACTGTGTTTCAATTCAATCCGTCTCCGAGGTGAATTGACGTTTGACATTGTCTAGCGACAGTTATAGTTGATAATGGTTCTTCGTTATTCGATATGCAAAACAAGTTTTATAATTTATCAACCTCATCCTTTTGCAGACAGGCGACGTTCACTGTTCGCACCCTTGGCGAGGGCTCCTCTGCTCCCCTCAAGACCACCGTCTCCTTCAGAGAGCAATTGCTGATGGAGAGAACAGCCAATAGGAGAGAGAAGAGTGAGCGAAATCAGGGATTCAGATGATGGGAAAATAGGTGTATCACTCACTAGTAGTGTTAGAAAATTGTTCAAGCTGAATCTAGGTTGAGTATTGAGCAGGATGATTGGGTTAACGAAGATTGATGAAAACTATGAGTGTTGCTTCAGAAACAGTAGTGTGAGAGTTTCCCATTCCAACAAAAACAATTATTATATATTTTTCATACAATGGAGAGAATAGATGACGGGCTTGAATGTTATTGGAAAATGGTTTAATTATTGTTCCATCTGAATTTGAATGGGATTCGAAAAGGCAGACTGAGGTAACTTCGATTGGTTGAAAGGTCTGATGGCGATGGGACTGTAGCATAGATTCATTATCTTTTTGAATAAAAAACAAGTTACAATTACATCGTTATTCTGAGACAACTCGATGGAGAATAGGGAGGGGGGATTTGGATGGAGAGAATTATACGCCCGGAATTTTTTTTACCGTTGCACGGTAGTTTTTCCTGCCGAATTTAAGACCAGGCAGATTTGAGTATCGGGTTTTGTTTGAATCTGGTTTTTAGCACTGGCATGATAATGAGTCTGTGGCTGGCCCCCCAAAAATACAATAAATGCAATATTGTTTAGGCAGATGAGAAAAGAAGGAGTGTGCTGATTAAAGTTTCAGAGACACTCAAAAGCTGCTCGTAGTGTTCGAACTATAGTGGGCGTCGGACAATTCTAAAATAAACATGTGATGTATATTTTGCAGACCCCGAGGGCATGCGACAGCGACAGGTCTTTATCATGAGACGAAGAAGTAGGTCAAGGAATCGATTATCGATTTTCCGCCCTTCCTTCATTCCTCCATTTTCTCCTTATCTCAAACTAAAATTTTCTCATTTCATTGTTCTGTACCTTGTTGATCCACTTCGTTATTTGTTGATGTTATTGCACTGATCGAATTTCAAGAAATAAATTCATCGATTATGAGTGATTGAGTTTCATGTTCAGTACAAAAGCAGTTCCAGTCTGTGAGAATACCTCATTTGCCTAAGCCCATCGCGTGATTTGAAGTGTTGTACCGTTATGTGATTGTGGTAATTGTTTTGATCGGAGAGTAACCTGAAATACGAGAAGGATCATTTGCTCCTTATCGAGTTGTATCTATCGCTGTCGAAGTTTATGATCGCCATTCAAGTTGGGATAGGACGGGTTCGATCAAGGTGTGTCTATCCTCGTCTCTACTCACTTTGTTTCTTCTTTCGTCTCGTTTACGGTCGCTTTCGGTTCCGATCTTTCAACGTTTAAGTCGAATCACATGCTTCCTTCCTTTAATCACAATAGGGATCACACTGATGACACAGAGGCAGACTCTTTTAAATTCGCACACTCTCTCGCAAATCAGAGGAACGAGAGAGCGTGCGAATTGAGGAGAGTCCGTCTGCATTCGACATCACAACAGTGTAGAGACTGATGCTATCAATTCTTATCAGATAAACTGATATCATTTTTTCATAGGCAGAAGGTGGGAACGGGTAGGTGTCTCATATCTATGAATGGTTTTTTTTCTGTTTTCTGCATTATCTCTATTAAGTCTGACCGGGGATAGAGTGTGCTGATTGGAGAGGACAAACACCTAAAAAAAGTAGTTTCGAGTTTCAGTGATTCATGGAGGAAAAAATGTGGTATTTGTTTGTCAGCCATGTCTACTGACTGGTTTGCGAAAGTTTATAATTGTTGTCCTGTATGTTTTAGTCCGTATTGATTTCTTTTCTCTCATTCAATGTTTCCGGATCGAATGTAAGCGCTCTCCATTCTGCACACTCTTTGATCGGAAAGTGTGCAGAATGGAAAAGACACTAGTCTATCCTTGTTGGTATCTTTCAAAATAATTGGAAAAATAAATTTCAGATGACATCTTTTCTCAAGCATTTCGTGAACAAGGTCACCGGCAAGGTTTGTGGGTTTCTTTATCAACTGAATGGACGAACAATTGCTGATTCACCCTGTTGAACTGATTGTGCGATGGTGTGAAAACGAGAAAGTAAAGGGAAGTTGCTTCTCAATTTTCGAAGTATCTAACATATCAGCCTTATCAGTTGTAGCTTTACTGGCCTCTCTCCTTAGGTAGTTGCATAGTGTTGACGGAATCCGTAGGTCTACCTTATCTCTCCTTCTCAGTCATCTCACACGCGTGTCTCTCACATCGAGGGAGCAGAGAGGGTGTGCGTCGACTCGAGTGTACTATGCTGTCCCGTCTGTTATGAGGTATGGAGGGGTTTATTAATGATTAAATGTGATTAATTTTAATCCCACATGATCCATCGCCCAATTGTCTAAATTATACATGACTAGTAATATGACAGGTCTGAAACGTACAAGCGACAGGTTCGCTCTCATACATTCTGCGCGCGTAACAATATTTTATTTTTATTTGTACCGACATGCATGTTCTAAGTATTGGGGAATCGTGAATTCGATTCACTTCAGTAGTGCCTGAAACGTGAAAGTAGCTTGTTTCCTAGGTCGAATCCAAGGTTCCATTGTGGAAATTGAAAATGACTTAATTTGTGACGATTCTGAAACATGAAAGCAACATACTCGTTCTCAAATACATTAAAAAAATTTCTTCAATATCTGTTAGGATTATAGGGGAAATAATGAATTCGATAAATTTATGTCGTGGCTGAAACGTGAAACTGACTAGTTAATTTTTTTATCTTTCGCAGCTTCTACGTTAGCTTGCGGGTGAATCAGAACAGCTGATGAAGAATGAATGTGAGAATCTATATACGTGGATGCTTCTTCAAATTTATTGTGGATTTTTTTCGATCATTTGGACAGACAAATCGTTGAACCTTCGTATCCGAGAGAGTTTTTGTGATTTCCGAAACTGAAAGTTGACAGGTGATTCGTAACCACTTGTTACAATAGTGATTCTTCTTTTCTTTTCTTTTCACTCCCTCATTCTTTCATCATCCCTCCTCAATCCCTCTCTCTCTCTCTCTCTGCAGGTGTATTCGTCTGTTCCATCTCTTCTCGGATGTGGTCATACTTTCTGTGGAAGATGCGTGAGGACAATGCAAGTGAATAGAATGGTTGAGGCATCGGAGAAAGATCAGGTGAGGGATTACTTTTCTTTCGATTTATATAATATAAATTATATTTTAAGAATATTGGTGTTTTTTTACCGGGCAACCCAACCCACATGGTATTGCTAAAATTATGGAGATCAAAAATCTTGTAGCATCGCTGAAACATACAATTGATAGGTCTCTTGATAATTCTGATTTTTACGAAGAAAAAAATCTTGCTAAATGAATGCTGACACAATAATAGCAAACGTGGCTCGGAGATCATTCAGCTCCTTTTTCCTCGACTGAAAACGTTTGAATTGTCGAAATACTATCAACGATGTGGGAAGTGGAAACGGAAATGGCGCTGAATCAGTCGGTATTTTCGTAGGAGACGCACGCGTCAAGAAATTGAATGAGATTGGTATCAATCAAAAGGGGCGTGGAATATTTGTTTCGGTCAGTGTTCAGAAAAAGCAGGACATATTGCGAGGTTTCGAATGTCGACCTGCATCATTTGTGGTTCACATGAACTGTATCAATGAAATTCGTTTGCGTAATCAATTATGCTTTCTTGAATGACTGAATAATATTTGAACTTATGATGTGCGATAACGAGCCATGTGATTTTTGTTTGGGGCTACATATGCGTTGATAGGCATTTGTAATATCGTCATAGGAGTATTTTGTTTTGCGGGAAGGTGAAGGATTAGAGAATCAAACAAAAACCAGCACGGTTAGATAGTGGTTTGGAGTTCAAACGTGCGCTTGAGAGAAATCAAGATGGATGTGTAGAGTCTGTTTATAGAAGCGTCTAGAGTCCACTACACTTCTTATCTCAGAAAACATTTGACAGGGTTTATTACTTCCCGAAAAGTTTAGCGTGAAGAATGCCGAAATCAGACTAAATTGTGGCAGTGCTATGTAGGACGAGAAATGGGATACCGCAGAAATCATTACACCACCAATTATCGATTTTTTGAGTTGATCGACTGTCCACTGTGTCGTGTGTCCATCTCAGCTAATGAGATCTTCAAGAATTATATCGTCGATGATCTACTCAGGTCAGTTCGCGATTGATGCGGTATAATTGTGTAGATGAATGGTTTTCCACGAGCTACAAAAGTATAATCATTCAACTTCACAATTTAGTATAATATAGAGAGGGTGAAACGTAAATACCATTAGTGAAACTAGTAGTGAATACTGATATCGATTGTTGGAGCTCAGTACTCCGAATACAATATAATTTTGGTTCTTATTTTTGTCAGATAATCGTCTATTCATCTATCACGTTCCTAAACTAGAATGATGTAGTATGGTTGAAACATAGATGTTGCTAGTGATTATTTTCATTTATACTCAAGAAGCATAACGATCGGTAGTACATTCGTCCAATAAATATAAATTAATTTTAACTCATGAAGCACAAAGCAGAAATCAATGTCATTCGCTAGAATGATATAATGAAGTTGAAACTGAACTGTCACTAGTGAGTATTATTAATTTCATTTTCCAGATCAGTCGAGGTGATTGGCGAGCGAGAATCAAAGAATAATGCGACACCGTCGACTGAGATCGTGGCGAGTCTTCGATTGGCGGTACGGTAGATTATCGATTGGGTTGGAGGAAGGGAAACGGCCATGTGCTAGAGATTAATGATGTTGGATCGAATAATGCTCTCTCCATTGTGCACACACTCTCGCCAGTCAGAGATACGAGAGAGTGTGCCGAATGGAGAGAGCTATTATTCGATCCGGCATCAGTACTAGAGAATGAATGCGTGGTTTTAATTCGTAGTATGTCGTTTCTGCGAAACTTTGTAGGGTTTGTAGCTCTTCTGATAAGAATAATGCTGCTGATAAGGAGCACCATGCATTTTTTTGTCATCATTGATCAGTGTGCTAAAGTGACGCATGCCAGAGATCATGTGGTAATGTCCGGGAAGTTGCTTTATCTGTTGAAAGAGGCTTACCGTCAACCACATGAAACTGACAAATTTCTCTATGCTCAATAACTGAAAATCACGGGGTATCGAAGAGGAGGATGTGATTAGTGATGTCAAATCGGCAGAGACTCTCCTCAATTCGTCTGCTCTCTCGCCTCTCAAACTGATGAGAGAACATGCAAAATGAGGAGAGTCGGATACCGATTTGCCATCACTAGATGTGATGCGTTTTGCGAGTTTACAAGCTTTCCGTGATCAGAAAAGCACACGGGACTCACCGTATTCTCTGATCAGTGTGACCGAGAAACATGGGGTTGGAAAAATGTAGTTAGCCAGATTCTGAGGAATTTCTATCGTAATCGGATAGGCACGTGTGATCAGAAAACGTTTCCCTTCTAATGGGGTGGAAAAAGTCAAAGGAGAAGAGAAAACATTTGAATTCCCGCCATTGCGTATCTCAGCTCCCAGTGAAGCTAGCGACTTGAAACTTGGAATATGGGGTGGAAATCATCTTTCAACCCTAAAAACGAAGTTTCAAGTCGCTAGCTTCAGTGGGAGCTGAGATACGCAATGGCGGAAATTCAAATGTTTTCTCTTCTCCTTTGATTTTTTCCACGCCATGAGTGGCTTGAGGAAGCAAATTGTGGTATGCTAAACGTCGCTCTTCAGAAGGATCGATCAGAGAAGAAAGTGGCACATATCGAGTTGAGAAATTCGAAGCTGGACAGGGAATTACAAGCGACGAAGAAACAATTGAGGTTGGCATCGATTTGAATTTATAAATCTTGAAATTTGGTTTCGAAATTTGCGGATTCAGTTTTCGCTTGCTGGGTGAAAGGATATGATTTTTCCAAAACACTTTTCGTACTTATTTTGTAACTCGAATTCGATAGGATCTATGTCGACAAAATTTTGAAACGACTTAGATTAATTTTCAGATTGATGAATCTCATCATTTTCTCTGCAATAATGGGATATCTGGCTCTCGAATTGATCCTAGCTTTCTTCCGTCTTCTCTCATAGGCATTTGCATTTCCCGCTCCGATATTCGAAATTTAAAATATCCCACCGCCTTTCGAAATTCATAGATGTACAGTATCCCCCAGTCCTACCGTATCATAGGAGTGAACGAGTATTGTACATATTTTTTTCTCGATTATTCCATTGTCACTCACTCTGTCTCTTTACTCATCGGTCATTGTCCACTAATCCCAAATGAGGTATCAGCGGCATACGTTTTTTCCAATTGATTACGGTATCACGATGGGTCAATAAATGCGCTTCATTGTCCGACGCATGTTGTGACAATACAACTGAAGAATATTTCGGATTCAAATAAACTGTTATTAGACACCATATTTTAATCTCAATCCAGTAATGATGGAAAAGAGTTTTTTTGAGTGAGATCGAATAGGAAACGGGGAGGAAACAGGTCGTGAACCGACTAACGGAACACTAAGTGATAAAAAAGTAAGCTATTTTGGTTCTTCTCACTATATCAAAATGTGCATGTCCTGACTAATTAGTTTAGTGGTAAGCAATATTTACAATGCGCGTTCTATCGACCAATTGAAGAGTCTACGAGCAAATCGTTGCGCTCTCCAATCGCCATACTCTCGAGCCAGTCTGACTGGTGAGTGTGCAGAATGGAGAAAGCTACTGTTCGATCTAGTATTCAGGCCTTCTTAGCAGCAGTCGCAGCCAACTTCATGAGTCCCTCGGTTGAATGATATTTGGGCCGCTCAAGTGGCAGTCCCATACCACGGGCCCAGATTAGCTGCAAGAGAACAGTTAATCAGTTATCTGGATACATTCCCGGAGTGTGCAACTCCTCTTAATTCTGCACACTTTCATCGATCATAGAAACGAGAGAGTGTGCAAAATAGAGAGTGAAACTATTCGATCTGGCGACACTAGTGTGCAGAATGTAGAGCGCGATTATTTAATTCGCAAACACTGAAGTATCTCCCCCACTCATCGGCAGTAATAAAGCAGGATCGTACAATGTTCTCTCCATTCTGCACACTCTCGTCGGGAAGGGAAACCAGAAAGAGCGCAGAAAGGAGATCCAATTATTTGAGTAGGCATTAGGTATGTAGTTTCGGTTTTTGCTCTCTCCATTCCGCTAACTATATCGCTGGTCAGAGAAACGAGAGAGTGTGCAGAATGAGGAGAGTGCAAAATCGAAACGGCATCACTAGTAGGCATCACTCTACCGTACCTGCGTTAGGCATCCGAGCGCGCGCGACACTCCGAAGAGGACCGTGTAGAAGTTCATCTCGGTAAGGCCGAAGTGCTGGAGAAGCACGCCCGAGTGGGCATCGACGTTGGGCCACGGGTTCTTTGCCTGGAAAAGATCTCCTACTCCTCATTCTATTTCATAGTTTTTTGGTTGCACAACGACTTATTGTCTCAGAATTCCTGAATTGAAGCAATTAGGTCGAGGAAAATGAGATGTGAACGATGATGAAGGGAAAATTCAGATATGTTTCATGAAGAATTAAACTTTCGAAGCGAGCACAGCAATATGATAGACCCTCAACAAACTGCTGGCTAAAAATCGCTCAGATTTCTCAGTACATACAATTCATGTGAATTTCCCGGCGCTCTGCCTTCCCAGAGAGTGTGCAGAAAGGAGAGAGCTAATATTCAAAACAAAAGTTTACCTTTCCCTGCTCCAGCAATATCTGCGGCGTGACCTTGTACATGGTGGACACGAGTCGGAACATCTCGTCATCGGGCAGGTGCTTGAGGGCGAATTCCCTTTCACAGACATATCGGGCGTCCGTCTTGCGGAGCACGGCGTGACCGTAGCCGGGCACTACCTGATATTGCAATCATGCATGTTTGAGAAAGTAAGAAAGTGAAAAAATGTGAACTTTTATGTTGAGTATACATTAAGCGCTCTACTCGGCTGGATATTACTGTGGGTTGGTCTATGTTTCAATGGCGCTTCAACTGTCACTGGATCTTTCTTGTTCAATATCTTTCACGCGGCCGACTTGCTCAAAATATTAGTGTACAAATTCTACACACGAGTGTCAATCAATATCCCCTTTAAGCAAGTTATGAAGGAGTTACGATCAAATCATAAATCGACAAACTCAATCATATCTCAACCGTACCTGTCCGCTCTTGAGGTGGTTCCGGACCCAGTCCCCTAGTTGTTCCTCCGTGTAACCATGCCCTATGTCAGCTACAATCTTGGAGAGGAAGACCAGCGTCTCCTGGTTGGCCAGACCGTGCAGGGGACCTGTGCAGATTGGTTTTGATCGAAAAGCGATCTCTTCAATCTGTGGGAAAAAGAAAGAATTAATGACTTGCGGGTCTAGATACTCGATGATTTACTACAAGAGACACTATTTTCGCGTTGCATAGAAGGATAGAAACCATTTATCGACAAGATTTTGAAGCGCCTCTGACAAGATTGCTTACCAGCCAGTCCCGCCACTGCCGCTGAGAAGGACAAGTAGGGATCGGAGAGGGCAGAACCGACCAGGTGGCAGGCGTGCGCGGAGACGTTGCCGCCCTGCAACCGAGACATGAAATATAAACAGAATTACATTGTTTAAAGCAATATTCATGTCGAATTAAACAATTATAATAGAAATAACTGAGAGACGAGACTACTGTGCGACACCCGTCTGTTAATCCATATTTACAGAATGTGACTTTTTTCTTAATCTTCACCAGGCCAGAACCAATGATCGGTTTGAAAAACTATCCCTTTTCAAGACGCGGTGAAACTCATTTGTGTTTCGCGCTTTAATGGTCGCACTCTCCATTCTGCACACTCTCGTGACCAGCGAGAGACTGTGCAGAATTGAGAGAGCAACATTTTAATCTGGTAAGAGCCTACACTGTGCTATCCAATTTTAAACACGAAATCTTGTAATCTTTTGACTAAAGCTCTTCGTAAATTCTACTCGGGTTTGCTCTCTTTATTCTGCACACTATCTCACGGTCAGACAGGTGAGGGAGAGCAGTGTGAAGAGGGCTAGTATCCGGCATCGCCACTTGTGATGGCAATCCGGAAACGACTCTCCTCAATTCATACGTTATTTCGCCAGTCAGAGAAACGAGAGAGTACGCGATTGAAGGAGAGTCGGATGCCCATTCGTCACCACCACAACTCATGATCAGCGTGGATGACCAGATATAGTCTCATCAGTTCAGTAAAGAGCGGGTCATCGTAGCCAAGCATCGAACAGAAGTTGGCAGACCAGTCCTTCGCGGGGTCGATGGAGCGAATCTGCAATGCATTTTTATGCTAAATTTGTTACATCTCGATATTTTGATTTCAAATCCGTTGCGCACTTTTCATGTCTTCGGATGAGATCAATAGTAAATGACAAAGAGCAAGAAGAATAATACTAATAACTAGTGATGACAAATCGGACTCTCCTCAATTCGCGTCATCTCTCGCCTCTCTAATCGACAAACGATCACGCAACACAGCGTGTCAAAGAGCGAAAATCCTTTGTTCTTAGCGGCGCTGCGCGATCTGATACACGTTGTTATCGCAGCTTCTCCGCCCTCGGTTGTGTATAATTACTGAGCGATTGTCGCGCACGTCGCGCCGCGCACTTTTCATCTCGCACAGATTATTTATTCACAAAATTAACCATTCACCAGAGGACATCACTGCCTTCAGGCACGCCTCCACCTCGGGATACTGTAGTTGGCGTCTATTGGGATGAGTTTTTGGCGCCAAGTATAATAGCCGAGCTATCCTGCTTTTCTCGAATTTTGCTATTGTAGATATGAAGTGGAACACACATTGTGTCCTGATTGATTGTATGTTCCTGTCTATAAATTTCGCTTCGAGTATCTTCAAAGAGGCAATTTCTTGCAGATAAAACGAATGTCGTTCGACCAGTCGACCCGCAGCGGACAGAAACCCACCTTTCACAGTCTTCCGATAAATGCATTTGCCAGAATCTGCGACTTCTCGCCTATCAAATCTCTTCTTCAACTGAGATTGGTAAACCGCTCGAAAACATTTTTATTGTTGAAGAGATTCCTATGTTTCAGGTCAGCAAGTCTTTGAACGAGCACGTTTGTGTTCTAATTAAAACTCGGAAAACAGTGGTGAAGGAATTTAGTGTCAAATACGCTTCCGATAGTCCATATCCATTAGTGAGTATTCTGGTAGTATATATAATGCAATTTCGATCGGTCTTTCTTGGGATGAAATTCCTTGTGTATGCAAATGTTGGTCATTTAATGACTTTTCCAGAAGACAGTTGCGGAGCTCTACTTATGTTTTTTGCACCAAAGACACGCAATTATATGGCACTCCTGTCTCACACACGCCTTCAACAAGATTCAACTCACCCCTTTGAAATTCTCCACCTACTTGGATAAGAACAGCAATTACTCCGTTAGTCGTTCTTTCGTTCGACTTGCCAATTTCTTATATTCAGGATCTTACAATAATACTCAAGTCGGAGGGATTGAGAATAGCTCTCGAGTACTTGAAGCCTTTTATTTCCAACTCAGAGCTTCGCATAGCGCGTTTTCGTTCGATTGAGATAATGCAAATCTGCTCGAACTTTCTGGAGGGCAAATTTTTGTATTCTGTAATTGTCGTTCATAGGATCTCGGATACTGACGATTTGTGAGATCCTTCTACATTTTTCCAAATTGGAGCTCTTTTCCCATTCATTTCGATTTCTGGCTGATCTTTTAATATTCAGCACAGCATGTCAAAGAGCGAGATTCCTTTCTACTTCGCTACGCGGCGCAATTGTGAAACGTATCTCATTCTTCAAATTCGCATCGATCAGTGCGGTCGGAATAGATGGAATGGACAGTAGGGAAGGCGGGAATACATATTAATTTGATACTATAAACCAAAGGAATCAATGAAGGGATGTGCCAAAATGCTTCTGAATCATTTTTGAGACTTTTCTGGAAGCACAAGGATCTTCCAAGCGCATTTCCCGATTTTTGCCATATTCAAGCCGTTCTTCCAAGAAGCTCAACTGAGGAAAAAGTGATATTATGTGGTGTTAGTTCTCAGGAAATGGCGCTGGAAAAAGGAAAAGGGGTGTTAGTTTTCTCGGAAAATGCTTTTGGAAAAAGCAAAACATTTGAATTCCCGCACTTTTGTATCTCGGTCCACATTGGAGATAGAGACTTGAAAATTGTTTTATGAGGTTTATGGACCCTCTGAACATCGTAACCAAAATTCCAAGTCTCTATCTCTAGAGCGAATCAAGATATAGAATTGCGGGAATTCAAATGTTTTGCTTTTTCCAGTGCTTTTTCCAAGCTGGAAAAGGCATCAAATTTGAATTCCCGCAATTTTATATCTCGATCCCCAGTAGAGATAGAGACTTGAAATTTTGGTTACGATGTTCAGAGGGTCCATAAACCTCATAAAACAATTTTCAAGTCTCTATCTCCACTGTGGACCGAGATACAAAAGTGCGGGAATTCAAATGTTTTGCTTTTTCCAAAAGCATTTTCCGAGAAAACTAACACCTCTTTTCCTTTTTCCAGCGCCATTTCCTGAGAACTAACACCACATTAGTACCATGTTCGTAATCGCCATGACCAGCTCTACATTTTGTCAATTTATAATTTTGATTTTCCTTTTGTATTCGAGAAATGTCAGAAAATTAATCTTTTCTTGGACTTTTTCTGGAATATCTCGAATACAAAAAAATCAAAATTCTAAATTGGACAAAATGGAGCTGGCCATTCCGCAAATGGTACTAATGCAATTTTTTCCTCAGTTGAGTCTTTGAAAATGATTATAGCCGTCTTGAAAATATCGAAAATCGGAAAATAGCTCATTGTGCCTGAAAAGTCTCCAAAATGATTCAGAATCATTGTGTCACATCATTTCACTGATTCCTTTGATTTATTTTATCAGATTAATTTATTTTTCCCGCCTTCCATTCCATCTATTCCGACCGCACTCATCGATCAGAATGTGAAGAATGAGATACGTTTCACAATTGCACCGCGCCGAGGAAATGTGACTTTGACATGCTGTGTTCAGTAATGTTACTCATTAAAAAATTTCCATTCAGAACTTTATTGCTGGAATCTCTCCATAAAATTCAAACTAGATACATTTGGACAGAACATGAAAACATCACGAAAGGTAAAGAGCTATTTTAGCATACAATTGTCTTATAAAAATGTTACCAAACTCTTGAGAAACAAGAATAGCACGAAAATAGGTGTATTGAAAATTACATGATTTTCAGAAACCGTTAATTGCATGTGTCAGATTGCTGACAACGTTGAAGATGTTTCCATGATTGTTCGCAGCAAGGATTCTTCGAGAATCTTAAATGCCGCATTCGTGATGGCAGTTTTGAGTAGGAAATGCAATAAATTTGATCTTATTTGCCGGGAATCTCCTATGCCAGCAGGCGAAGTGGAGCACCTCATTCAGGTTCCTTTTTCAACTTTCAGTTATTCAGAACAACACTAATCCTTTTTAGATATTGAACCATATGGAAAAGAAAGTCCATGTTACCGCATCGAGCACTGTGAATATAGATGAAGTGATCGGAGAATGCAGAGTGAAAAGATTTTATCGAAATCATACCGGAGCTTTTCTAACAATCAATCGTTTGTAATACTGGATTTTTGTGAGAACACTGTTTCAAACATTCACTATATGCATTCACTATCGGGCGAATATCTGTTCGCTTATTAAGAACCGTATTATCTTTAAAATATGAATTCATGATTGAGTTGGGTTAAGACTAGATTTTGAAATGAATCGATTATGAAAACCCGAAATGAACGCTCTGGTTACGTGAGAAAACTAATAATGTGGAGTGAGACGAGCAATTGCGCAATCGATAGCTTTTTGCATTTAAAAATCTTATTCTTCCCTCCACCCTCCCCTTCCTTATCTTCAACGTCGTTTTAGCACTCTCGATAACCCCAAAACACACAGTTTCGGAAAATCAAGCCTTTTGAGCTGTGCCAAAGCTTTCCAGATCTGCTTGAAATTTATGCAAACATCATCATATGTTTCAAAGCTCACGGTATAGTTTCCGAAGATTTCTGGGCTAATCGTTTTTCTGCTTTTCAACTTGTGATAGAAAGGGTACTTGTCTGATGCAGAAGCCGACCCTGAAAGAACTCAGTAAGTCGTGTACCTTTCGGGGTTCATCCCTCTCTCCATTCAGCACACTCTTTCTGATCAGTGTGAAAAAACAAAGAGAGACACAAGGTGATAACATTAACCCAAATCCAATATGGTACTGTCGGTGTTCAAACCTCTCCTTTCTGCACTTTTTTCCTTTATGGCCGAAGTGTGCACAATGGAGATAGTCTAGAAGAAATTACATTGCGAAAAATTACAGGCATCCGTAGCTCACGCCTACCACCGTCCCATTATCGGGTGGACGGAATTTGCTATATAAATGTTTATTATTTATTATTATCGATGAGTACCAGAACAACAACATTCTGAAGAACAACACTCTCTATTCGGAACACTATTCTAACCAGCAAGAGATTGTGCTGAGCAAAGAGGGCCATTATAGATCTCACTTTGCGTTGTTTTTTCTATGAAATTTAATAAAAAAAATATTTTAGAAAAATAAATAATTAAATATAATTGGGAAGAACTAAATGTTATAAATGTGCTCCTCGGCCAACAAAAACGGTACTCGCAAAGCGGTCGAAAAAAATCCGTCCGATATTTCTTTCATAATACTCCTATTTTCGTCGCCATTATCGATTTTTCTTTTTTAAATGCTTGAATTAATGGCCATGCGATGCGCAAAAACGATCTCCATCGGTGTATCATCATTGGCTCTCCCTTTTCTGCCAATATCTCATTCTTTATTTTACGTTTGAGTAGACTTCATGATCGCTTATCCTCGTTCTTTTGCATCCCCTCCTCTTCGCGATGGTCTCAGCGATAGCGCGACGTTGGACAATGAAAGATTCGCTAGGCCATTCGTTTCCTTGGATATTACCAAAGCTATGCCTAGCTTGAATGCTATTTTTTTAATGCCGTTACCTCCCTACTTTCACAGGTACGTTTCTAGAAGATCACATAGTTCTGATGGATGAACAAAACCCGCCGGTTGGAAGCACGGATAAGTCAGTTTTATGTGTATTTTTCCCTCACAAAGTAGTGTTGGCAACACGATACGGTTAAACGAAATCGTACTGACCATGAAACTTGAAATCACGTCGCCAAATGTTTTCTTTAAAAAATATCTTATTTCTTAACTATCGCTTGGAATTTTCACACTTTGGTTGGGCTTTTCACAGCTTATTTGATACTTCCCTTGAAATGTGAAGCGACTTTTTCGAAAGCCGATGATATGTTGGCATAATCAGATTTTTTTTTAAATTGCGTTAAAAGGTATTTGTATTTAGCAGCCCTTCCGTTGCAACGAAGTCCATTCCCGTCCAAGACGAGATCAAGCTGGCGAATGAGGTTAGTTCTATTCTATTATTAAAATAATTTCATTATTTTTACTTTACATCAGATTAGTCAGAACGTTTCTGGTAGGTTTTGTTTTTCGATCATTCTAACCTCAACTGTCCTTCGCATTTGAGCTTTCTGTACAAATCTTTTTTATACTCGATTAGAGGTGAAGTATTCTTTATAGCGCACTCTGAATCAGTGCTCACTAATCATTATGACGTCTACAATGACAAGCCAAACTCGCCGAGTCCGACCATGACATACACTTTGTTATTGGATCAGCGCTCTTTAAAGAACAGGCACAGGGCCAAACCCAAGTCGCTTTTGTAAAGTATGATGAGTAGATCTTCGAAAACGAGCACTCGAGCGAAAATAAGGGCTCGTTTGGATTCGAAAACGAGCCCTCGTTTTCGCGCGAGTTCCATTCTCCCCTCAATAGGAGCGCTCGAGCTGTCGGTGAAATTCGCGACTGCTCGCCGAATGAAATGGGTCGAAATGAGAGGAATAGAAACACGTATGATATCGCTCACATCATTGTCTGTCTCGAGAATAATTTGAACATGTAAAAGGGGTGAATGGTATCGGTTTTGTTTTGCGCGCAAAAGATGGCGGTTTCAATCCTTTTCTGATTTTTTTTGCAATCGTCTAAATTGAATTATTGTGTAGTGACTCTGGTGGCTGTTAGAAATATTACCACAGCGGTGAATGTTACCCCTCCCCTCCCCCCTCCCAACGGTTATGGTCCCATCGATACCCATGCAGAACGGCGCAATTCGGCCTAGTTCTGATCAACTTTTAGCCTGAAACACAAACAGGCCGGGATTGGCTCTCCCTGGCCAATGTGCGACACGCCCCGACCATGCAAAAACGATGGCAAACATTTTGCACCGGCGGGCATCAAACTTGTGTGGCCGCGCCGAGGGATCAATCCGCGCGGCCGACATTGCACGAAATGAGACGAGGGCTCGCGAAATGAGTCGATTTGCGAGGGCGCGAGGGCTCATTTCCCTCCTCTCCGACCACTCGCGCCCCAAAACGAGCCCTCGTTTGTAAAACTCGCCGAGGACTCGTTTGCTATAATGATGAGTGATGATTCCATTAAAGTTAGTGCGACGGCTCGGTCACTTCTGGCTTTCTCGAGATAGGCGCCAAAACAGAAATCTGCTGATGTTAGACGAAAACGAAATTTATTTTTTGTTCTCAGGCCGATAGGCCTACAGGTCTCAATTATATAACAAATGAACGTTCTATGTAATATGTTTCTACAATATTATTGCGAGAAGATCCCAATCACCGGAAAAGAACTGTATTTTTATAAAACCGTGTTTTTGAAGTTTAAACAATAAAATCGACGATCCCTCTTATCCGTATAATAAGAAGGCCAGATATTTTGGCGTCAAACGAACAATAAACGCTTGCCGTGCCACTTCCTTTTTGTGCATAATTGTTGTTGGTAAGAATTGTCAATGATTGGAGTACCAAAATTCTCCAAAATCTGCTAATTTGGCTTTAATATTATTTATCTATTTGTCTAAGCAGGCGTGATTCGAGTTGAACATATTATTATAATGCCCTAATACACCCTCGAACATTGTGTTGGAGATGGAAGCAAATGAATGCAACAAGTAGCAATTACAGAAATAAACCCTACCAGAAACTTTCTGACCAACTTAATAATGATGATAATAATAAAAATTAATAATAATCGTAATAATTGCAGCTGTGGACATTCGCGCGCACCCAAGGACAGTACCGATCGAATGTGGATGGATACGGTATCAGCATGAAGGAGGTGGAGGTGTTCAAGAATATGGTCAGTCTGATGGAGAATTTTTTCTCCAGTTTGCTCATGATATGCCCATGGAGATGGCAATATTCAATCCCGCACTAATAGACATTATGCTATCGAGCAAGCGAAACATAAACTTTTCGTGAAACATTGTACCATGCAATTTCAGACCGAGACTCAAATACGCACCTTCGTTGGCCAGTCAAGGAATTGGGCCTTTTTCAAGATTGCAGATAATGAGGTAATTTTGTAAAAAAAATCAATTATCTGGAATGTTTGCGCTTCATTGCACAGATTTAAAGAAATGAGCCAAACAAAGAAGAAAAAACATTGAAAAATGGTTCAGAGAAATATTCAGCCATATTGAATATTGATTTATTAATTTCAATTTATTAATTTGTATTTTAAATAATTGTATTCAACTTCAGACTGGCGCGATACTGTACTCGCAAGGCGCGGATAGCCCGCTGGAATTTTACAGTGGAGGTGAGAGTGAGCTTTGTGGGAAACTTCTATTCAACATTTTGATTTAATTTTGGGACCAGTACTATGCGGTTCTCTTTTTTTAAAGACCGATTGGTTTTCTATTTGTCACGGATTTTCTTTATTTTCCCCAATATACGAACTATCAACGCATATCTCAGGTTCCGCTCAAGTTTCTTCGGGATATCCCAATTCCTCTCAATATTCGAATGACAATCCAGGAAGAAGAGACGAGGGTTAGTTGACAGTAGGGATACTATCACAGTTTTCAGCCCTTTCCATTCTGTAAATTTTCTCTGACGATCGGGAAAATCAGTATTCATTTCCCTCACGCGTCACTCGGCCGGTGTCGTAACAGTGTGCGAAATAGAGATGCAGATGAAATATTGTAGATTGAAAATTTACTCCAATCGAGAACTATATTGTAGACAGCGATGTGACTCCGGGTTGTAAAAAAATTTGTGCAAAATGAACCTGCTGATTCTCGTTTTTTGTAGGGAAATAACCATTTGCCAATTCGTTTGGTCAATATGTACATCCCAGCGTGCCAACTTGTGTTTCAGTTTCGAGCTCTACCTCTTTCTACCAATTCATCCACAAGCGAGATGACCCTGAGTTGGGTTACTCAACGGCGAGAAGCTACAAGAAGAGAGAGGAGGTCAGCTTGATTCATGATTATTTAAGAGACCGGCTCTGTTGTTTTCGAGGGTTAGGCCGTTATGATGTGAACACACGGCGCATTTCTTATGAGACAAATCGACTAGAGGGGTCGGTCTTGTCAAGAATGAGGGGAAACGAACCCCTCTCTCTCCCCTCTCTTTTCCCCCTCACTCCCCTCTCTATTTTCATTTCTCGCACGTTCTTTTTCCTGCGCGTCTATGCAAAATGCGGATTTCAACAGCTCACGGCATTTTGACGTGTGGGGCGCTCGCTCCCCCCTTGCGTACACTATCGATGACGGGTCGAATATTATCCCTCTCCATTGTGCACACTCTCTCACCGATAATGCAGACGGAAGAAATCAATTGTGGGAAACACAAATAACATATTTTGTTTTAAGAGAATTGCTCGGTTATTTTCCAGTATGGGACGGTTATCGATATCACAGATCAGGACCAAGCTTATTCCATGGATACCCCCATCTGTCCCGATCACCAAATGGGACACTATATGTTCTTGATCAGTGAAACATAGAAACGGGCATGGTGGCCTAATGGGCATGGTGTGTGACAAAAAATAATGCAAAAGAGTTTGTCCATGAAAGGATTCGAATTAGGCTTTTTTGAGAGTGCGCCCGGAAATGGGCATGGTGTCTGACTGGCATGCCGACGCAGGTAGGTTCGACTCCCGCCCGCAGGTGATGTTTTGCAAGAGGCAGAGAAAGGCGCGCGCCCCAACATCACCTGCGGGCGGGTGTCGAACCTGCCTGCGTCGGCATGCCAGTCAGACACCATGCCCATTTTCAAAATTCGACAATCCGCAGTTTCTATGTTTCACTGATCTAGAACATATAGTGTCCCATTTTGTGATCGGGACAGATGGGGGTATCCATGGAATAAGCTTGATCCCGATCTGTGATATCGATGTCCGGCCCATTCTGGAAAATAACCGAGCAATTCTCTCAAAACAAAATATTTTATTTGTGTTTCCTACAATTGATTTCTTCCGTCTGTATGATCGGTGAGAGAGTGTGCACAATGGAGAGGGATATTATTCGACAACGGTTATGGTCCCATCGATACCCATGCAGAACGGCGCAATTCGGCCTAGTTCTGATCAACTTTTAGCCTGAAACACAAACACGCCGGGGTTGGCTCTCCCTGGCCAATGTGCGACACGCCCCGACCATGCAAAAAGGATGGCAAACATTTTGCACCGGCGGGACATCGAACTTGTGTGGCCGCGCCGAGGGATCAATCCGCGCGGCCGACATTGCACGAAATGAGACGAGGGCTCGCGAAATGAGTTGATTTGCGAGGGCTCTAGGGCTCATTTCCCTCCTCTCCGACCACTCGCGCCCAAAAACGAGCCCTCGTTTGCTATAATGATGAGTGATGATTCCATTAAAGTTAGTGCGACGGCTCGGTCACTTCTGGCTTTCTCGAGATAGGCGCCAAAACAAAAATCTGCTGATGTTAGACGAAAATGAAATTTATTTTTTAGGCCTACAGGTCTATGTCCGGCCCATTCTGGAAAATAACCGAGCAATTCTCTTAAAACAAAATATTTTATTTGTGTTTCCTACAATTGATTTCTTCCGTCTGTATGATCGGTGAGTGAGTGTGCACAATGGAGAGGGATATTATTCGACACGGCATCGATACTGTTCGCAAGGGAGGGAGCGAGCGATTTCGTTGGACCTTTACAGATCAGATTGATTTCATATTTTGCCGGAAAAAATACTTGAATTTTCCCGCAAAACACTATTTATTATGTTTTTTTTAAAAGATGGCTATCGCGAAAGTTTGTGAACTAAAATAAAGACGCATAAATAGGTGGATATTGCACGATTTCTTAGTGGTGATGAAAATTTGCATAATGATGATGCATTCTCACAGGTTATCCTCACGACTTTCGTCGATTTCTGCGAGTTCTACGTGGTGTCGAAGAAGGATGTGAATGCGCTGGACGCCATGACCTCCGAGTTGTAGTGAGTACAGTAGGATACGGTATCAAGGGAGGTAATCGTGGACTGCATTTTATTGAGTATAGTAGACCGACCAACGATCTCTAGTACGGAAGTTTCACGATCAAATGAAATCAAGAGCCTAATGGGCATGGTGTCTGACTGGCATGCCGACGCAGGCAGGTTCGACTCCCGCCCGAAGGTGATGTTTTGCGAGAGGCTTACGCTCCTAACTAAGACCCATTCCCCATTATTATCAGGTTGGTGCAAAAGTCCTGCTGTTTTTTGACGCTCGGAGATTCCTACACCTCCCGTCTTTTGTTTCTGACCGATCACCATTTACTTTTTCACAACCACCACTAGGCTCCGCACTACCTCTTGCAAAACATCACCTGCGGGCGGGAGTCGAACCTGCATGCGTCGGCATGCCAGTCAGACACCATGCCCATCAGACACCATGCCCATACGAACAACAGACACCATGCCCATTAGGCCAGGGCGGCCTACCGCAGGGAACGCTTGACGGAGACTAGTGGTTGGGGCGCGCGCCTTTCTCTACCTCTTGCAAAACATCACCTGCGGGCGGGAGTCGAACCGGCCTGCGTCGGCATGCGAGTCAGACACCATGCCCATCAGACACCATGCCCATACGAACAACAGACACCATGCCCATTAGGCCAGGGCGGCCTACCGCAGGGAACGCTTGACGGAGACTAGTGGTTGGGGCGCGCGCCTTTCTCTACCTCTTGCAAAACATCACCTGCGGGCGGGAGTCGAACCGGCCTGCGTCGGCATGCGAGTCAGACACCATGCCCATTAATCAATTTTTTATCCCATTTTTGTCGTTTAATTAAATTTAATTAACTTCAGACGGGCAACATGCTGTATTCCCAAGGACAGGAGGGTCCGAATATGGAACACAGTAGAGAAGAGCCGGAGGAGAGGGAAGAGATGATACTGAGCAGAGAAGGTACGGTATTACGGGGATCAGGTAGTGGGGTGAAAGTTTTACCTTGGGTGGAGGTTGTTGGTAAAAAGGTGTGGAAAATAAATAATGTGAGATATCTCTAGTATAATTTTATCTATTTGTGCGACCTTAATTTCACGGAATTTGCTGGAGATAGGGACGAGTAAACGATGGTATAAAGGCGGTATGGTTGACGAAAAAATTTTTTTGGTGAATGATATTCGGGAAACAACCCTCTGACAATTAGAAGAAGAAAAACTCTTATATCTCAGGCTCCACCCACCACTCGCCCGTGCATGGATCGGGCAGAGGAGACAGAGACGGAAGGGATGACAGAGGCGAGGGCTAGTTGATATTTTATGTTGATTCATCGAAATTCATTTACTGAAAGCGTGGGTATTAGGGGTTCCATTTCAGGTTTTAGATCCATTTCACATAAGAAACTAAAAGGGGAGAAAATACACCAAAAACAACCATTTCCCGATACCCTAATTTCGTGATCCTACACGGCATTTCAACCGGGAAATGTGTGGTTTCATATATGTTATACTTTCTTGGCTGGCGGACAGTAAAATACCGTAATTTCAGCTTGATTTTCAGGCATATTCAGAGACCGTTCAAAATTTAAAATTCCCTCCAAAAACAAATATCGTAATTTTCGATTGATATTCAGGCGCATCGTGGTGGATTAACGAAAATGGTTGAGTATTTGCCGGCAATAGTTGTAAAACGGTTACGGTAAAGTGCCGGGTTTGCGTAGGCTCGAAATGCCGTGCCTACCTTACTTATTGTAATTAGAGAGAAATTAATTCCTACTGCAGCCCCGTCCCTGGCTTTCCAATTCGTCCACAAAGATGACCCCGAGGTGGGCTACGCTACGGACAGAAGCTACTACAAGAAGGAGAAGGTCAGCGGGACTTGCGATTTTGATATTAAAATATTCTGAAATGTTTACTATTTAAATAGTACCGAAGTTTCGGGTTGGCTAGTTGTAGGGTGTGAGACAGAAGAAAGAAAGACACAAATATTTTTGCAAATCATCAAACACCTAAAGCCTCATAGTTGATCGCTTTCCGCCCTGTTGTCTCTCGTTATGCTCAATCCTTATATTGAGAAAAGTCATTGAAGATTTTAATGCGAATGGGACCGATCTACTGCTCAATTGAAAATATCAGTGCGTCACTACTTTGAAAAAAAAAACATCGACTCGAAAACGCTGTCCCTGATTTGAATAAGAAAAGTTTTGCAAATCTTTGCAGTACTAAAATAAGGATACCACATTATTCATCGAAATGATGTTATCTCGAGTAGTGTTGTCGAATAGTAACTTTTTCCTTTTTGCACACTCCGTCGTATCTCTTATCGGTGAGATAGTGTGCAAAATGGGGAGAGTATTATTTTATCTTTTTTTACTATCCAGGAATTTATAGTGATGATGCAATATCGCAGGTCATCCTCACGACTTTCGTCGACTTCTACGAGTTCTACGTGGTGCCGGAGAAGGATGTGAATGCGCTGGACGCCATGACCAATGATCTCTAGTGAGTACGGTAGGATACGGTAGTTGAACTGACTTTTATTGAGTTCAGTAGACGAGCCAATGTTCTCTAGTACGCTACGTTAACGAGCAAATGTAATCCATGATTAGCTTTTGGTAGTAAGTTAGTCAGGATCTCTGCGAATTGAGAGATACCTGATAGAGACATAGAGACATACATAGAGACTTGTTCGGTAGTCACACAACAGGCTCCATCGATAACTTAAATTGAATACATTATCAGTCGATTGTTGGGTACGGTAACATAATCTTGTACATTCGCAGCGACGATCACAACGGCGAGCTCTTCGTGACGGATACACACCCATGGCAGAAGGGTAAGCGACGGATTGTTTTTATTTTTATTTTTATTATTTATCAAAATTAAGTTGAGTATTTATACTGGTAGGAGCGGTTTTATCCTCTTTTTTTTAATCACCCCTATTCTTTATTTGCCTATTCTTTCTTCTATGATTTCTGCAGCGCAATTAATTCGACGCATTTTTAAATTGTGCAAATAAGAAAATATGTATTCTTAACCAGTGTGCGGAATGTTAATATCACGCCTCTCACCTAATACTCGACCTGAATCAGTCAGCGAGTCAATTTTCGAGACCAAGTTTTTTTATCTCTATTAAGTTTCTGGACATAGTTACCGAGAATGAGGTTTGCTTTGGTGGATAGAGCATCGAAAAATAGCAATAACTCACAAAGAAAACTTTTTCCAGGGACCACGTTGAAAGGTGGTTTAGTAGCGCTCAAGTTTCGCTGCTGCACATTAGCGATGAAGCCGCGCGACCAGGAATGATCCCTGCACTATTCCTCCTAGGAGACCCTAGTAGAGAATAAAACCGTTGAAAACTTGGTTTTGAAAATTGACTCGCTGACAAGAATCAGCGGATCTAGGTCGAGTATTAGGTGAGAGGCGTGATATATTTGTTTATGAGTTTTATTTGATCCGCCAACGGTGACAGACATGATTTCTACTTCTCAGGATTCGTGGGTTGTCTCATCCAGACGAAGGAGAAGAAGGCGTATCGAGTGAGCGTGCTGAAGATTGACGAGGAGGGGGAGGTGAGATGGGCATGGTGTCTGACTGACATGCCGACGCAGGCAGGTTCGACTCCCGCCCGCAGGTGATGTTTTGCAAGAGGTAGATTTGGTTATAAAGGGTGCGCTCTAAGCAATACAGGTTTGAGGGAGAGGTACGGTTGGAAGTACGGTTCCCCTGTTGACTGCCGATATTCTAGTAGATAAGTACTGAATATTGCATTTTAGTTTTCCTTGAAGCCGAAGCCCGGGAATTATTGTGAATAAAAATTACTGGTATATTTGGCGACTTGCTGTGACCTGAACGCGCCTTGTTTATCCATGCAGATGCATTATGAAAGTATGAATGTTTTGAACGTTATGCAATACGAGAAGTACGAATTGAGTGATTGGATAACTTGCCTACTTGTCATTTAGTTGTAACATGGACGCGCCTTGTTCGTAAACATTTCTTTCTCTAATTAAATTGTTATAATTATAATTGAGATGTTGGTTCGCCTCGTGGATTTCGGTTCCAAGAAGACGGTGGACGCGAGAGACGTAGCGTCATTGAAGGAGAAGTACATGAAGGGAAGGGAGTACGGTATGTCGGCGTTACGGTAGATATGCGATTACAGAATTCATGAGAGAGAGAAGAATATTACGAACAGATTACGGTATCACTAGAGTCAGTGGAACAAAATACACGTCAATGCACCTCAACCGATTCGTTTCAGTTCTCCACTAGGCATTATAGTTTCTAGCAGCTCTGAAATGTTAGTCGATCTCTGCTTCAGCAATACGCGAGGCAGATCCAGCGTAAAAATAATAACAATTTGTCGTGAATTTTCTGAATTGTAACACTGATGTCATTTGAAGGTTAAGAAACAACACCAATTGAATATTTGAAATAAATCATTCCGCTTGCAGCCAATTCGTTCTGCTTCAAATGCTCTTTGGAGGATTACGACCCGATTGAAGAGGTGGGAGGAGATTTTCGAATTGAATGATATTTTGAAATGCAATTCGTATCTTAATACAGTTTACGATAGTAATGGTGGTTCGAATAGCCGCTCTCTCTCTATTCTGCACACTTAGTCAAGAGAGTGTGCAGAATCGGCGGATCTATATAGTGGCGGGGCTACCGTAATCCACTCAAAGTCTCCTTCTCAGAAGCTGGGGGACAATACACTGGTCGTCATGCTGACCTTCACTCCGCCTGGCGCAGGAGGGGAGCGAGTCTACCCCAATGATCTGTACAGAAAACGACTCACCAAGCCCAGATAATCGATAATCGACTGACGCGATTGAGGTGTTACTGACGCATTCCTGGTGTTTCTCCTTTCTCATATATTTAGTTACAATTTGATGTGTTAATGATTATTCAGAGTAGTGCTCTACAATTTTCTTGTTAGTATTTGCGCTTATTTTGCGCACAAATCACTGTTTCCTAGCATTATTATAAATCAGAAAAGCGTATTCGAACGGTATCTCTTCCACTTCTACGATTGTCTTTTCGTTTGTTTATTTTATGTGATTGTGTTCTTTCCTAGTTACAATATGCTGAAGTTGTTATTCAGATTACTGTATAAATCATGGTGCAAAAATATTGTTATATTGATCGGTTGTGAACCGGTTCTATGCCGATATCTAATTATCTTGAACTTCTACATTATCTCGAATACCATAATACCCTCAGAGGTAGATCATGGTGCGAGCAACGCGCAACAGCACGGCGCGCGCCAAGAACACGATCATGGTGCGAGCAACGCGCAACAGCACGGCGCGCGCCAAGAACATCCCGGCCGAGGGTACATCCCGGCAGATTGGAGAGCGATGATAACCGAGATGGCATCATTTTGATGCCGTACCATTCTCATTTGCCATATCCGATACACTCGAAGGGCATAAGGTTACAGTAATCTCTATGATAGTTCCTGTAATGGTGTGATACCGTATCTTCAGATCCGGTGAGGAACTACACGACGGACTCTGAATCGGATGATGAGGCGCCCGTGGAGATCTCGTCGAAGCAGAAGCTGTCGGGAGTGAAGGTGTGAAGATTGCAAATTAGAACGGAAATGGGGAAATGCACAGCTATCGTGTTTCGTTGAATTCATTTGAATCGGATCGAGAAAAAAAAGTTGTTACTGGCGAAAGAGTGTGCAGAATGGAGAGAGCATTATTCGATCCGTCCATCACTACTAGACGCGTTGGACCAGTGAAAAATGAGTGGAACACATGTCGAGATTGTCTAGATAATGGAATGGCCACGAAACTGCCACAACTGTGTTTCAATTCAATCCGTCTCCCGGTTGGATTATCGTTTCATGAACTTATTTTGTCTAGGGACAGATGCGCTTGATAGTGATTCTCTCGTAGAAAATCAGAAACTAAATCAACACTCTGCCATCTTGGTTCGCGGTTTCGCATGTGGCTCATTTTACTTGCTTTGGGATTGTTGTAATTACAGCTATAGTCGATAGGAAAACGAAAAAAGTGAATCCGGGGATTCAATATCTTGTTGATTCTCGTCAAATTAGGCCCTTCATTCTAGTGAGTTGCATTCATTTGCTAACACACAGCAGCCGCGCTATACTAATAATAGACCTTATCTTGCCCTTCACATTCCATTTCACACATTGTTAATCCCTCATCCTCTTTTGCAGACAGGCGACCTTCACTGTTCGCACCCTTGGCGAGGGCTCCTCTGCTCCCCTCAAGACCACCGTCTCCTTCAGAGAGCAATTGCTGATGGAGAGAACAGCCAATAGGAGAGAGAAGAGTGAGCGAAATCAGGGATTCAGATGATGGGAAAATAGGTGTATCACTCACTAGTAGTGTTAGAAAATTGTTCAAGCTGAATCTAGATTGAGTATTGAGCAGGATGATTGGGGTAACGGAGCCCATCTCTCATATGTTTCAGCTTTGCCATAATGGTAGTCATCTTCGCAGCTTCGATAATATTAAGCACGGTGATAGTCGAAAAAAAGAACAATATTTGCAATCGAATGATATTTTCAATCCTCTCCTGTATTCATTATTTCACACGTCAGCTATTCCAGGAGTAACAAGCGAATCTGTGTTTTTAAAAACCTCTCGACATGATTGGAATTAAAATTTAGACTATGCAATTTAATTTAATTTATTTTAAAATTATTCAAATAATTTCCAGGGCTATGGCGCGGCGTTCGGTGGTGGGTCGCGTGGAGGAAGAGGAGCCGGAGGCGGCGGCGGATACAGGGGAGGAGTGTCAGTCGATTGGTGATTTTGTAGATGAAACGTCGATTGAACTGTAGATGAAATACGTGGATTCTGAATAGCTCGAATTGAAACCCGCGAGCAGCGGGCTGGTTCATGCGAAGTAGTGATATAAAAATGGAACGGATTCTTCTAATTTAGTTTGTTCTTTCGCAAGACAGAGAACACGCGAAAAGTGGACATACGAGTTCTTGTCATCATTAATAATCAATATTGATTCCAGAACGAGTCGTGGCGGCTCATCTGACTTCGGCGGTGGTGGTGGGGCAGGATTCGGAGGCGGCGGAGGCTCTGCTTAGTTTTACAATAAATAATTAATAATATTTACAATATTAATTATCAAAATTAAATGCTTCAACATTTGCCTACTTGCTAGTGTCAGACTCTGTTGCGATATTTTTTGCTTCAAACAATCTTATACCCTGGGGGTTCTCGTTCCATGACTTGACCTTATCCCGAAAATGTATGGTTGTGTAATTCGATATCATCATTGCTTACTTATGAACTATCATTATCATTATCATTCTAGGTTTCGGCCAATCGAATAGGGCCGAGTCGAGTGCAGGTTTCGGAGGCGGCGGAGGCTCTGGTTAGTTTTACAATAATATTAATTAATAAAATTAAATGCCTCAACTTTTGTCCGCTTCCTAGTGCCATCTCTGTACCACCCTAATAGTTCTTGCTTCAAACAATCTTATTGTACCCCGGGGGTTCTTGTTCCATGACTTGATCGTATGCCGAGAATGTTTGTTTGTGCGATTCTATCAGCAATTTCACTTTTACCATAATTGCCATATGATTTGGTACTGTAAATGCCCAACGTTCGAGTCCCTACAAATTTAGTTTCCTCTACTATCCTGTCACTACATATCTCGGCACTTTCCTAGATCGCAACCAAGACCCGCCTCCTCTTAAATGGGCGGGCCACGCCCACTTCTTTCTTACCTTTCTCCCTAATCGGGTTACTGGCTATGATTACACCCAAACTACTTGCACTACATCTGATCTTCATAAGAACGTTTTGGCTTAGGCTTAGGTACACGCGGTGATGGGACGTTTAGGAACTCGCGTTTAGGATCTCGCGATCGGTGAGGTTTAGGAACCCTTCTCGCTGGGGAAAAGGTGACGTTTAGGAACTTTTCAAGGATCGATTCGGTGACGTTTAGGAACTTTTCAAGGATCGTTTCGGTGACGTTTAGGAACTTTTCAAGGATCGATTCGGTGACGTTTTGGAACTTTTCAAGGATAGAATCGGTGACGTTTAGGAACTTTTCAAGGATCGAATCGGTGACGTTTTGGAACTTTTCAAGGATCGATTCGGTGACGTTTAGGAACTTTTCAAGGATCGATTCGGTGACGTTTTGGAACTTTTTTTTGTTATGGGTATTGTATCGTTTCAGTGATTGATCTGGTGAGTGTTGTATGTTTCCATATCATAAAATAATGTTTAGCAACCTTTTTTATTTTATTTTCGGCTGTTTTTACAGTTCTACTCTTTTGTATTACTGTGTTTCATTATATTCAATATTTTACAGTAATAATTATTATATTCCGCTGAAATTCGGATAAATAATACATTATGGAATTTTTATTCGACTGTTTTAATATTTAAACACTTTCATTCAAATTCGCGCCTCTGCGCGGGTATACTGTAGGTTGATTGTATTTAATTGATATTTTGAAATCATGCTCCTCTTTTTTTAACGTTTTTTTTGTTATTGTTGTATTCTTCAGAATTAATATTTGAGTTCTTGTTATGACATCCGATAAAATGTATATACGAACGTTACGGTCCAGGATCATCACCACATATAAGCAGTTGCAAAATGTCACCGATCCGATTAAAATAATGTTCCAAAACATCATCGAATCGATCCTTGAAAAGTTCCTAAACGTCACCGAATCGATCCTTGAAAAGTTCCTAAACGTCACCGAATCGATTCTTGAAAAGTTCCTAAACGTCACCGATTCGATCCTTGAAAAGTTCCTAAACGTCACCTTTTCACTGAGCAGGGTTCCAAAACGTCACCTCCCTAACGAGTAGGGTTCCTAAACGTCACCTCCCCAGCGAGAAGGGTTCCTAAACGTCACCGATCGCGAGTTCCTAAACGCGAGTTCCTAAACGTCCCATCACCATACACGCAGCTTTGAAGGGGCGGGAAAAGGGGAAGGGGCTTGGTTGCCATCTAGGAAAGTTCCCATATCTCATACAAACGCTGTTCAATCACTAAATATTTCACTTCCCCTCTGTCCTGTCACCACATATTTTTAGTTCATCGAGGATACTGTGGAGGAAGAGGCAGGGATGACAACTATCAGAGGTTATGATTATTTTATGTATGAGTCTCCATTCTGCACACTCTCTCGTTACTCTGATTGGCGAGACTGTGTGCAGAATTGGGAGAGCCAAAACGGAAATTTTATCACTAGCACTTATTACTCGACTCTTCGGGATCCAGGTACCGGGATCAAAACGAACAGAGATGTTGCGATTTTAATGCCTTGGGAACATTGGGTTAGAGAGAAAAAAGAAGGTGAAGCCGGGATTCCCAACTGCAAATTTCCTAACAACTGCTTTTCGCTGAGCCCCAAAAAAGGATGATTAAACAGATATTTATATATTTATTTTTAATTTTTTAAAATATTTTTCTAGATCCGACAACGGGGGTTTCGCCTCGAACTACGACAATTTCGCTGAGACATCGACAAGAGGTGAGAAATAGGGATGAAAATTAGATTTTAGCGCTCTCCATTCTGCACACTATCTCACCGATCAGAGGAACGAGAGAGTGTTCATAATGAAAAGAGTCGAAACCCGAAATGGCATCACTAGTGAGAAATACAGCGCTCTATTTCATGATTTATGAACTTTATTGTTAGTCGTGCTACGCTGAGGTCTCGAAACAATATTTTTCTTGATATCACCCGGCGGTTTCTCGTTGCTGAGTTTCACCATATCTTGCGAGGGGTCGCCTGACTAATCTCATCTTTTTGTCTACTCAAAATCTGAAAACTTATCATATTTATCACCCCACGAGTTCTCGTTTCATGATTAGCCCATATCACGAGAATGTTCACTTGTATGGTCAACTTCTCTTCTTATTGATAAATCAAACAAATATTTCCAAAGTCAAAGTCCCCGTCACTTTCTCGTTGCATAACTTGACCTTACCTGGTGAGGGCTTGCTATTCCAATCGTGGCATCCCACTGAAGGAAGTAGAATCACAATCTATGGCTCGGCTACTGATGGAATGTGATTCTACTTGCTGTTTGTAGGCGTTAATTACAACTAAATAATTATTTTTAAAATATATTTTAAAATGTATTTAAATTGCAGGCAACGCCTACCGCGATGATCGCTACGATCTATCCTACTCGACCTCTCGCAGAGACGACAGAGACTATGATCGGTGAGGAGATTTTATTGTTCTTTTTGTATTATTTTTACAATATCGAAAGATGTTTCAATTAGAGTCACATGCACTACACATGATAACAGGGAGATAGGGAGCGTAAATCCAACAGGACAACTAAAATCTGTTGATTGCCATTTGCTTTTTGGACTTGACTGCTTAGGTTGATTTTTTAGGACTTGATTGTTTAGACTGATTCATTTGGCCTTGATTGATTGGGATGATTACCTTGGACTTGATTGATTGGACTGATTCCAGCTACGATGACCACGAGCCCGTCCGTGGTCGCGACTGGGATCAAGGCAACGAGGATCGGTACGATGACCACTATCGATCTCAGCAGGATCGGTACCGTATTTGCGCTAATATCGATTTAAATAATTTAAATTTAGTATAGCAAAACAATGAGTTGCGAGTGAGGGAAATACTCATAGATGTGTAACTCCAATAGGTGGGGACTGTGCGCATCCATGTTATGGCAAATTTTTGGTTTAGTCCAAAGTATATTCCGAGCGATCGAGAACTGAATTTTCATCACACCATAATAATTGCAGCGAGGTGCCTCACTACAACGACTTCGATGATGATAGAAGAGCTGACAGGAGGAACGAGGGATACGGAAGAGATGAGCCCAGAGGAGGAGGAGGTACGGTATTAGATTCACCCGGCAGTTGCGTGTTTCATGTTCTTTCTGAAAACTATGCTTTCTTCTGATTCAGTATCCACTCATGTATCACCGCTATCTCCAACTTCATCATTTTACGAGTTCAGCTCCGAGGAGGATGAAGATGAGGCATACGGTAGAGGAAGGAATGTGAGGGAGGAACCGAGAAGAGGTGGAGGGCAGTACGATCAGTGAGTGTATTTGCGTAGTTTAGAATGATAAAAAGTCTGATCAGATCGGAAATATACCATCTTTAAAGAACATATTATGTCATTGAAACCTCAGACAATTGGATGGGTTCACGTTGTCGTATTTGCACGAAAATGTTTGAAAAGTGCAGGGTGTGATATCGCTTCTCTCGACCCTAAGAAAGTTGTCTTCAACATCCATTCGATCTAGTGTTTCAGCAGTTCCGAAACTAATTTGAAGTTCCGAAACTAATTTTATTCTTTTACAGATTGATGAATGTCATCATTTTCTCTGCAATAATGGGATATCTCGCCCTCGAATTGATCCTGGCTTTCTTCCGTCTTCTCTCATAGGCAGCTCAATTCCCCATTCTCCATCTATATTCGAAACTTCAATTCTTCCACCGCCTTTCGAAATGTATTGATGACAGTGTGTATAGATGTACAGTATCCCTCAGTCCTACCGTATCATACGATCGAACGAGTACTGTAAATATGTTTTATTCGAAGAGTAGTGTTTCTAGGTCATTTTCTTGTAATATTACTAACCATTTTGTCATTCGATTAAAACACGTGTTCTCGGCATTACAATGTTCATTTGATTACGGTAATACGATAAATCAATAAATGTGCTTCTTGAACGAATGATCTATTTCTCGTTCATTTTGATTACTGTAGTACTGCACAGATCATCGATTATCTTGCTCTTACAGTATTCCTTGCTATTTACGGGACCAGCCATCGTGCTATGAGACCGTTTGTGTAATTTTCGAGCAAGTCCTGGCACAGCTCAAAAAGGTCGATTCCCTGAAACTGTGTGTTTAGGGGTTATCGAGGGTGCTGAAGACGATGGACATATCCAATTTGCACCTAGACCATTCGTTGGCTCCAGACGGCGTCACGTCGAAGGCACGTTTTTACGTCCCAGTCGGCACCGGAGAGGACTAATTTTAGGCGAAAATTGTTTCTGGGGTAGAATTGCATGGCGAACAAGTTGAAGTCTAGTTAATTTTTCATGATTTTCAAAAATAATTTTTAAAAATCAAAATTGAGCGCTCTCTCGATTCCCCACACTCTCTCGCCCATCTGACCTGGGAAGAGGGCTGGGGAGGGGGAGGGAAGGGGAGAGACTCTCGTTTCCTGGCCGATTCCGATCACTTTATGTTGGCGCAAATTTGTTTCCTATGATAGATTTGGCTCAAAATATAGAATTGGAATCCTCTCGACACGCCCGATCGATCTCTGTAGGTCACAGAGCGCAGAAATGACTGCGAAAATTTTGAAATTATTTTTAATTAATTTTTTTTTGAAATTATTTTTTAATTATTTTAAAATTATTTTTGAAAATCATGAAAAATTAACTAGACAGGCGTGTTCGCCATGCAATTCTACCCTTGAAACAATTTTCGCCTAAAATTAGCCCTCTCGGGTGCCGACTTGGACGTAAAAACGTGCTTTCGACGTGACGCCGTCTGGAGCCAACGAATGGTCTAGGCGCAAAATGGATATGTCCATCGTCTTCAGCACCCTCGATAACCCCTAAACACACAGTTTCAGGGTATCGACCTTTTTGAGCTGTGCCAGACCTAGTCAGATTTGCTCGAAAATTACGCAAATGGCTTCATATATATATATATATATATACTTTTCTTTTCTGAGCTCGAATTATTTAATATTGTTGTTATTATGCTGATAGCTGAAAGTGACGTCATATCTCACCATAACTCCCTTGGAAAATTAGCGACCGGTTGGAGTTATTTGCTCCAGTTTATTACCATTAAAATTGTTAACTTACTATCATTAAAAAACTTACTACCATTAAAATTGTTTTATACATTCGTTCTTTCAGCAATGAACGCCGATGATTTCGCCTTAAACATCTACTCTTCCCTAGCTACCGTTAATGACAACCCCGATCAGCTGGCAGCAACGTACAAGTGAGTGCTTCACTGTAGCTTTCAAAATTGAAGACCGACTCTAATCAATTTGCCTGCTCTCGCCGGTCAGAGTCGAGAGAGTGCGCGAAATTGGGAGAATCGACTTCCGATTTGCCATCACTGCTGCACTGTATATTTCCTGCTAAGTTCAAGCAAAATGATAACAAAAATATATCGTGAATCTGTATGATATTTGCCTCTTACAGGTACTTTTGGGAACAAGATCTCAATGACGCCCTGAAAATGTGCGGTGTCGCAAGCATGATTGAACTGGCGCCGAAGGACATTGTGTACAAAATTGTGCCTGATCGGTCCCAAACTTTTATGGTGGATACCCCCCGGTATGGTGATGAATGTTTAAGCAACCATTTGGCGCTGCCACGTGAAACTTATTTTTGCCGGGTATCTGAATATCGAAAAATGACGTTTTTAAAAATTTCGAAAAAAAATCTCAGGATCAAACTTGATGTGGAATATCATGGGGTATGACTAGTGTATGAAAAAAGTGTATAGTGAGATTTTATACCTCAATCGTAAACTCTTTTTGGCTAAAAATATCGGAAAATAAAATATATAAAAAATGATATCGCCGAACCGGGAAAAAAGATCTATTTTATCTTGTAAAGCTTGAAATTCCGCATCGAGTGGTTTTATCCACTAAGCATAGATTGGTGACACTTTTTGGTACGATGGCATAATAAGGAATCAGCGAAAATGTTTTGTTCCGAATACCCTCATGTTTATACGCAAAATGTTCCCCACGTTGCCCTGATCATTGCTTATGTTCACCACTTTGCACGAAAATGCTTGGTTCGCTCGGTAGATCGAGGTAGAGCTCGATTTTTTCACAAGAAATCGGAACAACATGAAACATGAAAACATAGTTTGTTTTCGGGGATAATAAACTATTATAGTTCGTAAAGCATAAAAATCCGCATCAAAAAGTTTTATCGACTAAGCATGGCTTGGTGACACTTTTTGGTAAGATGGTATAATATGGAATCGGCGAAACTTTTTTGTTCCGAATATCCTCATGTTTATACGCAAAATGCTCCCCGCGCTGCCCTGATCATTGTTTATGTTCACCACTTTGCACGAAAATGCTTGGTTCGCTCGGTAGAGCTGTGTTCTCCTCATAAACTAGAGTTGTTTGACATGGCACTAGGTCGGATGAGAACATTCGGATGATAACCTCTCAGATGAGAACTCACACATACCGGATGAGAACAATTCGGATGATAACAGACTAGATGAGAACATTCGCAATAAGAACCTACCATATGAGAACAGTTCGAATGAGAACCCCCCGGATGAGAACCTACTGTATGAGAACTTACCTGATGAGAACTTAGCCATTCAAGATCAGTAGTAAAGAAAACGTGTCGGATGAGAACTTTGTGGCTATCCCGCATGAAATTTTGAGGAGACCTCGGGTAGGTCACCCCTCTTTTCAAAACATGTCGGATGAGAACTTTGCGGCTATTCCGCATGAAATTTTGAGGAGACTTCGATTAGGTTCCGAGAAGTGTCAAATCTGAACTCACTTTTATTATCAACAAATAACATTATTTCCAAATTCAACAAAGGATAATAACAAATAGCAACTTCTAGTCGTAACAATGATTTGTAATTCGATCGATGTACACAGCACACTGAATAAAAACAAGAACGCAAAACTTCTGAAATAAGGAATGATCATAACACCACAATTATGAGATCAATTTCTGGTGGCCTTTACGATATCATCTAGTACGTCGATATGAGTTTGTCCGCTATTCAGGGCACTAATGATTGCATCTTCCCTCTCTTCAGCCGCAGTTCTTCTCGCTCCTCTTACTCGTGGTGCTTGGATGGTAGGTGCTGAGAACAACTGCCTCGCATTCTCTTCTTCATTCTTCAACGTTGCCAGAACCTTAGACATCCGAACTTTCCGCCCCGCGAGGTTATCTGCATTCGCAGCTTCCTGAAACCTTCGATTAGTTTCACTTTCTCCAAACTTCATACTCATTGAAACACCGAGAAATCATAAGAAAGTCTTACGTTGAATTTAGCATGGAAGCTCTCCTGGCTGTTGTTGGTTCTTGGCTCCCCATTCATCGTAGAGTCGTATACGGACCACTCGCTCGGTGGATATCTGTAATATGATTATTTAGAAAATCGGAATAATAATATATATAGATTTAAAACATGACAAGAATTAATACCTCGGGATTGTGTTCTGATCATAGTTATCACGGACGTATTCGATGAGGGCTGAAATTATCACGGAAATGTAAAACTACTATACACGTTTTGACTGCTCTCTATAATCTGTCGTGATAACGGTAATAATCCACGATAATCCAATTACTATACTGCCACAAGTCATTTAGGCTAACTTACTCTGGCAGGCACATGCGGGTGCTTTAGCTTTGATCTCCAAGAGAGCTCTTTCCATTCAAGATAGGGCATCACTCGCAGTCTGTGATAGCAATCCCTGAAAACAAGTATCATGAAAGGCTTCAGAAGAAATTGCATGGGAATGTCCTAGCCGTTTACGCTCTCTCCAATTTGTACACATTCTCGTATCTTAGACAGACTAGAATCTGTGAAGAATGGAAAGTGTCGAACGTACTCCACTTGAAGGAATGAAGCAAGCAATTTATTTACTTTGTTCTACCTACGAGAACCTTGGTGATGTTGAGGGTCCGGGCCTTCTTCAGCAGGGATTGATTCTTGTGAAAGAGACATAGCCGAAGCTGAAGTCGAGGGAAGAATCGACGGAGAGCGAGGCGACTCGCTTGCTCGAAGTCTGAAAAAAATAAGTCCCTTATATATTCAAATGCATGTAAGACTAACCACAGTGTGCCTCCGCCGGAGCCCATGTGGCCAGAAGTGGATGCTTCGTGATTTCCGTCAGTACTCTACAGTACTCCTGCTGCGTGCGGGTGCCGGGCCCATCAGAGAAGAAAGCAGCGATGGCCAGATGAAAGCGATCGCCGACCTGAAAAGGGTATAATTCGTCGATAACAATGATTTTCGTATGACCAAAAAATAAACTAAATTGAAAATATACCTAGCAATGGATTGAGAAGACAGATCTATACGGGTCGGGAGCGGAGGCGAAGGTTCCATTGAATGAGATCCTATCCGATTGAGCGAGCATTTGAAATTGAGAATCTGATGCGTATCGCTTTGGATCCTTGGCTCCACTGTCGTAGTAGAGGAATCTCAATCCGCCTGCAACAATTCACATGAAAAAATCAAACTAAGATCGAAGAGAAGAAATGAATGATATCAGGAAACAAAAAAAAGTCAAAGAAAGAATATACCATCGGTTTCAGCCGATGTCCCTTGGTATGTGAAAGGAGAAGTGTCAGCGGCGCATGAATCCAAATCCTTGGGCTTGGCTCTTCTGAATACTGAACGCAGCTTGTCATCTCCTCCTACAATTCATCGATAGATACAAACCATAAGAACGGGAAAGAGATAAACTGATAATAAAAGCTGATTTAAGAAAAACGAACTAACCCAAATGATCCAAATCTTGACCGGAAAGGCCACTTCTCGCTTTAATCAGTGCAGTGCGAGGGCGCGTCTGTCCATTATTGGCCATCTCTCTCAGCTCGTGTCGACGTTGCTTTATCTGAAAAGGATGCCTCGTATGATTCAAAAACGATGTAGCGGGACGTTTAAAACCATGGTAGGGATACGGCACTCTGGATACTGAATTATTACGGTAGGAGTACGGTTGCCCAGGTTACTAAAGATTAAGGAAGGGATACGGTAACCGGATTTCTTAAGATTACGATAGGGGTACGGTACCCGGGATATTGTATATTACGGCAGGGTACGATACCTTGGAGGGATAGACGAACCTCCAACTTTTGTAACTAAACCAAATACGTTGGGCAAAAATTTTCATGTTTTTCCGCTATATGTAGATTGTAAGATAACTAAATTGAAAATATCAAAACGTGAACCAACCAATACAGCGGTTTCATCAGGCAGATGGTTGTGTACTCCATGCGGGGACACATCCCGGTTCGGTCGAAGGTAGCCAAACACTGTGCAGTTCAGGCGCGCCTTTTCAGAGCAGTACACGAATCGAGTGCCATCCGGATACAATTTCTTTGCGTGATAAGTGTATCCCTCAAGAGCAATAGGGGCGTTGATGTGGCCTCGACCCATTCCTGCAAACGTGAAGGTGAACTCAATGTGCGATGAGGTAATATGCAACAGGTAATAGGCGATGAGGTAACACAATGTATTATATGATGTAATACGCAATCACGAAAATTAAAAAGAATAATGAACAACCGAGTTCTCGCCGAGTCCTCACTTCAAATGAGAAGGACTGATGGTTGCCGCATCATATTGCATCAGATTACGCCGATGCAGCAGCTTGCATCAGATTTAGGATATTACGTCAGATTTTGGTTTGTGCAGCATGTTTTGGATGTTGCATCAGATTGATCTATCAGATCCGGCGATCGGTAATATATTACACTCCAGAAAGAATACCTGAGTTATTCGCAGTACAACGAACCGATTGTATGAAAAGTTCTCATCCGACATGTTTTGAAAAGAGGGGTGACCTACCCGAAGTCTCCTCAAAATTTCATGCGGAATAGCCGCAAAGTTCTCATCCGACATGTTTTGAAAAGAGGGGTGACCTACCCGAAGTCTCCTCAAAATTTCATGTGGAATAGCCGCAAAGTTCTCATCCGACATGTTTTGAAAAGAGGGGTGACCTAACCGAAGTCTCCTCAAAATTTCATGCGGAATAGCCGCAAAGTTCTCATACGACATGTTTTGAAAAGAGGGGTGACCTAACCGAAGTCTCCTCAAAATTTCATGCGGAATAGCCGCAAAGTTCTCATCCGACATGTTTTCATTACTCCTGATCTTGAATGGCTAAGTTCTCATCAGGTAAGTTCTCATACAGTAGGTTCTCATCCGGGGAGGGGGGGGGTCTCATTCGAACTGTTCTCATATGGTAGGTTCTTATTGCGAATGTTCTCATCTAGTCTGCTATCATCCGAGTTGTTCTCAACCAGTAGGTTATCATCCGAATTGTTCTCATCTGGTAGGTGCGAGTTCTCATCCGGGAGGTTATTATCCGAACGTTCTCATCCGACCTAGTGCCTTAATCATTCTTTTTTGTACGCTGTTACTGACAAATATGATACTATTTACTCTCCCACAAAAGTCCGTTTCACACTACAATACAAGAGGTGTATAGGTTTACATTTTGGTTCGGCCATGAAATGTGAAATATAATGAGAAATGAAAAATGAGAAATAATGAGTGCTAGCGATCTGAAAGAACTCTAGTTTATGAGGAGAACACAGCTCTACCGAGCGAACCAAGCATTTTCGTGCAAAGTGGTGAACATAAACAATGATCAGGGCAGCGCGGGGAACATTTTGCGTATTAACATGAGGGTATTCGGAACAAAAAAGTTTCGCCGATTCCATATTATACCATCTTACCAAAAAGTGTCACCAAGCCATGCTTAGTGGATAAAACCACTCGATGCGGAATTTCAAGCTCTACAAGATAGAATAGATCTTTACTCCCGGTTCGGCGATATTATTTATATATATTTTATTTTCCGATATTTTTAGCCAAAAAGTCGGTTTACGATTGAGGTATAAAATCTCACTATACACTTTTTTCATACACTAGTCATACCCCATGATATTCCACATCAAGTTTGATCCTGAGCTTTTTTTTCGAAATTTTGAAAAACGTCATTTTTCGATTTTCAGATACCCGGCAAAAATAGGTTTCACGTGGCAGCGCCAAATGGTTGCTTAAACATTCATCACCATACCGGGGGGTATCCACCATAAAAGTTTGGGACCGATCAGGCACAATTTTGTACACAATGTCCGGCCATAACAGGCAGATCCTCGAAAATAACAGAGCCGCTGTCTTAATATCAGACTTTCTAACGGAAGGTAGAAGAAAAGAAGAAAAGGCGTTGTTCTTTCATTCTTTCATAGTTTGTTATTCCGATTGAAGTGAGGCCGATTGCGCAATCGATGACAATCATTTCCATTTGAACCATACGTGGTTCGGTTATGTTTCGTCAATACTAACTTGGAAATACCTAGCTGGAATGTAGTGTGGCTAACTCGATCATATCCCTTCAAGTCGTGTGGTCCCGCACTCCTTCTGCATGCAGGAAAAGTGGTTTCTGAAGTCAACCCAGCACTCGCATGTTTTAGCGATGCCAGATAGCTAGTTGCCTTCGCCGTTGCGATAACTATTGTGAATTCAATGGGCGGGAAACCCACCAATATTTGCGATTGAAAGAGTAGGATCACTTTGCTTTGGTTCAAGCTTTGGTTTCGTGCGCAATTCATGCGCAATGCGCAATGCTTTGGTTTCGTGTGCTTTACAAAGCTTTGGTTTCGTGCGGAACTCATTCTGCAAATGCTTTCCCTTCCCCGCATGTCTTATTTTCCTTTCCTTTCACAGCTTGGCCAGTAACCCGCGAAGCTGTGTTTTTGGAAAATTCTCGGCATGGTTAGATAGAAAAATGAAAATGAAAATGAAAATATTAAATAATTCTCAGAGCTACGGCGGAGGCTCGCGTGGAGGAAGGGGAGCTGGAGGAGGAGGAGGCGGATACAGGGGAGGAGGGTCAGTCGATTATTGATTTTTCTGTCTTGGAAACGATGTCGCATTGCGATCACACAGCATGTTATTTTTATCAATTCGCCCTGAAGGTCTCAACGGTTGAGAAAATATGCAGAATATTTAAAGCTCTCATTGAAACTCGGTAGTTTTATGAAAGTACATAATGTAGCACAATATTGTGGCCTTTTGCATACTCGGCGTTTGACCCTTTTGTAATTATCAATATTTCCAGACGTGGCGCCTCGTCTGACTTCGGCGGTGGTAGAGGAGTCGGGCGCGGCGGAGGCTCAGGTTTACTTTTACAACGACAATAATAATACTCATAGTTTAAAAAAAAGGTGCAACATTGTGTCTTTGCTAGCCTATTTGTTGTCATCTGTATCTCGTTTTGAACAATTTTATCCTATACCTGCGGGATCTCGTTCCAACGCTTGATCATATTTCGAAAGTGTTTACTTGTGCACTTCTCCTTTACTATATCGGTGATCAATATTATTTAAAACATAATTTTTTTTATATCTTTTATATCGATTCTAGGTTACGGACAATCGAGAGGAGGCGATCGAATCGAGTCGAGTGGAGGATTCGGAGGAGGAGGAGGAAGATTGGACCCGGTCCCGGCCAGTAGAGACTATGGAAGAGACAGGGATGACAACTATCAGAGGTAAGAATGTCATTTCGTGTTTGGCACTCTCCATTCTGCACACTCGATCGTCGGTGGCTGTAGAAACACAGATGATCATGAAATTGACTCCTAGTAGTGGTTATGCAAGGATGGATTTTGGTGATCTGCGCTTCTGAAGATTCGCTCAATACTATTGACTGGTGTTTACTACGCCTAAAAAGACTCTTTGTTACAAGAGGATGTTGGAAAGTTTTCAAAATTCTTTTGAAAACGGCTTTATTTAGATCCGACAACCGCGAGTTCGCTTCGAACTACGACAACTTTGCTGAGACATCGGGAAGAGGTGAGAAAATTAACACTTTATTTTTTGAAGAAATATTATTCATAGTTTATGAACCACTCATCCTCCGGGTTGCTGCTTTGTTTAGCTGATTTTCGTTTCACAACAGAACATTTTCATTATTTAAAAAAATCACACGGTGGTTTGTGGTTGCTAAATTTCGGCATAACTCGTGAGAGCCTGTCTGATCAATTCTCCTCATCGATATCAGAATGATAAATCTATACAAATGGCATCAATAATACCCCGCGCGTTGTCGTTCCACGAGTAGATCATATCCCTAGAGTTTTCACTTGTGTGATGTAATCCTCATTTGACGTGGAAATCGAAACCAATGCATTGCACACAATCAGAAAACAACGGTATGCAAGTCTCCCGGCGGTGCTAAGTTTCAGCATTACTCTTGAGAGTCTGATCGTTTGATCCAACTCTCGAGAGTGATGCTGAAACTAAAAGAAACAGCTCACCTTTCTTTTTATAATCATAAATTCAACAATTTCCATAAATTTTACCACGTTCATTATCTTTTCATGAGTAGACCATACCTCATAAGTGTTTGCTTGATTGATATGTTCGCCGCCAGGAAGAGAAATCAAACCAATACCAACTAGTGATGACAAATCGGCATCGACTCTCCTCTTTTTGCGTGCTCACTCGTTCGTCAGAGAAACCAGAGAGTGTGCGATTTGAGGAGGGTCGTATTGCCGATTTCTCATCACTCATACCAACAGAATAAAATCTCCTGTCGTTTTCTTGCTTCATGACTGTTTTGTCAATATATTTACTTTAAAAATTACAGGCAACACCAACCGCGATAATCACGACGATCAATCTTACTCGAACTCTCGCAGAGATGACAGAGACTTTGATCGGTGAGCATCAGTAAAGTACCTCTCGGTTCTCAGCTCTCTCTATTTTGCACACTATCTCAGACAGGGCAGGGAGTGTGCAAAAAAAGAGAGATTCTGAATACTGAAAGGCTATCTTTGCAGCATAAACCATTCAATGATCGTTTTGGACTTGACTGATTGGGATGGATATTTTTGACTTGATTGATTGGGTTGATTTCAGCTACGAATACCGCGAGCTCGTCCGTGGCAGTGGTCGCGACTGGGATCGAGACAAGGAGAATCGGTATCGTATTTTTTTATTACTATTATCGATTTGACAATTGGCTTTGCAATGAGACAATACAGTTAGTTACTACTGATGAAAATGGATAGCGATGCGCTGTTGATTCCTTTTTGTTTTAGTTAAAGTAATCCTAATAGTGATGTCCTTCGGGATTATATAGCTCTCTCCATTCTGCACACTCCCCCTTCTGCATGACCGGGGAGAGAGTGTGCAGAATGGAGAGGGCTTAAACCTGATTTACGAGCATCTCTAATGAACCCGATAATTTCAGAGTGGTGCCTCACTCTAATGACTACGATGATGATAGAAGAGGTGACAGGAGGAACGAGGGATACGGTAGAGATGAGCCCAGAGGAGGAGGAGGTATGAGAAGTTGTGACTAGAAATAAGCAATTGAAGAAATGCTCTCATAAAACATATATTCGAAACAATGCGAATGGGTCCACTCATTCGTTAAATCGTAAAATAGGCCGTCTATAACCTTGCTAGCTCTATGTAAAGCAATTTTAACCACCGAAATAATGTAAATATTAAGGCTACCCCCGCCCTCCCGATGAGTCCAGTTCCGATGAGGATGAGGATGAGGGATACGGTAGGAGAGGGAATATGAGGGAGGAACGGAGAAGAGGAGGAGTGCAGTATGATAGGTGAGTGATTTTTCTTGAAAAAAGAGTGAATAAAATCGGAGAGATGCGTTCTTAAAAGAATATACATTGCCAGTGAAACCTCACAAGAACGGGTGAGATCACGCTGTCGTAGTTTCTCTAAAATTAGCAGGGCTTATAATTTTGCCCCTCACTCCTGATTCGTCATCCATGATAACTGATTGAACGTCCATTCGATCTTTTGTTTCAGTATTACATGACTATCTAATTCTTGGGATCGGTTTTGATCGGTAGTAGGCCTTCGTTAAATATACTACCATTTCTTCCAGCTTCAATCTGATTGATCTTCGGATCGTTTTTATTTTAATTATCTTATGATTAATTTTAATTAATATTATCAGGCGTCGCTCGCCCTCGTACGACGACGATCGCCGTCCTGACAACCAATAGGAACCAGACTCTCCTCTATTCGCGTACTATCGTTTCTTTGACTTGAGAGAGAGAGAGAGAGAGAGAGAGAGAGAGAGAGAGAGAGAAAGAGAGAGCTAAATAATAGTACTTACTCCATTCGGCACACTTTTTGCCATATCAGAAAGATGGGGGATTGTGCAAAATTGATAGAACTATGGCATCACCACGATTTAATCGATCCGAGATCCGGCTTGTAAAAGTAAATAAATATTTGATTGATTGATTTACAGACACGATCAGCACGATGACCGAGTGAGCAGGGACTATGAACAGGATGAGAGAGGAAGACAGAGACAGGAGCCGAGAAGGGTACGGTAGGATGAGGGGTACTGTAGAGTAGGGTACGGTAGCGCGACCAGGAGTAGAGATGGGTAAGATAGAAGCTGGGGTACTGTAGAATGAAGGTCACTAGGTAATACTAAATTCTAAGTCGATGTGTTAAACGAGTATTGTTCATGCAGGGTGTGTGATGCTTTCTGACTGGAATTGCGAAGGGTACTGTAACGGCATGATAGCTGATTATCTGTGTAGGGATTAGGGTACTTAAGGAGCATCATTCCGGATTACGGTAACCGCAATGTCAGAATCTCAGGCTTTCCCGTCGGCTTTCGGCTCGGTCAGCACCAACAACGTCTTCGCACCCACGCAGTACAGGTGAGTAATCAGGAAGCGCTTATACCGATTTACTTATTTGGGAGTACGGTATCGTTACGGTAGCAGCATTAGGGCACTTGTGAGACAGTAATTTTAATTGATTGAAGGTCGTTGGTTTCTAGGAGCGCTGAATTGCTCTCTGCTGCATCCGCTGCTTGAATAATATTAGTTGAAATAAATATTGAATTTATTTATTTATTTACATATTCAGAGACAATACATACGAGACGGAGGATCGTCGTGACGATCGAAGCTGTAAGAGAGAAGAGAAGAGGATGAACGAACCAGAGGACCCGTCAATGCCAAGGAGGCCAGTATTCCGATGAAGTGAGTACTGTATATGGTTACGGTAGTCTGGGGGTGGGGTACGGTAACCGTAATGGAGGACTGCCAGGATTGCAGGATCAACATATAGCTCTCTCCATTTATCACACTTCGCTGGTTAGAGACACGAAAGAGTGTGCAAAATAGAGAGATCACTATTCGATTCATCATCATTATTTATGAAGGAGTACTTGCATGTGCGCGTAGGATCCATTTTTTCATCGGCAGGAACTTTGTAATTTATTGTAGTTTAAAAACTTCATCAAACCCCCGAATCATATTACTGTTCCTCTCGAACTGATAAGGTATGAAAGAAAATGGAAACTCAATGGTTCATCGAATGTGATAATCTCCGTGTTTTCTCGTTGTTTTTTTATTCTCCAAATTATTTTGTTGCAGTCCCTACAATGCTGTACCGCCCGGATTCGAACAGATGAAGAATGTGCGACGTCCGCCCGGATTCAATTATCAAGGTTTGTTGGCTTGATTCGGATACAATAGGCTATGTTGTTACGGTATAGTGGGTCAACTTGAAACTATAGATTGAAGTTTTGTGGCACGTATGGTTAGAGTGTTACAACCCTCGCATTGAGGCGGGGATGGGACTCGCGCGAGAACGAGGGCTCGTTTTCGAATCAAAACGAGCCCTCGTTTTCGCTCGAGTGCTCGCTTTCGAAAGTCTAGTTACAAGGTCTCTGGTTATGGTGTCATTGGTATTTTTCTTTCACAATAATTCAATGTTTAAGGCCATGTACAGTATCGACCATAAGTCTAAGCCAAAAAAATAAAAGGTCTGTAACTTTTTAATCAGATGAGATTTATTTTTGATATTTTGGCAGATGGTAGTGCAAGTACTTATACATATGCTCATTGTGTTTCAACTTGGTAGGATTTCGCAATGTTGCATAGTGATGACGCAACTTATACATGCTATTGCATAGCGTAATTTGAGCTCTGAGAATTTTTTCTCAGCCTTCCGTTTTTTTTAATGAGGTGATAGAAGACGTCGATATCTCTCCAATGAAAATAAGTACTCACTGGAGGTTGCCGTGCAGCAGCCTTGCACTGGCTCGAAAATGGGTTCCGAAAAAATGGATTTTCGTTCATAGACGTGCTAGAAACTGGTTCAAAGGCTCAAAATGATCCTTACCACAATTCCTGAAGATTCCCAAAGTTTGATAAAGATAGCTCTTATATTGCCCTCAAGTCAAGAATTTTTAACTTTTTCACATTATTGTTTTCTCCCTATTTTCGGATGATCACAGTTCCAAGGGCGATTTTTGTTCAAATGTCATTCCTCGACAGGATAGTCGCATATCCATGGAACAATCGATTCCTAACTTTTTAGAGCATTTGGCTAACTTTCCTGCACGTGGCAACCGAAAATCCAACCTCCAGTGAGTGCTTATTTTTATCTGAGAGGTATTGAGGTATTCTATCACCACAGAAAATTGGAAGGCTGAGAAAAAATTCTCAGAGCTTAAAGTACGCTATGAAATACCATGTATAAGTTGCATCATCACTATGCAACTTTGCGAAATCCTACCATGCTGAAACACAATGAGCATATGTATGATTACTTGCACTACCATCTGCCAAAATATCAAAAATAAATCTCATCTGGTTAAAAAGTTACATAACTTTGAAATTTTTGGCTTAGACTTATGGTCGATACTGTAGTTCATTGTTTCAGTATATCTTTATATTCATGTGTTTGCAAGTTGGTTACTGGTTAGTGGATTCACCTTTAGATATGAGAAAAACACTTATTCGTTGTAAGAACAATACTGTTTCACAGTTTCATGCTAGGATCAAGTCCGTGTGATTGCAAATCCGCTGCTAGATGCGTTTTTCCCGTTCGAAATTAAAATGCTCCGATTAAATATTAATAATATTATTATTAAACCCAATATTTTCAGTCAGCCCTCCTCCTGGTCTGGGTGAGCCGATGAAGAAGAAGACACCCACTCAGAGGGACTTTGACGTCGATCCCCACGAGGTCAAGGTATGATGTTGTTCTGTGATTATTATTAATTATTCCTGAAACGCAAATGAGATGGGCTTTCATTTGGTCAGTTGCGGTTTCGTGCTATGCTTTCATGTATGATTCGACGAACATTCAATCATTGATCAATTCGACAGTTTCTTTCATGTTAAAATAAATAAAATGGTTGAAAGTTGAATTCCACTGCCCTTTTACCCTCCACGGTTTTACCTGATGAGATGACTGAGTCACTTATGTAGAATTTTCTCTCAGCTGAAAGTTGATCAGATATGGTTGAAGCACGAAACACACTAGCTTCTTTTTTGTTCTTTCTTCATTTCAGTTCGAAGACAATGCCAAACGGATTTTGTATTTTAAAAAATATTTGATTAAATATTTATTTCATTATTCATTTAGGATGATGACGATGATTGCCAGTCGGTGCGCAGCTCGAACATGTAAGTATTTATTTTTATTTTTTCTGGCAGTTCTGATTACGAATGGTGGCGATACTCACCATTCTTTTGGTACTGGCCATGAATCCATTTTGTCAAATGTCGATCATCGTAAAATTTCTTTATATTTATTTATAACATAATAATGAAAGCGTACTCACCACTGATTATGCCGTTTGCAACTAATTTTATAATGTTCTTGAAACGTAAAACCACTGTCAAATTCCATTATGCAAATCTCAGGCCCTCCAATGCGTCGAGAAACGATCCTGTCAAAGGCGAGATCAAGCTGGCGAATGAGGTTAGATATATTCTTTTATTTAAATTATTTCACTTTTTTACTAAATTAATAAATTTAAATGCAATATTAATTGAAGCTGTGGACATTCGCGCGCACCCAAGGAAAGTACCGATCGAGTATGGACGGATACGGTATCAGCATGAAGGAAGTGGAGGTGTTCAAGAATATGGTCAGTCTCTCCATTCTACACACTCGCCGATCGCCGAGGCGACACTAGTAGACTATGTCTTTGGTCAAGCATGAAGTCCGCTTGAAACATTGAACGCTATTGAGAGAGATGAGATGCCAATTGAGATTAGTCATTGCGACAAAAATCGCAGAAATCGATGTTCGGTTATCTATTACGCTTTCTTGGACATATTCGAGGTGCTCAACTGTTTTAGTTGCAAGATTGAACTGGTTGAATTGGTGTGTCAGTCATCAGGTCTTTATCGGCACGGGTGAAGAAATCAAACTTTTCCCTACATCTAGAATCAAGGGGAAGCGTCGGTCACGCCCATTCTCCTCCGATTGGCTAGGAAAATTGCCAACCGCTACGCTAGGACACGCAACGCGTGAAAATCCATTCTTTTTGATACTCCCACTCAGAAAAAGAGCCTTAACTACTGTGGCGCCCTTTAGTACTGCTTCTTTATTCCGGATCTCGGACGTTTTTAATGACTGGTCTTGAGCAGCCGTGATCGGGTAATTGTTTTACTACTCAATTGCCATCAAATGAATCTCAAAACTCCATCTGTCCCTTTTCCAGAAAGGCCCTGGTCTGTACAAATTCGTGACGCGTCCCGAGTTCGAGGCCTTCTTCAAGATCGAATTCGATAAGGTAATTTTAATATATTTAATTAATTAATTTATGACCAACACTGATGACGAGGGGATTTCTGCGCACGGCCCCAATAGTTTATTGCGCCCAGACCCATCTATTGAGGCTGTGTGCAAGCCAGTGACGTGAGCACCAGAAATGTTCAGTGCACTTCAGCCATATTGAGTTTTTTTTAAAATTTATAAATTATATAATAAGTTTGTATTTTAAATAATTTTATTTATTTTCAGTCGGAGGGCACGATACTGTACTCGCAAGGCCAGGATGCCCGCTGAAGGTGTACAGTGGGGAAGAGCCGGAGGAGAGGGACGTGAGGACCATGAGCAGAGGAGGTAAATACTGGGGTATTACCGTACTCCGGAAGGGTGTGAATGATACGGTAGAATACAGTTTTATGGGCAATAATTGGAGGGTGAATAAAATCAATCCAAAGTTGATATTGAGGTCAAGCATCACTCCGTTCAGATGAAAGATTGATGCGACCTTAATTTCACTGTGAGTAACGGTAGACAGTAGTGATGTCGTTTCGGTTCGGCACTCATATCTCGCTTCAAACTCACCGGATAACCTTGGGAGAAGTGTTTCCCCACCTCCCATGCTCGGATTATCAAATTTTAATTTTCGTCATCTCTACTTAATTTTCAAATTTTCGCTCATAACTCGCTTCAAAATCATCGAAGAGCCTTGGGAGAAGTACCAATAGACTTCCCATGCAAAGATTTACAAATTTGGTATTTCGTCATCATTACGTCATTTTCACATTTTCGGTCATATCTCGCTTCAAACTCATCGCTTGAAGCCAATTCCAGTACCAATCGAACCCCCTCGGCGAACTTTACAAGATGATCAAGAAATTTCCTCATCACTGCGCAACATTTCGTAATCCTTGCGAAAAACGACATATTACGTAAGGATAGCGAAAATGTGAAAATTACATAGTGATGACGAAATCTCAAATTTGTAAATCCGAGCATGGGAGGTGGGGAAACACTTCTCCCAAGGTTCTTCGGTGAGTTTGAAGCGAGATATGGGTGCCGAACCGAAACGACATCACTAGTAGACAGGGAAGCGGAACCGACGGAATAGAGGTCTCACGGTGGAAGGAAGGGGAATGATATTGAACGTTTATCAAGAATGACATTGTATGCAAAACCATTTTGAAAATAAGAACGAGTGATGGAGCCTGAACCCTACGGGTTCGGATTTTTACAATGTCCACATGGCCTGAGTATCAAAATTCAATTTTATTAAATAAACAAAGTAATATTTAGATATCTCAGGCTCCACCCACCACTCGTCCGTGCATGGATCGAGCAGAGGAGACAGAGACGGAAGGGATGACAGAGGCGAGGGTTGGTTGTTATTGGTGTTGCGGGAACGAATATTAGCACTCTCCATTCTGCACACTACATCTTTTGTCTGACCGGTGAGAGAGTGTGCAAAATGGAGAGAACCGACGCTGGAATGAAATCGCTCCGAGTGGTCGGAGTCTCGTGCAACTCACTCCGCGTCGGTTCGGACTTGATTATATTAGCCGTTTCATACGCATGTTAGTCGGCCAATGTCGGAAAAGCGTGTGAAATGTAGAGACAGTTTCTCTTCCTCCCTATCGCTTATTGTAATCACGGCTCGGACTCATTTATTAATATTAATTCCTTCCTACTTCAGCTCCTCCCTCCCCCTCGGTCTTCCAATTCATTCACAAGAGAGACAATTCCGAGGTGGGCTACGCTACGGCCAGAAGCTACAAGAAGAGAGAGGAGGTCAGTGGGATTTGTGCTCATTATTTAATTATTGTCTACTACTAGTGTTACTTGATTAAACAGTTGCTCTCTCCATCCTGCACACTGTCTCGCCGGAAAAGAAACGTAAGAGTGTGCAGAATGGAGAGAGCTACTTTTTGATCCGGCAGCACTAGTGTCTAAGATTTTCCAAGTGCCAGCGTGTTAGGTTGATCTGCGTTTTTATTTGCGGAATTTTGTGGAAGAAAATCGGGTTCTGACATTTTTTGTAACCTGTTGATTTTCCGGTGCATTTTTTTGTCAAATTGAAATAAGCATCGCTGGTCGCAATCAACAGCTCGGTCGGTCTCTATGATTAGATACATTCTGAAATATCCAAATTCCGTTAATTTTGAGTATTTATAACCGATGGTTACACGTCATACTTTCAAGGTATTGTAATGTACAACAGTCATCATAGACTAATTGTTGTGTATGGGACTTACACAGGATTTAGATAATAATAGTAATATTTATTAGACAAGGGAAAAGGTCACAAGTCGTGACGACGACAAAAGAATAGAATGACGCAAGAGAGCGTCAGCGAGGGAAGTACACCAGACGCGGTGGTGAGGTATCGTAAAGGTCGCGTGTACACACGCGTTACTCGCGTTGGAGGGAATAGCGTTGGGGCATACTTATAACTAGCAATTAAAATAGTGATAATTGCTATACACAGCACCTCCGTCACAAGATATGAAATGCATATCTGACAATAATATGATACAGATTAGTGAGAATAGGATTGGCCCTTAGTGGTATGGATAGTCAGGCGATTAGGGGGCTTCCTATCTCGTTTGGATCGATCGGGATTTGACTGGGAATGCTTCTTCTTGTCGTTCTCCACATCTTTCGTGGGCTCGATAACAATGATCTTCTTGTCGCTCTCCACATCTTTCGTGGGCACGATTCGAGGCACGGTAGGCGAACGACGGACGTCGTTGAACTCGGTAGACGGGCGGGCACCATTGAACACGGAAGGCGAACGGATTGGCGAGGTACGCGGGCTCGGTCGATTGACGGTGACGGTGTCATTTCGACCCATATCGAAACTCTCGATCAGCACAATCAGTGGATCGATCTCTTCTCGCTCAATGCGTCTTCTCAACTGATTCGTATGGGCCACCACAGTGGAACCATTCAGTCTCTCGATCTCATACAGTAATTTTCCCATTTTCCGGAGTACTGTAGTAGCAGACCATTTCTCATGATTTGGTCCATCTCGATCACGGTAGTAATCAGAGTCTCCTCTGGCGAACTCTCGTGTCACAATACTCTCATCTACTCCCTTTCTCTCCTCTCCTTCCCGTGGAGACATGAGAGTGAGACGGAACCTCATCTTTCTTCCGAGGAAGATCTCCGATGGGGTACACATCTTCAACTGATTGTTCGGTGTGCAACGGTACATCATCAGAAACTTCTGCACATTCTCATCCTCCGGACCCTCTCCCTTCATCTTCAACAGCGATCTCTTGAACGTATCCACGAAACGTTCCTCTTGTCCATTGCTCTGAGGGTGGTACGGGGGCGAGAATACTTGGCAGATACCGTATTCTGCACAGAACAGTCTCATCTTCTCAGACTTGAACTGGTACCGTTATCTGAGACAATCGTCTCCGGACTTCCGTATCTGGATACGAAGTCTCGCACTGCCTTCACGGTTGCATCAGCCGTTATTGTCTGCATGGTCACCACCTCTGGCCATCTACTGTGAACATCGACGATGATCAAGTAGTACCGTTCATTCATTGGACCTGCGAAATCCATGTGGATTCGCTCCATTGGCCTCAGTGTCTTCGGCCATGGCACAGGGTCGACCTTACTCGGGTTCTTTGCAGCACTTGCGCATCCTTCGCAACATCTGACGATGCTCTCAACAGCCTTATCCGATGGTACAAAAATATTGTACTATTGATCGGTTGTGAATCGGTTCTATGCCGATATATAATTATCTTGAACGTCTACATTATCTCGAATACCTCTTCTCGAATACCTATCTTGAATACTATAATACCCTCAGAGGTAGATCATGGTGCGAGCAACGCGTAACAGCACGGCGCGCGCCAAGAACACAATCCCGGCCGAGGGTGCGGTAGCTTCGCTTTTTTTCTCGTATACAGTAGTCAAGATAGCGGGCATTCTTTGCATCACTTAGATGCCGTACCATTCTCATTTGCCAGATCCGATACACACGAAGAGCATAAGGTTACAGTAATCTCTATGATAGTTTTTGTAATGGTGTGATACCGTATCTTCAGATGCGGCGAGGAACTACACGAGTCAAGACTAAGTGAGATTTACAATGAATCGGATGATGAGGCGCCCGTGGAAATCTCGTCGAAGCAGAAGCAGGCGGGAGTGAAGGTGTGTAGATTGCTAATTAGAACGGAAATGGGGAAATGCACAGCTATCGTGGTTCGTTGAATTCATTTGAATCGGATCGAAGTATCGCTTAAAAGGAATAACCTATTCTACAACCGCAAATCGACTAAGTGAGATTTACAATTCTTTGAAAAACTTTTTTCTGGTTTCGCGAGAGATTCAGTAAGACTTGTCCAGAGTTCATTATTAAAATAATGTCCAAAATTTGTCGGAAAAAATTCATGGCGTTGAATTCTCGAAACTAGGAGAATGGTTGTTTCACAGGCGAGCTTTGTAAATTGCATGGCATTCGTTAATAATTAAAGACAGCGATTGGGAAAAAACATTCTTGAATTGATCCGTCTCCCATGCTTACGGGCGTTCCCCCTCTCGTCTCTCTTGTGAAAGTTGCTCCGAACTGGTTCGAGTCCGAAACTCCAGCCTTTCATTCATCCCACTCGTATCCCATGCTTGTGGGTGTGGTGTTTCCTGATCGAAAAATTACCTTCTCCTTTTTGCACACTCTTCAGTCGTTATAACCGGCGAAAGAGTGTGCAGAATGGAGAGAGCATTATTCGAACCGGTCATCAATAATAGACGCGTTGAGCGAGTGAAAAGTGAGTGGAACACGCGTTGAGATGGTGTAGATAAGGGAATGGCCACGAGACTGCCACAACTGTGTTTCAATTCAATCCGTCTCCCGGTTGGATTAATGTTTCATGAACTTATTTTGTCTAGGGACAAATGCGCTTGATAGTGATGCTCTCGTAGAAGATCAGTGATCTAAATAAACACTCTGTTTTCTTGGTTTGCAGTTTCGCATGTGGATCATTTCACTTGCTCCGGGATTGTTGTAATCACAGCTAGAGTCGATAGAAAAACGAATTGTGAAACCGGGAATTCAATATCTTTTTGGTTCTCTGTTGCAAGCTAGACTCTTTATTCTTGTGAGTTGCGTTCATTTGCTAGCACGAACAGAAGCAGCGCTATGTAAATAACATACCTAATCTTGCCCTTCACATTCTTTTCACATCTTGTTAATACCTCATCCCATTTTCAGACAAGCAACCTTCACTGTTCGCACTCTTGGCGAGGGCTCCTCTGCTCCCCTCAAGACCACCGTCTCCTTCAGAGAGCAATTGTTGATGGAGAGAGCAGCCAATAGGAGGGAGAAGAGTGAGTTCAACGACGATTTCGAATCTTTTTTGAGCGGTTGAAATGTTGCTGTTCCTGCTGAAGTTTGGTTAAAAGGTGGGCAGGAAGGTTGGAGCATCGGGTAGTGTTTGAAACTGGTTCTGGCACGGTAATAGTAATGTGCGTATTGCGGTTATTCTTCAAAATAATACAATAAAGCCAGTATTTAAATTTTACAAAGTGATGGTATTGCCATCCCCTGATTCAATCATCTCTAATCTCTCTGTTATTGTCCCACGACAATGACCGCTGTCCCGGCTAAATCCTATCTATTTAGAATACTGATGACGAGGCAAAGTGAGATGTCAGGAGGGTACAAAAGGGCGACTTCTCCTCACTTCAATCGTCTCGTATCCACTCGTCGAACCTCTCGACTCGTCGCTCTCAATCTACTTCCTTTTCCCCACTCAGCTCTGTTATTAGCGAATAAAAGACTGAGTAGTGGAATCCTGTGTACTGTGCTAAGCAATTATCAACTAGTAGAATGATTGAAATTTCAGAGGTTCTCAAAAGCCGCTCATAGTGTTGGAATTGTAGTGGTAGTTTTTAAGACATGAATTAAAAATAATCTAACTGATTGCAGACCCCGAGGGCATGCGACAGCGACAAGCCTTCATCATGAGATCGAATAAGTAGATCAAGGAATCGATTATCGATTTTCCGCTCTTCCTTCATTCCCCTTTTTTCCCTTCTTCTATAAAACGAAATCTGCTCGGTTCATTGTTCTGTACGTTGTTGATCCCCTTCGTTATTTGTTGATGTTATTGCACTGATGGAATTTCAAGAAATAAATTCATCGATTATGATGGTTGAGTTTCATGTTCAGTACAAAAGCAGTTCCAGTCTGTGAGAATACCTCATTTGCCTAAGCCCATCGCTTGATTTGAAGATTGACTATCTAACCCAGTGAACATATGCTTGGCACTAGCAAAAAATCGATTTCGCTCTAAATGTGCGTGGAGGTAGTACTCGACGAGTGTAGCTCAGGCGCCACGGGTTTAGTGTTCTAAATCGTTCTCCGCTAAATGACGGATGTTTAAAAAAAAATTCCGTAACCAAGCCGACTTCGCTCTTTCGCTATCCTTTCAATCGAGTGATATCTCAAAAATTACACGATATTCATGTGATCACACATGCCAAGTTTCATTCCAATCGGTACGAAACTCATCGAGATAAATTGTTTTTTTGAAATAATTTTCGAACTTTTCGTTACTGCGTTTTGGGGTGATACCCGATATACCTTTTTTATTTGCTTTTTCTGCGGGGTATGCTAGTAACTAACTATTGTGAGAATATGAAAAAAATCGAAGATACACGAAAAGAGAAATTGAGCAAAAACGGAAAAATGAAATTTCAAAAAAAGGACATTTCTTGTTTTTCCCGGCTTTCCTTTGCAAGCAGTAATATTACAAATGGCTATTAATCTTGCAACAATTTGTTGATTCGGTCCATAGTGAGGAAACCATAGTTTGCACGATTCTGAACACTAAACCCGTGGCGCATGAGCTACACTCGTCGAGTACTACCTCCACACACATTTAGAGCGAAATCGATTTTTTGCTAGTTCCAAGCTTATGTATAAATATGTTCACTGACTCAGAAAGTCACTCTGAAGTGTTGTACCGTTATGTGATTGTGGTAATTTTTTTTGATCGGAGAGTAACCTGAAATACGAGAAGGATCATTTGCTCCTTTCAATTTCAATTCAATTATTTATCACTTCAGGCAGTAATGCTCAGGTGAGGATGGGGCCATATTCTTCATTAGTTGCGTTCCACCAGTGGGGACCGATCATACGCCTGAGATCGTCGCGCCAGCGAGTCTTGGGATGGCCCGCAGGGCGTGCACGGTTGTAGGCCGTCCATACGGTAGTCGCACGAGTCCAGTGATTGGTTTGCATTGCCCGGATCAGCGCCCATTTTGCTTTGTTTCTGAGGGCATCCTTGTTCCAGTCTCGAACTTTGGTGATCTCACGTATCCTTTCGTTTCTCATTCGATCTCTGAGAGTAACTCCGACCATTCGTCGCTCCATCTTTCTTAGAGTGATATCCAGACGCTCCTTGTCGCTCGATCGCATCGCCCAGGTTTCGCTACCGTAGAGTACGATTGTTCGGATGCAGCTGTCGAAGAGACGTCGTTTTGTCTTTATAGGAAGAATCCGTGAAGCTAGCAGATGAGACAACTTGCTCCATGCAGCCCAGCCCAAGCGAATCCGGTGTTCGAGCTCAGCGGAAGGATCAAGGGGAAGAGAAATCTTTCCACCGAGGTACGTTGCGGAGTCGGCGAAGTGAAATACCAGGTTTCCGATAGTGATGGGGGCTCGGGTGGTGGTGCAGGAAGTGAGGAGGACGGTCTTGGATGAGTTTACTTCTAATCCTACTCGAGCGCACGCTTCCACTAGCTTCTGAAGCATCTTCTCCATCTCCGGACGAGACTTGGCGACCAGAGCGACATCATCGGCGTATTCGAGATGACATAGATGGCGTCCGTCGATCTTGAGTCCGCAATTCTCCCAGTCTATGTCATCCATCGCAAGACGAAGTACTGCGTTGAAGAGGCGGGGAGACAGGGTGTCGCCTTGACGAACTCCTCTTCTCACGTTTACAGAAACTACTTCATCGTTGCTCCTTATCGAGTTGTATCTATCGCTGTCGAAGTTTATGATCGCCCTTCAAGTTGGGATAGGACGGGTTCGATCAAGGTGTGTCTCTCCTCGACTCTCCTCACTTTGTTTCCTCTTTCGTCTCGTTTACTGTCGCTTTCGGTTCCGATCTTTCAACGTTTAAGTCGAATCACATGCTTCCTTCCATTAATCACAATAGGGATCACACTGATGACACAGAGGCAGACTCTCTTAAATTCGCACAAACTCTCTCGCCAATCAGAGAAACGAGAGAGCGTGAGAATTGAGGAGAGAAGGTGGGAACGGGAAGGTGCCTCATATCTATGAATGGTTTCTTTTCTGTTTTCTGCATTATCTCTATTAAGTCTGACCGGGGATAGAGTGTGCTGATTGGAGAGGACAAACCCCTAAAAAAGTAGGAGAAGTTTCAGTGATTCATGGAGAAAAAAATGTGGCATTTGTTTGTCAGCCAGGTCTACTGACTGGTTTGCGAAAGTTTATAATTGTTGTCCTGTATGTTTTAGTCCGTATTGATTTCTTTTCTCTCATTCAATGTTTCCGGATCGAATGTAAGCGCTCTCCATTCTGCATACTCTTTGATCGGAAAGTGTGCAGAATGGAGAAGACACTAGTCTATCCTTGTTGGTATCCTTCAAAATAATTGGAAAAATAAATTTCAGATGACATCTTTTCTCAATCATTTCGTGAACAAGGTCACCGGCAAGGTTTGTGGGTTTCTCAATTTTCGAAGTATCTGACATATCAGCCTTATCAGTTGTAGCTTTACTGGCCTCTCTCCTTGATATTCTCAATTTTCGAAGTATCTGACATATCAGCCTTATCAGTTGTAGCTTTACTGGCCTCTCTCCCTGATAAGGTGGTTGCATAGTGATGACGGAATCCGTAGGTCTAACTTATCTCTTCTTCTCAGTCCTCTTACACGCGTGTCTCTCACATCGAGGGAGCAGAGAGGGTGTGCGTCGACTCGAGTGTACTATGCTTAGAGACCGCAGGAGGTTCTTTCGAAAATGATTCTAAAATCAAAACGGTTTGGTTATGAGTAGATCAGTGTTTGCCGATACGATTCGCAAAAGAATAAAATTAAAACTATGCTAAATAAGAAAAATACAACTATTATTAAAAATGGCACAGAATCGCTCCTACAGTATAACGTCCCGAAGTTCGAGTTTTTTTTGAGTCAACAATTTTTGAGCTGTGTCGTGAATTTTATGCTGTGACTAAAAAGGCAAGATGACCCCTTTTCGAACGAAAATGAGCGCATGTGTGCATATTCTAGGGATGCCTGGGAGGCTAGACTATGCGATTGAGGCTGTTTAGTCAAGGGGGGAGTCACGAAACAGCGAAATCAGAAAAAAATCGAAGGGTGACTGCAAAAACTAATGATAAACCCATTCTCGAACGAAAATTAAGACATGTAGGAATAGCCAGGGGATACCTGAGAGGTTTGTTTATGCAACTGAAGTGGTTTAGTCACGGGGGGTAATCAATATGAGAAGAGAATAGGTCACGAAAGAGCGAACCCGTCAAAAAACCGAAGGTTGACGATGAAAACCGCATGATAAACCCACTCTCGAACGAAAATGAGGGCGCATTTGAATAACCAGTGGATACCTGAGAGGTTTGTTTATGCAACTGAAGTGGTTTAGTCACGGGGGGTAATCAATATGAGAAGAGAATAGGTCACGAAAGAGCGAACCCGTCAAAAAACCGAAGGTTGACGATGAAAACCGCATGATAAACCCACTCTCGAACGAAAATGAGGGCGCATTTGAATAAACAGTGGATACCTGAGCGGTTTATCTATGCAACTGAAGTGGTTTAGTCACGGGGGGGGGGAAATCAATATGAGAAGAAAGTAGCTCAAGAAGGGCTAGGAAAAAAAGCATTGAGAAACCACGATCTGTTTTTGCTAGAGTGCGTCGATTGAAATATGTGGTGCAATAGACAGGTAGCTCATGTCAGATGTACTCACGATAGAAAAATAAGAATGATTACTCAATAGATAATTAAATAAGTGATTTTAAAAATAATAAGATATTAAAACAGTTTTCGATCCTCCGAGTAGTGTGCCGCGTGATGTGCCTGATTACGGTCCCCCATGAAAACGGTGAAAGCCCGCACTCCGCGGTCTCTAACTATGCTGTCCCGTCTGTTATGAGGTATAGAGGGGTTTATTAATAATTAAATGTGATTAATTTTAATCCCACATGATCCATCGCCCAATTGTCTAAATTATACATGACTAGTAATATGACAGGTCTGAAACGTACAAGCGACAGGTTCGCTCTCATACATTCTGCGCGCGTAACAATATTTTATTTTTATTTGTACCGACATGCATGTTCTAAGTATTGGGGAAATAATGAATTCGATAAATTTATGTCGTGGCTGAAACGTGAAACGTGAAACTGACTAGTTAATTTTTTTTATCTTTCGCGGCTTCTACGTTAGCTTGCGGGTGAATCAGAACAGCTGATGAAGAATGAATGTGAGAATCTACATACAGTATCGGACATAAGTCACCGTCCAAAATTTCAAAGTGTTGTAACTTTTGAACCAGATAAGCAATCGGTTTGATGTTTTGGCAGGACACATTAGACCTATTGATGCATTGCCACCGATAGTGACGTCATGCTACGATTTCGCAATATTGCATAGTGATGATGCAATCATATATATGTTCTTCACTTGTGATTTTAAGGTCATTGGGATTTTTTCTAAGTCTTCTCTCTTTTTGTGATGATAGAAGGCCTCAGCATCTACCGATTAAAAAATAGTACTCATGGGGCGTTGTCGTACAGAAGCAGAACACAGGTTCAAAATAGGGTCCCGAAAAAAATAATTTCCATTCATTGACGTGCTAGAGACGCGTTCAAAGGCTCAAAATGACCCTTACAATAATTCCTGATTACCCACAAAGTTCGATATTGATATCTCTTAATTTGACCTCAGGGCACGAATTTTTCACTTTTTCAAATAATTGTTTTCTTCCTATTTTGGATGATCATAGTTCCAAGGCCGATTTTTGTTCAAATGTATTTTCTAGACAGGGTAGTTGCAAATCCATGGAATATACGATTCCCAACTTTTTAGAGCATTTGGATAATTTTCCCGCCCGCGGCAATCGAAAATCAGAGGTCAATCGATTTCAACCCAAAAAATGACCATGATACCCCCATCATTAGTCGAACAAAAGTTTCTCTCAAAACTTCCTGACTAAATTTTTTTCTGGGATATTTTTGTGTGCTGAGTACGAATTTCGGTATGAGAGTCCATGATATCATTAATGAAAAAAGTTAAAATTTATTATGTCGAAACATAGCCGATTTTAAAAATCTTTTGACCTCTGATTTTCGGTTGCCGCGGGTGAGAAAGTTATCCAAATGCTCTAAAAATTTGGGAATCGTATATTCCATGGATTTGCAACTACCCTGTCTAGAAAATACATTTGAACAAAAATCGGCCTTGGAACTATGATCATCCAAAATAGGAAGAAAACAATTATTTGAAAAAGTGAAAAATTCGTGCCCTGAGGTCAAATTAAGAGATATCAATATCGAACTTTGTGGGTAATCAGGAATTATTGTAAGGGTCATTTTGAGCCTTTGAACGAGTCTCTAGCACGTCAATGAATGGAAATTATTTTTTTCGGGACCCTATTTTGAACCTGTGTTCTGCTTCTGTACGACAACGCCTCATGAGTACTATTTTTTAATCGGTAGATGCTGAGGCCTTCTATCATCACAAAAAGAGAGAAGACTTAGAAAAAAATCCCAACGACCTTAAAATCACAAGTGAAGAACATATATATGATTGCATCATCACTATGCAATATTGCGAAATCGTAGCATGACGTCACTATCGGTGGCAATGCATCAATAGTCTAATGTATCCTGCCAAAACATCAAACCGGTTGCTTATCTGGTTCAAAAGTTACAACACTTTGAAATTTTGGACGGTGACTTATGTCCGATACTGTACGTGGATGCTTCTTCAAATTTATTGTGGATTTTTTTTCGATCATTTGGACAGACAAATCGTTGAGCATTTGTATCCGAGAGAGTTTTTGTGATTTCCGAAACTGGAAGTTGACAGGTGTTCACAATAACGATTCTTCCCATTTCTTTTCAATCCCTCATTCTTTCGTCATCCCTCCTCAATCCCCCTCCTCTCTCTGCAGATGTATTCGTCTGTTCTTTCTCTTCTCGGATGTGGTCATACTTTCTGTGGAAGATGCGTGAGGCAATGCAAGTGAATAGAATGGTTGAGGCATCGGAGAAACATCAGGTGTGAGAATACTTTAGTTTCTTTTATAAATATTAGTTTTTCCACCCGAAACAAGAGGCATTGTCGAAGTAATGGAGATCAAAAATCTTGTAGCATAGCTGAAACATACAAGTGAAAGAAGTTCGGTTGATAATGCTGATTTTGTTTTCGAAAAAATTGCTATTCTGTGAGACAATTACAATAAATGCGGATCAAAGATCATACAGCTCCTTTTTCCTCCACTGAAAGCGTTAGAATTGTGAAAATACTATCAACGAAGGGGAAAATGTCACTGGGAATGGCTTCTGAATCAGTCGGTATTTGCGTAGGAGACGCAAGCGTCAAGAAATTGAATGAGATTGGTATCAATCAAAGGATATTTGAATATTTGTAGAGAGGAGTCATGTTGTTCGGAGGTTTCAAATTTTTGCCCAGCGTCATTTGTGGTTCACATGGCCTGTATCAATGAAACTCGTTTGCGTATTCAATTATGCTTTCTTGAATATCTGAATAATATTTAAGCTTATGATGTGCGATAAGGAGCCATGTGATTTTGGTTTGGGGCTTCAAATGCGCTGATAGGAATTCGTAATATCGGCACACGAGTATTTTGTTTTGTGTGAGATTATCCTGTTTTGTGAGAAGGCGATGTATTAGAGAATCAAACAAAAACCAGCACGAATTGATAGTGTTTTGGAGTTCAAACGAGCGCTTGAGAGAATCAAGCTGGATGTGTAAAGTCTGGTTCTATGAAGGGTCTAAAGTCTACTACAGTTCTTATCTTAGAGAAATGACAGCAGGGCTTTCCGAAAAGTCTAGTGTGAGGAATGCCTTCAATGGGCGATATCAGACGAGATCGTGGTAGTTTTCAATCAAGGCGAGAAATGGGAAAGAATAGAAAGCCTTACACCACAAGATTATTGTTTCCCTGCAGGTGATCGACTGTCCACTGTGTCGTGTGTCCATCTCAGCCAACGAGATCTTCAAGAATTATATCGTCGATGACCTACTCAGGTTAGTTCGCGATTGGTCGAGGGTACTGTGGTCCATTGCGGTATTCATAGATAAATTTTGTTTCCACACGACTCTCGAATCGTTCAAGTTAATTTATCAGATAGATGTAAAGAGGTTGAAACGAGAATGTCGCTTCTCAGTGTATAATTGCCCATTGGTGTAGTAGAGTAAGCGAGTGCATACAGATTTTAAAAAAATCTTATTGATGAGCATAATATCTGAATCGTTCAAGATTATTCCCTTGAATGACATATTAAGACTGAAACGTAAATAGAGCAAGTGAATATTTTAGTCAGTCAAGATTGGAGGCAACTTGCTCACATTATAGGATAATGTATTGAGATAGAAACGGGACTCTCACTAGGACATACATTCCGCTCATCAGACTCTTAACCTATTTATTCCCAGATCAGTCGAGGTGATTGGCGAGCGAGAATCGAAGAATAATGCGACACCGTCGACTGAGATCGTGGCGAGTCTCCGATTGGCGGGACGGTACATTATCGATTGGGTTGAGGGAAGGATCACGGTAGTGAAAGCAACAGCTTACAATTGCAAACTCTAGCATTTACGAAGCCATTGTAGTTTCTGTCAAATTGTACAGGGTTTGTAACCTGTCTGATACGAATAATTTTGCTGATAAGGATACCCATGCCTTTTCTATCATCATTGATCAGTGTGCTAAAGTGGCGCATACCGGAGATCATGGGATAATGTCCGGGAAATTGCTTTATCTGGGAAAGCGGCTTAACTTCATCAGAGAATCGCATGAAACTGACGAATTCCTCTATTCATAAGAACTGCAAATCACGGGGTAGTGATTCGAAGATCGTGATTTGTTTTGTGAGAAGAGCTCTACGATGTTCATAAAAGCTCTCGAGACTCACAGCTTTCTCTGATAAGTGTTACTGACAATCACGGGGTTGGGAAGTGAGGAGCAATTTCTGTTTTTTTTACAGGCAAACAAGTGTGGTGGTTATATAAATCTAGTTTTAAAATATAACCACCGGGTAATTGAATTTTGGATGCCCTATTGATGATGAAATCCCTTCATCAGAAGGATCGATCAGAGAAGAAAGTGGCACATCTCGAGTTGAGAAATTCGAATCTGGACAGGGAATTACAAGCGACGAAGAAACAATTGAGGTTGGCATCGATTTGAATTTATAAATCTTGAAATTTGGTTTCGAAATTTGCGGATTTAGTTTTCGCTTGCTTGGTGAAAGGATATGATTTTTCCAAAACACTTTTCGTACTTATTTTGTAACTCGAATTCGATAGGATCTATGTCGACAAAATTTTGAAACAACTTAGTTAAATTTTCAGATTGATGAATCTCATCATTTTCTCTGCAATAATGGGATATCTGGCTCTCGAATTAATCCTGGCTTTCTTTCGTCTTCTCTCATAGACTTTTGAATTTCCGCTCCGATATTCGAAATTTCAAATCTCCCACCGCCTTTCGAAATTAATAGATGTACAGTATCCCCAGTCCTACCGTATCATAGGAGTGAACGAGTATTGTACATATTTTTTTTCTCGATTATTCCATTGTCACTCATTCTGTCTCTTTACTCATCGGTCATTGTCCACTAATCCCAAATGAGGTATCAGCGGCATACGTTTTTTCCAATTGATTACGGTATCACGATGGGTCAATAAATGCGCTTTATTGTCCGACGCATGTTGTGACAATACAACTGAAGAATATTTCGGATTCAAATAAACTGTTATTAGACACCATATGTTAATCTCAATCCAGTAATGATGGAAAAGAGTTTTTTTGAATGAGATCGAATAGGAAACGGGGAGGAAACAGGTCGTGAACCGACTAACGGAACACTAAGTGATAAAAAAGTAAGCTATTTTGGTTCTTCTCACTATATCAAAATGTGCATGTCCTGACTAATTAGTTTAGTGGTAAGCAATATTTACAATGCGCGTTCTATCGACCAATTGAAGAGTCTACGAGCAAATCGTTGCGCTCTCCAATCGCCATACTCTCGAGCCAGTCTGACTGGTGAGTGTGCCGAATGGAGAAAGCTACTGTTCGATCTAGTATTCAGGCCTTCTTAGCAGCAGTCGCAGCCAACTTCATGAGTCCCTCGGTTGAATGATATTTGGGCCGCTCAAGTGGCAGTCCCATACCACGGGCCCAGATTAGCTGCAAGAGAACAGTTAATCAGTTATCTGGATACATTCCCGGAGTGTGCAACTCCTCTTAATTCTGCACACTTTCATCGATCATAGAAACGAGAGAGTGTGCAAAATAGAGAGTGAAACTATTCGATCTGGCGACACTAGTGTGCAGAATGTAGAGCGCGATTATTTAATTCGCAAACACTGAAGTATCTCCCCCACTCATCGGCAGTAATAAAGCAGGATCGTACAATGTTCTCTCCATTCTGCACACTCTCGTCGGGAAGGGAAACCAGAAAGAGCGCAGAAAGGAGATCCAATTATTTGAGTAGGCATTAGGTATGTAGTTTCGGTTTTTGCTCTCTCCATTCCGCTAACTATTTCGCTGGTCAGAGAAACGAGAGAGTGTGCAGAATGAGGAGAGTGCAAAATCGAAACGGCATCACTAGTAGGCATCACTCTACCGTACCTGCGTTAGGCATCCGAGCGCGCGCGACACTCCGAAGAGGACCGTGTAGAAGTTCATCTCGGTAAGGCCGAAGTGCTGGAGAAGCACGCCCGAGTGGGCATCGACGTTGGGCCACGGGTTCTTTGCCTAGAAAAAATCTCCTACTCCTCATTCTATTTCATAGTTTTTTGGTTGCACAACGACTTATTGTCTCAGAATTCCTGAATTGAAGCAATTAGGTCGAGGAAAATGAGATGTGAACGATGATGAAGGGAAAATTCAGATATGTTTCATGAAGAATTAAACTTTCGAAGCGAGCACAGCAATATGATAGACCCTCAACAAACTGCTGGCTAAAAATCGCTCAGATTTCTCAGTACACACAATTCATGTGAATTTCCCGGCGCTCTGCCTTCCCAGAGAGTGTGCAGAAAGGAGAGAGCTAATATTCAAAACAAAAGTTTACCTTTCCCTGCTCCAGCAATATCTGCGGCGTGACCTTGTACAGGGTGGACACGAGTCGGAACATCTCGTCATCGGGCAGGTGCTTGAGGGCGAATTCACGTTTGCAGACGTAGTGAGTGTCCGTCTTGCGGAGCACGGCGTGACCGTAGCCGGGCACTACCTGGATAAGAGCGGGATGGGATGGTTTGAATCCTCTTTTCTACGGATTTTGTTAGACAAAACCTATTATCGAACTAGATATGTTTCATTAGGGCTTCAACTGTCGATGTGCCTTTATTTTTCAATAGTGCTTGCAGATCGTTCCGACGCCGAAAAAAAATTTAACGTCTGTCTGTCTGTCAGTCCGTCCGAGCGTCCGTCCATTTGTCGGTCACGCTAATTTAAAATCGCCAAAATCGGTCAAAACGCGATCGAACAAGAACAAGTCCTGGACCAAATGATCCCTCGTGAATTCCTTTTTTTCAAAATCAAAATCAATATTTCGTCATCCTTACGCAATAATCCGTTTTTCGCGCCTAATTCACTTCTAACTTCACCGAAAACACCGGGAACAGTCCCAATCGACTTCTCGTGGACTACGCTTTTCAACTACAACAACTATTTCGCAATCTATGATTTCGTCACCACTATTTCGCAATCCTAAAGGCTTTTTCGCCCATAACTCGCTTCAAATTCAACGCAGAAGGTCGAAGGAGGTGTCAATCGACCTCCCGCGAAACAATTTCTCAATCGATGATTTCCCTATTTCGCAATCATAAAATGCGTTTTCGCCCATGCTTTGGCCATGTTATTGTGAAAAGCTCATGCGGCTGAGAGAGTGGAGGAAAAGTTGCAAATGTAACCAGATACGGATCGGAGAGGGCGGAGCCAACCAGGTGGCAGGCGTGGGCGGAGACGTTGCCGCACTGCAACCGAGAGATAAAATATGAACATAATTAAATGGTTTAACGCAATATTAATGTCGAATTAAACAATTATAATATAAATAACTGAGAGACGAGACTACTGTGCGACACCCGTCTGTTAATCCATATCTACCGAATGTGACTTTTTTTCTTAATCTTCACCAGTCCAGAACCAATGATCGGTTTGAGAAATTATCCCTTTTCAAGACGCGGTGAAACTCATTTGTGTTTCGCGCTTTAATGGTCGCACTCTCCATTCTGCACACTCTCGTGACCAGTGAGAGACTGTGCAGAAATGAGAGAGCAACATTTCAATCTGGTAAGAGCCTACACTGTGCTATCCAATTTTAAACATGAAATCTTCTAATCTTTTGACTAAAGCTCATCGTAAACTCTACTCGGGTTTGCTCTCTTTATTCTGCACATTATCTCGCGGTCAGACAGGTGAAGGAGAGCAGTGTGAAGAGGGCTAGTATTCGATCCGGCATCGCCACTTGTGATGGCAATCCGGAAACGACTCTCCTCAATTCACACGTTATTTCGCCAGTCAGAGAAACGAGAGAGTACGCGATTGAAGGAGAGTCGGATGCCCATTCGTCACCACCACAACTCATGATCAGCGTGGATGACCAGATATAGTCTCATCAGTTCAGTAAAGAGCGGGTCATCGTAGCCAAGCATCGAACAGAAGTTGGCAGACCAGTCCTTCGAGGGGTCGATGGAGCGAATCTGCAATGCATTTTTATGCCAAATTTGTTACATCTCGATATTTTGATTTCAAATCCGTTGCGCACTTTTCATGTCTTCGGATGAGATCAATAGTAAATGACAAAGAGCAAGAAGAATAATACTAATAACTAGTGATGACAAATCGGACTCTCCTCAATTCGCGTGATCTCTCGCCTCTCTAATCGACAAACGATCACGCAACACAGCGTGTCAAAGAGCGAAAATCCTTTGTTCTTCGCGGCGCTGCGCGATCTGATACACGTTGTTATCGCAGCTTCTCCGCCCTCGGTTGTGTATAATTACTGAGCGATTGTCGCGCACGTCGCGCCGCGCACTTTTCATCTCGCACAGATTATTTATTCACAAAATTAACCATTCACCAGAGGACATCACTGCCTTCAAGCACGCCTCCACCTCGGGATACTGTAGTTGGCGTCTATTGGGATGAGTTTTTGGCGCCAAGTATAATAGCCGAGCTATCCTGCTTTTCTCGAATTTTGCTATTGTAGATATGAAGTGGAACACACATTGTGTCCTGATTGATTGTATGTTCCTGTCTATAAATTTCGCTTCGAGTATCTTCAAAGAGGCAATTTCTTGCAGATAAAACGAATGTCGTTCGACCAGTCGACCCGCAGCGGACAGAAACCCACCTTTCACAGTCTTCCGATAAATGCATTTGCCAGAATCTGCGACTTCTCGCCTATCAAATCTCTTCTTCAACTAAGATTGGTAAACCGCTCGAAAACATTTTTATTGTTGAAGAGATTCCTATGTTTCAGGTCAGCAAGTCTTTGAACGAGCACGTTTGTGTTCTAATTAAAACTCGGAAAACAGTGGTGAAGGAATTTAGAGTCAAATACGCTTCCTATAGTCCATATCCATTAGTGAGTATTCTGGTATATGTAATGCAATTTCGATCGGTCTTTCTTGGGATGAAATTCCTTGTGTATGCAAATGTTGGTCATTTAATGACTTTTCCAGAAGACAGTTGCGGAGCTCTACTTATGTTTTTTGCACCAAAGACACGCAATTATATGGCACTCCTGTCTCACACACGCCTTCAACAAGCTTCAACTCACCCCTTTGAAATTCTCCACCTACTTGGATAAGAACAGCAATTACTCCGTTAGTCGTTCTTTCGTTCGACTTGCCAATTTCTTATATTCAGGATCTTAAAATAATACTCAAGTCGGAGGGATTGAGAATAGCTCTCGAGTACTTGAAGCCTTTTATTTCCAACTCAGAGCTTCTCAAAGCGCGTTTTCGTTCGATTGAGATAATGCAAATCTGCTCGAATTTTCTGGAGGGCAAATTTCTGCATTCTGTAATTGTCGTTCATCGGATCTCGGATACTGAAGATTTGTGAGATCCTTCTACATTTTTCCAAATTGGAGCTCTTTTCCCATTTCTGGCTGATCTTTTAATATTTAGCACAGCATGTCAAAGAGCGAGATTCCTTTGTACTTTGCGACGCGGCGCAATTGTGAAACGTATCTCATTCTTCAAATTCGCATCGATCAGTGCGGTCGGAATAGATGGAATGGACAGTAGGGAAGGCGGGAATACATATTAATTTGATACTATAAACCAAAGGAATCAATGAAGGGATGTGCCAAAATGCTTCTGAATCATTTTTGAGACTTTTCTGGAAGCACAAGGATCTTCCAAGCGCATTTCCCGATTTTTGCCATATTCAAGCCGTTCTTCCAAGAAGCTCAACTGAGGAAAAAGTGATATTAGTACCATTTTCGTAATCGCCATGACCAGCTCTACATTTTGTCAATTTATAATTTTGATTTTCCTTTTGTATTCGAGAAATGTCAGAAAATTAATCTTTTCTTGGACTTTTTCTGGAATATCTCGAATACAAAAAAATCAAAATTCTAAATTGGACAAAATGGAGCTGGCCATTCCGCAAATGGTACTAATGCAATTTTTTCCTCAGTTGAGTCTTTGAAAATGATTATAGCCGTCTTGAAAATATCGAAAATCGGAAAATAGCTCATTGTGCCTGAAAAGTCTCCAAAATGATTCAGAATCATTGTGTCACATCATTTCACTGATTCCTTTGATTTATTTTATCAGATTAATTTATTTTTCCCGCCTTCCATTCCATCTATTCCGACCGCACTCATCGATCAGAATGTGAAGAATGAGATACGTTTCACAATTGCACCGCGCCGAGGAAATGTGACTTTGACATGCTGTGTTCAGTAATGTTACTCATTAAAAAATTTCCATTCAGAACTTTATTGCTGGAATCTCTCCATAAAATTCAAACTAGATACATTTGGACAGAACATGAAAACATCACGAAAGGTAAAGAGCTATTTTAGCATACAATTGTCTTATAAAAATGTTACCAAACTCTTGAGAAACAAGAATAGCACGAAAATAGGTGTATTGAAAATTACATGATTTTCAGAAACCGTTAATTGCATGTGTCAGATTGCTGACAACGTTGAAGATGTTTCCATGATTGTTCGCAGCAAGGATTCTTCGAGAATCTTAAATGCCGCATTCGTGATGGCAGTTTTGAGTAGGAAATGCAATAAATTTGATCTTATTTGCCGGGAATCTCCTATGCCAGCAGGCGAAGTGGAGCACCTCATTCAGGTTCCTTTTTCAACTTTCAGTTATTCAGAACAACACTAATCCTTTTTAGATATTGAACCATATGGAAAAGAAAGTCCATGTTACCGCATCGAGCACTGTGAATATAGATGAAGTGATCGGAGAATGCAGAGTGAAAAGATTTTATCGAAATCATACCGGAGCTTTTCTAACAATCAATCGTTTGTAATACTGGATTTTTGTGAGAACACTGTTTCAAACATTCACTATATGCATTCACTATCGGGCGAATATCTGTTCGCTTATTAAGAACCGTATTATCTTTAAAATATGAATTCATGATTGAGTTGGGTTAAGACTAGATTTTGAAATGAATCGATTATGAAAACCCGAAATGAACGCTCTGGTTACGTGAGAAAACTAATAATGTGGAGTGAGACGAGCAATTGCGCAATCGATAGCTTTTTGCATTTAAAAATCTTATTCTTCCCTCCACCCTCCCCTTCCTTATCTTCAACGTCGTTTTAGCACTCTCGATAACCCCAAAACACACAGTTTCGGAAAATCAAGCCTTTTGAGCTGTGCCAAAGCTTTCCAGATCTGCTTGAAATTTATGCAAACATCATCATATGTTTCAAAGCTCACGGTATAGTTTCCGAAGATTTCTGGGCTAATCGTTTTTCTGCTTTTCAACTTGTGATAGAAAGGACAGAAACCCACCTTTCACAGTCTTCCGATAAATGCATTTGCCAGAATCTGCGACTTCTCGCCTATCAAATCTCTTCTTCAACTGAGATTGGTAAACCGCTCGAAAACATTTTTATTGTTGAAGAGATTCCTATGTTTCAGGTCAGCAAGTCTTTGAACGAGCACGTTTGTGTTCTAATTAAAACTCGGAAAACAGTGGTGAAGGAATTTAGTGTCAAATACGCTTCCGATAGTCCATATCCATTAGTGAGTATTCTGGTAGTATATATAATGCAATTTCGATCGGTCTTTCTTGGGATGAAATTCCTTGTGTATGCAAATGTTGGTCATTTAATGACTTTTCCAGAAGACAGTTGCGGAGCTCTACTTATGTTTTTTGCACCAAAGACACGCAATTATATGGCACTCCTGTCTCACACACGCCTTCAACAAGATTCAACTCACCCCTTTGAAATTCTCCACCTACTTGGATAAGAACAGCAATTACTCCGTTAGTCGTTCTTTCGTTCGACTTGCCAATTTCTTATATTCAGGATCTTACAATAATACTCAAGTCGGAGGGATTGAGAATAGCTCTCGAGTACTTGAAGCCTTTTATTTCCAACTCAGAGCTTCGCATAGCGCGTTTTCGTTCGATTGAGATAATGCAAATCTGCTCGAACTTTCTGGAGGGCAAATTTTTGTATTCTGTAATTGTCGTTCATAGGATCTCGGATACTGACGATTTGTGAGATCCTTCTACATTTTTCCAAATTGGAGCTCTTTTCCCATTCATTTCGATTTCTGGCTGATCTTTTAATATTCAGCACAGCATGTCAAAGAGCGAGATTCCTTTCTACTTCGCTACGCGGCGCAATTGTGAAACGTATCTCATTCTTCAAATTCGCATCGATCAGTGCGGTCGGAATAGATGGAATGGACAGTAGGGAAGGCGGGAATACATATTAATTTGATACTATAAACCAAAGGAATCAATGAAGGGATGTGCCAAAATGCTTCTGAATCATTTTTGAGACTTTTCTGGAAGCACAAGGATCTTCCAAGCGCATTTCCCGATTTTTGCCATATTCAAGCCGTTCTTCCAAGAAGCTCAACTGAGGAAAAAGTGATATTATGTGGTGTTAGTTCTCAGGAAATGGCGCTGGAAAAAGGAAAAGGGGTGTTAGTTTTCTCGGAAAATGCTTTTGGAAAAAGCAAAACATTTGAATTCCCGCACTTTTGTATCTCGGTCCACATTGGAGATAGAGACTTGAAAATTGTTTTATGAGGTTTATGGACCCTCTGAACATCGTAACCAAAATTCCAAGTCTCTATCTCTAGAGCGAATCAAGATATAGAATTGCGGGAATTCAAATGTTTTGCTTTTTCCAGTGCTTTTTCCAAGCTGGAAAAGGCATCAAATTTGAATTCCCGCAATTTTATATCTCGATCCCCAGTAGAGATAGAGACTTGAAATTTTGGTTACGATGTTCAGAGGGTCCATAAACCTCATAAAACAATTTTCAAGTCTCTATCTCCACTGTGGACCGAGATACAAAAGTGCGGGAATTCAAATGTTTTGCTTTTTCCAAAAGCATTTTCCGAGAAAACTAACACCTCTTTTCCTTTTTCCAGCGCCATTTCCTGAGAACTAACACCACATTAGTACCATGTTCGTAATCGCCATGACCAGCTCTACATTTTGTCAATTTATAATTTTGATTTTCCTTTTGTATTCGAGAAATGTCAGAAAATTAATCTTTTCTTGGACTTTTTCTGGAATATCTCGAATACAAAAAAATCAAAATTCTAAATTGGACAAAATGGAGCTGGCCATTCCGCAAATGGTACTAATGCAATTTTTTCCTCAGTTGAGTCTTTGAAAATGATTATAGCCGTCTTGAAAATATCGAAAATCGGAAAATAGCTCATTGTGCCTGAAAAGTCTCCAAAATGATTCAGAATCATTGTGTCACATCATTTCACTGATTCCTTTGATTTATTTTATCAGATTAATTTATTTTTCCCGCCTTCCATTCCATCTATTCCGACCGCACTCATCGATCAGAATGTGAAGAATGAGATACGTTTCACAATTGCACCGCGCCGAGGAAATGTGACTTTGACATGCTGTGTTCAGTAATGTTACTCATTAAAAAATTTCCATTCAGAACTTTATTGCTGGAATCTCTCCATAAAATTCAAACTAGATACATTTGGACAGAACATGAAAACATCACGAAAGGTAAAGAGCTATTTTAGCATACAATTGTCTTATAAAAATGTTACCAAACTCTTGAGAAACAAGAATAGCACGAAAATAGGTGTATTGAAAATTACATGATTTTCAGAAACCGTTAATTGCATGTGTCAGATTGCTGACAACGTTGAAGATGTTTCCATGATTGTTCGCAGCAAGGATTCTTCGAGAATCTTAAATGCCGCATTCGTGATGGCAGTTTTGAGTAGGAAATGCAATAAATTTGATCTTATTTCCCGGGAATCTCCTATGCCAGCAGGCGAAGTGGAGCAACTCATTCAGGTTCCTTTTTCAACTTTCAGTTATTCAGAACAACACTAATCCTTTTTAGATATTGAATCATATGGAAAAGAAAGTCCATTTTACCGCATGGAGCACTGTGAATATAGATGAAGTGATCGGAGAATGCAGAGTGAAAAGATTTTACCGAAATCATACCGGAGCTTTTCTAACTATCAATCGTTTGTAATACTGGATTTTTGTGAGAACACTGTTTCAAACATTCACTATATGCATTCACTATCGGGCGAATATCTGTTCGCTTATTAAGAACCGTATTATCTTTAAAATATGAATTCATGATTGAGATTGGGTTGAGACTAGATTTTGAAATGAATCGATTATGAAAACCCGAAATGAACGCTCTGGTTACGTGAGAAAACTAATTATGTGGAGTGAGACGAGCAATTGCGCAATCGATAGCTTTTTGCATTTAAAAATCTTATTCTTCCCTCCACCCTCCCCTTCCTTATCTTCAACGTCGTTTTAGCACCCTCGATAACCCCAAAACACACAGTTTCGGAAAATCGAGCCTTTTGAGCTGTGCCAAAGCTTTCCAGATCTGCTTGAAATTTATGCAAACATCATCATATGTTTCAAAGCTCACGGTATAGTTTCCGAAGATATCTGGGCTAATCGTTTTTCTGCTTTTCAACTTGTGATAGAAAGGGTACTTGTCTGATGCAGTAGTCGACCCTGAAAGAACTCAGTAAGTCGTGTACCTTTCGGGGTTCATCCCTCTCTCCATTCAGCACACTCTTTCTGATCAGTGTGAAAAAACAAAGAGAGATACAAGGTGATAACATTAACCCAAATCCAATATGGTACTGTCGGTGTTCAAACCTCTCCTTTCTGCACTTTTTCCTTTATGGCCGAGTGTGCACAATGGAGATAGTCTAGCCGAAATTACAATGCGAAAAATTACAGGCATCCGTAGCTCACGCCTACCACCGTCCCATTATCGGGTGGACGGAATTTGCTATATAAATGTTTATTATTTATTATTATCGATGAGTACCAGAACAAAAACATTCTGAAGAACAACACTCTCCATTCGGAACACTATTCTAACCAGCAAGAGATTGTGCTGAGCAAAGAGGGCCATTATAGATTTCAGCTTCGACGACAGAGGGGCCGATGGAGGAGCGTGCTCAGAACCGCACTCCCTCTCCAGGTGAGGATGACTTGTTTCACTGAGTACTTCTTAGCAATGTAATATTCATATTGAATTATTGCAAAACGACCACATATTGTTACAATGATCTGATAACACAATCACAGGACATGTTCTGTTCTAAAGTTCAGCTGTTGTCAGAAAAAAAAGATAACAAATACAATTGTCATATGTAAGTAATACCAGGTAATTCAGGCCATGCTGGTGCTCCTTCTCGGAGCGGCCTGCCTGGTGCGACGACGACTACTGCTGCCAGCTGCTCAACAACTTCGCCCGATCTCTCGATCCGGCCCTGCAGCATCTAAACCCGCCACCATTCTAAACCCCCAACCACCCCTACCTCCACCAATCCCCCTTCACCCCATAGCTTTAGTTAGTTACTCCCCCCCCTACTTACTCTCACCATACACACTTAATCTCAGCCCACTCATCTCGGAATCTCTAGTCATCCTAGAGCTTACCACCGTTGCTGCCGGAGCACGATCAACTCCGTGCTCAGTCCTTACCTGTTTTCCTGTTTTCTCACCACTTATTTCTTGTTATCCTTGTTATCCCCTTCTACATCGAGTACACTCACTGCCCGGAGCGCACACCCGGTATCTGAAGCACTCGATCCCCTTCCCTCATATTACCGTCTCGTATTTGACCAGGTGTGAGCGTCGATAGCGCACAATCGACCATCTCACAACCTGATGTCCTTTCCCCACGTGATTACGGTGCCGGTAGCGCACGACCACACCGTTTTCTCTCCTTTCCCAAATCTCGCCCCGATCCGTGGTGCGGCAGCGCACGGCCCACCACCACGCGATCTATCCCTGTAAATGATCTTCATCGGCCGCACGGGTTGCGGTAGAGCGCACGCTACCGTATGCCCAGTGCGAGTCCGTCCCCACCTTGCCCCAACACTCGATCGAACCTCTCGTTTCATGGTCACATACCAACACACTCGTAGATGATTACTTCTCGTATCTCGCTAGATTATCTCTCTCTATTTCTCGGGCAGCTGTGACCTATTCATAATCGCGCAGCCCTAATACCCTCTTATATTTTCTCTTTATTTTCCATGTAGCTTGAGAGACGTGTACTCGCATTAGCCAGCCCGGACCACCCGTTAACGGTTATCGTATCCCGCTTTTATTGCATATACTGAATATACTGCCGCACGAAGCAGACTATCCCGTGTGTCTCTCTATCCCGGATATCCCATCCCATTCCCTGGAGGTGCGGCGGGACGGAAGGAGAAGTAACTGTGTCGTCCACAGCACTTCCTCTCTCTCTCCTCGCCCTCCAGCCAATCTCGACCGTTGTGTGGGCTCGGTACACTTAGATTCGTTTGTTTCTTCATTCTTTCTCTCTCTTTATTTGACATCTGTATATGTGCTCTCGCTACAAGTAGATAAACAATTATAAAAAATAATAATAATGTGTTCTGATGCATGCAAAGCAGTGATTTCACATAGATGAATGAACACAGAAGTGGCTGCAGCAACGTTTGGGGACCTTTTTTTAAAGTGCTCTTATCCGACAGTACCGGTTCCACAATGGAAACACTTGTGCTCGGTTTGAAGCCAACGAATCGCCTGAAATTAGAAAATTGAACTTCCTTTTTCTGCTAATGAAGAAATTTGAACAGATGAAATGACAAAACTGCAACAATTGCAATATACAGATCAGTAAGAAGTGAGCAAATTGGTCCATGTGCGGTATTTATATTACATCCGGGGATATTGTTTAAAATTTATATCGCATCCAGAGTTATTTCTCAAACCTTTCATTCAAAAACAATGAAAGATGTCGCTTTCGATAACAACATTTAGTCGATATGTCCAATGTCTTACTGGAAATGTAAACACTTTTCTGTGCATAAATACATAGCACTGATGCGATTCAACGTTTGAACATTCTCATTTTCTCACGCTCGTCAGTCGATTTGCAGAAACTTTCTATATAAAAGGAAGCAGATGGAAGAAGATTGCATTTTATCATGCTCGTCCTTCTCTTCTTCCTCTTCCTCGCTTTCGCTGACATAGAAAATCGATCGGTGACAGCAGATGAGCACGCGAAGAAAGTGGTACGGTATAGCTATGACAAATCGGCATCCGACTCTCCTTAATTCTCATGCTCTCCCGTCAGTCAGAGAAACGTAAAAGCATGCGAAATGAGGAGATTCGGATGTCGATTTACCATCTCTAGTATGGCCCAATAGCAAATCATTGTTTCTACTCTCCTCATTTCGCGTGCTATCTCGTTTGTCTGACCGGTGAGATAGTGTGCCGAAGGGAGAAAGCCAAACGCATCCCTAACTGGTTCTAACAGCAATTTTTCTGCAGATCTCCGATGTGATCGCTACCGCTAGGCTCGCAGGTTTGTCTGTCGAACAAATCACTTCTGATTTTGAGGTGAATCGGGCTGACTTACTGCTTTGCAGTTTACGTTTACCAGCGTGGCTTATCAAAAGAACAAGGGGGAAAGGAAGGGTGCATCACTATAGAGTATCGATTGCAGGCAACGTTAACTAAACTGGCTACTTGCGATGGGATTACAGACGTAGACTCCCTCACTCTTCTGGCGATGTTCGCGGGCTACATGCTCTTTGCTGACATGCACCCTGCGACCCATCCTGGATTGAAGGAAAAGATCGAGACAATCAAGAGTCGTATCGAAGCCGAACACGCGGCTAAGTGCCCAGATGTGAAATAAAGATAATAAATATATAATTAATGAGACTTTAAAAAAGATAATAAATATTCAAGACTGAACATATCACTCATTCATGGTGTAATTCCCAAACAACAACAAACAAACAAAATCGTGTTAACGGGAATACATAGGCGAGTCTGGATTCGCGAACTCTTTCACCGGTCAGAGAAATTGGAGAGCACGTGAAATTAGGAGAGTCGGTTGCCGAGTTGTCATCTTCGATGTTGGTCCTGTTAAAAAAAATGCAAAGATTCGATCTATGATTTGAATTCCCGCATTTTTCTATCTCAGCTCCCAGTGGAGCTAGAGACTAGTTATTTTAACAGCAGCTTGAAAATGTGAATAGAAGCCCAGAAACCAAATTTGAAGTCGCTAGCTATCCTAGAAGTAGAGTTATTCGTAAAACACGAAAACTACGGTAACTACAGCGTTAAAATCTTAATTTACGAATAACTCGGCTTCTAGGGCAGCTAGACACTTGAAATTTGGATTCTAGTCTTCTATTGACATTTTCAAGCTGCTGTTAAAATTTCTAGTCTCTAGCTCCACTGGGAGCTGAGATAGAAAAATGCGGGAATTCAAATCAAAGATCGGATCTTTGCATTTTTTAAACTTCTTTTCGGATCTTTTCGCCGTTTTTTAACACCACATGAACTAGCGATTTGTAACGGATGGAGCAATTGGGAGGTAAATGCTTCTGGAAAACTCAGAATCATTATTTGAGGAAAGCTTATGGGCATTACTCGATCTTCCGTTTTAGCGTCGCAAAATATACATCGATTATGTTGTTGTTCGTCTAGCCATGGTCGGTCAATTTCCAGGTTGCGTTGGGTCACAATATGGAACACTGATGGAAGACGAGGGATGCCAACTAGAGGACAAATCGCCATCGACTCTCCTAGTTTTGCGTGATTTGTCACAGGTGAGAGAGGCGAGAGAGCATTGCGGAATAAAGGCTCTTTTTGTGTGGAAACACCTGCGATCTTACTACTCTATTTCTTTCTCTCGTTCATCCCGCCTCCCCCAGTGTTCCCTCAACTCCATGTCATTCCATAAAGGGCAGTAATTGTGTGTTCCTGTGTGTTGTTTCCTTTCTCTCTTTCTATTACATCATAAGTGTCGTTTGTTCTCCAGATTTCTTCAGACTTTTGTTTCTTTATCTTCAGATTTCTCTCTTTCAACACTGATTTACAGATTGCCCTCTCGCGACTACGCGATGCCCCTGGAAGAGATGAAAGTGATTCAAGTACCGCCCGCCGGTGAGATTGCCCTTTCACTGTACTTTCGATGTTTCCCAGTTCATTTGTTTTTATCGCGAGTGCTTTCTGCAACCATTCATCCACTTCAACATTAACTTGATATGTTGATGAAACTTATCCCAATCCGAACTGGTTCGTGTTCCGAAACTCATCGTTCGTTTCCCCTCTACGTCGCCCCACGCTCTTGCCCGACGTTCAGTCTCATTGCATTATGGTGCGAACAGTGTCGACGTCTATACGATTCTTCTAGGAGAGAAATCGTCTAGAGCGGTCGGTCTAGTCCGAAAACAAGGGAGTCTCTCCCTCTCCCTCTCCCCTCTCATTTCGAGAGAGAGAAGCTCAATTTGCCTTTTTCGTACGTGTTCGTACGTGCCGATCTGTGTTTATCCCCTCATTCTGACTGAAATTGCAATTCATTGTGTAATCCGACCGCGTCGATTGACTAGACTCTCACGAAATGAGTGACGTGGAGGGAATAAACAGAGATTAGCACGTACGAGCACGTGAAAATCGAGACTCTTTCCTTCGAAATGAGAGGGGAGAGGGTGAGGGAGATACTATCATCATTTCGGACTAGACCGACCGCTCTAGACGATTTCTCTCCTAGAAGAATCGTCTAGAGGTCGACACTGTTCGCACCATTAGTTTCTCTTCCTCGTTTTCTGAAGGAAAATGACAGATACTCAGACTGATCACTTCCTGTACGAGTTTCCTTATTTCAGATCCAGAGAGGCTCCGATCGGGTATTTTCCACCTCATGCGGGAAAGCGACTCATCGACTGATGATGATGCCGACTCGGCATGCGATTTCTACACGATGATGTGGTGGATCAGCGAATTCTACGCGACTGGGCACTGCATCACGGCTGAAAACATGACCGAGAAGGTTTGTGATCGTACATATTCTTAATTATTTTTTATTTTATTTTAATTTTTTTATATTTAATTATTTTTTTTTACTCTTCCCGCCCAATCCTAATGTTCTCTCAACCGAAACCGTATCCGTTTCCCTGAGTGAGACTTGGCTTCTTTTTATGATATGTTTCTCTCATGAAATACATTATGATTTTGAAGGAACGGTCCATTGCCCGAGCCTACATCGACGGTGTCTCCATCCGCTTTCATTCGCCCGACCCTAACCTTCCAATGGTCAAGGAGATCTACAAGGGATTAGTCTTATATCGATTGGACTTGCTTCCTTCTTGCTTTCGGTTGACGGATACGTGGAATAGAGAGCAAACAGAAGTATTTTTGAAAATAATTTTCAATTATGAAATTAATTTGGCTGAGCATCTAGCTTTTGATGATAGGCAAAACAAGCATGAGGATCTGAAATATTGGTCTGATCAGTGGAATATGAGGTTAGATGGAGATAAGAAGACTGAGTACTCCTTGGAAGACTAAAGTTGTATTTTCAGTTGTGTTGCTATTGTTGATAGACTGCATGAAGGTCGAAATAAATATACTAGAAGCAACCAGTGTGTTGATAGTGCCTAAAAGTTCACTACATGATCCTTCTTCTTTTTTTATTACAAAAATAATGGGATTTAAAAATTTACTACAAAGAGTGCATCAGAGTTCAGGCGAGAAAATTGAACCGTATTGTGAGCGAAAGTGAAGCGATAAGTTTGGGGAGGAAAGATTGTATCTATGTTTGGTCATTTTCTCAATTATTGCCCTCTCTTCCCGATCTCATTTCATCAGATTCTCAATAACGTGCTTATCTCATGTTTCAATCGCACTCCACAGAGTAACGTCATTCGACCAAAACTACCGATTATCGTGTTGTTCGACTAGCCATGATCGGTCAATTTCCATGTTGACTCACAATTTGGAACACAAATGTAACACGAGGAATGATGAAAATCCTTCAGTGATTTCGGTTTAGAACAAAAGTTTCGAAACCGGACAACTAAAATAAAAACGGGCGCATTAAATATTCGAAAATGACCACACGTGAAATCTACGAATTTATGCGTCTTTCATAACTGATAATTGTATTTTCGAAACTATTTTCCTATTTCGAAATTTCGAGGCGCATTATTTCCACATACAATTGTTATACTCCACCGACTCTCTCTTATCACTTCCTTTCTTCATTTCATAGAGATTCCTTCACGTCCTCAAATGTTCACCTTTTCAACTGAATATAATATTAGAACGTGCATTTTGTTCAAACACTTATCATTCTCAATCGATTGATTCATGTCTCATATTCGCTTAATTTTAAGCCAAACCTGACTAATAAGCAGTTTCCGATTTATATTTGATATGTTTTGTCACTATGAATAATTTGCGATTCGAGCCTTGATCAGTGTCAGAATTCAGCCACAGACTACCGAATCATATTGTTCATTCACTCGACAACAACCGCTGAATATGGAAGATCTGCAATTACCGCCATTGCCGATTAGTAAGACCATCAATTACCGAAACATTTTGGTTTTACGTACTCTACGTCGTAATTTATCGTTCTCAATAAACAAAGCGAAATTCATTTTTTTTCCAGTCCCACAGCTCCTCCGATCCGGGATATTTCAAATAATGACGCAATCCGTAACAAATACGATGAGCTCAAGCGATTTCTACACGATGATGTGGTGGATCAGTGAGCTGTACTCCTCACAGAACAAGTATCACATCACCGTCGATAATATGGACGGTTGGGAACGGTTAATAGCTCAGACCCATGCTAGATCAGTATCAGTTCATTCGCAATTTCCCGAGCCCAACATGATTTTCATCGAAAAAATGTACGCAGGTCTTGTTCTGTACAGAGTCGAGATTCTTCCCCATTTCTTCGAGCTTGCGAGTATTGTTCGAATCGAGCCTGTTATGCGGCACATTTTTGCTTACGAGACAACCTTGGCTGCACATCTAGCTTTCGAACGGGGTAGAAGTGTTGATGAATGTTGGAGCGATGTGTGGAATAGGAGGCAGACGGTAGATGTGAGAAATGAGTACTTGCTGGAAGATTAATTACCTGTCAATTAGGGATATACTTTCGGTCTTGGCTCTCTCGATTCGACACACTATCGCCCCGGTGAGGGAACCGAGAGAGTGCATAGAATGAAGACAGTAGATAACCGAAACGACATCACTACTATCAATCCGTAGGTAACATGATTAATTTATTTCAACTGTAGGAATAAATTGTTCTATAATAAACAATTGGCTCGCAAACATTAATATTCATCTGAAAATGTGTTCTTCATAAAGCCGATTGAAATGCGTAACATGATAAGTCAAGAAATATATTTATCGCTTGGCTTCCCGCTTTTAACTAAGGCGTTATGGCTCCCTTCCCCATAACAAATCACCTGCAGGATTTCCACGTGAATTGCAGCAATTGTGATCGTTCAAACCTTTTGCAACTCACTTGTCTGCCAATGTGTCTCTTCATCTTCTTTTTGTTTTTCGCAGCTTTGTTTAGTTGTTCTAAATATAAGTCTCTTCTGGTCATTTGCGTACATGAAGTACGCATATTCATAACATAGGCATCTCGAATCTGATTTTTATATCAATATCCTCGCCGCACCTGCTGTTGTTGTGTCGACGTGGCGACCCAGCTGTTCCGCCTCATCTATCCACCTCTCGCTTTATTAAATACGATAATGACTATCCTACTGATTAGGTCCTCCTTTCATCGTGAAAGGTTGCGTAAAGATGACCTAGGTTACCGAAATATTCAACCGCGTCCTCAAGGTTTTTTATTTAAACATTCGAAAATGTTTCAATTTCTGCTCATGTCATGTGATACGCCTCTTGCATTTTTCCATCGTCTGATTACAATTCTGATATAATCCCCTACCACCTACAATTTTCTCTTTCGTACTTCGCACTTCTCTTCTTGCTCCCGTGATCGTTGTTTTCTCGCTCAGTTAGGTCACGACCCACATAGGGTTTCTGAGAATCTAGCCAATCTGTGATTACCTAGAGAAGCACAAATATTGCAAATTATGAGCGCTTCCACTTCATTTCTTCTGTTCTCTTCCTCTTACCCGTATTCTCGCTCAGTTAGGTTACACACCACATAGCTGTATCAAATTTCTGAGTCTTGTCTATCTGTGATTTACAGAAAATAAATTGTTGAAAAGCTAATTACATTTATTGCATATTCATTCACATTCATTCACTACTCGTTCTCTCGTCCTGAGCGGTCGACTCACTCAACCATCACGACTACCCAATGGCACCGGAGCTAAAGAAGCCCGTCAGAGTGCGCACCGGTAAATCTCGATCGACCGGTTCTGCTGAGGGTCCAACGAAGAAGATATCGTCTAAAGAGAAGAAATCATGCAAGGAGAAGAGATGAACAAAGGAGAAGAAAGGAGAAAAATCAACGAGAACGAAAAGACTATCGGGCAAGGAGAACAAAGAAGCTGAAGATAAGAAGAAAAGGGATGCGAAACCAGAGAAAGCCAAGACTGTTCTACCTGAACCTGCGAAGAAACAACTGAGGAAACGACCGTCGACTCCCAAGGCCCCAGTGAAGGGAGATCCAAAGAAGACGGATGATAAGTTCGAGAGCATGCCCAAAGTGGAGGAGGAACCAGCGGACAATGAGAATTCGGGAGAGAGTCAACTGATCAAATTCGATTTGAAGGAAGAAGGAAAACAGGAGACAAAGACTCCAACTCCGCCCGAACCAAAAGTTGACTACAACAAACTGAAGGAAACCGTCCAGAAGTTCCTCGATAATCTCAAGACGAAAACATGGAAGACAGTGCAGAAGGAATTCGATGTTGGCTACAGGAAGGAACCCAAGGATAAGCTGAAAGATGCAACCCTGACACTCGATTCAAGATCACCACAAATGTCCCACCCGATTCGGACTTCTATGATGCATCGAAGATCGAGATTAACGGAATCGAGAACAAATTCATCCTTGCAGCGGAACCAGAGCCAGAGAAGAAGAATCAAGAGGATTTCTGGAGAATGGTCTATGACTCCAATGTCACCAACATATTCTATCTGGAGAATTACGAAGCTGATGCGCCAACCGTATTCGTGCCATGGAAAGTCGGAGAGGGACAGGACTTCGGAAAGATGTTCATTAGCAACAAGAAGATCGATTCTAATACTCGTGTTCTCGAAGTGTTGCCGGAGGGTTGTTCCAACTTGATAATCGTCCGTTTCATGCAGTGCAGAAAGTGGCCAGAGACGTTGGTTGCCTCCGAGTCTGAATCAATGCACGCCCTCTGCTTCTTCCGATTGCTCAAAGACGACAAGGGCGCCACTATGATAATCTGCAAGAATGGAGTGGGAAGATCAGCAATGTTCCTCATGGCTCATTCCATCTGTACTCTATTCAATGCCAATATTGTCGTTGAGGTGCCTGATATTCTGGCCAAGGTTCGCTCATCTCGATGGGGGTCCATTCAGGAGTAGGAACAGTATCTGACACTCCATATGATTGTATTCAAGTACATTCAGCAAAAGTTCAAGAAGCATCTGGCTGATGAGTGTGATAAGCAGAAGAGTGCATTGGCTGAGCATCTCGAGAAGATCGGATGATCCCATCTCCCCCCTCTCTCTCTCCCCCTCCTCCTTCCCTCCCTCCCTTCACCCCTTAACCCTATCTGAGGAGAAGAGAGACCCCTCCGTAGTAATTGATTGATTAGATATCGAGAGTGTGTCCAACCTCTGGCAATCGAATAAACGCACTTATCTTCGAAAAAATATTACGCTCGTCTCTCTCGTTTTCTTCCTCTTACCTGTATTTTCTGATCCGTTCACGGAGCTTCATTAGCTGTACAGAGTAGAGTTCAAAGTACGGGTCGCCGTTACCTCATTTCTCAAACTCTCTCGACCAATTAACTGACGAAAGAGTGTGCAGAATGAAAAGGCGGTGGCTGTAATTCAAACAATGCTTCAGAAAATGCCCACACGACACTTCGAACCCACCGGACCCGGGTTGTTCATGCACGAAGCACTCAAAGTGCAGGGTGCCCTCTGCCTTGTGGCCGCGGTGCCATCGGTGGCGTTTCTGCTGTCGGAGGTACTAATGATGTATCTATTCTGCTATTAGCTCTCTTAATTTTGCTTGCTCATCTAGTCTCAGGTGAACGATGGGGTGGGGACACAAATATTCTCATTTTATCATGCATTGCCCCTTTCAGCGAGCGAAAACGGCCATGCAGACGTACCGGTGGATGCTGCTCTTCATAGCGGTTTGAGTTTGATAATAGTATTATTTATTTTGTTGTACTTTAATTATATTTGTGTTTCAGATCACAGGAGTGGCTATGGATACAGTTATCGCGTTGCTTATCTCACCGTATGTACTCGTTCCGCACATCTCTTTCTGGTTTGCCAATAACTAATATTTCTGACAATAATTCCAATTTTGAGGGGAGACGGCATTCTCATGTACATTCATCCACGAACGATCCTCTATTGCTTCGTGAGTTACAAGCAAAATTTCAATTCCAAAATATTTCGTGTTTTCAATTTTGTATCAAAAAAATTAATATCGCATTTAGACGCGATTTTGTTCTACTATAGTTTCAATTTATTTTTAAGGCGGTCACGTTAGCGCTCATGTATCTCTGGTTGACATCGATTCTGTTGGCTTTTACGTATCGATTGCACAAGGTTGTCGAGTACTCGCGGAAGGTTGGAGTTTATTTTAATCTACTTTATCTCAATTTTTGTTTCTTTCCAGAAGCAGATTTACTATCTCGGCCTGTCGTTCTGCATTATCTGCTCGCTCAACATCATTCTCACGTACGATCGAACATAAAGAAAACCCTTGATTTTCATGTTGCTTTTTTTCCAGCGACACGGTGTTGTTACAGTATCCGAGGAAGGAGGAAGTGGAGCGGATAATTCGCGAGGTAGAGAGGCTAATGAGCTTGCTAGCGGCAAACGAGCAAGTTTCACTAAAAAAATATCACGTTTCAGCAAGTCCCCGAAGTGATGTTCCTCTTCGATATGCCGGCATATATTTATTTCGTAGAGGTGGGAGAGCATTTCTCACAAAAGTAAAAATGCATGCTTGAATAGTCCTTGAATACAATCAACGCAAATACATCACACTGTTACACACAACTAATCATCACATGCAGGCGGACAACTACATCTTTGCTATAATAGGCATGTCTCACACTGTGATCTCAACGGTTTTCTACGTCGTCATTTTCCTCACCGTATTCTGGAAAATTTCAGCAGTGAGTCACGTAATACGTAATTTCTGACGAGAAGATCAAATCATAGATTATTACTTTCCTATTTCTGTGCACGCACTTTATTGTTGTTAGGGAAGCTCGATTCAGTAACAAGTAATTGCATATGGGGACTGTTAGCGTAAAAAGTTCATTACATCTGCTTCGTACAGTGACCTATAAGACCTTGGAAATGCTGTAAACAATGTTTTCTGTTCCTTATCACAATCTATATTTGGAATACCTCTAGAGTGGATGCTGTATTTTCAGACATTGAGTCTCTCACAAAAGATAATGAGCAAGCGAACGCTAATTATGCATCGAACATTCATCAAAGCATTGGTCATGCAGGTGAGACAGATTCCAAGAAAGCTAATTAAAATAAGTTCTAGATTTCGAACATATACTTTGAATTACATCAAATTTTAATCACAGGATACATTCTAGATTTTTTTAAAAGTATTTTTTTTTAAATAATACAAATTTTAATTACAGATGCTTCTCCCGATGTTTCTGATGATAGTGCCAGTCCTCATCACTGCAATTTCCATCAAATTCGGATCTAAGGAGGGAGCGGGCATCAATCATCAATGTTTGTACATTTGTTTGTTCTAGTGAGAATAAATCGGCAAGTCTCCATATCTCGCACGCTCTCTCGTCGGTCAGAGAAATGAGAGAGATAGAGCACGCTGAATGAGGAGAGTCGTTTTTTTCATCACTACTATATGCCTAATTCATCTGCCTGAAAACATCTGTGAGATCGGAGATCCGCTTCAGACAGATGGAAATATGTGATTGAACAGACATGTTGATGCTGAGGCAATGTCTAGAATGCAAGTCGAGAAAACAATTAATGTGAGCTATAACCAATTCATTGATCATTTTTCAGTCATTTCCAACCTCTCGCTGCTGTTCGTCTGCTCTCATTCACCCATAAACACGGCTGCGATGTATTTCTTCGTTGCTCCTTTCAGGTGACTATATCTGACACGTTGAAGTCAAACAATAAACATTCCAATGAATGCAATTGTTCTAAAGATTGACACATCCCCCTCACACCCGTTCGCACGTTCATATGTTCGTACTTCCTCATTAGTAGGAGAAAAGAGGTTTAATTTACTAATTGCAGGCGATTCGTTGGCATCAAATCGGGCACGAGTGTGTCCATTGTGGAACCGAGCCAGTCGGATAAGAGCACCCTAATTCTTTCCTAATGGAGCTGATACCACTGTACATTTTCTCGAAAAGTACATTGTCTTCACTATTCTGTACTTCTGGAGTTCGCTGGAGGGTTTTCCAGTTGGATGTAATCCCACTAGATTCCGATAAAATAACTCTTAAAAATACGAACGACCGACACTGCGTTGCATTACGGAAGAAAGGGAAAAATGAAACTTCCAGTCAAAGCCAGAAGATCGGTGTTGCATAATTGAGACGATGCCACATGTGCCCATATTCGTGTGCCCATCATACTTTGTTCACACGGTGTGCATTTTGTGAAGGGTGGAGCAGAGATCAGTAGTGTTGCCGGAACGAATAGGGCTCTCTCCATTGTGCATATTCTCTATCCTGATAAAGGAAACGAGAGAGTGTGCAAAATGGAGAGCGCATCTGGCTAGAGCAGAGAACACTCACTCCAAAGAGCCCTTTGCCAGCTGAGAGAGGAGAGGGAGGAGAGGCAGCAACGAACACTCAACAATCAAAACAGGAGAATGAGCAGAGAACGCTCACTCTCCGGTCCGTCATGTGTTCAAAAGAAGACGGAGAAATCATATTCTGTCTCTAACGAAACTCCTTGGAGATATTGCAATTGGTTCACATGTTCTTGCTTTCCTTCCTTCGTTAACCCTATTCTTTTTTTAACAATCCTACGTTAACAGGTTACATGACTCTCTCCACACACGCTGTTCGTCTTACGACTCGCTGCCTCGTCTACAAGGTACTTCCGAATGAATTATATCTATAAATTTCAGATGTAGACGTTTTTGCATCTACAAAAATTTTTTCTTCAGAATCGTGCAAACTCTAGATTCCTTACCAGCTATCAATTCAATAAATTTTCACAAGTTTTATGCCAATTTTTAGTTGCATGGAGAATCCCTTGAAAACGGAGAAATTCACATACAAGGGTTGCACGGCAGTAACAAAAACAGTTTTTTCTCAAAATTCGCCCCACCGGTACGCAATTTTCTCGATTTTTGTTCTCATTATTTATTCATATTTACAATATCTAACATATTATTAAATAAAATCTATCTCGCCGGGTATGCGTCAATATTTGCGAGTGAAATCAATTTTTGATCTTGTAATTTCGCCATGAAGCTGAAACTTTCATAGATTATACCCAACACATGAAATTATGTCCATGAATTTAGCTATTTATTGGTACCAAGTTCGAAGCAATTGGAGAAGAAATGAGTGAGAAATTAATTTTTCAAAATTCGTCAAATTTCGAATTTCGCGCGCTCTAACGCGCTGCGGACGCGTCGCGGTCAGTCCCGAGGTGGTCAACCTGCCTACCTCACCGAGTATTACCTCCTGTGCAAATAAGGAGCTAATCCATCGAATCGACTTTTGCCCCTAGTTCCAGGCATGTGCAGATATTTGTTCAAAATCTCAGATTGTCTCTCATATTCAAGCCTGAACATATCACTCATTCATGGTGTAATTCCCACACATTTACATTTATCATGTCAGGCAGTTGACGCCAGATGGGGATGGATGGTTTCAGATAGGTTTCGGGTCGGTTCTTCGTTCCCACACAACAAACAAACAAAATCGTGTTAACGGGAATACATAGGCGAGTCTGGATTCGCGAACTCTTTCACCGGTCAGAGAAATTGGAGAGCACGTGAAATTAGGAGAGTCGGTTGCCGAGTTGTCATCTTCGATGTTGGTCCTGTTAAAAAAAATGCAAAGATTCGATCTTTGATTTGAATTCCCGCATTTTTCTATCTCAGCTCCCAGTGGAGCTAGAGACTAGTTATTTTAACAGCAGCTTGAAAATGTGAATAGAAGCCCAGAAACCAAATTTGAAGTCGCTAGCTATCCTAGAAGTAGAGTTATTCGTAAAACACGAAAACTACGGTAACTACAGCGTTAAAATCTTAATTTACGAATAACTCGGCTTCTAGGGCAGCTAGACACTTGAAATTTGGATTCTGGTCTTCTATTGACATTTTCAAGCTGGCTATTAAAATTTCTAGTCTCTAGCTCCACTGGGAGCTGAGATAGAAAAATGCGGGAATTCAAATCAAAGATCGGATCTTTGCATTTTTTAACAGGACAAACATCGAAGATCGGATCTTTTCGCCGTTTTTTTAACACCACATGAACTAGCGACTTGTAACGGATGGAGCAATTGGGAGGTAAATGCTTCTGGAAAACTCAGAATCATTATTTGAGGAAAGCTTATGGGCATTACTCGATCTTCCGTTTTAGCGTCGCAAAATATACATCGATTATGTTGTTGTTCGTCTAGCCATGGTCGGTCAATTTCCAGGTTGCGTTGAGTCAGAGTATGGAACACTGATGGAAGACGAGGGATGCAACAAGTGACGACAAATCGGCATCGACTTTCCTAGTTTTGCGTTATTTCTCATAGGTTAGAGAGGCGAGCGAGCATTTCAGAATAAAGTCAGTTTAGCCTTTTTGTGTGGAAACATCCCGACAGTCTGCGATCTTACTACTCCATTTCTTTCTCTCGTTCTTCCCGCCTCCCCCAATGTTCACTCAACTCCATGTCATTCCCTAAAGGGCAGTAATTGTGTGTTCCTGTGTGTTGTTTCCTTTCTCTCTTTCTATTACATCATAAGTGTCGTTTGTTCTCCAGATTTCTTCAGACTTTTGTTTCTTTATCTTCAGATTTCTCTCTTTCAACACTGATTTACAGATTGCTCTCTCGCGACTACGCGATGCCCCTGGAAGAGATGAAAGTGATTCAAGTACCGCCCGCCGGCGAGATTGCCCTTTCACTGTACTTTTGATGTTTCCCAGTTCATTTGTTTTATCGCGAGTGCTTTCTGCAACCATTCATCCACTTCAACATTAACTTGATATGTTGATGAAACTTATCCCAATCCTAACTGGTTCGTGTTCCGAAACTCATCGTTCGTTTCCCCTCTACGTTTCCCCACTCTCTTGCCCGACGTTCAGTCTCATTGCATTATGGTGCGAACAGTGTCGACGTCTATACGATTCTTCTAGGAGAGAAATCGTCTAGAGCGGTCGGTCTAGTCCGAAATCAGGGGAGTCTCTCCCTCTCCCTCTCCCCTCTCATTTCGAGAGAGAGAAGCTCAATTTGCACGTGTTCGTACGTGCCGATCTCTGTTTATCCCCTCATTCTGACTGAAATTGCAATTCATTGTGTAATCCGACCGCGTCGATTGACTAGACTCTCACGAAATGAGTGACGTGGAGGGAATAAACAGAGATTAGCACGTACGAGCACGTGCAAATCGAGCCTCTTTCCTTCGAAATGAGAGGGAGAGGGAGAGGGAGATACTATCATCATTTCGGACTAGACCGACCGCTCTAGACGATTTCTCTCCTAGAAGAATCGTCTAGAGGTCGACACTGTTCGCACCATTAGTTTCTCTTCCTCGTTTTCTGAAGGAAAATGACAGATACTCAGACTGATCACTTCCTGTACGAGTTTCCTTATTTCAGATCCAGAGAGGCTCCGATCGGGTATTTTCCACCTCATGCGGGAACGCGACTCATCGACTGATGATGATTCCGACTCGGCATGCGATTTCTACACGATGATGTGGTGGATCAGCGAATTCTAAGCGACTGGGCACCGCATCACGGCTGAAAACATGACCGAGAAGGTTAGAACAGGAAAACGTTACGATTTCCTTGAGCGAGTCGGGTTTGTTGTCATGCCAAAATGTCTATTTTTAAAAAACTATGTATATTATTATAATTAAGGAACGGTCCATTGCCCGAGCCTACATCGACAGTGTCTCCGTGCGTTTTTACTCGCCCGACCCGAACATGCCTTCGGTCAAGGAGATCTACAAGGGCTTAGTCTTATATCGATTGGATTTACTTCCTCAATGTTTCCGATTGACAGATTGTTGGAGTAGAGACCAAATAGAAGTATTTCTAAAACATATCTTCAAGTATGAAACCAATTTGGCTGAACATCTAGCATTCAATGATAGACAAAATAAACACGAGGATGTGAAGTGTTGGTGTGAACAGTGGAATGCGAGGATGGATGGGGATAAGAGGAGTGAGTATTCGTTGAAAGACTGACGTTTTATTTACATCCGTTGTGTTGTTATTGTTGATAGACTGCATAAAAGTTACCATTGCCTTTAAATCGAACCTTAATTTTCCAAATGCGGTTTCTTCAACACGTTGTCCATCTACACGTTTCACTTATTTTTGTTGTTGTTTATTTTTATTGAGATCATGGGACTACTAAACATGAACTCGAAAGAGAGAATCAGAGGCCGAACGGGAAAGTGAACTATGCTCTGAGCGAAAGTGAAGTTTGGGGAGGAAAGATTGTATCTATGTTTGGTCATTTTCTCAATTATTGCCCTCTCTTCCCGATCTCATTTCATCTGATTCTAAATAACGTGCTTATCTCATGTTTCAATCGCACTCCACAGAGTAATCGTCATTCTACCAAAACTATCGATTATCGTGTTGTTCGACTAGCCATAGTCGGTCAATTCGGGAACACTAATGGAACACGAGGAACGATGAAAATCCTTCAGTGATTTCAGTGCGAAAGTAAGAACAAAAGTTTCGAAACTGAACGAGTAAAATAAAAACGGGCGCATTAAATATTTGAAAATGACTTGAAATCTACGAATTTATGCGTCTTTCATAACTGATAATTGTATTTTCGAAACTATTTTCCTATTTCGAAATTTCGAGGCGCATTATTTCGACATACAATTTTTATACTCCGCCGACTCTCTCTTATCACTTTTTCTTCATTTCATAGAAATTAATTCTCGTCCTCAATTGTTCACCTTTTAAACTGAATATAATATTAGAACGTGCATTTTGTTCAAACACTTATCATTCTCAATCGATTGATGGATGTCTCATATTCACTTAATTTTAAGCGAAACCTGACTAATAAGCAGTTTCCGATTTTTTTTATTTCATGTTTTAGCCACTTTGAATAATTTGCGTCGAGCATTGATCAGTGTCAGAATTCAGCGACATTATACTGAATCATTGGGTTCATTCACTCGACAACAACCGCTGAATATGGAAGATCTGCAATTACCGCCATTGCCGATTAGTAAGACCATAAATTATCGAAACATTTTGGTTTTACGTACTCTACGTCGTAATTTATCGTTCTCAATAAACAAAGGGAAATTCACTTTTTTTCAGTCCCACAGCTCCTCCGATCCGCGATATTTCAAATAATGACGCAATCCGTAACAAATACAATGAGCTCAAGCGATTTCTACACGATGATGTGGTGGATCAGCGAACTGTACTCTTCACAGAATAAGTATCACATCACCGTCGACAATATGGACGGTTGGACGGTTAGAGGTCAACAGCTCGGACCCATGCTAGATCAGTATCAGTTCATTCGCACTTCCCCGAGCCCAACATGATTTTCATAGAGAAAATATATGCAGGTCTTGTCATGTACAGAGTCGAGATTCTTCCTCATTTCTTCGAGCTTGTAGAATCGAGTTTTGTTCGAATCGAGCCTGTTATGCGGCACAATTTTGCTTACGAGACCACCTTGGCTGCATATCTAGCATTCGAATGAGGTAGAAGTGTTGATGAATGTTGGAGCGATGTGTGGAATAGAAGACAGACGGTAGATGTGAGCAATGAATACTTGTACGCATGCGTAATTATGAATAAAGAAGTTCAGATTAAAGCCATATGAAATGTCTAACACGATAAGTCATTTCTCTCGTTATCTTCCTCTCACCCGTATTTTTATATTTTGAGCAAGGTTCATAAGCTGTTCAGAGTAGAGTTCAAAGCACGGATCGCCGTTACCTCATTTCTCAAACTCTCTCGACCAATTAACTGACGAAAGAGTGTGCAGAATGAAAAGGCGGTGGCTGTAATTCAAAAAATCCTTCAGAATATGCCCACCCGACACTTCGAACCCACCGGACCAGGGTTGTTCATACACGAAGCGCTCAAAGTGCAGGGAGCCATCTGCCTTGTGGCCGCGGTGCCATCGGTGGCGTTTCTGCTGTCGGAGGTACTAATGATGTATCTATTCTGCTATTAGCTCTCTTAATTTTTCACGCTTCTCCTCTCACGATGGGGTGGGGACACAGAGCGGGAAAAATATTCTCATTTTCTCATGCATTGCCCCTTTCAGCGAGCGAAAACGGCCATGCAGACGTACCGGTGGATGTTTTCAATTTAGTATCAAAAAAACTAGCGGGACTACGCCCCGCTCGTGACTCGTTAGGCTGCGTGTATGTTGAGAATTTTGAATTGATTGTTATCAACATTTTGAATTGATTGGCTGATGAAATCACGAATCTGACCCATGGTCTGACCCAGCTCAACGGGCTACGGTAGCTCTCGATTACTGTAGGCATACGGTATCAACATTTTGAATTTATTGGTTGGTGAAATCACGAATCTGACCCATGGTCTGACCCAGCTCAACGAGTTACTGTAGGATTCGATCACGGTGGGTATACGGTATCAACATTTTGAATTTATTGGTTGGTGAAATCACGAATCTGACCCATGGTCTGACCCAGCTCAACGGGCTACGGTAGCTCTCGACTACTGTAGGCATACGGTATCAACATTTTGAATTTATTGGTTATTGAAATCACGAATCTGACCCATGGTCTGACCCAGCTCAACGGGCTACGGTAACTCTCGACTGCTGTAGGCATACGGTATCAACATTTTAAATTGATTGGCCGATGAAATCACGAATCTGACCCATGGTCTGACCCACCTCAACGGGTTACTGTAGGTTTCGATCACGGTGGGTATACGGTATCAACATTTTGAATTTATTGGTTGGTGAAATCACGAATCTGACCCATGGTCTGACCCAGCTGGACGGGCTACGGTAACTCTCGACTACTGTAGGCATACGGTATCAACATTTTGAATTGATTGGCTGATGAAATCACGAATCTGACCCATGGTCTGGTCCAGCTCAACGGGTTATGGTAGTCCTCGACTACTGTAGGCATACGGTATCAACATTTTTAATTTATTGGCTGATGAAATCACGAATCTGACCCATGGTCTGACCCACCTCAACGGGTTACTGTAGGTTTCGATCACGGTGGGTATACTGTAGCCGTCGATTATTGATCGATTGGAATACAAGGGGAACAATTAGCGGATGAATCACATATCTGACCCGCCATCTGACCCGCGTGAACTCACTGTACTTTTTCATACTGTAGATATCGGTTACGGTAGGTGTCGATTTCAGGTCGATAATTGAAGGGGATTTTTTTGATACATAAACCAGATCATGGTAAGTGCATGGGATGGATTTGGAACGGATTGCCCAAAGCTACCGTAGTTTAGGACAGGCATACATACAAACACTACGTTTGGTCATTTATCTCAAAATAGACCCAACTTTTTTACGATTTTTTTCTGAGTGATCGTCCCAAATCCGGCTTCCACACCTGATAGGAAAAAAATTAGTCATATCGCCGCACACGAATCCATTTACCTCACGGGTTTGGGTAACATAGTGAACTTACGGGTTTATAGTACATAGTTAGGATCGCATGCTTGCGAGCGGGGCGTATGCCATTGCAAAAAGCTCGTGAGGTTTCGAGCGCTCCGGAAAAGTTGCGATGTAGCCACTCCGCTTCGCTCCGTGGCTATATTGCAACTTTTCCTCCACGCTCTCAGCCTCACCAGCTTTTCACAATAGCATGGCCAGAGCATAGGCCGATCCCAGGAGGATTTGTTCTGACACATTAGAACACGTCAATCAGTCCAAATTTTGGAATGCCTCTTCATTTTTGGCATGTACTGGTCCAGGACCCATGTGGATCCCATCCCAGGGAAAGAAAATAGGTTTGGCATGGATCAAATGCGAGGCTTAGTCCAATTTTTGGAATAACTTTTCATTTGGCATGTACTGGTCCAGGACCCATTTGGATCCCATGCCAGGGAAAGAAAATAGGTTTGGCATGGATCAAATGTGAGGTTCAGTCCAAATTTTGGAATGACTTTTTATTTGGCATGTACTGGTCCAGGACCCATTTGGATCCCATGCCAGGGAAAGAAAATAGGTTTGGCATGGATCAAATGTGAGCTTCAGTCCAAATTTTGGAATGCCTCTTCATTTTTGGCATGTACTGGTCCATGATCCATGTTACGGTATCTATTGAGTATGCGGGCTCGCTACGAATCCTGAATAGCCAACCCTGGTTCGAATACTTGGTTAACTTGATTGTATTGTTTCTTAGCATTAATCCATAATGCGTGTCCTTCTTGCATGAATAACCGCGTAACGAACGATCTCGTTATTTTGTCTGAACTGTAAGAACAATATGGTTAGAAAATAAAGTTGTTTACATTTATATCTTATAAGATTATTATATTCGTTTTTTTTTATTTTGCTGACGGCATAATATCTACATATAGTTGGGCTGCCCAATAGTTATGTTGTTAGGTGGTGCGTAGAAAGCGAGGGCTTGTTGTTAAGCAAGGGCGTTTATTACAATAGCATGGGTTTAATAATATTAGAGAGATAATGGCTAGTAAATAGGAGAATGGGTCTTAGTTAGCCACATCAATCGCTCTGTCATTCAATTTTCACTACCGCGCTTGTGAATCCTTGCGGCACTGTTTCAACGGAAGTCACAGAAGAAGTAGAAACGCAAAATAGTTTTTGCAAATTCTTGGGAAGCGTTGATCGATAGCTAAATTATGCAAATCGTATTCCCTCCGTTTAAGAAATGTACTTGTGAATGAAGAAAAATATTAAATATGGGTCTATGAGGGGAGCAATCTGGGTGGGCATCAACGCCACTGTGCCGAGTCCGCCAAATGAAATGGCTGAAATAGCGAACGGAGTAATGACGAACGAGAAAAAGTGTGGTAAATGATTTTTTACTCACAAGAGATGAGTGGAAGAACGAACAGGAAAGCCAATGGGACGAAAAAGGTAACGGAAGGTATTAGCGTCTGAATCCGTATTTTACGCGTTTTATAGAAATACACACCTGCCACAACAGAGCGTGAAAGAGTTGACGCTGTAGAGATCGCGTTTTCTCGCTCATTGAAATTCTTCAAATTGTTGTTTTTCAACGGCATTTATTATACAATTCTTAAGAGAAGATACCTTTTCGGATTTATTGCTCGGAAAATTTGAACTATGCACGATACAATAATCATTCTCGTTTTTATTAGTCGTCGCGAGCGGTCCTTCTCCATTTCTCTATGATAGAGAATGGAATCCCTCTAGTTCCCCTCGTCTACTCCATCAACTCAACAAGATCGGAATCCCCATCCAAGCCGGACTCTGGTCACCGTGTGATGGGTATGACCTACTCTGATGTTTGGTCCCTCAGATACCATTCTCGTCGAGTCTCGTTTCGCGATTGATGACTCGAGTTTGGTGGACTCAGTTCTAAAATCACGGGAGCCTTCTTCCATCATCAACAATGAACACTCTACATCAAGTCCTATCGTCCTGGATGATCGCAACCCTTTCTCCAGCCAATCTCTTGGGTCTGTGAATGGAAAGAAGACCGATCCCTTGACCCCCACCCAGACGAAATGATTCTCTCTCGAACGAAGAACCGACCCGAAACCTATCTGAAACCATCCATCCCCATCTGGCGTCAACTGCCTGACATGATAAATGTAAATGTAAATGTAATAAGAGCCGCAGTTCCGAAGTGGATTATAATTACACCGAACATGGAATATTTTGAATTCCGCACCCATTCTACCTCGTTGTTTTCAGTCACAACCTGAGGATTGAAATGAAGTTAAATTTAAAGAAAAAAATGACGATTTATCGGCATAATAGTTGAGCTCACCGAGTACTCCACACCTAGATATCCAGCCCCTGCGGTATCGAATAGATCAATATTGTAGTTCTCCAACATGGAAGGTGCAAATAGAGTGCGCGAGAGGTCGGACGGGTAACACATATTCAAAATTATCAGAACAGTCGAAACTACGATGTATATGTGCAATCGAATCGCCAAACGATAAATTACCAATGACAATAGAGTAGACCACCAAGGCAAGTACAATCCAATTTCGCCATGGATTTTTCTGCATCCACATGAGCCAGGGAGGACTATTTGTAATAAAGATTTAAGAAACTGGGTGAAAAATCGCTTACTTGCAGAGCACAACAAATCGATACACATATTGGAACGCGAGAAGGATGTAGTATTGATAGAAAAGAACCGCCCAGCAAAGACCTTAATTGCATCTTATGACTTGAATAGTATATTTACCTACACTCATTTTGTAGTAATACTAATGGATTAGAGATACGAAAAACAAGATACGAAAAGGGAGTGGAACCGACTACTCAATCCTTCTATTTCCAAATGTATCGTGCTCGTTTCCTTCAGTTTCAGTTTCAGTTTTAACACATTTATCAAGAGGTCATTCTTCTCCCTTTAGAGAGGGTTAGGGAAGGTCAAATGAGAGCTCTGATGTGCATGGCGTTCCATGTGACTTTTCTTGCTTCGTTGAGAAAGTTTGCGCCGATCGTCTTGCGGAAGATATCGCTCCATCTTGTCATAGGGCGGCCTCTCCTTCGTTTCCTTTGTGGGAACCAGTCGATCATAGATCGGCTCCATTTTAAGCAATCATCAGTCGAGAGTTTGTGTACCCAAAACCATTTTCTTTTCTGCGCAGTGCGAACGAAGTCCAGAATTTTTGTGGAATCACGCAGCCGCTGGTTAGAGACATGATCAAGCACAGTACATCCAACCATCCATCGTTCCATTTTGCGCCGGGCCACCGATAATCGATTCATTTGAGCTTTAGTCAGTGCCCAACTCTCACATCCATACAATACCGCGGGAAGTATACAACCATTGAAAAGACGGCGTTTATGTGCCATTGGTATACCCCGATTAATGAGGAAGGTGCGGTGTTTATGGAATGCCCCGAAACCAGCTTGAATACGTCGGGTAATTTCGCAGTCATCCTTTGCACTGACAGCGATAGAGCTTCCCAAAAACACCACCCTTTCCTGTAATTTTACAATTTTCCCTGCCACTTTGACTACCCGGGGACAAAGCTTAGAAGTCATCCCAACGGTTTTATCCCCGTTACGCTGGAGTCCCACAGTAGCCAGTACCCGCTCGAGATCCCTTGCCATTACCTGAATCTGCCTTTCATCATGTGATATGAGAACAGCATCATCGGCGAATAAGATATGAGAGAGATACCGTCCATTTACACTTATTCCCTTCCTAGTCCAGTCTAACTGTCGGAATGCCATATCGAGAACTGAGGTGAACAGCCTCGGAGACAAACAATCCCCCTGTCTTACACCTCTTCCAACCTTGATCTCCACCTCATTCCCATTAACCATTACCATATTTCTACTGCCTTGTGAGAGACCCGCGAGGAAAGAAACCACTTCTGAGGGAATGCCCTCCTTCTCCACTGCCCTGAACACCGCGTCTGTGTAAACACTGTCAAAAGCATTAGAAATATCTACAAAAAGCAGATAAATCGGCATCCTGTAATCGACACAGTGCGCAATGACGGACTTTAGAGTATGAATTGCATCTACGGTTGAGTGACCTTTTCTAAATCCCATTTGCTCCCAGCCCTTATTTCTATCCAAAACTGGCGCATATCTCCTATTGAGCAGCCCGGTAAGCGCCTTCTGCATAACAGGAAGCAGGCTAATCGGTCTGTAGTTTTTGGTGAGGGATGGATCGCCAGATTTGGGTAGAAGAATTGTACGAGAATCCCCAAACCCATGTGGAATATTCCCCATTATGATACTATTGAAGATGGTAGTGAGAGTAGGGACCAGTTGATCTACCCCGACACGCAGCATTTCCCCCGTGATCCCATCCTTCCCCGGTGACTTGCCCGATTTGAAGTGTCGTAACACTTGATCTACCTCAGCTTCGCAGATGGGAATGAATGGATCCCTTTCTATCTCCTCCCGATACCCCAACCCACCATCACCTTCATAAAGACCATTGGAAAAAGATTGAAATACCCATTCAATACCCAATTGTGAAGTTTCTAATACCCCGTTCCCGTTTCTAACCCTCATTATCCTATCCTTCCCAATTACCAATTTGTTAGTTGCCCTTTTGTAACTTTTCCCCATTGCAATGGCCTCGTTGACATAATTATGGTAAGCCATATCCCGGTCGTGTTTATACGACTCCCGAATACTTCTCATTTCACTTCTCGTTTCCTTCTCATTTTATAAATCCGTAAGTAGCCATATTCAAATTCAACGCATCATATATGATATTTACGTAAGAATAGAGATGCGAAATGAGATAGTAAACAAGATATACTCCATATTCATGACTAGACCGACTCTTCTAATCCATTAGTCTCTCTAGAAAAAGCGTTCGGCAAAGACACTGTACACATCATTAGTAATTAGTAAACGTTTGTATTAATTTTCAAGAATAACCAAAATCGCACATGAGAAAATTCCAATTGGAGCAGCCGCTGTGATGAATCGATAGCTGAAGCAGATTAATCCGAACCCAGTGCTATGGACAACCTAGACATAATAGTTAGGTATGCTCATTTTATATAATTTTCTTCATCATACGTCATATGCATAATATCAACCCACAAGAGCCAACATGGTAAAAACTCGTCCCTTACCGGAATCAATACTGTATGTAATGTCGAGGTGCATACATTCATCACACCAACGCTCAGCAACAACCAGCGATATGGTCCAACCTGAATTTGTAGAATATTTTTCATGTAATTTGTATATGCGCAAAACTAGAACAAAAGAAAGGCTTACTATAGTAGTTCCGGTGATAATCAGTTTGTAAATCAAATATAAGTTCGATACACAAGAAAGAGCGGTTGTTGAGAATGAATATATCTAGGGAAAAACAAATAAACGTAAGATATGGCTGCATAAATTATGTTGCCTTACTTGATATATTCCGACGCTGACAAGTCCGTCCAGCATCTTCCCGTCCATTGGCTATAAAATGTGAGGAAAACATGAAGATCGATGTCACCGAGGAAAAAACATCGTATACGACACACAACAGAATTAATTAGATATCCCTTTTCATATCGATAAACCCTACGAAATATAACTACACACAATACATCATTACAAAAACGACTTCGAGTTCGAAAGCTCAGAAACGCTTGATGATACTGCATGATACATATTATAACTTTTTAAAATTATATTTTCTTATTTTGTACTAATTTTCGTCCTAATTACGCCTGACGAATGCACGAAAAATATTAAAAGAGCCTTGCAGAACTCTTCGCTAACAACAGATCAGAACATTTCATCTGAAGAGCTATGGTCGTCTGATATTTGATCATATGAAGTGAAATCTCATCAGTGAGAGCTTCTCACAGTCTAAATGGCGGGAGAGATGGAACACTACGAGGACTTCGATAGTGCCGCGAATATTCAGAGATCGTGAGGAATAAAAGTGAGAATAAAATAACATAGATCTTTTGAGCTATGAGAGGTGGTCGGATACAGATAAGTTCAATCGGAACTGATTTCTTCCGAATTTTGCATGATGATGCACCATGAGTCGATGTTTACTCCGTACCAGTCAGGAGACCGTATATTCCGAACTGTCTAAATTCCGACTCTGGACTCTGAACTTTTTTTTAAATATTCAGACAAACACAGTTTCCTTTAAAGGGATCCAGTGGTCTCAAACTTTTAATTTTTATTATTGCTGCTATTTTGAAAATCCACAGGCATGACTGAATCAAAATCAATATAAAAGTTTGAAATTAAATTAAAATATACTCGATTTTTAAATAGAAGTTGAAAAATTGAGTGAATTTGAACCACCCGGTGTGGTTACGGTACTTTGACGACATTCGTGGCTTTGCCGGTTTGGCCGATTTGCCGGTCTCGCTTTCCAGTTTCGCTTCAATTTTTCGTTCTTTTTCGCGTTTTTTGTTGTTTCATGATTTATTGGCCATTTCGCTCATTTATTTTTTATCAGAGTCTCTCCTTGGGTCTACCACGATGGCGCGAGCCTACAATTTCAAGAAAATTTGCGTGGTGCCGACTACGGCGGTGAGTCGAAGTTTCTTCTACCTTTCTTCGATTTGTTTCTTGTATCTGTGGTTCTTATACTTTATCCTTTGCTCTTTTCAGGAGCTGAAGGAGATCGTCCTCTCCAAGACGCAGAGAAAGATGCCCACCGTCGTCCATCGGTTCGTGTTTTCACGCCCTTCAATAACATTGCCATTAGTGACGAAATGCGGACTTGTACTTCTCCTAGTAGCGAGTTCTCTCGTGTTTTTCGTGATATGTTTATCACTATCACGTAGCTGCGCTTGCTTTTATTCGTTTGCTCACTAGATCACTGTTATTTGATAGCCTAGTCACTCGATAACGCCTGTCTTTGCTAGATGGCGCGTTCCGAGGTAGTTTCCACTCATTTTTGGCGAGATTTCTCTATTTCATCGAGCATTTGCATAATTATATATTAATATTTTATTATATAATTATCATAATTATAGACGATCGTCGGCGCTCGCGATAGCCTCGTCGCGGCGACAGGGACGAGAGGAAATATTTTAGAAGAGATCGCTCGCCCCGTTGTGATCGAGACAGAGGAAGCATCAGGGACAGCAGGGATCGATCGAGAGACATGTACGATTAGAAAAGCCATTCGTTCTATCCGCAATTCACACCCTCTTCGAATAGCATTGCCTTTCTTCCCTCATAATTCCCATTCCACTCTTGCCTCTCGATCTATTTCTACCTGGAACTCCTTGTTACCCGAATCGGTAGCTCTCTCTCATGACGCATTCCGTACCTTTATTTCTTCTCAACCACCTTCGTTTTCCCCCACATCTGTTATATATAATTGGCTTACCTCTTGATCTCTGATCTTTGATCCCCACACTTCCCTCCCCCTCTCCCCACATACCCTTGCTGCGACCCCACCCGATTCGACACCACCGACGGACCTCCGTTCTACGTCACAACTCACAGATATTCTCTTGTAAACGTGTCCCCATGACGGAATAAATAATGAATGAATGAATGAATGAATGAATACCAATTGCCCCACCTCGATTCGCGGTAGATCAAGGGCGCTCCCCCCATGCAACTTAAATGGGAATTGACTCAAATTGGTGTCGGTCGCGACCTACTACCATAGTTTTATTCGTCTCTAATCTGCTGCGGTTAGTAAAAAAAAAATGCAAATCACTGGTTTTGCCTAGTGACTGTACTAGAATTCGAAATACGGGTCGCCGTCTCTTCATTTCACACGCACTCTAACCGGTCAGAGTGACGAGAGAGTGTGCGAAATGAAGAGACGGCGACCCGTATTTCGAACTTCAGACTGTACCACTGATCTTCATGAATGGGATGATTGTTTAATTTGGCGATAGGTCGGATGATATATTCGATATGCAGCATTTATAAACGAGAGACAACTGTTCTGTAATAAGCGATATTCAGAAATGGTTCTCTTCCAGTAGGTGATCATCCGACCTAGTGCCATACAATTACAGTCATAACAATATTTAAATAACTATAATTACAGAGATCACCGCCGCTCACCCGCACGCAACGAGCGCGGAGATGGATACGGTCTGTCGAGGAGAGGTACGGTAATTTGATATTTCGTGAAGATGCCAATCTTCTCCACTGACTATAGCAATAATGGGGCTGTGATTGTATCGAGAAATACGATTCGATTGGCTTCAACTAGTTAGATGCCAGTCCACGCCGCAGGAGTGCGCAGTGACGCTAATTTGCGTCAGTGCGCAACCATATAGGGGTTCATTGTCCATGAGTGGTCAGACTTCATGACCACTTCATAACTACATGGTTGCACACCGACGCAAATTTGAGTCACTGCGCAAAAACCGGCCTCCAGAGCTTGACACGTATGACAGGGACTAACTACAGAGCGAAACGTCCCACTCATTCGCTGTCTTTATGTTTTTGTATTGCCCCGTGCATCCAAGTTTTCCCATAAATAGTCCAAAATTGTCGCCGCCAGGGTTGAACTGGTATGAATGTCATCTTCAAATGAAAGTGAGTTACTAATCTGACTAAGGTGTTCGTTGTAGGACGTGCGCGTCTGGATCGGGCGTCTGTTGGTGGTGAATCTGCAGGACAAGCAGCTGCCATGGCACTACAGGTGAGAGGAGAGGAGAGGGTTGCGGCATTCGTTCAACAGGATACGGTAGTTATCGATCTAAGCAATACGATAGTGATTTCAGAATCTGAACGATCGGAGAAGTTGAATGCGACTGAGAATCTGAAGAACTCAACGATGAATATGGCATCTCGATCAGACAAGATTCGGTTCTTTAACTTGTATAGATTGTTTATCGTTAGTGCAATCAAATGCAATTTATTTAATAATCGAGCGGTTCTGTGAGAAAAAGATACTTTGAGATTCTCTCTCTTGAACGGGGGTAGATGAAGGACAAACGAACCATTACGTCTACTAATTGCACGATATGTGTAGAAATGTGTAGGTTCTAAGTCAACAAAATGGGCAAAAACTTTGAGAGCTAAGACAATATCAATCACAATACGACGAGTATACAAGGTGTTAAGTGAATAAAGAGATAATCGATCGGAGTAGCTCTACTCTGGAGCTAGGATCTACTCTGGAGCAACGAAAATGTATTTTCAGTCAAATTATCATTACAGAAGATCCGTGTTATAGTAAGTTAGTCATCGTGTTTGCTTACTTCTCATGGCAATGATGTAAGCAGAATATGAGGAAGATCGAGTTACGTACATACGCCATGGACGAAGATAGGATCACATCGAAGGTATTCCAGACGTTGCTCGATTATTACGCAAACGAAATCATAAGTTCAATGGAGACCACGGACACATTTCCGACAAATCCGGATCCTCCGGTAAGGAAGACAGTTGGGCCGGCGAATAGTGTATACATTGGAGACATTGAGTAGCCCATAATGAGATGATAATAAAAATACATGCTGAGGGTCGATTTATTTGTGCGATTAGATACGCTGTCGATATCGTCATGTGCGCTATCATTTTGTGCTGCTTTCCAGTTTGTTCATGGGCCGATGCGATCAGTGAGTTGATGTGGTGTGTCTCTGCACGCTTTCTGTACATCCCGTCTAGTGTCGCTATTTCTATTTTCATTGCACCTTGTCTAATCCTTCTCTATTGAAAAATATTCGTAATGCGACAACATGGCTCGATGGTCGATGGTTCGACAACATGATTTGATCTTGATACGGGGATCCGCTACAATATGCGGACGAGTGCTCGTGCGCAATGATCGCTCGCGAGCGCTCGTGGAGGGATGGAATGAAATTGAGAGAGAGGACAAACCTTTCTTTTCGAGCGCTTGCGGGCGATCATTCTGCACGAGCGCTCGTCCGCCGCTCTCGCTCGAGCGATTTTCTCAGAATGAACGCTCGAGCGATTGGCGCTCGAGCGTTCTTTGAGAACGACCGCTCGAGCGGCGGGCGCTCGCGGAAAACGCTCGAGCGAACAACACTAATAGATGTGATGGACTTGGCGTCATTGTGTGATAAACTTTAGAATATTGCACCTTGTTCTTTAATGGGTTCGATTATTGGTCCCCGTCGCACAAACCTTATCGAACAATATCTTACCTTTTCTGATCAGTAAATTACGAATAACACGAGGGGTGCTATTGAAAAAAAAAAAAAAAACAAATAGGTGACTATAGTGAGTAATCATTACAAGACCGGTATTAATATGGTAATCGAAGAGGTCGGCATTCATATTTATAGAATAGATTTATCCGCACAGATGGTATTGTTGTGGGGGGGGGGTTGGGACAAGAAGAACAGAGAATGTTTGAAAATGGGGGGATACCTAAGTGAGTATAGTGAGCAAGTACACCTATCACCCAACCTCCGTACATATCATATTCATGAACTCTGAATAGTTTGTAGGTATTTTTCACTTTCGAAGTACATCATACAGTTCTTTACATACTCTGTATTGTAATCATCCAAAATAGGGAGAAAAATCATGTGAAAAAGTGAAAATTCGTTCCCTGAGGGCAAATTAAGAGCTATCGCTATTAAACTTTGGGGATCATCAGTAATTGTGGTAAGGATCATTTTGAGCTTTTGAACGAGTCTCTAGCATGTTTATGATCGGAAATCCATTTTTTCGGAACCCATCTTTGAGCAATTCTGTATCCAATGTGCGATAGAGCAGCAACTTCAAAAAGTTTTTCCGGGTAGCCCTCCGACTTATCTAAAATATCAGAAAGTTTGGTGTTCAGAGAAAAATCCATTCAAGAAGTTATTTTTTTGAAAAATTATTGATTGATTTCGACTTCACTACGCAACAACCAGGGAGTTCTGTGATATCTCTATGGCATATACCTAACACTCGGTGGGTAAACCATGACATGTCAGAGGTTGACCCATAAATCTATCGTGAGTCAAAAGTTATGAAAGAAAGTGATCCATGACTTCTGCGAATTATCTGTAGGGCGGAATGTAATACATATTAATTAGTGGTTCAGGTGAACGATGGGGTGGGGACACAGAGCGGGAAAAATATTCTCATTTTCTCATGCATTGCCCCTTTCAGCGAGCGAAAACGGCCATGCAGACGTACCGGTGGATGCTGCTCTTCATAGCGGTTTGAGTTTGATAATAGTATTATTTATTTTGTTGTACTTTAATTATATTTGTGTTTCAGATCACAGGAGTGGATACAGTTATCGCGTTGCTTATCTCACCGTATGTACTCGTTCCGCACATCTCTTTCTGGTTTGCCAATAACTCATATTTCTGACAATAATTCCAATTTTGAGGGGAGACGGCATTCTCATGTACATTCATCCACGAACGATCCTCTATTGCTTCGTGAGTTACAAGCAAAATTTCAATTCCAAAATATTTCGTGTTTTCAATTTTGTATCAAAAAAACTAGCGGGACTACGCCCCGCTCGTGACTCGTTAGGCTGCGTGTATGTTGAGAATTTTGAATGTTATCAACATTTTGAATTGATTGGCTGATGAAATCACGAATCTGACCCATGGTCTGACTCAATTTTGTATCAAAAAAATTAATATCGCATTTTGACGCGATTTTGTTTTACTATATTTTCAATTTATTTTTAAGGCGGTCACGTTAGCGCTCATGTATCTCTGGTTGACATCGATTCTGTTGGCTTTTACGTATCGATTGCACAAGGTTGTCGAGTACTCGTGGAAGGTTGGAGTTTATTTTAATCTACTTTATCTCAATTTTTGTTTCTTTCCAGAAGCAGATTTACTATCTCGGCCTGTCGTTCTGCATTATCTGCTCGCTCAACATCATTCTCACGTACGATCGAACATAAAGAAAACTCTTGATTTTCATGATGCTTTTTTTCCAGCGACACGGTGTTGTTACAGTATCCGAGGAAGGAGGAAGTGGAGCGGATAATTCGCGAGGTAGAGAGGCTAATGAGCTTGCTAGCGGCAAACGAGCAAGTTTCACTAAAAAAATTATCACGTTTCAGCAAGTCCCCGAAGTGATGTTCCTCTTCGATATGCCGGCATATATTTATTTCGTAGAGGTGGGAGAGCATTTCTCACAAAAGTAAAAATGCATGCTTGAATAGTCCTTGAATACAATCAACGCAAATACATCACACTGTTACACAAAACTAATCATCACATGCAGGGGGACAACTACATCTTTCCTATAATAGGCATGTCTCACACTGTGATCTCAACGGTTTTCTACGTCGTCATTTTCCTCTTCGTATTCTGGCAACTTTCAGCAGTGAGTCACGTAATACGTAATTTCTGACGAGAAGATCAAATCATAGATTATTACTTTCCTATTTCTGTGCACGCACTTTATTGTTGTTAGGGAAGCTCGATTCAGTAACAAGTAATTGCATATGGGGACTGTTAGCGTAAAAAGTTCATTACATCTGCTTCGTACAGTGACCTATAAGACCTTGGAAATGCTGTAAACAATGTTTTCTGTTCCTTATCACAATCTATATTTGGAATACCTCTAGAGTGGATGCTGTATTTTCAGACATTGAGTCTCTCACAAAAGATAATGAGCAAGCGAACGCTAATTATGCATCGAACATTCATCAAAGCATTGGTCATGCAGGTAAGGAGGCGATTCCAAGAAAGCTAATTGAAAATAAGCTCTAGATTTCGAACATATACTTTCAATTACATCAAATTTCAATCACAAAATACATTCTAAATCATTTAAAAAAAAATTATATTTTGAATAACACAAATTTTAATTACAGATGCTGCTACCGATGTTTCTCGTGATAGTGCCAGTCCTCATCACTGCGATTTCCATTTAATTCGGGTCTAAGGAGGGTGCGGGCATCAATCATCAATGTTTGTTCATTTGTTTGTTCTAGTGAGAATAAATCGGCAACCTACTCTCCTTTTTTCGCGTGCTCTCTCGTCGGTCAAAGAAATGAGAGAGAGAGAGCACGCTGAATGAGGAGAGTCGTTTCTTTCATCACTAGTTTATGTCTAATTCATCTGCCTGAAACAGTCTGTAAGATCGGAGATCCGCTTCAGACAGATGGAAATATTTGATTGAAAAGACATGTTGATGCTGAGGCAATGTCTAGAATGCAAGTCGAGAAAACAATTAATGTGAGCTATAACCAATTCATTGATCATTTTTCAGTCATTTCCAACCTCTCGCTGCTTTTCGTCTGCTCTCATTCACCCATCAACACGGCTGCGATGTATTTCTTCGTTGCTCCTTTCAGGTGACTATATCTGACACAGTCAAATCAAACAATAAACATTCCAAAGAATGCAATTGTTCTAAAGATTGACACATCCCCCTCACACCCGTTCGCACGTCCGTTCGCATGTCCGTACTTCTTCATTAGTATGAGAAAAGAGGTTTAATTTACTCATTTCAGGCGATTCGTTGGCATCAAACCGGGCACAAGTGTGTCTATTGTGGAGCCGAACCAGTCTGATAAGAGCACCCAAATTCTTTCCTAATGGAGCTGATACCACTGTACTCTTCTCGAAAAGTACATTGTCTTCACTATTCGGCACTTCTGGAGTTCGCCGTACGGCCCATTTGTTCAAGTGTTTACTGCGAATATGTAATCCCACTAGGGTCCGATAAAAGTATCTCTTTAAATAATGCAAAATACCCTCACTGTGTTTGCATTATGGAAGAAGGATAACGTACAATGGAACTTCCATCCAAATCCGTGATATCGGTGTTTCATAATTGAGACGATGCCACATGTGCCCATATTCGTGTGCCCATGATACTTTGTTCACACGGTGCGCATTTTGTGAAGAGTGGAGCAGAGATCAGTAGTGTTGCCGGAACGAATACTGTTGTGCTCATTCTCTAGCTTGATAAAGGAAACGAGAGATTGTGCAAAAGCGCGCATCTGGCTAGAGCAGAGAACACTCACTCCAAAGAACCCTTTGCCAGCTGAGAGAGGAGAGGGAGGAGAGGCAGCAACGAACACTCATCAATCAAAACAGGAGAATGAGCAGAGAACGCTCACTCTCCGGTCCGTCTTCTCTAGTGATCTTTCGGGTTTCTGCTCTCTAGTCGCGAGATAGTGTGCAGAACGAAGAGAGTCTAAGCAGAGATGTCATCCCGGGTCACACCTCTCCATGTGTTCAAAAGAAGACGGAGAAATCATATTCTGTCTTTAACGAAACTCCTTGGAGATATTGCCATTGGTTCACATGTTCTTGCTTTCCTTCCTTCGTTAACCCTATTCTTTTTTTTTAAACAATCCTACGTTAACAGACTACATGACTCTCTCCACACACGCTGTTCGTCTTACGACTCGCTGCCTCGTCTACAAGGTACTTCCGAATGAATAAAGCAAAGAACTGTTGATCACATCTCCACTTCTAAGTCGAGCTCGGCCTCCTTCTCCACTTGCTCCTCTTCCGACAACAGCACGAATATGAAGGAGGTCCTGTCAAGGAAGATCCCCGCTCACAATGCTAAGGTGAGAGTGATCAGATTCTCAAAAGTGAACAGTTTCGAGCAATGGACCCAGATAGAACACGTTAGTGAGAAAAATCGACATCGACTCTCCTCATTTTGCGCCATCTTTCGTCGGTTAGAGAGGAGAGAGAGCAAGCGAAAAGAGGAGAGTCAGATCCGATTTGCAATAAAAAAAATCGGAAATGTTTTCCATTGCAGGTTAAAAAGTTCAGGGCGGCGCACAACAACACCGTCGTCCAGAATGTCACGGTTGATATGGTAGGTGGTAGGGAGGACCAAATCGGAATCGGCTTTCCTCAATTTGCACGCTCTCTCGTCCATCTACAGACTAGAGATCAGTTGAGGAGAGTCGATGCCGATTTGTCATCACTAGTGGTGGATGATTCTTGATAGGAAGCGATGATCACAGTACGAGTACAGTTATCTGCAAATGCTGCAGACACTGTACTAGCCGGGGTCAACTAGTCGAAATCTTTATCCGTGGAAATATGAGTGAATGTCCCAGATCTACGGCGGCATGCGCTCGATGAAGGGAATGGTCACCGAGACGTCCGTGCTCGACTCCGAAGAAGGAATTCGGTTCCGTGGCTACTCCATCCCGGAATGCCGCAAGTTGTTGCCCAAGGCGACCGGAGGCGAGGAGCCTCTCCCGGAGGCCGTCTGGTACCGTACTCATCGATATATTGATTGATTGACCAATTAATTAATTGAGTGAACTGTAACCTCATGCGTTCAGGTGGTTGCTGTGCACCGGTGACATACCCACTAAAGCCCAGACGGATGCCATCAGCAAGGTGAGCATTGTGCAATAGCTGATTGGTTTATCTACCGTATCCCGCATCACTTTCCCGCCCTAACAGTGGGCTCCCGTAGGAACCAAGCACACGATTACATTGCCTCAGTCATCATCCTTCATCACAGGAATGGAACGAGCGTGCGGCCCTGCCCGCCCACGTGGTCCGTCTACTGGACGTCTTCCCCTCTCATCTCCACCCGATGGCGCAGTTCGTGGCTGCGATTGCCGCCCTCAACAGCGGGAGCCACTTCGCAAAGGCGTACGAGAGGGGAGTGAAGAAGGTGAGAGGCAACTCGAAGGCCGCCTTGTTCACCCTGATCTCCGTCTACACTAGTGATGACAAATCGAGACCGACTCTCCTATATTTGCATACTCTCTCGTAGGTCAGAGAAGCGAGACAGTATGCAAAATGATGAGAGTCGGTCTCGAATTTGCATCGCTAGTGCTAAACTCAAGCCCTGACTACATATAAATAAAATGAATGGACTGATACTTTTACACAATCACATGCGCTCAGCTCGCCTTGCTTTGGAACGTCAAACGTAAACTTCTAGCGATGAAACCCTCTCCCTTCTGCACACTATTTCGTCGGTCAGACAAGGGGGATAGTGGGCAGATCGACAAGTTCCCCTTTTTCCAGTCCGCGTACTGGGAGTACACGTACGAGGACTCGATGGACCTGCTGGCCAAGCTGCCCGCCGTCGCCGCAACTATCTACAGAAACGTGTACAGAGGGGGAGCAGCGGTGAGTAGTGATGACAAATCGACATCGACCCTCTCCTTTTTGCACACTCGATCGCTTCTTTCACGATAGTGTGCAGAATTAAGAGAGTCTGTGCCTATTTTCCATCATTAGCACATAATAATTAGCATTGATCTAAATGACGTCTTGTCGAGTGAAAATTTGAAAGGGGTTTCGACCACCATCCACGTGCCCATAAATGATGTAGGAAACCACGGAGTGGCTACGATACGCTCCGAGGTTGCCACAACCATCTATGGGGACGCGTACAGAGTACAGAGAGGATCAGCGATTAGTTGTTTTTTCTTCTTCAAAACGAAAAGATACCGTTCACGACTAATCTCATGCGAAGATATGAGAAGTGTGAAACGCATTTGGAATCAAAATATCCAGATGTAACAAATTACATAAAAATGCATTGCAGATTGGCTTGATCGACCCCTCGAAGGACTGGTCTGCCAACTTCTGTTCGATGCTCGGGTACGATGATCCACTCTTTACTGAACTGATGAGACTCTATCTCGTCATCCACGCTGATCATGAGGTACGGTAGTTATACGGCAGGGATGTCGGATCGAATAGTGTCCATTCTGCACACTCTTTCGCCTGTCTGACCTCGAAGCATTGTGCAGAATGGAGAGAGCGACTATTCGATCCTGTAACACGAATGAGTTTCACCGTGTCTTGAAGATTCGATAGTGAAATAAGTGATCAATGAAGTTAGCATTCCAGAGGAGGAAAATTAATCACATTCACATTACGTCGCATCTGTCCTTGTTAACCCCTTTTTGCGAATAGCGCGACTAGAAAATAATACAAATATTAAAATACATCGAGACTAAAAACCGGAAATACATCACCCTGTCCATCTTCATCCAGCATTCATCTGTTGTGCAGGGCGGCAACGTCTCCGCTCATGTCTGTCACCTGGTCGGCTCCGCTCTCTCCGATCCTTACTTGTCCTTCTCAGCGGCAGTGGCGGGACTGGCTGGTAAGTAAACTTGTCGGAGGCGCTCCAGAATGCGGCGAAGGTATCTTACCTTCTGAGCAACACCACCGTGTTTTACTGTGTTAATTATCGAGCAGTATCCTCAAAGAGCAATTAGCTCTCATCACAAATACTCCCAGGTCCCCTGCACGGTTTGGCCAACCAGGAGACGCTCGTATTTCTCTCCAAGATCGTCGCTGACCTAGGGCATGGATACACTGAGGAGCAACTCGGGGACTGGGTCCGGAACCATCTCAAGAGTGGACAGGTACGGGTAGTGTCGAAATGAGAATCACCCAGCGTGTCAGAGAGGTGAAAAAACGTCATTTGCGCGGCGGAATCCTCGCGTGTGCTCTTTCATTCTGCACTTATGGGAGCGGTGAAACAGAGGTGAAATGATAGAGACGATTCGAGTATAGTAATAGAAATAACTAAACATTGGATATGAAATATGCAAATGTGATACACTGAAACGGTTTAGAAATGAGTTAGGAAGCTGCTAATCAGTTTCTGTAAATTTTGATTAGCTAACAATCTCTTTGTGATCATTTGAATCGATTATATAATTTTCAAAATGGAACTAGTCACAGGAGAATGATGGAAACATCCACTCCATTATTATTTTCTAAATCGTTAAGAGAAGGTCTACAATTCTGTAAGACGGAATTTTGTTAATTGTTTTTATATTCGAGAAACGCGAAATAATCCAATTTTTCAAATGCATTTTTCACCTTTCTCGAATATAAAAACATTTAACGAAATTCCGGCTTGCAGAATTGTAGACCTTCTCTTAACGATTCAGAAAATAATAATGGAGTGGATGTTTCCATCATTCTCCTGTGACTAGTTCCATTTTGAAAAGTATATAATCGACAAAAATGATCACAAAGAGATTGTTAGCTAATCAAAATTTACAGAAACTGAGTAGCAGCCTCCTAACTGATTATTAAACCGTTTCGGTGTATCACATTTGCATATTTCATAACCAAATGCAACCGAGTAGAATGGAAATTCTCAGAAATTTACTTCTAAGCAGCTGTTTCCTAATTATTTGTATATTTCCATGCGTATTGCAAAAAATATTCTCTCCGGACAGCGGAACGAGACATAACACGAAATGAGTATTTACGGGAAACAATTTGTCATCCCTTGTAGGTAGTGCCCGGCTACGGTCACGCATTCTTAGTGAATATAGGCCATGTGACACACAAAAAATGTTATGTGAAGGCTACCATAATATTGAGAAGAATTGCTTACCCGGTTGACCTAAAAGGCCTCTCTTCAGGTAGTGCCCGGTTACGGTCATGCCGTACTCCGTAAGACAGACGCTCGGTACGTGTGTGAAAGGGAATTCGCCCTCAAGCACCTGCCCAATGACGAGATGTTCCGACTCGTGTCCACCCTCTACAAGGTCACGCCGAACATACTGCTGGAGCAGGGAAAGGTATGATTTTGAATATAACTTTTTTTTCAATCAGCACACTCTCTCGCCGGCGAGGTAGTGATTCAAATTTTTGTAACAATTTGCTGGAATTGTGGCATACCGTATGATGCATACGTCTTCTGAATTTTCTCACTAATGGCGTGGAAAAAGTCAAAGGAGAAGAGAAAACATTTGAATTCCCTCCATTGCGTATCTCAGCTCCCAGTGAAGCTAACGACTTGAAACTTGGAATATGGGGTGGAAATCCTCTTTCCACTCCAAAAACGAAGTTTCAAGTGGGCTCACTGGGAGCTGAGATACGCAATGGCGGGAATTTTAATGTTTTCTCTTCTCCTTTGACTTTTTCTACGCCATCAGGCTGTTCACTATTATTTTTGACTCACCTGTGCAAACCATATCAAACATCTACGTGCCATTGACAATTGAAGCCCCAATGAAACATAGTTCAACCTTCCACAAGAACATGTCGAATTTCGATTATTAAAACAAACAAAGTTGTTTGAGTACCAAGCAACGATAAGTTCCCAGAGTTCAAAAGAATTAAATTCCAAACTTTCCCACACATTGCTTGAATTGACAAATCTGCATTAAATAGCAATTAGGTAAAATATAACACTGATGATTTCCTTTCACAGGCTAAGAACCCGTGGCCCAACGTCGATGCCCACTCGGGCGTGCTTCTTCAGCACTTCGGCATGAACGAGATGAACTTCTACACGGTCCTCTTCGGAGTGTCGCGCTCGCTCGGATGCCTTTCGCAGGTACGGTAGAGTGATGCCGTTTCGGTTTTACACTCTCCTCATTCTGCACACTCTCTCGTTTCTCTGACCGGCGAAATAGTATGCGGAATGGAGAGAGCAAAAACCGAAACTACATACCTAATGCCTACTCAAATAATTGCATCTCCTTTCTGCGCTCTCTCTGGTTTCCCTTCCCGATGAGAGTGTGCAGAATGGAGAGAACGTTTTTCGATCCTGCTTCATTACTGCTGATGAGTGGGGAAGTTAACTTAGTGTGTGCGAATGAAATAATAGCGCTCTACATTCTGCACACTAGTGTCGCCAGATCGAATAGTTTCACTCTCTATTTTGCACACTCTCTAGTCTCTATGATCGATGAAAGTGTGCAGAATTAAGAAGCACACTCCGGGAATGTATCCAGATAATTGATTAACTGTTCTCTTGCAGCTAATCTGGGCCCGTGGTATGGGACTGCCACTTGAGCGGCCCAAGTCCCACTCAACTGAGGGGCTCATGAAGCTGGCTGCGGCTGCTGCGAAGAAGGCCTGAATGTTTGATCTAACAGCAGCTTTCTCCATTCTGCACACTCACTCACCAGTCAGACTGGATCGAGAGTATGCCGATTGGAGAGAGCAACGATTTGCTCCTAGACTCATCAATTGACTCATCAATCAATTTTGAACGTAAATATTGCTTACCACAAATTCATTAATCAAAACATGTTCATTTTGATGAAGTGAGAAGAACCAAAATAGCTTCCTTTTTTATCACTTAGTGTTCCGTTAGTCGGTACCCGACCTGTCTCTTCCCCGTTTCCTATTCGATCTCACTCAAAAAAACTCTTTTCCATCATTACCGGATTGAGATTAAAATATGGTGTCTAATAACAGTTTATTTGAATCCGAAATATTCTTCAGTTGTATTGTCACAACATGCGTCGGACAATGAAGCGCATTTATTGACCCATCGTGATACCGTAATCTAATGGACACCGTTATACCGCTGGTACCTCATTTGGGATTAGTGGACAATGACCGATGAGTAAAGAGACAGAGTGAGTGACAATGGAATATTCGTGAAAAAATATTATGTACAATACTCGTTCGATCGTATGGACTGGGGGATACTGTTGACGTAATTTGGGTTTAGTACATCTATTAATTTCTAAAGGCGGTGGGAGAATCGAAATTTCGAAAGAGGGCGAGAAATTGAACTGCCTATGAGAGAAGACGGAAGAAAGCTAGGATCAATTCGAGAGCCAGATATCTCATTATTGCAGAGAAAATGATGAGATTCATCAATCTGAAAATTAAACTAAGCTTAGAATGACATGGAGTTGAGTGAACATTGGGCGAGGCGGGAATAACGAGAGAAAGAAATAGAATAGTAAGATCGCAGACTGTCGGCGTATTTCCACACGAAAAGGGTAAACTGCCTTTATTCTGAAATGCTCTCTCGCCTCTCTAACCTATGAGAGATCACGCAAAACTAGGAGAGTCGATGGCGATTTGTCCTCTAGTTGGCATCCCTCGTCTTCCATCAGTGTTCCATACTCTGACCCAACGCAACCTGGAAATTGACCGACCATGGCTAGACGAACAACAACATAATCGATGTGTATTTTGCGACGCTAAAACGGAAGATCGAGTAATGCCCATAAGCTTTCCTCAAATAATGTTTCTGAGTTTTCCAGAAGCATTTACCTCCCAATTGCTCCATCCGTTACAAATCGAATACAGGGAATACAGGGCCTATGTTCTCATTTGCATTTTAATCGAACGTCTACTCTGCCCCGTCCGAGCCCATTCTTCTCTGATCACTCTTTCTCTCCAATGACCCCCACTGATCACTGAGAGGGCGAGAGAGTGTGAGGAGCGAGGAGAGTGCGCTGGCCCTTTTGTTCACTCCTTCTTTTTATTGCTACTGGGAGGGCTGGGCCCACCCATTCCGATCCCTCCTCAGTTGATTCATTCACTATCTATCTTTCCCTTCTCACTCGCTCGTCCAATCCTCCTTCTGTTGCCTATTTTTGCTTTGCTCTCTCGATTACTTTTCGTCAATTGTTGTTAGTCCGAGAATTTCCTCGGTATATGCGTTTTCTGTGTAGCAAAGTGTTCTAAGTTCGTCTGTTTTCACGCCCGAACCATGTTTTTGAAACGATTTTCCTCAAATTTACGTTTGAGTGCGTAATATTTTGATTTGCAGACTCCCCATTTCAGACTGTCCCATCTACTCTGGGATACTTCCTCGATGTACACTCGAGCAACTCAACATGACATCTCAAGAGATTCTACCAATACAAGATCCAGGGATACCACACAGGTGGGTGAAATGTAAGAGACAGAGATACGGTCTAGTGAGGGTAATCGAAACTCGGCTGGCCTGGTGCTCCCTCGTTTCTTTTTTTGTCGAACACGTCAAGTTCTGCAGGCGAAGACACCTGAGGATCGTGGTTATGGTGTCTGACTGAAGTCCGCTATATCACCGGTTCGAGCCCCACGATCGACCATGTTTTGCAAGATGGTAGAAGAAGGCTCGCGCCCCAACCACTAGTCTCCGCCATGCGATCTCTCCTCATCAGATCGGACGCTTCCAATAAAATTAATTGGATTCCGAATGCATTTTCGATCGGAACCCATATAATTCCAAAGGCTACCAGAAGGCATTCTGGATCAAATCCCCATGCCCTTCGCGTTTCCCTTGTGTATATGCGAGGTGACTGATGCGGAGCAAACCCTAGCAGTGCTCCTCAAGGTACGACACTAGTCGGGAGGGGAGAATAACGAATGCTTGTTCAGTTCTTCCACTATCCCGCACTCCGCCGCTTCTTGTTGGAGAGTGGTGACGCGGCAATTGTCGCGTGTTCGAGCAGAGCCCCAAGACCAGAGTAAGAAGGCTTTACTGTGCATCTCCTTGTTGAAGTCACTAACGTTTAAGCGAATGCTGTGGCATCAACATTGTGGAGTACGAACCAGGACAGTTCTTCCACGGCAAGAACAAGTTGGGACAGGTACTCATGGCCGTTCGGGCAAGACTGGCCAGAGAAAGCCCTGTGTTTGGAGTGAGTGCCCTCCGTGGCTATCTGCAAATCGCGAACGACATGCGCTCTTGACCGTCCTACTGTAATGTTTCTCTTTGCGATAAACCCCTTGTTGACCTAACGCGTTCAGACACGTAAAGACACGTTCTACCAGTAGTGATGAAAAAATGTGGAAAAAATAATGACGTGTTTATTTGAAACAGAATTGAAAAATAAAATTTTCAAAGATCAAAAATATACAGTATCGGACAAAAGTCATCGTTCACAAATGCAAAGTGGTGTAACTTTTGAACCAGATAAGCAATCGGTTTGATGTTTTGGCAGGATACATTAGACCTATTGATGCATTGCCACCGATAGTGACGTCATGCTACGATTTCGCAATATTGCATAGTGATGATGCAATCATATATATGTTCTTCACTTGTGATTTTAAGGTCATTGGGATTTTTTTCTAAGTCTTCTCTCTTTTTGTGATGATAGAAGGCCTCAGCATCTACCGATTAAAAAATAGTACTCATTGGGCGTTGTCGTACAGAAGCAGAAAACAGGTTCAAAATAGGGTCCCGAAAAAAATATTTTCCATTCATTGACGTGCTAGAGACTCGTTCAAAGGCTCAAAATGACCCTTGCAATAATTCCTGATCACCCACAAAGGTCGATATTGATATCTCTTAATTTGACCTCAGGGCACGAATTTTTCACTTTTTCAAATAATTGTTTTCTTCCTATTTTGGATGATCATAGTTCCAAGGCCGATTTTTGTTCAAATGTATTTTCTAGACAGGGTAGTTGCAAATCTATGGAATATACGATTCCCAACTTTTTAGAGCATTTGGATAACTTTCTCACCCGCGGCAACCGAAAATCAGAGGTCAAAAGATTTTAAAAATCGGCAATGTTACGACATAATAAATTTTAACTTTTTTCATTAATGATATCATGGACTCTCATACCGAAATTCGTACTCAGCACACAAAAATATCCCAGAAAAAAATTTAGTCAGGAAGTTTTGAGAGAAACTTTTGTTCGACTAATGATGGGGGTATCATGGTCATTTTTTGGGTTGAAATCGATTGACCTCTGATTTTCGATTGCCGCGGGCGGGAAAGTTATCCAAATGCTCTAAAAAGTTGGGAATCGTATATTCCATGGATTTGCAACTACCCTGTCAAGAAAATACATTTGAACAAAAATCGGCCTTGGAACTATGATCATCCAAAATAGGAAGAAAACAATTATTTGAAAAAGTGAAAAATTCGTGCCCTGAGGTCAAATTAAGAGATATCAATATCGAACTTTGTGGGTAATCATGAATTATTGTAAGGGTCATTTTGAGCCTTTGAACGAGTCTCTAGCACGTCAATGAATGGAAATTATTTTTTTCGAGTCCCTATTTTGAACCTGTGTTCTGCTTCTGTACGACAACGCCCCATGAGTACTATTTTTTAATCCGTAGATGCTGAGGCCTTCTATCATCACAAAAAGAGAAAAGACTTAGTAAAAAAATCCCAATGACCTTAAAATCACAAGTGAAGAACATATATATGATTGCACCATCACTATGCAATATTGCGAAATCGTAGCATGACGTCACTATCGGTGGCAATGCATCAATAGGTCTAATGTATCCTGCCAAAACATCAAACCGATTGCTTATCTGGTTCAAAAGTTACACCACTTTGCATTTGTGAACGATGACTTTTGTCCGATACTGTATGCTGGGAAATATCCGGCAAGTCACCAGTTCCTTCTTATGAGAGCGCAGTTAAAAGTGGAGCGGAAATTCATACAAGCCTGGCGCACGTTTTATTTCTACAAGGTTTCTGGACGTTCAGCAAAAACATGTCCGAAATCTGATATAGATGAATTCACATATTGGTGCGTTAAACTAGATCTGAACGCGCTACATCGAGATGAGTACAAGTTATCGGATTAATTGTTTGATTGTAAATATACTATTCCTTTCGCTTTTTTGCTTGGATAAAGAAGATACTTCTGTGGAAATTTCATATAAAATTGTAAAAATGTAAGCAGCCTTGTCGAGAATCTGTGTGTTCGCATGTCGATTTTCAAACCGCTTTGTCTGCACCTTTCAATATGCAATCCCGTACAAAAAGCGTGGAAGTCAAGCCAATGTACGGGGGAAAAGGTCAGCTGCATTAATATTCGAGACCGACTCTACTTGATTCACTCGCTTTATAGCCGGTCTGAAAAACGGGAGCTTATGCGAAATGAGGAGGGATCGGCCTCAAACGGGCCTCACTAGTTATGTGCGGATATAGGATACTCAAGCGACAGGGTGACTCATAGTTTCGGTGCTGTTTGCGGTTGGGGTGAAGAGTTTGGGAACGAGAGGAGAGGGAGAGGGAGAAAGAAAATGGGAGAAGAGAGAAAGATAGAGAGGGAGGGAGAGACGAAAAACGGACACGATGAGAGATCGGGAGATGAGGGGAGAGTCCAGACAACTATGCACTCCCTCGTCCTTTCCACCCGCACCTACTTGGACACACGGCACCCACGAATGGCTTCCGTTGAGCAGGTAGGAAATAAGTATTTTCCTATTGTTTTCAATATTCACAGGCCGAAAAGTGCCTTATTTGTGAAGTACCAACAACAACGATTCATCTGGGCATCATTTGCTGTCGCAAATGCTCTGTCTTCTACAAGTGAGAATGCCTTTTTATAACTTCACAATTTCACCCTAATTTCAGTCGGAATTTATCCCAAAACGAGGACTACAGTGCAAAGAAGGCGAAGGCAATTGCGTTTTGAGAGGTTATTCGTATGCAACAGTTGTTTTTCAAGTCTTATTTCATAGCTCTTTTTCTTTGCCCTAGATTCCGCAGATTAAAGACCATTTTCAAGTCGGATTTCAGAGGTAAAATGCCGAAAGTGTCGCTATGATCGATGCTGTCCGGTGTTTGCCGTTGTTTCGGAAGGAAAGGTTTGCCGCGTTTAGCTCTGGCCTGCCACATAAATCAGATTCTATCCAGAAAGATATTCGGAAAGAGCACAGAGCTTCTGAAGATGAGATTGAAAAACCGAAGACTGTGGCTCCTACAAACTTCCTCGACCATGAATCGTAGGATTTTTTAGTCTACAGCTAGTCTCCCAACCACTAGTCTCCGTCAAGCGCTCCCGGCGGTAGGCTTAGGCTGAGAGGACATGGGTAATCCAACCATGCCATGTACATGCTCTGGATACCAAGATACTAATGGGCATGGTGTCTGACTGGCATGCCGACGCAGGCAGGTTCGACTCCCGCCCGCAGGTGATGTTTTGCAAGAGGTAGAGAAAGGCGCGCGCCCCAACCACTAGTCTCCGTCTTCCGGAAATTTCCAGGACTTCCCGAGAGAGGTAGGAGAGCCTACCGCAGGGAGCGCTTGACGGAGACTAGTGGTTGGGGCGCGCGCCTTTCTCTACCTCTTGCAAAACATCACCTGCGGGCGGGAGTCGAACCTGCTTGCGTCGGCATGCCAGTCAGACACCATGCCGGCAGGCAGACGCAGGCAGGTTCGACTCCCGCCCGCAGGTGATGTTTTGCAAGAGGTAGAGAAAGGCGCGCGCCCCAACCACTAGTCTCCGTCTTCCGGAAATTTCCAGGACTTCCCGAGAGAGGTAGGAGAGCCTACCGCAGGGAGCGCTTGACGGAGACTAGTGGTTGGGGCGCGCGCCTTTCTCTACCTCTTGCAAAACATCACCTGCGGGCGGGAGTCGAACCTGCTTGCGTCGGCATGCCAGTCAGACACCATGCCCGGTTACTGATGGACCGGTTACAGATATAGAATTGATGACTACTCCAATAGTGAATCGACCACTCTGCTGAGGATGAAGAGAGCTTACGGGTGAGATATGTCAAAATCGCAAACGATTCTCCGCTATTTGATATCTCTCTCGTTTCGCTGACCGATGAGATAGTATGCGAAATGAGGAGAGTCGAATCCGAATGGTCGTTGCTGCCTTTCCCTCCTCGATCGGATCTTTCTAGGATGTTGTGCCTGATGAGAAAATCCGGAGAGATGGGAACTTGCTCACCCAAAACATTCGATCTGCTTCAACGAGGAATTATAGTATGTTTTCAAATACTTTTAAGCGTTTTAAACTGTTTTCCCTATTGCATCATTAATAATTATAGTTTTCAAACATTTGGTATTGCACCCAGATTAATTTTGATTTCATTCTATGATAAATTGATAAATTCTATGATAAATCGCGCGTCTGAAATCAACTGTCTATTTTTTACAGAGATAAATAGGTTGAAATAATAAAAAATATACTAAATTATTGTAGAAATTCCGACCACTTACTTACGCTACTGACGTGCCGACCCATCGGATTACATATGCCGGACTGCAGGATTTCTTCCGATTTTCTTTCGATGACTTCATGAATTTGCCAAATGAAACTCAGGTGAGAAAGTAACTTATCAAAGCTCTAATTCACACTTGATAGAAAGGATGTCAAAATAATAAACTATATTCCTTCTGAAAGTTCAATACCTATGATACAATACTGCGCAATTCTAAGGACTTGGGTCCAGAGAGACGATGAAACGTATTGAGTTGACATCTGTGGTTTAGGGTGGAGAATTTGGGTTCAATGTTGTGTCCCAGACACTTTTGTGTCCCGAAATTTGCGCGAGGGGAGGACAAAAATAGCAAGCCCTGTAATCTCTCGCAGGTCAGAGAAACGAGAGAGTGTGCTGAATGGAGAGAGACGAAAACGGCATCACAAGTGGTCGATCGTTTTAGCGGAACATAATCTTTCGCAACTATACGTTGTTGAGCATCACGGACAATCTCTACCGCTCAGTGCATCACTTCCCCGATGATGACACAACGTGAGTGCTATTTAGTGATGGCAAATCAGCATCCGACTCTCCTCTTTTCACATTCTCTCTCGTTTCTCTGAGCGATGAGAGAACACGCGAAAAGGGGATAGTCAGTTCCGAATTGCCATCACTACATAAAAGCACCTGCGACATATTTCGAAATCACTGTAACCAACGCGGTTAGCGGCGCAGTCGGCCTCACCATCTGTCTCACCTCGCTTTACAGTATGCCCACCTATACTACGACCTTATCACCAGATCGATTAGACGACTACCTTATCGATTGTCCTGTGGGGATTAATAAGGATGAAGCGGCAGCGTTAGTTTGACTTAATTTTTATATTTAGTTACTTTTGAAATATTTTAATTATGCATTTCCAGAGAAATAATCAAAAACATGACGCGAAATGTGATCGCGATGAAAGCTCATTTCAAGCGGGTACAGCTCACTAGTGAGGAGTTTCTAGCCCTGCTCGGCCTGGGTCTTTGGAATGATCGTATGTTTCATGATTAATTAGTAGTTTCAATGCGCAGTCTCTCTTTCCATCTTGCACAATCTCTCGCTCAGATGAGAATGTACGGAATAGAGAAAGTCCAAATGTAAAATTGCATGCCCACTGTTCGCTCATTTATGTTGTTGTTTCTCATTTAGATTCCGCGACCGACGATGACATGGCAGAAATAGTTCGGCGAAATCGATCACTCATAATGGCCGAATTGCACAAGTACTATGCGGCCGGGGGAAGGGCCGATTACGCGGATAGATTGGGCGATGTTCTATGTCTGCTCGTCAATATTGAGGTTGGTTAGAAAAGTGGTACTAGCGATGAGAAATCAGCACCCGACTCTCCTCAATTTGCACACTCTCTCGTTTCTCGGACCAGAGAGAGAGAGAGCACGCGAAAAGAAGAGAGTAGTTGCAGATTTGTCATGCTGTGATTTTCAGGAAGCGGCGGCCATGCAGAAAGAGGATGAAAACGTCTACCTACTCATGAATATGTTTGAAGATTATTTCACTATTATTGATCGAACTAATTGGCCGAGATGACTGCTGCTGACATGATTTCATTGTTATTCGACAAATCCGATAAAACATAGATTCTATTTGTCCTTTCTCAAAAAAAACGGCTGGGGACCAGGATTGTTCGTTAACTTCTTACCCGGTCAGGTGTACAGGGTAAAGTGTACACCAGGGAAGCGGTCATAACTTGCCTCGAAATGATGCTAGAGACAAATCGAGTTTATAGTTCACTTTTTCAAGTTCTTTTGTCATGTCTACGCTATGAACTGGGTTCCAAAAAATTGTGGAATATTCAAGGTTAGGAAGGGTAAAGGTAGTAAATGTCTTCAGGTACAAATCAGGGTATTTACTACGAAAATATTTAAAGAGGATGATTAGATTTCGAACGAGCACTGGAGATATTCTTATTTTCTAGGTTCAGTTAGGACAAGATTGTTGATTGTGAAATGTCTACGGGGATTATGTACGCCGTAATGTGACACTTGATGTCTCAGAGATGTCGCGACATTTTCAGGCATAATTATATGCCCATAGAAAAAATGAAGCCATCGAATAGCCAAAGATAACGACACGCTTTATCGATACGAAACGAACAACTACCATCACGAAGCACAACATCAGACACATTGATGATCAACTTGATCATTCGGGCATCATGGGAAGCTGGCTCTCCTAATTTGCCTGAAACTCGTTGCGGAACACGGAATATCGAACGCGTTCGATGTAGCTGAAAAAATAATATCACGTGGATATTATGAATATTTTCCTCTTTCTTACTCGACAAGTGCTGAGAATTCGGGCGATTTCAGAGTTCGCATGGGGAAACTGTCTTGATTGAGGAAATATGTCGCAGAAAGATGGCCGAACACAGCACAATCCGCCTGAAAAAAAAATCAAAATAATTTGCAATCGAAAACCGCAGTTTATACCGTAGTTATCGAGTCTCCGAGTAGGAACTTTTTCTGACCAAGGATATCTCGATAGGCAGCAAGATCTTTGTGCACAAGCTTATCGAAGTCTGCGTCTAAATACTCTCCAAACACTGCAGAGATCCAACCATGAACCTATGAATTAGTTGATTTCCATTGAAATTAATATCTGTCTAACCAATGAGCTTATAATCGGAGCTATGATAGGTGTGAGAAACTCGATGAATGACTCGGGCAAGTATGTGCCAAGAATAGCTTTGAAGAAACGCTCGGGCGTTCTAGTGACTTTGTAGTGAAAGAACAGACTGAAAAAAAGCGTTGAGAGAATTTCAAATAATGTTTCCTAACTTGTGAGTTCTATGGTCAACCATTGATGTGATTGCATTACCGATACTCGACTACTTCTCATTGACATATTCCTAAAAATAGTAGACTTTCGAAACAAATAAGAAAATTTCTGAAAAATAACCTTGATTTTGAATTGTTCGATTAGTCGATCGATAATGAGGGCACAATCCGCGATTTGCTCTCCATTGAACTCGACAAACGAAGTTCTCCCATCAACACCGCGAAGCAAGAGTGTGTAACGACGCTTAATCAAGCTATTTTAAGAAATAGGCAAGGACACACCTCGAAAGGAATCTTGTACAGTCGGAGGAATGTCTCCAATTTGACGCAGAATGGACTGACGGAAGGAAGAACTTTGGTGCCTGGCCGCTAAATTTTGTTAGTCGTAACGAGCTAGCACGATAGCTTCAGATCAGACAAACCTGATACAGGTAAACCATGCCCAGCTTCCAGTTCTTCTCGTTGAGCGCAACAGGTTTGTCTGCTCCAATCTTGCGAAAAACATATGGAACAAGGTACTGGACTACTAGTAGGAGGCCGGCTCCAAGGAGCATCGAACAAATCATTCTGCTAAATTGACTACGAAGGACCTGAAATTACGCTATTCGACAAGTGATCAAATCATGTAATGAATGAATAGTTCTTATCTTGAAAGACTATTTGAGAGCGATATATGGGCCATACAATCTCGTGTAAGTTGGTGTGTCATTTAGTGCTTATTTTCCGTTATCTTCAGCATGTGAGTGTGTAAATATGTGCCCAAAGTGAAGGAGGGTGGCAGGAGAGAACACTTCATCACAGAAGTTGAGACACATGGTCGTTCACGCGCAAAACTCATCACCAGATATCTTATTTCGGATCCGCTCTTCATGTACCTGAGTACTTCATAAACACAGCTCTTGACGGGAAATGAGTGAGAGGCCTTCTTTCAGACCAATTCAGAAGTCTTTGCCCGATAACTCGAAAACCGTCGGGGTTGAGATCTTGAACTGCAAAAACTTTTTTTCTTTATCTCAAGGAGAGCAATCGTTTTTTGCGCTTGGAAATTGATAATTTGAATTGCCTACTGTCAACAATAAAGTTGCTTTATATTCCATGACAATCAATTTAAAGTGCAGTTCGAGCTAATTAGTCCGCTCGTTGAAAAGTTGAAACATCTTTCTAATCTGACAATAGGGCTAACTTCAGATCATAATTTAAGAAAATATGTCATTTTAAATTCTGCAAAACGTACCATAGACTTAACCACATGGAACTTTACAAAAAAACAAATTCAGTCTAAACCCAAAGTACTCCATGACAATCAATTTAGAGTGTAGTCAAGCAGTACAACACAAACCCAAATTTGCTACAAATGATTTCTTGTGTAATCGAAAATGAGATTTTTCGATCATAGCTATTTTCTTTCGCGTTTTCATGATGTTTAGTATGAAAAACAATTTCTGAAAATACGTCGGAGAAATTACTAGTTATGTACTTTTTGAAATATCTAGTGACCTTTTCGACCCCAAAAACTGTGGGATACTGTAATGTGGTGTTAAAAATCACTGAAAAGATCGGAACTTCGATCTTGTGCCTGTTAAAAAAACAGACAAAGATCCGCTCTTTGATTTGAATTCCCGCACTTTTCGTTTTTCGCTATTATCTCGGCTCTCGAGTGAGTTAGAGATTTGAAATTTTGGCTAGTTGTTCCCTCTTTTATGTGAATAACGTATTCCGAATTTCAAGTCCCTAGCTTTATTTTTAGCTGAGATATTTGAAATAAGAAAAATTGCGGGAATTCAAATCAAAGATCAGATCTTTGCCAGATTTTTTAACAGGCTCAACATCGAAGTTCCGAACTTTTCGGCGTTTTTTAACATCGCATAAGTCTGACAATGCGGACCTTAGGCGTTAGCTAGTGGTGGCGGCGATCAGCACTCGGTACCCCATACTTCTCTCTGTACAGATGTACCACTTTTCCGTGGACTGTCTCTTAAAGGATGTCTTTAACGTAAGAGAAAGAACAACTTGCGAGTGTTCGTATTCATGTCCATAGATATAGTGGCGAAGTGGGAGGATTCCAATATATCTGTCCGACGCAGTGTCAATTAGAGTTGCCCAGTTTAGTAATAGTTCTCTCCCCAATCTTCTCGACATTCTGACCAATGAAAATGTGCGGACTGGCGAGAAAGTGTCTATTCAACTTTCCCCTGATTGGCCTTCTCCAAATCATACATCTGTCTCTTGCACAATCTCCTCAATATCCTTGGAATAGATTTGTGTTGAGTAGTTCTACGTAACAGAAAAGCTCAACTTGCATCTTCAGAGTGTGCGCTTTTACGTCTCAAATGCGTGATTGAACAAATACCGTGACGTAGAATTAGGGCTGTCAGAATGAAGGGCGATTATGACGACTTCATTCTCCTTGGTGTTTATTGTTGCTCCCTATACCAATGGACACACAATCGATCAGGCTACGCATCAAAGAGATCAAAAAAAGAGAAAGTGTGAGGATATGAGACAGTGAAGAGAAAGAGATAAAAAGGGAAAGGCACGGGGGAGGAGCGATGGAGTGACAACGAGAGATCAGTCGTACTGCACTCTCATTTGGTACCAATGCAGTTAGGTGCACCACGTTTCCCTATGCCAATCGCAATCTATCCCGATCACCAATGTTTCGTCCTTCATTTTTCAGGTCCGCTCGAGTCTTCGGATAATCGCGGTTTGTTTGCTCGGAGACGAAAGATCAGCAGTAATGGGTAATGCAATGGTGAGTAGCAAAGGTGAATAAAAATCATCGATACAGCCTAAGCCTAAAAAATTTTCGACTTCGAAAAAAGGTTCACCATGACTTCCGTATCATTAATTTGGAGAAAAAAAAATACGATTTGACTCGAGAAAGGTATTCTTACGTACTTTAGGGTTACTTTAGGGTACGGTAGATTGATTTTGAGATCGATTTGAGAATTTTTGAACATTTCTGACCAAAGGAATTAAATCTGACCCGTCGGACTGGGTTACAGTAATCACTGGGTTACTGTAATATCAATTGGGTACGGTTCTGTTTCTTTTTCTTCCAACTCTATGCACTACGTGGATTTTTTCGAAACTTTTCTGACCCAAGGAACTCAATCTGACCCATCGAACCTGGATACGGTAATCGGACCTAATACTGGTAACAATGAAAAAAATTTCAAAAAAATTTAGATTGGACCTTCCAGCTGGATTTTCCAACAACACCAAAATTTTGAAATATGGGCATAATTTTCATTCTAGTAGAGCTACATACCCCATATTTTGTAGGATATGTCAGTACACACTAAGACATCACTGGTTAAAATTTGGGCACGATCGGACACTTGCGGTGAAAAATAGTTTTTTCGATAAAGTTCAATATTGGGTCACTATACACCCCTTAGCCACTGTCGGTAAAAATCAACCATCTTGGCTGACTTCGTTCCTCTGGGACGCGATCTCCTACCTCGTCCCACTGGCCTGCTTCATCGGAATTTTCTTCGCGTTTGGCATGAATGTGAGTGCCTGACTAAAGGACCCAACCAATTCTCTTTCAAAAAATCCTCCGTAGCGTAGGTGCAAAATATGGTGGAACGTATCTTAAGAGGTATTTAGAAGCCGAGCACAAAATGTAGATGAGAATCTTGTGAGATCGTTAGACAAAATAGCTATTTCTGAACATGGTTGAACGCACTTTTAATAGATTTTCACAATGAAATACAAAATTTCACGGATTTTAAGAATTTTACGGATTTTCAGAATTTTACGGATTTTGAATCCACAAATTTTGCGTTTTTACGGATCCGTAAAATATAAATTTTACACCCAACGGTGATTTGAGTTCCCGATCGAGTCTGTTCATTTGATGAGTAGCTCATATTTTCGGTTACGTTCGAATCTTACACTCGAGTGCTCGCTGACTCGATTTCACCAACCATGTAACTGCTCTTTTCTTTCAAAGTACTATAATGAGAAATGCGCGAGTTGTTATACCCGCCTGTCATATTTTTGTCTGTAACAAATGATTGACACGTATAGGTAGGGGCCACAAGCCCCGCCCCTTTTCCCTCGACACCATTCCCATCAAAAGCGAGATGAAGGGAGCACACCTCGGAGACGGAACCAAATCGCACGCTCAAAAGCTTGAAATGTAGCTCTTGCCCTCCATTATCAGTGACCTGATGCGCATCTTGCACCTTCATATTTGAATAGGTCAAAACTCGATATTAAGGTTGGGAATAGGGTCATTTCCGCATCTCGAAATATGTTAATTCGCATTTTAGAGGAATTTTAAGCACACAATTGGATTTAAAATAATTTTCCTAGAATTGTGCTCGAATTAAATTTGAGAGCAGGAGGAGCGCGGCGAGAGAGCGGGGGGAGGGAGAGAGACACACACGCGTGAGAGGCTCCGCTCCTTTATCTCTCGTATCGCCTCTCCCTCCTCTCTGAGTAGGGGAATCGCGCGCGCTTCGGAAGCTCTCACGGGCTTCGTAGAAGAGCAATCGACATACATCCAAAAGCAAAAATGATATTGAGACCCTGACGGTCAGGTTGAGCCTACTTTGGACCCGATTCCGAGAATTCGGCTCTCATGTTTGCGGCCCCTACGTATAGGGCACATTTTGAATACCCGAATTGCACTTTGCGAGTGGCAATCTCCCCTAGCGCGAGAATCATTTCGGCGTATCCAGGTCAACAAGGTTTTAGGGAGGGGATGGAGTAGGATGAAGCGTAGTCATAGTTGTGTAAAATGAACCCTTCCTGTGTTTTTTCCCTAACTACCGATAGTGCCAGAGAATGAGCCAGAAAGGCCATCGGTGATATATATTTGTTCATTAATAATCTTTGATATATTATTTCAGCCGTGGGGAATGATCTCAGAACAGAAGCGAGCCATTCAGAGGTCGCAGAAGAAGAGACATGATACATTCGAGCAGATAAAGTCAGTGGCAGTTTGATTCTGTTTTTTTGGAAACAGTGTCATAATATTGACCGTTCTTAAAAAGTGGCGTGTGAAATTCTTCATGAAAAAATCTCCCCAGGTCGTGCGTGCACTCGGATGACAAGAATGTGATGGAGCTAAGAGCGGCAATCATAGGGAGGAGCTTTGAGCAGTTGAGAGGTAGCATTTTTAACCGAAATCACCTTCACATAAAACTGGGAAATATCTCGGAAAGTTAATGTTTAAATGAAACGTGAATATGACGATCTGCAGGCGATATATTTACATTTATAGCGAGATCATGACTTGCCGTATGATATGAAAGGGTGAGAATTGAAGGATGTAGAGTAACAGGGTACGTGGTGGTCTAATGCATCTCACTAATTCATCGATATTCCCTCGTATCTACAGATGCCCTCCAGCAAGAGGAACTGATTGCTGTGGAGGTGCACGAGGCATACATGTGGAACGCACTACAGGTGTTAATTGTTTCATTGCGTAGTTCATCAAGCTTTCTTTATTTCCTCAACATCTGAGCAATTAATGAAAGCAACCTAAAATATTAGGAAAACAACATAGCAATTATCAATGCACTTGAGGTACAAGACCGTCTGAATTGCCTCAATGAGGTCATCGTGGAGTCATTTGAATGGGCGAGAGAAATGGATGAGAAGTGGAGAGGAAAGAAGGTGGGGAGAAAGCTGAAATCTGACAGTGTTAATGTGATTTATCGTAATAGTTGCATGCTTTAAAAAAACAACTAGTTTTATCCACATATCATAGTTTTTAAAATTTGTTTTGTCTACATATGTTTGGCCAAATGAAGTAGATGAGCGTTCTCCTCACCCTCACTTTAGTTAATGAAACTAGTTTCTTAGAAATCCGAGACCCGAAATTTTTTTCTGTAGTCAGTGTTTCTTCAAAATTAGAGAAAATCCGTGATATATAGAGCGGGAATCGTAGCGAGAAGCTTTGAGCGGTTGAGAGGTTGGATTTGTTCTCCATTCTCCATTCTTTTCTCCCATTCCAACATTCGTCTCTCCCATTCCAACACAGTTTGAAGAATGCTCACCCGTCAGCTTGAGCTCCACTTGATACAATTTCAAGAGGAGACCTGTATGGGTATCAACCGACTCTAGTGAACTACCCTCAAGAAAGTCCCCGAACGTCTGCCTCGTGAGTCTAATACTAGTCCACGTCAGTATTCTATCAACATCGTGGGCTGGATCATCGACTTCAATAATTAATGGAGATCGATCAAGAATATTCCAACAGTTGACGCAAGAAGACGAAGAAGATCCCCTCATCCCTTGACCCCCAACACAGAAATCGAAGATCCCACTCGCTCTATAAAAGAAGCAACCATCCTGCACACCTGAGGACAGGATAGTATCTGCATGATCCATTTAATGGAACTATGGTGTGAAACTTGGAGGTTCTCTATTTACATAAAGTTTTGTTTCCAGGAGAAACCTCCTCTCTATGGTGTGCCTTTCTCCGTCAAGCCCAACTTCTATATGAAGGAATTTTTGGCCCTGTGCGGGTTTTGGGGTTTCTGAAACTTTATGGATCCCTCAAAAGTTTATGGGTTCCGGAAAATGTTTATGAGTTCCATGAAAAATACAAATCTCTCGTAACAATTTTATGGGTTCCAGAAAAACTTTATGGGTTCCATGAAATAAAAAAAATCTTTTCTTGATACTTTATGGGTCCCATGAAAAACACAAATGTCACGTTGAAACTTTATGGGTTCCAGAAAAATCATTATGAGTTCTATGAAATGCATAATGTCTTGTTACAACTGATGAATCCGGCTGGCATTTTGACAAATAAGATTCCATTTCTTGTATCATGCCTTTGAAATAGCATATCACAAGTATCACGATATGTGCGAGCAGCCTCGAACAATTTGCAAAAAGTTGGTCTGGTCTTAGTCATACTATTATGAGCCCGTTCGCCTAAGAGTCCTTATTGTTAGTGTGGCGCAAAATAAAATTGTTTTATTGCTCCAATATCCGTCTGATCCTCAGGGGTACGACTGCAACCTCGGATTGGGAAAATACGTCGACTCGCCGATGAAATATGAGTGCACGTGAGTTATGCATAATACTTCTGAAAACACTGATGATCCAAGTCTCAGCAGTTTCTATGTTTCTCGTTCGTCCTATATTTTCTCTCAAAACTCAATTTTGTTGATTTCCGGTTGACAATGAGTCTCGCAACATATACTGCATTTCGAACATGTACCTTAATAATCATGTAAATCACCGACTTTTCTTTTAAATTTTAACTCAGTTTCGTGACGCACCTCCGCTATCTCGGAGGAGTACCCTTCGTGATCACTACTGTACCCCAGGTATACGGTAGCGAGTATCAATTTGATTTAATACGGTATTATTTCGACTGATGTTTCCTGATCGAAGATGTATGGTGTAGACAAAAGATGTCCTTTCGCACTCTTTCACAAGTCAGATTTATAAAGATTGGAGAAAGCCGAAACGACATTTCTAGTGCAGATCGGATAGGAATGTGTTATATGATAAAGATATGATTTATTATTTAAGAGATGCGATCGGTAATTTAGGACCACCCCCCGGACATGTCCCATCGAAATGAGATCCAGGGGCCCATACTTTGTACACGTGCACCCCTCCGTCCCGGAATGCACATATCACTATCGAACTGGCGGGAATTTTGAAAACCCGAAAATCAAATAAAAATAACCGAACGATCTGGGTCCAAAGTTAGTGTGGCAATGTTAAATATATGCCTAGAAAACAAAAACACGTAATAAGTTGGTCCGATAGATCGATCGCACATTGACTTTTTCAACTTTCAGGTTTTTAAATTATTTAAATTTTATATCGAAAAACCGCTGCGTACTACTTCATATACTTTGTAGAGCACAAAATTCATCTTAAAGAAAGGGAAATCGTCCCATTTTAAATCATCCATTCGTGACCTACGTGATCGGAGGCGTGAAAAATCCCATTTTTTCGAGTTTGAAAAAGTCGAAAGTTTAGACTCAAAAAGTGACAGGAAAAGCTGTCTAGTACTTCACAAAAACGGATTAACGTTTTTGAAGCGTTTGAAACAATTTCCAGTATTTTAATTTCTCGTTCTAAAAACTCGTTTTGGCTAGTCTTGTCACCTTTTGATCAGCCCTAGCGCTCCAGCGGAGAATTTTCATGAGAAACATTCAACATAAATGACCTACTCAACCAGCTCCTCAAAATGCATATATTGCACAAAATGCACATATATCGACCAGCTCCTCACAACGCGCACCATCATGAGGAGGTTGCGAAATAATTTTTTCTTCGGACCAGGTTTGAGGTCATTTACCCAAAAAAGAGGTATGACGAGGTTCTTCTCTTTAGGATGAATCGACGCAGAATTTTGGGCTCTATGAAGTGTATGTAGTGGTACGTAGCGCTTTTTCGATTTAAAATTTAAGTAATTTAAAAATCATTTTTGAAAGTTGAAAAAGTCAGTTTGCGATCGTTCTGTCGGACCTTCTTATAACGTATTTGTTTTGCCTATGGATATATATATAATACCAGCGGCACACACCTCTGGCACCTCTGGCAGGGTTCAGCGCTTCGCGTTTCACATTTAAGCTTAAATCACGTAAGTTAAGATAGGTTTGACCGGACGACCAAACCAAACCTTGTCAGGACGTCCAGACCGGACAAACCAAGACACGTTTCCGCTTTATATATAGTATGGATTGCCAAACTAACTATGGACCCAAATCGTTCGGTTATTTTTATTTGATTTTCGAGTTTTCAAAATTCGACCACCCGCCGTTTCTATGTTTCAACGATCTGGAACGTATAGTGTCCCGTTTGGTGATTGGGGGTGTTCAGAAAAAAGTTTGGTCCAGATCTGTGATATCGATGTTCGGCCCATACTGGGAAATAACCGAGCCGGTCTCTTAAGATTTTATCTTGCAGGCTCTTCTCTCCTTCGTGTGCTCCTCGTCGGTGTATGGTACCACGGCGAACCCACACGACATTACGAGGTATATTGTTGGACATGGCAGTGATATGGGTTTTATTCGTTATTTCTTTAATTGAAGAACATGAGCATTCATTTAAGGTCATAGTAGGGTAGAACACAACTGTCACAAGTCTGCTGTGAACAAATCACACAAGATAGTGTAGAACACAACTGTCACAAGTCTGATTCGATCACCACATGCAATGGCATTCCGGAAAATCATTCAGGCATGGGTTAAACAATTCATATAAATATCGTAGATGAACTGTACGATATGTGTTTGCTTACTGTATCCCCCTTCAGAGGTCCTGGTGGTTCTTCTGGTGGCGAGGGTGCATTGACTGCAGCTGGCGGTACTCCATTCGGAATCGGATATGATCTGCTCGGAAGTCTGAGAATACCCGCAAATATGTGCGGACTCACAACACACAAACCCACGGAGGCAAGTCGCATTAATGATTAGGTATATTTGATCTGTATCAAGTGACAATAATTACCAGGAGTATTTATTTCTTCAACAATATTATAGACATTCAATTTCATGGAGGTAGTCCTTTTCTTGTAGAGTCACATTAGAAGTCCTCTATTATTTCTAGTTCAAATGTTCTTCGGAAATCGAAGTTTATTTAATCGCCACTACAACCTATAGAAAGAAGTCACTTGTCTCCCCGAGGGATAGTATAATCACAGGATATATACGATCTCATTTTTTTCATAGTTATGATAAACGACAGTGTTCGATTGACGGCTGCGCCATCGTAATTTGGGTTTAGATTTCATTTTTTTCTTCGTTATTTTTGGCTCTGAAGAATCAGCCGGATCGAAATTTTCAAAATGCGTATTTTCTCGTGTGAGCAACTTTTTGCCCATGCTCTGGAGATGCCAGAAAAAAAAATTACAGCCCGATACCTCCTTTGGCAGCAAAATGGCGGGTACACTTGGTGGGACAAACGACCCCTTTCATATTTTTGTGATGTAAAAGGGGGAGCTGCGAATAGCTTACCATTTTGGGTGATTAAGCTTTCTAGGCCATTTAGAGGCTCACTTCTTAAAATTGGACCTTAATCATCACTTTATGCTAAGTTCTAGCTATTTCGTGCCTAAAACCCATCAAAAAAGCTGTTTTTGGCCCGTGCAAAATCGCAAAGACGGTGTCCAACCCCTGTCAATTGAATCAACTACTCGAGAAACCTTAAAGAAAAATTTGTGCACTTGATCGGTAAACTCGTTACCGAAGTAGATAACCAAACTAATCTCGTGTTAAAAAAATGCAGCAACAATGAAACCACGAGTGGGACACGAACCTACGAGTTTTCGATTTCGAAAATAACCACTAACCCCTACACCATGGGACTGATGTTTGTGTCACTCTTGAAGTGCTATTCGACTGTCGATAGAGTGAGGAGTGTAGCGTGCGGGCAGGCTCACATTTTGACAATTCGACTGAAAAGTGTAAAAAAAATTCGGCCTGATCACTTGAAGCACAAGTTAATTCGTTGACAATAACTTGATTTGAGACGCTCAACTAATTTCACATAAAATAAACTATACAATAACCGCCGTTCCTTACAGTAACCGCCTCGTTACAGTAACCGCCAGTAACTAATTCGTTAAAGTATCCGCCGTTCCTCACGAGTATCCATCCCAATTGACTCCGTGTACCCTGTCCACTGGTCTCTTCAATCTGGTTGATTTCCTTTGTGGAACTCTGCCAGTCGGAAGAGTGACCAAGGCTGATGATGATGCAATCGTCGATGAGAGCGTTTTCCCCGTTGGTGAGCTGTCTGGTCTTAGATTTTTGGTCTGTCAACTCCAAAAAAATATATGCTTGCTATAAAATATTTAAAAAATATAAAATAATATAAAAAATAAAATAAAATAAATAAAAAATATACAGTACCGTGCAAAAGTATCGGGATTTTTTTTCAATTGCTTATAACTTCTTTCTAAATTGAGGTAGAGACCCACGGTTTGAAGTAGTAAGTAGCCCATCTGTAGGAAAATAACCACCTACTATTGAATCGTATCCTGCTCTATTATTGATTTTTAGGCAAAATTGCAGCGGACAAGCAATATTCAAAAAATGACAAGTCTCACGTGGAATTTTTGTACAACTTCAAATATCAGTACCACCTCAGGTGCGCGCAATCCACATTGAGGCACATTGATCATATTTCAAATTAGGTCAGCAGATCCATTTTCCAAAACATAAGAAAATTATGAAAAATGATGCCATTGTCGTTCTAGTTGAGCTACAGCCTCGATAATTTGTAGGATGTGTCAGTACATACTAAGACATCACTTGTTGAAATTTGGGCCCGATCGTGCACTTGCAGCGAAAAATCGTTTTTCGAAAAGTTTGATTTTGGGTCACTCTTAATTCCCCAACCAATGTCGATAAAAATCAATCAATTGAACATTTATTTTCCGAGTTCATCGGAAAAGATGCTCTCAAAATTTCGTCTTGATTGAACACCTTTGAGGAAAGTTATTGATCGAGAACTTGGGGAGAAAAGCGTGCAGGCAAACCATGCTTCAGAAACCAAATTTCGTAGAATGTTCACTACAGTGCTCTAGTTATAAGCAAGAATGCGCCACAATTTCCTGACACTCCCTGCAAATTATGAGCGCAGTAGTTCAGCTAGAACAATAATTACGCAGCTTTGGATATCGAAGCAAGTTTTCCCACGATGTTTTCCTCCCAAGTTCTAGATCAGTAACTTTCCTCAAAGGTGTTCAATCAAGATGACGTTTTGAGAGCATATTTTCCGATGAACTCGGAAAAGAAATTTTCAATTGATTGATTTTTATCGACAGTGGTTGGGGAATTAAGAGTGACCCAAAATCAAACTTTTCGAAAAACGATTTTTCGCTGCAAGTGCACGATCGGGCCCAAATTTCAACAAGTGATGTCTTAGTATGTACTGACACATCCTACAAATTATCGAGGCTGTAGCTCAACTAGAACGACAATGGCATCATTTTTCATAATTTTCTTATGTTTTGGAAAATGGATCTGCTGACCTAATTTGAAATATGATCAATGTGCCTCAATGTGGATTGCGCGCACCTGAGGTGGTACTGATATTTGAAGTTGTACAAAAATTCCACGTGAGACTTGTCATTTTTTGAATAATGCTTGTCCGCTGCAATTTTGCCTAAAAATCAATAATAGAGCAGGATACGATTCAATAGTAGGTGGTTATTTTCCTACTGATGGGCTACTTACTGCTTCAACCCGTGGGTCTCTACCTCAATTTAGAAAGAAGTTATAAGCAATTGAAAAAAAATCCCGATACTTTTGCACGGTACTGTATAAAATATATGACGCCGTTTGCCTTATTTTCGAGCAAATTTGAGCAGGTCTGGCACAGCTCAAAAAGGTCGATTCTCTGAAACTTCGTGTATTGGGGTTATTGAGGGTGCTGAAGACCATATATGGTTCAGGTCGCAACCCGATATTCAAACTGATGCGCGATGGTTGCAAGAACAGCGAGGGGCTGCCGCTTACGGTGCAGGTACCGTAGATTGAAAATCGATTGAAGGTTATTGTGGCAATAATAAGTTTACATAATCATTTTAAAATTTTAGTTTTATCTACAGAACCGCAGAGTCTGCGCCCTAATAAGAGCGCCGCGGAGAGTCGCATCAGGTCGCATCTAGTCTCAGACCCCTTCAAAGTGCGAATCCGACCGACTATTTTTGGCTAGCGCGTCCTCTCGGTAGCCCCGATCGTTCTGCGAATGCAGATTTCCGAAATTTGCATTTTGAGCTGTTTTCTGAGACGTCATCATTTAGCACTCCTCTCCTCCCCTCCGCTCATTTCCATAAACGACCGCTTCCTCGAGAGATGAAAGTGAGGAATGGGGAGAGGAGGGGAGGAGAGGGGAAGCGAAAAGGAGGAGTCATAGAAAGCAGCTCAAATTGCAAATTTCTGAAAGCTGTTTTTGCAGAGCGATCGGGGCTACCGAGAGGACGTGCTAGCCAAAAATAGTCGGTCGGATTCGCACTTTGAAGGGATCTGAAACTACATGCGACCTGATGCGACTCTCCGCGACTCTCCGCTGCGCTCTTCTTAGGGCGGAGACTCTGCGGTACTGTATTCTGGAAACTGGACACAACAATCAAACTTGAGAGTATGTAGAATGGAGTGAACCTAAATAGCCATACAATCTTTAATCATCTTCTTTTCTTTGAGGTTGTTTCTCTTCCGATGGAGAAAGAGGTCTGTCTGAGTGTGATGGCAACGATAGAGAAATTGTCGTCGTACAATGGACAACTACGCGGAGAACATTTGAGCACCAAAAGTGCATAGATATATTCCAAACAAAGCCGATAAAAATAGGATCAACATAAGTAACGGCGTTTTTACCACTGTAAACTATTTTATATGACATATGAGGGCGTTTGCTTAAGAATCGAGCAAAATTGTGAGGTTTTGGCACACCAAAAAATAATGTATGCTCTAAAGTTGGTCCTAGTGGTAAATTTCAACGCTGAATCGACTAGAGTTTTTCTTTCACAATTTCAGGAGCTGTAATGCAGAAATTTGTTTTCTAGGTGCAAAATAAAGCCGGAAAACCCTAAAGTGGGATATTTTTGAGAAAATGACTTTTTCGACCCCTACGTCCATATTTGGGTAAAAAAACGCATATTGTTAAATCTATATCACTATTGGGTTTTCTGGCGTACTTTTGCATGAATTTCTCCAGCTCATGAAATTGCGAAAGAAAAAAGATTGAATCGAAAAATTTCAAAAATTTCCGAAAAATTGATTTTGCACCATTTTATGTTTCGAGATATGCCTAACCCAAAATACGAAAATGATCAGCGAAAAATTCTCAAACAAACTAGTAGCGTATCTAAGCTTGCAAATACTCGGTCAAAAATGGACCTTTTCTCTAAACAAGATAGAGCCATGTCAAGATAGAGCCAAGTCAAAAAGCGCATTTTGTAGAGCTTCAAATTCTGGTCAGCTACACGAGATTTGTGGTCAATCCGACCCCTTTGGAACCAGTTTTTTTTTTATCGTAGAAAACGATTTTGGCCAAATTGACGAAGTGTCGTACCGGGATTCAGATGCATCATATGGCGAAATGAATGGCTCCAGTCGAATTAGCGTCGAAAGTTACAACTAGGGCCAACTTTAGAGCGTACATTATTTTTTGGTGTGCCAAACCTTGCTCGATTGTTACGCGAACGGCCTCATATGCAACTTTCGGTTGCTTTTTTAGCAGTTCTATTCACATCGATCGTCGTTTTGATCCGCCTTACAAGAGCAATAAGTTAGATTGTTTTCAGAATCGATAAACAGAATAGCATGACAGTCGAGATGCGTTCGCGTTTCGACGATTTGTCGATTTGTTCTGAAAGGTGAAACTGAAGGAAAGGCAAATGATGAAAATGTTCTGCCAAGTAGATCTACTTAAGGGCAAAAACGAGATTGGGATTACAAAATATATAGTGGTACTATCATAAATCGTTCTCTAGTCAATAAATGCTGATGAACCTCTCTGCTCACCCATATCGTCATCTCTCTACTGGTTTCGGTCTACCTTCATTCATTGCATTGCAACTTCTGAATATCCTTGGTTACATATCTCAATCCAAACATAATCAAATTCGCAATTCTTTTTTGAGCCAAATGATATGACGTCAATATGAGGCCGTTTGTGTTAGGATCAACAAGGGGGGGGGGGGGTCAACGGTGGGATGGAACATCAAAAAATAGGATATGCTCAAAAGTTGGTCCTAGTGGTAACTTTTGATTATCGATTGGCGTTTTCCGTTTTTTCTCTCAGTTGCTTCTGAATCCCGGTACGAAGCAACGTCAATTTGACCAAATTCTTGTTCTGCGATAAAAACTTGTCCGGAAAGGGTCAAAATTGGCCGAAATCCCGCGTACCCGACCAGAACATACCTGTCCAAGCCTCAGGCGTGCGCAGATCCGCAAATTTGCTATAAAATAATCGGAAAAGTATGATCTTTCATTCTACGTCAACAACTCGCTCACCTCTTTTTCTGTCAAGATTCGATCATAACTCGGAAACGAAAAAAGATAGAGCCTCGACTTTTTTAAAAATTTTGTTGAGCTTCAAATTCTGGTCGGGTACGCGAGATTTCGGCCAATATTGACCCTTTCCGGACCAGTTTTTATTGCAGAACAAGAATTTGGTCAAATCGACGTCGCGTCGTACTGGGATTCAGAAGCAACTGAGCGCCAATTGATCGCCAATTGATTCAGAATCAAAATTTACCACTAGGACCAACTTTTGAGCATATCCTATTTTTTGATGTTCCAGCCGCTTGTTGAGCCTAACGCAAACGGCCTCATATGAGAGGGATCGCGATATTTTCGACAAAAGAGGGAGTCAGCGGAAATATAAATTCATCATCTCCGATCCGGATGAAATCATCTCCGATCCGGATGAAAAAACGGATGAAAAAAAGCTAGAGATTCATTCTTTTTTTCAGAATGTAGAGTGAACCCTTTAAAACTTTTGCATGAACAATTTCATTCCATCTCTCTTTCCCGATGCAGGGCGGTCGGTTTTCTGAGAAGTGTGCATAACTTTTGAAATCGGAAAATCTAATCTTTTCTTTTGTGGCCATTTTTTACCTCATACCATATAGTTTTTATCGCCAGAATACTAGAACAACTAAACTTTGTAAAAAAAAGCGTTATCCATTTTGTACGAAAAAGTGACAATTTTGATGGTTTTTCTTTCGATTTTGGTTGAAAAATTTTTATCTCAGAATTATGTTCCGATAAGAATTTCTGACTTATTTTTGAGCGCTGAATTCGAATTTGCTAACTAGAGCTCATCAAACATCGAAATGAAAATCCAGAATAATTTTTTTTGGATTTTTGGTGGAGCATGATTCCTAATTTCTATACGAGAACTCATGAAAACATGCAAGAAAAAAGTTATGCTTGAAAAACCATCAAAATCGTCACTTTTTCGTACAAAATGGATAGCGCTTTTTTTTTTACAAAGTTTGGTTGTTCTAGTATGGCCCCTCTGCACTCTCTGCGTTCTCGCCGTCCCTCTCTGGATCTGTCAGAACACGTTTCTGGTAGCGAATGAGACACTTCGACTGAAGGGACCAACACGTTGCAGTTCAGTTCCGCGTTGATATTGATTCAGCTGTCCCAAAGAGCCTTGCATCATGTCGTATATGACGATATCTGTACTGGAAAAGCATCTTATAGTCGGAAATCACAAGATAAGAAAACACTCGGATACGGTAGTCGAAGCAGGTACGGTAGATTAGAGAGAGACTTTGTATCTTCCATTGTCATATCAGCCGCCAAGCAGTTCTTCGAGAATATGGAAACTAACGAGACTGCCTACCAATCGATGAGATGCGATTCCCTCTCTGTCACATCGACTGTTCGATCCCTCAAGCTGACAGAAGGATGGGCTGTTCGAGTGAAGAATGCTAAGACTAGCCTCGATCCGTCAGTCGGAAGAGCAGTCAGGAAGTATTTCTCAAGCAAATATGATAGTATCGGAAGATCAGCTAGGACAGAAAAATGACAACGTGGAACAGAACTGCAACGTGTTCTTTCTCTCAGTTGATGTGCCCCCATTCACTGTAGGGAACGTGTTCTGACAGATACAGAGAAGGGCGGCGAGAGCGCAGAGAGTGCATAGGGGCCGGGTAGGAGAGAGGGGGCAGAGACACAGAGGAGTCAACGCCGAATCTCCCTCGATCTACCCAGTTTACTTAAAATCTCAAACACTTTAACTTGAACATCTCAGAGACCCGACCTCGAAATCGAATAAAAAAAAAGATTTAGAATCCTCTTCTTTTTTATGCCCGATCGATCTGTCCACATGGGATAACTCGGATAGGCCTATACGAAAAGTTCACTTTTTAAAAATTATTTTTGAAAATAAAGAAAAATTGTCAAGACAGGCGTCTTCCCCATGCAATTCTGTCCCAGAAATAATTTTCGCTTAAAATTAGACTTCTCGGAAGCCGAGTATCACGTCAAAACGTGATATCGACGTAACGCCATCTGGAGCCAACGAGGCCTCTAGGGAAAAAATGGATATGTCCATCGTCTTCAGCTACCTTGATAACCCCAAATCACAGAGTTTCAGAAAATCTACCTTTTTGAGCTGTGCCGGCCCTTGCTTGAAAAATAACGCAAACGGCGTCATATTGCCTTGACCCCATATACCAAAATGATCAGGAAAACATGCTCTTTCTAATGTGAAAGTATTTTTTCCGCGCCGCCAGTAGATCAAAAATCTACTTTTTCTCGACGACGGATTCAGATAGCGCCTCGTTCTTTTTTCATTTTGTAGAGAATTAAATTATGCTCGGGACACGAGATTTCGCCCAATTTTGCCCTCCCCGGACCTGTTTTTATCGCAGAAACAGATTTTGGCCAAATTTACGTCGTGCCGTACCGGGATTCAGAAGGCTCAGAAGGAAAAAAGGAATCAGCCATTCGATTCAGAATGAAAGGTTACCCCTAGGGCTAACTTTTGAGCCTATATCATGTTGCCTGTTCTCGGGCTTGTTGAGCCTTTGCTGACTCTTACGCGAACGGGCTCTTATATGAATATTTCACCGAGCATATCCGTGTCGATTCCCGCGTGTCGAGCATATTGATTTGATCAAAATTATGGTTGATTCTCTTTAAGTAAGAGCTGTTCTACGGTTTAGTGAAGCTTTTGAGAGGGGTCGACGGATAACTTTTTCACAACAGATCACGCGTGTCGCCTAATATTCGAGTAAAATCCGGGGGTGTTTGACACATTTTTGACCCATTGTTTCTGTGCATTTCTAGATACCCCAATGCAACCTTATGTCGCGCACTAAAATACATTTGGGGTTCTGATATCCGATTCGTCACGTCGAGATCGTCGAGAGAACTCTTCCAAAATATGGGTCGGAAATTGTGGCAAATTTTTTTCTTCGTTTTAATCGATTTACAAAAATGAAAATGCAATTATCAATCTGCCATATTCTCATCTCGGAATTCAGATAATCAGAATAGAAATTTCGACGCTCGTGAAGAGATACGACGCAGTGAAGTGATAGTGTAAATTTATGACAGAGCACAACGAACTAACAAGGGAATGGTAACTACTCTCGGTAAAATTATCGCTAGTGGCCTAGTGGACCTCAATCTGGACCTAGGGCACATCAGATTTCAGTTTCCAAAAAGTGCGCAAAAAAATTTTCCGGCGAGAAAAAATCGATAAATGATTTTGCACGAAACGACCGCGCGCTCTTATCATTCTCTGAGAGTAGGAGAGATGTGACTCGGTATCTCAGCAGGTATGCGTCTGGACTGGCTATCATGCTATCATTTTCCTCGGGTTCAATGCCGGTCCGGGACATTTTTCTTTTGCAAAGTTAAAAAATTGTTTCTATCATTTTTAAATGGTTTCGTCCAAACCATTTAAAAATGATAGAAACAATTTTTTTTTCACACTGGACAGTGTTCTAAATGGATGTGTTGTTTTAAATGCCTCACAGATAGAATTATCAAGTCTCTGTATCTAATATTTAAGGATTCACTCATAGGCAAAGTGTAACAAAACATATCGATAATTATTGTACTTTACGGTAGTTTGTTTGTTATGTTTTTGTTCGTTATGTTCATTGTCATCGAGTAGTGCCAGGGCTGCAGAAGTGATGCAAGCCGAGGTACCAACGTAGGTTACCAACGTATCCACATGGGTCCTGGCCCATCACATGCCAAATGAAAAGTCATTCCAAAATTTGGACTGAACCTCACATTTTATCCATGCCAAACCTATTTTCTTTCCCCGGCATGATCCACATTCCTGACCCTGCGAACAATGGTTGCCCCCTTGAACATGTCGTCCCAGAAGCTCAATTCTTGCTCAAACTCGCTAATATCGATACCATACATTAGTCTCAAGAAAAGGAATGCCATGCCATGGCTAGTTCATTGGGTCAACTATTGTTCGCTGGGTCAGGCTTTTTCTGTGAATAATTCCTAATCGCGTAAATCGACGACAAAAATAGGAACTTATAGTGATTTCGATCGGAAATTAACTGTAGATCGCGAAAATCAACACCACGAAGCCTGAAAATGTCTCCGCAATGCTCTGAATCGATCCGCGGAAACGGCGGCCCGCCGCGGCTGTCGATACCCAATGCGATTAGCCAGTACTATAGTGTTGCGAAATCGGACGTAAATTTCGGACAAAACGTCCGATTACTTTAAATTCTATCATATTATGTTCGGTCTTCTTTGTTTGTTCTGACGCGGTCCGATTTGTCCTAAATTGTCCTCAAAATAGGACAAAAAACAAACTAAACAATGAAACAAAACCAAACAACAACAACAACAACAACACACAACTAAACAACTAACAACTAAACAACACACTGTTAAACAATGTATGGGTGATAAATTAATTTCTACTACGATTCCACAAATTGGAGGGAATTTGAGGGACAAAATTCATTTAGCTACCTCTCCATTGTTTACCATGTTGTTTTGCATTCACTTCGGACAGTTTCGGACAAATGGGACGGCCATCCGAACACGGACAAGGTCGGACATTTTTTGATGTTGTTTTGTTCATGGCTTCATGAGCTATCGTATTGTAATTCGGATTCAGCGCACGAAAATAAACCAGAAATTCTGATTAGTGACTATCTGAATCAGTGAGCATAGTATTGGCAAAGTAACAAACATTAATTTATCTCAAAATGCATCTCAGGTGCCAATGGTGTAGTGTTGTGGTAGCCTATCCGCTAACGTTCGAAAGTTTCACAAAACTACCGTAACCGGCTGACTTTACCCTTTCGCAATCGTTTTTTTCCCTCAAACACGAAGGTTCATCCTAATCGGATAGAAACTCACTCAATCCGTCTCGCACTCAATTCGTCACATATTTTCACTATCTCGCGCGCATCTAATGCACAACATTAAGGGAGAGGAGTGGCTGCGCTTTGCCGCTTGCCTCTTGCGATCCTTGTGCGATGATGACTTTCTGCATTCTGGAACGTTTCCATCCTCATACATATATCCCGGCAATTGCTTCTCTTTCCACTTCGATAGTGATCAGGGGTTGTGAGCGCTATCTGCTTGACGCCGCTTCCAAATGTCGAGTCGCTACGACATCGTCGTCTATGGCGCGACGGGATTCACCGGCGGATACATCATTCGCGCCCTCGCTACTTCGGCGCAATTCAAGGTACGGGGCTCTCATACAAAGTTTCACAAAACTGCCGTATCCGGCCGACTTTACTCTTTCGCTATCGTTTTTTTGTTGTTGGTGTTGTTCTCAAACACGAAGTTTCATCCTAATCGGATAGATACTCACTAGGTATTATCGTGATTTCCGTTCATCACCTCGGTGATGATGAATTTGTTTTCATGGTTAGACGATTGCTGTCGCATGGCGGAGCGAGGAGAAACTCCGGGCGCGTCTGGATGAACTCGCAAGAGAGACAGGCGAGTTCCTTCGTATCATCATTATTCCTCAGATGTTAGCTTCTGCGAGGGGTTTTTTGTTACTGCTATAGGGTTTTTTGTTACTGCTCGCTTACTCCGAAGAGGTTCATGTGCTGGTGCGAGGGACGAAGCAGCCCTTCTTTCTTCAGGCAACCATGACGTCAGCCAGTTCGACGTGCTCGTGGCGGATTCATCCAATGAAGAATCGCTTGCGGCAATGGCGAAGCAGGCTCGGGTCATCATCAATGCCGTTGGACCGGTACGATGACCACTAGGGATGGCAATTCAAAAATCTTCTCTCTCCTGGATTCAAGTGCAATCTCGTCCGTCAGAGAAACGAGATATCACGAGAAAACAGGAGATTGGAGACGCGATTTGTCGACACGAATGCCAACACCCTTAGCACTATCGAACGCGATCGTTCTCCGCTTCGCAATACTACCGTCAAGCGGGAGCAAAATGAACCAAATGCACTATTTACTGTATTTTGGTGTATCAAACAGTAAAGGCTGGCATTTCGCCCAGAGTTGATAATAAGTAATTTTTCGGATTTGGGACTTTCAAGTGATTATCTCAAATGCGTTTCGAGGAAATTTTGATTGAGCATTTCTAAATATGTGAAATCAGAACAGTAATTTTACGGAGTTTTGTGGCAAGCAAGCGCACTGTTCTTGAATTTTTTTAAGTGATGTTGAAACATGCATCGGTATTTGAAATAGGACGTTTATGAGTTGGTGGTGCATTCAATGTATGTTGTAACACGCAAACGCAGCGAAATTAAAAGTTTTAAAAACACCACACTTGCTTGCCACAAAACTCCGTGAAATCACTTTTCCGATTTCACATATTTAGAAATTCTCAATCAAAATTTCCTCAAAACGCATTTGAGATAATCACTTGAAAGTCCCAAATCCGAAAAATTACAATTTTTCATCAACTCTGGGCGAAATGCCAGCCTTTATTGTTAACAATGTACTATAAACCCGTAAGCTTTTTTGTCTCGGTCGCGCTGCCCAAGCGGGTTGCGGGTGAGGAGATGCGCAAATTCTCGCAGATCAAAACTCACGAAAGAAATCCCAAAAAAGTTGAAAACTGACACCACGGCGACCAAAAACATCATGTTTGTTGGTTGGTTGGTTGGTGCGTCCGTCACAAAAATACGGTAAGTCCAAGTGGGTCATGCAGCGGGTCAGCTTCGTGATTTCAACTTCCAATCGATAAATTAACCACCTACCGTATACCTACCGTAATCGAAACCTACCGAACCCGGTTCGCTGGGTCAACAATTGTTCGCTGGGTCAGATTCATGATTTCATCAGCCAATCGATAAATTAGTCAATTACCGTATACCTACCGTATCCGAAAGCTACCGTAACCCGGTTCGCTGGGTCAACAATAGTTCGGTGGGTCAGATTCATGATATATTTATCCAATCGATAAATAAATCAATTACCGCATACTTACCGTAATCAAAATCTACAGTAACCCGGTTCGCTGAGTCAACAATAGTTCGCTGGGTCAGATTCATGATTTCATCAGCCAATCGATAAATTAGTCAATTACCATATACCTACCGTATCCGAAAGCTACCGTAACCGGGTTCGCTGGGTCAACAATAGTTCGGTGAGTCAGATTCATGATTTCATCAGCCAATCAAGTCCAAAAAAGATCAGTCCAATGTAGATCAAGTCCAAAAAAAGATCAGTTCAAGGTAGATCAAGTCCAAAAAAGATCAGTCCAAGGTAGATCAAGTCCAAAAAGATCAGTCCGAGGTAGATCAAATCCAAAAAAGATCAGTCCAAGGTAGATCAAATCCAAAAAAGATCACTATTTCGGAATCGTGAGCGCGTTTTGGTCGTATCTCGTCTCAGACTCATGGGAAAAAGTCTGGAAAAGTGCCAATCGAAGTATTTCGCAATCCTTGATTTCGTAATAACTATTTTGCAATTTTGGTATCATAGTCGTGAGCACTCTTTACGCTCGCTTCAAATTCACCAGAAAACACCCGGGTACTATAGTCGTGAGCATGCTTTACGCTCGCTTCAAATTCACCAGAAAACACTCGGGTACTATAGTCGTGAGCTCGCTTTGCGCTCGCTTCAAATTCATCAGAAAACACCCGGGTACTATAGTCGTGAGCATGCTTCACGCTCGCTTCAAATTCACCAGAAAACACTCGGGTACTATAGTCGTGAGCTCGCTCTGTGTTCGATTCAAATTCAGTAGAATACCTCGTTATCAACGACATACCGTTGTGAAAAGCTCGTGTGGCTGAGAGTGTGGAGGAAAAGTTGCGCTGTGGCCACGGAGCGAAGCGGAGTGGCTACATCGCAACTTTTCCGACACGCTCGAAGCCTCGCGAGCTTTTTGTGTTGTCGTCCAAGTATGCAGCCCAAGTCGAGCGGAACGTAGTTCCGCTAGTTAACTATGTACCATCAAACCGTAAGGGATTTTGACGGGCACACGGTCTCGCAAAGGTGTAGGCGCCAAAAGATGCGCAAAATTTTTCTGATCAAGATTCTTAAAAGAAATCATAAAAAAGTTGAAAACTGACTCCGTGACGACCAAAAACAACATGTTTGTTGGTTGGTTGCTTTGTCTGTCCGTCTGTCTGTTACCAAAGTACGGTAGAATTGGGCAATCCATCCCAAATCCATTCCAAGCGCGAATCGTGAACTGACTTTATTATCAAAAAATCTCGCATCAATTATCGATCGATAATCTTGACCTACCGTATACCTACCGTAATCGATACCTGCAGTAACCCGTTCAAGTGGGTCAGATTCATGATTTGAACAGCCAATCAATTCCAAATGTCAATACCGTACACGTACAGTAACCCAAACGTTACCGTAATCCGGCTACCGTATCCCACAGCTACCGTAACCCACCTACAGTATCCCGATCGTTACCGTAACCCGCCTACAGTAACCCAAACGTTACCGTAGCCCATCTACAGTATCCGATCGCTACCGTAACCCGGCTACAGTACCCGATCGCTACCGTAACCCGGCTACAGTACCCGATCGCTACCGTAACCCGGCTACAGCACCCAATCGCTACCGTAACCCGGCTTCTTTCACCGGCATGGGATCCACATGGATCCTGGACCAGCACATGCCAAATGAAAAGTCATTCCAAAATTTGGACTGAACCTCACATTTGATCCATGCCAAACCTATTTGCTTTCCTACGCATGGGATCCACATGGGTCCTGGACCAGTACATGCCAAATGAAAAGTCATTCCAAAATTTGGACTGAACCTCACATTTGATCCATGCCAAACCTATTTTCTTTCCCCGGCATGGGATCCACATGGATCCTGGACCAGTACATGCCAAATGTAAAGTCATTCCAAAATTTGGACTGAACCTCACATTTGATCCATGCCAAACCTATTTTCTTTCCCCACCATGGGATCCACATGGGTCCTGGACCAGTACATGCCAAGTGAAAAGTCATTCCAAAATTTGGACTGAACCTCACATTTGATCCATGCGAAACCTATTTTCTTTCCTACGCATGGGATCCACATGCGTCTTGGACCAGTACATGCCAAATGAAAAGTCATTCCAAAATTTGGACGGAACATCCATATGAACCATATATCATTGGACTTGACTTCACATCTGCCTTGCAAAAAAGGCGTGTTTGTTGCCACTGCTCGGAGGCGGACGGTACACGATATCAGCGGCTCCTCTGACTCTTTGAGGATGAATCCGATGAGCCTGTACGATAAAAATTGATTTGTGTGAATAAAAACAATCTATGGAGAACGTACAGCAAATGATGCACTGCTTGCCACACTAGGAAGATTTGGTGAACTTGCACTACCAACACGAGGCCGAGTAATGACTGGACGAGCATTGGATGCGGCACCGCCAATGTTGAAAGGTAGACGAAACCCCGAACGCGATGAACGAGAACGAGTATCCGAATCCTATTATTTCATAGTTGCCATAGAGAAAAAAAAATAGGCAAATCCAAGTGTTTAAAAAAGGCTTCGAACCAACCTGAATACCACAGTATTCCTCCTCGATCATATTCACAACTTCCCGTCGAAAACATTGATCATACGTAGCATTGTCATAAGAAGAGAATTGGACGGCCGTTGAAACAGTGATCCACTCAACAGGGGCAACGATGCTGAATTGATCATATGATAAACACAATTGTATTTGCTAGAATTCTTACCTTCCATCGTAGGGTGCTCGAACTCGCAAGATTTCTCCTTCTTTGAGAAATGTGAACTTCTCATCTGTAGCGTTCGCACTCGTTCCCGAAAAGAGCGTGTGAACAGCAATGATCCAAAGGATCATATTCTCTGCAAAAGATATGCTTTGAGAAAAGTAGAATGAATAGAGTTGAATACGGTCCATAAAATATCGAAATTAAATCATTATAAAATAATATCAGAACAATTATTGATACCTTTTCCTGATCAATCGACAAGCAGTATTAGCAGGAGAGAGTTAGCTGATCTGAAAAACAAGAAGGAGGAAGGTACGAATCGATGAGACTGGAAAGTACTATAAACAACCTCCTCTTTGTGTCTTCTGAGAGCTGCAAAAACAACCCATGATACTACCAGAGACTGCCTGCAACATATTACTACTTACTTGAACGCTATTTCGTTCTTACTTTGCCATCTTTACAGAGTCGCAGTCGAGAATGTTGAAGTTCACTCTGGCATTTGGAGCACCGTGTACCATCAACTATGTACCATCAAACCGTAAGGGATTTTGACGGGCACACGGTCTCGCAAAGGTGTAGGCGCCAAAAGATGCGCAAAATTTTTCTGATCAAGATTCTTAAAAGAAATCATAAAAAAGTTGAAAACTGACTCCGTGACGACCAAAAACAACATGTTTGTTGGTTGGTTGCTTTGTCTGTCCGTCTGTCTGTTACCAAAGTACGGTAGAATTGGGCAATCCATCCCAAATCCATTCCAAGCGCGAATCGTGAACTGACTTTATTATCAAAAAATCTCGCATCAATTATCGATCGATAATCTTGACCTACCGTATACCTACCGTAATCGATACCTGCAGTAACCCGTTCAAGTGGGTCAGATTCATGATTTGAACAGCCAATCAATTCCAAATGTCAATACCGTACACGTACAGTAACCCAAACGTTACCGTAATCCGGCTACCGTATCCCACAGCTACCGTAACCCACCTACAGTATCCCGATCGTTACCGTAACCCGCCTACAGTAACCCAAACGTTACCGTAGCCCATCTACAGTATCCGATCGCTACCGTAACCCGGCTACAGTACCCGATCGCTACCGTAACCCGGCTACAGTACCCGATCGCTACCGTAACCCGGCTACAGCACCCAATCGCTACCGTAACCCGGCTTCTTTCACCGGCATGGGATCCACATGGATCCTGGACCAGCACATGCCAAATGAAAAGTCATTCCAAAATTTGGACTGAACCTCACATTTGATCCATGCCAAACCTATTTGCTTTCCTACGCATGGGATCCACATGGGTCCTGGACCAGTACATGCCAAATGAAAAGTCATTCCAAAATTTGGACTGAACCTCACATTTGATCCATGCCAAACCTATTTTCTTTCCCCGGCATGGGATCCACATGGATCCTGGACCAGTACATGCCAAATGTAAAGTCATTCCAAAATTTGGACTGAACCTCACATTTGATCCATGCCAAACCTATTTTCTTTCCCCACCATGGGATCCACATGGGTCCTGGACCAGTACATGCCAAGTGAAAAGTCATTCCAAAATTTGGACTGAACCTCACATTTGATCCATGCGAAACCTATTTTCTTTCCTACGCATGGGATCCACATGCGTCTTGGACCAGTACATGCCAAATGAAAAGTCATTCCAAAATTTGGACGGAACATCCATATGAACCATATATCATTGGACTTGACTTCACATCTGCCTTGCAAAAAAGGCGTGTTTGTTGCCACTGCTCGGAGGCGGACGGTACACGATATCAGCGGCTCCTCTGACTCTTTGAGGATGAATCCGATGAGCCTGTACGATAAAAATTGATTTGTGTGAATAAAAACAATCTATGGAGAACGTACAGCAAATGATGCACTGCTTGCCACACTAGGAAGATTTGGTGAACTTGCACTACCAACACGAGGCCGAGTAATGACTGGACGAGCATTGGATGCGGCACCGCCAATGTTGAAAGGTAGACGAAACCCCGAACGCGATGAACGAGAACGAGTATCCGAATCCTATTATTTCATAGTTGCCATAGAGAAAAAAAAATAGGCAAATCCAAGTGTTTAAAAAAGGCTTCGAACCAACCTGAATACCACAGTATTCCTCCTCGATCATATTCACAACTTCCCGTCGAAAACATTGATCATACGTAGCATTGTCATAAGAAGAGAATTGGACGGCCGTTGAAACAGTGATCCACTCAACAGGGGCAACGATGCTGAATTGATCATATGATAAACACAATTGTATTTGCTAGAATTCTTACCTTCCATCGTAGGGTGCTCGAACTCGCAAGATTTCTCCTTCTTTGAGAAATGTGAACTTCTCATCTGTAGCGTTCGCACTCGTTCCCGAAAAGAGCGTGTGAACAGCAATGATCCAAAGGATCATATTCTCTGCAAAAGATATGCTTTGAGAAAAGTAGAATGAATAGAGTTGAATACGGTCCATAAAATATCGAAATTAAATCATTATAAAATAATATCAGAACAATTATTGATACCTTTTCCTGATCAATCGACAAGCAGTATTAGCAGGAGAGAGTTAGCTGATCTGAAAAACAAGAAGGAAGAAGGTACGAATCGATGAGACTGGAAAGTACTATAAACAACCTCCTCTTTGTGTCTTCTGAGAGCTGCAAAAACAACCCATGATACTACCAGAGACTGCCTGCAACATATTACTACTTACTTGAACGCTATTTCGTTCTTACTTTGCCATCTTTACAGAGTCGCAGTCGAGAATGTTGGAGTTCACTCTGGCATTTGGAGCACCGTCCGATCAACAAGGACTGCGAAAGGCAGCGATTGTCAACGTTACAAACTCTTCTCTCACAAAAACATATGGAATTGATGTTCCGGTTTGCCTCTCCAACATGCTATCGAAATGAGAAGGAGGGAAGATCGAGAAAAAGGAATTGCTTTCTATGAGGAAACAACAGCAATTTCAACCCCCGCGGGACATCTACCATTTGATTGCCAGTTAATCTAAACTGAGACAACAAAAATCACTCTGACATCTCAGGCATAATTCATTCCGTTCTCATTCCGCTCGATTGCGTATCAGATAATCTACAGTTGAGAGAGAATGCTGTGAAAGAGTCGAAGCTGAGAGTTGCCTATCACAACATCGCTGCAGAAGCTGAGAAGAATGCACTACGAATTCTGGTATGCGTTTTGAGCAAAAATATTCCGTCAATATTGCTCGTTTTAGGTTGTTCCAGTCATCTCACTCAGAGGCATCACAACAACGCGGTCGTTTCAAATAGCTTTCCATTCACTGAAGGAATGTCATTTTGAGGAGGTACAATAATAGTATGGATAATAATCGATCGAAAGCATCACAGATAAATGAGATTCGATTCCTCTCTAGCAAGAAAGAAGTGACAGATGAACTGAAGAAAATGATCGAAAGTGGAGAACTTCACAATTTCAAGCGTTCTTCGTGGAGTCTCGAACGCATAAGATCCAAGATTCTTTCTAAGGCACAGTTAGTTTCACTTCAAAGTTTTGTTCTCAATAATTTCTTTGAAATACGTTACGTTTTTTGAGAGCTTTTAGAGAGATACGAAATTCAACTCTCCGCGGCCCTCCTGCAGAAGACGAAGAGATTTTCGATCAGGTATGAATAGTAAATATTAAATGATTTCGTTTGTCATTTTGTGCCTAGAGAAAATGCCGATCTTAGAAATAAAATACTTTATTTGAAACTCATACCATACAATCATATGATATCTCAGTGTCTCTTCCGCGTCTCCAGTTCTCTTACTGATCCGATGCGACTGAAAAGCGACGCAGTTTGCGTGATCACCGACAGCCATCTTCACTGTGAAGGTTATGTTGAAAAACAGATGAAAAGACTACTTGGAAAGGAATTCACGAAAAAAGTGAAGGAGACACGACATGGTGAAGGAGCTCCGTCTTGCTTTCCACCGGGATTCACATTGGAACATGAAGCTGGCAAGGAGTTCAAGTGTGAGTAATTAATGTACAATATATACTTAATTTCCTATTCGTGCAAATTATTTCGATTTGAACAACCCTTCCATTTCCTTTTCATTCTCTCAATTCTCATCGCTCTGTCATCAACATGTCGCGCAATGGTTTTGCATAGAGATAGCAGACAACGATACAAAAAAACCAAAGAAAGAGACAGAGAGGCGAAATAGCGATTTTAGCGATATGGGGCAAACATTCAGTCTAAATTTAGGGAAAATGATAGCTAATCATGCTCACAATAAGCTCATTCAATTTTGCGGCAATTGATTGACATATTAATAAGAAGAAATGAGCCTATGGAATATCGCTCAGAGAAACGTGCCCATTTCCTCTTCTTTTGAGCGCACTGCTTCCCTCCTCGTTTTCCCCTTGTTTTCTCACAGTCGAGGGAAGGAAAAAAGTGACCAAGGGAGGGGGTGAAGGAACACCCATCGATTTATGACTCATTCTAACGCGCTATCTCTTTTTCTCTACTGCTACAGATTCTCTCTCTCTGATTTCTGTATGCTCTCGCTTGTCTTCCTTCATTCTTTATTATGTAGGAATCAAGAGATGTATTGACTGAATGAGGAACAATTTAATGATTAAATATAGCACACAATGAACATGCAGAACCATAAATAATAGAAGAGAGATATGTGATTAAATACGAAATTTCAGACCTGTTCCTTATGGTTGGAATTGATTATTCCAAGAAGCGTTTGCCAATCACAACCCAACAGCAATTTCTCAACATTTACGAGAATATATTCCATGCAGCATCGCTACGAAATTGTTCTGTCTTGGTTTGTAACTGATTGAAAACAACAGCGAGAAAAAAGCGAGAACTGTGCAGGCTCTTCCTTTTCTTAAGACGAAAGATATTTCGGCATCCGTGATACTAGCACTAGAAGCTGCGATGCGCTTCGCTGAACATGTCAGTATTCAATTCTTCGTAAAAAAAAATCTAAGAATAATTTTAGAACGGAATGAAACGAGTCATATTTTATGATAAAGACGAGGAGGTTCTGAAATCGTTTCACGAAATTCTGGGATGGAGAAAGCAAAGAATCATTCCATCTCACCTGTTCTCTGAATTGATCTCTTCTGCTCTTTCTGTTCCCGCAAATCCGAAAGCTATGATCAAACTTCCGAAGTTGCTCAGCAAGATTTGGGACACTATTCCTACTGAACTGCAGGGAGCCGTGCATACTATCGACTTCCAAACTGGGGGGTTTGTCATTTCTTTATTTCTCCCCTCACTAACAATCTTCCAGCGCTACGACCTCGAAAACAACGAAGATCTCCGCTGAAGTTTTAGACATCACCGCTGGATCAGCGCCCAATGGTAATTCAAAGAGGCGAAATTAAATAAATAATTCTACCTTGCAGGTTGCACTATCAACGCTTCGAACGGCATTCTCCACTATGATAAGTTTTTATATACAGTCCCGCAGAGTCTCCACCCCAAGAAGTAGGGCACGGAGGGTCACCGTGGGTCACCCGAGGTCACCCCGACTTTGAGGCGGCCTTAGAACCCTTTAAAATGCGAGTTCGACTTACTATTTTTGGCTATGGGCTTTTCTCATGAGGGTCAACGGATCTGTGAAAGCAGAATTCCAAAATTTGCATTTTTGAGCTACTTTCTGAGACGTCATCTTGACCCGTCTCTCCTCCCCTCCATTCCCGTCACCCATTCCTCACTCTGACCTTTCGAGGGAGCGGTCGTTTATGAAAATGAGGAGAGGGGAGGAGAGGAGCGCTAAACGATGACGTCTCAGAAAGTAACTCAAAATGCAAATTTCGGAAATCTGCTTTCACATATCCATTGACCCTCATGAGAAAAGCCCATAGCCAAAAATAGTAAGTCGAACTCGAATTTTATAGGGGTCTAAGGCCGCCTTTAAGTCGGGGTGACTTGGGTGACCCTCCGTGCCCCACTTGTTGGGGCGGAGACTCTGCGGGACTGTATATCGTGTATCGCCCGTTTACTGCCACCAATCACTACTCATCCTTGATACTCAAATCTATAGATAATTTTTAAGTACTGGAATCGCGAATGCACTGAGTCAAAAGGGAGGCCTGGCGATTATGGCTAAGGAAAGCAAGAAATTAATGGACGAGTACAGAAAATTCAATATTGATCCCCTTCCCACTGGTTCTTGCACCGTGACTGGAGCAGGCAAAATGACGAACTACAAATGTGAGCGTGCAAATAATGTCAATGTCTTTATTAGTAAGTGTATTTAAGACGTGGTTCAAGCGATTGGCCCAGATGCACAAGGAAGAAACCCTACAGCTGCTGACTTCTATCGACTCCAAGTTGCCTACGAGCAGACGTTCAGGATGGCGGAACTCATGGGTTGCGACAAAGTGGTTAGAATATGTAGTAATCTGAAAATCAATATCAAAATGATTTGCAGTACATCCCATTCTTGTCAACTGGGGTGTTCTCGATTCCGATGGCAATTTCTATGCAAATGGCATTGGTCGGAGCGTTGAACTGTCTTCCATCAAATGTAAGCAAAATATTTTACTCAAAATTAATATTATTTTACAGACAATCGATGAAGTGATATTCGTGCATAATCAAGCTCACGTTATCGATCAATTCAATTTGATTGCAAAGAAGATGCTACCATTGACTTCTCGACAACAAGCTTCTAATCTAATGCAGACTTCCTTTTCCTCTTATTGTCGCCCCATCAATCAATCAACCAAGGACGCGATCGATAAGGAGATTGATGATGTGTTCGATGTGACAGCAAGGTGAGATTGCAATAAAATGAACAACAAATATGAATATATATATATACCTTATTTTAAAAAAAAATATTTTTAAGAATACTCCGTATCCCTATAACGAGAACTACCATCATTCCCGCAAATCCAAGTGGGTTAAATTATTATGCAAAACAAATATATGATTTAAATCTATCGCATTTGAGATGCATCGACTGTAAAACGGCGTATTCATCCTAACCCTCCAGGCCCAACTAAAAGGGGTACAAACTATTTACAGCTATTATCTCATTTAAAATCTAATTTGTTTTCAAATTTGACTGATTTCTGGTGGCAAAAAAAACGCTAATTTTTATTTGAGCGAAAAATCAGGCCAATAGCCTCAATTTATTATTTTATTTGTATATGCACTTTCTCGTGCATTTTTATTTTTCAATCTTTTTTCCCAATAAAGCGCAACATTGCAGTGCCTCCTGTCTCGCGTTCTCCATCATTAGCTTCTGTCAGTATCGCTGCATCGTCCCAATTGTCACGTGCTTCATCGATCAGTCGACAAGGCGCAAGTCAATCTGCAGGAGCTGTGAAGATGAGAGAATCCCGAGCACGAAGAAACGCGAGAGAGACAAAGGAACAGAGAGCTGCAAGACTTGCGAAGGAATCTGAGAAGAGAAGGAACGCGCGAAGATCGCAGGCAGAAATTCCAGAAGCAAGAAGAGCCAGACTTGCAAAGGAAGCAGAACAGCAAAAGTCCAAACGCAGAGCTGCATCTCAGACTGATCTGGAAAGAAGTCGAAAACGGGATACACAGAGGAAATCACTAGAACGAGTGAGAGAAACGAGAAGTCAAACGATCCATAGAAGAGATGCCGATCGTCTTAGAGCTGAAGAATCAAGAGCACATGAAACTGATGAAAGAACAAATGAACGAAGGAGGAGTGCTCGTGAGAGATTTAATGAGTCACAAGCAAATGCAGAACACGAAGAGATAGAAGAGCGAAGGAGAATTGAACGAGAGAGAATCGCTGATTCGCGAATCGATGCAACTGAAGAAGAGATAGAAGAGCGAAGGAGAATTGAACGAGAGAGAATCGCTGATTCGCGAATCGATGCAACTGAAGAAGAGATAGAAGAGCGAAGGAGAATTGAACGAGAGAGAATCGCTGATTCGCGAATCGATGCAACTGAAGAAGAGATAGAAGAGCGAAGACGAAGAGAACGAGATAGAATTGCTGGTGCACGCATAGAAGAAGCCATCGAAGATCTTGAAGAGAGGAGACGACTCGCTCGAGAGAGAGTCGCTGCCGAGCGAGCAGCAAGAACGGAAAGATTGAGAATTGCAACGGAACAAGACAAAATCAGGAGAAGGGAGTATGAGAGTTCGCGACGATCGCGTACTGTAGAGCCACCTCCAGTGGAGTCAGAAGAAGAGAGAAGACGGCGCATCTCGCAATCGACTCAAGCTCGAGAAGAGAGAGCAGCAAGGAGAGAGGTTGCGAGAGAGACACCTGCGAGGGCAAGAAGTGGAAGTGCAGATGACAGAAGAGAGGGTCCTCCACTGATCGATTTCTATAACCACAAAACGAAACGACCACCTGAGACAGAAGAGGAGACACGCGCTCGACTCGACAGGAACAAACGCTATCAGTTCTCTGACCCTCGAAATCCCAATCGCCCTCTTCGGAAAAACGAGTCTAGAATTATTCTTGAATCTCACAAAAACTATCACAACTGGGTACCAGGATTTTTCAATCTCGGACTAATCGGGAAGTGTTGTCGATGTCGAGCAAAAGAGTTCTATCCACGCTGCTGCAGTGGTGGGCGTGTACACTGTTGTCTCCCTCCTGAACCACCATGGATGCTCGAAAATCTGCTGACTGGAAAGAATGAAGCTGCGAGGGATTTCAGAAAGAACTTGATCTATTATAATAACTCGTTTGCGTTTGCAAGTATGAGCTGTGACAGAGAGTTCATACCACGTGGATCAAGATTTGTACGCATATCGGGCGTCTTGACGGTTAATTATGGCGGTATCATCCCTCCGACCGGAAAGGAGCCAATTTTTGCCCAATGTTATGTCTATTCTCCTCAAGAAGCTTCTGAACTACGATTGAACAATCAATGGAACGAAGGCAATCTACGAGAAGAAACTGTTCGAGAACTTTCGGAATTTTTCCATGAGAATAATCATCTAGCATCACAGTTCCGCAGAATAGCCGATTTGGCAAAAGAAGAGGAGGAGGCTGGAAGGAGAATCGGAAATGTGGTGTTCGTTGTGCAAGCTCCGACCAACGACGAAGTACAGGCGAGCCGTTGTCATCGTGGGACTCTAAGTCGGCCTGCACGAGAATTGCCTGCATTCATGTATAAGACGGACGAAACAGGAGCGATGGCAGCTCCAAGAGGAGTGTGGTTTCAATACTACGCAGGAACTCATATGACGGAGCTACCATACTTTGATTCGTCATCAGAGCCAATGATTTATCCGTTGCTTTATCCATTTGGCACAAGAGGATACAAGTATGGTGATGAGAAGCTGTATCCGCCTGGAACGACCCGGGAAGAAGCAGGTGATAGAGAAAAATGAATGAGGCTAACACAGTTTGATAATTTCGCAGGATTCACTGAGAGCGACGATTACTTGAATGAATTCCGAACTCCTTCTCCTTCTAATCGAGAAAAAACACGTAAGATGGAAAATAACAAGCTATTTGAAAACTAATTTTCATTCAGCAATTGATATAGTGGGCAGTGATGATGATCACATGGAAGAAGATGAGATGGAGATTAGTGGAGAAATACTAAGAGACGAACGAATTTTGAGAGGTTTTAATTTTATGTGAAAAAGCGGTTCACTTAAAATTTTACAGATAATGACGCTGAAGAAGATGATTCGGGCACAGATACTTCCGATGACAATGAGGATCATCTCGGTTCTGTTACCAACGATCGATTGGTGGCGAGAACTCAATCTCCAGTCGATTTCGCACAACTCTCAGACCCTGAAGAAGATGGTTGGTGAAAAAACACTGAAATAAATGTTGTAAAAACTACCAAAAATGCACTTGCAAACTTAATTTCAGTGTATGGCAATGATGACGAACAAGATGGGCAGGAGCAAGAGCGTGAGCCGAGTCCAGTGGATGAAAATATATTAGCAGATGATCCTCAATATGTAGAGGAACCTGGTTGGAAATTAAGACAAAAATAATGTGTTCTGAAGAATATTGCAGATGATGAAGTAGTGTATGTTCAAACTGAGATTGGGGGAGCCGACGACGACAATTCGCCTGCAAAGTTGACGAACAAGGAGCAGAGAAGAATGTTTCAGAGAAGAATGAACATGATACCTAACACTGACTGGCATAGCAATGCGCTTCTCGTGTGTTCTGTATTCTGGTTGAAGCTGCAAGAACTCCTGGATGATATAGTCAACAAGGAGCTCTTTGGCCCAGTCGTAGCTTTTGTGTACTCGATCGAATTCCAAAAACGAGGTAACATAATTATTCTCGAATATCTTTCTAAGTTGCTCCAAAAGTGAATCAGTCGTCAATCGTTGGAATCAAGTACATCGAGTGAGAGAGCAAAGGAAATGAAGAGATAATTCCTAGATTGTATACATGCCTATGGGTAATTTGGGGACGCACACCAGAGGGAAGAAAGAGAGGCACACGTGAGAGAGACCACTTTTCTCGTCGGGATTTGGCCACGATGTGATCTATAATATTCCAATAATTACAATACTGATTATGGATGATTACGTTAAATTTGATTTACGTTATCAAAGTGATTCAATCGATATCGTTTAGGAATGCCACACGCGCATATACTGATCACTCTGAAGGTGAAATATTTAATTGTTTAAATTACAAACTGAAAAAAACTAAAAAAAAAAATTCCTTCTTCTAAAAAGATACTTCTATTTACAGCCCGGGTACCAACTGGACAATGAAGAGCGCATTGAGAAGCATGTATGGGCCAGAATACCAGAAGTTGACGTTCTCGGATCGAATCCGACGGAGGCTGAGAAGGAAAGACAATCGATGCAAATCAGGCACCGACAATTAGTATCGAACCATATGGTTCATGCGCCGTGCAAGAGTGAGTTGAACAATATCAGGGCTGAGAACAACAACAAAAACAGAAAACAATTCTGCCATGAAACATATAGCTAATTAAATCTTAATTGCGTAAATCTTAAAGAAACACCACTTCATTTCGATTTGGCAAAGTTTCTCCGAGCAAAATCAGACAAAAATAAATCACAAAAAACCTTTGCAGATGATCAAAATGCGTATTGCCAATTACGTCCAGGACAAGATCCGAATCGAGACTACGCAAGATGCACAAAGAAGTTTCCCAAGGTGTGTCGCTCACATTTTGCTTGCTCAAAATTTGCATCCAACGGATCATTATCAGCTTTACAAAAGGGTAAACAGAGACAAATAATATTCTCTTAGGAATTCAATGATTTCACGAGAATACTTCCCGATGGTTCAGTTCTCTATCTTCGTCCAGCGGGACTTTTCATTGAAAGCAAGGATTCGACAGGGCAAGTGGTAAACGACCAATCGATAAGAGAACAAAAACTATTACGGACATTCAGAGACCTGTATTCAATGAATGGATAGTAGCTCATAGCCCGTATCTTCTCTGTAAATACGGTAGCCACATCAACGTCGAGGTTGTCAGTGCTACTCATTGCGCAAAATATCTCTTCAAATATATTTTTAAGGGTAATTAAAATAATCACGCTCCTCAAAATAATAATATGTCATTGTAGGCTTCGATCGATCTCTTGTGCAATGGTACCAGAGAATGGACAACTTGTCTAATGAAAAAGGTATACAATAGATTGAAATAATTGACGCATTAATGCATTTCCAGATGGAACTGATGGAGCGACGGTTCACCCGCAAGGTGCAATGTTACCCGATGCGGTGAGAAATAATCGGAAAGTTGAGATACTCGGAAATCGAATGAGAGCGCAAGCTCGAAAGGTGAGCTTGCAAACTAAAGAAATATGTGATTAACTGTGCCGCTTAGATGGGAGCTGAAGATACAGGAGAATTTACATGCAGCTATGACGAAGGTCTTATGAAGGAGGTATTTCGTCAGACGTGCAGCGAGGAGGTTTGTCGGAAGGAATTCGATAAAAATTCACAATAAGAATATTTTAGGCCGTATGGTATATTAGTGCTTACCCCCTGGCAGGCAGATCTCATAAGGTGAGAAAAAGTGAAGCAATAAGACTTTTGAACGTCTTCTTCTTGACTGCAAAAAATATTGATAAAATAAAAACACGCTTATTATTGGATGCATTCATGTGCAGGTGAAGCTTCTTACTGTTCATCTCGAAGGAGAGGACCCGATCGCCTTTCGAAGAGGAGAAGAGACACGAGCGATCGAACGGATTGAAGCTGGAAAGAGTGTCTCAGAGCTCGTTGCTTGGTTCAATCATAACAAGAAATTGAAGAAGAAGAAGGAGTACGACCTTCAACGCAAGCAAGCGAGAATCAATGCTGTCGCATCTTCCCCTCCTCTCACACAACAAGCAGCTGCTCCTGTATTCATATCTGCCAGCGATCTGCCCATTCAACCAGTTACTCCATCGTCTCCGATTGATGCAGGCACTCCTCCAACTCCTTCTGATTACCAATCACCTGTCCATTCACCCGCACCACCAAGTGTTTCATCCGATTTCGGGTGGGGAGAGGATGATTATGACTTTGACATCAGCGGAGATGAGGCAATGCGCAGTCAAGCTCCCACATTCGAGCAATTCGCGCTCACTCACAAGTTCAACAAGAAAACGCGACAATGGGAGAAGTATAAGAGATTGCCAAAAGTTCTCACGCATATCCGAGCTGTGAATGTGAGAAACCCCGAGCTTGTTGCTACTCGAATCATTCTCAAACATGTTGGAGGATTCACCGATTTTGAAGACATGTTGTGGTATAATGGACAGCGATATGATACGATGGTTGAATCAGCGTATGCTCGTGGATTGGCTAATTCGAAGAAGGAATACGAGGATTTGATGGAAGAGGCGATACAGAGGCTGAAGCCGCACGCTCTTCGTCGTCTGTTCGTCTACATTATGTGCTTCACTTCTATTCTCGACACTGGAGCATTCTGGGAGAAATTCCGGATGGATCTGATCGATGAGAAGTACAAGACACATCCAATGCGAATTGAATGGAGGAAGAGAGGAGAGAGATTGGCACTTTACCACATCGAGTGCCTTCTCAAGAGGCACAACATGACACTGGAGCAGTTGTCGCTTCCATCGTATACGTCTGGAGATCCGCGGACGGATCCTCTGCTTACTCTGACATCAGCAGAACGTGATGAAGCGTTATCGGATCTTCCTGCACCTGACTACTCGCTTCCTGGTTCACTCACTGAGGATCAACAGAAGGTAAACCTATTAGGCAGGATGAGAATTGATAGACACATGTTCAGATATTCGATACCATCGTCAATGCAGTGCTCGATCAATCATCACAACTCTTCTTTCTACAAGCGTCTGCAGGTTTTTTTCAGCAGCCTCGAGCGTGATAAATTATAATATATTATAGGTTGCGGAAAGACGTTCCTCTATCGGTGAGGCATGAATGATGCAGATAAGCGAAAAGATCAAAGATCAACTCTTTCAAATTACAGAGCAATCGACAACGACTTGAGGAATCGGGGTCTATATGTGGTGAATGTGGCATCCACAGGTGATAAGAGATAAGAGATAAGAGAGAAAGAATAGAAGATCAATACACATCAATCATTGCAGGAATTGCGAGTACTCTACTGCACAATGGCTCAACAGCGCACCATCGCTTCTTTCTACCTATGAACGCAGATGAGAGTAGATGAGAGTATTTGGATTTAAGATCGGGGTTATGCAACGGCACACGGTTAATTGTAAGGAATATTCACTTTGGAATATCCAATAGATTTTCATTGGAAATAGTTCATAATGTTTCAAAATAATTTGGCAGGTTGATGCAATGTACGAGAAATCAGTCACAGTCCGACAACTCGACCCTCGTTGGAAGGGACAAACACACGATATTGGCAGGATGGAAATGACTCCACCTGAGACAAAGCAACAGAAGGCTCTCTACACTCGTACTCAATTTCCATTCCGACTCGCATACTGTCTTACGATCAACAAGGTATCGTATTGATATAGATTTATTTTTAAAAAAATAATTCGTATTAATAAGCTGCGATTACAAATAATTCTGTTTCAGAGTCAGGGGCAAACGTTCGAGCGAGTAGGAGTGCTACTACAGAGAAACGTGTTTGCCCACGGACAACTATACGTTGCTCTTTCACGTGTTCACCGTTTCTCTGATCTGAGGGTGTTCAGTAGAACGACGCTAGAAATTGACGGAGTGAAGAAAGTGATCCTCGTCAATGAAGTGAACAGAAGAGTCATCGATAACATTAAATATGTAAGCATGGATTATATTATTAGGTTTCCTACATTTTGTACTACATTTTAAAGAATAAGCAGTCGCTAATCATATTTTGTGATTTTTTTTTGTTTGCAGGCGATCGCAACATCAAGTGTCTCTGATCTCTCCACTCAACCTGTTCCTCCAATTCCCACGCCACCTCCGCTAATCACTCATCCACTGCCCGATTTATCGTCTCTCATTCTCGACCAATCGCTCCCAGTTCGTAAACGACTCCGCCGGGCTGTCACTTCTCGTCAGTCGTCATCTCATGTGAGTCCGCCATCTGTTGCTGCCGAGAATGGACCACCACAGCAACCAGATAAGGCACCTATCACCTATCCAAATGTGAAGGGCCTTCGGATATTTATATCAACAAATGAGAGCATGCACGATCCTAATCTTCATGAATCGAACGATGCCCAGCCTGGAACTCCACCGCGACGAGATACAGTACCCATCGCGTTTCCATCAGTCAGTGGTCTTCGGATGTACCCATCTGTTGAAGATCTCCCTGCTCCTGTTGCCGCTCATCAGTCAACTCCACCTCAACCAATCAAGCGCCCTCGAATCTCCTCATCAGTCGATGAGCTTTCTGGTGCCTTCCAGCAACTTTCTTCTCCTTCTCGTCCGAATGATCGATTTTATCCAGAGTTGAATTATTTTGACGATGAAGAGATGCTGCGTGATATGCCATTGCCACAAGCTCCCGTTGAGTGGCTGCTTCTTCAGAACACGCCAGCTTCTCGTACAACTGACTGTTTTCTCAACGCTTGTGTGCAGTTCTTAAGAAGGAACCACGACCTTCTCGATTTCCTGAGAAATAGAGGACCGCCGGAAGATCGGACAAGCGAGGCAATGAGAAAGCATCACATGCTCGACTTTATGGTCAACATTCTGACCAGAGTTGGGCCGTTCATTCCTACTTCATTCCGAAAAAGGCTTATGGAAGTGCTTCGTGGACTGGAACGCGGATTCCTCATTACTCAACAAGATGCTTCGGAGATTATGATCAAGATCATGAGCGATCTCGTTCCTGAGGTTATTTCGAGTCGTTTTCACATCGCGATCACACGACGAAGAAGATGTCGAGACAACCCAGACTGCAGGGTTTGTCTTTTTTCAAAATAAATCAGATCAATGAATACAATGTAGTCACCAGCTGCTCTCGATCCCGGCGCACCTCTTCACATTCAAAAAATCAGTACAATGAACCAGGTACTGTAGCATAGAGAAAAAGAGTGACCATACCCACTTTTAGATTATTGATTTGGAACAGATACTCGCAAGTGAACGATGACCAAGTGAATGATCCAAGACATTGTGAATATTGTTGCCCGTGTTGTGCTGCTCACCAGAGCCATGATAGTGATCATTGTGAAGAATGCCGAAGAAACAAGACGCCATTCGTTGAGTCAGTTGTGTCTCTTTATAGCGTGGGATCTTCAAGATAAATGAAATAGAGAGGAAACCATAGCTTAATTTTTTCTTCATTCTACAGTTTGAGAATGAATCTGTTTTTTTTAAAGATTTAGCCAAATCAATGAACGAATTTCAGGGAGGAGCGATATCAGTTCGAAGGCGACTCAAAGTACACCATCATCATCTTCAGCATACTACATCCAACTGAAAGGAAGGACTGGGCCTTGACGCCAAACTGCAACATGGACAGAATGCGACTGATGGGTGAGCAAGCAGAGATTAAAAAACGTCATTTTTTAAGTGATAATAATTTTTTTTTAAATAGAAGATCCAATATATGAATAATTTACTTGATTTCAGATCAAAACTGGAAGGCAGTTGCGGTGATCCAGCATCACGGTGAAGGCATCATTGGAGGTAGTGTTGTAATTCGGGGCGAGTAGTTTGGACCCGAACGGGTAACAGAGACGGTTCACGCGGAATAAGCGTTACTCGAGATAGAGAGGAATCACGTGACTCGCTACCCAGGATATTCGATAGTCCTTTCGAATCTTCATCTGAGTGATTTCTAATTGTAGGTCACTACACCGCTAACACTCGAGAGAATGACGATCGCTGGTGGCTTCATGAAGACAACAAAATACCGACTCCTATCGGTAGAAGGAATGGCATGCAGTTTCATCTCCAGACTAGCTATCGCTATGACGATGGAGTGACAGATATGGAAGGCGTTCTTGCCATCCTGTTCGAGAAAATTGATTAACTATTCCTACTCTTTTGGATTTTGTATTTTTCATAATCTTTTGACAACACAATCTGTTTGATTAGTTAATCCACTCTTACTCGCATTAACATCTTTGCAATCATTGCACTTGCATCAATCTCTCGTAATCATTTTCTCGTCTTTGTTTTTCCATTCGATTAAATGCACACTAAACTTATCACGTTTCACATCATTCTAAACTAAAAACAATGTACAAATCACATCAATTGTATTGCATCCTATTCATTTTCCGAAAAACTTTTTTTTTTATGGTTCATACGATTCCAACGAAAAAAGGAAGCAGTAGAGTGATGGCGGAAATGTTGGACAAGGCCTGTAAAAAGAGTTCATCATTGTGTTCATGAAATTTAAATATACTCAGTCATACGCCCCCGCTTGCGAGCAAGCAGTATTTGGATATAGTGTAAAGCAGCTCGCCTTGGAGAAAATGCGAGTTTGTTAAATTTGCCTATGCTCTGGCCAAGCTATTGTGAAAAGCTCGTGAGGCTGAGAGCGTGGAGGAGAAGTTGCAGATGTAGCCACGGAGCAAAGCGGAGTGGCTACATCGCAACTTTTCCGGAGCGCTCGAAGCCTCACGAGCTTTTTGCAATGGCATACGCCCCGCTCGAAAACATGCGATCCTTGCTTAACAATAGAACTTGAGCAATATAACTTGCGCCCGACCTAACCCGAGCAGGACGTAGTCCTGCTAGTTAACGATGTACTATAAACCCGTAAGCTTTTTTGTCTCGAGCGCGCTGCCCAAGCGAGCTGCGGGTGAGGAGATGCGCAAATTCTCGCTGATCAAAACTCACAAAAGAAATCCCAAAAAAGTTGAAAACTGACTGCGTGAAGACCAAAAACGTCATGTTTGTTGGTTGGTTGGTTGGTTGGTTGGTTGGTGCGTCCGTCACAAAAATACGGTAAGTCCAAGTGGGTCATGCAGCGGGTCAGCTTCGTGATTTCAACTGCCAATCGATAAATTAACCACCTACCGTATACCTACCGTAATCGAAACCTACCGAACCCGGTTCGCTGGGTCAACAATTGTTCGCTCGGTCAGATTCATGATTTCATCAGCCAATCGATAAATTAGTCAATTACCGTATACCTACCGTATCCGAAAGCTACCGTAACCCGGTTCGCTGGGTCAACAATAATTCGGTGGGTCAGATTCATGATTTATTTATCCAATCGATAAATAAATCAATTACCGCATACTTACCGTAATCAAAATCTACAGTAACCCGGTTCGCTGAGTCAACAATAGTTCGCTGGGTCAGATTCATGATTTCATCAGCCAATCAATTATAAATGTTAATACCGTACACGTACAGTAACCCAAACGTTACCGTAACCCGGCTACCGTATCCCACAGTTACCGTAACCCACCTACAGTATCCCGATCGCTACCGTAACCCGGCTACAGCACCCAATCGCTACCGTAGCCCATCTACAGTATCCGATCGCTACCGTAACACGGCTACTGTATCCCACAGCTACCGTAACCCGGCTACAGTACCCGATCGCTACCGTAACCCGCCTACAGTAACCCAAACGTTACCGTAGCCCATCTACAGTACCCGATCGCTACCGTAACCCGGCTACAGCACCCGATCGCTACCGTAACCCGGCTACAGTACCCGATCGCTACTGTAACCCGCCTACAGTAACCCAAACGTTACCGTAGCCCATTTACAGTATCCGATCGCTACCGTAACCCGGCTACAGTACCCGATCGCTACCGTAACACGGCTACAGTAACCCAAACGTTACCGTAGCCCATCTACAGTACCCGATCGCTACCGTAACCCGGCTACAGTACCCAATCGATACCGTAACCCGGCTTCTCTCTCCGGCATGGGATCCACATGGGTCCTGGACCAGTACATGCCAAATGAAAAGTCATTCCAAAATTTGGACTGGAACTCACATTTGATCCATGCCAAACCTATTTGCTTTCCCCACAATGGGATCCACCTGGGTCCTGGACCAGTACATGCCAAATGAAAAGTCATTCCAAAATTTGGACTGAACCTCACATTTGATCCATGCCAAACCTATTTTCTTTCCCCGGCATAGGATCCACATGGATCCTGGACCAGTACATGCCAAATGAAAAGTCATTCCAAAATTTGGACTGGACCTCACATTTGATCCATGCCAAACCTATTTTATTTCCCCGTCATGGGATCCACATGGGTCCTGGACCAGTACATGCCAAATGAAAAGTCATTCCAAAATTTGGACTGAACCTCACATTTGATCCATGCCAAACCTATTGTCTTTCCCCGGCATAGGATCCACATGGATCCTGGACCAGTACATGCCAAATGAAAAGTCATTCCAAAATTTGGACTGGACCTCACATTTGATCCATGCCAAACCTATTTTATTTCCCCGGCATGGGATCCACCTGGGTCCTGGACCAGTACATGCCAAATGAAAAGTCATTCCAAAATTTGGACTGAACCTCACATTTGATCCATGCCAAACCTATTTTCTTTCCCCGGCATAGGATCCACATGGATCCTGGACCAGTACATGCCAAATGAAAAGTCATTCCAAAATTTGGACTGGACCTCACATTTGATCCATGCCAAACCTATTTTATTTCCCCGTCATGGGATCCACATGGGTCCTGGACCAGTACATGCCAAACGAAAAGTCATTCCAAAATTTGGACTGGATCTCACATTTGATCCATGCCAAACCTATTGTCTTTCCCCGGCATAGGATCCACATGGATCCTGGACCAGTACATGCCAAATGAAAAGTCATTCCAAAATTTGGACTGAACCTCACATTTGATCCATGCCAAACCTATTTTCTTTCCCCGGCATAGGATCCACATGGATCCTGGACCAGTACATGCCAAATGAAAAGTCATTCCAAAATTTGGACTGGACCTCACATTTGATCCATGCCAAACCTATTTTATTTCCCCGTCATGGGATCCACATGGGTCCTGGACCAGTACATGCCAAACGAAAAGTCATTCCAAAATTTGGACTGAACCTCACATTTGATCCATGCCAAACCTATTGTCTTTCCCCGGCATAGGATCCACATGGATCCTGGACCAGTACATGCCAAATGAAAAGTCATTCCAAAATTTGGACTGGACCTCACATTTGATCCATGCCAAACCTATTTTCTTTCCCCGGCATAGGATCCACATGGATCCTGGACCAGTACATGCCAAATGAAAAGTCATTCCAAAATTTGGACTGAACCTCACATTTGATCCATGCCAAACCTATTTTCTTTCCCCGGCATAGGATCCACATGGATCCTGGACCAGTACATGCCAAATGAAAAGTCATTCCAAAATTTGGACTGGACCTCACATTTGATCCATGCCAAACCTATTTTATTTCCCCGTCATGGGATCCACATGGGTCCTGGACCAGTACATGCCAAATGAAAAGTCATTCCAAAATTTGGACTGAACCTCACATTTGATCCATGCCAAACCTATTGTCTTTCCCCGGCATAGGATCCACATGGATCCTGGACCAGTACATGCCAAATGAAAAGTCATTCCAAAATTTGGACTGGACCTCACATTTGATCCATGCCAAACCTATTTTATTTCCCCGGCATGGGATCCACCTGGGTCCTGGACCAGTACATGCCAAATGAAAAGTCATTCCAAAATTTGGACTGAACCTCACATTTGATCCATGCCAAACCTATTTTCTTTCCCCGGCATAGGATCCACATGGATCCTGGACCAGTACATGCCAAATGAAAAGTCATTCCAAAATTTGGACTGGACCTCACATTTGATCCATGCCAAACCTATTTTATTTCCCCGTCATGGGATCCACATGGGTCCTGGACCAGTACATGCCAAATGAAAAGTCATTCCAAAATTTGGACTGAACCTCACATTTGATCCATGCCAAACCTATTGTCTTTCCCCGGCATAGGATCCACATGGATCCTGGACCAGTACATGCCAAATGAAAAGTCATTCCAAAATTTGGACTGGACCTCACATTTGATCCATGCCAAACCTATTTTATTTCCCCGGCATGGGATCCACATGGATCCTGGACCAGTACATGCCAAATGAAAAGTCATTCCAAAATTTGGACTGGACCTCACATTTGATCCATGCCAAACCTATTTTCTTTCCCCGGCATGGGATCCACATGGATCCTGGACCAGTACATGCCAAATGAAAAGTCATTCCAAAATTTGGACTGGACCTCACATTTGATACATGCCAAACCTATTTTCTTTCTCCGGCATGGGATCCACATGGATCCTGGACCAGTACATGCTAAATGAAAAGTCATTCCAAAATTTTGACTGAACCTCACATTTGATCCATGCCAAACCTATTTTCTTTCCCCGGCATGGGATCCACATGGATCCTGGACCAGCACACGCCAAATGAAAAGGCATTCCAAAATTTGGACTGGACCTCACATTTGATCCATGCCAAACCTATTTTCTTTCCCCGGCATGGGATCCACATGCGTCTTGGACCAGTACATGCTAAATGAAAAGTCATTCCAAAATTTGGACTGGACCACACATTTGATCCATGCCAAACCTATGTTCTTTCCAAGGCATGGGATCCACATGGATCCTGGACCAGTACATGCTAAGTGAAAAGTCATTCCAAAATTGGCCTATGCTCCGGCCATACCGTTGTGAAAAGCTCGTGAGGCTGAGACTTTTCCGGAGCGCTCGAAGCCTCACGAGCTTTTTGCAACGGTATACGCCGCACTTCCAAGCAAGCAGTGTTCGGCTAATGTGTAAGGCGGCGAAACGCGAAAAAAAATCGCATCACCTTTTTTGACCATGATACGGGGGTCATGGTCAATGGTCGACCTCACGCATCACTTTTTGAACCATGATACGGGGGTCATGGTCATTGGTCGACGTCACTCATCACTTTTTGGACCATGATACGGGGGTCATGGTCAGTGGTCGACCATCTCGCATCACCTTTTGGTCCATGATACGGGGGTCATGGTCAGTGGTCGATGATCTCGCATCACCTTTTGGACAATGATACGGGGGTCATGGTCAGTGGTCGACCATCTCGCATCACCTTTTGGACAATGATACCTTTTGGACAGTCATGGTCAATGGTGGACAGAATGTGTCCACACGTGTTCTAACGTGTCAGAACCTGTTCTGACCTGTCAGAACATGTCAGAATGTGTGCAGACGTGTGGCTACATCGCAATTTTTCCGGAACGCTCGAAGCCTCACGAGCTTTTTGCAATGGAATACGCTCCACATGCAAACATGCGATCCTTGCCTAACCTGTCACCAAAATAACTTGCGCCCGACCTAACCCGAGCAGGACGTAGTCCTGCTAGTTAACGATGTACTATAAACCCGTAAGCTTTTTTGTCTCGAGCGCGCTGCCCAAGCGAGCTGCGGGTGAGGAGATGCGCAAATTCTCGCTGATCAAAACTCACAAAAGAAATCCCAAAAAAGTTGAAAACTGACTGCGTGAAGACCAAAAACGTCATGTTTGTTGGTTGGTTGGTTGGTTGGTTGGTTGGTGCGTCCGTCACAAAAATACGGTAAGTCCAAGTGGGTCATGCAGCGGGTCAGCTTCGTGATTTCAACTGCCAATCGATAAATTAACCACCTACCGTATACCTACCGTAATCGAAACCTACCGAACCCGGTTCGCTGGGTCAACAATTGTTCGCTGGGTCAGATTCATGATTTCATCAGCCAATCGATAAATTAGTCAATTACCGTATACCTACCGTATCCGAAAGCTACCGTAACCCGGTTCGCTGGGTCAACAATAATTCGGTGGGTCAGATTCATGATTTATTTATCCAATCGATAAATAAATCAATTACCGCATACTTACCGTAATCAAAATCTACAGTAACCCGGTTCGCTGAGTCAACAATAGTTCGCTGGGTCAGATTCATGATTTCATCAGCCAATCAATTATAAATGTTAATACCGTACACGTACAGTAACCCAAACGTTACCGTAACCCGGCTACCGTATCCCACAGCTACCGTAACCCACCTACAGTATCCCGATCGCTACCATAACCCGGCTACAGCACCCAATCGCTACCGTAGCCCATCTACAGTATCCGATCGCTACCGTAACCCGGCTACTGTATCCCACAGCTACCGTAACCCGGCTACAGTACCCGATCGCTACCGTAACCCGCCTACAGTAACCCAAACGTTACCGTAGCCCATCTACAGTACCCGATCGCTACCGTAACCCGGCTACAGCACCCGATCGCTACCGTAACCCGGCTTCTTTCACCGGCATGGGCTCCACATGGGTCCTGGACCAGTACATGCCAAATGAAAAGTCATTCCAAAATTTGGACTTAGCCTCACAGTTGATCCATGCCAAACCTATTTTCTTTCCCCGGCATGGGATCCACATGGATCCTGGACCAGTACATGCCAAATGAAAAGTCATTCCAAAATTTGGACTGGACCACACATTTGATCCATGCCAAACCTATTTTCTTTCCCCACCATGGGCTCCACATGGGTCCTGGACCAGTACATGCCAAATGAAAAGTCATTCCAAAACTTGGACTGGACCACACAGTTGATCCATGCCAAACCTATTTTCTTTCCCCGGCATGGGATCCACATGGATCCTGGACCAGTACATGCCAAATGAAAAGTCATTCCAAAATTTGGACTGGACCACACATTTGATCCATGCCAAACCTATTTTCTTTCCATGGCATGAGATCCACATGGATCCTGGACCAGTACATGCCAAATGAAAAGTCATTCCAAAATTGGCCTATGCTCCGGCCATACCGTTGTGAAAAGCTCGTGAGGCTGAGAGCGTGGAGGAAAAGTTGCGATGTAGCCACTCCGCTTCGCTCCGTGGCTACTTCGCAACTTTTCCGGAGCGCTCGAAGCCTCACGAGCTTTTTGCAACGGTATACGCCCCATTCGCAAGCAAGCAGTGTTCGGCTAATGTGTAAGGCGGCGAAACGCGAAAAAAAATCTCGCATCACCTTTTGGACCATGATATATTGGTTGACGTCACACATCACCTTTTGGACCATGATACGGGGGTCATGGTCAGTGATCGATCATCTCGCATCACCTTTTGGACCATGATACGGGGGTCATGGTCAGTGATCGATCATCTCGCATCACCTTTCGGACCATGATACGGGGGTCATGGTCATTGGTTGACGTCACTCATCACTTTTTGGACCATGATACGGGGGTCATGGTCAGTGATCGATCATCTCGCATCACCTTTTGGACCATTATACGGGGGTCATGGTCATTGGTTGATCATCTCGCATCACCTTTTGGACCATGATACGGGGGTCATGGTCATTGGTTGACGTCACAAATCACCTTTTTGAACCATGATACGGGGTCATGGTCAGTGATCGATCATCTCGCATCACCTTTTGGACCATTATACGGGGGTCATGGTCATTGGTTGATCATCTCGCATCACCTTTTGGACCATGATACGGGGGTCGTGGTCAATGGTCGACCTCACACATCACCTTTTGGACCATGATACGGGGGTCATGGTCAGTGATCGATCATCTCGCATCACCTTTCGGACCATGATACGGGGGTCATGGTCATTGGTTGACGTCACTCATCACTTTTGGACCATGATACGGGGGTCATGGTCAGTGATCGATCATCTCGCATCACCTTTTGGACCATTATACGGGGGTCATGGTCATTGGTTGATCATCTCGCATCACCTTTTGGACCATGATACGGGGGTCGTGGTCAATGGTCGACCTCACACATCACCTTTTGGACCATGATACGGGGGTCATGGTCAGTGATCGATCATCTCGCATCACCTTTCGGACCATGATACGGGGGTCATGGTCATTGGTTGACTTCACTCATCACTTTTTGGACCATGATACGGGGGTCATGGTCAGTGATCGATCATCTCTCATCACCTTTTGGACCATGATACGGGGGTCATGGTCATTGGTTGACGTCACACATCACCTTTTGGACCATGATACGGGGGTCATGGTCATTGGGTGACCTCACACATCACTTTTTGGACCATGATACGGGGGTCATGGTCAGTGGTCGATCATCTCGCATCACCTTTCGGACCATGATACGGGGGTCATGATCAGTGGTCGATCATCTCGCATCACCTTTGGACTATGATACGGGGTCGTGGTCAATGGTCGACCTCACACATCACCTTTTGGACCATGATACGGGGGTCATGGTCAGTGATCGATCATCTCGCATTACCTTTTGGACCATGATACGGGGGTCATGGTCATTGGTTGACGTCACACATCACTTTTTGGACCATGATACGGGGGTGATACCGCCTCCGCCTCACCAAGGCGCCCACCCATTGGGGACGGGAAATTGGTAGTGACAAGATCACGCGGTAAAGTAGGTCCGAAGAACAGGATCGGGAGCTGCGGACTGAATCCTCCCATTACAAATACACTGGCCTAGCAGTGTGACCCGCAGGACGAATGTGCCTAGAAAAACGGGTGTCCTTTACCTTTTTTTTTTACGGGTGTCATGGTCAGTGGTCGTAGCCCACATATTGTATCACAGTCGTGAGCACGCTTTGAGATCGATTCAGATCATCAGAAAAGCTATGCTCCGGCCATGCTATTGTGAAAAGCTCGTGAGGCTGAGAGCGTGGAGGAAAAGTTGCAGATGTAGCCACGGAGCGAAGCGGAGTGGCTACATCGCAACTTTTCTGGAGCGCTCGAAGCCTCACGAGCTTTTTGCAATGGCATACGCCCCACTCGCAAACATGCGATCCTTGCTTAACCTGTGAGCAAAATAACTTGCACCCGTCCTAACGTGGCACGAGCGGGACGTAGTCCCGCTAGTTAACAATGTACCATCAAACCGTAAGCTTTTTTGTCTCGGGCGCGCTGCCCAAGCGGGTTGCGGGTGAGGAGATGCGCAAATTCTCGCTGATCAAAACTCACAAAAGAAATCCCAAAAAAGTTGAAAACTGACTGCGTGAAGACCAAAAACGTCATGTTTGTTGGTTGGTTGGTTGGTGCGTCCGTTACAAAAATACGGTAAGTCCAAGTGGGTCATGCAGCGGGTCAGCTTCGTGATTTCAACTGCCAATCGATAAATTAACCACCTACCGTATGCCTACCGTAATCGAAACCTACAGTAACCCGTCCATGTGGGTCAGACGCTGGGTCAGATTCATGATTTCATCAGCCAATCAATTATAAATGTTAATACCGTACACCTACAGTAACCCAAACGTTACCGTAACGCGGCTACCGTATCCCACAGCTACCGTAACCCACCTACAGTATCCCGATCGTTACCGTAACCCGCCTACAGTAACCAAAAAGTTACCGTAACCCGCCTACAGTAACCAAAACGTTACCGTAGCCCATCTACAGTACCCGATCGCTACCGTAACCCGGCTACAGAACCCGATCGCTACCGTAACCCGGCTACAGAACCCGATCGCTACCGTAACCCGGCTACAGTACCCGATCGCTACCGTAACCCGGCTACAGTACCCGATCGCTACCGTAACCCGGCTACAGTACCCGATCGCTACCGTAACCCGGCTACTGTATCCCACAGCTACCGTAACCCGGCTACTGTATCCCACAGCTACCGTAACCCACCTACAGTATCCCGATCGTTACCGTAACCCGCCTACAGTAACCCAAACGTAACCGTAGCCCATCTACAGTACCCGATCGCTACCGTAACCAGGCTACAGTACCCGATCGCTACCGTAACCCGGCTACAGTACCCGATCGCTACCGTAACCCGGCTACAGCACCCGATCGCTACCGTAACCCGGCTTCTTTCCCCGCCATGGGATCCACATGGGTCCTGGACGAGTACATGACAAATGAAAAGTCATTCCAAAATTTGGACTGAACCTCACATTTGATCCATGCCAAAACCTATTTGCTTTCCTACGCATGGGATCCACATGGGTCCTGGACCAGTACATGCCAAATGAAAAGTCATTTCAAAATTTGGACTGGACCTCACATTTGATCCTTGCCAAACCTATTTTCTTTCCCCACCATGGGATCCACATGGGTCCTGGACCAGTACATGCCAAACGAAAAGTCATTCCAAAATTTGGACTGGATCTCACATTTGATCCATGCCAAACCTATTTTCTGCGCTCCGGAAAAGTTGCGATGTAGCCACTCCGCTTCGCTCCGTGGCTACATCGCAACGGAGCGAAGCGGAGTGGCTACATCGCAACTTTTCCTCCACGCTCTCAGCCTCACGAGCTTTTCACAACGGTATACGCCCCACTCGCAAGCAATCACCATGATACGGGGGTCATGGTCATTGGTTGATCATCTCGCATCACCTTTTGGACCATGATACGGGGGTCATGGTCATTGGTTGATCATCTCGCATCACCTTTTGGACCATGATACGGGGGTCATGGTCATTGGTCGACCTCACACATCACGTTTTGAACCATGTACCGGGGGTCATGGTCATTGGTCGACCTCACACATCACGTTTTGAACCATGTACCGGGGGTCATGGTCATTGGTCGACCTCACACATCACGTTTTGGACCATGTACCGGGGGTCATGGTCATTGGTCGACCTCACACATCACGTTTTGAACCATGTACCGGGGGTCATGGTCATTGGTCGACCTCACACATCACGTTTTGAACCATGTACCGGGGGTCATGGTCATTGGTCGACCTCACACATCACGTTTTGGACCATGTACCGGGGGTCATGGTCATTGGTCGACCTCACACATCACGTTTTGGACCATGTACCGGGGGTCATGGTCATTGGTTGACCTCACGCATCACGTTTTGGACCATGTACCGGGGGTCATGGTCATTGGTCGACCTCACACATCACGTTTTGGACCATGTACCGGGGGTCATGGTCATTGGTCGACCTCACACATCACGTTTTGGACCATGTACCGGGTGTCATGGTCATTGGTCGACCTCACACATCACGTTTTGGACCATGTACCGGGGGTCATGGTCATTGGTTGACCTCACGCATCACGTTTTGGACCATGTACCGCGGGTCATGGTCATTGGTCGACCTCACACATCACGTTTTGAACCATGTACCGGGGGTCATGGTCATTGGTCGACCTCACACATCACGTTTTGGACCATGTACCGGGGGTCATGGTCATTGGTCGACCTCACGCATCACGTTTTGGACCATGTACCGGGGGTCATAGTCATTGGTCCCACTATTGTGCTGAACTCATGAGGCTGAGAGCGTGAAGGAAAAGTTACGACGCAAATTTTCCGGATCGCTCGAAGCCTCACGAGCTTTTGCAAAGTAATACGCCGAACGCGCACACAAGCGCCCGAGACTTGCCACGTGAGCATTCTAACGTGGCACGAGCGTGGCGTAGTCCCGCTAGTTCGCAACTAAAAATTATAATTATTGTTTCTTATTTTTTATCTACCCCAAATTCCGGGCAAATACAAAAATCCGACGGTGAAATATTCCTAGAAATACGATTAAAAAGAGAGCAAAATAGTAAAGATTACGGTAGTATCGATTAAAACCCTCGTCCCTACCGTAATCTCAGTTTCTTTCTTTTCAATTTACATAATAATTGCTCTCTTTTTAATCGTATTTCTAGGAATATTTCACCATCAGATTTTTGTATCTGCCCGGAATTCGGGGTGGATAAAAAATAAGAAACAATAATTATAAATTTTAGTTGCGAACTAGCAAAATGCAAAAAATGTAAATAATTTACAAAATGTAAATTTGTTCGGAAATGTTTACGAAGTACGATATATATATAATATCTTGCTTAATATCTTGCCCACCTGCGTGCATGCCATGACCCGGGGGTGATCTTGGAATAATCTTTGAACGAGAATCACCCTCAGAACTGTAAACATCCAAAATAGGGTTATGTGATAAAGTGAAAAATTCGTCTTTTTCGTGTCCTGAGGTCAAATTAAGAGCTATCGTTACCAAACTTTAGGGATCATCAGGAATTGTGAGAAGGATCATTTTGAGCTTTTGAACGAGTCTCTAGCGTGTCTATGAGCCAAAATCCATTTTTTCGGGACTCTACTTTGAGTCAGTCTAAAGCCACTGTACGTCATCCTCCCATGAGTGCATATTTTCATCGAAAAGGTATTGAGGTTGACTACGTTACCCAAACCCGTAAGGTAAATGGGTTCGTGTGCGGCGATATAGCTGATTTTTATCCTATGCGGTGTGGAAGCCGGATTTAGGAAGATCACGCAGAAAAAAATCGGAAAAAAAGTTGGGTCAATTTCGAGATAAGTTGACAAACGTGTTGGATGTCTGTGTATGTGTTTGTGCAAACTACGGTAGGTTTGGGCAATCCATTCTAAATCCATTCCAAGAGCCTTCCATGAACTGGCTTATGTATGAAATTTATTATTCTATTATCGATCTGAAATCGACACCTACCGTAACCGATATCTACAGTATTAAAAAGAACAGTAAGTCCACGCGGGTCAGATACATGATTCATCCGGTAATTTATCGCCTTGAGTTCCAATCGATCGATAATCTACGCCTACAGTATACCTACCGTAATCGAAACCTACAGTAATCCGTTCAACTGGGTCAGACGCTGGGTCAGATTCGTGATTTCATCAGCCAATAACTTTTTGGACCATGAATAATGGGGTCATGGTCATTGGTTGACCTTACGCATCACGTTTTGGACCATGTACCGGGGGTCATGGTCATTGGTCGACCTCACAAATCACCTTTTCGGACCATGATACGGGGGTCATGGTCATTGGTCGACCTCACACATCACGTTTTGGACCATGTACCGGGGTTCATGGTCATTGGTTGACCTCACACATCACGTTTTGCACCATGTACCGGGGGTCATGGTCATTGGTTGACCTCACGCACGAGCGGGGCGCAGTCCCGCTAGTTTGATACACCAAAATACAGTAAAATAGTGCATTTGGTCCATTTTGCTCCGCAGCAAGCCGTTATTAATGCAAGAATTGAATTAACGGTGCATCTTTCGAAATCATACTGCAGATGCCAAAGAGCTCGTGCATATTCAAATACCATTATCTTCTCGAGCCAAATAATAACAGTGATTAGTACTGGTCGTGTAATGCACTAATGAATCAATTGAACTCAATGTAACGCAAATAATCTCGTGAATCACGAATCGTGATAAACAATTTTTGTTTCGTATAAAATCATACAATTCGTACGACAATTTAATCTAATACATTACGACATAATATAATCTTTCATCAACACAGTGACCAGCAGGATGTCACTGAGATTCTCCAAAACGCTTGTAAATACCTATAAAATTAGCGATGGGCGGACCAGAAAGGTTGAGGAGGAAACACATTTTTTTTAAAGTCCACAACATGAAGAAGAACAAAACAAAACGACATTAATGGTCAGAGGTGAAATGTTGTAAAAGAAGCTACTGGTACAGCCGTTAGCACGATTCTTTGAAACGGCTGGTATTGTCTTGAGCAAACATCAAACTTCCGCTTGTTCGAAATCGTGGTGCAGCTCGTGATTGTGGCGCCAGTGGCGCTTCTCAGATGACCTATTCAGTAAAATATATATATTTTTTAATATTGATTATTTTCCGTGTCAAATACCCCATCGTTCGACCCCTTGATTCTCTCAACACATATTTGCATCTGCACCGCAAGAGATGGTAATGATGAGAAGGAGGGTGACGAATCGAATTGCCCGCCGATAAGGATAAGGACCGATAAGGACCGATAAGGATAAGGTACGTGGGAGCATCATCTCATGATATCGCAGGAAATCGAACTGAGATTGTCCCCGAAATCAATCGCTTTTTGAAAAACGTCATATTAGATACACGGTAACAGTCTCATAAAAGACGCCCATGTACACTTTTGGTAAAAAAAAATCTATTCTGAATGAAAAATCGTTTTTTTACACAAAATAAATCAGCATGGACACTATATCAGTAGAAAAAGCAGTAGAAAGACTTCTCCTGATAATTTGTAATCTGTTATTGAAGGATTTAACCTGTGTTCAACCAAATTGAATCAGTTTTTTTGGTTTGCGAGTTTAACTTTTTTCTTTCGTAGAATAAAAAAGGTATGAAATAACGAAAATGCAAAAAATATTTTGTTATGGATTGTGGTCATAACTTTTTAATTTCGAGGTTTCATGAGTTCTAGTTAGCAAATTCGTTTTCTACGCTAAAAAATAAGCCAGAAATTCTTATAGGGACCTATATTAAACGTACTTGAGCTTGTTGGAGAAATGTTGCTTGTTGGAGAAATTCCGATTTCAAAAGTTACATCATTTTATTATAAAACCGACCTTACCGCTCCAGCGCAAGAACAAGGAATGACATCGCCAACATAAAAATGTTACGCATTGCCTCCTCATTCGAAATTTTTTTGTTGGAAAAGTCTCACGCATAATTTTAAATCAAGTTATGGCTGTTTTCCCGAGGCAATTTTGGTCGTAAATTTTATAGTGTCCCTATTTTGATCAAACACCTGGTATCGAAAATCGGCAACCGCAGTTTGAAAGAGCATCATTCGAAGTACTTAAGTTTCACTTTTTATCTGCATTGGAGTAATTTTTTCCCTACCGCCGCAGGGTAGTCGAATATCTCGCGATTCGTCTCATAATAATATTAATGAGATCAGACCAACAATTGTTCCGGCATGTGATGTTTTTGCCTTCCAGATCTCGCGATACACCTGTTATAGTAAGCTAGTCATCTGGCTTGATTACTTTTCATGGCAATAACATAGACGTAATATGAGGAAGTTCGAGTTGCGTACATACGCTATGGACCAAGTTGGAGCACATCGAAGATCTTCCAGATCTTGCTCGATTACGCAAACGCAGTGATAATTTTAAGCAAGACGACCAACACACATTTCTGACTCCGAATCCACCGGTAAAGCAGATAGTTCGGCCGGCGAATAGTGTTTTAACAGGAGACACCCATAATGAGCTGCTAATATAGAAGACAATCTAAGGGTCGATTCAGTTGCGCTTATATAGACTGTCGATATCGTCATGTGATTTATCATTTTGTGATGCTAGCTGGTTTGCTCCCAGGCCAATGCTCTCAGCGACTTGATGTTTTGTCTCTCTGTACTAGTGCAGTACATCCCGTCTAGTGTCGATATCTTTTTTCATTGCACTTTGACTAATCCTTCTCTATTGAAATATGTTCAAAATGCGACAACATGGCTCGATGGTCGATGGTTCGACAACATGATTTGATCTTGATACGGGGATCCGCAACAATAGACATAGTGTCGATGGGCATGGCGTCATTGTGTGAGAAACTTTAGAATATTTCACTTTGTTCTTGCATGGTTTTGATTATTTGTCCCCATCCCTTCATCGATCAACTGCCCTATGCTGATCATTAAATTACGAAGGGATCGACGGGTGAGAGTGTGCAGCACAAACAGGTGACTATAGTGAGTAATCATAACAAGACCGATATTATTATGAAGTTCAAGTAGGACGTCATTCATATTTGGTATATACGCGTCATCATCAGTAATATCAGATAGATTTATAGATGACCATATATTGACATATACCATCAGAATAAATATTGACCATAAATCAGCGGAAATAATTCCATGAGAAGAAAGCGATACAATGTGTTTTCTTTATCGCGCAAAGTGTTGCATATAAATTGAGAAAGGAGAATAAATAATGTATTTTTGGTCGATTTTTTCAGCACAATTTATCAGCACAGTAAATTGTAAATTGTAGCACAGTATGTGCTTTAATAATTTCCAACTGTGTTTGCAAATACTATATTTGAAAAAAGTAATTCAAAAATTAGATACCTAAAGTTAGGATAGATCCATTCGAATAATGTCGAATTGATTGGCGCTCAAAATTATCTAGTGTGATATATCAAAAATGCTTCCGGTACAGGTCACCCCATAATCCGTTGTACGAGGGCACAAAAGGGTTCGGTCATGAAAATGTGTAGCCATAACGAATAAAATCATTTTGGACAATCGTCATGTGAATCATCATTGTGTGATACTAGCCAGTTTGCTCCGAGGTCGCTGCTATCGGATGCGGTGTTACTGGATACTTGATGCGGTGTTTTTCTGCACGCGTGCAGTACATCCCGTTTAGTGTCGCTATCTCTCTTTTCATTGCATCTTGTCTAATATTTGAACTTGATCTTTGATATTTATCATTCAAAGATAAATTTTTAGCTTTTGTTGCTATTTCAGCACTTTTTAAAGTCCCGGGGGTCCACCACCCCAGAGGCATGCTTTCGAACTTGATCTGTTTCTGAATCTTATCCCAACCCGAACTGGTTCGAGTCCCCCTCCCACTCATCCCCCTCAAGTCTCCCATGCTTGTCGGACGTCCGCCTTCAGGAATGCCAAGCATGGGGGATAAGATGGAGACTACAACCCGTTGGAGACAAAGTATTGGATTTATCCTTTCTCTGTCCGAGGAAATCAAAATGCTAAATGAGGAGAGTCCATTCTAATTGGTAATTGGTCTCGTGGGGTGCGGTCCTGTGAATTTTAGAGTTTTTTGTTAACTATCCAATCTCATTTCGATCCATGATTAAAAACCGACAAGATGATGTCAATAGTATGATGATGTCAATGTTATTCCGCGATGGTATTCACTCAATACCATCTCGGAATGCCAGATAGTTATTTCAGTTTGACCATCCTTCACCCGCTCCTACCTTATTATGAGTCGCATGTTCGTCTGTGGCTTCTTTGACGGAGTGAAGGGGTGTGGCTTATATCAAGCTAAGTATAGCTGTATTTGTTCGCTGGGTTTTCCCGAGTTGACACGGTACAAACAGATGCTCACTGTATGGGATAAGTTTCACCTCGGAGCGATCTGGACTCTCGACTCGAGTGCCATACTTGTGAATCTACTCCTAATGGCTGCAATAATATTCAGGTTTGTTGTTTAAATCAGTCGTTAGGCAATCCGAATCATCTCAGAACGCCCAAACCGCTCAGAACGTATTCAATTTTCCTTCTCAACAATGCATTGATCGATATAACTACAGCAGTTGCGAGCGTAATGGGAGCTGTCAGGTAAAGCATTGGTTTACACATATGAAACGTACATGTAAATAAATGATCACGATAGTTACTACTAAATACCAAGTTAGTATCTTAAATACGTACTATGACTCTGACATCCGTTTCAGGATAGTTGAAAATCACGAAGAGATGGCATGTATTGGCATCTTTCTCGGCCCTTGCTCTCTCATCAACAAAGATCTCTGCCGATTATGTCACGGTGAGGGCTTATCAGATATCAGATCGGGTGTGCTCATCAAATAAGTCGGACAGTTTGACTTAATTTACTTGTTTTCGCTCATGAAAAATATGTTTTAACTTGTTTTCTTTTCATACACGTGTCTAAATATTTGACTAAGATACGTTTAAGACGGCTGATCGGTACAAGGAGACTATCCCCCAGAAGCGTTGAGCTAGCAATGAGAATCATGGGGTCATACTCGAGTGTTAGGGGGATCTTGGTCTAATATTTGGCAAACCTTTACATATTTTTAGTTAATGCCTCTAGAAAAGTGAATTTCGAGGTAAAAATGTCGAAAAATTAAATTTTCTCGACCGATCGGGAGGGAGTGTGCCGAATTATATTTTTGGTTTCATAATTTTTACTTCAGATGTATATTTCTCAGAAAAAAAATCGAGAAATAATATTTCAGAAGTTCAGGTTTCAGAATTTTTTATATGAGAAATTAAATTTTAAATTTTATTTTATAGAAAATAAATTTCCAGAAAAATATGTTTTAAAAACTGAGTTTGAGATTTTACTTCCCGAAACATCATTTTCGAATTTTTTTTGAGAAGTCGTTTTTCAGAAAATGACCAGAACCGGTTAATCGGCAATCAGTTTACGATAGCCCGGAAATTGATTTTCGAATTTATTATTTCCTGCTGTATTTCTAAATTTCATTGTTTTAACTATTAGTTTCATCTTTTTATTTTTCATCTTTCAACTGAAGCTTAAAAAACATTAAAAAATAAAGGAAACGAGTTTCTTTGATTGAAGTTCTCTATTTGCCGGTTCTGGTTATATTCTGAAAAATGACTTCTCAAAAAATATTTCAACGTGCGATCTTCTGAAAAACTTTTTTCTGTATATTTTACTTCCAAAAGCTGTTATTCTCAGAAAACATTTTTCGAAAATGGGTTTATGAAAAAAGTGCTTCTGAAATGAAATTTACGACTTATTTTTTTCTGAAAAATAATATTCTCAAACCGAATTTATGAAAAATTAATTCTCAGATGAGTAATTCGGCACACTCCCGATCGGGATATATAAAATTTATCTTTTGCGTTATTGTCATACGTCAAATGGGTCTCCAATATTGTAGAGTGCACGTCGGCACTCTGATATGACCCATATCGGCAACCAAAGAATTTTTTCATATATATTTATGCAATTATTAATTTATAATAATATTTTTTAAATAAATAATAATAATATAATAAATTATAAGTTCTATAAATAACAAAATGATTTTAAAAATGTACACCCGAAAGCTTATTCATATTTGGTCAAATATTAACGTAATCAAATAATAGCATTTTTCGCTCTCTCGCACTTAAAAAATTAATTCCTTTGCGAATTCTGCATTGTTTTGCTCAATCATTATATAAAATTGTAAGTTGGATCTGCGACATTGAAGTTGGATCTGCGACCTGTAACGTAAAAATGCTCCCGTGGTGTGGCTGTTTTTGCACACCTGCTCGCAAAAATCTCGCCGTCTGCACTCTCGCCAAACCCTGAATAACGGTAGTTTTTTGAATTGCTTTGTTCCTGATTTACCGTACTTTTTCCTGATGATCCAAATTTTTGTAATTTTATACTGCACTTTTTAAAATAATATTTTCGCGCGAATTTTCGAAATGCGTTTATTTCATCGTTTTTGGTATACATTTACGGTTTGCTGTGCCTTTTCGATGAGCGTGGTGATTCAAGATGCATCTACTTCACATGGGAAACACAAACGACAAAAATGACAGCGAAAACGAGGCAGGCAACTTCCAGCATTATAACCTTCCCTGTGAAGACCTGAAGAGGGCATCTGAAATCCTCAATGACTACTTAGAATGAGATACTCCCTCACGGGACCGGATTCTAACCAGTAAGCAACAAACGGTAATAAAATTATTTATCAATTCGAGAAGGAATGGGGAGGGGCTCGATGTCGGTCTTGGTTGTCGCCTTCCGTTGACCAATTGAAGTCGTCCATCAGGTGACGACAGCGGAGAAACCTCTGGAAACATGCGGTTGGTTATAAAACTGGTGCACGACGGAATTTCGTCATCTAGAGCTACAAATCCATGCCACTGAGAAAACAGTGTTCACAGACACGATTTACAAATTTTGGCATGACCTACGGGCAAACGACGACTATTTAGCAGTTTTATCGATGAATAAAATAGGTTAAAAACTATAATAAAATAACGAACCTTGAGGCTTGACGCGTACTCGCAATAGGGCGAGATTTCTTCTCTACTTCAAGCCTAGTCGCAGTTATGCTAACTGGAAAGCCCCTGAATAAGAATTCAATTAATATGAACTTACGAGCAGTCCGTAAATAGCATAGGAAACTATATCATTTGATGAAAACCAAACGGGTATGCTCACAAGACAAAATAGCGTTGGGCATAGCCAGTTTACGTTCTATAACGTTGCCATGTGCCCTAACGCGATCGGGTATGTGATAGAACATGAAATAAATTATGTGAATAACAAAAAGCGAATAAATCGATAAATTCAGAACGAGAAAAAGTCACACTAGTCAACTTGGCAAATGGCCAGAAGAATATTTCAAGTGGTCCTATCGCGCTTTTGTGAATCCCCGCGTAATACAAACAAAGCATACTGTCCTGAAACTACGGTAGATGATGTGGTTGTTCGAGTATTCTTTTACTTAAAAGTGGTGTGGACGCAGAGTCAGTTTTCGGGCTTTTTACGCCCGCGCAGTTTCACCGTGATCTTCCCTTCTCCGTTTACTGCTCTTCCTACTACTTATTCGTCTTTTAAATATTACCATTTCAATGCATATCAGTTTATCTTGTTTCATTTCTAATATTCCGATCCCACCTTTACAATTTTTCGTGTTGTACTCGATTTGCGCGTATTGTGGCTATTTTCCCTATGGAGCGGGATTAATAACCTTGATTTGTATTTAAATATTTTATATTTAAGGGTATATCGTGACGATGGACGCACCACCAAGGTGTGCGCCGGCGCCGCCTCTCAGTGTAAGTGTCTTCCTTATTACTTAGCTAGGCCCGGTTGATCTACCTAGGGCACGTTGGTACTTTGTATTACAATATTCGCTGTTTATTGCCTGAAGTTTACCAATAGTGCGACCGGAGGCTATCGTGATTTTTAAAACTTAGAATAATTTATTTTGCCAAATATTAATGTTTAGGAGGGTTGGAAAAGATTTGGTGGAACCATATGTTTTCATGCTACAATTATTAAATATAATGAACGTAAGATTTGCATTTGTTTTATTCTTACTGTCATTCAATTTCGTATTTGTATTTTCCAGGAGGCTGATTGATGATATTGAAGAGCGCGCGTCATGAATGATGACGACAGGATTGTGTGAGTTCATTATCTCAAACGTTATGAGCGCATTTACAGTTCAGGAAATTGAATTCAAATGGGATTGTTAGCCATGTCTATTTCCTTATCTTTATGACGAACTTACTGTAACTGGGAGATTCAATTTGAACAAATATATGTTGAACGTGCGAATATTGTGAGTAAAGCTTGTACGCGGATGCTGACACAATTTATCTTTTAAGTGCATTAATTGCGCAAGCTGCGGTAAGTTAGACGAACTCATTATCTATAATTGTGAATATTATAAATGTAATATCCAAATACAACTCATCAGATGGTGAATTATTATAACTTCCCGCAGCTTGCGTTCACTGAATACGGTAGTTCACTTCAAGGGTTGATAGATCACGGGATACGGTATATCAAGGAATGGGTACGGTAGATCACGGGATACGGAATGGATATTGTAGTTTTTAGAAAATATAAATGTGTCGGTATCCGCGTATAAGCTATACTACAATATTCGCAGGTGCAACGTATCTTTCACAGTTGAACAACATCTTTGTACTTGATTGAATAGTCCAGCTATAACCGAATATACTCAAACAAATTGAAGAATCTATGTATATTATATTATTACATTATGTTTGTTATAGTTACGGTAGATCTATTTTAGATATTCAACGTTGCAAGATAATATCTCCTTGTGGAGTAGAGGCATATTTTCAAAATTTTGTTTATTTGGGTTACGGTAGATCTATCGTAGCTATTCCACGTTGCTAGTTAATCATCCTGGTGAGTAGAGGAATAATTATTTAAGTTATTTCTTTGTTTTTAATTCGAATTTTGTTTTCAGATTGGAACGCGTGCTACAAGGAAGATGGAAGGAAGACAAGAAGGAGGAGGGGTACGGTAGGAGTGTGGAGAGGGGGAAAGTAGATGAATAACGGTATGATGTTTGATAATTGTAAGTATATTTCAGTAAATAAAATATGTTTCTTAACTTATTATTGTTTATCACAGCTGAAATCTATTGAATCTGTTATAGCGAAAGATTACCACAGCATAAATGCAAATATTTATTTGTCATATTCTCGTATCATTTGTTGCACTTGCTCTCGTCATCAATGGGTTACGGTAGAAACGAGGGAACATTATTGAGATTTCTGATACAACTCGATATACCAGCCTCGATATACCTGTCTGATTATCTTGAAAGTTTGATTCTAATTGCATTTGTTTTTATTACAACAGTTAGGCGATACAGTATGAAAAGCTGGACGTAGGTTACTGTAGTCGTACCATAAATCCTACTACGTTCTTTCAGACACTTGTTGACATACACTATCGTAGCAATGGACACGTCACCTAGTTGATATATCTTTTACAATAATTTGAATTACTGTAATTTTTTTATTTACTCGCTGTCTTCAGTGCCCACCAAAATCTACTAAATATACGCGACAATTGAGAGAGTGTATGCATGCGCCGTGACAACATTTTGCAGCGTACTATCAAATATTATCAAACCTTATCTACCCTCAATATTGAATACATGGCCAATGAAACTTTGAAATAGAAGAAAACGACAAATACGAATTCTCGGCATTCAGATTTGTACAACAATTTTGAGAAAAAATTTCGAAAAAAAAACACTTAAAAACATTTTTTGTCGATTAGGGCACGTCGGCAAAATTTTTCAGGCACGTCGGCAAAAAATTCCTGGCGAGACCCCATTTGACGTATGGTTATTGTATTGGTTGCCATGAATGATCCTCCTAGTACTCGAGTATGATCCCGTGATTCTCATTGCTAGCTCAACGGTTCTGGGCAGAGGCGAAAATGATCCATACTAACCCGTCTTGTCAAAAGATCATAAAATAGCTCTATGTAAGACATAATATACAATTTTCGGACAACCATTACTGTAGCGATAGATACGATACTTGATTTGCGCGTATTGCAGGCTTCCACGTCTACCTCGTGCAACAATCGACGATGGTTCTTCTGTTCTCCTTTGCTTATCGTCTCTACATCATCAGCGACATCTTCGCCAATCGACCTCAACCCAATCGGCTCGTCGTCTGGTTGTTATGCACGTCGCCGCTGCTACTGACTGTGCCTCTTCTGGTAAAACTCGGAAAAGCACATTCCCCTTTTTTTTAGACTCATATATAAGCTCTAGTGATATTATAGTGGCATATATTGTATAACTCAAGCACTCTCATTTGGTTGTTTTACATATCTTTATCGCACATGGGTAATTTTAGCGGTCCACTTTTGATAAATATCGAGACTAAAATGCGCCATGGCACTATCCACCACTCGACCCCATTCGAATCCGTATTTATCTTAGATATTCTACTGCAATCTCACGATCGTTCCTAATGAGGTACTGGATAAGTTTCAACTGCACGGATACACAACCTTTTGTACGTTTCTTATGGATAAGTTATTCCGAGAAAAAAAACTGTAGCTCTGTGAATTTTCAAGACATGATCTAATTGTATGGCAACACTTTTGAGAGTTCTGCAAAGAAGCTTTTTCTAGAGTAGTATTTTATATATGTTACCTTCTGCAGACTTCTCCATGTTCAGCAGCGAAGCAATGCCTCAGACAATTGGCGGAACTGTAATTTCACCAATTCTGATGATTCTAATCTTCATGGTCCGACGAAAACTCATCGCACGAATATCGCAAACTGTACGTATCGTGGGATCAGTCTTCAACAATCATTCATGTTGAATTACCTCTCTCGTCTATGACAAGTCCAATTTATCGTGTTTACATTAAATATTTTTCAGTCGGCTGTGGATAGGCGAACGCACGAATCGATAGCGAAAGTGAGTATTTCCATTGTCAAAATAGTGATTACGAAGTTTTTTTTTCATAGACTCGGCGATAGAGTTTTTGTTAAAATTTTCACAATTTTCCACTTCAAGGCGCTGACCTACCAGATGATGTTACCTCTCGGAGGGGCGCTCGCTGGATTTTTATGGATCATTGATGTGTTTGGAATCTGGGGCAACGAACTTGTGGAGAGAACAATCATGATGGTGAGTAAGTGAGGAACTTGCGGGAACACAAGAACCGCCCCTGATTATTTTAATTGATGTTTGTTTAGTGAAATTGACAGCATCTCATACAGAAATTCGAATTCCGAATGCTGTTAAGCTTTGACTTCATTAGCATAACTAAACATACCGCATTATACCGGTATGATGCGCTGATTAATTAACATGTTCATAGTTCTCTGAAAAACTAATTGAATTTAACGACTAAACAACTATTTTTTATAGATGTTTAGCGTCTTCGCGCTCGCCTCCCCTCTGATCAACTTCACTATGCTGCCGCCTTACCGTGCATTGCTACCATGTTCGCAATCTCAGAAAATTACACAAGTTGCAATTATGAAGCCCGAATTCACTTCAGCTATGATAGGCTGAACAGCAAAAATAACAATTCGAGTGTTGTGAATACTGTATTGCCAATTTATTAGTTAGCAATGTCGAGCAGATATGCGTAGTGCGTATTGTTTCTAGAATTAAACGCATACGAACTCGCTACATCTTTTAATGCTAACTTATTGACTGTTTTTCTTATTAAAAAAAATAAAAGTCCGTTTTCAAATAATACTTCAAAATTGCTTTTGACCTTCATGTTTTTTTATCAAAGCCAACGAAGTCGAGCTCTTTTTTGTCGTGTGTATTGTATACCGATGTTTTCAAGCTTGAGAGCGCATAAAGTTAATGCCGTATGAAAACACCAAAGATCGCAATGGGAAATACAAATGTCTTACTCGAAAGAAAGGTCAATACAAATGGGAAATACAAATGTCTTACTCTAACAAAAGGACGTGCTCTCTACTATAATGAGTGCTTTTATATATTTCATTGACGCAATGAAAGGTGCAATTGATCACTTGCAAAAGGTCGATTGCTATACAAGAAGGATAATATATTCAAAATATTACAACATTATCCGTATGAAAAGAACAACTACACCAATAGAAAAAATCGGAAGAACATCGGCCAACTCGGCAAAAAAAGCAGTTCTTACCGTATGCTTCAAATACTACAACAGTTTCAATTGGTTTGATTTTGTCTGAAGTTGTCTGTTTTCGTTATGTTGTGCATGTTCTGGCATGATTTAAAAAAATCAAAGTCAATTAATTCGTGCTCTTTTTATCGTGTGTATTATATGCCGATGTTTTCACGCTTAACCGCCCCCTGGCCCGAGATGAAACAGAGAGAAAACAAGAGAAAACAAATATTCCACTGTTCGGATACGTCGCCATTTTGGCGCTATCACTTACCAAGACGTATTTATAGTGGATAGATAAGGTAGACGGGAAGATGTCCACCAACTGGTAACTTCAGGAAAGTCTTTAATGATTGGGAGGTTAAATATCAATCTTTAAAAAAGGTACATATTTCGCTTGCGACGGTCTCTTGAGACAAAAAAAACGGAAGAAAAAATGGACGGTTTTTACATTCTTCTCTGAGATGTATCGCGATAGGCATATTCGATATATATATATATTCGAAATCGCGATGTGTTTAAGAGCCGTTCCACGGTTTAGTGAAGCTTTTGAGAGGGGTCGACGGAGGACTTTTTTGCAACCCCTGCCAATAAGTTCAGGGTGAAGTCCCCATACATAGAGCTGATAGCTGGCCCAATATGCGATGTTGGGGTGCACTTTCCGAAAAATGCCAGACATGTCCCAAAAAAAGTCCGAAATTTCATATCAGAAGAAAATAGGTTCTTATAGATGTTTCAGGGGTTATTTTTGATGAAAATAACGAAAAACATAGTTTGGAAGCGCAAAGACATCGATATATGGTCGAAAAATGCAAATATGTTCATTTTTCGGTCACCCTGAAAAAATATTTTAGCCATGTACATTTTTTTATTTCAGATTCGGATTTTACGTGAAAAACTACCCCTGCGCATCTATTTTTCATGTCCATCATAATGGGCCGCCGGCTTCTGCAGATGTCAGCCCGAGACGCTCTCTGAGGCTGGTGAGACAACGATGTCGAGAGATTTCGCCATTTCAAAGCAATACAGTCACTTTCACAACAGATTTGTGTCCCATTAATCGTTATTAATCACTTGTTTTTATTTTCTGGTGTTGTGATATCGATAAAACTCGAAAAAAGTGAAAAGTCGAAAAATCACTTTTTTGAAATCTCGAAATTTCAAAAATTCATAAGGCATGTATCTGAGCTTCAAATTGTTTTTAACGGAAAATCACTTGGAAAATCACTTATGAACAATATCTGAACTTTTGGGACGATTTCGAGAGAAAAAGTTTTGGACGAAAAATTTCTCGATCATTTGCCCACCGAAAAATTACAATTTCAAAAAATATGCGGAAATCGGCTATAACTCTCAAATATTGTTTATAACTCGTATGCGACTGATTTTCCGTTGAGAATGCATCATTTTAAGCTCAGATACATGAGTTATGAATTTTTGAAATTTTGAGATTTCGAAAAAGTGATTTTTGGACTTTTCGCTTTTTTCGTGTTTTATCGATATCGAAACCCCATAACGTCAACACAAATGCTTAAGAACGATAAATGGGACACAAAACTGATTCATAAGTGACTGTCTCATTTCGAAAATACGAAATCTCTCGACATCTTTCTCTCGCCAGTCTACGAGAACGCATAGGGCTGACATCTGCAGAAGCCGGCGGCCCATTTCGATGGACATAAAAAATAGATGCTCAGGGGTAGTTTTTCACGTAGAATCCGAATCTGGAATAAAAAAATGTACATGGCTAAAATATTTTTTCAGAGTGACCAAAAAATGACGAAATTTGCATTTTTCGACCATATATCGATGTCCGTACGTTTCCAAACTATGTTTTTCGTTATTTTCATCGAAAAACACCCCCGAAACATCTGTAAGAACATATTTTTTTCTGAGATGAAATTTCGGACTTTTTTTGGGACATGTCTGACATTTTTCGGAAAGTGCACCCCCAACCTCTCATATTGGGCCAGCTATCAGCTCTATGTATGGGGACTGCAGCCTGAACTTATTGGCATAAGTTGCAAAAAATCGATCCGTTGGGTAGGTGCAGAATATCGTGGAACGTCTCTTAAACATTATGAATGAAAAAGGAGCCGCTCTTTTTTCAGGACGATCATGCGCAGTGAGAAATTTTCACTTCAGCGCCAACTCAAAAATCGATTGCATAAATATTTATCGTTTGATAATAATTCTTTCGCTAATTCGTTGTCGCATAAAGCGCCGCTACTCTGGTGCGATCCTGCCTGACGATATGCATAACGATTGAAGATATATTCACAGGAGTGAATGCAGAACCGTTATGTAATCCTTTCGAAAGAATGAGATCGCACTTTCTGTAGGTCGGAATGTAGTACATATTGATCAGTGGTGACAAGAGAGCGAAGCAAGGGCTGCACTGAAATTTTGAATTTGTTCACCTCAAGAGACTCAATCTCTTTTCAATAGCGTACAACCACTATCGCCTACTGAGTTGCCTAGTTCGTCCTACTAATTCGCATACTAATGCAGTGTACTGAAAGTTCTCCACAACGCATCAATTCGCTCAGGCTACCAGATGGCGCCAGATCCCACTAATTCGTTTGGGCACTCACGTACGCGTCATTTTTTGATTTCCCATGGGAACTTTAGTAGAGTAAGATTTGAATATTTTTGTTCTTGTTAATTTCTTGGGGAAATTGGAAAAAAATTAGACCAAAGTAGAGAGAATGAATAAGCAAACTAACAACGAGGACTAATCGCTCCAGCAGGCTTGACGGAATGATACCCGTCAAGTCTAGAAGCCAGAGCGCTTCAGCGAACAAATTCACCAGGGGAAGCAGCATTTGGGCCGTGAGCGAACGGTAGATCATTTGATGATTGCCCCGTTCTGTGTGTACCTGCTAATCGATAGTCGTCCAAAAATCTTCGCTCACTTTTTCATTCTTTCATAACTTTTGACTCGTATGAGATTTCTTGCTCATACTTGGTCATGACATAGCACACCCACCGAGTGTTAGGGATATGCCATTGGGATATCACAGAACTCCATGGTTGTTGCATAGTGATGATGCAATCAAGCAGCACTTCTTCAAACAATCAAAATTCTTACATGGATTTTTCCCTGTTTACAAAACTATGGAAAAGTTGAAAAAAAAATTTTTTCAGATAAATATGACTATAGGTTTTGCAGACGTATTTTTGAGCGTAGAATATGAATTTCTCTATTAGAGCTCATGAAAACAAGAACAAAAAAAGTTATGGTCGAGAAACCTCCAAAATTATGACTTTTTTGGATTTGATAAAAAAAATATTCGGCTTCTGCATCCTTGTAACAACTGTTCGATTAGTGATTACGATGCACACGGGTAAGAGCTACAAAATGCGCATAGTGACTACCTGTTGTTCGGCTGAAAATTAACAGCTCAATCCGAAAAAACAGAAATTCTAAGTCAATAACTCCATTTTAGAAACGACTAGAAATCAGGACGGCTTTTCCAGAGTCTCAGGGGGCATCCCTAGAGTAACGCAAAAGATAAATCGTGTGGATCTCGAATGGTTGAATAACTATGATTTTTTTTCGACTATTTGTTTTTTCGAACAGAGATTAAGATGCATACATGCAATAGCTACAAAACGCACATAGTGACTACTTGTAGTTCGGCCAAAAGTTACAACTTCATGCGAAAAACTGAAATTGAAAGTAGAAAAACCCATTTTGGAAACAACTAGAAATCAAGCAGAACGGGTTTTCCAGAGTCCCAGGGCACCCCTAGAATAACGCAAAAGATAAATTGTGTCTATCCCGAATGGTTGAGAAAATATGATTTTTCGACCATTTTACCTTGTAATTCACTATTCTCCCTCCGGCAAGGCAGTAACCACAAATAAGTGACCGTTTGTTAAATACGGGACCAAGACCCTCCTAGTACCCGAGTATGAGCTTGTAGTTCCGGACATCGGGCCGGACATCGAAATCACCGATCCGGCCCAAACTTTTTCCCTGGATTCCCCCATGGGTCCCCATCACCAAACGGGACACTATATGGTCCAGATCATTGAAACATAAAAATGGCGAATATAAAATTTTGAAACCTCGAAAATCAGATTAAAATAACCGAACGACCTGGGTCCAAAGTTAGTGTGGCAATATTATACACATGCCTAGGCAACAAAAACACGTTATAAGTTGGTTTGCTATTTCGATTGCAAACTGATTTTTTAACTTACGAAAATGGTTTTAAAATTTTAAAAAATATTATGAAAAAACCGCATCACCGCTCTAACGTCATCTTATAGAGAATTAAATTCTGCGTCGGATCAGCTATATTAGAAATCATAATTTTTAGCCCCCTTCCGGAGCAATACACCTGAAATAGGCAGTCGAGAAAAAAGTTCTCAGAACCTTATCAATATGGTGCTCAATTTGAAGCCCAGATCGAGTACATCATTTTTTGTGTTGATGGTTCCACTCGAAATTGAGGTTTGAACAAGTTAGTGCAAGTTAGTACCCAGAAAATTGACAATATTCTGAAATTTAAATTTTAAAAATTCATATGAAAAAACCGCATCACCGCTCTAAGGTCATCTTGTAGAGCATTAAATTCTGCGTCAGCTGAATGAGATGATTTATTTTTTAGCCCCCTTTCGGATCTATAGACTTGAAAAGAGCATTCGAAAAAAAAGTTTCCAGAACTTCAACAATATGGTACTCATTTTGAAGCCAACATTGAGTACATCATTTTTCGTGTCGACAGTTTGACCTGAAATTGATCGTGGATCAAGCTAGCACCATAAAAATTCTAATAATCCTGAAAATTCCGATATTTTAATTCTTATAAAAACAAAATTCAAAATCGCAACCCGGCGATTATTCCATGTTGTAGAGCATTGAATTCTGCGTCGAATCAGCTAAATGAGGTAAATGTAGTTTTAGCCACCTTTCGGATCTATAGACCTGAAAAGGGCATTCGAAAAAAAAGTTTCCAGAACCTCATCAATATGGTACTCATTTTAAAGCACACATCGTGTACATAATTTCTTTTGTTGACAGTTTGACCTGAAATTAATTTTTTAACATTTTAATACCTTGAAAATTCATAAAATTCTGAAATTTAAATGTTACTTAGTCTTTTTAAAGTTTTATAATTTCGTGAATTGTCATTGTACTAACTTGATCTACGATCAATTTCCGGTCAAACTGTCAACGCAAAAAATAAAGTACTCGATGTGGGCTTCAAAATGAGTACCATATTGACGAAGTTCTGGAAACTTTTTTTTCGAATGCCCCTTTCAGGCCTATAGATCCGAAAGGGGGCTCAAAATTAAATTATCTCATTCAGTTGATTCGACGCAGAATTTAATGCTCTACAAGATGTCGTTAGAGCGGTGATGCGTTTATTAAATGAATTTTTAAAATTTAAAATTCAGAATATTGTCATTTTTCGTGGAACTAACTTGCACTAACTTGTTCAAACCTCAATTTCGGGTGGGACCGTCAACACAACAAATGATGTACTCGTCGTGGGCTTCAAATTGAGCACCATATTGATAAGGTTCTGAGAACTTTTTTCTCGACTGCCTATTTCAGGTGTATAGATCCGAAAGGCGGCTAAAAATAAAATTATCTCATTTAGCTGATTCGACGCAGAATTTAACGTTCTACAAGATGTCGTTAGAGCGGTGATGCGGTTTTTTCATATGGATTTTTAAAAATTTAAAAACCATTTTCGAAAGTTGAAAAAATCAGTTTGCGATCGAAATAGCAGAAAAACTTATAACGTGTTTTTGTTGCCTAGGCATGTGTATAATATTGCCACACTAACTTTGGACCCAGGTCGTTCGGTTATTTTTTATCTGATTTTCGAATTTTCAAAATTTGATATTTCGCCATTTTTATGTTTCAATGATCTGGATCATATAGTGTTACGTTTGGTGATGGGGACCCATCGGGGTATCCAGGGAAAAAGTTTGGGCCGGATCGGTGATATCGATGTCCGGGGGTAACGGCCAAATCCTCGAAAATAACGGAGCCGGTCTCTTAAAAGTTAAACGCCATTTTATAAGTGTTTCGCTTACCGAGGAATACACAGGAAACTGCAGAAGGCAGCGAGGAAATCAATGCAAGCAATGTTGAATAAAAGATTGGAATAGGAAGAAAGCGCTTTTGTCGTTCTAAAGAATCCATGTAGAATTACTTTGAATTTTTGACTTACTTTCGAAAAATAATATAGAGATATATTATGTTGGCAATCATCGCAGATAGGTCGAGCGTCGAAAGTATGAGCACCAGAAACATATCGTCTCGATCGAGCATTATCATAGCAAAAAAAAACTCAGACAGACATCATTGTCGTAACCGTTCACATGGTGGACTTTCGTTATAATAACGCTGAAATAATTATTATGCTACAGTATTGTATGCAAACTTTTATTCAAATCACCATAACTTCATTGAAAATTGAAATAGATATCCACGGTTTGAAGCATTAGGTAGCAAATAGATGAGACATCAGCACCTGATATTGAATCGCTCTATGTCTGATTTTCCTGAGAAATTCATGCGGATTCGATCTATGAAAATAATGAAAAAAAAGTCTCGCATGGAATCCAATGTGTGCACAATCCAAGTATCGAGCATAAGGTATATCCAAGTATAAGGTCTGGCACATCAAAAAAATGTATGCTCAAAAGTTTCCCCAGGGGTAACTTCTGATTCTGAATCGATTAGCGTTTTCCGTTTTTCGCTCAGTTGCTTCTGAATCAGGCTATGACGCGACGTCAATTTGGTCATATTCTTGTTCTCCGATAAAAAAATGCTCCGGAAACGGTTGAATGGCCACAAATCTCGCGTACCCGACCAGAATTTAATTCTCTACAAAATGAATGAAAAAAATTCGAGGATCTATCTTTTTTTCGTTTTCGAGTTATCGTCGTTTTTTTTTGACAGAATCAGTTGTTCTCTTAGAGATATCACCAGTTTGTAGAGAATTTTTTTTGATAATTTTAGTATATGGGGTGAAACATATCTCGAGTGGCCTCATGGTTTTATATCGATTTTTCGGGTTTTTCTGCGGTTTTTCGATTATAACTTTTTCTTTTGCATTTTCATGAGCTCTAGTGTAGAAATTCGGTTTCTACGTGCGCAAAATACGCCACAAACTCCTATAGTAATATATTTTTGAAAATATTACTTTTTCGACCCTAACGTCGTCGTCGATGAGGATTTTCGAGTCAAAAAAGTTATTTTATCAGAATAACATGTCTTTTAGAGTTTCTGACGTATTTTCGCACGTAGAAACCGAATTTCTATGTTAGAGATCATGAAACTACGAAAGAAAAAAGTTATAATCGAAAAACACAGAACAATCCGAAAAATCGATAAAAAAAACCATGAGGCCATCCGAGATATGTCTCATCCCATATACTAAAATGATCAGAAAAAAAATCTCTACAAACTGGTAACATATCTAAGAGAACAACTGATTCTGTCAGAAAACGACGATAACTCGAAAATGAAAAAAAAAGATAGAGCCTCGAATTGTTTTTAGAGTATTAAATTCTGGTCGGGCGCGTGAGATTTGTGGCCAATTCGACCGTTTCCGGAACAGTTTTTTTTATCGGAGAAGCGATATTGTCCTATGTATTTGCTACCTAATGCTTTAAAGCGTGGTCATCTATCTCTATTTTCAAAGTAGTTATGGCGATTTGAAATTTTTTTTTAAGTAGAACGAAAATGGCACTATTGTAAATAATATTCGGAAATGTTGCAAAATAGATCTAATGATCATATTTGAAATGCGCGAAATGTGCAACAAGGTGGATTGTGCACACCTCAGGTAGTACTAACAGCAAAGCTAATTTGAACTTATGCGAATTTGAACTCCATGAGAGACTTGTAAAAATCCGTATTAATTTCTCAGGAAATGAGACATATAACAGGGTGCGGTTCAATAACATGCGGTTATTGCACTATGCATGATATTTGATGCCTAATGCTTTAAACCGTGAGTACCGTGGGTAACCGTGGAGTTTGAGTTTCCTGAGAAATTAATGCAGATACGATCTACAAATACAAATACAATGTTTTTGTGTTCCCCGTGAATGCACACGAATGGGATGTACATTTGCGAAGTTATTCGATATACGTGGATGATAAATATCTCTCTCGATCACCTCTTTGTACGTACGGAAGACCGGCAGTGAACCATTGTCATTAATTGTGTTTTTCAACAGCCACAATCCCAACTGACTACAATAAGCAAAGCAAAATAAGACTGTTACTTTAATTTTCCTTTAATATGGATACGGATTCTAAATGTGGACACTTAAAACAGTGTGAAATGCCAGATCTATGAATTTCTTCTAGCACATCTCGTCGTTGGTGCGTAGAGATCCGTGGATGTGCCATTCAGAAAGTTGACTCGGAAGTTCGTTCCTGGATCATATCGTTAATGAATTGATGCACTGCTGACCATGTTTATTCAGTTAAAAACTTGCAAATCACCCCTTCCCATGCAACGAATAGCTCATGAATCAGTGCGGTAGGAGAGTTGAAGGGCAGCATCCGTAGGACAGTAGTAGTACCGCGAAAGCTGCTTTGAACCGTTGGCTTGCTCGTCGAAGAGATTGCATGATTCTACAGCAAAACATAACCACGACAGGTTGTGTCTCTTACCTGACCATGAATATAAAGATGCATCAGAACCCAAGCAGCTCATTTGAACAAAGTTGTTAATAATTAATACAATTTTTATTGCATGCATTTTTTGCAATAAGACAAAATTTATTACAATTCATGGAGACTCGTAGCCATTCTCGATGGTCCATCTGAAATCGTTTCACAAATACATTATCTATAATTGACACTAGATTGGATGATAACATTCAGATGATACCCTACCGGATGAGCACCATTTACATGTAGTTCCATTCCAATAGGTTATTATCCGAATGTTCTCATCCAACCCAGCGCCGTATATGTCACGTACTTTCCCGTCTTATTACAGCACCTGAGCACTCGTCCGTCCATCGCAAATATAGCACTACTTGAATCGAGTTTCTAAATTAGATTTTGGCTGTAATAACGTAAGAACACACAAACAGCTCCTAGCCAAAGGCAATCAATGAATGTTTCTTCTGTAAAACTCGAATATCATCGTATCGCTGGCTCACACAAACTTTCTGATGTGGTAGTTAGGAACGGCGCACGATTGAAGTTCGCGGGATAGATCCGTGTTCGACGGCTCTCGGAAGTGCGCATGCGATGTGCTCTGAGCAGAAATGAAAAGTACTCACATAAATTACAATTTGAATGTGCCGATACTACAGTTTCGAGAGTGGGGTCACTGCTAGAGTTAAACGCTGCACAGGTATACTAACAATGCGGGAAAAGAATCTCCGAATAGATTTATTGTTTAAAAGGTGTAGTTTTTACCTATTTTATTGAAGTCTATTAACTGAAAAATTGTAAGTTAACGAAATACGGAATTTCCCTCACTGTCTTTGCCTTGATCAGAATTTGAGAGGGCGAGTAGAGTGATGCAATTGAATATCATGGGGGAAAATGGGCAGAATGTAAGAAGAGGAAGTGTGAATACTTTCCTTCCCCCTCCTCCTTTATTGAGAAATATCCAATGGAAAGCATCGGAACAGGCCCATCAAGACAAAAGGACAGCTGTCACAGCATCGACTTGTGTCAACATACAAATAATGGGATGGAGCACGCACAATAGTGTTTTGTTGGAAATTGCCTGGTTATCGAAATAACTATCTCTCTTCCGGTTTATATATGCGCAAATACCAAATCAACAGACGATATTACAATCTAGACAGTATGCGAACGGCTATTGAAAGGATGGTTCAGAGATTAATTCTACGAGAGGAGGACGATGCACTGTCTGCGGAAGATGGTGGATCTTTGGTCCGAAAATGGGAAATAATTCTCGGAAGCTGTGTGCGCACCTGAAGCAATTCCGATTTCCTTAAATATTTGTAAAATAATGAATACAAATTAATACTGACATCTGCTATCAGCTCGTTCATTGACACGAAGAATATGGTCTGTTGCTGAAAATTCGGGATTGTGAATTTCAATTTGTTTTTATTGCAAAAATTTTCGGCATCACCAGATACGTATTTCCGATATCTGCACACCCACTTTACTCACATTGATGAGCTCCATCCGCAGTCGCCGCTCCTCATCACGACTGCATTCATTAGGCTGGTGCTCGACGCTTGCTGTGTGAGTGATCACGGAGGTCGAGCGTTGCGACACCATCGCTTGCGCAGGCGCAAGTATCGGCAGCGAATCAGCATCAGGGGAAGTAGTGGGAGAGGCGAGGTCGAGGTTCGAAACGGTCCCAGAAGCCGTTCGCATCACCGGAGCACGCGGTACGCTGATGGGCGCACTGTCAAAGAAGTGCCAAAAAATAGATATGACAGAATGTCTAGTGACCCTTTTCATTTGACGCAGTCTCTCGACCGGTCGAGCTGAGAGATATCGCACCGAATAAATATACGGTTTCGTATGACTGACAACCCTGTTCGTAAGCGAGGTGAAGTTATTCACACCTGTTCATGCCTATCCCCTGGTTGAAGTTCGTGATTTGCTCGTGTGGCGATAGAATGTCCGTGATAATCGACTGAACGCAAACGGTTATTCACCGTAACAATTGCTATTCCTCCATCTACCGTTTCCAAGTGGTGCTTCAATGAGTAGCCAAAGTATCCTGTGCTGTTGAGTATGTCATAGAACTCCAAAAATCAAAGATTTTTTTCGTTGTTGCTTATCACTCATCACGCGGAATCACGAGCCGGGAGAGCAGTCTTGGAACAATCTTTTTTCAAACGCATTTTAATTCTTCTATACTATGATGGGTTACTACCCGAGGAACAAGTTTTCGAGCGATCCCGGTCATGAGTCCTAGAGCCGGCTTTTAGGAATTATCCGGTCGCTGTTCCGGCACTAACGTATCTCAGCTCAACGATGAGCTAGAGAGCTGTCTTAGGGCTGAATAAATGCAGAAAAATAAGTTAAACAACTTTTCTGACAAAAGTTAAAAGATTGAACTAAAACTGAAAAAGTTGTGATCAAAAAAGTGACCTGAATTTCAGATTTAAAATATTTTACCTACAGTATCGGACATAAGTCACCGTCCAAAATTTCAGTGTTGTAACTTTTGAACCAGATAAGCAATCAGTTTGATGTTTTGGTAGGATACATTAGACCTATTGATGCATTGCCACCGATAGTGACGTCATGCTACGATTTCGCAATATTGCATAGTGATGATGCAATCATATATATGTTCTTCACTTATGATTTTAAAGTCATTGGGATTTTTTTTTTAAATAGCTTGACGGAGACTAGTGGTTGGGGGGCGCGCCTTTCTATACCTCTTGCAAAACATCACCTGCGGGCGGGAGTCGAGCCTGCCTGCGTCGGCATGCCAGTCAGACACCATGCCCATTAGGCCAGGGCGGCCTACCGCAGGGAACGCTTGACGGAGACTCTTGCAAAACAGCGGGAGTCGAACCCGCCTGCGTCGGCATGCCAGTCAGACACCATGCCCATTAGGTTGGGGCGCGCGCATTTCTCTACCTCTTGCAAAACATCACCTGCGGGCGGTAATGGGCATGGTGTCCGACCGGCATGACGACGCAGGCAGGTTCGACTCCCGCCCGCAGATGATGTTTTGCAAGAGGTAGAGAAAGGCGCTTCCGAACGGTCGGAATCGTTGATTCTGGGAATCATCGATTCTCGGAATCAATGATTCCGAAGGAGATATCTCGATTTGTTGGCAAGCAAATAACTCCAAATTTTTAGACGACATTCTCTTTGTACTGTGCCTGCGTCGGCATGCCAGTCAGACACCATGCCCATTCTTCTCTACCTCTTGCAAAACATCACCTGCGGGCGGGAGTCGAGTGGGCATGGTGTCTGAATGGGCATGGTGTCTGACTGGCATGCCGACGCAGGCAGGTTCGACTCCCGCCCGCAGGTGATGTTTTGCAAGAGGTAGGCTGCTTCATGTCCGTTTGATCTGTTTCGCCGAGAAAGAATCGATTTCAACCCAAAAAATGACCATGATACCCCATCATTAGTCGAAAAAAAGTTTCTCTCAAAACTTCCTGACTAAATTTTTTTCTGGGATATTTTTGTGTGCTGAATACGAATTTCGGTATGAGAGTCCATGATATCATTAATGAAAAAAGTTAAAATTTATTATGTCGAAACATTGCCGATTTTAAAAATCTTTTGACCTCTGATTTTCGATTGCCGCGGGCGGGAAAGTTATCCAAATGCTCTAAAAAGTTGGGAATCGTATATTCCATGGATTTACATCTACCCTGTCTAGAAAATACATTTGAACAAAAATCGGCCTTGGAACTATGATCATCCAAAATAGGAAGAAAACAATTATTTGAAAAAGTGACAAATTCGTGCCCTGAGGTCAAATTAAGAGATATCAATATCGATCTTTGTGGGTAATCAGGAATTATTGTAAGGGTCATTTTGAGCCTTTGAACGAGTCTCTAGCACGTCAATGAATGGAAATTATTTTTTTCAGGACCCTATTTTGAACCTGTTTTCTGCTTCTGTACGACAACGCCCCATGAGTACTATTATTTAATCGGTAGATGCTGAGGCCTTCTATCATCACAAAAAGAGAGAAGACTTAGAAAAAAATCCCAATGACCTTAAAATCACAAGTGAAGAACATATATATGATTGCATCATCACTATGCAATATTGCGAAATCGTAGCATGACGTCACTATCGGTGGCAATGCATCAATAGGTCTAATGTATCCTGCCAAAACATCAAACCGATTGCTTATCTGGTTCAAAAGTTACAACTCTTTGAAATTTTGGACGGTGACTTATGTCCGATACTGTATGTTCGTTCCGAAAGTTACAAATTTTTATTGTAGAAATATAAAGTACGTTTCCATATCTAATCACGAAAAAACCGATTGGGTGAGCAATTTTAGAGAATTTTCTGATCAAATATGAAAAATGGAAGATTTCAACGATTTTTCAATCATAACTGTTTCAGTGTTCTGTTTCAAGAGTTCTAATAATGAAATTCGCATTCTACGCACAGAAATACCCAAGAAACACTTTTAGTCAGATTATTCTGAGATGAAATTATTTCAACTCATAGTCGTTTTGGGCAAAAAAATCGAAATCATAGCATTACCTGAAAAATAGGCATTTCTGGCGTATTTTCGCTCGTAGAAACCGATTTTTCATGTTAGAACTCACCAAATTACGAAAGAAAAAAGTTATGACCGGATGGCCTAAAATTCGACGTTTTTTTTTCGCGCATAACTTTTTTCATTCGTAATTTGGTGAGCTCTAATGAAAAATCGGCTTCTACGAGCGAAAATGCGCCAGAAATGCCTATTTTTCAGGTAATGCTAAGATTTCGATTTTTTTGCCCAAAACGACTATGACCCCGGGATCATGAAAAAGTTGAAAAAAAATTCATCTCAATAATCTGAATAAAAGTGTTTCTGGTGTATTTCTGTGCGTAGAATGCGAATTTCATTATTAGAACTCATGAAACAGGAAACTGAAAAAGTTATGATTGAAAAATCGTTGAAATCTGCCATTTTTTAGATTTGATCGGAAAATTCCCAATCGGTTTTATTTTTTAATCGTGATTAGATATGGAAATGTACTTTTTATTTCTACATTAAAAATTTGTAACTTTCGGTACGAACATAGGTAAAATATTTTAAATCTGAAATTCAGGTCACTTTTTTGATCACAACTTTTTCAGTTTTAGTTCAATCTTTTAACTTTTGTCAGAAAAGTTGTTTAACTTATTTTTCTGCATTTTTTCAGCACTAAGACAGCTCTCTAGCTCATCGTTGAGCTGAGATACTTTAGAGCCGGAACAGCGACCGGATAATTCCTAAAAGCCGGCTCTAGGACTCATGTCCGGGATCACACGAAAACTTGTTCCTAGGGTATTAACCCATCATAGTATAGAAGGTTTAAAATGCGTTTGAAAAAAAAATGTTCGCGAAGGGGCTGTTTTGCTCTTCCGTCTCGTGATACCGGTGTTATATCGAGACCATGTCGCTGGTAAAGGCTCATTGGTAACACAATGTATGTGGTACACGTATCTCAATCGACGCAGCGCCGCTTCGTCTGTCGATGAAAGGCAGAGAGAAGTGAAGAGATAACGATACGACGATTGCGACCAATAATGGTTGATTTCCACGTACACACAAGAAACCACCGCAAACATGCACCCTTTTCGCACAAGACTTCAGGCCTCGCCTCTCGTCATCTCACCTAGTCATATGATGCAGGACAGCTCGCACCCGACTCAACCGATATTGCCAATGAGCTTTCAAGGCTCCCAAGGTGCTGCGGAATGAAGGAAAGATGGCTCGGACCGCACGGTACACCTGAGATAAAGGAATCAGTTCAATAATTAGATCTACGATTTTTCTCAAATGTGTATTGTGATCCCATCGTGAGATGTTAAAATAGAAAATTGTGTTACCAATGGCAATCTCTGCTAAATTACAATCGTTCCAGTGCTCAGAGTAACGTTGCATCCATCGCAATCTCTAATGGACAGATTGCGCCCAAAACTCGACATCAATTGTGTTCCATTGGTCGCACTTTTCGCAATTGCTCTTTTTTTTGCCGATTTTTACTATCTCACAATCTCTGTCTCACAATGGTATATCTGATAAAAAAATCACATTTATGGAAATTTTGAATGAAAAAAGATTAATAACAAATAAGTAAAAAAAAGACCTCCTTATCCATCCATAGTTCAGATATCTTTGTACAGTCGCGCCAATAAGTCACCGGGCACTTTTAATTTCTTTTATAACTTTTGACTTATTATAGATTCATGGGTCAACCTCGAACATGTCCTAGTATATCCACCGAGTGTTAGGTATATGCCATAGGGATATCACAGAACTCCCTGGTTGTTGCGTAGTGAAGACGCAATCAATAAACACATATTCAAAAAAACAAAAATTCTTGAATGGAGTTTTCCTCAGCCTTCCTACTCGGTGTGATAATAGAAGGCCTCAATACCTGTTCGATGAAAATATGTACTCATGGGAGGATGACGTACAGTGGCTTTAGACTGTCTCAAAGTAGGGTCTCGAAAAAATTTATTTTCGTTTATAGACATGCTAGAGACTCGTTCAAAAGCTGAAAATGATCCTTACCACTTTTCCTGATGATCCCCAAAGTTTGATAACGATAACTCTCAATTTGACCTCAGGGTACGAATTTTACGATTCCCAACTTTTTAGATCATTTGGATCACTTTCCAGGCCGCGGCAACCGATAATGGACAATGCGCGTGCAATCTGTTTCGATATGTTTCGATGATCAAATAATTTTGACTACCGAAACAGAATCGAAACAGAAAAGTGAGACGGTTGATGGTTTATTTCAAAAACTGATGCATTGCGGGGATTAGGACTGAGCATCGGTAATTGGTCACCACCCCCGTCCACACCCCCCTAGCATTTTTGAACTCCCGGACTACGCTTTCAACGGGATTTTTTTTCTAAAAATATTACCCAGTAATCAAAAATAAACTGTAGCTATTTAACCCTGCTTCATTGGAAAATCGATGTATTCATATCAATTTCGTTTTTCAACCACATTTAATCTTGAAAGTACGTCCAGCACTTGAATATTTGCTCATCAAATAGCTCTACTAACAAGGTGTCCCATATATTAGAAAAAAATCCTTTTTTTTCTGAGCCACCAGGCACAATCCTGAACGCGCTTTCGCATATTGAAAAGCGGTATCGATTATAGCATGCTTCTACGATTTTTCTATTTTCAGATGTCGTTCCGTGGAGTTTGAGCATTTACCAGGTCCGATTGGGACTTCGATTGTGACTACGAATATCAACAATGCGATCTTTTTATCTCAAATATTGTAATAAATACTGCAGTACGCAATGGTTCTTGTTCCTAGGACGACGTGTCCGGGGGATGTTCAGAATTACAGATCATCGCTCTTAAAGCGCGTGAAAAGTTGATATGAAAATATTATGCTCCAAAGACCCTTTCTCGTGTGAATATACCGTGAGAATGTGAAAATCTGTAGAACTGTTGGTCTTTTAGGACAACTTTCCACGCCTCCCGAAGAAAGTAAGATTAACTGGAGTATGATAAATGTGAAACTGATTTATCTTGCCGAATTGGGGGGATTGCTAAGCCTCACAATCTATTTTCTGATTTCCAGTATATCAAATTTTACTAGTTGATGACTAGTTCCTAGCTCCTACCTTTCAACGTGAAAATTTCTTATAATTTTTTTCCCTATATTTAGAGCCCTACGCTATCCTTATAGCTCAATTAGGAGCTGCAGCGCGATAGAGCCAGACCTAGAACCGGAAAATGCGTAAAAGCCGGTTCCGTGACAAATCGTCGATTTCTAAGTTTTTCTCGTCTCCAATATACTCTAGTTTGTTTATTGTATTATGATTGTCCAAACTTGGGTCTCCCATTTCCTAGGTGTCATGCAATTTCTGAGAATACACCTTGCAATATAGCTTGACTGATTTGGCCCTCTCCCACTGCGTCTTTTTTTTCAGTTTTCGAGGCTGCACGGCTCAGAGATGAGATATTGACAAGGCAAAAAGTATGATCTTATTGGGACCCTGACGGACAAATTTTGCACCCAAATGGCATGTCATAAAATTGGTCAACCGGCATGTGGTCTCTAAGTTTACATTCTAAAATTATAGTTGATGTATTATTCATATTATATTTTTTTAGTAAAATAGGTGACAGTGGAAGAAATTGTTTATCCATTGCGCGCGTCCACCAAAACAGAATAATCAATTTTTCTCATGCCCTGTTTTGCAGTTTTGAACACAACGAAAGTTTGTTTCTCTATCGACTATATAGGGTCTCATTCGGAAAGTCCATATCAATTCTACGGCCTTCCCTTGTCAATCTCCGTCATGTATTCTTCTGGATCGATGTTTGGTGCGATCGTCAGTGCGAACTTATACCACGTATGTTGTAATAGGAATATTTTTTCTTCGCATTACTCAAAGAAATCAAAAGTATTGGGAAATAATTGTATCATGTCGTTTTTTTTTATATCAGTCCCAACACATGAAACCTATGTTGATGCTCTGTGAAAGAGCGGATGAAATTAAGGGACTGCCTGTTGTCATTCTGGGTCCTCATGTGATTGGCGAGCAGTTGAGTGCGCCTTTGCTCTCCGTCTTTCCGTCCGCCCAGTCTCACTCTACCAGAAGCCCCGGCAGGCGGTAGTTTCAAGCCATCCTGATGAGTCGCCACTTCCACATCGGCACCATCAACGCCAGGACCCTCGCCCCCAAGGACAAGCAGACCGAGATGGAACTGGACCTTGAAGAGGCATAACCTGCGACACGGCCGAGAGGACACGGCCGGATCTGGACTTGGCGATCCAATAACGGCGTCACTTTCCACGAAATTGACTTCGTTGCGGCGCCAATCTCGGCGAGAGTTGTCAATTGTGGAGTCGAGTTCAACTCCGACCATCGCCTTGTCCGGATGTGTCTCTCTCTCCCCGACACGGTGAAGCACAAAAGATGCAAGGAGAGGTTTGATCTCGACCGAGCCTCTTTTACTGCCAACGCGAATCTTCACGCGTCAGTGCCTCTCACCCGTCCCGCCTCTGCTGCCGATGCCTACCATTCCATCAGGGCATTCACTGCAGCAGCAAGCGACTGTTGGAGAGTGCGCAAGATCCCACCCTGGATATCCCCTGCAACCCGGAAGCTCGTAGCCACGCGTCACCGATTGCAATCTGTCCCCTCTGGTGCTGTCGCCTACTCCATCACGTGCAAAGCAGCCCGAATGAGTCTCTCCGCTGACATCAGAAGACGCAAGGAAGCTCAAGCACGCCACGCGGCCACCATGGGAAGGAGTATCGTGAAGGTGATGCTGAATCTCCAATCCTCAAAGAAGCGCCTACTAGTTCCCGATCCTACCATTAGTGCACTCTCCCAGGAAGCAACTACGGTAGCCGTCAAGCGCTTCTACGAGGATCTCTACACCCCTGGAGTTCAGCTACCCCTCGCAGTCCCCCCGATCCCAATCAACCCCCTGGTTCCCTTCCTTCCGGACGAGACCCTCCACGCGTTGTCCCTTCTCAAGTGTGGGCACTCCCCTGGTTCCGACGGCATTCTCCCCGAGATGCTCTACCATTCAAGACACCACCTCGCCCCTGTGATCACGGACCTTCTCAATCGCTTGGTAGCCGGAGATCCCGTTCCCGATAATCTGGCTGAAGCCATCGTCTCTCTTCTGTACAAGAAAGGAGACTGCACCAACATTGGAAACTTTCGACCAATCTCCCTCCTTACCGTAACCCTCAAGATCATGACGAGGTGCATTCTGAAAAGATTCGAGACAGTACTAGAAGAGACTGAGTCGTCCACCCAAACCGGTTTCCGGCGAGGGCACAGTACACTCGACAACCTGCACGCCATCAAGCAGGTAGCTGAACGCACCTCGGAGTACGGTATTCCGATCTACCTCGCCTTCGTCGACTTCAAGAAGGCCTTCGATTATGTGGAGTGAAACTCTGTGTGGCAGTCGCTTTGGTCAGCTGGATGCCACTCGTCCCTCGTCCATCTTCTCCGGAGCATCTACTAGTCGTCGTCCACCCTCATCCGTGTCAACGAAGAAGTTGTTCCAGTCCACGTCTCCTCGTCTCTTTAATGTGGTTCTTCGATCGGCTATGGATGACATCGACTGGGGATCGATGGAAGACATCTGAGTCACCTGGAGTATGCTGATGACGTGGCTCTCATCGCGAAGTCTCGACCGGAATTGGAGCGCATGTTGAGGAAGTTAAAGGAGGAGTAAAGGGAAAACTAAAATAAGTAAACTGGCGAATGTGCCCGATGGGGATCTTGAACCATGTTACGAATCCGAAGTTTGAAGTGGCTACGTTGTCTTTGAGCCGAGATACACTCGCTCAAAGTTTCTACAGGGCACAGGGAAAATCAAGATGCGCGGTGCGACAGGGAAGGGAAGGGCCTGATACGTGCCGATCAGGGAAGGGAAGGGGCAGAGACGCAGAGCGAGGGGAGAGGAGGGGATCACTCTGCTCGTCTGCCGTAGCGCTGACCCCAGTCACTGATCTACCGTTTCCCTATCCTTGCACAGGATTTTCGTTGTGAGAGTCTCCGACTTTCACGGTCCTTTAATGTAAGACTGCAGTCGAGTTGGTCTCGAGATTAACGCCCAAAAGACCAATCTCCTCACCTCCTGCACCACTACCCGAGCCCCCATCGCCATCGTGAATCTAAAGTTCGAATTCACCGAGTCAGACACTTATCTTGGAGGAAGAATCTCTCTTCCCCTCGATCACTCAGATGAAATCGAACACCGGATCCGGCTGGTTTGCATGGAGTAAACTTTCCAGTCTCCTCGCCTCTCGCCTTCTACCCATGAACATCAAGAGACGAGTCTTCGAGAGCTGCATCACCTCTACAGTACTCTACGGAAGCAAAGTATGGGCCCTACGACCGAGTGACAAGGAGCGACTGAAAGTGACTCAGAGGAAAATCGAGAGAAAGATGATGGGAGTAACCCTCAGGGATCGCTGGAGGAACGAGCGGCTACGGGAAATCACCAAACTGCGCAATTGGGTCCAAGAGGGATTGAAACGCAAAGCACGCTGGGCGCTGAAAGTGCGGGACATGGACACGGAGCAGTGGAGTCGCGCGTCTACCGTCTGGACGCCCTATAACAGGAATCGCCCCCCGGGAAAGCCAAGAGTGAGATGGAGGGCTGACTTGAAGCGAGCCATTGGCGAAAAGTGGTGGAATGCAACCCCCGAGGAATATCACCCACTCATCCCCATCTGAGCATAATTGCCTGACATGATAAATTGAATTGAATTGATGCGGTAAATTGAGTTATTCTAAAAATATTAACGCCGTTAAGGTTTTCTCTTGCACCACGGCCGCAGTTTCCTGTCTGAGCAACCTTCTGTTGATATATGTCCTCGCCGTCACTCGCCTGGCACATGTGAGAATCAGAGGTGCCCAGTCGATTCCGACTCTCCTCAATTCGTGCGATCACTCGCCGGTTCGAAAAACAAGAGATCATGCAAATTGAGGAGAGGCGCGTCTCGATACGACATCACCAGAAATATCCAGAGCTAGTTGTTCAAATAATGAATAAAATGACACAACATACATCACAGGTTGGCCCTTACCGCTATCTTCTTCTGACGTTTGCCGTAGTTGATATACTAATTTCTCTCACCCATGCTACTGCAATTCCTGTAAGTTATGGCATCGGACTTAGCGATGCCCATTCAAAGCCGGTTCTGATGGACATATTTTTTTTCCAAAAAAAAAGAGTGGGATCGGATTCGAGTGGGCATCACTAATATTAAATCATGACATAGACTGTTCTCGATATACGTTGGTTCTCATGAGACCATTAGGATGGTAACCCACTAAATGAGCATAATTTACAAAAGAGAGACTACAGTAATGTCAAATACGTTATTGCGAAGCTGTTTTTTGTGTCCACTTCCTCCGTTATTATCCGAATGTTCTCATCCCTAGTACCGTCTAGTGATGCCGGAACCTCTCCTCGATACGCATGTTCTATCGTTTCTCTGATCAGCGAGAGAGTGTGCAAATGGAGGAGAGCTGGTCTCGAATAGTTTGTTCCTTCCGATAATGAAATCATACTTTGAAGGCGCTTCATTTGACCGAGTTCGGGTTCATTGGCATCAGCTATCGGTTCTTCAACGATAGCAGCGGTGAAGGCGCATGGTCAGGTACATAATAGTCATGCTCATTGAGATCGAATTTCCGTCATTTTCGAGCTCATTTGATTTTTTTCCAAGCTGTTTGTAGCAAAACCAGTTCGGTTCGCATTGAACAGCAGAAAACGACGAAATCGCAGATTTGTCGGTAATCTCCCTTCTCTTCTGGGAAATGATCTTCTGGCAGACTTATATCCTGCTTGCATTCCATTTCGTGTATCGATTCGAGATTATGTGCAGGTACGTTACTGATTGAACGTAAATTAATTAACGAGGCATGACATGACAGTCACTTCCCTTGTCACAGAGCAGAGTTTAACACAACAATAATACCCTGATTGATCCTGTTAAAACAATCCCAACTAGTTATTTTGTTATACTACTACCAATCATGTATTTTAAACCACTAGACCTCCCTGGCTGGCGTGGATTCGAAGGCGGCCGTGGCGCAATTGGCTCATCTTGGGCTTCGCTGCGAACGCCACTTTCATTGGCGAGTACAAAAAAATACCTAAAATATATTAATTAATTAATATTTAAAAAATATATAATTATACTACGTTAGTCTATACATAGGCTAGTCCAATAAATAAATAAAATAATTATTTAAATAATTAATATCTCCTCATTTTTAATACTCGCAGTATCTGATTCCGAAGTGGTCCTTCAGGCAGTATCGTAATCGCCTGCGTTATTGGATTGACACCTACCGACGTGTCTAGGAGGGCATTCGCTCCAATTCTGAAGGTAGCGAACGAATATTGGAATAGAAAGAAAATAATATCAATCTAATAGGAAATTTACGACATCGACTTATTCACAGTGAACAAACCCGGATACTTAGCGCTCGCTTATTGGGTCAGAAATTCATGTTTGTGATGAATTTTGAACTTCAATTCTGCAGACTATTAACGATGAAGGAGATAAGCAATGGCACCTCCGGTCGGTATACACCATCGCGTTTGTTACCGCCGCCTTCCTTACTACTTGTACTATGATCGTCTTTTGCATCTATAAAACTGTAAAGGAGCTGAAAGATACAAAGAAAAAAGTGTGAGTTGGTGTATGTTTGCAATTTGTCATTTTCATTATGTGCATATGTTTGCACAACAATAATATTGTTGTTGGAAAAAATGGTTTTATTCATCAGGTCATCACTATCACCGACAACGATGCGTCTGCAGAAGCAACTGTTCATCACTCTACTCGTGCAGGTGGGCAGCACTACGCCGGATGAAATTAAGCGGAAAATAGCCAACTGGATGAGCATTGCTCATGACAACTGTTACGTAAGATACGGAATTGCGGCTAAGCTCATCCACTAGGATATCCTCCGTGAGATAGCATCCTATCTATAATAATAATAGTTGTGCTATATCATGGGAGACACGTGAAAACAAAACAATAGAGAACGATAGCATCGATAATTATCTAGTATCGTAATCTGTCTCAGAGACTAAGCACTTACGCACCTAGACTATCATGCCCTTCCTCACTTCCTACATACCGGTCGGAACGGTTTTCATCATTCCATTAACAGGTATTTTACTTCTTCCGTTATTTTCAAAAATAAGAATATTTGTTTGGAATGTGTTCAGATGTTAGAAATAGAAAAAAATGTATGTTGCTAAAATAATTTTTCAAGGTGATATAAAAAGTGACGAAAATAGCAGTTTTCGACACGTACTCGATGTCCTATCGCTTCCAAAGTTTTCGTCGAAAAATATGCCAAAACACCTATGTAACGTATTTTTTCTGGTATGATTTGTCGGACTTTTTGTCTGACAACATGTCTGACATTCTTTGGAAAGTGCACCCCAACCTCTCATATTGTACCAGCTATCAGCTCTAGGTATGGGGACTGAACCGATAACTTATGGACACGGGTTATCAAAAGTCAAGGTAGGTGCAAAAAACCGTAGAACGTCTCTTAAGGAATCTCATTAGGCGGGGTCGGCACAGTTTCTGTCATGTCCACGATGCTCTTTCCGATGATAGATCCCTACATCGTAATCTTCCTCGTCCCCGGGTAATTGATTTTTAAAGAATAATTTAATAAATAAAGAATCGTGAAATAATAGATTTCTTAAATAATTCATTTAGGTATCGAAAGGCATTCCGTCGCATGATCACGAGAAAAATTGAACCAATCATCATAATGGCAAGCGCTACGCAGTTTTCCAGTTAACCAATTTTACCTCATCTGAAACAAAATTATTGTGATCACCTTCAATTATGCGTCATAATACTTTTCTCGATATTATTGTTCAATTGTGTAGACTTGAATTATCATCATCTTAAAATCTTTATCTGACATGTTGTTGAGATTCATTGCTTTATTCAACCGGGCCCGGGTCGGTCAAAAATCTATGAAAAAAGGTTCGAATCTATATCGTCGGCCTCACCGTTTTTTTCTCATCTCCGAATACTTTCTCTGGTATAATTATTTCATGGTAATTGTCCAAACTTGCTCCTAATTTCTTGGTCTCGTGCAATATTTCAGAAGACACGTGACAGATTTAATCAAGACTGCGAAACATAATGGATATGATAAGATATTGTGGTATAATCATTGTGGACTTGTCACGTGTGCTTTCGGAAGCGTTATGATAGGTGTAATTAATGATGGTTTAGAGAATGTATTCCTGATCGCTCGACGAATCGATTGGTTCGTGATGATCACAATTGCAGCGGGGCTGAGGTGCATACTTTGGTTCATGATACATATTTTAGCCATTTGTGTATAAGTTGACATAATAGGCATGCTGAAATGAATTATATGAGTTTGGCGTTTTTGTGTAAATGCACCAAATTTCTCACCATTGCTGTCATGTAAGGCACACTGAAAATCATCGTGAAAACACCGACCAGGAACAAATTGCGCTCGGCAGTATGATGCCTGCAAACATTTGAACTTTGTCCAACCTTCATACTTATGCATCATATCACGGATCTTCTGTTATTTTGAAGGAAAATCGGCCGATTTTTCCACCAGGAAAAACTTTGTATGTCCGATATCGATGAAATGAAAGTCGGTTTATGTGAACCCTTGGGTTCAGAAGTTGGTTTGGCCAAATATGCAAATTATCGATTTTTGTGATCTACCTTTAAAATCACCATAACTCGCTGGATTTTTATCGAACGGCGAACAAAAAAATTCATTCTTCTCGTCTTGGAGAGATCTACAAATAAGTCCAACGTGACCAATGTCGAAAAAGCCGTTTTCATTGTGTTTCAGTCGAAAAATCGATTTTTTGACAAAAAAGCATATTTATCTCGAAAATGTATTATAAAAACCTCCATTTTTATTTCAAAAACAGATTCTCCTCATCGTGTTTAGGGTCACTACATATTGCATTACACGTTACTCCTCGCCCCGGGCATCGATTACTCGTATGCTCCCGCACTTTTTTCGATGAAAATAGTTGGTTTTTAAAAGTGGTTCAATCGGGCATTTTTAAAAAATCGATAGCTCTCATTGAGACGGAAAATAAAGTCTATGATGGCTTATCGGCTAGGAATAGCCGTTTTCGAGTTTTCTCTGAAAATCTCAGAAAATCGCAACAAAAACTTCTTATTCGCGGCAAGAAGAGTATGGATGCAGTTTTTGATCTGATCCTGCGACATTCGCTGAGAGGGCGAAATTTCCTTTTTCTCTCTCATTCTCTTCTCAGCCTCCTCCGGACGCAACTTCTGTCCGCGATTGAAGAATTCCTCAAACAGATCGACTACCATCTTCTTAGCAACCGCGTCGTATTTCGCTCCCTTCTTCTTCATCCGAATTGCCCATCCCATTGGTCTCGGGTCCTTCGAAGCTTCTTCGATCTCCTTGAATGATTCAGTGGGGGGATCAATTCCGACTCCTTGTTGCACTTCCTCCAACACTCGCTTGTAGAGTCCGAGCGCGAAGTCGTGCATGGATCTTCTGGCCTAATCTTGTGTCTTCCACTTTCGAGGTGAAGAATCCAGTAATGGCGATGGGGTGAGAGCTATTCACCCGACATCAGGAATCGTATTTGTTGGATCCAAATAAAAACAAAGAAAAGTATTGTTGCGTGTTGCACCGCGGGGAGTGCCAATATTTGGGTAGAATCGGTTAATTGGTGCGATTTTCTGAGATTTTCAGAGAAAACTCGAAAACGGATATTCCTAGCGTATAAGCCATCATAGACTTTATTTTCCGTCTCAATGAGAGCTATTGATTGTTTTTTTTAAATGCCCGATTGGACCACTTTTAAGGGATAACGGATCAAAAAACTATTTTCATCGAAAAAAGTGCGGGAGCCTACGAGTAATCGATGCCCGGGGCGAGGAGTAACGTGTAATGCAATATGTAGTGACCCTAAACACGATGAGGAGAATCTGTTTTTGAAATAAAAATGGAGGTTTTTATAATACATTTTCGAGATAAATATGCTTTTTTGGTCAAAAAATCGATTTTTCGACTGAAACACAATGAAAACGGCTTTTTCGACATTGGTCACGTTGGACTTATTTGTAGATCTCTCCAAGACGAGAAGAATGAATTTTTTTGTTCGCCGTTCGATAAAAATCCAGCGAGTTATGGTGATTTTAAAGGTAGATCACAAAAATCGATAATGTGCATATTTGGCCAAACCAACTGGATGGACCTCCTCCTGAACCCAAGGGTTCACATAAACCGGCTTTCATTTCATCGATATCGGAGATACAAAGTTTTTCCTGGTGGACGGCTTTCCTACAATATAACAGAAGATCCGTGATATGTCAGTATGGGAAATATCTTTCGTTCGGACATTTTCATCATCAATATGTTTCCTCCTGCGAAAATCTAACAAAACAGAACGAAATGATTCCTGGATCTTTGCTATCTTCTTCTCGGACCGTACCTCTGGATTGAAAAAAAGCAGAGTCGGATCAAACATGCCCCATAAAGTACGGATGACGCAATCATTCAGACGAGGGACTCTAATGCGATGTTGAACCAGATCGAATCCTGATAAATATCAGAGATAAATCAAAAAAGTCTTCAGCGATTCAATATCAGGCGAATCTACAAATCGCCCCTCTCAAATGTTTTACAATATCGCAAGTTCATGACGCTCGTTCCTCTCAAATCGTTAAAGTTTTTCCTCTCGAGGAACTCGTTCCAGCTCGTTCCTATCGAATAAGTACATTTTCGAGCATTATCTCACCCCTGCACGCTCAATCGCTTGCAATACATATAACGTATCGGGCATCGGTCCTTCTCTGGTGGCAAAGCGGAACTGCACGAAGTAAGTTTCGCAATTGAGAATATGTCGGACGGGGAGAATGGAGAGGAAGAAGCAGAGGCCGATGCCCACGAGGAGTGCCCGACGCCAGATCTGAGAGTGAGATAGTATCATGTTCTTGTGCGCTCTGCTCCTTAACGCTCCGGAAAAGTTGCGCTGTAGCCACTCCGCTTCGCTCCGTGGCTACATCTGCAACTTTTCCTTCTCGCTCCCAGCCTCACGAGCTTTTCACAATGGCATGGCCGGTGCATAGGGTGATGGTCGGCCACTGACCATGACCCCCGTATCATGGTCCAAAACGGATGTGTGATGGTCGACCACTGACCATGACCCCCGTATCATGGTCCAATAATTGATTGACTGATGAAATCATGGATCTGACCCAGCGTCCGACCCACTTGAACGGGTTATTGTAGTTTTCGATTACGGTAGGTATACTGTAGACGTCGATTATTGATCGAAGGGAACACTTAGCAACTGAATCACGTATCTGACCTACCGTCTGACCCACGTGGACTTACTGTAGTTCCTGATACTGTAGATATCGGTTACGGTAGGTGTCGATTTCAGATCGATAATTGATTCTCATTCCCCTCTCTTTTTCTCATTCCCCTCTCTTTTTCACATTCCCTCTCTTTTTCTCATTCCCCTCTCTTTTTCTCATTCCCCTCTCTTTTTCCCATTCCCCTCTCTTAGGCTCATGACTGTACGTGCAGAATATTTGATTACAAGATTATAACGTGTGTCTACATGTACAATTTTTCAGTCATTTCTTAGTCGGACTGGATCTGAAATTGCGTTTGAAATGGCCTGCATGAAATGCATCGTATATATCAGATACAGTGCAAAACGTAGTCAGAAAAGTAGATAGAGCGGGAATCACAGGCATGAGTTGCACATGACTTATAAATTGCAATTACGGTTGCGTGCGCTACAACAGGGGGCTTTGTGAGATATCATCGTCGAGGATCATGAAACGCTTCGAATTCGGGCTAGACCTGGCGTCGGTTAAAGGACGCTTGGACGGACTATGCACGCCAACAACTGCATTGTCGGAGTGCGACGGTAAATCGATCGTGGCTCTCGCTATGACATGTGGAGAGAAGCAACCGATCTTAAGATAATCAAAATATTCAAGCAATACACATCATAACGAACCTCTATCGCCTCGTCGGTGGGCACGGATACGCTATCGGGATTGTTCGAACTATTCGTCTTTCCGAGGCACGCATTGAGGTAGGATACCATGAGCATCGGTCCGAGCTGGAGATGTCAATCTTTGTATATATAGTTTCTGATCGGGTTTCTTCCTAGAGTTGTATGTTCGGCATGTCGCAGCGCAGTCGCTACTCCTCACCTCGCCTAATTGCGTAATATGTGAGGGAGGACGTAACGACTGCGCTACGACATGCCGAATAGCCAACACTATTTATTACTATTTAGAACTGTAATATACGATCACACAACGTTACAGAAACCTTTAATTTGCTCGGCCACTTACCGCGGGGCGATCATGGTTCGAGCTTGTTCGCACTTCAGCGCAAGGTGACAAAGTCGTCGAGGTCTTCGATGGTCCTTCGACGCAGTCACTGCTGCTCGACGATGACGAGGCGCTTTTCGCATCGTCAGACGACACCAATGTCGAGCAGCAATCGCCCGGGAGGCTACAAGAGTGGACTATGAGATTGCATGCGCGTATTGTGGAAACCAATACGTCAATGCGTGAAGTAATGAGAGCGAGATAAACAATATCACTACAACTATTGGTGGCATATTCGCAATGTGCGCATTGTGTTTCGATTCAATTCGGCTCTTCTCAAGGGAACAGTTCGAAATTTATTTCAAAGCAGCCATAAAAGTGTTTCCAAGTTAGATTTTCCATTTCTCTAATTCCAATTCCAATTATCCAACTAAAATATGATTCACGAAAATAGCGGCATGTTGTCAGGGCTGCCTTCGCAATGTTACTCACCCCTTGCTCAAACCAATCCAAGTTGTTGCAATATGTCTGTGGTCGGGGGAACGGGAAGTGATGGATGGCTCTTGACACATCTCGAAACTTTAGAATCATATGTAAATAGTCTCGTTTGTGTACAATTTATGGCTCAGCCACATCATCGTAAAAAGTTAGCTACCGTTCGGAATAGGTCGCTGCGCAAGCTGCCAGAGGAGGAGGGTCGGTAAGCAGCAGCCGCAGCTGTTTCAGCCATCTCCTGGTGCCTTCGGTGGATGGCGGCTTGTTGCTTTGGCTTGAGGGGGAAGAACCCGGGAACGTCGAAGGACGCATGATAAGTGCGACAGTTATTAGTGTCGAATCGGTCTGAAACGCAGACTGATATTGGAACGTGGACAGTGGACATGACGAAACATAACCAATGATAATGACGGTACAATAGTGATACCATAGTGCCAAAGAGCGTGGAAAATGAGATAGATCCAACATAAATAACCAACCATTCTGTCTGGATGTGGGCCGAATGGGAGTTCTATCGTCTGATGCCGCCGTCCCAACCGAGATATCTCTCGCAATGGACGTCATGGTATTCTGAACAATTTCTTAATAAATAACAGTCGGAGCTTCCCAACAACCAAGCTAGCAAGCCGTTTCAAGATATTGACCTCGTCCAGGGTATTGTATGATACTAGGGGAGGGTGGTGAGTTGGGGAGGGCCTAACCTGCTGCATCCGGTGCTGTTGCTGTAGGGCTGCGCGATGAATGCGTTGCGTGAGTTCGATTTGCATGGTTGAGGCATCGCTCGTGTCGCCGATTTCTGGTGCGGCTGCTGCGGAAGATGCGTCCTCCAGCTCTCCACTCGACTGAAAAATACCATTGCCCCGTTTGCAACTATTAATGACATTATCAGCTGCCGCACCTTATACGCTCCCTGGTGCAGAAGCTGGTCAATGAGCGACGGCGTTTTGTTGGTCTCTAGAATGAACCGTTTTGCACATCTCTATAGCTCGATCAGGATGCACCACTCGCTCGGTCGTTTGACCCACCATTGCTGGTCAGTTGCTGCAGCAGCAGCAGAGAAGCGATGGTTGCTGCAGGGTTCGGCAAAGGTTGCGAGTGGTGGTGTGATGCGTTGTGGAGCAGGGCGATGTGCTGTGAGAGGAGGACGGCACGCGATTGCTGAACGCCGAGGTTGAAGAAGAAACTGCAACCCAAGTTGGTTAGTGTCACCTAGTAAATCCGATTGATCGTCATCAGACACACACGCTGCACTACATTGTTCCTAATTTCCTATCCGAGAATCATCTCACGTGATTCCAACGTGTTCAGTTAAAATAGCACGTAAATATATGCCTCAGAGTAAATTCTTCTCAAATCGTATCTACCATTATTAATCATAAATGAAATATAACAAATTAATGTTATAACAAATTGGAGCGCATTACTTACAATTACCGCTCTATCGCAATTCGTAGTGAACTAACCTATCAAACTTCTCATCCAAACAATAATATCTACATACCGTAGTGTGGTAATATCATGCAGAGGTAAGTCACTACCACAGCATTTTTCCGAAGGGGCCACGTCTAAGTTAACGCGCTGTAAAATGGCCTATCCGGATACTGTAAATAAATGTTTTTTTCTGTCGAAAATAAGTACGCAACGGTACCTTGTACATTTCGGTTTCAAAGAAAGGCACGTGGAGCACTGGCAGAAACGTGGGCCAGGACATGTAAGCAGAGCCTGGAAAAAGAGTAGAATGAATGTACGAATGTCCGTAAATTATTGCGAATCAACGACTCTTGAATCAGAGATTTTCGGTCGGATAAAGCGCGGTACCGGCGTCGCTCGAGCAAGAAAACTCAGTGGGATAACTCCTCGCTTAGTACCCAAATGGTATCAAATACATATCATACATTTTATTTATAATAGCTTTCAAAATGAAAGTATGCCAGTAGGTCGGAAATTAGAGTTCAGATAGATACAATACAATATTACTGATAGAAAATATGCCAGTAGGTGGGAAATTAGAGTTCAGTAGATACAATATGAGGCCGTTTGTGATAGGATCAACAAGGGTCTGGAACATTTAAAAAATTCGTTATGCTCAAAAGTTGACCCTTGGGGTAAATTTTGATTCTGAATCGATCTATGGAGTCCGTTTTTCGATCTGAGCCTTCTGAATCCCGGTACGTCGCGACGTAGATTTGGCCAAAATCGGTTTCTACGATAAAAACTGGTCCGGGAAAAGCCGAATTGGCCGAAATTCCGCGCACGCGACCAGAATTTGATTCTCTACAAACTGAAAAAAGAACGAAACTATCTTTTTTCGTTTTCGAGAAAACATCGATTTTTGATAAGCTGGCGGCGCCGACAAAATACTATTATAGTAGAAAGAACATGTTCTCCTGATCATTTTGGTATATGGGATGAAGGATTAAAATTGTCGGAAAGTGATTTTCTATCGATTTTTGTGCTGCAAACTTGCCTTTTTTTCCAGTTTTTCGAGTTCAACTTTTTCTTTCAAGTTTTCATGATCTCTCATGTCAAAATTCGTTTCCTACATGTGAAAATAAGCCAGAAAATCCTATAGTTATATTTTTTTGAAAATATTATTTTTTGACCCAAAAATGACCAAAAAATGACGACGTCAGGGTCGAAAAAATATTATTTTCAAAAAAATATGAATATAGGATTTTCTGGCTTATTTTTACACGTAGGAAACGAATTTTGACATGAGAGATCATGAAAACTTAAAAGAAAAAAAGTTGTACTCGAAAAACAGCAAAAAGAGACCCCCCGTGTCAAAATACGCCAGAAAATCCTATAGACAAGTGATTTTGAGATTATGACTTTTTGACCAAAAAATGATCTCGAAATCAGGGTCAAAAAGTGTGAAAAAGTCATAAAGTCAAAATCGGATGTCTATATGATTTTCTTCCGTATTTTAACATGAGGAAAGGGAATATCGATACTAGAACTCATGAAAATAACAAAGAACAAAGTTTTGCTCGAAAAACTACATTTTTTGGTAAAAATCGACGAATTGAGCGCTTTCGGCCGCCTAAACGGATCGGTTCCTCCGAAATGAGCGCAGTGAAAATATGCACCCGGGGGTAAAATCGCATGGGGAATCTAATGGAAAAGTTTATTTGGCACGGTAGGAACAAATATTTTTCAGGGTGGATATTTCAAAACTTTCAATTGATTTAACTTTTTTCACAGATGAGCTAGCTCTTCACTTCCAATTAGAAAAAGTCTTATCTCGTCGAGATCTTTCAGAATTACTATATAGGGGGTTTCCAAAGCGCGGTTCATGAGATATGAAAACCTACAGCACAGCATAAAGTGTGCCACATGGAATGGGGTTTTGAAGATACGGCTTTCTAAGGTCGATTTTCGAACTCTACGTCCAAAGTTGACTCTATGGATAAATTTTGAGCATATGTTGCAAAATCGTTGTACGGACCCTGTTGCCAGAATCTCAATTTTATCGAAAAACCTGTGATAAGAGCAGGAATGAGGATTGATAAATGGTTGCGGTACCTAAAATCGATCAGCAGACAAATTGTGCGTGCAAATGAATTTACACACTCGATCATTTTAAGGTACTATGATATGATTGCACTGGGAATAAGGGTAATAACTATAGTCAATTTAAAGGGGACGGTTGAATTCGAAAATTGTATCATGTTGTTGGATAGAGCAATACCGTGGGTACATTGACAGGAAGTACAATCGAGGATTACTTACGATGTAACGGGGTCGTCTCGCCTATCCGCTTATGATGCATAGATTCATGTTTTCATATTGGATCACGAACAGAAACGTGGCGAGCAATGAAAGATCCACTCGCGAACATAAATCTGATTGATGGCGTGGAAAATTCAAGGGAGGAAATTCTGAGCATCGAAACAAGCACTTTCTCCTATGATTCGTTGGTCACTAGCACAGGTCAGATGATCTAACGGAGAATGGCGCAAAGGAGTATCTCAGATTGTCATGACTGTGCTCAAACAAACAATTCAATAGTAAAAAGAGCGGATTCACTCTTGTTTCGCTGCTCTCCCCGCCAAAGGTAAATATTTATCCGATGGACTTTTGAGAGACCTTCCACGACTTATTCCAGAACCGGATTTTGAGCAGTTTTCATTTCTGGATACGGTTCTTTTTTATCTCAGCTCCCAGAAGAGATACAAAGATAGTGTAGAAAATGTTCAGAAAAAAATATTTTGAGAAATATTCATTTTGAAAATAAAATGGAATTACTGAAATTAAAATGAGAATATAAAATGTATCTACATATGCTTGTGTGACGTTCCCATACAAGCGGTTATGGTAAATGATAGATGAGGCAATTGCACAATACTCGCGTTGACGGTGCCTACCTGCAATCGTTGCCTGGATCTGCGCGGAGGAGGGCGCGCCGTGCGGCATTGGAATACCTGCTGCAGTCGCGTCGATCACTTTCCGCATCTGCAGCTGCAGTATCAGCTACTGAGCGGCGGATGCTGCAGCGACACTCGACGTTCCCGACGGTGTCGTTGCGGCGAAGACTGTTTGCGTCGCAAGTGTGTTATGCCGATGAGTGGTTTGGTGTTTACCACTCATCGGCATAACTTCGGCATTTGGTGCGTCATCAGTCAAGGAGGATTCTCTTTGACTTCCCGAGGGAATAATAAAGGAAAGAATCGCCAGGTACGATGCTCCTAAGTTTTCCGCAAACAATAACTGACCATCGACAGACTATATATTTGCAAAAATAAGGGAAAAGCGTGCCGTGGACACGATGATGGAATAGCGTGCCGTGGACACGATGAAATACATTTCGATAATATGATTTAATGTGAAAGTGAGCATACAAGACAATGTTCAATAATTCGAATGAGGACGCAGAGGGGAACATTTTGTCTGTTGATGACGTCGTTCCTTGTTCATGCGCTGGATCGGGGCTGTCGGTTTTTCAAAAAGTGATGTAACTTTCCTAATACCGATTTCTCCAATAAGCGCTGAAAAGTGATTCGAGAAATACTATGTACCTGACACCATCTCCAATATCAGAAAGATGGGGGGAAAAATGCGCGCTTCTTTTAGTCCGAAAAACCTGATATTTTTGCATCTTTTCGAGGTTTTTCAAGCATAACTTTTTTCATTCATGTTTTCATGAGCTCTCAGGTTGAAATTCGGAATCAGCGTGAGAAAATACACCAAAATTTCCTATAGTCATATGTTTTGGAGATAAAAAAAATTTCGACTCTGACCACTTTTTCACCATGTGGTCCCCCCTTAGGTCCGATTTTGGTCGAATTTTTTTGTCTCAGACTCATGTCCCTATAGGATTTTCTGGCTTTTTTTTTTTTAGCGTAGAACTCGAATTTGTTAACTAGAGCTCATGAAACCTCGAAAGAAAACAGTTATGATCAAAATAAAAAAAAAAATTTCTTGGATTTTCTTTATAGTATAACTTTTTTCTTTCGAGGTTTCATGAGCTCTAGTTAACAAATTCGTGTTCTGCGCTAAAAAGTAAGCCAGAAAATCCTATAGGGACACGCATGAACAAGGAATGACGTCATCAACATAAGAAATGTTGACCTCTGCGTCCTCATTCGAATTATTTTTGGAAAAGTTTCTAGCGTAATTTTAAAGCAAGTTATGATTGTTTTCCTGAGCCAATTTTAGTCGTAAATTTTGTAGAGTCCCTACTTTGACCTACCTATACTCGAAGATGAGACCTGATATCGAAAATCGGCAAACGCAGTTTGAAAGAGCATCATTCGAAGTACTTAATTTTCACTTCTCAGCGGAATCGGGGAAACTTTTTCCTACCGCCGCTAATACCCCAAAACTCTCGAATCTCTCGCGATTCCTCTCATATGTCTATACTCAAATGATATCAAATCGAAACCAGGATCTCCTGAATTCACAAAATCTATCGTTTCTCTAACAGGCGAGATCCACGTCTTTTGAAGATGAATTTTTTCGATTTGTCATCACTACATCACTCCTGATATCAGAGATAGACTGGTTTCATCAACGGATTATCATCGTGTAAGGGAAGAAACTCTGTGCAAATGTGAGCACAAATTCGGACCGATAAGTCTAGCAAAGGGGTGTTAATGCAGTAAATATCATGCATGCATTAGCGATTGAGAGCTCGATCTCTTGATTTTGCAATATTTAATACCTGATGCAATTGTGAGACCCGACGTCAGTAATTATCCGAAATGACATTTCTATCCGATTTATCATAGATGTTACTAATATTGTTGTTTTTTCATATAAACACCAGTATTTGGGCCCAATTCATTCCGTCATCCCAGATCATGCGAACTATAACTACTTCGGCATTTGAACTGAATAAGTGGATTGTTTCGATATTCCTTCGCGTAACCCATGACGCACCTTAAAACACGAATCCGAATTTGCTTTAGAGCAGCGTGCGCCTTACAATTACATTGTGAGAGTTGCGTCATTTCGGGGGGTTTTTTCATTGCGTTTATGAATGAGCTCACGTGTGTATTCCTTGCTGAAAATTGAATGCAAATACACTTCAAGACAAAACCAATTTATTTAAACTACAAATCACTTTATGATCGCAACCGGATCTGCCTGCCCGTGGAATATTGTACCCAGCCAAGCCTCTTCTGACCAACTGGGCAAGATTATTATACAATTAGACTTGCTAGGTATTCTGCCCTGGTGGAGTCGTCTTAAATGTTTCATGAGATCAGATATGAAATTCGTATTCAACTCGCAAAATACATAGGGCGCTCATTGGGTAAATCGGGATTTAAAGAGTTTCATTTTTTGTTGAAAAAACCGAGCGCCTTTATCCAGTGCGCAGACGTGGAAAGGTGTCATCAACATGAGAAACGATATCGATGGAGGATAAAATAGAAATAACTTTGATATATTGCTCTCTCACTCGGGTTGGTCCAAGGGCCACGCATGAGCAAAGTAGCACACACTCCCTCCTCGCCTTCTCTCTCCCTCTTCCCCCCTGTCCCTCCCTTCCGACCGAGAACCAAACATCTCTCTACCCTCATCATTCCCACGTATCCCTTACACACAACGATTATACGATCGTCATCCTTGGGTTTCTCATGATATATCTCCTATTGTCTCGCATGTTTTCGAGCCAGACTATACTACACACTTTACCTTTGCTGATAGCTTACTATCATTTTATTTTCGCTTTTATTTCCATCGATTTCGGTTAGGTAATCTTGATCAGGGGCTTCTCGCTTATCGAGGTGACTTATTGCACTTGGCATCGTAAACCAGAAGCAACTGGGAAAGAATTGTTACTCAGCCAGCCTAGGATCTTCTGGGATGCCAGCATATCATGTTTTGCTGGACAATTGCCTGTCGTGAGTGTACTCCATTTTTTCCCCTTCCCTGCCCCTTCCCTCCTCACACTTTCCACCCCTATCTTCCCTGTAACTTTCATCTCCTCTCGGCCTCTCATTTGTTTAGCACAATTGTCACAGTCGTCATAAGTAAATAACTGTTGGCTTCCCCTTCTCACATCTTTCTCTATCGTTGCTTTATATCATAGCTCTACTCAATATATATCCCAATTCCATGCGATATATAAGCGAGGTAGATAGAGAAATAAGAAGAAGTATTTCACGTTATCCGATTGCATCTCCCTCCATGTATATTTCGTACCGTCCATCTCATATCCACAGTCGCCTAGTAGATGTGCAGTTCAGATGCGATAACCTATGTCGGCGATCTCGTATGAAGCATGGAAGGTGCGGTGTGCACGAGAGAAGAAGGAGAGGGAGGAGGCGAGGAGCAAGCATACGCATACCGTATCTCCTAAATCCATGATGAGGAAGTCCCCATTGGAAGAAGACGATAGAGATGTGAGTAGTATCGGGTTGAGGAATAAGTAACGCTCGTTTTTCCAATTTCAGATTATGACCTCTCCCGTCTTTCTAAATTGTGCAATTATATTCCGGTTTTTGATGATCGATAAGGGCTTGGATACTCTCTTTAGCGCACACTATATCATATATCTCCGATCATTTAGGCGATCACAATGGCTGGCTCAATTCAAAGTTGTCGCACCTCACCCTGAGATTTTGACAGGTCAGCACTGAGGGAAGAAGAATTATTGAGCCACAATTAAGCTGCAGTAGTAAAGTATCATGGTTATACATTACACTGATGATATTCAGAGGAATATCCAAGTAAAGGCCTGTGTGAGATATGCGCCTAACGAGAGTGTAGGATTTTCAGTTACTGACCGAAAGAAGTTTTGCTAGCCGCGTTTTCTTAGCAATAGATCTGAAGACCTCAATTATGCTTGAATGTGGAGTACCTTTCTTGTTGAAAATATGGACGAATTTTGCTAAGTGTGGAGCATTCTCTTTATGAGTTAAATTGCTCGTAAGTCCGATATAGAAAAACAAGCCTCGAAATCGACATTTATTGCTATTTCCTGTAAACCGTACTAATTGAATGTAAGGCCTTAGATGGTTAAATGGACGAGCAACTTTTGCACTATCATCCACCAAGTGGCCACAATTATAGATTGGCTACTATGTCTTGGGTATGGTTTAATCCCTCAAAACACGCATTTATTTTGATTCCGTCACAAAATAATATTTTTGGAAAACTGTTATTTTTCAAATAGGAGCATAAGTAGCACCAAATGTTTATAGTGATAATATAGCTCCATAGTGAGTGACTGGAGCACACTAGTGTATAGGCCAGCACCTTCGATCCTCAAGGTAGACAAATAAGTTAAGTGAACTGCAATTTTTCACGAACGTTCCCCTTGAAACGTCTATTAAAATACAACAATGAATCGAGCACCATTCTCACTTCACCATGAAAGAGGTGTAGTATCGGGCTGCTCACCTGAGAATGTGTGAATTTACCGTACAGTTTCCACGTTAAATTACACAATTTCGAAAAAAATCTAAAATTTTCGAAAAATATCAGGTACATTGAAATCTAAATTTCTCTCCTACACAGGAAGCGTGATATTTCTAATAATAACGGCTATGATACTCGAGCATACCCTGAAAAAATGCTATAAAGTCAGCTCGTTTAGATTTGATTGGCGGGAGATATATGAGCCCAAAAACGATGCTCAAAAACGAGCGTTACTTATTCCTCAACCCAATAGATAAGGTTTTTTTCTCTCGCAATTCATGGTCACCTCACCACATATAGTGTTATATCATGAAGATGCGTACCTCATGTACATAGCATTTCGGCTTTAGTGAGTGAGAGAAGTTTCATAGAAATCTAGGCATAAATACTATTTTGCTGAAGCCGTACAAAATTAGAAGAAAAAATCGCGTGTAGAAGCCATGAATGGATTTATTATGGCAGATGACCTACAGTATCGTCCATAAGTCATGGGTAACTTTTTCATTCTTTCGTATCTTTCGACTCATTGAATATTTCTTGGTCAAAGCTCTTAATTTGCCCTCAGGGCACGAAAAAAAACTTTTCATTTTTTCACATTACCCTATTTTGGATGTATAAAGCTCTGAGGGTGATTTTCTTTCAAATGTCATTGCAAAACAGGATGGTAGCATATCTATGGAATATACGATCCTCAACTTTTTAGAGCATTTGGATACCTTTCCTGCCCACGGCAAACGCAAATCCTAAGTCATTCGAAATTACACCAAGAAACATGACCATGATACCATCATCAGTCGAAATTTTTTTTCTCTCAGAACTTCCTGACTTCCTAGTATACCTTTGTGTGCTGAATCCGAATTTCAATATGAGAACAAATTATATCATGAATGAAAAAAGTTAAAATTCAACCAATTTCAAATAGGTTATTTTTTCGAAATAATGACCTCAGATTTGCGGTTGCCGTGGGCAGGAAAGGTATCCAAATGCTCTAAAAAGTTGAGGATCGTATATTCCATAGATATGCTACCATCCTATTTTGGAATGACATTTGAAAGAAAATCACCCTCAGAGCTTTATACATCCAAATTGGGTAATGTGAAAAAATGAAAAATTCTTTTTTTTTTTGTTTTTTTCGTGCCCTGAGGTTCAAATTAAGAGCTATCGTTATCAAACTTTGGGGATCATGAGGAATTGTGGCAAGGATCATTTTGAGCTTTTGAACGAGTCTCTACCGTGTCTGGAAACGAAAATCCATGTTTTCCGGACCCCACTTTGAGACAGTCTAAAACCACTGTACGTTATCCTCCCATGAGTACATGTTTTCATCGAAAAGGTATATAGACCTTCTATTATCACACCGAGTATGAAGGCTGAGGAAAAATCCATGTAAGAATTTTGATTGTTTGAAAAAGTAGTGCTTGATTGCGTCATCACTATGCAACAACCAGGGAGTTCTGTGATATCATATCCCTAACACTCGGTGGGTCTACTACTACATGTCCAACTTTGACCAAGAAATATTCAATTAGTCGAAAGTTATAAAAGAATGAAAAAGTTACCCATGACTTATGGACGATACTGTATATTGATTTATTATGATCGTATTGAAAAAAGGCAAACTTGGAAAACAGAATAACAGACTGAGTGAGTGTGTTCAAAATTTGGTGCACATTCCCTCAAAAATGCAAAGGTTTGAGGTATGAATTATTATCAAACTTCGAGTCTGCTACTCCGGCAAGGGAAATTATGACTAGAAAGCTGAATCATCTATTTTCCAGGCGCCTTCAGTTGCCGCGAGAGGAACGTACGTGATTCTGCCTACCATTCCTCCCATCAGAGTGCTAATGGATGCCGATAGAAAGACGATTCTAGAAACACATGAAAGACGAATCGCTCCCACTAAAATGTAAGAACACACACACATTACAAAAATACGATTCGTTTACCTCAACATCATCGCAATATTGTTTCAGTGCGAACTGTACTCCATCTGTCCCTATCACACCTTCGCCATCGCCATCATCGTCAAACCACTCCTCCTCTCTCCATCCAGCCGCCTCTGAGCTTCCCCGCATCTTATCTGCTCTTTCTTCGCCTACCACAATTCCCCATTTTGATGCTCCCGAGTCCTCTAACAATGTTTTATCCTACCTTCAATCGATTCCATCATCGGTCTTACTTCGAAATTGTGCCCTTAACCACGACAGACTCAGCGATGGGCTGCCGTTAGTCAGTCTCACCCATTATGTTCCCAATTAGGCACGAGAATCTCACCCAACCGAGTCATATCAAACCTATCCCCTGGCTACTATCAATGCCAATCACTCATTCTATCTTCTCAATTGCAATTAATCCCAGCCACCCTTATCCCATTTCATGTTCATCAATGTCAATCACTCCGTCTATTTCAATATGTTGGTCCGGGCCTCAGAACCCATAATACATATACCCCTCCATCCAACACTCTGACGCTGGTAAAGCCAACATGTGATCTCGCGTGTATACTGGTTGTGAAATAAAATTTGCATGAAATTTGATGATTTCAATTATTACGCTAGATGTAATTCGCACTGGCATACTATATTTCCGAACTTGATACTTGGTACAACCAAGGATGGTAAGAGATTATGAAATCGATTTCCTGTGTCGGCAGGACTCGCTTCGTTTTCTCGCCCCCCCCCCTCTGATCTTTCTTCCAATGTCTCATATTTCAAAGGTCATGCATATCTGTAATGTACACATACAATTAACTATGGCTGACTCGGCTATATGTTGTCAACTCGGAACATTATTCGGTTCACCGGTAAGACAATCGGGTTTTCTGGATCGTTCTGGTTGGTTCTCTAGTCGACTAAAAGGGAATTCCTATGTGATTTGTATATGGCATCGAGCGAGCATCTTCTTCACAGTTCGAATAAACAGCGATGGCGCGATTGTTATCGGCAAGGATATCATCTACCAAAGACCAACATTAGTTACAATTATCGAATATTTATATCTCGAGAAGCGTATCGTCGAACCGCCGCACCAACTCGATCGCACTAACGTCAGTGACTAACGAACCGCAAAGCCCTACTCTCGAAAACAACATGCGCGCGTGACAAATTCAAATGGACACATTTCCCCTTTTTTCCAAGTGACGCTTTCTTACTCCATGTCCACAACGTGATTTTGTTGTATCTCCATAAAATGGGCATGGTGTCTGACTGGCATGCCGACGCAGGCAGGTTCGACTCCCGCCCGCAGGTGATGTTTTGCAAGAGGTAGAGAAAGGCGCGCGCCCCAACCACTAGTCTCCGTCAAGCATTCCCTGCGGTAGGCCGCCCTAATGGGCATGGTGTCTGACTGGAATGCCGACGCAGAAAAATCAACTCCATAAAATCAACTCTTGCGACTTGATATTTTCATGAACTTACCCCCTGCCGAAGACTGCCGGTGTGTACGTCTCTCTCTGTTTACTTAGCCGCAGGAGATATTATACGATCTAATATATGAAACAGTTAACCTTTTTTTTCAGACCAGTTTTTATCATAGAATACGATTTGGGATTCTGAACGCTCAGATTGAAAACAAAACGGAATCGGCCATACGATTCAGAACCAAAAGTCGGGATCAAAAATATAAACAAAAAAAGGGGCGAGTTTAAGAAAAATCTTAGAAAAAATACCCATCACAATATTCACCAAAAATACATTCTAGTCAGTTATAATTCCCAAGGTGTAGTAATATCGAAATATTAGGTCGGTCAGAAAGTTTCTTTCTTTTTCTTTTTGTTAATTTTAGCTCGACAATTGTGCTTGTTTAAATCGCCAATATGCCATAAGTTAGGGGTGTCCTGGGGCAATATCGTAGTATGTGTGAATTGAACCGGCCTCGTGTGGAAGAAGGGAAAATAAATTTTGAAGCGGAAATTGCAATAAAACATGATTTTCGGTGTATACCGTCATGACCTCCCATTACAGAAAATAGCGAACGCCAAGTTCTACCCAAGAAAACAACGATAGAACAGGAGTTGCTTAATCTTTTAGCATAGAAATAACCGCCCTTCTGACTCTATACAAAAAGGGACGCAGCTATATGTCTTGTTTTCAATCTTCAATTATCGATATCAAAGTTCAAGAAAATTCAGCTAATTTTTGGATAATGAGATCCTCTCTCAATTTGTATTGGGGACTCACTAGGTATTGTACTTTGATATGCACTTGAATTGACATTTGAAGATCTATCGACTCGACAGCTGTGTGATGGAAACTGTTTTTCGAGAGTTCCAGAACCGTCTGTTGCATCTTCACAAGCGCTTTTCTATTAAGCATGCTGCGATAATTTCCTCGCAATAACTTAATGGTAATCATCAATCATCGTACTTTATAAATGTTGGGCCCTATTACTTCTTTCCACTGTGCACTGGGTTGAGATACAGATGCGATTCATGGTCAACCACTGTGAATTTAGCTTTACTTTGTGTCCCTTATACTGATTGTTCAGCCCTGATATAATGTGCGCTAAAAAGAGCAACAATGCCCTCATTGATTATGTAAAGCCATATGCTGATCGATCAAACAACAAGAATAATATAGGTCAGAATCGATGAGCGTAAAAAAAGAAAGAAACTTTCTGACCGAGATATATAACCAACGATATCAAGACGACCGCTCGGTTATTTTTGACCACCGCCCGGACATCCGTCCAGGATTTTCGATTCCGGCCTCCATACTACCTAGGGTGCCTTGAACCTTGTTTACAATAATGGTAAGGAAACTGGCCTGGCCGCGCAATGCGGCGCGCCAGGTGAAAAAGCACAGTGAAAAATATCAAATTATCGTATTTTCTCAGCCGAACAAGGTATACTCGAAATTCCTTTTGCATTATGTTTGGCATGTCCAAAGTACACAGGAGCACTATTGAGAACGATTTCCGGGCAAATCTGAAAATGACTTTTTCACTCAAATTTTCGGATTTTTGCAATTTTCGGTACTCTAGAGGAGTTTCGGCAACTATTGTCGTATCACGGGGTGGAGCCCACTCTATGCTCCACTCAACCCTACTATACTGGAGACCTGCCAGGATTTCCGTTATCGAGAAATATTGAGAAATTGATCAAAAACTGGTCGATTTTGAGCATTTCCGTTTGTAACTTTGTCTGATCAATGTTTCATGAGCTGTTATCACATGTTTTTCGATATTTTGGAGATATATTTTAGATATTTTGGAGACTTTTTGCAATTAGGAGTGAAGGGATAGCTCATCTGCGAAAAAAGTTAGACCCTTCGAAAGTTTTGAAATTGCCACACTGAAAAATTTTTGTTCCTGCCGTGCAAAATAAACTTTTTCATTCGAATCCTCATGCGATTGTACCCCTAGATGTCGTATCCTTAAAAAGTTTTGAGGTGCAGAACAACCTCGTTTCGGCGGCCGAACGTCTTGAAATAGCCGATTTTCATCAAAAAATGTAGTTTTTCGATCTAAACTTTTTTCTTTCGTATTTTCATGAGCTCTGGTGTCGATTTTCGGTTTCTACGTGTACAAATACGCCAGAAAACTCTATAGTCAGACATTTTTGAGATTATGACTTTTTAACACTTTTTGGCCCTAATTTCGAGCCCATTTTTTGGTCAAAAGTCATAATCTCGAAAATACCCTGAACATAGGGTTTTCTGGCGTATTTTTACACGTAGAAACCGAAAATCGGTGATAAAGCTCATGAAAATACGAAAGAAAAAAGTTTAGCTCGAAAAACTACATTTTTTGATGAAAACCGGCAATTTCAAGACCGAAAGGAGGTTGTTCTGCACTTCAAAACTTTTTAAGGATACGACATCTAGGGGTAAAATTGCATTAGGAATCGAATGAAAAAGTTTATTTTGAACGGCAGGAACAAACATTTTTCAGTGTGGCAATTTCAAAAATTTCGAAGGGTCTAATTTTTTTTGCAGATTAGCTATCCCTTCACTCCTAATTGCAAAAAGTCTTATCTCGTCGAGATCTTTTAGAATTATTATATATTTGTGGGTCTCCGAAGCGCCGTTCATGATATATAAAAACCGATAGCACCGGATAAAGTGTGCCACCAGGAATGGGGGTTTGAAGATACGGCTTTCTAAGGTCGATTTTCGAACTCTACGCCTAAAGTTCACCCTTGGGCGTTTTTTCCGCGGTCAAAATTTTTCCAACTTTTCCATGACCCTTGGTCGAGGTCAATTTTGGCCAAAAAGTCGAATTCTCAGAGTGAGGTGGCTATAGGTTTTTCTTGTGTATTTTTATGCGTAGAAATCTAATTTGTATGCTAGAACTCATGAGACATCCCAACCGCGCCAAACTCATTACGCAAGCACGACCATTCCGATACACATCGCGACATCAGACATTCTCTAATCAACATCGGCACCTAGGGACGCAGGGATTTACCACAACTTCCCAACCTACATCTGTTCCCACTAAAAGGACTGAAAGAACATCGGAACCAGAGACAACCGAAGGTACCGATAAGGATACTACTCCCGTTATGGAAATCACTACCACATCGGAAACTGAAACGCCGGAGTCCATAAGACATCCGACTACATCAGAGTCTACAAAACGAACTCGAGGCACGCAGGGCTCTACCACAACTTCCCAACCACGCACTACACCAGCTGAAAAGACTACGCGCCATCACATTGGTTGAAGGATGACTCATATATGAACATTCCCACTTTGATGGTTCACATTGACCGTACCACATAAATAAAATGGTATCATCGTGCTTGTATGTTTCAGGTGTTGTCATCATCAGTCTGACATTGGGATCATCTGACTAGCCCGATGTGAAGTAAGAGAAAGAATACAGGGAATGTGTGAGAAAGGGAGAGCACATACGATGGGAGGACAAGGGAGCGAGCAATTAGTCTTCCCTTCCGGCTGTTTCGTTGCCCCTTGTCAGAAAAAAGCCCAATTGAGAAATTTCGCGAGCTACACTACGCTTTAGCTTTTAGTTGTGAAATATCGAAAACATATGAGATCAACTTAACCTTTTAAGAATTGCTTTGGAATGTCTCCTTCCCGAATACTCACTCATTATTTTTACATTTATGAGCTTAGCAGATACAGTTCCAGAAGATGTACTTAATTGTTGCACAAACCTGCTACTACATGCAGCTCGATTGTTCGCGGACGAGAGAGAATGCTATACGATGAGAGTGATGAGACTGAAAACAACTTGCAATAATATTACTTAAATAATAGATATAAGTGGGGATTGCGTAATAGGGTTATATTACCTGTTGCTCCATCTTCGAAGCAGTTTCAATGAGTTCCGGGATAGTTCCATTAATTTCCGAAGATTGATCGAACATCTCAGCGAGCATTGACTGCACTTCCTAGTATCGACCATCGAAGTCCTGAGGGGAAGCACGGACAGTTATGATAAATACATCGCAAGTAGTTGACTTTTCGAAGTCGCGTTTTAGAGAATAGTTTTTAAAGCTCCGATCTCGCCCAAACTTTATCCAAAATATGCTCCAAATATGAGTTATCAATTCTATTCGTTAAGCAAAGACATCGAAATGATCTAAATGCCGAGTTACCCAAACATTTAAAAAAGATCATCCAGCCGACTAAATGATTACTAAAACGTGGAAATTCGGGGGGGGGGACCCATTTGCGCGTGTTCCGGGCTGAACATCATACGATAACAATAGGATGAAAATGTTTCAGGTTTTAAAATATTTTCTGAACGTGTAATAATAATCGGAAATATAAATCCAACCACTTTTGCCATCAAGATAACAATTATTCGTTATGAGTCGCCGGTTTATTTTGATGGTTTCATGGAGGTAATTGGACACATTCAATAAAGCAGAATATCAAATTGTTTAATATCGAGTGTAGTTGCCACAATCTTCCGTTAGAGTTTTCAAGGGTTAGTAAATATTTCGCTCCGCATTCATTTCGAATTCAAAAATGTATTATTCTGTATCTCTCATCCTCCTCATTTACATTCGAAACGGACAATTCGGCGCCCTGGGAAGGGTAGATCATATATATTCCGATCTACTCGAGCGACCACATGGTCTTGCAAGAGGTAGAGACACGCGCGTCGTGAAAGATCGTGAAAGATGGGGTCAGCATAACATTGCGTTGAATCAAATTTGGAGGGAGTACCCAGTAGTTAGTCTCTAACTCTTGCAAAACATCACCTGCGGGCGGGAGTCGAACCTGCCTGCGTCGGCATGCCAGTCAGACACCATGCCCAGGTGATGTTTTGCAAGAGGTAGAGCAAGAGGTGACGGAGACTAGTGGACCACATGGTCTAATGGGCATGGTGTCCGACTGGCATGCCATGCCGACGCAGGCAGGTTCGACTCCCGCCCGCAGGTGATGTTTTGCAAGAGGTAGAGAAAGGCGCGCGCCCCAACCACTAGTCTCCGTCAAGCGTTCCCGGCGGTAGGCCGCCCTGGCCTAATGGGCATGGTGTGGGCTCTCATATCGAAACTCGGATTCAGCACAAAAAGATATACCAGAAAAAAATTAGTCAGGAAGCTCTGAGAGAGTGTTGTATCGTAGGGTTACCCCTTCTCACAAGACCATGTGGTCGCTCGAGTAGATCGGAATATATATGATCTATCCTTCCCAGGGAATATATATGATCTAGATCGGAATATATATAGGTAAGGTTTCAAAAGCGGACGAAGCATGACGGGGTACTAACCACCGTCGTGCCAACAAATTGCAGTCATCATTTGGCCATCGTTGTGGTAATCAGTAGAATGGAAATAGCGATCAACAGAATAGTGCCAGCTCAAATCGATGAAACGATCCTATTCTGCAAGATCAATGGAACAAACGATCAACTGAATCGAGAGCAAAGAGAAAGTATACAGTTACGTGCACATAACGATTCTTCTACGGATGAACACACTATTTATCCTTCCGAGTAGGGATAATTTGGTAGCGGTAGAAACTAACCGGAACTTTTCGGTTCCAAAGGGCCAAAATATTTAGGCGCTTATCAAGTTCTAAATCTCTCCAGTTTTGCATGCCACAACATTTCATTGTTTTGAGGTTAAATTCCAACCATTGTTAAAACACCTCAGCACAAACAGTGCCCATGTACTGGCTTCAGTGATTTTCAATTCTTTGGTTCTTTGGTATTTAGATGCTCGCTGTGCTCATTTCAAGATTTAATTGTTTTTTCTGGTGCGTATAACAGCGCCGCCACTACTCGTCGCGCTGTTTGGAAGATCAATTCTTCAGCTCAAAGTGACATCTCCCATGTTTTCCTTTCATTTTCTCAAAGGAAAATCCTTCAGTCATAGAGATGTCTTTTCGGTTATGGGCATATTTTGCACAAGTCACTCACTCCGACGAATCGCCACGTAACTGTTTCGTTCAACCTTTCATTCGTTTACACTCGCTAACCAAAGCTAACAAAAAGGCGAGAGGAGAGTGACTCACCCAGTTGGTCGTTTGTGCTATTGGCCTCCGCTCGGTCGTCAGTATACAATGAGAGAGAGAGTAATTCTTTCGTTTGCATGCGCAGAGTATACCGTATCATCCAGCTACTACTTATAGGGGAAATAGGATAGGGATTCACGTCGTGGCTCCGATTTGAGCTGGCACTGTTATGTTGATCGATATTTTTGTTCTACCGAGTGCTCGCGTGGAAAGCCCCATAGCTTCAATTTGTTGGCACGACGGTTGTTAGTCATAGCCTTGAGCCTTTTCACAGTACCCCATCATGTTTCGCCCACATTTGAACCTTACCCATATTTTTTCGAAATTGGAACCTTTCCAGAACACCATCAATCGATTTGATTGCCGTTGCTCTCAAATAATGAGTCGAATTTTTCTGCTGGTAAGTATTGAGAAATAAATTATGTTTGGTTATGATTAGTGATGTCGTTTCGGTCAGTGCCTCTCTATCCTATCCGTACCCTATCTCACTCAGATGGATACTTTCACTACCCCAAAACGACCTCACTAGTTATCATCTGCATGTTCGAAAGACCGTGATTGATTGTGTGGCCTTGAGTTACACAGTTATCTTGAGTTCCGCTCCGATGGTGACCCCGAGAAGAAGTGGGTAATTGCCACTAGTTACCACTGTCACAAATATATTAACTATAAATTTGAATAAAATACTAATTAAGTGATTTAAGACTCTTGTCTGCTCGGCGGCCCTGGCAGCTGCGCAATCCAGTGAGAAAATTGTATTTATTATTTGTTCGACTACATCAAATTACTAAACAAAAATAAGAACCCTATTCAGACGCATCCAACGACCCGTGCCTGCCTGTCAAATGTGTGGCGGGAAAGGTGTGCGAGATAATGAGAGAAGGAACTGCTCAGTGCGTTGAGGAGCTGATTATGGCGCCCGGCCTTGAACCGAGTAAGTTGAAAATATGCGAGTAATTTTTTCACTGGTACGAGTGAAATGACCAGCGACGGTCTGTTGCAAATGCGAGAGAGACAGCAGTAATGATGGCGAATCGATCCGGCTCTTTGCAATTCGTGCCTGTCAAAGAAGCGAGAGAACACGCCAGTTCAGGAGAGTCTGGATTCGAGTTGCTATCCCTAAACCCAAGTATTTCCTCAAAAATGGAATACATTGAGCACACTATGGCCTCCTAATTCAAATACATTGTGTCCAGTGAGACAATGCATAGGGTGGACATATGCATATTGCAGACCCGGCCGACCCGGTGACACTCGGTGCGTGCGCCGCCACCTCGTGTCCAATCGGCGCGGTGTGCGTGGAAGACGAGGGAGTGGGCAAATGCGTCGCTCCCTCCACTCCATCCTCGATCACATGCGAGAATACGGAGTGTGTGAGTGGATTCATCTGCGAGATGAAGGATGGAAAGCCCACGTGCAGAGCTGGAGGTCAGTTATATCCCCTAGATTGCACCTTCAGTTCTATTTAGGTCATATTTAGGTTATTGATGGATTTAGTCCCGGAATTCCGATATGAGTGATGCAATTCAAATTTTAACATTACCGCATCAAAAACAACAAAAGAATATCACCTTCAAGATATTTGACGCGTGTAATTTGGGTATAAACTTTTTTCTTCTTCCATTTTTCTGCTCTGAAGGGGGTCAGCCGACACGAAATTTTCAACGCTCATGCAAGCTCACCAAACTTGTAAATTTCGTGCCCATTGACTGGAGATACCCCAAAAAAGTTTCAGCCCGAAAATTCATAAGGGATCCAAATGGCGGGTACCCCTGGGTGTGACAAACAACCCCGTCCACATATTTTCCAAGTCATCGTCGGAATTGAGTATGGGTCTTCGTTTCTGGAAGTTAAGCTTTCTGGCGTAGTTCGAGGTTCACTTCTTCAAATGAACCGCTTGTCACCACTTTGAGCCGAGTTTTCGGCACTTAGTGTCAAAAAAGCGTAAAAAAGGCAGATTTGCGGATCAATCGGGTTCTTACTATATGATAATTTTCGAAAATAAGAAGAAAAGGAGAGAAATAATTTCTGAGTACCTCTTTCCTCCAGATCATGTGACTTGCGATGGTTTTGATTGTGATGTCGGACACCACTGCGAGATCCTCGATTCGGATCCTCGCTGCATCGCCGACGTCACTTGCGAGATGGTTGACTGCAAGAGTGGATCCATCTGTGAAATGGAGGGAGGTAAACCGACTTGCAAGGAAAGTGAGTTAACATCAAAGTATATTATATGGTAATATGCTGAGTACCGACCACTTAATTTTGCAAGTCACTTGTGCGAATATTGACTGCAAGAGCGGGATGGTATGCAAGATAAAGAACGGACAGCCTACTTGCGTCGATAAAGGGTTTCCGCCTGGTGTTAAAAATTATTTGCTTTTGCTTCAATGTAGCTCCCGATTGATTCCCGAGAAGTATCAGTTTACTCTATAACTTCTTTCACATGTCTTATAATCAGGAATTGCGAGCGTTAGAACGGCACCCATTTTGATGGAAATGTTATCCACGTTTTAGTATAGGACGCAAAGCAAACATTATCGACTAAGAGTGTGCGGAAAGAAAAGATGTCACAATTACGCGAATTTCCAACTTATTTTTAGTGACTTGCGCCAACATGCGCTGCGCCGGCGTGTGCCGGGAGACTCCGAGAGGCCCCGTCTGCGGTCCCCGCCCCACTCCCGGTATCTAACAGATAATTTCGCATCGCAGAAATGACAGTATTTATGGCACTTTTGAATGAGAGCGAATAAATGATTGAGCATACTCGTCGTTGTTTCTATGATCATTACTACCTCTGAATTCTGAACAAATATTGAGTCTGTGGAAATGTGACTATACCAGAGAAAGCATCATCCGACTCTCCTATCGGTCCCCTCCCACCTCTATCTTGCGAGGGATTCGACTGTCCCGCCGGAAAGATATGCACACTGGCAACGGTAATATTGCAATGATTTTTAAGGAACTGAGGATGTTTGAAAGGGATATATTCGAAAACTTTACACCTTTCAATCGAAAGAATCGATCTATCTAGTGACTAATAGTGATATCCAATCGAGACCGACCTCTCCTCAATTCGCATACACTTCTCTGCCATGCGATAGAACACGCGAATTTATGAAAGCCAGCCTCGATCCGAGTTCAATGGTGAGACAATTCAGGTGGAATGCCCTACCTGCGCTCTTCGCGCGAAGTGCATTCGCGATAACACGTCGCTTCTCGGGGAAGGCATCGACACGATGCCGTATAATTGATTATCACCAGTATCACGACCCGGAAGAGCAAAAACCGCCCATTTGCGAAAAAATTTTTTCAAACTTATTTTAAACCTTCCATACTATGATGGGTGAATACACTGGGGACAAGTTTTCTAAACTATCCCGGTCACGGGTCCCAAAGCCGTCTTTTAGGAAATATCCGGTCGCGGTTCCGGCTCTATCGTATCTCAGCTCTCCGAAGAGCTAGAATGCTGGCGAAGAGCTCAAAAAACGCAGAAAAAAAAATTTAAAACTTTTCTGACAGAAGTGAGAAGATTGGACAAACATTAAAATAGTTATAGGCAGATATATGACTCTAAAACCAATTGAAAAAAAGTTTTCGCTAAATTCGTTCCGACTTTAAGGGATTTTTATTTTAGAATTTCAATGATAAACTTTATATTTGTCTAAGATAAAAATATGAGGAAAATTCATTTCGGTTTTTTCAAGTTATGTATCGGCAAATGTTAGAAAATGTCATTTTCGACAAATTTCGAGTACACCTTTTTTCTTTCACACTTTAATGATCTCTTACGCCGAAATTCGGACTCTACGCGCAAAAAAAGTCCAAAAACACCTATAGTTACATTGCTACGAGACAATTTTTTTTCCAACTTTTTCATGACCATGGTCACTTTTTGGTCGAAAAATCTAAATCTCATAACAATATTACTATATGAATTTTCTGACTTATTTGTGCACGTATTCTTTTTCTACGTGCAAAAATAAGTCAGAAATTCCTATAGTAATATTGTTCTGAGAATTAGATTTTTCGACCAAAAGTGACAATGACCCGGGGGTCATGAAAAAGTTGGAAAAAAACTATAGGTGTTTTTGGACTATTTTTGCGCGTAGAGTCCGAATTTCGGCCTTAGAGATCATTAAAGTGTGAAAGAAAAAAGCTGTGCTCGAAAAATTGTCGAAAATGACATTTTCTCACATTTCCCGAAACATAACTTGAAAAAAACCGAAATGAATTTTCATCGTATTTTTATCGTAGACAAATATAAAGTTTCTCTTTGAAATTATAAAATAAAAATCCCTGAAAGTCGGAACGAATTTAGCGAAAACTTTTTTCAATTGCTTTTAACGCCATCTGCCTATAACTATTTTAATGTTTGTCCAATCTTCTCGCTTCTGTCAGCAAAGTTTTTCAACTTATTTTTCTGCGTTTTTTAAGCTTTTCGCCAGAATTCTAGCTCATCTGGGAGCTGAGATACGCTAGAGCCGGAACCGCGACCGGATATTTCCTAAAAGACGGCTTTGGGACCCGTGACCGGGATAGTTAGAAAACTTGTCCCCAGTGTATTCATCCATCATAGTATGGAAGGTTTAAAATAGTTTTGAAAAAAATGTTCCTGGACTGCTCTCCCGGGTCGTGATTCCGGTGTTATGTTCTTTCTAGTTATGTCGAATTGATACATACCTTCCCCTCTTTGTGGGAGACAAATAACAAAGTATGATAAATGTGAATTATAAGTATTAAAAAGATAAACAAATAAAACAAATGAGATCTGATATATCAAACAACTTCGCCGATTTGTAGCTCGACTCCTTAATGACTAGTGCTCAAAGCAGTATAGCTCACGATGTCTGAGAAGTAGTGATGCCCTGCCGAGACGGGCTCTTCTCTATTCGCGTGCTATGTCGCCGTCAGGGAAGTGAGCTATCAGGTTGGTGCACAAGTCTTGTCGCATGCTGGGTTTGATGTTTGTCATCTCATCGCATTAGCAAACTACAACCGATAAAACGCTGGAAAAAAGCTGATGATTGTTTCGGGCAGCGTTTTTGTTCTTCAACGAAATTTCCACACTGACTAATGCAACGCCGATATCCTCGGACATTATAACTTTAATATTACCGTATCGGTACATCAATTGATATAATTTGAAAGTCAGCATCCCGGAATGATGTTGATCGCTGGTGCCAAACGTCTGTACCCAACGTCAGTAACCCTTATCTGCCTCCGATCTATAGTCTCTACCTTGTTTTACTTCCCACACTTGAATTACAAACTGACAAATGCGTCACTCTAACCTCAATGAACGGTCTAATTCGACTTGATTACGAACAATTATTCGAACACCAGCTATTTAAACGAATTTACCAATCGATATCACGTCCGAAGTTCTCGGGCGTAAGATATGAGATCTCAAGTAGGGATTTCGGATTTAATACCCCTCTGGGTTCTGCACACTTTCTCGTGTCTCTGGGTGACAAAATACATACGGCGGCAGTTTCTCATAGGTTCCGATCCCGTACCATGTTCAGTGCTGCAGCACCTGCAAAAAGTGAAATTGTAAAATGTTCCAAATTTATAATCACTCATTTGTATTATCTGTTTCACCACTTCTAGGCATTTCTCTCACATGAACTAGGCAAACTGAATAAAGCATCGTAATTTGTCAATATCTACATTTGTTAACATTTTTCAAGTATTGCAGAGCTGAACATGATGCGAGATCGGAAACTACGGGTGTAGATATGTAGCCTTATATAAGAAAGCTGTCATGCGTTCAGCGGTCACGCGATCCTCCTCCTATCTACGATTCTTTAGTCTCTACGCAACGACTTCGCATAGCCTCTTCTTATCTTCCATCACTCTATATAAAAAACAACATAAGAATCCAGAATGCACACACATCTTTCAAACCTTTCACTCCGTGCAAGCAAGTGATATCTAGAATTATTTTGTTGGAATCTAATCGAAGAATTTATTTATTTGAAGGAAAGGGCCGTTTGCGTGAGATTATGAGGAATGATAACAGATGGGATTCCAGATTGAATTCCACGTAAAATTCTATCAATAGAACCTAGTGCAAGTACACTCTTTCTGACGCACAGTCTTCTCACAATCCTTCTTCGTTTGATCATTGCGAACAGTTCCTATCTCGCCGTTATTCGACAATCCTGTTACATATGTCTCATCATATATTTCCAACAGCATCAAACTGGCTATCCCATGAAATGCATTCTTTATTTTATCGTTCTCTAATATTTCTACTTTTTGAATTCGTTAACATGTATTTTTCCTCGTCTTGACGGCATGCAGACAGGAGTTCTCGTGTTTTTCTGCCTTGTCGCGTGAGTGCGCATCCACTAGCGTTGGATACACGGGTCATCGTATATTCCTTTCGCTTGCTCGATCGGTAGAGTGTCGAGAGAGTAAGAGGAATGTAGACCAATTGACTTATTTTCCGAACTTTTTACGTCTACATCTGGTACAAGGGCATTACACACAAATCACAGGTGCAATTCGATATTCCTGCTCCATTCACCGATGATTGCATCCTCGATCACGGTACGAATCTCTACGATCCCAAGAAAGCCGAGGAAGTGCGTTGGTAGGTACTGATACGTGCCCAGTTCCAGGTCCAAGTCCAGGGGTTCCTGATGAATGCATCTCCACAGGAATACGGATTTTCGATGCATTTGTCCGTTAATTGCGTTGCTGTGCGGCTCTGACAGTCTTCGACTGCACGCATCCATGAAATCACATTGATTTTATCCCGGATACGATGCAGGTACGATGTCGATCTAGACGCTCCGGCTAGCGAGCGATTCGTGCAGATCGCAAAAGACTACACGGACAGCATGAACGCGCTCATCCAGGTCGTCAAAGGTACACACTATATTTATTTATAACAGTCGTCATTACCACAAGCAAATTCGGAAAAAAATATATGTGCAATAATCGATAAAAACGCTACAATTGACACTCGTATAACACCAAGCTGAAAATAGTAGTAGAATCTTGGTTCATGGTTGCAAATTGATTGTACATAATTGGCTTCTTCTCCCCTCCAGATTTCATCGTTCCCGTCTTTCCTAATGCGGTCGAATTCATCGACGACATCTTCGGAGAGATGCACAAGATACTGGACCAGCCATACAAGGACGAGATCGAGGTCTGTAATTGTGGAGTAGATTAGATGCTGCCTGGATCCCTCAAATGAATCCGAACATCGACTTGTTTCCACTGCGAACGATTGGCAATCAAACCGCAATGTACGGCGTACACACTATTAGAGTACGCACTTCGGGTTCTCGTCGAATCATTCCAAACACTCTCTCACTACTCGATAGGTCCAGAGAATTGCACACTCGACTTCATCGAGCACGCACTCATGCAGGGAATATCTCGGGCGTCCGGCATTCCGCTCGGCCAGATTGTCATGTACAATCTCATCTACGAGATCATGGCGGGCTGCACGTCGGTGGTCGCCGTCGACGATAATGTTCGATCCCTCATCTTCCTTTGGGCCTTATGATCGATAATCGCATACGTGATGCATTCGCAATGCAAGGTGTTCAACGCGCGCAACCTCGATTTCGGACTTTGGATCAGATGGTGAGTCGTGATGTCGAGCCGAGCCGTCTCTCATCAATTCGCATGCGCTCGCATTAAACGACAACGATAGAGCAAGCGAATTGAGGAGAGCTGCTCTCGTGGCAGTGTATTAATGGCAGTGTATAACTGCGTACTGGCAAGAAAACCCGCGGAGACCGAGCGATCACTTTGATCTAGGGATGGTAATATTGCGAGGACGCATCCCATGGCGTCTGATATGCGAGGACGCACCATCAAAATGAGAGGATGGGGGAAGGGATGCGGATCGCATCGCGCTGTCCCTCACTTTCTCTTTAGATTCGGGCGCGAGCTAGGCGAGATGGGTTTGGCGATTAGGGGAGGAGTCCTGCACACGGGGAAACGATGCGATCCGCATCAGGATTGCGAGGCCGCATCCCTCTCTCTCCCTCCCGGTGCGGCCTCGCGATATCGCATCCGTATTGCCAACCTCACTTTGATCGACACAGATAAGAACATGACATACCTCTCTTATCTCTAACCAACAGACAAAATCGAGAGCCCATTGGTGTGCAAGAGAAGCGAAAGATTTAATGTTCTTCATACAGGAACCCGGCTGCGCACGAGTGGGAGCTCTCGCGCGCCTTGAGCAACAACATCGTGAACCTCCGATGGATGAGGGGAGGTCAGGCATAGGGACGACAGAATGACTCTCTTGATTCTACACACTCTCTAGATAGGTCGGGTGACGAGATAGTGTGCGGAAGAAATATACTTTAAATCATTCTGACACCCTAGTGTGAATTCGTTAATGCACACGTTAATGTTGCAAGTGATGTTATACTACTTCCTCCCAACACCGTGCGATAACGTGGACAGGCATAAATGTCCACGGGTGAAAATGTAGGTTACTGAAAAATTGGCTTGCTCAAAATTCCGTAATCACATTCACATCTGCTACCTCTGCCATGTATAGATGCCTATTCAAAACCATTTTCTCCTCAATGACACTCTCTGACTAGCAAGAGAGAGAGAGAGCGCGCACGCTAAATGAGGATAGTCGGACTCTATTCGACATTGTTATGTAAGCTTCATCTGCAGGCAAGGTGATGTACAAGTCGAACAACTTCGCCGGCTTTGTCGGCATCTACAATGGTGTCAAGCAGGGCGCCTTCGCCCTCACAGCCAACGCCCGAGGCGGCACAGGTATGCAGGAGCACAACGAAAAAGTACGGAAGTACAAACAGGAAGATGGTTGTTAACGAGGTACTTCACGGCAGATTATTACACTCTTGATTGCATGTGATATCCGTGATTGAGGAGGCACATTTGTCTCGTTAATGAACTCACTTGAACGATGAGTAGGAGTCACGTCGCAATCAAAGACCATTCAGCCAACCCCATTCAAAAGTGGCTGGATGGAGATGCGCCCAATGCAAAGTGGATGACTTGGCTGACCAGAGAGACGATGGAGAGCAATACCAGTGAGTCGTCAGAGACCACAGATCAATCATAAGAGGTCTTGAAACGCGAAGTCTAAAATACACCTAATAATTTGAATGGTCGAGATACAACTCCCATATCATGAAGTTAAATCACAAAAAAACTAAAATTTACAGCTTATGCCGACGCCAAGAAGCATCTGATGAACACCGAGCTCCTCTCAAACGTCTTCTACATCCTTTCCGGAACCAAGCCGGATGAGGTTCGGAAAATATTTTTTTTAAAATACAAAATGTACATTTTCATACATACTAATTATCATTGCTATCATTTTCCATTTATGCCATTTGAACTCACGTTTCTCCTTGAAATCGCATACATAATATATTATACAGCCTATGGATATATGCAAGCAGAAATGTCACAAATTCAGGACATAGATGCCAAGTGGGGTTGATAGCATGCAATATCGAGAGGAATTGGTTTCATCTATGCATGTACGAATCGCTCAGGCGTGCGTCATATCTCGTAGCCATGAGAAGACGGAGCACCTCACCGAGATCACATCACATAAGGATTCTTGGTTCATCCTCCAGACCAACTACGAACAAGATTATGACGTAAGATGGGAATTTTAAAATTCGGTAATAACATATAGTGAATATTTGGGAAAAGAGGCCAACTGAATCGGGATCAAAACCAAAAATTGGGGATCGTCTTGGTTTTCTTAGGGCATGCCGATTGAGCCCACGAATCAACGAATTCCAGCCTTGGTGGATCGACGACAGACAGTTGCCGGGCATGAACTGCATGCGCACCCTTGGAAAGAAAAACTTCGGATTTCCGGTCAGGCAAGATCAGGCATTTCATGCTTAGATTACAAGAACTTCCTTTCAAATTCGCTTCACCACAGTGTTTGTGAGTAAGAATGGAAAAACACCATAAGTGCTCATAATTGAGAAAGAAAACTGAAAGAATGAAAAGAAAGAGAAAGACAACATAAGTTCTGAAAGAAGCTGCCGATAAATGCCAAGATCCTATGGCATCACAGTTGTGAATCTGTCGAAATATCAACTAGGTAGATCATTTACCCTGCGCATATCACTCGCATCTCGCTAACCGGTAAACTTCCCGTTGCAGGGCCTCTACAACGTGTTGTCATCGCGCACAAATCTCAACAAACTTACTGCCTACACGGCGCTAATGCACGTAAGCTCACTCTCGTGCACCGATGAATGGGGAAGGCAAAGATCGAGATAAGCGAAAAGCCAAACAAAGGCTAAGAAGGGCAATTAGTCCTAGAATTCAGTCACCAAGTAGGTCTTGCTGCGACTATGAACACCTTGCGTCTCATGTTCACTTCGATGGAATGCCTTTCACAACCGGAAAAATCTCAAAAAATACTACCTTGAAAATAATAAGAATAATATAATATGTGAAATAATTTTTAATTGATCCAATTTGCAGATTGATACGGGTGACTTCGAGACGTACCTCCAGAATTGCTCAGGCGACTGTTGGGGATGGTGAAGGCAGCGGGCAATTATTTATTACTCCTCTCATTACCGATCATTCCACCTATCGATAAACGCTTTCCATTCACACGACAACGAACTATATTGTGTCGTGCCTCAACGAATGGGTCGGATTAAGATGAAAGGGGCATTTCAGAGAACTTAAAGAAGTTCGTCGAATTACATGCGACAATATGTCCTTGAGAATTTCGTACCATTCGTGGAATCTCCAAATGTCTCGAAGTATCGACACGCGTCAATACTCCCCCCAGACCATCATCACTGATAAGAATGGGTGGATGCTTTGAGACAAAAAGCATTTGATGATCCAGTCACTAATTTTTATCCACACCGATTCTTTTGGCGCGATAGTTCTCTGCAAATTCCTTTCAATCAAACGCTTCATCTATCGTTTTCTAGTATGGAAGCCAAGTTCCAAGCAGCAGTTGATATCATCCAGAAGCTGCCTAAGTCGGGTAATCGATATGCGAATTTCGATTCAGTGGAGATCATTGCAGGACCCCTGCAGACTTCCACCGACGACAAGCTCAGGTTCTACTCGCTATTCAAGCAGGTACCGGTGGAACGCCCATTCACCGGCTTCTCTTCAATATGAGTACTCTATCGTTTCTATAATCGGCTAGAAAGCGCGCGATAAAAGGATAGTCGAATGCCGAAATGTCATCACTCATTTTCCATTTCGAGCAGGCAACCGTCGGCGCTGTCAACATCGGCCGACCCGGAGTCTTCTCGCCAATCGAAAGAGTTAAGTGGTAAGAATTATGCATGTTTACGATCCGAAACCCCCTCCCCCCGCAAAATCGAAATTGAACACTCAGCCAATTCGCTCCGTTGCAGGGATGCATGGGAGGCTGTGAGGGATCTGTCCAATGAGGAGGCGATGAGGCAGTATGTTGATACGCTCAACGAATTTTTCGAAAACGCATCCGAAGAGGTGAGCATTAAACATCACAAAACGGATTTTATTCCGGCTGGAAGCCTACTTAAAGCCGTTATTACCTACGGCGAAGCCGGTACTTCGTTTTCTTATCTCTAGTGAGCAATCGAAAATCTAACCTGTCGAACAATTGTGCAGTCATGTTTGGCATATATATGGCGATGCTCTCCACGTATTTCAGGTCGACATTGATGCACTGCTGAGGGGGCCTGATTTTGACCCGACCATCAAGGAAAACCTCCCGAAGATCTTGTAAGACGGTGTTACTCCGCCAATCGTATCACATACATTGCATCGACACATTGCTCGTCTATGTTTGTGCCACGAGTGCGTCGACAGGATAAATATGTCTGATGTTTAACACATGGTTGGATAGTTCCTTATATTCTGGGTGTCTTCAACGGGTTGTGCTGGTCTTCATCGGAAAACAATTACATCAGATAGGGTGACCTCGTAGATTAGCGAGCAAAATGGATATGTGTGTGTTATCTTCGAAGATACGAACCAGTGATCCTTTCGAAGAAAGCGCAAACGATCTTGGAAAGAAAAAGTTTTGTATTTTTTTTTTAAATTGGGACTATCTAAGCTACCGTGCGAGCATCGGACAAACTTACTCATAATATGATAGCGTGACTCAACTAATTACGCACTCCCATCGTCTGACGGCAAAATGCGATTTGCCGAGTTGTTTCGCTGATTCCGTGTCCCTGCTCGCATGTTTCTTCTCACACACCACCACATTTATTTCGCGTGATTTCACACTCTTCTTTCAGGGTGTTTCGTTGATTCCCTCTACTTTTCTTGGTTTTCTCTACTTCGCCCCGTCAGCGTTTCCATATCTCCGTCCGACGTTCCCTTCCAAGCAGGCGCCTCTTTGTTATCTGAACGCTTATTTTTCATTCCACCTACTTTTGTGAAAGTCAACTGTGCTGATGAACTAGTGTCGCTGTTTTCCCCATTAATATAGGCCAAAGACGACAATAAATGCAATTGCCTTGGTCGTCCGTGTTTATCTTTGAGGAGACAAAGGACACAGTGAAATGTGTGAAGATTATGCAAGATGAAATTGAAAATTCAGTTAGAAGAGAGAAGAAAGAAAAAAATTCAGTTAGAATGTGTTGTTAATTTCGATAAATTTGTGTTAATAAAACAATTGCCATTATCGGCCGACATGGTCTTTACGAATTGTATATTACCTGTTTTTTGTGTCTCAGCATTTTCTCATTATATATAATGAGGAAATGCTGACAATTAACGCTTACACAAAACGAACAATCCTTCAATTCTATTCTATTCTATTTTTCAATTCAATTTTTTTTTTTCATTCTTCATTTTCAATCCTTTTCCCCGCGCTGAGCGGTCGGTTCCCAATATCGTCCGGGATTAGTGAAATCCACTCCCTCTCCCTCGCCTCGCCTCGCCTCGCCTTCACTCCCTCGGCGACTCTGATCTACCTGGTCCGCGCTAGTCGGCAAAGTGGGAAGCCGACGATAGGTGGTCGAATCCCACCTGACCAGGTACGCTATTTCTGGAAGCTTCACCCCAGCGCGCAATGAGTACTGGCACCCCCAACAAGCCTCCGCTCCCCGCCGCTGCCCGTGTCTCTCGACCCGCTAGTCAAGAATCGGTCGATCTCCTCACGAAGAAAGTAGATGATCTCGCTGTGATGATGTCTCGTGTTCTCGCAATCGTCGTGAACCTTTCCACAGTCCCTCCCACTCCCTCCATCCTCTCCCCTTCTCTCCCTTCTCTCGATACTCTTACTGAGATGACCCGTCAAGTGTCTAGAGAGGTGTACAACGCCTGCACGAAGGCAGCCTCTGACAAGGCTGACTACGTTGAGAAGGAGTCTCGTGCGGTGGTTATCGGAACTGTAGAGTGCGAGGATCGAACTGAGGGACTGAAGAGAGACGAGAAGTTGGTAGAGGATCTCGTTGCCTACTGTGGATCAGAGGACGTCAAGAAGTCATTGAGTGAAGGAAAGATGTCGTTCACTCGTCACCCGGCTGATCGACCCCCTGGCTCTCGACCCCTCAAGATCAAGTTCGAGTCAAAGGCACTTCGTGATAGCTTCCTCAGTGGCATTCGATCTAAGCCAGGTCGACCTCCCCCTCTCGTCGCCCCTTCCTCATTCGTGCGCCAGGACCTCACCCCGACCCAGCTTCAGTTAGAAAGAGATGCAAGGAAGGAGGCGGTTAAGAGGAACCTCGAGGCCAATCAGATCGTGTGGGGAGTACGCGACTACTCTCTCATCTCCTACCGTACCTCCCGTCCCCTCCCTCCTCACTACGGCTCCCCTCGCGCCTCCCGATCCCACAACCCCGCTGCCGATATTTCCTCTCCAGGTCTCGCCTCCTCCTCTGATGCCCTCAAAACCGCCCGCACGAGCACTCCGCCTCCCTCGCAATCAGTCAGCCACGTCAACATGCGGACACGACGCCAGTAGGACAGGAGCAGCAAGGGTACCCCCGTTTCCTCTCTCTTGTCCCTGTCTATTCTCCCTCCTGTTTCGATATCTTCCCCCCTCTCATCTATTTCGTCATCCTTACGTAACCGTTCTTGTAACTTGCAACCACCTAGAAACCTCCCTAATCTCACAGTGTTCTATGCAAATTGCCGATCGATTAGATGCAAGACCTCTCATCTCTCCTTTCTTCTTTCCTCATTTGACTACCCCGTGATTGCCCTTTGCGAGACCTGGTTAGACTCTAGCGACAGCGATGCACTATTGTTAGGCACGTTCCCTGAGTATTTTGCTTTTCGTAACGATCGCGCCCTCTCAGATGATTACGGTAGAGGCGGCGGCGTAGCATTGATAGTCCATAACTCTCTCTCTCCCGTTCTTGTCTCTTCTTTTTCATCCCCTCTCTTAGAGTGCATTACAGTCGATTTGCATATGACCTTCTCCCCCTCTCTCCCCTTCCGCAGAGTCAGAATTTTCACTGCTTATCGATCCCCTTCCGCCCCTGCACTTTCCCTCACTTCTTTTGTGAATTACCTTTCCCCTCTTGTTTCCAACGACTTTCCGTGCATTCTTCTAGGCGATTTTAATCTTCCCCACATAAATTGGCTTACTCTCAGCTCCACATCACAGAATGATCTATTAGATTTTGTTTCCGATAATCATTTCTCGCAATATGTAAATTTCCCTACCCGTCTTACAAACTTCCTTGATCTAATCTTTTGCAACAGTAGCATCATACATAATGTGACCTCTGCTCCCCCTCTTAGTGACCATTTAAGTGTTACTTTTGATCTCTGCATCCCATCCCCTCCTCCCCGTAAGCGCATTCCCTCCCGAGTTTATCGTTTAGCTGATTGGCAGTCCATCAATAACCTTATTTACAATCATGACTGGACACTTGCTCTCCGTGATTTATGTGCCAATGACGCCTACATTTATTTCACTAATTGCATTAACAGCCTTCTAGATACGTTCATTCCCCTTTCCCGACCTTCCGAGTTCAATAGATATCCTCGTAAAGTTAGAATTTTGTATGGTAAATATAGGAATCTGTCAAGAATTGCCCCCAACAGTGTAGCTTGTCACACCATGTCAAAGCGCTTTAAATCTGCTTTGAATAGTTTCCATTGTTATCTTGAGAATCGCATTGTCACCACCTCCAACTCTAGCGCGTTTTACAAATTTTGTTCTGGGAAGCTAAAGGCCCCTAAATCAACCCCTTCAGCTATCGTAGACTCAAAAGGAAGCACCATTTTATCTAATGACGAGAAATGCATTGCGTTCTCAGAGTTTTTCTCCTCTGTTTTCACGTACCCCCAACACTCCCCTCTCCCACTTCCAACCCCTTCTCTCACTTTTGACCTCCCATTTGTATCAGAAATAGATATTCTTTGTGCATTTCGTAGTCTTGCGCCCAAAATAAACCTTACCCCTGACAACATTCCCAGTATTGTCCTCACTAATTGTAAATTTTCACTCATTTCTCCTCTTTTGATTATCTTCAACAAGTCCCTCATTACTTGTGAAGTTCCCTCTCTGTGGAAACAAGCTTTAGTAAAACCCATTCCGAAGAAAACTAGCAACTCTGTTGTAGATTTCCGTCCAATTTCCCTCACTTCTTCTGTATGTAAACTTTTTGAGAAGCTCCTAATAGAGAAGATTACCTCATTCCTAGAGAACCATGAACTTTTTGACCCCCGCCAAACTGGCTTTCGTAACTCTAGATCTACCTCTACTAATCTTGCTGAGACTTTCTCTCATTATCTGAGAATTTCAAAGACCAGTTCGTTCGACACTGTATATATCGACTTTAAAAAAGCTTTTGATAGTATCGACCATAGACTTTTATTGTTTAAACTATCTCAGTTAGGAATTTCAAACCATCTCATTTCTTGGTTTCACTCATACCTTTCTAATCGCACCCAGTCTGTCTTTATTGAGTCCTCTTTTTCCCCTCCAACACTTGTTCGATCAGGTATTCCCCAGGGATCGTGTTTAGGTCCGCTGCTTTTCATTCTCTTTATTAACGATATCGCCTCTGATTTCCCCCAGACTATCCACTACTCTATTTACGCTGACGACTTAAAGTTATTCGCTGAAGCACCTAGGTTTTCTAATGATTTACAGTCTGCCCTCGATGTTGTCTCTAATTATGCTTCCCAATGGAATCTAGGAATCTCTGAGACCAAGTGTCACATTGTTCACTACGGCACACATAACCCTCGCAGATTATTTCATATCAATAATGTCATTTTAAAGGAACCCACTGTCAAAGTTAAGAATGTAGAGAAAGTTATTGTTAAGGATCTAGGAGTTCACTTCTCTCCCTCTCTTTCTTTCTCCTATCACATTTCTAAAGTAGTTTCGAAATCACGTTCTATAATGAATTTGATGTTTAAGACCTTCCAAAGCGCGTCCCCATCCTTGTACTGTAAAGCATTCACCACCTTCATTCTTCCCAACCTCGAGTACTGTGCTATTATCTGGAATCCTATTCATTCTGTCGAATTAACTAAAGACCTAGAGAAAGTTCAACGAGATTTCACGCGTAGATTATACCACCGTTGTGCCATCCCTCATGTTTCTTACACCGAGCGTATGCTTAATCTGAACCTTTCATCGCTTGAACAACGTAGAATTATTTCCGATATTGTATTTCTCCATTCAATTATGCATAAGCGATATTTACTCGATGTCTCATCTCTCCTTATTCATGCTCCACTAGTTCGTTCTATTCGCAATGCGCATCACTTCAGAATATCTTTACCTTTCTTCCCTCATAATTCCCAATCCACTGTCACTTCTCGATCCATTTCAATATGGAATTCCCTGTTACCCGAAACTGTAGCTCTCTCCCATGACTCATTTCGTATTTTTATCACTTCTCAACCTCCTTCATTTTTCCCCATGTCAGTTATCCATAATTGGTTTACCTCTTGATCTCTAATCGGTTGCCCCCTTCCCATACCCTCCCCCCTTCCCCCATACCCTTGCTGCGACCCCACCCGATTCGACACGATCGACGGACCTCCGTTCTACGCAACACATCACAGATATTCTATGTAAACATTCCCCTCTGACGGAATAAATAATGAATGAATAATGAATGAACAATTCAGTTAATATATCTGCGATATTCGACGTAAAATTCGTTTCATAGTCCGCACTCTCTCAAGAGACGCAGCATCTCGTAATAGTCCTCCGTATCCCTTCTCTCCCTCAGTTTGACTGACTGAGCAGTTCACAAACATGGATAAGAGGAAGTTTATTGAGCTACTTGCCGTGGTTTTCAGGCAGGTGCTGCACGAAGTCGGGATCTTGCAGCTCGTTCGCTTGAGGCGTCTGTAAAATAATTCGGTTCGCCTCTGGCACACACTTTGATAATTGATATTTAACTTTGACTCAGTTTGACTGACTGAGCAGGCAAATCCGATCTTGCAATAAGTCACATCGACGGGTAAAGCGTGTGGAGCTACCGGAATCGAAGAAGGCGAAACAGTGACGGGGACACTGTAAAAATGTTTTAGAATTATCACCATTATTCATTTTTCTTCCTCGTGATTTGATCAAAATCATTATGACAGCTATCATTGAAGGTTGGGTTATTGCACAAGCGAAAACTGCATCACGTAGCACAGCATCTCCACACCATGCATATTCGTCTTCCTCTGCATAATTCCGCTCAATGGAAGACTCGGTGCAGAACTTCAACCAACGAAATCCGTTCCAGAAGACCTACAGAATTACGAAAGTTGATTTTTTCGAGATAAACGAAAGTCCTATTCGGATCTAGTTCGCCCGTCATATTATAACGCGCACAGCACTCATAAAATTTCCAAAGTTCAGGAAGAATTTCAAATTCCCCCCTCCCTTGAATATTTTAAAACCTGACTATCTTATACAATAATTCCAATTACAAATATCGCGGAAAATGCGCTGCTATTACTGCACTGATCGAAGCGAAACTAGAAAAAATAGCCAGAAAAAGCACAAAATCACGATCAGCGTGCACATCATTGAAGCCATGAGAAGAAATGCGACGAAGAAGATGTGCTGATCATCACTGAAGGCCATCTCAAATTGTTTGCTTCGGAAAAAAATAGATTGTGAAATGAAATAATGGCATTGCCACCTTTTGGAGGATTAATAAAGATAAACAAACATTCTCAATCGCAGAAACATTGTTCAAAAATGAATTGAAAGAAGTTTTCGCAAACTCATAACCATAACGGAAAGTCGGTGAGCTTGAGCGGACCAGAGAGGTTATTCTCGAGAGGCGTCGGAGGCGCGTGTTTAGATTAAATATTTCGCGACTACGTGCATAGAGAAAAGGTACGAGTCTTCACGCCTTCTTGATACATTGTAATTTGTTCATGAAATGACGAGTCTGCTTTTTGAGTGTGCAACGAAAAAAAAGTTGCCTCAGGTAGCCAGATATATCATTCGATGACCGATTCAGCAAAATGCAATATTTCGTATCACTTTTTGATTCAAAAGAGCTTATTACAGTGCTCTGAGTGTGCGAATGGCGTTCCAATCGAAATGTTAATTCACAAATATCATTGAAAAGTTGCTTCAGGTAGCCAGAAATATTATTCGATGACCGATTCAGCAAAATACAATCTTTTGTATCACTTTCTTGATTCAAAAGAGCTTACTACAGTGCTCTGAGTGTGCGACTGGCGTTCCAATCAACATGATAATTCACAAATATCATTGAAAAGTTGCTTCAGGTAGCCAGAAATATTATTCGATGAACGATTCAGCAAATTACAATCTTTGGTATCACTTTTTTGATTCAAAAGAACTCACTACAGTGCTCTGAGTGTGCGAATGGCGTTCCAATTAACATGATAATTCACAAATATCATTGAAAAGTTGTTTCAGGTAGCCAGAAATATCATTCGAAGACCGATTCAGCAAAATACAATCTTTGATATCACTTTTTTTATTCAAAAGAACTCACTACAGTGCTGTGAGTGTGCGAATGGCGTTCCAATCAACATGATAATTCACAAATATCATTGAAAACTGGCTTCAGGTAGCCAGAACTATCATTCGATGACCGATTCAGCAAAATACAATCTTTGATATCACTTTTTTGATTCAAAAGAACTTACTACAGTGCTCTGAGTGTGCGAATGGCGTTCCAATTAACATGATAATTCACAAATATCATTGAAAAGTTGCTACAGGTTGCCAGAAATATCATTCGAAGACCGATTCAGCAAAATACAATCTTTGATATCACTTTTTTTATTCAAAAGAACTCACTACAGTGCTGTGAGTGTGCGAATGGCGTTCCAATTAACATGATAATTCACAAATATCATTGAAAAGTTGCTTCAGGTTGCCAGAAATATCATTCGAAGACCGATTCAGCAAAATACAATCTTTGATATCACTTTTTTTATTCAAAAGAACTCACTACAGTGCTCTGAGTGTGCGAATGGCGTTCCAATTAACATGATAATTCACAAATATCATTGAAAAGTTGCTTCAGGTTGCCAGAAATATCATTCGAAGACCGATTCAGCAAATTACAATCTTTGATATCACTTTTTTTATTCAAAAGAACTCACTACAGTGCTGTGAGTGTGCGAATGGCGTTCCAATCAACATGATAATTCACAAATATCATTGAAAAGTTGCTTCAGGTAGCCAGAAATATTATTCGATGACCGATTCAGCAAAATACAATCTTTTGTATCACTTTCTTGATTCAAAAGAGCTTACTACAGTGCTCTGAGTGTGCGACTGGCGTTCCAATCAACATGATAATTCACAAATATCATTGAAAAGTTGCTTCAGGTAGCCAGAAATATTATTCGATGAACGATTCAGCAAATTACAATCTTTGGTATCACTTTTTTGATTCAAAAGAACTCACTACAGTGCTCTGAGTGTGCGAATGGCGTTCCAATTAACATGATAATTCACAAATATCATTGAAAAGTTGTTTCAGGTAGCCAGAAATATCATTCGAAGACCGATTCAGCAAAATACAATCTTTGATATCACTTTTTTTATTCAAAAGAACTCACTACAGTGCTGTGAGTGTGCGAATGGCGTTCCAATCAACATGATAATTCACAAATATCATTGAAAACTGGCTTCAGGTAGCCAGAACTATCATTCGATGACCGATTCAGCAAAATACAATCTTTGATATCACTTTTTTGATTCAAAAGAACTCACTACAGTGCTCTGAGTGTGCGAATGGCGTTCCAATTAACATGATAATTCACAAATATCATTGAAAAGTTGTTTCAGGTAGCCAGAAATATCATTCGTAGACCGATTCAGCAAAATACAATCTTTGATATCACTTTTTTTATTCAAAAGAACTCACTACAGTGCTGTGAGTGTGCGATTGGCGTTCCAATCAACATGATAATTCACAAATATCATTGAAAACTGGCTTCAGGTAGCCAGAACTATCATTCGATGACCGATTCAGCAAAATACAATCTTTGATATCACTTTTTTGATTCAAAAGAACTTACTACAGTGCTCTGAGTGTGCGAATGGCGTTCCAATTAACATGATAATTCACAAATATCATTGAAAAGTTGCTTCAGGTTGCCAGAAATATCATTCGAAGACCGATTCAGCAAAATACAATCTTTGATATCACTTTTTTTATTCAAAAGAACTCACTACAGTGCTGTGAGTGTGCGAATGGCGTTCCAATTAACATGATAATTCACAAATATCATTGAAAAGTTGCTTCAGGTTGCCAGAAATATCATTCGAAGACCGATTCAGCAAAATACAATCTTTGATATCACTTTTTTTATTCAAAAGAACTCACTACAGTGCTCTGAGTGTGCGAATGGCGTTCCAATTAACATGATAATTCACAAATATCATTGAAAAGTTGCTTCAGGTTGCCAGAAATATCATTCGAAGACCGATTCAGCAAATTACAATCTTTGATATCACTTTTTTTATTCAAAAGAACTCACTACAGTGCTGTGAGTGTGCGAATGGCGTTCCAATCAACATGATAATTCACAAATATCATTGAAAAGTTGCTTCAGGTTGCCAGAAATATCATTCGAAGACCGATTCAGCAAATTACAATCTTTGATATCACTTTTTTTATTCAAAAGAACTCACTACAGTGCTGTGAGTGTGCGAATGGCGTTCCAATCAACATGATAATTCACAAATATCATTGAAAAGTTGCTTCAGGTAGCCAGAAATATTATTCGATGAACGATTCAGCAAATTGCAATCTTTTGTATCACTTTTTGATTCAAAAGAGCTTACTACAGTGCTCTGAGTGTGCGAATGGCGTTCCAATTAACATGATAATTCACAAATATCATTGAAAAGTTGCTTCAGGTTGCCAGAAATATCATTCGAAGACCGATTCAGCAAAATACAATCTTTGATATCACTTTTTTTATTCAAAAGAACTCACTACAGTGCTGTGAGTGTGCGAATGGCGTTCCAATCAACATGATAATTCACAAATATCATTGAAAAGTTGTTTCAGGTAGCCAGAAATATTATTCGATGAACGATTCAGCAAATTACAATCTTTGATATCACTTTTTTTATTCAAAAGAACTCTCTACAGTGCTGTGAGTGTGCGAATGGCGTTCCAATCAACATGATAATTCACAAATATCATTGAAAAGTTGCTTCAGGTTGCCAGAAATATCATTCGAAGACCGATTCAGCAAATTACAATCTTTGATATCACTTTTTTTATTCAAAAGAACTCACTACAGTGCTGTGAGTGTGCGAATGGCGTTCCAATTAACATGATAATTCACAAATATCATTGAAAAGTTGTTTCAGGTAGCCAGAAATATCATTCGAAGACCGATTCAGCAAAATACAATCTTTGATATCACTTTTTTTATTCAAAAGAACTCACTACAGTGCTGTGAGTGTGCGAATGGCGTTCCAATTAACATGATAATTCACAAATATCATTGAAAAGTTGCTTCAGGTTGCCAGAAATATCATTCGAAGACCGATTCAGCAAAATACAATCTTTGATATCACTTTTTTTATTCAAAAGAACTCACTACAGTGCTCTGAGTGTGCGAATGGCGTTCCAATTAACATGATAATTCACAAATATCATTGAAAAGTTGCTTCAGGTTGCCAGAAATATCATTCGAAGACCGATTCAGCAAATTACAATCTTTGATATCACTTTTTTTATTCAAAAGAACTCACTACAGTGCTGTGAGTGTGCGAATGGCGTTCCAATCAACATGATAATTCACAAATATCATTGAAAAGTTGCTTCAGGTTGCCAGAAATATCATTCGAAGACCGATTCAGCAAATTACAATCTTTGATATCACTTTTTTTATTCAAAAGAACTCACTACAGTGCTGTGAGTGTGCGAATGGCGTTCCAATCAACATGATAATTCACAAATATCATTGAAAAGTTGCTTCAGGTAGCCAGAAATATTATTCGATGAACGATTCAGCAAATTGCAATCTTTTGTATCACTTTTTGATTCAAAAGAGCTTACTACAGTGCTCTGAGTGTGCGAATGGCGTTCCAATTAACATGATAATTCACAAATATCATTGAAAAGTTGCTTCAGGTTGCCAGAAATATCATTCGAAGACCGATTCAGCAAAATACAATCTTTGATATCACTTTTTTTATTCAAAAGAACTCACTACAGTGCTGTGAGTGTGCGAATGGCGTTCCAATCAACATGATAATTCACAAATATCATTGAAAAGTTGTTTCAGGTAGCCAGAAATATTATTCGATGAACGATTCAGCAAATTACAATCTTTGATATCACTTTTTTTATTCAAAAGAACTCTCTACAGTGCTGTGAGTGTGCGAATGGCGTTCCAATCAACATGATAATTCACAAATATCATTGAAAAGTTGCTTCAGGTTGCCAGAAATATCATTCGAAGACCGATTCAGCAAATTACAATCTTTGATATCACTTTTTTTATTCAAAAGAACTCACTACAGTGCTGTGAGTGTGCGAATGGCGTTCCAATTAACATGATAATTCACAAATATCATTGAAAAGTTGTTTCAGGTAGCCAGAAATATTATTCGATGAACGATTCAGCAAATTACAATCTTTGATATCACTTTTTTTATTCAAAAGAACTCACTACAGTGCTGTGAGTGTGCGAATGGCGTTCCAATCAACATGATAATTCACAAATATCATTGAAAAGTTGCTTCAGGTTGCCAGAAATATCATTCGAAGACCGATTCAGCAAAATACAATCTTTGATATCACTTTTTTTATTCAAAAGAACTCACTACAGTGCTGTGAGTGTGCGAATGGCGTTCCAATCAACATGATAATTCACAAATATCATTGAAAAGTTGTTTCAGGTAGCCAGAAATATTATTCGAAGACCGATTCAGCAAATTACAATCTTTGATATCACTTTTTTTATTCAAAAGAACTCTCTACAGTGCTGTGAGTGTGCGAATGGCGTTCCAATCAACATGATAATTCACAAATATCATTGAAAAGTTGCTTCAGGTTGCCAGAAATATCATTCGAAGACCGATTCAGCAAATTACAATCTTTGATATCACTTTTTTTATTCAAAAGAACTCACTACAGTGCTGTGAGTGTGCGAATGGCGTTCCAATTAACATGATAATTCACAAATATCATTGAAAAGTTGCTTCAGGTTGCCAGAAATATCATTCGAAGACCGATTCAGCAAATTACAATCTTTGATATCACTTTTTTTATTCAAAAGAACTCTCTACAGTGCTGTGAGTGTGCGAATGGCGTTCCAATCAACATGATAATTCACAAATATCATTGAAAAGTTGCTTCAGGTTGCCAGAAATATCATTCGAAGACCGATTCAGCAAATTACAATCTTTGATATCACTTTTTTTATTCAAAAGAACTCACTACAGTGCTCTTAGTGTGCGAATGGCGTTCCAATTAACATGATAATTCACAAATATCATTGAAAAGTTGCTTCAGGTTGCCAGAAATATCATTCGAAGACCGATTCAGCAAAATACAATCTTTGATATCACTTTTTTTATTCAAAAGAACTTACTACAGTGCTCTGAGTGTGCGAATGGCGTTCCAATTAACATGATAATTCACAAATATCATTGAAAAGTTGCTTCAGGTTGCCAGAAATATCATTCGAAGACCGATTCAGCAAATTACAATCTTTGATATCACTTTTTTTATTCAAAAGAACTCACTACAGTGCTCTGAGTGTGCGAATGGCGTTCCAATTAACATGATAATTCACAAATATCATTGAAAAGTTGCTTCAGGTTGCCAGAAATATCATTCGAAGACCGATTCAGCAAATTACAATCTTTGATATCACTTTTTTTATTCAAAAGAACTCACTACAGTGCTGTGAGTGTGCGAATGGCGTTCCAATTAACGTGATAATTCACAAATATCATTGAAAAGTTGCTTCAGGTTGCCAGAAATATCATTCGAAGACCGATTCAGCAAATTACAATCTTTGATATCACTTTTTTTATTCAAAAGAACTCACTACAGTGCTCTTAGTGTGCGAATGGCGTTCCAATTAACATGATAATTCACAAATATCATTGAAAAGTTGCTTCAGGTTGCCAGAAATATCATTCGAAGACCGATTCAGCAAAATACAATCTTTGATATCACTTTTTTTATTCAAAAGAACTTACTACAGTGCTCTGAGTGTGCGAATGGCGTTCCAATTAACATGATAATTCACAAATATCATTGAAAAGTTGTTTCAGGTAGCCAGAAATATTATTCGATGAACGATTCAGCAAATTACAATCTTTGATATCACTTTTTTTATTCAAAAGAACTCTCTACAGTGCTGTGAGTGTGCGAATGGCGTTCCAATCAACATGATAATTCACAAATATCATTGAAAAGTTGCTTCAGGTTGCCAGAAATATCATTCGAAGACCGATTCAGCAAATTACAATCTTTGATATCACTTTTTTTATTCAAAAGAACTCACTACAGTGCTGTGAGTGTGCGAATGGCGTTCCAATTAACATGATAATTCACAAATATCATTGAAAAGTTGTTTCAGGTAGCCAGAAATATTATTCGATGAACGATTCAGCAAATTACAATCTTTGATATCACTTTTTTTATTCAAAAGAACTCACTACAGTGCTGTGAGTGTGCGAATGGCGTTCCAATCAACATGATAATTCACAAATATCATTGAAAAGTTGCTTCAGGTTGCCAGAAATATCATTCGAAGACCGATTCAGCAAAATACAATCTTTGATATCACTTTTTTTATTCAAAAGAACTCACTACAGTGCTGTGAGTGTGCGAATGGCGTTCCAATCAACATGATAATTCACAAATATCATTGAAAAGTTGCTTCAGGTTGCCAGAAATATCATTCGAAGACCGATTCAGCAAAATACAATCTTTGATATCACTTTTTTTATTCAAAAGAACTCACTACAGTGCTGTGAGTGTGCGAATGGCGTTCCAATCAACATGATAATTCACAAATATCATTGAAAAGTTGCTTCAGGTTGCCAGAAATATCATTCGAAGACCGATTCAGCAAAATACAATCTTTGATATCACTTTTTTTATTCAAAAGAACTCACTACAGTGCTGTGAGTGTGCGAATGGCGTTCCAATTAACGTGATAATTCACAAATATCATTGAAAAGTTGCTTCAGGTTGCCAGAAATATCATTCGAAGACCGATTCAGCAAAATACAATCTTTGATATCACTTTTTTTATTCAAAAGAACTTACTACAGTGCTCTGAGTGTGCGAATGGCGTTCCAATTAACATGATAATTCACAAATATCATTGAAAAGTTGCTTCAGGTTGCCAGAAATATCATTCGAAGACCGATTCAGCAAATTACAATCTTTGATATCACTTTTTTTATTCAAAAGAACTCACTACAGTGCTCTGAGTGTGCGAATGGCGTTCCAATTAACATGATAATTCACAAATATCATTGAAAAGTTGCTTCAGGTTGCCAGAAATATCATTCGAAGACCGATTCAGCAAATTACAATCTTTGATATCACTTTTTTTATTCAAAAGAACTCACTACAGTGCTGTGAGTGTGCGAATGGCGTTCCAATTAACGTGATAATTCACAAATATCATTGAAAAGTTGCTTCAGGTTGCCAGAAATATCATTCGAAGACCGATTCAGCAAATTACAATCTTTGATATCACTTTTTTTATTCAAAAGAACTCACTACAGTGCTCTTAGTGTGCGAATGGCGTTCCAATTAACATGATAATTCACAAATATCATTGAAAAGTTGCTTCAGGTCGCCAGAAATATCATTCGAAGACCGATTCAGCAAAATACAATCTTTGATATCACTTTTTTTATTCAAAAGAACTTACTACAGTGCTCTGAGTGTGCGAATGGCGTTCCAATTAACATGATAATTCACAAATATCATTGAGAAGTTGCTTCAGGTTGCCAGAAATATCATTCGAAGACCGATTCAGCAAATTACAATCTTTGATATCACTTTTTTTATTCAAAAGAACTCACTACAGTGCTCTGAGTGTGCGAATGGCGTTCCAATTAACATGATAATTCACAAATATCATTGAAAAGTTGCTTCAGGTTGCCAGAAATATCATTCGAAGACCGATTCAGCAAAATACAATCTTTGATATCACTTTTTTTATTCAAAAGAACTCACTACAGTGCTGTGAGTGTGCGAATGGCGTTCCAATCAACATGATAATTCACAAATATCATTGAAAAGTTGTTTCAGGTAGCCAGAAATATTATTCGATGAACGATTCAGCAAATTACAATCTTTGATATCACTTTTTTTATTCAAAAGAACTCTCTACAGTGCTGTGAGTGTGCGAATGGCGTTCCAATTAACATGATAATTCACAAATATCATTGAAAAGTTGCTTCAGGTTGCCAGAAATATCATTCGAAGACCGATTCAGCAAATTACAATCTTTGATATCACTTTTTTTATTCAAAAGAACTCACTACAGTGCTCTGAGTGTGCGAATGGCGTTCCAATTAACATGATAATTCACAAATATCATTGAAAAGTTGCTTCAGGTTGCCAGAAATATCATTCGAAGACCGATTCAGCAAAATACAATCTTTGATATCACTTTTTTTATTCAAAAGAACTCACTACAGTGCTGTGAGTGTGCGAATGGCGTTCCAATCAACATGATAATTCACAAATATCATTGAAAAGTTGCTTCAGGTTGCCAGAAATATCATTCGATGAACGATTCAGCAAATTACAATCTTTGATATCACTTTTTTTATTCAAAAGAACTCACTACAGTGCTCTGAGTGTGCGAATGGCGTTCCAATTAACATGATAATTCACAAATATCATTGAAAAGTTGCTTCAGGTTGCCAGAAATATTATTCGATGAACGATTCAGCAAATTACAATCTTTGATATCACTTTTTTTATTCAAAAGAACTCACTACAGTGCTCTGAGTGTGCGAATGGCGTTCCAATTAACATGACAATTCACAAATATCATTGAAAAGTTGCTTCAGGTTGCCAGAAATATCATTCGATGAACGATTCAGCAAATTACAATCTTTGATATCACTTTTTTTATTCAAAAGAACTCACTACAGTGCTGTGAGTGTGCGAATGGCGTTCCAATCAACATGATAATTCACAAATATCATTGAAAAGTTGCTTCAGGTTGCCAGAAATATCATTCGAAGACCGATTCAGCAAATTACAATCTTTGATATCACTTTTTTTATTCAAAAGAACTCACTACAGTGCTGTGAGTGTGCGAATGGCGTTCCAATCAACATGATAATTCACAAATATCATTGAAAAGTTGTTTCAGGTAGCCAGAAATATTATTCGATGAACGATTCAGCAAATTACAATCTTTGATATCACTTTTTTTATTCAAAAGAACTCACTACAGTGCTGTGAGTGTGCGAATGGCGTTCCAATCAACATGATAATTCACAAATATCATTGAAAAGTTGTTTCAGGTAGCCAGAAATATTATTCGATGAACGATTCAGCAAATTACAATCTTTGATATCACTTTTTTTATTCAAAAGAACTCTCTACAGTGCTGTGAGTGTGCGAATGGCGTTCCAATCAACATGATAATTCACAAATATCATTGAAAAGTTGCTTCAGGTTGCCAGAAATATCATTCGAAGACCGATTCAGCAAATTACAATCTTTGATATCACTTTTTTTATTCAAAAGAACTCACTACAGTGCTGTGAGTGTGCGAATGGCGTTCCAATTAACATGATAATTCACAAATATCATTGAAAAGTTGTTTCAGGTAGCCAGAAATATTATTCGATGAACGATTCAGCAAATTACAATCTTTGATATCACTTTTTTTATTCAAAAGAACTCACTACAGTGCTGTGAGTGTGCGAATGGCGTTCCAATCAACATGATAATTCACAAATATCATTGAAAAGTTGCTTCAGGTTGCCAGAAATATCATTCGAAGACCGATTCAGCAAAATACAATCTTTGATATCACTTTTTTTATTCAAAAGAACTCACTACAGTGCTGTGAGTGTGCGAATGGCGTTCCAATTAACGTGATAATTCACAAATATCATTGAAAAGTTGCTTCAGGTTGCCAGAAATATCATTCGAAGACCGATTCAGCAAATTACAATCTTTGATATCACTTTTTTTATTCAAAAGAACTCACTACAGTGCTCTTAGTGTGCGAATGGCGTTCCAATTAACATGATAATTCACAAATATCATTGAAAAGTTGCTTCAGGTTGCCAGAAATATCATTCGAAGACCGATTCAGCAAAATACAATCTTTGATATCACTTTTTTTATTCAAAAGAACTTACTACAGTGCTCTGAGTGTGCGAATGGCGTTCCAATTAACATGATAATTCACAAATATCATTGAAAAGTTGCTTCAGGTTGCCAGAAATATCATTCGAAGACCGATTCAGCAAATTACAATCTTTGATATCTCTTTTTTTATTCAAAAGAACTAACTACAGTGCTCTGAGTGTGCGAATGGCGTTCCAATTAACATGATAATTCACAAATATCATTGAAAAGTTGCTTCAGGTTGCCAGAAATATCATTCGAAGACCGATTCAGCAAAATACAATCTTTGATATCACTTTTTTTATTCAAAAGAACTTACTACAGTGCTCTGAGTGTGCGAATGGCGTTCCAATTAACATGATAATTCACAAATATCATTGAAAAGTTGCTTCAGGTTGCCAGAAATATCATTCGAAGACCGATTCAGCAAATTACAATCTTTGATATCACTTTTTTTATTCAAAAGAACTCACTACAGTGCTCTGAGTGTGCGAATGGCGTTCCAATTAACATGATAATTCACAAATATCATTGAAAAGTTGCTTCAGGTTGCCAGAAATATCATTCGAAGACCGATTCAGCAAAATACAATCTTTGATATCACTTTTTTTATTAAAAAGAACTCACTACAGTGCTGTGAGTGTGCGAATGGCGTTCCAATCAACATGATAATTCACAAATATCATTGAAAAGTTGTTTCAGGTAGCCAGAAATATTATTCGATGAACGATTCAGCAAATTACAATCTTTGATATCACTTTTTTTATTCAAAAGAACTCACTACAGTGCTCTGAGTGTGCGAATGGCGTTCCAATTAACATGACAATTCACAAATATCATTGAAAAGTTGCTTCAGGTTGCCAGAAATATCATTCGATGAACGATTCAGCAAATTACAATCTTTGATATCACTTTTTTTATTCAAAAGAACTCACTACAGTGCTGTGAGTGTGCGAATGGCGTTCCAATCAACATGATAATTCACAAATATCATTGAAAAGTTGCTTCAGGTTGCCAGAAATATCATTCGAAGACCGATTCAGCAAATTACAATCTTTGATATCACTTTTTTTATTCAAAAGAACTCACTACAGTGCTGTGAGTGTGCGAATGGCGTTCCAATTAACATGATAATTCACAAATATCATTGAAAAGTTGTTTCAGGTAGCCAGAAATATTATTCGATGAACGATTCAGCAAATTACAATCTTTGATATCACTTTTTTTATTCAAAAGAACTCACTACAGTGCTGTGAGTGTGCGAATGGCGTTCCAATCAACATGATAATTCACAAATATCATTGAAAAGTTGCTTCAGGTTGCCAGAAATATCATTCGAAGACCGATTCAGCAAATTACAATCTTTGATATCACTTTTTTTATTCAAAAGAACTCACTACAGTGCTCTGAGTGTGCGAATGGCGTTCCAATCAACATGATAATTCACAAATATCATTGAAAAGTTGCTTCAGGTTGCCAGAAATATCATTCGAAGACCGATTCAGCAAATTACAATCTTTGAAATCACTTTTTTTATTCAAAAGAACTCACTACAGTGCTGTGAGTGTGCGAATGGCGTTCCAATTAACATGATAATTCACAAATATCATTGAAAAGTTGTTTCAGGTAGCCAGAAATATTATTCGATGAACGATTCAGCAAATTACAATCTTTGATATCACTTTTTTTATTCAAAAGAACTCACTACAGTGCTGTGAGTGTGCGAATGGCGTTCCAATCAACATGATAATTCACAAATATCATTGAAAAGTTGCTTCAGGTTGCCAGAAATATCATTCGAAGACCGATTCAGCAAAATACAATCTTTGATATCACTTTTTTTATTCAAAAGAACTCACTACAGTGCTGTGAGTGTGCGAATGGCGTTCCAATCAACATGATAATTCACAAATATCATTGAAAAGTTGCTTCAGGTTGCCAGAAATATCATTCGAAGACCGATTCAGCAAATTACAATCTTTGATATCACTTTTTTTATTCAAAAGAACTCACTACAGTGCTCTGAGTGTGCGAATGGCGTTCCAATCAACATGATAATTCACAAATATCATTGAAAAGTTGCTTCAGGTTGCCAGAAATATCATTCGAAGACCGATTCAGCAAATTACAATCTTTGATATCACTTTTTTTATTCAAAAGAACTCACTACAGTGCTGTGAGTGTGCGAATGGCGTTCCAATTAACATGATAATTCACAAATATCATTGAAAAGTTGCTTCAGGTTGCCAGAAATATCATTCGAAGACCGATTCAGCAAAATACAATCTTTGATATCACTTTTTTTATTCAAAAGAACTTACTACAGTGCTCTGAGTGTGCGAATGGCGTTCCAATTAACATGATAATTCACAAATATCATTGAAAAGTTGCTTCAGGTTGCCAGAAATATCATTCGAAGACCGATTCAGCAAATTACAATCTTTGATATCTCTTTTTTTATTCAAAAGAACTAACTACAGTGCTCTGAGTGTGCGAATGGCGTTCCAATTAACATGATAATTCACAAATATCATTGAAAAGTTGCTTCAGGTTGCCAGAAATATCATTCGAAGACCGATTCAGCAAAATACAATCTTTGATATCACTTTTTTTATTCAAAAGAACTTACTACAGTGCTCTGAGTGTGCGAATGGCGTTCCAATTAACATGATAATTCACAAATATCATTGAAAAGTTGCTTCAGGTTGCCAGAAATATCATTCGAAGACCGATTCAGCAAATTACAATCTTTGATATCACTTTTTTTATTCAAAAGAACTCACTACAGTGCTCTGAGTGTGCGAATGGCGTTCCAATTAACATGATAATTCACAAATATCATTGAAAAGTTGCTTCAGGTTGCCAGAAATATCATTCGAAGACCGATTCAGCAAAATACAATCTTTGATATCACTTTTTTTATTAAAAAGAACTCACTACAGTGCTGTGAGTGTGCGAATGGCGTTCCAATCAACATGATAATTCACAAATATCATTGAAAAGTTGTTTCAGGTAGCCAGAAATATTATTCGATGAACGATTCAGCAAATTACAATCTTTGATATCACTTTTTTTATTCAAAAGAACTCACTACAGTGCTCTGAGTGTGCGAATGGCGTTCCAATTAACATGACAATTCACAAATATCATTGAAAAGTTGCTTCAGGTTGCCAGAAATATCATTCGATGAACGATTCAGCAAATTACAATCTTTGATATCACTTTTTTTATTCAAAAGAACTCACTACAGTGCTGTGAGTGTGCGAATGGCGTTCCAATCAACATGATAATTCACAAATATCATTGAAAAGTTGCTTCAGGTTGCCAGAAATATCATTCGAAGACCGATTCAGCAAATTACAATCTTTGATATCACTTTTTTTATTCAAAAGAACTCACTACAGTGCTGTGAGTGTGCGAATGGCGTTCCAATTAACATGATAATTCACAAATATCATTGAAAAGTTGTTTCAGGTAGCCAGAAATATTATTCGATGAACGATTCAGCAAATTACAATCTTTGATATCACTTTTTTTATTCAAAAGAACTCACTACAGTGCTGTGAGTGTGCGAATGGCGTTCCAATCAACATGATAATTCACAAATATCATTGAAAAGTTGCTTCAGGTTGCCAGAAATATCATTCGAAGACCGATTCAGCAAATTACAATCTTTGATATCACTTTTTTTATTCAAAAGAACTCACTACAGTGCTCTGAGTGTGCGAATGGCGTTCCAATCAACATGATAATTCACAAATATCATTGAAAAGTTGCTTCAGGTTGCCAGAAATATCATTCGAAGACCGATTCAGCAAATTACAATCTTTGATATCACTTTTTTTATTCAAAAGAACTCACTACAGTGCTGTGAGTGTGCGAATGGCGTTCCAATTAACATGATAATTCACAAATATCATTGAAAAGTTGTTTCAGGTAGCCAGAAATATTATTCGATGAACGATTCAGCAAATTACAATCTTTGATATCACTTTTTTTATTCAAAAGAACTCACTACAGTGCTGTGAGTGTGCGAATGGCGTTCCAATCAACATGATAATTCACAAATATCATTGAAAAGTTGCTTCAGGTTGCCAGAAATATCATTCGAAGACCGATTCAGCAAAATACAATCTTTGATATCACTTTTTTTATTCAAAAGAACTCACTACAGTGCTGTGAGTGTGCGAATGGCGTTCCAATCAACATGATAATTCACAAATATCATTGAAAAGTTGCTTCAGGTTGCCAGAAATATCATTCGAAGACCGATTCAGCAAATTACAATCTTTGATATCACTTTTTTTATTCAAAAGAACTCACTACAGTGCTCTGAGTGTGCGAATGGCGTTCCAATCAACATGATAATTCACAAATATCATTGAAAAGTTGCTTCAGGTTGCCAGAAATATCATTCGAAGACCGATTCAGCAAATTACAATCTTTGATATCACTTTTTTTATTCAAAAGAACTCACTACAGTGCTGTGAGTGTGCGAATGGCGTTCCAATTAACATGATAATTCACAAATATCATTGAAAAGTTGTTTCAGGTAGCCAGAAATATTATTCGATGAACGATTCAGCAAATTACAATCTTTGATATCACTTTTTTTATTCAAAAGAACTCACTACAGTGCTGTGAGTGTGCGAATGGCGTTCCAATCAACATGATAATTCACAAATATCATTGAAAAGTTGCTTCAGGTTGCCAGAAATATCATTCGAAGACCGATTCAGCAAAATACAATCTTTGATATCACTTTTTTTATTCAAAAGAACTCACTACAGTGCTGTGAGTGTGCGAATGGCGTTCCAATCAACATGATAATTCACAAATATCATTGAAAAGTTGTTTCAGGTAGCCAGAAATATTATTCGATGAACGATTCAGCAAATTACAATCTTTGATATCACTTTTTTTATTCAAAAGAACTCACTACAGTGCTCTGAGTGTGCGAATGGCGTTCCAATTAACATGATAATTCACAAATATCATTGAAAAGTTGCTTCAGGTTGCCAGAAATATCATTCGAAGACCGATTCAGCAAAATACAATCTTTGATATCACTTTTTTTATTCAAAAGAACTCACTACAGTGCTGTGAGTGTGCGAATGGCGTTCCAATCAACATGATAATTCACAAATATCATTGAAAAGTTGTTTCAGGTAGCCAGAAATATTATTCGATGAACGATTCAGCAAATTACAATCTTTGATATCACTTTTTTTATTCAAAAGAACTCACTACAGTGCTCTGAGTGTGCGAATGGCGTTCCAATTAACATGACAATTCACAAATATCATTGAAAAGTTGCTTCAGGTTGCCAGAAATATCATTCGATGAACGATTCAGCAAATTACAATCTTTGATATCACTTTTTTTATTCAAAAGAACTCACTACAGTGCTGTGAGTGTGCGAATGGCGTTCCAATCAACATGATAATTCACAAATATCATTGAAAAGTTGCTTCAGGTTGCCAGAAATATCATTCGAAGACCGATTCAGCAAATTACAATCTTTGATATCACTTTTTTTATTCAAAAGAACTCACTACAGTGCTCTGAGTGTGCGAATGGCGTTCCAATTAACATGATAATTCACAAATATCATTGAAAAGTTGCTTCAGGTTGCCAGAAATATCATTCGAAGACCGATTCAGCAAAATACAATCTTTGATATCACTTTTTTTATTAAAAAGAACTCACTACAGTGCTGTGAGTGTGCGAATGGCGTTCCAATCAACATGATAATTCACAAATATCATTGAAAAGTTGTTTCAGGTAGCCAGAAATATTATTCGATGAACGATTCAGCAAATTACAATCTTTGATATCACTTTTTTTATTCAAAAGAACTCACTACAGTGCTCTGAGTGTGCGAATGGCGTTCCAATTAACATGACAATTCACAAATATCATTGAAAAGTTGCTTCAGGTTGCCAGAAATATCATTCGATGAACGATTCAGCAAATTACAATCTTTGATATCACTTTTTTTATTCAAAAGAACTCACTACAGTGCTGTGAGTGTGCGAATGGCGTTCCAATCAACATGATAATTCACAAATATCATTGAAAAGTTGCTTCAGGTTGCCAGAAATATCATTCGAAGACCGATTCAGCAAATTACAATCTTTGATATCACTTTTTTTATTCAAAAGAACTCACTACAGTGCTCTGAGTGTGCGAATGGCGTTCCAATTAACATGACAATTCACAAATATCATTGAAAAGTTGCTTCAGGTTGCCAGAAATATCATTCGATGAACGATTCAGCAAATTACAATCTTTGATATCACTTTTTTTATTCAAAAGAACTCACTACAGTGCTGTGAGTGTGCGAATGGCGTTCCAATCAACATGATAATTCACAAATATCATTGAAAAGTTGCTTCAGGTTGCCAGAAATATCATTCGAAGACCGATTCAGCAAATTACAATCTTTGATATCACTTTTTTTATTCAAAAGAACTCACTACAGTGCTCTGAGTGTGCGAATGGCGTTCCAATTAACATGATAATTCACAAATATCATTGAAAAGTTGCTTCAGGTTGCCAGAAATATCATTCGAAGACCGATTCAGCAAAATACAATCTTTGATATCACTTTTTTTATTAAAAAGAACTCACTACAGTGCTGTGAGTGTGCGAATGGCGTTCCAATCAACATGATAATTCACAAATATCATTGAAAAGTTGTTTCAGGTAGCCAGAAATATTATTCGATGAACGATTCAGCAAATTACAATCTTTGATATCACTTTTTTTATTCAAAAGAACTCACTACAGTGCTCTGAGTGTGCGAATGGCGTTCCAATTAACATGACAATTCACAAATATCATTGAAAAGTTGCTTCAGGTTGCCAGAAATATCATTCGATGAACGATTCAGCAAATTACAATCTTTGATATCACTTTTTTTATTCAAAAGAACTCACTACAGTGCTGTGAGTGTGCGAATGGCGTTCCAATCAACATGATAATTCACAAATATCATTGAAAAGTTGCTTCAGGTTGCCAGAAATATCATTCGAAGACCGATTCAGCAAATTACAATCTTTGATATCACTTTTTTTATTCAAAAGAACTCACTACAGTGCTGTGAGTGTGCGAATGGCGTTCCAATTAACATGATAATTCACAAATATCATTGAAAAGTTGTTTCAGGTAGCCAGAAATATTATTCGATGAACGATTCAGCAAATTACAATCTTTGATATCACTTTTTTTATTCAAAAGAACTCACTACAGTGCTGTGAGTGTGCGAATGGCGTTCCAATCAACATGATAATTCACAAATATCATTGAAAAGTTGCTTCAGGTTGCCAGAAATATCATTTGAAGACCGATTCAGCAAAATACAATCTTTGATATCACTTTTTTTATTCAAAAGAACTCACTACAGTGCTCTGAGTGTGCGAATGGCGTTCCAATTAACATGACAATTCACAAATATCATTGAAAAGTTGCTTCAGGTTGCCAGAAATATCATTCGATGAACGATTCAGCAAATTACAATCTTTGATATCACTTTTTTTATTCAAAAGAACTCACTACAGTGCTGTGAGTGTGCGAATGGCGTTCCAATCAACATGATAATTCACAAATATCATTGAAAAGTTGTTTCAGGTAGCCAGAAATATTATTCGATGAACGATTCAGCAAATTACAATCTTTGATATCACTTTTTTTATTCAAAAGAACTCACTACAGTGCTCTGAGTGTGCGAATGGCGTTCCAATTAACATGACAATTCACAAATATCATTGAAAAGTTGCTTCAGGTTGCCAGAAATATCATTCGATGAACGATTCAGCAAATTACAATCTTTGATATCACTTTTTTTATTCAAAAGAACTCACTACAGTGCTGTGAGTGTGCGAATGGCGTTCCAATCAACATGATAATTCACAAATATCATTGAAAAGTTGCTTCAGGTTGCCAGAAATATCATTCGAAGACCGATTCAGCAAATTACAATCTTTGATATCACTTTTTTTATTCAAAAGAACTCACTACAGTGCTCTGAGTGTGCGAATGGCGTTCCAATTAACATGATAATTCACAAATATCATTGAAAAGTTGCTTCAGGTTGCCAGAAATATCATTCGAAGACCGATTCAGCAAAATACAATCTTTGATATCACTTTTTTTATTAAAAAGAACTCACTACAGTGCTGTGAGTGTGCGAATGGCGTTCCAATCAACATGATAATTCACAAATATCATTGAAAAGTTGTTTCAGGTAGCCAGAAATATTATTCGATGAACGATTCAGCAAATTACAATCTTTGATATCACTTTTTTTATTCAAAAGAACTCACTACAGTGCTCTGAGTGTGCGAATGGCGTTCCAATTAACATGACAATTCACAAATATCATTGAAAAGTTGCTTCAGGTTGCCAGAAATATCATTCGATGAACGATTCAGCAAATTACAATCTTTGATATCACTTTTTTTATTCAAAAGAACTCACTACAGTGCTGTGAGTGTGCGAATGGCGTTCCAATCAACATGATAATTCACAAATATCATTGAAAAGTTGCTTCAGGTTGCCAGAAATATCATTCGAAGACCGATTCAGCAAATTACAATCTTTGATATCACTTTTTTTATTCAAAAGAACTCACTACAGTGCTGTGAGTGTGCGAATGGCGTTCCAATTAACATGATAATTCACAAATATCATTGAAAAGTTGTTTCAGGTAGCCAGAAATATTATTCGATGAACGATTCAGCAAATTACAATCTTTGATATCACTTTTTTTATTCAAAAGAACTCACTACAGTGCTGTGAGTGTGCGAATGGCGTTCCAATCAACATGATAATTCACAAATATCATTGAAAAGTTGCTTCAGGTTGCCAGAAATATCATTCGAAGACCGATTCAGCAAAATACAATCTTTGATATCACTTTTTTTATTCAAAAGAACTCACTACAGTGCTGTGAGTGTGCGAATGGCGTTCCAATCAACATGATAATTCACAAATATCATTGAAAAGTTGTTTCAGGTAGCCAGAAATATTATTCGATGAACGATTCAGCAAATTACAATCTTTGATATCACTTTTTTTATTCAAAAGAACTCACTACAGTGCTCTGAGTGTGCGAATGGCGTTCCAATTAACATGATAATTCACAAATATCATTGAAAAGTTGCTTCAGGTTGCCAGAAATATCATTCGAAGACCGATTCAGCAAAATACAATCTTTGATATCACTTTTTTTATTCAAAAGAACTCACTACAGTGCTGTGAGTGTGCGAATGGCGTTCCAATCAACATGATAATTCACAAATATCATTGAAAAGTTGTTTCAGGTAGCCAGAAATATTATTCGATGAACGATTCAGCAAATTACAATCTTTGATATCACTTTTTTTATTCAAAAGAACTCACTACAGTGCTCTGAGTGTGCGAATGGCGTTCCAATTAACATGACAATTCACAAATATCATTGAAAAGTTGCTTCAGGTTGCCAGAAATATCATTCGATGAACGATTCAGCAAATTACAATCTTTGATATCACTTTTTTTATTCAAAAGAACTCACTACAGTGCTGTGAGTGTGCGAATGGCGTTCCAATCAACATGATAATTCACAAATATCATTGAAAAGTTGCTTCAGGTTGCCAGAAATATCATTCGAAGACCGATTCAGCAAAATACAATCTTTGATATCACTTTTTTTATTCAAAAGAACTCACTACAGTGCTCTGAGTGTGCGAATGGCGTTCCAATCAACATGATAATTCACAAATATCATTGAAAAGTTGCTTCAGGTTGCCAGAAATATCATTCGAAGACCGATTCAGCAAAATACAATCTTTGATATCACTTTTTTTATTCAAAAGAACTCACTACAGTGCTGTGAGTGTGCGAATGGCGTTCCAATCAACATGATAATTCACAAATATCATTGAAAAGTTGCTTCAGGTTGCCAGAAATATCATTCGAAGACCGATTCAGCAAAATACAATCTTTGATATCACTTTTTTTATTCAAAAGAACTTACTACAGTGCTCTGAGTGTGCGAATGGCGTTCCAATTAACATGATAATTCACAAATATCATTGAAAAGTTGCTTCAGGTTGCCAGAAATATCATTCGAAGACCGATTCAGCAAATTACAATCTTTGATATCTCTTTTTTTATTCAAAAGAACTCACTACAGTGCTCTGAGTGTGCGAATGGCGTTCCAATTAACATGATAATTCACAAATATCATTGAAAAGTTGCTTCAGGTTGCCAGAAATATCATTCGAAGACCGATTCAGCAAAATATAATCTTTGATATCACTTTTTTTATTCAAAAGAACTTACTACAGTGCTCTGAGTGTGCGAATGGCGTTCCAATTAACATGATAATTCACAAATATCATTGAAAAGTTGCTTCAGGTTGCCAGAAATATCATTCGAAGACCGATTCAGCAAATTACAATCTTTGATATCACTTTTTTTATTCAAAAGAACTCACTACAGTGCTCTGAGTGTGCGAATGGCGTTCCAATTAACATGATAATTCACAAATATCATTGAAAAGTTGCTTCAGGTAGCCAGAAATATTATTCGATGAACGATTCAGCAAATTGCAATCTTTTGTATCACTTTTTGATTCTAAAGAGCTTACTACAGTGCTCTGAGTGTGCGAATGGCGTTCCAATTAACATGATAATTCACAAATATCATTGAAAAGTTGCTTCAGGTTGCCAGAAATATCATTCGAAGACCGATTCAGCAAAATACAATCTTTGATATCACTTTTTTTATTCAAAAGAACTCACTACAGTGCTGTGAGTGTGCGAATGGCGTTCCAATCAACATGATAATTCACAAATATCATTGAAAAGTTGCTTCAGGTTGCCAGAAATATCATTCGAAGACCGATTCAGCAAATTACAATCTTTGATATCACTTTTTTTATTCAAAAGAACTCACTACAGTGCTCTGAGTGTGCGAATGGCGTTCCAATTAACATGATTATTCACAAATATCGTTGAAAAGTTGCTTCAGGTAGCCAGAAATATCATTCGAAGACCGATTCAGCAAATTACAATCTTTGATATCACTTTTTTTATTCAAAAGAACTCACTACAGTGCTCTTAGTGTGCGAATGGCGTTCCAATTAACATGATAATTCACAAATATCATTGAAAAGTTGCTTCAGGTTGCCAGAAATATCATTCGAAGACCGATTCAGCAAAATACAATCTTTGATATCACTTTTTTTATTCAAAAGAACTCACTACAGTGCTGTGAGTGTGCGAATGGCGTTCCAATCAACATGATAATTCACAAATATCATTGAAAAGTTGCTTCAGGTTGCCAGAAATATCATTCGAAGACCGATTCAGCAAATTACAATCTTTGATATCACTTTTTTTATTCAAAAGAACTCACTACAGTGCTCTGAGTGTGCGAATGGCGTTCCAATTAACATGATTATTCACAAATATCGTTGAAAAGTTGCTTCAGGTAGCCAGAAATATCATTCGAAGACCGATTCAGCAAATTACAATCTTTGATATCACTTTTTTTATTCAAAAGAACTCACTACAGTGCTCTTAGTGTGCGAATGGCGTTCCAATTAACATGATAATTCACAAATATCATTGAAAAGTTGCTTCAGGTTGCCAGAAATATCATTCGAAGACCGATTCAGCAAAATACAATCTTTGATATCACTTTTTTTATTCAAAAGAACTTACTACAGTGCTCTGAGTGTGCGAATGGCGTTCCAATTAACATGATAATTCACAAATATCATTGAAAAGTTGCTTCAGGTTGCCAGAAATATCATTCGAAGACCGATTCAGCAAATTACAATCTTTGATATCTCTTTTTTTATTCAAAAGAACTCACTACAGTGCTCTGAGTGTGCGAATGGCGTTCCAATTAACATGATAATTCACAAATATCATTGAAAAGTTGCTTCAGGTTGCCAGAAATATCATTCGAAGACCGATTCAGCAAAATATAATCTTTGATATCACTTTTTTTATTCAAAAGAACTTACTACAGTGCTCTGAGTGTGCGAATGGCGTTCCAATTAACATGATAATTCACAAATATCATTGAAAAGTTGCTTCAGGTTGCCAGAAATATCATTCGAAGACCGATTCAGCAAATTACAATCTTTGATATCACTTTTTTTATTCAAAAGAACTCACTACAGTGCTCTGAGTGTGCGAATGGCGTTCCAATTAACATGATAATTCACAAATATCATTGAAAAGTTGCTTCAGGTTGCCAGAAATATCATTCGAAGACCGATTCAGCAAAATACAATCTTTGATATCACTTTTTTTATTCAAAAGAACTCACTACAGTGCTGTGAGTGTGCGAATGGCGTTCCAATCAACATGATAATTCACAAATATCATTGAAAAGTTGCTTCAGGTAGCCAGAAATATTATTCGATGAACGATTCAGCAAATTGCAATCTTTTGTATCACTTTTTGATTCTAAAGAGCTTACTACAGTGCTCTGAGTGTGCGAATGGCGTTCCAATTAACATGATAATTCACAAATATCATTGAAAAGTTGCTTCAGGTTGCCAGAAATATCATTCGAAGACCGATTCAGCAAAATACAATCTTTGATATCACTTTTTTTATTCAAAAGAACTCACTACAGTGCTGTGAGTGTGCGAATGGCGTTCCAATCAACATGATAATTCACAAATATCATTGAAAAGTTGCTTCAGGTAGCCAGAAATATTATTCGATGAACGATTCAGCAAATTGCAATCTTTTGTATCACTTTTTGATTCTAAAGAGCTTACTACAGTGCTCTGAGTGTGCGAATGGCGTTCCAATTAACATGATAATTCACAAATATCATTGAAAAGTTGCTTCAGGTTGCCAGAAATATCATTCGAAGACCGATTCAGCAAAATACAATCTTTGATATCACTTTTTTTATTCAAAAGAACTCACTACAGTGCTGTGAGTGTGCGAATGGCGTTCCAATCAACATGATAATTCACAAATATCATTGAAAAGTTGCTTCAGGTTGCCAGAAATATCATTCGAAGACCGATTCAGCAAATTACAATCTTTGATATCACTTTTTTTATTCAAAAGAACTCACTACAGTGCTCTGAGTGTGCGAATGGCGTTCCAATTAACATGATTATTCACAAATATCGTTGAAAAGTTGCTTCAGGTAGCCAGAAATATCATTCGAAGACCGATTCAGCAAATTACAATCTTTGATATCACTTTTTTTATTCAAAAGAACTCACTACAGTGCTCTTAGTGTGCGAATGGCGTTCCAATTAACATGATAATTCACAAATATCATTGAAAAGTTGCTTCAGGTTGCCAGAAATATCATTCGAAGACCGATTCAGCAAAATATAATCTTTGATATCACTTTTTTTATTCAAAAGAACTTACTACAGTGCTCTGAGTGTGCGAATGGCGTTCCAATTAACATGATAATTCACAAATATCATTGAAAAGTTGCTTCAGGTTGCCAGAAATATCATTCGAAGACCGATTCAGCAAATTACAATCTTTGATATCACTTTTTTTATTCAAAAGAACTCACTACAGTGCTCTTAGTGTGCGAATGGCGTTCCAATTAACATGATAATTCACAAATATCATTGAAAAGTTGCTTCAGGTTGCCAGAAATATCATTCGAAGACCGATTCAGCAAAATACAATCTTTGATATCACTTTTTTTATTCAAAAGAACTCACTACAGTGCTGTGAGTGTGCGAATGGCGTTCCAATCAACATGATAATTCACAAATATCATTGAAAAGTTGCTTCAGGTTGCCAGAAATATCATTCGAAGACCGATTCAGCAAATTACAATCTTTGATATCACTTTTTTTATTCAAAAGAACTCACTACAGTGCTCTGAGTGTGCGAATGGCGTTCCAATTAACATGATTATTCACAAATATCGTTGAAAAGTTGCTTCAGGTAGCCAGAAATATCATTCGAAGACCGATTCAGCAAATTACAATCTTTGATATCACTTTTTTTATTCAAAAGAACTCACTACAGTGCTCTTAGTGTGCGAATGGCGTTCCAATTAACATGATAATTCACAAATATCATTGAAAAGTTGCTTCAGGTTGCCAGAAATATCATTCGAAGACCGATTCAGCAAAATACAATCTTTGATATCACTTTTTTTATTCAAAAGAACTTACTACAGTGCTCTGAGTGTGCGAATGGCGTTCCAATTAACATGATAATTCACAAATATCATTGAAAAGTTGCTTCAGGTTGCCAGAAATATCATTCGAAGACCGATTCAGCAAATTACAATCTTTGATATCTCTTTTTTTATTCAAAAGAACTCACTACAGTGCTCTGAGTGTGCGAATGGCGTTCCAATTAACATGATAATTCACAAATATCATTGAAAAGTTGCTTCAGGTTGCCAGAAATATCATTCGAAGACCGATTCAGCAAATTACAATCTTTGATATCACTTTTTTTATTCAAAAGAACTCACTACAGTGCTCTGAGTGTGCGAATGGCGTTCCAATTAACATGATTATTCACAAATATCGTTGAAAAGTTGCTTCAGGTAGCCAGAAATATCATTCGAAGACCGATTCAGCAAATTACAATCTTTGATATCACTTTTTTTATTCAAAAGAACTCACTACAGTGCTCTTAGTGTGCGAATGGCGTTCCAATTAACATGATAATTCACAAATATCATTGAAAAGTTGCTTCAGGTTGCCAGAAATATCATTCGAAGACCGATTCAGCAAAATACAATCTTTGATATCACTTTTTTTATTCAAAAGAACTTACTACAGTGCTCTGAGTGTGCGAATGGCGTTCCAATTAACATGATAATTCACAAATATCATTGAAAAGTTGCTTCAGGTTGCCAGAAATATCATTCGAAGACCGATTCAGCAAATTACAATCTTTGATATCTCTTTTTTTATTCAAAAGAACTCACTACAGTGCTCTGAGTGTGCGAATGGCGTTCCAATTAACATGATAATTCACAAATATCATTGAAAAGTTGCTTCAGGTTGCCAGAAATATCATTCGAAGACCGATTCAGCAAAATATAATCTTTGATATCACTTTTTTTATTCAAAAGAACTTACTACAGTGCTCTGAGTGTGCGAATGGCGTTCCAATTAACATGATAATTCACAAATATCATTGAAAAGTTGCTTCAGGTTGCCAGAAATATCATTCGAAGACCGATTCAGCAAAATACAATCTTTGATATCACTTTTTTTATTCAAAAGAACTCACTACAGTGCTGTGAGTGTGCGAATGGCGTTCCAATCAACATGATAATTCACAAATATCATTGAAAAGTTGCTTCAGGTTGCCAGAAATATCATTCGAAGACCGATTCAGCAAATTACAATCTTTGATATCACTTTTTTTATTCAAAAGAACTCACTACAGTGCTCTGAGTGTGCGAATGGCGTTCCAATTAACATGATTATTCACAAATATCGTTGAAAAGTTGCTTCAGGTAGCCAGAAATATCATTCGAAGACCGATTCAGCAAATTACAATCTTTGATATCACTTTTTTTATTCAAAAGAACTCACTACAGTGCTCTTAGTGTGCGAATGGCGTTCCAATTAACATGATAATTCACAAATATCATTGAAAAGTTGCTTCAGGTTGCCAGAAATATCATTCGAAGACCGATTCAGCAAAATACAATCTTTGATATCACTTTTTTTATTCAAAAGAACTTACTACAGTGCTCTGAGTGTGCGAATGGCGTTCCAATTAACATGATAATTCACAAATATCATTGAAAAGTTGCTTCAGGTTGCCAGAAATATCATTCGAAGACCGATTCAGCAAATTACAATCTTTGATATCTCTTTTTTTATTCAAAAGAACTCACTACAGTGCTCTGAGTGTGCGAATGGCGTTCCAATTAACATGATAATTCACAAATATCATTGAAAAGTTGCTTCAGGTTGCCAGAAATATCATTCGAAGACCGATTCAGCAAATTACAATCTTTGATATCACTTTTTTTATTCAAAAGAACTCACTACAGTGCTCTGAGTGTGCGAATGGCGTTCCAATTAACATGATTATTCACAAATATCGTTGAAAAGTTGCTTCAGGTAGCCAGAAATATCATTCGAAGACCGATTCAGCAAATTACAATCTTTGATATCACTTTTTTTATTCAAAAGAACTCACTACAGTGCTCTTAGTGTGCGAATGGCGTTCCAATTAACATGATAATTCACAAATATCATTGAAAAGTTGCTTCAGGTTGCCAGAAATATCATTCGAAGACCGATTCAGCAAAATACAATCTTTGATATCACTTTTTTTATTCAAAAGAACTTACTACAGTGCTCTGAGTGTGCGAATGGCGTTCCAATTAACATGATAATTCACAAATATCATTGAAAAGTTGCTTCAGGTTGCCAGAAATATCATTCGAAGACCGATTCAGCAAATTACAATCTTTGATATCTCTTTTTTTATTCAAAAGAACTCACTACAGTGCTCTGAGTGTGCGAATGGCGTTCCAATTAACATGATAATTCACAAATATCATTGAAAAGTTGCTTCAGGTTGCCAGAAATATCATTCGAAGACCGATTCAGCAAAATACAATCTTTGATATCACTTTTTTTATTCAAAAGAACTCACTACAGTGCTGTGAGTGTGCGAATGGCGTTCCAATCAACATGATAATTCACAAATATCATTGAAAAGTTGCTTCAGGTAGCCAGAAATATTATTCGATGAACGATTCAGCAAATTGCAATCTTTTGTATCACTTTTTGATTCTAAAGAGCTTACTACAGTGCTCTGAGTGTGCGAATGGCGTTCCAATTAACATGATAATTCACAAATATCATTGAAAAGTTGCTTCAGGTTGCCAGAAATATCATTCGAAGACCGATTCAGCAAAATACAATCTTTGATATCACTTTTTTTATTCAAAAGAACTCACTACAGTGCTGTGAGTGTGCGAATGGCGTTCCAATCAACATGATAATTCACAAATATCATTGAAAAGTTGCTTCAGGTTGCCAGAAATATCATTCGAAGACCGATTCAGCAAATTACAATCTTTGATATCACTTTTTTTATTCAAAAGAACTCACTACAGTGCTGTGAGTGTGCGAATGGCGTTCCAATTAACATGATAATTCACAAATATCATTGACAAGTTGTTTCAGGTAGCCAGAAATATTATTCGATGAACGATTCAGCAAATTACAATCTTTGACATCACTTTTTTTATTCAAAAGAACTCACTACAGTGCTGTGAGTGTGCGAATGGCGTTCCAATCAACATGATAATTCACAAATATCATTGAAAAGTTGCTTCAGGTTGCCAGAAATATCATTCGAAGACCGATTCAGCAAAATACAATCTTTGATATCACTTTTTTTATTCAAAAGAACTCACTACAGTGCTGTGAGTGTGCGAATGGCGTTCCAATTAACATGATAATTCACAAATATCATTGAAAAGTTGCTTCAGGTTGCCAGAAATATCATTCGAAGACCGATTCAGCAAATTACAATCTTTGATATCACTTTTTTTTATTCAAAAGAACTCACTACAGTGCTCTTAGTGTGCGAATGGCGTTCCAATTAACATGATAATTCACAAATATCATTGAAAAGTTGCTTCAGGTTGCCAGAAATATCATTCGAAGACCGATTCAGCAAAATACAATCTTTGATATCACTTTTTTTATTCAAAAGAACTTACTACAGTGCTCTGAGTGTGCGAATGGCGTTCCAATTAACATGATAATTCACAAATATCATTGAAAAGTTGCTTCAGGTTGCCAGAAATATCATTCGAAGACCGATTCAGCAAAATACAATCTTTGATATCACTTTTTTTATTCAAAAGAACTCACTACAGTGCTGTGAGTGTGCGAATGGCGTTCCAATCAACATGATAATTCACAAATATCATTGAAAAGTTGTTTCAGGTAGCCAGAAATATTATTCGATGAACGATTCAGCAAATTGCAATCTTTTGTATCACTTTTTTTATTCAAAAGAACTCACTACAGTGCTGTGAGTGTGCGAATGGCGTTCCAATTAACATGATAATTCACAAATATCATTGACAAGTTGTTTCAGGTAGCCAGAAATATTATTCGATGAACGATTCAGCAAATTACAATCTTTGATATCACTTTTTTTATTCAAAAGAACTCACTACAGTGCTGTGAGTGTGCGAATGGCGTTCCAATCAACATGATAATTCACAAATATCATTGAAAAGTTGCTTCAGGTTGCCAGAAATATCATTCGAAGACCGATTCAGCAAAATACAATCTTTGATATCACTTTTTTTATTCAAAAGAACTCACTACAGTGCTGTGAGTGTGCGAATGGCGTTCCAATTAACATGATAATTCACAAATATCATTGAAAAGTTGCTTCAGGTTGCCAGAAATATCATTCGAAGACCGATTCAGCAAATTACAATCTTTGATATCACTTTTTTTTATTCAAAAGAACTCACTACAGTGCTCTTAGTGTGCGAATGGCGTTCCAATTAACATGATAATTCACAAATATCATTGAAAAGTTGCTTCAGGTTGCCAGAAATATCATTCGAAGACCGATTCAGCAAAATACAATCTTTGATATCACTTTTTTTATTCAAAAGAACTTACTACAGTGCTCTGAGTGTGCGAATGGCGTTCCAATTAACATGATAATTCACAAATATCATTGAAAAGTTGCTTCAGGTTGCCAGAAATATCATTCGAAGACCGATTCAGCAAATTACAATCTTTGATATCACTTTTTTTATTCAAAAGAACTCACTACAGTGCTCTGAGTGTGCGAATGGCGTTCCAATTAACATGATAATTCACAAATATCATTGAAAAGTTGCTTCAGGTAGCCAGAAATATTATTCGATGAACGATTCAGCAAATTGCAATCTTTGATATCACTTTTTTTGATTCAAAAGAACGTACTACAGTGCTCTGAGTATGCGAATGGCGTTCCAATCAACATGATAATTCACAAATATCATTGAAAAGTTGTTTCAGGTAGCCAGAAATATTATTCGATGAACGATTCAGCAAATTGCAATCTTTGATATCACTTTTTTTATTCAAAAGAACTCACTACAGTGCTGTGAGTGTGCGAATGGCGTTCCAATCAACATGATAATTCACAAATATCATTGAAAAGTTGTTTCAGGTAGCCAGAAATATTATTCGATGAACGATTCAGCAAATTGCAATCTTTGATATCACTTTTTTTATTCAAAAGAACTCACTACAGTGCTCTGAGTGTGCGAATGGCGTTCCAATTAACATGATAATTCACAAATATCATTGAAAAGTTGCTTCAGGTAGCCAGAAATATTATTCGATGAACGATTCAGCAAATTGCAATCTTTGATATCACTTTTTTTGATTCAAAAGAACTTACTACAGTGCTGTGAGTGTGCGAATGGCGTTCCAATCAACATGATAATTCACAAATATCATTGAAAAGTTGCTTCAGGTTGCCAGAAATATCATTCGAAGATCGATTCAGCAAAATTACAATCTTTGATATCACTTTTTTTATTCAAAAGAACTCACTACAGTGCTGTGAGTGTGCGAATGGCGTTCCAATCAACATGATAATTCACAAATATCATTGAAAAGTTGCTTCAGGTTGCCAGAAATATCATTCGAAGACCGATTCAGCAAAATACAATCTTTGATATCACTTTTTTTATTCAAAAGAACTCACTACAGTGCTGTGAGTGTGCGAATGGCGTTCCAATTAACATGATAATTCACAAATATCATTGAAAAGTTGCTTCAGGTTGCCAGAAATATCATTCGAAGACCGATTCAGCAAATTACAATCTTTGATATCACTTTTTTTTATTCAAAAGAACTCACTACAGTGCTCTTAGTGTGCGAATGGCGTTCCAATTAACATGATAATTCACAAATATCATTGAAAAGTTGCTTCAGGTTGCCAGAAATATCATTCGAAGACCGATTCAGCAAAATACAATCTTTGATATCACTTTTTTTATTCAAAAGAACTTACTACAGTGCTCTGAGTGTGCGAATGGCGTTCCAATTAACATGATAATTCACAAATATCATTGAAAAGTTGTTTCAGGTAGCCAGAAATATTATTCGATGAACGATTCAGCAAATTGCAATCTTTTGTATCACTTTTTTTATTCAAAAGAACTCACTACAGTGCTGTGAGTGTCCGAATGGCGTTCCAATCAACATGATAATTCACAAATATCATTGAAAAGTTGCTTCAGGTTGCCAGAAATATCATTCGAAGACCGATTCAGCAAATTACAATCTTTGATATCACTTTTTTTTATTCAAAAGAACTCACTACAGTGCTCTTAGTGTGCGAATGGCGTTCCAATTAACATGATAATTCACAAATATCATTGAAAAGTTGCTTCAGGTTGCCAGAAATATCATTCGAAGACCGATTCAGCAAAATACAATCTTTGATATCACTTTTTTTATTCAAAAGAACTTACTACAGTGCTCTGAGTGTGCGAATGGCGTTCCAATTAACATGATAATTCACAAATATCATTGAAAAGTTGTTTCAGGTAGCCAGAAATATTATTCGATGAACGATTCAGCAAATTGCAATCTTTTGTATCACTTTTTTTATTCAAAAGAACTCACTACAGTGCTGTGAGTGTCCGAATGGCGTTCCAATCAACATGATAATTCACAAATATCATTGAAAAGTTGTTTCAGGTAGCCAGAAATATTATTCGATGAACGATTCAGCAAATTACAATCTTTGATATCACTTTTTTTATTCAAAAGAACTTACTACAGTGCTCTGAGTGTGCGAATGGCGTTCCAATTAACATGATAATTCACAAATATCATTGAAAAGTTGCTTCAGGTTGCCAGAAATATCATTCGAAGACCGATTCAGCAAAATACAATCTTTGATATCACTTTTTTTATTCAAAAGAACTTACTACAGTGCTCTGAGTGTGCGAATGGCGTTCCAATTAACATGATAATTCACAAATATCATTGAAAAGTTGTTTCAGGTAGCCAGAAATATTATTCGATGAACGATTCAGCAAATTGCAATCTTTTGTATCACTTTTTTTATTCAAAAGAACTCACTACAGTGCTGTGAGTGTCCGAATGGCGTTCCAATCAACATGATAATTCACAAATATCATTGAAAAGTTGTTTCAGGTAGCCAGAAATATTATTCGATGAACGATTCAGCAAATTACAATCTTTGATATCACTTTTTTTATTCAAAAGAACTTACTACAGTGCTCTGAGTGTGCGAATGGCGTTCCAATTAACATGATAATTCACAAATATCATTGAAAAGTTGCTTCAGGTTGCCAGAAATATCATTCGAAGACCGATTCAGCAAATTACAATCTTTGATATCACTTTTTTTATTCAAAAGAACTCACTACAGTGCTCTGAGTGTGCGAATGGCGTTCCAATTAACATGATAATTCACAAATATCATTGAAAAGTTGCTTCAGGTTGCCAGAAATATCATTCGAAGACCGATTCAGCAAAATACAATCTTTGATATCACTTTTTTTATTCAAAAGAACTCACTACAGTGCTGTGAGTGTCCGAATGGCGTTCCAATCAACATGATAATTCACAAATATCATTGAAAAGTTGTTTCAGGTAGCCAGAAATATTATTCGATGAACGATTCAGCAAATTGCAATCTTTTGTATCACTTTTTTTATTCAAAAGAACTCACTACAGTGCTGTGAGTGTGCGAATGGCGTTCCAATCAACATGATAATTCACAAATATCATTGAAAAGTTGTTTCAGGTAGCCAGAAATATTATTCGATGAACGATTCAGCAAATTACAATCTTTGATATCACTTTTTTTATTCAAAAGAACTCACTACAGTGCTCTGAGTGTGCGAATGGCGTTCCAATTAACATGATAATTCACAAATATCATTGAAAAGTTGTTTCAGGTAGCCAGAAATATTATTCGATGAACGATTCAGCAAATTGCAATCTTTGATATCACTTTTTTTGATTCAAAAGAACTTACTACAGTGCTCTGAGTGTGCGAATGGCGTTCCAATTAACATGACAATTCACAAATATCATTGAAAAGTTGCTTCAGGTTGCCAGAAATATCATTCGAAGACCGATTCAGCAAATTACAATCTTTGATATCACTTTTTTTATTCAAAAGAACTCACTACAGTGCTGTGAGTGTGCGAATGGCGTTCCAATTAACATGATAATTCACAAATATCATTGAAAAGTTGCTTCAGGTTGCCAGAAATATCATTCGAAGACCGATTCAGCAAAATACAATCTTTGATATCACTTTTTTGATTCAAAAGAGCTTACTACAGTGCTCTGAGTGTGCGAATGGCGTTCCAATTAACATGATAATTCACAAATATCATTGAAAAGTTGCTTCAGGTTGCCAGAAATATCATTCGAAGACCGATTCAGCAAATTACAATCTTTGATATCACTTTTTTTATTCAAAAGAACTCACTACAGTGCTGTGAGTGTGCGAATGGCGTTCCAATTAACATGATAATTCACAAATATCATTGAAAAGTTGCTTCAGGTTGCCAGAAATATCATTCGAAGACCGATTCAGCAAAATACAATCTTTGATATCACTTTTTTGATTCAAAAGAGCTTACTACAGTGCTCTGAGTGTGCGAATGGCGTTCCAATTAACATGATAATTCACAAATATCATTGAAAAGTTGCTTCAGGTTGCCAGAAATATCATTCGAAGACCGATTCAGCAAAATACAATCTTTGATATCACTTTTTTTATTCAAAAGAACTCACTACAGTGCTGTGAGTGTCCGAATGGCGTTCCAATCAACATGATAATTCACAAATATCATTGAAAAGTTGTTTCAGGTAGCCAGAAATATTATTCGATGAACGATTCAGCAAATTGCAATCTTTTGTATCACTTTTTTTATTCAAAAGAACTCACTACAGTGCTGTGAGTGTGCGAATGGCGTTCCAATCAACATGATAATTCACAAATATCATTGAAAAGTTGTTTCAGGTAGCCAGAAATATTATTCGATGAACGATTCAGCAAATTACAATCTTTGATATCACTTTTTTTATTCAAAAGAACTCACTACAGTGCTCTGAGTGTGCGAATGGCGTTCCAATTAACATGATAATTCACAAATATCATTGAAAAGTTGTTTCAGGTAGCCAGAAATATTATTCGATGAACGATTCAGCAAATTGCAATCTTTGATATCACTTTTTTTGATTCAAAAGAACTTACTACAGTGCTCTGAGTGTGCGAATGGCGTTCCAATTAACATGACAATTCACAAATATCATTGAAAAGTTGCTTCAGGTTGCCAGAAATATCATTCGAAGACCGATTCAGCAAATTACAATCTTTGATATCACTTTTTTTATTCAAAAGAACTCACTACAGTGCTGTGAGTGTGCGAATGGCGTTCCAATTAACATGATAATTCACAAATATCATTGAAAAGTTGCTTCAGGTTGCCAGAAATATCATTCGAAGACCGATTCAGCAAAATACAATCTTTGATATCACTTTTTTGATTCAAAAGAGCTTACTACAGTGCTCTGAGTGTGCGAATGGCGTTCCAATTAACATGATAATTCACAAATATCATTGAAAAGTTGCTTCAGGTTGCCAGAAATATCATTCGAAGACCGATTCAGCAAAATACAATCTTTGATATCACTTTTTTTATTCAAAAGAACTCACTACAGTGCTGTGAGTGTGCGAATGGCGTTCCAATCAACATGATAATTCACAAATATCATTGAAAAGTTGTTTCAGGTAGCCAGAAATATTATTCGATGAACGATTCAGCAAATTACAATCTTTGATATCACTTTTTTTATTCAAAAGAACTCACTACAGTGCTCTGAGTGTGCGAATGGCGTTCCAATTAACATGATAATTCACAAATATCATTGAAAAGTTGCTTCAGGTAGCCAGAAATATTATTCGATGAACGATTCAGCAAATTGCAATCTTTGATATCACTTTTTTTGATTCAAAAGAACTTACTACAGTGCTCTGAGTATGCGAATGGCGTTCCAATCAACATGATAATTCACAAATATCATTGAAAAGTTGTTTCAGGTAGCCAGAAATATTATTCGATGAACGATTCAGCAAATTGCAATCTTTGATATCACTTTTTTTATTCAAAAGAACTCACTACAGTGCTCTGAGTGTGCGAATGGCGTTCCAATTAACATGATAATTCACAAATATCATTGAAAAGTTGCTTCAGGTAGCCAGAAATATTATTCGATGAACGATTCAGCAAATTGCAATCTTTGATATCACTTTTTTTGATTCAAAAGAACTTACTACAGTGCTGTGAGTGTGCGAATGGCGGTCCAATCAACATGAAAATTCACAAATATCATTGAAAAGTTGCTTCAGGTAGCCAGAAATATTATTCGATGAACGATTCAGCAAATTGCAATCTTTTGTATCACTTTTTGATTCAAAAGAGCTTACTACAGTGCTCTGAGTGTGCGAATGGCGTTCCAATTAACATGATAATTCACAAATATCATTGAAAAGTTGCTTCAGGTAGCCAGAAATATTATTCGATGAACGATTCAGCAAATTACAATCTTTGATATCACTTTTTTTATTCAAAAGAACTCACTACAGTGCTGTGAGTGTGCGAATGGCGGTCCAATCAACATGAAAATTCACAAATATTATTGAAAAGTTGCTTCAGGTAGCCAGAAATATTATTCGATGAACGATTCAGCAAATTGCAATCTTTTGTATCACTTTTTGATTCAAAAGAGCTTACTACAGTGCTCTGAGTGTGCGAATGGCGTTCCAATTAACATGATAATTCACAAATATCATTGAAAAGTTGCTTCTGGTTGCCAGAAATATCATTCGAAGACCGATTCAGCAAAATACAATCTTTGATATCACTTTTTTTATTCAAAAGAACTCACTACAGTGCTGTGAGTGTGCGAATGGCGTTCCAATCAACATGATAATTCACAAATATCATTGAAAAGTTGTTTCAGGTAGCCAGAAATATTATTCGATGAACGATTCAGCAAATTACAATCTTTGATATCACTTTTTTTATTCAAAAGAACTCACTACAGTGCTCTGAGTGTGCGAATGGCGTTCCAATTAACATGATAATTCACAAATATCATTGAAAAGTTGCTTCAGGTAGCCAGAAATATTATTCGATGAACGATTCAGCAAATTGCAATCTTTGATATCACTTTTTTTGATTCAAAAGAACTTACTACAGTGCTCTGAGTATGCGAATGGCGTTCCAATCAACATGATAATTCACAAATATCATTGAAAAGTTGTTTCAGGTAGCCAGAAATATTATTCGATGAACGATTCAGCAAATTGCAATCTTTGATATCACTTTTTTTATTCAAAAGAACTCACTACAGTGCTCTGAGTGTGCGAATGGCGTTCCAATTAACATGATAATTCACAAATATCATTGAAAAGTTGCTTCAGGTTGCCAGAAATATCATTCGAAGACCGATTCAGCAAAATACAATCTTTGATATCACTTTTTTTGATTCAAAAGAACTTACTACAGTGCTCTGAGTATGCGAATGGCGTTCCAATCAACATGATAATTCACAAATATCATTGAAAAGTTGTTTCAGGTAGCCAGAAATATTATTCGATGAACGATTCAGCAAATTACAATCTTTGATATCACTTTTTTTATTCAAAAGAACTCACTACAGTGCTCTGAGTGTGCGAATGGCGTTCCAATTAACATGACAATTCACAAATATCATTGAAAAGTTGCTTCAGGTAGCCAGAAATATTATTCGATGAACGATTCAGCAAATTGCAATCTTTGATATCACTTTTTTTGATTCAAAAGAACTTACTACAGTGCTGTGAGTGTGCGAATGGCGGTCCAATCAACATGAAAATTCACAAATATCATTGAAAAGTTGCTTCAGGTAGCCAGAAATATTATTCGATGAACGATTCAGCAAATTGCAATCTTTTGTATCACTTTTTGATTCAAAAGAGCTTACTACAGTGCTCTGAGTGTGCGAATGGCGTTCCAATTAACATGATAATTCACAAATATCATTGAAAAGTTGCTTCAGGTAGCCAGAAATATTATTCGATGAACGATTCAGCAAATTACAATCTTTGATATCACTTTTTTTATTCAAAAGAACTCACTACAGTGCTCTGAGTGTGCGAATGGCGTTCCAATTAACATGATAATTCACAAATATCATTGAAAAGTTGCTTCAGGTAGCCAGAAATATTATTCGATGAACGATTCAGCAAATTGCAATCTTTGATATCACTTTTTTTGATTCAAAAGAACTTACTACAGTGCTCTGAGTATGCGAATGGCGTTCCAATCAACATGATAATTCACAAATATCATTGAAAAGTTGTTTCAGGTAGCCAGAAATATTATTCGATGAACGATTCAGCAAATTGCAATCTTTGATATCACTTTTTTTATTCAAAAGAACTCACTACAGTGCTCTGAGTGTGCGAATGGCGTTCCAATTAACATGATAATTCACAAATATCATTGAAAAGTTGCTTCAGGTTGCCAGAAATATCATTCGAAGACCGATTCAGCAAAATACAATCTTTGATATCACTTTTTTTGATTCAAAAGAACTTACTACAGTGCTCTGAGTATGCGAATGGCGTTCCAATCAACATGATAATTCACAAATATCATTGAAAAGTTGTTTCAGGTAGCCAGAAATATTATTCGATGAACGATTCAGCAAATTACAATCTTTGATATCACTTTTTTTATTCAAAAGAACTCACTACAGTGCTCTGAGTGTGCGAATGGCGTTCCAATTAACATGACAATTCACAAATATCATTGAAAAGTTGCTTCAGGTTGCCAGAAATATCATTCGAAGACCGATTCAGCAAATTACAATCTTTGATATCACTTTTTTTATTCAAAAGAACTCACTACAGTGCTCTGAGTGTGCGAATGGCGTTCCAATTAACATGACAATTCACAAATATCATTGAAAAGTTGCTTCAGGTTGCCAGAAATATCATTCGATGAACGATTCAGCAAATTACAATCTTTGATATCACTTTTTTTATTCAAAAGAACTCACTACAGTGCTGTGAGTGTGCGAATGGCGGTCCAATCAACATGAAAATTCACAAATATCATTGAAAAGTTGCTTCAGGTAGCCAGAAATATTATTCGATGAACGATTCAGCAAATTGCAATCTTTTGTATCACTTTTTGATTCAAAAGAGCTTACTACAGTGCTCTGAGTGTGCGAATGGCGTTCCAATTAACATGATAATTCACAAATATCATTGAAAAGTTGCTTCAGGTTGCCAGAAATATCATTCGAAGACCGATTCAGCAAAATACAATCTTTGATATCACTTTTTTTATTCAAAAGAACTCACTACAGTGCTGTGAGTGTGCGAATGGCGTTCCAATCAACATGATAATTCACAAATATCATTGAAAAGTTGTTTCAGGTAGCCAGAAATATTATTCGATGAACGATTCAGCAAATTACAATCTTTGATATCACTTTTTTTATTCAAAAGAACTCACTACAGTGCTGTGAGTGTGCGAATGGCGTTCCAATCAACATGAAAATTCACAAATATCATTGAAAAGTTGCTTCAGGTTGCCAGAAATATCATTCGAAGACCGATTCAGCAAATTACAATCTTTGATATCACTTTTTTTATTCAAAAGAACTCACTACAGTGCTGTGAGTGTGCGAATGGCGGTCCAATCAACATGAAAATTCACAAATATCATTGAAAAGTTGCTTCAGGTAGCCAGAAATATTATTCGATGAACGATTCAGCAAATTGCAATCTTTTGTATCACTTTTTGATTCAAAAGAGCTTACTACAGTGCTCTGAGTGTGCGAATGGCGTTCCAATTAACATGATAATTCACAAATATCATTGAAAAGTTGCTTCAGGTTGCCAGAAATATCATTCGAAGACCGATTCAGCAAAATACAATCTTTGATATCACTTTTTTTATTCAAAAGAACTCACTACAGTGCTGTGAGTGTGCGAATGGCGTTCCAATCAACATGATAATTCACAAATATCATTGAAAAGTTGTTTCAGGTAGCCAGAAATATTATTCGATGAACGATTCAGCAAATTACAATCTTTGATATCACTTTTTTTATTCAAAAGAACTCACTACAGTGCTGTGAGTGTGCGAATGGCGTTCCAATCAACATGATAATTCACAAATATCATTGAAAAGTTGCTTCAGGTTGCCAGAAATATCATTCGAAGACCGATTCAGCAAATTACAATCTTTGATATCACTTTTTTTATTCAAAAGAACTCACTACAGTGCTGTGAGTGTGCGAATGGCGTTCCAATTAACATGATAATTCACAAATATCATTGACAAGTTGTTTCAGGTAGCCAGAAATATTATTCGATGAACGATTCAGCAAATTACAATCTTTGATATCACTTTTTTTATTCAAAAGAACTCACTACAGTGCTGTGAGTGTGCGAATGGCGTTCCAATCAACATGATAATTCACAAATATCATTGAAAAGTTGCTTCAGGTTGCCAGAAATATCATTCGAAGACCGATTCAGCAAAATACAATCTTTGATATCACTTTTTTTATTCAAAAGAACTCACTACAGTGCTGTGAGTGTGCGAATGGCGTTCCAATTAACATGATAATTCACAAATATCATTGAAAAGTTGCTTCAGGTTGCCAGAAATATCATTCGAAGACCGATTCAGCAAATTACAATCTTTGATATCACTTTTTTTATTCAAAAGAACTCACTACAGTGCTCTTAGTGTGCGAATGGCGTTCCAATTAACATGATAATTCACAAATATCATTGAAAAGTTGCTTCAGGTTGCCAGAAATATCATTCGAAGACCGATTCAGCAAAATACAATCTTTGATATCACTTTTTTTATTCAAAAGAACTTACTACAGTGCTCTGAGTGTGCGAATGGCGTTCCAATTAACATGATAATTCACAAATATCATTGAAAAGTTGCTTCAGGTTGCCAGAAATATCATTCGAAGACCGATTCAGCAAAATACAATCTTTGATATCACTTTTTTTATTCAAAAGAACTCACTACAGTGCTGTGAGTGTGCGAATGGCGTTCCAATCAACATGATAATTCACAAATATCATTGAAAAGTTGTTTCAGGTAGCCAGAAATATTATTCGATGAACGATTCAGCAAATTACAATCTTTGATATCACTTTTTTTATTCAAAAGAACTCACTACAGTGCTCTGAGTGTGCGAATGGCGTTCCAATCAACATGATAATTCACAAATATCATTGAAAAGTTGCTTCAGGTTGCCAGAAATATCATTCGAAGACCGATTCAGCAAAATACAATCTTTGATATCACTTTTTTTATTCAAAAGAACTCACTACAGTGCTGTGAGTGTGCGAATGGCGTTCCAATTAACATGATAATTCACAAATATCATTGAAAAGTTGTTTCAGGTAGCCAGAAATATAATTCGATGAACGATTCAGCAAATTGCAATCTTTTGTATCACTTTTTTTATTCAAAAGAACTCACTACAGTGCTGTGAGTGTGCGAATGGCGTTCCAATCAACATGATAATTCACAAATATCATTGAAAAGTTGTTTCAGGTAGCCAGAAATATTATTCGATGAACGATTCAGCAAATTACAATCTTTGATATCACTTTTTTTATTCAAAAGAACTCACTACAGTGCTCTGAGTGTGCGAATGGCGTTCCAATTAACATGATAATTCACAAATATCATTGAAAAGTTGCTTCAGGTTGCCAGAAATATCATTCGAAGACCGATTCAGCAAATTACAATCTTTGATATCACTTTTTTTATTCGAAAGAACTCACTACAGTGCTGTGAGTGTGCGAATGGCGTTCCAATCAACATGATAATTCACAAATATCATTGAAAAGTTGCTTCAGGTAGCCAGAAATATTATTCGATGAACGATTCAGCAAATTGCAATCTTTTGTATCACTTTTTGATTCAAAAGAGCTTACTACAGTGTTCTGAGTGTGCGAATGGCGTTCCAATTAACATGATAATTCACAAATATCATTGAAAAGTTGCTTCAGGTTGCCAGAAATATCATTCGAAGACCGATTCAGCAAAATACAATCTTTGATATCACTTTTTTTATTCAAAAGAACTCACTACAGTGCTGTGAGTGTGCGAATGGCGTTCCAATCAACATGATAATTCACAAATATCATTGAAAAGTTGCTTCAGGTTGCCAGAAATATCATTCGAAGACCGATTCAGCAAATTACAATCTTTGATATCACTTTTTTTATTCAAAAGAACTCACTACAGTGCTGTGAGTGTGCGAATGGCGTTCCAATCAACATGATAATTCACAAATATCATTGAAAAGTTGCTTCAGGTTGCCAGAAATATCATTCGAAGACCGATTCAGCAAAATACAATCTTTGATATCACTTTTTTTATTCAAAAGAACTCACTACAGTGCTGTGAGTGTGCGAATGGCGTTCCAATCAACATGATAATTCACAAATATCATTGAAAAGTTGCTTCAGGTAGCCAGAAATATTATTCGATGAACGATTCAGCAAATTACAATCTTTGGTATCACTTTTTGATTCAAAAGAGCTTACTACAGTGCTCTGAGTATGCGAATGGCGTTCCAATTAACATGATAATTCACAAATATCATTGAAAAGTTGCTTCAGGTTGCCAGAAATATCATTCGAAGACCGATTCAGCAAAATACAATCTTTGATATCACTTTTTTTATTCAAAAGAACTCACTACAGTGCTGTGAGTGTGCGAATGGCGTTCCAATCAACATGATAATTCACAAATATCATTGAAAAGTTGTTTCAGGTAGCCAGAAATATTATTCGATGAACGATTCAGCAAATTACAATCTTTGATATCACTTTTTTTATTCAAAAGAACTCACTACAGTGCTGTGAGTGTGCGAATGGCGTTCCAATCAACATGATAATTCACAAATATCATTGAAAAGTTGCTTCAGGTTGCCAGAAATATCATTCGAAGACCGATTCAGCAAATTACAATCTTTGATATCACTTTTTTTATTCAAAAGAACTCACTACAGTGCTGTGAGTGTGCGAATGGCGTTCCAATCAACATGATAATTCACAAATATCATTGAAAAGTTGCTTCAGGTTGCCAGAAATATCATTCGAAGACCGATTCAGCAAAATACAATCTTTGATATCACTTTTTTTATTCAAAAGAACTCACTACAGTGCTGTGAGTGTGCGAATGGCGTTCCAATCAACATGATAATTCACAAATATCATTGAAAAGTTGCTTCAGGTAGCCAGAAATATTATTCGATGAACGATTCAGCAAATTACAATCTTTGGTATCACTTTTTGATTCAAAAGAGCTTACTACAGTGCTCTGAGTATGCGAATGGCGTTCCAATTAACATGATAATTCACAAATATCATTGAAAAGTTGCTTCAGGTTGCCAGAAATATCATTCGAAGACCGATTCAGCAAAATACAATCTTTGATATCACTTTTTTTATTCAAAAGAACTCACTACAGTGCTGTGAGTGTGCGAATGGCGTTCCAATCAACATGATAATTCACAAATATCATTGAAAAGTTGCTTCAGGTTGCCAGAAATATCATTCGAAGACCGATTCAGCAAATTACAATCTTTGATATCACTTTTTTTATTCAAAAGAACTCACTACAGTGCTGTGAGTGTGCGAATGGCGTTCCAATTAACATGATAATTCACAAATATCATTGACAAGTTTTTTCAGGTTGCCAGAAATATCATTCGAAGACCGATTCAGCAAAATACAATCTTTGATATCACTTTTTTTATTCAAAAGAACTCACTACAGTGCTGTGAGTGTGCGAATGGCGTTCCAATTAACATGATAATTCACAAATATCATTGAAAAGTTGCTTCAGGTTGCCAGAAATATCATTCGATGAACGATTCAGCAAATTACAATCTTTGATATCACTTTTTTTATTCAAAAGAACTCACTACAGTGCTCTTAGTGTGCGAATGGCGTTCCAATTAACATGATAATTCACAAATATCATTGAAAAGTTGCTTCGGGTTGCCAGAAATATCATTCGAAGACCGATTCAGCAAAATACAATCTTTGATATCACTTTTTTTATTCAAAAGAACTTACTACAGTGCTCTGAGTGTGCGAATGGCGTTCCAATTAACATGATAATTCACAAATATCATTGAAAAGTTGCTTCAGGTTGCCAGAAATATCATTCGAAGACCGATTCAGCAAATTACAATCTTTGATATCACTTTTTTTATTCAAAAGAACTCACTACAGTGCTCTTAGTGTGCGAATGGCGTTCCAATTAACATGATAATTCACAAATATCATTGAAAAGTTGCTTCAGGTTGCCAGAAATATCATTCGAAGACCGATTCAGCAAAATACAATCTTTGATATCACTTTTTTTATTCAAAAGAACTCACTACTGTGCTGTGAGTGTGCGAATGGCGTTCCAATTAACATGATAATTCACAAATATCATTGAAAAGTTGCTTCAGGTTGCCAGAAATATCATTCGATGAACGATTCAGCAAATTACAATCTTTGATATCACTTTTTTTATTCAAAAGAACTCACTACAGTGCTGTGAGTGTGCGAATGGCGTTCCAATCAACATGATAATTCACAAATATCATTGAAAAGTTGCTTCAGGTTGCCAGAAATATCATTCGAAGACCGATTCAGCAAAATACAATCTTTGATATCACTTTTTTTATTCAAAAGAACTCACTACAGTGCTGTGAGTGTGCGAATGGCGTTCCAATTAACATGATAATTCACAAATATCATTGAAAAGTTGCTTCAGGTTGCCAGAAATATCATTCGAAGACCGATTCAGCAAATTACAATCTTTGATATCACTTTTTTTATTCAAAAGAACTCACTACAGTGCTCTTAGTGTGCGAATGGCGTTCCAATTAACATGATAATTCACAAATATCATTGAAAAGTTGCTTCAGGTTGCCAGAAATATCATTCGAAGACCGATTCAGCAAAATACAATCTTTGATATCACTTTTTTTATTCAAAAGAACTTACTACAGTGCTGTGAGTGTGCGAATGGCGTTCCAATTAACATGATAATTCACAAATATCATTGAAAAGTTGCTTCAGGTTGCCAGAAATATCATTCGAAGACCGATTCAGCAAATTACAATCTTTGATATCACTATTTTTATTCAAAAGAACTCACTACAGTGCTCTTAGTGTGCGAATGGCGTTCCAATTAACATGATAATTCACAAATATCATTGAAAAGTTGCTTCAGGTTGCCAGAAATATCATTCGAAGACCGATTCAGCAAATTACAATCTTTGATATCACTTTTTTTATTCAAAAGAACTCACTACAGTGCTCTGAGTGTGCGAATGGCGTTCCAATTAACATGATAATTCACAAATATCATTGAAAAGTTGCTTCAGGTTGCCAGAAATATCATTCGAAGACCGATTCAGCAAATTACAATCTTTGATATCACTTTTTTTATTCAAAAGAACTTACTACAGTGCTCTGAGTGTGCGAATGGCGTTCCAATTAACATGATAATTCACAAATATCATTGAAAAGTTGCTTCAGGTTGCCAGAAATATCATTCGAAGACCGATTCAGCAAATTACAATCTTTGATATCACTTTTTTTATTCAAAAGAACTCACTACAGTGCTCTGAGTGTGCGAATGGCGTTCCAATTAACATGATAATTCACAAATATCATTGAAAAGTTGCTTCAGGTTGCCAGAAATATCATTCGAAGACCGATTCAGCAAATTACAATCTTTGATATCACTTTTTTTATTCAAAAGAACTCACTACAGTGCTCTTAGTGTGCGAATGGCGTTCCAATTAACATGATAATTCACAAATATCATTGAAAAGTTGCTTCAGGTTGCCAGAAATATCATTCGAAGACCGATTCAGCAAAATACAATCTTTGATATCACTTTTTTTATTCAAAAGAACTTACTACAGTGCTGTGAGTGTGCGAATGGCGTTCCAATTAACATGATAATTCACAAATATCATTGAAAAGTTGCTTCAGGTTGCCAGAAATATCATTCGAAGACCGATTCAGCAAATTACAATCTTTGATATCACTATTTTTATTCAAAAGAACTCACTACAGTGCTCTTAGTGTGCGAATGGCGTTCCAATTAACATGATAATTCACAAATATCATTGAAAAGTTGCTTCAGGTTGCCAGAAATATCATTCGAAGACCGATTCAGCAAATTACAATCTTTGATATCACTTTTTTTATTCAAAAGAACTCACTACAGTGCTCTGAGTGTGCGAATGGCGTTCCAATTAACATGATAATTCACAAATATCATTGAAAAGTTGCTTCAGGTTGCCAGAAATATCATTCGAAGACCGATTCAGCAAATTACAATCTTTGATATCACTTTTTTTATTCAAAAGAACTTACTACAGTGCTCTGAGTGTGCGAATGGCGTTCCAATTAACATGATAATTCACAAATATCATTGAAAAGTTGCTTCAGGTTGCCAGAAATATCATTCGAAGACCGATTCAGCAAATTACAATCTTTGATATCACTTTTTTTATTCAAAAGAACTCACTACAGTGCTCTGAGTGTGCGAATGGCGTTCCAATTAACATGATAATTCACAAATATCATTGAAAAGTTGCTTCAGGTTGCCAGAAATATCATTCGAAGACCGATTCAGCAAATTACAATCTTTGGTATCACTTTTTTTATTCAAAAGAACTCACTACAGTGCTGTGAGTGTGCGAATGGCGTTCCAATCAACATGATAATTCACAAATATCATTGAAAAGTTGTTTCAGGTAGCCAGAAATATTATTCGATGAACGATTCAGCAAATTACAATCTTTGATATCACTTTTTTTATTCAAAAGAACTCACTACAGTGCTGTGAGTGTGCGAATGGCGTTCCAATCAACATGATAATTCACAAATATCATTGAAAAGTTGCTTCAGGTTGCCAGAAATATCATTCGAAGACCGATTCAGCAAATTACAATCTTTGATATCACTTTTTTTATTCAAAAGAACTCACTACAGTGCTGTGAGTGTGCGAATGGCGTTCCAATTAACATGATAATTCACAAATATCATTGACAAGTTGTTTCAGGTAGCCAGAAATATTATTCGATGAACGATTCAGCAAATTACAATCTTTGATATCACTTTTTTTATTCAAAAGAACTCACTACAGTGCTGTGAGTGTGCGAATGGCGTTCCAATCAACATGATAATTCACAAATATCATTGAAAAGTTGCTTCAGGTTGCCAGAAATATCATTCGAAGACCGATTCAGCAAAATACAATCTTTGATATCACTTTTTTTATTCAAAAGAACTCACTACAGTGCTGTGAGTGTGCGAATGGCGTTCCAATTAACATGATAATTCACAAATATCATTGAAAAGTTGCTTCAGGTTGCCAGAAATATCATTCGATGAACGATTCAGCAAATTACAATCTTTGATATCACTTTTTTTATTCAAAAGAACTCACTACAGTGCTGTGAGTGTGCGAATGGCGTTCCAATCAACATGATAATTCACAAATATCATTGAAAAGTTGCTTCAGGTTGCCAGAAATATCATTCGAAGACCGATTCAGCAAAATACAATCTTTGATATCACTTTTTTTATTCAAAAGAACTCACTACAGTGCTGTGAGTGTGCGAATGGCGTTCCAATTAACATGATAATTCACAAATATCATTGAAAAGTTGCTTCAGGTTGCCAGAAATATCATTCGAAGACCGATTCAGCAAATTACAATCTTTGATATCACTTTTTTTATTCAAAAGAACTCACTACAGTGCTCTTAGTGTGCGAATGGCGTTCCAATTAACATGATAATTCACAAATATCATTGAAAAGTTGCTTCAGGTTGCCAGAAATATCATTCGAAGACCGATTCAGCAAAATACAATCTTTGATATCACTTTTTTTATTCAAAAGAACTTACTACAGTGCTCTGAGTGTGCGAATGGCGTTCCAATTAACATGATAATTCACAAATATCATTGAAAAGTTGCTTCAGGTTGCCAGAAATATCATTCGAAGACCGATTCAGCAAATTACTATCTTTGATATCACTTTTTTTATTCAAAAGAACTCACTACAGTGCTGTGAGTGTGCGAATGGCGTTCCAATCAACATGATAATTCACAAATATCATTGAAAAGTTGCTTCAGGTTGCCAGAAATATCATTCGAAGACCGATTCAGCAAAATACAATCTTTGATATCACTTTTTTTATTCAAAAGAACTCACTACAGTGCTGTGAGTGTGCGAATGGCGTTCCAATTAACATGATAATTCACAAATATCATTGAAAAGTTGCTTCAGGTTGCCAGAAATATCATTCGATGAACGATTCAGCAAATTACAATCTTTGATATCACTTTTTTTATTCAAAAGAACTCACTACAGTGCTGTGAGTGTGCGAATGGCGTTCCAATCAACATGATAATTCACAAATATCATTGAAAAGTTGCTTCAGGTTGCCAGAAATATCATTCGAAGACCGATTCAGCAAAATACAATCTTTGATATCACTTTTTTTATTCAAAAGAACTCACTACAGTGCTGTGAGTGTGCGAATGGCGTTCCAATTAACATGATAATTCACAAATATCATTGAAAAGTTGCTTCAGGTTGCCAGAAATATCATTCGAAGACCGATTCAGCAAATTACAATCTTTGATATCACTTTTTTTATTCAAAAGAACTCACTACAGTGCTCTTAGTGTGCGAATGGCGTTCCAATTAACATGATAATTCACAAATATCATTGAAAAGTTGCTTCAGGTTGCCAGAAATATCATTCGAAGACCGATTCAGCAAAATACAATCTTTGATATCACTTTTTTTATTCAAAAGAACTTACTACAGTGCTCTGAGTGTGCGAATGGCGTTCCAATTAACATGATAATTCACAAATATCATTGAAAAGTTGCTTCAGGTTGCCAGAAATATCATTCGAAGACCGATTCAGCAAATTACAATCTTTGATATCACTTTTTTTATTCAAAAGAACTCACTACAGTGCTGTGAGTGTGCGAATGGCGTTCCAATCAACATGATAATTCACAAATATCATTGAAAAGTTGCTTCAGGTTGCCAGAAATATCATTCGAAGACCGATTCAGCAAATTACAATCTTTGATATCACTTTTTTTATTCAAAAGAACTCACTACAGTGCTGTGAGTGTGCGAATGGCGTTCCAATTAACATGATAATTCACAAATATCATTGACAAGTTGTTTCAGGTAGCCAGAAATATTATTCGATGAACGATTCAGCAAATTACAATCTTTGATATCACTTTTTTTATTCAAAAGAACTCACTACAGTGCTGTGAGTGTGCGAATGGCGTTCCAATCAACATGATAATTCACAAATATCATTGAAAAGTTGCTTCAGGTTGCCAGAAATATCATTCGAAGACCGATTCAGCAAATTACAATCTTTGATATCACTTTTTTTATTCAAAAGAACTCACTACAGTGCTGTGAGTGTGCGAATGGCGTTCCAATTAACATGATAATTCACAAATATCATTGACAAGTTTTTTCAGGTTGCCAGAAATATCATTCGAAGACCGATTCAGCAAAATACAATCTTTGATATCACTTTTTTTATTCAAAAGAACTCACTACAGTGCTGTGAGTGTGCGAATGGCGTTCCAATTAACATGATAATTCACAAATATCATTGAAAAGTTGCTTCAGGTTGCCAGAAATATCATTCGATGAACGATTCAGCAAATTACAATCTTTGATATCACTTTTTTTATTCAAAAGAACTCACTACAGTGCTGTGAGTGTGCGAATGGCGTTCCAATCAACATGATAATTCACAAATATCATTGAAAAGTTGCTTCAGGTTGCCAGAAATATCATTCGAAGACCGATTCAGCAAAATACAATCTTTGATATCACTTTTTTTATTCAAAAGAACTCACTACAGTGCTGTGAGTGTGCGAATGGCGTTCCAATTAACATGATAATTCACAAATATCATTGAAAAGTTGCTTCAGGTTGCCAGAAATATCATTCGAAGACCGATTCAGCAAATTACAATCTTTGATATCACTTTTTTTATTCAAAAGAACTCACTACAGTGCTCTTAGTGTGCGAATGGCGTTCCAATTAACATGATAATTCACAAATATCATTGAAAAGTTGCTTCAGGTTGCCAGAAATATCATTCGAAGACCGATTCAGCAAAATACAATCTTTGATATCACTTTTTTTATTCAAAAGAACTTACTACAGTGCTCTGAGTGTGCGAATGGCGTTCCAATTAACATGATAATTCACAAATATCATTGAAAAGTTGCTTCAGGTTGCCAGAAATATCATTCGAAGACCGATTCAGCAAATTACTATCTTTGATATCACTTTTTTTATTCAAAAGAACTCACTACAGTGCTGTGAGTGTGCGAATGGCGTTCCAATCAACATGATAATTCACAAATATCATTGAAAAGTTGCTTCAGGTTGCCAGAAATATCATTCGAAGACCGATTCAGCAAAATACAATCTTTGATATCACTTTTTTTATTCAAAAGAACTCACTACAGTGCTGTGAGTGTGCGAATGGCGTTCCAATTAACATGATAATTCACAAATATCATTGAAAAGTTGCTTCAGGTTGCCAGAAATATCATTCGATGAACGATTCAGCAAATTACAATCTTTGATATCACTTTTTTTATTCAAAAGAACTCACTACAGTGCTGTGAGTGTGCGAATGGCGTTCCAATCAACATGATAATTCACAAATATCATTGAAAAGTTGCTTCAGGTTGCCAGAAATATCATTCGAAGACCGATTCAGCAAAATACAATCTTTGATATCACTTTTTTTATTCAAAAGAACTCACTACAGTGCTGTGAGTGTGCGAATGGCGTTCCAATTAACATGATAATTCACAAATATCATTGAAAAGTTGCTTCAGGTTGCCAGAAATATCATTCGAAGACCGATTCAGCAAATTACAATCTTTGATATCACTTTTTTTATTCAAAAGAACTCACTACAGTGCTCTTAGTGTGCGAATGGCGTTCCAATTAACATGATAATTCACAAATATCATTGAAAAGTTGCTTCAGGTTGCCAGAAATATCATTCGAAGACCGATTCAGCAAAATACAATCTTTGATATCACTTTTTTTATTCAAAAGAACTTACTACAGTGCTCTGAGTGTGCGAATGGCGTTCCAATTAACATGATAATTCACAAATATCATTGAAAAGTTGCTTCAGGTTGCCAGAAATATCATTCGAAGACCGATTCAGCAAATTACAATCTTTGATATCACTTTTTTTATTCAAAAGAACTCACTACAGTGCTCTGAGTGTGCGAATGGCGTTCCAATTAACATGATAATTCACAAATATCATTGAAAAGTTGTTTCAGGTAGCCAGAAATATAATTCGATGAACGATTCAGCAAATTGCAATCTTTTGTATCACTTTTTTTATTCAAAAGAACTCACTACAGTGCTGTGAGTGTGCGAATGGCGTTCCAATCAACATGATAATTCACAAATATCATTGAAAAGTTGCTTCAGGTTGCCAGAAATATCATTCGAAGACCGATTCAGCAAATTACAATCTTTGATATCACTTTTTTTATTCAAAAGAACTCACTACAGTGCTCTGAGTGTGCGAATGGCGTTCCAATTAACATGATAATTCACAAATATCATTGACAAGTTGTTTCAGGTAGCCAGAAATATTATTCGATGAACGATTCAGCAAATTACAATCTTTGATATCACTTTTTTTATTCAAAAGAACTCACTACAGTGCTGTGAGTGTGCGAATGGCGTTCCAATCAACATGATAATTCACAAATATCATTGAAAAGTTGCTTCAGGTTGCCAGAAATATCATTCGAAGACCGATTCAGCAAAATACAATCTTTGATATCACTTTTTTTATTCAAAAGAACTCACTACAGTGCTGTGAGTGTGCGAATGGCGTTCCAATTAACATGATAATTCACAAATATCATTGAAAAGTTGCTTCAGGTTGCCAGAAATATCATTCGATGAACGATTCAGCAAATTACAATCTTTGATATCACTTTTTTTATTCAAAAGAACTCACTACAGTGCTGTGAGTGTGCGAATGGCGTTCCAATCAACATGATAATTCACAAATATCATTGAAAAGTTGCTTCAGGTTGCCAGAAATATCATTCGAAGACCGATTCAGCAAAATACAATCTTTGATATCACTTTTTTTATTCAAAAGAACTCACTACAGTGCTGTGAGTGTGCGAATGGCGTTCCAATTAACATGATAATTCACAAATATCATTGAAAAGTTGCTTCAGGTTGCCAGAAATATCATTCGAAGACCGATTCAGCAAATTACAATCTTTGATATCACTTTTTTTATTCAAAAGAACTCACTACAGTGCTCTTAGTGTGCGAATGGCGTTCCAATTAACATGATAATTCACAAATATCATTGAAAAGTTGCTTCAGGTTGCCAGAAATATCATTCGAAGACCGATTCAGCAAAATACAATCTTTGATATCACTTTTTTTATTCAAAAGAACTTACTACAGTGCTGTGAGTGTGCGAATGGCGTTCCAATTAACATGATAATTCACAAATATCATTGAAAAGTTGCTTCAGGTTGCCAGAAATATCATTCGAAGACCGATTCAGCAAATTACAATCTTTGATATCACTATTTTTAATCAAAAGAACTCACTACAGTGCTCTTAGTGTGCGAATGGCGTTCCAATTAACATGATAATTCACAAATATCATTGAAAAGTTGCTTCAGGTTGCCAGAAATATCATTCGAAGACCGATTCAGCAAATTACAATCTTTGATATCACTTTTTTTATTCAAAAGAACTCACTACAGTGCTCTGAGTGTGCGAATGGCGTTCCAATTAACATGATAATTCACAAATATCATTGAAAAGTTGCTTCAGGTTGCCAGAAATATCATTCGAAGACCGATTCAGCAAATTACAATCTTTGATATCACTTTTTTTATTCAAAAGAACTTACTACAGTGCTCTGAGTGTGCGAATGGCGTTCCAATTAACATGATAATTCACAAATATCATTGAAAAGTTGCTTCAGGTTGCCAGAAATATCATTCGAAGACCGATTCAGCAAATTACAATCTTTGATATCACTTTTTTTATTCAAAAGAACTCACTACAGTGCTCTGAGTGTGCGAATGGCGTTCCAATTAACATGATAATTCACAAATATCATTGAAAAGTTGCTTCAGGTTGCCAGAAATATCATTCGAAGACCGATTCAGCAAATTACAATCTTTGGTATCACTTTTTTTATTCAAAAGAACTCACTACAGTGCTGTGAGTGTGCGAATGGCGTTCCAATCAACATGATAATTCACAAATATCATTGAAAAGTTGTTTCAGGTAGCCAGAAATATTATTCGATGAACGATTCAGCAAATTACAATCTTTGATATCACTTTTTTTATTCAAAAGAACTCACTACAGTGCTGTGAGTGTGCGAATGGCGTTCCAATCAACATGATAATTCACAAATATCATTGAAAAGTTGCTTCAGGTTGCCAGAAATATCATTCGAAGACCGATTCAGCAAATTACAATCTTTGATATCACTTTTTTTATTCAAAAGAACTCACTACAGTGCTGTGAGTGTGCGAATGGCGTTCCAATTAACATGATAATTCACAAATATCATTGACAAGTTGTTTCAGGTAGCCAGAAATATTATTCGATGAACGATTCAGCAAATTACAATCTTTGATATCACTTTTTTTATTCAAAAGAACTCACTACAGTGCTGTGAGTGTGCGAATGGCGTTCCAATCAACATGATAATTCACAAATATCATTGAAAAGTTGCTTCAGGTTGCCAGAAATATCATTCGAAGACCGATTCAGCAAAATACAATCTTTGATATCACTTTTTTTATTCAAAAGAACTCACTACAGTGCTGTGAGTGTGCGAATGGCGTTCCAATTAACATGATAATTCACAAATATCATTGAAAAGTTGCTTCAGGTTGCCAGAAATATCATTCGATGAACGATTCAGCAAATTACAATCTTTGATATCACTTTTTTTATTCAAAAGAACTCACTACAGTGCTGTGAGTGTGCGAATGGCGTTCCAATCAACATGATAATTCACAAATATCATTGAAAAGTTGCTTCAGGTTGCCAGAAATATCATTCGAAGACCGATTCAGCAAAATACAATCTTTGATATCACTTTTTTTATTCAAAAGAACTCACTACAGTGCTGTGAGTGTGCGAATGGCGTTCCAATTAACATGATAATTCACAAATATCATTGAAAAGTTGCTTCAGGTTGCCAGAAATATCATTCGAAGACCGATTCAGCAAATTACAATCTTTGATATCACTTTTTTTATTCAAAAGAACTCACTACAGTGCTCTTAGTGTGCGAATGGCGTTCCAATTAACATGATAATTCACAAATATCATTGAAAAGTTGCTTCAGGTTGCCAGAAATATCATTCGAAGACCGATTCAGCAAAATACAATCTTTGATATCACTTTTTTTATTCAAAAGAACTTACTACAGTGCTCTGAGTGTGCGAATGGCGTTCCAATTAACATGATAATTCACAAATATCATTGAAAAGTTGCTTCAGGTTGCCAGAAATATCATTCGAAGACCGATTCAGCAAATTACAATCTTTGATATCACTTTTTTTATTCAAAAGAACTCACTACAGTGCTGTGAGTGTGCGAATGGCGTTCCAATCAACATGATAATTCACAAATATCATTGAAAAGTTGCTTCAGGTTGCCAGAAATATCATTCGAAGACCGATTCAGCAAAATACAATCTTTGATATCACTTTTTTTATTCAAAAGAACTCACTACAGTGCTGTGAGTGTGCGAATGGCGTTCCAATTAACATGATAATTCACAAATATCATTGAAAAGTTGCTTCAGGTTGCCAGAAATATCATTCGATGAACGATTCAGCAAATTACAATCTTTGATATCACTTTTTTTATTCAAAAGAACTCACTACAGTGCTGTGAGTGTGCGAATGGCGTTCCAATCAACATGATAATTCACAAATATCATTGAAAAGTTGCTTCAGGTTGCCAGAAATATCATTCGAAGACCGATTCAGCAAAATACAATCTTTGATATCACTTTTTTTATTCAAAAGAACTCACTACAGTGCTGTGAGTGTGCGAATGGCGTTCCAATTAACATGATAATTCACAAATATCATTGAAAAGTTGCTTCAGGTTGCCAGAAATATCATTCGAAGACCGATTCAGCAAATTACAATCTTTGATATCACTTTTTTTATTCAAAAGAACTCACTACAGTGCTCTTAGTGTGCGAATGGCGTTCCAATTAACATGATAATTCACAAATATCATTGAAAAGTTGCTTCAGGTTGCCAGAAATATCATTCGAAGACCGATTCAGCAAAATACAATCTTTGATATCACTTTTTTTATTCAAAAGAACTTACTACAGTGCTCTGAGTGTGCGAATGGCGTTCCAATTAACATGATAATTCACAAATATCATTGAAAAGTTGCTTCAGGTTGCCAGAAATATCATTCGAAGACCGATTCAGCAAATTACAATCTTTGATATCACTTTTTTTATTCAAAAGAACTCACTACAGTGCTCTGAGTGTGCGAATGGCGTTCCAATTAACATGATAATTCACAAATATCATTGAAAAGTTGTTTCAGGTAGCCAGAAATATAATTCGATGAACGATTCAGCAAATTGCAATCTTTTGTATCACTTTTTTTATTCAAAAGAACTCACTACAGTGCTGTGAGTGTGCGAATGGCGTTCCAATCAACATGATAATTCACAAATATCATTGAAAAGTTGTTTCAGGTAGCCAGAAATATTATTCGATGAACGATTCAGCAAATTACAATCTTTGATATCACTTTTTTTATTCAAAAGAACTCGCTACAGTGCTCTGAGTGTGCGAATGGCGTTCCAATTAACATGATAATTCACAAATATCATTGAAAAGTTGCTTCAGGTTGCCAGAAATATCATTCGAAGACCGATTCAGCAAATTACAATCTTTGATATCACTTTTTTTATTCGAAAGAACTCACTACAGTGCTGTGAGTGTGCGAATGGCGTTCCAATCAACATGATAATTCACAAATATCATTGAAAAGTTGCTTCAGGTAGCCAGAAATATTATTCGATGAACGATTCAGCAAATTGCAATCTTTTGTATCACTTTTTGATTCAAAAGAGCTTACTACAGTGCTCTGAGTGTGCGAATGGCGTTCCAATTAACATGATAATTCACAAATATCATTGAAAAGTTGCTTCAGGTTGCCAGAAATATCATTCGAAGACCGATTCAGCAAAATACAATCTTTGATATCACTTTTTTTATTCAAAAGAACTCACTACAGTGCTGTGAGTGTGCGAATGGCGTTCCAATCAACATGATAATTCACAAATATCATTGAAAAGTTGCTTCAGGTTGCCAGAAATATCATTCGAAGACCGATTCAGCAAATTACAATCTTTGATATCACTTTTTTTATTCAAAAGAACTCACTACAGTGCTGTGAGTGTGCGAATGGCGTTCCAATTAACATGATAATTCACAAATATCATTGACAAGTTGTTTCAGGTAGCCAGAAATATTATTCGATGAACGATTCAGCAAATTACAATTTTTGATATCACTTTTTTTATTCAAAAGAACTCACTACAGTGCTGTGAGTGTGCGAATGGCGTTCCAATCAACATGATAATTCACAAATATCATTGAAAAATTGCTTCAGGTTGCCAGAAATATCATTCGAAGACCGATTCAGCAAAATACAATCTTTGATATCACTTTTTTTATTCAAAAGAACTCACTACAGTGCTGTGAGTGTGCGAATGGCGTTCCAATCAACATGATAATTCACAAATATCATTGAAAAGTTGCTTCAGGTTGCCAGAAATATCATTCGAAGACCGATTCAGCAAATTACAATCTTTGATATCACTTTTTTTATTCAAAAGAACTCACTACAGTGCTGTGAGTGTGCGAATGGCGTTCCAATCAACATGATAATTCACAAATATCATTGAAAACTGGCTTCAGGTAGCCAGAACTATCATTCGATGACCGATTCAGCAAAATACAATCTTTGATATCACTTTTTTTGATTCAAAAGAACTTACTACAGTGCTCTGAGTGTGCGAATGGCGTTCCAATTAACATGATAATTCACAAATATCATTGAAAAGTTGCTTCAGGTTGCCAGAAATATCATTCGAAGACCGATTCAGCAAATTACAATCTTTGATATCACTTTTTTTATTCAAAAGAACTCACTACAGTGCTCTGAGTGTGCGAATGGCGTTCCAATTAACATGATAATTCACAAATATCATTGAAAAGTTGCTTCAGGTTGCCAGAAATATCATTCGAAGACCGATTCAGCAAAATACAATCTTTGATATCACTTTTTTTATTCAAAAGAACTCACTACAGTGCTGTGAGTGTGCGAATGGCGTTCCAATCAACATGATAATTCACAAATATCATTGAAAAGTTGTTTCAGGTAGCCAGAAATATTATTCGATGAACGATTCAGCAAATTACAATCTTTGATATCACTTTTTTTATTCAAAAGAACTCACTACAGTGCTGTGAGTGTGCGAATGGCGTTCCAATCAACATGATAATTCACAAATATCATTGAAAAGTTGTTTCAGGTAGCCAGAAATATTATTCGATGAACGATTCAGCAAATTACAATCTTTGATATCACTTATTTTATTCAAAAGAACTCACTACAGTGCTCTGAGTGTGCGAATGGCGTTCCAATTAACATGATAATTCCCAAATATCATTGAAAAGTTGCTTCAGGTTGCCAGAAATATCATTCGAAGACCGATTCAGCAAATTACAATCTTTGATATCACTTTTTTTATTCGAAAGAACTCACATTGCTGTGAGTGTGCGAATGGCGTTCCAATCAACATGATAATTCACAAATATCATTGAAAAGTTGCTTCAGGTAGCCAGAAATATTGGAGGGGTGACATTTCCGCAACGACATTTCCGCAAATGGGCGTTTTCGACAAATCCGCAAACGACAATCCCGCAAATATATTTTTTTCCGCCAACGACATTTCCGCAAATGGGCGTTTTCGACATATCCGCAAACGACAATCCCGCAAATATATTGTTTTCCGCAAACGACAATTCCGCAAATATATTTTTTTCCGCAAGCGACAATTCCGCAACTCTGAATTTTTCCGCAACCGTCAAACTTTCCGCAACTTTCTTACAGTATTCTTTCAAATTTTCATTATCAATTTCAGTTTACGATTTCCCAATGAAGAGCTCAGTCTTTTTTGCTTTTCCCTCGTGTTTCCTATAATATCTCGTCTTAAGTATCGCCATTACATATTGTTATAAAAGGAAAACCGATGAAAAGGTAACAAAAATAGAAGTTGGGCAATCGTAAACTGAAATCCAAAGATTACTGTAAGAAAGTTGCGGAAAGTTTGACGGTTGCGGAAAATTTCGGAGTTGCGGAATTGTCGCTTGCGGAAAAAATATATTTGCGGAATTGTCGTTTGCGGAAAAAAATATATTTGCGGGATTGTCGTTTGCTGGAACATCGTTTGCGGAAATTCCAATTGCGGAAAAAAATAAATTTGCGGAATTGTCGTTTGCGGAAAAAAATCGATTTGCGGAATTGTCGTTTGCGGAATTGTCACGCCTCCGAAGGTGCGACTCGAGAAGGGACACTATGCTGAGACCCTTGTAAAAATTTGTGCTCAACTAAGAAAGGTTTGTACTACAATAAAAAAAATTAAAAAATAGTTTCCAGGCGGGAGATTACGCAGCAACTGCGAAACAACATGCGATGTTACTGAGCTTTGCGAAATACTTCGAAACGGGAAGTTATGAAGATTTTCGGAGGGGTGACATTTCCGCAACGACATTTCCGCAAATGGGCGTTTTCGACAAATCCGCAAACGACAATCCCGCAAATATATTTTTTTCCGCCAACGACATTTCCGCAAATGGGCGTTTTCGACATATCCGCAAACGACAATCCCGCAAATATATTGTTTTCCGCAAACGACAATTCCGCAAATATATTTTTTTCCGCAACCGACAATTCCGCAACTCTGAATTTTTCCGCAACCGTCAAACTTTCCGCAACTTTCTTACAGTATTCTTTCAAATTTTCATTATCAATTTCAGTTTACGATTTCCCAATGAAGAGCTCAGTCTTTTTTGCTTTTCCCTCGTGTTTCCTATAATATCTCGTCTTAAGTATCGCCATTACATATTGTTATAAAAGGAAAACCGATGAAAAGGTAACAAAAATAGAAGTTGGGCAATCGTAAACTGAAATCCAAAGATTACTGTAAGAAAGTTGCGGAAAGTTTGACGGTTGCGGAAAATTTCGGAGTTGCGGAATTGTCGCTTGCGGAAAAAATATATTTGCGGAATTGTCGTTTGCGGAAAAAAATATATTTGCGGGATTGTCGTTTGCTGGAATATCGTTTGCGGAAATTCCAATTGCGGAAAAAAATAAATTTGCGGAATTGTCGTTTGCGGAAAAAAATCGATTTGCGGAATTGTCGTTTGCGGAATTGTCACGCCTCCGAAATATTATTCGATGAACGATTCAGCAAATTGCAATCTTTTGTATCACTTTTTGATTCAAAAGAGCTTACTACAGTGCTCTGAGTGTGCGAATGGCGTTCCAATTAACATGATAATTCACAAATATCATTGAAAAGTTGCTTCAGGTTGCCAGAAATATCATTCGAAGACCGATTCAGCAAAATACAATCTTTGATATCACTTTTTTTATTCAAAAGAACTCACTACAGTGCTGTGAGTGTGCGAATGGCGTTCCAATCAACATGATAATTCACAAATATCATTGAAAAGTTGCTTCAGGTTGCCAGAAATATCATTCGAAGACCGATTCAGCAAATTACAATCTTTGATATCACTTTTTTTATTCAAAAGAACTCACTACAGTGCTGTGAGTGTGCGAATGGCGTTCCAATCAACATGATAATTCACAAATATCATTGAAAACTGGCTTCAGGTAGCCAGAACTATCATTCGATGACCGATTCAGCAAAATACAATCTTTGATATCACTTTTTTTGATTCAAAAGAACTTACTACAGTGCTCTGAGTGTGCGAATGGCGTTCCAATTAACATGATAATTCACAAATATCATTGAAAAGTTGCTTCAGGTTGCCAGAAATATCATTCGAAGACCGATTCAGCAAATTACAATCTTTGATATCACTTTTTTTATTCAAAAGAACTCACTACAGTGCTGTGAGTGTGCGAATGGCGTTCCAATTAACATGATAATTCACAAATATCATTGACAAGTTGTTTCAGGTAGCCAGAAATATTATTCGATGAACGATTCAGCAAATTACAATTTTTGATATCACTTTTTTTATTCAAAAGAACTCACTACAGTGCTGTGAGTGTGCGAATGGCGTTCCAATCAACATGATAATTCACAAATATCATTGAAAAATTGCTTCAGGTTGCCAGAAATATCATTCGAAGACCGATTCAGCAAAATACAATCTTTGATATCACTTTTTTTATTCAAAAGAACTCACTACAGTGCTGTGAGTGTGCGAATGGCGTTCCAATCAACATGATAATTCACAAATATCATTGAAAAGTTGCTTCAGGTTGCCAGAAATATCATTCGAAGACCGATTCAGCAAATTACAATCTTTGATATCACTTTTTTTATTCAAAAGAACTCACTACAGTGCTGTGAGTGTGCGAATGGCGTTCCAATCAACATGATAATTCACAAATATCATTGAAAACTGGCTTCAGGTAGCCAGAACTATCATTCGATGACCGATTCAGCAAAATACAATCTTTGATATCACTTTTTTTGATTCAAAAGAACTTACTACAGTGCTCTGAGTGTGCGAATGGCGTTCCAATTAACATGATAATTCACAAATATCATTGAAAAGTTGCTTCAGGTTGCCAGAAATATCATTCGAAGACCGATTCAGCAAATTACAATCTTTGATATCACTTTTTTTATTCAAAAGAACTCACTACAGTGCTCTGAGTGTGCGAATGGCGTTCCAATTAACATGATAATTCACAAATATCATTGAAAAGTTGCTTCAGGTTGCCAGAAATATCATTCGAAGACCGATTCAGCAAAATACAATCTTTGATATCACTTTTTTTATTCAAAAGAACTCACTACAGTGCTGTGAGTGTGCGAATGGCGTTCCAATCAACATGATAATTCACAAATATCATTGAAAAGTTGTTTCAGGTAGCCAGAAATATTATTCGATGAACGATTCAGCAAATTACAATCTTTGATATCACTTTTTTTATTCAAAAGAACTCACTACAGTGCTGTGAGTGTGCGAATGGCGTTCCAATCAACATGATAATTCACAAATATCATTGAAAAGTTGTTTCAGGTAGCCAGAAATATTATTCGATGAACGATTCAGCAAATTACAATCTTTGATATCACTTATTTTATTCAAAAGAACTCACTACAGTGCTCTGAGTGTGCGAATGGCGTTCCAATTAACATGATAATTCCCAAATATCATTGAAAAGTTGCTTCAGGTTGCCAGAAATATCATTCGAAGACCGATTCAGCAAATTACAATCTTTGATATCACTTTTTTTATTCGAAAGAACTCACATTGCTGTGAGTGTGCGAATGGCGTTCCAATCAACATGATAATTCACAAATATCATTGAAAAGTTGCTTCAGGTAGCCAGAAATATTGGAGGGGTGACATTTCCGCAACGACATTTCCGCAAATGGGCGTTTTCGACAAATCCGCAAACGACAATCCCGCAAATATATTTTTTTCCGCCAACGACATTTCCGCAAATGGGCGTTTTCGACATATCCGCAAACGACAATCCCGCAAATATATTGTTTTCCGCAAACGACAATTCCGCAAATATATTTTTTTCCGCAAGCGACAATTCCGCAACTCTGAATTTTTCCGCAACCGTCAAACTTTCCGCAACTTTCTTACAGTATTCTTTCAAATTTTCATTATCAATTTCAGTTTACGATTTCCCAATGAAGAGCTCAGTCTTTTTTGCTTTTCCCTCGTGTTTCCTATAATATCTCGTCTTAAGTATCGCCATTACATATTGTTATAAAAGGAAAACCGATGAAAAGGTAACAAAAATAGAAGTTGGGCAATCGTAAACTGAAATCCAAAGATTACTGTAAGAAAGTTGCGGAAAGTTTGACGGTTGCGGAAAATTTCGGAGTTGCGGAATTGTCGCTTGCGGAAAAAATATATTTGCGGAATTGTCGTTTGCGGAAAAAAATATATTTGCGGGATTGTCGTTTGCTGGAACATCGTTTGCGGAAATTCCAATTGCGGAAAAAAATAAATTTGCGGAATTGTCGTTTGCGGAAAAAAATCGATTTGCGGAATTGTCGTTTGCGGAATTGTCACGCCTCCGAAGGTGCGACTCGAGAAGGGACACTATGCTGAGACCCTTGTAAAAATTTGTGCTCAACTAAGAAAGGTTTGTACTACAATAAAAAAAATTAAAAAATAGTTTCCAGGCGGGAGATTACGCAGCAACTGCGAAACAACATGCGATGTTACTGAGCTTTGCGAAATACTTCGAAACGGGAAGTTATGAAGATTTTCGGAGGGGTGACATTTCCGCAACGACATTTCCGCAAATGGGCGTTTTCGACAAATCCGCAAACGACAATCCCGCAAATATATTTTTTTCCGCCAACGACATTTCCGCAAATGGGCGTTTTCGACATATCCGCAAACGACAATCCCGCAAATATATTGTTTTCCGCAAACGACAATTCCGCAAATATATTTTTTTCCGCAACCGACAATTCCGCAACTCTGAATTTTTCCGCAACCGTCAAACTTTCCGCAACTTTCTTACAGTATTCTTTCAAATTTTCATTATCAATTTCAGTTTACGATTTCCCAATGAAGAGCTCAGTCTTTTTTGCTTTTCCCTCGTGTTTCCTATAATATCTCGTCTTAAGTATCGCCATTACATATTGTTATAAAAGGAAAACCGATGAAAAGGTAACAAAAATAGAAGTTGGGCAATCGTAAACTGAAATCCAAAGATTACTGTAAGAAAGTTGCGGAAAGTTTGACGGTTGCGGAAAATTTCGGAGTTGCGGAATTGTCGCTTGCGGAAAAAATATATTTGCGGAATTGTCGTTTGCGGAAAAAAATATATTTGCGGGATTGTCGTTTGCTGGAATATCGTTTGCGGAAATTCCAATTGCGGAAAAAAATAAATTTGCGGAATTGTCGTTTGCGGAAAAAAATCGATTTGCGGAATTGTCGTTTGCGGAATTGTCACGCCTCCGAAATATTATTCGATGAACGATTCAGCAAATTGCAATCTTTTGTATCACTTTTTGATTCAAAAGAGCTTACTACAGTGCTCTGAGTGTGCGAATGGCGTTCCAATTAACATGATAATTCACAAATATCATTGAAAAGTTGCTTCAGGTTGCCAGAAATATCATTCGAAGACCGATTCAGCAAAATACAATCTTTGATATCACTTTTTTTATTCAAAAGAACTCACTACAGTGCTGTGAGTGTGCGAATGGCGTTCCAATCAACATGATAATTCACAAATATCATTGAAAAGTTGCTTCAGGTTGCCAGAAATATCATTCGAAGACCGATTCAGCAAATTACAATCTTTGATATCACTTTTTTTATTCAAAAGAACTCACTACAGTGCTGTGAGTGTGCGAATGGCGTTCCAATCAACATGATAATTCACAAATATCATTGAAAACTGGCTTCAGGTAGCCAGAACTATCATTCGATGACCGATTCAGCAAAATACAATCTTTGATATCACTTTTTTTGATTCAAAAGAACTTACTACAGTGCTCTGAGTGTGCGAATGGCGTTCCAATTAACATGATAATTCACAAATATCATTGAAAAGTTGCTTCAGGTTGCCAGAAATATCATTCGAAGACCGATTCAGCAAATTACAATCTTTGATATCACTTTTTTTATTCAAAAGAACTCACTACAGTGCTCTGAGTGTGCGAATGGCGTTCCAATTAACATGATAATTCACAAATATCATTGAAAAGTTGCTTCAGGTTGCCAGAAATATCATTCGAAGACCGATTCAGCAAAATACAATCTTTGATATCACTTTTTTTATTCAAAAGAACTCACTACAGTGCTGTGAGTGTGCGAATGGCGTTCCAATCAACATGATAATTCACAAATATCATTGAAAAGTTGTTTCAGGTAGCCAGAAATATTATTCGATGAACGATTCAGCAAATTACAATCTTTGATATCACTTTTTTTATTCAAAAGAACTCACTACAGTGCTCTGAGTGTGCGAATGGCGTTCCAATTAACATGATAATTCACAAATATCATTGAAAAGTTGTTTCAGGTAGCCAGAAATATTATTCGATGAACGATTCAGCAAATTGCAATCTTTTGTATCACTTTTTTTATTCAAAAGAACTCACTACAGTGCTGTGAGTGTGCGAATGGCGTTCCAATCAACATGATAATTCAGAAATATCATTGAAAAGTTGTTTCAGGTAGCCAGAAATATTATTCGATGAACGATTCAGCAAATTACAATCTTTGATATCACTTATTTTATTCAAAAGAACTCACTACAGTGCTCTGAGTGTGCGAATGGCGTTCCAATTAACATGATAATTCCCAAATATCATTGAAAAGTTGCTTCAGGTTGCCAGAAATATCATTCGAAGACCGATTCAGCAAATTACAATCTTTGATATCACTTTTTTTATTCGAAAGAACTCACATTGCTGTGAGTGTGCGAATGGCGTTCCAATCAACATGATAATTCACAAATATCATTGAAAAGTTGCTTCAGGTAGCCAGAAATATTATTCGATGAACGATTCAGCAAATTGCAATCTTTTGTATCACTTTTTGATTCAAAAGAGCTTACTACAGTGCTCTGAGTGTGCGAATGGCGTTCCAATTAACATGATAATTCACAAATATCATTGAAAAGTTGCTTCAGGTTGCCAGAAATATCATTCGAAGACCGATTCAGCAAAATACAATCTTTGATATCACTTTTTTTATTCAAAAGAACTCACTACAGTGCTGTGAGTGTGCGAATGGCGTTCCAATCAACATGATAATTCACAAATATCATTGAAAAGTTGCTTCAGGTTGCCAGAAATATCATTCGAAGACCGATTCAGCAAATTACAATCTTTGATATCACTTTTTTTATTCAAAAGAACTCACTACAGTGCTGTGAGTGTGCGAATGGCGTTCCAATCAACATGATAATTCACAAATATCATTGAAAACTGGCTTCAGGTAGCCAGAACTATCATTCGATGACCGATTCAGCAAAATACAATCTTTGATATCACTTTTTTTGATTCAAAAGAACTTACTACAGTGCTCTGAGTGTGCGAATGGCGTTCCAATTAACATGATAATTCACAAATATCATTGAAAAGTTGCTTCAGGTAGCCAGAAATATTATTCGATGAACGATTCAGCAAATTGCAATCTTTTGTATCACTTTTTGATTCAAAAGAGCTTACTACAGTGCTCTGAGTGTGCGAATGGCGTTCCAATTAACATGATAATTCACAAATATCATTGAAAAGTTGCTTCAGGTTGCCAGAAATATCATTCGAAGACCGATTCAGCAAAATACAATCTTTGATATCACTTTTTTTATTCAAAAGAACTCACTACAGTGCTGTGAGTGTGCGAATGGCGTTCCAATCAACATGATAATTCACAAATATCATTGAAAAGTTGCTTCAGGTAGCCAGAAATATTATTCGATGAACGATTCAGCAAATTGCAATCTTTTGTATCACTTTTTGATTCAAAAGAGCTTACTACAGTGCTCTGAGTGTGCGAATGGCGTTCCAATTAACATGATAATTCACAAATATCATTGAAAAGTTGCTTCAGGTTGCCAGAAATATCATTCGAAGACCGATTCAGCAAAATACAATCTTTGATATCACTTTTTTTATTCAAAAGAACTCACTACAGTGCTGTGAGTGTGCGAATGGCGTTCCAATCAACATGATAATTCACAAATATCATTGAAAAGTTGCTTCAGGTTGCCAGAAATATCATTCGAAGACCGATTCAGCAAATTACAATCTTTGATATCACTTTTTTTATTCAAAAGAACTCACTACAGTGCTGTGAGTGTGCGAATGGCGTTCCAATCAACATGATAATTCACAAATATCATTGAAAACTGGCTTCAGGTAGCCAGAACTATCATTCGATGACCGATTCAGCAAAATACAATCTTTGATATCACTTTTTTTGATTCAAAAGAATTTACTACAGTGCTCTGAGTGTGCGAATGGCGTTCCAATTAACATGATAATTCACAAATATCATTGAAAAGTTGCTTCAGGTAGCCAGAAATATTATTCGATGAACGATTCAGCAAATTGCAATCTTTTGTATCACTTTTTGATTCAAAAGAGCTTACTACAGTGCTCTGAGTGTGCGAATGGCGTTCCAATTAACATGATAATTCACAAATATCATTGAAAAGTTGCTTCAGGTTGCCAGAAATATTATTCGATGAACGATTCAGCAAATTGCAATCTTTTGTATCACTTTTTGATTCAAAAGAGCTTACTACAGTGCTCTGAGTGTGCGAATGGCGTTCCAATTAACATGATAATTCACAAATATCATTGAAAAGTTGCTTCAGGTTGCCAGAAATATCATTCGAAGACCGATTCAGCAAAATACAATCTTTGATATCACTTTTTTTATTCAAAAGAACTCACTACAGTGCTGTGAGTGTGCGAATGGCGTTCCAATCAACATGATAATTCACAAATATCATTGAAAAGTTGCTTCAGGTTGCCAGAAATATCATTCGAAGACCGATTCAGCAAAATACAATCTTTGATATCACTTTTTTTATTCAAAAGAACTCACTACAGTGCTGTGAGTGTGCGAATGGCGTTCCAATCAACATGATAATTCACAAATATCATTGAAAAGTTGCTTCAGGTTGCCAGAAATATCATTCGAAGACCGATTCAGCAAATTACAATCTTTGATATCACTTTTTTTATTCAAAAGAACTCACTACAGTGCTGTGAGTGTGCGAATGGCGTTCCAATCAACATGATAATTCACAAATATCATTGAAAACTGGCTTCAGGTAGCCAGAACTATCATTCGATGACCGATTCAGCAAAATACAATCTTTGATATCACTTTTTTTGATTCAAAAGAACTTACTACAGTGCTCTGAGTGTGCGAATGGCGTTCCAATTAACATGATAATTCACAAATATCATTGAAAAGTTGCTTCAGGTAGCCAGAAATATTATTCGATGAACGATTCAGCAAATTGCAATCTTTTGTATCACTTTTTGATTCAAAAGAGCTTACTACAGTGCTCTGAGTGTGCGAATGGCGTTCCAATTAACATGATAATTCACAAATATCATTGAAAAGTTGCTTCAGGTTGCCAGAAATATCATTCGAAGACCGATTCAGCAAAATACAATCTTTGATATCACTTTTTTTATTCAAAAGAACTCACTACAGTGCTGTGAGTGTGCGAATGGCGTTCCAATCAACATGATAATTCACAAATATCATTGAAAAGTTGCTTCAGGTAGCCAGAAATATTATTCGATGAACGATTCAGCAAATTGCAATCTTTTGTATCACTTTTTGATTCAAAAGAGCTTACTACAGTGCTCTGAGTGTGCGAATGGCGTTCCAATTAACATGATAATTCACAAATATCATTGAAAAGTTGCTTCAGGTTGCCAGAAATATCATTCGAAGACCGATTCAGCAAAATACAATCTTTGATATCACTTTTTTTATTCAAAAGAACTCACTACAGTGCTGTGAGTGTGCGAATGGCGTTCCAATCAACATGATAATTCACAAATATCATTGAAAAGTTGCTTCAGGTTGCCAGAAATATCATTCGAAGACCGATTCAGCAAATTACAATCTTTGATATCACTTTTTTTATTCAAAAGAACTCACTACAGTGCTGTGAGTGTGCGAATGGCGTTCCAATCAACATGATAATTCACAAATATCATTGAAAACTGGCTTCAGGTAGCCAGAACTATCATTCGATGACCGATTCAGCAAAATACAATCTTTGATATCACTTTTTTTGATTCAAAAGAATTTACTACAGTGCTCTGAGTGTGCGAATGGCGTTCCAATTAACATGATAATTCACAAATATCATTGAAAAGTTGCTTCAGGTAGCCAGAAATATTATTCGATGAACGATTCAGCAAATTGCAATCTTTTGTATCACTTTTTGATTCAAAAGAGCTTACTACAGTGCTCTGAGTGTGCGAATGGCGTTCCAATTAACATGATAATTCACAAATATCATTGAAAAGTTGCTTCAGGTTGCCAGAAATATTATTCGATGAACGATTCAGCAAATTGCAATCTTTTGTATCACTTTTTGATTCAAAAGAGCTTACTACAGTGCTCTGAGTGTGCGAATGGCGTTCCAATTAACATGATAATTCACAAATATCATTGAAAAGTTGCTTCAGGTTGCCAGAAATATCATTCGAAGACCGATTCAGCAAAATACAATCTTTGATATCACTTTTTTTATTCAAAAGAACTCACTACAGTGCTGTGAGTGTGCGAATGGCGTTCCAATCAACATGATAATTCACAAATATCATTGAAAAGTTGCTTCAGGTTGCCAGAAATATCATTCGAAGACCGATTCAGCAAATTACAATCTTTGATATCACTTTTTTTATTCAAAAGAACTCACTACAGTGCTGTGAGTGTGCGAATGGCGTTCCAATCAACATGATAATTCACAAATATCATTGAAAACTGGCTTCAGGTAGCCAGAACTATCATTCGATGACCGATTCAGCAAAATACAATCTTTGATATCACTTTTTTTGATTCAAAAGAACTTACTACAGTGCTCTGAGTGTGCGAATGGCGTTCCAATTAACATGATAATTCACAAATATCATTGAAAAGTTGCTTCAGGTAGCCAGAAATATTATTCGATGAACGATTCAGCAAATTGCAATCTTTTGTATCACTTTTTGATTCAAAAGAGCTTACTACAGTGCTCTGAGTGTGCGAATGGCGTTCCAATCAACATGATAATTCACAAATATCATTGAAAAGTTGCTTCAGGTAGCCAGAAATATTATTCGATGAACGATTCAGCAAATTGCAATCTTTGGTATCACTTTTTGATTCAAAAGAGCTTACTACAGTGCTCTGAGTGTGCGAATGGCGTTCCAATCAACTTGATAATTCACAAATATCATTGAAAAGTTGCTTCAGGTTGCCAGAAATATCATTCGAAGACCGATTCAGCAAAATACAATCTTTGATATCACTTTTTTTATTCAAAAGAACTCACTACAGTGCTCTGAGTGTGCGAATGGCGTTCCAATCAACATGATAATTCACAAATATCATTGAAAAGTTGCTTCAGGTAGCCAGAAATATTATTCGATGAACGATTCAGCAAATTGCAATCTTTTGTATCACTTTTTGATTCAAAAGAGCTTACTACAGTGCTCTGAGTGTGCGAATGGCGTTCCAATTAACATGATAATTCACAAATATCATTGAAAAGTTGCTTCAGGTTGCCAGAAATATCATTCGAAGACCGATTCAGCAAAATACAATCTTTGATATCACTTTTTTTATTCAAAAGAACTCACTACAGTGCTGTGAGTGTGCGAATGGCGTTCCAATCAACATGATAATTCACAAATATCATTGAAAAGTTGCTTCAGGTTGCCAGAAATATCATTCGAAGACCGATTCAGCAAATTACAATCTTTGATATCACTTTTTTTATTCAAAAGAACTCACTACAGTGCTGTGAGTGTGCGAATGGCGTTCCAATCAACATGATAATTCACAAATATCATTGAAAACTGGCTTCAGGTAGCCAGAACTATCATTCGATGACCGATTCAGCAAAATACAATCTTTGATATCACTTTTTTTGATTCAAAAGAACTTACTACAGTGCTGTGAGTGTGCGAATGGCGTTCCAATCAACATGATAATTCACAAATATCATTGAAAAGTTGTTTCAGGTAGCCAGAAATATTATTCGATGAACGATTCAGCAAATTACAATCTTTGATATCACTTTTTTTATTCGAAAGAACTCACTACAGTGCTGTGAGTGTGCGAATGGCGTTCCAATCAACATGATAATTCACAAATATCATTGAAAAGTTGCTTCAGGTAGCCAGAAATATTATTCGATGAACGATTCAGCAAATTGCAATCTTTGGTATCACTTTTTGATTCAAAAGAGCTTACTACAGTGCTCTGAGTGTGCGAATGGCGTTCCAATCAACATGATAATTCACAAATATCATTGAAAAGTTGCTTCAGGTAGCCAGAAATATTATTCGATGAACGATTCAGCAAATTGCAATCTTTGGTATCACTTTTTGATTCAAAAGAGCTTACTACAGTGCTCTGAGTGTGCGAATGGCGTTCCAATCAACTTGATAATTCACAAATATCATTGAAAAGTTGCTTCAGGTTGGCTTCAGGTTGCCAGAAATATCATTCAAAGACCGATTCAGCAAAATACAATCTTTGATATCACTTTTTTTATTCAAAAGAACTCACTACAGTGCTGTGAGTGTGCGAATGGCGTTCCAATCAACATGATAATTCACAAATATCATTGAAAAGTTGCTTCAGGTAGCCAGAAATATTATTCGATGAACGATTCAGCAAATTACAATCTTTGGTATCACTTTTTTGATTCAAAAGAACTCAATACAGTGCTCTGAGTGTGCGAATGGCGTTCCAATCAACATGATAATTCACAAATATCATTGAAAAGTTGCTTCAGGTAGCCAGAAATATTATTCGATGACCGATTCAGCAAAATACAATCTTTGATATCACTTTTTTTGATTCAAAAGAACTTACTACAGTGCTCTGAGTGTGCGAATGGCGTTCCAATTAACATGATAATTCACAAATATCATTGAAAAGTTGCTTCAGGTAGCCAGAAATATTATTCGATGAACGATTCAGCAAATTGCAATCTTTGGTATCACTTTTTGATTCAAAAGAGCTTACTACAGTGCTCTGAGTGTGCGAATGGCGTTCCAATCAACATGATAATTCACAAATATCATTGAAAAGTTGCTTCAGGTAGCCAGAAATATTATTCGATGAACGATTCAGCAAATTGCAATCTTTGGTATCACTTTTTGATTCAAAAGAGCTTACTACAGTGCTCTGAGTGTGCGAATGGCGTTCCAATCAACTTGATAATTCACAAATATCATTGAAAAGTTGCTTCAGGTTGCCAGAAATATCATTCGAAGACCGATTCAGCAAAATACAATCTTTGATATCACTTTTTTTATTCAAAAGAACTCACTACAGTGCTGTGAGTGTGCGAATGGCGTTCCAATCAACATGATAATTCACAAATATCATTGAAAAGTTGTTTCAGGTAGCCAGAAATATTATTCGATGAACGATTCAGCAAATTACAATCTTTGATATCACTTTTTTTATTCGAAAGAACTCACTACAGTGCTGTGAGTGTGCGAATGGCGTTCCAATCAACATGATAATTCACAAATATCATTGAAAAGTTGCTTCAGGTAGCCAGAAATATTATTCGATGAACGATTCAGCAAATTGCAATCTTTGGTATCACTTTTTGATTCAAAAGAGCTTACTACAGTGCTCTGAGTGTGCGAATGGCGTTCCAATCAACATGATAATTCACAAATATCATTGAAAAGTTGCTTCAGGTAGCCAGAAATATTATTCGATGAACGATTCAGCAAATTGCAATCTTTGGTATCACTTTTTGATTCAAAAGAGCTTACTACAGTGCTCTGAGTGTGCGAATGGCGTTCCAATCAACTTGATAATTCACAAATATCATTGAAAAGTTGCTTCAGGTTGCCAGAAATATCATTCGAAGACCGATTCAGCAAAATACAATCTTTGATATCACTTTTTTTATTCAAAAGAACTCACTACAGTGCTGTGAATGTGCGAATGGCGTTCCAATCAACATGATAATTCACAAATATCATTGAAAAGTTGTTTCAGGTAGCCAGAAATATTATTCGATGAACGATTCAGCAAATTACAATCTTTGATATCACTTTTTTTATTCAAAAGAACTCACTACAGTGCTGTGAGTGTGCGAATGGCGTTCCAATCAACATGATAATTCACAAATATCATTGAAAAGTTGTTTCAGGTAGCCAGAAATATTATTCGATGAACGATTCAGCAAATTACAATCTTTGATATCACTTTTTTTATTCGAAAGAACTCACTACAGTGCTGTGAGTGTGCGAATGGCGTTCCAATCAACATGATAATTCACAAATATCATTGAAAAGTTGCTTCAGGTAGCCAGAAATATTATTCGATGAACGATTCAGCAAATTGCAATCTTTGGTATCACTTTTTGATTCAAAAGAGCTTACTACAGTGCTCTGAGTGTGCGAATGGCGTTCCAATCAACATGATAATTCACAAATATCATTGAAAAGTTGCTTCAGGTAGCCAGAAATATTATTCGATGAACGATTCAGCAAATTGCAATCTTTGGTATCACTTTTTGATTCAAAAGAGCTTACTACAGTGCTCTGAGTGTGCGAATGGCGTTCCAATCAACTTGATAATTCACAAATATCATTGAAAAGTTGCTTCAGGTTGCCAGAAATATCATTCGAAGACCGATTCAGCAAAATACAATCTTTGATATCACTTTTTTTATTCAAAAGAACTCACTACAGTGCTGTGAATGTGCGAATGGCGTTCCAATCAACATGATAATTCACAAATATCATTGAAAAGTTGTTTCAGGTAGCCAGAAATATTATTCGATGAACGATTCAGCAAATTACAATCTTTGATATCACTTTTTTTATTCAAAAGAACTCACTACAGTGCTGTGAGTGTGCGAATGGCGTTCCAATCAACATGATAATTCACAAATATCATTGAAAAGTTGTTTCAGGTAGCCAGAAATATTATTCGATGAACGATTCAGCAAATTACAATCTTTGATATCACTTTTTTTATTCGAAAGAACTCACTACAGTGCTGTGAGTGTGCGAATGGCGTTCCAATCAACATGATAATTCACAAATATCATTGAAAAGTTGCTTCAGGTAGCCAGAAATATTATTCGATGAACGATTCAGCAAATTGCAATCTTTGGTATCACTTTTTGATTCAAAAGAGCTTACTACAGTGCTCTGAGTGTGCGAATGGCGTTCCAATCAACATGATAATTCACAAATATCATTGAAAAGTTGCTTCAGGTAGCCAGAAATATTATTCGATGAACGATTCAGCAAATTGCAATCTTTGGTATCACTTTTTGATTCAAAAGAGCTTACTACAGTGCTCTGAGTGTGCGAATGGCGTTCCAATCAACTTGATAATTCACAAATATCATTGAAAAGTTGCTTCAGGTTGCCAGAAATATCATTCGAAGACCGATTCAGCAAAATACAATCTTTGATATCACTTTTTTTATTCAAAAGAACTCACTACAGTGCTGTGAATGTGCGAATGGCGTTCCAATCAACATGATAATTCACAAATATCATTGAAAAGTTGTTTCAGGTAGCCAGAAATATTATTCGATGAACGATTCAGCAAATTACAATCTTTGATATCACTTTTTTTATTCAAAAGAACTCACTACAGTGCTCTGAGTGTGCGAATGGCGTTCCAATTAACATGATAATTCACAAATATCATTGAAAAGTTGCTTCAGGTTGCCAGAAATATCATTCAAAGACCGATTCAGCAAAATACAATCTTTGATATCACTTTTTTTATTCAAAAGAACTCACTACAGTGCTGTGAGTGTGCGAATAGCGTTCCAATCAACATGATAATTCACAAATATCATTGAAAAGTTGCTTCAGGTAGCCAGAAATATTATTCGATGAACGATTCAGCAAATTACAATCTTTGGTATCACTTTTTTGATTCAAAAGAACTCACTACAGTGCTCTGAGTGTGCGAATGGCGTTCCAATCAACATGATAATTCACAAATATCATTGAAAAGTTGCTTCAGGTAGCCAGAAATATTATTCGATGAACGATTCAGCAAATTACAATCTTTGGTATCACTTTTTTTGATTCAAAAGAACTCAATACAGTGCTCTGAGTGTGCGAATGGCGTTCCAATCAACATGATAATTCACAAATATCATTGAAAAGTTGCTTCAGGTAGCCAGAAATATTATTCGATGAACGATTCAGCAAATTACAATCTTTGGTATCACTTTTTGATTCAAAAGAGCTTACTACAGTGCTCTGAGTATGCGAATGGCGTTCCAATCAACATGATAATTCACAAATATCATTGAAAACTGGCTTCAGGTAGCCAGAACTATCATTCGATGACCGATTCAGCAAAATACAATCTTCGATATCACTTTTTTTGATTCAAAAGAACTTACTACAGTGCTCTGAGTATGCGAATGGCGTTCCAATTAACATGATAATTCACAAATATCATTGAAAAGTTGCTTCAGGTTGCCAGAAATATCATTCGAAGACCGATTCAGCAAAATACAATCTTTGATATCACTTTTTTTATTCAAAAGAACTCACTACAGTGCTGTGAGTGTGCGAATGGCGTTCCAATTAACATGATATTTCACAAATATCATTGAAAAGTTGCTTCAGGTTGCCAGAAATATCATTCGAAGACCGATTCAGCAAAATACAATCTTTGATATCACTTTTTTTATTCAAAAGAACTCACTACAGTGCTCTGAGTGTGCGAATGGCGTTCCAATTAACATGATTATTCACAAATATCGTTGAAAAGTTGCTTCAGGTAGCCAGAAATATTATTCGATGAACGATTCAGCAAATTGCAATCTTTGATATCACTTTTTTTGATTCAAAAGAACTTACTACAGTGCTCTGAGTATGCGAATGGCGTTCCAATCAACATGCTAATTCACAAATATCATTGAAAAGTTGCTTCAGGTAGCCAGAAATATTATTCGATGAACGATTCAGCAAATTACAATCTTTGGTATCACTTTTTTGATTCAAAAGAACTCACTACAGTGCTCTGAGTGTGCGAATGGCGTTCCAATCAACATGATAATTCACAAATATCATTGAAAAGTTGCTTCAGGTAGCCAGAAATATTATTCGATGAACGATTCAGCAAATTACAATCTTTGGTATCACTTTTTGATTCAAAAGAGCTTACTACAGTGCTCTGAGAATGCGAATGGCGTTCCAATCAACATGATAATTCACAAATATCATTGAAAAGTTGATTCAGGTTGCCAGAAATATCATTCGAAGACCGATTCAGCAAAATACAATCTTTGATATCACTTTTTTTATTCAAAAGAACTCACTACAGTGCTCTGAGTGTGCGAATGGCGTTCCAATTAACATGATTATTCACAAATATTGTTGAAAAGTTGCTTCAGGTAGCCAGAAATATTATTCGATGAACGATTCAGCAAATTGCAATCTTTGATATCACTTTTTTTGATTCAAAAGAACTTACTACAGTGCTCTGAGTGTGCGAATGGCGTTCCAATCAACATGATAATTCACAAATATCATTGAAAAGTTGCTTCAGGTAGCCAGAAATATTATTCGATGAACGATTCAGCAAATTGCAATCTTTTGTATCACTTTTTGATTCAAAAGAGCTTACTACAGTGCTCTGAGTGTGCGAATGGCGTTCCAATCAACATGATAATTCACAAATATCATTGAAAAGTTGCTTCAGGTTGCCAGAAATATCATTCGAAGACCGATTCAGCAAAATACAATCTTTGATATCACTTTTTTTATTCAAAAGAACTCACTACAGTGCTGTGAGTGTGCGAATGGCGTTCCAATCAACATGATAATTCACAAATATCATTGAAAAGTTGCTTCAGGTTGCCAGAAATATCATTCGAAGACCGATTCAGCAAATTACAATCTTTGATATCACTTTTTTTATTCAAAAGAACTCACTACAGTGCTGTGAGTGTGCGAATGGCGTTCCAATCAACATGATAATTCACAAATATCATTGAAAACTGGCTTCAGGTAGCCAGAACTATCATTCGATGACCGATTCAGCAAAATACAATCTTTGATATCACTTTTTTTGATTCAAAAGAACTTACTACAGTGCTCTGAGTGTGCGAATGGCGTTCCAATCAACTTGATAATTCACAAATATCATTGAAAAGTTGCTTCAGGTTGCCAGAAATATCATTCGAAGACCGATTCAGCAAAATACAATCTTTGATATCACTTTTTTTATTCAAAAGAACTCACTACAGTGCTGTGAGTGTGCGAATGGCGTTCCAATCAACATGATAATTCACAAATATCATTGAAAAGTTGCTTCAGGTAGCCAGAAATATTATTCGATGAACGATTCAGCAAATTGCAATCTTTGGTATCACTTTTTGATTCAAAAGAGCTTACTACAGTGCTCTGAGTGTGCGAATGGCGTTCCAATCAACTTGATAATTCACAAATATCATTGAAAAGTTGCTTCAGGTAGCCAGAAATATTATTCGATGAACGATTCAGCAAATTACAATCTTTGATATCACTTTTTTTATTCAAAAGAACTCACTACAGTGCTCTGAGTGTGCGAATGGCGTTCCAATTAACATGATAATTCACAAATATCATTGAAAAGTTGCTTCAGGTTGCCAGAAATATCATTCAAAGACCGATTCAGCAAAATACAATCTTTGATATCACTTTTTTTATTCAAAAGAACTCACTACAGTGCTGTGAGTGTGCGAATGGCGTTCCAATCAACATGATAATTCACAAATATCATTGAAAAGTTGCTTCAGGTAGCCAGAAATATTATTCGATGAACGATTCAGCAAATTACAATCTTTGGTATCACTTTTTTGATTCAAAAGAACTCACTACAGTGCTCTGAGTGTGCGAATGGCGTTCCAATCAACATGATAATTCACAAATATCATTGAAAAGTTGCTTCAGGTAGCCAGAAATATTATTCGATGAACGATTCAGCAAATTACAATCTTTGGTATCACTTTTTTGATTCAAAAGAACTCAATACAGTGCTCTGAGTGTGCGAATGGCGTTCCAATCAACATGATAATTCACAAATATCATTGAAAAGTTGCTTCAGGTAGCCAGAAATATTATTCGATGAACGATTCAGCAAATTGCAATCTTTTGTATCACTTTTTGATTCAAAAGAGCTTACTACAGTGCTCTGAGTGTGCGAATGGCGTTCCAATCAACATGATAATTCACAAATATCATTGAAAAGTTGCTTCAGGTAGCCAGAAATATTATTCGATGAACGATTCAGCAAATTACAATCTTTGGTATCACTTTTTGATTCAAAAGAGCTTACTACAGTGCTCTGAGTATGCGAATGGCGTTCCAATCAACATGATAATTCACAAATATCATTGAAAACTGGCTTCAGGTAGCCAGAACTATCATTCGATGACCGATTCAGCAAAATACAATCTTCGATATCACTTTTTTTGATTCAAAAGAACTTACTACAGTGCTCTGAGTATGCGAATGGCGTTCCAATTAACATGATAATTCACAAATATCATTGAAAAGTTGCTTCAGGTTGCCAGAAATATCATTCGAAGACCGATTCAGCAAAATACAATCTTTGATATCACTTTTTTTATTCAAAAGAACTTACTACAGTGCTCTGAGAATGCGAATGGCGTTCCAATCAACATGATAATTCACAAATATCATTGAAAAGTTGATTCAGGTTGCCAGAAATATCATTCGAAGACCGATTCAGCAAAATACAATCTTTGATATCACTTTTTTTATTCAAAAGAACTCACTACAGTGCTCTGAGTGTGCGAATGGCGTTCCAATTAACATGATTATTCACAAATATTGTTGAAAAGTTGCTTCAGGTAGCCAGAAATATTATTCGATGAACGATTCAGCAAATTGCAATCTTTGATATCACTTTTTTTGATTCAAAAGAACTTACTACAGTGCTCTGAGTGTGCGAATGGCGTTCCAATCAACATGATAATTCACAAATATCATTGAAAAGTTGCTTCAGGTAGCCAGAAATATTATTCGATGAACGATTCAGCAAATTGCAATCTTTTGTATCACTTTTTGATTCAAAAGAGCTTACTACAGTGCTCTGAGTGTGCGAATGGCGTTCCAATCAACATGATAATTCACAAATATCATTGAAAAGTTGCTTCAGGTAGCCAGAAATATTATTCGATGAACGATTCAGCAAATTGCAATCTTTGGTATCACTTTTTGATTCAAAAGAGCTTACTACAGTGCTCTGAGTGTGCGAATGGCGTTCCATTCAACTTGATAATTCACAAATATCATTGAAAAGTTGCTTCAGGTTGCCAGAAATATCATTCGAAGACCGATTCAGCAAAATACAATCTTTGATATCACTTTTTTTATTCAAAAGAACTCACTACAGTGCTGTGAGTGTGCGAATGGCGTTCCAATCAACTTGATAATTCACAAATATCATTGAAAAGTTGCTTCAGGTTGCCAGAAATATCATTCGAAGACCGATTCAGCAAAATACAATCTTTGATATCACTTTTTTTATTCAAAAGAACTTACTACAGTGCTCTGAGTGTGCGAATGGCGTTCCAATCAACTTGATAATTCACAAATATCATTGAAAAGTTGCTTCAGGTTGCCAGAAATATCATTCGAAGACCGATTCAGCAAAATACAATCTTTGATATCACTTTTTTTATTCAAAAGAACTTACTACAGTGCTCTGAGTGTGCGAATGGCGTTCCAATCAACTTGATAATTCACAAATATCATTGAAAAGTTGCTTCAGGTTGCCAGAAATATCATTCGAAGACCGATTCAGCAAAATACAATCTTTGATATCACTTTTTTTATTCAAAAGAACTCACTACAGTGCTGTGAGTGTGCGAATGGCGTTCCAATCAACATGATAATTCACAAATATCATTGAAAAGTTGCTTCAGGTAGCCAGAAATATTATTCGATGAACGATTCAGCAAATTACAATCTTTGGTATCACTTTTTGATTCAAAAGAGCTTACTACAGTGCTCTGAGTATGCGAATGGCGTTCCAATCAACATGATAATTCACAAATATCATTGAAAACTGGCTTCAGGTAGCCAGAAATATTATTCGATGAACGATTCAGCAAAATACAATCTTCGATATCACTTTTTTTGATTCAAAAGAACTTACTACAGTGCTCTGAGTATGCGAATGGCGTTCCATTCAACTTGATAATTCACAAATATCATTGAAAAGTTGCTTCAGGTAGCCAGAAATATTATTCGATGAACGATTCAGCAAATTACAATCTTTGGTATCACTTTTTGATTCAAAAGAGCTTACTACAGTGCTCTGAGTATGCGAATGGCGTTCCAATCAACATGATAATTCACAAATATCATTGAAAACTGGCTTCAGGTAGCCAGAAATATTATTCGATGAACGATTCAGCAAATTGCAATCTTTTGTATCACTTTTTGATTCAAAAGAGCTTACTACAGTGCTCTGAGTGTGCGAATGGCGTTCCAATCAACATGATAATTCACAAATATCATTGAAAAGTTGCTTCAGGTAGCCAGAAATATTATTCGATGAACGATTCAGCAAATTGCAATCTTTGGTATCACTTTTTGATTCAAAAGAGCTTACTACAGTGCTCTGAGTGTGCGAATGGCGTTCCATTCAACTTGATAATTCACAAATATCATTGAAAAGTTGCTTCAGGTTGCCAGAAATATCATTCGAAGACCGATTCAGCAAAATACAATCTTTGATATCACTTTTTTTATTCAAAAGAACTCACTACAGTGCTGTGAGTGTGCGAATGGCGTTCCAATCAACTTGATAATTCACAAATATCATTGAAAAGTTGCTTCAGGTTGCCAGAAATATCATTCGAAGACCGATTCAGCAAAATACAATCTTTGATATCACTTTTTTTATTCAAAAGAACTTACTACAGTGCTCTGAGTGTGCGAATGGCGTTCCAATCAACTTGATAATTCACAAATATCATTGAAAAGTTGCTTCAGGTTGCCAGAAATATCATTCGAAGACCGATTCAGCAAAATACAATCTTTGATATCACTTTTTTTATTCAAAAGAACTCACTACAGTGCTGTGAGTGTGCGAATGGCGTTCCAATCAACATGATAATTCACAAATATCATTGAAAAGTTGCTTCAGGTAGCCAGAAATATTATTCGATGAACGATTCAGCAAATTACAATCTTTGGTATCACTTTTTGATTCAAAAGAGCTTACTACAGTGCTCTGAGTATGCGAATGGCGTTCCAATCAACATGATAATTCACAAATATCATTGAAAACTGGCTTCAGGTAGCCAGAACTATCATTCGATGACCGATTCAGCAAAATACAATCTTCGATATCACTTTTTTTGATTCAAAAGAACTTACTACAGTGCTCTGAGTATGCGAATGGCGTTCCAATTAACATGATAATTCACAAATATCATTGAAAAGTTGCTTCAGGTAGCCAGAAATATTATTCGATGAACGATTCAGCAAATTACAATCTTTGGTATCACTTTTTTGATTCAAAAGAACTCACTACAGTGCTGTGAGTGTGCGAATGGCGTTCCAATCAACATGATTATTCACAAATATTGTTGAAAAGTTGCTTCAGGTAGCCAGAAATATTATTCGATGAACGATTCAGCAAATTGCAATCTTTGATATCACTTTTTTTGATTCAAAAGAACTTACTACAGTGCTCTGAGTGTGCGAATGGCGTTCCAATCAACATGATAATTCACAAATATCATTGAAAACTGGCTTCAGGTAGCCAGAAATATCATTCGAAGACCGATTCAGCAAAATACAATCTTTGATATCACTTTTTTTATTCAAAAGAACTTACTACAGTGCTCTGAGAATGCGAATGGCGTTCCAATCAACATGATAATTCACAAATATCATTGAAAAGTTGATTCAGGTTGCCAGAAATATTATTCGATGAACGATTCAGCAAATTGCAATCTTTGATATCACTTTTTTTGATTCAAAAGAACTTACTACAGTGCTCTGAGTGTGCGAATGGCGTTCCAATCAACATGATAATTCACAAATATCATTGAAAACTGGCTTCAGGTAGCCAGAAATATCATTCGAAGACCGATTCAGCAAAATACAATCTTTGATATCACTTTTTTTATTCAAAAGAACTCACTACAGTGCTCTGAGTGTGCGAATGGCGTTCCAATTAACATGATTATTCACAAATATTGTTGAAAAGTTGCTTCAGGTAGCCAGAAATATTATTCGATGAACGATTCAGCAAATTGCAATCTTTGATATCACTTTTTTTGATTCAAAAGAACTTACTACAGTGCTCTGAGTGTGCGAATGGCGTTCCAATCAACATGATAATTCACAAATATCATTGAAAAGTTGCTTCAGGTAGCCAGAAATATTATTCGATGAACGATTCAGCAAATTGCAATCTTTTGTATCACTTTTTGATTCAAAAGAGCTTACTACAGTGCTCTGAGTGTGCGAATGGCGTTCCAATCAACATGATAATTCACAAATATCATTGAAAAGTTGCTTCAGGTAGCCAGAAATATTATTCGATGAACGATTCAGCAAATTGCAATCTTTGGTATCACTTTTTGATTCAAAAGAGCTTACTACAGTGCTCTGAGTGTGCGAATGGCGTTCCATTCAACTTGATAATTCACAAATATCATTGAAAAGTTGCTTCAGGTTGCCAGAAATATCATTCGAAGACCGATTCAGCAAAATACAATCTTTGATATCACTTTTTTTATTCAAAAGAACTCACTACAGTGCTGTGAGTGTGCGAATGGCGTTCCAATCAACATGATAATTCACAAATATCATTGAAAAGTTGCTTCAGGTAGCCAGAAATATTATTCGATGAACGATTCAGCAAATTACAATCTTTGGTATCACTTTTTGATTCAAAAGAGCTTACTACAGTGCTCTGAGTATGCGAATGGCGTTCCAATCAACATGATAATTCACAAATATCATTGAAAACTGGCTTCAGGTAGCCAGAACTATCATTCGATGACCGATTCAGCAAAATACAATCTTCGATATCACTTTTTTTGATTCAAAAGAACTTACTACAGTGCTCTGAGTATGCGAATGGCGTTCCAATTAACATGATAATTCACAAATATCATTGAAAAGTTGCTTCAGGTTGCCAGAAATATCATTCGAAGACCGATTCAGCAAAATACAATCTTTGATATCACTTTTTTTATTCAAAAGAACTTACTACAGTGCTCTGAGAATGCGAATGGCGTTCCAATCAACATGATAATTCACAAATATCATTGAAAAGTTGATTCAGGTTGCCAGAAATATCATTCGAAGACCGATTCAGCAAAATACAATCTTTGATATCACTTTTTTAATTCAAAAGAACTCACTACAGTGCTCTGAGTGTGCGAATGGCGTTCCAATTAACATGATTATTCACAAATATTGTTGAAAAGTTGCTTCAGGTAGCCAGAAATATTATTCGATGAACGATTCAGCAAATTGCAATCTTTGATATCACTTTTTTTGATTCAAAAGAACTTACTACAGTGCTCTGAGTGTGCGAATGGCGTTCCAATCAACATGATAATTCACAAATATCATTGAAAAGTTGCTTCAGGTAGCCAGAAATATTATTCGATGAACGATTCAGCAAATTGCAATCTTTTGTATCACTTTTTGATTCAAAAGAGCTTACTACAGTGCTCTGAGTGTGCGAATGGCGTTCCAATCAACATGATAATTCACAAATATCATTGAAAAGTTGCTTCAGGTAGCCAGAAATATTATTCGATGAACGATTCAGCAAATTGCAATCTTTGGTATCACTTTTTGATTCAAAAGAGCTTACTACAGTGCTCTGAGTGTGCGAATGGCGTTCCATTCAACTTGATAATTCACAAATATCATTGAAAAGTTGCTTCAGGTTGCCAGAAATATCATTCGAAGACCGATTCAGCAAAATACAATCTTTGATATCACTTTTTTTATTCAAAAGAACTCACTACAGTGCTGTGAGTGTGCGAATGGCGTTCCAATCAACATGATAATTCACAAATATCATTGAAAAGTTGCTTCAGGTTGCCAGAAATATCATTCGATGACCGATTCAGCAAAATACAATCTTTGATATCACTTTTTTTGATTCAAAAGAACTTACTACAGTGCTCTGAGTGTGCGAATGGCGTTCCAATCAACTTGATAATTCACAAATATCATTGAAAAGTTGCTTCAGGTTGCCAGAAATATCATTCGAAGACCGATTCAGCAAAATACAATCTTTGATATCACTTTTTTTATTCAAAAGAACTCACTACAGTGCTGTGAGTGTGCGAATGGCGTTCCAATCAACATGATAATTCACAAATATCATTGAAAAGTTGCTTCAGGTAGCCAGAAATATTATTCGATGAACGATTCAGCAAATTACAATCTTTGGTATCACTTTTTGATTCAAAAGAGCTTACTACAGTGCTCTGAGTATGCGAATGGCGTTCCAATCAACATGATAATTCACAAATATCATTGAAAACTGGCTTCAGGTAGCCAGAACTATCATTCGATGACCGATTCAGCAAAATACAATCTTCGATATCACTTTTTTTGATTCAAAAGAACTTACTACAGTGCTCTGAGTATGCGAATGGCGTTCCAATTAACATGATAATTCACAAATATCATTGAAAAGTTGCTTCAGGTTGCCAGAAATATCATTCGAAGACCGATTCAGCAAAATACAATCTTTGATATCACTTTTTTTATTCAAAAGAACTTACTACAGTGCTCTGAGAATGCGAATGGCGTTCCAATCAACATGATAATTCACAAATATCATTGAAAAGTTGATTCAGGTTGCCAGAAATATCATTCGAAGACCGATTCAGCAAAATACAATCTTTGATATCACTTTTTTAATTCAAAAGAACTCACTACAGTGCTCTGAGTGTGCGAATGGCGTTCCAATTAACATGATTATTCACAAATATTGTTGAAAAGTTGCTTCAGGTAGCCAGAAATATTATTCGATGAACGATTCAGCAAATTGCAATCTTTGATATCACTTTTTTTGATTCAAAAGAACTTACTACAGTGCTCTGAGTGTGCGAATGGCGTTCCAATCAACATGATAATTCACAAATATCATTGAAAAGTTGCTTCAGGTAGCCAGAAATATTATTCGATGAACGATTCAGCAAATTGCAATCTTTTGTATCACTTTTTGATTCAAAAGAGCTTACTACAGTGCTCTGAGTGTGCGAATGGCGTTCCAATCAACATGATAATTCACAAATATCATTGAAAAGTTGCTTCAGGTAGCCAGAAATATTATTCGATGAACGATTCAGCAAATTGCAATCTTTGGTATCACTTTTTGATTCAAAAGAGCTTACTACAGTGCTCTGAGTGTGCGAATGGCGTTCCATTCAACTTGATAATTCACAAATATCATTGAAAAGTTGCTTCAGGTTGCCAGAAATATCATTCGAAGACCGATTCAGCAAAATACAATCTTTGATATCACTTTTTTTATTCAAAAGAACTCACTACAGTGCTGTGAGTGTGCGAATGGCGTTCCAATCAACATGATAATTCACAAATATCATTGAAAAGTTGCTTCAGGTTGCCAGAAATATCATTCGATGACCGATTCAGCAAAATACAATCTTTGATATCACTTTTTTTGATTCAAAAGAACTTACTACAGTGCTCTGAGTGTGCGAATGGCGTTCCAATCAACTTGATAATTCACAAATATCATTGAAAAGTTGCTTCAGGTTGCCAGAAATATCATTCGAAGACCGATTCAGCAAAATACAATCTTTGATATCACTTTTTTTATTCAAAAGAACTCACTACAGTGCTGTGAGTGTGCGAATGGCGTTCCAATCAACATGATAATTCACAAATATCATTGAAAAGTTGCTTCAGGTAGCCAGAAATATTATTCGATGAACGATTCAGCAAATTGCAATCTTTGGTATCACTTTTTGATTCAAAAGAGCTTACTACAGTGCTCTGAGTGTGCGAATGGCGTTCCAATCAACTTGATAATTCACAAATATCATTGAAAAGTTGCTTCAGGTTGCCAGAAATATCATTCGAAGACCGATTCAGCAAAATACAATCTTTGATATCACTTTTTTTATTCAAAAGAACTCACTACAGTGCTGTGAGTGTGCGAATGGCGTTCCAATTAACATGATATTTCACAAATATCATTGAAAAGTTGGTTCAGGTTGCCAGAAATATCATTCGAAGACCGATTCAGCAAAATACAATCTTTGATATCACTTTTTTTATTCAAAAGAACTCACTACAGTGCTCTGAGTGTGCGAATGGCGTTCCAATTAACATGATAATTCACAAATATGATTGAAAAGTTGCTTCAGGTTGCCAGAAATATCATTCAAAGACCGATTCAGCAAAATACAATCTTTGATATCACTTTTTTTATTCAAAAGAACTCACTACAGTGCTGTGAGTGTGCGAATGGCGTTCCAATCAACATGATAATTCACAAATATCATTGAAAAATTGCTTCAGGTAGCCAGAAATATTATTCGATGAACGATTCAGCAAATTACAATCTTTGGTATCACTTTTTTGATTCAAAAGAACTCACTACAGTGCTCTGAGTGTGCGAATGGCGTTCCAATCAACATGATAATTCACAAATATCATTGAAAAGTTGCTTCAGGTAGCCAGAAATATTATTCGATGAACGATTCAGCAATTTACAATCTTTGGTATCACTTTTTTGATTCAAAAGAACTCAATACAGTGCTCTGAGTGTGCGAATGGCGTTCCAATCAACATGATAATTCACAAATATCATTGAAAAGTTGCTTCAGGTAGCCAGAAATATTATTCGATGAACGATTCAGCAAATTGCAATCTTTTGTATCACTTTTTGATTCAAAAGAGCTTACTACAGTGCTCTGAGTGTGCGAATGGCGTTCCAATCAACATGATAATTCACAAATATCATTGAAAAGTTGCTTCAGGTAGCCAGAAATATTATTCGATGAACGATTCAGCAAATTACAATCTTTGGTATCACTTTTTGATTCAAAAGAGCTTACTACAGTGCTCTGAGTATGCGAATGGCGTTCCAATCAACATGATAATTCACAAATATCATTGAAAACTGGCTTCAGGTAGCCAGAACTATCATTCGATGACCGATTCAGCAAAATACAATCTTCGATATCACTTTTTTTGATTCAAAAGAACTTACTACAGTGCTCTGAGTATGCGAATGGCGTTCCAATTAACATGATAATTCACAAATATCATTGAAAAGTTGCTTCAGGTTGCCAGAAATATCATTCGAAGACCGATTCAGCAAAATACAATCTTTGATATCACTTTTTTTATTCAAAAGAACTCACTACAGTGCTGTGAGTGTGCGAATGGCGTTCCAATTAACATGATAATTCACAAATATCATTGAAAAGTTGTTTCAGGTAGCCAGAAATATTATTCGATGAACGATTCAGCAAATTACAATCTTTGATATCACTTTTTTTATTCAAAAGAACTCACTACAGTGCTCTGAGTGTGCGAATGGCGTTCCAATTAACATGATAATTCACAAATATGATTGAAAAGTTGCTTCAGGTTGCCAGAAATATCATTCAAAGACCGATTCAGCAAAATACAATCTTTGATATCACTTTTTTTATTCAAAAGAACTCACTACAGTGCTGTGAGTGTGCGAATGGCGTTCCAATCAACATGATAATTCACAAATATCATTGAAAAGTTGCTTCAGGTAGCCAGAAATATTATTCGATGAACTATTCAGCAAATTACAATCTTTGGTATCACTTTTTTGATTCAAAAGAACTCACTACAGTGCTCTGAGTGTGCGAATGGCGTTCCAATCAACATGATAATTCACAAATATCATTGAAAAGTTGCTTCAGGTAGCCAGAAATATTATTCGATGAACGATTCAGCAAATTACAATCTTTGGTATCACTTTTTTGATTCAAAAGAACTCACTACAGTGCTCTGAGTGTGCGAATGGCGTTCCAATCAACATGATAATTCACAAATATCATTGAAAAGTTGCTTCAGGTAGCCAGAAATATTATTCGATGAACGATTCAGCAAATTACAATCTTTGGTATCACTTTTTTGATTCAAAAGAACTCACTACAGTGCTGTGAGTGTGCGAATGGCGTTCCAATCAACATGATAATTCACAAATATCATTGAAAAGTTGTTTCAGGTAGCCAGAAATATTATTCGATGAACGATTCAGCAAATTACAATCTTTGATATCACTTTTTTTATTCAAAAGAACTCACTACAGTGCTCTGAGTGTGCGAATGGCGTTCCAATTAAAATGATAATTCACAAATATGATTGAAAAGTTGCTTCAGGTTGCCAGAAATATCATTCAAAGACCGATTCAGCAAAATACAATCTTTGATATCACTTTTTTTATTCAAAAGAACTCACTACAGTGCTGTGAGTGTGCGAATGGCGTTCCAATCAACATGATAATTCACAAATATCATTGAAAAGTTGCTTCAGGTAGCCAGAAATATTATTCGATGAACGATTCAGCAAATTACAATCTTTGGTATCACTTTTTTGATTCAAAAGAACTCACTACAGTGCTCTGAGTGTGCGAATGGCGTTCCAATCAACATGATAATTCACAAATATCATTGAAAAGTTGCTTCAGGTAGCCAGAAATATTATTCGATGAACGATTCAGCAAATTACAATCTTTGGTATCACTTTTTTGATTCAAAAGAACTCACTACAGTGCTCTGAGTGTGCGAATGGCGTTCCAATCAACATGATAATTCACAAATATCATTGAAAAGTTGCTTCAGGTAGCCAGAAATATTATTCGATGAACGATTCAGCAAATTACAATCTTTGGTATCACTTTTTTGATTCAAAAGAACTCAATACAGTGCTCTGAGTGTGCGAATGGCGTTCCAATCAACATGATAATTCACAAATATCATTGAAAAGTTGCTTCAGGTAGCCAGAAATATTATTCGATGAACGATTCAGCAAATTGCAATCTTTTGTATCACTTTTTGATTCAAAAGAGCTTACTACAGTGCTCTGAGTGTGCGAATGGCGTTCCAATCAACATGATAATTCACAAATATCATTGAAAAGTTGATTCAGGTAGCCAGAAATATTATTCGATGAACGATTCAGCAAATTACAATCTTTGGTATCACTTTTTGATTCAAAAGAGCTTACTACAGTGCTCTGAGTATGCGAATGGCGTTCCAATCAACATGATAATTCACAAATATCATTGAAAACTGGCTTCAGGTAGCCAGAACTATCATTCGATGACCGATTCAGCAAAATACAATCTTCGATATCACTTTTTTTGATTCAAAAGAACTTACTACAGTGCTCTGAGTATGCGAATGGCGTTCTAATTAACATGATAATTCACAAATATCATTGAAAAGTTGCTTCAGGTTGCCAGAAATATCATTCGAAGACCGATTCAGCAAAATACAATCTTTGATATCACTTTTTTTATTCAAAAGAACTCACTACAGTGCTGTGAGTGTGCGAATGGCGTTCCAATTAACATGATATTTCACAAATATCATTGAAAAGTTGCTTCAGGTTGCCAGAAATATCATTCGAAGACCGATTCAGCAAAATACAATCTTTGATATCACTTTTTTTATTCAAAAGAACTCACTACAGTGCTCTGAGTGTGCGAATGGCGTTCCAATTAACATGATTATTCACAAATATCGTTGAAAAGTTGCTTCAGGTAGCCAGAAATATTATTCGATGAACGATTCAGCAAATTGCAATCTTTGATATCACTTTTTTTGATTCAAAAGAACTTACTACAGTGCTCTGAGTATGCGAATGGCATTCCAATCAACATGATAATTCACAAATATCATTGAAAAGTTGCTTCAGGTAGCCAGAAATATTATTCGATGAACGATTCAGCAAATTACAATCTTTGGTATCACTTTTTTGATTCAAAAGAACTCACTACAGTGCTCTGAGAATGCGAATGGCGTTCCAATCAACATGATAATTCACAAATATCATTGAAAAGTTGATTCAGGTTGCCAGAAATATCATTCGAAGACCGATTCAGCAAAATACAATCTTTGATATCACTTTTTTTATTCAAAAGAACTCACTACAGTGCTCTGAGTGTGCGAATGGCGTTCCAATTAACATGATTATTCACAAATATTGTTGAAAAGTTGCTTCAGGTAGCCAGAAATATTATTCGATGAACGATTCAGCAAATTGCAATCTTTGATATCACTTTTTTTGATTCAAAAGAACTTACTACAGTGCTCTGAGTATGCGAATGGCGTTCCAATCAACATGATAATTCACAAATATCATTGAAAAGTTGCTTCAGGTAGCCAGAAATATTATTCGATGAACGATTCAGCAAATTACAATCTTTGGTATCACTTTTTTGATTCAAAAGAACTCACTACAGTGCTCTGAGTGTGCGAATGGCGTTCCAATCAACATGATAATTCACAAATATCATTGAAAAGTTGCTTCAGGTAGCCAGAAATATTATTCGATGAACGATTCAGCAAATTACAATCTTTGGTATCACTTTTTGATTCAAAAGAGCTTACTACAGTGCTCTGAGTATGCGAATGGCGTTCCAATCAACATGATAATTCACAAATATCATTGAAAAGTTGCTTCAGGTAGCCAGAAATATTATTCGATGAACGATTCAGCAAAATACAATCTTTGATATCACTTTTTGATTCAAAAGAGCTTACTACAGTGCTCTGAGTATGCGAATGGCGTTCCAATCAACATGATAATTCACAAATATCATTGAAAAGTTGCTTCAGGTAGCCAGAAATATTATTCGATGAACGATTCAGCAAATTGCAATCTTTGATATCACTTTTTTTGATTCAAAAGAACTTACTACAGTGCTCTGAGTATGCGAATGGCGTTCCAATCAACATGATAATTCACAAATATCATTGAAAAGTTGCTTCAGGTAGCCAGAAATATTATTCGATGAACGATTCAGCAAATTACAATCTTTGGTATCACTTTTTTTTATTCAAAAGAACTTACTACAGTGCTCTGAGTATGCGAATGGCGTTCCAATCAACATGATAATTCACAAATATCATTGAAAAGTTGCCTCAGGTAGCCAGAAATATTATTCGATGAACGATTCAGCAAATTGCAATCTTTGATATCACTTTTTTTGATTCAAAAGAACTTACTACAGTGCTCTGAGTATGCGAATGGCGTTCCAATCAACATGATAATTCACAAATATCATTGAAAAGTTGCTTCAGGTAGCCAGAAATATTATTCGATGAACGATTCAGCAAATTACAATCTTTGGTATCACTTTTTTTTATTCAAAAGAACTTACTACAGTGCTCTGAGTATGCGAATGGCGTTCCAATCAACATGATAATTCACAAATATCATTGAAAAGTTGCTTCAGGTAGCCAGAAATATTATTCGATGAACGATTCAGCAAATTACAATCTTTGGTATCACTTTTTTGATTCAAAAGAACTCAATACAGTGCTCTGAGTGTGCGAATGGCGTTCCAATCAACATGATAATTCACAAATATCATTGAAAAGTTGCTTCAGGTAGCCAGAAATATTATTCGATGAACGATTCAGCAAATTGCAATCTTTTGTATCACTTTTTGATTCAAAAGAGCTTACTACAGTGCTCTGAGTGTGCGAATGGCGTTCCAATCAACATGATAATTCACAAATATCATTGAAAAGTTGATTCAGGTAGCCAGAAATATTATTCGATGAACGATTCAGCAAATTACAATCTTTGGTATCACTTTTTGATTCAAAAGAGCTTACTACAGTGCTCTGAGTATGCGAATGGCGTTCCAATCAACATGATAATTCACAAATATCATTGAAAACTGGCTTCAGGTAGCCAGAACTATCATTCGATGACCGATTCAGCAAAATACAATCTTCGATATCACTTTTTTTGATTCAAAAGAACTTACTACAGTGCTCTGAGTATGCGAATGGCGTTCTAATTAACATGATAATTCACAAATATCATTGAAAAGTTGCTTCAGGTTGCCAGAAATATCATTCGAAGACCGATTCAGCAAAATACAATCTTTGATATCACTTTTTTTATTCAAAAGAACTCACTACAGTGCTGTGAGTGTGCGAATGGCGTTCCAATTAACATGATATTTCACAAATATCATTGAAAAGTTGCTTCAGGTTGCCAGAAATATCATTCGAAGACCGATTCAGCAAAATACAATCTTTGATATCACTTTTTTTATTCAAAAGAACTCACTACAGTGCTCTGAGTGTGCGAATGGCGTTCCAATTAACATGATTATTCACAAATATCGTTGAAAAGTTGCTTCAGGTAGCCAGAAATATTATTCGATGAACGATTCAGCAAATTGCAATCTTTGATATCACTTTTTTTGATTCAAAAGAACTTACTACAGTGCTCTGAGTATGCGAATGGCATTCCAATCAACATGATAATTCACAAATATCATTGAAAAGTTGCTTCAGGTAGCCAGAAATATTATTCGATGAACGATTCAGCAAATTACAATCTTTGGTATCACTTTTTTGATTCAAAAGAACTCACTACAGTGCTCTGAGAATGCGAATGGCGTTCCAATCAACATGATAATTCACAAATATCATTGAAAAGTTGATTCAGGTTGCCAGAAATATCATTCGAAGACCGATTCAGCAAAATACAATCTTTGATATCACTTTTTTTATTCAAAAGAACTCACTACAGTGCTCTGAGTGTGCGAATGGCGTTCCAATTAACATGATTATTCACAAATATTGTTGAAAAGTTGCTTCAGGTAGCCAGAAATATTATTCGATGAACGATTCAGCAAATTGCAATCTTTGATATCACTTTTTTTGATTCAAAAGAACTTACTACAGTGCTCTGAGTATGCGAATGGCGTTCCAATCAACATGATAATTCACAAATATCATTGAAAAGTTGCTTCAGGTAGCCAGAAATATTATTCGATGAACGATTCAGCAAATTACAATCTTTGGTATCACTTTTTTGATTCAAAAGAACTCACTACAGTGCTCTGAGTGTGCGAATGGCGTTCCAATCAACATGATAATTCACAAATATCATTGAAAAGTTGCTTCAGGTAGCCAGAAATATTATTCGATGAACGATTCAGCAAATTACAATCTTTGGTATCACTTTTTGATTCAAAAGAGCTTACTACAGTGCTCTGAGTATGCGAATGGCGTTCCAATCAACATGATAATTCACAAATATCATTGAAAAGTTGCTTCAGGTAGCCAGAAATATTATTCGATGAACGATTCAGCAAAATACAATCTTTGATATCACTTTTTGATTCAAAAGAGCTTACTACAGTGCTCTGAGTATGCGAATGGCGTTCCAATCAACATGATAATTCACAAATATCATTGAAAAGTTGCTTCAGGTAGCCAGAAATATTATTCGATGAACGATTCAGCAAATTGCAATCTTTGATATCACTTTTTTTGATTCAAAAGAACTTACTACAGTGCTCTGAGTATGCGAATGGCGTTCCAATCAACATGATAATTCACAAATATCATTGAAAAGTTGCTTCAGGTAGCCAGAAATATTATTCGATGAACGATTCAGCAAATTACAATCTTTGGTATCACTTTTTTTTATTCAAAAGAACTTACTACAGTGCTCTGAGTATGCGAATGGCGTTCCAATCAACATGATAATTCACAAATATCATTGAAAAGTTGCCTCAGGTAGCCAGAAATATTATTCGATGAACGATTCAGCAAATTGCAATCTTTGATATCACTTTTTTTGATTCAAAAGAACTTACTACAGTGCTCTGAGTATGCGAATGGCGTTCCAATCAACATGATAATTCACAAATATCATTGAAAAGTTGCTTCAGGTAGCCAGAAATATTATTCGATGAACGATTCAGCAAATTACAATCTTTGGTATCACTTTTTTTTATTCAAAAGAACTTACTACAGTGCTCTGAGTATGCGAATGGCGTTCCAATCAACATGATAATTCACAAATATCATTGAAAAGTTGCTTCAGGTAGCCAGAAATATTATTCGATGAACGATTCAGCAAATTACAATCTTTGGTATCACTTTTTGATTCAAAAGAGCTTACTACAGTGCTCTGAGTATGCGAATGGCGTTCCAATCAACATGATAATTCACAAATATCATTGAAAACTGGCTTCAGGTAGCCAGAACTATCATTCGATGACCGATTCAGCAAAATACAATCTTTGATATCACTTTTTTTGATTCAAAAGAACTTACTACAGTGCTCTGAGTGTGCGAATGGCGTTCCAATCAACATGATAATTCACAAATATCATTGAAAAGTTGCTTCAGGTAGCCAGAAATATTATTCGATGAACGATTCAGCAAATTGCAATCTTTGATATCACTTTTTTTGATTCAAAAGAACTTACTACAGTGCTCTGAGTATGCGAATGGCGTTCCAATCAACATGATAATTCACAAATATCATTGAAAAGTTGCTTCAGGTAGCCAGAAATATTATTCGATGAACGATTCAGCAAATTACAATCTTTGGTATCACTTTTTTTTATTCAAAAGAACTTACTACAGTGCTCTGAGTATGCGAATGGCGTTCCAATCAACATGATAATTCACAAATATCATTGAAAAGTTGCCTCAGGTAGCCAGAAATATTATTCGATGAACGATTCAGCAAATTGCAATCTTTGATATCACTTTTTTTGATTCAAAAGAACTTACTACAGTGCTCTGAGTATGCGAATGGCGTTCCAATCAACATGATAATTCACAAATATCATTGAAAAGTTGCTTCAGGTAGCCAGAAATATTATTCGATGAACGATTCAGCAAATTACAATCTTTGGTATCACTTTTTTTTATTCAAAAGAACTTACTACAGTGCTCTGAGTATGCGAATGGCGTTCCAATCAACATGATAATTCACAAATATCATTGAAAAGTTGCTTCAGGTAGCCAGAAATATTATTCGATGAACGATTCAGCAAATTACAATCTTTGGTATCACTTTTTGATTCAAAAGAGCTTACTACAGTGCTCTGAGTATGCGAATGGCGTTCCAATCAACATGATAATTCACAAATATCATTGAAAACTGGCTTCAGGTAGCCAGAACTATCATTCGATGACCGATTCAGCAAAATACAATCTTTGATATCACTTTTTTTGATTCAAAAGAACTTACTACAGTGCTCTGAGTATGCGAATGGCGTTCCAATCAACATGATAATTCACAAATATCATTGAAAAGTTGCTTCAGGTAGCCAGAAATATTATTCGATGAACGATTCAGCAAATTGCAATCTTTTGTATCACTTTTTTGATTCAAAAGAGCATACTACAGTGCTCTGAGTGTGCGAATGGCGTTCCAATCAACATAATAATTCACAAATATCATTGAAAAGTTGCTTCAGGTAGCCAGAAATATTATTCGATGAACGATTCAGCAAATTGCAATCTTTGGTATCACTTTTTGATTCAAAAGAGCTTACTACAGTGCTCTGAGTGTGCGAATGGCGTTCCAATCAACTTGATAATTCACAAATATCATTGAAAAGTTGCTTCAGGTTGCCAGAAATATCATTCGAAGACCGATTCAGCAAAATACAATCTTTGATATCACTTTTTGATTCAAAAGAGCTTACTACAGTGCTCTGAGTGTGCGAATGGCGTTCCAATTAACATGATAATTCACAAATATCATTGAAAAGTTGCTTCAGGTTGCCAGAAATATCATTCGAAGACCGATTCAGCAAAATACAATCTTTGATATCACTTTTTTGATTCAAAAGAGCATACTACAGTGCTCTGAGTGTGCGAATGGCGTTCCAATCAACATAATAATTCACAAATATCATTGAAAAGTTGCTTCAGGTAGCCAGAAATATTATTCGATGAACGATTCAGCAAATTGCAATCTTTGGTATCACTTTTTGATTCAAAAGAGCTTACTACAGTGCTCTGAGTGTGCGAATGGCGTTCCAATCAACTTGATAATTCACAAATATCATTGAAAAGTTGCTTCAGGTTGCCAGAAATATCATTCGAAGACCGATTCAGCAAAATACAATCTTTGATATCACTTTTTTTATTCAAAAGAACTCACTACAGTGCTGTGAGTGTGCGAATGGCGTTCCAATCAACATGATAATTCACAAATATCATTGAAAAGTTGCTTCAGGTTGCCAGAAATATCATTCGAAGACCGATTCAGCAAATTACAATCTTTGATATCACTTTTTTTATTCAAAAGAACTCACTACAGTGCTGTGAGTGTGCGAATGGCGTTCCAATCAACATGATAATTCACAAATATCATTGAAAACTGGCTTCAGGTAGCCAGAACTATCATTCGATGACCGATTCAGCAAAATACAATCTTTGATATCACTTTTTTTGATTCAAAAGAACTTACTACAGTGCTCTGAGTGTGCGAATGGCGTTCCAATCAACTTGATAATTCACAAATATCATTGAAAAGTTGCTTCAGGTTGCCAGAAATATCATTCGAAGACCGATTCAGCAAAATACAATCTTTGATATCACTTTTTTTATTCAAAAGAACTCACTACAGTGCTGTGAGTGTGCGAATGGCGTTCCAATCAACATGATAATTCACAAATATCATTGAAAAGTTGCTTCAGGTAGCCAGAAATATTATTCGATGAACGATTCAGCAAATTGCAATCTTTGGTATCACTTTTTGATTCAAAAGAGCTTACTACAGTGCTCTGAGTGTGCGAATGGCGTTCCAATCAACTTGATAATTCACAAATATCATTGAAAAGTTGCTTCAGGTTGCCAGAAATATCATTCGAAGACCGATTCAGCAAAATACAATCTTTGATATCACTTTTTTTATTCAAAAGAACTCACTACAGTGCTGTGAGTGTGCGAATGGCGTTCCAATCAACATGATCATTCACAAATATCATTGAAAAGTTGTTTCAGGTAGCCAGAAATATTATTCGATGAACGATTCAGCAAATTACAATCTTTGATATCACTTTTTTTATTCAAAAGAACTCACTACAGTGCTCTGAGTGTGCGAATGGCGTTCCAATTAACATGATAATTCACAAATATCATTGAAAAGTTGCTTCAGGTTGCCAGAAATATCATTCGAAGACCGATTCAGCAAAATACAATCTTTGATATCACTTTTTTTATTCAAAAGAACTCACTACAGTGCTGTGAGTGTGCGAATGGCGTTCCAATCAACATGATAATTCACAAATATCATTGAAAAGTTGCTTCAGGTAGCCAGAAATATTATTCGATGAACGATTCAGCAAATTACAATCTTTGGTATCACTTTTTTGATTCAAAAGAACTCACTACAGTGCTCTGAGTGTGCGAATGGCGTTCCAATCAACATGATAATTCACAAATATCATTGAAAAGTTGCTTCAGGTAGCCAGAAATATTATTCGATGAACGATTCAGCAAATTACAATCTTTGGTATCACTTTTTTGATTCAAAAGAACTCAATACAGTGCTCTGAGTGTGCGAATGGCGTTCCAATCAACATGATAATTCACAAATATCATTGAAAAGTTGCTTCAGGTAGCCAGAAATATTATTCGATGAACGATTCAGCAAATTGCAATCTTTTGTATCACTTTTTGATTCAAAAAAGCTTACTACAGTGCTCTGAGTGTGCGAATGGCGTTCCAATCAACTTGATAATTCACAAATATCATTGAAAAGTTGCTTCAGGTAGCCAGAAATATTATTCGATGAACGATTCAGCAAATTGCAATCTTTTGTATCACTTTTTGATTCAAAAGAGCTTACTACAGTGCTCTGAGTGTGCGAATGGCGTTCCAATCAACATGATGATTCACAAATATCATTGAAAAGTTGCTTCAGGTAGCCAGAACTATCATTCGATGACCGATTCAGCAAAATACAATCTTTGATATCACTTTTTTTGATTCAAAAGAACTTACTACAGTGCTCTGAGTGTGCGAATGGCGTTCCAATCAACTTGATAATTCACAAATATCATTGAAAAGTTGCTTCAGGTAGCCAGAAATATTATTCGATGAACGATTCAGCAAATTGCAATCTTTTGTATCACTTTTTTGATTCAAAAGAGCATACTACAGTGCTCTGAGTGTGCGAATGGCGTTCCAATCAACATAATAATTCACAAATATCATTGAAAAGTTGCTTCAGGTAGCCAGAAATATTATTCGATGAACGATTCAGCAAATTGCAATCTTTGGTATCACTTTTTGATTCAAAAGAGCTTACTACAGTGCTCTGAGTGTGCGAATGGCGTTCCAATCAACTTGATAATTCACAAATATCATTGAAAAGTTGCTTCAGGTTGCCAGAAATATCATTCGAAGACCGATTCAGCAAAATACAATCTTTGATATCACTTTTTTTATTCAAAAGAACTCACTACAGTGCTGTGAGTGTGCGAATGGCGTTCCAATCAACATGATAATTCACAAATATCATTGAAAAGTTGCTTCAGGTTGCCAGAAATATCATTCGAAGACCGATTCAGCAAATTACAATCTTTGATATCACTTTTTTTATTCAAAAGAACTCACTACAGTGCTGTGAGTGTGCGAATGGCGTTCCAATCAACATGATAATTCACAAATATCATTGAAAACTGGCTTCAGGTAGCCAGAACTATCATTCGATGACCGATTCAGCAAAATACAATCTTTGATATCACTTTTTTTGATTCAAAAGAACTTACTACAGTGCTCTGAGTGTGCGAATGGCGTTCCAATCAACTTGATAATTCACAAATATCATTGAAAAGTTGCTTCAGGTTGCCAGAAATATCATTCGAAGACCGATTCAGCAAAATACAATCTTTGATATCACTTTTTTTATTCAAAAGAACTCACTACAGTGCTGTGAGTGTGCGAATGGCGTTCCAATCAACATGATAATTCACAAATATCATTGAAAAGTTGCTTCAGGTAGCCAGAAATATTATTCGATGAACGATTCAGCAAATTGCAATCTTTGGTATCACTTTTTGATTCAAAAGAGCTTACTACAGTGCTCTGAGTGTGCGAATGGCGTTCCAATCAACTTGATAATTCACAAATATCATTGAAAAGTTGCTTCAGGTTGCCAGAAATATCATTCGAAGACCGATTCAGCAAAATACAATCTTTGATATCACTTTTTTTATTCAAAAGAACTCACTACAGTGCTGTGAGTGTGCGAATGGCGTTCCAATCAACATGATAATTCACAAATATCATTGAAAAGTTGTTTCAGGTAGCCAGAAATATTATTCGATGAACGATTCAGCAAATTACAATCTTTGATATCACTTTTTTTATTCAAAAGAACTCACTACAGTGCTCTGAGTGTGCGAATGGCGTTCCAATCAACATGATAATTCACAAATATCATTGAAAAGTTGCTTCAGGTAGCCAGAAATATTATTCGATGAACGATTCAGCAAATTACAATCTTTGGTATCACTTTTTTGATTCAAAAGAACTCAATACAGTGCTCTGAGTGTGCGAATGGCGTTCCAATCAACATGATAATTCACAAATATCATTGAAAAGTTGCTTCAGGTAGCCAGAAATATTATTCGATGAACGATTCAGCAAATTGCAATCTTTTGTATCACTTTTTGATTCAAAAGAGCTTACTACAGTGCTCTGAGTGTGCGAATGGCGTTCCAATCAACATGATAATTCACAAATATCATTGAAAAGTTGCTTCAGGTAGCCAGAAATATTATTCGATGAACGATTCAGCAAATTACAATCTTTGATATCACTTTTTGTTTCAAAAGAGCTTACTACAGTGCTCTGAGTATGCGAATGGCGTTCCAATCAACATGATAATTCACAAATATCATTGAAAACTGGCTTCAGGTAGCCAGAACTATCATTCGATGACCGATTCAGCAAAATACAATCTTCGATATCACTTTTTTTGATTCAAAAGAACTTACTACAGTGCTCTGAGTATGCGAATGGCGTTCCAATTAACATGATAATTCACAAATATCATTGAAAAGTTGCTTCAGGTTGCCAGAAATATCATTCGAAGACCGATTCAGCAAAATACAATCTTTGATATCACTTTTTTTATTCAAAAGAACTCACTACAGTGCTGTGAGTGTGCGAATGGCGTTCCAATCAACATGATAATTCACAAATATCATTGAAAAGTTGCTTCAGGTTGCCAGAAATATCATTCGAAGACCGATTCAGCAAATTACAATCTTTGATATCACTTTTTTTATTCAAAAGAACTCACTACAGTGCTGTGAGTGTGCGAATGGCGTTCCAATCAACATGATAATTCACAAATATCATTGAAAACTGGCTTCAGGTAGCCAGAACTATCATTCGATGACCGATTCAGCAAAATACAATCTTTGATATCACTTTTTTTGATTCAAAAGAACTTACTACAGTGCTCTGACTGTGCGAATGGCGTTCCAATCAACTTGATAATTCACAAATATCATTGAAAAGTTGCTTCAGGTTGCCAGAAATATCATTCGAAGACCGATTCAGCAAAATACAATCTTTGATATCACTTTTTTTATTCAAAAGAACTCACTACAGTGCTGTGAGTGTGCGAATGGCGTTCCAATCAACATGATAATTCACAAATATCATTGAAAAGTTGCTTCAGGTAGCCAGAAATATTATTCGATGAACGATTCAGCAAATTGCAATCTTTGGTATCACTTTTTGATTCAAAAGAGCTTACTACAGTGCTCTGAGTGTGCGAATGGCGTTCCAATCAACTTGATAATTCACAAATATCATTGAAAAGTTGTTTCAGGTAGCCAGAAATATTATTCGATGAACGATTCAGCAAATTACAATCTTTGGTATCACTTTTTTGATTCAAAAGAACTCACTACAGTGCTGTGAGTGTGCGAATGGCGTTCCAATCAACATGATAATTCACAAATATCATTGAAAAGTTGTTTCAGGTAGCCAGAAATATTATTCGAAGACCGATTCAGCAAAATACAATCTTTGATATCACTTTTTTTATTCAAAAGAACTCACTACAGTGCTGTGAGTGTGCGAATGGCGTTCCAATCAACATGATAATTCACAAATATCATTGAAAAGTTGTTTCAGGTAGCCAGAAATATTATTCGATGAACGATTCAGCAAATTACAATCTTTGGTATCACTTTTTTGATTCAAAAGAACTCACTACAGTGCTCTGAGTGTGCGAATGGCGTTCCAATCAACATGATAATTCACAAATATCATTGAAAAGTTGCTTCAGGTAGCCAGAAATATTATTCGATGAACGATTCAGCAAATTACAATCTTTGGTATCACTTTTTTGATTCAAAAGAACTCAATACAGTGCTCTGAGTGTGCGAATGGCGTTCCAATCAACATGATAATTCACAAATATCATTGAAAAGTTGCTTCAGGTAGCCAGAAATATTATTCGATGAACGATTCAGCAAATTACAATCTTTGGTATCACTTTTTTGATTCAAAAGAACTCACTACAGTGCTCTGAGTGTGCGAATGGCGTTCCAATCAACATGATAATTCACAAATATCATTGAAAAGTTGCTTCAGGTAGCCAGAAATATTATTCGATGAACGATTCAGCAAATTACAATCTTTGGTATCACTTTTTTGATTCAAAAGAACTCAATACAGTGCTCTGAGTGTGCGAATGGCGTTCCAATCAACATGATAATTCACAAATATCATTGAAAAGTTGCTTCAGGTAGCCAGAAATATTATTCGATGAACGATTCAGCAAATTGCAATCTTTTGTATCACTTTTTGATTCAAAAGAGCTTACTACAGTGCTCTGAGTGTGCGAATGGCGTTCCAATCAACATGATAATTCACAAATATCATTGAAAAGTTGCTTCAGGTAGCCAGAAATATTATTCGATGAACGATTCAGCAAATTACAATCTTTGGTATCACTTTTTGATTCAAAAGAGCTTACTACAGTGCTCTGAGTATGCGAATGGCGTTCCAATCAACATGATAATTCACAAATATCATTGAAAACTGGCTTCAGGTAGCCAGAACTATCATTCGATGACCGATTCAGCAAAATACAATCTTCGATATCACTTTTTTTGATTCAAAAGAACTTACTACAGTGCTCTGAGTATGCGAATGGCGTTCCAATTAACATGATAATTCACAAATATCATTGAAAAGTTGCTTCAGGTTGCCAGAAATATCATTCGAAGACCGATTCAGCAAAATACAATCTTTGATATCACTTTTTTTATTCAAAAGAACTCACTACAGTGCTGTGAGTGTGCGAATGGCGTTCCAATTAACATGATATTTCACAAATATCATTGAAAAGTTGCTTCAGGTTGCCAGAAATATCATTCGAAGACCGATTCAGCAAAATACAATCTTTGATATCACTTTTTTTATTCAAAAGAACTCACTACAGTGCTCTGAGTGTGCGAATGGCGTTCCAATTAACATGATTATTCACAAATATCGTTGAAAAGTTGCTTCAGGTAGCCAGAAATATTATTCGATGAACGATTCAGCAAATTGCAATCTTTGATATCACTTTTTTTGATTCAAAAGAACTTACTACAGTGCTCTGAGTATGCGAATGGCGTTCCAATCAACATGATAATTCACAAATATCATTGAAAAGTTGCTTCAGGTAGCCAGAAATATTATTCGATGAACGATTCAGCAAATTGCAATCTTTGGTATCACTTTTTGATTCAAAAGAGCTTACTACAGTGCTCTGAGTGTGCGAATGGCGTTCCAATCAACATGATAATTCACAAATATCATTGAAAAGTTGCTTCAGGTTGCCAGAAATATCATTCGAAGACCGATTCAGCAAAATACAATCTTTGATATCACTTTTTTTATTCAAAAGAACTCACTACAGTGCTGTGAGTGCGCGAATGGCGTTCCAATCAACATGATAATTCACAAATATCATTGAAAAGTTGTTTCAGGTAGCCAGAAATATTATTCGATGAACGATTCAGCAAATTACAATCTTTGATATCACTTTTTTTATTCAAAAGAACTCACTACAGTGCTGTGAGTGTGCGAATGGCGTTCCAATCAACATGATAATTCACAAATATCATTGAAAAGTTGCTTCAGGTAGCCAGAAATATTATTCGATGAACGATTCAGCAAAATACAATCTTTGATATCACTTTTTGATTCAAAAGAGCTTACTACAGTGCTCTGAGTATGCGAATGGCGTTCCAATCAACATGATAATTCACAAATATCATTGAAAAGTTGCTTCAGGTAGCCAGAAATATTATTCGATGAACGATTCAGCAAAATACAATCTTTGATATCACTTTTTGATTCAAAAGAGCTTACTACAGTGCTCTGAGTATGCGAATGGCGTTCCAATCAACATGATAATTCACAAATATCATTGAAAAGTTGCTTCAGGTAGCCAGAAATATTATTCGATGAACGATTCAGCAAATTGCAATCTTTGATATCACTTTTTTTGATTCAAAAGAACTTACTACAGTGCTCTGAGTATGCGAATGGCGTTCCAATCAACATGATAATTCACAAATATCATTGAAAAGTTGCTTCAGGTAGCCAGAAATATTATTCGATGAACGATTCAGCAAATTACAATCTTTGGTATCACTTTTTTTTATTCAAAAGAACTTACTACAGTGCTCTGAGTATGCGAATGGCGTTCCAATCAACATGATAATTCACAAATATCATTGAAAAGTTGCTTCAGGTAGCCAGAAATATTATTCGATGAACGATTCAGCAAATTACAATCTTTGGTATCACTTTTTGATTCAAAAGAGCTTACTACAGTGCTCTGAGTATGCGAATGGCGTTCCAATCAACATGATAATTCACAAATATCATTGAAAACTGGCTTCAGGTAGCCAGAACTATCATTCGATGACTGATTCAGCAAAATACAATCTTTGATATCACTTTTTTTGATTCAAAAGAACTTACTACAGTGCTCTGAGTATGCGAATGGCGTTCCAATCAACATGATAATTCACAAATATCATTGAAAAGTTGCTTCAGGTAGCCAGAAATATTATTCGATGAACGATTCAGCAAATTGCAATCTTTTGTATCACTTTTTTGATTCAAAAGAGCATACTACAGTGCTCTGAGTGTGCGAATGGCGTTCCAATCAACATAATAATTCACAAATATCATTGAAAAGTTGTTTCAGGTAGCCAGAAATATTATTCGATGAACGATTCAGCAAATTACAATCTTTGATATCACTTTTTTTATTCAAAAGAACTCACTACAGTGCTCTGAGTGTGCGAATGGCGTTCCAATTAACATGATAATTCACAAATATCATTGAAAAGTTGCTTCAGGTTGCCAGAAATATCATTCGAAGACCGATTCAGCAAAATACAATCTTTGATATCACTTTTTTTATTCAAAAGAACTCACTACAGTGCTGTGAGTGTGCGAATGGCGTTCCAATCAACATGATAATTCACAAATATCATTGAAAAGTTGTTTCAGGTAGCCAGAAATATTATTCGATGAACGATTCAGCAAATTGCAATCTTTGGTATCACTTTTTGATTCAAAATAGCTTACTACAGTGCTCTGAGTGTGCGAATGGCGTTCCAATCAACATGATAATTCACAAATATCATTGAAAAGTTGCTTCAGGTAGCCAGAAATATTATTCGATGAACGATTCAGCAAATTGCAATCTTTGGTATCACTTTTTGATTCAAAATAGCTTACTACAGTGCTCTGAGTGTGCGAATGGCGTTCCAATCAACATGATAATTCACAAATATCATTGAAAAGTTGCTTCAGGTAGCCAGAAATATTATTCGATGAACAATTCAGCAAATTGCAATCTTTTGTATCACTTTTTGATTCAAAAGAGCTTACTACAGTGCTCTGAGTATGCGAATGGCGTTCCAATTAACATGATAATTCACAAATATCATTGAAAAGTTGCTTCAGGTTGCCAGAAATATCATTCGAAGACCGATTCAGCAAAATACAATCTTTGATATCACTTTTTTTATTCAAAAGAACTCACTACAGTGCTGTGAGTGCGCGAATGGCGTTCCAATCAACATGATAATTCACAAATATCATTGAAAAGTTGTTTCAGGTAGCCAGAAATATTATTCGATGAACGATTCAGCAAATTACAATCTTTGATATCACTTTTTTTATTCAAAAGAACTCACTACAGTGCTGTGAGTGTGCGAATGGCGTTCCAATCAACATGATAATTCACAAATATCATTGAAAAGTTGCTTCAGGTAGCCAGAAATATTATTCGATGAACGATTCAGCAAATTGCAATCTTTGGTATCACTTTTTGATTCAAAAGAGCTTACTACAGTGCTCTGAGTGTGCGAATGGCGTTCCAATCAACATGATAATTCACAAATATCATTGAAAAGTTGCTTCAGGTAGCCAGAAATATTATTCGATGAACGATTCAGCAAATTACAATCTTTGGTATCACTTTTTTGATTCAAAAGAACTCACTACAGTGCTCTGAGTGTGCGAATGGCGTTCCAATTAACATGATAATTCACAAATATCGTTGAAAAGTTCCTTCAGGTAGCCAGAAATATTATTCGATGAACGATTCAGCAAATTGCAATCTTTGGTATCACTTTTTGATTCAAAAGAGCTTACTACAGTGCTGTGAGTGTGCGAATGGCGTTCCAATCAACATGATAATTCACAAATATCATTGAAAAGTTGTTTCAGGTAGCCAGAAATATTATTCGATGAACGATTCAGCAAAATAAAATCTTTGATATCACTTTTTTATTCAAAAGAGCTTACTACAGTGCTCTGAGTGTGCGAATGGCGTTCCAATCAACATGATAATTCACAAATATCATTGAAAAGTTGCTTCAGGTAGCCAGAAATATTATTCGATGAACGATTCAGCAAATTACAATCTTTTGTATCACTTTTTGATTCAAAAGAGCTTACTACAGTGCTCTGAGTGTGCGAATGGCGTTCCAATCAACATAATAATTCACAAATATCATTGAAAAGTTGCTTCAGGTTGCCAGAAATATCATTCGATGAACGATTCAGCAAATTGCAATCTTTTGTATCACTTTTTTGATTCAAAAGAGCATACTACAGTGCTCTGAGTGTGCGAATGGCGTTCCAATCAACATAATAATTCACAAATATCGTTGAAAAGTTGCTTCAGGTAGCCAGAAATATTATTCGATGAACGATTCAGCAAATTGCAATCTTTGGTATCACTTTTTGATTCAAAATAGCTTACTACAGTGCTCTGAGTGTGCGAATGGCGTTCCAATCAACATGATAATTCACAAATATCATTGAAAAGTTGCTTCAGGTAGCCAGAAATATTATTCGATGAACGATTCAGCAAATTGCAATCTTTGGTATCACTTTTTGATTCAAAATAGCTTACTACAGTGCTCTGAGTGTGCGAATGGCGTTCCAATCAACATGATAATTCACAAATATCATTGAAAAGTTGCTTCAGGTTGCCAGAAATATCATTCGAAGACCGATTCAGCAAAATACAATCTTTGATATCACTTTTTTTATTCAAAAGAACTCACTACAGTGCTGTGAGTGTGCGAATGGCGTTCCAATCAACATGATAATTCACAAATATCATTGAAAAGTTGCTTCAGGTAGCCAGAAATATTATTCGATGAACGATTCAGCAAATTGCAATCTTTGGTATCACTTTTTGATTCAAAAGAGCTTACTACAGTGCTCTGAGTGTGCGAATGGCGTTCCAATCAACATGATAATTCACAAATATCATTGAAAAGTTGCTTCAGGTTGCCAGAAATATCATTCGAAGACCGATTCAGCAAAATACAATCTTTGATATCACTTTTTTGATTCAAAAGAACTCACTACAGTGCTGTGAGTGTGCGAATGGCGTTCCAATCAACATGATAATTCACAAATATCATTGAAAAGTTGCTTCAGGTAGCCAGAAATATTATTCGATGAACGATTCAGCAAATTGCAATCTTTGGTATCACTTTTTGATTCAAAAGAGCTTACTACAGTGCTCTGAGTGTGCGAATGGCGTTCCAATTAACATGATAATTCACAAATATCATTGAAAAGTTGCTTCAGGTTGCCAGAAATATCATTCGAAGACCGATTCAGCAAAATACAATCTTTGATATCACTTTTTTGATTCAAAAGAACTCACTACAGTGCTCTGAGTGTGCGAATGGCGTTCCAATTAACATGATAATTCACAAATATCGTTGAAAAGTTCCTTCAGGTAGCCAGAAATATTATTCGATGAACGATTCAGCAAATTGCAATCTTTGGTATCACATTTTGATTCAAAAGAGCTTACTACAGTGCTGTGAGTGTGCGAATGGCGTTCCAATCAACATGATAATTCACAAATATCATTGAAAAGTTGCTTCAGGTAGCCAGAAATATTATTCGATGAACGATTCAGCAAATTGCAATCTTTTGTATCACTTTTTGATTCAAAAGAGCTTACTACAGTGCTCTGAGTGTGCGAATGGCGTTCCAATTAACATGATAATTCACAAATATCATTGAAAAGTTGCTTCAGGTGGCCAGAAATATCATTCGAAGACCGATTCAGCAAAATACAATCTTTGATATCACTTTTTGATTCAAAAGAGCTTACTACAGTGCTCTGAGTGTGCGAATGGCGTTCCAATTAACATGATAATTCACAAATATCATTGAAAAGTTGCTTCAGGTTGCCAGAAATATCATTCGAAGACCGATTCAGCAAAATACAATCTTTGATATCACTTTTTTTATTCAAAAGAACTCACTACAGTGCTCTGAGTGTGCGAATGGCGTTCCAATCAACATGATAATTCACAAATATCATTGAAAAGTTGCTTCAGGTAGCCAGAAATATTATTCGATGAACGATTCAGCAAATTGCAATCTTTTGTATAACTTTTTGATTCAAAAGAGCTTACTACAGTGCTCTGAGTATGCGAATGGCGTTCCAATCAACATGATAATTCACAAATATCATTGAAAAGTTGCTTCAGGTTGCCAGAAATATCATTCGAAGACCGATTCAGCAAAATACAATCTTTGATATCACTTTTTTTATTCAAAAGAGCTTACTACAGTGCTCTGAGTGTGCGAATGGCGTTCCAATCAACATGATAATTCACAAATATCATTGAAAAGTTGCTTCAGGTAGCCAGAAATATTATTCGATGAACGATTCAGCAAATTACAATCTTTGGTATCACTTTTTGATTCAAAAGAGCTTACTACAGTGCTCTGAGTGTGCGAATGGCGTTCCAATCAACATGATAATTCACAAATATCATTGAAAAGTTGCTTCAGGTTGCCAGAAATATCATTCGAAGACCGATTCAGCAAAATACAATCTTTGATATCACTTTTTGATTCAAAAGAGCTTACTACAGTGCTCTGAGTGTGCGAATGGCGTTCCAATTAACATGATAATTCACAAATATCATTGAAAAGTTGCTTCAGGTTGCCAGAAATATCATTCGAAGACCGATTCAGCAAAATACAATCTTTGATATCACTTTTTTTATTCAAAAGAACTCACTACAGTGCTGTGAGTGTGCGAATGGCGTTCCAATCAACATGATAATTCACAAATATCATTGAAAAGTTGCTTCAGGTAGCCAGAAATATTATTCGATGAACGATTCAGCAAATTGCAATCTTTGGTATCACTTTTTGATTCAAAAGAGCTTACTACAGTGCTCTGAGTGTGCGAATGGCGTTCCAATCAACATGATAATTCACAAATATCATTGAAAAGTTGCTTCAGGTAGCCAGAAATATTATTCGATGAACGATTCAGCAAATTGCAATCTTTTGTATAACTTTTTGATTCAAAAGAGCTTACTACAGTGCTCTGAGTGTGCGAATGGCGTTCCAATCAACATGATAATTCACAAATATCATTGAAAAGTTGCTTCAGGTAGCCAGAAATATTATTCGATGAACGATTCAGCAAATTGCAATCTTTGGTATCACTTTTTGATTCAAAAGAGCTTACTACAGTGCTCTGAGTGTGCGAATGGCGTTCCAATCAACATGATAATTCACAAATATCATTGAAAAGTTGCTTCAGGTAGCCAGAAATATTATTCGATGAACGATTCAGCAAATTGCAATCTTTGGTATCACTTTTTGATTCAAAAGAGCTTACTACAGTGCTCTGAGTGTGCGAATGGCGTTCCAATCAACATGATAATTCACAAATATCATTGAAAAGTTGCTTCAGGTAGCCAGAAATATTATTCGATGAACGATTCAGCAAATTGCAATCTTTTGTATAACTTTTTGATTCAAAAGAGCTTACTACAGTGCTCTGAGTGTGCGAATGGCGTTCCAATCAACATGATAATTCACAAATATCATTGAAAAGTTGCTTCAGGTAGCCAGAAATATTATTCGATGAACGATTCAGCAAATTACAATCTTTGGTATCACTTTTTGATTCAAAAGAGCTTACTACAGTGCTCTGAGTGTGCGAATGGCGTTCCAATCAACATGATAATTCACAAATATCATTGAAAAGTTGCTTCAGGTTGCCAGAAATATCATTCGAAGACCGATTCAGCAAAATACAATCTTTGATATCACTTTTTGATTCAAAAGAGCTTACTACAGTGCTCTGAGTGTGCGAATGGCGTTCCAATTAACATGATAATTCACAAATATCATTGAAAAGTTGCTTCAGGTTGCCAGAAATATCATTCGAAGACCGATTCAGCAAAATACAATCTTTGATATCACTTTTTTTATTCAAAAGAACTCACTACAGTGCTGTGAGTGTACGAATGGCGTTCCAATCAACATGATAATTCACAAATATCATTGAAAAGTTGCTTCAGGTAGCCAGAAATATTATTCGATGAACGATTCAGCAAATTGCAATCTTTGGTATCACTTTTTGATTCAAAAGAGCTTACTACAGTGCTCTGAGTGTGCGAATGGCGTTCCAATCAACATGATAATTCACAAATATCATTGAAAAGTTGCTTCAGGTAGCCAGAAATATTATTCGATGAACGATTCAGCAAATTGCAATCTTTTGTATAACTTTTTGATTCAAAAGAGCTTACTACAGTGCTCTGAGTGTGCGAATGGCGTTCCAATCAACATGATAATTCACAAATATCATTGAAAAGTTGCTTCAGGTAGCCAGAAATATTATTCGATGAACGATTCAGCAAATTACAATCTTTGGTATCACTTTTTGATTCAAAAGAGCTTACTACAGTGCTGTGAGTGTGCGAATGGCGTTCCAATCAACATGATAATTCACAAATATCATTGAAAACTGGCTTCAGGTAGCCAGAACTATCATTCGATGACCGATTCAGCGAAATACAATCTTTGATATCACTTTTTTTTATTCAAAAGAACTTACTACAGTGCTCTGAGTATGCGAATGGCGTTCCAATCAACATGATAATTCACAAATATCATTGAAAAGTTGCTTCAGGTAGCCAGAAATATTATTCGATGAACGATTCAGCAAATTGCAATCTTTTGTATCACTTTTTTGATTCAAAAGAGCATACTACAGTGCTCTGAGTGTGCGAATGGCGTTCCAATCAACATGATAATTCACAAATATCATTGAAAAGTTGCTTCAGGTTGCCAGAAATATTATTCGAAGACCGATTCAGCAAAATAAAATCTTTGATATCACTTTTTTTATTCAAAAGAACTCACTACAGTGCTGTGAGTGTGCGAATGGCGTTCCAATCAACATGATAATTCACAAATTTCATTGAAAAGTTGCTTCAGGTAGCCAGAAATATTATTCGATGAACGATTCAGCAAATTGCAATCTTTGGTATCACTTTTTGATTCAAAAGAGCTTACTACAGTGCTCTGAGTGTGCGAATGGCGTTCCAATCAACATGATAATTCACAAATATCATTGAAAAGTTGCTTCAGGTAGCCAGAAATATTATTCGATGAACGATTCAGCAAATTGCAATCTTTTGTATCACTTTTTTGATTCAAAAGAGCATACTACAGTGCTCTGAGTGTGCGAATGGCGTTCCAATCAACATAATAATTCACAAATATCGTTGAAAAGTTGCTTCAGGTAGCCAGAAATATTATTCGATGAACGATTCAGCAAATTGCAATCTTTGGTATCACTTTTTGATTCAAAAGAGCTTACTACAGTGCTCTGAGTGTGCGAATGGCGTTCCAATCAACATGATAATTCACAAATATCATTGAAAAGTTGCTTCAGGTAGCCAGAAATATTATTCGATGAACGATTCAGCAAATTGCAATCTTTTGTATCACTTTTTTGATTCAAAAGAGCATACTACAGTGCTCTGAGTGTGCGAATGGCGTTCCAATCAACATAATAATTCACAAATATCGTTGAAAAGTTGCTTCAGGTAGCCAGAAATATTATTCGATGAACGATTCAGCAAATTGCAATCTTTTGTATCACTTTTTTGATTCAAAAGAGCATACTACAGTGGTCTGAGTGTGCGAATGGCGTTCCAATCAACATAATAATTCACAAATATCGTTGAAAAGTTGCTTCAGGTAGCCAGAAATATTATTCGATGAACGATTCAGCAAAATAAAATCTTTGATATCACTTTTTTTGATTCAAAAGAACTTACTACAGTGCTCTGAGTATGCGAATGGCGTTCCAATCAACATGATAATTCACAAATATCATTGAAAAGTTGCTTCAGGTAGCCAGAAATATTATTCGATGAACGATTCAGCAAATTGCAATCTTTTGTATCACTTTTTTGATTCAAAAGAGCATACTACAGTGCTCTGAGTGTGCGAATGGCGTTCCAATCAACATAATAATTCACAAATATCGTTGAAAAGTTGCTTCAGGTAGCCAGAAATATTATTCGATGAACGATTCAGCAAAATAAAATCTTTGATATCACTTTTTTATTCAAAAGAGCTTACTACAGTCCTCTGAGTGTGCGAATGGCGTTCCAATCACCATGATAATTCACAAATATCATTGAAAACTGGCTTCAGGTTGCCAGAAATATCATTCGAAGACCGATTCAGCAAAATACAATCTTTGATATCACTTTTTTTATTCAAAAGAACTCACTACAGTGCTGTGAGTGTGCGAATGGCGTTCCAATCAACATGATAATTCACAAATATCATTGAAAAGTTGCTTCAGGTAGCCAGAAATATTATTCGATGAACGATTCAGCAAATTACAATCTTTGGTATCACTTTTTTGATTCAAAAGAACTCACTACAGTGCTCTGAGTGTGCGAATGGCGTTCCAATTAACATGATAATTCACAAATATCGTTGAAAAGTTGCTTCAGGTAGCCAGAAATATTATTCGATGAACGATTCAGCAAATTGCAATCTTTGGTATCACTTTTTGATTCAAAAGAGCTTACTACAGTGCTCTGAGTGTGCGAATGGCGTTCCAATCAACATGATAATTCACAAATATCATTGAAAAGTTGCTTCAGGTTGCCAGAAATATCATTCGAAGACCGATTCAGCAAAATACAATCTTTGATATCACTTTTTTTATTCAAAAGAACTCACTACAGTGCTGTGAGTGTGCGAATGGCGTTCCAATCAACATGATAATTCACAAATATCATTGAAAAGTTGCTTCAGGTAGCCAGAAATATTATTCGATGAACGATTCAGCAAATTACAATCTTTGGTATCACTTTTTTGATTCAAAAGAACTCACTACAGTGCTCTGAGTGTGCGAATGGCGTTCCAATCAACATGATAATTCACAAATATCATTGAAAAGTTGCTTCAGGTAGCCAGAAATATTATTCGATGAACGATTCAGCAAATTACAATCTTTGGTATCACTTTTTTGATTCAAAAGAACTCACTACAGTGCTCTGAGTGTGCGAATGGCGTTCCAATTAACATGATAATTCACAAATATCGTTGAAAAGTTGCTTCAGGTAGCCAGAAATATTATTCGATGAACGATTCAGCAAATTGCAATCTTTGGTATCACTTTTTGATTCAAAAGAGCTTACTACAGTGCTCTGAGTGTGCGAATGGCGTTCCAATCAACATGATAATTCACAAATATCATTGAAAAGTTGCTTCAGGTTGCCAGAAATATCATTCGAAGACCGATTCAGCAAAATACAATCTTTGATATCACTTTTTTTATTCAAAAGAACTCACTACAGTGCTGTGAGTGTGCGAATGGCGTTCCAATCAACATGATAATTCACAAATATCATTGAAAAGTTGCTTCAGGTAGCCAGAAATATTATTCGATGAACGATTCAGCAAATTACAATCTTTGGTATCACTTTTTTGATTCAAAAGAACTCACTACAGTGCTCTGAGTGTGCGAATGGCGTTCCAATCAACATGATAATTCACAAATATCATTGAAAAGTTGCTTCAGGTAGCCAGAAATATTATTCGATGAACGATTCAGCAAATTACAATCTTTGGTATCACTTTTTTGATTCAAAAGAACTCACTACAGTGCTCTGAGTGTGCGAATGGCGTTCCAATTAACATGATAATTCACAAATATCGTTGAAAAGTTGCTTCAGGTAGCCAGAAATATTATTCGATGAACGATTCAGCAAATTGCAATCTTTGGTATCACTTTTTGATTCAAAAGAGCTTACTACAGTGCTCTGAGTGTGCGAATGGCGTTCCAATCAACATGATAATTCACAAATATCATTGAAAAGTTGCTTCAGGTTGCCAGAAATATCATTCGAAGACCGATTCAGCAAAATACAATCTTTGATATCACTTTTTTTATTCAAAAGAACTCACTACAGTGCTGTGAGTGTGCGAATGGCGTTCCAATCAACATGATAATTCACAAATATCATTGAAAAGTTGCTTCAGGTAGCCAGAAATATTATTCGATGAACGATTCAGCAAATTACAATCTTTGGTATCACTTTTTTGATTCAAAAGAACTCACTACAGTGCTCTGAGTGTGCGAATGGCGTTCCAATTAACATGATAATTCACAAATATCGTTGAAAAGTTGCTTCAGGTAGCCAGAAATATTATTCGATGAACGATTCAGCAAATTGCAATCTTTGGTATCACTTTTTGATTCAAAAGAGCTTACTACAGTGCTCTGAGTGTGCGAATGGCGTTCCAATCAACATGATAATTCACAAATATCATTGAAAAGTTGTTTCAGGTAGCCAGAAATATTATTCGATGAACGATTCAGCAAATTACAATCTTTGGTATCACTTTTTTGATTCAAAAGAACTCACTACAGTGCTCTGAGTGTGCGAATGGCGTTCCAATCAACATGATAATTCACAAATATCATTGAAAAGTTGCTTCAGGTAGCCAGAAATATTATTCGATGAACGATTCAGCAAATTGCAATCTTTTGTATCACTTTTTGATTCAAAAGAGCTTACTACAGTGCTGTGAGTGTGCGAATGGCGTTCCAATCAACATGATAATTCACAAATATCATTGAAAAGTTGCTTCAGGTAGCCAGAAATATTATTCGATGAACGATTCAGCAAATTACAATCTTTGGTATCACTTTTTGATTCAAAAGAGCTTACTACAGTGTTCTGAGAATGCGAATGGCGTTCCAATCAACATGATAATTCACAAATATCATTGAAAACTGGCTTCAGGTAGCCAGAACTATCATTCGATGACCGATTCAGCAAAATACAATCTTTGATATCACTTTTTTTGATTCAAAAGAACTTACTACAGTGCTCTGAGTATGCGAATGGCGTTCCAATCAACATGATAATTCACAAATATCATTGAAAAGTTGCTTCAGGTAGCCAGAAATATTATTCGATGAACGATTCAGCAAATTGCAATCTTTTGTATCACTTTTTTGATTCAAAAAAGCATACTACAGTGCTCTGAGTGTGCGAATGGCGTTCCAATCAACATAATAATTCACAAATATCATTGAAAAGTTGTTTCAGGTAGCCAGAAATATTATTCGATGAACGATTCAGCAAATTACAATCTTTGATATCACTTTTTTTATTCAAAAGAACTCACTACAGTGCTCTGAGTGTGCGAATGGCGTTCCAATTAACATGATAATTCACAAATATCATTGAAAAGTTGCTTCAGGTTGCCAGAAATATCATTCGAAGACCGATTCAGCAAAAAACAATCTTTGATATCACTTTTTGATTCAAAAGAGCTTACTACAGTGCTCTGAGTGTGCGAATGGCGTTCCAATTAACATGATAATTCACAAATATCATTGAAAAGTTGCTTCAGGTTGCCAGAAATATCATTCGAAGACCGATTCAGCAAAATACAATCTTTGATATCACTTTTTTTATTCAAAAGAACTCACTACAGTGCTGTGAGTGTGCGAATGGCGTTCCAATCAACATGATAATTCACAAATATCATTGAAAAGTTGCTTCAGGTAGCCAGAAATATTATTCGATGAACGATTCAGCAAATTACAATCTTTGGTATCACTTTTTTGATTCAAAAGAACTCACTACAGTGCTCTGAGTGTGCGAATGGCGTTCCAATTAACATGATAATTCACAAATATCGTTGAAAAGTTGCTTCAGGTAGCCAGAAATATTATTCGATGAACGATTCAGCAAATTGCAATCTTTGGTATCACTGTTTGATTCAAAAGAGCTTACTACAGTGCTCTGAGTGTGCGAATGGCGTTCCAATCAACATGATAATTCACAAATATCATTGAAAAGTTGTTTCAGGTAGCCAGAAATATTATTCGATGAACGATTCAGCAAATTACAATCTTTGGTATCACTTTTTTGATTCAAAAGAACTCACTACAGTGCTCTGAGTGTGCGAATGGCGTTCCAATCAACATGATAATTCACAAATATCATTGAAAAGTTGCTTCAGGTAGCCAGAAATATTATTCGATGAACGATTCAGCAAATTGCAATCTTTTGTATCACTTTTTGATTCAAAAGAGCTTACTACAGTGCTGTGAGTGTGCGAATGGCGTTCCAATCAACATGATAATTCACAAATATCATTGAAAAGTTGCTTCAGGTAGCCAGAAATATTATTCGATGAACGATTCAGCAAATTACAATCTTTGGTATCACTTTTTGATTCAAAAGAGCTTACTACAGTGTTCTGAGAATGCGAATGGCGTTCCAATCAACATGATAATTCACAAATATCATTGAAAACTGGCTTCAGGTAGCCAGAACTATCATTCGATGACCGATTCAGCAAAATACAATCTTTGATATCACTTTTTTTGATTCAAAAGAACTTACTACAGTGCTCTGAGTATGCGAATGGCGTTCCAATCAACATGATAATTCACAAATATCATTGAAAAGTTGCTTCAGGTAGCCAGAAATATTATTCGATGAACGATTCAGCAAATTGCAATCTTTTGTATCACTTTTTTGATTCAAAAAAGCATACTACAGTGCTCTGAGTGTGCGAATGGCGTTCCAATCAACATAATAATTCACAAATATCATTGAAAAGTTGTTTCAGGTAGCCAGAAATATTATTCGATGAACGATTCAGCAAATTACAATCTTTGATATCACTTTTTTTATTCAAAAGAACTCACTACAGTGCTCTGAGTGTGCGAATGGCGTTCCAATTAACATGATAATTCACAAATATCATTGAAAAGTTGCTTCAGGTTGCCAGAAATATCATTCGAAGACCGATTCAGCAAAAAACAATCTTTGATATCACTTTTTGATTCAAAAGAGCTTACTACAGTGCTCTGAGTGTGCGAATGGCGTTCCAATTAACATGATAATTCACAAATATCATTGAAAAGTTGCTTCAGGTTGCCAGAAATATCATTCGAAGACCGATTCAGCAAAATACAATCTTTGATATCACTTTTTGATTCAAAAGAGCTTACTACAGTGCTCTGAGTGTGCGAATGGCGTTCCAATTAACATGATAATTCACAAATATCATTGAAAAGTTGCTTCAGGTTGCCAGAAATATCATTCGAAGACCGATTCAGCAAAATACAATCTTTGATATCACTTTTTTTATTCAAAAGAACTCACTACAGTGCTGTGAGTGTGCGAATGGCGTTCCAATCAACATGATAATTCACAAATATCATTGAAAAGTTGCTTCAGGTAGCCAGAAATATTATTCGATGAACGATTCAGCAAATTGCAATCTTTGGTATCACTTTTTGATTCAAAAGAGCTTACTACAGTGCTCTGAGTGTGCGAATGGCGTTCCTATCAACATGATAATTCACAAATATCATTGAAAAGTTGCTTCAGGTAGCCAGAAATATTATTCGATGAACGATTCAGCAAATTACAATCTTTGGTATCACTTTTTTGATTCAAAAGAACACACTACAGTGCTCTGAGTGTGCGAATGGCGTTCCAATTAACATGATAATTCACAAATATCGTTGAAAAGTTGCTTCAGGTAGCCAGAAATATTATTCGATGAACGATTCAGCAAATTGCAATCTTTGGTATCACTTTTTGATTCAAAAGAGCTTACTACAGTGCTCTGAGTGTGCGAATGGCGTTCCAATCAACATGATAATTCACAAATATCATTGAAAAGTTGTTTCAGGTAGCCAGAAATATTATTCGATGAACGATTCAGCAAATTACAATCTTTGGTATCACTTTTTTGATTCAAAAGAACTCACTACAGTGCTCTGAGTGTGCGAATGGCGTTCCAATCAACATGATAATTCACAAATATCATTGAAAAGTTGCTTCAGGTTGCCAGAAATATTATTCGATGACCGATTCAGCAAAATACAATCTTTTGTATCACTTTTTTGATTCAAAAGCGCTTACTACAGTGTTCTGAGAATGCGAATGGCGTTCCAATCAACATGATAATTCACAAATATCATTGAAAAGTTGTTTCAGGTAGCCAGAAATATTATTCGATGAACGATTCAGCAAATTACAATCTTTGGTATCACTTTTTTGATTCAAAAGAACTCACTACAGTGCTCTGAGTGTGCGAATGGCGTTCCAATCAACATGATAATTCACAAATATCATTGAAAAGTTGTTTCAGGTAGCCAGAAATATTATTCGATGAACGATTCAGCAAATTGCAATCTTTTGTATCACTTTTTGATTCAAAAGCGCTTACTACAGTGTTCTGAGAATGCGAATGGCGATCCAATCAACATGATAATTCACAAATATCATTGAAAACTGGCTTCAGGTAGCCAGAACTATCATTCGATGACCGATTCAGCAAAATACAATCTTTGATATCACTTTTTTTGATTCAAAAGAACTTACTACAGTGCTCTGAGTATGCGAATGGCGTTCCAATCAACATGATAATTCACAAATATCATTGAAAAGTTGCTTCAGGTAGCCAGAAATATTATTCGATGAACGATTCAGCAAATTGCAATCTTTTGTATCACTTTTTTGATTCAAAAGAGCATACTACAGTGCTCTGAGTGTGCGAATGGCGTTCCAATCAACATGATAATTCACAAATATCATTGAAAAGTTGCTTCAGGTAGCCAGAAATATTATTCGATGAACGATTCAGCAAATTACAATCTTTGGTATCACTTTTTGATTCAAAAGCGCTTACTACAGTGTTCTGAGAATGCGAATGGCGTTCCAATCAACATGATAATTCACAAATATCATTGAAAACTGGCTTCAGGTAGCCAGAACTATCATTCGATGACCGATTCAGCAAAATACAATCTTTGATATCACTTTTTTTGATTCAAAAGAACTTACTACAGTGCTCTGAGTATGCGAATGGCGTTCCAATCAACATGATAATTCACAAATATCATTGAAAAGTTGCTTCAGGTAGCCAGAAATATTATTCGATGAACGATTCAGCAAATTGCAATCTTTTGTATCACTTTTTTGATTCAAAAGAGCATACTACAGTGCTCTGAGTGTGCGAATGGCGTTCCAATCAACATGATAATTCACAAATATCATTGAAAAGTTGCTTCAGGTAGCCAGAAATATTATTCGATGAACGATTCAGCAAATTGCAATCTTTGGTATCACTTTTTGATTCAAAAGAGCTTACTACAGTGCTCTGAGTGTGCGAATGGCGTTCCAATCAACATGATAATTCACAAATATCATTGAAAAGTTGCTTCAGGTAGCCAGAAATATTATTCGATGAACGATTCAGCAAATTACAATCTTTGGTATCACTTTTTTGATTCAAAAGAACTCACTACAGTGCTCTGAGTGTGCGAATGGCGTTCCAATTAACATGATAATTCACAAATATCGTTGAAAAGTTCCTTCAGGTAGCCAGAAATATTATTCGATGAACGATTCAGCAAATTGCAATCTTTGGTATCACTTTTTGATTCAAAAGAGCTTACTACAGTGCTGTGAGTGTGCGAATGGCGTTCCAATCAACATGATAATTCACAAATATCATTGAAAAGTTGCTTCAGGTAGCCAGAAATATTATTCGATGAACGATTCAGCAAATTGCAATCTTTTGTATCACTTTTTGATTCAAAAGAGCTTACTACAGTGCTCTGAGTGTGCGAATGGCGTTCCAATTAACATGATAATTCACAAATATCATTGAAAAGTTGCTTCAGGTTGCCAGAAATATCATTCGAAGACCGATTCAGCAAAATACAATCTTTGATATCACTTTTTGATTCAAAAGAGCTTACTACAGTGCTCTGAGTGTGCGAATGGCGTTCCAATTAACATGATAATTCACAAATATCATTGAAAAGTTGCTTCAGGTAGCCAGAAATATTATTCGATGAACGATTCAGCAAATTGCAATCTTTTGTATAACTTTTTGATTCAAAAGAGCTTACTACAGTGCTCTGAGTGTGCGAATGGCGTTCCAATCAACATGATAATTCACAAATATCATTGAAAAGTTGCTTCAGGTAGCCAGAAATATTATTCGATGAACGATTCAGCAAATTACAATCTTTGGTATCACTTTTTGATTCAAAAGAGCTTACTACAGTGCTCTGAGTGTGCGAATGGCGTTCCAATCAACATGATAATTCACAAATATCATTGAAAAGTTGCTTCAGGTTGCCAGAAATATCATTCGAAGACCGATTCAGCAAAATACAATCTTTGATATCACTTTTTGATTCAAAAGAGCTTACTACAGTGCTCTGAGTGTGCGAATGGCGTTCCAATTAACATGATAATTCACAAATATCATTGAAAAGTTGCTTCAGGTTGCCAGAAATATCATTCGAAGACCGATTCAGCAAAATACAATCTTTGATATCACTTTTTTTATTCAAAAGAACTCACTACAGTGCTGTGAGTGTGCGAATGGCGTTCCAATCAACATGATAATTCACAAATATCATTGAAAAGTTGCTTCAGGTAGCCAGAAATATTATTCGATGAACGATTCAGCAAATTGCAATCTTTGGTATCACTTTTTGATTGAAAAGAGCTTACTACAGTGCTCTGAGTGTGCGAATGGCGTTCCAATCAACATGATAATTCACAAATATCATTGAAAAGTTGCTTCAGGTAGCCAGAAATATTATTCGATGAACGATTCAGCAAATTGCAATCTTTTGTATAACTTTTTGATTCAAAAGAGCTTACTACAGTGCTCTGAGTGTGCGAATGGCGTTCCAATCAACATGATAATTCACAAATATCATTGAAAAGTTGCTTCAGGTAGCCAGAAATATTATTCGATGAACGATTCAGCAAATTACAATCTTTGGTATCACTTTTTGATTCAAAAGAGCTTACTACAGTGCTGTGAGTGTGCGAATGGCGTTCCAATCAACATGATAATTCACAAATATCATTGAAAACTGGCTTCAGGTAGCCAGAACTATCATTCGATGACCGATTCAGCGAAATACAATCTTTGATATCACTTTTTTGATTCAAAAGAGCATACTACAGTGCTCTGAGTGTGCGAATGGCGTTCCAATCAACATGATAATTCACAAATATCATTGAAAAGTTGCTTCAGGTAGCCAGAAATATTATTCGATGAACGATTCAGCAAATTGCAATCTTTGGTATCACTTTTTGATTCAAAAGAGCTTACTACAGTGCTCTGAGTGTGCGAATGGCGTTCCTATCAACATGATAATTCACAAATATCATTGAAAAGTTGCTTCAGGTAGCCAGAAATATTATTCGATGAACGATTCAGCAAATTACAATCTTTGGTATCACTTTTTTGATTCAAAAGAACACACTACAGTGCTCTGAGTGTGCGAATGGCGTTCCAATTAACATGATAATTCACAAATATCGTTGAAAAGTTGCTTCAGGTAGCCAGAAATATTATTCGATGAACGATTCAGCAAATTGCAATCTTTGGTATCACTTTTTGATTCAAAAGAGCTTACTACAGTGCTCTGAGTGTGCGAATGGCGTTCCAATCAACATGATAATTCACAAATATCATTGAAAAGTTGTTTCAGGTAGCCAGAAATATTATTCGATGAACGATTCAGCAAATTACAATCTTTGGTATCACTTTTTTGATTCAAAAGAACTCACTACAGTGCTCTGAGTGTGCGAATGGCGTTCCAATCAACATGATAATTCACAAATATCATTGAAAAGTTGCTTCAGGTTGCCAGAAATATTATTCGATGAACGATTCAGCAAATTGCAATCTTTTGTATCACTTTTTGATTCAAAAGAGCTTACTACAGTGCTGTGAGTGTGCGAATGGCGTTCCAATCAACATGATAATTCACAAATATCATTGAAAAGTTGCTTCAGGTAGCCAGAAATATTATTCGATGAACGATTCAGCAAATTACAATCTTTGGTATCACTTTTTGATTCAAAAGCGCTTACTACAGTGTTCTGAGAATGCGAATGGCGTTCCAATCAACATGATAATTCACAAATATCATTGAAAACTGGCTTCAGGTAGCCAGAACTATCATTCGATGACCGATTCAGCAAAATACAATCTTTGATATCACTTTTTTTGATTCAAAAGAACTTACTACAGTGCTCTGAGTATGCGAATGGCGTTCCAATCAACATGATAATTCACAAATATCATTGAAAAGTTGCTTCAGGTAGCCAGAAATATTATTCGATGAACGATTCAGCAAATTGCAATCTTTTGTATCACTTTTTTGATTCAAAAGAGCATACTACAGTGCTCTGAGTGTGCGAATGGCGTTCCAATCAACATGATAATTCACAAATATCATTGAAAAGTTGCTTCAGGTAGCCAGAAATATTATTCGATGAACGATTCAGCAAATTACAATCTTTGGTATCACTTTTTGATTCAAAAGCGCTTACTACAGTGTTCTGAGAATGCGAATGGCGTTCCAATCAACATGATAATTCACAAATATCATTGAAAACTGGCTTCAGGTAGCCAGAACTATCATTCGATGACCGATTCAGCAAAATACAATCTTTGATATCACTTTTTTTGATTCAAAAGAACTTACTACAGTGCTCTGAGTATGCGAATGGCGTTCCAATCAACATGATAATTCACAAATATCATTGAAAAGTTGCTTCAGGTAGCCAGAAATATTATTCGATGAACGATTCAGCAAATTGCAATCTTTTGTATCACTTTTTTGATTCAAAAGAGCATACTACAGTGCTCTGAGTGTGCGAATGGCGTTCCAATCAACATGATAATTCACAAATATCATTGAAAAGTTGCTTCAGGTAGCCAGAAATATTATTCGATGAACGATTCAGCAAATTGCAATCTTTGGTATCAGTTTTTGATTCAAAAGAGCTTACTACAGTGCTCTGAGTGTGCGAATGGCGTTCCAATCAACATGATAATTCACAAATATCATTGAAAAGTTGCTTCAGGTAGCCAGAAATATTATTCGATGAACGATTCAGCAAATTACAATCTTTGGTATCACTTTTTTGATTCAAAAGAACTCACTACAGTGCTCTGAGTGTGCGAATGGCGTTCCAATTAACATGATAATTCACAAATATCGTTGAAAAGTTCCTTCAGGTAGCCAGAAATATTATTCGATGAACGATTCAGCAAATTGCAATCTTTGGTATCACTTTTTGATTCAAAAGAGCTTACTACAGTGCTGTGAGTGTGCGAATGGCGTTCCAATCAACATGATAATTCACAAATATCATTGAAAAGTTGCTTCAGGTAGCCAGAAATATTATTCGATGAACGATTCAGCAAATTGCAATCTTTTGTATCACTTTTTGATTCAAAAGAGCTTACTACAGTGCTCTGAGTGTGCGAATGGCGTTCCAATTAACATGATAATTCACAAATATCATTGAAAAGTTGCTTCAGGTTGCCAGAAATATCATTCGAAGACCGATTCAGCAAAATACAATCTTTGATATCACTTTTTGATTCAAAAGAGCTTACTACAGTGCTCTGAGTGTGCGAATGGCGTTCCAATCAACATGATAATTCACAAATATCATTGAAAAGTTGCTTCAGGTAGCCAGAAATATTATTCGATGAACGATTCAGCAAATTACAATCTTTGGTATCACTTTTTGATTCAAAAGAGCTTACTACAGTGCTCTGAGTGTGCGAATGGCGTTCCAATCAACATGATAATTCACAAATATCATTGAAAAGTTGCTTCAGGTTGCCAGAAATATCATTCGAAGACCGATTCAGCAAAATACAATCTTTGATATCACTTTTTGATTCAAAAGAGCTTACTACAGTGCTCTGAGTGTGCGAATGGCGTTCCAATTAACATGATAATTCACAAATATCATTGAAAAGTTGCTTCAGGTTGCCAGAAATATCATTCGAAGACCGATTCAGCAAAATACAATCTTTGATATCACTTTTTTTATTCAAAAGAACTCACTACAGTGCTGTGAGTGTGCGAATGGCGTTCCAATCAACATGATAATTCACAAATATCATTGAAAAGTTGCTTCAGGTAGCCAGAAATATTATTCGATGAACGATTCAGCAAATTGCAATCTTTGGTATCACTTTTTGATTGAAAAGAGCTTACTACAGTGCTCTGAGTGTGCGAATGGCGTTCCAATCAACATGATAATTCACAAATATCATTGAAAAGTTGCTTCAGGTAGCCAGAAATATTATTCGATGAACGATTCAGCAAATTGCAATCTTTTGTATAACTTTTTGATTCAAAAGAGCTTACTACAGTGCTCTGAGTGTGCGAATGGCGTTCCAATCAACATGATAATTCACAAATATCATTGAAAAGTTGCTTCAGGTAGCCAGAAATATTATTCGATGAACGATTCAGCAAATTACAATCTTTGGTATCACTTTTTGATTCAAAAGAGCTTACTACAGTGCTGTGAGTGTGCGAATGGCGTTCCAATCAACATGATAATTCACAAATATCATTGAAAACTGGCTTCAGGTAGCCAGAACTATCATTCGATGACCGATTCAGCGAAATACAATCTTTGATATCACTTTTTTTTATTCAAAAGAACTTACTACAGTGCTCTGAGTATGCGAATGGCGTTCCAATCAACATGATAATTCACAAATATCATTGAAAAGTTGCTTCAGGTAGCCAGAAATATTATTCGATGAACGATTCAGCAAATTGCAATCTTTTGTATCACTTTTTTGATTCAAAAGAGCATACTACAGTGCTCTGAGTGTGCGAATGGCGTTCCAATCAACATAATAATTCACAAATATCATTGAAAAGTTGCTTCCGGTAGCCAGAAATATTATTCGATGAACGATTCAGCAAATTACAATCTTTGGTATCACTTTTTGATTCAAAAGAGCTTACTACAGTGCTCTGAGTGTGCGAATGGCGTTCCAATCAACATAATAATTCACAAATATCATTGAAAAGTTGCTTCCGGTAGCCAGAAATATTATTCGATGAACGATTCAGCAAATTGCAATCTTTTGTATAACTTTTTGATTCAAAAGAGCTTACTACAGTGCTCTGAGTGTGCGAATGGCGTTCCAATCAACATGATAATTCACAAATATCATTGAAAAGTTGCTTCAGGTAGCCAGAAATATTATTCGATGAACGATTCAGCAAATTGCAATCTTTGGTATCACTTTTTGATTCAAAAGAGCTTACTACAGTGCTCTGAGTGTGCGAATGGCGTTCCAATCAACATAATAATTCACAAATATCATTGAAAAGTTGCTTCCGGTAGCCAAAAATATTATTCGATGAACGATTCAGCAAATTACAATCTTTGGTATCACTTTTTGATTCAAAAGAGCTTACTACAGTGCTCTGAGTGTGCGAATGGCGTTCCAATCAACATGATAATTCACAAATATCATTGAAAAGTTGCTTCAGGTTGCCAGAAATATTATTCGAAGACCGATTCAGCAAAATAAAATCTTTGATATCACTTTTTTTATTCAAAAGAACTCACTACAGTGCTGTGAGTGTGCGAATGGCGTTCCAATCAACATGATAATTCACAAATTTCTTTGAAAAGTTGCTTCAGGTAGCCAGAAATATTATTCGATGAACGATTCAGCAAATTGCAATCTTTGGTATCACTTTTTGATTCAAAAGAGCTTACTACAGTGCTCTGAGTGTGCGAATGGCGTTCCAATCAACATGATAATTCACAAATATCATTGAAAAGTTGCTTCAGGTAGCCAGAAATATTATTCGATGAACGATTCAGCAAATTGCAATCTTTTGTATAACTTTTTGATTCAAAAGAGCTTACTACAGTGCTCTGAGTGTGCGAATGGCGTTCCAATCAACATGATAATTCACAAATATCATTGAAAAGTTGCTTCAGGTAGCCAGAAATATTATTCGATGAACGATTCAGCAAATTACAATCTTTGGTATCACTTTTTGATTCAAAAGAGCTTACTACAGTGCTCTGAGTGTGCGAATGGCGTTCCAATCAACATGATAATTCACAAATATCATTGAAAACTGGCTTCAGGTAGCCAGAACTATCATTCGATGACCGATTCAGCGAAATACAATCTTTGATATCACTTTTTTTGATTCAAAAGAACTTACTACAGTGCTCTGAGTATGCGAATGGCGTTCCAATCAACATGATAATTCACAAATATCATTGAAAAGTTGCTTCCGGTAGCCAGAAATATTATTCGATGACCGATTCAGCAAATTGCAATCTTTGCAATCACTTATTGATTCAAAAGAGCTTACTACAGTCCTCTGAGTGTGCGAATGGCGTTCCAATCACCATGATAATTCACAAATATCATTGAAAAGTTGCTTCAGGTAGCCAGAAATATTATTCGATGACCGATTCAGCAAATTGCAATCTTTTGTATCACTTTTTTTTTATTCAAAAGAGCTTACTACAGTGCTCTGAGTGTGCAAATGGCGTTCCAATCAACATGATAATTCACAAATATCATTGAAAAGTTGCTTCAGGTAGCCAGAAATATTATTCGATGAACGATTCAGCAAATTGCAATCTTTTGTATAACTTTTTGATTCAAAAGAGCTTACTACAGTGCTCTGAGTGTGCGAATGGCGTTCCAATCAACATGATAATTCACAAATATCATTGAAAAGTTGCTTCAGGTAGCCAGAAATATTATTCGATGAACGATTCAGCAAATTACAATCTTTGGTATCACTTTTTGATTCAAAAGAGCTTACTACAGTGCTCTGAGTGTGCGAATGGCGTTCCAATCAACATGATAATTCACAAATATCATTGAAAACTGGCTTCAGGTAGCCAGAACTATCATTCGATGACCGATTCAGCGAAATACAATCTTTGATATCACTTTTTTTGATTCAAAAGAACTTACTACAGTGCTCTGAGTATGCGAATGGCGTTCCAATCAACATGATAATTCACAAATATCATTGAAAAGTTGCTTCAGGTAGCCAGAAATATTATTCGATGAACGATTCAGCAAATTGCAATCTTTTATATCACTTTTTTGATTCAAAAGAGCATACTACAGTGCTCTGAGTGTGCGAATGGCGTTCCAATCAACATAATAATTCACAAATATCATTGAAAAGTTGCTTCCGGTAGCCAGAAATATTATTCGATGACCGATTCAGCAAATTGCAATCTTTGCAATCACTTATTGATTCAAAAGAGCTTACTACAGTCCTCTGAGTGTGCGAATGGCGTTCCAATCACCATGATAATTCACAAATATCATTGAAAAGTTGCTTCAGGTAGCCAGAAATATTATTCGATGACCGATTCAGCAAATTGCAATCTTTTGTATCACTTTTTTTTTATTCAAAAGAGCTTATTACAGTGCTCTGAGTGTGCGAATGGCGTTCCAATCACCATGATAATTCACAAATATCATTGAAAACTGGCTTCAGGTAGCAAGAAATATTATTCGATGACCGATTCAGCAAATTGCAATCTTTGCAATCACTTATTGATTCAAAAGAGCTTACTACAGTCCTCTGAGTGTGCGAATGGCGTTCCAATCACCATGATAATTCACAAATATCATTGAAAAGTTGCTTCAGGTAGCCAGAAATATTATTCGATGAACGATTCAGCAAATTGCAATCTTTTATATCACTTTTTTGATTCAAAAGAGCATACTACAGTGCTCTGAGTGTGCGAATGGCGTTCCAATCAACATAATAATTCACAAATATCATTGAAAACTGGCTTCAGGTAGCCAGAACTATCATTCGATGACCGATTCAGCGAAATACAATCTTTGATATCACTTTTTTTGATTCAAAAGAACTTACTACAGTGCTCTGAGTATGCGAATGGCGTTCCAATCAACATGATAATTCACAAATATCATTGAAAAGTTGCTTCAGGTAGCCAGAAATATTATTCGATGAACGATTCAGCAAATTGCAATCTTTTATATCACTTTTTTGATTCAAAAGAGCATACTACAGTGCTCTGAGTGTGCGAATGGCGTTCCAATCAACATAATAATTCACAAATATCATTGAAAAGTTGCTTCCGGTAGCCAGAAATATTATTCGATGACCGATTCAGCAAATTGCAATCTTTGCAATCACTTATTGATTCAAAAGAGCTTACTACAGTCCTCTGAGTGTGCGAATGGCGTTCCAATCACCATGATAATTCACAAATATCATTGAAAAGTTGCTTCAGGTAGCCAGAAATATTATTCGATGACCGATTCAGCAAATTGCAATCTTTTGTATCACTTTTTTTTTATTCAAAAGAGCTTATTACAGTGCTCTGAGTGTGCGAATGGCGTTCCAATCACCATGATAATTCACAAATATCATTGAAAACTGGCTTCAGGTAGCCAGAAATATTATTCGATGACCGATTCAGCAAATTGCAATCTTTGCAATCACTTATTGATTCAAAAGAGCTTACTACAGTCCTCTGAGTGTGCGAATGGCGTTCCAATCACCATGATAATTCACAAATATCATTGAAAAGTTGCTTCAGGTAGCCAGAAATATTATTCGATGAACGATTCAGCAAATTGCAATCTTTTATATCACTTTTTTGATTCAAAAGAGCATACTACAGTGCTCTGAGTGTGCGAATGGCGTTCCAATCAACATAATAATTCACAAATATCATTGAAAAGTTGCTTCCGGTAGCCAGAAATATTATTCGATGACCGATTCAGCAAATTGCAATCTTTGCAATCACTTATTGATTCAAAAGAGCTTACTACAGTCCTCTGAGTGTGCGAATGGCGTTCCAATCACCATGATAATTCACAAATATCATTGAAAAGTTGCTTCAGGTAGCCAGAAATATTATTCGATGACCGATTCAGCAAATTGCAATCTTTTGTATCACTTTTTGATTCAAAAGAGCTTACTACAGTGCTCTGAGTGTGCGAATGGCGTTTCAATCACCGTGATAATTCACAAATATCATTGAAAACTGGCTTCAGGTAGCCAGAAATATTATTCGATGACCGATTCAGCAAATTGCAATCTTTTGTATCACTTTTTTTTTATTCAAAAGAGCTTATTACAGTTCTCTGAGTGTGCGAATGGCGTTTCAATCACCGTGATAATTCACAAATATCATTGAAAACTGGCTTCAGGTAGCCAGAAATATTATTCGATGAACGATTCAGCAAATTGCAATCTTTTATATCACTTTTTTGATTCAAAAGAGCATACTACAGTGCTCTGAGTGTGCGAATGGCGTTCCAATCACCATGATAATTCACAAATATCATTGAAAAGTTGCTTCAGGTAGCCAGAAATATTATTCGATGACCGATTCAGCAAATTGCAATCTTTTGTATCACTTTTTTTTTATTCAAAAGAGCTTATTACAGTGCTCTGAGTGTGCGAATGGCGTTCCAATCACCATGATAATTCACAAATATCATTGAAAACTGGCTTCAGGTAGCCAGAAATATTATTCGATGACCGATTCAGCAAATTGCAATCTTTGCAATCACTTATTGATTCAAAAGAGCTTACTACAGTCCTCTGAGTGTGCGAATGGCGTTCCAATCACCATGATAATTCACAAATATCATTGAAAAGTTGCTTCAGGTAGCCAGAAATATTATTCGATGAACGATTCAGCAAATTGCAATCTTTTATATCACTTTTTTGATTCAAAAGAGCATACTACAGTGCTCTGAGTGTGCGAATGGCGTTCCAATCAACATAATAATTCACAAATATCATTGAAAAGTTGCTTCCGGTAGCCAGAAATATTATTCGATGACCGATTCAGCAAATTGCAATCTTTGCAATCACTTATTGATTCAAAAGAGCTTACTACAGTCCTCTGAGTGTGCGAATGGCGTTCCAATCACCATGATAATTCACAAATATCATTGAAAAGTTGCTTCAGGTAGCCAGAAATATTATTCGATGACCGATTCAGCAAATTGCAATCTTTTGTATCACTTTTTGATTCAAAAGAGCTTACTACAGTGCTCTGAGTGTGCGAATGGCGTTTCAATCACCGTGATAATTCACAAATATCATTGAAAACTGGCTTCAGGTAGCCAGAAATATTATTCGATGACCGATTCAGCAAATTGCAATCTTTTGTATCACTTTTTTTTTATTCAAAAGAGCTTATTACAGTTCTCTGAGTGTGCGAATGGCGTTTCAATCACCGTGATAATTCACAAATATCATTGAAAACTGGCTTCAGGTAGCCAGAAATATTATTCGATGAACGATTCAGCAAATTGCAATCTTTTATATCACTTTTTTGATTCAAAAGAGCATACTACAGTGCTCTGAGTGTGCGAATGGCGTTCCAATCACCATGATAATTCACAAATATCATTGAAAAGTTGCTTCAGGTAGCCAGAAATATTATTCGATGACCGATTCAGCAAATTGCAATCTTTTGTATCACTTTTTTTTTATTCAAAAGAGCTTATTACAGTGCTCTGAGTGTGCGAATGGCGTTCCAATCACCATGATAATTCACAAATATCATTGAAAACTGGCTTCAGGTAGCCAGAAATATTATTCGATGACCGATTCAGCAAATTGCAATCTTTGCAATCACTTATTGATTCAAAAGAGCTTACTACAGTCCTCTGAGTGTGCGAATGGCGTTCCAATCACCATGATAATTCACAAATATCATTGAAAAGTTGCTTCAGGTAGCCAGAAATATTATTCGATGAACGATTCAGCAAATTGCAATCTTTTATATCACTTTTTTGATTCAAAAGAGCATACTACAGTGCTCTGAGTGTGCGAATGGCGTTCCAATCACCATGATAATTCACAAATATCATTGAAAAGTTGCTTCAGGTAGCCAGAAATATTATTCGATGACCGATTCAGCAAATTGCAATCTTTTGTATCACTTTTTTTTATTCAAAAGAGCTTATTACAGTGCTCTGAGTGTGCGAATGGCGTTTCAATCACCGTGATAATTCACAAATATCATTGAAAAGTTGCTTCCGGTAGCCAGAAATATTATTAGATGACCGATTCAGCAAATTGCAATCTTTTGTATCACTTTTTGATTCAAAAGAGCTTACTACAGTGCTCTGAGTGTGCGAATGGCGTTCCAATCAACATGATAATTCACAAATATCATTGAAAAGTTGCTTCCGGTAGCCAGAAATATTATTCGATGACCGATTCAGCAAATTGCAATCTTTGCAATCACTTATTGATTCAAAAGAGCTTATTACAGTGCTCTGAGTGTGCGAATGGCGTTTCAATCACCGTGATAATTCACAAATATCATTGAAAACTGGCTTCAGGTAGCCAGAAATATTATTCGATGACCGATTCAGCAAATTGCAATCTTTTGTATCACTTTTTTTTTATTCAAAAGAGCTTATTACAGTGCTCTGAGTGTGCGAATGGCGTTCCAATCACCATGATAATTCACAAATATCATTGAAAACTGGCTTCAGGTAGCCAGAAATATTATTCGATGAACGATTCAGCAAATTGCAATCTTTTATATCACTTTTTTGATTCAAAAGAGCATACTACAGTGCTCTGAGTGTGCGAATGGCGTTCCAATCACCATGATAATTCACAAATATCATTGAAAAGTTGCTTCAGGTAGCCAGAAATATTATTCGATGACCGATTCAGCAAATTGCAATCTTTTGTATCACTTTTTTTTATTCAAAAGAGCTTATTACAGTGCTCTGAGTGTGCGAATGGCGTTTCAATCACCGTGATAATTCACAAATATCATTGAAAAGTTGCTTCCGGTAGCCAGAAATATTATTAGATGACCGATTCAGCAAATTGCAATCTTTTGTATCACTTTTTTTTTATTCAAAAGAGCTTATTACAGTTCTCTGAGTGTGCGAATGGCGTTTCAATCACCGTGATAATTCACAAATATCATTGAAAACTGGCTTCAGGTAGCCAGAAATATTATTCGATGAACGATTCAGCAAATTGCAATCTTTTATATCACTTTTTTGATTCAAAAGAGCATACTACAGTGCTCTGAGTGTGCGAATGGCGTTCCAATCACCATGATAATTCACAAATATCATTGAAAAGTTGCTTCAGGTAGCCAGAAATATTATTCGATGACCGATTCAGCAAATTGCAATCTTTTGTATCACTTTTTTTTTATTCAAAAGAGCTTATTACAGTGCTCTGAGTGTGCGAATGGCGTTCCAATCACCATGATAATTCACAAATATCATTGAAAACTGGCTTCAGGTAGCCAGAAATATTATTCGATGACCGATTCAGCAAATTGCAATCTTTGCAATCACTTATTGATTCAAAAGAGCTTACTACAGTCCTCTGAGTGTGCGAATGGCGTTCCAATCACCATGATAATTCACAAATATCATTGAAAAGTTGCTTCAGGTAGCCAGAAATATTATTCGATGAACGATTCAGCAAATTGCAATCTTTTATATCACTTTTTTGATTCAAAAGAGCATACTACAGTGCTCTGAGTGTGCGAATGGCGTTTCAATCACCGTGATAATTCACAAATATCATTGAAAAGTTGCTTCCGGTAGCCAGAAATATTATTCGATGACCGATTCAGCAAATTGCAATCTTTGCAATCACTTATTGATTCAAAAGAGCTTACTACAGTCCTCTGAGTGTGCGAATGGCGTTCCAATCACCATGATAATTCACAAATATCATTGAAAAGTTGCTTCAGGTAGCCAGAAATATTATTCGATGAACGATTCAGCAAATTGCAATCTTTTATATCACTTTTTTGATTCAAAAGAGCATACTACAGTGCTCTGAGTGTGCGAATGGCGTTTCAATCACCGTGATAATTCACAAATATCATTGAAAAGTTGCTTCCGGTAGCCAGAAATATTATTCGATGACCGATTCAGCAAATTGCAATCTTTGCAATCACTTATTGATTCAAAAGAGCTTACTACAGTCCTCTGAGTGTGCGAATGGCGTTCCAATCACCATGATAATTCACAAATATCATTGAAAAGTTGCTTCAGGTAGCCAGAAATATTATTCGATGACCGATTCAGCAAATTGCAATCTTTTGTATCACTTTTTGATTCAAAAGAGCTTACTACAGTGCTCTGAGTGTGCGAATGGCGTTTCAATCACCGTGATAATTCACAAATATCATTGAAAACTGGCTTCAGGTAGCCAGAAATATTATTCGATGACCGATTCAGCAAATTGCAATCTTTTGTATCACTTTTTTTTTATTCAAAAGAGCTTATTACAGTTCTCTGAGTGTGCGAATGGCGTTTCAATCACCGTGATAATTCACAAATATCATTGAAAACTGGCTTCAGGTAGCCAGAAATATTATTCGATGAACGATTCAGCAAATTGCAATCTTTTATATCACTTTTTTGATTCAAAAGAGCATACTACAGTGCTCTGAGTGTGCGAATGGCGTTCCAATCACCATGATAATTCACAAATATCATTGAAAAGTTGCTTCAGGTAGCCAGAAATATTATTCGATGACCGATTCAGCAAATTGCAATCTTTTGTATCACTTTTTTTTTATTCAAAAGAGCTTATTACAGTGCTCTGAGTGTGCGAATGGCGTTCCAATCACCATGATAATTCACAAATATCATTGAAAACTGGCTTCAGGTAGCCAGAAATATTATTCGATGACCGATTCAGCAAATTGCAATCTTTGCAATCACTTATTGATTCAAAAGAGCTTACTACAGTCCTCTGAGTGTGCGAATGGCGTTCCAATCACCATGATAATTCACAAATATCATTGAAAAGTTGCTTCAGGTAGCCAGAAATATTATTCGATGAACGATTCAGCAAATTGCAATCTTTTATATCACTTTTTTGATTCAAAAGAGCATACTACAGTGCTCTGAGTGTGCGAATGGCGTTCCAATCAACATAATAATTCACAAATATCATTGAAAAGTTGCTTCCGGTAGCCAGAAATATTATTCGATGACCGATTCAGCAAATTGCAATCTTTGCAATCACTTATTGATTCAAAAGAGCTTACTACAGTCCTCTGAGTGTGCGAATGGCGTTCCAATCACCATGATAATTCACAAATATCATTGAAAAGTTGCTTCAGGTAGCCAGAAATATTATTCGATGACCGATTCAGCAAATTGCAATCTTTTGTATCACTTTTTGATTCAAAAGAGCTTACTACAGTGCTCTGAGTGTGCGAATGGCGTTTCAATCACCGTGATAATTCACAAATATCATTGAAAACTGGCTTCAGGTAGCCAGAAATATTATTCGATGACCGATTCAGCAAATTGCAATCTTTTGTATCACTTTTTTTTTATTCAAAAGAGCTTATTACAGTTCTCTGAGTGTGCGAATGGCGTTTCAATCACCGTGATAATTCACAAATATCATTGAAAACTGGCTTCAGGTAGCCAGAAATATTATTCGATGAACGATTCAGCAAATTGCAATCTTTTATATCACTTTTTTGATTCAAAAGAGCATACTACAGTGCTCTGAGTGTGCGAATGGCGTTCCAATCACCATGATAATTCACAAATATCATTGAAAAGTTGCTTCAGGTAGCCAGAAATATTATTCGATGACCGATTCAGCAAATTGCAATCTTTTGTATCACTTTTTTTTTATTCAAAAGAGCTTATTACAGTGCTCTGAGTGTGCGAATGGCGTTCCAATCACCATGATAATTCACAAATATCATTGAAAACTGGCTTCAGGTAGCCAGAAATATTATTCGATGACCGATTCAGCAAATTGCAATCTTTGCAATCACTTATTGATTCAAAAGAGCTTACTACAGTCCTCTGAGTGTGCGAATGGCGTTCCAATCACCATGATAATTCACAAATATCATTGAAAAGTTGCTTCAGGTAGCCAGAAATATTATTCGATGAACGATTCAGCAAATTGCAATCTTTTATATCACTTTTTTGATTCAAAAGAGCATACTACAGTGCTCTGAGTGTGCGAATGGCGTTCCAATCACCATGATAATTCACAAATATCATTGAAAAGTTGCTTCAGGTAGCCAGAAATATTATTCGATGACCGATTCAGCAAATTGCAATCTTTTGTATCACTTTTTTTTATTCAAAAGAGCTTATTACAGTGCTCTGAGTGTGCGAATGGCGTTTCAATCACCGTGATAATTCACAAATATCATTGAAAAGTTGCTTCCGGTAGCCAGAAATATTATTAGATGACCGATTCAGCAAATTGCAATCTTTTGTATCACTTTTTGATTCAAAAGAGCTTACTACAGTGCTCTGAGTGTGCGAATGGCGTTCCAATCAACATGATAATTCACAAATATCATTGAAAAGTTGCTTCCGGTAGCCAGAAATATTATTCGATGACCGATTCAGCAAATTGCAATCTTTGCAATCACTTATTGATTCAAAAGAGCTTATTACAGTGCTCTGAGTGTGCGAATGGCGTTTCAATCACCGTGATAATTCACAAATATCATTGAAAACTGGCTTCAGGTAGCCAGAAATATTATTCGATGACCGATTCAGCAAATTGCAATCTTTTGTATCACTTTTTTTTTATTCAAAAGAGCTTATTACAGTGCTCTGAGTGTGCGAATGGCGTTCCAATCACCATGATAATTCACAAATATCATTGAAAACTGGCTTCAGGTAGTCAGAAATATTATTCGATGACCGATTCAGCAAATTGCAATCTTTGCAATCACTTATTGATTCAAAAGAGCTTACTACAGTCCTCTGAGTGTGCGAATGGCGTTCCAATCACCATGATAATTCACAAATATCATTGAAAAGTTGCTTCAGGTAGCCAGAAATATTATTCGATGAACGATTCAGCAAATTGCAATCTTTTATATCACTTTTTTGATTCAAAAGAGCATACTACAGTGCTCTGAGTGTGCGAATGGCGTTTCAATCACCGTGATAATTCACAAATATCATTGAAAAGTTGCTTCCGGTAGCCAGAAATATTATTCGATGACCGATTCAGCAAATTGCAATCTTTGCAATCACTTATTGATTCAAAAGAGCTTACTACAGTCCTCTGAGTGTGCGAATGGCGTTCCAATCACCATGATAATTCACAAATATCATTGAAAAGTTGCTTCAGGTAGCCAGAAATATTATTCGATGAACGATTCAGCAAATTGCAATCTTTTATATCACTTTTTTGATTCAAAAGAGCATACTACAGTGCTCTGAGTGTGCGAATGGCGTTTCAATCACCGTGATAATTCACAAATATCATTGAAAAGTTGCTTCCGGTAGCCAGAAATATTATTCGATGACCGATTCAGCAAATTGCAATCTTTGCAATCACTTATTGATTCAAAAGAGCTTACTACAGTCCTCTGAGTGTGCGAATGGCGTTCCAATCACCATGATAATTCACAAATATCATTGAAAAGTTGCTTCAGGTAGCCAGAAATATTATTCGATGAACGATTCAGCAAATTGCAATCTTTTATATCACTTTTTTGATTCAAAAGAGCATACTACAGTGCTCTGAGTGTGCGAATGGCGTTCCAATCACCATGATAATTCACAAATATCATTGAAAAGTTGCTTCAGGTAGCCAGAAATATTATTCGATGACCGATTCAGCAAATTGCAATCTTTTGTATCACTTTTTTTTATTCAAAAGAGCTTATTACAGTGCTCTGAGTGTGCGAATGGCGTTTCAATCACCGTGATAATTCACAAATATCATTGAAAAGTTGCTTCCGGTAGCCAGAAATATTATTAGATGACCGATTCAGCAAATTGCAATCTTTTGTATCACTTTTTGATTCAAAAGAGCTTACTACAGTGCTCTGAGTGTGCGAATGGCGTTCCAATCAACATGATAATTCACAAATATCATTGAAAAGTTGTTTCCGGTAGCCAGAAATATTATTCGATGACCGATTCAGCAAATTGCAATCTTTGCAATCACTTATTGATTCAAAAGAGCTTATTACAGTGCTCTGAGTGTGCGAATGGCGTTTCAATCACCGTGATAATTCACAAATATCATTGAAAACTGGCTTCAGGTAGCCAGAAATATTATTCGATGACCGATTCAGCAAATTGCAATCTTTTATATCACTTTTTTGATTCAAAAGAGCATACTACAGTGCTCTGAGTGTGCGAATGGCGTTCCAATCAACATAATAATTCACAAATATCATTGAAAAGTTGCTTCCGGTAGCCAGAAATATTATTCGATGACCGATTCAGCAAATTGCAATCTTTGCAATCACTTATTGATTCAAAAGAGCTTACTACAGTCCTCTGAGTGTGCGAATGGCGTTCCAATCACCATGATAATTCACAAATATCATTGAAAAGTTGCTTCAGGTAGCCAGAAATATTATTCGATGACCGATTCAGCAAATTGCAATCTTTTGTATCACTTTTTTTTTATTCAAAAGAGCTTATTACAGTGCTCTGAGTGTGCGAATGGCGTTCCAATCACCATGATAATTCACAAATATCATTGAAAACTGGCTTCAGGTAGCCAGAAATATTATTCGATGACCGATTCAGCAAATTGCAATCTTTGCAATCACTTATTGATTCAAAAGAGCTTACTACAGTCCTCTGAGTGTGCGAATGGCGTTCCAATCACCATGATAATTCACAAATATCATTGAAAAGTTGCTTCAGGTAGCCAGAAATATTATTCGATGACCGATTCAGCAAATTGCAATCTTTTGTATCACTTTTTTTTATTCAAAAGAGCTTATTACAGTGCTCTGAGTGTGCGAATGGCGTTTCAATCACCGTGATAATTCACAAATATCATTGAAAAGTTGCTTCCGGTAGCCAGAAATATTATTAGATGACCGATTCAGCAAATTGCAATCTTTTGTATCACTTTTTGATTCAAAAGAGCTTACTACAGTGCTCTGAGTGTGCGAATGGCGTTCCAATCAACATGATAATTCACAAATATCATTGAAAAGTTGCTTCCGGTAGCCAGAAATATTATTCGATGACCGATTCAGCAAATTGCAATCTTTGCAATCACTTATTGATTCAAAAGAGCTTATTACAGTGCTCTGAGTGTGCGAATGGCGTTTCAATCACCGTGATAATTCACAAATATCATTGAAAACTGGCTTCAGGTAGCCAGAAATATTATTCGATGACCGATTCAGCAAATTGCAATCTTTTGTATCACTTTTTTTTTATTCAAAAGAGCTTATTACAGTGCTCTGAGTGTGCGAATGGCGTTCCAATCACCATGATAATTCACAAATATCATTGAAAACTGGCTTCAGGTAGCCAGAAATATTATTCGATGACCGATTCAGCAAATTGCAATCTTTGCAATCACTTATTGATTCAAAAGAGCTTACTACAGTCCTCTGAGTGTGCGAATGGCGTTCCAATCACCATGATAATTCACAAATATCATTGAAAAGTTGCTTCAGGTAGCCAGAAATATTATTCGATGAACGATTCAGCAAATTGCAATCTTTTATATCACTTTTTTGATTCAAAAGAGCATACTACAGTGCTCTGAGTGTGCGAATGGCGTTTCAATCACCGTGATAATTCACAAATATCATTGAAAAGTTGCTTCCGGTAGCCAGAAATATTATTCGATGACCGATTCAGCAAATTGCAATCTTTGCAATCACTTATTGATTCAAAAGAGCTTACTACAGTCCTCTGAGTGTGCGAATGGCGTTCCAATCAACATGATAATTCACAAATATCATTGAAAACTGGCTTCAGGTAGCCAGAAATATTATTAGATGACCGATTCAGCAAATTGCAATCTTTTGTATCACTTTTTTTTATTCAAAAGAGCTTATTACAGTTCTCTGAGTGTGCGAATGGCGTTTCAATCACCGTGATAATTCACAAATATCATTGAAAAGTTGCTTCCGGTAGCCAGAAATATTATTCGATGACCGATTCAGCAAATTGCAATCTTTGCAATCACTTATTGATTCAAAAGAGCTTATTACAGTGCTCTGAGTGTGCGAATGGCGTTTCAATCACCGTGATAATTCACAAATATCATTGAAAACTGGCTTCAGGTAGCCAGAAATATTATTCGATGACCGATTCAGCAAATTGCAATCTTTTGTATCACTTTTTTTTTATTCAAAAGAGCTTATTACAGTTCTCTGAGTGTGCGAATGGCGTTTCAATCACCGTGATAATTCACAAATATCATTGAAAACTGGCTTCAGGTAGCCAGAAATATTATTCGATGAACGATTCAGCAAATTGCAATCTTTTATATCACTTTTTTGATTCAAAAGAGCATACTACAGTGCTCTGAGTGTGCGAATGGCGTTCCAATCAACATAATAATTCACAAATATCATTGAAAAGTTGCTTCAGGTAGCCAGAAATATTATTCGATGACCGATTCAGCAAATTGCAATCTTTTGTATCACTTTTTTTTTATTCAAAAGAGCTTATTACAGTGCTCTGAGTGTGCGAATGGCGTTCCAATCACCATGATAATTCACAAATATCATTGAAAACTGGCTTCAGGTAGCCAGAAATATTATTCGACGACCGATTCAGCAAATTGCAATCTTTGCAATCACTTATTGATTCAAAAGAGCTTACTACAGTCCTCTGAGTGTGCGAATGGCGTTCCAATCACCATGATAATTCACAAATATCATTGAAAAGTTGCTTCAGGTAGCCAGAAATATTATTCGATGAACGATTCAGCAAATTGCAATCTTTTATATCACTTTTTTGATTCAAAAGAGCATACTACAGTGCTCTGAGTGTGCGAATGGCGTTCCAATCAACATAATAATTCACAAATATCATTGAAAAGTTGCTTCCGGTAGCCAGAAATATTATTCGATGACCGATTCAGCAAATTGCAATCTTTGCAATCACTTATTGATTCAAAAGAGCTTACTACAGTCCTCTGAGTGTGCGAATGGCGTTCCAATCACCATGATAATTCACAAATATCATTGAAAAGTTGCTTCAGGTAGCCAGAAATATTATTCGATGACCGATTCAGCAAATTGCAATCTTTTGTATCACTTTTTTTTTATTCAAAAGAGCTTATTACAGTGCTCTGAGTGTGCGAATGGCGTTCCAATCACCATGATAATTCACAAATATCATTGAAAACTGGCTTCAGGTAGCCAGAAATATTATTCGATGACCGATTCAGCAAATTGCAATCTTTGCAATCACTTATTGATTCAAAAGAGCTTACTACAGTCCTCTGAGTGTGCGAATGGCGTTCCAATCACCATGATAATTCACAAATATCATTGAAAAGTTGCTTCAGGTAGCCAGAAATATTATTCGATGACCGATTCAGCAAATTGCAATCTTTTGTATCACTTTTTTTTATTCAAAAGAGCTTATTACAGTGCTCTGAGTGTGCGAATGGCGTTTCAATCACCGTGATAATTCACAAATATCATTGAAAAGTTGCTTCCGGTAGCCAGAAATATTATTCGATGACCGATTCAGCAAATTGCAATCTTTGCAATCACTTATTGATTCAAAAGAGCTTACTACAGTCCTCTGAGTGTGCGAATGGCGTTCCAATCAACATGATAATTCACAAATATCATTGAAAACTGGCTTCAGGTAGCCAGAAATATTATTAGATGACCGATTCAGCAAATTGCTATCTTTTGTATCACTTTTTTTTATTCAAAAGAGCTTATTACAGTTCTCTGAGTGTGCGAATGGCGTTTCAATCACCGTGATAATTCACAAATATCATTGAAAAGTTGCTTCCGGTAGCCAGAAATATTATTCGATGACCGATTCAGCAAATTGCAATCTTTGCAATCACTTATTGATTCAAAAGAGCTTATTACAGTGCTCTGAGTGTGCGAATGGCGTTTCAATCACCGTGATAATTCACAAATATCATTGAAAAGTTGCTTCCGGTAGCCAGAAATATTATTCGATGACCGATTCAGCAAATTGCAATCTTTGCAATCACTTATTGATTCAAAAGAGCTTACTACAGTCCTCTGAGTGTGCGAATGGCGTTCCAATCAACATGATAATTCACAAATATCATTGAAAACTGGCTTCAGGTAGCCAGAAATATTATTAGATGACCGATTCAGCAAATTGCTATCTTTTGTATCACTTTTTTTTATTCAAAAGAGCTTATTACAGTTCTCTGAGTGTGCGAATGGCGTTTCAATCACCGTGATAATTCACAAATATCATTGAAAAGTTGCTTCCGGTAGCCAGAAATATTATTCGATGACCGATTCAGCAAATTGCAATCTTTGCAATCACTTATTGATTCAAAAGAGCTTATTACAGTGCTCTGAGTGTGCGAATGGCGTTTCAATCACCGTGATAATTCACAAATATCATTGAAAACTGGCTTCAGGTAGCCAGAAATATTATTCGATGACCGATTCAGCAAATTGCAATCTTTTGTATCACTTTTTTTTTATTCAAAAGAGCTTATTACAGTTCTCTGAGTGTGCGAATGGCGTTTCAATCACCGTGATAATTCACAAATATCATTGAAAACTGGCTTCAGGTAGCCAGAAATATTATTCGATGACCGATTCAGCAAATTGCAATCTTTTGTATCACTTTTTTTTTATTCAAAAGAGCTTATTACAGTGCTCTGAGTGTGCGAATGGCGTTCCAATCACCATGATAATTCACAAATATCATTGAAAACTGGCTTCAGGTAGCCAGAAATATTATTCGATGACCGATTCAGCAAATTGCAATCTTTGCAATCACTTATTGATTCAAAAGAGCTTACTACAGTCCTCTGAGTGTGCGAATGGCGTTCCAATCACCATGATAATTCACAAATATCATTGAAAAGTTGCTTCAGGTAGCCAGAAATATTATTCGATGAACGATTCAGCAAATTGCAATCTTTTATATCACTTTTTTGATTCAAAAGAGCATACTACAGTGCTCTGAGTGTGCGAATGGCGTTCCAATCAACATAATAATTCACAAATATCATTGAAAAGTTGCTTCCGGTAGCCAGAAATATTATTCGATGACCGATTCAGCAAATTGCAATCTTTGCAATTACTTATTGATTCAAAAGAGCTTACTACAGTCCTCTGAGTGTGCGAATGGCGTTCCAATCACCATGATAATTCACAAATATCATTGAAAAGTTGCTTCAGGTAGCCAGAAATATTATTCGATGACCGATTCAGCAAATTGCAATCTTTTGTATCACTTTTTTTTTATTCAAAAGAGCTTATTACAGTGCTCTGAGTGTGCGAATGGCGTTCCAATCACCATGATAATTCACAAATATCATTGAAAACTGGCTTCAGGTAGCCAGAAATATTATTCGATGACCGATTCAGCAAATTGCAATCTTTGCAATCACTTATTGATTCAAAAGAGCTTACTACAGTCCTCTGAGTGTGCGAATGGCGTTCCAATCACCATGATAATTCACAAATATCATTGAAAAGTTGCTTCAGGTAGCCAGAAATATTATTCGATGACCGATTCAGCAAATTGCAATCTTTTGTATCACTTTTTTTTATTCAAAAGAGCTTATTACAGTGCTCTGAGTGTGCGAATGGCGTTTCAATCACCGTGATAATTCACAAATATCATTGAAAAGTTGCTTCCGGTAGCCAGAAATATTATTCGATGACCGATTCAGCAAATTGCAATCTTTGCAATCACTTATTGATTCAAAAGAGCTTATTACAGTGCTCTGAGTGTGCGAATGGCGTTCCAATCAACATGATAATTCACAAATATCATTGAAAAGTTGCTTCAGGTAGCCAGAAATATTATTCGATGACCGATTCAGCAAATTGCAATCTTTTGTATCACTTTTTTTTATTCAAAAGAGCTTATTACAGTGCTCTGAGTGTGCGAATGGCGTTCCAATCACCGTGATAATTCACAAATATCATTGAAAAGTTGCTTCCGGTAGCCAGAAATATTATTCGATGACCGATTCAGCAAATTGCAATCTTTGCAATCACTTATTGATTCAAAAGAGCTTACTACAGTCCTCTGAGTGTGCGAATGGCGTTCCAATCACCATGATAATTCACAAATATCATTGAAAAGTTGCTTCAGGTAGCCAGAAATATTATTCGATGACCGATTCAGCAAATTGCAATCTTTTGTATCACTTTTTTTTATTCAAAAGAGCTTATTACAGTGCTCTGAGTGTGCGAATGGCGTTTCAATCACCGTGATAATTCACAAATATCATTGAAAAGTTGCTTCCGGTAGCCAGAAATATTATTAGATGACCGATTCAGCAAATTGCAATCTTTTGTATCACTTTTTGATTCAAAAGAGCTTACTACAGTGCTCTGAGTGTGCGAATGGCGTTCCAATCAACATGATAATTCACAAATATCATTGAAAAGTTGTTTCCGGTAGCCAGAAATATTATTCGATGACCGATTCAGCAAATTGCAATCTTTGCAATCACTTATTGATTCAAAAGAGCTTATTACAGTGCTCTGAGTGTGCGAATGGCGTTTCAATCACCGTGATAATTCACAAATATCATTGAAAACTGGCTTCAGGTAGCCAGAAATATTATTCGATGACCGATTCAGCAAATTGCAATCTTTTGTATCACTTTTTGATTCAAAAGAGCTTACTACAGTGCTCTGAGTGTGCGAATGGCGTTCCAATCAACATGATAATTCACAAATATCATTGAAAACTGGCTTCAGGTAGCCAGAAATATTATTAGATGACCGATTCAGCAAATTGCAATCTTTTGTATCACTTTTTTTTATTCAAAAGAGCTTATTACAGTTCTCTGAGTGTGCGAATGGCGTTTCAATCACCGTGATAATTCACAAATATCATTGAAAAGTTGCTTCCGGTAGCCAGAAATATTATTCGATGACCGATTCAGCAAATTGCAATCTTTGCAATCACTTATTGATTCAAAAGAGCTTATTACAGTGCTCTGAGTGTGCGAATGGCGTTTCAATCACCGTGATAATTCACAAATATCATTGAAAACTGGCTTCAGGTAGCCAGAAATATTATTCGATGACCGATTCAGCAAATTGCAATCTTTTGTATCACTTTTTTTTTATTCAAAAGAGCTTATTACAGTTCTCTGAGTGTGCGAATGGCGTTTCAATCACCGTGATAATTCACAAATATCATTGAAAACTGGCTTCAGGTAGCCAGAAATATTATTCGATGACCGATTCAGCAAATTGCAATCTTTTGTATCACTTTTTTTAATCAAAAGAGCTTATTACAGTGCTCTGAGTGTGCGAATGGCGTTTCAATCACCGTGATAATTCACAAATATCATTGAAAAGTTGCTTCCGGTAGCCAGAAATATTATTCGATGACCGATTCAGCAAATTGCAATCTTTGCAATCACTTATTGATTCAAAAGAGCTTATTACAGTGCTCTGAGTGTGCGAATGGCGTTTCAATCACCGTGATAATTCACAAATATCATTGAAAAGTTGCTTCCGGTAGCCAGAAATATTATTCGATGACCGATTCAGCAAATTGCAATCTTTTGTATCACTTTTTTTTATTCAAAAGAGCTTATTACAGTGCTCTGAGTGTGCGAATGACGTTTCAATCAACATGATAATTCACAAATATCATTGAAAACTGGCTTCAGGTAGCCAGAAATATTATTCGATGACCGATTCAGCTAGGAGACGATAGACAAGTATGAATCGGGTAGGAGTAGGGGCATGTGGGGAATGGATATGATAAAACATATATTCGTATCTACGTTTGTCTGGACCAAGTTGCATCATTCCTACCACGCAATGAGAAGGGTCAGAGTGATGAAATAGCCGAAATCCGTGCTCACTCAGATAAGCTGTGGCATAGCCTCAATATCTTCACAATCACTAGGTTATTCGTTTGTACCAGTAGAGCATTCCCTGCTCGCTGACGCATCTGCCACTCGCGATTTATCTCTTTCTCTCACACATGCTCTCGTGGTTTCCTTTTGCACAAGATTACTCGCTTTCTCTTTTTCTCTATGCCATGTGGACCTCAGCTCTCTCGCTCTCTCTCTGTTTTCTCTCATCATGCTCCCTATTTCGAGTTTGCACACTTTCGCGCGTCAGCGTCTCGCAAGTCTACGCTTGAATGACAAAAAATATCATCCTCCTGCCTTATCAGTGCATTTTTTCGTGCTCTAGAGAATGGAGGGCGATTCCTCCACGTCACTGCTGGTAAATGAGGACACCACGAGAAGAAATCGCTCAAGCGTCTGGAGTAAACTCGTCAAGTTGTTCGAGAGGTTTGTATACTTATTTAAGCCGTGCTATTATAAACCACATACAGTGATGGAGACAATGGTTCCGACACGGAACCCGTTCCATTTCTCCAAATGGTATGCTTTCTTCCTTCTATTTTGTTTTTATTTCGACCGTTCAGTTTCGTTTCGCTTCTAGAAGGGATACGATTACCTACATCTTTGCGTGTTTTCTCTGCATCATAATAGGGTTGATCAATCCGGGCTACATGATCGTGCTCACTCGGCTTGCCACGATATACATCGAGGAGAAATCGGTAAATAATTGTTCAATGCTAAAACTTGTGAAAAAATAGGATCTCTTCGATTCGTCATTGCGTATTTTCAGCCAACTGGTAATGATGTTTTCCTGTGGCGCGTCTGGAAACTTGTTTCGCTTTACGGCGTAGCGTTCTCACTGTGCTTTATTCTCGAATTTATACAGGTAGGATTGACAACCTGTATCCACTTCATTGATTCCTAATAGGAGCAGTTCCGCTTTTACCCAAACATGTCCTTTGGTGATATACTGGAAAACATTCAAATTTTCAGCAATATCTACTTACGAGGACTAGTGAGCGGATCGCACAACGGTGCAGGAGGTTTTTGAATCTTTGAATTATGTTACATTACAATATTTCAGTGCGTTTGTCAGCTCAGTTCTGTCACGAGACTCAATGACTTTCGATGCGAGCTCCGGCGAACTGAGCAATCAGCTCAGCAGGTTTATATAATTGCCCATTCGAAGCTAGATCGAGAATTACTATTTGAAAAAAAAATCAAAATTGTACTCATCCGAGATAATAACGTCTATACTTCAATCTCATTATCACTCTTAAGTCACGTCGATCGACTAAGAGAGGGACTCGGGGAGCGAATCAGTCTGTTTATCAAGTATACTTCCTTTCTCTTATCAAAAAAATAAGCAAACGCTTCAGATCACTATCATCTTTTGTTACTTGTTGCACAATCTCATTCATAATCGACTGGCAAACATCGTTGTTTATGATCTGGTCAGGACCCATTTACATCGTCTCGGCAGCACTGATTCCCAAGGTATGACGAATCAATGAACTGAAAGGATTTGATTGTTTTCAGCTATCGAAAAACGCAACTAAGAAAACGCTGAAGATATCGGAAGAGGCGAATGGCATCGCTGAAGAGTCCATTATCAATGTGAAAACAGTAGCATCGTGCAATGGACAGAACCAGATGATTGAGGTTCGACAATTCTTATCATTAGAATGCAATTCGTCGCTGATCAGAATTTTTGGTAGAATCAAAGAGTTTAATAATTATGAATTCGTAATGAAATTTCTGTGCCATTTTTAAATATTTCTCACAATCATTACAAGTCATTGCCCAATTTCAGAGATACGCATCTGCTCTCGAATCTGGCATTGGTTCTGCTGTTAAAGTCGCGTTTTCTACGGGTCTTCTCGAAGCATCTTTTACTTTTCTCTATTTTTGCTTCAACTGTTTCGGACTTTGGTAATAGCATCTCTTATCAAGCATGTTTTTTTTGTTAATTTTGATTTATAATTTAGGTACGCAACAATTGCGTATCACGAAGGGAGAGTGGCATCGGCTGGTGATGCATGGGGTGTTGTGTTGATTGCTCTTGCTGGGACCAGAGATTTCGGTTAGTCAACAAAACAGTTAAAAATTCGATTAAGTTTTGATGTAGTAACTCCATGAATAATCTTCTAGCACGGCTCGGACCTAACCTCATTTCGATAATGAAGGCTAGAATTGCCGCATCGAAGATCTATGAAACCATCGATTCGGTGAGATTTTTTTTGTTCAATTCTACGAAGGATTACGTACTTTTTTGCTGATACAAGCGAATTTTAGGCTAACACGGAAACCGAAAGAAAAACAACTCCCCTGCTTGAGCCGACTCGTGGCGATTTACATTTGGAGTTCAGAAACATATCTTACTCTTATCCTATCAGGTACATTAGCCTGATCATCAGCAGTGAAATGTATGTTTCAGATCTCAGAACGTATTGGAAAGTTTCTCATTTGATCTCGCCCCTGAAACGTCTATCGGACTCGTGGGCAAAAGTGGTTGCGGAAAAAGCACTACTGTTAGCAAATCGTTTCATATTTTTCACAATACGCTTTGCAATTACAGATCAAACTGATTACGCGATTGCTAGATACTGATTTTGGACAAATTGTGCTGAACGGAATTCCTTTAGACCAGTACGACAAGAAGAAATGGAGACAGGTGAGCTTATTTTTCTCATCGTTTTAGAAATACCACGGTTACAAATACAAATACAAATACAAATGTTTATTCCATACATTGAGAGGGCAGAAGATATTCGGTAAGTATCGTAGATGGTTTTGATGGAAGGTACGTCGCTCCTTGGCGATTCGTTGGGTGTCGAGGCAGTAGGGGTGGGATTAAATACGAATGAGGGACGGGGGGAGGTCTTTTTGTACGAGGGAGAGAATATATTTTCGGTAGTGGTCGATTGGTGAGGATACGGCATCATATGGGAGGTTGTTCCGTGTATTGAGAGTACGGCTGACGACGGTGAAGTGGGTAGTTCGGATGAGGTAAGGGATCGATAGTCGTAAAGGGTGTAGAGATCTTATGTTATGCGTGATCGGTGAAACACGAAAGAAGAAAAAAGTGTTTAGTTGATAATGCCCATGAACACAACGGTGGAGAAATAGCAAGTCAGCGATGATCCTTTTGCGTTCTAAGGTTGGAATCTCGAGATACTTGATCCTATCAAAATACTCGGTGGTGGTATCGAGTTCGCATCTTCTAAATGGTCTCACATCTGACTAACTGTATCTGAGTAAGCATGAACTAATACCATTTCAGATGATTGGAATCGTGTCTCAGGAACCATGTCTGTTCACTGGGTCAATCAGAGAAAACATCTGTCTTGGTCGTCCCTTCACTGAAAAAGAAGTCGAGCAGGCTTGCAGAACTGCATTCGCACATGAGTTCATCATGGCGTTAGACAAGGCGAGACGACGCAAAATCCTATTCACCTACGACGAGATCAAATATTTTTGCACTCTATTTGTATTCTATGTCAGGGTTATGATACCAAAATCGGATCGGGTGGAGTATCGCTGTCTGGAGGGCAGAAGCAGCGTATTGCAATAGCCAGAGCGATCGTATCGAATCCTCGCCTGCTGCTTCTGGATGAAGCTACGAGTGCGCTCGATACGAAATCGGAGAGAATAGTTCAGGTATAATCAATCAACTGCAAATATTAGGTTGTCCGGAAAGTCTTTGTCCATGGGTTTGTTTACACACTGCCCGCCGCAGATGCACTTTGGTTTTCTCTCGTTCCTAGATAATAACAAGCAGTCATGTGCCTTTGCAGTAAACAACTCCCCATTCCCTTCCCTTCAATCAGGCTCTAGTAGAGCAACGATGTATGTCCCTAGTGCCATCCACATCCGCCATGTTCTGCTTTACCTCTTCCTATCCCACACCACGATGAAGGATTCGGAGACCCTCCTGAAGAATGTTTATGACACGAATGCCCCCCACTACAACACCATCAAGAATTGGTTCCATCGCTTCAAAGAAGGCGACTTTTCCCTCGAGGATCAGGATAGATCTGGAAGACCCCGTGAGTTGGATTTGGACACTTTGAAAAAACTTGTGGAAACGGACCCATTTCAAAGTGTACGTGAAATGTCCATTACACTTGGGGTCGATTCATACCCCATGACCTGACCAAAGCCAACCTTGACCGTCGAGTTGATGATTCCATTACCCTCCTCACTCTCCACGGTGGGGATCGATGGCTGGACCGGCTCATAACGGCCGATGAAAAATGGGTCTTCTACGATAACGACCACATGAGAGCCCAGTGGGTTGGAGAAGGAGAGACGTCTCAAAACCTGACCTGCACCCCAAGAAAATCATGCTCTCAGTGTGGTGGGGAGTGGATCTACTGGGAGCTGCTACCTGAGGGCACGACAATCACCGTGGTCAAGTACGTCTCACATCTATAGAATTTCAAGATGACCGTCGATCATTCAAGCTTAATGGAGAAAAAAGTGTATTATCAGAATTTTAATGTACTGCACCATATCTCAGAACAAGTCAAGCAGGAACTGGCTGGATAAGGTTGGATGGTTCTCCCTCACCCACCGTATTCTACGGACATGGCCCCGTCAGATTATAGGCTTTTCGCCGACCTGGCCCATGCCCTCCGATATATACATTTATTTTTCCCGTGGAAATCTCGAGTCTGCACTCAAGCAATACTTTGCATTGCGCCCAGCTGGGTTCTACGGGGAAGGAATCCATAAGTTGAAGGAGCGTTGGGCATACGTTGTCAATAATGATGGTGAGTATACTTGATCTCATGCTATTTTTTCTACAAAGAAATTAAGTTTTGAAAAATGGACAAAGACTTTCCGGACAACCTGATAATAATGTGGCATGAACATTTTAGCATTGATACTCACGCCGGATTGTTCATTATTTATTTGATTCATATGATATATACCCAGGAAGCCCTGGACAACGCATCACTCGGTCGATCTACTATAGTGATCGCTCATCGCCTGAACACAATAAAGACAGTCCACCAAGTGATTGTCATGGAGAATGGAGGAGTGGTTGAAAGAGGAGGTTCGTTTCGGTTCTTGTTTTAATAACGCAATTTAATGCAACATGTGCAGGATACGACGAACTACGCACGAAACCTGACGGAATTTTCGCTCGAATGGTGACCGAACAAGAGATGGAGAGGAGAAAGTCGAGGGATGCGCACCACTTAGAAGAAGAGAGTGACGAATCAGAGGAGGCTGTTGATATTGATGACACAGAGACTGAGATGATCACCCAACAGGTTGAACTATTTAAAAGTTTATGGTAAATTACTGATCCTTCCATTTTTCGCGGTCGTTTCAATCCATTTTAATTTTTCCATTAGATTGTATACTAATTTTTCCTATTTATCGATTGTGTAAACTATTGTTATCAAGTTCTTTATTCAGATTCACGAACAGACGTTTCAATCCATGTCTGGAGGTCTGCTCGCTATCCTTTCGAGAAACAAGTGCGCGACATTTGTGGTTCTCTTCATCGGATTACTTCGCGGAATCGCCGGACCGCTTTTTGCGGTGAGTTTTGCAACAATTAGCATTTTAACTATGGGTCTTTTACAAATGTAATTTGCACTTTTGAAAATACACTTAAATTTTAAAATAATGTCAGCTGCGCTTTCTCTTCATCTTCGGAACTCTTGAAGACGACGACTACCAGTCTCTCCTGTTCTGGCTGATAGTGGGAACTATGACTGTTGGAGCGTACAACTTCCTGATGATGTTGATTTCGGTGAGCTTTAATCGAATTTAACAGTTAAATCATCTCGTCCGTTTTGAAGTCGTGTTCCCGAAATCGAAGCAATTGTTTCCAGCAACCAATCTGTGCTTACTTGGCCGAGACTGTGATGAACGATCTTCGAGTGTCTTGCCTGCGCTCTCTACTTCATCGACCAATTGCCTACTTTGATCGAGAGTCGACCTCTCCTTCCGCCTGCGCAGTGTTACTCTCGCAGCAACCTCCACTGGCCATGCCGGTAATTCTCATTATGACACAGAATTTGGAAGCGGATTTATGAAACGACAAAAAAGAAACGGATGAAAATAAGTGATGAAGTGGGATTCTATGATATGTGAGCTCGTTAGGCCAGTTTCGCACACAAATTCGCCAATAAAACAATCGAGGATTACGGGGTTTACTGTATCTCGATTGGTCCCACTCCACGTGTAAATCAGTACATTACAAGTTGCAGCTTCTCGACAACCGCTTAGCCATTGTCGTTGACGGTTGGTTCGGATGCCTCGCAACGCTCGTTATGACTTTCATTGTTTTCTTCCCTGCTGGATTTGTTAGTATTTATTCAATTCATTTCCTACATAAAACATGTTCGAGATCGGAGTCTTCTACCTACTTTTCTATGCCATAATCGCTGTCATATTCGAGAAATTCTTTGATAGAGCTAACCGCGAGATGGTTGGAGCGGACAAATCAGGAGAGTTACGTGATCTATCGTTATCAACGTATTGTCGAGTTTTTTTCTTCATTTTCAGGCTGCTCTGGAGATTTTTGACAATGTCACTACGATTCAGCAGCTATCCGTTGAACAACATTTCCAGGAGAAATACGACGAGATTATGAGTAACAGAGAAGTACCACTGGCAAGAGTGAGATAACGTCTCAATTCATTCGTGATCAAGTGGACAGTAAACCCCTTACAGAAGATACGATACCAGTCGATCGTCCATGGTACCAATGAGTCCATTTTTTTTTTCTTCGAATTTCTTGCCACGGGTTAGCATTTGTTTTTAATTCGTAAACTGAATCAAATTTTCAGCTATCGGAGTATATTTTGTCTACCTTGGATATTACACCCCGAAGCAATTGTTCCTTGCTGAGGTATGCGTCGGAAAAGAGCGAATTATGAAACTAGTCAATTATATTAGAAGACGATTATATTAGATGAACTTGATTTCTCGATACAAAGATACTTTGAATTATTTGCAGAACCTTCTCTGTCTTGTCGGATTCAAGACCTTCATGATGGCCGAGTCGTTCAAAGAGATGGTCGCCGCGTCATCCGCGGCGAAGCTGCTATTCGGTCTGATCGAGCCCGAACTGAAGAATACTCAGACAGGTTCAGCTACTCCGTTTGTGAGTCGACCGATATTTTGTACTCTGAGTGCAGAACAATCTAGGTCGCAGAAGGTTCTTTGACGGGAACCTCTCTATCATTCTCCTATCCTTCTCAGTCGAATAGGAAAGTGCTGAATGACGTGTCGTTGAGAGTAGAAAAAGGTGAGTTAGGACTGCTTTTAAAATCTAGAAACTTTGATTTATTTTCAGCCCGATCACTCGCTCTCGTAGGTCCTTCTGGAGGTGGTAAAAGTACGATAGTAAATCTGATTGAGCGATTCTACGATCCAAATTCGGGACAACTGGTACGTTATTGTCTTGGAAGATCTTGATATCAAATATAAGTTCAGTTACTGGACGACACTCCATTCCCTTCTCTCACACCTTATCAATTGCGATCAAACATCGCTCTCGTGAGCCAAGAGCTTATTTTGTTCAGAGGAAGTAAGTGCCATTTTGTTTCCATTGGCACCAACATCAAGTATGAAGCTCAGAATTTTCAAATACGATGAACAGTTCTGTGTAATAAAATAAAAATTCAGCAATCTCCGACAACATCCGTCTTGGTGTGGATGGAACCAGCGACGAACAAGTCCGAGAAGCCTGCAAACTCGCAAACGCCGCTGAATTCATTCAAGATTTGCCAGAGGTGTGTGCAAATATACCGATTTTACTTGACAATTTTTCGATAGCCTAGAAGCAAATATTTCTGATTCAGGGCTACTCGACACTGGTCGGAGAGAAAGGCCGATCATTGTCGGGCGGCCAGAAACAGCGAATCGCCATTGCACGAGCACTAGTGAGGAATCCGAAAGTGATCGTTTTGGATGAAGCGACGAGCGCACTGGACACTCAGAGTGAGAAGGTATGCAACTATCATGTTGATCATGGCAAAGAGACAGCAATAATGCGAAATTATCATTCTTAAATGTGTGCCAGACTCTCAGTAGTGATTCCGGTTCGAAACTTACATGCACTCTCGTTGCTCTGACCGGCGATAGAGTATGCAGGAGGGTTATTCTCGACGCGATCTCACATTATTCGTTGTCAGGTAGTGCGTGTTGCTCTGGAATCTTCTGCTCAAGGAAGAACTTCAGTCATGATTGCTCATCGTTTAGACACAATCCGACATTGTGGTTTGTGTATATAATATACCGAAAGCCGAACTATTCTTTGCCAGACGAGATCTGCTTCGTGGAAGGAGGGAGAATAGTGGAGAGAGGCAGTCACGCAGATCTTATCACCAAGAGAGGAAAATACTATGAAATGACGGAACATCAGAGACTTTGATGGACACGTAGATTGCAATTGTGTTTCTCTATTTAAAAAAAAAAACATTAATTACGTTGACTTTACCGTTGGATTCCAGTACTGAGTTACAAGGTAAATGTTTTGATCTGCGTTCTTCAAGTGTCTGTAACATGGGAATCAATCATTTGATTCAATGATCGCGCACAATTCTTTGGACTCTGATAACGATGGGCGGAATATCACTGCTTGCGTTGACCACACAATAATCACCCCGTGCACATATTACGCGCATGCGTTCATTAGCCACATCTCATCGAAAGCTCTATATGAGAAAACCACAACGGGACACTAAGTGCATCTTGTAGAGCGTTGAATTCTACGTCGAATCAGTTAAAAGAGAAACAAATGCAGTATCGACCAAAAGTATTCGGCCACTTTGTTTTTCCGATGTAACTTTTTAACGAAGGCAGCAATCGGGCTCAAATTTTGACACGTAATAGAGAATCTTTCTGGGAATACGACAGTATTATTGCGGGATTATGGAAATTTCTGGTCATTGCCTAGTGATGACGCAATCAAAACAACACTTTTTTGAAAAATCATAATTAATTTTTATAGTATGTGGTTCCAGCGCAGAAATGGGCCAAATCCATCCAAGAATTGACCCTCAAAGTTTGGTGAAGTTATCTTTTCTCCCCTTCTTGCGGCAAGCGATTTACGGAGGCGCGCAAATCTCGGAGACGGCTCGCCGCGCTCCCTTAAGGTGTGAATGGGGAGAGAATGGACGGTATGCAAAAGGGGCGGGAATAACCGTCTCCGAGAATTGCGTGCCTCCGTAAATCGCTTGCCTCAAGAAAGGGAAAAGAGATACCTTCACGAAACTTTGGGGATCGATTCTTGGATGAATTTGTCCCATTCCTGCGCTGGAACCACATACTAGAATAAATCACTCTTGGAGTAGTGCACTTGCAAAGTGAGGTCATCAGAAAAAGTGACCTTTCCGTGCCCTGAGGGCAAATATCGACCAACCTTTTCCATACTCTCAGGGACTATCAAGCTCACTATAAGGATCATTTTGACACTTTGAACGAGTCTCTAGCTTGCCTGGAAGCTGACTTATGACTGTTGCAGCCGAAACCTTGCAGCAGAGCTGCAGCCGCGGAAACAAGTCGCAGCAAGTTGTAATTTTTTTCTGAGTGCTCCAAGGCAAGTTCTTTCACCTCAGAAAGTTTGGCAAGAAAGAATAAATTTTAAAATTAATTATGATTTTTCAAAAAAGTGTTGTTCGATTGCGTCATCACTAGGCAATGACCAGAAATTTCCATAATCCCGCAATAATACTGTCGTATTCCCCGAAGGATTTGCTTTCACGTGTCAAAATTTGAGCCCGATTGCTGCCTTCGTTAAAAAGTTACATCGGAAAAACAAAGTGGCCGAATACTTTTGGTCGATACTGTACGTGTGTTTTTTTTTTGACCCCCCAATGAGTAGCTATCCCTCAAATACATTATTTGATCTGAGTCATTAGAGCTCGTTTTTGTTCACATGTGATATACTAAACATTACTTTCGATCACGTTATTTCAGGACAAATGCACGCTGTGGAAAGTGAAGTATGCGTGACTATTCCTGAACGCGTGGTGAACACTGGTGAAGGAATTACCGCGGTCGGGACTACGGGAACATGTGTGATCCTCTATGCGGTAACATAACGGTTCCAAATTGTGCTAGACATCACAGTCTGACACTTTAGGGGAAGCACCGACATGAACAAAAAATTGTTTAAAAACATCCCGCGACGCGAATGTTTTCTTGAACGGAAAATTCCTTGACTATGAATGAAAATTACGGTAGGCAACACTGGTCGCGATTTCGCGCAGTTTCCTCAACTTTATCGATTTGCCTTTGTTTAACTTTGCTTTTTTTGTAATTGTAAGTGCACTTTGTAGAATTAGCCTCTCCGATGTCAGGCGGGTCTCAAAGCAGTTCGAATGGGGACAAAGGAAAGAGTGAGTCATCTTATTTCTGTCATTATCAAAAGGTGCTCGTGTTTCGAGCGGTTTGTATAACGTTTTTCACTCATTTTATTGTCAAATGTGCTGCACTATGCACAGTACTGACATTGCTGTACAAATTCACGCGTTTTCAGGTAGATCGCGTAACAGAAGAGAAGGGGGAAGAGGAGAGATACCTATGAAAGGACACGATCGTCTTTCTGATTACAGTTAGTGACTCTTGCATTTATTTATTTATTTGTATCGTTTGTATGTTGAAAATGCAACTCAATCGAAGCAAATAATAGTTTATCGGTAACGATCGATTCATAACGAAATACTGCAGACTACTTTCAATTGTTATTGCAAACAACATCCGCTAAAGTTCTTCTGTCGAGTATATTTCTTTAGCAGAGCTAATTACCGCTCCTCGTTCATAGATATTAGCCGATTGACGACTAAATACTGTCATTGCTATGTTCTAGCGACTATATTTCAGGTAGATCATCTCTATCTGTCAATCGTCCCAATGGAGGAAGAGACGCACGGCTGAGTAGAGAGTACGGTGAGTCCTCAAACTTCTATTTAATTTCCATTGATCACTGTCAAAATAAAGTTTTGAGTTAGGGCTATTGGTGAGGTTGCCATTGTATATTTTAGTGTAAAACATAGTGCTCAATCGACAATAATGCTATACTTCGCGTATTATTTGCAGGTAGATCACCGGCAAGAGGGTCAGACGGAAGATCATCCCATGGAGGAGAGCGGATGGGATTATACGGTTAGTGGCAATTATAACAATTATATTATTGACGCGATAAAGATCAAGTGTTTATCGTGCCCCTCAATAGATGCTAGTCATACGTCGTTGTTCATCGATAAACGACCGATAGATGTGCACTTAGTGTCATTACTAAATTAAATCGATGATATTTGCAGGTAGATCACCGGTGAGACACTCGGATGGAAGGCCATCGTTTGGAGGAGTGAGGCGAGGATCATTCGGTTAGTGGCAATTATATTTATTTATTGTAAGAACAAGCGATATAGGTTATGTGTTTATCGTGCTCGTGAATAGCTGCTTATCATACCTGTTTGTTCATTGATAACGACCGATAGACGTGTACTTATTGGCATCACTAAAATAAATCGATGATATTTGCAGGTGCATCTCAATAGAAAGACTGATGGAAGGCACCTATCAATTGGAGGAGAGAGAAGAAGAGACTACGGTTAGTGACAATTACATGTATTTATTTTTAAAAAAATCGATGATATTATATCATGTGCTTACCATACTTCTTGTTTATCGATAAACGAGAATTAACTGGTATGTTACTTCAGGTAGTCAGTCTACTCAGAGGGACTCTTCTTCGATCGGCAGAGAGACGGAGAGGAAGGATACGGGAGCGAACGGTTAACCAATTTATATTTATTTTTTAATGGAGAAGATGTGCAGGTGGTGGTGGGGGAGGGGGGAGAAAGTAGCAGTTTATTGGCGAGTTTTACGGAAAGTGGTGGTGAAGTAATAATGATACGAAGAGCGTCATGAGAGATAGTTTATGATTTGGGTTCAATCGGTACACTAGGCAGTTCAAGTGTATAGGAAACTCAGGAAAGCGTCTGAAAAGAATGATGATGGAGCATCTGATAGTTAGCAAACTAACGTTAGTTGTTCACACATTATCTTATTTCTAAATATGTTCATTATAGATTCACTGGAGTGAAGAAGATGAGAGGAGATACGGTAGTGGAGAAAGAAGAGATGAGAGGAAAGGATCGTCAGTGAGGTGATTTGCTCGTGATTTTTGCAAGATAACTGAGAAAAAATAATACGTTTGCGTTCTAGATCTTCCTAGTTTTTTCTTAGATTTTTTTCAAAGTTAATAATCTTTATGATTTGTTACAGAGAAACGGTCAATCGACGGAGAACACATGAGACGAGGAAGAGGATAGGGGAGAGGTAAGATTGCTTGAAAATAGAAGAGAGAAAATATCGTCAGTTATTTTTTTTTTTAGAAAAAGTGACTCATAGGCGATGTTTATCACGCTTTCATCTAATTATCCAGCAGCCAGCGTAATTTAATGACAAGAATCGAATTGCAGTAGCCATTCCATTGACAAGAAAATGGATCGATCGGAGAGGGATTCTGCTGCTGAAATGGATACGAAAACCGACGGTTCAGAGACCAAATTCAGGTACGCTTATCTGCACAGTTCAATGAACCGTCAGAGTTTTTTTTGAAATATATTCATTACATAAGCTATAAAAGTTTCAGAGAAGTGCTATTATCTGAATCTATCGACAAGTCTTTGATCCTCTCTAATCCGCTCTACAATTCTGTCGTGGGTCACAATAGGTAACCCGTTTTAAAAAAAATCTAAATTAGGATTTCTCTTTCTTAAGGAGGTATGTGTACTGTACATGGGTTACTATAATATACTGTAGCATTACTATAACTTGGCAATATATTTGGGCTATACTGTTCTTCTCAGATCCTTCCTCCTCAACTGTCTTCTTTGGCGACTCCTATTTCCTTCGGTGATGCTTCCTCTCTCAGGTCAGTATTTATTTCATTGAACCAAAAATAAATTCTTTGTCAAATTTTGCTTCATATTCGATGAAGTGAGTAAAGAACAAGGACTGAATTTCACTGTAGTACATTTAGTTTTTTTCACTGTAGTACACTTAGAATATTTAGTAATAATAATTTTTCTATCTAAATGAAATTGTGTTCTTCATTTTAAATTTTATTTGGGCAATACACTTGATCTCTCAGATTAACTTCTTCTCAACTTTCGATCAATCCACTGCTCTCGCTCGTTCCATCTCTCGCTAACATTGGGTCAGTTTCATTGAAACTAATCAGATTCGCATTTTCCACCTCAACATATTCTTCTTTAAAAGAATAAGTTAATAAACACAACCTTGCTGAAAATGTGACGGATAGTGTATATTTAGTATGTTTCTGAGAGCACATCCACTTACATAATTTACGTCTACTAGAAGTTACAGCAAAAATATATGGACTTATTATGTTTGCTTTCAGTTATAATATACTGCTCCTGCCTCAGTCGTATGATGTTTCTCTTCATCATCAACTCTTCCTAGCCGCATCCTTCCCCTTCGTCTCCCTCCCGAGGTCCATGTAGATAATTGATGAATGGTGTTTGTACCTCCGATGTGATTTTTTCGTTGAATTACTTATAATTAACAATCAAGTTGTTGACTGCTTAGATGTCAAAGGATTTCACTCTATATGTATCAATGTGCAAAATAAGGCTGTCAAATCATAAAAGTCGATTAGAAAATTAAATAGAAGTTGTTTACTGAATAGATACTATTCATCTTTCTTGTTTCTCAAATAAAACATTGTGAATTACCGGTTGTTTGCCCTCGATAAACACTTACTTGTGATTCAATCCGCTCATTACACTGTAAACCGAAATCGGAACTGTTGAAGAAACGAACGTCCGCGAGAGGCACCCTTTCATTTACTGTCTCACTCTCGCTTTGCTTCGTCCATGCAACAATGGCCTAGTGGATAATGAGTTAGACTTCAAAGGAGTGGGGGTCCACAGGTTCGAACCCCCCTGCCCACGGCACACCACAAATCACACTTTGCGTGCATCGAGTGCATTTGCTCTAATGCATGGGGTGTCAGACTGTGACATGTGAATTCTTTCAGAATACCGATTGCAGATGAGATCAAGTGCAGATTTCTCGTGATATCGAGAATTAAGAGAAAGTCCAATTCAACGATCGTACACAGTCAGTTGGATCATGCGAACTCATCACACATGTGGACAAGCCAGTTCAAATCGCTGAGGTGGTGCGTTTCCGTTTAAGAACTTTTATATCACGTAGTTACAGCAATTTCTAACGGCGATATTCTGTTCGATCTTGACTATCATCAATCTGGCTGTCTGCATTGTAACTGTTTGTCATCATCGATATAGAAACACGGTGAATTCATGGCTGACAGTATTTGCTAATTGCATTGAACATATGCCCGAACGGTGGTATATTACGATACAATTAAAATGTGAATATCCGCGGCGAACCCACGCTCCCTCAAATGGCCTTGCGATTATCGTGTTTCGCCAGTAATAAATATGACAGTACATATTTCAACTGTAGTATCGAGGAACATTGCATCGGAGTCCCACCATATCGTTGAGTACGCGCAAGCCCTTTCTTATCGATCAAAATTCGATTGCACTTTGGACCCTCTTCGCGTCTGTGACTAATCAATGATTTATTTATTTATCGTACACCACTGAAGGTGCTTCAAGAAGAACAGAATTTACGAGATAGTAGCAAGGACGTAAAAAAACACAAATTTGGGAAGGATGCGTGAGGAGGGGGTGTGGGTAGGGAGAGGGGAGGGAGGGGAGGGGAGGGATCGGTCTTCTCAATCCAGTCGCACATTGGAATGCTGAGGGGAGGGAGCCTCGTAGCGGATGGAGCTTGCCGCTGATCCAATATATGTCTGATTGGAAAGTAGTGCATGACTTGATGAAGTAGATCGATAGATGGATGGGGAAAGTAGACGGGAATGGATGGGGATGGATTGGTGGGTAGATCAAAGATTCGAAACTTCTATTCCGAAAACACGAGGTAAGTCAGGGTGTTTGAATAAGTGAACCTTAATAACGGGGATAGACAATTTGGGGTTACAAATCAAATGCAATTTATTTAATAATCGAGCGGTTCTGTGAGAAAAAGATACTTTGAGATTCTCTCTCTTGAACGGGGGTAGATGAAGGACAAACGAACCATTACGTCTACTAATTGCACGATATGTGTAGAAATGTGTAGGTTCTAAGTCAACAAAATGGGCAAAAACTTTGAGAGCTAAGGCAATATCAATCACAATACGACGAGTATACAAGGTGTTAAGTGAATAAAGAGATAATCGATCGGAGTAGCATGGAATAATAGGATCTACTCTGGAGCAACGAAAATGTAAGAGTCTAGTAAACAAGTGTTGTACTTTCTCTAATTTCCGAACAAGGCCTTTGGATGAGGGGGACCAGACAGGGGATGCATATTCTAATACAGGAATAATGAATGACTTGAAGGCTGAGATGTGAGGGGAAGGAATGGTACAACTGATACTACGAAATAGGAGATAGACAAGTGAAGTTGATTTATGGCAAACAATCTTTATATGAGAATCAAAGTTCAAGAGGATGTATGTTATATTTGTGTTTCACCGCGACCTATACCAGCCCCGATTGGCACTACGTATAGCCGAACCGAGTCTTCTCTGTACTCTATCTACCGTACGACGGGATCGTAGTTGGTATGGATGATGAACTAGTCATTTTTGTAGTAGGTGATTTCTGTGAGGATATCCGCCTTTTCATGTGATCGAGAGATGATCGCTGATCTGTTAATGGGGGATGGATGGTAAGGGGCCGAACTCGTGACCATCGATTCGAATTCCTGGTATATATAACGACTGTTCTACATAGCCACCAGAAAATACGGTCAAACGTATCATGCACCGTTGCTCTGTCAGTATCGCGAATTTGCAGTGTGAGAGAATGCGCCCTTCTTGAGGAAGTGTCTCGATGATCTAGTAGGGCGGATTGTTTGAACATTCTTTCCATTTAGCGCGGCTTCTCTCTCGTGCTTATTATGTCCCATCATATACTCCTTAAGTTCGCCGACGTGCAAACTACCCTCTTTTATCTCGTATAGATTATATGCTAGAAATCATTCGACATTTCTAATCCTGTGCTCAAGATAATGGTCCTGAAAAATCAGCTTCTTTGCTCGACTAAGTATGTTATCACCATTTTGCACTAAGCAGATTATCCAGCATACGCGTCATAGTTTACAAATAGTATGCGTAAAAACGAAGCCAACTAAATCAGCTTAAACCGTCACAAATTTCCGAGATGCTGTCTTAAACACAGTTCCGCTAGCAAGCATCCCAAGAAAACTAGCTAATTGCTGCTTTTTCGTTTGCCTCTACCGTCGTCTCATCTCAGTGATATGCCGCCCTCACCGCTGACGACTGATGCGACGTCGTCGATGACGGAAGAGGACGATCCGCGCTGCGTCGGCTGCGATTCAGCCGAGCGTGTGAGCATCCACTACTCAGCCATGAGCTGCCACGGTCGCAAGGCATTCTTCAGATGAAGATATTCTTGACGAGTATTATTAACCGATCATCAAATCATCTAGAAAAAATGTCAAAATGTCGAACAATTCGCGGTCATGTATGATATGCTTGCAATAATCCGTGGTTCCTTGCAGACTCACGATATTCGAGCGACGAAAGTACCGGTGCGCCGATGCGAGATCACGGACGGTATTGTATCTTCGCCTTTGATGGCGCACCGCAAAAACCTGACGTGGTTCGGGTTCATTCCACCTTCAAGCCCTGCTACAATTTTGGTTGCAGGTAATCGCAACCAATGCCGTTCATGTTTCGTAATTGCATCAGGGGTGGCATGAACCCGAACCACGTCAGGTATGATACTAGTCCATCTATTGATTTGCATGCGCTTCATTGAGGGAAGAGCGCGGCAGGAGACATGAGGGCGAATCGGATGATGAATGCCACCTCTCGCCTCCAAAGATCAGATTCTAGACGTAATTCGTGTGTACATTAAGGAAGTAGAGAAGGAGTACGAGTGGATGCTGCTGAACAATCGACCAATGTTTGAGTACAGAACGACGAGCATCCCAAAACACAGAGACTGCGAGATTGGGAGATGGCGATGGACAACGGATTGAAGTGAGCCGGTCGAATTGAGACGACGAGAAAAATTAGAGGTCTGATTGTGTTTTGCGCTTCTAAAAAAATTAAAATAAACAGTTGTACTGGAAAAAATGTTGTAATTCCGCAAGTGGCGTATAGCAAAGCTGACTGTTTGCATTCCATGGATGACACACTCAATGAGCGATTTTTTGACGCATGGATGAAGAATATGGTCGACACTTCCATAAAGCGAGTTATCGAATGAAATGCATGCATTATTGATCGGTAACGTGACTATCGATTTTATCCGAGGGTGAGGTGCTCCTAGATCAACAAGGGCGTGGCGATTAAGAATCTCGGTCGGGTTATAAAAGCCGTTGAGAACCGTGAGCTCCTAAGTGTTACTCTCCCCATTTTGACAATCATAAATCACAAAAGCCCTCCCGTTATGTGCTCCAATTGACCTTCCGCACCCATCTTCACTCTATCATGATGTTTCACATCCATGTCACCAACGAGGATTTGCTGACTGACCTATCCTTTCTTCATCTAATGTTCACAAACTCTCCTTTCGGTGGCTGGAGCAAGCCCTCGATTCATCAGGTTTTCACGGTTCTCAACGGCTTTTATAACCCGACCGAGATTCTTAATCGCCACGCCCTTGTTGATCTAGGAGCACCTCACCCTCGGATAAAATCGATAGTCACGTGACCGATAAATAATGCATGCATTACATTCGATAACTCGCTTTATGGAAGTGTCGACCATATTCTTCATCCATGCGTCAAAAAAAATCGGCATTCGGACAGTTACATCACTTTATTGAAAAATCGATCGCCCTATCTATCGACGAATGACATTAGCATCATTACAAAATGTTTTCCTATGAATCCTCATTCGAATGCAGCTTTGAGTTAGTCTCTTGTAGTTAGTCTCTTGTCATTTGAGTTAGTCTCTTGGACATTTTTAAGCAAATTATGACCTTGTCCCCGAGGCGACTTTGAACAAAAAATGCATTGGGTGCCTACTTTGACCTACCAATACTTAAAAATGTCGTCATTTAAAGTACACTACATATTGTATTAAGCGTAATTGAGTGACCTATTTCCTAAGTCGGCTCTCGAAAGTGGCGATTTGTCGGACATATGAGCGTCTTTTGTACACAGATGACTCATGCTAATGGGAATGATATTTGCGGCCCTTTTAAAGGCTGTTATTAAGTGAATGTGATCCGGTTCAACCAAGTGCCTTCTATCTAGTGCCGACATGTTCACGACCGCTGACACGGTGCAGCAGTGGTTCGTGTACTCACTCGACGGATCGGCCATCCTGCTCAATGCCATCCTCATTGCCGCCATTATAAGAAGGTGACCATTCCCATCAATTTATTCATTCATTCGTTCATTCATTCATTCCGTTTATGGGTAGTTACAGGGTGCGCCATAATTATAGCTACTTTTTTCCCATCGATTGCGAAATCCTAGTCAATCGATATCACGAGACGCCGATTGCATCATTCTGACGAGTGACCTTTAGGGTATTGCCATTCAAGGTTTCAAGTCTATTGATCTAGTAGTCTAGCTGCTATGAGGCCTAGTAGTCTTCGATCGGCTATCATCAAGGTGTACAAGGAGGGAGTGCCGCCTGCCCGTATCATCGATCGGCTCGGTACCTACAAAACCATTGTCTACCGTACCATCGCAAGATACCAGGAGTTGGGTACGGAGGAGGACCGCACTGGAAGGGGAAGACCGATTTCGGTTTCCACTTCCAGAATTCGGGAGATCATTAGGAAGAGGATTCAACGCAAACGCACGAGGAGCATGAGATGGTTGGCTAAGAGTATCCATATCGGTTCGAAGAATTGTCAAGCTTCGCCTCCATCTCTATCCCTACAAGTACCGTAGACTGCATGGATTGGATGAGAGACAGAGGAATCTCCGCAGAGAGCGATGCCCGAAACTGTACCAGAGATGCCTGAGAGACGAACACCTGAGTACGGTATTCACCGATAAGAAGATTTTCACCCTGGAAGGCAAGATGAACTCTCAAAACGATAGAGTCATCGCAGCCAATGCTGAGGAAGCTATCAAGAGTGGAGGACTTACCGGTCACACCGGCCATCCGAAGTACATCATGGTTTGGGCTGGACTTTGCACAACCGGCAAGGCTCCCCTTGTTTTCGTCACTCCTGGAGTTAAGGTGAACAAGCATTACTACATCAGACACATCCTGAGGGACGTCCTTCTCCCCTGGAGTAGGCAACACTTCGGACAGGACCATTGGACCTTTCGACAAGATTCCGCCCCCAGTCACAAGGCGAAGACTACCCTACAGTGGCTACAGACCCATGTCCCTGACTTCATCTCCGTTTCGGATTGGCCCCCTAATTCACCCGACTTGAATCCCCTGGATTTCAGTGTATGGGGGGTCTTGCAGTAAAAGATCTCCTCTACCCGCTACAAGAATCTGGACGACCTCAAGTACGCCCTTCTCAGAGCATGGGATGATCTCGATGATGACTACCTCCGGTCCTTGGCCGTCTCATACAAGAAGAGACTCAGGACTTGCATTCGAAGGAGAGGCGACCACATCGAGATCCGTTAAGTGGTTCCTATTGCTATGACTGTTGATAAACTATGATATGAGTCTAACCGCCCAATTCGCATTCTAAGGGGAAACATGGCCAAATGAAAAAAGTAGCTATAATTATGGCGCACCCTGTATACAATAAATCATCATGATTTTTTTCCATTTTTCCGTTCATGAGTTGGACAAGAAAGTATCCTGAAAAGTGCACAAAAATCGCATTAGCAAGAGACCATGCGCATATTCGCCGCTAGTACAATTGGAGCTACAACCCAGAATTGTGCTGATACCTAGCCGAGCTATTACAAAACACAGATCGCCTTCTTTGAATCTACCGCAGATGGTGTGGATCAGGGCTGGGACAGAAAATTTATTTATTTTTGAAACATTTTTGAAAAGCAGAAAAAACAGTATAAACAGAAAAAAACCAGTATTATCGGTATTGTCCCAAACAATATAATTTATACGATTTTTACACCACAGCGAGACTTGATTTCAATTTACTTTATTTTAAAGCTGAATCCGATCAATTTTTAGATTAAAAAAATATCATAGATGAAACGTTAGCATTTTAAAAAAAAATGGAAATATTTATTATTTTACACATAATATTTTTGTTTTCTCGTCCTTGAATGATTCTAAAAAAAACCAAACAATAAAATCTGGAAGAAAAAATCCACTTGAAGAACAATTTTGACTTGGTAAAATTTTCGGCCCACTATCAGTGCGGACGAGGCCATTTTTGAGTTTATTATTCGATTTATACAGCTAGCACCATAAAAAAACGTTTGGAACGAGTTTTCCCATGAAAATACATATGTTCTGTTTTTTTCTGTTTTCTGGTAACATTTATCTTTTTCTGTCAGAAAATTTTCTGGTCTGAAAAATAACCAGAGAAACAAAAAAAAATAGAAAATCCCAGCCCTGGTGTGGATATTAGTGATGATGACACGACGTTGCAAGCTTGCAAACTTAATCGCTAATAGAAGCGGAATATGTTATCATCCTTAGTTGATATGTTACTGCTCACAATCGCAGAACGCCGAAGTTCATGCGGGCCTACTCGATATTCCTGCTCAACAATGCGATGGTGGACATATTATCGGCGGCCACGAGTGCTTTGGCGACGATCAGGTATGGATGGATTACATTTTCTCAAACGAAAACAACCCAGATCGGATAACCATGCCATGTGCGTGAACTGTCAAGATGCGTTTTCGGGTGAAATAAAATGGTCGGACGCAACGGTTGGGACGGACTACTTTTGTTTACATTTGATCACTGTTCTCTATCGCTTTCAAATGGTTTTATAGGAGATGGAAGATGCATTATTGATAGTATTATAGATTGGTGAACTCTCACACGGGCGAGCTTGCCCTGGTTAGCCTCGGGCCGTGCACATTCGTCGGCCAATGGCTATGTCATCTCAGCCATTGTAAGTGTGACGTTGCTGGAGCGATTATGTCGATTTATGAGAGTGCAAACGGAGAGATTCACTACATATTTGTCACTTTACTGCTAAGAGGCGCCGACTCCAGCATGAATTGATTAATTAATGAAAGTCATTGATCTTTTTTATTCACTATTTTCAGTCCTTTTAGTCTTGACTACCCTCGTTGAGACCCCGCTACCTCCTTTCCCTTTCTCAATACGAGAGGGAGGGGGGAGTTGTGGGTCGCAACAAGTATCGTAACGCCAACCCTAGTATGTTCTGCTTTAGTTGATCCTCGATGAGTTATCTTATGGTTTAGGCACCCATCTGATGCTTACCAATCACTCGCTCATCATTCTGCTCCTGTCATTTGGCTATCGACTCTTCATCCTCAGCAGCGATCTTCCCACATCGGGATCGTATGCGACAAGAATCTGGGCCGTATGTCTGACCGTATTGCTGCCGACTCTCTTCCAAGTGGTTTGTTGTAGAGGTGCCGTTTCGGGTAATGCCTCTCTCCTCCATTCGCGCTCTCGTTTCTCTGACCGGTGAGAGAGCATCGCAGATGGAGAGACGTATCTCCCGAATCGAAAGAACTAGTTTATGGTCTTGACGAATCTGGAATTGTGTACGTAGATTGATCGTCCGATTGTTCGCCATATATTAATTGCTTTCCAGTACAACTTCTACATTATAGGCGAGGAGACGCCGAGCGAGATGAAAAGGCAACTGGGCGTCGAGGGATACATCGTCATGTGTACATGAGATTAATCAAATCGTCATGCATATAGAATACATGTATGTAGGATCGCTTTGAAAGATTGCGATGATTAAAAATCATCATCATCATGTTCACTTGGAGAATCGTGCCACCAACTACGTCATTCTTAGATTTCAAAAGGGAACACATACGATTTGAACGATTCTCGCCCAGGGTTCCCGCGAATTCTGGACATTCGTGCGATCATTCCCATCACCCTTTACGTCGTGAGCTGTCCGATCATTATGACCGCCATCTGTGCCATTAGTTATGACCGCCATTAGTTCGTCGTCCGACGACGACGACTACTCGCACGCATCAACAGCGTGCAGGTGAGGAAAGAGGGATGAGATGTTTAGAGATGGCAGAATGAGGAATGGCTCTATTTCTCTCGGTCGGGTGATGATAGAGAGCACAGAACGAAGATAACAGATTGTTCATTCCAACAACCGGGGATATGATTGGCTTCACTATTATCCAATATTTTTTTATTCTCTATTGAACATATAATTGCAGGACACTAGTCAGCACGATCGAATCGCCAAGGTTGTGATGTCATTGCGTTATCCATATCAATGTGGAAAATCACGATCCCTTTGTCCGATTGCTTACGAAAATACGTGTTTGCCCACAATAAAAAAATCAAATAAAATTGTTTTTCTACTCGAATTGTATTCTGTGTCTATTTGAGCTTATCTTGTCAGGCGCTGACGTACCAGATGCTATTGCCGTCAGGAATGACCATCGGCTGCGGCATCTGGTTCTTCGATTTAATGGAGATCAGCTACGGAGAGTGGAGCCAGCGATCGATCATGGGCGTGAGCACAGTTCAGTTGCCACTTTGTATGTTACGAGCTTGCGTTATCCAGCAAGTCGTTGTCGCCAACTGTCAACTATTGAGTGATGTGAAGATCAAATATGGATCCCTGTAGGTCCTCAACGAATACGTTGTATTTGCTGAAATGAGACTTAATGTGCATTGCATTGCAGACAATCAGCTTCTTCGCTCTTGCCTCACCACTCATCAACATGTTCTACCTTCCGCCATACAGAGCAATTTTCGCGAAGAGCGGGTGGGTCTTCGGATACACGATACAAGCAAATAATAGCGACTTCAGATCGGTATCCTCTTCGAGCGTCATGAGTTTTGCATGACGTGAATGAAGCTTTTCAAATATATTATAACATCGCATGACGTGAAAACAATATTAACGTATATTATATCATCTGATGTGCACCGATTCATTTGAGAGAGACGTGAGACGAAACACCGCTTTCCAATCGAAGCCTCGTGCCATCCAAACCCTCCTTGTTCGTTGTACTACCGTGTATTTTCCGCAGAGACAGCAAGATGCGTGAGAGAGCATTGAGGGATGATGCCAGTTTTCAACAAAATACAAGGTCTGCTACGCTTCTCACAGTTTCCCTGATAATGGAAGACTGTGAGAAGCGTAGCATATGCCCAACAAGTTTGCTTACGTGGTTTACTCGATATAGTAATTGCTTTTCTCGCTATGGCGATTTGGGTCTTGCCTGAGTGCCGACATGTCTACTCGCTTTCTCGAGCCCGATTGCTGCGGATCGGCATCCAACGAAAAAAAACCATGATATCATGGTGATATCATGGTATGAGAGTCCATGATATCATTAATGAAAAAAGTTAAAATTTATTATGTCGAAACATAGCCTTTTTAAAAATCTTTTGACCTCTGATTTTCGGTTGCCGCGGGCGGGAAAGTTATCCAAATGCTCTAAAAAGTTGGGAATCGTATATTCCATGGATTTGCAACTTACCCTTTCAGGAAATTCATTTTTACAAAAATCGCCCTTGGGAATCGAATCATCCAAAATACGAAGAAAAAAATATGGTGAAAAAGTGAAAAATTCGTGCCCTGAGGTCAAATTAAGAGATATCAATATCGAACTTTGTGGGTAATCAGGAATTATTGTAAGGGTCATTTTGATCCTTTGAACGAGTCTCTAGCACGTCAATGGATGGAAATTATTTTTTTCGGGACCCTATTTTGAACCTGTGTTCTGCTTCTGTACGACAACGCCCCATGAGTACTATTTTTTAATCGGTAGATGCTAAGGCCTTCTATCATCACAAAAAGGGAGAAGACTTAGAAAAAAATCCCAATGACCTTAAAATCACAAGTGAAGAACATATATATGATTGCATCATCACTATGCAATATTGCGAAATCGTAGCATGACGTCACTATCGGTGGCAATGCATCAATAGGTCTAATATATCCTGCCAAAACATCAAACCGATTGCTTATCTGGTTCAAAAGTTACACCACTTTGCATTTGTGAACGATGACTTTTGTCCGATACTGTACATGAATAACGACCTGTGAATCAGATAAATAGCCTTTTTTCAAGACCTCCGCCGTGTAGAATAGCGCTGCCTAGTAGACTTCGAAGTATTTATTTGCTTGAAACAATAGTGAAAAAAACGAAAAAACAACAAGCAAATGAATTACAGAACAACTTGTTTTATCTCACAATCCAGGATTCGTGTATTGAGAAGTTGCAATTTTATAAGATCCGTAATTAGATCTTTGGATCGGAGGAGTTTTGTAATTGTGGCACGCACGCGGACAAGCAAAAATATTGGAACATCGAATTGCATTCCTAAAATTGAATTTTATATTTTCCAAACTTTATAAGTTGTTGAGTGCAAACTATGCTTCATTGTGTCGGCTAAGTTCCGAGGTAGGTTTCAGATTGTTGCCACCGACGAGACGAACATTCTGAAAAAAAATGAATCGATAATGTAACTTTGAAGCTTGTGGCAACGAAAAGAAAATGGGGTGTTATATGTTCCGGATCTAACTATGACGTCATCGCTTGGCCCAGCTTAGGGGGGGGTGGCAGGATGTCCATACCATATGTCCAGAACGCGAATGTCATGTGGGCGTTCTGGAAAAAATCAAAGATCAAATGGTTTGGACTTCCTGGCATCGATCAAAGATCAAATGGTTTGGACTTGCTGGCATCGATCAAAGATCAAATGGTTTGGGCATCCTGGTAAAGATCAAAGATCAAATGGTTTGGGCATCCTGGCATCGATCAAAGATCAAATGGTTTGGGTATCCTGGTAAAGATCAAAGATCATTTTGTTTTGCGCATCCTGGCCTCGATCAAAGATCAAATGGCTTGGATTTGCTGGCATCGATCAAAGATCAAATGGTTTGGGCATCCTGGTAAAGATCAAAGATCAAATGGATTGGGCATCCTGGCATCGATCAAAGGTCAAATGGTTTGGACTTCCTGGCATCGATCAAAGATCAAATGGTTTGGGTATCCTGGTAAAGATCAAAGATCATTTTGTTTTGCGCATCCTGGCCTCGATCAAAGATCAAATGGTTTGGACTTGCTGGCATCGATAAAAGATCAAATGGTTTGGGCATCCTGGTAAAGATCAAAGATCAAATGGTTTGGGCATCCTGACATCGATCAAAGATCAAATGGTTTGGGTATCCTGGTAAAGATCAAAGATCATTTTGTTTTGCGCATCCTGGCCTCGATCAAAGATCAAATGGCTTGGACTTGCTGGCATCGATCAAAGATCAAATGGTTTGGGCATCCTGGTAAAGATCAAAGATCAAATGGTTTGGGCATCCTGGCATCGATCAAAGATCAAATGGTTTGGACTTCCTGGCATCGATCAAAGATCAAATGGTTTGGGTATCCTGGTAAAGATCAAAGATCATTTTGTTTTGCGCATCCTGGCCTCGATCAAAGATCAAATGGCTTGGACTTGCTGGCATCGATCAAAGATCAAATGGTTTGGGCATCCTGGTATCAATAAAATATCAAATGGTTTGGGCATCCTAGTATCGATCAAAGATAAAATGGTTTGGACTTCCTGGCATCGATCAAAGATCAAATGGTTTGGAGGGGAGGAAGATACTAGGGATTGGGGAGGTTAAGATGAGAGGTAGAAGGGGTGAGGAGAGAGAGAAAGAGAGATGAGGGAGGATAGAAAGAGAGGGGAGATAGTAGGGAGAAGGCGAGTGAGGGAGGAGAAGGAGGGGGGGGAAGGGAGGGAGACGGAAGAAGAAGAGCGACGAGAGGTAAAGAGAAGAAAGGTAGAGAGGAGGAGGAGGAGGAGGAGAGGGTGCCTCGTTACGACGGAGATGGCCTTGATGACTTGCGACCTGATTGGTTTTAAGACGGCGTCTCGGTAATTTGAGACCACTCCCCGGACACGTTTCTCTAGCAATGAGAACCTGAAGCCCATACTGGGTTGCTGGAAGGGTCTTGGTACCATGATGCACAATCCATGACTTATTTGTTGTTACAGCCGTGGCACAGGGAGAAACATGATTTTAAAGGTAAAATAGTCGAAGAATCAAATTTTCACAACCGATCGATATAGACCCAATTTCTCTTTTGCGTTAATTTAGCGGTGCCCTAAGAGTCTTAAATACATGTTCTGATCGATTACTGCTCATTGCGAAATTCACTTTTTAGAAATGATTTTTTTGTTTTTCTTTACCATGATGCCTATTTTCGGAAAAAAGTCCCAATGGCCACTATATACGTTTTGTAGCCCTTTAAATTCTACATTGAATCCTACTTTTGTGTTCTGGCAGGGCCGCCGAAGATGTACTTTTTCGATTGAATCCAAAAAAGTGCCAATTTTGAAGGTTTTTCGCGCATATCTTTTTTCTTTTGAGTTAAAATGAGCTCTAATAGCAAAATTCGGATTCTACTAGTCAAAATACACCAGAATCACGTATAGTCAGATTTTTCCGAGATAAATTTTTTTCGAATTTTTTTGGTTTTCTGGCCTTAACTTTTTTCTTTCACGATTTCGTGAGCTCTAACATACAAAATCGGCATCTACGCGAAAAAATACGCCTGAACACCTATAGTAAGATAGTTCTGAAATTTCGACTGTTTGACCCAAAAAATGACCATGATATGAAAAAGTCGAAAGAATTTTATCTCGGAAAAATCTGACTATACGTGATTCTGGTGTATTTTGACGAGTAGAATCCGAATTTTGCTATTAGAGCACATTTTAACTCAAAAGAAAAAAGATATGCGCGAAAAACCTTCAAAATTGGCACTTTTTTGGATTCAATCGAAAAAGTACATCTTCGGCGGCCCTGCCAGAACACAAAAGTAGGATTCAATGTAGAATTTAAAGGGCTAAAAAACGTATATAGTGGCCTTTGCGACTTTTTCCGAAAATGGGCATCATGATAAAGAAAAACAAAAAATAATTTCTAAAAAGTGAATTTCGCAATGAGCAGTAATCGATCAGAACATGTATTTAAGACTCTTAGGGCACCCCTAAATTAACGCAAAAGAGAAATTGGGTCTATATCGATCGGTTGTGAAAATTTGATTTTTTGACCATTTTACCTTAAAATCATGTTTCTCCTTGTGCCACGGCTGTAACAACAAATAAGTCATGGATTGTGCATCTTGGTACCAAGACCCTTCCAGCAACCCAGTATGGGCTTCTGGTTCTCATTGCTAGAGAAACGTGTCCGGCAAGGGGCCAAAATGCTTGCAAATTACCGAGACCTCGTCTTAAGAGACCGTCCACGGTATTTCGGTACATTTGTGCAGAGGTCCACGGATGACCAAAAACTCGATTCCTCCCATACTTTTTTTCTGAAGTATGGGTCCCTAGTGCTCTACGACGCCACCACTAGCTAAGGTCTCAGGTCGACTTTGGCGAAGTTACAGTCACACACCATTTTTGGGGTCGAAAAATAGATTTGAGATATTTTTATCAAATAGTAGTTTATCTGACGTATTTTTGCTCGTAGAAAACGAATTTCTATACTAGAGCGCATGAAACTAAGAAAGAAAGAGAATTCCAGTTAGACGAATGGAGAGATGAGAGATGCGCTTTCACTTTACGGAAGATTCTTCAACAGCGACATAAATAGGTCGGTGCAAGAAACCTCATTATTGTCTTTGAGAAGCTATGTACTCAGATTGCACTCAAGCAAAATATTATATTGTCCATGCCAAATATTATACAATCGACACAACAATACTACTGGAAAATTCAAGAAATTCTCTGGATATTTATAAATTCACACCATTTTTGGGGTCGAAAAATAGATTTGAGATATTTTTATCAAATAGTAGTTTATCTGACGTATTTTTGCTCGTAGAAAACAAATTTCTATACTAGAGCGCATGAAACTAAGAAAGAAAGAAAAAGTTATTCTGGAAAAACTTGATTTTTCGATTCGAAAAGTGATGAAAAAATCATAACTAATTTCAAAAAAACAACCTTTTGGGTGATTACCATTTTTGTAATACACATTCAGTGGTGAGCCTATGAAAATTTTTGTAGAATTTTAAAAATAAGCATATACCTTCAAATTTGGGGGTGAAACACGAAAACAGGTATCGATTTGATCAGGCTCATTACAGAGTCGAAATATATTTTATCAACCAACCATCAGACTAGTAGATTTTCTGGTGTATTTTGATGCGCAGATTCCGATTTTGCATACTAGAGCTCATGTAACTGCGAATTAAAAATGTTCTTATCAAAAAACCGAACGAAATATTATGGACTGCAGTATTAAAAAACGGAAGCATGACATACAAGCAAGCAAGCAAGCGGATCCCGTCACAGACAGACAGACATTATGGTTTGGTAATCTTTAGTAATATGGATAAGTGATTGTGATGTCGTTTCGGGTAATGCACCTCACCTATCCGAGAAGCATTAAGCGAAACGTCATCACTAATGAGCAATATTCCAAGAACTCACGCATTCATCAGAGGAAGCACATTGTTTTCTCAAATTAAGGCATATTTATGGAGATCTAACACTGACATTACTTCTTTCTCCTTTTTATCGTTTTCTTCATCATATTTGGCGTCTCAAGCGTTTCATTGTTCGATCTCGGTGTCTCTTCTCCTATTATGAGAGTTCAACCAAATTTGCGATAACTCCTTTGAGTGATATAGAGAGGTGCGAAGATACGTGGCAGATAAAATAATCATTTGCGTGCTCACGTATACCCTGCTTGAGATAATAAAAATGAAGAGATGATGGGTAGCGATTTGATGATCGAACCATTCTCATCATCTATCAATGCAGGCAATATAGGAAAAGTCAAATTCAAGAAAATTGAATAATATCAATTAGAAGAGAATTCCAGTTAGACGAATGGAGAGATGAGAGATGCGCTTTCACTTTACGGAAGATTCTTCAACAGCGACATAAATAGGTCGGTGCAAGAAACCTCATTATTGTTTTTGAGAAGCTATGTACTCAGATTGCACTCAAGCAAAATATTATATTGTCCATGCCAAATATTATACAATCGACACAACAATACTACTGGAAAATTTAAGAAATTCTCTGGATATTTATAAATTCAATAACTATCGTCTGTGTCAAAGGGAGTCCTACGCTGAACAGTGCCCTCATCTGGTGTTCGCTCTTTTATCGAATGACGAGATTACTCGCTGATGCATACAACAGACATCAAGGAAACATTAGGCGCGAAAATAAATACGCCTGCAAACAATTGAGGAATGTTATGAAAGAATTGTGACATTATGATATGATGCGAAAGCTACCATGAATAGGTCTTCATATAGCGCTTAGTGTGTAGTCAAGAGTAGTCTTCGTTTTTACCTGCTCCGCAGTAACCATCGCTATTTTTGATTCTCCTTTTCAGGCAGTTTCGCACAAAACTTGGGTCAAGAATTCAACTGTAATGGTCAGGATCCGTAGAGTACTATTTTAAACTGATTTTGACGCATTCTTTCAGGGTTCAACCGTTGGAAAAGACTCATTGTAACCAACATATTTAAATGATACTAATTGGATACAATGGCTTGCATTCATCATAAAGCATGCTGGTCAGTAATGAATCATCGACTAAGTCAACCTATATTTGTTCAGGGCACTTATTCATACTTATCGTCAGCTTCCTTTATGCGGTGAGCGGTGAGCATTTATGCGGTGAGCATACTCATTTATTAACCAAAATGCGTTTAATGGTATGCTGTTGCCATAAAAAAACATTCCTCCATAGCTAATATGATACTTATCCCTCCTCCTACTACTAAATATTTAGTCGCTCCGAGTTGCTGAACTTCGCTCGTCCCCGGTCTTCTGCATAGTGCGAGTGCTGATGATCATCGACGTCATCGACATTATCATCTGCCAGATTCACGACCTCCCGGTCGATATCATCGGCAACGAGGTGTTCGGTACGCGAATCATAGCCATCTGTCCTCGCAAAGAGAGGAGACATAGACAATTCGGTTGGCATTTCGCGCGCTATCCTACTTGTGATGTGATGTCGGATCGAAACTGGCCTCACCTCAGTTCGACTGCTCTCTAGTTTCGCAAACCGGCGATAGAGCAGGCGGATTGAAGATAGCTGGTTTGGGCATCGCTAGATCCGATTGTTGATGGCGGTGACAGAGAGAGAGAGAGAGCCGGCGCAGAACGGCCAGCACAACTACCGCAATCCAACCATACCCGCAGGTCTGGAGTGGACCACAGTCATCGTCGTGGTCAGCGGCATTCGTTGGTTCGCCCAGTTGCTGGCGCTGCCAGTGATATCCGGTCTGCACTTGCTCAGCCTGTACCGGCCAATCCGCTTCCGACTGCTGCGAGCCATACATGGATACCTGCTCGGTTCGATGCGTTAATGTTTCAATGAACAACAAGCATCACTATAGTTGTTAGAATAATAAATACGTCCTTTCATTACGCACGCTCACTCGGGATCTTTCTGGTGGAGAGAGAGTGTGCAGAATGAAGAGAGTCATTCTTCATTCTGACAACCCTAATCATCACTTCAGTCACCTCGTGCATGTCGCTGTCCGTATTGGTCACGATCCCACTACTCACTGAATGCTGCAAATATATGTGAGCCATTCGCATATGCTGGGAGTCTAAATTCTTAAATCAATATCAGGAGAACTCAAAGCAAAAACAGCCCATCCCGGACCAACTTGCAAGAAATTTTCCTGATCTCATTCATTTGGGAGAATACCTTAGGGAGGAGGACAATCCCGGTCTTGTGTCTAAGGGCCGGCTTTTAGGAAAATCCGGTCTTGGTTCCGGCTCTGACGTATCAGCTCCCAGATGAGCTATAAATATGGCGTAGGTCTCAAAATGTGCCAAAAAAATTGATGATATGAGCGATACAAATAGACAAGATCTGGAAAAGTTATGTTTGAAAAGTGAGCGCTGATGAGAACTGGAAAAAAAATAAATCGTTTCGATATTTTACATCCCTAACACAAGCAATTTCATTTCAGAATTTCAATAAGCAATTACAAAAGTCAGGAACAAATAGTAGAGTAGCACTGAGACACATGCCCGGGAAAGTTCTAAACCGAGTCCCGTAATATCCAACAATAATGTGAATGAGAGCAGGACAACGTTTTGTAAATTGTTCCTTGGCTGTTCTCATATCTCGAGATTCCGGTGATACGCTAATTAGTTCATAATTTATGTACGCCCTTTTTAGGTACTATGTAGACGACGGTTTCTGGGCCTTGGACGGGTTAGAGATAAGAGAGATCACGCGATTTGAGGAGAGGCCGGTCTCGAATGGATATCGCTAATGCACACTGTGTCAGGCCACATGCGTTACAATAATGCTCATATGCGATGTATGTGTAATCTATAGACTGCGCATTCAGCGAATTTCTCCACAGAGTGAGTGGCTGCTCTCGCTCACTAACCCTCATTTCTAGGCGCTACTTTGAGTAATAAAGGAACGGGTATTAGACTAATGTATTACAAATTCATAATTGTTTTCAGAGATGACGCTAAAGGTACCAAAACCGAGCGACCTTACCAACACACCGAATGTAGTGAGCGCATTTACCATGTTCAAAGGAATTTAACTTCCTTCAATTCTCTTTTTTAAACAAATTCTAGTTTTTTTGGAGTTTGTTGCTAAAGATACTTTTTTTCCAATAGCATTTAGCGCACTTATAGCTGTTCGAATTTAGCTACGGCGCACTTCGCTTACGCTGCCGTACAAAGCACGAATTGAGAGAAGGCTGGCTATCTCATTTCTGCTCCTATCGATGTCAATCATTCAACCCACGGTTGTCTACAATCTGCGACACTTGTGAGTACCAATCTGAATCAAAATGGGGGAAAAAGGAAGCCATTGTGGGCGCCCATTGTGCGCAATCTCGAAATTTGGAACAGTTGAAGACAGTCGTTGCAGGTGGCAGTGGTGGGGATCGGCGAGACTGATCTCTGTGCTGGGAGTATTTGTGCACTTCTCCAAGTGGTACATTTACGCGCTCACGACGACTGCAATCAGACAGGAGGTCCTGCTTTTCGTCAAGTGTCAGATGCGCCATAATAATTATGTTGATTGAAACGATTCATGGGGGTGTCAATAGTTGTATGTTTCATCGCGGAATATCGTCAAGTAATATAATTGATTCAAACATTTAGCGGGAGGGGCACCAGTTTAGTTCCTACTCGTTGTCAGACTAGTGCTTGCACAAATCCGACTTATGATTCAGTATTTCCAGATTCTATCGTTTATTTTATTTCGCCTTCTTTATAGTTCACCATTTCTCCCCCCCCCCCCCCCCTTCCTACCATGTGTCCAACAATATATTATTAGTAAACGCAATCTCTGTCACAATATACCGTACCGTTCACCTCATGCACTGTGCACGACATTCTAAGATATACAACCATGTAAAATATTCCCGTTAAAGACAAGAACGAAAACTGTGTGAGCCTTTTCAGGGAAAAAAAATCGAATTGGCCAAAATTTGCGCGTCTCTCTCAAAAGGCACGCATTGTGTATTCAAAAGTCCACGCCATCGTACCTCTCAAGCCGTTTCTATTTATTTTACAGAGAAGAGGTGATACTAGATTGTAGGAAGCTATTGTGTTTCCTTTAATTTTAATGGCCCTACGCTTCCGCGGATGGTCATTACGCACCGGGTAGACGGCGAGAGAGCAGCGAGAGAGTACACGAAACCAGGAGGCTTGCACACATTCGCCCCCATCTAGATATTTGCACGTAGCCCAGACAGACTCTGGCGCCTCACAGAGGTCACTGAAACAACTCTCAGTCCGCTCTACGCAGCGTCTGTCTCGGATTCTCTTGAATTATTTATCGTTATGCGTCCGCCTATTCCTCCTTCTCTTTACACTTCAGCATATGCATGATTTTACAGTAACCCCAAATCCGAGTGACGAGCACACGCTTGCGGGGGTGGGAAAGACGAAGCATTTGAGGTCGTGTTCTTGTCCAATTCACAACGTAAGATGACCTTTGGCAACGATCAGCACGTCGTCTTCGCATCGCTCGCTCTGATGGCGGCAATGATGACCGCCGTACTCCTCCTGGCGGCGTTCTTCCTTCGGGTGATCTTATTAAGTATAATTAAAATAAGAGTTAGAAAAACAATAAACATGAAGGTTCATGCCCTCAATGCACGTCTTGTCCAGATCTTCTGCATGTCCCTGCGAGTGTGCAGGAGGCGGCGGGGGCGGTCCTCCTCCTCACTCGCTGATCCGAGGGAGATTGAAGACACAAATATCTGGTACGGCGATGCCTCAGGTGTGACGATAGTCCAGTAGAAACAGTAGAAATGGATGGCGAACTGGCTTTCGATCGCTTAGATGTGTAAACAACAGTGTGTTAACGATCGATCGTTCAGCGTTTCTGCTCGTACTTCCTCAGCTCAATTAATTTCGTACACATCGTATCTTGAAGTGAGTTGAATCTCAAGATTACCATTAGCGACTATTGATATTATCTCGTGAATTCGAAATGCGGGTCGCAGTCTCTTCATTCCACACACTTTCTCGGCCGGTCTAGTCGTTCGAGATGGCGATCCGTATTCGGAGTACTTCCGCAGGCTCCCCCGAGCAGTCCGATAATTCTCCACTCCTCGCTGATGGATAGCATCCAACACAGCCACGCCAATGAAGTCAAGGTACTGTTTTTTCGATATATTTTTTCAAGCCTACGATGCACTATTCAGGAGGCGTAGCTGTGTGAGCAGCATCAACGGGAAATGAATGTGGATTATGATGCGCAATCTTATACAGCATTTGTAGCATGATTATTGAATTCAGTTTCTGTATATCTCTCGCGTTGTAAACTCTTCCTTATAATTCCTAAATTAGTAAATCAGATCCGATTCAGTTAATTATACTTAATGGTTCCGATTTATCCATCCATTCTTTTCTTCCTGCTAACTAAACGAGCAGGAAATAATCTAGTCAGCACGGGGAGGAAGAAAAGAAGAAAGGAGGAAACTAACTGAATGGAGGGAGGGCACGGGAGAAGAGGAAAAGGGAAAGAAGCAACGAACCAACTTTTAGCATAGAATCGAAAAATCGCACACACTGTCTAAACACCCCGTACATGAACATATGATTTTGAGATAATTAAGATTCTACCAACAGGGGCCGTACAACGATTTTGCAATCTGTGCTCAGCAATTTGCCATAGAGTGTACTTTGGACGTAGATTTCGAAAATCTACATTAGATAACCGTATCTTTAAAACCCAATTCTCAGAGGCACACTTTACCCTGCCATCGGGTAAACGATATCTTCTGAACCGCGTTTCGGAGGCCTATCAAATGATGTAAATTCTGATTGATCTTGAGGGAAAAATTTCAGTGTTGACTCCTCAGTTTACATTCTTCTGTCATGATTAGAAAGCCACTCACTTGCTGGTTCTGCTGTCGACGGGAAACAATCCGACGGTGGCTCCATACTCGGGGCACATGTTCGCGATGGTCGCTCTATCAGCGATCGAGAACGAAGAGACTTCCTTGGAACCAAAACCGTTTCAGCAAGGGACCGAAACTTAGATTTGTTTCGTTATTATTAATCACCTAACATAGGTAAAATTCGAGCGCTATGAAGTTGCTTGCTCATGATCGATGCTGCTGGGATCACACACCGTTCACAGGGATTATAGGCGTGGCAAGTGGGTGCCAAAACAGTCTGACAACTGACGAAGACGAAACTTTCAGTGGGAGATGTACGTGAGATTCACCCTGAGTGCTGTCACTTCTCGACCGCGTCGTCGTTCCATTTTTGTCTTTGAATTATACCGCGTTTCGATACCCCGACCCCTTATCAGCCTTATCGCACTATGCGCACTTGAATGAGCGGCTATATAATTGTGAAATTCAACTATGTGTTTATTTTCCCCTCTGTATTAAACGGTGATGCGTAATCGGGACGCGGCTCTCCTATTTTCCTGTTATCTCTCGGTTCTCTGACCAGGGAGATATCACGCGAATTCTATTCAGATCCGTTTTTTGTATACGCGCATCGAGTAAACAATGATACTGTAAAAGGGTTTTCCGCTTCACCATTCCGCTTTCGCCCGTGCTGGTCCTATCTCCTTATTTGTTATTTCTTGACGAATTTCTACATGATTGCCATCTCTAGCGACGATTGGGCAGATGCGATGGATAGACGAATGCAACTTTTGAGAAGGAGTGTGAAAATGACAAGATCTCAATTTGCAGACTCGACAGTGGCCACTGGTTATAGAAAATCGGGAACGGATTTCCTTAATTTCGCTAGTTCTTTTACTTGCACGAGAAATGAGTGATCTATGGAATTTAAGACAACGGAGCTCGGATTTGTTATCACTAGTAACCACGATGTGAGACGCTGCTGAGCTTCGCGCTGCAGATGGCCAGCGGTAGTCCGAACGAGCTGGACGAGATATACGATTCATCTACGTACACCAAGTCGAATCGAATGCTGCGCAAGTATCTGGGAGAGGAGTCATTCCAGGTGAGGCAATGGGAAAGTGATATCATACAGTGTGTGTATCTCGTCAGAAGCAATTGCGCATCTACCTCGCGCGTGACACGAATGGACAAGCGATGATGGTCGATAGCCGGTGACCAATAGACCTAATGTAGATTCGACTACGTTATTACCGGATTATTGTTGCGTTTGCTCAAATACATTTTTTAAAAAAACTATTATATTTTGTTCGCTGATGTTAAAGGGAGCCGGCTAATTTTGGCATGTTGAGCTCAGATTATGCTATTTATTGTTCCGAAGTAGTAAAAATAGTAAAAATAATTTTTAAAAATAATAAAAAAATAAAGCAACACGGGGCGTTCAAAGTGAGAAAACCGGAGCCGGAAAAACGGAAGTGAGAGGGATCGCCCCGGCTGCACCCTCTGCCACACCACAAATGAGTACAGTACTCCCCATTTATCGATTTTTTATTTAATCTTTTTTTAATGTGTTTATTTATCTATATTTGATGTCATTTTAACGTGTACGCCTCATTTCACTTGATAGACAGCTTTTTATGCTAAAATTTCGCGCTTGTGGCATGTGACAGAACATTTACTTTTCACTCTCTTTATTCTACACACTCAATAATAGCACGGAATGATTACAGGTAATGATCGGCAATGAGCGTAAACGGAAGCGGACATGCTTTCTATGTTCAAGGTCCGATGATACGCTCAGAAAAGAGACAATGGATGGAGAGGCTAGGACTCAGTGAGGCAGAGACTCAAGAGAAGCTCAATCACTATCGGCAAAGGAACGAGCAAGGTGGAGATATCAGATGGTGCTCCATACATTTCAATTCGCCAATTGGACTGCCAATCGACGTGAGTTCCTTCTACGTACTGTAGTTCCAGAAACCCCTTACCGTATACTGTCATTATCGATCCAACTACAGTAATAAAACAATCAGGCATCGGCCGGTTTGAAGTCATTCTAACTCAATTTTAGCTGCGTCAGAACCCAGCAGCGGCACTGCAGTCACGTGAACTGAGACTGGATCTCCAGATGGATCGACTCAACGACAGATACCGTAACCCAACAGTGGCATCGACGCCCGATGTATCCGACAACGATATGGACGAGGTAAGCGGAAATACTTTATGTACAGAACACAATATTGATAGTTGATAAGAACACCTACTAGTCATCTCTAGAAGCTCAGATCAAAACACTCAGTACTTGTCCTTCATTGAAGAGATCATTGTGAAACACCACACTCACAGGTAGGACAATTTTCAATCTGAGCTTCTATATTTAGATACGGAATCATACAATCGGTAATTGGGCTACTACACAAATTACAAATGGAATAAAATAGACGATAACGAACATCTAAGGCTTCGCTAGATCTCGACGCTCTCTCCGTTCAGAACTTCCTCGCACGATTGACGAGAAAGTGTACAGTCGAGAGAACTGAGATAAACGATTTTTTCACAAAAGATTGACTCAACATGTTTGATAAAACTAAAAAGATTAGACTCTCTGGATTTACACAAATAGAGGCTCGTGCGTGTGAAATAATTGGAGCTGCCCGTTCTCGCATGATGTCATTGCAACATATGATGTGACGTTGAAACCGCATTTCTCCTGTTATTGAGATTTTCGAAAATGCTGGATGATTATATTTTTTGAAAAAGAGTATAACAGAGATCCACCAGGGAAGGCAAAACTAGGGGGGCACGTTCTTACATCGAGTCCAAAATGAATGCGAATGTTTACCACAAAGAAAGAGAATAATTCAAAAACCAAGAGAGGGGATGGTGAAACTTAAAAGTTTCAAGACATTTGTAAAAGACATCACCATCTCGCCATATTTCTTTACTAAGTTCTCGAAAGGTTCAAGGTTTTAAATAAACAGTGGATGGTGGAGCTCTGTCATATTTTGTCCACGGAGAAAATGCTCACCCAGCCTTTTCGAAAATCTCAATAACATGAGAAATGCGGTTTCAATGTCACATCATATGTTGCAAGGACATCATGCGAGAACGGGCAGCTCCAATTATTTCACACGCACGAGCCTCAATTTGTGTAAAATCAGAGAGTCTTATCAAACACGTTTAGTCAATCTCTTGTGAAAAAGTCGTTTCTTTCAGCTCTCTCGACTAGGCACACTTTCTCGTTAATCGTACGAGGAAGTTCTGAATGGAGAGAGCGACATGAACTAACGTGACTAGTGAAAATTAACTCTATTTTAATGCGAACAAAAACTGCTATTCCATCTTGATTTGGATATTATATATTGTCGCAAAAATAGTTATATAAACAAAAATAACGTTTAAAAAAACAGGCCGGCCTCGAAACACCTCCGCGGCTCTCTCCTTCTCGCCCGTCGACTTCCCGCCCGATCGGAGCCGATCTGGAATATCACGATGATGAGTTGTACACTGGGATGGCAAAGCGTTTTAAAACGATGTCGAGCATAAGAACGAACACGACGATCGATTAGGTAGGTCATGATTTTCAACGGGTTACTGTATCTCTCACAGGGATCGGAGTATGTTCCATCTGAGGAAAGTGGAGGAGACACAGAGGAGAGTGATAGTGAGGAGACGAGCGAGAATGGAAAGAGGGAGAGGAAGTATAGAATCGTCGGGAATGAGCAACTGCTTGAATTGTTTCGGAGGTGCATTTCAGTCAAGACCAAGCGAGAACCTGGAGTGCACCCTTGGCGGGCAGAAGTGAGGGACTTCGCAAATAAGATACATTATGGGTTCATTACAGATACTGAGTGAGTGCGAGCGAGTACGGGAGGATATCGAGGAAACACGGCTAATGGCGAGAATTGGCATGCCAAGCGACCTCGTGTTTGACGAGTTGGTCACTTGGGAGGCTAATCGAGATGGAGGAATGGGGGAATACGAAGAGAATGATGAAGAAGAAGGGGAATATGAGGAATATGAGGATGAATTCAGCGAGCAATATTGAAAATATGAGATGAATAGCATACTTATGCATCAGTTTCGATGTTTTATCACTCTAACCTTCCCTCTCGACTATAATAAATTGTTGTGTTACAACGTTGATACGAATAAACACCTGTTTCTCGCGCAATTCCAAACCACAATTGATCTTCCTAGTGCGCAGTGAAGAGAGTGGTCGTAGTAACGTCGTGACCACCTTATACAGCTTGCAAGAGGCACATAGAAGTGAATAACCGCTAAAGTAATGAAAAATAATCGCGAAAACATAAGGTAAACTGAGAAACCACTTGGACAAGAGCGGGGGAGTGCCGGGGTAAGCGGAAGCGCGAAAGGCGGGATCATAGAAGCGCGATGGCCACATTTAGAGCTCGAGAAGGGCAAAAGGAAGTGATTAACCATAAAATAAATATAAACCAAACGCGTAAAACAAAGCAAAACGGAGAAAACACGACGAAAAATACGTTGGCGAACGCGGGGGAGCGACGGCGGGAGGAGGCGCCTCGCTCCCCCCGACTCCCCGGCGTAAGGTGTTTAGCGGCCAGTAGGCCGCAGAAAGTTACGGGCGGAACGGATTATTGGGTTACTGTAGTTCTTGTTTATTTTTTATTTAATTAATTAATATTTATTTTTAATTCTTTTCTTATTAAAAAATGCTTAATTAACTAAGAGGAATAAAATAAAATTCAGTTGGTTTTCATGTCCAACTCCCTTTAATGCAACTTATTTCATCCCTGTTATTATTTCACATTTGTATCAATGAATTGGAAAACAAGAAAAAACACTGAGTTCGACAAATTGGTTTTTAAAAAATCGTAAGATCAGAATAGAATTGCGAATTGCGTCATGCTTTGTGGACTAATGAGAAATGGAGAAGACATGTGAAGTTGTATATTCATTTGACATCCTATACAATCAGCATAGAACATAACAATCAGCAAATCACAAACAAGACTAAGAATCGGATTTCGTGGATAGTAACTACACGAAGATCTTTTAAATTTGATATCTCATCGCTTTCTGACGATTAAAGAAGCTGACGTATTTTCGTGCATAGAGTTTTTTTGTTGTTGTATGTTTCTTAACTGTTTTTATAGCTCACGATACCGAGAAACAAAAAAATTGTAGATAAAAAAGTCATGTCCGAAAAAAAGTGAAAAAAGGAAGAAAAAAAAACAGTTTGTTTACTGACAATCTTCCATAGGCGCACGCGTTGCCGAATTATTAACATTGTCATCGGATGCATGAATTATTTATCTTGTACGAATCGATATGTTTGGATGAATCTGGACGACCGCTGTGGTGCTGTTTCGCTTAGCTCATACTCCACGGAATGTATGAAACAAATTTAGTTTCGACTGTGATCTTGCGAGCACGGTTGGGGCGACTGCCGAGGCTCACACATAAAGTAATGTATCGCATATTATTAGATATGACAAATCGGCACCAGATTCTCCTCAATTCTCATAATCTCTCGCCTCTCTAACCGACTAGAGATCGTGGAAAATGAGGATAATCAACGATGATTTGTCATTAAAAACTTCATACCTGAACACCGCGCACGTTGACTCCTCCATTCGGCAGCCAGCTCAGTCTCATGATATTGGGCGATGTAGTAGTGAACGTCACGTTTTGTTTCTCTCCGGTCAAACTGAACGAGACTATTGGCATCAAAAAATTTGCATATTCGGGTAAATATGTTGCCGTAAAATCGGAACAAGGCGGCTATGACTCGCTATGCAACTGCGCCTGCCGAGAGCATGAAGGTTTATGACTCAACAACAACTCACGTTGCCAGCACTTTTGCGCCCCCATATCCATCGTAGACAACCAACGAGTCGCAGCAGGTATTTTCCTCGAGCACTTGGATCTAATAATGTTAGTATTTATATACTTTTAAGAAATTTTGAAAACAATTAAAATAAATTTATATACCTCGAGATCCACGATCACATTTCCATATTTCATAATCAGAAAGTATTAAAAAAATCACCTCCACTTCAATTCGCTTGCTGGCTGCAACTTGAAGGTAGAAATCGCATTCTGTGGAGGCGAAGTAGGAAAAACCGGGAGAAGTGATTTGAGTAAGACTGTAATTAATTAATTTGAATCTACTGAAACGGGTCAATACCGTCTGGCCTTCTTTAGTGTACGGATCAAAGCTGCAAACGGGCGTAGGCTGATCGGCCGGAGGAATCGGTTGGGTCAGCTGCGTCGTACAGTCTACATCGTCGGTCCAAGAACCCACCACTGCGAATGACTTCGGTATGACCGTTAGAGTTAGAAATACGGGTCACCGTCTCTTTATTTCCCACACTCTCTAGACCGATTCAGTGGCGAGTGTGTTGTAGGTGTTCATGATGCCGCAGCTACCAATACTTGCACACCTCCTAGATGCCCGGTAGATCCATGTTCTCTCTCGATTCCCTATGCTTTATTTCTTAGCACCAGTATCACGACCCGGAAGAGCAAAAACCGTCACTTCGCGCAATTTTTTTCAAACCCTTTTAAAACATTTCATACTATAATGGGATACCATGGGGACAATTTTTCGAACAGTCCCGGTCACGGGTCCCAAAGCCGTCTTTTAGGAAATATCCGGCCGCGGTTCCGGCTCTATCGTATCTCAGCTCTCCGAAGAGCTAGAATGCTGGCGAAGAGCTCAAAAAACGCAGAAAAATAAATTAAACAACTTTTCTGACAGAAGTGAGAAGATTGGACAAACATTAAAAAAAAGTTATGTGCAAGAGTCTAAAATCAATTGGAAAAAGTTTTCGCTAAATTCGTTCTGACTTTTAGTGATTTTTATTTTAGAATTTCAAAGAGAAACTTTATATATGTCTACAATAAAAATTTGAGGAAAATTCATTTCGGTTTTTTCAAGTTATGTTTCGGCAAATGTGAAAAAGTGTCAATTTCAAAAATTTTTCGAACACAGCTTTTTTCTTTCACACTTTCATGTTCTCTAAAGCTTAAATTCGAACTCTACGCGCAGAAATAGACCAGAAACACCTTTAGTCATATTGTTCCGAGACAAAATGAAAATGTGAAACAAAAAAGTTACGGTGGAAAAACTCGAAATTTTCGAGTTTTCGAACATAACTTTTTTCTTTTGCATTTTGACGTGCTCTAGCGTAAAAATTCGATCTCTACGAGTGAAAATACGCCAGAAACTTCTATAGTGAAACAGTTCATGAAAAAGTTGAAAAATGTTTGTCTCGGGACAATATGACTATAGGTGTTTCTGGTCTATTTTTGCGCGTAGAGTTCGAATTTAGGCTTTAGAGAACATGAAAGTGTGAAAGAAAAAAGCTCTGTTCGAAAAATTGGTGACATGGACACTTTTTCACATTTGACCCGTGACCGGGACTGTTCGAAAACTTGTTCCCAGGGTATTCACCCATCATAGTATGGAATCGATGCCGTATTCGTCCTCTATTTCATCGGCCGATTTCGCCTGGCCGTCATTAAGTTGTTCCATCTGCCCTGCGGTGCACTCTCCTACAAACAGACGTCAGAGTTGTCCAGATCGGGGCTAAAGTAAACAGCGAAGAGCTTTAATTCAGTGAATAGCTTTGTACTTGACAGAGCCAATAAAATGTCGACAGATATTTATGCGGTGCACATAGTACATCTTCACTCAGATATGTACCGAATATTGCATTTATTCGTTGCACGTGGAGGAAAATGAGTGGACAGTATCGGCGATTAGATGCATTTCGCGCTGGCGCGGCCTTCGATAAACGAGCAGAACGCACTGACGCGAGTGAAGACACCTGCATTGTAAGGGGAAATATAAAATTTTAAAAAATAGTTAAATAAATTTACCAATAAATAAATTAATCGGTTCAAATACTATATTTTTGAGGTAATTTCTTGTGTCTCATTGTTTCTTATCTTTGGTTCATATGTCTTTACTTGATGATCAAAACAGATCATAACTGCTGCAACTTCCCTCAACGCTTCTCCTTACTCTCTCTCTCTTAACACTAGTGGATAAATAGTCAGATTGAATGGAACGTACTGGCGGTCGCGCATCCATTCGCGTCATAGTCTCGCTGCACCGAGAATCCGTACAGGTACCACGCGCCGTCGTCCCTTTGTTGCATCAGAGGACCGCCCGCGTCGAACTTCAATGCACTGATTACGCAGGAAAGCTGTTCGGTGTGAATACTCTTATCCGGACTAGCCCTAATCTCAATGGACTGAAACTATTGTAGTTGACAAGAAACAATAATGTGATTATACCGCATCGTCATCTTTTGCAGGCAGGCACACGAGTTGCACCATGTCATTGAAGGTGAGAGGCGATTTGAGCTGAACAAAACAACCTCATGTTCGTGGTTCAGGTGATGCTAGTACCTTAATTGGCGCGATATCGTCTTTGTGGTCCTTCGAGTCCTCGGCGTTGAGGTGCCAGATATTGTGGCTATCCTATTCGATTGGCTCGCATATTTCGAATGGCCGGTCAATCGAATAACACGTTAATTGGATAGAGGTGCTCCATCGGATTAGAGAGGCGCAAAGGCGTCATCTTATCGTGTCGACTTACCGTGTGTCTTAATCCGATTAACTTGTTATTCAATTTGTTACTCGCCATTCGAATATGCGAGCCACTCGAAAACGTCATTTCTAGTTCCTGCGGCCAGAAATTGACAGCGCGAGAACCAATCTGCAACAATCAAATATTGTGAGAATATGCGAGCCAATCGAAAACGTCATTTCTCGTCATTCGCGTATCGGATAAAGTAAATATGCGGCCTCTACTCTCTGCCCTCTGATTTATAATCAGTAATTACTCACGCATGGTCGACTGAGCCAAAACTGACACGGTAAGATCCCGGTTTTGCGCCCACAATATACACAGCAGAGTCTAAATTATATTATTGCATAAGAAAGATGCAAACACTGACATGACGTGACAATATAATACTCGTCGATGATAGTTCCTGCGGCCAGAAATTGACAGCGCGAGAACCAATCTGCAACAATCAAATATTGTGAGATTCGTCGAGTCATGCGCATGATTGCCGATTAGGCTCGCCAGGTAGCTATAACAGCTAGATACTGCAAGGAAACGAGAGGTACTCTCTTCTCTTTCCACGCTATCTCTCCACACATTATAGTGACCTGTCGAGCGAGCCGAATTAGTCGCCGGTAGGTTCCACAACTACTGCTACTGTCAAGGCCACAAACGAAATCGTCGTACCCATATCACATATAAACACGACCCAGGGCCAGCTACCGGCCAGTGCCGTCGTTCCTCCGACCAGAGCATGACCGGTCTGGTTAGCGATGAACGCATTCTTAGCCGCCCCCACTGGATTCAGCTTGACTTGACCACATCTCAAATACTCTTATCTAAATAACGACAGTTGTGGGATTTTTAGAACAATGTCAAACAGTCGCGGCAATCGCCATACCTTCACAGAAAACATTCGATCTATTACATTACTTACTCACAACAAATACTACACAGATTGGTAACTAGAAGTCGAGCTCAAAACAAATCGGATAATGGATACAACATATTTTGTCTTATTCCTTTTCATCTAACCACTTCCAGCATCCGTATTATCATTTGCTCTCTTTCTTGAAGGTATGACGTTAGATCTTCTCTTCAACTTCTCCTGAAGTTCTCTCATTCTTAGATTCTCCATTGAATCATGGGAAGCTCCAACCAGATTGGCCACATCTTGGAAAGAGATGTTCTGGAATAGATGGGAAACATATTTCTAAATACGTTTTACACATACCTCTCTGTTGCGTGGTCCCTCTTTCTTTCGATCTTCTAAGATCAATCGATCCATCCTGTAGGAAATTTTACCAATTTATCTTGTATTCCCTTCTCCTTATAGTACTCGATGAGAGCTTGTAGATAGAATTTGCATTGCTCCCTCTGCTCTTCCTCTCGTCGAGTCTGAATTCAGTAAAAATTATTACCCTTTTCCTAAACTCTTATTTAAAAGCTTTATTATTTCTAGATAAATAAAAATTAATAAAATAAGGTCACAATACTCACCAAGAATGGATAGAATCGGATACTCTTATTCTTCTCGATCTCCTTCAATTTGTGATAGTTTTCGATCTTTTCTCGAACAGCAGGAGAAGGATTGGTGACAATTCTCTTTAGGTCGTCACTGACTTCCACCTGAAAACGAACGGAAGCAGTGGACCACGTACTGATACACTTCAATTACAACAAAGAGACCATTGTTGCCTCTGCTACTTGACGTGTCAATAGACAGAACAGAAGTGTTGATGTGTTCTGCCGTGACTAAACCCATCTGTACGGACATCTCACGGATCTTCGTCATCCAATTGGAACGTCTAGGGACCACCTTCTCATTCACATTTACAATCTGAACAGCTTCCATTCATTACGAAATACTGCAACAAACCTCACTCTGATCAATGAATTCGATTCGATTAGTATTGCTTTCGACTCGTTCAATCATCGCATTTAGTTTCTGTTCAATATCCACTTAAAAAGTATAGTGTTATTATCGTCTGGCATTATAGGGGAGGGGCGACAATTCCGCAACGACATTTCCGCAACTTGGAATTTCCGACAATTCCGCAAACGACATTTCCGCAAATACATTTTTTCCGCAAATGGGCATTTGCGACAACTCCGCAAACGACATTTCCGCAAGTAATTATTTTTCCGCAACTACCGTAATCTTTGAGTTTGAATTTCAGTTCACGATTGTTCAAAGAAGAAATCATTTATTTTTCTGTTTTTCCTATACTTTCTCGTGTTATAACATTTCCGCAAGTGTTAAAACACGAGAAAGTATAGGAAAAACAGAAAGAAATTGAAAATAACTGATTTCTTCGCTCCACAATCGTAAACTGAAATGAAAATTCAAAGATTACGGTAGTTGCGGAAAAAATTACTTGCGGAAATGTCGTATGCGGAAAAAATTTTATTTGCGGAAATAAAATTATTTGCGGAAAAGGAGTTTGCGGAACAAATTCTATTTGCGGAAATGTCGTTTGCGGGATTGTCACCCCTCCATTATAGGACAGCTCCGTACTTTGCATCAGCAATACGAAACGACTTACCCAATGAGATTGAAGAGTCTTCGTCATTTCCTGTGCTATTCCCCTCACTGGCCATGGCTCTAGTATACCCAAGTATCTGAAATCATTCCTATTTATAGAGTTCATACAGTAAACATTCGGGTGAAAACGAGATACACAAATTTAAAAAATTTAAAATGTTTTCGAAATTACTTTCCCACACAATGCTATTGACAGTTAGCAGTTGACCGTAATTTATTATACAAACGTACCTTCATATTATATAATAGAATACATTTATTAATTTCAACTCATTTCTAAAAACAAATATTCTTTTCGTTTCATAAATTCGTCACAATTCTTCTTTATTCACGTAACCGTCACCTTTTAATACATTCATCACTCCATGTTCACTCCTATCAGCCGCAAATTCTTACAATTTCTTATTATTTCAATGCGTTAGACCGGTGTTCTTTCTCTATTCGGCTTGCGCGTTGGCATGACTATGCCCTGGGCTCCGTTGTGCATGTGGGTAAGCATCCTGCCAGGTAAGCCGACCCCTCGATGGTCGCAGGATGGCATGCATGCGAGAAAGGAGCTCAAGTGAGTGTCGACACGCAGGTCTTTGTCTTTCCTCTTTCTCTCTTTACCTTATAAGTGAACAAAAAGTTTCAAACACCATCTTTCGCTTCCATTTCTTTCACTTTTATTCATAGGCTTAGTCAAGCCGCCTTTTTTAATACTCATTCTCAATTCTATAATACCAGAATTTTCAAGCATCCCCTCTCAAATCTACAATTAACCCCTAACTCTATTCATTCTCAAATCGTAATCTTAATGATTCAACTGACTTTAATCAACTTAATCTATCTACAATTCTCTATCTTTCAATCCCAGGCTGCCGTAATTATCGTCTCTTCTGATCCAAATGGTCGGCGGAGGGGAGATGACTTAATGCAGTCGAGTCAGAAGCATATGGTCGAGTCACCATGCTGGGGTCACAACCATGGCAGCAGTCCTGCCGAATGTCCGTCGATCGAACTCAAAGTAAGGGATGGGCATCCCCTCACAGTAGCCCGCTAAAACAATAAGAAACTCTCCAAAATCATCTTGTAATCACAAACTCATCAAGAGAGAGAGTATGGGAAAAATCTCGTCACTCTCGGTGAGCATACCTCTCATGCCGGTCGTTCTTGTAGTAACACGCGGTGCAAAACATGTCCGAAAATGAACTTCCGAATTGGAGTGACTAGTACTATCACTAATGATGTATTTCTTACGAACAAAGCATCTGATGATAATTGTATGACCAAGAATGTCGTCTATCTCATAACATGATTGTAGCAAGCAGTATGTGGGTGAGACTACCCAGAATTTGAAAACTAGCATTTCACAGCATAGTTACTCATTTGAAAAGGATCACCTTAAAACTTTCCTTAGTCAGCATTTCAAGGAACCTATGCACAATCGATATTCGTTCACTGTGGATATCTTGGATCATGGAAAAGATAAAACAGAACTCCTCCATAAAGAACTGTTGTGGATCAAGGCTCTTAATACTGCTTATCCACTCGGCCTCAACGATTCTATTAAGAACTTTGGATACATTTCTGAGCGAATCAATCCACTAGAAAAGTCTTCCCATCCATACCAAACGATGCCAATATCCGGTTTCCAAAGAAACAAAAGAAGGTTGCGGAAACGTACCAGAAGGAAAGCAGCTTACAAATGTAATACGTTAGTCGAAGATATCGTAACTGAAATCAATATTCGTGATACTCGCGAACTCTTCATCTATGATAGATCACTCTCACATCACGATCTTCGAAAACTGGAATTTTTCACTTCATCGCATGAATTTCAATCTTTAAATCACGAGTTTTTAATTGGATTTCCGATTTCCTGCTCGATCGTCGCTTATTAGTGAAAGTTGGCACCTCTTTCTCTTCTGAGAGATTGGTTCTCAGCGGAATCCCACAAGGCAGCGTATTAGGTCCTCTCCTCTTTCTTATCTATCTTTTCGATCTACCCGGGGCTCTTTCTCCATTTCCTCTAGTCAACTTTCGTCTCTTTGCTGATGACATCAAGCTGTACATCACTCATAAACCTAATGAGCTTCCTTCTATCCCGGCTCAACTTCAACAAGGGTTACAGGGTATCCTAGAATACTGCGAAACTTGGCAGTTATCGGTTGCTGAAAAGAAATGCACCGCCCTTTACATAGGTAAAAACAATCCCCTCAACCCATACTCTATCAACTCTTATCATCTCCCTCTCCCATCCACAGTCTCTACCCCCGATCCAGTTCGTGATTTAGGAGTTTACATTGATCCCTCACTCTCCTTCTTACCTCATATCGACATCATTTGTAAGAAAGCTAATATGCTTATTTATCTTCTGTTTAGATCTGTTTCTTGTACATCTAGTGACCCCTATATCCGTGCTTATCGTTCATTCATTGTCCCTATTCTAGAGTACGCTTCCCCTGTTTGGTCTCCTTCAGCTAAAGGACCAATTAGGCAATTAGAAAGATGTCAGCATCTATTCACCCGATTGTTGCATTACCGTACTTCTTTTCGTATTTCATCTCCATCTTGTTATGATCAGAGACTAGTTTCTGCTAATTTGCGATCTTTGTATCATCGCCGAGTTGTATCTGATATTATCTTCTCTCTCAAGATTATTAATGGAATTGTTGATCTACCTATGTCTCACTTTTATTCTTTTCGTAATGTATCCTCTAGACACAACGCATTTTCCATTCACATCCCCATTGCTCGTAGAGAGAATTTGAGATCCTCCTTTTCGCATCGATCTATCCGCTTCCCAATCTGTAGGTCCCACTTTTGCTCTAAATCCATAAGATATAAATGGATTGAACGGTCCCCTTCCCGTTCTGAGGCCTCGTCCACCTCACCATTCAAGAACATCTGTGAGAGTGACCAACTCTAATCTCCCATCTCTCCATTCCTTTCCCTCTTCCTTTCCCTCTCCCCCCCTCTCTCACCCCCTCTTATTCTTTCAATCTGTATATGTTATTTCACATGCTGTCACACCCGTTGGGGTGTATCAATAAAATAAAATAAAAATAAAAAAGAGTTGATATTCAAAATCTTCTCAATAATCTGTCCACACTATTGGGAGACCAAAAAGGCAGATGATGATAATGATCAACCAAGATCTATCGTGAAGCTACAGTATTTTGGAAGATTCATGGATCGATTCAAACTTCCGAAGCTCCTGAATTCCGAAAGGGTCCGAAGCATCTATGAGGAAATCACGAATGATGTGAAGAGGGTACCCAGAATTCAGATCAGTTACTCTTTATCTGATTCGACATCACGATTCCTGTGCAATTACGGAAATTTCTTAAGGAATTTGAACACAATCGAAATTGACCGTATCCAAAATTCGCCCTGCAATTGTGACCAATTTCCAGAATTCATTGATCCTCACTACAAACATATTTGCACTGGAGATACTCGAATTATCAAGGATTCTGAGCTCCGGAGTATTTTCGAGAAAGGAACAAAATTAAGATTGCGATCATTCGTCGATAAGCAAACTGTTGAAGAGGCTATTTTAGTTTCTTGTGAGACATTACTAGAATGCATGATTCGCAAACATCGACCTTCAAAAACCAAGATCGCAGATCTACGTAACAATTTACTGAAATTGTTACCAATAAAATATCTGCTTCTTCTCGGAAGATCAATTTTTCACAAGAATGTATTCCCATCGGTAATCTTAATCGCAAAAAGTCGGAGTTTCACAGAAATTTCGTTATTACCATGGTCGACAAAGCTTCTGGAAATTATGCATTCACTTGTAAGAAACTATACCTGGAATTCATGGAAAGGGAACTTAATACAACTAGCAATGGTGATAGAACTTACGTGAAACTTTCGTGCAATCGATGCCGTATTCGTCCTCTTCTCCATCACTTCCATCTTTCCCGCAATCGATGCCGTATTCGTCCTCTTCTCCATCACTTCCATCTTTCCCACAACAATCGTGTTTCTGGTCTATTTTTGCGCGTAGAGTTCGAATTTAGGCTTTAGAGAACATGAAAGTGTGAAAGAAAAAAGCTCTGTTCGAAAAATTGGTGACATGGACACTTTTTCACATTTGACCCGTGACCGGGACTGTTCGAAAACTTGTTCCCAGGGTATTCACCCATCATAGTATGGAATCGATGCCGTATTCGTCCTCTATTTCATCGGCCGATTTCGCCTGGCCGTCATTAAGTTGTTCCATCTGCCCTGCGGTGCACTCTCCTACAAACAGACGTCAGAGTTGTCCAGATCGGGGCTAAAGTAAACAGCGAAGAGCTTTAATACAGTGAATAGCTTTGTACTTGACAGAGCCAATAAAATGTCGACAGATATTTATGTGGTGCACATAGTGCATCTTCAATCAGATATGTACCGAATATTGCATTTATTCGTTGCACGTGGAGGAAAATGAGTGGACAGTATCGGCGATTAGATGCATTTCGCGCTGGCGCGGCCTTCGATAAACGAGCAGAACGCACTGACGCGAGTGAAGACACCTGCATTGTAAGGGGAAATATAAAATTTAAAAAAATAGTTAAATAAATTTACCAATAATTAAATTAATCGGTTCAAATACTATATTTTTGAGGTAATTTCTTGTGTCTCATTGTATTTTCGGTTCATATTTGTTTACTTGACGATCAAAGCAGATCATATGATAACTGCTGCAACTTCCCTCAACGCTTCTCCTTACTCTCTTAACACTGGTCTATAAATGATTGGATTGAATGGAACATACTGGCAGTCGCGCATCCATTCGCGTCATAGTCTCGCTGCACCGAGAATCCGTACAGGTACCACGCGCCGTCGTCCCTTTGTTGCATCAGAGGACCGCCCGCGTCGAACTTCAATGCACTGATTACGCAGGAAAGCTGTTCGGTGTGAATACTCTTATCCGGACTAGCCCTAATCTCAATGGACTGATATAATACATGATTCATGTTACTGCAAATCCTTGGTTGTATAATAATTACAACAACAAAAATGTTTAGTACACTGCAAGTGGTCGTCGGTGGGTTTCCTGCGCCTCCCACGCAGAGCTGCGAAGCGGGCTGAAATTGATGCACACGTCATCTCGCTCGATCAAACTTCGATACCATTTGTTTCAAATATTTGTACATAGCCTCAGTTCTGAAGCTGCTCAACCGAATTCGTCTCTCTCCAGCACGAAATCACTGTGAGATGATGATGGTAGTTGGTCGGATATTCTCCGACCAGATGATAACCCACAAAATGTCCTTGTATTTTCATAAATGGTCATGTTTGCCATATTGAGCCTACTGAGAAAATACTGGACGATGGCTCTCTTGGTTCTCATCCGATCTATTCTCGTCCGACCTAGTGCCAGGACGACATGACTCACGATGAAGGATCCGTTGCGACGACTGGCGCACACCTCGTCATCGACGATTGCCATCTGAGCCTGCTGCAGTTTCTCCACCGGAAGTCCGGCGGACGCCGTGTCTGCAAAGGTTGCGTAACCACTTGCCACGGATGGAGACCAAACATACAGGAAAGGCTGCCCCAACCGGTGAACCATGCGGACGAGCCGGGTTTGATCTGAACATGATACTATTGTAGTTGACAAGAAACAATAATGTGATTATACCGCATCGTCATCTTTTGCAGGCAGGCACACGGGTTGCACCATGTCATTGAAGGTGAGAGGCGATTTGAGCTGAACAAAACAACCTCATGTTCGTGGTTCGGGTGATGCTAGTACCTTAATGAGCGCGATATCGTCTTTGTGGTCCTTCGAGTCCTCGGCGTCCTGCCTCAGACTAGGAAAATCACAAATGAGAATGAATGTCATAATTACGAGAGAACATGCATAATACACTCGTATTATCACGGTGACATTCGTCTTTGAAGACGCGATGAATCGGTGAGTTGTTCAATGAAGAGGCACATAATATTCCAATAGTTTTGTGTTTAGGAACTGTCCATATTGTATCGAATCCGCAGATCAGTTTCACGTGGAAATTAGTGCAGTTGCATATTGCTGAAGCACAAGATTGTCCAATAGCAGTTATTTATCTCCTTATCCTATCTAATTCACTTCTAATGCGCGTCCATCTTGATCTGCCAGCCCCTCACATTTGCTCCACTGGTCGAATTCCAATGGAACCGAACCGAATTAGAATCGATTGTGATCTGAGTGCCAGAGGCGAGTGAACCGGACAGCCTGTGAGGAGGGCTCCATAGACAAGGAATGATTCGATAAACAATCTAGATATTGCAATGAAGAACACTGACGTCTGTACGATGTTGCTACCAACGAGGCCTGAGATGATCTGCAGAGAATCACAGCACTTGTTCACCTCGAACGTCGAGATGGAGAGGGTGATCTGAGAGGGTTTGCATGATGCGAGTATTAGGGATCTCAGATGACTACCTTCATTCTGCATACCTTCTAGGCCGGTTTGTACGGAGGATTCATTTTTCTCTATTTGAGATGAGGTGCTGCAATCGAAGTTGACCCATTGACCTGCGCAAAATAGGTCAACAATTAGGAAATATATTGAAAAGATGGGTTCATAAATGCGAGGCATGAATGGTGTTTCAACATTTTCAAATAAATCATGCACTTTCCATGTTTGCTCACTCAGAATCGGCTATACATTGATCAGGCATCATACTATCCCCTATTCGAATGCTCCGGAGAAACGCAAAATCGCGCTATAGGAGGAGAGTCGTGTTCCGATTTATCATCACCAGAGCTCACCACTAACGAATCCAGTTTCCATTGCCACGCATTCTCCCACGTTGTGATTGGGCATCTCTGAATTGTCTGTGTCATTTTCAACTCATTCAAAACCACGCTGACTCGGTGTCCAATTATCATAGTCGCAGGGGCTTTCGTCGGTTCATACGAAAATCTCGTCGCCAGCGCTGCAAGTAATCGGGTTGCACGATGTTGACTCAATGACGGTTGGAGAGGTGCAATGCACGAATTAGGGAATTCCGAATCTTTAGACACCAAGAGCATCACGAAAGCCTAATTGTGCATCTTACAACTCGGTTGTTTTGAATGCAACGTACACAATCTGGCCATGGATGGACGCAAGATGGGCATTGTGTGACTGGCAAAGTGATTCGGCCTCGTGCCAGCTGAAGACAATGAAGATGCTCATTTGCGATAACCGTAGTCCATCGGGCTAGTTTAACTATGATATCATGGAAATATTTTCAAACTGACGCAAGGGCCTTCTTGATTAGCCTCACACAGGCCGGGCGGCGAACTGAATCATACAGCTCAAATTCTTCACAAGCGTCGGCTAAAAAAATTCGTGCATATTTATTTATGATTATTAAAAGATTCAATAATGATAAACTAAGGCACTGGTGCGTGCGAGTTGTCGGCAGACGACCTGTAATCAGATGAGCGATAACTGACACCATTCATGACCGAATATTTTAACCGTTTGAGCTGTGCCGATCGTCCATTTTCCGTCACTCTGCACCACGAATCGGGTTTCGGCAGGCAGCAGAGCGCAGGAGGTTGAGGCATCTCGAAGCACAGTATTCCTTTCAGTGGTGTGTGAGGAGAAAACGGAATTTTCTGCCTTTTCCTAATCGGGTTGAGTTCTTTGGTCTTGACACGAAAAAGCATGATTGTTAAACGGAGACTACGGTAGTTCCACCATCCGAAAGTCTGGTGAGCACCAGCGGTGCCCTGGGAATGAGTAGGCGCTATCTATGGTTGGACGACATGGCCTTGATGGCGCAAAGGTAAGTTTCTTAGTTGGGTGTCCGTAGGTCGGGGGTTTACTCGTAAATGAAATGCCGTAGTTAAAAAATCAATTTAATTTGAGAGATGTAATTAGAAAATACATCACAACTTTTCTGACAGAGTAAATTAATCCGGAGTCAATAAAAAATATTCAAAATGCGTTGTCAGTTCCAGTCGAGAAGTCGAAAATCTAATTTATCTAAATACCGGCTCTGCATGAGCCAAATGACTTAAAACAATTCATTTTCTTTAATCGATTTTAAATAATACCATCAACACACCAAATCCACAGGCTTCACAAGACAAACAATATTTTATACGGATGGCAAACAATTTCATTGACGATTAAATACTGAAAAATTAAAATGCTGCCAATGCAGAAAATATGACTAGCTGAGTTCTGAACGAACGTTAGACAATTTTTCTAATTAAACATTCTAATTGAATACTCTGGATGAAAATACAAGAATAATCATGAAAGACGAAATATGCATGTATTTCTATTTGCAAGTTTAGCAATTTTGTTGCACATATTTTCTTCTTCTTTTCTCTGCCTCGATGATCATCGAATCAGTTGAGTTTCGGTACCGGAAGATATTTTTGCACATATATCACGCAATACATAGTATCTCGTCCTTAATATGGGAATCGGTTGCAAGAGAGATCAGAATCTCAAAAACTCATTAAAAAGTCGTAGGAACGCAACCTGATAAATCGTATTATTATGTCAGCCTACGCGATGAGATTTGCACACAAATCATGTTTGTTTCAATGCTCTTTCAATAGTGACCATTACATTTTGCCATCCGCCTCTTCCTCACAAAAGCACGTACCCGTCATCGCATTATCGAACCAAGATATCACACGATCAACTCACTATCACTTCCTCGCCTCTGCTCCCGCATTTCATGTCCAATCGCTTCCCTTTCGGAGATTGGAGGAAGTATGAGTAGAGAGCGAAAGATCTTCACCATGCGCAGGGTATTGTCTCGATGATCAGGGCGGGGTGTGTGTGTGCATCATATTCGCTTTTCGGTTGCTCTCTTGCTCTTATGCGTAACGGCCACCATTGTTCGCCTACGTGCGCCTACTCCCTATTTCCATATCTCAGGATTCTAGAGCGCTTCTCTCGAGTTCTATCGGTTGTTATGTTTGTGCATGTTTCCACAGTTATGGTTTTGGCTGATTGTTTGCCAAGAGTGTGAGTACTCTCGTTTTTGTTAGCATGGGATGCACAAAAACGCACAGATAACAGTATCCAAAAGTATTCGTCGATTCCATGATCTACACACCCTTTTCTGTCCGTTGACCGCGTGTTCCCCAAGGTGAGACAAAAGCAGAGATACTGTAGGCTAAGGAGATGGCGTCTTCGGAAGAAGGGGATAAGGTATCGATAATGGAAGAAGGCGAGCCTCGCTGCGTCGGCTGTGACTCCACCGTGCGAGTGAGCAGCCACTACAATGCCTTGAGCTGCCACGGATGCAAGGCCTTCTTCAGGTAAAGATCATAATTGAATATTCATAACATGAGTATCATGAGCGAACAATAAATTAGAAATTATGATACTTTTAAGATCCTTTTTCACTATGTGAGTAATTTGTGCAAACTACAACTGGCGATGATGTTTGTTTTTATTATATTTTGTCTTGCAGGCGCACGGTTTTCGAGGGGCGAAAGTACCGGTGCTCGCTCTTTGATCGTTGCAAGATCAGCGATGGTACGGTTTTCGGCAACTCTCGCATTTTTTCGAGGTTTTCAAACATAACTTTTTTCATGCACGTTTTCTTGAGTTATCATATCGAAATTCGGAATCAGCGTGCAAAAATACACCAAAAAGGTCCGATTTTGATCGAAAAAAAATTGTCTCAGAATCATGTCCCTATAGGAATTTCTGGCTTATTTTGAGCGTAGAAAACGAATTTGCTAACTAGAGCTCATGAAACATTGAAAGAAAGAAGTTATGCCTTAAAGAAAATTTCAAAATAAATTTGTTTTTGATTTTGGTCATGACTTTTTTCTTTAGATGTTTCATGAGCTCTGGTTGGCAAATTAGTTTTCTACACTAAAAATAAGCCAGAAATTCCTATAGGGACATGATTCTGAGACAATTTTTTTTTGATAAAAATCGGACCTAAGGTGAAACCACATGGTGAAAAAGTGGTCGAAGTCGAAAAAATTGTTTTTGGTGTATTTTTGCACGCTGATTCCGAATTTCGATATGAGAACTCAAGAAAACGTGAATGAAAAAAAGTTATGCTTGAAAAAAAACCTCGAAAAAATGCAAAAATCGCACGTTTTTCGGACAAACTCCCGCCTTTTTTTATCTCCCTTCGATATTTCTGATATTAGAGATGATGTTTGGTACATGGTTTTTCTCAAATCACTTTTCGGCGCTTCTTGTACAAATCGGTATTAGTAAAGTTACATCACTTTTTTGAAAAACCAACTGCCCCGATTCAGCGCATGAACAAGGAATGACGTCATCAACATAAGAAATGTTCCCCTCTGCCTCCCGATTCGAATAATTTTTTGGAATTTTTTTCTAGCATAATTTTAAAGCGAGTTATGACTGTTTTCGTGAGGCGATTTTGGTCGTAAATTTCGTAGTGTCCTTACTTAAATATTTACCCATCAATCTTCAGGAGTACCTCCTTGATCCCTTGATCGGAATGGACACGGTGATGTGACCCCTCTGCTATACTGGCAGATGCGATGGGACCCAGCTGCACTCACCGTGTCCATGTCAATGTCAGGTATCGCGAACTGTTTCGCGAATCGGCTTCTCAACTCCACTCGTTCCCTTCGCATTTCGTTGTCCATCGAAATCTCCAGCGCCCTCAATCTCTCTGTGATCGGATGTTCTTCTTCTAGCACTGAAACGGATAGATTGTTCATCGATTACGTTTTCTCCTGAATGCGAGCCTAGGAGCGTTATCAGTACATATTCAGGCCGAACTTTGCAATCAGAAGACTGCACTAAAAATGCTCGGGTAGATAACTGCTCCTCTCGCCGATTTTGGGCGAGTCTAAATATGCATGCTCTGAGTCGTCCATGCATCGTTTCTTGGTCCGTTTAGCTCGCTCCTCTCTGAATACGGTATGGATTATTTAGATGAATTCTTCAAACTGATTAATTTCTGGTTTAAATGATCACATTTTCAGAAAAAAAACATGGAAACGGGTACATTGAGTACCGTATACCTGACGTGTTTCGGGTTCATTCCGCCCTTGACGCACTTCCGGAAGCGGCAGGCCCGGCACTGATTGCGGTTTCCTGCAACGACCCGGATATGCTGATATGCAAATCAATGATTTTCATGATCATGATTGCGATCACAGTTGAAGTCCTGCAGCAGTCATTCGTCCAACAACTACAGAATAGTGATGTCGTTACAGTTTTCTGTTAACCGAAATTATTTTTCTAAGGAAGTTGTCGGTTTTTAAGTACAAATGTTTCGGTTAACCGAATATTTCGGTTTTGTTTCGGTTAGTTGGTCATTTCTCGCATCAAAATCAACGGAGAACCTTGGGAGAAGTACCAAACAACTTCCCAAGCAAACATTTGTGAATTTGACGGTCACTATGTCTGACGCGCTTCCAAAGAACAGCTGTTTCGGGGGTCGAGGAGAATGAAAGGAGAAAAACGGGAAGATCATCGAAACATTCCCCATCCCATAGCTCATTCAAACAGTTGATCATCCTGAAATTGGGGGCATGAGAAAGGGAACAATTACCGAAAAAAATCAAAGAAATGCCAACGTCTTAAGAGACCGGCTCGGTTATTTTGGAGCATTTCAGCCCCTGCCCGGAACCGTTCCTCTAGCAATGAAAATCCTCATTCCATACCCGGGTGGTATGTGGGTCTTGGTCCCGTAATAGACAATATACCACTTATTTGTCATTGCTACCCCGACACAGGGAGAAACATGATTTTCAAGGTAAAATAGTCGAAAAATCAAATTTTCACAACCGCTCGAGATAGACCTAATTTTTTTTTAAAAAAATGCTCGATTTCGACCATTTTTCAAGCATAATTTTTTTCTTTCATGTTCTGATGAGCTCTAACATCCAAAATCAAATTCTACACAAAAAGTTACGTCTGAATAAAATATGATCAGATTTTTCCGAGATGCAAATTTTATCTCGATCGGTTGTGAAAATTTGATTTTTCGACTATTTTACCTTAAAATCATGTAACTTTTTGTGTAGAATTTGATTTTGGATGTTAGAGCTCATCAGAACATGAAAGAAAAAAATTATGCTTGAAAAATGGTCGAAATCGAGCATTTTTTTTTTTAGATATTCGAATAAATGACAAATTTAGCCTCGATCGCCGAATCCATTTTTGAGAGATTTCGATGCAGAATTGCACGGGCTACAAAACGTATATAGTGGTCACTGGTAGTTTTGGCGAAAATTGGCAACTTGATCCAAAAAATCGAAAGATGATGTCAAAAAAGTGAATTCCGCAATGAGCAGTAATCGATCAGAACAGTTATTTCAGACCACCAGAGCACCCCTAAATAAACGCAAAAAAGAAATTGGGTCTATCTAGATCGGTTGTGAAAATTTGATTTTTCGACTATTTTACCTTGAAAATCATGTTTCTCCCTGTGTCGGGGTAGCAATGACAAATAAGTGGTATATTGTCTATTACGGGACCAAGACCCACATACCACCCTGGTATGGAATGAGGATTCTCATTGCTAGAGGAACGGTTCCGGGGGGTGGTACAAAATTACTGATCTGCTCTCTTAAACGCCATTACTATGTCAGGTATGTGCTAGAAACAGGTTGCTTGGGTTAATCTGATAAGTGAGGACGATCATCCTTGAAGCCAAAGCAAAATATCACTAAATTACTGATAATGGTATATGATACCCGAATGACCGCCCTCATGCCTAACCAGTGATCCATATCGTCATTCCGGGCTCAGTTAGAATGTTTGCGCTTTTATCGTTGGTGCTTCTGGCCTGCCTCCCTGAAATTATTGCGATGAAGAACTAATTGAACCAAGATATTCCGGATGTGTTGAAAGAATGACTGTTGCAGGACTTCAACTGTGATCGCATCATGAACGACGTCGATCTCACCAACTCCTATTACCTGTATGTGCGAACAAAATTTACATTAAAATTTAAAGCAAAAGTCAATAACTAAGTCAATAACTTTTACAACTTGTGCCTCCCCTACTCGCTCTACAACTACTGCGTTATGTCACTAGGCCTTCCCACATGACATTACATTACATTACGCATAGAATTTTACAACATGTACCTCCCCTACTCGCAATACAACTACTTCTTCTCATCATCATATTCATTCTCAAACAACACATATATTTGTGTACAATTTATTGGCGTGAAAAATACATATTTTTGGTGTTGTCGATATTGCATAGTACTGCTATGCGATTCATTCCCAATCCTCAGCTGTTCTTTGAAACTCATACGTTTTGATGCACCATATTATGTTGGTGTTTTAACCAGGAATTGATGAACAATTGTTCAAAAACACAAAACAAATACAAATGGCATCGCGATATTTCCGCCCGATGTAGAAAGATTGATGATTTTTCAGATGAGTACTTGTTGGCAATTGCGGGGACGTTGATGATGAAAGGAAATCACTCACGAAACACTAGACGAAAGAGGAAAATTAGCGACACTAATGTGTAGGATGTGATGCTCGTAATGAGATGTATTTGATGCAATCCAGCGGCTGCGATTACAGTATGAGTGCAACTATTACTGAGATGAGATGGGAGCAAGTTAAAGGTGGTTTTCACTACCGCACATCCCCAACACTTCTCCCTCATGTCCGTGTGAGATCTAGGTCGCGATAATTTTCACTCATCTCGTGATATTGTTGCTGATGAATAACGACACCCTCTATTATTGGTTGTTGCACCCTAAGTACGAATGCAAATTGCATGTATCCCAGCTAATGTTGAGAATGTGTGAAGCCACCTTTAATTTGAACAAGATGCGCGTATAGTATATGCACTTAAAAATGAGAATAACACAAGAGCTCTTTGCGAAAAAAATAGGAAACATATGTAACTGTCACAACTTGCAATTAGTGAACACATACCAATGTAAATAATGTACATATAATTTTTAAAAGATTTTTGTAATAAGATGCGTCTGAAAAATTCGAAAATTCGATTTATCTTAAAATAACAATAATATCAATTTTAAATGATTTCTGTGTATCTTAATGAAACGTAATAAAGGGGATTTCTTCACATACAATACAACAATACAAGTCAACGAAACGAGTTAATTGTGAAAGAAGTATCCGTTTTGAATGCCCAAAAAGGGTTATGTGCGTTGGTGATAAACGGTCATAGACGATGACTTAGGAGCGACTGCACTAGGGCGTTTGAGGCTGATGCTTTTGAACACCGGCAGCTTCATTAGCCACTCTGCCAGAATCCCTCGGAAACTGTAATTCAGCGAAATCATCATGGAAATGATAAGAAAGCATGATTAAATCGGTCTCGTTACTGCATTAAAGACGTCCTCAACTATCGTCCTTCGTACCTCGAAATCATGAATATCATGGTGAACGGATCGACGACGGGAAATAGTGAGCAGAGAATGCCCATGATGGAGCCCATTTCCCCGAAGCGGTAACCAGTAAGGGGAAACATGCAGATTACAGTGAACGGTATGAAGCAGAGACTGAAAGGAATTGCGAACTGAAATAATCATACGATTAACGTGTCGGTGGGATCGCATACCTGAGCTACAAGGGCTCGGAAAAGTTGCAACTGGAGACTTTTCGTGCGAGCAGATATACAACTGTGATAATTATACTTGAGTAATGTATGACCGTTAATTCTGTTGAAATATCAGTGTTATGCTCAATCGAGCTGTTTTAACGGAGGCTGACAAAAAGGAAGATACAACATGTATTTTCATACCGTTTCTGAGTTTTCGTTATGCATTGGTCTAATGTACGTGTGATCAATAAATGCCTCAAAAATTGCTTACGTCGAATTGACGACTCTTAGGATTCCGAAGGAACAAAAAGTATTGATCGATAGAGCAACGGTGGCAGTGACGGAAGCATTTATAATGCATTGAAATGAGTTCCAGTTGAGACCTCCGCCGAATGAATCAGAGTGCTAGAATAATGTGTTATCAGATTTTCCGCACTGAATTATATCTGGTATACACCAAAGAAATTAGTGTGCACTCGAATGACTATGGTGGGGGATAAAAAGTAAGTTCTCGTAGTCCATTAACATTTTGAAAAAAAAGGGTACTCACAATATAATTTATGGGAACGATATTAGGACGTGGGGTTACATTCATGTTAATGCCATACTCTGATAGAAGCGCGTCAGCAAAGAAGTTTTCAGGTGAGTTCAGACTGAATTTAAGAGACCGAAACAACTGTGAATTCCTGCAGTTATTCAAGAATAGTTTAGATCTGGAAACGTACCTGCAGGGATCCCTGAAGCAGTTTAGTATGCTGCTGCTGAATGTAGACCAGTTGAGGGCGCAGATCATGCAGGGATATGGCATTGGGACTCGCTAAAAACGACTGTGTTATCACAAGTTTTGTTCAACGAGGTTCACCCATTGCGAGGCCGACGCTCACTCACCGAAGCTCATCAATGGCGAAGGCGGCGCGCGCTGCAGCATGCGATTCTGCAGCGGCGAGTAGGTCGTTGGATGTGCTGCTGCGGCCGGTGATGTCGGCTGCACGGCGGTTGCAACACCGACGCCGTACGTTCGGCGCATGAGGTCGAGCGCTTGCTGCGCGCGCATCTGCATCGTGGCGCTGGACCTGCGCTGCACCCACGATTTCCCCCGCCGCACTAGCTGCAACCGGACAGCGCTGCGGCTGTTGCACGATCGACGCGGGGTATGGCATGACGGTGTCGGAGAAACCGTACGCCTGCCGCTTCTTGGTTGGAGCTGCGACGGCAGCTTGCTGCGCTTGCAGCATCGTACGCTGTTGCATGTTGGGCACGATCGGCGCATCAGCTGTGAGGTTTGCTGCGCGGACATACAATACAACAATACAAGTCAACGAAACGAGTTAATTGTGAAAGAAGTATCCGTTTTGAATGCCCAAAAAGGGTTATATGCGTTGGTGATAATACGATGACTGAGGAGCAACTGCACTAGGGCTTGGCTGATGCTTTTCGGTTGGGTAATGTTTGCTGATGCTGCTTCTGCTGCTGAAGCGTCGATTGGTCGCTCATCTGGGCGAAGTGCTGCGCGATGAGGACCACCCGCGCTTGCTGCACGCCGAGGTTGAAGAAGAAGCTGAAATGTAATCTGCTAATCTTGCGCACTTATGGTTTTATGCGAATATCAAAACTCATCCCTACCTGAGGCTGATCTCTATATTACCGTGATTTTTTGCATTATTTTGATATCCCGCCGGAAATGTGTATGCCGCAAATTGAAGAGTATTTCCATTCCAGTATTGTTTCCGATCACATCGACAAAATTGTGAGAGTGTGAGATAATTATTTTTTAGATGTTGAAACCAGTACCATACTGTAGTATCGGTCGCAACCTTATCGATATTTTGCGCGTACCGTAGCGTGGTCATGTCATTGAGTGGCAGATCCAGACCGCCGGGATGCTCTGACGGCGCCGCATTCAGGTTGACGCGCTGCAACCAATAACTCACACTAGACACTGACTCGTCGCCTAAATCGCTGAAACCAGGCAGTGATTCGGCTTATCAGAGACTAGAGAGCGCGTGTGCAATTCATTTCACAAAGGTGATATTCGTCGCTTTACCAGCCAGCGATCGATGAAGATGATGAGAAAACAGTGTTTCATCTGCTAGCCCAATAGGTAATGATCGATTCGGGCATCCATACCGTATACGTTCGATTGTCGAAAGAAGGTACGTTGATCGCAGGATGATTAGCCGGCCACGGCATGTGCGTCGGACCTGGAAAGATGGAAAGTGCGTATGATTGATAAAGTGGAGACGATTAACCGAATCCCGATTCTTGACCCACTAAAGATTCGGTGTGCTTCGGTCCTCTTGGTTGACGAGTCAAATTGACCCAAGCGTGTAGCTCTATCTCTCTTTCTCCCTCTCACATTTTCATGCCTTGAAAGTGTTGCCCAACAAAAGAGGTCTTAGACTGGAGACAACCCTTTATTTTAAGTGAAATGAGCAGCGCCGTCGGGTAGAAGGAGTGAATGATATGCACGAAATGTTAGGAGAACGGTGGTTCAATTGACAAGGTTCAGTGAAATCTACGATGAATAAAAATTATGCTTGTGAGTATAACTGATGAAGACAATCTTTACTAGATCTATATCGGCAAAAACTATAGCGATGAAACTAAGCAATCCGAAAGAAATTGTCCTCCTCAATAATATGTCAGCTTGAGAGAGAATAGCGCAACAGCTGTCCAATGCTCAGAATTCGGTCAACGTCAGCATGAACTACCTCCATATTTTTTTCCAATAAACACATTATTAATGTCATCATAGTGGTGGGAAAGAAACTATGAGCGTTAACAATCTTACATAAACTATTATGAATGTTTTCATAGTTGTGTGGAAGTAGTGGCAAAGCACGTACTAAAATAGATGAATTCTGAATTCGATCAGACGATCTGACTGTGCACATACCGCTGCTCTCGCGTCGGCTGATCATTCGATCGTATCATGTGACTGACAACTGACCGAGCAACACATACCGAGCGATTCCCACTGTTCCGATGCTCCAGTAACTGCGTTGTTCTAGATATCGGAGAAGTGGGGCAACAAAAAAGAAGGAACATGCAAACACGAGGAAAATTGAGTGAGACAAAGACACGTACACATAAACAGGGGCAATTTAGCAAACTTCTAGAGTCGATAGCATATCGTCCGTTACCACCCAAGACACGGAAAGATGCATAATGTTAGGGCCATCTGACTGCGCCAATCATATTTTTTGATAGCCAAATGATTCGATGAAACATATTGTTTTATTAATTGCATCTGTGACTAATCGGTAGGGTTCGCATGTAACAATTCCCCAGACAAAGACGATCTGCGTTTCTCTATTTGAACGCATTTGAGAACATGTCTTTATCGATCCTAATCTGGTTAAATTTTTGAGTAACAATCAAACTCAGCAAGACGTTTGTCTCACCGACCAGTCGTCCAAAACGGTTATTTTCTCGATAACTACATTGCTATAGCCTCGCATGTGCACACTCACCTCCAGATATCTTCTGGATTTGAGCCATGGTGGGTGCGCCTCCGGACATCGGCATCGACGATCCAGCGGACGTTGTCATTTGCTACTGCTGATATGTTACTGGAGCGGCAGCATAAGGCGTCATCACACAGAGCCCGACGAATAGTAAATGTTGAGCTTGGCGAGGAAGAACGCCTACAATACATGCAGCTGTTAAGTGAGAAGAACACGGTAAACACGTGACGAGAAAATAGTTCAAATAGCAAGTCACTTGTAGAGCAATGAAACAAACGAGGGAGGGGTGACTAGTGTGCATTCTCATCATACGACCAAGTGTTGTCAAATAGAGATCAAAAATCCAAGAAACGACGATAACAGAAATACAACTAGACTAACGCAAGAACGAACTGGATCACGCACTTTCGCCTTCACTTTCGAGAATGCTAAAAAGTGGAGCGAGAGTGAGAGAGAATGACAACAGGAAGACGATAAAGACAAGGGGATAGTATACGTAGCCAGATAAAAAATAAAATAAAATGTGCATTTCAATTGAATCATTATGAGCATTCGATTCCGCGTGCAAAAAAACTCCAGGGTGCAGAATTTCATCGAGTAATTCTTGGATTTTTAAATTCGACAGTTTTGCGAGCAGAACTTCTTTCGTTGTGAATGATCTAAAAACTTATTTCAGCCTCCCACTTGATGGATGGCAGAAGGAAGGGCCTTTTCGAGGAAGGAAAGGATGACACAAGCGAGCTGTCCGACCCAATTTAGTCTGATGACTCAGAAGACTGTGAGATGGAGGAGGAGAGTACAACAACTCACGATGAATTCTTAAATTTCCCTTTCTCGTGTTCCACCTTGTATTATTTTTCCTTCTATATGCTGAATAATTATTCCATTGAACAAACATACAATGTGTCACTCTCTCTTCTGAGAAACCACAGTGTGGTTCGATGCTCCAGGGCTCTTGCATACTTGAGAATTGGAAGAATGGCACGTAAAGACAGAGAGAGGGAGAGAAAGCGAACGGCATCAAAATAACAACTGCCCGTTGTATAGCTTCATGGAGGATTGAGAGACTATTCTTTTGCGAATTGGCCCACGTTGTGAGCTCTCAGAAACCGTTAAAAATGTTTTAATGCTAATTAACATTGCATTCAAACTACGTCTTGTGTTGTTTTTTTTTAATGTTATTCGCTTATTTTAATTGTATTATCGTTTCAGTTGCCTACGCTGACTCATATCATTCAGTCAACAAGGATATTATAGCAAAACACGTTGAGTAAAATTGTTTTAATTAAAAGTATCAGGTTGGTCCGAAAGTTTCTGGTAGGCTTCTGGTTTTCGAATATTCTGACCTCTCCTGTTCTTCGCATTTGAGCTATCAATAAAAGTCTTTGTATAGTCAACAAGGGCTGGTACACTCTTTATATCGCACACTGAATCAGTGTTCACTAATCAGTAAGACGGCTACAATAACATTCCAAACTCGCCGAGACCGACCATGACATACATTTTGTTATTGGATCAGCGCTCTTTGAAGAACAGCCATAGGGCCCAACCTAAGTCACTGTTGTAAGGTATTGTGAGTGGTGATTCTAATATAGTAAGAACGACTTCTGGCTTTCTCGAGAAAGGCGCCAAAACAAAAATTTGTTGATTTTTGAAGTAAACGAAAATTTATTTTATTTTGTTGTTCTCAGATCGATAGACCTACCGGTCTCAATTATATTACAAAACAACATTTCATGTATTATGAATCTACAATATTAATTGCGAGAAGATCCGAATCACCGGAGAAGATCTGATTTTTTATGAAGTGTGTTTTTGAGCTAAAATCGGTGATTCCTCTTAACCGTACAATCTGGAGACCGGATATTCATGCGCTAAACGAACAATCAATCCTTGCCCTGTTATTATTTTTTCGGGCAGAATTGGGTGATGGATATTTTTGGTAGGAATATTCAGTGATGGAAGTACCAAAATTCGCGAAAATCTGCTAATTTAGCTTTGATATTATTTATCTCTTTTTTGAGTAGGATTGATTGGATTTGAACATATTATTATAATGCCCTAATACACCCCCGAATATTGCTATGTTGGAGAGGGAAGCAAGTGACTGCAACAAGCAGCAATTGTATGAAATAAAACCTGATAGAAACTTTCGGACCAACCTAATAATCATCAGTGATTCCAGGGGGGGGGGGGAATGCTTCACAATAAACCACCATTCGTTCGCCTTCCAACACAATCAAATTCTGAGATGCAATCAGAAATACTGTACATGATACGATGAGAACACCAACCAGCTAACCTTCCAACCAGTGAAATATCAGTGCCAATGTGAGTTGTCTTCTTACTTGCCTTCTTTGGATTTCTCGAATCAAATGGTGAAACCGTTACAGACGTCTTCACTCATCCACGAACGAGACAAACGTGCACGCAGAATAACGTTGACAGTAATAACAACCAAATCGTATGTATTGTACGGAAAATCTTCGTTGTAAGTCTTGCAATCATTTGGAAACTTTGAATTCCCTTCGATCGCCGTCTACTTCGTCGTCGGACCCTAATTCGGGTGCGTTCGACACTAACCAGCTCGTCATGCGCAATGAAATAACTTTAGTGAATTCCATCTTATGTATGAGGCCGTTTGCGATAGAATCAACACGGGCAAAACGGGGGTCTGGAACATCAAAAAAGTCCGATATGTCCAAAGTGGTTATGGTGTCTGACTGAAGCCCGTTATATCACTGGTTCGAGCCCCACGATCGACCATGTTTTGCAAGACGGCTTTTGGGCATATCGGTCTTTTTTTATGTTCCAGACACTTGTTGAACCTAACGGAAACGGCCTCATATGTATTTATTTGAAATAAATTTCAGTGAACTGGTCAGCAAAAGTGACTGCGCCGCGAGAGAAGTGAACAACAGAAACTCAAAATTCTATCGAATTTTTGGTCTCACGTGCTCCGCAATAAACAACGGTTGGTCTGAAAGTAACTATATTTTTTACGTTCTACGATTTTGGCTTATCCTGTTCTTTGCATATGATAAATCAACATATAGCTTTTTCAATTTGTTGAGGGCCGTATACTCTTTATAGCGCACTTCATATCAGGGCTGGCCGACACGCAATGCAGATACAATGTGAGGCTCAAGCCGCCGTGTCGGGCTTTGACTAGTAAATGTTCCTCGACGCTTTACTATCCGAAGAACATCATTCGGGTCCAATATGTTTCATATTTGTAAAGTATGTTGATGGGAATCACATCTTGACCCAAATTCGCGTCTAGGGTTTCGAGTGAGTACGCAAATATGCTGAGAAGGGAGTTCCCCGTGATTAATCCGAAGACAAAAGTTAGCTCCAGTTGGCTCTCCTTTCCCTTTAACTCTGATCCAACTTCTCGGACGGCCCGTTTGATCTCTGCTTTGACTACAACAAGCGGGGGAAGGCGTCGAGATCTGATCTTATCAGTGTTGTTCCCGGAATCATGGGGTTACTGACAAGCGAGCTCCTTCATCCCAAAGATCCGGAGAAGAGATATCTCAAATGAAACGGATACGATAATAGCAACCGGCGTGATTAAGCTCTAAACCCACCAGACGAGGTAAGCAAGTTTCTTCTCTCCCTCTAAGATGACTGACCCTCCCCCTCCCCCGTCCTCTTCCAAGCCGACGATCGACCAGGCCATCTCCATCATCATGTCTCTCTCCCTCACGATCACCACTCTCGTGACCAAGGTTGATACCCTTGTGGATACTGTCATGACGCTCACTGAGACGATCACCTCTATCCATTCATCCCCTCGTCCCTCGAATGACACGTCATCCTCCTTCTCTCCTCCCTCTCATTCTCTCAATCCGCGCTCGCACAATCTGCATACGAGGCCGCCGCGAGTGCATTGCGAGATGCAAAGATGATAGAAGACAAGAGTACACGAGCAGTGATCATTGGTCTCCCGGAAGGATCATCTCAAGAGATCAATGCGAAAAGCGACGAGGATACAATCAAAGCCATGTGCGATTGGAGTGACGATCCCTCCGCCAAGAAGAGTTTCCAAGATGGAAACGTGACCTTCCATCGCCACCCTCGCATCGCCCCTCCTTTCAACCGCCCCCTCAAGATCCTGTTCGAGTTTAAGGAAATTTGCAACAAGTTTCTCTCCGGAATTCGTCGCAAAGGTGGTCTCCCCTCAAGACATTCCCTCGTGCTTACGTTAGTCGTGATCTCACCCCGACCGAGCTTGTCATCGAGAGACAGCGCAAAGTGGAAGTGAAGCAGATGAACCTCAAAGCCGGTCGAATCGCCTACGGTCTCCGTGATACTGAGATATTCACTTACCGTACTCCCCGCTCTCTCCCCCCTCACTACGGATCTTCTTCCCGCCCCCGCCCTGATAACCCTGCTGCCGATCAATCGATTCTACCAAGGTCGCCGGAGGAGGACAGCAGTGAAACAGAGGCAGTAGGGTCCCTTCGAGTTCCACAAATAGGTCCAATCGTTGTTCCCCCAGTAGTGAGTCTTTTCTTAGTTTCAACGCGAGATCGGTGCGTAACAAACTTGACTCTATTTCCTTCATTCTAAATTCCCTTGAACACAGCGCTCGTTTCATTACTGAATCCTGGCTTAAATGTAACCCTGATGATCCTGATGTTTTACTAATTGGTAGAAATCCCGAGTACTTCTGCTTTCGAAGAGGTAGAACTCTCTCAATTGACCAATCTCGTAGTGGCGGAGTTGCTCTTCTAGTACATTGCTCCTTAAAAAAAACCTATCCTTGTTTCCTCCTGCACATCACTTTCCGTTGAGTGCGCAGTTGTTGATATCCACATCCCTTCCTCTAGTATGCCTATTAGACTTGCGGTGGCTTACAGATCACCTAATGCGCCTGAGCTTTCCACTATTGAACTAATTGAGTTTCTCTCTGAACAAATAACTCGTAATGAAACATTTGTGCTTTCTGGCGATTTCAACTTTCCGGAAAACTTTCCTGCCTGACCGAACGCCTGGAGACAGAGAGTGGGGAATGAGTGGGCGCTCGAACGAGTTCGGCGCCTGACCGAACGCCTGGAGACAGAGAGGGGGGAATGAATGGACGCTCGAACGAGTTCGGCGCACGAACCAGTTCGGATTGGGATAAGTTTCAGAAACAGATCAAGTTCTGAACCATCACTCTGGGGTGGTGGACGGGACTTGTGGATGCCGACTGGCTAAGGCTCACTTCCGCGCAGCCTAACCCCTTCCTCGAGTTTGCCTGCGATCATTTTCTCACACAGCTCGTTAACTTTCCCACCCGTGCTGATAATGTCCTAGATCTTGTATTGTGCAATACTAATGCTATCTCATCAATAGTACCTTCCACTCCTCTCAGTGATCACCTCAGCATAGTTTTCAAACTAAACCTTTCTCCCCCTGTCGCACCTCCACACATCCCCACCCGACTTTACCAATTTGCTGACGGGGACTCCATTAATATCGCTATTGCTTCGATTAACTGGTGTAACGACCTGTCTTTTCTCGATACCGACCAGTCCTACAACTATTTTGCTGATAAAATTAACGAGATCCTTAACCAATTTGTCACGCGCGCTAAAGAAAAAGACCATTCCAAGTATCCTAAACATCTCATAATGTTGCACAGCAGGTGTAATCGTTATTTTGCTATCGCACCTCACAGTGCTAACGCAAAGAAATTGAAAATTCGTTTTGAGAGAGCACTATTTAAGTTTGAATGTGAAAATGAATTACGCGTAGTAAACAGTGGAAACGTTAGAAAATACTGGTGTATAAAGAAAGACTCAACTCGCCAAAAGTATCCACTCCCGGGATCATTGATCTCAATGGAAACACCTTAGTAGGTGATTCAGAGAGAGCTCAGGCCTTCAATCAATACTTTGCTTCTGTCTCCACTTTGCCCCAACATTCCCCGCTTCCCATCATCTCGACTCATGTCAAAGTTTGCGACATCTCCAAATTTTATTCTGCCCAAATTCTGCTTGCTCTAATGAAATTATTCCCAAAGTCAACTTCTCTCCTGACGGTATCCCCAACCTAGTCTATTCCAAATGCAAAGTCTTTTTGCTCCCAGCTCTCGCAATAATTTTCAACAAAAGTCTTCTCACTAGGAAATTTCCCTTGATTTGAAAAAATGCGATTGTTAAGCCCATACCAAGAGCCACTAACAATCTCATTCATTATTTTCGTCCCATTTCCATCCCCTCAACGCTCGGTTGGCCATACAGTTTATTGAGACGATAGATATAATGCGATACAATACGACAGGGCTACGATAGAATACGAACGGGGAATGATGTGATGGAATATGCGATATCAGGGGATACAAATGGGAGAGGGGAGGGGGATCTACCGGTCCTGCTCGCGTCTCAGGACGAATTTTTCGCTCGTCTCTCGTCTCCGCCAAGGGGGTGGTTGGCTCCGCCTCTTCTGAATCATCAATGTTAGACAGAATGAGAGTTAGAGAGAGTAGCATTTCGCTCCGTGACAACACAATAAGCGCGGACTACTCCGAAAGCGTAGTTGTAATAGCCACTGAATGTATTATTTTCAAAATAAATTCAAAACAAAAATAAACAATAATAATAATACTATGGCTCACTCAACAGCTGACTGGCAGCAGCGGGTGAATCGAGTTTCTGAATATTGTTGATGAATTTTGGGGAAAAAATAAGGATTGCTTATCAGTTTTGTTGTATCAGCCGAGAAAACGCGAACGGGGAAAGGTACACATTCTGACAGCCTCAGCACTCACCGCGTTAGGCGTTGTTGTCGGGTCTACAATAGGTTTTATTAGTTGATATTGCCTAATATCGTTTCCGTAATAGTTTCTCGTATCAGAGTGATACAGAAGCGCACGTTTTCGAAGAAGTGTCGACCGTACCGAATCTCTCATTTTAACGCAACTACTAATAGTACTTCTCACCCGCTGTGCAGCCAATTATCCGCGGATTGACGTTGTCGCCAACCGGCGAATCTTTGCCGTCTTGGAACGCGTTCAGCGCTGCAATATTCACTAATTTCAGTCATGGGAAAGGTCACTCAGTTGTTTGTTCAAGCATGCATTCAAGTGCGAAAAATCGGTTCCGACCAGTCATCAACAAGTCCAACTGATTTTTTTTATCATCTTCACATAAAACCAAGTAATTACCCCTTAGGCCAACTTTTTAACCTTTCGATAACCTGTTCCAGGCATTTATTAACCCTACCGCACGGGTCGTTATAATGTATTTCAAGATTGAGATGCTTTTCTACTCTATATAGACTATGCACTTACTTGACATTCGCCGGGTCGCAAGTGTATCCATTCGTCGACTCCATAATAACAGGCCTGTCGGCACCGAAATTCTGAGAACAAATATTCTAGGGAATCATTTAGTTGTGTTTTCGACTTCAAGTGACGTCGAAAGATCAAACTAATGTAATAATTGGTGTAAAATAAATATTTTCCCACCCCGGTTGAAATATGACCAGGTGGGCAAGCGTAAGAGATTAGGCCATTTGTCATCGTCTATTGAACGAAGGGGGAAGTTGGGATGGGTTGTGGAACAGGAGATGGCGGAGGAGCGCACTGGCTTTGAGCTAAATGGAAATATAAGAGACTTTGAGAATATACGGTTTCCTAAGGTCGATTTTCGAACTCTACGCGTTTTTCTCGATTTTGTCGGACAAAATTTGAGATTTCGGTTAAAACCTCTGTACCTAACCTCCCTAGGGGTTGTGTTCCCAAAGTATGAGCTCAGAGCAATCATATTGAGCGAATTGTGCCATTCCCACTGCGCTAGTACAGATAACGCGTTTTAACTATTGGAAACATACTTTCTCCGCATGCTGCAAAAACGACAGTTTCATAGATAGTCGATCCTCCAGATGCAGCATTTCCATGCCACTTTCCTTCATAGCAGGTCAACTTGTCTGCCATTACGAAGCCGGCCCTCTTTATTCCGAGACTGAATTTAATTATTTCATATTTAAAATATATTTTAAAAAAATACTCCCAAGCGGATTAAGCTTCTCTTCAATAGTCATGATTTCAAACCCATTTGGAGTCACATTCTTGAGTCAAAATTATGAAACACTTACTTATCCTTTGACAAAAAAAATCGACACATGTTTTGAATCTTCATCCGCAATCTAGACTCTAAACACCATGAGCAACTGACTACATAGAGTGTGGATTTGTCGCATTCAACATGCATTGTATTCTCCGTCTCCAACTTGCAAACCTTTCCACTTTCTCACGCATTGGTCTCGCGATTGACGGGCGTGCACGCTGAAACAGAGGTGGAATATTAAAAAGCCATTTCACACCGATTGGTGTAATTCTATGATCTGCCAGCACAGAAGGGTCAGGCTTCGACAACAATAAATATTGGAAACTATATACAAAATTAGTCTAGCTAAAATGCCTGAGGATATGCCCAACCTTGCCGTTTGTAACACTGGATACTCTCGAAGCGACGCAATCCAAGCAACCACGGCTTCTCGGGATCTCCGGCCTTGGCGCAGTGCGCTTTCTGATGTTCCTTCGATCAAACACAGCTCCGAATCAAATTGTACAGTCTCTCGATAAATTGTGTTTTGTAAAACTCGAAAAGTATGAAAATCCGATTTACCTCGAAGGGGATTCGTTCGTTTTGCACTCCACTCCATGCATATATTGCTCCATCAGTGCGTGGATGGGCAAGTATCCTGAAATATCGGTTTGAAAGAAATGGTTTATATTTTTAAGTGGATATTTTTTTTGAACTGTCACCTCATTGTTTGCATTGGAGAGCGATGGGGGATCCACATAGTTCGGGTCCTTGTTCTTGAATTCGCAAGCAATGTCGTAATCTGATCAAATGATTTTAAAGCCAACTATCAATTATCACAAATTATCACTTACGGTATCCGCAGAATACATCCAGATGCCGATTGCCGCTATCCTTCCACTTTCCTTTCTCACACGTTTGTGGCTGAATCATCAGTGGGTCCTGAAATGCGGGGTTGGTTTCGGTGCTGATTAGGCTATCATAGTCCTAATCGAAATTCTCTTACTAGTGAACAGAATCAAAGAAGTGTTAGTGCTATTTATTCGGCGTTTCGTGAACCTCATTTCCGTTTGCGTTTTTTGCGAAGAGCTGGTGGTTTGTGCACCCGAGCTTCTTGGGTTTGCTCGCGATTTCAGTAGGGGTTGATCCAACACATAAGAAATTTTGGGGGCAGGCAGTTGCAGTGAAATCGCAGACGTCGTTGTCGGCTGATGTGGTCGTTGACGTACGGTTAAGTCGTTTTGAACTCACAGAGGCAGGCGTATATTCGGTCCTCGCTAACGTCCTTGATGTTCCAGGTCCTTTCGGCTTCGTTGCATGTGGCTTCCTTGATGTCCGTGATGTGCCATTGACCCGAGGATTCTGGCAAAATGTTTTCATATTCAACGGAATGGTACGTCGCACACATGTCATGATCCTCAATTCATATTACGAAGCACGAGATCTTGAAGTCCTCGGCTTCATATTTCTTCTGATCCCGAATTTGACCAATCCGTAATAGACACTTCTCTTTAAAATGTTACTACCGAGCACGCACTTTCTTTCCATGCCAGCGTTCCATCAGGGCACACGAACGAGGTTGTAGTCGAGCCTTCGGGCAGCGGATTACAGTCGGATCTAGGCTCCTCGATACAGGCGGCCTGAGGCATCGAGATGGAAACGAGCGTGGGGCAGCCTAAAGGTTAGTCGTTGATGATCCATGATATCTTCACTGAACAAAACATCGTAACGGATGATACCTTTAAAATCAGGGCATTTTCCCGGCTCTCCTGGAGTACCAGGTTGTCCGTTTCCTCCTGGTGTGCCGGGTACCCCGGGCAGTCCGGGCTGGCCCGGGGGACCAGGAGGTCCGGGCATAGAAGGACCGGAAGAAGCTGAACAATATGAAATCGGTTTGACCATTGACACTCATTGAATACAAGATTCAACATTAGTAAGCCACTCCCTACAGAAGTATTTATGCGTCACACGAGATTGATGATAGCAAGGAGTGCGTGTTAAGGAAAAGGCTGAATACGTAAAGTTCCTCTAACACTCACGGATAACGCAGAAAGCGCTGGCCGTCGTGTGCTCGTTGTATCGTCCATACAGTCACTGCGATCGGGAGCAGACCAACTGACTGACGTGCAGACCGCGCACGAACATGATGGCATCTGCGTCCGCACACACGAGCCTGTAGTTGGACTGGATCTTCCCAACTGACTATGCGTAAAATCCATTTTGACCATTTTCATACGAAACGCGAGTAATATGAGGACGACTATGTTTGTTTTTCTTTAGAAAATTTTATGAACAAACCTGTCGCATCTCGCTCCTCGTACGCCCTTCTCAATAGTGAATTCGCTGGAAGTCGAGTGAGCATACGTCATCGGTACATTACTCGGATCAGAGTACGGTAATCCACACTCACCGTAGCCTGCATATTGAAGAGTTTTTGAGTGATAATCACGTTTCATTTATTTTGCTTTTTCGCTGTTTTGCTTATTGCTAGGCACTGACCATAACTGCAAGACTGATGTCCCTCCGTGGCATAGAACAGCAGCATCAGCATGAGTAGAAGACGACACATCTCTGCTTAATAAAAAATACATTATAAAGCTGGTACACAAGAGATAAAGCGTAAAACACTGGTGAATGTGCTTTCAAATTTTACTTCTTATTTTATACTTAAATACTTTAATGTCAATCTTCAAATCAAGCAAATGTTATCTGCCAAATGAAAGAGCATATAATTGCACGGAATCATCGGAACATTCTATTTAAAATATCAAACAGGCCATCATTCCTAGAATGAGAAATAGATAAATCCCAGTAGTGTCAGGCAATCTATCATCGATTCAAAATTCTTGATTTATTAGATAATTTTAAGAGACCGGCTCCGTTATTTTACACCCTAGTGAGGACATCCTCCCAGACTTTCGATTCAGCCCGTCATGTCACTGTCAGAGAAGGGTGTTCTGACCTTGTTTACAAAAGTGAGGAATTTGGCGCGCCTTGTTCCTAACGCGACCCGCCAGGTGCACAAGAAGGTGCAAAAACGACTAAAAACGTGATTTTCATATTACCTTAACGGGACAAGTTAGAGATGAAATTCTTTTTGCATCATGTTGGTCAAATCCAAACTGCAAAATAACTGAAGATAATTTATTTTGATGATGATATCAAACGCATTTTTTTTTCTTTTCATTTTTTTAAATTTTTTTTTTTATTTCGAAATATACAAAAGGCTTGATTACACATTGGAAAACATAGCCCATAGTCAACTATATCCACCGTATAACTAAGACATCGGTTTTATTTTTTTTCGATCATATCCGAAAACTCCTCGATTTCCACCATTTCTCGAGCATAATTTTTTTCTTTCGTAATTTCAAGAGACATGTTTGGCCTTACTAAGATTACTAAGATGTTTGGCCTATCAGATCCTAGGCTCGATGACTCTCGTTTTGAGATAGATCATTCGAGTCTGGAGGGCACGAGCTTAAAGAAGAAACTAGAACACGCATGGACTAACGTCTACCAGTGAGAATCTTCTACGAGCAATGCTATCCAAAGCCCTAACCTACTCGGAGGATCGGAACACTTTCTCCAGCGATTGATTCGGCCTGTGATAAGGAAAGAAGACCGATCCCTCGACCCCGACCCAGACACAATGGCTATGTTGAAACGAGAAGAACGACCCCAATCGGATGCCCCATCTTGATCAGCGCCCAGAAAACGACACTGATAAATTCTGTTTCTGATTCTGATTTCAAGAGCTCTAATTAGTCAATTCGAGATCTACGCACAAAGATACTTCAGAATATATTATATTCAGATTTTTGCAAGACGAAAATTTTTCAACTTTTTCATGACTCCGGGTTCATATTGGGTTGAGGAATAAGTAACGCTCGTTTTTGAGCATCGTGTTTGGGCTCATATATCTCCCGCCAATCAAATCTAAACGAGCTGACTTTATAGCATTTTTTCAGGGTATGCTCGAGTATCATAGCCGTTATTATTAGAAATATCACGCTTCCTGTGTAGGAGAGAAATTTAGATTTCAATGTACCTGATATTTTTCGAAAATTTTAGATTTTTTTCGAAATTGTGTAATTTAACGTGGAAACTGTTCGGTAAATTCACACATTCTCAGGTGAGCAGCCCGATACTACACCTCTTTCATGGTGAAGTGAGAATGGTGCTCGATTCATTGTTGTATTTTTATAGACGTTTCAAGGGGAACGTTCGTGAAAAATTGCAGTTCACTTAACTTATTTGTCTACCTTGAGGATCGAAGGTGCTGGCCTATACACTAGTGCGCTCCAGTCACTCACTATGGAGCTATATTATCACTATAAACATTTGGTGCTACTTATGCTCCTATTTGAAAAATAACAGTTTTCCAAAAATAATATTTTGTGACGGAATCAAAAGAAATGCGTGTTTTGAGGACTTTGGATTAAACCATACCCAAGACATAGTAGCCATTCTATAATTGTGGCCACTTGGTGGATGATAGTGCAAAAGTTGCTCGTCCATTTAACCATCTAAGGCCTTACATTCAATTAGTGCGGTTTACAGGAAATAGCAATAAATGTCGATTTCGAGGCTTGTTTTTCTATATCGGACTTACGAGCAATTTAACTCATAAAGAGAATGCTCCACACTTAGCAAAATTCGTCCATATTTTCAACAGGAAAGGTACTCCATATTCAAGCATAATTGAGGTCTTTAGATCTATTGCTAAGAAAACGCGGCTAGTAAAACTTCTTTCAGTCAGTAACTGAAAATCCTACACTCTCGTTAGGCGCATATCTCACACAGGCCTTTACTTGGATATTCCTCTGAATATCATCAGTGTAATGTATAACCATGATACTTTACTACTGCAGCTTAATTGTGGCTCAATAATTCTTCTTCCCTCAGTGCTGACCTGTCAAAATCTCAGGGTGAGGTGCGACAACTTTGAATTGAGCCAGCCATTGTGATCGCCTAAATGATCGGAGATATATGATATAGTATATAGTGTATCCAAGCCCTTATCGATCATCAAAAACCGGAATATAATTGCACAATTTAGAAAGACGGGAGAGGTCATAATCTGAAATTGGAAAAACGAGCGTTACTTATTCCTCAACCCGATAGTAATTTTTTGGTCGAAAGGTCGAAATCTCAGAGCAACATGACTATAGGAGTTTCAGACGTATTTTTGCACGTAGAGAACGATTTTCACTACTAGAGCTCCCCAAAATGCAAAATAAAAAAGTTATGGCCAAAAAACTGAAACTTTTCGGATTTTCGTACATAACTTTTTTGTTTTGCATTTTGGTGAGCTCTAGTATGGAAATTCGATCTCTACGTGCAAAAATACATCAGAAATTCCTATAGGCATGTTGTTCTGAAATTTCGATTTTTCGACCAAAAAATGTCCTCGACCCGAAGTCAAAGTTGAAAATTTTTCGTCGTGAAAAAATCTGACTATAATTTATTCTGACGTAATTTGCGCGTAGAATTCGAATTAACTAATTAGAGCTCATGAAACGACCAAAGAAAAAAGTTATGTTCGAAAAATGGTTGAAATCGAGGGTTTTTCGGTTTCGATCGAATTCAAAACATGGAAGGTAAAACCGATTTCTTAGTTATATGGTGGGTAGAGTTTACTAGTGAATGGGCTATGTTTTCCAATATGTGAATAGTGGCGGAAATTGAATCAAGCCTGTGAATATTTCGAAATAAAAATAAAAATTGTCAAAAAATGCGTTTGATATCATCATCAAAATAAATTATCTTCAGTTATTTTGCAGTTTGGACTTGACCAACATAATGCAAAAATAATTTCATCTCTAACTTGTCCCGTTAAGGTAATATGAAAATCACGTTTTTAATCGTTTTTGCACCTTCTCGTGCACATGGCGGTTCGCGTTAGGAACAAGGAGCGCCAAATTCCTCACTTTTGTAAACAAGGTCACAACACCCTTCTCTGACAGTGACATGACGGGCTGAATCGAAAGTCTGGGAGGATGTCCGCGGAACGGCCGAAATGCTAAAAAAAATAACAGAGCCGGTCTCTTAAAATGACGTCTTTAGACTGAGAAACGTTTTATTATTAGATCGCATGATTTCAAGATGTTGATTGGGGAGCGCAAGTGAGTAGAGTTCAGTCGATTTGCGTGTTTATGTGATTGCCTTTTCTCCTGGCGCAGTGACTTTCGCTGACGTCCATTGTAATAATGTATTTTAATTTGATTTAAAATATGATGGAATTCACTAACGTTTTTTTTCATCGCACACGAGTGGCAGGTTTGTGACGATTACACCCGGGTTAGGGTCTGACGGCGAATCGGACATCAATCGAAGGAAATTAAAGATTTCCAGTGATTGTGAGACTTACAACGTAGATTTTCCGTTCTTTACATACAAGCTGGTTATTGTTTGTGTCTACATTATTCTGCGTGGACATTTGTCCCGTTTTAAAAACATCTTTAGAGTGGAAGACTGCAACCGTCTGAAAAGATGTACCTTTTTAAAAAGAAATCATATGATGAGAATACTTAATCGACTTTCATCTATTACATAGCAACTATTTGTGTGAGGAGGAAATGGGCCACTCCGGTAGATGTCCTAACTAATAGACAACTCGGGCAATTCCAGTACGAAGCATCGAATGTAGCATCAAATCAGACAGGGCGCGCAACAGGTCAACATTAGAGATATCCAATCGAGGCTGACTCTCCTCAATCCGCGTGCTATCTCGGTAGTCAGAGAAAAGAGAAATCGTACCAATTGGAGAAAGGTCAGTATCTTACCGTCCACGAGCGAAACGACGATACTCTCGTTGGGTTAGTTGTCTACTGTACACTACCCAAATGGCCGAAACATCCACCCGTTTCTTTTGGACTTATCTGTTATTTGCTCTAGCTACATTTGCTCTCAATCCGTGTTGGCACTAGCGAGTATTCGTATAGTTTCGGTATCCATCCTAATCGTGGTTGTATCCACTCGTTATTGGTTTGCTCATTCACGACTTTGCCATGGTCTTTTTTTGAAGATCCATCCGAGAACGGTTGCATCGGTGGATGAGTGGCGGCGATTCAGTTGCGGGATCGGAACGATGAATATTGCTACTATCCTCGAGAGGATAGCTATGCAAAAATCGCGAAAGAATAGTAGCAGACGTATTCACATCCAACTCCTGTCTCCACTCGGGTCGCTCGAGTCCTATTTTCTGATGTGTTTCGTTGGCCGCACGAATGTTACATTGACATTGTGGAACGTAGCAGTCGATCAATCTGAAATCCCCACTTCAAATGTACTTGTTTTTTCCTAAACGCCTTAACGTAATATTCACGGTCAAACAATTTTAAGTTCCAGTTGTGAAGATGTAACACTGAAAATACATAGTTTCCGGTTCTGGAAGCCGTGAAATTAAAAAAAAATTTCAAATATGAATTCAAAAGCTTGAAATTACCGTACCGACAAGATATTTTTCTAGTCAAGATCAGAATGTGATTTTAGTATTAACCATATAGCATATTCTCGAAATGCATGATTGTTCCGGGAGAGGATATGGTTGCTTTATTCTCTGGTGATAGGGATGGTACTGTGATTGTTTCGTTGGGCTCATCTCTCAAGAGATCACATTACTGTTTTTCATCTCTCTATCTCATTCTATTTCGGTGCTGCCACCCCGGAGTGAATCACTGCATTAAATTATAATGGTGATGTCAGTGTTCCTGTGAGACTAATCGATGCGACAAGAAAAGTATATTAGACAGAGATATCCCTCGCGCCTCGCAACTCTCGTTTCTGCACTATATGTGATTTGAGCAGCGAATGCGCTGATTGCAGTGTCAGTGTCGCTGCATGAATCCAATGTCAGGGGAGCCGACTAGACGGATCGGTTGCATAAGTCGCCTCATTGCTCACGTATCGTGCGATCTCGACTATCGTTTACTTAGAGCATGAGATAACACTCAACTCTTCAGATATGATGCGCTCGATTGCACGTGCCAAACGAGAATAGCGAGCGGGGAGTGGAGATAGTGAGCGGGCGGGGGGATTCCACCACTCAGCACTCTCCTCTCCCTTCTCGCTCAAATAGCGGCGGAGTGGGACGGAAGGTCAGGTTAACCCCGTCGAGAACACATGATGAAAGAGGGTTTCGCTCCTATCGAGTGACCAGAAATCACCCGGCTAGACCCGCTCTATTAGCTCGGAGCTGTACCTTTCCCCGCCGCTGTCACTCCTCCTCCGCACTTTCATCAATCCCTTGTTTTGCATGTGCCTCGCGGATGATTCGTTTCTTTGCTCGTTTTTTGCGCTATCTGCACGTAATTGTACACTATTCCTGCAAACGTGTCTTTTAAATTTGGCATACGTGCGCTTGCCCCTTGAGAGTCCCAATAGCATTCAATGCTCGATCTGTATTCGTGGAATATTTGCGCTAGAACCATCAAAAACATGCTAGTGTATTGTTGATGTGAACTTTGCAATCACTTGTTTGTCTTTCCCTCGGGCAATTGTTGTATGCCACTTTATATATCCCTCGAGTTTTTATGTCCAATTATGTCCCGCGAGTGAGAAGGAAAGTGAATTGGCCTTACCCTCTCAGACAGCCACGGCTCACATTCACCCGTTCGTTACTGTGTCTCGCCATTCGTCTTCACCTTTTGATGGAGAAGGTGAGAGCCGAGATCATCTACCATGGCTAGATGTGACCCTTGCAGGACAATAGACAACTCGCGCTTGCTATGGCTCAAACGCTGCATCCGGTGGCGCAGACGCCCATGACTACGGTAGTCACGGTTGCTGCAGGAGGTCGCGGGTCTCCGTCGCCGCCGTCCGATCCGACTCCGCAACGCCCCTTCCTGACCATGCCCGGTGAGTGATCATACGGACATTTCAGTGTGTCATTTTATTGTGCGAAAAAATATAGTTCATCCGTCTCGCATTGAATCTCTCGATTCATTGGCAAACAAAGGTCAAATAATGAGTGATAACAGTCACTTGTTGATACGATCGTGTTTCATTGGTGTCAGACACACCGGATAATGAGTGCTGCTCTATGAACTCTGCAAGACTTTATTCTACCAGGGATCTCAAACGATAACTACGACGTTTTCAACACTCGCGTTCCTTGATCTATGATTCTTTGACCTGACTGGCGTGTATGCACGCACTAAAGGAAAATCTAGCCCACAGATCAATTGAAAAGTCTTCCTGGCCGTGGTGTAACCGAAGAAGCCTGATCAACGAAACTAATCTCAAGTGCTCTTAGCGTGTTGTGCGCACCGATGCTCTGAGCAACGAAACAAGCGGGAAGAGCGAGACATCGGAAAGAGAGAAAGAGAGAGAGAGCGAGAGGAATGAGTGAAAGCGTGCGCTTCAGAGATTTCTCCTTCTGTTTTCACGGTCCTTTCCCTCTGTTTGAAGTTACGATTGATACGATGAGAAAGAGATTGCCGAAACAAAAGCCAGTTCTGTCTTACATTAGGGAATACTGGAAATGTATCCGTAATCCACGGACGTTCAAAGACTAAAAAAAGGAACTGTGATATGCATAGAATACAATTGTAATATTTTCTCAACTAGAAGCCAACGTAATAGTGAGGAGGGGATAAATGATGAATGGGTAAGCGATAATAGACGTTTTGAAAATTCGTCGTCTTGTGTTCCTTTTTGTTCGATCTTCAAGGCTCGTATCAAACCGGAATAGATCTGCCCTGTCTTCCTTCCATCAGTGCAAATGTCGGGATAAAATTAGTATCATGAAGCGAGTTTGCGAGCATAATGCGAGCGTATTCTCCGCACACCGCATTGGCCCAGTTTGGGATGCTCTTACGGGAGAATAGTTTAAGGAATTTGCTGGAGATGGGATGGGTTGTGCGTTAGAGTAGAGCAGTTCTCACCTATGTAGTAATAGAGGCATGTTAATAAACTGTTGGTTGCCTCTGTTGTGGTACTTGGTGGAGAATCATTTTTAGAATCTGACGCTTCGAGATCACATGTTTTTCTAATCAACATTTCGTTCCAGTCAGGTGGGCAGGTCGAGGTCTTCATGAAATGTACTTGTCATGACATTTTACAGGATCCGACATGGTTGGGAATGCACGTGAGCGACGCTCTTCCTATGACATCCGAGCAGGCCGTGCGAGAATCTTAAATAAGGTGCAAATTCAAGTTCTAGCGCACACATATCATAAAATTACACACGACTTCGTTCGTATAAGATATCGTGTTTAGATCTGCCGAGTATGCGGCGACAAGGCATACAGCATCAATTTCAACGTGAGCACTTGTGAGAGCTGCAAGGCATTCTTCCGCAGGAACGCCTGCAAGGTGCGTGGCCTTCCTCTTATTTTGTTTTTATGTCATGTAGAGGTGGATCCCTGGCATATTAGCAACTAGCGATAACAAAAAAAGACTCGGCATGTCGACGTCATCTGGTGTTAATGTCTGCTCACATTTGAAAATGCCGGAATGAACCCGTCTTGATGTCGACAAGAAAAGTCGTTTTGTCATCTCTAGCATCAACTTTACTGATATGCGACAACACTTGATGAATATGCGTCGGGGGAAAAATGGTGGTATTGATAATAGCCAATTTTCAGAAGAACAAACTGCGATGCCCATTCAACGAGGCATGTGACATCCAAATCTTTTCGCGACGCTTCTGCCAGCGATGCCGTCTCTTCAAGTGCTTCGAGGTGAATAAAGAAAATAATGATTATCATTTCTCTTTCTCTCTCCTTAGTATGGCGAACACGTGCATTAGTGAAGGCGTTCCGGGTATTCTGTATCTCATATCCGCACGCTTTCTCGTATATTTATAACAGGTATCACGAGAGAGTGTAGCAGAAAGAGCCTCACGGGGAACATTTTTTTTTAAACCTTATTTAAAACTCCCATACTATGGTGGGAGAATACCCTGGAGATAAGTTTTCGAACTATTCCTGCCACGAGTCCCAGAGCCGGCTTTTAGAAATTTTCCGGTCGCGGTTCCGACTCTCACGTATCTCAGCTCCCAGATGAGCTAGGATGATGTCGTAAAGCTCAAAAAACGCAGAAAAAATTAGCCAAACAACTTTGCTGAACCTAGAAAGGACGAATGACCACAAATGAAAGTTGCGTTTAAAAAACTGAATCGAAAATTGAAAAATAATTATTTCCGCAATCTTGTAGAAAACTTACAGGGATTTTTATTGCTGAATATGAAAGAGAAAGTCAAACTGTGTATATGAAAAAATATAAAAATCTTTTTTTTCAAGAAAAACTATTTTTACATCGAAAAATAAACATTTCTCAAATCACATAAAATGCGTCGAAAAATATGCATCAGGCTCTTTTAAGTTATTTAGAGCGCAGAAAACAGATTTTGAACTCGGATTGTTGAAGTTCCGCGCGACCAGAAATGGGCATTTTCGGTAAAATCGTCGAGTTTTGAAAATATTATTTCAAAAATGAAATCTTAAACCAGAACAATAATTGACTTTTATATTTTTCGTATACACAGTTTGACTTTCTCTTTCATATTCAGCAATAAAAATCCCTGTAAGTTTTCTACAAGATTGCGGAAATAATTATTTTTCAATTTTTGATTCAGTTTTCAAACGAAACTTTTTCATTTGTGGTCATTCGTTCTTGCTATGTTCAGCAAAGTTGTTTGACTGATAGTTCTGCGTTTTTTGAGCTCTACGCCATTATCCTAGCTCATCTGGGAGCTGAGATACGTGAGAGCCGGAACCGCGACCGGAAAATTCCTAAAAGCCGGCTCTGGGACTCGTGGCAGGGATAGTTCGAAAACTTGTCTCCAGGGTATTCTCCCACAATAGTATGGGATTTTTTATGTAGGTTTTGAAAAAAATTGTTCCCATCTTCCTACGCTCTCTCGCGATTCCTGTTTTATAAGCGGGCATCCAAGTAGTTTGCGTGCGCTTTATGCGTCGCATAATCGTTGCCCAGAAATGCTACGTGCGCTTTGAATTTGCTAAATCGCTCCTTCCAGGTCGGAATGAAGAAGGAGTGGATTATGACTGATGAGGCACGATTGCAGAAGAAAGCGAAAGTAGAGGAAAACAGGTAAGCCAATAACCTGAATTATAATATTCGGGAAACGGACGATTGACTTGATAATTCTGAAGGAACACACAAAATATATTCCTAGGTGACGTGATTAAATGTTTCGAGCCTTACGGTATACATGAAATTGCCCCACGATGGGTGAGTTGGGCAACACGATATGGAAAGAATTTTAAGTCCAGATGATTTATGCAATGAAAAACAAAGACATTATTTTCGGACAGTATTAGCATCTTGCAGAAAGCGTAGATGGGAGGCGGCCAGGATGAAAAACAACGTCGATAGCTCACAACAATGCGGCATGACGAGTGAGATCAGCGTCGGCGTCGGCCGTGAAGGCACCGATGCACCTACAGGCGCTGCAGCATCGGCAGCTGCTGATGAGGAATCTTCCCTCGCTATTCCGCAGCGACAGCCTCCAATGTTCCAGTGAGCTTTCCCTTCAGATTTCAAGTAGTCCTACAAGGTGTACAGCTAGTTACCGTAGGTCATTACTGTAATCCGAGAATCGGTACCTCGATTGCAGGGCCGAATTGCCAACAAACGTTTCGCAATGCCTGCCGATCGACTCGATCGCGCAGCTGGAACAGCAGCAGCCGCCGCAGCTTTTTCCATCTGCAGCATTGGTCATTGCTGCGCCGCCGCCGCTGCTTACAAACTCGCAGCTTGTCGCGCACGCCATCGCGCACGAGCAGCAGGCGCAGTATTATGCAGACAATGCGGCAGCTATTGCTGCAGCTGCAGCCATCGCACAGCAGATAGTGTCGATGACCACGGCATCCTCGCTCGCCGACGTCACCATGGCCGATGCGCTAGTGCAATCGCCTCCGGCTTTGATCGCTGCGCCGATTGTTCCCGTTGTGGAGGCGAGCAGCGGCGTCTCGTCGCACTGTCCGCAACTGGACACGGTTACGCCTTCAACGCTGCGCCTTGCGCAGCAGCATGTGGAGCAGCAACTTGCAGCAGCGCCAGCGCTGCCACGCTACTGCTGCTGTACGTGCAAGTGCGGCAAATATCCGATCAGCCGCACAATCGTGAATCAGGTACGCCGGAGAGTGTTACATGATTAAATCAACATGCGTCCATCTATTGAAGGCACAATCGGAATGGAAGACGAGCAGACGTCGAACGATCTCCGACACGCCCACAGGATCGAACGATTTTCGTGCATCCGAGCAGTATCCGTCTTGTAAGTCATGAATCTAGAGGTCTATGTTCCGTCCGCCAGCGTACGGTGCTTTTACATTCGGAGACTTCAGATAAACTATAGGGTGGATTGGTGGCGAATAAAACTATTACATACATTCGAATATAAAGCCTTCGCTTTTACCTAATCCTATTTACAGCGTTGTCCGTGAGCTGGCTCAATACGACTCCAAACCATAATCTAGTGGCCGACTGCGCTTTGGTCAGTGATCGTTCTTCATTCCCGAGCAAGTATTAGAGAGATTGAAATATTTGGTGTTTTTTGCATAATCTGATTATGTTCTCGCATGGCTGTTGACAAGGGATCGCTGATGTTGCATTACAGTATATTAACTGCAGAATACGCAGCAGCTCGTGATGCGCGATGTGTTCCCCGAGCTGAGCGAGCTGAAAGAATACCTGTGCAACCCGCACTTCCCGTCGACGCAGCTGTCGCTCGGACTCAAGCCCATGTGTGAGTTGTTTAGCAGCGCTATCCCTCTTCCGAAGTAGTGCTGTATTGCATCACTATCGTATCCGTGGTTTGATCTTTGATCTCTGTAGTCGGTCGATGCAAGCCGTTGACGACGATCGTCCCAAGTCCGTACGCGACGCCGTCCACCTCGTCGAGCGTCTTCTAGCCGCATCACGTACTGAAGCCGCCCCCATGAACTCTCGATCAGCTATCCCACATTCTTGCAACATCTCCATGGAATTAATGTGGTCGGCCTTGCTCTGCATCAGAGCGGGCAAATATAACATAGGTTTATTCACTCCCCTTTATCTTTCTCACTGCGATAGTGTGTACATAATAGAGCAGCATTGAGAACTTTCAAAACTCCAGCATAACTTTGTTTTGTTGATGTGCTATTAAAATCTCAGAAAAGTAGACGGAAAGTAAACAGTTCTGCTAAAGCATAAGGTAGGCAGATTTGAATTATCACCTTCTGGTGGAAAACATGAAAATGTCTAAGTAGTAAGATCTGAATTCCGGCAATTTTAAACCACAAATGAAGCTCATGAAGCTAAACTATAAAAAGTATGATTTAAAAAATATCTATTTCTTCTGGGAATACTTGAAATTGTTCATTTACCTCTCTCCATCTAAAAATTAACATTACTTTCCGTCTACTTTTCCAGGAGTTTAACATCACATACAGTATCCTCCATAAGTCACCGGGCACTTTTTCTTTCTTTCATAACTTTTGACTCATGATAGATTTCTGGTTGAAACTTGGTAATGTCCTAGCATATCCATCGTGTGTTAGGGAGATGCAATTGGGATATCACACAACTCCCTGGTTGTTGAGTAATGATTTTCCAGTCGAGCATTACTTTTTCAAACAATCGAAATTCTTACATGGAATTTTTCCTGCTTACCACACTTTCTGATATTTTAGACTTGTCCGTGGGCTACCCAGAAAAAAAATTTCAGGATGCTACTCTATCGCACTTTCGCTACAGAATTTCTCAAAAATGGGTCCTGAAAAAATGGATTTTCGTTCATAGGCGTGCTAGAGACTCGTTCAAAGGCTCAAAATGATCCTTATGATAATTCCGGATTACCGCTAAAATTACATAACGAGATCTCGAAATTTGCCTTCAGGACACGAATTTTCAATTTTTCACATTACACATTTTTGGATGTTTACAGTGTTGAGGGTGATTTTTGTAAAAATGTGGTTCCAAGACACGATGGTAGCATATCTAGGGAACATATCATTCTCAACTTTGTAGAACATATGAAAATCTTTCCTGCCTCTGGAAACCGAAAATCCGAGGTCACTCGATTTTCGAGTCAAAACATAACCATGATACCCCCATCATAGTTGAAATTTTTCATGGTCGAAAAACTTTTCATCTCAGAACTTCCTGACTATATTTTTTGCATGTGTATATGTATGCGTAGGATACGAATTTAGATATGAGAGCCCATGATATCAAAAAATGATAAAATTCATAATGCCTGGAAAAGTGCCGATTTCGGGTCATGGTCATGTTTTGACTCGAAAATTGATTGACCTCGGATTTTCGGTTGCCTGAGGCAGGAAAGATATTCAAATGTTCTACAAAATTGGGAATCCTATATTCCCTAGATATGCTACCATCGTACCCTGGAACCACATTTTTACAAAAATCACACTCAAAACTGTAAACATCCAAAAATGTGTAATGTGAAAAATTGAAAATTCGTGTCCTGACGGCAAATTTCGAGATCTCGTTATGTAATTTCAGCGGTAATCCGGAATTATCATAAGGATCATTTTGAGCCTTTGAACGAGTCTCTAGCACGCCTATGAACGAAAATCCATTTTTGAGAAATTCTGTAGCGAAAGTGCGATAGAGTAGCATCCTGAAATTTTTTTTCTGGGTAGCCCACGGACAAGTCTAAAATATCAGAAAGTGTGGTAAGCAGGAAAAATTCCATGTAAGAATTTCGATTGTTTGAAAAAGTAATGCTCGACTGGAAAATCATTACTCAACAACCAGGGAGTTGTGTGATATCCCAATTGCATCTCCCTAACACACGATGGATATGCTAGGACATGACCAAGTTTCAACCAGAAATCTATCATGAGTCAAAAGTTATGAAAGAAAGAAAAAGTGCCCGGTGACTTATGGAGGATACTGTAGGACAACTCTGTAATATAGTGCTCGCATAATTATTTTTTATTGGGCGTCCCTAGCGGATGTTCGAATCTATTAAATATGTTTTGGTGCTAATAGCATCCCATTCCCGGGTTTTATCGCAACTTCGTACCCCTTCCCCATTTGACAAGCATTCTCCTCTACTTCGTCATATTTTGCATTTTTTACTCGCTTTTTTACACAGATGGCTAACCGTAAGTCATATCGTGCAACAGCAATGTAACATATGAGGCAGTTAGTGGTAGTATAAACAAAGTTCTGACAGTGGTATGTACACCAGATTACGATATTCTTTAACGGAGTGAATTGTTCTCAACTATCTGACCATAATAACTACTCCCGTAAGAATCTGCCTCTGCGAATACTGTGTATGTTCCGAGCTACGTTTGGCTACTATTTTTTGCTCATCCCACACCCAGTCTGTTCAAGACTAGATATTCCCGGATTGAGCATCATGTTGATTCAGCTTCCAGTATTGTTATTGGTCCAAAAGTCAAACCATCGTCCAAAAGCGGCTTTGCTGAGACCCTGAGAGAAATTGTGCAACGGTGCCTGACTGAGGGCTTGAATTCAAATTTATTTCACTATGACTAGGAATTCGTGCAAATTGAAGTATCATGCCCATATTTCAATGTTTCAACATTGACCGAATATTTCCAGATCTTGTGAAAACGTGTTTTTCGACCATCACGAGTCACTGCAGAAAAAGGACTTCATGTCAAACTCGCTTTTTCACCTGCGGGCGGGAGTCGAACTCGAGAACATGCAAAACATCACCTGCGGGCGGGAGTCGAGCCTGCCTGCGTCGGCATGCCAGTCAGAACACCAGTCAGACACGTTTCAACATTGACCGATTATTTCCAGATCTTGTGAAAACGTGTTTTTCGACCATCACGAGTCACTGCAGAAAAAGGACTTCATGTCAAACTCGCTTTTTCACCTGCGGGCGGGAGTCGAACTCGAGAACATGCAAAACATCACCTGCGGGAGGGAGTCGAACCTGCCTGCGTCGGCATGCCAGTCAGACACCATGCGAGTTTGACATGAAGTCCTTTTTCTGCAGTGACTCGTGATGGTCGAAAAACACGTTTTCACAAGATCTGGAAATATTCGGTCATTGTTGAAACATTTTGAAACAAATTTTGATCTTTGATCTCCAAAAATCGATAATTTCGAATTTGATATTTCGGTATCATGTGACATATCATTCGAAAGAGCATCAAAAGATATATTAAATGGTAGAAGGAAACTTAATTTGACCTTTTCCGAAGCAAGTTATGGCTCGAAAAGTGAAAATTTCGATTGATTTTGGTAAACATCGATATGGGTACCCATGAGGGTATCATTTGTAGGGTCCTATTTTGATATTTTTTGTGTATTTTTCAATGCTGAAAACGATGAAACTCTTTGCAGGGCCGATTTTCACGGCCGTTGTATCGAAAACTTCCGTTATCCGTGCCTACTCACCTACTTGAACCGACGATTTTGAAAGTTTTTCGGGTATAACTTTTTTCATTAATTTATTCATGATCTGTTGTATAGAATTTCGGAATCTGCACGCAAAAATACACCAGAAATTCATATAGAAATTCATATTTTTTTTTATATTTCAAAGATGAGGAAGTGTACTTCGTCCTTTCTCTGATCGTTCGTAAACAGGATCGTGACGATTGCGTGGCTGATAGTCATTTAGCCTGCGGCTGCTACGTTATACGCTGGGCCGTAAGAAAAGGTTAACCATGCACCGCATGCTTGCGAGTGCTTGCACATTGTAATTTTTTGGTTGAAAAGTCGATTTCTCAGAACTATCTCACTATAGGAGTTTCTGGCATATTTTGTCATGTAGATTCCGAATTTCGACACTAGAGCTCATCAAAATGTGAACGAAAAAAGTTACGCTCGAAAATCCGAAATCGAAAATTTTTTCGAGCATAATTTTTTTTTTCGGCAGTTTTTCGGTCCCGCCCCTTTTTTTCTATTCTCAAATTCCTTTGATTTTTTTACTGTAGTTAGGTCACAGAAAGTTCACAAATCACTTTTCGGCGCTTCTTGGAATAATCACTATTTGAAAAGATACACCACCGATCCAGCGCATGGACGGGGAATGACATCTCCAACAAATTTTGCCTCAAGCCTCCTCATTCCATTTCTTCTTGGAATTGTTTCTAGCAGAATTTTAAAGCGAGTTAAGGATGTTTTCCTAAGGCGAATTTATCGTAAATTTCATAGTGTACCTACTTTGACCTACCAATACTCGGAGATGAGACGAAATATCGAAAATAGCCTAACGTAGTTTGAAAGAACATTATTCAGAGTATTTATGTTTCTTTTCCTTTCCTAAGTCCGCGGATCGTTGAATTCTCTCGAAAATTTGGCGATTCCGCTCACGACCTAAGGAACCGAAATATTCGGCCGCGTTTTCTATGAAGTGTGTATCTATTCCATCTGAATCATCTAGGCCGGATAGGCGAGTTCTACAATGAAGAGGGTCATCTCGTTATTGAAGAGTTGTTCGTTTTCCGAATGGAAAATGGAAAAATCAATAGGTCTAACTTTTTGGAATTTGCTTAAAAACAATTTTTGCAACAGATAACTGAGGAAAACTGGACTCGAAATTATCAAGATTCACCATATAACAAAGTCTTCTGCTAGACCGTCATTGCTTTTCATTGAAGAGCTCCTTTGACCGCGCCCTATTCAATGAAGAGAGGGGGGATGAGATAGTAAAATCGTATCCTAATTCTCACTCATTAACTTCATTATCATCTAATTGTGATCATTTGGCAAACGTCTGCTACATATATGCGAATTAAAAAATTGGCTCATACAATTATTAAATGAAAAAAACTTCATCCTTGAGCGAAATATTTTCAAGTGTATTCGAACAGGTGTGTAAGAACGATAATCCACAAGTAATGTATGAAAATAATGGGCGCTAGGTCGGATGAAAATTCGAGGGGGGGGGGCGATAGAGGGAGAGAAGGATAGAGGTGGTATGGCAAAATAGTTCTCACCGACCTAGCACCAAACAATGATATAGACGGGCAGCGTAATTGGCATTACCTTGGCAGCCAGGACAGCTGACCAGGAAACGGTATTCCATTAGCGGCCATGAGAGTGAGAGTGGTGATGGTGGTGATACCCGTGAGGTGATGGTGATGGTGTCCCCATGCTGCGTTATTGATGCTAAGTCATTAATATAGAAGTTATTGATGATCCGGTTGAGAAAGACCCTCGATATAACAATGTATGATAAGGATTTTGGATCGAATATATCGTACATGGTGGACAAACCGTGACAGATATTCATTTTTGGCCATTTTTGACTTTTTTGACTTCCAGCGAATAATCACTAATAAATTCCAATTTTAATTTCTTATTTTTTGTCCACCCTTGTTTACGGGAATCGGCCGGGCATGTCCTGGTGAAATATTCCTCTAACATGGAGAAAAATGACAACCGTAATTTGAAAAATTGGTTGATTCCGTAAGCCGGCATTTAGCACACGCGAGGCAGCGAGCTGGTCCAATCGCGTCATCATTTTCAAATTCTCTGCTTATTTTACTTTCCCCGTATTGTTTAGACGTTCTGCCCGTTTATTTGTTGTAATTATAATGATCCAGAGTACCAGGCCGACCTGGCGGACGCCTCTCCTCGACAATACGAGCCTTACTTGGAGAAGGAATGGAGGTTTTCCTCAAAGGTCCAACTTTCTCTTTACTTTCTTTGAAAATAAGAGTGGGATTGTGTTTGTTTGAGCTGTTTCAGCTCCGTGCCCACTCTCCTGAGGTCCCGGGAGAAATTGGGAGACGATGGAGTGGAACAAACCAGGTGAGATCACTAGGTTTCTACTATTGCTTCACTTGAGCGGGCGAAACTGCCTGTTACTATGTTGTTTGAGGGGGTAAAAAAAACAGTGCTTCTCCCTTCACTGATAAGTGATAAGTGAACGTCTTATTGCCGTATATTTATTTTTAAAATAAAATGTTGCCTTCGGTGTTCAGAAAATTGTCCTTCCTCTCTTGTATTTCATCGCTGATGAGCTGTAACTAGTTGGATTTAATATAAATATGTTAATTCACGCGCAAAAATAGATGAACTTATCAGGAATCTGGCAAACCAATGCTTCACTGCCTGTGTATATTTATTTGTAACATTTTCCAGGCTTTGTTCTGCCCCTTGCCTTTCCCCTCGTAGGCTCGTCGGTGTTCTTCCAGGGTTTCCTCAGAAGTTTAACTTTCTCTTTATTTTCTTTGAATATAGGAGTTGTGCTTGGTTTGTTTGGGCTATTTCAGCTCTGAACTAGCTCTGGTGAGCCATCGAGGTGAATTGGGAGCCGACCGAGTTGAAGGAACCAGGTTAGTGACCCGAAATCACTCAACTTTTCATATCCTTTCATTTGAGCGTGCGAAACTTTATTTCTCTGTGTTGTTTGAGTTGCAACAGATGGGAATAGTTCTTTGCCCATTACGGATAAGCTTTAATTACCAGTTGTAATAAGAATTATCCCGATTGAGGCGAAGGAATTGTGTTTGATTAGTGGTAGATCAGTCTGCCATTGTCGTGTATTTTCATTAAAATAACTAGTTTCCTTTAATATTAGAAAAAAGGGATTCAGTCTGAAAAATATAAAGCCCTCCTGAAGGAGGAACCAGCCATACCACTGCTTCACTGCCTCTTTATCTATTTATTATATTTTACAGGCTGTGCTCTGCCCCTCGGCCTCTCACCTGCGTGCGACACGTCTATCTTCATCTCTACTGATCAGGTTTGAAATTTTCCGGTGGCAATTGACTTGAAATAGGCGGTGTTTGGCTTCGTTGAGACATTGCCAGGCATCCCCACTCCACTTTGCCCCGGCCCCTCTCTCTACTTCAACTCAATAAGGATACGGTGACGTGTATTTTATCTAATTTCTGTTTTTCTTCTTCTTCTTTTTATCTGAGAAACTTGGAAACAATTTTAAGTAGCGAACAAGTAAAACAACAAAGAAAGGGACGCGTTTCAGCTACCGTAATCTTCGAGCGGGAGACAACGAGGGGAGAACAAGGATAACACGAGAACGATGAACAATGATAAGAGGACAAGGATAAACGAGGTCAGTTGGGATCACGAAACAAATAATAACTTCTGAATAAACAAATGTGAAACTTCTGGTAGTGATAGCAATAGGAAATGGTATTTACAATTTGAATCAAGGATGAAGTCTAATCGAATTCATCGTCCCAGATTGAACTATCATGCTCATATTCGGGATTATCTCTGATTGTCGATAGGCATGAAGTCGTCTTCTTCTTCCTCTTGATTGTATACCTCGTGATTGGAAATTCCAGGAGAGTAGGGACGGGGGCGAGAGGACGAGGGAACGAAATCATTAATAGGTCGAATGAGTGATCTATTGGGTTGAGGAATAAGTAACGCTCGTTTTTGAGCATCGTGTTTGGGCTCATATATCTCCCGCCAATCAAATCTAAACGAGCTGACTTTATAGCATTTTTTCAGGGTATGCTCGAGTATCATAGCCGTTATTATTAGAAATATCACGCTTCCTGTGTAGGAGAGAAATTTAGATTTCAATGTACCTGATATTTTTCGAAAATTTTAGATTTTTTTCGAAATTGTGTAATTTAACGTGGAAACTGTTCGGTAAATTCACACATTCTCAGGTGAGCAGCCCGATACTACACCTCTTTCATGGTGAAGTGAGAATGGTGCTCGATTCATTGTTGTATTTTTATAGACGTTTCAAGGGGAACGTTCGTGAAAAATTGCAGTTCACTTAACTTATTTGTCTACCTTGAGGATCGAAGGTGCTGGCCTATACACTAGTGCGCTCCAGTCACTCACTATGGAACTATTTTATCACTATAAACATTTGGTGCTACTTATGCTCCTATTTGAAAAATAACAGTTTTCCAAAAATATTATTTTGTAACGGAATCAAAAGAAATGCGTGTTTTGAGGACTTTGGATTAAACCATACCCAAGACATAGTAGCCATTCTATAATTGTGGCCACTTGGTGGATGATAGTGCAAAAGTTGCTCGTCCATTTAACCATCTAAGGCCTTACATTCAATTAGTACGGTTTACAGGAAATAGCAATAAATGTCGATTTCGAGACTTGTTTTTCTATATCGGACTTACGAGCAATTTAACTCATAAAGAGAATGCTCCACACTTAGCAAAATTCGTCCATATTTTCAACAGGAAAGGTACTCCACATTCAAGCATAATTGAGGTCTTTAGATCTATTGCTAAGAAAACGCGGCTAGCAAAACTTCTTTCGGTCAGTAACTGAAAATCCTACACTCTCGTTAGGCGCATATCTCACACAGGCCTTTACTTGGATATTCCTCTGAATATCATCAGTGTAATGTATAACCATGATACTTTACTACTGCAGCTTAATTGTGGCTCAATAATTCTTCTTCCCTCAGTGCTGACCTGTCAAAATCTCAGGGTGAGGTGCGACAACTTTGAATTGAGCCAGCCATTGTGATCGCCTAAATGATCGGAGATATATGATATAGTGTGCGCTAAAGAGAGTATCCAAGCCCTTATCGATCATCAAAAACCGGAATATAATTGCACAATTTAGAAAGACGGGAGAGGTCATAATCTGAAATTAGAAAAACGTACAGAAGCAGAACACAGGTTCAAAATAGGGTCCAGAAAAAAATAATTTCCATTCATTGACGTGCTAGAGACTCGTTCAAAGGCTCAAAATGACCCTTACAATAATTCCTGATTATCGATTTCAACCCAAAAAAAGACCATGATACCCCCATCATTAGTCGAAAAAAAGTTTCTCTCAAAACTTCCTGACTAAATTTTTTTCTGGGATATTTTTGTGTGCTGAGTACGAATTTCGGTATGAGAGTCCATGATATCATTAATGAAAAAAGTTAAAATTTATTATGTCGAAACATAGCCGATTTTTAAAATCTTTTGACCTCTGATTTTCGGTTGCCGCGGGTGAGAAAGTTATCCAAATGCTCTCAAAAGTTGGGAATCGTATATTCCATGGATTTGCAACTACCCTGTCTAGAAAATACATTTGAACAAAAATCGGCCTTGGAACTATGATCATCCAAAATAGGAAGAAAACAATTATTTGAAAAAGTGAAAAATTCGTGCCCTGAGGTCAAATTAAGAGATATCAATATCGAACTTTGTGGGTAATCAGGAATTATTGTAAGGGTCATTTTGAGCCTTTGAACGAGTCTCTAGCACGTCAATGAATGGAAATTATTTTTTTCTGGACCCTATTTTGAACCTGTGTTCTGCTTCTGTACGACAACGCCCCATGAGTACTATTTTTTAATCGGTAGATGCTGAGGCCTTCTATCATCACAAAAAGAGAGAAGACTTAGAAAAAAATCCCAATGACCTTAAAATCACAAGTGAAGAACATATATATGATTGCATCATCACTATGCAATATTGCGAAATCGTAGCATGACGTCACTATCGGTGGCAATGCATCAATAGGTCTAATGTGTCCTGCCAAAACATCAAACGGATTGCTTATCTGGTTTAAAAGTTACAACACTTTGAAATTTTGGACGGTGACTTATGTCCGATACTGTATTTATCCATCGTCGTCGCGAATTCAAGTAAGTGAACTCCCATCGTATCATGAAGTCTCACATAGTCCCTCGGAATGTAAGTGTAGTCGAATCCTGAACACATTACTTCATTTGTGATATTAAATTACAACTCAATTAATAATTTTTCATGGAGGAATCTTAACAATTGCAGACAACTCACGGGGCGGCGGTGCTGGAAGTGAATCGACGATTCGATCGAGGGAGTTGGATAGTTTATCAATCTTGCTTGTTAGGCCATTGTCTCTTCTCTCGATTAATTTCACCTGTGGTGTGTTTGTATTACCAGATGATACGGAGTAAAATTGTACAAACCTTGTCATTGATACATTCGATTGTATTTGTATCATCCGCTGATTTGCTTTCCATTCTTGCAATTGATCGTTTCAAGTTGGTGATTGAAGATTCGATCGGACCCAGTCTCTCATCCAGAATCGATCGAAATAGATCAGCATCTGTAATCGAAAGGCGTACAGTTGAATGGTATTCGGGATTCTAGAGCAGTGGAGAGGTCTAGAACTCAAGCACTAAACGTACCCATTCCATTCGGGGGCACTGTAGCTGCTGCTGATCGCGAGGGTGACACTGCAGGGGTGTTTTGGACGGAAGAAGCGAGAGAAGCAGTAGGTGATCTAGAGGGATTGCTGGGTCTTGTCCTCATTGTCATTCTATTGACTGTGCTATCTTCTTCCTCTTCCTCTTCCTCATTTCTTCCCTCATTCTCCTCATCATTTGCTGGATAGACGGAGAACTGAAAAGTAATATCTGGTAACGGTACGGTGGCATTTTAACATGAGTGCTACGGTAGTATTGAGTGCGGTAACATTTCAATGTGCGAGTGGTATAATCCTAAGTAAAAGATTACGGTAAGATTATACGGTAGAACGATTAGCCGAACTCACCCCTTTCGTCAATTCTTTTCTCTGCCTTCCCCGCGACTTCTTCATGAGCAATTCGACCTCTCTCTCCATCAATTGTTCCATCTCGTGCTTCTTTCCATAGTCAATGAAGATTCCGGGCTTCAGTCCTTTTTCACCCTTTGTCTTGTACTTCACAGGCATTGCCTTTGACGGTGCTCCTACTTTGATGGCATCCAAGTCAATGATGTTGAAGACGTTTCCGTCTCTAACGAGAGCGTACGACATTCCCTGAAGTTCAGAATATTCGATAGCTGTCCGATTGTATTGGAAATAGTGATGCAAATTAAGACCCGCTCTCCTCAATTTACGTGATCTCTTCCCGATCAAAGAAACACGAGAACTAGTGAATTGATGAGAGACCAGTCATGATCCGGCATCACTAATTGAATCTGATGTGAAAAAAATCACGCAACGAAACAAGCAAGAGAAAATTAACAGACAGATGAGAATACAGATCCCTGAGCTGGCTTTGACCTATTTCATCACTATAATTTCGTCATTTGACGTAGCTGCTGCGCGACTCCACCCCCTTTGCTGCACGTTGATTTCGGCGTGTTTTCCTCTCTCTTTTATGATATCTCATCTTCTCCGATGTCTCCCAAATCTCGGATTCAGGTACGTAAGATGACTACTGATCCACCGTAATCGTTTTATCTCACATCTATCGTAGCTATATTGATCGTCGTGGTAGCAGATCATATTATGCCTATTGCAGACGCAAGGCAGGAGACCTTTGGAGAAGCACTGGAAAGATTGCATCATCGGATGATAAGTCCTATCGGGAAATCGTCAAATTGCTGGCTCAGCAAAACATCCACACAAGCAGGAGCACAGTGGCGCGTGTGCTGAAGAAGAAGTTCATCCCTCGCGAGTATCGACCCACTTCGATCAAAGATATGGAGCTGTATGCCTCAATCCGCGATACCGTAATCTGTTGCTACTTGGATGATTCCCAATCAACTCTCCAGTCAGTCGCAGCCACGATCAAACTCGAATGCAATGAGGAGGTACGCTTACTAAACCTCCAATTTTATATACCGTACTTGTTTACATTTATTCGAAGCTAGCGTATTACCATGCTACAATACTCCCCATTTCGAGATCTCTGTCGATGTCGTTCGTCGGATCCGAGCGGATTCCAGTGTTACAACACCCGATACGGACATTTAGTTCGTATTGTGAACCGCCCTCTCCGTCTCGCCTTCTGCAGAGAACAAATCGAGAAGGACAATATGTTCACTGCACATCTCTTCACAGACGAATGCTGTGTACAATTATCCGCAAACAATCGATTTGTATTCTGTTTGAGGGGAGATGTTCAGAGGAGAGTCAAGAGTGTGCACAAAAACCCGGTGAAGGTAAATAATTATCCTTCAGCCCATAGAAATAACTAGGAACAATGGAAGTAATAACGAGATAATGAACTTCGAACATCTCCCATTCTCAGGTGATGATCTGAGGAGGGATCAGTTGGAGAGGCGCTACTCCCCTCGTCATGTTCGATACGGGATCAAAGATCAACAACGGCATGTATCAGGCCGTACTCGAGACTGCTTACAAGAAATGGGCGAGGTTTGATTATTGAATTCTACTCATAGCTAGCCAACACTGTATTCTATATCGTAGCTGTGGTATTGGAATTTCTCGTGTCAATTCAGAAAAACATTCGGAGAACATGTCTACCTCATTCAAGACAACGCCCCCTCTCATACTGCAGCAAGAACTATGGAGTACCTCGAGAGGGAACAGATCAAGGTGTGTCGTTTCCTATTGCACACACTATATAGCCATTCAACCAATCGAGAAAGTGTGTAAACATAAACGGCCATTATTGCGAACTCGAAGCCAAGAACGGATACTCTCATTAATAAAATCTATCAAGCGTAGAATGTCACAATTTTTAAAACAATCGGACAATAACGTACAACTCAACAGACTATCGACTGGCCCCGGGAAAGTCCGGACATTAACGCAGTCGAGGTGGTATGGGCAAATTTGAAGCGATGGCTTCAAGACTGCTGGAAGCCGACCAATCTCAGCCATCTGAAAGAGGGAATTGCTACGTGGTGGAAGGATACATTGACCCCTGAGAAATGCAAAGAATATATCAGACGAGTCCAACCCCAGATGAGAAAAGTAATTGAGAATGAGGGCGCCCCTCTTCACGACTAAGCTTTTCCTAATATCATATTATGCCGAGACCATGAATTCGATTAGACTTCATCCTTGATTCAAATTGCAAATACCATTTCCTATTGCTATCACTACCAGAAGTTTCACATTTGTTTATTCAGAAGTTATTATTTGTTTCGTGATCCCAACTGACCTCGTTTATCCTTGTCCTCTTATCATTGTTCATCGTTCTCGTGTTATCCTTGTTCTCCCCTCGTTGTCTCCCGCTCGAAGATTACGGTAGCTGAAACGTGTCCCTTTCTTTGTTGTTTTACTTGTTCGCTACTTCAAATTGTTTCCAAGTTTCTCAGATAAGAAGAAGAAGAAGAAAAAACAGAAATTAGATAAAATACACTTCACCGAATCCGCATTGTGTTAAAGTAGAGAGGGGCCGGAGCAGAGTGGAGTGGGGATGCTTGGTAAGGTCTCAAACAAGTCCCAACGCTGCCACTTGCGATAATAATGCCATAGGAAAGTATCAAACCTAATCAGCATAGTAGAAGGAGGGCGAGTGAATGGCATCCGAGGCAGAGCAGCAACGGAGAGTGAACGGCACTTCAAAAATTAAATCATTAAATAAATATGAACTGACAGTGCAACACTGATGTGCAACAAAAGTCCAACTGCTCCTGAGCCAGAAAAAAATATTTTATAAAATAAACTAGTTAAATAAACAGTATCCTTTAGGCATTAGTGATTACCGTGACATGGTGATTACCGTGACATCAAGAGAGAGATGTTTCCGCGTTGCCATGACTAGTAATCACAGACGATTCATCACAATATTTCGATTGTCACTGCCAATAGGAGAGGCTAGGGTGAGGAAGGAGTAGTGACTCTTGCAAAACATCACCTGCGGGCGGGAGTCGAACCTGCCTGCGTCGGCATGCCAGTCAGACACCATGCCCATTAATGTGCATGGTGTCTGACTGGCATGCCGACGCAGGCAGGCAGGCAGGCTCGACTCCCGCCCGCAGGTGATGTTTTGCAAGAGGCAGAGAAAGGCGCGCGCCCCAACCACTAGTCTCCGTCAAGCGCTCATAATATTATCACCTATCGCCTGTTTTCCAGCAGACATAGATCACGCATGCAGGAGCGACTACAAAACATCACCTGCGGGCGGGAGTCGAACCTGCATGCGTCGGCATGCCAGTCAGACACCATGCCCATTAGGGCATGGTGTCTGACTGTGGGCATGGTGTCTGACTGGCATGCCGACGCAGGCAGGTTCGACTCCCGCCCGCAGGTGATGTTTTGCAAGAGGTAGAGAAAGGAGCGCGCGCCCCAACCACTAGTCTCCGTCAAGCGTTCCCTGCGGTAGGCCGCCCTGGCCTAATGGGCATGTGGCCGACCGGCATGCCGACGCAGGCAGGTTCGACCCCCGCCCGCAGGTGATGTTTTGCAAGAGGCAGAGAAAGGCGCGCGCCCCAACCACTAGTCTCCGTCAAGCGCTCCCTGCGGTAGGCCGCCCTGGCCTAATGGGCATGGTCATCACTGGAACACCAAGCTTGACTGTCTAGTACTAGCTCCCTAGTCATGAAGTTTAACCCGCTGTTACCGTAACCTAGTAACCCGCAGTTACCGTAACCTCGTCTACAGTACCCCTTTGCGTACCTGGAAGAGGGCGGACTGCGGGCTTCATCCTCCTCCGTCTCGCTCATCCGACCGACTGAGAAGGAGGAAAGTGTGTGAAATGAGAGGAGAATGAGAGGAGACAGAGAGGGAGTTGATTTGACTAGATTTGTTTAAATTAGATAATTACGTATTTAAATAAGCAATAAATAGTCACCGGCTACAAGCCCAACACGGCCGGTTGCTATTCGACCTTTATTAGAAAATTGCAAACCTGATCAGAAGAGAATAAGATTGAAGAGTGAAGGGCGTCCGAAATGGGGCAGAACGGGAGAGTGAGCGGGCCTTGAACATACAAAAAAAATAAATACAAACTGTCAGTGAAACATTAATGTGCAATCAAGGATCTACTAATCATTTCTCCCAAGTCAGAATCAATTTATTTTAATAAAATAGTTTAATAAACTGTATCCTTTAGCTATCAGTGATTACCGTATACGGTTATAGCACAGTAACCCGCGATTACCGTAACCTCACCTACAGTACACCCTCTCGTACATGGCAGTGGATAGGCTGCGGTTCCCGTTCTCCTTCTCGCTCATCCGACCGACTGAGAAGGGGGAGAGTATAGGAAATGAGAGACGATCGAGAGAATCGATTTGAATAGACAATTGTGATCAGAAGGTGGTGGATTAAACTATAATCAAATTAAACCAGACAAATACGAAGAGAAAGGACTTTTTTTTTTAAACAAATAAACGGCCATTAAACGTTGATCTACCACCTTTTGATCACAATTCGCTCGATACAACAGGGCTACTTTATTAGAGCTTGTAATAACAAGCACTGGTATTTTGGATAATTCCCAACTCACCTAATTTTATCTTCTTTCTTCACTTTTCCAATCAGACTAGTACCGTATCTGAAACGTCACTTGGCTTTTGTTGCTTTGTTGGTTTTATATTTCTGACTTTCTCTATATTTAATTTTATAAAAATGCTGAAGAGCGAAAATGAGAAAAATACACGTCACCGTATCCTTATTGAGTTGAAGTAGAGAGAGGGGCCGGGGCAAAGTGGAGTGGGGATGCCTGGCAATGTCTCAACGAAGCCAAACGCCGCCTATTTCAAGTCAATTGCCACCGGAAAATTTCAAACCTGATCAGTAGAGATGAAGATAGACGAGTCGCACGAAGGGGAGAGGCCGAGGGGCAGAGCACAGCCTGGAAAATATAATAAATAGATAAAGAGGCAGTGAAGCAGTGGTATGGCTGGTTCCTCCTTCAGGAGGGCTTTATATTTTTCAGACTGAATCCCTTTTTTCTAATATTAAAGGAAACTAGTTATTTTAATATATATGACAATGGCAGACTGATCTACCACTAATCAAACACAATTCCTTCGCCTCAATCGGGATAATTCTTATTACAACTGGTAATTAAAGCTTATCCGTAATGGGCAAAGAACTATTCCCATCTGTTGCAACTCAAACAACACAGAGAAATAAAGTTTCGCACGCTCAAATGAAAGGATATGAAAAGTTGAGTGATTTCGGGTCACTAACCTGGTTCCTTCAACTCGGTCGGCTCCCAATTCACCTCGATGGCTCACCAGAGCTAGTTCAGAGCTGAAATAGCCCAAACAAACCAAGCACAACTCCTATATTCAAAGAAAATAAAGAGAAAGTTAAACCTCTGAGGAAACCCTGGAAGAACACCGACGAGCCGCACGAGGGGAAAGGCAAGGGGCAGAACAAAGCCTGGAAAATGTTACAAATAAATATACACAGGCAGTGAAGCATTGGTTTGCCAGATTCCTGATAAGTTCATCTATTTTTGCGCGTGAATTAACATATTTATATTAAATCCAACTAGTTACAGCTCATCAGCGATGAAATACAAGAGAGGAAGGACAATTTTCTGAACACCGAAGGCAACATTTTATTTTTAAAATAAATATACGACAATAAGACGTTCACTTATCACTTATCAGTGAAGGGAGAAGCACTGTTTTTTTTACCCCCTCAAACAACATAGTAACAGGCAGTTTCGCCCGCTCAAGTGAAGCAATAGTAGAAACCTAGTGATCTTACCTGGTTTGTTCCACTCCATCGTCTCCCAATTTGTCCCGGGACCTCAGGAGAGTGGGCACGGAGCTGAAACAGCTCAAACAAACACATTCCCACTCTTATTTTCAAAGAAAGTAAAGAGAAAGTTGGACCTTTGAGGAAAACCTCCATTCCTTCTCCAAGTAAGGCTCGTATTGTCGAGGAGAGGCGTCCGTCAGGTCGGCCTGGTACTCTGGATCATTATAATTACAACAAATAAACGGGCTGAACGTCTAAACAATACGGGGAAAGTAAAATACGCAGAGAATTTGAAAATGATGACGCGATTGGACCAGCTCGCTGCCTCGCGTGTGCTAAATGCCGGCTTACGAAATCAACCAATTTTTCAAATTACGGCTGTCATTTTTCTCCATGTTAGAGGAATATTTCACCAGGACATGCCCGGCCGATTCCCGTAAACAAGGGTGGACAAAAAATAAGAAATTAAAATTGGAATTTATTAGTGATTATTCGCTGGAAGTCAAAAAAGTCAAAAATGGCCAAAAATGATCATCTGTCACGGTTTGTCCACCATGTACAATAGCATATGCTAAAATATGCATGTTGAAAATAGCGTCTTTTCGAATATTCGAAAACTAAGAAGGCCATTATTTCTTTGAAAATTTCAAAAATTCGAACACGCATAATTTCAAATATTCGATATTCGAAACCGATCCGGCATCCCTGATGAATGATAACGAGAGAGAGAAAAGCATACGGTTGTATCCCCAGTCGTTGCTGCCCCATCCGTTGCCGTAGTAGTTGTTGTTTCCCCATCCTCCCCATCCCCACTGAGCGGTCGAGAGATTAATGAGTCAGAGGAGAACGAAGAATAGGATGATCGAACAGAAAGTCATACTGCGTTTGATCATCGAAGCAGCCACGGGTATTTATAGGAGGATTAGGCGAAGAGGCGATAGCAGATGAGCGTGATAACGAAGAATGAAGAGATGCGAGATAGGAGGAAAATCAAGTTTGATAGAAAAAAGCAATTGATCAAGTGAGGAGAGGAAGAAGAGGCATTAAGTGCGTGCGTGCAATTGGAGCATTAGAAGAAATTACGTGGAACGAGAAAGACGTGTATTGACTCTGTAGTCGACTTGTCTTGAACATATGCAGTCTCATGTGGTGTTAAAATCCCGGAAAAGTAAAAAAAAAAAAGGTGTTAATTTTTCGCTGGAAAAATGAATGGAAAAGTAGAAAGATTTGAATTCCCGCAATTTCGTATCTCGGTTCCCAGTGAAGCTAGCTACTTGAAAGTCGGTTTATAAGCTTTTTCGAACCTATTAATCTCTAGAACCGATTTTCAAGTCGCTAGCTGCACTGGGAACCTATATACAGAAAATGCGGGAATTCAAATTTTTCTACTTTTCCATTTACTCTACCAGGGAAATATTAACACCCATTTTAACTTTTCCAGGATTTTAACACCACATAACTCGAGTTTCGCATGTTTTTTAAAAAAAATGGACACGAGAATAATGTGCGAAGAAATTAATACTGTGTAAGGACATTACCGATAAATCGGGAGAAAATGAACGATTCCTAGGATTTTCCGAAACTTTCCCGGAAAAAAACGGAAAATTAGTTTGACCATTCAAACTAGATGAAATTATTAGTATACCGTACGAAATCTAAACTACCAAATGCATCATATTGAACAGTATTAAAAAATACTACTATTAAACTAAAACTGCTTTCGCAACAAGAATAATTGCTAGTATATAAATAATGTTAGTAATAACCAACCTTGGGCGACTTCCAGGCTGATCTTCGACAACTCTTCATCGTGAGTCACTACAGTCGGCCAATTCTCAAGCTAGCGGCTACTATCGCTTCAGCATCTGCGATATCTGAAATATATTAGGAATGTTCCAGGTTTTGAACTACATTGTTTATTACTTTATTAACAATTGTGTTTGGTATACCGTTTAATCTTGCTAGTTTGTATATCACTTTAAGTAAATATTCTTGTATTCAATGCTAACTAGTTTTCAGAAATATTTTGGATATAGCGAAACATAATCGATGTTAGTCTAAGTAAAGAAGAATAAAAGTAACCAACCTTGTGTTATTGTAAACCCGACTAACCGGTATCTTTCCACGACCGAGCAGCCCGCGTTGAAGAGAGTGGAAAATAGAGTAGTAAAGGATTTGTTGTATCATGTGTGATGGCGGAATAAAGGAACTTGTTTTTGAAAGTGTCGTTCACACTTTCAAATTTGATTATAGCAAGAGCTCCAAAGCAGTAGTTCCTATTGTTGGTCTAAGAATACACGAAGTAGTGAAGTTATCAATGAGAATTTAGCGAACCTGTGAACAAAGTGATTCCCTGCTTCACGTTGGCTCGATAAAATCCAGCGGAAGGTCACGACTGCGGCGTGAACCGCCGTTTAGCTGAAAGGATTCCACAAGCAGGACCCGATATCAGATATAAGATAGTCTACTACAGTGTTTTATTCGTACTAACTCAAACACGCTCGAAAGAAGAGCAGCTGTCGCTCGTTAACACTTGGCCTGTCACGTTTCTTTCGTTTTGGCTACCCAATCGTCGTCATTACAAGGAAATAGCTCCTTCTCATCAAAATAGAACTATCTTCAACTAAATAACTCTAAAGTGATGGCTTTATCAAGCCGATAAAGTACTGAATCACCCACCAAATCAACTCAAGTCCATTCTCCCTGCCGGCCGCCGTCGCTCCAACCCTTCATTCATGTGTTGCCTGTGGACGTCATGAATACACCAAACAGATAAGAGAGGCGGCATACATCGATAAATCAAATGAGCACGAAACAGTAAGAGGAAAGACGAAAACGCGCTGACAGCGCAGCAAGAAAGGCTCTAGCACCCTACCGTAACCGGCAGTCGGCGAAAGCCAGTCGATAACTGATTTTATTTTCCATTTTCCATATTTTAAATAATTTTTATAATATTTTTTTCACTCGCATCGGAATCAGTAGCCCGAGAGAGTATCAAAATAAAGTTTCATGAAGTTTCATCTAGTTTGAATGGTCAAACTAATTTTCCGTTTTTTTGAGGGAAAATTTCGGAAAATCCTAGGAATCGTTCATTTTCTCCCGATTTATCGGTAGTCATATGTCTGACACGCCGCTAATGCGTTCCGCTACGAATTACTTTGAACCACGAAATATTAGTCCATAATCCGCCGAATTTGATCGAGATTGGTGGACAAATGGCATATCTTACTGCGGGCTTCGGGTGCCTCGACTTCGCGCTGTTCGCATCTCGCCACTCCCTCCTCCTCCACGCACACACTGCCAGCCACACACTCCGTGGCGGCGCAAGCGCCTTGAGATGCAATTTTAATGAAAACTGCCCATATAAATCAATGGGAATAAACAGAAAATACACTGTTGTAGTTTTCTTTCATTTGTTCTCCGATTTTGCTTTGCGTTGCACTAATTGTTTTCGTCATTAGAAAATAAAACGTAACTTTTAAGCGATGTTTTATTGAATTTGTTTACAATTTTAAAATTATAATTTCTAAATACTCACTTTCCTGTGTCGCGGCGTATACGATCAAGGTCTGAAATACTATAGTTTGCTCTCTAATTGACTTTGAGAGGCATCAGCGCCCAGCATGTGATCATGCCATAAGTATTCATGCCGCGTATTTCATTATTTTTTGCCTGTTCGCGAGCCTGTCCGACTCTTAGGCGAAAGGGCTCACATATTTCATTACATTTATCATTCAGATTATTTGCCTGTTCCCGACCCCTGTTGAGACCTCATCCTAACGCAAACGACCTCATATCCGAATCTAAAGCACTCACCAATAATACGGTTCGGAACATTATGTGATTGGCGTTGAAGGAAATCTGAAAGAAAAATAAATCGAAGGAGAATAACGGGAAAACGAATATGAACAGATTAAAATCACTGTCAACGATATCATCTTTTTTCTCTTTAATGTTTTCATTCTTGGTGATAACATCATAGATCGTTGGGAAAGACAAACGAGGAGGAACTATGTTTGCTCGAAAATTTACAATTAAAGACGAATCTTCAATCGAGTAACACGTGAATCACGATAGGCGCGAGCAAAAACAGACCCCTCCCGGAACATTTTTTTTCAAATCCATTCAAACCTTATCTACTATGATGGGTGAATACCCTGAGGACATGTTATCGAACAATCCTGGTCATGTGTCCCAGAGCCGGCTTTCAGGAAATTTTCGGTCGTGAATACGGCTCTAGGCTTATCCCAGCTCTCATGTCGAATTTCGGATTCTACGTACCAAAATACGTTTCCATCCGAAACGAAATAATTTCATGGTGCTTTTTGGGTCAAAACGTCAAAATCTCAGAACTTTATGACTGAAGGTGTTCCCACCGTATTTTCAGTCGTAGAAATCAAATTTGCATACTAGAGCTCACTGAAACGCAATTTGGTGAGCTCATCTACGTGCAACAATACGCCAGAAACACCTATTGTGAGGTTAGTTCTGAGATTTCGACTTTTTGACCCGAAAATGACCATCGTGAAAAACCATCGTGAAAGGGTCGGGAAAAAGTTAAATCTGACTATAATTTTTTCTTACGTATTTTGGCACGTAGAATCCGAATTTCGACATAAGAACTAGAAACTCATGAAACCTTGAACAAAAAAAGTTATACTTTTTAAAAATTTGTATTTTTTTATTTTTTTATAGCTCGAACCGGCGATATAGGCTTCAGTCAGACACCATAACCAATAGGCCAGGGCGGCCTACCGCCGGGAGCGCATGGCGGAGACTAGTGGTTGGGGCGCGAGCCTTATTCTACCATCTTGCAAAACATGTCGATAGTGGGGCTCGAACCGGCGATATAGCGGGCTTCAGTCAGACACCATAACCAATATTTTTTTTATTAATTGTTGTTGAAATAACCCTTGACTTCGGATCTGGAAATAACTATCCACTACAAGAGTGACTGAGTCACACCTCTTGATGTATTCTCTGTGCCATGGAAGAAAGGCGGGACCGGAGTGCACCGCGCCTCCTCGCGTCTGCGCGGCATGAATACGTGCGAGATTCTGAATGGGGGCACGGTTGAGATGCGGTTGCGCTCAGATCATCAGTTGTATTTTATAGCAGATACGGCTTGTTCAAACCCCGCATATGGTTACAGACCCGTGACAGTCTAGATAGGAAACACATTTACAGATTTATGTTGGGATATCGCATGACAAAACGATTCGAGTTGAAGGGAAGTTCAGCGACTAGACGTGTATTCTCCGGTGCGTTTCATCTCATTGAGCGCGCGGTGCAGCCTGCCCCTCTCATTGTCGCTCATCACCCGATACTCCTTCCGGATCGCCTTTCGCACAGTTTTTCCGCTTTCCAGCAAGCACCCGCCGTCCGACTGCGTACCTGGAGTTGGTTTTGTGGATGTTCCAAAGATTATTCGTCGCTCTAACGACAGCTAAGGATCTGGCTCGAACAAAAATACATCGCTAAATCCACGAAATATGTGAGTGGTGAACAGGCTTTACAGGCTGGCGTGCAACTCGGAAGCCCGGTCGCCTTTCGCCCGTATCGTCGTCCTCCTTTACACTTAGCGGGGATGTACCTCTGAGGTAGGTGCAGTTGCAGTCGAGCTCCAGGCACTGATAGATGGAGGCGGCGATGGGCGCGAGTTCGGCGGCCAGACCGGAGAGAACACCCGGAGGCAGCGCCACCGCTTTCCGCGTCGAGGCTTGCTGAACACGAGCAATGATCGGCACTTTTCACAAGTTGTCTTTGGCCTCTCTAACGAGCTCACACGAATGGGAGCTGATTACGATTCATCATCACTACTGAATTTGTGATGGCAAAACAAACACGGCTAGCCGGCTTCGGCTAGTGTTCCATCCTGCTTTACTGTTGGAAATGCCGGGATGTAGCCGGCATAAAAATATCCCATGCTCGTCAATATTAGTGAACACCAGCACAACCAATAGTCTGCAAATTTGCAGTCTACTTTTCTCGAACTGCGATTTACAACCCATTGGTTCAATCGTTCATTGTGCACTTGCACTTTTGATTTCGATGGACGTCACTAGAACAATAGATCATTGGAACACTCGTAACGAGATGAGAGTTCAGTCAGAGAAGATCTCTTAGCAAGCATAGTGAGAACGAAGGAGAGTTGTTGATGGAAATGTGCTTATTTCGAAGGATAATAACAACGCTACATTTCCTTTTCCAGATCGGAGAATATTTGAATGTAATTGACTGACCGCGCGTTGTCATCCCATTTGTGGAGCATTCTGCAGACTATTTTTGCAGCCTCACTTGGAGCGTCGGCGCAAGGATCTTGATCCTGGGAGAGAACAACCAGGAGCAGGAAGGCGAGATGTAGCCATAACCGCATCTGGTAATGGACAGATCGATCGGGAAGAATACAACGACACTTGAGATTGGTTGAGGAGGAGGTTTGAAGGAAGGCTAGCATGGCGTGCGAATTTCCAACAAAAGAGAGAATAGGCGTGATTGAGAGTGTAAATGATAGTGGTAGAGAATGTATGATGTAGAAGAATTGAGAATGACTCAAGCCAAGGAAGTACTCGCATAGAGATAGTCAAACGTTTCACTGAACGCTGAACCTTTAGCAGTTGGGCGAATGGTTCGCATTTGCAGTGCATGCTGAAGAAAATGAAAGGGGCCGTGTTTTTAGAGCATTAGGCGAAAATCGATAATGGAATTGTTCGATATCGGGTTGAATCCTTTCAAATGTTCAATCGTGTTTTGAGAAGGTGATAACGATATATGAGGCCGTTTGTGGTAGACTCAACAAGGGCTCAACAGGGGTGGAGAACGGGGAGCGGCCATTTGAGCAACGGCCATTTGCGCAAAGGGGAAACAGCTCGGAGGGGAGTTGACCAAGCTCAATGAAAGTTGTCTTATATTAACCATTGGTGCCGACTAATATACCTAGCCGGGCCCATTAGGGCGAAACGCAAAACAAGTTTCTTTCGAAAACCATGATAAGAATGATATGATAAGATGATAAGGTCATGGTGAGAAAAAAACTGAAAATAAAATAAAATTCTCAGAACTTCTTGATGATAGGTGTTTCTGGTGTAACTTTGCACGCTGATTTCTAATATCGATATGAGAGCTCATCAAAAAAATAATGAAAAAAGACTTTCGAAAACGGCAATTCTTCGAGATTCGCAGAAAAGTGATTTGAGTACGTAATAGTGCCTAGCCTTACTCCAGAAATCAGAGAAATCTGTTGGGGAAGAAAATAATTGCTCGACATTATGTCCGAAAAAAATGACGATTTTGACTATTTTTAAATTTTAACATTTTTCATTATTTTTTTGATGAGCTCTCATATCGATATTCGAAATCAGCGTGCAAAGTTACACCAGAAACCCCTATCATCAAGAAGTTCTGAGAATTTTATTTTTCTCACCATGACGTAAAGGTAAAGGTAAAGGACACCCGTTTCTCTAGGCACATTCGTCCTGCGGGTGACGTATCATGACGTATTTCTCACGTATCATGGTTTTCGAAAGAAACTTTTTTTGCGTTTTGCCCTAATGGGCCCGGCTAGGTATATTAGTCGGCCCCGATGGTTAATATAAGACAACTTTCATTGAGCTTTTTTAACTCCCCTCCGAGCTGTGTCCCGTTGCGCAAATGGCCGTTGCTCAAATGGCCGCTCCCCGTGGAGAACAGGTAAAAATCGGATATGCCCAAAATTTGGCACTAGGGGTAACTTTTGATTTTGTATCGACCGGTGGAGGCCGTTTTTCGATCTGGGCATTCTTAATCCCGGTACGACCCCCCTCAATTTTGGCCAAAATTTTGTTTTCCAAAAAAATCTCCTTGAAAAATTGTCAGATTGGGGCCAAATCTCGAAACATTACCAGAATTTAATTCTCGACAAACTGAAAAAAAGAACGAGGGGCTATCTTTAGTCGTTTTCGAAAAAAATTCGATGTTTGACAGAAACAAATGCGCCGGGAAATACGTTACCATAAGAAAGAGCATACTCTCCTGATTATTTTGGTATATGAGGTTAAGGAATCGATTACAACGGCGATAGTTTTATATCGATTTTTGTGTCGCCAACTTGCGTTTTTTGGAGTTTTTCGACTCTAAAAATACGCCAGAAACTGCTATTGAGATGCATTTTACGTCCAAAAATACGCCAGAAACTGCTATTGAGATGCATTTTTGAAAATATGACTGTTTCGACCCTGACGTCATCGTCGATGTCGAATTTTGGGTCTAAAAAATCATTCTCTCAGATTCACCTGACAATAGAAGTGTAGGGGTATTTTTGGGCGTAGAAAACGAATTTCGACAATAGAGATCATATAAACTCGAAAGAAAAAAGTTAGAGCCGAAAAACTCCAAAAACGCAAGTTGGCGACACAAAAATCGATATAAAACTATCGCCGTTGTAATCGATTCCTTAACCTCATATACCAAAATAATCAGGAGAGCTCTTTCTTGTGGTAACTTATTTCCCGTCGTTTTTGTTTCTGTCAAAAATCTACTTTTTCTCGAAAACAAAAAAAGAGAACCTCTCGTTCTTTTTTTCATTTTGTAGATAATTAAATTCTGATGTTACTCGCGAGATTTGGTACCAATCGGACCATTTTTTAAGGAGATTTTTTTTGGAAATTAAAATTTTGGCCAAAATTTATGGGGTCGTACCGGGATTCAGAACGCCCAGATCGAAAAACGGCCTCCACAGGTCGATTCAGAATCAAAAGTTATACATAGTGGCAAATTTTGGGCGTATCCGAGTTTTTACCTGTTCTCGACCCTTGTTGACCCTACCGCAAACGGCCTCATATATAATAACACGGGGGCAGATGATACTGGGCCTACTGATTTCCGCCATATGAGGCCGTTTGCGATAGGGTCAACAAGTGACGGGAACAGGTCAAAATTCGGTTATGCTCAAAACTCGGTCCTAGGGGTAACTTTTGATTCTGAATCGGCTGACGTTTTCAGTTTTTAGATCTGAGCCTTCAGAATCCCGGTACGGCACGACGTTAGTTTGGTCAAAATCTTATTCTACGATGAGAAGTGTCCCGAGAAGGCTCAAAATGGCCACAAATCTTGCGTACCCGACCAGAATTTGATGCTCTTTCGAATGAGCTTTTGGTCAAGATTCTATCTTTTTTCGTTTTCTAGAAAATGCAACTTTTTGACTCCTTGATTTGAGAGAGTAGTGAAATATACTATTCGAACCACCTTGAGATATAGATTTCAACGATATATACATGTGTGGGGTTTCGGCGAGTGCAAGGATGAGTTATACCCATTTTTAAGTTAAAAACAAGTCTTTTCGATGAAAAATAAGTGATACGATCATTAAGAATAGTATACAACCACTTTTTAGATGCCCAATGATTGTTCTTGAAAGTTTTGGAGCAAAATATTTTTTGCAAAACATGATGCATCGGCGGGGAGTCGAACCTGAGGTTAATCTTTCGTGAGAAATCTTTCTCAAATTTCCCATAGATGTTCCTAATGTGTTTTGCACTATTCTTAATGATCGCATCACTTATTTTTCATCGGAAAGACCTGTTTTAGCTAAAAAATGGGCATAACTCATCCTTGAAACCCGCCGAAACCTCACACATGTATATACCGTTGAAATCTATATCTCAAGGCGGTTCGAATAGTATATTCATCAGCTCTCTCAAATCAAGGAGTCAAAAAGTTGCATTTTCTAGAAAACGAAAAAAGATAGAATCTTGACCAAAAGCTCATTCGAAAGAGCATCAAATTCTGGTCGGGAACGCGAAATTTGTGGCCATTTTGAGCCTTCTCGGGACACTTTTCATCGTAGAATAAGATTTTGACCAAACTGACGGCGTGCCGTACCGGGATTCTGAAGGCTCAGATCGAAAAACTGAAAACGTCAGCCGATTCAGAATCAAAAGTTACCCCTAGGACCGAGTTTTGAGCATAACCGAATTTTGACCTGTTCCGCACCCCCGTCGAACATTGTTGATTCTATTGCAAACGGCCTCATATATTCATCACTTGCGTTCAACACTTAGCGAATGAAATATTTCCTAATTTTGGAATCACTGAACGATTCCTGAACAGGAGCCACAGAATTACAAAATTCAACCTCAGGGTAATGCATTTGCGAAGTGAGGACATAATTCCAAAACACAAGTATTTTTTAAAGCTTTTTGGACGAATTTCTAGCTTGATTTTGAGCTGAGATTCATGACTAATGTCGGATTCGAAGTATCTGGATTAACAATTTGTATGGTCAGTATCGAAAGAATATAAAAAAAGAAAAGAAAAATCACTTGAAAAAATTGTCTGCAAATTTATCATTGTTTTATTCTTTCAGCTGTAAACAAACGTAGAATATAAATCCATACCACTATGAAAAAAAAAATGCACACCTATTTTTTCCGTTAGAAGCACTCTTACCCTTTCTCTGGTGATGCCTCTTACGCAAGCCATTATTTTTATGCATGCATGATATTGGTCAAAACAGCACCCACTAGTTTATGAGTCGTCGCTAGTGACGCGTTTTTCGTTTTTCTCACGTTGGAGAAGCAATATCACAGTTGGAATAGTTGGAATCCACGGCGAGGTAAGATGACCGCTGAGGCTGAAGCTAATGCGCTTGCATACAACAGAAGTCCTTTGTTATGATTGGAAACAACGAGCTCGTCGATACTGTTAATTTTGGTGAACTTTTGATCGGAAGTGAATCATTGTCGAGAATTTCGTTGCAGTTGTTGGCATTCCGCTCAACGCCTTTCTTCTCTATCTCATACATCGCTTTTCGCGGAAAGATTTGGGTGCCTACAAGCACCTACTCGTGATTTTCGCCTCGCATGATATATTTCTTTTGCTAGTCGAAGGTCTCTTCAATGTGGTTAGGTTCATTTCGATAAAACATATTTCGCATTGGTTTTTCGATCAAATTTAGGATCTTACTTTGTTCTTTTTCAGACACCTTTTCGCTTCGAATCAATCATAAGCATAGTAGGCCGAACGGCCTGGGAGTCGAGAGTTTGTCTATTCTTCAAGTTTTTGAAATTATGGTAGTATAAATTGAATCCATTACGAGTGCTCACGTCGCAGTCTTCACCTTGCCCTTTTTGCCCACCAATCTCAATTTCCTCTATCGTTTCTGGGCCATCAAAAGGTAGAAAGGAATTGAAATAGCATATTATCTAGTTTTCAAAATATTCACTATTTTTAGTCCGCAGAAACTTCTTCTATTCTCAAGTAAGTACTTCCAACGAGGAATTATCACTGCGATACTTCGAGCCTGTGCCTCCTGGTTCGTATGTTGTTCATGCTAGTGTGTGATAGGAACGTCGAAACAATTAGTAGCAGATTTTTATCCAACGAGATCAATATGAGAGAACAGCAATGCGTATAACAAATTAAATGAATGTATGCATGAATACCACTATCTTCTGCCATTATTAAGTACATACGAGCCTATGAAGAAATATGTGACAGGTACATTGTCCTTATGGTTTTCTGCGATGGGGGTGTTAACGAACCTACGACAATCCGCTTGCGTGAAGCTTTCCGAGTAAAGCACAATCAGACAATCCGCGATGGATGGGTACTTATCGAGAATTGGGTAAGCAGCGAATGTCCAATGTATATGTCTTCGCCGTTTTCTAGCCCAACGGCACCTTCGCACTACGTCCCTTTCTCGTGCTCATGTTCGTGGATGGCGCAATGGCGTCAGCTTTCCTTACCGAAGTTGTCCTATCGACGATGACATTCTGCTACATTCACAACAATACCGCTATATCGGAGACCACCAGAAAGCTCCAGCGCACCGTGCTGTACGTGTTGTGTGTGCAGGTGAAAAGCCGATAGAAGGCATACCGATAATGGAATCTGAAAATGCGGAGAACTTTTATAGGGGGGTAACATTTTCATTAGTTTGACTAATCTCCAAAGAATCCAAAACCTATACGAAGTTTTTGGGGTGGTGATGGCATTGGCCCTGTTGCAGGCGCTCGTTCCCGTGCTTCTCGTGTACCTGCCGTACACGAGCAACCTCAACGCGCCCTTCTTCGGGGTGGACTGCCTCGTGCCGGCGGAGACCAGCTCCTCGTTAATCTCTGCCTTCCCCATGTGGGATGCCGTCGTCATCATCCTGCTCATGAAAGAATACCGCCTCGGCGCGCTCAGTCTCTTGCGTGGCGAGCCTAGCAAGAGTGTGGTGGTGGTGGCCGATGGATCGTCTCTTTCTTGGCGTCAGCTTTCCTTACCGAAGTTCTCTCGAAACGGTGTCGCAAGTGATTACATCTTAGAATAGTCCTTACTACTCACAACAGAAGTATTAAGGAAAATGTCTGACATAATTATGGCATTATGGCATAGGTTCATTTTTTCATTTATAGTTCTGATAACAATACTTTAAATAAAGAATCTTCGACTGGATTAAGCCACCAAATGCCATATCGCATATGACATGCATTTATGCACGTAATGCTCAAATACACACACACGCGCAAATATGACGATTGTGGCTGAAAATGAACGTTATAACGATTTTATTCAATATTTTATCGAAAAAAATAGCTAGTGAAAAATAGATGATGCGATTCGGGCAAACGCTTCGATGTAATAACTTCGGCCTCATCAAACTCTGATATAATTGACACAAACACTCCGTATTTTCAAAACGGGTGAAATATAAATGTAAAATCGGGGGCCCATTATCCTCAATTCGTGTGCTCGCACGTTTCTTTGATCGAAGAACACGCCAATTGAGGAGGGTTCTGGCCAATCACTAGTGTGAAACAATTGCCTGAACTATTTTGGATGGTGCCAGAGTTTGCCAACGCCCTTGACTCATTCAACCATCGAAACAAACAGAGCTTTGCACACATTCTGACGTCTCTCTCATGAGTGCTTTCATCAAGTTGCAACGAATATTAATGGTTCTTGCCCAGTAGCGCAACCCGACAATGTTAGGATACGGTTCCGCAGCAATATCGATCGAGTAATCTTCGAGCATTTTATCGTTGAAGAACTGCCGATTCTCCGGTGTGTCGAAGCTGCAATGTCAGATTGCGGTTTACATAATAATTCATTATAAGATATATTCACTGGCAATGGGAGATAAATGAACACTCACTCAAGAACAGCGTAAATCTTTGCTGGAAATTCAGCGATACAAATGAGATGATAGGCAGGTTGTTTTGTGAGAGAATACTGGGGCTGCAAGCATGATTCTGCTGCTCTTAGGAATACACGATTTATTGTCTTCAGTATGATTTTTAAAGATATGGTTGGCGAAACGAACAGGTGAACAATTAGAAGAACAATGGTTGTTCATCCTAAGAAATGTTCTCCATCCGCAACGAAAGCGCATCATTCAGCTATTTTATCTGGGGAAAGATAGTATAGGGGTGTCCCAAAAGTCTTGATAATTTTTTTATTTTATTTTAATTATTTTTATTTCTTCAACAGTTTACAATAATCAATAATCAATGTATACCCCCTTCGAACCCACGACCTGTCTCCATCTTTCGGGCAGGGTGTTAACACCTCTCTTCCAAAACTCGGGAGGCTTAGATATGATCCATTCGGTGAATGCCCGAACGAGTGAGTCTCGGTCCTTGAACTTCCTTCCCCTGCAGAAGTCAGACAGTGAGCGGAAACAATGGTAGTCGCAAGGGCTAATGTCAGGGGAATATGGTGGATGAGGAAGCCATTCCATATTAAGCTCGTCCAGTTTGGTCTGGGTGATTTTCGCGTGATGGGCGGGCGCATTGTCCATCAACATCAGAATTTTTTCCTCGCTCATGAGTTCGCGAGGGACCCTGATGGCGACCTCTTCCAGTTGTTGAGTGAAGAGGTCGGCAGTGACCGAGGTGTTAGGGGCGAGGATCTCCCAATAGAGGGGACCGAGGGAGCAGAAGAAGAAGCACAGCATTTCCCTCTTTTCGTGCTGCTCCCTCTTCGGGGTGGGCTGGGGCTTTTCATCCACGTCGCACCACTGCAGTCTCCTCTCCGGATTATCATAAGTGATCCACTTCTCATCTGCTGCGATGATGGAATTTACCCATCGCAGATTCGATCTACGAGAGAGCAATTCCCGACACACCTCAACTCGCTTTTTGATGCGCAGAAAATGAGAAGTTAAAACTTGCCCGTGTAACTGCCTTTCTGATCGGTCATCCCTGATACAATGTGCGCTATATAGAGTAGACATGTCCTAAACTTTTATGGAAAACCATAAGAATATCGAACAAGTACTAAGGATATTAGAAGGATGAATCTCCATTTCCAAAAAAAGGAAATATGTTGTTTACAATTTGCATTTCGAAATCGGGGCATTCGATTGCGCAACAATGATTTACGGAGCAATTCTCAAGACTTATGGGACACCCCTATAACATGATCTGTTACTGCAATCAAATAAAACGCAGATTGAGAAGTATTTGAGAAAAAAATTCTAAGATAAATAAGAGCGGCAAGCACTATTTTTCTATTAGTTTTGCGGAAGTAGCAATCACGACAAAATTTTGATCAATCAATTTCTCGTCACGATAGTGTGGCTGCTCGAAACATCAGGCGCGAATTTGCGTCAATTTTTGATTCCCTCACTTTTATTGAAATCAGATCTAAGATTGATTCATCCACTTTTATTGAGATCAGAATTAGGTGAAGACGTCACACCGGGTGAGACTGAGGTATCTGTATAGGAAGTGCATTGCGAGGAGGTAGAAGGGTTCGTAGAAGAACACGAGGTACATCGTACCGATGACTGCGCCGAGTCGAGGCGAGACGCGGAGGGCGGATAGGCAGAAGCTGACGAACCCGTATGGTTGGAGAACGACGACCTGGTATAATGGATACTGAAGCCATATATGCTATTGATTAGTATTTTTAATATATGTTTATTTTCAGCGAACTTTTAGAATCTCTGCCCGCACTGTCGCCACCCTTCTCATCTATGACGTCGTGATGATCATAATGTTGGCGACGTCCATCTGTCTGGCTGCGCGGACCTTCCTTCAGATTCGGCGAGAGAAGAGCCTTTCATTCTCAGATCGCAATTCTCAAATGCGAATCCTGCTGACGCTTTGCATCCAGGTTAGTTTTTTTTCTGAAAGAATGTGCTGATCTGCTATTTTTGCTGCGAAAAGCTTGCTAATGTGGTTGCTCGATGTTAGGATAGTTTAGCGAATTGGCAAACAAACTACAATTCCTTCCAAAATCTGGCAGTTTTGCAAATCTTCTATACCGGGCTTTGACCTACTTTATTTACAGACGGTAGTCCTCTTTATCTTCGTGTACTCTCCGTTTATGTGCTTCTTCAACCTGCCGCTGCTCGGTTTCCGCGCGCCATCTGTTGCTGGTGATTAATGTTATTATCATGAGATCAGCTGACAGTGCCAGGAGCAATAGTATAGGTTTTCGGCCTGCGACACCGACTGCTGATGTTATCTCAATCAAAGAATCCATTTCAGCCGATGTCACTCCATACATCTATTCAATATTTCCGATTCTCGACGCGCTTGTCAATCATTCTCTTCATGCGAGATTACCGGTGGAAGATTTTTTTCGCTGATTTGCTACCAATATGATTTTTTTTATAAATAGCGCATGTATTTTTAATTTATAAAAAATCGAACATGTTCAGAAACGATGCAATATCTCTCATTTTCGGCCGGAATGAGCAAGTTGTATCCATTGCAAACCCTTCATCGACACTGTTCGCAATCAATACCGATCATTCGTGACTTAATCATGAATTAATTAACTTCCGAGAAACCCAAAAACAGGATATAAATAAATTCAAAATTTTACCGCTGATAAAATATATTTCTGAATATTGGTGATCGGATAATTACCTCATTGACCAAATTCAAGGCGGAGTGGCTACATCGTAACATTTCCAGAGCGCACGATCTTTTTGCCGCACCGCGCGTTTTGATTTTCCCGATGCCCTGTTGAAACTTTGAGCGTGTGAACTAGCAGCCTGCGGCTGCTACATTGTATGCCGGGTCGTAAGCACAGGTTAACCATGTACCGCTTGCTTGCGAGAGGGGCGTATACCGTTGCAAAAAGCTCGTGAGGCTTCGAGCGCTTCGGAAAAGTTGCGATGTAGCCACTCCGCTTCGCTCCGTGGCTACATCACAACTTTTCCTCCACGCTCTCAGCCTAACGATCTTTTCACAACGGTATGGCCGAAGTATCCTAAGAAAAAGTTATAAATGATCATACAATGTCAATTGGCACTTCTCCCGAGGCTCTACGATGGTTTTGAAGCGAGGTATGAGCGAAAACGTGAAGATTTCGTAATGATGATGAAATAAACGATTGCGAAATATTTGCTGTAAGTGAGAAGCGTTGACAATTCTGAGTTGATTGACACTGTTCCCGATCTTCACGGACGAGTTTGAGCTGAATTAGGTGCGAAAAACGACGTATTGCATAAGGATGCTCAAATGTTTTGTAATGATGAGAAATTGATATCGATTTTTAAAAAGCTCTCCGTGAGGGTTCGAATGGTCAAGGACTTGTCCTCGGGCGATGAGTTTTAAGCGAGTTATGAGCAAAAAAACGAAAGCGTGACATACAAGCACGCGGACACACAACGTGACGGACAGACAGACATTATGGTTTGGCACCCTTTAGTAATCTCGGCTCGGTATATCAATTGTATTGATCCATTTCCCGATGGGTCAAAATAAGAAAGTATATCCGTTGAAAAAAAATAGTTTTTTTTTTTTATTTTTTTTTTATTTTGTAAAGAAATATGGAAAGCAATCACTAGTCGAGAGAGAAAAAAACAAAATTGTGTTTGATATATCTTCGAATCTTGAAAAGAAGTCGTCCAACACTATTCTTTCGGTTATTTTTTAACGTATCGAGGTTCTGTGACGATATCCCGACCCTAAATCGTTAGCCTGGTCCATGCGGATACTCCTGTCCCATAATATCAAGCCCGATTTGCGCGGAACAAGACTAACACCTTGACCATGACAGTCGACAGACCGGATTTATCGTGCGTAACCACTAGTTGATTTTTTTTAATTTGTAAAAAAAATGTGAATATTTTACGGTTATGCCCAGTACTTGTTCTGATTTTCCTGACATGTTCGATACTAGTACGAGACCATGAGTGGCATACATTTTTGGCGACATTTCAATTTCCAGGAATGACAACTCATAGGTTCCCTGATCCCTGTTTTAATGCTCATGGATTCGTGCTGTTTCGCTAATCAAACTGGGAGCCATGGTAACCGAAGTCAAAGGGGACCTTGTCGCGGGCTCCTTCCTTAGACATACACGCTTTGCCTCACAATTTCATTGACGTTGTTTTTGCAGAATGCACAATTATTGTTATGATTCCTATCCAAAAATAGCCGGAAATTACCTGTGTTTATTTTTCGTACATAATTTCTCAATTTCGTGACAATCAAATTCGTGCATATTTTTTTCAAAGGTACACATGACATAGTCGATAAATACACAATTCTTCTCCAGATGAATCTCCCGATCTACATCTTCATAGCCGTGATGTCTCTTGCTCTATTTTTATTATATTTCTACGATTATATAATGCCGGATTTAACAGCTTTCACCAGTGTCCGGGGCACATAAAGCTCAAACTAATACACTTAAATCGTTGCTATTTTATGTATGAAAAAGGGGGGAACATATCGGGAATCTAGACATTGACCAATGTTTCACATTTGTATCGTGAAGCAACGCCGAACAAATATAGTTTTTGATTCCGGCAACTCAAATAACATATTATCCGTTTAGAATTATACCTGAGCGAGCACAAGTTCGGTGTTCACCGTTCTTTGTGGACTCTTGATGAATATCGTAAAATCTCACCATTCTTTTTCGTTGTTACCTTTGACACTGGTGAAAGCTGTTAAATCCGGCATTATATAATCGTAGAAATATAATAAAAATAGAGCAAGAGACATCACGGCTATGAAGATGTAGATCGGGAGATTCATCTGGAGAAGAATTGTGTATTTATCGACTATGTCATGTGTACCTTTGAAAAAAATATGCACGAATTTGATTGTCACGAAATTGAGAAATTATGTACGAAAAATAAACACAGGTAATTTCCGGCTATTTTTGGATAGGAATCATAACAATAATTGTGCATTCTGCAAAAACAACGTCAATGAAATTGTGAGGCAAAGCGTGTATGTCTAAGGAAGGAGCCCGCGACAAGGTCCCCTTTGACTTCGGTTACCATGGCTCCCAGTTTGATTAGCGAAACAGCACGAATTTTCCGATCTTTAACTCGAAGCTCGAAAACTCTTGAGTGGAATTTCCTGACAAATGTTGGTATCACTGTAAGTATTTCATCAAACTGGCTCATTTACCTGTAATTCCATTTTACCGATTTATCGATTTTCTTCGCAATTTGTAATTTTATTGATTGTTTGATAACATCATTTCAATGTTTTAAGCCGCTTTCTGATCTTATCATCCTATTCTAGCACTACGTTCCGCCAGCGATGGAGAAAAACACGCGTTAAGCTGAGAAACTCAAGGTTGGTCACACCGTTCTAGAACTTCCTCTTTATTGAGTATACTCGAGGATAGTGACGTCGTTCTTACCTCCTTTTTCCACTCCTTTATTTATTTATAAAATTGATCTACCCTCGGTAGACTTCTATGAACACATCCGTTGCGGCGTCGTCGTATTCCCTTGATATGTACTGTCTGTTGTCTTGTGAAATGAGGGTTGATTGCAGCATCCGAAGCAGCACTCGATCAAATCAATCAATCAATCAATCAATTTATCATATCAGGCAATTAGGGTGCTCAGATGAGGATGAGTCGCTGGTAGTCATCACGGGTTGTATTCCACCAGTTTTTGCCAATAGCTCGCGTTAAGTCATCTCTCCAGCGCACTCTTGGCTTGCCCGAGGGGCGAGTCCAGTTGTAGGGCGTCCAGACAGTAGTCGCGCGGCTCCACTGATCCGTATCCAAGCTTCGCTCTTTGAGTGCCCAGCGCGCCTTCCGTTTCAGTCCTTCTTGGTTCCAATCGCGCAGTTTCGTGATCCCTCGCACGCGTTCGTTTCTCCAGCGATCCCTTAGCGAAACTCCGACCATTTTCCGCTCCATCTTCCGTTGGGTCACACACAGCCTCTCCTTGTCGCTCGATCGCAAGGCCCATACTTCACATCCGTAGAGTACGGTAGAGGTGACGCAACTCTCAAAGAGTCTCCTCCTGGTCTTCATGGGAAGAAGTCGGGAAGAGAGGAGGTGGGACAGCTTACTCCATGCGTACCAACCGAGTCTGATCCTGTGCTCAATTTCGTCTGAGTGGTCAAGTGGAAGAGAGATTCTTCCTCCAAGATACGTGGCAGACTCGACGAATTCAAATCGCAGGTTCCCGATGACTATGGGTGCTCTGGTAGTGGTGCAGGAGGTGAGGAGATTGGTCTTGGAGGCGTTGATTTCGAGACCAACGCGGCTGCATGCCTCCATCAGCTTCTTCAACATCCGCTCCAGTTCCGGTCGAGACTTGGCGATCAGGGCGATGTCATCCGCGTACTCGAGGTGGCTCAGGTATCTTCCATCAATCCGAATCCCGTCGCTTTCCCAGTCGATGTCATCCATCGCCGATCGAAGGACCACGTTGAAGAGACGAGGGGACAGAGTGTCTCCTTGGCGGACTCCTCTTCGAACGGTGACGGGAACCATATCTTCGTTGACGCGGATGAGGGTTGAAGACGACTCGTAGATGCGACGAAGAAGGTGGATGAGGGTAGGATGGCATCCCGATGACCAGAGTGACTGCCAGACCGCGCTCCATTCCACGCAATCGAAGGCCTTGCGGAAGTCGACGAAGGCAAGGTAGATGGGGATACCGTATTCCGATGACCTTTCTGCGACCTGCTTGATGGCGTGCAGGTTGTCCAGGGTGCTGTGCTCGCACCGGAAACCGGTTTGGGTGGACGACTCAGTCTCTTCAAGCACTACCTCGAATCTTTTCAGAATGCAACGTGTCATGGTCTTCAGGGTTACGGTAAGGAGGGAGATTGGTCGAAAGTTTCCGATGTTGGTGCAGTCTCCTTTCTTGTACAGAAGAGAGACGATGGCTTCTGCCAAACCATCGGGAACTTGATCTCCGGCTACCAGGCGATTAAGTAGGTCGGCTATCACGGGGGCGAGGTGGTCTTTCGCATGGTAGAGCATCTCGGGAAGGATTCCGTCCGAACCAGGGGAGTGGCCGCACTTGAGCAGGGACATCGCGTGCCGGGTCTCATCGGGAAGGAAGGGAGGGAGGGGATCGAGGGGGCGCGAAGGGACCGCGAGGGGAAGGTGCACTCCGGGGGTGTACAGTTCCTCAAAGAAGCGCTGGACCGTAGCAATAGTTGCCTCTTGAGACAGAGCACCAGTAGCAGGGTCAGGGACTTGAAGACGCTTCTTAGAGGATTGGAGGCTTAGCATCGCTTTCACTATGCTCCTTCCCATAGTCGCAGCATGACGAGCTTGCGACTCCTTTCGTTTCCGGATGTCATCGGAGAGACTCAGTCGGGCTGCTTTGCACGCGGTGGAGTAGGCGACGGTTCCCTGGGGGTTGGATTGCATCTTGTGGCGCGCCGCTAGGAGGTTCCGGGTTGCAGGAGATATCCAGGGCGGGACTCTTCGCACTCTCCAACAGTCGCTTGCTGCGGTCTCAGTGAATGCCCGGACCGTATCGTAGGCTTCGGCAGCAGAGGCGGGACGGGTGAGAGGCACTGACGCGAGGAGATTCGCGTTGGCAGTAAAAGAGACTCGGTCGAGATCAAACCTCTCCCTGCATCTTTTGTGCTTCACCTGGTCGGGGAGGGATAGACACATCCGGACAAGGCGATGGTCCGAGTTGAACTCGAAACGACCTACGACTCCACAATTGACAACTCTCGCCGTGGGAGGCGCTGCAACGAAGTCAATCTGGTTGAATGTGGAGCCGTTGGGAGATCGCCAAGTCCAGATCCGGCCATGTCTCTTTTTCGGGAACGTGTTCCAAATGCGCAGGCCGGTTCTCACGCAGACTTCTGTGAAAAATCAGTGAAGCCGATTGCTCGATCAGTGAAGCCGATTGCTTCGCGTTGCGATCCATTGGAAGTGCCTCCTTCGGGATACTCGAGGTTAGTGACGTCGTTCTTACCTCCTTTTTCCACTCCTTATTTATTTATAAAATTGATCTTTGCCCCGGTAGACTTCTATGAACACATCCGTTGCGGCTTCGTCGTATTCCCTTGATATGTACTGTCTGTTGTCTTGTGAAATGAGGGTTGACAGCAGCCGAAGCAGCACTCGATCAGTGAAGCCGACTGCTTCGCGTTGCGATCGATTGGAAGTGCCTCCTTCGGGATACTCGAGGTTAGTGACGTCGTTCTTACCTCCTTTTTCCACTCCTTATTTATTTATAAAATTGATCTTTCCCCCGGTAGACTTCTATGAACACATCCGTTGCGGCTTCGTCGTATTCCCTTGATATGTACTGTCTGTTGTCTTGTGAAATGAGGGTTGACAGCAGCCGAAGCAGCACTCGATCAGTGAAGCCGACTGCTTCGCGTTGCGATCGATTGGAAGTGCCTCCTTCGGGATACTCGAGGTTAGTGACGTCGTTCTTACCTCCTTTTTCCACTCCTTTATTTATTTATAAAATTGATAACGACGAGCAGTCTCCTTCGTGAGTCTCAAGGTTGGTGGCATCGTTCTAATTTTTTTTTCTTCCTCTTTATTGAGTAATATAAAGTTGATCTGCCCGCAGTAAACTCTCTGTGCGCACATCTGTGTCGCTATTTGCTGATTGCACCGACTTCGCTGCTCTGAAATATAGTAAATCATTATCTGATATGCGTTAAATGTGGTGCATTGCTTTCCGTTTTGATCTACCTAGAACAAAACAAGTTTATCTGTATTTCTTTGCAGTTGGCGAAAAGAAAAATCGAACATCCAGTGGAAGAAGATGAGGATGGACTGGCACCACTCATCTCTAACGTACGGTTGTTGTGTTTGGGTTTTTGGGTATATTATATGAATATATTAATTAATATATTGTATTAACTTTCCAGAGATCTGAAATATCGGAGGAAATGATGGAGGAGTTTATTCTGGACATCAAGAGAAATCCGTGTCTATGGAAGAAAAGTGACAGGCAATACAAGAACGTGATGTTGAAGGAAGAAATCCTTCATTTACTCGATCAGAAATTTCATTTTGAAAGTGAGCTATTCAATTCATTGATGTTAATCTATTCGGGCTTCTCTCTCATTGTTCACTTCTCACGATGTTATATGATGATTATTTAAAATGCTACAGTTATCAAAAGAATGAAATAGCTAAAGATGTCATCGGGTTACAAGACGAATGTGAGGAGGGTCCTGATTGAATGCTTTGGTTCTGATGTAATGCTTCATACATAAATCAAAATAAAATGTTAAAATAGTGAGGTCATGTGCGATTTTCAGATGGACTGAGTGGCTCAACAATGAAGTGGCTTAAACAAGCTTTCGCTGCTTCAATTGGCCGTAATGTTCTACCTTCTGGCTCTGGATGCCCATCACCGAAGAAAAGGAAGGAGTTTCAATATAGTCAATCACTGATGTACCTCAAAGAAGCTGCGATACAGAAGAAGTAAGCAATATTTCGAAAAATTATTTTGGTTGTCAAATACTATTTTTTAAATAGCATCAACAACTTTATCATTGCATACTATTACAGTACACGACTCGCGTCTTCCACTCCTAACGCCACTTCTGTTGAAGAAATAATGTTCGATTCTGGTTGGTAGCTTAAAATCAATCGAAATTAACTCTATACGTAGAATAAAACCCGGAAAATAATTTACTCTTTTTAGATTTCGATTCTGACGGTGATGAGACGACGCCTATGTTAAAACGAGAATTGAGCGATGGAACGAAGACGACTTGTACGTTTTTTTCTTCTTCTAGGACATATATATTTTAAATTGAAATCAACGATTACGGTAAATCTTGCTTGATGGAATCGTAGTATATATGTGTTGTTATTGTTAATGCTATTATTATTTGCAGTATCATCGATCGGTACTATCGCAGAAGGTGCAAATGGAGGGAAGTACGTGAAGGCTGCGCGAGTCTCTAAGAAGAAGAGGCACAACTTCGCCGATGAGTTGAATGAGACCAATAAGCAGATTAATGATTTACTGAGTGATATAAAGAGACAGAAGCAAGGAGGTCAATCCTCTCATTCCGATATTCATTCTAAAATTGATGACTGTATTTCAAAGATTCCTCCTAGATATCTAGACGATTTCAAACTCGAAGTTTATGGTGCTCTTACTAATCTCACGAGAAAATATTGTGACCCCACTCCGTCTCCATTTCCATCCATCCCTCCTCAGGTTCAACCCCATAATAGCTATGCATATTCTATCCCTAACTATCACTTACCTAACTATCATCTCATTCCGCCTCATAACGGATATCCAATCCCGCCTCAACATGCACAGGCTCAACTAAATCAACCCACCCAAGTTCCTTCTAACGACAATATGAACCCCTATCAATATTTGCAGTAAATTGGAAGTGCATACTTTACAGTAATCGTAAACTTCAATTTGATTGCGCATTTTTTCGTTGTTCTTGTTTGTTATATAGTTTAACTTCTTCTTTGTTTGTTTTACATTTGTTGCGATTCAGATAAAGATGTTCCCTCTAACCACCTCCTATTTATAACGTGCCCTTTTCTTTTATTTTATTTTATTTTTATTTTTTCATTTCATTTATTATTTCTGAATTGGAAATTCATTTGTAAAATAACGGAAAAGATAATTCACTTGGTCATCTGCGGTCATGGTACAATTTGAATAACGAATACTATTTAGAGGATAATCTAGAGTCTCAATCATTAAATTATGAATGATTGCTAGCGAATAAATTAGGTGTGTGCTATTTTGGATTTCTAAGTCTAGTGGGCGTAACAAAATACGGAACTTATTCTTTAACATCCCAAACGAGTTTTCGACTACTCTACGTGAACGGGATATACGGTAATTAAAAACATTTACATTTCTAACATGAACAGGATCAGGATTGGAATTATTTGTATTAGCCTTTACATCGGGTAACGGTTTAACAATATGTATACTACTAGGGAAAGCGTTGTCAGCTAAGAAAAAGGAATGAATGGATTGACTACCAAGAATTGGTATAATAGGAGGGGGTAAGTTAAGAGAATTTGAAATAAGGGATTTGAAAAACTCAGTCGATCGGAAAATAGTGGAATCGTGCATCCCTCCTGCAGATCCAATATCTAAGTATAAGAATCTACCGAAGCTATCCGATACAGCCATTCCCACTAAAGAAAAGTACGACTTGTAATTAAAGAATACGGAGCCACTGTTAGAGGGACATTTCAAGGTGAAGTGGCAACCATCAATACAACCGAACGTAGGGGCTTGTGTTCGTACAATAAAAGCTTGTCTAATTGGGAGCCATTCAGCGGGAGATTGGGGCAACGAAATTACATGAGAAAGTTTAGAAGAAATCTGAGTAGATATTACAGCGAAGAAAAAACTGAGGTCCCTAAGATTCAGACCATGAACTCTAGATAAAGCTCTAATATGTTGACCAGACTGGCAATATAACAAGTACAAGTACAGGAAATGATTATCACGTAACATCTTATTTTTTCTAGGAGATAATGGAGAGATAGTTTGAAAAATATGATCGAAAATATCTAGCGTTACTCCAGTCGAATCACGAAACAAAGAAGGAAACAATCGATTTTCGTCATACAATTTCTTGAGTCTATCTACTTGCCTCCGTTTAACGTACATTAATTCTCTTCGATCTTCCTCATTTTTTGCCTCCTGGACGAGTAATTTCTTCTTTTTTAGTAGAAGAAGATGAATATTCGACGATCTGAAATTTCATTGATGAAATAACATGAACTTACAATGATAGACACTTTTCTCCTACCACTTGGATAAACGCCTATCAAACTGTACTACTAAATCTAAAAAAAACGGAGTCGTTCCAATTAACAGAGTAATTTGTTGATAATGAGACGTGAATGCTTATCAAAGTCAAAGTGTTGCTCCAGTTTTCACGGAAGTAATTTTAGAAAGGTTAGAACGATGCACACCAACCTTGAGACTCACGAAAGAGACTGCTCGTCGCTATCTTCCAATCGATCGCAACGCGAAGCAGTCGGCTTCACTGATCGAGTGCTGCTTCGGCTGCTGCAATCAACCCTCATTTCACAAGACAACAGACAGTACATATCAAGGGAATACAACGACGCCGCAACGGATGTGTTCATAGAAGTCTACCGAGGGTAGATCAATTTTATAAATAAATAAAGGAGTGGAAAAAGGAGGTAAGAACGACGTCACTAACCTCGAGTATCCCGAAGGAGGCACTTCCAATGGATCGCAACGCGAAGCAGTCGGCTTCACTGATCGAGTGCTGCTTCGGCTGCTGCAATCGACCCTCATTTCACAAGACAACAGACAGTACATATCAAGGGAATACGACGACACCGCAACGGATGTGTTCATAGAAGTCTACCGAGGGTAGATCAATTTTATAAATAAATAAAGGAGTGGAAAAAGGAGGTAAGAACGACGTCACTAACCTCGAGTATCCCGAAGGAGGCACTTCCAATGGATCGCAACGCGAAGCAGTCGGCTTCACTGATCGAGTGCTGCTTCGGCTGCTGCAATCGACCCTCATTTCACAAGACAACAGACAGTACATATCAAGGGAATACGACGACACCGCAACGGATGTGTTCATAGAAGTCTACCGAGGGTAGATCAATTTTATAAATAAATAAAGGAGTGGAAAAAGGAGGTAAGAACGACGTCACTAACCTCGAGTATCCCGAAGGAGGCACTTCCAATGGATCGCAACGCGAAGCAGTCGGCTTCACTGATCGAGTGCTGCTTCGGCTGCTGCAATCGACCCTCATTTCACAAGACAACAGAGAGTACATATCAAGGGAATACGACGACGCCGCAACGGATGTGTTCATAGAAGTCTACCGAGGGTAGATCAATTTTATAAATAAATAAAGGAGTGGAAAAAGGAGGTAAGAACGACGTCACTAACCTCGAGTATCCCGAAGGAGGCACTTCCAATGGATCGCAACGCGAAGCAGTCGGCTTCACTGATCGAGTGCTGCTTCGGCTGCTGCAATCAACCCTCATTTCACAAGACAACAGACAGTACACATCAAGGGAATACGACGACGCCGCAACGGATGTGTTCATAGAAGTCTACCGAGGGTAGATCAATTTTATAAATAAATAAAGGAGGGGAAGAAGGAGGTAAGAACGACGTCACTAACCTCGATTATCCCGAAGGAGGCACTTCCAATCGAACGCAACGCGAAGCAGTCGGCTTCACTGATCGAGTACTGCTTCGGCTGCTGCAATCAACCCTCATTTCACAAGACAACAGACAGTACATATCAAGGGAATACGACGACACCGCAACGTATGTGTTCATAGAAGTATACCGAGGGTAGATCAATTTTAAAAATAAATAAAGGAGGGGAAGAAGGAGGTAAGAACGACGTCACTATCCTCGAGTATACTCAATAAAGAGGAAGTTCTAGAACGGTGTGACCAACCTTGAGTTTCTCAGCTTAACGCGTGTTTTTCTCCATCGCTGGCGGAACGTAGTGCTAGAATAGGATGATATGATCAGAAAGCGGCTTAAAACATTGAAATGTTATCAAACAATCAATACAATTACAAATTGCGAAGAAAATCGATAAATCGGTAAAATGGAAAGACAGTTAAATGAGCCAGTTTGATGAAATACTTACAGTAATACCAACATTTGTCAGGAAATTCCACTCAAGAGTTTTCGAGTTTCGAGGAAAAGATCGGATCTTTTCAAATTTTTTTAACAGGCTCAACATCGAAGATCGGATCTTTTCGTCGTTTTTTAACACCACATTACACCCCCTGGAAGAGTGAAGTTAATCACCGTGAATAGGATTTTGAAGATACGGCTTTCTAAGGTCGATTTTCGGACTGACATCGACAGTTCACTTCATGGCCAAATGTTGAGCATTTGTTTCAAAATCGTTGTACGGCCCCTATTAACATCAATTATTTTTTTAAATCCTGCGATATCACGTGTATTCTGAGAGATTGCATGACCCCCAGGAACTGGAAGCCCCAACTTTGGACAATCATAATAAGATAATTATGTTAGAGTATATTGGGGACGAGAAACACTTTGACGTCGACGATTTGTCCCAGAACCGTCTTTTGGCATTATCCGGTTCTCGGACCGGCTCTTTCGTATCTCAGCTCCCAGTTATGCTACAAGTACGGCATATTGCTCAAAATGTGAGGAAAAATAATCTGAAAAACTTTTACGTTGAAGAAAAAAAGCCACGAAAACATCTTTAATTTGTAAAATTTGAAAAACTAAGATGAAAATTAGAAAATAAATTGTGCCGATTCACCAATCCCCCAAGACTACCCCGAAAAGACCAGATTCATATGCTACATACTTTACTTAGTCGAATTAGAGGGTATACAACGTCGGGGAAAAATCTTCCCAAGCCGAAAAGTAAGGCGAAATGACGATTTTCAGAGGCAAAAAATGGTTTATCGAGCATAACTTTTTTCATTAATGTTTTCATGCGCTCTCACATTGATATTTGGAATCGGCGCGTCAAAATACATTATAAACTCCTATAGAAATATATTTTGGAGATAAAAAATTTTTCGACTCTAACCATGTCCTTTGGTCCGATTTTGGTAGAAAAATTTTTGTTTCCGATTCATGTCCCTATAGAAATTTCTGACTTATATTTGAGCGTAGAAAACGAAGTTGCTAACTAGAGCTCTTGAAACCTCGAAAGAAAAAAGTTGTGGTTGAAATAATATCTCGAAAAACATTTGTTCTGGATTTTGGTCAACACTTTTTTCTTTCGCGGTTTCATGAGCTCTAGTTAGCAAATTCGTTTTCATCGCTCAAATATAACTCAGAAATTTCTATATGGACATAAATCGGAGACAAAAATTTTTCGACCAAAATCGGACCATATGGTTGGAGTCGAAAAATTTTGTATCTCCAAAATATATTTCCATAGGAGTTTCTGGTGTATTTTGACGCGCCGAGTCCAAATATCAATTTGAGAGCGCATGAAAACATGAATGAAAAAAGTTATGCTCCATAAACCATTTTTGGCCTGTGAAAATCGTCTTTTCGGCTTACTTTTCGGCTTGGGAAGATTTTCCCCCACGTTTCGAAAAAATAATACCCTCTAATTCGACTAAGTAAAGTATGTAGCATACGAATCTGGTCTTTTGGGGGTAGTCTTGGGGTAGAGAAGGTATTGGTGAATCGGCACAATTTATTTTCTAATTTTCATCTTAGTTTTTCAAATTTTACAAACTAAATATGGACTCTTGGCTATTTTTCTTCAAAGTAAAATAATTTCAGATTATTTTTGCGCACGTTTTGAGCTCTATGCCGTCCTTGTAGCATAACTGGGAGCTGAGATACGATAGAGCCGGTCCGAGAACCGGATAATGCTTAAAAGCCTGTTCTGGGACAAATCGTCGACGTCAAAGTTTTTCTCGTCCTCAATATACTCTGAAATAATTATCTTATTATGATTGTCCAAAGTTGGGGCTCCCAGTTCCGCTGGTGTCTCGGTTTCCTGCAATCTCTCAGAATACACGTGATATATAACAGTAAAAAAACATATTTTCTCACCCAAAGTATGTTTATTTCTTCTCTCTATTGCATGGCTATGAGAGTATCCCACAGCACAAACAATTGCTGATATGATTGGCGTTTGCTCAGATCATATTTTGATATTTCTGAGAAAACATTAGATTGATTGAACAAAATTTTCTATTTATCAAAGATGGGTAACCACGTGCATGTTGTAGTAAGTACGCGTAAGCATTTTCACAATACAGAATGGGTCACTCATTTTAATTTTTTTTTCGGATGATGACTGAGTGGAAAATGAATTTTTGTATTACCAAGCAATACTTGAGAAACGATATAATGTTCGCATATGTAAACATTTTAAAGTAACTCGGTACGCTTAACGGTGAGAAAACATGATCTTATATGATAGGAATCGCGAGAGATTCGAGAGGTTTGGGGTTTTAGCGGACTTATTTCCCCGAGTTGACTGAAAAGTAAAACTCAAAGCCCAAATGCACGAAGGGTTAGTCTTTCTCGCATAACCCTTGGATTTTGTTGGGATTTTGTTCAATCAATCTAATGTTTTCTCAGAAATATCAAAATATGATCTGAGAAAACGCCAATCATATCAGCAATTGTTTGTGCTGTGGGACACTCTCATAGCCATGCAATAGAGAGAAGAAATAAACATACTTTGGGTGAGAAAATATGTTTTTTTACTGTTATATATCACGTGTATTTTGAGAGATGGCAGGAAACCGAGACACCAGCGGAACTGGGAGCCCCAACTTTGGACAATATTAGTAATGCCAAATCGTATCCCGTCTCTTTTCAATTCGCGTGCCCGCTCATTTCTGCGACTGATGATAGATCACACGAACTGAGGAGAGTTTTTTTTCTCTCTATCACTACTGTATCCCATATCAAACTCTGATCTCAGGTCTTCCTTCGTTATTCCAGGATGGCTTCTTACTGGCCACTCCTGTGCCGAATGGTCACTGGCATCGAAGGTTTTGGATTGCAATATTCTGAAATAGAGTTCGAAATACCGGTCGCCGTCTCAGCATTTCACAAACTCTCTCACCAATCGACCGGTCGAGAAAATGAAGAGACGGCTGCCTGTTTTTCGAACTCTATTTGGAAAACAGAACCTCACATTAGTTATGCCAAAGCACAAAAAAACAAAATTCAGGCACCCTAGGATTCGCGCTAAACGCCACTGCGATTGGTGTTTTCTGGAATCGCAAAATGCAAAGTGGATGGTCGACCTACCGCATTGGAATAACCGTGGCTGCGATGCACGGAGTGCTGATGTCGGTGCTCGGGGGCGCGACGAGCTTGGTGAGTGAAGAATATCGATTTGAAACCAATTTCTCGTTATTGGCTCGGTCAAGGCAAATACTAGGAACTGAAGGAATTCAACCCAAGTACTATTATGTGAGGAATTGACATTTAATTTGACATGCCTACAAGGACAAATAATCCCGTCGCTAAGAACTATTTGGTTATTCGCTGGGCAGCAAGTCTCCTTTGTTTCTTTGATCCGTTCTTTCCCTGTGAAATATCCTTTTTGAAAACTTTTTGACAACCGATTCGATCAATCAAATCACCGAAGTCCATTGTTGTGATAATCTTCGTTCGACTAGAAAGTCCACATATTTTCTTTAGAACGGTATATTTCATGACGACAACTATTTCATCATCGACTATAGTGCGAACTGCTTTCTGCCTAAAGTGAGTAGGTTTACCGGATCGAATAGCGTTTTCGCTCGTTTCGGTGACAAGCGAGATGGTGTGCAGAAAGGATAAAGCTATAAATTCACTTTCGCACCGATGTGAAATGGCTCTGAGATCAGAGATTGAAGATATCAAAGAACAGACAAACTTTACTGTGCGTTCAGGCAGTAAATGACGTCATAACCTTCCTAACCTGCACTCTGGTATTCTGTCTGTGGCAGCTCCCACCGGCCGGATGCATCCTCTAGTTCCTAATACTGTGCAGGTAAATTACTAAAATATTTAAACATTAAAATACATCAATTGCAGACCGCAGTACTCCAACCGGAAGCGACTCTGCATCGCATACGCTACTATTGCTGCTCTCATAAGCAGCACTGTGGTGCGATTTGATGACGCTGAAACGGGTCCTGAATTAGAGTGTTCTTTCGCCAGTTAGAGATACGAAAGTGCCCATAGCTTGAGGTCTCGATTAGCAGTCTCGATTAGTCATCACTAGTGTGATTTTGCATCGAGCAATTTTTCAGCCCTTCTTCACAACCTTGCAGGCGCCGCCCTCACAGATCGAACTGTTTGAGCAGCTTACCATGGAAATTCATAACCTCACAGCAGATGACGTTTTCCTTGTATATGGGGCGAAGATGTACGCTTCACCGGAGAACGTAAGGGATTTTTAATTATTATCAACATTTACAGTCTCGAGCATTGTTTGATTGAGTTAATGATGAAAGATGGAGATAGTAATTACATTAATCAGAATACGTGCCTGAATTTTTCATCATTGACTCATTGTCACAAACAATGCTCGAAACTGTTCATCGTGATGATTATGACGATAATCACTGCCGTAATCTAATTTATATTATTATTATTGCATCAAACCATCATTGACAGGCAGAGTCGATTTATGGCCTCGCTGTGTTCGCCGTCCTTCCCTCGTATTTCATTACGAACGCCATCTTCTGGTAATTCACTGATCCTTATGTCTTCTAAAAAATGGCGGCCAGCTTTGGCGTAACGCAGTGTTTGTGTTAATACAATGTTATGCAATGGTCACGAGTACAAAGCCCGCAGATACCGCCTGTACTGGTTGTCCTCAAGGGGGCGTTGCAATTATAATTATCAGTCATTTTCCGCTTTTGCGCCGTTCGCATCTATCGCGCGATCAACGGATTCGGCATCCAACTCTCGAAGCGAACACTCGCAATGCAACGCCAGTTTCTGACCATGCTAATCACTCAGGTGGGCGATTATGTGCTCGTCGTTTCGGTGATGTCGGTTAGATATGTCCCAGGTGCGTTTGCAAAATACCAATGGAGGTAGGATGAATCGAACCAACAACCAACTCCCACTTACATGATGGGTGCTCTACCACTGAGATATACCTCGTGTCCTCTTTCCATCTCAACGCGTTCTATGATCAGCGGGGACTGGGACATTGCCCAAGGCCATTACACCGGTCACGGCACATTTTTATTGGTCTGATGAATGAGACAGATGACTCTTTTATCGAGAGATTCCAGTAATTTGTACCGTCTCTTCTCACGCCAAGCGAATTGGCCTCAATTATGTGTCTTCTCACTTACACCTTCTTTAGTGCATACAACTAATTAATTAACCATTAGAGTTGTCGCGGCGAACAATTCGTCGAACCATTTTTGATCTCCCATCTTATGCTGTCTGGATCGTCACATAATGAGGAACGATGTCTCGTCTGGGCGAAAGAACCTAACATTGGTTCAGTTATTGTTTCGTTGGGACTAGACTGTGGCCAATATATAACGGCTCCTTGAATCCATCTCATTCGTCTCACTTCCTCCTTCACTACCAACCACGATGCTCCTTCTCACTTTCTCAGTCCTAATTGAGGTCAGTTGATATATTCTGAAGTGGTAGCAGGTACAATTTTCAGGTTCACTCAACAAATGTGATGTATGTGCCCACAGTCTACTCAGAACGAACTCCTGAACAAGTCATCGGCCGATAGTCAGCTTGTCTGTGAACAGCAATGCACTGACAATAACCAGGTGATTTCGGTTGCAGTGAGATTGGAGAAATGGCATACAACCAAATAATTCCAGTGCGTTGCCATCTTCGTTAATATAAGAGCCGATCACGTCTTCTGCGCATTCTTGGGTCAGCCCCTTCCTTCCACAATTTGCTCAGTTCCGATACAGGTTTACGAAAAGCGCGAAAACATGGGTAAGCATTAGACCTTGAGATGGGTTATCCTCTCCGAACTGAATACTCCTGAACAAAACGGAGTTTACAGAGCGCAAAGTTGGCGGAGTATATATGCTTGACGATGGCGCATGGGCGGTGCCAGTCGGACTTTCCGCCGTGCAGTTGGATCGGAAGAATTTGCAGAATCCAGTCGCCGTGGTGAGACCAAGTCATATCGGACAACAATTGCTGAAGTATGGTAATATCAATTCCAAATTGCAGAAGCTCACGGTGTCCGTCAACGCAGTTTGTGAACTGCACCTCCTCCTTCCCAATAAGACCACCGTCATGCTGAAATACGCTGAGGGTCTGCCAACGATTGCCTACGACAAGTCAAGGAATACTGGATTTATTCCGCAATGTTTCACTATTTTCGTTGATGTTTGGGCATATTGTACGTAATACTCGAGCAACACAGCTTAACCGTCCGAAAAAACTTCTCATTAAGCTTTTAACATTAAATCGATAAATACAGTATGGACTGAATCAACTTGTTAAAAAAGTTTATGAATGTTACACAGTCTCATGATATAATTGTAATCGTGAATGAGTGTGCTGGAGGATTGATCGATGCGCTTGACGGTAATTTAGGACATCCCAACAGCATCAATCTAACGATTTCTCGACGGTAGTATGTCATGGTAATGAGGGTGGCGTGAAGAAGGCCCAGAGGGAGGCTAATGAGGATAGAAAAAAGCAGGGTTGTCAATCGAGCATTTAGGCCGATAATTGGAAAGACGATCGTGACACCACAGGCAATGTATAGCGAAAAGAGAGGGACAAGAGTATGAAAAGCGGCGATATGGTTTGGGTAAATTTTTCTCCCGATAATTGCCTTCGACAAAAGCGAAAGCGAACCATCCTCGAGTTTGACTGTTATTTTTTAGCATACAATTGAACTTCACGGATTCACTACCTGTTGAATTTCGCACATGAGCTTGTGTTACCGACATTTGGATTCTGCACTAGATTTTCATGAACTTCACTTTGACCTGACATATCCATTATTAATTAATTATATGGATGATATGTTTCCTTAATCCAAAAGCATTATTCCGCAATAACATATACTAATTAGATTGTGAATTGATTTACATTATGGAAAGGTACAAATATCAAAAAATCATCACATGTAAGCATAGTGTAACGACCAGTTGTTTCTGCACACGAATAAAATAATTCGATTTGAGTGTTCAATAATTCCGCCGTAAAACAATGTTTGCTCGACTAGTGCAACATATCATACAATCTTGATTTAATTTCAAGAAATCCTCCAATTTTGACAGTGTGCCTGGGAAACTCCTTCTGTCTTCGCTTGAAGCCATCATGACATGCCAACAACGTAGTGTACGCATCCCAGACGTATTAAAAAGATTAAAATCTCCGAAAAAAATGTGGTGAAATTCCAAATCGGGATTAGTGAATGATGCCATGGAAAAATCGTGATATCACGTTAGACACTCGAGGGAACTCTTTTATAGTTTCACAATGACATGCCTTTCTTGAAAAAAATACATCGCTATCAGTATCCTTGTCCGGTGCAGATTTTCCTCCGAACAGAAAGGGTCCAATGATGTTGTTTATTCTTTCAGCGAGTTGTGCGAGAGAAAAGTGCCCATGTGGCTAGTCATCGGTGCCTGGGATCGGTGATATTCTACCAAATGCTGCAGCTGCAGCTGAAGCAGCATTGTCAGATGGACCAGGGTGGGAGCAACTGTATTTTTTGTTGTCTCAACGCTGGTGACGAGGTCGAAATAGCGCAAGGCGTAATGAAATCAGAGAGGTAGGGAGCAAATGCCACAGGTTTGATAGGGATAGGCCGAGCGATAACGAATGAGCCTGCGGAGGCTGATGGAGAGAGGGCATTTGGTGTGAGCATCCGAGAGGGTGACGATTCGTCTGAAGATAGATCGAGGGTTGGTTAATGCAGCAGAAATGGAGAAGCGAACGTACTCGAATGATCGACGACTTCGTTTTTCCTCTGTAGATGCTCGATCGTCTTAGATTGTTCGGTAATTCGTTGGTTGATGATTGCGATGTACTCGGTTGCTCGCTTCAGAAAATGCGAACGAGAGGGCTGCAATGGAAATCATAGCGAGTGATGGGTAGAATATTCACAAAGTCGTCGTAATATCAATAAATACCTTCTCATTTTTCAGTGCAGGTATGGCGTCTCTTAGCAGCAAGAAGCGGTCATTGATGCGACCCCGGCTTCTTTTCTCTCGTTCATTGTGTTGGGCTCGTCTCTCATCGTCCAGGATCGCCAGTAATAAAGACAGTGAAATAGAGGTGCAACATACATCGGACGCATCCGAGATGGAGTTTCGCTTGTAGAAGGGATACTCGTCGAAGTCACGAATCTTCATTTCCCTTCTCAACATCGCACCCTGATTTCAAAACACAGGTTGAGGCCTTCCTTGGAAGCAGGAAGAAGCGCCGTCGAAACTGAAGGGTGTTGTAGGAAGATGGGAGCATGGCATAATTACCACGACAGAAGTTGGGGTTCAGGGAATTCAGCCCTTATCTCGGCTATCAGATGAACCCAACCAGCACTCTCTAGCATAATTCCGGTTGAGTGTTTGCTTTTCGTAGTTATTTGCGCTTTTGCCATTCGCGCTTTTGGTTTTTAGGCATTTGTATTTTTCGGTCATTTGTCGTGGTGGATGTGTCATGCCCCCGAGCCGATAGCACTGGAGACCAGTGACGAAATGAAGTGTATTCGATGAAATGGATAGAGATAAAATATGGAAATAAATTCCCATGACGTTACGAATATTACATGGTTAGAAAATACATTCGCTTCATGTGTGGTGTGCCTAAGATATGATATCTCAAAACAAGCAATGGAAATGCACAAATCAACCCAAATCGTTCCTTTCTCGTAATTAGTGGAGCATTATGGTTTGTCTCACAGGGACTCTTCGTCAATCAACAATATCCCGTATGAATACAGTATCCTATCTTGAAAAGCCATTGTTTCTTGCTTACGTGCTCAGCACAGCGAAACAATCTGCGGACACAGAGCAGTGCAGATAAGTAGAACAGTTTGCGCCCTTATCACATTTGTTTGTGCTTCAACATATCAAGACCCCTGGCAGAGTGACACGCACGCAGCAACTGCATTGCTGTCGGAGATCGTGATGGATCCTTGCACTCTGCCTCTCCCATTGATATCTCGTCATCTCTCCCTCTGTCTCCACAAGCGGTATTTTTCTCAAGCAGAATGAGAAAAAAATCAACGAACTGGCGCTACTCGCAATTGCATTTGTTCCGATGGACTTTGTCTCTTTTTGGTGATAATGGGGAAAACACTGCAAACATAATAACATAATAAGAAGAAGCAAAAGACAAAAAAAGATAATATTGACTGCACAACTTGTAAATTATAGTGAGACTAGGAACTGAGTCAGTAGTTATTGACCTCTCAACCAAAACAAATTTTTTTTTAATTAAAAAAATAATACTGAAAGAATTAAGAAATCCTAAACCAAGAAATCATAATGAGAAAATAATTTAAAAAATTAAATTTCATCGAGTTTGGATTCGAGCCCAAGACCTTCCAAAATGTAGGCGGGGACACTATCCACTACGCCAAATGACATAACTTTTTAAATTGGTTCTGGAATATAAATCGAGGGGTATACATCGACCTGTGTTAACGAATTTCACAGGGATTGCGGGGTACTTTTGCCACTTTTTGTAAATCGTTAAATCGTCCAAAAGCTTAATTTCAATTCAACTCTTGCCCAAGACCCCCACTCTTGCGCAAGAGTTGTATTTCCCCCTCTAGTCGCAATGAAGTTGCATAGTCGACCGAAGGCCAGTACAATTCACACTTTCTTCAGTGCTCTACGAAAAAGAGCATGCGTGAATTCTCACAGAGACCAACGAATCAGAAGACACGGAAGTTAGCGAGTCTTCTGATCAGACTTCCTGCAGGCGACACCACACCCCATCCAATGCTCTCTCTGAGATTGCTGATAGTCCTTATTTTTCTGCTTCTCGTTTGCAACTTCATTGGATCGTCTGTGCAGAGCGGCAATTTCTTCAACAGAGGCTGTGAGTGAGGGGATTGCAATGCATTTTTCGTAATATTTCAGCATTCCAAATTATTCTACAATAAACCCTACTTTAGCATCTGAAAAGGGCGCTGGCGCGGAGATAGAAATGGAGGCAGAGCCGGTTGTGAGTGAACGTAACGCCTGTTGCGGACCTTGTTCGTGTATGATATTTACAGGGAGCAGGCGAGCGACATTCTGAACCGGTAGGGGTGGCATAGCACGGAGTTTCGCTATCAACGGAGGATGGCGCCGCGGATTTGGTCGATGATGATAAAAACTCCGGATATGTTATTGACGCAGTTGTTGAGCAGTATTTTTATGCATTTGATACTAGACAGGAGTTCGTGTAAATAAGTGAGAGACATTCACAAAAATGTTTTAGCATTCATTTATTATATGTTATTTGAGTGAGTTGAGAGAAATAACTTGTTTGTCCATGTACAGTATCGCGCTAAAGTATTCAGGTACTTTATTTTTTCGTTATAACTTTTCAACTAGGCAGCATTATTGCTCGAATATTGTCTCATAATAAAAATAAACACATATTTGTTTGTTAAATTATATTTCTGAGGAGACAATTCTTATTATTGTCATTCGTGCGTCAGCGAGTGTCTTGATTGACTGAATTCAATGGACATAACTGCACGCGCTTCCTTGCAATCATTGCAGACCCCAAATGTCGTCAGAAATGGTTTTCTGAGTAGATGTTCTTTCGCGATGGGTGTATTCCATTTCCCTATCTTAGGAATCGAATAACTTCGTGACTTTTCAAACACTCGAGAGAAGCATCGACCCCTCATTTCCGTAGTAGCGATATGATTAGCGTGCAAACTCCGCCTCGTCTCGGTTATGCTACATAAGCGAGATAAGTATCGCCTATTCACCGCTGAGAGTGCAGTCGAAAAGTAGATAATTTGGCTTCGCATCAACATTTTCAATATAGAGATGATTCATCTATCATATACCCTAGTTCTTCTCATATCATTGTTTGTATCTGCCGTCACTGGCGCATCGGTCGCTGAGAGACTTCGGAAGTACGTATGTTTCACATAGCTTATTTATGCGATATGCAATCACGACGACACACACATATAATATTTATTGCAGGATTTGTGGGTCAGAACTATCTAGGTGGAATGACACCCCTGATACAGGAGAACAGCATCCTCGATTACACACCCCAGGTTTGTTTGTTTCTTTTCTTTTTTTTCATACTATTCTCAACATGTTTACAGGACTTGCAATGGATGGCGAAAATCCCTATTGAGAAGCTGCATCATTACCAGAATCGAGGATGGATCATTGGTAGACGGAAGTAATCTACAATGAGTATATCAAACCCTTCTCCCGATTTCGCATTTTCTATAAAATATCCTATGCTCTTTTCTGTCATTCATGTATATTTCACAAGACTATGAGTAAACACTGAAAGCTATTTGATGTATAACCGGTTCTCTGATCCGGGGCGATTTCTAAGTTTAATGGGCAGAGAGTATCTTGGCATATCAGATGTACGATAATAACTGATGTCGCGCCGATATCAGAAGTGATCGCAGCAGATGCCTGTTCGGGGCTGTTTAGCAAGAGTATCCGATAGATCGGATGAGGCATCGATATGGTACATCTCCTGCAAAAGGGGCACTACTAAAAATCGCGAAATATCACCGTAGTACGGGGACTCGCTTCTCCATGTGGGAGTTGGCATCTTCGACGATTTCGAGAGGCATCTCTCGAACGACTTAAAGTTGAGGGGTCGAGAGTTCGGAAGAGAGATGCGACTGAACAAAAAACACAAGAACAATGCGAACACTTGAATGCGATTGATTTTCTGCAAGAAAGCAGTGGGTATTGTCACCGAAAGGAATGCTCATTAAATATAATGCAAATTAAATCCGTCCTGCGGCCCACACAATATCATACGGAGGGAGATTTGTTTTCAGTTAGAGTTTGTTTGCTGATATAATTCACTGTAGCAATTTTGCATTATTTATGCCAATACAGCTAATCAAGTTTGATACAAAAATGTAGAAACGTTGATACGTGGATTTTTTTTGATTTTTTTCTCTTGGATATTCATTTTTTTCGATGATTGACATGAGAGTGAATATTTGCAAATGTCTAACGCAAACGGCCTCATATGCAACCGAAACACCCTCAACCATCGAAACATCCGGAGGTGGGTTACAGCACCTTACCTCTGCATAATATAATATCCTGCGCATAAGCTTAATCTCTCTTCGCATCAACGGAACACCAAGAAATAGATGCAAGAATCGGACAAATTTTCTGACATTATGAATGCATTTTTGAATGAATTTTTAGAAACATAAATGCAAGGGGTTATTGTAAATAAAGTATAGATTATTCTTATTTTCCAATATCGCATTGCTAAAATAGTTTATGAATGTCACACGGCATCATGCTAAAGTTGTCATCGTGAATGAGTGTCCTGGTGGATTGATGGATGCGCTTGACGGTAGTTTGGGACATCCCAACATCATCACTCTAATGATTTCTCGACGGTAGTCGGTCATGGTGATGAGGGTGGCGAGAAGGTCCAGAGGGAGGAAACAGCTAATGAGGATAGGAGAAGCACGGGTAATCAATCGAGCATTTAGGCCGATTAAAGGAAAGAAGATCGTGACTCCACAGGGAATGTAGAGGGAAACGAGAGGAACAAGAGTCTGAAAAGCGGCGATGTAGAAAAATAGTGATATTGAATGCGTCGCCTGTAAGCATAGTGTAACCACTAGTTGCTTCTGCAGGCGAATCGAAGAATTCGATGAGAGTTCAGCGGTTCTTAGCGCATGTATGATTACACACAATGCGTATACCATGAATCCGATACATATCATTAGCACGGCACTTAGCATACCGAGCCCAATGGCAGGTAGTTTATTGATGGAGCCATCGTCCTGATTTGCAATAATTTTAAGATTGTGAAATGCTGGCGGCATGGTATATCAAGGATAAGCATACATTGGCTCAGTTTGTCTTTCGATTACACGGATACTACTGCAACATCAATTTCAAAATACTCAGACTCACCAGGAAATAATCACCCATAAACATTGGTTGGCTTATGGTATCGACACCGTACTCGTGTAGTGCGTACTCTCGCAATCGGAGTCTCCCCGACTCAGTTGGAAGGTAAAACCAGTAAATCGCAGCGAACCTTTGATAATGTTGTCATGAGTACTCGTGCTGTTTTTTCTTCAAATATTACAAGGGTTTTCCTCCAATCGTTCAGAGAACGTAGGGGGAATCCTTACCAAACTATGCACTCTGTGACTACAATGAGTGATAAGAAGCCGAGGAAAACTGGAGCAGAAAATAGATAAATCAGCGACGAACTGAAAACAAATGCGGGTGAGTTGCAAGGGGTTGTAAAATAAGGATATAGGAATAACACACGCCGAAAAGGAAACTGACTATTTCAGAGCCCACATTCGATATAAAAAGCTGAAGTCGATCATCATGAAAGATAGTGTGGTAAGGGCAAAGTATGCACATAATACTCCCTCAAATCAGAATTAATAAACATAAATATGTTCGTAGATACTTTGCTTATCTCATATGAACTCGTTGGAAATACAGCGAATACTCCGTCATCTGTTATCATCCTCTGAACTAGCTGCGCTTGAACTATCAAGTACCATGATGCATGTGCCCGCCTTCCGAAATTATGAACAAATGACAGTTACATTTCCCATTAACCTCTAATTGTGCATACTAGTGATGGCAATTCCGAATCCGACTCCTCAATTCGTGTGATCTCTCTCGTTTACGTGAGATCGCGCAAAAGAGTCGATACCGATTTTTCATCACTACACAAACAAGCCGAATGCTTAGTCATGATTTATCCCGTGCGCCTAATACACCGCGCTGACCTCTCGAATGAACATTTGAACCGATGGATATGACGCATCGACGGTTACCATGATTATCTGTTTGTACTCGATAGGCCGTGTGTCATAACACAGAACATCAGAATGTAATAAACCAAACCTGAAGATAACGATATGCTCCGAGATCGATCTTTGTACGGAGCACGATGCAGTATAGAAGGAAAATGTACAACACGATACCGGCCGCTGCAAATAATGTAATGGGTGATTGCACAGTCAGTATCGAGAACCGCTTTGGGATCAATATTTTCAATTTGCAAAGTTTCTCGCCACGTAAAACAAGTTGAGAGAACACAGCGAAAAGAAGAGATTGGTGTCGAATATGAATCCAACATTCAACAGAGTACGCAGTGATCACCACCAAACAATTGCTTTGTCATTCTGCAAGCAAGGTTAACTGTTAGAACGAAAACCCACCGTAGTTGGAGTGCTCGAAGACGTCGACAACTTGTGCGTACCTCATCAGACGAGATTCCAATTAGCAATGACTAACAGATGGCATATCGAGATGTTGACGATAATATATTAATGCACACGATAATAATGCCTCTAAGAAAACAGTGGTTATTCAAGATGACATCGTTGAGTAATATATTTTTTGAATTAAATATCAAGGCTTACGTAAGACCCATACTCGAGAGTAAGAATGACATTCCCATAAAATCGGTCCCTTTTTTCATTAAAAAAAACATATGAGAGGAATCGCGAGAGATTCGAGAGCCCTGCGGACGTAGGAAATAGGTTCTTCGATTCCGCTAAGAAGTGAAACTTAAGTACGTCGAATGATGCTCTTTTAAACTGCGTTTGCCGATTTTCGATATCTGATCTCATCTTCGAGTATTGTTAGGTCAAAGTAGGGACACTACGAAATTACCACCAAAAATGGCTCACGAAAACAGCCATAACTTTTTTTTATATGAAGGTAGAAACAATTCCAAAAAAAAAATTCAAATGAGGAGGCAGAGGGGAACATTTGTTATGTTGATAATGTTCTTCCTCGTACATGCGCTGGAGCGGGGTGGTCGGTTTTCCAAAAAAGTAGTGTAACTTTCATAATCAGAATTACTACAGTGCATTCCATAACTGACCACTTGGCATCGTTTCTGTTGAAGGTGGCTGGAGCAGAATTTAACCCCATCACCAAACGACAAAATTGGAATGTCCCCCCGGTATGAAACGCGGTTTTCCACCTGTCTTCCTCCTTCAGATTGATCTGCGAGAAGCCACTCTGCAGGTCAATCGATGACAGAATGAACGAATGGCTCGCCATGTCGATTATACTGGTCATGCTCGGAAGGAGGAAGTCGACCGGTTGAGTTATCGAGTTCACCGCTCTCAGGTCGATCACCAATCGTTAACTACCTTCAGACTTTCCGACGAAAAGAACAGGGGAGAGCAGGGGGGATGTTGACTCCTCAATGATTCCCTGTTCGAGCAGGCTAACTCTTTATTGAGTATGGGCATCTGATGCAATGGAGTGGGATAGAATCGTGGCTTCGGCAGCTGAGCGCCGGGAATGGAGTCGATTGAATGCTCAATCGGTCCAACGAATTCACCCATTACAGCATTATTCAGATAAAATCTTTGCTCATTCTCGCGGATTATCTGGCGGACCCTCTGGCGCTGCTCCTCGGTAAAGTCAGAATGAGAAAGGTCAATATCGTCGAGGACGTCATACTTGATGGCTGACTTCTCCAGTGATGGCATATGCTCCTGGTACTGAAGGGTCTCCGGCGGTACGTGAGGCGGCAGAAGGGCTCTATTCTTCACCTCGAGTACCTTGCCGAGTTCGGTAATCGGGTCAACCGTAATAGGGGTTTTCCCTCGATTCCGAACTGCAACGGTGGTCGCGGCCTTGGCTGCCGTATCCATATGGTACACGAAAGCAAAGAGCGGTAGATGCTTCTTCTCCGGGCGAATGATTCGCTTTCCGGGTGAAGTCATCTCGAACTGGATTGGAATTTCCAGTGTGGCCTTCGGCGCAATCACGACGGGCTCGGCATTGACCGTGTACGCTTTCCCAGTTTCCTCACCCGCTTGGAAAACAAGCTTGGGATTGGTCATCAAGGGAATGGAGACATCGCCGATTCGCATCATCCGATGATGCATCTGGAGACAGACCAGCCAGCACTCCTCTCCTGTCCAGGCTCTTCATGACGTCCGTCCCGATCAGGAGCGGTCCGGGGCAGTTGACGTCGGCGCAATGAGGTTTCGCCGATGAAGGCTATACCGGGAATTCAGTAGTGCTATGTGCAACACGGGGCCAAGGGGTCCTCATACATAAAGTATGTGACCATGGATCTCATTCCGGGGGGACGTGTCCGGGTGGTGGCGAATATGGTCGCGAATTACCGATCCGCTCTCTTAAGTAGTAGACCGACGAAGGGAACGTTTCAAAAGGCGAATAGCAATGTGATATTGAACAGGTATATTTCCCTTTGAAGCAAGGTCACCTCGTTTCGAAAGGCCAACACAACAGTTGAATCGGTCACACTTTAAATAGCAGTGACGATTCTCTTGAAAAAGGATAGAGTACAACGAAAATTGCTTACTGAGAACGATGAGTTAAGAATAGTTGAGGGATAGTTGTACCAATGTCTCCCCAAAGTATATTATTCAAGTTCCTAAATAATTTTTGAAGAAGAAGTAAGTATATCGGCTAGTAGATTGAGCGAGTCAATTTTCATGCGAGATTGTTACCCCTCCCCATTTTTTCCCCAAGTGCCTGCGCTCATGGGCTACACTGCCAATCTTTCATTGGTCAGTTCAATCGTAAATTCGCTACATGGCAAAATCGAAAGAGTGATCGGATCACGGTCGATTCTTTCCTTCTTTCTCGAACCCATACATCCAGATATTCGTTGGAGCCAATCTTCAACGGTGGCGCACTACGTCTAATCTTAGAGTAACTTGATCATCTCACATTATTCTGTGACCAAAAAAAATCATGATCGTCAACATAGAAAATAAACGTAATAGCTATTAAGTTTATTGCGTGTTTCCCGGAGCTGCAAACGTTGCACAGCGCATACGTGCCTTCTAACATGATTTTTGTTTGGCAAAAAAACGAACGCTCTCTTGGAGATTAGAGATGGAACTGCATTAAATATAGACGGAGAGTGATGAAAATATCAGTGACCGCTGAAGTGATCAAATCACTCGATGACACTACGACACATACCTGCTCAATCCTGGCGGCGACCAGTTTCGGACCATGTATTGGGATACATGGGTGCGCGGGGTGTGCTTGACACCTCCGCGCACCCCCACAGCAGAAGCCCAGCCAATAAATGGATTGAGCAGGAATTCCTCCATCCTTTCATCAAGAATAATGACGGATATGGATTAGTTGACTATCGCCCCATTGAGGAAATATATGGGGGAATTTTTGATCGAAAGCGAAGATCGAAACGAGAGTGTTCTTCAGCAAAAATACCTATCTCTTAGGAAGCATAAGATAGTGATTATCACCCATCTACTTTCTTCTCTCCTTGTCTCTGCTTGTCATCTGCATCTCTTTCAACAAAGGTTTAGGATAGAATGAGCGGTCTCTCTTCGTTCATCGTGCTTTCTCTCTCACTGAAATACGAAAAGAGCGAGTGCGCAGAATTGAGATACCTTTTTTTTGAATCCGTAACTACATATTTGCTTCTTGTGAGGCCAAAATGAATACAAAGACGAGCCTCTTCTCCTATATTTAAACACGTAGGCACGAGAAGAGAGATAGAGACAGGAGATGCAGAGGCAAACGGGGGATAGCGAGGCAGTGTTTCACGAAACGACTGCTAACTTCGTTCCCCTCGAGAATACGTGTAGAGAGAAAAGAGAAACGTGGACAAGAGGCATTGAAGCGAGAGGTGAACTTTGTGAGAGGGGGGATAAGGTTTGTCCCCCTACCTCGATTGTAATCAGCAATGAGTGCATATTATAATCGTAAATAATAATAATAAACAACCATTACTACGCTGTGGAGAAAGGGACATACTGCATTTGATATAGAGAGAGGAGAATTAACTAACAGATCACAGATTAATAAAATGCATTTTCAGAACCTTATTTAACTACACGAGCAGTTGATGGTATCCCTATCTAGATCGAACAACTATAAACGTAACCATCCAAGAGAGCCCTTTTACTGCAGTAAGTTACTCATCTCTACACTGATCATTTTCGTTTTATCAATAGGAGGCTTCGAAAACAGCTAGTAGGTTCGATTTATCATATGTAAATTGATGTACAAGGTTAAGAGAGCACCTCTGAATTTTTTACCATTTCGTCAGATTTCCGGACATGCCGCGAGGACCTCCATACTCATACCATGGGGACATGTTGTGTACTTGTTTACAAAAATGACCACATTAGGGCGTCGCGTCTTAAAAGCGGCGCGCCAGGTAGGCGCCAAGTTTGAAAATCGGTTTTTCATATTTCCTCAACCGGACAAGTTGGAATCAAATTTTCTTTTGCATAATCATAGACATGTCGAGAGTGCATGGAAACACTATATAGATCTGATTCAGGTCGAATTTAAATTAATTTTCGTGATGTCAAAAATCGGTTTTTCGTCATATCGACTCACTTTTCGCGAGGGGGGCAACCAGCCACCTATCACACAATGAAGCCCATGCAATTCTGCGTCGAACTTTATACAGCACTAATCAACCCACTTTGGCAGAAAACTGTCCCAGGAACAAAAAAATCATTGATTTTGACCGTTTTTCGAGCACAACTTTTTTCTTTCACGTTCTCATGAGCTCTAATACCAAAATTCGAATTCTATGCACACAACTACACTAGAAAAATCTATAATCAAATTTTTCTGAATTTCAAAATTTTTCAACTTTACCATGAACATGGTCATTTTTTCGGTAGAAAAATCAAATTCTGACATTATCTGAATATTCGCATATAATATGTATTTGGGTGCGTAGAATTCGAATGTGTAAACGCTCACGAAAACTCAAAAGAAACAAGTTATCTTCGAAAAACTGAAGATGTCCACTATTTTTCGGATTTACGAAGATAACTTGTTTCTTTAGCGTTTTATGAAAATTTTTCGAGTGTAACTTTTTTCTTTTACATTTTTGTGACCTCTGGTATGAAAATTCGACATCTACGGTTAAAAATACGTTGGAAACATCTATAGTCAGATAGTTAAAAATTTTGACTTTCTGAACAAAAATTGACCATGAAAAAAAGTCATGAAAAAAGAAAAATTTACATCTCGGAAAAATCTGAGCATATTCTATTATGATGGAACTTTATGCGTAGAATTCAAATTTGGGTGTCAGAGTTCATCAAATCATGAAAGAAAAAAGTTATGATCGAAAAACTGGCGAAATCGTCCATTTTTCGGATTCAATCGAATAAAAATCTAAAGGTCACATAATTGCGGGACCAATCTTTGGAAAATTTCGATGCAGAATTGCACGGGCTACAAAACGTAAATAGTCATGACTATGACTTTATGGCTGTTCTGCTCTTTGCCGCTGCTATTGACTGTGCCGCTCATAGTAAGACCCGTAAAGCACCTTTCCTAACGTAGTTTCCTAGACACATATCCAACCGGCATATATTGACCAATTCAAGCTTGCCCTTTGCGTTTTTAAGCTGGACACTTTAGATCTTATGCAAACTAAAATTGTTATGATACGATCCACCGCAATACCACATTCGAATCAATATATATCTCAGATAGGCTACTACTACAATCTTACAATCGTTCCTGATGAGGTACTGGACAAGTTTCAACTACACGGATACGCAACTTTTTGTAAGTTTCTTCTTGGTATGTTTTTATTCCGAAAAAAGATCTAAATCCATTTTCAAGATATGTTCGAATTGTATGCTCAGGCTGCAAGTTATTTATAGCTCCGATAAGAAACTTTTTAAAGAGTAAAATGCAATAAATATTTCCTTCTGCAGACTTCTCCATGTTCAGCAGTCAAGCGATGCCTCAGACAATTGCTGGAACTGTTATTTCACCAGTTGGGATGATACTATTTTTTATCGTTAGACGAAAGCTCATCGCGCGAATATCGCAAAATGTACGTTAAATATATCATATTTGATCAAGTTCCAACAAATTCTCGTGCTGAATTGCGTCTCTCATCTGTCACAAATCATCCAATTCATGGATATTACATTACATATATATATATATATATTTCAGTCGGCTGTGGATAGGCGAACGCACGATAGTAATTACGAAGATTCTTATCAAAATAGTAATTACGAAGATTTTTTTTGTTTACTCGGTGCTAGAGCTTTTTGTTAACATTTTCGCCATTTTCCACTTCAAGGCGCTGACCTACCAGATGATGTTGCCTCTCGGAGGAGCGATCGATGCGTTTTTATGGTTGATTGATGTGTTTGGAATATGGGGCAACGAACTAGCGGAAAGAGCAATCATGATGGTGAGCGAGTGATGAAACATGTGGGATCACTTGTGCCATCCCGACCCCTGATTGATTTATTGATGTTTGTTTTGCGAAACTAACATATTCTGTAATATAAATTTGCATTCGGAATACTGTATAGCATGGTTCGTATAGCCTCATTATAATGACTAGGGTTGACAATTCAATGATTCAAGGAGGGAGGGAGGACGGCGTATGCAAATCGGTCCGTTCATCCTTGATCAAGGATGAGGGGGAGCGGCCGTCCTTGTTCAAGGATGAGGAGGGGAGGAAGGCTGTTTTCGGTTGTTTTAGACATTGGAACGCCCTTCAAAGTTACTAAATTAACTTTATCATCTATACAAGATCCATTACAACACAATACAACAACCAAACAACAACAGAAACAGACAGAAACGCTATGATTTAACTATGCAATTAGCTACAAAAGAGAGGGGAGAGCTTCAAGCGAATGATATCTACGTTTCAAACACTGGAATAATACTAGGAATGCTCAATCGAAGGTTACTGTGTCTGAGAAGCCCTGGTCATCACCCTCGAAGTGCGCCTCCCACTCGTCCGGACCGAACCTAGAAAATAGATCATTATCTCGGAACTTGCTATATATTTCACCTGATCCTTTCTCGACGGGAGTGCGCTCCAACGAATGCCAATTTTTTCATAGTGTAGGAGTCGGTTCTAGAAAGAATAGTGATTGGCCCAGAATCAACGAAACATTCTCACCTTGCCCTCAAGCGGTTGTTGACAACCAATCCCACAGTCGAGAACAGGCGTTCACTATCGATCGAAGAAGGTGGAATGGCAAGGAGACACCTCGCCACCTTGGCTAGTCTAGGGAAGAGCTGGTGGTGTTCCTTCCAAAACTCCACCGGGTCTTTTTCTTCCGGAAACTGAATACGCTTCGCGAGCGAATGGAGCTTCTCGAACTCCAGCTAAATATCAAATGATTAGACTAGTAAATTATTTTCCGTACTCAATCTATTGTTATTACATCACGAACGTACCCTGGCACCGATGGGAACAGGAGTCATCTTTGGTGCGATTCCTGCCAACAGGCTGGGACGAGCTCTCTTGGCTGGTGGAGAGGTCGAATCTTCAAAGATACAATTCCTAATGTCATACAATCAATATAATCATAAACGAAATGATTGTTAAAACTAACCTACTTGTGAGTCACAGTGTCCCTCATCAGCCTCTCTGAATAACTTATGTAGAGTGTCCTCCTCATCTGTAGGAGAGATTAGCGTGCCCCAGTAGGGGAATCTGAAAATAAGCAAGATAGCGAGACGCATAGGGTGAACTAATAATAACCTCGGATCGACCATCATTGATTTTCTCGCGAATTCATTCTTGAAGTAGCAAGTGAACCGTTTTGCGAAGTTCTTGTGAACAATTGGAACGAAATCCTTCAGGGCAGAAGTTGAGTAACTGCAAAATATTGATCAGACCAATGAAGAGACTCTGAACAAACTTGGCGAGAGAACTTTCGACTCCTCGAAGGTAGGGAATGACTGACGAGAGAGTGGCACTATGTGTGCTCATCTCAGAGATATGGCTCAAGCAATTGAAGAAGTCAGAATACTCACAGTGGAAGAGAAAGTATCCACCGTAGAAAGAAATTCGACAAGTCGTCTTAGTGTCATCTTTTGACCATCATCCAGTACAGGGAATCCGTGTTCTTCCGCCAAATCACTCAACTGATCAATCTGCAAAGAACGGTTCCGTCTTGAAAAAAATGGTTCTCAATGTTCAAATTCACTAGTGGCTTCGACTAACCTGATCAGCAGCAACTCTCAGCATGCGCAGTAGTGATCCCCATCTGATCCGAATTTCCATCGGAATCTTCTTCTGATTGGTACAGTTTACATCGACCAGAGCTCTGAAATCGAATATCCATTATACAATACAGGCGTTTTTATCGCCCCTTGAACCATTCAATCAATGACCCCACAGATAATACCTGAGAAGGCTGATCCAACTATTTCGACTCCTGTGAACATGGGCTGCGATCTTCCTAATGGCGAATACGATCTCGGTTGCGGGCTTCCAGTTGTCGATCGATTCCATGATGAAGAGATGAGTGGCGTGTAGCACACATCCCACCCTGTAGCAAGCGACGGTTAATTCAGAGCAATTTCTTAATTAAACCAAATAGGTGAATTACCTGTCAACTCCGGCCTTAGCTGTTCCAGATCTCATCACTGACGCGCTGTCAGAGAGACAGCAGTAGACCGAGGCAAGGTTGAATTCCTTCGTCAAATCGAAGAAAAAGCAGTTTACCTGAGGAGAAAATAATGAGCAGATTGAAAAAAGTGAATAACATTGAATCAGATAAAGTAAACATAATACCTGATCCGAATTGTGAGAACCTTCGATGTCGTCGAGAGTCAGTACAAACAATTCTCTCTTCCATTGGTGATCAAATGAGCCGTTGATCCCATGACAGAGTGAGCACTGTCCCTACTCGTCCAGTGATCCATTGTGATTGCGATATGTTCGCCCCTTACGGCATCACATACGGCTCTTCGAGCAACAACATACTCAGAATCAAGAATCGTACCAGATAGGGGGTCTTACGGTCGGGGACAAGGAAAGTGGGATCTAGACAACGCAAGAACTCAAACTCACGAATCTCAGGATTCTGAGCAATATTGAATGGTAGTGAGCCGGTAGCAAAAGCTCTCAGAAGCCATTGCTTGGCAGCGACATGTCTAGCTTCTAGGGAGATCAATGCGCCATATTGTTCGGGATGGACAGTTGTCAGGTGGTGTTTTAGACCAGATGAAACTTTCTTGCCCCCCAACAAGTAAATGGCTGTATGATCGCAAAGGGTGCAGTCAACCTTAGTAATGTCATTGGGGTTGACTACAAAGTACGTCATGAAATGGGTTCGAATCTCCATTGGGCCACGTCGTTTCTTCTGTTTCGGATCTGAAACGATTGAATGAAGATATACATATCATAAAAGAAGTAATAAAACGTTATTATCTTCCTAAATATTGTCAATAAGAGGGCCTATTAAGACTAAATGGAATACTCACCTGGTACGGTAGCATCGTTGGATACGGTAGCATCGTGGGGTACGGTAGCCTCGTCAAGTACGGTAGCCTCATCGGGTACGGTAATAGAAGCAACGGGATCTGAAGCAAGGGAAAATACGAAATAAACGCAATTCTACAATGGTATCTATATTTCTCTAACAAAAAACAATCTAGTCGTCAAATGAGGAGATATTACAAAACTAGCTCACTGGGTGCTCTATCCTCCTCGGCTACGGTAATCTCGGCGTGAACGGATTCCCCGTCGGAAACGGTAGCATCATTGGGTACGGTAGTCGCATGGGGTACGGTGAGCATTGGAGTAGCATCAACGGGATCTAAAAGAGCAGAATCTTAGACTTGGTGGCTCTACTTCAGAAGACGGGATTCTTACGTTCATAAGAAACATTTCTAATTTACTCCTTCTCGCTGACCGGTTCATTCACATGTATGACTGGGTATGACTGGTGAGAATGACCAAAGGTATTGTGAAAGTGACCTAGACTAGGACTTAATTTGTAAACTAATCCCGTCCTCTGAAGTAGAGCCCGAATGGTTAATATGAGAACAACTCACTGGGTACGGTAGCATCCTTGGGTACGGTAGCATCCTTGGGTACGGTAGCATCCTTGGGTACGGTAGCATCCTTGTGTATGGTAGCATCTATCGGTACGGCAGTCTTGCTAGCACGTACAGATCTTCTCGTGAGAGATGGTGGATCTGTAATTAGGAAAAGATAGAAACAAAAAGGGATGCTAAACAACTAATCCGCCTAAATGAGTAAACGAAAGCGGAGACTCACCATCATGAGAAGAGGAGGAAGAGGGGGAGTCAACAGAAGGGTTGGCTCGAGAGGATCGCAGCTTCCTCTTAGATTTCACTGGAGGCGCGTCATCCGTGGTCGCAAGAGGGGGGTGCTTACGCTTCGGTGGCATAGAAACAAACCCGGAATAATTCACAATAAAAACAGTATAAGTCAATGAAAATAAGTGGAAGAAGGTGAAAGAAGTGAAAAAGTAGCTCATTCCGAGCTTTTGTACCCATCTTGATAGACATGTAAATTGCTCCAAGCAGTAGTCGTGTGGCTAATTCTGTAAATCCATTTGATTTCTTGACTGAAAAAAAGCCTTATCGCCTCTCCATCCTCCCTCAAGGACGGCCATCCTTGAACAAGGATTGGCCATTGGCATTCTATCGCGCACAACGAGCATGCTTTGTTGTTTTCATGATGAAATGTCACATGCCAACGCGTTTTCATTAGAAGCACATTTTCTGATTGTCACTCCGCGACTTGTTGAGATTGAGCATGTTCCATTAAATGTTGAGCACTTACGCATAATGGTAATGACAGCCTGCAGCGCCTGTTTTCCGTCCTGACAGAAAACCTTTTCGCATGTAATATTGGTTTAGTTCTAGCAGCTGCAAAATAACGTCCAATAATCGATCTTATTGTCTCAGAAGTAGACGTTTGGAAGGTATAGATCGATGTGTAAATGATGTGATCACCTTATCATCAATAAATACTGCATACATCGTGATTAACTTTGTTCGCTACGTGGAGAGCTTTCAGTTCCTATTTTTTCATGAATGTTTCATGTGTCTCATGTGTCATTGTGCCATGTGTCTGTTTCATGTTTCATGTGTCAGTTTCATGTTTTCATGTGTCAGAGTCGACATTGTGCGTGTCTGTTACCTTGCTCGTTCTTTCTGCAGACACGTTGCTCGAACCACGTGTCTGATAACAACTCGACATTGGAAAAGGATCCAGATCATCTGTTCTGAATTAGCCATCTTTGCCGAAATGATCGCTGCTTTTTTTTATATCAATTCTGTCATACTGTACAGCCCAATCGCAACTAAATTAAAATCGCTGTAACTTTTTTTTCGGATTTGAGATAAATACCCACGGTTTGAAGCATTCGATAGCAAAAACATTCAAGGATATGTTATTGACTTTCATTCTCATCTATATCACATTTTTCAGCAGTCATAATGGCGAGGCAATTTAGCAAAATGTGGACATAGCAAACCATTTTTTGTAGCTTCTCAAACATACTGTGTAGAACGTACAACCATCGAGAAGTACAATGAAAATTACAACCCGTTGAGCGCACTTCGAATAGGCCTCCCAACTGGATTTCCCAACAACTCGACATTTAGAAAAATTGGTATATGTTCGTTGTTGTAGAGCTACAGTCCCCAAATTGTGTAGGATACGTCAGTAAATACTCAGACATCACTGACATTGAGGCCCGATCGGATATGGCGAAAAAATCGTTTTTCAAAAATTAAAATTTTGGGTCCCTTGATACTCACCAGCCACCGTGGTTCAAAATCGACCAATTACACATTTGCTATCCTTTTCCATCAGGAAACATCGTCTCGAAATTTCATGTTGAATGAACACCTTTGAGCAAAGTTATAGATCGAGAACTTTGATAGAAAACGTTGAAGAAAACCATACGTTCAAAAACGAAAATTCGTAGAATGTTTACTACAGAGATCTAATTGTAAGTAGGAATGCGCTACCACTTTCTCACACTCCCTGAAAATTCTGAGCGTAGTTGTATGACTAGAACAACGTATGACGCAACAAGTTTCCGATCGGGACTCAATTTCAACCCGTGATGTCTTAGTATCTACTGACGTATCCTACAAAATTTGCGGTCTGTAGTTCTACTAGAGCGAAAAATATGTAAAAATTTTCTGAATTTTGTAGTTGTTGGGAAATCCAGCAGGGAGGCCCATTTTATTCTTGTATGTTTTTGCTATCGAATGCATCAAACCGTGGGTCTTTATCTCAATTCCGAAAAGAGTTACAGCGATTTTAATTTTGTTGCGATACTTTTGAGTATATGATGAAGCAGATGAAGCACATATTACGTTAGCTTTATTCGTGAAATAAGGAGCGTGGGTAAGGAAAGAATGCGTCTACTATTCGAACTCCTTTCGGAACATGAAACACCTGCAAAGAATCGCATATTATTACTGCTCGTTCTTACGGAAACGTAGTAGTATGGATCTCACTCGTCAACCAGGTATTCATCCATGAACTTGGCCCATTTTTCAGGGTGATCTTGGTCGTACTTCTTTCCCGCAGCGACCACTTCGTCTCTCTTTCCATTCTGTTACAAAAGTTCTAATGAATTATGCTCGAAAGACAACTCCTACGTTCAGCAACTTGAAGCACTTCATGACGAACTTCTTCAGATCGAGATCTGGTTCTTTCGCGAGTTTCTTCAGCAGAGGATTCGCACATGCCTCTGGAATGTGCTCACTATATGTCACCCATATTCATGGACTCCGTAGAAAAGCTCACCTTCCTCAGGAGACAGTGTCATCACTGCAATGAATAGAGCACCGACAAGAATGACAAGCCGCATATCGACCCTTCGAGAGAACGGTAAAGACTGAGGCTTAGCGAAATGGTATAGCCATTTGAGCTTCCCCTTTTATATTACTTCATGGTGGAGTGCTGATTATTCATCGTATTAGCGAAGACATGATTATCTCTAATAAGAGTGAGTGATGAGCTCATTAGATGCGAAAATGATGATATAGAAGAGTGCGCATTGCACCTATTTATCCCCTAATCCCTTATTCAGTGATCACCTAATATCCCCTTTTACATAACTTCATGGGAGAGTACTGATTATTCATCGTATTTGCGAAGACAAGATTATCTCTAATAAGAGTGAGTGATGAGCTCATTATATGCTAAAATTATGATTTAGAACATTGCGCATTGTGCCTATTTATCCTATAATCCCCTATTCAGTGATCACCTAATATCCCTTTTACATTACTTCATGGGAGAGTACTGATTATTCATCGTATTTGCGAAGACAAGATTATCTCTAATAAGAGTGAGTTATGAGCTCATTAGATTCGAAAATGATGATATAGAACATTGCGCATTGTGCCTATTTATCCTATAATCCCCTATTCAGTGATTACCTAATATCCCCTTTTACATTACTTCATGGGAGAGTACTGATTATTCATCGTATTTGCGAAGACAAGTTTATCTCTAATAAGAGTGAGTTTGGGAGAGTACTGATTATTCATCGTATTTGCGAAGACAAGATTATCTCTAATAAGAGTGAGTTATGAGCTCATTAGATTCGAAAATGATGAGGAATAAGTAACGCTCGTTTTTCCAATTTCAGATTATGACCTCTCCCGTCTTTCTAAATTGTGCAATTATATTCCGGTTTTTGATGATCGATAAGGGCTTGGATACTCTCTTTAGCGCACACAATATCATATATCTCCGATCATTTAGGCGATCACAATGGCTGGCTCAATTCAAAGTTGTCGCACCTCACCCTGAGATTTTGACAGGTCAGCACTGAGGGAAGAAGAATTATTGAGCCACAATTAAGCTGCAGTAGTAAAGTATCATGGTTATACATTACACTGATGATATTCAGAGGAATATCCAAGTAAAGGCCTGTGTGAGATATGCGCCTAACGAGAGTGTAGGATTTTCAGTTACTGACCGAAAGAAGTTTTGCTAGCCGCGTTTTCTTAGCAATAGATCTAAAGACCTCAATTATGCTTGAATGTGGAGTACCTTTCCTGTTGAAAATATGGACGAATTTTGCTAAGTGTGGAGCATTCTCTTTATGAGTTAAATTGCTCGTAAGTCCGATATAGAAAAACAAGTCTCGAAATCGACATTTATTGCTATTTCCTGTAAACCGTACTAATTGAATGTAAGGCCTTAGATGGTTAAATGGACGAGCAACTTTTGCACTATCATCCACCAAGTGGCCACAATTATAGAATGGCTACTATGTCTTGGGTATGGTTTAATCCAAAGTCCTCAAAACACGCATTTCTTTTGATTCCGTCACAAAATAATATTTTTGGAAAACTGTTATTTTTCAAATAGGAGCATAAGTAGCACCAAATGTTTATATTGATAATATGGCTACATAGTGAGTGACTGGAGCGCACTAGTGTATAGGCCAGCACCTTCGATCCTCAAGGTAGACAAATAAGTTAAGTGAACTGCAGTTTTTCACGAACGTTCCCCTTGAAACGTCTATAAAAATACAACAATGAATCGAGCACCATTCTCACTTCACCATGGAAGAGGTGTAGTATCGGGCTGCTCACCTGAGAATGTGTGAATTTACCGAACAGTTTCCACGTTAAATTACACATTTTCGAAAAAAATCTAAAATTTTCGAAAATTATCAGGTACATTGAAATCTAAATTTCTCTCCTACACAGGAAGCGTGATATTTCTAATAATAACGGCTATGATACTCGAGCATACCCTGAAAAAATGCTATAAAGTCAGCTCGTTTAGATTTGATTGGCGGGAGATATATGAGCCCAAACACGATGCTCAAAAACGAGCGTTACTTATTCCTCAACCCAATAGAACATTGCGCATTGTGCCTATTTGTCCTATAATCCCCTATTCAGTGATTACCTAATATCCCCTTTTACATTACTTCATGGGAGAGTACTGATTATTCATCGTATTTGCGAAGACAAGATTATCTCTAATAAGAGTGAGTTTGGGAGAGTACTGATTATTCATCGTATTTGCGAAGACAAGATTATTTCTAATAAGAGTGAGTTATGAGCTCATTAGATTCGAAAATGATGATATAGAACATTGCGCATTGTGCCTATTTATCCTATAATCCCCTATTCAGTGATCACCTAATATCCCCTTTACATTACTTCATGGTGGAGTGCTGATTATTTATCGTGTGTGCGCAGAAAGGATTATCTCTCATAAGAGTGAGTGATGAGCTCATTAGATGCGAAAATTATGATATAGAACACTGCGCATTGCGCCTATTTGTCCCCTTATCCCCTATCCAATGATCACCTAATATCCCCTTTTACATTACTTCATGGGAGTGTAATGATTATTCATCGTATTTGCGAAGACAAGATTATCTCTAATAAGAGTGAGTGATGAGCTCATTAGATTCGAAAATGATGATATCGAACAGTGCGTATAATTTTGGTATATAGGATGAAAGGGTTCACCTTTGCCACAGTTTTTTGTCAAACAAAAACTATCATAACTCGGTAAGAAAAAATTTAGAGCCCTAATTTGTATCATTTTGTAGAGAATTAAATTCTGGTCGGGTTAGCGAGATTTGTGGCCAGTTTGACCCCTCCCTGATGTGTTTTTGTCGCTGAAAACGAATTTGGGCAACTTGACGTGGTGCCGTACAGAGATTCAGAAGGCGCGGATCGAAATCGGACTTCGCCAATCCATTCAGAATAGAAAGTTACCTCAGGAGCCAATTTTGAGGGTGAGTATTTTTTGCCTATTCCAGACCCCTGTGGGACACTTGTTGATCTGAAAGCAAACGGACACATATGTTCACTGACTCAGATAGGCAACCATAACGTTTTCGATGTAATTATCTGATATATGAGAGGAATCGCGAGATATTCGAGAGCCCTGCGGACTTAGTTTTCCCGATTCCGCTGAAAAGTGAAACTTAAGTACTTCGAATGCTCTTTCAAACTGCGTTTGCCAATTTTCGATATCAAGATATAAAGTACTTCGGATGCTCTTTCAAACTGCGTTTGCCAATTTTCGATATCAAGATATAAAGTGGGGACACTACGAAATTTACCACCAAAATTGATTCACGAAAACAGCCATAACTTGCTTCAAAATAAAGCTAGAATTTTTTCCAATTAAGGGGTCGAATGAGGAGGCGGAGGGAAACAATTCTTATGTTGATGATGTCATTCCTCGTCTATGCGCTGGATCAGGGCTGTCGGATTTCCAAAAAAGTGATGTAACTTACCTAATACCGATCTCCCCAAGAAGCGCCGTAAAGTGATTTCAGAAAATACTTTCAACAAAGTATAGTCCAAAAATCAGAGTAATAGAAGGTGGGAGAAAAAAATGGAACGTACTTTTGTCCGAAAAAACGATTTTTTGCGTTTTTTGAGGTTTTTCAAGCATAACTTTTTTCATTCAAGTTTTCATCAGCTTCAACATCGAAATTCGGAATCAGCGTCCAAAAATACACCAAAATTTCCTATAGTCATATTTTTTTCGACATAAAACTTTTTTCGATTTTGACCACTTTTTCACCATGTGGCCTTATGTCTGATTTTGGTCGAAAAAAATCTGTCTCCGAATTATGTCCCTATCGGATTTTCTGGGTTATTTTTGAGCGTAGAACATGAATTTGCTAACTAGAGGTAATGAAACATCGGAAGAAAAAAGTTATGACCAAAATCGAAAACATTTTTTCTGGTATTTTCTTTAAAGCATAACTTTTTTCTTTCGAAGTTTCATGAGCTCTAGTTAGCAAATAACTGTTCTACGCTCAAAAATAAGCCAGAAAATCTTATAGGGACATGATTCTGAGACAAAAAAATTTCGACCAAAATTGGACCTAATTGTTGGACCACATGGTGAAAAAGTGGTCATAGTCGAAAAAAATTTTATCTCCAAAATATATGACTAATTTTGGTGTATTTGTGGACGCTGATTCCGAATTTCGATGTTAGAGTTCATGATAACATGAATGAAAAAAGTTATGCTTGAAAAACCTCGAAAAAACGCAAAAATCGCAGGTTTTTCGGACAAAAGTGCGGGCCATTTTTTTCTCCCACATCCGGTGCCTCTGATTTTTGGATTCTAGTTTGGTGAAACTATTCTCTAAAATCATTTTTCGGCGCTTCTTGGGGAGTTCGGTATTAGGAAAGCTACATCACTTTTTTGGAATACCGATTTTCGTGAGTCAATTTTGGTTGTAAATTTCGTAGTGTCCCTACTTTGACCTACTTATACTCGAAGATGAGACCTGATATCGAAAATCGGAAAAAAATTGATTTTGTGTATACAGTAATTGGAAGCACTGGAAAATCAGGGCTTGGGAGTGCTCTTCTTCGCATCCCCAGTATTGAGGAAGGGAAGGTTTTCGGAAAAGGAGGAGTTTGCCTGAAAATGTTATTTTTACATCGTTAATTTATATTAAGAGACCGTCCAGGAGATTTCGTAGCTTTTGAGGGTGTCGACGGATGGCTTTTTTTGCAACCCATGCCAATAAGTTGTGGGTGAAGTCCCCATACCGAATGCTGATATTTGGCCCAATATGAACCGTTATGGAGCACAATCCGATAAATGCCAGGCTAAGCCCAAAAAAGTCGAAAATTTCAACCATGAAAAAAAGTACGTTCTTATAGGTATTTCGGGTGTATTTTGCCATGAAAAGAACGAAAACCATAGTTTGGGCGCGAAAGGACATCGATAAATAATTGAAAACTTCGATTTTCGACGTTTTATGAGCACCTTGAAACATTTTTGGCCAGGATGACGTTTCGAAACCTTGATTTTCAGATTCAGCATGAAAAACTGCCCCTAGTGTGTTATTTTCGCAATTCAGAAACAGTCGCGTCGGACGCCGCAGTTTCCCGCACGAGGGTTGTTTGGAGACTGGTGAGAGAACGATGCCCAGATATTTCGCTATTTCGGAGCGTTACAGTCACTATTGTGTCATATTAATATTTTATCTACCGTTTCTGAGCATTTCTGTTGATATTATGGGGATGCGATAGCGATAAGGCACCGGAAAACTGAAAAGTCGAAAAATCACTTTTTCGAAATCTCAAAATTTCAAAAATTCATAAGTCAAGTATCTGAGCATCAAGAAGTGCATTTTCAACGTAAAATCACTCACTCTTATGAGAGATAATCCTTTCTGCGCACACACGATAAATAATCAGCACTCCACCATGAAGTAATGTAAAGGGGATATTAGGTGATCACTGAATAGGGGATTATAGGATAAATAGGCACAATGCGCAATGTTCTATATCATCATTTTCGAATCTAATGAGCTCATAACTCACTCTTATTAGAAATAATCTTGTCTTCGCAAATACGATGAATAATCAGTACTCTCCCAAACTCACTCTTATTAGAGATAATCTTGTCTTCGCAAATACGATGAATAATCAGTACTCTCCCATGAAGTAATGTAAAAGGGGATATTAGGTAATCACTGAATAGGGGATTATAGGACAAATAGGCACAATGCGCAATGTTCTATTGGGTTGAGGAATAAGTAACGCTCGTTTTTGAGCATCGTGTTTGGGCTCATATATCTCCCGCCAATCAAATCTAAACGAGCTGACTTTATAGCATTTTTTCAGGGTATGCTCGAGTATCATAGCCGTTATTATTAGAAATATCACGCTTCCTGTGTAGGAGAGAAATTTAGATTTCAATGTACCTGATAATTTTCGAAAATTTTAGATTTTTTTCGAAAATGTGTAATTTAACGTGGAAACTGTTCGGTAAATTCACACATTCTCAGGTGAGCAGCCCGATACTACACCTCTTCCATGGTGAAGTGAGAATGGTGCTCGATTCATTGTTGTATTTTTATAGACGTTTCAAGGGGAACGTTCGTGAAAAACTGCAGTTCACTTAACTTATTTGTCTACCTTGAGGATCGAAGGTGCTGGCCTATACACTAGTGCGCTCCAGTCACTCACTATGTAGCCATATTATCAATATAAACATTTGGTGCTACTTATGCTCCTATTTGAAAAATAACAGTTTTCCAAAAATATTATTTTGTGACGGAATCAAAAGAAATGCGTGTTTTGAGGACTTTGGATTAAACCATACCCAAGACATAGTAGCCATTCTATAATTGTGGCCACTTGGTGGATGATAGTGCAAAAGTTGCTCGTCCATTTAACCATCTAAGGCCTTACATTCAATTAGTACGGTTTACAGGAAATAGCAATAAATGTCGATTTCGAGACTTGTTTTTCTATATCGGACTTACGAGCAATTTAACTCATAAAGAGAATGCTCCACACTTAGCAAAATTCGTCCATATTTTCAACAGGAAAGGTACTCCACATTCAAGCATAATTGAGGTCTTTAGATCTATTGCTAAGAAAACGCGGCTAGCAAAACTTCTTTCGGTCAGTAACTGAAAATCCTACACTCTCGTTAGGCGCATATCTCACACAGGCCTTTACTTGGATATTCCTCTGAATATCATCAGTGTAATGTATAACCATGATACTTTACTACTGCAGCTTAATTGTGGCTCAATAATTCTTCTTCCCTCAGTGCTGACCTGTCAAAATCTCAGGGTGAGGTGCGACAACTTTGAATTGAGCCAGCCATTGTGATCGCCTAAATGATCGGAGATATATGATATTGTGTGCGCTAAAGAGAGTATCCAAGCCCTTATCGATCATCAAAAACCGGAATATAATTGCACAATTTAGAAAGACGGGAGAGGTCATAATCTGAAATTGGAAAAACGAGCGTTACTTATTCCTCATCATTTTCGAATCTAATGAGCTCATAACTCACTCTTATTAGAGATAATCTTGTCTTCGCAAATACGATGAATAATCAGTACTCTCCCAAACTCACTCTTATTAGAGATAAACTTGTCTTCGCAAATACGATGAATAATCAGTACTCTCCCATGAAGTAATGTAAAAGGGGATATTAGGTAATCACTGAATAGGGGATTATAGGATAAATAGGCACAATGCGCAATGTTCTATATCATCATTTTCGAATCTAATGAGCTCATAACTCACTCTTATTAGAGATAATCTTGTCTTCGCAAATACGATGAATAATCAGTACTCTCCCATGAAGTAATGTAAAAGGGATATTAGGTGATCACTGAATAGGGGATTATAGGATAAATAGGCACAATGCGCAATGTTCTAAATCATAATTTTAGCATATAATGAGCTCATCACTCACTCTTATTAGAGATAATCTTGTCTTCGCAAATACGATGAATAATCAGTACTCTCCCATGAAGTTATGTAAAAGGGGATATTAGGTGATCACTGAATAAGGGATTAGGGGATAAATAGGTGCAATGCGCACTCTTCTATATCATCATTTTCGCATCTAATGAGCTCATCACTCACTCTTATTAGAGATAATCATGTCTTCGCTAATACGATGAATAATCAGCACTCCACCATGAAGTAATATAAAAGGGGAAGCTCAAATGGCTATACCATTTCGCTAAGCCTCAGTCTTTACCGTTCTCTCGAAGGGTCGATATGCGGCTTGTCATTCTTGTCGGTGCTCTATTCATTGCAGTGATGACACTGTCTCCTGAGGAAGGTGAGCTTTTCTACGGAGTCCATGAATATGGGTGACATATAGTGAGCACATTCCAGAGGCATGTGCGAATCCTCTGCTGAAGAAACTCGCGAAAGAACCAGATCTCGATCTGAAGAAGTTCGTCATGAAGTGCTTCAAGTTGCTGAACGTAGGAGTTGTCTTTCGAGCATAATTCATTAGAACTTTTGTAACAGAATGGAAAGAGAGACGAAGTGGTCGCTGCGGGAAAGAAGTACGACCAAGATCACCCTGAAAAATGGGCCAAGTTCATGGATGAATACCTGGTTGACGAGTGAGATCCATACTACTACGTTTCCGTAAGAACGAGCAGTAATAATATGCGATTCTTTGCAGGTGTTTCATGTTCCGAAAGGAGTTCGAATAGTAGACGCATTCTTTCCTTACCCTTATTTCACGAATAAAGCTAACGTAATATGTGCTTCATCTGCTTCATCATATACTCAAAAGTATCGCAACAAAATTAAAATCGCTGTAACTCTTTTCGGAATTGAGATAAAGACCCACGGTTTGATGCATTCGATAGCAAAAACATACAAGAATAAAATGGGCCTCCCTGCTGGATTTCCCAACAACTACAAAATTCAGAAAATTTTTACATATTTTTCGCTCTAGTAGAACTACAGACCGCAAATTTTGTAGGATACGTCAGTAGATACTAAGACATCACGGGTTGAAATTGAGTCCCGATCGGAAACTTGTTGCGTCATACGTTGTTCTAGTCATACAACTACGCTCAGAATTTTCAGGGAGTGTGAGAAAGTGGTAGCGCATTCCTACTTACAATTAGATCTCTGTAGTAAACATTCTACGAATTTTCGTTTTTGAACGTATGGTTTTCTTCAACGTTTTCTATCAAAGTTCTCGATCTATAACTTTGCTCAAAGGTGTTCATTCAACATGAAATTTCGAGACGATGTTTCCTGATGGAAAAGGATAGCAAATGTGTAATTGGTCGATTTTGAACCACGGTGGCTGGTGAGTATCAAGGGACCCAAAATTTTAATTTTTGAAAAACGATTTTTTCGCCATATCCGATCGGGCCTCAATGTCAGTGATGTCTGAGTATTTACTGACGTATCCTACACAATTTGGGGACTGTAGCTCTACAACAACGAACATATACCAATTTTTCTAAATGTCGAGTTGTTGGGAAATCCAGCTGGGAGGCCTATTCGAAGTGCGCTCAACGGGTTGTAATTTTCATTGTACTTCTCGATGGTTGTACGTTCTACACAGTATGTTTGAGAAGCTACAAAAAATGGTTTGCTATGTCCACATTTTGCTAAATTGCCTCGCCATTATGACTGCTGAAAAATGTGATATAGATGAGAATGAAAGTCAATAACATATCCTTGAATGTTTTTGCTATCGAATGCTTCAAACCGTGGGTATTTATCTCAAATCCGAAAAAAAAGTTACAGCGATTTTAATTTAGTTGCGATTGGGCTGTACAGTATGACAGAATTGATATAAAAAAAAGCAGCGATCATTTCGGCAAAGATGGCTAATTCAGAACAGATGATCTGGATCCTTTTCCAATGTCGAGTTGTTATCAGACACGTGGTTCGAGCAACGTGTCTGCAGAAAGAACGAGCAAGGTAACAGACACGCACAATGTCGACTCTGACACATGAAACACATGAAACTGACACATGAAACATGAAACAGACACATGGCACAATGACACATGAGACACATGAAACATTCATGAAAAAATAGGAACTGAAAGCTCTCCACGTAGCGAACAATGTTAATCACGATGTATGCAGTAATTATTGACGATAAGGTGATCACATCATTTACACATCGATCTATACCTTCCAAACGTCTACTTCTGAGACAATAAGATCGATTATTGGACGTTATTTTGCAGCTGCTAGAACTAAACCAATATTACATGCGGAAAGGTTTTCTGTCAGGACGGAAAACAGGCGCTGCAGGCCTGTCATTACCATGATGCGTTAGTGTATCGATCGACACGCGATAGCATACCAATGGCCAACCATTCAGTCAGCAAGATTTCTAAATCGCAGTGATATCGCATCATGACTATCCGATGGTCATCGCAGTAAGGGAACATTGCTTTGCTCACGTCCATCATTGACCGCCGTGCCCACTCGCCGTTTCATGCCGCACGCTATCTCGCGCACGTCGTCGACGATTTCCGTCAGATCAACGACCCAGAGAACAACGCCGACGACATGCTAAATTGGCACGAGAATTTGGTAGGTTAACGCTTGCAGATATTCTCTATTATTTCCATGTTTAGCAAGTCACTAAGCAGGAAAGGCAAATAAGAAATTGCGCTATTCATACTGCACGCTATCTCGCGCACCGGTCTAAGCAACGATAATTCATGCGCGAAAAAATAAAAGCCGGCCTCTGATTCACCGGCACTAATCTTCCCACCTTTGCGATTCGGTCTAGATGACAACCATATATCTTTAGGCTCGCTCGCGCGAAATCGTTTCTCGCAAGCGAGCAATTTTGCATAAGCGCTCGCGAGAGGATCGGGGAATGGTCTTTGTTTTGTTTACGGGTGAAATTGTAAGCAAATTGGTGCAAAAAAATCTCAAAAATATGAAAACCTGGTATACGTGCGTTGAACGCTCGCGAGTGATTTCGCATACCAACTCGCGAGCGTGAACCGTTCTCGAATGATTTCTTAAAATCGCTCACGAGCGTCTAGTGCTCGGAATAACAGCCCTAGAATATATAATTTCCCGGTCCCTATTTAAAAAATATATATATTGTGTATTTTTTATCGTATAATTCAACGAAAATCTTTGCGGGGCATAAATTCAGTGTCGCTGTATCGAGATATTCACTTAGCCGTGACCAAACTGGGCTTTTGCCTCACTCTCGGTAAACGAAGTCCCGGCAACCCATGAAAATATCATTTCCAGGTCTCTATTTTTATACATGTTGTTTATTTTTATCGTATAATTTAATGAAACTCTTTGCATGGCATATTTTCGGTGTGGCCGTATCCAGAAAGTTACCTAACCGTGACCAAACTGCATTTATTTTCGGAGTTTTCTCGAGTGTAACTTTTTTCGTTTATTGTTTTATAATCTCTAGTTTCGAAATTCATAATCAACGCCCAAAAATACACCAGGAACTCCTATAGACATATTTTTCTAGAGGATTTTTTTCGACTTTTCCAATTGTAACCAAAGGGATGTGGGGGCATGGTGAAAACATGGAAATGTGGAAAAAAATTTCGAAAAAATATGTCTACTGCCACTACTGCCACTCACTCTATCGACTCTATCGAGTGAGCAGAGCGAACAGTGAAAAAATAACCTAAGAATGATAATGATCATAGTTGGCAAATGAAGAAAATTCATTTAGCACAAATGAAGAGCACGCTTTCATCATTCAGCGAACAGTGGTAAAAATATCCTAAGATTTATAATTATCAGGGTTGGCAAAGGAAGATCACGTTCTCTTCATTGCGCACACTCTCTACGCTGCTCAGCTAATGAGAGAACGCGGAGCATGAAGTTACCAACTCTCTATTAGTCTTATCATTCTTAGGTTATTTATTATCACTGTTCGCTGAATGAAGAGAGCGTGCTCTTCAGTTGTGCTAAATCAAAAGAGCATGCTCTTCGTTTGCCAACCCTGATCATTATCATTCATATCATCTATTATCATTGTTAGTTCTTATTATGAAGTTGGGCACAGGCCTATAGTTATATAAATACTGTATTTATTAGAGACAAGAGTAAGCGTCACAACCCGAGACGGGTGCAGAGCAAAGAATGACGTAAACAACCCGACATACGAATATCGGCGGTAACACGCAATGTCAAGTGTGTGGGAAGTGTATGGAAAGGTTGACGATGTGAATTACAGTAGTAAGCTGCAGGGCGTTAAACATAGTCGTAGTGAGTTGGGGCGCACTCATGACTGTTACACTTAGTCTAACTGTTACACATATTATTACATATGAATAGATAATTAGCTCGTTACAACAGTTCTGATCACCTATTAATGGCTCGAGAGAGTGATAGAAAAATAAAGATATGATGAGTTGAGAAAGTGTGATTCATGTCTTTAATTCACAGGGAGGAATGCATGTAATGAGCCCAAAACATTGGAAGTGTTGGAGCAACTTAAGTGCTTTGATCACATATATTCTATGGGTGGTGTGCTGCAAAATAATATGCAGTGTGGAGAAAAGATGATCCAGCGTGGGTTATCATTTGCATTCAAAGTTATACATAATCGATTTATAAAAAATTAAAATGCAGATATTGATGAGACAATTGTTCAAGCGTGTTCTCCATGACCGTAGGCACATTTTATCTGTTGACGAGCTCCCAGACTGCTCCGGAAGGTATGACATAGCTGTCAAAATCGCAATTTTAGGCTATCGAAAAGTTTGATGACCTACATATCCGTTAAATGCGGCCTACGGCAACAAACCTCGACGCTATTTTGACGCTATAGACGCTAATCAGAACATTTTCGATTTATGCAATGTGCCAAGCTTTATTTGCTCCTAAGGCGACACGCGTGATATGACGTCATCTTGATAATGGCGCCATTTGATTCATAACAGTTCAAACTGCCGATATTATCTCTTTTGATAATGCCGCTCTTTGACGGTGATGAGTGAAGCCCTAACCTGCCAGTATTATCTCTCTCGTGCTCCCTCGCTTCTCTGACTGTTGAGATCGGGTACGATTTGAAGAGAGTCGACATTCAGGGAGGATTCTCAAAGAATTTATAAATCCCTTTCTTACTCATTAATTATCTCCGCATAAACATCACGCTGTTCATTCATTCATCCATTCATTGTTCATATAACCTCGTTAAGCAGTGCTCAGTCTTCGTCATATTTTTCCTAAAGACCTTCATATGTACGGTGCGATCGTCAGTGAACATGTTTACGAAGTGAGTTGCAATGACAAATTTTGAAAAGATTAAGAAGTATGTGTATTCTCTAAATTCATTAGTGTTCTCTATCAGTTTCAACTTCAATTTTGTTATAATATTACAATTTATGTTGATCTAATACGAGTGAGCATAACTCGAGTTAGTTGTAAAGCCGTTCAGGCTTTTTCTTGCACAACCGCCGCAATTTCCTGTCTGAGCAACCTTCTGCTAATCTATGTCCTTGCTGTGACTCGTCTCGCCCATGTAAGAATCAGTGGCGTCGAATGAATTCTCTCCTCAATACGCGTGATTTCTCGCTGGTTAGAGAAACGAGAGATTATCAGCAGTGAAAGTCCAGTGATCGTTGTTCAAATAGTGAATTCAATCACAAAATAATACATCGCAGGTTGGTCCTTACCGCTACCTTCTACTAACTTTCACAGCCGTTGATATACTTATTTCTCTCACCCATGCTGCTGTGATTCCTGTTAGTTATGTCATCGGATTCAGTGATGGAAATTAGCGATACGCATTCGAAACAGTCGCATTTTGAAAACTCTCTTGCAGATCATAGAGACAAGAGGGTGTACAATTAGGAGGGGTCGGATTCAATTGGGTATCATTAATGAATAATCGAGGCATACATTATCGTTGATTTTCTTACGTTGCGAAAGTAGGCAATTTGAGTAGAGCTGATGCTAAATTTTCCACCACTATTCGAATTATAATATCGCGAGTTGAAGGCGCTTCATCTGACCGATTTCGGGTTAATTGGCTTCAGCTATCGCTTCCTCAACGATAGCAGCATTGAAGGCGAATGGACAGGTGCTAGTATTCCTAATTTGGGAACTCTCCTCTTCATTTCACACACTAATCTTGCCACTCGCTCAGTCAAGAGATTGTGTGAAATTTAGAGATAACGACCCGTATTTGGAACTCTACCAAAAATATTATTTTAATATCGTGCGGGAAAAGCCAAAGAAAGGAGAACGTATTCGAAAAATGTCAAAAGGATACCTCTAGAAGAGCCGACATACTGTAAATTTTGAATGTTGAATACATACAAAATTTCGGGAATACAAATAGTTTTCTCCTTTCTTTGATATTTCCAAGTGTTTTGTATGATAACCAGTTTGATTCGTAAAGATTGAGAAATCACAGATATATCGGTAATCACTCTTCTCTTCTGGGAATTTATTTTTTGGCAGACTTACATTCAGCTCGCCTTTCATTTTGTATACCGCTTCGAGATAATATGCAGGTTAGTGATGCCGAGGCCTGCTCTTCTGAATTTGCGTGCTCTCTCGTCTGTCAGAAAACGAGAGTACACAAAAATGAAGGAGAATAAGGTCTCGATTCGACATCACTAATAGGAAATAACGGGAGGTTATGCTAGCCCTCCTTGGCTGGAGTGGATTCGACGGCGACCGTGGCGCTATTGGCTCATCTTGGCCTTCGCTACGGACGCCATTTTCATAGGCAAGTAAAATAACTAAATACAATAATTAATTAATTAATATAATTTTATATAATGATGCTCCATTCTTATTTTCTTTTCATAAGCTAGTCCAATAACTAAAAATTGAACAATAGTTAATTAATTAATCACGTTTTATACTTCGCCGATGGTAACTGATTCGAAGTGATTCTTCAGGCAGTATTGTAACCGCCTGCGTTTTTGGATTGTCACCTACGGACGTTTCCAGGAGGGCATTCGCTCCAGTTCTAAAGGCAGAAAAAAAATTTTTTCCAAAAAATATAAGGAATTTGTTAATAGGAAGTCTACAATGTCGACCTATTCGCAATCACCAAGCCCGGATTCGTAGCGCTGACTTACTGGGTGAATTCGAAATACGGGACACCGTCTCTTCGTTTCAACCACTCTCTAGACCGGTCGAGTGTTGAAAGAGTGTGTGACATGGAGATATCGTGACATAAATTTTGAACTCTTCTAAGATAAAGAACTCATTTTCAGACTCTCAACGATAAAGGAGAGAAACAATTTACTCCAGTCGCTATATATCATTGCGTGCATTACCGTCGCCGTTCTCACAACTTGTACTACGGTCGTATTTTGCATCTATAAAATTCTGAAGGAGTTGAGAGATCGTCTATGTTTGCAATTATTTCGCTTTTCATTGTATGATACCCCACATAATAATAATGTTGTTGGAAGAAAATTGTTGTTTTCATCAGTTTCATTTCTCCAACAACGAAGCGTCTGCAGAAGCAGCTGTTCACCACACTACTCGGTAAACAAAATATATAAATAAAACACATTAAAATGTTCACACTCCAAGACATATCTCCTGCCTCACTTCCTACACACCGGTCGGAACGGTTTTCATCATCCCGTTAGCAGGTATTTATTTTTTCTTTAAATTATTAGAATATTTGGTATGCAGTCTGATCGAATCCGGATGCCTCGGAAAGTACTGTAACAAAAGCTACCTTATTTCACTCCGTTAAGGTGTCTCCATAGGCGGGGTCGGCACGCTGTCTGTCATGTCCACGATGCTCTTTCCAATGGTCGATCCCTACGTCGTCATCTTCCTCATCCCCGGGTACGCCTCGCCTTAATTTATTTGAAAATATATTAAATTAAAATAAAAACAAAAATCGTTCAATAATCAATGATAAATCAAGGTATCGAAGTGCATTCCGTCGTATGATCACGAACACAGTTGAACCAAGCAATCCAATAGTGGCAAGCACTTCGGAATTTTCCAGTACTCCAGTCTAACTTGTGCTGATCCCAAATTGTCAAATCACCTCCACAAATGTACAATGTTCACTATATAACTTTTTATTGCACAGACGAATCTGAACTGTTATTTTGGTATTTTTGGGTTAATTTGCGCAATAAATATTCAATCTCAGAACGTCTGTATGGAAATGCATTCATCTCAAGCCTTCTTGGAACGATGCCACATAAACGAATAAAAAGGTAAAGGACACCCGTTTCTCTAGGCACATTCGTCCTGCGGGTCACACTGCTAGGCCAGTGTATTTGTAATGGGAGGATTCAGTCCGCAGCTCCCGATCCTGTTCTTCGGACCTACTTTACCGCGTGATCTTGTCACTACCAATTTCCCGTCCCCAATGGGTGGGCGCCTTGGTGAGGCGGAAGCGGTGTCACGGCCGGGATTCGAACCCGGGAGGATGGAATGGGAGGGCGCCTTAGACCACTACACCACTTCGCCTACACCACCACTACACCACCACTACACCACCACCAAACGAATAGACAAGAGGTTTATATGTGCTTGGAGTGGAGAAGCTTGTACATGTTCTCTGTTTTCCATGTACCAGGAAATTTTGTATTTCTGATGTTTATATACACCGTAGTACGAGTTGTGAGAACGGCGACGGTAATGCACGCAATGATGTATAGCGACCGGAGGATAAATTGCTTCTCTCCTTTATCGTTGAGAGTCTGAAAATGAGTTTGGCATCTCTTGATCAACAATGACATGAGTGCTTTACCGAAGAGTAGATACATTACGGGTGTCAGTTGTGATACATCGGACGCAGTGGATGTTCATGTTATCATGTTCACCCATGGGGGGTGCACACGCCGCCGGCGACCTTTTTTTTTGGACCATATACATGGTCCAAAAGGGGTTGTCGACAATCCCTTCTGGTCCACGTATAGGGGGTCATACTTAGATTTTTGAACCGATAACCGGATTACAATATTTCATGTTACCGTGTCATGTAGAGTTACGGTAGAGTACTTTGCGCTATGGAACTTTAAGTCGAAAATTTCGAATCATGACCTCTATACGTGTACCAGAGGGGTTGTCGACAACCCCCTCTGGACCATGTACCACCATCCCGATACATGGTCCAAAAATAGACGAGGCTTGTTAGAAAAACGAGAGAGGAGACGAGAGGTGAATGAGGCGACTCATGAAAATTTCCAGCGGAATCCATTCGGGCTTTATCCGGAACCCTTCCCCTCTCCTAAACGTAACGAGACAATGCGAGGCGAAGCGAGCCCGCTACCCCCCTCCTCTCCCCTTGGTGGTAGCGGGCTCGTTGTCAGTGCGTCTAGTACAGACTGGACAAGCCATTGTAAATCTCTGGTAATACAAATTCATCACTCATGCTTGATGAGGATGAACATATCTCCGCTATTGGTTTTTTTCGCAAGAATAAAATGAGTCAAACAGACTAATGTCATGGGCGAAGCTAATCAAAGGCAAAAAAATACCCACGTGGTGACCAAATTAAAGAGAACGGCAACGGCCTCTCCCGGTATAAAGAGCGTACGACAAAGTAGAGATTCCAGATGGGATAGTAGCTATATCCGTTCTATAACTTCTCACGAGTGTTAGATACACGTTAGAGTGTGTATCTACGATATAGATACTCCGGAATGGCATATGTAATGCTCATGTGAGGCTTCAGCTATTGCTCTCCTCACTCTGCACACTCTCTCATCAGTTTCGTCGTTGTGCAGCTTTACTTAGCTTGATATAAGCCGCACCCCCTTCACTCTCCCATAACTGAATCAAAGAAGCCAAAGATTAAAATTATGATGACGCGTATATGCCAAATATGAATGACGACCTACTCTAACACCATAATATTATTCAAATACCGGTTATGATTACTCACTATAGTCGCCTGTTTGTGCTGCACACTTTTACCTTCGTAATTTAATGATCAGCATAGGTCGGTTCATGATCGTTGAGGGTTGTGCGATGGGGACCAATAATCACACCCATTCAAGAACAATGTACACTATTCTAAAGTTTGTCACACAATGACGCCAATTCCACCCAAACTGTGTCTATTGTTGCGGATCCCAAGATCGAATCATGTTGTCGCATTTGGAACATATTTCAAAGAATGGAGATGGGTCCCACCAGCACATCTGCGAGTTTAGAAATTTGAGTCGTCCTTGACATTAGCTACTAAATACAAGAAAGCAATCGGAGAATCTTAATTTTGGCACTAGAGCTCATGAGAAATTGGTAGAAAAAAGTAGAGTTCGAATAACCGTCGAAATGGAAGATTTTTCAGGTTTCTCACACAATACAAAACCTTTTCCCACACCCAGACCATTTTGTTCTGGATAGTTCCTGACTAAGTCGTGTGTGTAGAATCAGAATATGGTGTCCGATTTTGGTAAAAAGTGGGGTATATTTTTCAGACTCAGTTTTCAATTTTTCCAGATGATGTTAAAGTCTTAGACCTTTATGGTCAACATAAAAGTTTCTTAAAATATTTTCCGCAAATTTTGAGCTATTCGCCATCCTGGTAGCTTCACTGGGAGCTGAGATACGATTAAGCCGGTCCTAGAACCGTAAAATGCCTAAAAGCCGGTTCTGTGACAAACGACCAACGTCAAAATTTTTATCATCCTCAATATACTATAGCATAATTATCTCATGAAGATTGCTCAGACTTTTGCAAATTGTTCCTCGGATGAAAGATTTTCCTGCAATCGGTCAGAATACGCGTGATAACCGATAGCTTTTTTTTCGACTGCGGCCGGAACTTCATTTTTTTTAAAAATAATTCACCACGGAATTTGACGATTTAAAAGGTTCCTCTCCATCATCAGTGGTAGTCACCGCATCGCTGGTGCTGTACGGAGCGCAGGTCAGAGTGATGAGAAAGTATATGAGGCCGTTTGTGGTAGGATCAACAAGGCCACACCAGGGGTCTGGATCAGGTAAGAAATCGGATATGCTCAAAAGTTGGCCCTAGGGGTAACTTTCGAATCTGAATCGACCTGTGGAATCCGTTTTTCGATCCGAGCCTTCTGAATCCCGGTACGACCCGACGTCAATTTGGCCAAAATCGGTTTCTGTGGTAAAAACTGGTCCGGGGGGGTGCAAAATCGGCCGAAATCTCGCGTACCCGACCAGAATTTAAATATCTACAAACTGAAAAAAGAACGAGGCTCTATCTTTTTTCGTTTACGAGAGGTCGATTTTTGAAACCGGATGATCTGCACGGAAACCCGGTTACAGAAGAAAGAACATGATCTGATCATTTTAGTATATGGGGTTAAGGATTTGACTTCCACGATAATGGTTTCCCATGGCTTTTTTGTGAGGCCAATTCGCCTTTTTCCTGTTTATTCAGTAGAACTTTTTTCTTTTGTATTTTCATGATCTCTCATATGGAAATTCTGATTCTACGTGCGAAAATAGGCAAGAAAATCCTATAGTTATGTATTTTTGAAAATATGACTTTTTCGACCTCGACGTCATCGTCGAGATCCATTTTTGGGTCAAAAAAATCATTATCTCAGAATCACATGACTATAGGATTTTCTTGCCTATTTTCGCACGTAGAATCAGAATTTCCGTATGAGAGATCATGAAAATACAAAAGAAAAAAGTTCTACTCAATAAACAGGAAAAAGGCGAGTTGGCCGAACAAAAAGCGATAGGAAACCATTATCGTGGGAGTCAAATCCTTAACCCCTTATACTAAAATGATGAGGAGATCATGCTCGTTCTTCTGTAACCGGGTTTCCGTGCAGATCATCCGGTTTCAAAAATTGACCTTTTCTCGAAAAAGAAAAAAGATAGAGCCTCGTTCTTATTTGCAGTTTGTAGAGAATCAAATTCTGGTCGCGTGCGCGAAATTTCTTCCAATTTGGCCCTTCCCGGACCAGTTTTTATCACAGAAACCAATTTTGGCCAAATTGACGTCGGGTCGTACCGGGATTCAGAAGGCTCGAATCGAAAAACGGATTCAACAGGTCGATTCAGAATCGAAAGGTACCTCTAGGGCCAACTTTTGAGCATATTCGATTTCTTACTTGTTCCCGGCATTTGTTGATCCTACGCAAACGGCCTCATATGGAATGAAGATACTAGTAAATCACAGCGAATGGAATGAGCCAAGCGCCGGACACCCATTGGCACTAGCAATCGGGGCTTCTCGCCGAAGGAAGAATTTTTTGAATAAAGCGTTCCTCTTTCTGACAATCATTTTGACCATCCGCTTAGGAGATTTTGCATTCCTAAGGGAGCAAAGAATCATTGAAAATTCTGCGTTTTCAGATAGTGAGCGTATTTCCTTCAATGCTCGCTAAGGAAATGAATGATGCAGATAGAGGGAGCTTCCACGGCAATTGGACTTCGTTCACGAAAGAAAAGGCACGCAAAATTACTGTATTTAGTTCAAGTTCAAAAGCTCGTTTTTCAGTTTGGTACTCTGAATTCGTTACCGCATTGCTCGCCTCTGTTACTGTAGGTATGCCCACCATTTTAATCGGGAATCACCCAATATTATTCGAGGGTCTTCTCTATCTCACCCTGCTAATGACGCTGAACCGACTCGCTGTCTTAGGCAGAGTGTTTTTCAGCAGGTGAACAAGGGAATTATAACCATGATCCAATACCAAGTCATTTCGATAATTCAATTAGCGCGTAAATAAGTATTTTCCGGCGGTACATAAACTGGTCAATCTCGTGCTGCGGGGGGCTCGTTTTCTTGCTTTCCATCCTGAGTGCGCTCGTTCGGCCTACGCGAACATTCAACAAGAACAAATTCCGATTCGAGGACTCAGGAGACGCCATAATCAGTGCTGCTGCGTTCCGAAAGGTAGTTTGGGCAACTCAATCAGTATTAATTTATATGCATGCTATACTTGTTCAGTTCATCGATTGCTCTGACTACGCAGTCCCGCTCGCTATGTTCTTCGTCTACGCACAAATTTACTGGGCCATGCGAGAGAAGCGACTCTTTGCCAAGTAAATTGTATTAGTGTAAAGAGTATTAGCGCACATGTAAAAAGTGAGACATTCACTTTGGCTTAGTATTCATATTGTTCGAAATTCTAGACTAACAATCCTTTATCTTTCTGCAGATTGTCTTGTTTCAGAATCAACAGTACTGGACCGGAGAGAATGAGGGGTGCTGAGGACAATCGGATGCTTCATATGGCTATAATCATATGCATCTTTCTGCAACTTTACTATGTAGTCGATATAGCGACTGTGCTTGTGGACAACCGAAGAACAGTATTTATATTCATAATTCGCGCAATATTGTATCGAAGAAAGACAATATCGATGATAGTTTCTTGCCAATTTCCATTGAGTATATATTTTTCAGTTCGACTGTATTCTGGACATGTTGAAGTTGCTCCTCTCGGTGATCAATCACTCCATCCACTCGGCGATCTTCATTATCCTAAATCCGACAGTTCGACGATTTCTTTCCAATCTTACGTACGCTGGAAGCTCTGTAAAGACGTCTGGAACTCTCCACATTTCGATGGCAAATAACAGGACATAATAAATGTTCTTTGGAAATTGCTGGATAATACAATACATCCACAATCGCGGAAATGACAAGACATAGTACACTGTGCAATCTGCTTTCTTATCCATATATTAGGATATGGGGGAAAGAGAATCGGCATGTGTTGTTGTCTCGATGACATCACACGTGTCGATTTAATACGATACGAAAAGAAGAGGTAATAATCACATCCAGAGCCGGCATTTAGACAATATATATTTCCCGGCATCATATGTACAGTATCGACAATCAGTTTACGTCCGAAATTTCAATGTTCTGTAACTTTTGAACCAGATGAAATTTCTTTTTCATATTTTGGCAGGTGGTACTGTACGTACTCTAGCATATGCTCACCAGGCTGGACCATGGTACGATTTCGTAATGTTGCATAGTGATGACGCAAACATGACATGGTTTTTCATGGTAGATTATTTGCTCGATAAATTTTTCCTCAGCCTTCCTACTCGGTGTGATAATAGAAGGCCTCAATACCTTTTCGATGAAAATATGTACTCATGGGAGGATGACGTACAGTGGCTTTAGAATGTTTCAAACTAGGGTCCCGAAAAAATGGATTTTCGTTCATAGACATGCTAGAGACTCGTTCAAAAGCTCGAAATGATCCTTACCACGATTCCAGATGATCCCCAAATTTTGATAATCCTAGCTCTTAATGTGGCACGAATTTTTCACTTTTTCACTTGATTTTTTTCTCCCTATTTTGGATGTTCACAGTTCCAAGGCCGATATTTGTTCAAAGGTCTTTCCTGGACAAGTTAGTTGAAAATCCATGGAATATACGATTCCCAACTTTTTAGAGCATTTTGATAACTTTCCCGTCCGCGGCAACCGAAAATCCGAGGTCCATCGATTTTCAACCCAAAAATTAGTCGAAAAAAATTCCTTCCTGACTAAATTGTTTCTGGTATATATTTGTGTGTGGAATCCGAATTTTGATATGAGAGCCCATGATATCATTAATGAAAAAAGTTAAAATTCAACAACTTTCAAAGTCGGTTATTTTTTCGACCTAATGACCTCGGATTTTCGCTTGCCGCGGACGGGAAAGTTATCCAAATGCTCTAAAAAGTTGGGAATCGTATATTCCATGGATTTTCAACTAATCTGTCCAGGAAATACCTTTGAACAAAAATCGGCCTTGGAACTGTGATCATCCAAAATAGCGAGAGAAAAAAATGTGAAAAAGTGAAAAATTCGTGCCCTGAGGTCAAATTAAGAGCTATCGTTATCTAACTCAGGACATCATCAGGAATTGTGGTTAGGATCATTTTGAGCTTTTGAACGACTCTCTATCATGTCTATGAAGCAAAATCCATTTTTTCGGGATCCTACTTTGAGACACCCTACAGCCACGGTACGTCATCCTCCCATGAGTACATATTTTCATCGAAAAGGTATTGAGGCCTTCTATTATCACACCGAGTAGGAAGGCTGAGGAAAAATTTATCGAGACGGGGCACACTTTGGGAGCTGCCGTTTTCTCTAGATTGGATCCGAATCGACGTAGAGTGTAGTCTAGGATATTCATCTTCTCGGGATCACTCTCATGCTTCCCGACAGTCATATGCATCTCGAAGTTCTTCTCGGACATGAATTCTTCTCTGCAGGTTTCAATGGGACATCTATAGAGGGTCGATTCCAGCTTAGTCCTCTTCTTCTTTTTCGAGTCCTAAATGAACATTTCATAGGATGATTCCAATATTTTTTGCTAAATGCAGTGCGAAGCTGAGAAAACAATATTACCTTATCTTGAGTTTCCTCGTCTTCATCCTCGAGCCGATTTGGCTTCTCTTTGTATCGGGGGTCACCAAGTTTGTGCCAGAAATCGCCTTCAGAAAGTTTTCCTCCCGAGTTATGCGCTCGGAGCCTCGCATCATTCGGCACCATGTCATCATAATATTCCTCTCTTCCTGTTCCGATATACCAATATCGATAAACACGAAGGTTATCCTCCTCGAAGGTGAACGCATTCAACTTCGACATGTCTGGGATCACATAAGAAGAGATTTTCGGCTTGGTCTCCTTTTCATTTCCATGGAGACTGACTAGATGGTAAGAGATTCCATCTCGATGTCTACTGGTCGTGACTGCTGCGAAGAATTCGAGAGAATTCATCACACTCCCTCCAGCATCCGCGAAATTTCGTGTGACAGTTTTCACTTCAACCGAGACACGATCACATGGTCCTTTGCCGGCCTGGGCCTCGCTGAAGTAATAGCCCGCCACCTCGATCTCTCCCACTTCTTTCGCAATAGATCGGATTGATGCAAGAGTTGACGAAGATTTGTAAGCTCCTAAATCATAAACAATTTGCTCAATTCGTTCAGGTATAAAAAAGATAATTTGTTCAGTTATTTGTTCAGTTATAAAAAAACAAACCGGCTTGATCTGATTTGAGTGTCAACTTTTTGACTCCTTGTTTCTTCAGTATTTCCAAATCGTGTCTGATTATAGCAGTCACGGCTGCCGAATCCTGAATAATTAGAGTATTTACTGAATAATATGACCGACAAAGGTTAGGTCAAGTACCTGTCTTTCGGAATCTTTAAAAATATGGACAATACTATGCTGATAATATTCTCCATCTCGCTTGACCGTGACATGAGTAATATGCCAGGGCATCCCTCGTTGAGCATACCAATCGACTGATCTTTCGCGAGCCTGAAGAGGGGGGTGCTTCATTGCGAAATCCATTGTGGCCATTCCATCGCCTTGTACTTTTCTTCCAGTTCCTCCAGAAGTGCTCGCATATCTCCAAACCAGATTTGCTGAGCTTCACATCGATCGCACACACGAGTATGCTTGTGAATCTTATTATCTGCTCCCTTGAGGCAATCGTGTTGGAACTCGAGAACATCTGGGTCCGAGAGTGCATACCTGATGAACACAGGATGAATAATTAAATGAAATAAGAAGAAAACAATTTTTATAACAAATATAATAGTAATACTCACGACCAGCAGTGATCCGTTATGGTCGAGAACTCTTTGGTGTGAATGAGATAATCCGTTCTCAAATACTGGCGAGTCTGCAGCATCGCGGCACTGAGAGTAGCATGCAAGCTCCTGTCGATCTCGTCCTCATCTAGAAGCTTGTCGATCAAATGTTCCGAATCGTCGAAAGCCTGCAAAAAGTAATGTTAAAGGGGTAGAAAAACTAGCGAAACGAGAGAGCCCGTGCAATATAAAATATAAAGCTAATTTACCTCCATTGCATCAGCAATTATCACATCCACTCCGTGGAGAGATTTTCGTCTCTCCGCCTGACAGATGTGAACCATCTTCTCGAGTGTCGATTGAGGAATGTGCATATAAGTCTCTCCTTTATCCGCCAGATCTCTGATAAATTGCGCAATAATGGAAATCAAAATTTAATGAATCTACTAACTTTTCATAGAGATGGTAAATTTCTCCAGCTCTCAGCTTTCTAAGAGTGTTTGGAATCTCCACTATTCTCTTATGGGTATCTCTCACTCGTCTCGTTCGATAAGGAAGTCCCAGAGTTACTTTATAGATGGAATAATTATTTTTGTTTTAGATTTAAATTTTTTTTTTTAATTATAAATATTTGTATGTGTACAAATAAATGTTTACCATGTTTTCGTCATTCCAATCGACGAATTCGCCTGCACCTCTTTCGAAAATTTGAGCAGCTGCATGAGGAGATCCATGCCTTCCATCACATTCTGCAGTTATGAAAGCGGTGAAATATGGGTGAAATGAAAGATGTGAATCGAGAATTATTCATTCAATAACTTTGATATGAAGACTGATTAACCTTCTATATTTTACTGAAATAATGTAGTGTGATGTCTAGGAGTGCCTGCCCATTTTCCGAATTTTTCATTTGAGTCTCCTAGCCTCACTAAACTTCTTTTTGATTCTGCCTATTTTCAAGCCGATTATCAAAGGTGCTCAATAATGAGAAAACGAACATTTGTACCATTTTCGGATTCCGCATCGCCAGATCTACAAATCATATGGATTAGAATTTTGAGTTCCGTTTTTTTGTATTCAAAATACATTATCTCTCATAAGTCATGGGTCACTTTTTCGATCTTTCATAACTTCTGACTCATGATATATTTCTCGCTCAAACTTGGGCAGAAGTACACCCATCGTGTGTTAGGAGCCGTTCCACGGTTTAGTGAAGATTTGGGAGGAGTCGACGGAGGACTTTTTAGCAACCTATGCCAATAAGTTCAGGGTGAAGTCCCCATACCTAGAGCTGATAGCTGGTCCAATATGAGATGTTGGGGCCCAATATGAGATGTCGCCATTTCGATATTATACAGTCACTTTTGTACCAGATTTTTATAATATTAATCGTTTTAAGCATTAGTATTGATGTTATGATGTTTTGATATCGATAAAGCACGAAAAAAAGTGAAAAGTCGAAAAATCACTTTTTGAAATCTCAAAATTTCAAAAAATTCGTAAGTGATGTATCTGAGCTTCAAATGATGCATTCTCAACGGAAAATCACTCCGATATGAATTATGAACAATATCTGAGAGTTATAGCCGATTTGAGAATATTTTTTGAAATTGTCATTTTTCGGTGATCGATGATCGAGAATTTTTTCGACCAAAACTTTTTCTCTATAAATCGTCCTAAATGCTTTATCGATTTCGTTGAGAATGCATCATTTGAAGCTCAGATACATGACTTACGAATTTTTGAAATTTTGAGATTTCAAAGAAATTATTTATCGACTTTTCACTTTTTTCGTGTTTTATCGCTATCAAAACACCATAACATCAATAAATAGCTTAAAAACGATTAATATTATAAAAACTGATATAAAAGTGACTATATCCTGTCGAAATGGCGAAATCTCTCATCATCGTTCTCTCGTCAGCCCCAGAGAGTCCCTCGAGTGGGAAGCTGCGGAATCCGAGGGGCCGTGATGAGAGGGGTGAAAATATAACACGCGGGGTAGTTTTGCACGTAGAATCCAAACTGCAATAAATATTTTTCAACGGCTAAAATATTTTTTAGGTTGACCGAAAAATGATGATAATTCGAGTTTTCGACCTTTTATCGATGGCCTTTCACCTTTAAATTATGTTTGTCGTTATTTTAATCTAAAAATACGCCAGAAACACCTATAAGAGCGTATTTTTTTTGATAGATGAAATTTTCGAGTTTTTTGGGACATGCACAGCATTTCGCGGAGGGTGCACCCCAACATCTCATATTGGGCCAGCTATCAGCTCTATGTATGGGGACTTCACCCTGAACTTATTGGCATAGTTTGCAAAAAAAAAGCAATCCGTTGGACAGGCGCAGAATATCATGGAACGTCTCTTAGGAATATACCATTGAGATATCATAAAACGACCCTGGTTGCTGCGTAGTGATGACGCAATCAAGCAGTTCCTTTTCAAATACTCAAAATTCTTGCACGGATTTTTCCTCAGCCTTCCTACTCGGTGTGATAATAAATCGAAGATCTCAATACCTTTTCGATGAAAATATGTACTCATGGGAGGATTACGTATCGTACGTTGTAAACAAAACCGAACAAGTGAACAATTTTGTTCAATTTGTCACTTTTTGACAGTCGATTGTGAAGCACTTATAAATTCCAATTTTTGTTTCTTATTTTTTGCTCTCGTTTTTCACCATTATAAAGGAATATTTCACCGTGACATGTCCGATCGAATCGGAGTGGACAAAAATAAGAAACAAACAAAAATTGGAATTTATAAGTGCTTCCCCATCGACTGTCAAAAAGTGACAAATTGAACAAAATTGTTCACTTGTTCGGTTTTGTTTACAAAGTACGATACAGTGGCTTCAGACTGTCTCAAATTGGGTCCCGAAAAAAAATGGTTTTTCGTTCATAGACAAGCTACAGACTCGTTCGAAGACTCAAAATTTACCTTGTCACAATTCCAGATCATCCCCACAGTTTGGTAACGATAGCTCTTAATTTGCCTTCAGTGCACGAATTTTTTCACATGATTTTTTTCTCCCTGTTTTGGATGTTCACAGTTCCAATGCCGATTTTTGTTCAAAGGTCTCTTGGACAGATTACTTGCAAATCCATGGAATATACGATCCCCAACTTTTTAGAGCATTTGGATAACTTTCCTGCCAGCGGCAACCGAAAATCCGAGGTCATTCGATTTTTGTCCCGAAAAATTACCATCATTAGTCGAAAAAAATTTTCTCTCGAAACTTCCTGACAAGATTTTTTTCTGTTATATCATTATGTGCTGAATCCGAATTTCGATATGAAAACCCATGATATAAGGAACGAAAAAAAAGTTTAAACCAACAATTTTCAAAATCGGAAACTAAACCGTGGAACGTCTCTTATTTTCGATGAGAATTCACTCTTCAAAACCAGAAGTGCTTGTTCGACCCCAGCAAACCATGTCAGAAGGGTAATATGAATGCGCTGATTCCGAATCTGATATTAGTTTTGCTCTTTTGTGAACTTTGTTGATTGACCTCTGTAGGCGTCCCCGAGTCTCCGCTTACGACCTTGTTGACGAGTTCGCGAGGCGAGGGAGAGGGGACTCGTGAGATCGGAAGCCTCCCAGCTTGGTGGCTACCATTCGCATTCCTCCCAGCTTGGTGGCTACCATTCGCAAACGTCACCTGCGGGCGGGAGTCGAGCCTGCCTGCGTCGGCATGCCAGTCAGACACCATGCCCATTCTCTTGCAAAACGTCACCTGCGGGCGGGAGTCGAACCTGCCTGCGTCGGCATGCCAGTCAGACACCATGCCCATTCTCTTGCAAAACGTCACCTGCGGGCGGGAGTCGAACCTGCCTGCGTCGGCATGCCAGTCAGACACCATGCCCATTCTCTTGCAAAACGTCACCTGCGGGCGGGAGTCGAACCTGCCTGCGTCGGCATGCCAGTCAGACACCATGCCCATTTCCAGTAACCTTGAAATGCAAAAAAAGTGATCTGTGATGTAAGTGCAAAATATCGTGAAACGTCTCCTAAATATAATTGCCAGTTGAAATTGATAAATCGTCAGACATGAATCAACGGAAACTTGAAAATAGAAGCGTATTAAAATACATTATGTGCAATCTCAATGTTGAGATATTTCGAAAAATACTATAAAAAAATTAATTTCTCTTGAAATACAATATTTTCTGATTTCAATTGACGATCTGATTCCAACGCTTTCCAAATATCTCAGTTCGAACACAACAAGATAAGAAAACAATCGCATTGAAATCAAAACGACTACCTTGTTTTCTTTTTCTGAAAGACCAAGAGAGAACGAATACTCGAGAGAATCAAAAGTTACCCATGGCCCAACTCATGTGCCAGAGGAGGACGGAGAGAGCGGGGGGGGGGGGGACATTTTGGGCAGGGGATATTTCGGGCAGGGGGGAGATTTTGGGCAGGGGGGAGATTTTGGGCATGGGGGGACATTTTGGGTAGGGGAGATTTTGGGCATGCTCTCTTGGGGGGGGGACATTTTGGGTATGACCCGTGGAACGAGAACATCTGACCTATGTAGACAACTTCATTTATCTTGGCGTCCGACTATCTTTCGATCAAAATCTAGCGCTTGAACTGAACAGAAGAATCGGGAGTTCATGGCGAGCATTCAACAGGTTTCACGAATTTCTCACTAATCGAACAGTAGAGATGTCACTAAAAACAAGAGTCTATAGAATGTGTATCGAGCCAGTACTGCTTTACGGATGCGAACTTTGGAGTACAACAAAGAAACTCAGACAACGATTGATTGTGACTCAGAGAGCAATGATGAGAAAATTAGCAGGTGTATCTACAATAGAATGGATAGAAAGACGAATGAGTGGCTTGCAAACAAAGTCCCTCTCCAAGACGTGCGAGTAAGAGCTATGCAACTTAAATGCGGCAAAACGAGTTGCTCTAATGAATGACAATAGATGACTGAGAAGATTGTTAACTGGACCTCCTGGAACAAGGAGAGACCCATTGGAAGGCCTAAAACGAGATGGCGCGACGAAATTACAAACCGAGTGGGAATGAATTGGGCAAACACGTGCCGAAGATACCCCGATGCCTGGCGAACATGCATCATTCAACAGGCCTTGACCCTGACGCTTGAATAAATGATTGATTGATTGATTGATTGGAGTATTGGTAGGTCAAAGTAGGGACACTATGAAATTTACGACCAAAAATGCCTCAGGAAAACAGCCATAACTCGCTTTAAAATTATGCTAGAAACAATTCCAAAAAAGTTTTCGAATGAGAAGGCAGACATTTCTTATGTTGATGATGTCATTCGTCGTCGATGCGCTGGTTCGGAGTGGTCGGTTTTTCAAAAAAAAAAAAAAAATTTAACTTGACTAATACCGATTTCTACAAGAATCGCCGAAAAGTGATTTGAGGAAATACTCTTACCGATCTAAAAACCAAAAATCATAGGAATCGGAAAATGGGAAAAAAAATGGCAGACATTTATGTCCGAAAAACCTGCGATTTTTGCAGTTTTTCGAGGTTTTTCATGTATAACTTTTTTCTTTCATGATTTCATGAGCTCTCCTGTCGAAATTCGGAATCAGGGTCCAATAATACACCAGAATTTCATATAGTGATGTTTTTTCGAGACAATATTTTTTTCGACTTCGACCACTTTTTCACCCTATGGTCCGATTTTGGTCGAAAATTTTTTGTCTTAGAGTCATGGCGCAATAGGAATTTCTGGCTTATTTTTGAGCGTAGAAAACGAATTTGCTAACTAGAGCTAATGAAACCCCGAAATAAAAAAATTATGACTAAAATCCTGAACAAAAATTGTTTGGCATTTTCTTTTTAGCATAACTTTTTTATTTCGATGTTTCATGAGCTATAGTTGGCAAATTCGTTTTATACGCTGAAAAATAATCCAGAAATTCCTATTGCGCCAAGATTCTGAGACAAAAAATTTTCGACCAAAATCGGACCAAAGGGCTCCAATAATGGGCATGGTGTCTGACTGGCATGCCGACGCAGGCAGGTTCGACTCCCGCCCGCAGGTGACGTTTTGCAAGAGAATGGGCATGGTGTCTGACTGGCATGCCGACGCAGGCAGGTTCGACTCCCGCCCGCAGGTGACGTTTTGCAAGAGAATGGGCATGGTGTCTGACTGGCATGCCGACGCAGGCAGGTTCGACTCCCGCCCGCAGGTGACGTTTTGCAAGAGAATGGGCATGGTGTCTGACTGGCATGCCGACGCAGGCAGGCTCGACTCCCGCCCGTAGGTGACGTTTGCGAATGGTAGCCACCAAGCTGGGAGGCTTCCGATCTCACGAGTCCCCTCTCCCTCGCCTCGCGAACTCGTCAACAAGGTCGTAAGCGGAGACTCGGGGACGCCTACAGAGGTCAATCAACAAAGTTCACAAAAGAGCAAAACTAATATCAGATTCGGAATCAGCGCATTCATATTACCCTTCTGACATGGTTTGCTGGGGTCGAACAAGCACTTCTGGTTTTGAAGAGTGAATTCTCATCGAAAATAAGAGACGTTCCACGGTTTAGTTTCCGATTTTGAAAATTGTTGGTTTAAACTTTTTTTTCGTTCCTTATATCATGGGTTTTCATATCGAAATTCGGATTCAGCACATAATGATATAACAGAAAAAAATCTTGTCAGGAAGTTTCGAGAGAAAATTTTTTTCGACTAATGATGGTAATTTTTCGGGACAAAAATCGAATGACCTCGGATTTTCGGTTGCCGCTGGCAGGAAAGTTATCCAAATGCTCTAAAAAGTTGGGGATCGTATATTCCATGGATTTGCAAGTATTCTGTCCAAGAGACCTTTGAACAAAAATCGGCATTGGAACTGTGAACATCCAAAACAGGGAGAAAAAAATCATGTGAAAAAATTCGTGCACTGAAGGCAAATTAAGAGCTATCGTTACCAAACTGTGGGGATGATCTGGAATTGTGACAAGGTAAATTTTGAGTCTTCGAACGAGTCTGTAGCTTGTCTATGAACGAAAAACCATTTTTTTTCGGGACCCAATTTGAGACAGTCTGAAGCCACTGTATCGTACTTTGTAAACAAAACCGAACAAGTGAACAATTTTGTTCAATTTGTCACTTTTTGACAGTCGATGGGGAAGCACTTATAAATTCCAATTTTTGTTTGTTTCTTATTTTTGTCCACTCCGATTCGATCGGACATGTCACGGTGAAATATTCCTTTATAATGGTGAAAAACGAGAGCAAAAAATAAGAAACAAAAATTGGAATTTATAAGTGCTTCACAATCGACTGTCAAAAAGTGACAAATTGAACAAAATTGTTCACTTGTTCGGTTTTGTTTACAACGTACGATACGTAATCCTCCCATGAGTACATATTTTCATCGAAAAGGTATTGAGATCTTCGATTTATTATCACACCGAGTAGGAAGGCTGAGGAAAAATCCGTGCAAGAATTTTGAGTATTTGAAAAGGAACTGCTTGATTGCGTCATCACTACGCAGCAACCAGGGTCGTTTTATGATATCTCAATGGTATATTCCTAAGAGACGTTCCATGATATTCTGCGCCTGTCCAACGGATTGCTTTTTTTTTGCAAACTATGCCAATAAGTTCAGGGTGAAGTCCCCATACATAGAGCTGATAGCTGGCCCAATATGAGATGTTGGGGTGCACCCTCCGCGAAATGCTGTGCATGTCCCAAAAAACTCAAAAATTTCATCTATCAAAAAAAATACGCTCTTATAGGTGTTTCTGGCGTATTTTTAGATTAAAATAACGACAAACATAATTTAAAGGTGAAAGGCCATCGATAAAAGGTCGAAAACTCGAATTATCATCATTTTTCGGTCAACCTAAAAAATATTTTAGCCGTTGAAAAATATTTATTGCAGTTTGGATTCTACGTGCAAAACTACCCCGCGTGTTATATTTTCACCCCTCTCATCACGGCCCCTCGGATTCCGCAGCTTCCCACTCGAGGGACTCTCAGGGGCTGACGAGAGAACGATGATGAGAGATTTCGCCATTTCGACAGGATATAGTCACTTTTATATCAGTTTTTATAATATTAATCGTTTTTAAGCTATTTATTGATGTTATGGTGTTTTGATAGCGATAAAACACGAAAAAAGTGAAAAGTCGATAAATAATTTCTTTGAAATCTCAAAATTTCAAAAATTCGTAAGTCATGTATCTGAGCTTCAAATGATGCATTCTCAACGAAATCGATAAAGCATTTGGGACGATTTATAGAGAAAAAGTTTTGGTCGAAAAAATTCTCGATCATCGATCACCGAAAAATGACAATTTCAAAAAATATTCTCAAATCGGCTATAACTCTCAGATATTGTTCATAATTCATATCGGAGTGATTTTCCGTTGAGAATGCATCATTTGAAGCTCAGATACATCACTTACGAATTTTTTGAAATTTTGAGATTTCAAAAAGTGATTTTTCGACTTTTCACTTTTTTTCGTGCTTTATCGATATCAAAACATCATAACATCAATACTAATGCTTAAAACGATTAATATTATAAAAATCTGGTACAAAAGTGACTGTATAATATCGAAATGGCGACATCTCATATTGGGCCCCAACATCTCATATTGGACCAGCTATCAGCTCTAGGTATGGGGACTTCACCCTGAACTTATTGGCATAGGTTGCTAAAAAAGTCCTCCGTCGACTCCTCCCAAATCTTCACTAAACCGTGGAACGGCTCCTAACACACGATGGGTGTACTACTGCCCAAGTTTGAGCGAGAAATATATCATGAGTCAGAAGTTATGAAAGATCGAAAAAGTGACCCATGACTTATGAGAGATAATGTATTTTGAATACAAAAAAACGGAACTCAAAATTCTAATCCATATGATTTGTAGATCTGGCGATGCGGAATCCGAAAATGGTACAAATGTTCGTTTTCTCATTATTGAGCACCTTTGATAATCGGCTTGAAAATAGGCAGAATCAAAAAGAAGTTTAGTGAGGCTAGGAGACTCAAATGAAAAATTCGGAAAATGGGCAGGCACTCCTAGACATCACACTACATTATTTCAGTAAAATATAGAAGGTTAATCAGTCTTCATTTCAAAGTTATTGAATGAATAATTCTCGATTCACATCTTTCATTTCACCCATATTTCACCGCTTTCATAACTGCAGAATGTGATGGAAGGCACATGCGCGGTTTCCGCCACGCAAATAAGGGGGTTTCGCCTCTCTGAAACGCTGTGATTTGAATATCTTTCCTATCCGTGATAGCCGAAAATCCGAGGTCAATAGATTTTGACCCAAAAAGTATCATCATCAGTCGAAAAAAATTCCTCTCAGAACTTCCTAAATTTTTTTTCTGCTGTGTCTTTGTGTGATGAGTTCAAATTTCGATAGGAGAGGCCATGATATCATGAATGAAAAAGTTTAAAATCAAAAACTTTCATTATATTAGGGTGATTCAAAAGTTTCTTTCTTTTTTTACTGACATCGATTCTGAGCTCTACTGTTCTTCTCAATTCTTTAACCAGCGTATGGTTTTTCATGATCGATGAGGGCATGTGTGCTCTTTATAGTGCACACTAAATCAGGGCTTTCCCATCAGTAAGATTGTCATAATCAAATGCAAAAGTAGCCGTAGTCGACCATGTGAGGCGTTGTTTTCTGAGCTCAGTGCGCATCGGAGAGGAGTATCAGGGCCACACGGCCACTGGTGTCACATTTGTAAAGTATGATGAATTTTGATCACAATAAGGTAGTACGACGGGTGAGTCAATTTTGGCAAAGAAGAGATATGAGCCTGAACCAGATCAGATGTTGTTGAAATTAACCAAAAAAACAATTTAAATCGCTGCTTTCTCCATCTGATAATTTTACAAGTCCGAAATATGGTGCAAAGCAAAGTATCATGCCTTATAAGTCTGCAATATTATTTGGGAGAAGATCCGACTATCCCTAAAAAGGCTTAATTTTCTAGAACTTCAGTATTGAGATTCGAAGATCGAAAACAATACATCTTGATACTCTATCTTTCCTATATAGTCAGAAGTCATCAAATTTCGGTGTTAATAAAATAAGCAACTCTCGTTTTATCATTCCTTAGCTGGGTAGAACTGAGCGATCACAAGTTTTTGAGGAAGCATCTATTAGAAGTGTATACCGAAAATTAAAATTTTTTTTTAAAAATAAAATTTATTTATCTTATTCTAGGCGAGTGGGGCTCGATTCAAATATACAACTATAATGCCCAAGGTCACCCCTAAACTATGCCGTATTGGTGCTTTGAACTAGAGAATTTGAAGGGTTCAAATTAAATTAAAGAAAAATAAAGAAACTTTCTTATCACCCTGATATATAAAATTCATTTTTCGGGACTCGTTTTTTGATCAATTCTGTAGCCAAGATGCAATTGAGTAGCAATTGAGTACTTCAATTATTTTCTGAGTAGCTCTCCGACTGGTCTTAATAGATGATCCACGATATAGTGGTGCGTCTGTGCATTTGTTTTTTTTTCTAATTAGAGCAACGAATCCCAGTCACTCTATCGTATTTTCTACCGATCACGTTGAAGTTCATGAATTGTCAGTATGTTATTGGAACCAGATGAGATTTGTTTGGTAAAGGAACGAGAGATTTTCTGACCATTCAAATGGAAGCCGGCAATAAACTGATGATAAATTGATACCGTCACGGTAAGTCTGCGTGTGTCACATCATGTCACCCCGCTCCTAAGACCCTTTAAAAATGTGTGAATTTAGTTGAATTTTTGGCTGTGGACACTTCCCACAAGCCGCAATCGAACTGTGAAAACATATCTCCGAAATCTCCCTTTCGAGCTTCTTTCTGAGACTTCACATTTCCTCTCCCTTCATTTAAATAGACGACCGCTCGCTCACCAGATGAGAATGAGGTTATGGGAGTATACAAGATTGGTTATGGGAGTATACAAGATTTAAAATATGACATCTAGGAAAACAGCTCAAAATAGACATTTCGGAAATCTGCTTCACAGTTCTAATGAGAAGAATCCACAGCTAAAAATTCGACTAAATTCACACACTTTGAAAGAGTGTTAGGATCGAGGTGACATGATGTGACTTCGGCGGTACTGTAATCACGTGTCTCCTAAATATAATTGCCAGTTGAAATTGATATATCGTTGGACATGGATCAACGGAAACTTGAAAATAGAAGCGTATAAAAAAAATTATGTGCAATCTCAATGTTGAGATATTTCGAAAAATTCTATAAAAAAATTTCTCTTGGAATACAATATTTTCTGATTGCAATTGACGATCTGATTCCAACGCTTTCCAAATATCTCAGTTCGAACACAACAAGATAAGAAAACAATCGTATTGAAATCAAAACGACTACCTTGTTTTCTTTTTCTGAAAGACCAAGAGAGAACGAATACTCGAGAGAATCAAAAGTTACCCTTGGCCCAACTCATGTGCCAGAGGAGGATGGAGAGAGCGGGGGGGGACATTTTGGGCAGGGGATATTTTGGGCACGGGGGGACATTTTGGGTAGGGGAGATTTTGGGCATGCTCTCCGGGGACATTTTGGGCATGCTCTCTTGGAGGGGGGGGGGACATTTTGGGTATGACCCATGCGGAGGATGGTGTTGGCGGGCATCCAGCGGACAGATACCCCGACGGTTGTCCAAGTCGACGTCATGGGGTGCTCCTCCTCCGCGCCTCCAGGAGAGGAGAATGGAGAACGACCGCCTCTCAGCGGTGCACGAATGGAGAAGACGAATGGAACGAAAGAATGGAGAATACTCCAATATGTGATCCGATTTCATAATTCCGCAAACGTAGTTCGAAAGAGCATCATTCAAAATACTTACGTATCACTTTTTAGCAGGATCGGAGATACTAATTCCTACCGCCGCAGGGCTCTCGAAAATCTGGCGATTCCTCTCTTATTAATTTGAATATTTTTGACCCCGACCCAGGGTTCCACCCGGCGACTCCTGATACCCGGAGTGCCGTCATGGACTAACTTTTGGACTAAGCCACCACCAACGGTCGGGGCAACAAGCAGGACATGTAGGAACTTCGTATTCAGCATTCAACATTTTCCAACTCGGATCAGAACAAAATGATGAGTGAATAATTTGATCCGGGCAACGCAATGGCTGCTCTATTTTTTTCTAGAAGGACAGCAGGTTTGAGACCTTTGTTATTGTTGCCGAATCGAAAGGTTTTCATTGTGCACACTGTCGCGTCGAAAAGAAGAACGAGAGAGCTCGCGAAATGAGGAGAGCCGGATGCCGACTGGCCATCACTATTCTGTACCCAATACGAATCGTGTACTGCAGTTTATTTTCTGGTCTGATCATCGATATCTGTTCCTTTCTCAGTGATTGATTGCATCGTAGGATATTATTATTATTATTGTTTTTAAACACTTAAAAAAATCTTCATGTATAATTTTAGTTTGCAATTTTTTCTGCGCCCGAATAACGACAGGGAGAAGATACAATCAGAAGTCACTTCCGAATTTCTTGGATCATTTGATGTTCGGCGAACTCCGGCTGAAAGAACACGTCAGCAAATCGGATGAGAATAAAATCAACTGGATTTGAGCGGTATGTTTTTATATAGTGACATTTTCATCTGACTATCCTTCCAACATGATCATAATAATGCTCGAGATACAATTAAGACAGTTACTCGCCTGCAGCAAAAAAATATCAATGACAAATTAGATTCAACTTCTGTTAACGCCGAAGTAAAGGATATTAAAAGTCAACTATCGAAAGGAAGACTTTCGGTTCGTATAGGCATTTGCATTGATCAATCCTCCACTGTTCAAGGCACGAGGAACCCCGCTAAATTCGCCTTCCGTCAAAGAAGGAACGCCAAGCTCTCCCGGTCCGTCCACGAGCGGTGCTGCCACGTCATCAACACTGACCCCATGTCGCCCAAAGACGAAGTGACATACTAAATATTTTCATCGCCTTACCGCAGTACTTATATTGTAAGAATAAATAAGAGTTGTTTCAATAAACTTTTTATTCTTAACTAGTCTAGCACATATAAACAACAGTTGTTTCAATATGTACAGCAATTTCATGGTTCATTCATGTCTCGATTTCCTCCTCATCCTTCTCTTCTTCCTATCTGATATCTATCGAACAAAGGGATACTGTATCCAGGGTCCGTATCAATCTACAGTACTTTTCTCCGATGAGCAGTCAGGGAAGGGTACACCAACTCTAATCCGGCGACACTCCTTCACAGTCGTAGACTGCAATCTGATGTCTTGTTCATTAAATAAATTTCGCGTGATTTTTTTCATGACCTTAAGTCGCGTTTTTTCATGCCGATGAGACAAACATGAGCACAGGCGAATCGAGGACATTAGGGTTCCGATTTTCCAGCACTAGTAAGCCAACACGTAGTTGATGCCCTTTATTGGCCTACTAAGAAGAGGGACTTTGGGAAGGAGAATACGAAAGGAGGGAGAGGGGAGGGTACAACTCGAGGGACTGACTTACCTTGTGAGCCCGGAACTGAGGCGCGAGATTGCGATTCCTCCTCACAAGAGAAACAGAGAGAGGAAGAATCTAGAGTTTGAGTTTCATCGGGGTGAAAGAGAGTACAGCGACTGCAAATCTGTAGAAAAGAAACGTGACTCAGTCCATCGCACTCCTTATCAGATTGACCGAGAGTGGAGACGCTCCTCACTTATCTTTTCCTTTTTTCACTGCTATCACTATCGAGAATGTATGCTGTACTGCAAAAAGGACGATGGCTCTGTGTACTCGATTACTTTCTTAAAAGTTTCGGCCAGAATTGTGTATTAGAAGCTCATTCTAAACCCGCTCTCTCTTGCTAACCTTATCGGAATATAAACGTTTGAAAGTGCAGTAATCTTCCTCCCTCTCTGTTCCCATCGTTCGAAAGGTCACAAGAACACCCTCCCTGTTCGATTGAACACACTCAAGTTATTTTCGAAATCGATCGTGACCGTTTTTGAGAGTAAAAAGAAATATGTAGGACGTGTTAGGCTCTCGTTACGTTGCTATTTTTCCTTCGTTTCCATCATTCTGTTCTACTCAGACTTGTGTGTCCGGAATTATAGTCTCAATTGATCTCAAAGATGGATAAACCGGAGAATTCCGACGATAGCATCGAGGATCGGGCAGAAGATCAGGGTGAGTCATAAGCTAAAAATTACTCATGATGAAATTTTTAGACCAAATTTTTCAAGATTTTTTCTTCCATAATCTTCTTCAGATGAAGACGAGCCTGTGAGACACCAGCAGTCAGATGATGAAATAGCAGCGGCTCAACTCGCACAAATGAGAAGTGAGCAACATTGGCTTATCGATGTGCAGCTATTGAAGATTTCATAGCGAAACAGAAATTAGAGAAAACAGAGAGCAACTAGGGATGTAGATAATTTCGGTTTTCGCTCTCTCCATTCTGCACACTGTCTCGCAGCTCAGAGAAACGAGGGAGTGTGCGGAATGAAGATAGTCGAAAACCGAAATCACTACTAAGAGCAACATATTCTTTCCTTGGAACAATGCGCCCTAAGAAAGTTTTCTACAGTTTCTGCAAAGACACTTGACAGCAAGGATAAAGAGGAGAAGCCGAAGAGCGATGTGGATCAGGATGGAAAGGTGAGCAGCAGATACATTTCTGAAATTGTTTTCACCTTCGCACTGCACAAAAATATAAGAAAAAAGGTATCTCTCTTTGTAGATCACCGAACGCTCGCTCACATGGAACATGGGTCGTTTCTTCGGAGAAGGATCAACTAACATTACGCGATTTCGAGAGCTGAAAGAGTTAGTTCACACTCCGTTCGAAAAAGTTAGGCTTCTGATGCGTGTTTCTAAAATAAATGGTGACGGATATAATTCGAGGCGCGTCGAAGATTATAAACCTGTTCTCCTCAAGTTGAATGAGATCTGGGGAACAACCAAGAGTAACTTCATCAAATTCGCCAAAGATCTCGGATACGATGTTTTGTCGTAAGTATTTTATTTTTTTTTTTTTAAATTAACAAATGATATGATGAAAACCATGATTATTTTCAGACTCACCTACACTGATCAAGAGGGCCGCATGCGGAGGGCAGCTGCGATTCTTGTTCAGAACGATTGCAACACGGATTATAAACCGAATGAACTCCGATTCAAGAAAACGATTGAGATAACAATTGGTACGGTTTTACTTCATTCCGTATTCAAAGCTGTAAATTCAGACAACAATTACTCGATTGCTGGAGTACATGATAGGGAGAATGATACACACCATGTGTGTGTTTACATTCATCATAATGAGAAAGTAGAGGGCGAAGAAGAGGAGGAAAACGGAGAGAAAGAAGAAAAAGAGGGGGAGAAGAAAGAAGGGATAGAAGAGGAGAAGAAAGAAGGGGAGAAGAAAGAAGAAAAAGATGAGGAGAAGAAATCACAGAAGGATAAAGGAAAGAAGAAAACGGAGAAGGAGAACGGTGAGTAGAATAAAGAAAAGAAGGTGAAAAGACCTAATCTGATAAAACAGAGTCAATCAGTCTCATGAGGAAGTTCGGAGCAGCCATCGATACAATCAAGGAGAATATCCGCTACTATTTCGATTCAATCGACGAGTCACTACGAAGAAATATGATCACGGATCTAAAATTTCTGAGAAGTTAGTCTTATTACTATTATTCTTCGAAAAGAATGCAGTAAAACAATCGCGAATAAAAAAAACTCTTTTTTTTCAGTTATAATCTCGGGAGATCTCAACTGTGTTATCGCCGAAGTTGAAACCGTTTGTCGCGAGAAAGAGAGAGACTTCATTTCGCTGCAGGATCAGCTTCATCCGAAATGGCACACTCGAGTTGTACACTACAAGGTCAATGATAGTGGTGGCTCTCGTTTCTCTGACCATCGAGACGTAAAATTAAGAGAGTCGAAGTCGATTAGTCATCACTAGCCAGAATCATCGATTGCATAATTTCTGATAATCGAATTGTGATTTTCTTTCAGAATTCAAAAACAACCTATACGAAAATCGACTACATTCTGGCTTGCAATGTCTTTCTACAAGTCCATAAACCAATTGAAATGCCTTACGACCATTTCATAATAATTGAAGACTTATATCATCATGGTGAGATTTATGTAGAGACTTTTATCTAAGTTAAAAAATTACAGATCATAATATGATTAATTCTTATTGTTCAAAAGGTGATCTCTGTGTTCGGTTCAAGTGCAAAGTTCCTGAGGTAATTTATTTGAGTTTACACGACGAATTATATACTTCACAGATCATCGTGGACGACCCTGAGGTAGCTGCTCTGGAATTGCTTGTTGATATTTACAATAACGCTGCCCCGGATAACATATTACGACCCATAGATCCTCTCGATTGTAAAGACAAGAAATGTGCTAGCAAGAAATGTGTTCATTCGGTGTGGAGTCATTGGGAATATTATAAATCGGCATGGAAAGATCAAGGTGCAATAGCTTTGTATTTCTTATTATTGTTTTTAAACACTTAAAAAAATCTTCATGTATAATTTTAGTTTGCAATTTTTTCTGCGCCCGAATAACGAAAGGGAGAAGATACAATCAGAAGTCACTTCCGAATTTCTTGGATCATTTGATGTTCGGCGAACTCCGGCTGAAAGAACACGTCAGCAAATCGGATGAGAATAAAATCAACTGGATTTGTGCCGTATGTTTTTATATAGTGACATTTTCATCTGACTATCCTTCCAACATGATCATAATAATGCTCGAGATACAATTAAGACAGTTACTCGCCTGCAGCAAAAAAATATCAATGACAAATTAGATTCAACTTCTGTTAACGCCGAAGTAAAGGATATTAAAAGTCAACTATCGAAAGGAAGACTTTCGGTTCGTATAGGCATTTGCATTGATCAATCCTCCACTGTTCAAGGCACGAGGAACCCCGCTAAATTCGCCTTCCGTCAAAGAAGGAACGCCAAGCTCTCCCGGTCCGTCCACGAGCGGTGCTGCCACGTCATCAACACTGACCCCATGTCGCCCAAAGACGAAGTGACATACTAAATATTTTCATCGCCTTACCGCAGTACTTATATTGTAAGAATAAATAAGAGTTGTTTCAATAAACTTTTTATTCTTAACTAGTCTAGCACATATAAACAACAGTTGTTTCAATATGTACAGCAATTTCATGGTTCATTCATGTCTCGATTTCCTCCTCATCCTTCTCTTCTTCCTATCTGATATCTATCGAACAAAGGGATACTGTATCCAGGGTCCGTATCAATCTACAGTACTTTTCTCCGATGAGCAGTCAGGGAAGGGTACACCAACTCTAATCCGGCGACACTCCTTCACAGTCGTAGACTGCAATCTGATGTCTTGTTCATTAAATAAATTTCGCGTGATTTTTTTCATGACCTTAAGTCGCGTTTTTTCATGCCGATGAGACAAACATGAGCACAGGCGAATCGAGGACATTAGGGTTCCGATTTTCCAGCACTAGTAAGCCAACACGTAGTTGATGCCCTTTATTGGCCTACTAAGAAGAGGGACTTTGGGAAGGAGAATACGAAAGGAGGGAGAGGGGAGGGTACAACTCGAGGGACTGACTTACCTTGTGAGCCCGGAACTGAGGCGCGAGATTGCGATTCCTCCTCACAAGAGAAACAGAGAGAGGAAGAATCTAGAGTTTGAGTTTCATCGGGGTGAAAGAGAGTACAGCGACTGCAAATCTGTAGAAAAGAAACGTGACTCAGTCCATCGCACTCCTTATCAGATTGACCGAGAGTGGAGACGCTCCTCACTTATCTTTTCCTTTTTTCACTGCTATCACTATCGAGAATGTATGCTGTACTGCAAAAAGGACGATGGCTCTGTGTACTCGATTACTTTCTTAAAAGTTTCGGCCAGAATTGTGTATTAGAAGCTCATTCTAAACCCGCTCTCTCTTGCTAACCTTATCGGAATATAAACGTTTGAAAGTGCAGTAATCTTCCTCCCTCTCTGTTCCCATCGTTCGAAAGGTCACAAGAACACCCTCCCTGTTCGATTGAACACACTCAAGTTATTTTCGAAATCGATCGTGACCGTTTTTGAGAGTAAAAAGAAATATGTAGGACGTGTTAGGCTCTCGTTACGTTGCTATTTTTCCTTCGTTTCCATCATTCTGTTCTACTCAGACTTGTGTGTCCGGAATTATAGTCTCAATTGATCTCAAAGATGGATAAACCGGAGAATTCCGACGATAGCATCGAGGATCGGGCAGAAGATCAGGGTGAGTCATAAGCTAAAAATTACTCATGATGAAATTTTTAGACCAAATTTTTCAAGATTTTTTCTTCCATAATCTTCTTCAGATGAAGACGAGCCTGTGAGACACCAGCAGTCAGATGATGAAATAGCAGCGGCTCAACTCGCACAAATGAGAAGTGAGCAACATTGGCTTATCGATGTGCAGCTATTGAAGATTTCATAGCGAAACAGAAATTAGAGAAAACAGAGAGCAACTAGGGATGTAGATAATTTCGGTTTTCGCTCTCTCCATTCTGCACACTGTCTCGCAGCTCAGAGAAACGAGGGAGTGTGCGGAATGAAGATAGTCGAAAACCGAAATCACTACTAAGAGCAACATATTCTTTCCTTGGAACAATGCGCCCTAAGAAAGTTTTCTACAGTTTCTGCAAAGACACTTGACAGCAAGGATAAAGAGGAGAAGCCGAAGAGCGATGTGGATCAGGATGGAAAGGTGAGCAGCAGATACATTTCTGAAATTGTTTTCACCTTCGCACTGCACAAAAATATAAGAAAAAAGGTATCTCTAGTGGTGGTTTTATGCAAAAAATGCGGAGACGAATGATGACATAGCAAACTCTCTTTTCGGTCAGAGTAAACTCATCTGAAAATTGTTCTCTTCCTACCTCTATTTCTCTCCTTACAGTATGACTCGAACAATACACGAATACTTGAAGATTAATGTCAAGAGTTAATACAACTTTCCCTGTCTTGTTGCTCGCACTCTATATCTGTTGTCTCTTTCAAGCTCCACTGCTGAAGTGACACTTGCATTGTTTGAGTATGTGTGGCTAATACTCCAAGATGAGACCAGATATCAAAAATCGGCAAACGCAGTTTCAAAGAGCATCATTCGAAATACGTACGTTTTACTTTCCAGCGGAATCGAAGAAACTATTTCCTAAGTCTATTTCCTAAGAACATTTCAAACATCTTGAGAAGAAGCTTCTCGTCACTTGTTCAGTTCATATTTCCTCTGGCCTCAATCACTTGAATAATTAATCAGGTGAAAGGGCGGCTGGCACGGCGCTCGCAGTAAATGCTCACGCACTACATGCATGTGTTTAACATAGTTTATCTCAGTAAGTCAAACCCTTAACCCCATATACCAACATGATCAGACGAATGTGCTATTTAAATTGGCCATGGGGTTTCCTCCACTAACTCCATTTTCAAAATTCTTCTTTTTCTCGATAACCAAAAAAGATAGCGCCTTAATTTTTTTCAGTTTGTCGAAAAAAAATTCTGTTCGCGTACGCGGAATTTCGACCAATTCGGCCCTTTCCGGACCCGTTTTTATCGCAGAAACCGATTTTGGCCAAATCGAAGTCGAGTGCTACCGGGATTCAGAAGGCTCAGATCGAAAAACGGTAAACGCCAGTCGATTCAGAATCAAAAACTACACCCTAGGGTCATCTTTTGAACATATGTTATGTCTTACCTGTTCCAGCCACTTGTTGACCCTAACGCAAACGGCGTCATATTCGTTAGGAACCCCTAACTGAAATTCAGTTATATCAATGAATGCGCGAGAACACGAAATGTCCATCGTACTTTCATTGGAAAAATATATCAATAATTATCAATAATTAGTATATCAATAATAATTATCTCTATCAATAATATCTTAATTTCATCATCTCAAATGTTCTCGGTCAGAAATTTTTACAAAGGAAGAATATCATCCGCGAATTCCCAGAAATGTTTATCGTATCAGATTCAATATTTGTAACCGTTGAAGTGGGGGATGATACATATCGAATACACAAGCTCTTCTGCCGGAGACTCAAATTAATCTGAATGTAATTATCTTCTCGAGAGATGATACTGAAACACAAATACAAACAAAGTAATTCAGCGTTTAACTTACCCTATACCCAATAATTAAAAGGATCATTACGTTGGAAAAGAGGAACGTCGACACATAAACTATTCGAAAGACTGAAATCATGGATTGAACAGTGTTTTAATATTTTGACTAACCATAGTTCACCGGAACTAGCATAAGAGAGGAATCGTGAGAGATTCGAGAGTTTCGGGGTATTAGTGGACGTAGGAAAAAGTTTCCCCGATTCCGCTGAAAAGTGAAACTTAAGTACTTCGAATGATGATCTTTCAAACAGCGTTTGCCGATTTTCGATATCAGGTCTCATCTTCGAGTATAGGTAGGTCAAAGTAGGGACATTTGCGACCAAAATTGACTCACGAAAACAGCCATAACTTGCTTTCTTTAAAATAAAGCTAGAGACAATTCCAAAAAAGAATTCGAATGAAGAGGCAGAGGGGTTCATTTCATATGTTGGTGATGTCATTCCTAGTTCACGCGCTGGATCGGGGTGGTCAGTTTTTCGATAAAGTGATGTAACTTTCCTAATACCGATTTCCCCAATAAGATCCGAAGAGTGATTTGAGAAAAAACTGTCTCCTACCTACAATCCAAAAATCAGCAAGATCGGGGAATAGGAAAAAAATAGCGCTGATTTTTGTCAGAAAAACATGCGATTTTTGCATTTTTTCGAGGTTTTTCAAGCATAACTTTTTTCCATTAAGGTTTTCATCAGCTCTCGTATCGAAATTCGGAATCAGATAAAAAATTTTCGACTCTCACCACTTTTTCACCCTTAGGTCCGATTATGGGTGAAAATTTTTTAGAAAATATTTTTTTTAGAGCGTAGAAAACGAATTTGCTAACTAGAGCTCATGAAACCTTGAAAGAAAAAAGTTATGCAAGATAGAAAATCCCAAAAAAAATTTGCTCTGGATTTTAGCCATAACTTTTTTCGTTCGAGCTTTCACTGAGCTTTAGTTAGCAAATTTGTGTTCTCTGTCTCCTCATTCGAATTCGTTTTTGGAATTGTCTCTAGCTTTATTTTCAAGCAAGTTATGACTGTTTTCGTGAGTCAATTTTGGTCGCAAATTTCGGAATGTACCTACTTTGACTTACCTATACTCGAAGATGAGACATGATATCGAAAATCGGCAAACGCTGTTTGAAAGATCATCATTCGAAGTACTTAAGTTTCACTTTTCAGCGGAATCGGGAAAACGTTTTGCTACGTCCGCAGGCTCTCGAAACTCTTGCGATTCCTCTCATAAAATGCCACTGACCGGGTTCTGTATATTTTTGATCATTTTTCACGTATGTTTTTTCTCTCATTTGTTGGTTATGGCTTAATCTTATTTGTTTCGCTTTCACTCGAACAGGTGCACTTACTGCAGAGGGTTACTCCCACAATGAATTGGACGAGGAGTAATGGACAGGTGAATGCGACGCAGTTGAACAACTTCCGGCGTATCTCTTGGATTCGTTTATTCAATTCCGGCATCTAAAAAATAACGACTTCAGCCACGATCTTGTGTCTAAATTATTCATTTATGGAATCTACGGAATGATAAAACCATGTTAATGACATATCGATAATGCTAATACTAGCATATTTTTGTTCAATTAAATAATAGTATAAGCTAACCTAAATGGCTACGTTTGTTTATTTTATTGTGAGGTATCGTTTCAACTCATATTGATTCATATACAAAATCCATGACCAAAATCCAGAGGAAATTTTTTTGGGATTTTCGTAGTAGCTTTTTTCTTTTGAGGTTTCATGAGCTCTAATTAGCAAATTTGTGCTCTACGGTCAAACATAAGAGAATCCTATAGGGACATCGACCAAAATCGGACCTAAGGACCACATGAAAAAAATCGAAAAAAATTTCATCTCGAAAACATATATCTATAGGAGTTTTGGTGTATTTTGGCGCGCTGATTCCGAATTTCGATATGAGAGCTCATGAAAACATGAATGAAAAAAGTTATGCTGGAAAAACATCGAAAACATGTAAAAATCGCAGGTTTTTTGCGACAAAAGTGCGGGCTTTTTTTCCCACCTCCGATCTTTCTTATATTGTAGGTGGTGTTCGGTACATGGTTTTTTTTCAAATCACTTTTCGGCACTTCTTGGAATAATCGGTATTAGTAAAGTTACATTACTTTTTTCAATAACTTTCCGCGCCGATCCAGCGCATAAACGAGGAATGATATCATCAACATATCAAATGTTCCCCTCTGACTCCTCATTCCAACCCTTTTTGGAATTGTCTCTAGCATGATTTTAAAGCGAGTTATGACTGTTTTCCTGATGCAATTTTGGAGGTAAATTTCGTAGTGTCCCAAATTTGACCTAACAATACTCGGAGATGAGACCAGATATCGAAATGCTGAAAACGTAGTTTGAAAGAGCATCATTCGAAGTACTTCAGTTTCACTTTTCCGCAATCGGGGAAACTATTTCCTACCGCCGCAGGGATCTCGAATCTCGCGCGATTCCTCTCTTAAAACGCGTTCTCTGTACTATCGTACTTGGTGAGCAAACCGTGACAGATGATCATTTTGGGCAATTTTTGACTTTTTTGTCTTCCAGCGAATGTTGACTTATAAATTCCAATTTTTCTTTCTTATTTTTTGTCCACCCTTGTTTGCTGGAATTGGCCTGGAATGTCCTGGTGAAATATTTCTCTAAAATGGAGAAAAATGACAGCCGTAATTATTGAAAAATGTCAATTCCGGAAGCCGGGTTTTAGCACACGCGTGCAGGCGAGCCGTTTGAATGGCGTCATCATTTTGTGCTTCCCGCGTGTTTTACTTTCCCCTCGCTGTTTAGACGTTCTGCCCGTTTATTTTCTGTATTCACGATGTTCCAGGGTACCAGCCGACGCTGGCGGACGTCGATCTACGAGCAAAGGAGGCTGTTTTGGATGAGGAATGGAGGCTTTCCTCCAAGGTTTACTTTTCTCTTTATTTTTTAGTGGTGTGTTGTTTGTTTGAGCTGTTTCAGCGCTGATCTCGCTGCGGCAAGGACAAAGGACGATTTGGAAGTTGGCGGAGATTAAGGAACCAGGTTAGATACCTAATATCACTCAACTTTAACTATTACTTCGTTTGAGCCTGCGTTTAGCCCGTTTATGCGTTGTTTGAGTCGCAAAAGATGGGAATAGTACTTTCCCCATTACCGACACGCTGAAATTACCGGGTTTCAATATAATTTTATCGTTTGAGAAGAGGGAAGTGTGTTCGGTCATAGGTAGATCAGTCTTCCGTTGCCGCTTATTTTCATTCAAAGAAGGACAACGCTTCTTCCTGCTCTCCTTTGAGTATTAGCACCGATGAGCGGTACCTATTTAGCAAAATATTAATAAACTGATCGATTATACAGAATATAAATCAGTCAAATCTATACAGACTAACTATATAAATCAATGTTTCACTGCTTATTTATATTTATTTATTACTTTTCCAGGCTTTTCTCATCCTGCCCTCTCGCGGTACTCGCCATCGACTTCGCTGCTTATCAGGTTTGGCATTTTCCGGCGGTATTTCAAGTACAAGTGGCAGTGTTGGGGCTTGTGGAGCCATTATCAGGCACCACCACACGTCGCGACTTCTCTGCCTCATCTCTCTTCCCTCATCGACTATCCGGTGACGTTTTCTTGTTTCTTTTACTTTTTTGTGAATCACATTTACTAGAACACTTGGTATAATAATGATAAGGGAGTACAAAGTATCGATTTTCCAGGTAACGTCGGCAAATGAGGCGATCAATGAAGTTTGCAAGAAGAAGAATGAGCTGCTTGGTCACTCCATTCGTATGTAACCAGAGAAGCAATGAATTTGACTTTCAATCAGAGTAAACCGCTGATACTCATCATTTTCACATTTGAACTCATTTCTATTCGTTCTTGTCTAGTTTGATCAAATGTAGTCAAATCAACGCTCTCGAATCCCTCTCATTCTCCTCTCATTTCCTACATTCTCCCCCTTCTCAGTCGGTCGGATCACCGAGAGGACGAGAGAGGACCGCGACCCGTCCACTAACAGGTAAGAGAAAGGGTACTGTAGATGAGGTTACTGTAATATCGGGTTACTGTACTCTATCTAGATACGGTAATCAATAATGACTAACGGCTACAGTAATCTCAGGTCGACATCAGAAGCCGACGATGACTTCACTATTCTGCCCAACGGACTGATTGTCACTATAATCGTCCAAGTATTACGGTAGCCCGTCCTAATCAGTGAGAATGGATCCGACAATCAATCCGTTGCACAGAATAGCAAACTATCGTCGGTTTCTGATGTCGACGTGAAGTTACTGTGACATTTAGCTATTGGTGATTGCCGGGCTCTTCTCTCTAAGCCCAGATCAGCCCTAAATACTAATGTTGTTATTCCGAGGGTCGCACACCGACCGGGTCGGTGTGCGAGCAGTATCCAAAGTGAATAGGATGTGAATAGGTACTAAAATAAACTCATTCTTACTTGAGTGCAGTGATTAGTCCATACACATCAATGTTTCACTGTCAGTATATATAAATTTACACTGTTTTTCAAGGCCGTCTCATTCTCCCTCGTTGGATGCTCTTCCCCTGGTGCCCTTCCCTCCACCCCCACCCGTTGCAACTACTCGGCCCCCTTGCTCTTCATTCATCTATGATTCGGTGATGTTTTATTTTCTGGTCTCCTTCCACTTTTAGAAATTAAATGGCTTTCTCCGAACATGTTTAGTTTTACCGAATCTTATGTAAAGAACAATGGTTTCGCTTGACATTCAAATTTAGTTGGAGAGTAATCAATGCAAGATGAATCGATTACAGGTAGATAAAACAACTTCTAGCAAGAACGAAGGAGAGAAAAAGAAGACAACAACTGATGATAAATGAGGTGAGGAGGTGGGATTAATACGAGGTCAGTTGAATCAAATAACAAGGCAACGTATAAATATAAATAAGGTGAAACTTCTGATAATGATAGCAATAGGAACGGGTATAAGCAATAACGAAACAATGCGAGAGAAAAATCGATTACAGGTTGATCTAGCGAAGAATGGAAGGAGGGAAAGCAAGGCAACTCGAGGTTAATCAGGTGAGGAGGTGGAACTTCTAGGAAATGTGAAACAACGATATTTACAATTTGAATCAACGATGGAGTGTATTAGAAGTCGGAATCATAATTCAGATGAGTATGGTCATATTTTGGTTCATAGCGAGTATAAACCGGGGTATAAGAACCGTTGCTCTGACTCTCAGGCATCATGATGTCCTCCTCCTGATCCTCTTCATAGAGTACCTCTCGGTTGGAAAGTCTAGCAGGGAAGGGGCTGTAACTAGAGGAGGGAAGAACGTCTTCCTCCTGCTCATAGAAAAAATCTCGGTTGGAAACTCTAGTAGGGAAAGGACGGTAACTAGAGGAGGGAACGAAATCATTGTAGGGTCGAATGATAGATCTGCTAGATTGGGATGTCTGAGAGAAGGAAGGAGATTCAAATCTACCCTTTTGGCCATGAGGGTTGAGAGGGGGACGGGCAACGGCCTTCTTCTTCTTATTGTTATGAGTCCACACGTTCTTATTCACTCGTCTCCTCACATATTTCAGTTGTCTAGTGCGCTTGGGGCCGACGGAGATATTTCTTCTTCGGCAGAGTAGCTGAAATGGAAAACGTCATTCCACATGAGATGAAATTGGGGGAAAAAAGTCCAACTCACATCATAAAGCCATTTCACATTGACAGGATCCCTCTCCTCGAGAGTGAGATGTCTCTCATCAGGGAACATGTACTTCTCCATCGTGGTCGCGAGTTAAAGTAAGTGAACACCCATTGTGTCATGAAGATCGACGTAGGATTTCGGAATGTAAGTGTAGTCGAATCCTGAAACACATTTATTCACTTGTGATAATAAATGATGACTTAATTCTTTAATGTTTCACCGTAACATCGTAATAGTTGCAAACAACTCACGGGATAGATTCGCAGGTAGAGAAGCGACGATTCGATCAAGAGAGTTTGATAGTATTTCGATCTTATTTGTTAGTCCATTATCTCGTGTGTCGATTAGTTTTACCTGTAAATGTATTAATGTATTACTAGATGGTTTGAAGTAAATGTAAACGCACCTTATCATTGATGCATTCGATCACATTTGTATCTTCCGTCGATGCATCCTCCATTCTTCCCATTGCTCTTTTCAATTGGGTGATTGATGATTCAAAGGGACCGAGTCTCTCATCCAAAATCGCTCGAAGTAGATCGGCGTCTGTAATAAGAAGACGTTCAATTCAAGAGTATTCGGGATTCCAGGGTAGTGAAAAGGACTAGAACTGAGGCAGTGAACGTACCCATTCCACTCTGGTGAAATGTAGCTGCTGTGGGTCGGGAGGGAGACACTGCCGGTGTGTTGTGGAAGGATGGATCCAGAATCGGAGTGGGTACTCGTTTACCGTTTCTTGTCTTTGTAGTCTTTCTCTTGGTAGCTGTTGTGGGTCGAGAGGGAGATACTACGGGTGTGTTGTCGATTGATGAATCCAGAATGGGGGTCGGTGATCGTTTGCGGTGTCTTGTGTTTCTTTTGGATGTGCTTTGCTCTTCCTCTTCTCCATTTCCCATCTCATCATTCTCGTTCGTGTAGCGCAGTCCGCCATTCGGTGGATGGACGGAAAACTGCAAGACAATGTATGGTAAGGGTACGGTAGTTTTCACCATAAGATCAACTGTGTGAGTATACGGTATGATCCTAAGTAGAACAATACACTAAGAGTATACGGTACTAAGATCAGCTCAACTCACCCCTTTTGTTACTGCTTTTCTCTTCCTTCCCCTCTGTTTCTTTCCTAGCAACTCCATCTCATTCTTCCTCAATTGCTCCATCTCCTGCTTCTTGCCATAATCAATGAAGATTCCAGATTTCGTTCCTTCCTTTGTCCGGTATTTGACAGGCATTCTTGAAGGAACTCCTCCGTTGATGGCATCCAAGTCAGTCAGAGTGAAAGTGCCTCCGTCTTTCACGAGCACATAAGGCATTGCTGAAGTTCAAAATACTCAACAGATTAGAACTGAAGTGAAACAGAAAATTCGCGACGAAATAAGCAAGAGAAAATGTACGAAAAAAAAACGAAAGACGAGAATACAGATCTCTCAATCGCTTTTATACCATTGATTTCGTCACTTGACGCAACTGCAGACTCTCCCCCTTTCCCGGACTCCGCCCCTTTTGCAGCCGCTTATCGTCGACTTTGGCCAGTTTTCCTTACTCCTGCAGCATATTTTCGTCTGCCTCGATGCCTCCGAAACACCGCATTCAGGTACGTAATACTCACCTACCGTAATCCTTATGATCTTTGAACTTTTTATCTACTTTTTTATATCGATTTTCGTGCAATCATATATTTTTCACTATTGCAGTTGTCAAAGGGGAGACCTTTGGAGAAACACTGGAAGGATTGCATCATTGGATGGAAAGACGATGACTAGACCTATCGAGAAATCGTCGGACTTGTGGCACAACAAGGCATCAAAACCAGCAGGAATACAGTGGCGCGTGTGCTGAAGAAGGAGTTTGTCCCACGCGAGTATCACCCTACCTCCATGAAGGATATGGAGCTCTACGCATCAATTCGAGATACAGTAATCAGATGCTACTTGGATGAGTCGCAATCGACTCTGCAATATGTCGCTGCTACCATCAAAGACAACTTCAATGAGGAGGTATGCTTACTATATCTTACATATGATCTACCGTTCTTGTTCATATCGATTCTAAGCCACAGTATTCTCATGCTACCGTATACCGCCACAATTTTTAGATTTCGATCGATGTCGTTCGCCGATTCAGGGAGAAGTGCGGATTCAAAACCTGCGGGCGGGAGTCGAACCTGTCTGCGTCGGCATGCCAGTCAGACACCATGCCCATTAGGGGCGCGAGCCTTCTATCATCTTGCAAAACATGGTCGATCGTGGGGCTCGAACCGGCGATATAGTGGACTTCAGTCAGACACCATGCCCTACCGCAGGGAACGCTTGACGGAGACTAGTGGTTGAGGTGCGCACCTTTCTCTACCTCTTGCAAAACATCACCTGCGGGCGGGAGTCGAACCTGCCTGCGTCGGCATGCCAGTCAGACACCATGCCCATTAGTCAGACACTAATCGGCATGGTGTCTGACTGGCATGCCGACGCAGGCAGGCAGGCAGGTTCGACTCCCGCCCGCAGGTGATGTTTTGCAAGAGGTAGAGAAAGGCGCGCGCCCCAACCACTAGTCTCCGTCAAGCGTTCCCGGCGGTAGGCCGCCCGATACGGGCACTCAGTTCGTATCGTGAACCGCCCTCTCCGCCTTGCCTTCTGCAGAGACCAAATCGATAAGGACACACCATCTCGACTGCGTTCAGATCGGGATTTTCAGGCGTTATTGTCCGATAGTTTTACTAATTTGTGAGATTCTACGCATGAATGAGCATTCGTTCCTGTTCACACACCTTTATGTTTTCCACACCTTTATATTAGTAAAACTATCGGACAATAACGCGTGAAAATCCCGATCTGAACGCAGTCGAGATGGTGTGTGCGAACTTGAAGCGGTGGCTTCAAAACTTCTGGAAGCCGACCAACCTCAAGCACCTGAAAGAGGGAATTGCAACTTGGTGGAAGGATGAACTGACCCGTGAAAAAGGTAGAGACTACATCAGAAGAGTTCAACCCCAAATGAGAAAAGTAATTGAGAATGAGGGTGCCCCTGTACACGACTAGGACTTTCCTAATATCAACCTCGATTCAAATTTTTTTCCCAAAAATTGGTTGTCTAATCAGAAGCTCCTATTCACCTTCCAATCAGCGTGTTAACTGTAAATACCCGTTCCTATCGCTCTTACCATCAGAAGTTTCACCTTATTTATATGTTTACGTTGCCCTGTTATTTGCTTCAACTGACCTCGTGTTAATCCTTCTTCACTTCTCATTGTCGCCCGCCAGAAGATTACGGTGACTGAAAGATCGCCTTTCCTTTATTGATTTATTCGTTCGCTATTTCTTACTGTTTTCGAAGTTACTCTGATAAATGAGCTAAACAGAACGAAAATGAAGGAAAGTAAACATCACAGATCCTCATTGTGTAGAAGTAGAGAAGGGGCAGGGACAGAATGGACGACAGGAGTGGGGATGGCTGGCAATGTCTCAAACAAGCCACATCCGCTCTTCCCATTTAACTTCCACCGGAAAATTTCAAACCTGATCAGAAGCGATGGGGATGGGCGATGCTCGAGAGATCGTGGCTTCGCACTGCCTGAGAAATATAATTAATAAATATGAACAATCAGTGACACCTTGGTTTACCGATTCCTGAATCAATAGGTGCCTTATTCCTACTCTCCTGCACGAATCCGTTTATTTATATTCAAACCTACTAGTTACAGCTCAGCAGTGTTCATATTGAATATAAGCAAGGAGCAGGAAGAAGCATTGTGTCATTCGTTTTGTAAAAATAAACGGCGAAAAAGCATTGATCTACCCCTGATCTACCACCTGCTGATAACCATGCTATCGACTCAACGTGAGCCCAGAGCTGAAACAGCTCAAACAAACAACACACCACTCAATGCTTCAAAAAAATAAAGAGAATAGTAAACTTTGGAGGAAAGCTTCCATTCCTCATCCAAAACAGCCTCCTTTGCTCGTCGATCGACGTCCGCCAGCGTCGGCTGGTACCCTGGAACATCATGAATACAGAAAATAAACGGGCAGAACGTCTAAAGCTAATACCCATAAGCAGCGAAGTCGATGGCGAGTACCGCGAGAGGGCAGGATGAGAAAAGCCTCGAAAAGTAATAAATAAAGCTAATACCCATAAGCAGCGAAGTCGATGGCGAGTACCGCGAGAGGGCAGGATGAGAAAAGCCTGGAAAAGTAATAAATAAATATAATTAAGCAGTGAAACATTGATTTATATAGTTAGTCTGTATAGATTTGACTGATTTATATTCTGTATAATCGATCAGTTTATTACTATTTTGCTAAATAGGTACCGCTCATCGGTGCTAATACCCAAGGGAGAGTAGGAAGAAGCGTTGGCCTTCTTTGAATGAAAATAAGCGGCAATGGAAGACTGATCTACCTATGACCGAACACACTTCCCTCTTCTCAAACGATAAAATTATGTTGAAACCCGGTAATTTCAGCGTGTCGGTAATGGGGAAAGTACTATTCCCATCTTTTGCGACTCAAACAACGCATAAACGGGCTGGTTCGCAGGCTCAAACGAAGTAATAGTTAAAGTTGAGTGATATTAGGTATCTAACCTGGTTCCTTAATCTCCGCCAACTTCCAAATCGTATTCGGTCCTTGCCGGAGCGAGAACCGTGCTGAAACAGCTCAAACAAACAACACACCACTCAATGCTTCAAAAAAATAAAGAGAATAGTAAACTTTGGAGGAAAGCTTCCATTCCTCATCCAAAACAGCCTCCTTTGCTCGTCGATCGACGTCCGCCAGCGTCGGCTGGTACCCTGGAACATCATGAATACAGAAAATAAACGGGCAGAACGTCTAAAGCTAATACCCATAAGCAGCGAAGTCGATGGCGAGTACCGCGAGAGGGCAGGATGAGAAAAGCCTCGAAAAGTAATAAATAAAGCTAATACCCATAAGCAGCGAAGTCGATGGCGAGTACCGCGAGAGGGCAGGATGAGAAAAGCCTGGAAAAGTAATAAATAAATATAATTAAGCAGTGAAACATTGATTTATATAGTTAGTCTGTATAGATTTGACTGATTTATATTCTGTATAATCGATCAGTTTATTACTATTTTGCTAAATAGGTACCGCTCATCGGTGCTAATACCCAAGGGAGAGTAGGAAGAAGCGTTGGCCTTCTTTGAATGAAAATAAGCGGCAATGGAAGACTGATATACCTATGACCGAACACACTTCCCTCTTCTCAAACGATAAAATTATGTTGAAACCCGGTAATTTCAGCGTGTCGGTAATGGGGAAAGTACTATTCCCATATTTTGCGACTCAAACAACGCATAAACGGGCTGGTTCGCAGGCTCAAACGAAGTAATAGTTAAAGTTGAGTGATATTAGGTATCTAACCTGGTTCCTTAATCTCCGCCAACTTCCAAATCGTATTCGGTCCTTGCCGGAGCGAGAACCGTGCTGAAACAGCTCAAACAAACAACACACCACTCAATGCTTCAAAAAAATAAAGAGAATAGTAAACTTTGGAGGAAAGCTTCCATTCCTCATCCAAAACAGCCTCCTTTGCTCGTCGATCGACGTCCGCCAGCGTCGGCTGGTACCCTGGAACATCATGAATACAGAAAATAAACGGGCAGAACGTCTAAAGCTAATACCCATAAGCAGCGAAGTCGATGGCGAGTACCGCGAGAGGGCAGGATGAGAAAAGCCTCGAAAAGTAATAAATAAAGCTAATACCCATAAGCAGCGAAGTCGATGGCGAGTACCGCGAGAGGGCAGGATGAGAAAAGCCTGGAAAAGTAATAAATAAATATAATTAAGCAGTGAAACATTGATTTATATAGTTAGTCTGTATAGATTTGACTGATTTATATTCTGTATAATCGATCAGTTTATTAATATTTTGCTAAATAGGTACCGCTCATCGGTGCTAATACTCAAAGGAGAGCAGGAAGAAGCGTTGTCCTTCTTTGAATGAAAATAAGCGGCAACGGAAGACTGATCTACCTATGACCGAACACACTTCCCTCTTCTCAAACGATAAAATTATATTGAAACCCGGTAATTTCAGCGTGTCGGTAATGGGGAAAGTACTATTCCCATCTTTTGCGACTCAAACAACGCATAAACGGGCTAAACGCAGGCTCAAACGAAGTAATAGTTAAAGTTGAGTGATATTAGGTATCTAACCTGGTTCCTTAATCTCCGCCAACTTCCAAATCGTCCTTTGTCCTTGCCGCAGCGAGATCAGCGCTGAAACAGCTCAAACAAACAACACACCACTAAAAAATAAATAGAAAAGTAAACCTTGGAGGAAAGCCTCCATTCCTCATCCAAAACAGCCTCCTTTGCTCGTAGATCGACGTCCGCCAGCGTCGGCTGGTACCCTGGAACATCGTGAATACAGAAAATAAACGGGCAGAACGTCTAAACAGCGAGGGGAAAGTAAAACACGCGGGAAGCACAAAATGATGACGCCATTCAAACGGCTCGCCTGCACGCGTGTGCTAAAACCCGGCTTCCGGAATTGACATTTTTCAATAATTACGGCTGTCATTTTTCTCCATTTTAGAGAAATATTTCACCAGGACATTCCAGGCCAATTCCAGCAAACAAGGGTGGACAAAAAATAAGAAAGAAAAATTGGAATTTATAAGTCAACATTCGCTGGAAGACAAAAAAGTCAAAAATTGCCCAAAATGATCATCTGTCACGGTTTGCCCACCAAGTTCGATACGGGGGCAAAATGGGATGAAAGTGGTACAGTTTGCGAACATGGTCGTATGGTGTTCATACTTTGGGTGTGTGACCACTTTGGGACGAAAAAACTTTTTTTTAAAATTTTTGATCTCCAAAAATCGATAATTTCAAATTTGAGATTTCGCTATCATGTGAAATATCATTCGAAAGTACATCAAAAGTTATGTCTAATTCGACAGCTCTTGATGAGCCCGATAAAAAAAGTTTCTGTGAGTCAAGTCGCCAAAGTTGGCCGTTTTAGAGATATTTCAAAATTACTGTTTTATTCGCCTGTTTCGCTGTTCTTTGCAGTGATGACCCTACGAACAGCGTGCATTCGACTCCAGATGTCGGAAATTTCGACGAGTGAACCAATTGTATTGATTATAAATGTTTTTTTCAGAAGTAAAGCACATTTTATTGCAGAATACTTCCATTCACACTGCAAAGAACAGCGAAACAGGCGAATAAAACAGAAATTATAAAATATCTCTAAAACGGCCAACTTTGGCGACTTGACTCACTTTTTTTATCGAGCTCATCAAGAGCTGTCGATGGCTTTTTTTAAATGCCCGAAAAGATGATTTTGAAGAGAGAAACGACCCAAAACGTGTTTTCTCGTGAAATGAGAGATAAAAACGAAAGTCCGGGATTCCCCTACTGAGAAGCACTATCGCGTAACCAGAGTTATGATTAATGGAATATGGGACTACCTCTATTCGGGGGTGGGGAATCAGATAAAAGAATAAACTCCATACCCGTTAGAGGAAAATTCCGAGATATCAGGGTGATGCATAAGTTTTGGACTTTTTACCTTCAAGTGTTTACAAATTCTTTATAAAAGGGAATTATCAAGTGAATATAGGGGTGTTTTGATGCGCATCTAATGTGCTTTCGATCGCGCACTTTGATATTCTGACGGCACTCTGGACATGGACATTATGAGTCTTCAAATGCGGTCGATTCATCAAGGTCAGGATCGGATTTCCATCATTACCCTTGCCTATGGGGTTAAGCTAATGGATCAATTTCAGTACTCATTTTGAAGATTGACCCTTTTGGCACAACTCACAGTAAGATTAGAGTACAATTCTCGACGACATCTATCTGGCACAAATTCTTTCAGACCACTATCCAGCGATTTTTATACGATTTTTTGATTATTTTATGGTTTTCAGATTTTCAATTTATTTGACCTGTGGCCAACGCTGAGTCAATTCTTTTCTATGATATTGTGGACGTAACATGTGAAAATACAGCGCCCCACACTAGACCCTTGCCACTCTTTTTATACACAATTGAGTTCAATTGTTGAAAGCATCAATACTATGAAATTCACGTCAGTTTTCGAGTCGTCACTACTCAAATATGTATCGTGGACCCCAGATCTCAAGCGAATTCGAAAGACAATGATACTAGGTACCCATTTATGTATAGATTTATGATACCCCGCGAAAATTTTCCCGATGAGAGCGGGAGGTTCGGAAAAGTTTGTACAATTTGAGTATTTTTGTGATGTCGACTTATAAAAATATCTCAAGTACCCATGCTAAAGGAAACCATCTGAGTTGATGATTAATAACTCAAAGTCCATCCCTAAATTATGTATTGGTAAGATGGCTCCATGATCTCACTCGGCTGAATGCCAGTCTATCAAATTCACCAATGAAAAAAGTCCAAAACTTATGAATCAACCTAGTAAATCTACTTTTATTCAAGAAAAAATTAATTTTCATACCAAACACATTGAAGATGACATTTCAAACCGTACCCCTAGTTGAGTTATTTGTAGATCTCGGAACGACGAGTATTTAAAAAAAATCGAGCTATGTAGGTCAAAAACTGACTAAGATGGAGCGTTTTGAAGTTGTAGGTCACAGATCGGCTCAACATGCAAATTTGGCCAAATGGTAGACAACCGTTCTCCCCGTCCTCACTTTAGTCAAAAACAAAAGTTTCCTAGAAATCGGAGGCACAAAATTTTTTTCTGTAGTCAGCGTTTCTACCAAATTGCAGAAAATCCGTGATAAATGCAAGCTCTTTCAAGAAAACTTAAACATCGTACAATGTTTTCGTATAATCGATTACCACTTTCTTTGATCTATCGTTTTCATTACCTAATGTAGGTTCGACTGAAGGCGACAGATATGCGGTGGCAGGGGCCGAATATGATTAACTAATCGAAAATTCAATCGTTAAAGTACTGGAGTGAAGCAGGTGTGAGTGTCTGCAAGTTACGCGTAATGCGAAGAACACGAGTGACTGCGAAAAGGTTGGCGAGGATATCACGATATAAAGAAAAGAAAACTTAAATCAAATACACAATCAAAATTGAGGAACGACTCTCTCATATCCAAGCGAACTTTCCTATAAATAGTACAGGAATACGCTTGACTTTTCCTTATTTCTCTTCCCGATTTTTTACGGCAATACGCTCGTTGTAAGTCATTGAATTTGAGTTTCACGTGGCATGGCGTGTTATTGTGCTGGCTCTCTTCTAGCAAATGTTATTATGCACGTAGCTAGAACATCTGGAATTATGAATGGGAGCACGTGGGGGTGGGAACCTGTCAGCAACAATTTTGCTTCACTTGCCCTCCCTTCCAACTATCTCTATGTTCTCCATCGAATTTACACTTCTGTGACCCTCACACAGTTGCATATGTTTTTGAACTATCACGATGAAAGAGGGGTAGATGCGCAGAGGAATGATAACAAGCTTTAGAGAGCAGAGAATGAGAGGAATTGAGTTGAGGACGTGTAAAGAGTAGAGATGTTTCAGGTTACACATCTAATATTCTAGCAGTGAAAGGATCGAACAACAGGGTGATCACTTGCGAGTGTCGAATGCCGCCTCCTTCTTTCCGAGATAGTGGTGTGGAAGAACCATCAAAACACCAGCATGTCACCTTCCAGTGAATGCGACGCGGAAAGTGAGCGTGGCTTCCTAAGATTCTAATCAACAGGATTTTTAAACGACTAACTTAGGCGCTCCTCTTAGAGGAAATATGCGAGAACTGTCAAGAGTAATACAAATTAAGTATGTTCTACCTGAAATAGAACGGGACTGACAACACAGCCCGCACAATGGGGAAATGAGATGTGAGTGGTCATCCGACTCTCCTCATGTGATCTCTCGTATCTCTGACAGGCGAGAAAGTGCGCCGAATGGAGAAAGCCAAAACCGAAACAACATCACTACAGTGAACTACAGAGAGCCGAGAGTGAGGCAAACGGAGGATGCTGTCCGTCTTAGTTATGCTGTTATCACTCAATGTTTCTGATCTACAACCTCTTCACCTGCGGGCGGGAGTCGAGCCTGCCTGCGTCGGCATGCCAGTCAGACACCATAACTAATGGGCATGGTGTCTGACTGGCATGCCGACGCAGGCAAGTTCGACTCCCGCCCGCAGGTGATGTGGCATGGTGTCTGACTGGCATGCCGACGCAGGCAGGTTCGACTCCCGCCCGCAGGGGCTAGAAAACGAATGAAGCGGAAAAACGTGCAAAACATGGTCGATCGTGGGGCTCGAACCGGCGATATAGCGGGCTTCAGTCAGACACCATAGCCAATGGGGCGCGCGCCTTTCTCTACCTCTTGCAAAACATCACCTGCGGGCGGGGGTCGAACCTGCCTGCGTCGGCATGCCAGTCAGACACCATGCCCATTATTGGGGCGCGCGCCTTTCTCTACCTCTTGCAAAACATTACCTGCGGGCGGGAGTCGAACCTGCCTGCGCCGGCATGCCAGTCAGACACCATGCCCATTATTGGGGCGCGCGCCTTTCTCTACCTCTTGCAAAACATCACCTGCGGGCGGGAGTCGAACCTGCCTGCGTCGGCATGCCAGTCAGACACCATGCCCATTATTGGAGCGCGCGCCTTTCTCTACCTCTTGCAAAACATCACCTGCGGGCGGGAGTCGAACCTGCCTGCGTCGGCATGCCAGTCAGACACCATGCCCATTATTGGGGCGCGCGCCTTTCTCTACCTCTTGCAAAACATTACCTGCGGGCGGGAGTCGAACCTGCCTGCGCCGGCATGCCAGTCAGACACCATGCCCATTATTGGGGCGCGCGCCTTTCTCTACCTCTTGCAAAACATCACCTGCGGGCGGGAGTCGAACCTGCCTGCGTCGGCATGCCAGTCAGACACCATGCCCATTATTGGAGCGCGCGCCTTTCTCTACCTCTTGCAAAACATCACCTGCGGGCGGGAGTCGAACCTGCCTGCGTCGGCATGCCAGTCAGACACCATGCCCATATTGGTTATGGTGTCTGATTGAAGCCCGCTATATCACCGGTTCGAGCCCCACGATCGACCATGTTTTGCAAGATGGTAGAAGAAGGCTCGCGCCCCAACCACCAGTCTCCGCCATGAGCTCCCGGCGGTAGGCCGCCCTGGCCTATTGGTTATGGTGTCTGACTGAAGCCCGCTATATCACCGGTTCGAGCCCCACGATTATAATAATCTAATTTAAATATTATTATATACCAGCAATATCCCTCCGACTACATCGGGGTATACCACTGGCGGAGCTCACGACATCCCCCAGCTATCTGCACTAATGATCTCTTTTGAGCCTTTCTCTACCTCTTGCAAAACATCACCTGCGGGCGGGAGTCGAACCTGCCTGCGTCGGCATGCCAGTCAGACACCATGCCCATTATTGGGGCGCGCGCCTTTCTCTACCTCTTGCAAAACATTACCTGCGGGCGGGAGTCGAACCTGCCTGCGTCGGCATGCCAGTCAGACACCATGCCCATTATTGGAGCGCGCGCCTTTCTCTACCTCTTGCAAAACATCATCTGCGGGCGGGAGTCGAACCTGCCTGCGTCGGCATGCCAGTCAGACACCATGCCCATTAGGCCAGGGCGGCCTACCGCCGGGAACGCTTGAAGGAGACTAGTGGTTGGGGCGCGCGCCTTTCTCTACCACTGGCGGAGCTCACGACATCCCCCAGCTATCTGCACTAATGATCTCTTTTGAGCCTTTCTCTACCTCTTGCAAAACATCACCTGCGGGCGGGAGTCGAACCTGCCTGCGTCGGCATGCCAGTCAGACACCATGCCCATTATTGGGGCGCGCGCCTTTCTCTACCTCTTGCAAAACTTTACCTGCGGGCGGGAGTCGAACCTGCCTGCGTCGGCATGCCAGTCAGACACCATGCCCATTATTGGAGCGCGCGCCTTTCTCTACCTCTTGCAAAACATCACCTGCGGGCGGGAGTCGAACCTGCCTGCGTCGGCATGCCAGTCAGACACCATGCCCATTAGGCCAGGGCGGCCTACCGCCGGGAACGCTTGACGGAGACTAGTGGTTGGGGCGCGCGCCTTTCTCTACCACTGGCGGAGCTCACGACATCACCCAGCTATCTGCACTAATGATCTCTTTTGAGCCTTTCTCTACCTCTTGCAAAACATCACCTGCGGGCGGGAGTCGAACCTGCCTGCGTCGGCATGCCAGTCAGACACCATGCGCGCCTTTCTCTACCTCTTGCAAAACTTTACCTGCGGGCGGGAGTCGAACCTGCCTGCGTCGGCATGCCAGTCAGACACCATGCCCATTATTGGAGCGCGCGCCTTTCTCTACCTCTTGCAAAACATCACCTGCGGGCGGGAGTCGAACCTGCCTGCGTCGGCATGCCAGTCAGACACCATGCCCATTAGGCCAGGGCGGCCTACCGCCGGGAACGCTTGACGGAGACTAGTGGTTGGGGCGCGCGCCTTTCTCTACCTCTTGCAAAACATTACCTGCGGGCGGGAGTCGAACCTGGCGGGAGTCGAAACTTTACCTGCGGGCAGGAGTCGAACCTGCCTGCGTCGGCATGCCAGTCAGACACCATGCCCATTATTGGAGCGCGCGCCTTTCTCTACCTCTTGCAAAACATCACCTGCGGGAGGGAGTCGAACCTGCCTGCGTCGGCATGCCAGTCAGACACCATGCCCATTAGGCCAGGGCGGCCTACCGCCGGGAACGCTTGACGGAGACTAGTGGTTGGGGCGCGCGCCTTTCTCTACCTCTTGCAAAACATTACCTGCGGGCGGGAGTCGAACCTGCTTGCGTCGGCTTGCCAGTCAGACACCATGCCCATTAGAGTTCATCAAATCATGAAAGAAAAAAGTTATGATCGAAAAACTGGCGAAATCGTCCATTTTTCGGATTCAATCGAATACAAATCTAAAAGTCACATAATTGCGAGACCAATCTTTGGAAAATTTCGCTGCAGAATTGCACGGGCTACAAAACGCTGGGGGATGTCGTGAGGATCAACAAGGGTCCCACAGGGACCTGGAACAGGTAAAAAATGAAATATGCTCAAATGTTGGCCCTAGGGGTACTTTTTGATTCTGAATCGACTGATGCAGTCGGTTTTTCGATCTGAGCCTTCTGAATCCCGCTACGACCCGACGTCAATTTAGTCAAAATCGGTTTCTGCGATAAAAACTGGTCCGGGAAATGCCGAATTGGCCGAAATTTCGCGCGCGCGACCAGAATTTGATTCTCTACAAACTGAAAAAAGAACGAGGCTCTATCATTTCCCGTTATCGAAAAAAAGTCGATTTTTGAAAACGAATTTCGCGGGAGAAATTCCATGGGCAGTTTGTAGAGAATCTTTTCCTGATCATTTTCGTATATGGGGTTAAGCATTTCATCTCTGGTAAAATGGTTTTACATCACTTTTTGTGCCGCCAACTCGCGTTTTTTGAAGTTTTTCGACCACAACTTTTTTCTTTCAATGTTTCATGATCTGTAACATAGAAATTCGTTTTCTACGTGCGAAAATACGCCAGAAACTCCTATAGTGACATATTTTTAAGAATATGACTTTTTCGACCCTTTTTCGACCCCCCTCGATTTTTGGGTCTAAAAAGTCATTTTCTCAAAAATACATTTTTTTTGGCGTATTTTCGCACGTAGATACCGAATTTCTATGTTAGAGATCATGAAACTTTGAAAGAAAAAAGTTGTGGTAGAAAAACTTCAAAAAACGCGAGTTGGCGGCACATAAAGTGATGCAAAACCATTTTACCAGAGATGAAATGCTTAACGCCCTCTACATGGAAAGAGAACTCGAAAAAAGTCTAAAACTATAATAATTGCGAGTTTGTGGCCCAAAGTTTTCTGTCCGGCCTTCTCAGGATCTGGTCACGACAATCGAGGTTTTGGTTCAACAGAGCATGTTTGCTCCATGTTTGCTCTAAGAGAGCAAACAATACAGGCTGCAGTCGAGCAGCCGACGGATCAGGATACGGTGTGTAATTATCGACAATTACATTTTAAAACAATGACTTTGGGTATTTAACTGTGTTGTCAGTGATAGGGCTGGTGAATGCATCCAGATTTCAGATGAAATTTATCGATGAAGACAAGCTTCTAAATGCATCCGAATCCGATGTGAATGTCAACGAGACCGTAAATGATTATTCTCCGAAGCTCGAATCTCAGGTGAGATTGAATCTATTTTTGAGTACAATTCGTTTTTGTACGACTCAACAGATGGGATTTCCGATGTAAATACAAATTCAAGGTGCTGACTGAAATGGAAACGCAATCTGTCTTCAATTCCACTGATGTAGTTGAAGGAGTGAAGACGATGGATGTTCATGTCGACTTTCCCGTAGAGATCGAAGGATCAGGAGTTCAAGTTGATCAAGTGACCGTACTATGATACTTACTATGCTGTGTTAAGGTGATCTCTATATCTTCAACATTTAGATACTTATGTTGGCGACAACTTTTGATCACACACACATATTTACAGGGGAAATGATCGGGAATATTTGAGGGCTCCGGTGATGCATCTGATACCACCAGACGGCAGCTTCGGGACGTCAGTATCACTACCACTGAATCCCTGCCGCCACTCATAGTTGTCATCGATGTATATAACGATACATCGAGTGCGCTATCTGGGTCGTCCACTATGCTATTGTCTGGCCCATCCACCACAGCACTTTCACAAGCGCCTGAAACGCTTTCGTCATCAACATCCATCATAGAGCGTTACATCGATACGTTAGCGCCAGGTGTATCCTCTCCTGAGAGTATATCCCTAGCGCGGCCAGATACCACAGGAGTTCCGTCTGCTGGGATGCTGGATTCTGCCGGCTCCCCACTACCGTTTGGCATCTCCCCGCTTAAGTCTGTTGACTACATGAATTGAGCAACCACTTCAACAGATCGACGTAAGCACCCGTGTATTCCCACTAGAGATGATTTGTCGAGTAAGCGAGACGCGAAACAGTCTAGCAGGTTCTATTTCAACTGTTATCGATTCACGGTACTGCTTGTCCCCAATTCTATTCCCGGTAGACCAAGAGTGTTATATCGATGCTCTTTATAATCTCAATATGATTTTAGGTGTGGATCGACCTCAATTGGTACCGCGGTTGTGATATCTAACGAATAGTGAAAAATTAGCATAATTTATTCTCAGTATTCGCGAACGAACTTACATTTCATTCACGTTGATGCAACAATGACGAACGACACATATTTATGATAAAGATTTTACAATTAATTCAAGAAAAAATACTTTAAAATCGTCTTTCCAAATGATCTGCATCTTACGGTGATCCAGCGCTATCTGAATGGCAACGCTACGAACATCAGCTATACACAGAGGATATAATAAGTCACCGTACACTTTAAATTTCTTTGATAACTTTTGACTCACGATTGATTTATGGGTCAACCTCTGACATGTCATAGCATACCCTCCGAGTGTTACTGTCATTGTTACATGATATGTTATTGTAATATGTGAAACATTTGTTTTACAGAGGAAGTGTGTTGAATATTCTCAAGTTTCTTCTCAGAAAGATCAGTCAAGAGCGAAGCCCGTATGTCCATGTATCATAGTTTATACATAACTCCAAACCCCGATGAATTGTAGTCGACTTATTCGTGCAGAGGAGAACATTTTTACATCCGGTTCACGTTTTTTTCCATTATATACATTTGCAACACATGTTAAGAGAGCAGATCGGTAATTTAGAACACCAGCAGATACCGTATATCACTACCGTAACCATCAATTATCACAAACTGACTTTTTTCGGTAATTTTGAAAAGCTTTGATAAACATTATAATAGCTCAGTTAGTTTTGGTCGGAGTACTTCATTCATATTTTTATTCGAAAGAACAGACTCTGCTCTACAAATCGTATGACAAGAGGTAAGAGCTCCGAGACTCGAGAAATTAGCTAGATTTTTTACCGTCAATGTTGTTACATGTTCAGACCTTTTCGGACAAAAAATCTAGCTGATTTCTCGAGTCTCAGAGCTCTTAGCTATTCGATTGGGTACGGTACTTTGATTATGACCTACCAACACATTTTTTTATTATCATTGTCCAAAAACATGATATGTGAAGTCGACCACTGATCATGACCATGGTCCGAAAAGGTGATTTGTGAGGTCGACCACTGACCATGACCCCGTATCATGGTCCGAAAAGGTGATTTGTGAGGTCGATCACTGACCATGACCCCCGTATCATGGTCTTACGGTATTTTGAATTTTGGCGTGAATTTGAAAAAAAATCCTGGGTGGGACAGGTACTTTAACCACATTACTACATCACAAATATTAAATTTTAATTTAGGATAAAACAGGATAAACCTATTGTAATTGTGTGTTCCGCCGGGATGGATGTATGGTGGTGGGAGGAGGGGAAGGGTACGGGAGCGTACCCTGGAAATGATTGTGTATTGACGCATTCAGGACTAAGTCTCATATCACGCTTCTTCTGAGAGATTGCAGGAATCCGACCCTCCTGAGGAACTGGGAGCCCAGAGTTTGGAGAATCACTATGAAATAATTATGCTAGAGTATAATGAGGACGAGAAGGTTTCTTAAAATATTTTTCCGCACATTTTGAGCCCTACGCCATTCCGATAGCTCATCTGGGAGCTGAGATACGCAAGAGCCAGACCCAGAACCAGAAAATGTCTAAAAGCCGGTTCTGAGAGAAATCGTCGACGTCAAAATTTTTCTCGTCCCAATATACTCTAGCATAATTATTTCATAGTGATTGTCCAAACTCTGGGCTCCCAGTTCCTAGGAATCATGCAATCTCTGAGAAGACGCGTTAGACCGCACCAAACAGCGAAAGAAAAAAGTTATGTTACCTTATGTTATGATCGAAAGATTACGACAATCAGGTTTTCTGGGCATAACTTTTTTCTTTCGCTGTTTGGTGTGCTCTAACATACAAAAACGGCTTCTACATGCAAAAATACGTCGGAAACACCTATAGTGAGAAAGTTCTGAGATTTCAAATTTTTTACCCAAAATTGACCATGACCCTGGGGTCATGAAACAGTTGAAATGTTTTTGACTCAGAACATTCTGCCTATAGGTGTATTTTACGTAGTTTTGTGCGTAGAATCCGAATTTCTGCATTAGAGCGTATGGCAAAGCAGGAGAAAAAAGATATACTAGAAAAACCGTTAAATTCAGTCAATTTTCTAATTCGATCCAGCAAGGCTCCGAGAAACGGTGAGAACCGGATCTAATTTTTCGATATGAAGTACATGTTACTTAGTACTTTTATATTATGCAATAAAAATCTGTGACTTTCGATACGAACATTATAGAAATATTTTTAATATGATTTGAGAGCAAGTTTTTCAAAAACAACTTTTTCAGTCTTGGTCGTATAGCTTGCATTTTGTCAGGAAAGTTTTTTGTCTGATTTTCTGCATTTTTTAAGCACTTCGCCAGCATTCTAGATTATCTGGGAGCTGGGATACACTAGAGCCGGCATCGCGACCGGATAAAAGCCGGCTCTGGGACTCGTGACCGGAATTGTTCGAAAACTTTTCCCCATGGTATTCTTCCATCACAGTATGATAGGTTTCGTTACGGTTTGAAAAAAAAATTCGCTAATTGACTGTTTTTGCTCGCAGCTCTCGTGACACACGTGATATGTAGCTACAATCATATGCATTCTGCATTCTCAACCTCATCGTTTAATAGTATTCAATACAATATATTGCACCTAATTTTCATCATCCAGTGTTCTGCATGGATAATAATGTCCTATCAATTGTTACCATTAAACTGTGGTGCCCTTTATTTGAGAAGTATCATAGATTATATCAAAGAAAACTAAACGTCAGAAGATAAGAAACCATAAGTATGAAAATTTATCACATTCAGAGCCGGCATTTAGGTAATAACGATTTGACGGATTCCTATGTATCTTGAGCTGATTACTTTTATACCTATGGTTCAACTACCCCTCAATTTTTGTTGGATATATTATTTATTCTGGAGCTCGTGACTTCCATTCATTCGTTATCCCGCGCCACCCAGTTTGAAGAGTCCACACGGGTCAGCTTGGGCAACCCGGTGAGAATCGCACACTTCGTATCCACTTCTAGAGGACCCGGGTGGATCTCAACCAACTCAAGTGATCTACCGTTAAAAAAAGCTCCGATCGTCAAGGCTGCGTTGTGAGTCCACTACTAGTCGATTACAGCGACAACATCGGATACTGACTGATCTATTCTTCAATGTTCAACGAAGATCGATCAAGATCCTTCCTACATTTGACCAAGGAAGCCAAGATTCCATAACTTGTCCTAGGCGCGCGTCTCAGAAACAACTGAAAACCATAAGTTAGAGTACACGCACTTTTGATTACCATCGAGCAACGAAATAAAGATGAGTTGTCCATGCCAAATCAACCATAAGCAGTTCTTATCGGCCGGGAGATACATCAAGTGCAGAGAAACAAACCCAAGTGCCATCGCAACATCGCGAGTAGAGGGCGAGGTTCTTTCGTGGTCTCTCAATTTCACGTACTCTTCTATCTAATGAAGATGGATCGTGCAGATTGAGGAGACGAGTTCCAAGTGTCTGCTATAAAAACCGCACAGTGTCGGCCATTCTCAAATCATTTCCCAAGCAGTGTCTATTGCAATCACGCAAACGTCTTATTGCGAGGACTACGGTTCTCATTCCGCGCCCCTCCTCCTCAAAATTCCCACAGCATGTCCCACAAACATCTCACTACCGACGCTCTACTGTCGGACTACTGAAGTTGAATGAACATACCAGATCATGAAGTGCGCTTCGATCTTATCCGACATCATAATCTTCAATTATCTTCATGCATCCATACATCTTCTGAATACCCTGTCGCCATCTACAGTTCGCGTGATCTCAACAGTCCGTTGTTTGTCTCATCGCGTGAAATGATCATACTCGATATCTGTCATACTATTAAGCCTCGATTCTCGAAAACCATTCTAGTGTGTATCATCGCTTTACATTATTCCCCGATCTCGAATTAAGCCTTCATGGATCTCACAAATGTGTTACTAATTGTTAGATTGCATTATGTTGTTTAATTAAGCGTAACCTCTATTGCAAAACAAAGAAGTATTTCAATATCACTGTGCATCTTTTCTACAGAGGATGATTATAATCCTAGAAAAGGATCGATTCGAAGAGAAAATTTAGATGCATTATTTGTGTTTTTTTTTGGTACGAATAACCGAAATGCTTTATCCACCTTCCGTAGAAAGGTAGCGTTTTTAGTTTTTATTGTTGAAAATAGGACATACTAGGAAGTGATGCACTTTCTTTGAGTGATCCTCGTAACACTCAAATATGAGAGGAATCGCGAGTTTCGAGAGCCCTGCGGCGGTAGGAATTTGTATCTCCGGTCCTGCTCAAAAGTATAACTTAAGTACTTTGCATGATGCTCTTTCAAACTACGTTGGCGGAATTTTGATTTCTGGTCACATCTCCGAGTATTATTCGGTCAAAGTAGGAACCCTCTGAAATTTTAGGCTAAATTGGACACAGGAAAATTATCATAACTCGCTTCAAAATAAAGCTAGAAAAATTCCAAAACAAGCGTTCGAATCAAAAGGCATAGGGAAACATTTTGTGTCTTGGTGATGTCATTCCTCGTGATTTGAGAAAATACTGTCAGCAACCTACAATCCAAAAATCTGAGGAATCAAAGGTGGGAGACAAAAATGGCCCGCACATTTGTCCGAAAACCCTGCGATTTTTACAATTTTTCGATGTTTTTCAAGCATAACTTTTTTCATTCATGTTTTCATGTGCTCTCATATCGATATTAGGAATCAGCGTGTAAAAATACAACAAAAACTACTATAGACATATATTTTCTAGAAAAAAAAATTTTCCCTTAGGTCCTTTTTTGGTTGAAATTTTTTTGTCTTATTTTTGAGCGTAGAACTCGAATTTAGCAACTACAGCTCACAAAACCTCGAAATAAAAAAGTTATGTTATAAAAAAAATCCCAAAAATTTTTTTTCTGGATTTTGGTCATAACTTTTTTATTTCGAGGTTTCATAAGGTCTAGTTAGAAAATTCGAGTTCTACGCTCAGAAATAATAAAGAAATTCCTATAGATGCAAAAAATTTAACAAAAATATTTCGGCCACATGGTGAAAAAGTGGTCGAAAAAAATTTTAACTCCAAAATATATGACTATTGGAAATTTTGGTGTATTTTCGCACGCTGATTCCGAATTTCGATATGAGAAATCATGAAAACGCGAAATAAACCTTGAAAAATTGAAAAAATCTTAGGTTTTTCGGACAAATGTGCGAACCATTTTTTTCTCCCATCCTCTGATTTTTGGATTGTAGGTTGCTGACAGTATTTTCTCAAATCACTTTCCGGCGCTTCTTGGGGAGATCACTATTAGGAAAGTTACATAACTTTTTTGAAAAAACCGACAGCATGGAGCATGGACGAGGAATGACATCACCAAGACACAAAATGTTTCCCTATGCCTTTTGATTCGAACGCTTGTTTTGGAATTTTTCTAGCTTTATTTTGAAGCGAGTTATGATAATTTTCCTGTGTCCAATTTAGCCTAAAATTTCAGAGGGTTCCTACTTTGACCGAATAATACTCGGAGATGTGACCAGAAATCAAAATTCCGCCAACGTAGTTTGAAAGAGCATCATGCAAAGTACTTAAGTTATACTTTTGAGCAGGACCGGAGAAACAAATTCCTACCGCCGCAGGGCTCTCGAAACTCGCGATTCCTCTCATATTTGAGTGTTACGAGGATCACTCAAAGAAAGTGCATCACTTCCTAGTATGTCCTATTTTCAACAGTAAAAACTAAAAACGCTACCTTTCTACGGAAGGTGGATAAAGCATTTCGGTTATTCGTACCAAAAAAAAACACAAATAATGCATCTAAATTTTCTCTTCGAATCGATCCTTTTCTAGGATTATAATCATCCTCTGTAGAAAAGATGCACAGTGATATTGAAATACTTCTTTGTTTTGCAATAGAGGTTACGCTTAATTAAACAACATAATGCAATCTAACAATTAGTAACACATTTGTGAGATCCATGAAGGCTTAATTCGAGATCGGGGAATAATGTAAAGCGATGATACACACTAGAATGAATGGTTTTCGAGAATCGAGGCTTAATAGTATGACCGATATCGAGTATGATCATTTCACGCGATGAGACAAACAACGGACTGTTGAGATCACGCGAACTGTAGATGGCGACAGGGTATTCAGAAGATGTATGGATGCATGAAGATAATTGAAGATTATGATGTCGGATAAGATCGAAGCGCAGAGAGCACATGAAAACATGAATGAAAAAAGTTATGCTTGAAAAACATCGAAAAATTGTAAAAATCGCAGGGTTTTCGGACAAATGTGCGGGCCATTTTTGTCTCCCACCTTTGATTCCTCAGATTTTTGGATTGTAGGTTGCTGACAGTATTTTCTCAAATCACTTTCCGGCGCTTCTTGAGGAGAACACTATTAGGGAAGTTACATCACTTTTTTGAAAAACCGACCGCCCTGCTTCGGAGCATGGACGAGGAATGACATCACCAAGACACAAAATGTTTCCCTATGCCTTTTGATTCGAACGCTTGTTTTGGAATTTTTCTAGCTTTATTTTGAAGCGAGTTATGATAATTTTCCTGTGTCCAATTTAGCCTAAAATTTCAGAGGGTACCTACTTTGACCGAACAATACTCGGAGATGTGACCAGAAATCAAAATTCCGCCAACGTAGTTTGAAAGAGCATCATTCAAAGTACTTAATTTTCACTTTTGAGCAGGATCGGAGATATAAAATCCTACCGCCGCTAATACTGCAAAACTCTCGAATCTCTCGCGATTCCTGTCATATAGGGAATCAAATGTAAAAGAAATATATTTTTCTGTCAGAGTCCTGCATACAAACCTAACCCTGAGGGAATAAAAACTCGGTATATTTACATTTTTTCGACTGTAGATTGGCAGAGTAGATTCGTAGGCTGATATGAGATATTCGTAGGCATTAGCGACGAAGCATTAAATATAGTAAGTCGTTCTTCTGCGATTAATGCGATATGTGAAGAAAGAAAATAATACTGCTCTCAACATCGACCCCGTCGAAATGGTTTGCTTGAAATGATAAATTCGAATCGGTGATACGTGGACATCGCTAAATAGTGTTTCTGGCAATAGATCGATGCATTATGTTAAAATCGCAGTATTCACGGGAATAATGCGGCTACCTCACACACTGGTAGAGACCGCAAGCAATTCGAAGAGAATTGGTCTCGAATGAGCATCACTACAAACAACCCTGCTATGTTTTTGGCGCTCTGCATTTGCCATTGTATGACGCAATGGTATTTTTTAATGGTTTGCTACTTTGAATCTCGGCTATCGCGAAGACCAATGGAGAGGCAACAAAGATCAGCCAGAGATCAGTTCGTGACAGAAATTAAGGGCGGAGGCACAAATCGCGTTAAAGAGTTTCCCTGATCCATTTATCAGTGCAGTTTTGTGCGAATCACAGCGAGGGATAGCAAGATGTGGAACTGCGAAAATATAAAAATGAACAACTTGCGAACAGAATGAACAACTTGCAAATGGATCAGTTCGCACTATACAAATGCTGCTCACGGACTCTTCTGCGATAAACATAACAAACGAGCATTCGACCATTTCATTCCCAACAAGCGAGCGTTTGGCATCGGAATTTACAGTATCCGGCTAATGGACGCCTTAGATATTTAGGGTGATATCTTCAACGCTCCTCCCAACTTTTACCGTTTTCAAATTGGTGATGATCGACAACCGCTCCGGAATTACATGGCTCGATCCATTAAATATAAAACATGCATATGGTGGAGAGTATCAATTCATTAACAATTCTCAAACATATCATATCCTCTCTCCCAAATGGCCGTTTTCTATTTGTTTAGTGTTACGCAAGTCATCTCAACTCTCCGAGAATCACCGATTCGCTTTTGCTCTGAGTGATCCAACTAGGAGACAAAAGAGTACATATGCTGCGTGTTATATTGATCATGGGAGAATGTTTTCTCAAAAGTGTCGGTTAAATGCAATGAACCACGAGGCCCGACGATATTATCTGTACTAAAACGCCCACGAATGGACAAGTCGATGCCAGTCAGACACCATGCCCATTAGGCCAGGGTGCAAAACATCACCTGCGGGCGGGAGTCGAGCCTGCCTGACTGGCATGCCGACGCAGGCAGGCTCGACTCCCGCCCGCAGGTGATGTTTTGCACCCTGGCCTAATGGGCATGGTGTCTGACTGGCATGCCGACGCAGGATCAGATCAGTTGATCCCAAAAATGGGCATGGTGTCTGAAATCCTCGACCATGCTCACTCTTCTTATGATATCGCAAATCACGGTCAAAAAGCGTATTTTGAGAGAGAAATTCGCGAGTCAATGATCAGAGTCTCTCTCCACAACATGTGAAGATCATGGCAATGATCAGCATTTGATTTCGCATAATATTTCGCCCTGCATTATAGAAACTCGCGAGCGTGACCAATCACGAGATTTCGAATCTCAATACGTCTAATAATCCTGATTTTATTTTATATTACATCGAAATGAGAACACTTCGAACGATGAGTAATACATCTGACTATCCCTTTATATGCGTATGTCTTCTATTTTTTCTATACTTTCTATTTTTTTCATCGACTTGTCCATTCGTGGGCGTTTTAGTAAAGATAATATCGTCGGGCCTCGTGGTTCATTGCATTTAGCCGACACTTTTGAGAAAACATTCTCCCATGATCAATATAACACGCAGCATATGTACTCTTTTGTCTCCTAGTTGGATCACTCAGAGCAAAAGCGAATCGGTGATTCTCGGAGAGTTGAGATGACTTGCGTAACACTAAACAAATAGAAACGGCCATTTGGGAGAGAGGATATGATATGTTTGAGAATTGTTAATGAATTGATACTCTCCACCATATGCATGTTTTATATTTAATGGATCGAGCCATGTAATTCCGGAGCGGTTGTCGATCATCACCAATTTGAAAAGGGTCTCTACCAGTGTGTGAGGTAGCCGCATTATTCCCGTGAATACTGCGATTTTAACATAATGCATCGATCTAATGCCAGAAACACTATTTAGCGATGTCCACGTATCACCGATTCGAATTTATCATTTCAAGCAAACCATTTCGACGGGGTCGATGTTGAGAGCAGTATTATTTTCTTTCTTCACATATCGCATTAATCGCAGAAGAACGACTTACTATCTTTAATGCTTCGTCGCTAATGCCTACGAATATCTCATATCAGCCTACGAATCTACTCTGCCAATCTACAGTCGAAAAAATGTAAATATACCGAGTTTTTATTCCCACCGTATTCCGGTGGTTTGTGAAATATACCGGCCCTTACATCATAACACGCTCATACCGTGGCGGGATATGTCAACACTAGCGGGTTCCTCTTCTTTTCTGATTATTGGCGGTTTACTCGCACTCGAGAATAATTACGTTTATGTGGTTTGTGAATGCTCCACTAATAGGTAGGGGAGGAAGTACAAAGTGCAGACATGATGTGCAACAGATTCTTGCAGATTCGCCTCAAGCGTCTACTAGATCTCTCTCGGAAACGTCACTGGTGCTCCTACCTCAGACAAGGAAGTTCGTATCTAATCATTCCTTAGTAATGACAACGTTTGGATAGATATACGAAAAATATGCGTAGTTGTAATGATGGACGAGTAAAGAAAGTATGTATCGGTTTTCATGAGCTATCGCGAGGTTCCAATTAGAACTTTGCTTCACAGGGTAGCTAAATACCGAAAATTAATTTTCTTAACTCTCCAGTTTCTCTTCTTTAACGTTATCCACCCATGAGACAATCTCCCGTCACCTTTTGCACAACATCAGCCTTAATTGCAGACACGGGTCCCGTTCATCACGTAGTGTAGTTCACCACTGTCCTTACTGTCCCAAGAAACGGAATACTCTAGAACAGGCGAGCTTGTTGTTCCTCTCAAAGACATGCCCCATTTTTCTCTCAAAACATGTCAGATTAAGATGATTTTAATAATTTAGTTGCACTGCCACATGACAGAGTGTAAATTGGCGAGAGTGCATTCATGTAATGTGTGCTTCAAGCGATTCAAGGTGAGCGCAACGTGATCGTCGGACCATATTCTCGTTCCTTTCAAGGCGCGTGGTGGACTTCAACAGCACCTGCGTATCCACGATCCGGTCAAGCGCTTCACGTGCTCTGTGGGTCACTCCTATATTCGTCATCAACGTTATGATATTTTATTTCTGGTATGCCAGATGCGATTCACGCAGAAGAGCCACCTCGATCAACATATCCGCATCCACATAGGTGAGCGGAAGATTCACGTAGACAACGAGTTGCCCAAGGAGCAAGACCCTTTCTGTGTCGGTACTGTGGTCGTCCTTTCCGCCAGAAGAGTCATCAGATCGGACACGAACACACTCATTCCAAGCGGAATGGGTGTTTAGTCTCACGTCAATCCCAAATGAATGCTGAGGATTGGAAGGTAGTGTGCGGCATCTATTCATGATTGCAGTACGCTCAGGCATGTCCGAGCGCAACACAATCTACCGTACATTAACTTCATGATAAATCAGATTTCTGGTATGGAAGAACATTACCTCCTGTGTTTCTTGCTCAACATTAAATCTACCTTATCTTTTTTCACGTCTGGATATTTCCTGATATGCACTCTACTCTCGGTCTAAGATAATCTGAAACCTGGATTGAAGACGGGATATTTCTAGCAGGGTCAAGAAACATGATATGACCGGACGAACTGTTCTGACAACAAGGCAGATAACATATACTGTACATAGTTTCACGTCGAAGTTACCTTTGATATATGAATAAAAAATTGATCGTGTTCCCATTTCATGGCTCCTTGAAATTTTTGTGTGGTTTCGCATTCAATTGTATGTGCTCGGGATATTGATATAAGAATAATCAATATAATCAAGATAATACAAATTGATTGGGTCAGAAGAGTCGAATGATGAAATACGAATAATAACTTATTGAGATTCTCCTGAAAATATTCGACGATATTGACGGGTTTTCGATCTACAGCATAATCACATTGTGTCATATGAAAGTATTATCGTTGTCAGTGCTCGAAATGTTGTGACGATATTATTTGATGATTAGAAGAAACCATCGTATCATGAAGTTAATGTACGGTAGATTGTGTTGCGCTCGGACATGCCTGAGCGTACTGCAATCATGAATAGATGCCGCACACTACCTTCCAATCCTCAGCATTCATTTGGGATTGACGTGAGACTAAACACCCATTCCGCTTGGAATGAGTGTGTTCGTGTCCGATCTGATGACTCTTCTGGCGGAAAGGACGACCACAGTACCGACACAGAAAGGGTCTTGCTCCTTGGGCAACTCGTTGTCTACGTGAATCTTCCGCTCACCTATGTGGATGCGGATATGTTGATCGAGGTGGCTCTTCTGCGTGAATCGCATCTGGCATACCAGAAATAAAATATCATAACGTTGATGACGAATATAGGAGTGACCCACAGAGCACGTGAAGCGCTTGACCGGATCGTGGATACGCAGGTGCTGTTGAAGTCCACCACGCGCCTTGAAAGGAACGAGAATATGGTCCGACGATCACGTTGCGCTCACCTTGAAGCGCTTGAAGCACACATTACATGAATGCACTCTCGCCAATTTACACTCTGTCATGTGGCAGTGCAACTAAATTATTAAAATCATCTTAATCTGACATGTTTTGAGAGAAAAATGGGGCATGTCTTTGAGAGGAACAACAAGCTCGCCTGTTCTAGAGTATTCCGTTTCTTGGGACAGTAAGGACAGTGGTGAACTACACTACGTGATGAACGGGACCCGTGTCTGCAATTAAGGCTGATGTTGTGCAAAAGGTGACGGGAGATTGTCTCATGGGTGGATAACGTTAAAGAAGAGAAACTGGAGAGTTAAGAAAATTAATTTTCGGTATTTAGCTACCCTGTGAAGCAAAGTTCTAATTGGAACCTCGCGATAGCTCATGAAAACCGATACATACTTTCTTTACTCGTCCATCATTACAACTACGCATATTTTTCGTATATCTATCCAAACGTTGTCATTACTAAGGAATGATTAGATACGAACTTCCTTGTCTGAGGTAGGAGCACCAGTGACGTTTCCGAGAGAGATCTAGTAGACGCTTGAGGCGAATCTGCAAGAATCTGTTGCACATCATGTCTGCACTTTGTACTTCCTCCCCTACCTATTAGTGGAGCATTCACAAACCACATAAACGTAATTATTCTCGAGTGCGAGTAAACCGCCAATAATCAGAAAAGAAGAGGAACCCGCTAGTGTTGACATATCCCGCCACGGTATGAGCGTGTTATGATGTAAGGGCCGGTATATTTCACAAACCACCGGAATACGGTGGGAGAATGAGCTAGCCTAGGGGAAGCGTTAGCAACAGATTGTTAGAAAAGAATACAGTAATCTGATTCACCATCATCATCATATTTTCGCTTACACATCACCTCTAATTCGGTTGTTGTTATGCGAATCCGTTATGGTTGCGTTAATTCTAAAGAAAGATACGTTGTCAACAGGAGTATCTTGTAGACGCATTTTGCAAACAAAACATTGGGATACCTTGCAAAGGAAGAAACATTCTCGAATAAATTCATAGACACACACCTCTGAATCTGGTCTGTTTCATGACCTGTTTGTATTCCGGCAAGATAGTATCGTCCTTCGTCAGATTGCTTGCGTAGACGGGTTCAGAATATTGCATTTTATGCTTGCTACACTTTCATCTTTAGCATTTTGGTTAGCATGTTAGTCAAGGACGTAACAATTTCGATGAACTTTTCGACACCATGGGCTAGGCAGGAGAACACTTCCATCCTTCTAAGATACGTATGTCGGGCGTATGTTGGAAAACAGTTTAAAGATCATCTCGCTTTAAAAAAGGTACAAGATACAAAGCGACTCTCTCCTCGCACATGATATAGATTATTGAAAGGAGTCGAGCGACTGTCGGGAGGAAGAGAAGCGGATAGAGGCTGTGCACCATTATCAGGGAGTAGAGGGGGGAGGTAGCGTAGATGATCATCGATGGTCATTGACGCCGGATCATCAGACAATGATAAGGGAACGGGAGCATTCCGAGAATGCGGGGCAGAGCATGATGATGTCGACATCTGCAGTGATGTGTTCTTATGAAAGCAGTTGTTTTCAATAACCGTAGCTAGAACTAAGTAAATAATCTTTAAAAAAATTAATTGACGACTCTTGACAATGAGAAAAGTAGAATAGGAAGGCCGTTATAGTCGAAAATGAGGAAGTTGTGAGTCGACAAGTCCATCCTCTGATTTATCACGTATTTCACAGACCCCCTCGTATTTTTCACTTTACTAGGTATGTCAGAATGCAAATCATACAGAATGAAGAAACGTTTTCTCGATCAGAATGAATTTGAAAAGGGGACATGAAAAATCTGTTCAAAATAACAACAACTGACGTGCAGAGGTTTAGAATAAGAAAACGTGATAAATGAGAGTGTGAAATAGTCAACTCGTCTCTCCCCCATCCTCTACAAAACTGGCCCGTCTAAACGATTTGACGCACTGAGAAATGAGTCTAAATAGTAACACTGACGCCACCTATAATAAACTATCGACGACCAGATGCGCTTATCCAACGATAAGTAAAATGATACTACCGCTCATACCATTGCAGATGCAAGTAATGGAGTATCAGATCGACGGGGATGAACTGGTCAATAATGGTTTTTGCGAGAGTCGTACAGCTCCAGCAAAAGGTTGCTGGAAATCATATATCAGGTATTCAACATTTCTCTGACTATTACGTGACTCTTACAATGAATGAAAGAAATGCCTTGCGCAACGACGACCATCGAAACAAATCAAATGAATCAATCTCATCCAGAAATGCAGTATTTCAAGAATATAATCATAATATGTTTATGTAAAAGTTTGGACCTTTTTCATTGAATCCATACGCTACCTAATGAAGAGACAGAGTCGGTGACAGCAAAAAAACGGATGAGTGAATCGTATGTGAATAAACACATGGATGCATGTTTTCATGAGTGGAAGAGCGAGCAATCTAAAAAAAATGATGAAAGACACGTATGCAATCAAGTGAGATCGTTCGGGGCATGTCTGATAAATATGTCATGTAGACGGTACGGTATAAAAAGTCTTGGTCAAAAAATACAAAGCGGAGAAAATTTCGATCTTTTGGCATGTGGACGTGCATGTAAATATGCTCACGCAGTACGATCGCGATATTACATGGTGATGAAGCAAACCCTGAGTTTTTTTAATGGCGGATTGTTGGTTCGTTTCCTTCCTTGTCCGATCCCCACGAGGCCACGTATGCATCGATATCCTGTGTATACGCAATACGAGTAGCCATAGTACTGAGAATTTGCGCCGTAAATTTGAATCAATTAGGTTACAGTAGATAAAAATATTACGAGAAAGTGATAACGGCGCCGAGACGGATGAAATTTTGTTTGCAAATATGCACAGTTTTCTGATATTTCTAGAAATCGATATTATACAAATCCACAGCGTGTCTGGGTCATGCCTTATCGAATCTCAGCTCCCAGTTGAGCTACAAAGGCTCAAAATGTGAACACACTTATTCTAAAACCTTGATATTGACAAAGACGTATATCCAATCTGCAATAGTTTAAACACAGAAAATCAAAAGTGCCCATTCCCTTACTCCGGAAAAAGTAAACATTCTGTTTGACTAATTTGAGCATCTAGATTACGAATTACACATCTAGAATAGGGTTACTCATATGGGTCAATTGCTTGCAATCTCTCAGAATATACGTGATTTTCTTCAATTATTGTATTTCAAGTCCTTGTACGTAGTACTAATCTTGCAAAGATGGTGAAGTTCTCATACCTCCGTTATTGTTATGAAGAATTGCGTACAATCTCAGAGCTTACAAGAACTTGTTGTTAGTCTTTCTGAATCAATTATGAAATTGCTACTCAATAAAAAACGAACCAGACACGGCAGAACAAAGCCTCACTGCTCGACTGAGACGCCGAAAACTCAAAATTCAAAACGCACACCGTGTAGTCAAAAATGTGTCAACAGAATTCCATTTCAAAATAGGGAAGGAGAGGGCTAATAAATACCCTGGATGGTTTGGACTGGAGTGTGTCGGTGAATTAGCATTGTCGCAAGGGATCGTGGATTGTCAAAATCCGGTTCGAAACATTTTAACAGCGACCTCCATTGCTGCAATATTAGATTCAATTTTTTTGAAAAAAGTTGTGTCGAAATTCGTAAACACACTCTAAACATGGATAATTTTTTTTTATCTTTCATCATTGCCATTTGGGTGATGTAGGAAGGAAGGATGCTCGAACTTAATAGTGAAACACAAGTAGAATGTCGAAAATTATTAATTGATCGTAAAATACATACAATACAAGTGTTTTTTTTATAATAACAACAGAAATGTATCCACGCAAAATCACTTTCTGCAGGAAGATCCTCATCTATTTGACGTATTGACCTTCGTTCGGCCTTTCCTACGACAATAACTTCCTCATTTCCTAACTCGAGATCGTTTTCGATCCGGTCGGAACTGTCGTCGATGGTAGATAGCATCTCATCCCTGCTCTGCAAGTTTGTGTCTCTCCTTGCACCTCCATCTCGGAGAGGGAGCCGAGCTCATGCTGGCCCGAAATAGTACTGAATTTCCCGAATACATGGCTCACTTGTCGGAAATAACTGTTCAGATGCGTTTCTCACTCATTTGTAGTTGATTTAATCTGGATCTCGAATATCGATTTCTTCAAATGCACCCTCCCTGTCGTGTATCTCTTCTACTTTACTCGTCTCTTATTCTTTTACTCGTCTTCTCCCCCCACATTACCTTTGTTTCTCGCACTAATTAGTAGCAACGAGAGAGGAAACTGCAAGGAAAAATGCGGAATTGTCTAATGTTTCGTTGGTCGGGTCCGCTCAACTTTCGACTCGTATGTTTGGTATTACGAAATATCATGTAATTTGAAGAAACAATAGATTAAATTTAAAATAAGATTCGAAACAACAATCAAACAAGTTCCGAATCATATCCAGGTTAGAAAGGAAGATGATATAGGAGGAGTGAGTGGCATGAGGGTGTGCTTTAGGTAGCGAGAGCAGAACGACTTTTCAAGGTTGGCAACCCGACATCTTCAAAGGAGAAGCCGGGATGAACGCTAATCAAAGACGGCATGCAGCAAGAATTATGCCATTTATGCGTGTTATTCAAACTTTAGAGTCTTCCGTGAAATTTGGGGCACAGCAAAAATAACATATGCTCAAAACTTGGCTCAAGGGGTAACTTTTGATTCTGAATCGACTGGCGTTTTCCATTTTTCGATCAGATGCTCCAGAATCCCGATACGACGCGACGTTGATTTGGCCAAAATCTGTTTCTGCGATTAAAAAAAACTGGTCCGGGGAGAGCAAATTTGGCCGATTTTTAGCGTACCCGACCAGAATTTAATTCTCTACAAAATGAGCTTTTGGGCGAGGTTTTAGATTCATCCGTTCTCGAGTTGATCTTGGAGTTACGAATTTTGACAGAAAAATAGAAAGGCGGAAACCCATTAACACAAGAAAGAGCATCCTTTTCTGATCATTTTCGTATATCAGGTTCAATATTTCATGTGGGCGACGGTGGTTTTTTTCCATCATTGCCATTTGGGTTAGGATGGAAGAATAAAGGAAAATTGCAGAAATTGATTATTTACTTTTATTATTCGATCGTTGATTGGGCAAACATAGAGTGAGAACGTGTTTTGCAAGTTAGACGATTAAAGGGAGAAGATAATTGAGAATTGAGCGAACGATCCAAGTCGGTGGAACCACTTGAACCTATATAAACACGCCTTTAGACCGCATTCTATCAATCTGACCAACATGCGCTACTTCATCCTTCTCTCCATCGCGCTTATCGCAGTTGTAAGTGAATATGTGCATTTACCTTAATGTTGATCTGCCGTGTGTAAATATCCACTGTTACAGTATGCAGCAAGCGATGCGGACAAAAACGCCATTTGGAACAAGATGCTGGTCAGTTTTGCCATCCTAGAAATTATTTCGCAAATACTTGCAGAAAACATGTGAGGATGTCTCTACGGGAAATATCACTAGAGAGGAGGCAGTGAAGCAGGTTTAATTACTTCATTATATTGAACAACGGATGAATACTGGAGGATCACATTGTCTCTTCAATAAATATTTTCTCAGGTGGAAGGGGCAACGAATGGATTCACTCTCACGGACGATGACAAGAAACAGATGACCACTGATACTAATCTGATCAAGGTGGTCATCATTCAGTACCAATTGATTGGCATGTTATCCTATGCTCTTATTTCGCGAAACTAATGTGAAAAATATTTGAGGGAATCGTTGATGCGCTTGGACAGATGCCCCAAGAGACGCGCAGCTCATTCAAGGTTTCATTTTAAATGTTAACTACAGTAAGAACATAATTTACAGGGACTGTGTAACAAGAGCAAGCTTCCGGTGTCTTAATCTCTCAATATTCCATTGCGTTGATAAACTCATTTCTACCCAAGGAAACGGATCTTTTGGTCTACATTACCATCGACATAACGTACTGGTGTTCTTGAAAGTGGCATCGACATTTGCTTTTAATTGTTTATATTCATCCCAGTTTTTTTTCCTGAATGACTTTTGATATCAGCACTCCTGGCCCAAACGTCAAGAAAAAAGAATTGGAGGTGGTGATGAGATGTGCGAAGTAAACGTTCCTACTTCTCATAATGCTAAAGAATTGCATGTCTCTCTTCATCTTATCCACATTGAACATAGATCCCAATATCTTTCTCCGATTCGCATTGTCTCATTGCTCACAATGGATCGGTGTGGAGAGATACATAGCTTAATCGCCTACCCCTTTCTCTCTGTCCAGTAATCTGTTCTCATTCGAGATTCACTCGTTCGATGAGCTGTGACGGTCCCACCCATGCATTTCAGCTACGTATACAGCATTCGTGATTATTTTTTGTGATAATTATCAAATAATAATTATCAAATATCGTGTTCAGGGATAATGTGGTTATTCGTGCTACTTTCCTCATGATCACGAACGGACAAACCGTATCTTCAGCGAATTCATTTGCAATGGTAATATTTTGAATTATTCCAAAACCAATAAATCAATAATCTGTGAACATCGAATTCGCAACTATATCGCATTTCCCTTGTTTATCGTTTCAAATCACTGCCAGATAATCTCACAGTCGAATCTCCTTTGCATGAGATTTTAACTGGAAGTTGAAAAAATAAAGGCAACTTTTAACTGGAACGGAACCACATATTCTTCATTAATTATACTATCTTTCAAAAGAAATGGACCTTTGCAGTGCCCGTGCATGCAAACAAGCCAGTCTACATGCCATCCATTCGATCGACGATACCAAGCATGTGGCTCTGTCAAGCATCGTCTTTACACAACTTTTAAACTTAACTACTAGGCATTAGCTCCAGCTTCGAAACTGATCCGAACAACGATATCTGTGTAACGAGTATTAAAAAAGGATCGAGATAGGAAACACTACAGTATTCTTGGCAGGCACACTCAATCGAGGATGCGATTGACTCCTTCGATGATCTTACATTCGATCGATCCCATTCTTCAATCACTGATGTTCATCCTAGCACACTGTTCATCATGAGGAATATTTTTTACAGGACGAATCTTGCGAAAATGATGATTGCAAGAACTGTCCGATCTCTCCAAGAAAACGTGCAGTCGATACCGATTCTCCTCGAACGAGGCATTTGCTGTACGTGACATTATTGAGTGCTTAAGAGACCGGCTCCGTTATTTTCGAGTACTCGGCCGTTATGGCCAGACATCGATATCACCGATCCGGCCCAAACTTTTTCCCTGGATACCTCCATGGGTCCCCATCACCAAACGGGTCCAGATCATTGAAACATAAAATAGTGAAATATCAAATTTTGAAAACTCGAAAATCAGATAAAAATAACCGAACGATTTGGGTCCAAAGTGGCAATATTACATAGTGTGGCAATATTACATACATGCCCAGGCAACAAAACCTCGTTATAATTTGGTCCGAGATTTCGATCGCAAATTGGTTTTTTCAACTTTCGAAAATGGTTTTTAAATTTTTAAAAATACAAATGAAAAAACCGCATCACGGCTCTAACGTCACCTTGTAGAGCTTTGAGTTCTGCGTCGAATAAGCTAAATGAGATAATTTAATTTTGATCCCCTTTTCGGGTCTATAGACCTGAAAGAGGCAGTTGAAAAAAAAGTTTCCATAACCTCATCAACATGGTGCTCATTTTGAAGCCCACATCGAGAACTTCATTTTTTGTGTTGACAGTTTGACATGAAATTGATGTTTGAACAAGTTAGTACAAGTTAGTATCATGAAAATTGAAAAAAATTGGAAATTCAAATTTTTAAAATACAAATGAAAAAACAGCAACTTGACACTACGTATATCTTGTAGAGCTTTGAGTTCTGCGTCGAATAAGCTAAATGAGATAATTTAATTTTGATCCCCTTTTCGGGTCTATAGACCTGAAAGAGGCAGTTGAAAAAAAAGTTTCCATAACCTCATCAACATGGTGCTCATTTTGAAGCCCACATCGAGAACTTCATTTTTTGTGTTGACAGTTTGACATGAAATTGATGTTTGAACAAGTTAGTACAAGTTAGTATCATGAAAATTGAAAAAAATTGGAAATTCAAATTTTTAAAATACAAATGAAAAAACAGCAACTTGACACTACGTATATCTTGTAGAGCTTTGAGTTCTGCGTCGAATAAGCTAAATGAGATAATTTAATTTTGATCCCCTTTTCGGGTCTATAGACCTGAAAGAGGCAGTTGAAAAAAAAGTTTCCATAACCTCATCAACATGGTGCTCATTTTGAAGCCCACATCGAGAACTTCATTTTTTGTGTTGACAGTTTGACATGAAATTGATGTTTGAACAAGTTAGTACAAGTTAGTATCATGAAAATTGAAAAAAATTGGAAATTCAAATTTTTAAAATACAAATGAAAAAACAGCAACTTGACACTACGTATATCTTGTAGAGCTTTGAGTTCTGCGTCGAATAAGCTAAATGAGATAATTTAATTTTGATCCCCTTTTCGGGTCTATAGACCTGAAAGAGGCAGTTGAAAAAAAAGTTTCCATAACCTCATCAACATGGTGCTCATTTTGAAGCCCACATCGAGAACTTCATTTTTTGTGTTGACAGTTTGACATGAAATTGATGTTTGAACAAGTTAGTGCAAGTTAGTATCATGAAAATTGAAAAAAATTGGAAATTCAAATTTTTAAAATACAAATGAAAAAACCGCAACTTGACACTACGTATATCTTGTAGAGCTTTGAGTTCTGCGTCGAATAAGCTTAATGAGATAATTTAATTTTAATCCCCTTTTCGGATCTATAGACCTGAAAGACGCAGTTGAAAAAAAATTTCTCAGAACCTTGCCAATATGGAGCTCATTTTGAAGCCCACATCGAGTTCTTCATTTTTTGTGTTGACGGTTTGACTTGCAACTTAGTACCATTAAAATTTATAAAATTCTGAAATTTCAATTTTAATTAGTTTTTTTTTTAAAGTTTTATAATTGCGTGAATTTTTATGATACTAATCTGTTCCAAGATCAATTTAATGTCAAACTGTCAACACAAAAAATGAAGTACTCGATGTGGGCTTCAAAATGAGCACCATATTGATGAGGTTATGAAAACTTTTTTTTCAACTGCCTCTTTCAGGTCTATAGACCCGAAAAGGGGATTAAAATTAAATTATCTCATTTAGCTTATTCGACGCAGAATTCAATGCTTTACAAGGTGACGTTAGAGCCGTGATGCGGTTTTTTCATTTGTAATTTTTTAAAATTTAAAAACCATTTTCGAAAGTTGAAAAACCAGTTTGCGATCGAAATTTCGGACCAACTTATAACGAGTTTTTGTTGCCTGGGCATGTATGTAATATTGCCACACTAACTTTGGACCCAGATCGTTCGGTTATTATTTAACTTTGGACCCAGATCGTTCGGTTATTTTTATCTGATTTTCGAGTTTTCAAAATTCGATATTTCGCCATTTTTATGTTTCAATGATCTGGACCATATAGTGTCCCGTTTGGTGATGGGGACCCATGGTATCCATGGGAAAAAATTTGGGCCGGATCGGTGATATCGATGTCCGGCCCATACTCCAAAATAACCGAGCCGGTCTCTTAAGACGACGTCTAGGTAATTTGCAAGCATTTTGGCCCCTGGCCGGACACGTTTCTCTAGCAATGAGAACCAGAAGCCCATACTGGGTTGCTGGAAGGGTCTTGGTACCATGATGCACAATCCATGACTTATTTGTTGTTACAGCCGTGGCACAGGGAGAACATGATTTTAAAGGTAAAATTGTCGAAAAATCAAATTTTCACAACCGATCGAGATAGACCCAATTTCTCTTTTGCGTTAATTTAGGGGTGCCTTAAGAGTCTTAAATACATGTTCTGATCGATTACTGCTCATTGCGAAATTCACTTTTTAGAAATGATTTTTTGTTTTTCTTTACCATGATGCCCATTTTCGGAAAAAGTCCCAAAGGCCACTATATACGTTTTGTAGCCCTTTAAATTCTACATTGAATCCTACTTTTGAAATGTTCTGGCAGGGCCGCCGAAGATGTACTTTTTCGATTGAATCCATAAAAGTGCCAATTTTGAAGGTTTTTCGCGCATATCTTTTTTTCTTTTGAGTTAAAATGAGCTCTAATAGTAAAATTCGGATTCTACTCGTCAAAATACAGTACTGGCTAATCGCCTTGCATAAGCGCGGCCGCGGCGGGATGCCGCGGACCGCGGCTTGCGCGGATTGATTTTGCACAAAGCGGAGACATTTTCAGACTTCGAGGTGTTGATTTTCGTATTCACCAGTCGATTCCCTATCGAAAATACTATAAGATCTTTTTTTAGTCTTCGATCTATGAGTTTTGAGATTTTGTCTGACCCATCGAACAATTCTTGACCCACTTAAACAAGTCTTCTCAGAAGCCCAATTCTTGTTCAATCTTACTATAATTGATACCATAAATTATTCTATTGAAGAGAAACATCATGGCATGTCTAGTTCATTGTGTCAACTATTGTTCGCTGGGTCAGGCTTTTTCAGAGAATTATTCCAAATCTCGTATATCAAAGTGTAAATTATGATCTTATAGTATTTTCGATAGGAAATTCAATGGCGAACACGAAAATCAACACCTCAAAGCCTGAAAATGTCTCTGTTTTGTGCAAAATCAATCCGCGCAAGCCGCGGTCCGCGGCAGCCCGCCGCGGCCGCGCTTATGCAAGGCGATTAGCCAGTACTGTACACCAGAATCACGTACAGTATCGGACATAAGTCACCGTCCAAAATTTCAAAGTGTTGTAACTTTTGAACCAGATAAGCAATCGGTTTGATGTTTTGGCAGGATACATTAGACCTATTGATGCATTGCCACCGATAGTGACGTCATGCTACGATTTCGCAATATTGCATAGTGATGATGCAATCATATATATGTTCTTCACTTGTGATTTTAAGGTCATTGGGATTTTTTTCTAAGTCTTCTCTCTTTTCGTGATGATAGAAGGCCTCAGCATCTACCGATTAAAAAATAGTACTCATGGGGCGTTGTCGTACAGAAGCAGAAAACAGGTTCAAAATAGGGTCCCGAAAAAAATAATTTCCATTCATTGACGTGCTAGAGACTCGTTCAAAGGCTCAAAATGACCCTTACAATAATTCCTGATTACCCACAAAGTTCGATATTGATATCTCTTAATTTGACCTCAGGGCACGAATTTTTTTTTTCTTTTTCAAATAATTGTTTTCTTCCTATTTTGGATGATCATAGTTCCAAGGCCGATTTTTGTTCAAATGTATTTTCTAGACAGGGTAGTTGCAAATCCATGGAATATGCGATTCCCAACTTTTTAGAGCATTTGGATAACTTTCCCGCCCGCGGCAATCGAAAATCAGAGGTCAATCGATTTCAACCCAAAAAATGACCATGATACCCCATCATTAGTCGAAAAAAAGTTTCTCTCAAAACTTCCTGACTAAATTTTTTTCTGGGATATTTTTGTGTGCTGAGTACGAATTTCGGTATGAGAGTCCATGATATCATTAATGAAAAAAGTTAAAATTTATTATGTCGAAACATAGCCGATTTTTAAAATCTTTTGACCTCTGATTTTCGGTTGCCGCGGGTGAGAAAGTTATCCAAATGCTCTAAAAAGTTGGGAATCGTATATTCCATGGATTTGCAACTACCCTGTCAAGAAAATACATTTGAACAAAAATCGGCCTTGGAACTATGATCATCCAAAATAGGAAGAAAACAATTATTTGAAAAAGTGAAAAATTCGTGCCCTGAGGTCAAATTAAGAGATATAAATATCGAACTTTGTGGGTAATCAGGAATTATTGTAAGGGTCATTTTGAGCCTTTGAACGAGTATCTAGCACGTCAATGAATGGAAATTATTTTTTTCGGGACCCTATTTTGAACCTGTTTTCTGCTTCTGTACGACAACGCCCCATGAGTACTATTTTTTAATCGGTAGATGCTGAGGTCTTCTATCATCACAAAAAGAGAGAAGACTTAGAAAAAAATCCCAATGACCTTAAAATCACAAGTGAAGAACATATATATGATTGCATCATCACTATGCAATATTGCAAAATCGTAGCATGACGTCACTATCGGTGGCAATGCATCAATAGGTCTAATGTATCCTGCCAAAACATCAAACCGATTGCTTATCTGGTTCAAAAGTTACAACACTTTGAAATTTTGGACGGTGACTTATGTCCGATACTGTATAGTCAGATTTTTCCGAGATAAAAGTTTTTCGACTTTTTCATGGTCATTTTTTGGGACAAACAGTCGAAATTTCAGAACTATCTTACTATAGGTGTTCAGGCGTATTTTTGCGCGTAGATGCCGATTTTGCATGTTAGAGCTCACGAAATTGTGAAAGAAAAAAGTTAAGGCCTGAAAACCTGAATCTCGCTGTTTTTCGAGCGTAACTTTTTTCTTTCACAATTTCGTGAGTTCTAACATGCAAATTCGGCATCTACGTGCAAAAATACGCCTGAACACCTATAGTAAGATAGTTCTGAAATTTCGACTGTTTGACCCAAAAAAATGACCATGATATGGGGTCATGAAAAAGTCGAAAAAATTTTATCTCGGAAAAATCTGACTATACGTGATTCTGGTGTATTTTAACGAGTAGAATCCGAATTTTGCTATTAGAGCTCATTTTAACTCAAAAGAAAAAAAGATATGCGCGAAAAACCTTCAAAATTGGCACTTTTATGGATTCAATCGAAAAAGTACATCTTCGGCGGCCCTGCCAGAACATTTCAAAAGTAGGATAATTTAAAGGGCTACAAAACGTATATAGTGGCCTTTGGGACTTTTCCGAAAATGGGCATCATGGTAAAGAAAAACAAAAAATCATTTCTAAAAAGTGAATTTCGCAATGAGCAGTAATCGATCAGAACATGTATTTAAGACACTTAGGGCACCCCTAAATTATCGCAAAAGAGAAATTGGGTCTATCTCGATCGGTTGTGAAAATTTGATTTTTCGACAATTTTACCTTTAAAATCATGTTCTCCCTATGCCACGGCTGTAACAACAAATAAGTCATGGATTGTGCATCATGGTACCAAGACCCTTCCAGCAACCCAGTATGGGCTTCTGGTTCTCATTGCTAGAGAAACGTGTCCGGGGAGTGGTCTCAAATTACCGAGACGCCGTCTTAATATGAGTGTGTGTGCACCCGAAAAGGTACCATCTACTGCTTGTTCGTGGTTTGGGCATGGTGTCTGACTGGCATGCCGACGCAGGCAGGTTCGACTCCCGCCCGCAGGTGATGTTTTGCAAGAGGTAGAGAAAGGATCCCTCTCCTCCCTCTCCTCTCTCTCTTTCTCTCTCAGTCTCGTCCCTCTTGTCCCTCTCCTCTCTCTCTTTCTCTCTCAGTCTCGTCCCTCTCCTCCCTCTCCTCTCTCTACTGCTTGTTCGCGAATGGCTTCGTGGTTTCTATAACTTGCTTCACACTGAAGCGCTTTATCCGATTGGTATCCGATTAGCAAGCTCGAGTATCAAGTAGTGATGCGCATTCGAAACTCGCCTCGCCTTTATTTGCATGCTCTCTCGTTTCGTTAACCTGCGAGAGAGTTCGTGAATTGAGGAGAGTTTCGAGTCGGCCACCACTGTGATCGTCTTAATCGATGCAATTCCCAGGGTGCCTTCGACGTCGCGCTGGTCACACGACTCCCGCCCGCAGGTGATGTTTTGCAAGAGGCTTACGCTCCTAACTAAGACCCATTCTTCTATTTACTAGCCACATTCTCTCCATTGAGAGGTAATTATAGCGATAGCAATGGAACTTTTCTTTCTATAATCTTTCTTTTATTTTTGGTGAATAAAGAATATAATACGGATTCCATTTCTCTGAATTATGTTTTTGAAACTAGTTTACTGGCGCATTTATAATTAATCTTATAATTACTCATCATTGAATTAATCTAAGGAAACGCTCGTTTCTTATTATTCTTGGGACTGTCGTAGTGCTGCTCAATATGAAAGGGAAATGTTTCAGATGAAACACTTCAATCGAGACATGGGTGAAGCGTCTGCCTCTTTCACCACAGACAATTCCATGCTTGGTGGCTTTCTCTGAATATTTACCATCTCTGTTTGGGCAAATTTCGAGTGGATTGTGTCTTCAATAGATACATTTAATATAGTCGCTTGTTGAGATCCCGACATGAGAGATTCGCGATTCCGAGGCGCCAGAGATTATACTTAGATATTCAGGGAGTCGCGGTGAGATGTATTGCGAGAAGAAGGGTGTGTCTTCGGACGCTACGGGCACAGTGAGTCAAAGTAGGCTGCAGAGAAGGTCCACGGTGTTGCGCAGGGAATACCAATCCCTGAAGTATTGCAGATGAACCTGTGCTCATTCTGTTGGACGATGCGAAAACTGCCAGACAATTACTATCCTCGGTGGGTGAACGAACTCATCTGCGACCCTTACGAGCGCGAATTCTTATCTACGTTCTTCATTTGGGCATTTGTTGGAGATATTACCCTGAATCACTATATGATATGCATACTAGGCTACGCGTCGTGCATAACTGGCTATCATGAGCTCAAGGTTTATAGAAACGACAGAGTCGGCGTACTCACAGAGGTAAGTCCACACAGTCCCTCGAAGATCCACTGGCATTATACTGTTTGCTGTTTCAACTCATTTCCTAATGCTTATGAAAGTCTAATCCACGAATGCAAACCTATTTGTACAAGTACTGTCATTATGACACAGTGACATGACGTCGTAGAGTCCTTACATTCCGATCGAGTCTCGTTTCCCCCGAGTTTCTTCGCACAGGTGGTATTGTCGATCTTTCTCTGGCTCATTGATTCCAATCTAATTCATTGTGCAATTTCTCGCCGGATGTAGGAACAAGCGAAAAATGCGAGTTCTAAACCTACTCAAGCGCATATTTTGAAAGTACGATTTGCGCTCGAGCGTTTGTAGGGAAATATGTCGAGTCAAAGGGGCAGTGTTTGTGGCCCGGATCCTTAACTGTGATACACGAAAGATAATATTTCAGGAAGTACTGACTGACGGAGTATCCAGCGCGTGCAAGGCTAATGTAAGTACTGAAAGCATGACAATAATAATCCACTATCTCGTTATCGGCGAAGGATTCAAAGGGGATCTTTCGCCAATCGGAAAGCCTCCAATTGGTCCGTACATGATTATGTTTCAATGCCCATTTTATAAACATTATAACTGCAAGCCAGCCCGGCATAACATTCAATTCAATTCAATTCAATTATTTATCACATCAGGTAAAAGTGCTCAGGTGAGGATGGGGCCATATTCTTCATAGGATGCATTCCACCAATGGGGTCCGATAGCACGCCTGAGATCATCGCGCCATCGAGTCTTGGAGTGGCCCACAAGGCGCGCACAAGGCAAATTCTTCAAATTCTGAAAGCATGTAGAGTTTGGTAAAAGAATCCAACGCGTCACATCTGTTTGTATCGGGATGTCGAGACAAACTTATTTCTATCATGAACAGGAAGGAATACTTGAATACCCAGTGACTGTCATAAGAGAGGAATCGTGAGAGATTCGAGAGTTTCGGGCTATTAGCGGACGTAGGGAAAAGTTTCCCCGATTCCGCTGAAAAGTGAAAATTAAGTACTTTGAATGATGCTCTTTCAAACTGCGTTTGCCGATTTTTAATATATATTCTCATCTTTGATTATAGGTAGGTCAAAGTAGGGACACTACGAAATTTACGACCAAAATTGACTCACGGAAACAACCATAACTTGCTTTAAAATAATGCAAGAGAATTTTCCAAAAAAGCGTTCGAATAGGGAAGCGAAGGGGAACATTTTTTACGTTGATGATGTCATTCCTTATCTATGCGCTGGATCAGGGCGGTCGGTTTTCCGAAAAAGTGATGTAACTATCCTAATACCGATTTCTCCAATAAGCGTTGAAAAGTGAATTGAAAAAAACATGTACCAAACACCACCTCTTAAATCAGAAAGATCGGAGTTGGGAAAAAAAGGCGGGACTTTTGTCCGATAAACCTGCGATTTTTGCATTTTTTTGAGGTTTTTCAAGCATAACTTTTTTCACTCATGTTTTCATGAGCTCTCGTATCGAAATTCGGAATCAGCGTGCAAAAATACACCAAAATTTCCTATAGTCATATATTTTGGAGATAAAACTTTTTTCAACTTTGACCACTTTTTCACCATGTCCCCCCTCTGGTCCAATTTTGGGCAAAATATTTTTGTTTCAGAATCATGTCCCTATTTGATTTTCTGGCTTATTCTTGAGCGTAGAACATGAATTTGCTAACTAGAGCTCATAAAACTTCGAAAGAAAGAAGTTATGACCAAAATCAAAAACAAATTTTTTCTGTAATTTTCTTTAAAGCATAACTTTTTTATTTCGAGGTTTCATGAGTTCTAGTTTACAAATTCGTGTTCTACGCTCAAAAATAATAAAGAAATTCCTATAGATACAAAAAATTTATCTCGAAAATATATGACTATAGAGAATTTTGGTGTATTTTTGCACGCTGATTCCGAATTTCGATATGAGAGCTCATGAAAACATGAATGAAAAAAGTTGTGCTTGAAAAACCTCAAAAAAATGCAAAAATCGCAGGTTTGTCGGACAAAAGTCCCGCCTTTTTTCCCAACTCCGATCTTTCTGATATTGGAGGTGGTCTTTGGTACATGGTTTTTTCTCAATTCTCTTCTCGGCACTTCTTGGAATAATCGGTATTAGTAGAGATACATTACTTTATTGAAAAACAGACCGCCCCGGTCCAGCGCGGGGACGAGAAATGACATCATCAACATAAGAAATCTTGCCTTCTACCACCTGATTCGAATTCTTTTTTGGAATTGTCTCTAGCTTTATTTTAAAGCAGGTTATGGTTGTTTACGTGAGTCAATTTTGGTCTTAAATTTGTGAGACCAAAAGTGTCCCTACTTTGACCTACCAATACTCGAAGATGAGGCCTGATATCGAAAATCGGCAAACGCAGTTTGAAAGAGCATCATTCGATGTACTTAAGTTTCACTTTTCCGCGGAATCGGGGAAACTTTTCCCTACCGCCGCAGGGCTCTCGAAATTCTCGCGATTCCTCTCATATGAGTTTGGCGTTTTTGTGCAAAAGCACCAAATTTCTCACCATTGCTGTCATGTAAGGCACACTGAAAATCATCGTGAGAACACCGACCAGGAACAAATTGCGCTCGGCAGTATGATGCCTGCAAACATTTGAACTTTGTACAACCTTCATATTTATGCATCATATCACGGATCTTCTGTTATTTTGAAGGAAAATCGGCCGATTTTTCCACCAGGAAAAACTTTGTATCTCCGATTTCGATGAAATGAAAGTCGGTTTATGTGAACCCTTGGGTTCAGGAGGAGGTCCATCCAGTTGGTTTGGCCAAATATGCAAATTATCGATTTTTGTAATCTACCTTTAAAATCGCCATAACTCGCTGGATTTTTATCGAACAGCGAACAAAAAAATTTATTCTTCTCGTCTTGGAGAGATCTACAAATAAGTTTTACGTGACAAATGTCGAAAAAGCCGTCTTCATTGTGTTTCAGTCGAAAAATCGATTTTTTGACCAAAAAAGCATATTTACCTCGAAAACGTATTATAAAAACATCCATTTTTATTTCAAAAACAGATTCTCCTCATCGTGTTTAGGGTCACTACATATTGCATTACACGTTACTCCTCGCCCCGGGCATCGATTACTCGTAGGCTCCCGCACTTCTTTCGATGAAAATAATTTTTTGATCCGTTCTCCCTTAAAAGTGGTCCTATCGGGCATTTAAAAAACAATCGATAGCTCTCATTGAGACGGAAAATAAAGTCCGCGATGGCTTATACGCTAGGAATAGCCGTTTTCGAGTTTTCTCCGAAAATCTCTGAAAATCGCAACAAAAACTTCTTCTTCGCGGCAAGAAGAGTATGGATGCAGTTTTTGATCTGATCGTGGGTCATTCGCTGAGAGGGCGAAATTTCCTTTTTCTCTCTCATTCTCTTCTCAGCCTCCTCCGGACGCAACTTCTGTCCGCTATTGAAGAATTCCTCAAACAGATCGACTACCATCTTCTTAGCAACCGCGTCGTATTTCGCTCCCTTCTTCTTCATCCGAATTGCCCATCCCATTGGTCTCGGGTCCTTCGAAGCTTCTTCGATCTCCTTGAATGATTCAGTGAGATGATCAATTCCGACTCCTTGTTGCACTTTCAAGAACAGGTGAAAAATCTGACATGCTCAAAATTTGGCCCTAGAGGTAACTTTGGATTCTGAATCGAGCTGTGGAGTCCGTTTTTCTATATGAGCCTTCTGAATCCCGGTACAACCCCCTCGATTTCGGCCTAAATTTCGATTTCCATAAAAATCTCCTTTAAAAATTGTCCAATTGGGGCCAAATTTCGCGAGTACTACCAGAATTTAATTCTCTACAAACTGAAAAAAGAACGAAGCGCTATCTCGATCCGTTTTTGAGAAAAAAGTCGTTTTTTGACAGAATCAAAATGACCACTTGGTAAATGAAAGAGCATGTTTCCCTGATCATTTTGGTATATGCGGTTAAGGGATTGAGTTAAGGCCCGATAGTTTTATATCGATTTTTGTGCCGCCAACTCGATTTTTGGAGTTTTTCGACTTCAACTTTTTTCTTTCAAAGTTTCATGATCTCTAACATAAAAATTTGGTTTCTACGTGCGAAAATACGCCAGAAGCTCCTATTTTCACGTGATTCTGAAAATATGACTTTTTCGACCCGAAAATCGACATTGACGACGACGTCGGAGTCGAAAAGTCATATTTTCAAAAATACACGAATATAGGAGTTTCTGGTGTATTTTTGCACGTAGAAACCGAATTTCTATGTTAGAGATCAACTTTGAAAAAAAAAAGTTGAAGTCGAAAAACTCCAAAAAACGCGATGTCGGCGGCACAAAAATCGATATAAAACTATCGGGCCTTAACTCAATCCCTTAACCACATTGCTTTAGGAAATTAGGGACGAGGAGCAGGCAATAATGGTGGATGGAGAGGAAATGGAGGGAACGGAGGAGTATGGAGCCAAAGGAATCAATGGGCTGATGGAGGTTTCTGGGGATAGGAAGAGGGCACGATACGGCATAAAACTGTGTCAATTGTTGATAAATATTTCGATGTTCAGTTGTTCTTCACGTCATAAGCAAAAAAGATATCATGAAAAAATATATCAACAATTACTGTAGGACTAGCAATACTCGACTTTCGTCTCTCTCTCTATTTTTTCCGAATATTTCTCCAACACATGTCCCGCCCATTTGGGTAAAAACCATGGACACAAAATAAGAAGTAAATTTTGGAATTTTTAGTTGCATATATGAACGTTGTTCTACACGAAGCACAATAAAATACAAAATTTCTGAATGTTACGAACGGTGATTATGCTGGCAGTTTAATGAGATGTGGGTGGCATGTGTCAATATTTTGTATTGTACAATGTGAACCGAGTATGATTTTGTATTCCGTTAGAGAACGGGGTTAGTTAGAAGTATCATGACAACGAATAAAGAGTATGTAGCGATAAGCGGGTCACTCGAACTCGAACTTTAGTCCGGATCCCTCCATCTCGTTCTTGTTAATCGCATCAAACGCATCATTCTGATCGACGGTGAAGTGATTCTTCCAGTCGCCGACGACGCCCTGATAAATGCTTTTTCTTTGTAAATTGAAATAATATTTGAACATTGTGCATTCTGGAAGGCACTTCTGAGAGCGATTGATGGGGGAATTTTCATACGAATGAAAAAAAATCGACCAACGGTAAACGCGGATACGCGCCTCTATTCTCGCCCTTTGCCATTTTTTTGGCTGAAGGACGGGACTGTGCAGTACATTTAGTATTCGTATCGTGTAACGTTTCGCAACGGTTGATGTTTCGATTTCTGTGAAAACCGATTCTGGGAAATTATTTCATGATTGAGTAAAAAAAAATCAATAATGATTTAAAAGATTAACGCTAAACAAGATATTGGACACATTTAAGTGGTTCTGCAAAAGGATTCAGAAGGCGTAGATCGAAACAATTGCCTACAGTATCGGGCATAAGTCATGGTCACTTTTTTCATAAGTTTTGACTCATGATAGATTTCTGGATAAAACTTTGTCATGTCACAGCACACCCACCGAGTGTTCGAAATCTGTCATTGGGATATGGCAGAACTCCCTGCTTGAAGCGTAGTGATGACGCAATCGAGAACTAGTTTTTTCAAACAATCGAAATTATTACATGGATTTTTCCTTGCCCACCAAACTTTCTGAGTATTTAGACAAGTCGGAGGACTATCCAGAAAAAAATTGGGGTGGCTACTCAAACATATGTACATTGGCTGCATAATTAGTCAAAAATTTGTACCAAAAAAAAATGGATTTTCGTTCATAAACATGCTAGAGACTCGTTCAAAAGCTCAAAATGATCCTCATGATATTTATTGATGGTTCCCAAAGATTGGCGACCATAGCTCTCCATTTGCCTTCAGGGCGAATTTTCACTCTTCCATCTGACTTTATTTTGGATGTTTACAGTTTTGAAGGTGATTTTTGTTCAAAGGTCATTCCAAGACATAATGGTAGCATATCGATCGAATATACGATTCCCAACTTTTTAGAGAGAGATTTGAATACTGAAATTAAAGACGAAATTCAAAACGGTTACTTTCAATCATAACATAGCCACAGGAATCGATTGAGAACGAGAGAGATTCGAACGTTCACAAATGACCTCTATACCTCTTGCAAAACATCACCTGCGGGCGGGAGTCGAACCTGCCTGCGTCGGCATGCCAGTCAGACACCATGCCCGACTTTTGACAAATTTTTGACAAATTAATGGGCATGGCGTCTGACTGGCATGCCGACGCAGGCAGGTTCGACTCCCGCCCGCAGGTGATGTTTTGCAAGAGGTAGAGAAAGGCGCGCGCCCCAACCACTAGTCTCCGTCAAGCGTTCCCTGCGGTAGGCCGCCCTGGCAAAACATTAGGTGTTAGATCAAGGCTTATTGCAATCAATAAAACCGGTCGGATAATCAGCAGTCAATTGGGACACTGCTTAGCCCAAAATCATTTAAACCGGAATGAACAGGTCGATACAGGCCTGGTGTCTAATGGGCATGGTGTCTGACTGGCATGCCGACGAAGGCGGGTTCGACTCCCGCCCGCAGGTGATGTTTTGCAAGAGGTGGTTATGGTGTCTGACTGAAGAACCCAATCCAGTACAGCACAGGCAGCAGCGTCTGTGCTGTGAGCGAGCGATAGACCATCTTGTGGCCTTCGATGTATTTCGAATTCTGCAAAAGTGCGGTTTTCAGGTTGGTCAACTTTTTTGGATAACTTTCCTTCCCGGGGCAACCGAAATTCCGAGGTCGATCGATTCTATACCAAAAAATGACCATGATACAATCAAAAAACCTCAAAAGCAGCAAGCTGCGCACACATAATGCTCCATAAAAGTACTTTCCTCAGAGAAAACCCCTTCACCTCATATACCAAAATGATTAGGAGAACATGTTCTTTCTACTGTGAAAGTATTTTTGCGGCATGGCCAGTAGATCAAAAAACAATCATATCTCGAAAACGAAAAAAGATAGAGCGTCAAATGTTTTTTTTCATTTTGTAGAGCTTCAAATTCTGGTCGGGTACGCCAGATTTCGGCCAATTTTACCCTCCCCGGAACAGTTTTTATCGAATAAACAGATTTTGTCCAAATTGACGTCGTGCCATACCGGGATTCAGAAGGCTCGGATCGAAAAACGGAATCAGCCATTCGAATCAGAATCGAAAGATACCCCTAGGACCATCTTTTGAGCACACATTATTTCTTGCCTGTTCTCGAGCTTGTCCGACTCTTAGGGCTCATAGATAATTCACATCATGGATTATTCAGCCACCCAACCTATGCTATGCAAAGGTTACCATATCGACATGAATTATTTCATTGACCATACATGGATTCAGTAGATACCTCAAACGATTTTACCTATGTGTGTGTAATTTTACGAAGTTTCTTTGAGTCAATTGGGCAGCCGAATTCGAACGAAAATTATTTTTTCAATCTTATGTTTCTTTCTCAGTAAAGGTAAGGTAAAGGACACCCGTTTCTCTAGGCACATTCGTCCTGCGGGTCACCCTGCTAGGCCAGTGTATTTGTAATGGGAGGATTCAGTCCGCAGCTCCCGATCCTGTTCTTCGGACCTACTTTACCGCGTGATCTTGTCACTACCAATTTCCCGTCCCCAATGGGTGGGCGCCTTGGTGAGGCGGAAGCGGTGTCACGGCCGGGATTCGAACCCGGGAGGATGGAATGGTAGGGCGCCTTAGACCACTACACCACTTCGCCTTTTTTTTTTTTTTTTTTTACATATATACATTTATCATGTCAGGCAGTTGACGCCAGATGGGGATGGATGGTTTCAGATAGGTTCCGGGTCGCTTCTTCGTTTGCGAGAGAATCATTACGTCTGGGTGGGGGTCAAGGGATCGGTCTTCTCTCCATTCACAGACCCAAGAGATTGGCTGGAGAAAGGGTTGCGATCATCCAGGACGATAGGACTTGATGTAGAGTGTTCATTGTTGATGACGGAAGAAGGCTCCCGTGATTTTAGAACTGAGTCCACCAAACTCGAGTCATCAATCGCGAAACGAGACTCGACGAGAATGGTATCTGAGGGACCAAACATCAGAGTAGGTCATACCCATCACACGGTGACCAGAGTCCGGCTTGGATGGGGATTCCGATCTTGTTGAGTTGATGGAGTAGACGAGGGGAACTAGAGGGATTCCATTCTCTATCAGAGAGAAATGGAGAAGGACCACTCGCGACGACTAACAAAAACGAGAATGTCAATCCGAACATGTCAATCCCAATGTCAATGTCAGTTCGGCGCCCGAACCTGTTCGGATTGGGATATGCTTCAGAAACAGATCAAGTTCTGGACCATCACTCTGGGGTGGTGGACGGGGCTTGTGGATGGCCCTGACCAAACCCCCGGAGACAGAGAGTGGGGAATGAGTCGGCGCTCGAACGAGTTCGGCGCCCGAACCTGTTCGGATTGGGATTGACATTCTCTTTCTCAGTATACGGTGCAAAAACTCATCTAAGGTATATTTTAAAAAGTATTTTCACAACGCGTACGATTTATTTTTATAACGCGCGTAATACAGATTGTTGCAAAAGTAAATACAAAAAATCGACTCTGGCGCACGATCGTTGTTCACATAATACAGGATTCATTGATTGTGATTTGATGCATTATTTATCGAGAACAGATACACTTATAAGCTGTTTGAAACTTTTATAGCTATGCCCACGCTTGTTTGAGCTGATCGAAATACAAATTCGTTTCGGCCGTTTGAAAGAACGATTGAGTGACTTGACATACTTGCTTGATCCGATCGGACTTTTCTGCTTCAACAAGTATCTATAAATATTGACTGGTATATATTTTTGGACATTACTTTTCAGCGTTACTTTTTCTTCCACTCCTTTCTGGAATATTCAAATAATGCCTACATTTCTGATTTCTCGCCAAATCAACGGGTGTAAGGTAATTTCTTGATAGAGATAACATATCCGAAATCTTAAAATAAAGGGAATTATTTGTTGTTTTCTTCTTTGAATGATGATGAATATTACACGACAAAGCGTAGGTCCCATACTGCATAAGCGAACGATCGAGACAGTAGCCAGTCTTCTGGGCCGATTCTGTAATGGAGTAAACTGAAGTGAAAGAAATAGATTAAATGAGCTCACACATTGATAAAGAAACAGGGGAAGCAAGGAGAGGAAATTATTGCACTTGGAACAATTGTAAAAGCGATATACTGAACATTCATCTTGAATAATAATTTGCATACAATTACCTTAGTTAGTAGAACATTCTCCCGGATTTGGAATGATGAGTACGTTTTATGGGATATTTTAGTTTTTGATACGTCGATTGAGCCATTTCCATAATTACCAGACAGCGAAACCAAATGAGTTTAGCAAAGTGCATCACAGTTTATCCCCCGATTGGCCAAGAGTACAAGTTGAACTACCACTGAAACATCAATCCACCTATGAGGAATCAGTCTGATCGAATATTGTAAGATGGCGTAACGTCGAAGTCACATTTTTATCGTGCTTATCGATTTCTTCAGCACCCTCGATAACCCCGAAACACACAGTGTCAGAAAATCCACCGTTTTGAGCTGTGCCAGATCCTTTCTATTTTGCTCGAAAATAAGGCATAGTTGATTGCACTCTAAATTCCTTTATGTTATTTGGGTGAAATAATGTTATTGCAGATTCGTTATCGGTATTTTCAGCGGGAAGAAGACGCAGCAGCCTGTTCATTCAGGGTTATCTCTTTTCGCCGCTGATTCCTATTCGACTAAGATAAGCTGACAGCTATCATCAACATCGTCAAAAAAAACAAATCACCCTTACGTTTTCGAATAAACTTTCTACATATGAAAATTATAGTGATTTAAGCGACCATCTCCGATCCGGATAAAATTATGAACCAAGCTACTAGAAATAAGCTCTACAAAACTAAATAAAATCGTGAAATCTCGAATAACTGAATATATTCAAATCCTCAGATCAATGATAGGATGAAGATACCAAAATTCCCGCTGTGTTTTGGCTGACCTACAACAACCGATTGTGACCAAGTGTGTTAAATGAGCACATTACGAATGAAGACAAAAATGGTATTTTTCATATCAGTTAAGCTTACGAAACAAGCCTTTGATAATTTTTTAAGGAAAAAAGAGTGGGAATTTTGGTATGTGATCCCGGGACTTCTGATGACCTGAGGATTTGAAAATATTCAGTTACTCGAGATCTCACGACTTTCTCGAAAGCAAGCTCATTCGATTCAGCACGGAATCGAGTGATCGCGCCCTGACCGAGCGCCACGAGACAGAGAGGGGAAATGAGTGTGGAACTACGATATGCCTGTAGGAGCTTGGATTTGCACCTCTGAAAATACTCCCCGGATTAAATCGCATACAGTCCGGGGCTATAGCACTTCGACTGCAGCGGGTGTAACTCAAAAATTCAGAACGCCACGAAAGGCACAAACTAGGGCTGATACCACACGAAAGGCACAAAATAGGGTTGATACCACACGAAAAATACAAAATAGGGCTGATATCACACGAAAGGCACAAAATAGGGCTGTCAGCCTACTATACTTCCGATTCTGCTAGAGACTTGAAATTTCGGATTTATCACCTTCGTTCCCACCGAGGATCCCCAAACACTGGATACTTGGATTCGAGGAGAAAGCCCTCCATTTCGTAAATTTGGTGCCAAATGAGGAAAAAATAAAGTGCACGCCTCTGCAGCAATGAATTTCTCACTGAATTGTGGGAAATTTCTTGTGAGGACTCAATTAACACAGATTAATCGGTGAGAAAGTCTGAAAGGCACATTTACACTATAAATCCCTCGTGTGCAGTGCTAATATCTCATTTTCTCATTCTCAATATGATAGTAATCCTTATTTTATTTCTGCTTATCATTCAACCGTGCAACCCACTCTCTTTCTGAATTGTAGATCATGTTTGCAACAAGCGCCATTACATGATAAACTGCATGCCAGGATGCTATTTATAATGTGTGCTTTAACTAATTTTTTGCACATCGCAGCAGTGATAATTAGAAGATTGCTTCTAGTTAAGTCGATAATAATCAGTGATCACAAAACAAATAGACTAATGAGAGTTGATGCTTCGTTTGCCCTTTCCACGCATATGTCTACCATTATTAATGGTTATCACCAGATGTAATTCACCTGCCTTTCATTGTGCAGTGCATTTTGGTTACCATCAGTGACTTTTTTCTCCGCATAATTTACTGCGTGTTCACTATTGAAACCGGTCTCCTCAATAGCACAACTCATCCGGGCGTCGTCCGCAATGGCTCTGGCGGAACCGACCTGGAAGCTTTTCGCTCACCTCTCCATCGAGATTCCTCTCCTTCTACTCTACATCCTCGCAATCTTCAAGTGTTTTTTCACTTCTTCAAGTGAGCATTTGATCAAGGATTTTGGAAAAAGAAGTAGTCCTGACCTATTCACATATCAGAAGAATCCAGCAGCTTCTACTCCTTCATAGCGTTCATCGGGATCTTGGTGAGAATGAATTTGAACTAATGAAATTCATGGGAAATTGATCTTTTGAAATTCAAGGGACGAGACTGTGTAAGAGCATGGTAAATGGAATGGATATTGTGGGAAATAAAATAAATCTTTGATCCCTTTTCCCTTGAATTGATATTTTGAAATACGTGGGAATAAACTGTGTGAGAACATGGTTAATGGAATTAATCTTGTGAAAATAAAATAGATCTTTGATCAATCCAGGACTTCTTTACTTACCTTGTGATGCTCTTCTCGTTCCGTCTCAATCTCTACGAACCATTCAACCACTTCTTCAATGTTTGTTGCTTTAAATATCCCTGAATCAGAAAAAACAATTTCTCATATGAGCGCGTCTGCATAAGAATCGAGCAATGTCCGGAATTCCAAAAATTATGTATGCTAATCATACCAAGGGTAACTTTTGATTCTGAATCGCGGGAAGTTTTCAGTTTTTCGATCAGACCCTTCTGAATCCCGTTACGCCATCATATCTTTTCATTTGATATCTTCATTTTTATTTTGTTTTTCATTTCAACTCCTTGGTTTCAGTCATTCGGCGACAGTGACATGACCACCGTGACGTGTATCTACGCGTGAGTCATCCCTCTAATCCGATGATATAGTGGAACATGATGATATAGTGACACATGATAATGATATAGGGGCACATTATAATTATATAAAGGCACATGATGATGATATAGAGGCACATGGACGTTGTGCTGCATTCGCGAGCTCAGTACGACTGCTCTGGCTCTCAACAGATTCACAACAATTGTCTACAATAACGCGGTACCTTCCAATCATCGCTTTTACACTCCGTGTGTGCGTCTAAATGTGTGGCTGATTCATGTTTTAACAGTTTGCTGATGCAACATGCAACAGCCTCAAAGGCAGGAGATGACATAGTATATCGGTGGTGATATCTCTCTCATACCTCTTATTATCGTTTAATAGATCTGCCAATAGATGACAGGGGAGGCCTCGAGAAAGATGGCGAGATGAGACAAAGAAGAGAATGTGAAGCAAATGGTGGAGCGCATGAAGAAAATAAACCTGATAAATCTGATTTTGATTCAGAAATGGTCGATGGGCTCCTTCGTGCTCACCGTGATGCTGTGCATCATCGGAGGATTCGCTTGCAACTGCTACATGTGGGACAGAGAGGCAGCTGTGAGTTAACGGAAGAGCTCCAAGGCGTTGATCGTTGAGATCAGTCATAGCATAGCATCATACATAGCTTACAGGAATAGCTATTTGCACCAAATATGTGCTTTTCAGTACCTGAAGATAAAAATGGACAACGGCACTTATTTCTACTTCATGATGCCCGATATCTTCTATAAAATATGGGTGAATACCAACTCAATACACTCTTTCAATTACTGTTTTTTCCACTATGATATCCGCATGCAATGGTCATCAGTAACATTGTTAATATTAATTATTAATTATTAATTAGGTTTTTTTTCTTCAGCTCAATGAGGCCGCAGTCACTCTCTCGTGGTCTGCTGCTCTCTACGTTTTCTCCATGGGAACCTACATGTTGATTGGTCGGTTAGCTACAAAAAATCCGATATGGCTTCCTCAAATTATCACAATGGCTTTCGGTAAAAATAACTTTCCCTTATACGATTTCCAAACACTGATTACGGCTTCAGTCATTAATAATTCCCGGTTATGCTTTACCAACATACGTGTCACAATGTTACGAGCGCAATGATATTGCTAGGCGATATCGGGGTCCTGCAATATCTCAGAAAACACGTGTTATAACGAGATGCGTGCAGCTTTCCACATGGTCATCGGAGAGGCGCATCCGGATGTGGATCGCAAGGAATACCAACGGACGAAAATCGCTTTCGCGATGCAGATCCTCAACGTCATATTCCTTCTTTTCAACGTAATATTGATCACTTTGACCCTATAACGTGATTTCCTTGCAGATCGGTGGATACCTTCTATTCGACCTCAATGACTTTCTGAACGCTCTTAAGTTGGTTGAGGTAGGTGCAAAAATGTTAGAAGTATACCACTGATACATTATTATTGTTTTTATAGGCAACAATTGGCTGAACAAACAATATGATTTCAGATCGGGGCGCCGTTCTTCCCAATTGGTCATGATATCCGCTCGCTCTGTGTGCCCGTGCTCCTCGTGATCTTCGATTCCTCCATCAGGGGCAGTTTTGTGAAACAGGCAGGCGTCTTATCGTTTGCCGTGCTCGCTTGCTAGACGAGAACGCAAGAAATGGGGATAATACTGAGATGTCAAAAATAAATGGATATAATTTCAGAATGGAGATGGAATCGCGTGATAAGACGATCGTGATGGCTTTAAAAATAAAATATTCAAAAAAAAATTAATATTTAATCAAATTCGACCTAGTTCATTCCCATTGTTTTCAATATGAGAAGAATCGCGAGAGTTTCGAGAGCCCTGCGGCGGTAGGAATTTGTATCTCCGATCCTGCTGAAAAGTAAAACTTACGTACTTCGAATGAGGCTCTTTCAAACTACGTTTGCGGAATTTTGATATCTGGTCTCATCTCCGAGTATTGGTAGGTCAAAGTAGGTACTGTATGAAATTTTATGCAAAAATCGAATCACTTAAAGACCCATAACTCGCTTCAAAATCATGCTAGAAAAATTTCCAAAGAAGGATTCGACTCAGGAGGCAGAGGGATACATTCGATATGTTGGTGATGTCATTCCTCGTTTATGCGCTGGATCGGGGCTGTCAGTTTTTCAAAAAAGTGTTGTAACTGCTAATACCGAATTCTCCAACCAAAAAGTGATTGGAGAAAAACCTTTCACGAACTCACACTCCAAAAATCAGAAAGATCGGAGGATGGAAAAAAACCCGCCATTATGTCCGAAAAATCTGCGATTTTTTCACTTTTTTGAGGTTTTGCAAGCATAACTTTTTTCATTCATGTTTTCATGAACTCTACTATCGAAATTCGGAATCAGCGTCCGAAATTACACCAAAATTTCCTATAGACATATTTTTTCGACTCTGACCACTTTTTCACCATGTGGTCCTATATTGGTCGAAACATTTTTGTCTCAGAATCATGTCCCCATAGGATTTTCTAGCTTATTTTTGAGCGTAGAACACGAATTTGATAACTAGAGCTAATGAAACTTCGAAAGAAAAAAGGTATGCTTCAAAGAAAATCCCAGAAAAATTTTATTTAGCACATGGTGAAAGTGGTCAGAGTCGAAAAAATTTTTTATTTCGAAAAAATATGTCTATAGGAAATTTTGGTGTATTTTCGGACGCTGATTCCGAATTTCGATAGTAGAGTTCATGAAAACATGAATGAAAAAAGTTATGCTTGCAAAACCTCAAAAAAGTGAAAAAATCGTTTTTCGGAAATAATTTTTTTCCATCCTCCGATCTTTCTGATTTTTGGAGTGTGAGTTCGTGAAAGATTTTTCTCCAATCACTTTTCGGTTGGAGAATTCGGTATTAGCAGAGTTACAACACTTTTTTGAACAACGGACCGCCCCGATCCAGCGCATGAACGAGGAATGACATCACCAACATATCGAATGTATCCCTCTGCCTCCTGAGTCGAACCCTTCTTTGGAGATTTTTCTAGCATGATTTTGAAGCGAGTTATGGCTCTTTAAGTGATTCGATTTTTACATAAAAATTTCATACAGTACCTACTTTGACCTACCAATACTCGGAGATGAGACCAGATATCAAAATTCCGCAAACGTCGTTTGCAAGAGCATCATTCAACGTACTTAAGATTTACTTTTCAGCAGGATCGGAGATACAAATTCCTACCACCGCGGTATGGCCGATTCTCTCGAAACTCTCGCGATTCCTCTCATATAGTCTTCATATTACTTTTCACTATTCACACTTTTTTCATATTTCGACCAGGAATGTGTCGGAGGACAAGTCGGTGATAGTTATCTCCCTATCTCATGTCCCTTCTTCCCTAAATCCCATCACACTTCGATCTACAACAATAGCACTAATCATACTTTCCCATCCCTTGTAACATGTCCCGATAAATCCTTCCATCCCTTGTCCCTGCCTTCCCTTTGTGGGCTACACATCCATTGAACCGAATACATCCAATTCCTGCCCTCAAAAGTAAATTGTCCGTCTCGCTTTTTAACACGATGTATGATGCATTCACTGATAATCGAATGTGATTCAGATTCTGTGCAATTTACAATGAGCAGTGATATAATTGAGCAGATAAATCGCTAATATGATTAGATAATTCCGTTAAAATAATCATTACTTATTTTGTAATAGAATTATTAAGCCCTGTTGACGGATTTTGTTTCTACATTGGTACAACGGCACAAGGCAAATTCTTCAAATTCTGAAAGCATGTAGAGTTTGGTAAAAGAATCCAACGCGTCACATCTGTTTGTATCGGGATGTCGAGACAAACTTATTTCTATCATGAACAGGAAGGAATACTTGAATACCCAGTGACTGTCATAAGAGAGGAATCGTGAGAGATTCGAGAGTTTCGGGCTATTAGCGGACGTAGGGAAAAGTTTCCCCGATTCCGCTGAAAAGTGAAAATTAAGTACTTTGAATGATGCTCTTTCAAACTGCGTTTGCCGATTTTTAATATATATTCTCATCTTTGATTATAGGTAGGTCAAAGTAGGGACACTACGAAATTTACGACCAAAATTGACTCACGGAAACAACCATAACTTGCTTTAAAATAATGCAAGAGAATTTTCCAAAAAAGCGTTCGAATAGGGAAGCGAAGGGGAACATTTTTTACGTTGATGATGTCATTCCTCGCCTATGCGCTGGATCGGGGCGGTCGCTTTTTCAAAAAAGTGATGTAACTTTACTAATACCGATTTGTACAAGAAGCGCCGAAAAGTGATTTCAGAAAATACTTTCAACAAAGTAGAGTTCAAAAATCAGAGTAATAGGAGGTGGGAGAAAAAAATTGGAACGCACTTTTGTCCGAAAAACATGCGGTTTTTGCGTTTTTTCGAGGTTTTTCAAGCACAACTTTTTTCATTCATGTTTTCATGAGCTCTTATATTGAAATTCGGAATCAGTGTGCGAAAATACACCAAAATTTCCTATAGTCATATATTTTGAAGATAAAATTTTTTTCGACTCTGACCACTTTTTCACCATGTGGTCCCCCCTTTTTTGTATCAGAATCATATCCCTATAGGTATTTCTGGCTTATTTTCGAGCGTAGAAAACGAATTTGCTAACTAGAGCTCGTGAAACATCGAAAGAAAAAAAGTTATGTATCAAAGAAAAATTCAGAAAAAATAGTTCTGGATTTTGGTCATATTTTTTTTCTTTCGATGTTTCACTAGCTCTAGTTAGCAAATTCGTTTTCTACGCTCAAAAATAAGCCAGAAATTCCTAACGGGACATGATTCTGAGACAAAAAAGTTTCGACCAAAATCGGACCACATGGTGAAAAAGTGGTCAGAGTCGAAAAAATATGTCTATAGGAAATTTTGGTGTATTTTCGGACGCTGATTCCGAATTTCGATAGTAGAGTTCATGAAAACATGATTGAAAAAAGTTATGCTTGCAAAACCTCAAAAAGTGAAAAAAATCGCAGATTTTTCGGACAAAATTTTTTTCTACCCGTTTGATCTTTCTGATATTAGAGGTGATGTTTGGTACATGGTTTTTCTCAAATCACTTTTCGGCGCTTCTTGTACAAATCGGTATTAGTAAAGTTACATCACTTTTTTGAAAAACCGACCGCCCCGATCCAGCGCATAGGCAAGGAATGACATCATCAACATAAGAAATGTTCCCCTTCGCTTCCCTTTTCGAACGCTTTTTTGGAAAATTTTCTTGCATTATTTTAAAGCAAGTTATGGCTGTTTCCGTGAGTCAATTTTGGTCGTAAATTTCGTCGTTGAAGCGTAACCAATATGAGACACACAGCCAAAAAGAAATAAACATTATCCACTCAACATTTGTGATTTTATTTTTGCAACGACAGCGCAGGCAAAATTGAATTCCAGCGTATACATTGCCGTTGTAATGCAACAATGAAACATAACTGCAGTTCGAAAAAATACGGGTTGTCGTTTGTTCATTTAATTTCACTATCTCGCTACTCGATCGGTTTAAAGAGTGTGGGAAATAAAGAGAAAGCGAACCCATGGAAACATCAATCAACAGTGTTTCACTCTCTACTTAATTTTTTTTTGTGCCGTGGAGCCCAGGCCGATATTGAGTCGGTTCGTATACATTGCCGTTTTGAAAAAGTTATTAAACATAACCAATTCACTCTCCCTTTTCGGTTCTCACCATTTTGAAACCTTTAATTGCTATCTGAAAAAAATGTTATATCACGCGAAATTGATTTCATGTTGTATGTATTGTATTCTGTGAAATTCAGGTCAATGTACAGTGCATTATAATGTGAAAACATATTCCAACACTGCCATGCAATTATTTTACTTCGCCGAAACTTTTCATTATTTGAATCAATGATTCAGTCACTCTTGTTGTTGAGAGGGGGCTGATATTTCTCTCGCCTCAATAACTTCAGGCTGTTTCTTCTCATTCTTATTCCTGATGCTAGGGTCTTTTCGAGGTTCACTTTTTCGAATGAACCGATTTCCACTACTTTGGGCTTAGTAGTCGGCACTTAGAGTCAAAAAAGCAGTGATAAAAGCTGATTTCAGGCCCGTTCGGGTCTGAAAGTGTTTACTTTGATGTTCACCCCCCGCCATTTCGTTCGGCTGCTCAAAATACCCCTACAAAACCGGTTTCAGCAAAATTTATAGAGTGGTTACTGAAATATTGCGACCGAAATAATGCAAACAAAATCGAGAAGCTGCAAAACAGATGCAACAGGCGGGAATCGAACCCGGGTCAGCCGAGTATTGGCCCATAGCGATAACCAGAATGCTATGGACGCCATTTGGAGAGAGCAACTAGGTATGTTACTTGACTGCCGAGAAAGGAGGATAGAGCGCAGCGCGCAGGCAGGGGCACCTTGATCAAATCTCCGAGTATTCATTTGAGAATATAAAATGTTTCTGTTGTTTGTGCAAACTACACCGTTCGATTGTGCAAACTACACCGTTCGTGCGGTGTTGTGATTTGTATATCAGGATTGTATCAAGATGGTATTAGACCAGTACTAACCAATTTCGGAGTGTATTTTCACGTAGAAAGGCGCTCCTTTTTCGGCGTTCCTAGGAGATCATGTGTAACCTCCAAGGGGGGTTCAAGGGGGCTTACCCCCCTTGCATGTTAATTGAGTTTATAAATGCTCCTCGAAATATCAGCAAGCGTAAATCGGATCTGTGAACATCCGCCGAAGGCGGAGCAGAGCAAGTACATTTCTCTGTCTCTGGACATCTTTAATAATTTGCATATTATTATTGGTTCCACGGTTTAGTGAAGCTTTCGAAAGGAGTCGACGGAGGACTTTTCTGCAACCCATGCCAATTAGTTCAGGGTGAAGTCCACATATCTAGAGCTGATAGATGGCCCAATATGAGAGGTTGGGGTGCACCCTCCGGAAAATGTCAGACCTGTCCCAAAAAATTCGAAAATTTTATCCCTGAAAATAGTACGTTTTAATAGTTGGGTCGGACGTATTCGATGAAAATAACGGGAAACATAGTTTGGAAGCGAAAGGACGTCGTTCAATTGTAGGCAAATCATTTTTCGGTAACCCTGCCCGCGTTGATTGTTCGATGATTTGGATGCTCCTCAAATTGTTCGAACAGTTTTGTGCAAAAATTGATGCTACGCATCAATAAAAGAAAATGAATCCGCTTCCCGTGGGGAAGTGTGATTTTCAGTTTGTGACAAACTCAAACCCTGGGTGAATTTGGCCTCATCCTCTCTCGAGACCTTTCTAGCGTATTTGTTTAAGACGGCATCTCGGTAATTTGCAAGCGTTCTGGCCCCTGCCCGGACACGTTTCTCTAGCAATGAGAATCAGAAGACCATGCTTGGGTGCTGGAAGGGTCTTGGTACCATAGTGCACAAACCATGACTAATTTGTTGTTATAGCCGTGGCGCAGGGAGAAACATGATTTTCAAGGTAAAATGGTCGAAAAAGCAAATTTTTCCAAAAGATCGAGATAGACCCAATTTCTTTTTTGCGTTAATTTAGGGGTGCCCTGGGGGTCTGAAATACCTATTCTGATCGATTATTGCTCATTGCGAAATTCACTTTTTTGACATCTTGTTTTGATTTTTTCGACCAAGTTGCCGATTTTCGCCAAAACTACCAGTGACCACTATATGTTTTGTAGCCCGTGCAATTCTACATCGAAAAATCCTAAAAAGGGATTCAGCGATAAATGATAAATTTGTCATTTATACGATTAACTTCATGTTGGTCGAAACATTCGTTTATTAGTGCTAGTCACAGTCGCGGTGGAAAAAACTATGTAATCGACAAACGTGCGAAGTCAGACACCATAACCACTAGGCAAGGGCGGCCTACCGCCGGAAGCGCATGGCGGAGACTACTGGTTGGGGCGCGAGCCATCTTCTACCATCTTGCAAAACATGGTCGATCGTGGGGCTCGAACCGGGGAGTCGAGACTGGATTGGGTTCTTCAGTCAGACACCATAACCACTAAAAAAAACATCCAAAATAAGGGTGAAAAAGTGAAAAATTAGTTATTTTCGTGCCCTGAAAATTCATGTAAGAATTTCTATTGTTTGAAAAAAATATGTTGATTGGATCATCACTGCGCAACAACCAGGGAGTTCTGTGATATCTCGTCAGACACCATAACCACTAGTTATGTTCTATAACTAAAAAATATCAAGTTTTTTGAGTGTAACTTTTTTCTTTTGAATTTTGGTGAGTTCTAGTATGAAAATTCGACTTCTACGGATAAAAATACGTCGAAAACACCTATAGTCAGAATGTTCTGAAATTTCGACTTTTTGACCAAAAAACGACCATGACCCCGGGGTCATGATAAAAGTTTTATGACTTTTTGACCAAAAAAGTCATGAAAAAGTTGAAAAATTTGCATTTCGAAGAAATCTGATCATATTTTATTCTGACGCAACTTTTTGTGTAGAATTTGAATTTGGATGTTAGAGCTCATCAGATCATGAAAGAAAAAGGTTATGCTCGAAAAACGGTCGAAATCGAGCATTTTTTGGAGTTAATCGTATAAATGACAAATTTATCATTGATCGCTGAATCTCTTTTTAGGATTTTTCGATGTAGAATTGCACGGGCTACAAAAGTGGTCGTATATAGTGGTCACCGGTAGTTTTGGCGAAAATCGGCAACTTGGTCGAAAAAATCAAAACATGATGTCAAAAAAGTGAATTTCGCAATGAGCAATAATCGATCAGAATAGGTATTTCAGACCCCCAGGGCACCCCTAACTTAACGCAAAAAAGAAATTGGGTCTATCTCGATCTTTTGGAAAAATTTGATTTTTCGACCATTTTACCTTGAAAATCATGTTTCTCCCTGTGCCACGGCTATAACAACAAAAAAAGTCATGGTTTATGCACTATGGTACCAAGACCCTTCCAGCACCCAAGCATGGGCGTCTGATTCTCATTGCTAGAGAAACGTGTCCGGGGAGTGGTCTCAAATTAGCGAGAGGTCGTCTTAAGAGACCGGCTCGGTTATTTTGGAGCATTTAAGCCCCTGCCCGGAACCGTTCCTCTAGCAATGAGAATCCTCATTCCATGGTGGTATGTGGGTCTTGGTCCCGTAATAGACAATATACCACTTATTTGTCCTTGCTATAGTCGAAAAATCAAATTTTCACAACCGATCGAGATAGACCCAATTTCTTTTTTGCGTTTATTTAGGGGTGCCCGGGTGGTCTGAAATAACTGTTCTGATCGATTACTGCTCATTACGGAATTCACTTTTTTGACATCATCTTTCGATTTTTTGGACCAAATTGACGATTTTCGTGAAAACTTCCAGTGATATATACGTTTTGTTCATAATGCCTGGAAAGAGAGAACCAGAGGCGCGAGAGACAGTAAAGATAGAGACGGATGAGAGAGAGTGGAGTTTATGAAGAGACGGTCAGAGATGGAGAGAGACTCTCGCTCACACGCACAGCGAGAGTCTCTCTTGCAAAACATCACCTGCGGGCGGGGGTCGAACCTGCCTGCGTCGGCATGCCAGTCAGACACCATGCCCATTATAATGCCTTTTTTTTTTTTCATAATGCCTGGAAAAGTGCCGATTTCGGCAGTTTCTGAATTGTATCATTTTTTATTCATGATATCATGGGCTCTCATATCTAAATTCGCATCCTACGCATACATATACACATGCAAAAAATATAGTCAGGAAGTTCTGAGATGAAAAGTTTTTCGACCATGAAAAATTTCAACCATGATGGGGGAAGACCTCAGCATCTACCGATTAAAAAATAGTACTCATGGGGCGTTGTCGTACAGAAGCAGAACACAGGTTCAAAATAGGGTCTCGAAAAAAATAATTTCCATTCATTGACGTGCTAGAGACTCGTTCAAAGGCTCAAAATGACCCTAACAATAATTCCTGATTACCCACAAAGTTCGATATTGATATCTCTTAATTTGACCTCAGGGCACGAATTTTTCACTTTTTCAAATAATTGTTTTCTTCCTATTTTGGATGATCATAGTTCCAAGGCCGATTTTTGTTCAAATGTATTTTCTTGACAGGGTACTTGCAAATCCATGGAATATACGATTCCCAACTTTTTAGAGCATTTGGATAACTTTCCCGCCCGCGGCAATCGAAAATCAGAGGTCAATCGATTTCAACCCAAAAAATGACCATGATACCCCCATCATTAGTCGAAAAAAAGTTTCTCTCAAAACTTCCTGACTAAATTTTTTTCTGGGATATTTTTGTGTGCTGAGTACGAATTTCGGTATGAGAGTCCATGATATCATTAATGAAAAAAGTTAAAATTCAACAACTTTCAAAGTCGGTTATTTTTTCGACTATCGGCCTTGGAACTGTGAACATCCAAAATAGGGAGAAAAAAATCAAGTGAAAAAGTGAAATTCGTGCTCTGAGGTCAAATTAAGAGCTAGGGTTATCAAATTTTGGGGATCATCCTAGAGACTCTTCAAAAGCTCGAAATGATCCTTACCACAATTCCTGATGATCCCCAAAATTTGATAACCCTAGCTCTTAATTTGACCTCAAGGCACGAATTTTTCACTTTTTTACTTGATTTTTTTCTCCCGATTTTGGATGTTCACAGTTCCAAGGCCGATATTTGTTCTAAGGTCTTGCCTGGACAGGTTAGTTGAAAATCCATGGAATATATGATTCCCAACTTTTTAGAGCATTTGGATAACTTTCCCGTCCGCGGCAACCGAAAATCCGAGGTCATTAGGTCGAAAAAATAACCGACTTTGAAAGTTGTTGAATTTTAACTTTTTTCATTAAGGGCTCCCATATCAAAATTCGGATTCAGCACACAAATATATACCAGAAACAATTTAGTCAGGAAGTTCTGAGAGAGAATTTTTTTCGACTATTGACTATCATGATGACCTCGGATTTTCGGTTGCCGTCGAAACATAGCCGATTTTTAAAATCTTTTGACCTCTGATTTTCGATTGCCGCGGGCGGGAAAGTTATCCAAATGCTCTAAAAAGTTGGGAATCGTATATTCCAGGGATTTGCAACTACCCTGTCAAGAAAATACATTTGAACAAAAATCGGCCTTGGAACTATGATCATCCAAAATAGGAAGAAAACAATTATTTGAAAAAGTGAAAAATTCGTGCCCTGAGGTCAAATTAAGAGATATCAATATCGAACTTTGTCGGTAATCAGGAATTATTTTAAGGGTCATTTTGAGCCTTTGAACGAGTCTCTAGCACGTCAATGAATGGAAATTATTTTTTTCGAGACCCTATTTTGAACCTGTGTTCTGCTTCTGTACGACAACGCCCCATGAGTACTATTTTTTAATCGGTAGATGCTGAGGCCTTCTATCATCACAAACAGAGAAAAGACTTAGAAAAAAATCCCAATGACCTTAAAATCACAAGTGAAGAACACCATCACTATGCAATATTGCGAAATCGTAGCATGACGTCACTATCGGTGGCAATGCATCAATAGGTCAAATGTATCCTGCCAAATCATCAAACCGATTGCTTATCTGGTTCAAAAGTTACACCACTTTGCATTTGTGAACGATGACTTTTAGTCCGATACTGTATATACAGTATCGAGAATAAGTCTACGTCCGAAATTTCAAAGTTCTGTAACTTTTGAACCAGATGAGATTTCTTTTTCATATTTTGGCAGGTGGTACTGTACGTACTCTAGCATATGCTCACCAGGCTGGACCATGGTACGATTTCGTAATGTTGCATAGTGATGACGCAAACATGACATGATTTTTCATGGTAGATTATTTGCTCGATAAATTTTTCCTCAGCCTTCCTACTCGGTGTGATAATAGAAGGCCTCAATACCTTTTCGATGAAAATATGTACTCATGGGAGAATGACGTACAGTGACTTTAGAATGTTTTAAACTAGGGTCCGAAAAAATGGATTTTCGTTAATAGACATGCTAGAGACTCGTTCAAAAGCTCGAAATGATCCTTACCACAATTCCTCACTGTACGTCATCCTCCCATGACTACATATTTGATCGAAAAGGTATTGAGGCCTTCTATTATCACACCGAGTAGGAAGGCTGAGGATAAATTTATCGAGCAAATAGTCTACCATGAAAAACCATGCCATGTTTGCGTCATCACTATGCAACATTACGAAATCGTACCATGGTCCAGCCTGGTGAGCATATGATAGAGTACGTACAGTACCACCTGCCAAAATATGAAAAAGAAATCTGATCTGGTTCAAAAGTTACAGAACTTTGAAATTTCGGACGTAGACTTATTCTCGATACTGTATATATATATAGGATGCCAAACACAGTGCATTTTATTTCATAATATGAAAGGGCACTTTACTAGTGACAAATAATCATAGTTCTATGTATACAAGTCCACTCGAGATAGCGTTTCCTCTTTTGGTATCAACATTGAATTCACTTAATAAACAGCCAGGTTAAGTTCATTCCCTGTTAGATCATCACGAATGTACTCTCAACTACCCCATTTTATTCGCACCGCACCCAAGTCCAGATTTTCAAACGTCGTTTAGAAAACCACCCCTCATTAATTACCTCTCCCATCCACAGCACTATTCACCTCGTCCTACTCATAATAATATTATTATTATGAGTAGGATAATAATACTATTATATTCTCTCTTAAATAATATGAAATAAAAATGCACTCCGTTTTGCATCCTTGATATGAGGCCGTTTGTGGTAGGGTCAACAAGGGGTTTGAAAAGGTAAAAAAAACCGACATTCCCAAAAGTTGGCCTTAGGAATAGCCTTAGGATTAGGAAAAGAAAAAAAAAGCCTTAGGAAAAAGAAATTTTTTTTTATTCTGAATCGATTGGTGAAGCCCGATTTTCTATCCGAGCCTTCTGAGTACATCAATTTGGCTCAAATCTGTTTCTGCAATAAAAAATGGTCCGGGAAGTGCAAAATTGGCAGAATTCACGCGTACCCGACCAGAATTTAATTCTCTACAAAATGAGCTTTTGGTTGAGGTTCTCGCTTCATCCGTTCTCGAGTTATGATCAATTTTTGACAAAAAAAGTTTTGGCCGGAAACCCATTAACACAAGAAAGAGCATTCTTTTCTTATCAATTTTGTATATGGGGTTCAATATTTCACGTGGGAAAAGATTGTTTTTCAAAGCATTTTTGAAGTTTTCCTTCAGTAACTTTTTCTTTCGAGGTTTTATCAGCTCGCATATAAATATTTCTACGTGAGAAAACACGCCAGAAACTCCTATAGGGACATGTTTTTACGATTATGACTTTTTTGACCCAAAAATCGATCTCGACGACGACGTCGAGATCGAAAAAGTCATATTCTCAAAAATACATGACTATAGGAGTTTCTGGCGTATTTTCTCACGTAGACACCGAATTTCTTATATGCGAACTGAGAAAACCTCGAAAGAAAAAAGTTATAGCCGGAAAACATTTCAAAAAATCACGAGTTTTCGGCACAAAATGCGATGAAAAACAATCTTCCCCCACGTGAAATATTGAACCCCATACATCAAAATGATCAGAAAAGAATGCTCTTTCTTGTGTTGGGGGGTTTCCGGCAACTACTTTTTCTGTCAAAAATCGATCATAACTCGAGAAAAGCTCATTTGCTCATTTTGTGAAGCTCATTTTGTAGAGAATTAAATTCTGGTCGGGCTCGCGAAAATTCGGCCAATTTTGCCTTTCCCGGACCAGTTTTTATCGCAGAAATAGATTTTAGCCAAATTGTCGCCGTGCCGTACCGGGATTCAGAAGGCTCGGATCGAAAATCGGGCTTCACCAATCGATTCAGAATAAAAAAGATCCCTGTTTTGGCCTTGTTGATTCTATCGCAAACGGCCTCATATATAAGACGAATTATTTATTAATTGACTGTTTTTTTTGAGACAACTTTTTTCGTTTTTCACCAATCCTCTTTTAAAATTAACTTTCTGCATTTTTTGAGCCCAACGCTAGATTTCTAGCTCACCTGGGAGCTGGGATATGCTAGAGCCGGAACCGCGACCGGAAATTTCCTTAAAGCAGGCTCTGGGACACATCACCAGGATCATTCGAAATCTTGTCCACAGGGTATTTTAACATCATAGTATGACAGGTTTCGACCAAAAAAAACAAAAAAATCTCAGATTGGTCGGTAATTTCTCTTCTCTTCTGGGAAATGCTGTTCTGGCAGACTTACATTCTGCTCGCCTTCCATTTCGTGTATCGCTTCGAGACGATTTGCAGGTGCTTCACTATTTGTTCGTACATGAAATAGCGTTCGGCATCTTAAAACGCGTTCTCTGTTATAGTGCAGGGAAATGGGGAGAAAGTGGAACGGTTTGTGAAAATGGTGCTACAGGGCTCATACTTTGGGTGTGTGACCACTTTGAGTCGAAAAAACTTTTTTCATAAAAGTTTTGATCTTTGATCTCCAAAAATCGATAATTTCAAATTTTAGATTTCGGTGTCATGTGACATATCATTCGAAAGAGCATCAAAAGTTATGGTAATTGGCAGAAGGAAACTTGATTTGACCTATTCCTACGCGAGTTATGACTCAAAAGGTGAAAAATGTGGACACTTTTGGTAAACATCGACATGGTTCAACAAAAAAAATGGTGAAAAATGGAGAAGTCGAACAAAAAATTATCTCGAAAAAATATGCCTTTACGATTTTCTGGCGTATTTTTGCATGCTGATTCTGAATTTCCATATGAGAGATCATGAAACAAAGAATGAAAAAAGTTATACTCGGAAAACAGTAAAAATCTCCCGTTCGAATAGGTGATTAGACACAGATAGCTGGAGATTTCGATATGAAGGGAGCGAAAATATGTCCTGACCAGAGTTCCATCGTTTTCTACATTGAAAAATACACAAAATGTCATAAAATAGAAGGGTACAAATCATGGCGTCATGGGGAACCATGTCGATGTTTACCAAAAGTGTCCACATTTTTCACCTTTTGAGTCATAACTCGCGTAGGAATAGGTTAAATCAAGTTTCCTTCTGCCAATTACATGTCACATGACACCGAAATCTAAAATTTGAAATTATCGATTTTTGGAGATCAAAGATCAAAACTTTTATGAAAAAAGTTTTTTCGACTCAAAGTGGTCACACACCCAAAGTATGAGCCCTGTAGCACCATTTTGAGCCAACTGTACCACCTCACCTGCAGTAGTATAGAGTCCGGGTTTTAATATCTTTCCAATCTCTAGTCCACCCTGGCTGGCATGGATCCGACCGCGTCCGTGGCGAAATTGGCTCATTTTGGGATTAGTCGCGGACGCTACTTTCATAGGCTAGTCCAATAAATATATTAAATAAATAATTGGTTCAATAATATAAATACCTAATATTTTCCGTATCTCGTATCTCGATGCAACTGAAGAGGTCTTTCAGGCATTATCCTAATCGCATGCGTGTTAGGATTACGACCTAACGACGTGTCCAGAAAGACATTCGCTCCAGTATTGAAGGTAACAATGCGATTATTTGAAAAAGGAATTAATTTTAATAGGAGATCTACAACATTGATCTATTCGAAGTCAACGAACCCGGATACCTGGCACTCACATACTGGGTGAGTTCATACTTTCTTGAGATGGTTTAACTGAGCATCGGCAGACTCTCAACGAGAAAGGAGAGAAGCAATGGATACTCCGCTCCCTGTATACCATTGCGTTAGTCTCCGCCATCGTCCTCACGACTTGTGCTGTCATCGTAATTTGCATCTATAAAATTGTGAAGGAGTTGAGAGCTACGGAGAGCAAAATGTGAGATGTTTTTCTTATATTTTTGGAAAAGCTTGTCTTTCAGAGGAACCTTTTCACCAACAACGAAGAGACTTCAGAAGCAATTGTTTACCACTCTTCTCGTGCAAGTCAATTATTAAATTCCATTTCAGAAAAAAAAATATGATTCATACTCATAGACGATCATTCCCTGCCTCACTTCCTACATACCTGTCGGAACGGTCTTCCTCGTTCCACTAGCAGGTATTTTATGTATGTTTACTCATTTTCTCCATGAAATGTAAAACCTGAAATTAAACCTAGATATCTCATGCAACAACCGTTTAAGAGAGCAGATCGGTTATTTTGGACCACCCCCCGGAACCGTTCCTCAAGCAATGAGAATCCTCATTCCATACCCGGGTGGTATGTGGGTCTTGGTCCCGTAATAGACAATATACCACTTATTTGTCATTGCTACCCCGACACAGGAAGAAACATGATTTTCAAGGTAAAATAGTCCAAAAATCCAATTTTCACAACAGCTCGAGATAGACCTAATTTCTTTTTTTCCGTTTATTTAGGGGTGCCCTGGTGGTCTGAAAGATCTGTTCTGATCGATTACTGCTCATTGCGGAATTCACTTTTTTGACATCATTTTTCGATTTTTTGTACCAAATTGCCGATTTTCGCCAGACCACTATATACATTTTGTAGCCCGTGCAATTCTGCATCGAAATATCTTAAAAACGGATTCGGCGATCGAGGCTAAATTTGTCATTTATTAGAATAACTCCAAAAAATGCTCGATTTCAACCGTTTTTCAATCATAACTTTTTTCTTTCATGATCAGATGAGCTCTAACACCAAAATTCGAATTCTAAACAAAAAGTTACGTCAGAATAAAATATGATCAGATTTTTCCGAGATGCAAATTTTTTCAACTTTTTTCATGATCTCGGGTTCATGGTCATTTTTTGGTCAGAAAATAAAAATCCCAGAACTATCTGACTATAGGTGTTTCCGACACAGTTTTATCCGTAGATGTCGAATTTCTGTACTAGAGCTCTCCAAAATGCAAAAGAAAAAAGTTATGTTCTAAAACTCAAAAGTTTTTCGATTTTGTAAGTTTTAAGAGTGTAACTTTTTTCTTTTACATTTTCGTGAGCTCTAGCATATAAATTCGATATCTACGGGTAAAAATACGTCGGAAACACCTATATCCAGATAGTTCTGAGATTTCGACTTTTTGACGCAAAAATGACCATGAACCCGGGATCATGAAAAAAGTTGAAAAATTTGAATCTCGGAAAAAACTGATCATATTTTATCCTGACGTAACTTTTGGTGTAGAATTCGAATGTTGGTGTTAGATCTCATCAGATCATGAAAGAAAAAAGTTCAGATTGAAAAAAGGTTATTCGAATAAATGTCAAATTTAGCCTCGATCGCCGAATCCATTTTTAAGACATTTTGATGCAGAATTGCACGGGCTACAAAACGTATATAGTGGTCACTAGTAGTTTTGTAGCCCGTGCAATTCTGCATCGAAATCTCTCAAAAATGGATTCGGCCATCGAGGCTAAATTTGTCATTTATTCGAATATCTCAAAAAAATGCTCGATTTCGACCATTTTTCAAGCATAATTTTTTTCTTTCATGTTCTGGTGAGCTCTAACATCCAAAATCGAATTCTACACAAAAAGTTACATGATTTTAAGGTAAAATAGTCGAAAAATCAAATTTTCACAACCGATCGAGATAAAATTTGCATCTCGGAAAAATCTGATCATATTTTATTCAGACGTAACTTTTTTGTGTAGAACTCGATTTTGGTCGAAATCGAGCATTTTTTTGAGATATTCGAATAAATGACAAATTTAGCCTCGATCGCCGAATCCATTTTTGAGAGATTTCGATGCAGAATTGCACGGGCTACAAAACGTATATAGTGGTCACTGGAAGTTTTGGCGAAAATCGTCAATTTGGTACAAAAAATCGAAAAATGATGTCAAAAAAATAAACGCAAAATAAACGCAAAAAAGAAATTGGGTCTATCTCGATCAGTTGTGAAAATTTGATTTTTCGACTATAGCAAGGACAAATAAGTGGTATATTGTCTATTATGGGACCAAGACCCACATACCACCCGGGTATGGAATGAGGATTTTCATTGCTAGAGGAACGGTTCCGAGCAGGGGCTGAAATGCTCCAAAATAATCGAGCCGGTCTCTTAAGAGCGTTGATCGGTAATTTTGGACCGTATTCGCCACCCACCGGACACGTCCCCCTAGGAATGAGATCCAGTGGCCCATACTCCACACATGTGAACCTCTTGGCCTTGTGTAGCACATAGGGATATATAACTCCTGGTCTGCACTCTCAATAGGCTAATAATGAAGTACAAACTTGAAAAATCTAATTTTTCGATTTTTCAAACGGTAGAAGCTAGACTCAAAACATCTTTTGCAATATGTTAGGCAAGCCCAGAAAACCAAAATAAGCGATTGCCAATTGGTTTGAAAAATAGTTTTCAAAGTTTTTCATTTTTTTTTATCATAAATATCCTAGACGGAATAGCCCAAGTTCTAATAATACACAAAACATAGTACCACTAATGCTTTATCAAAAATTGTACTAAGTTAGCCATTAAGTAGCGCAAATCCGAAAAGAACTCGATTTCGACAGTTATTCTGTCATAACTTTTTAAATTTAAATATGTGTGTTTAAATATACATACGGAAAATCGGATTATGAGACGAATCACGAGATATTCGAGAGCCCCGCGACATTAGAAAATGAGTATCCCAATCTTGCTGAAAAATATAATTTAAGTACTTCAAATGGTGCTCTATCAAACTACGTTTGCAGAATTTTGATATCGGATTTCTTCTCCGAGTATTGGTAGGTCAAATTGGGGACTCTTTGGAATTTTTGATAATTTCACTATTTTTCACTTCAGGAAAACGACCATAACTTGCTTCAAAATTGAGCTAGGGACAATTCCAAAAAAGCATTCGAATGAGGAAGCTGAAAGTAACATTTTTAGTGTCAGTTAATGTCCACGCGCTGGAGCGGGGCAGTCGGTTTTTCCAAAAAAGTGAAAAAGTGCTATTACTTACTTAGAAGTGATTTCCCCAAAAAGTTCTCGAGAGTGATTTTAGTACATACTGGTACCTTCTTACTCTGAAAAAAATCAGACGAATCGGAATATAGAAAAATTTTATGCAGTGGGTTTTGTCCGAAAAACCTGCGATTTTGGCAGTTTTTCGAGGTTTTTCAAGCATAACTTTTTTCATTCATTTTTTCATGAGCTCTCATATCGAAATGCGGAATCAGCATGCAAAATACGCCAGAATTTCCTATAGTCATTTTTTTGAGATAAAATGTTTTTCGACTTTGACCACTTTTTCACCATGTGGTCCTCCTTTGGTCCAATTTTGGTCTAAAATTTTTAGTCTCAGAATTATGTCCCTATTGGAATTTCTGGCTTATTTTTTTAGCGCAGAAAACGAATTTTCTAACTAGAGCTGATGAAAAAAAAGAAATAAGTTATGACCAAAATACCGATGAAATTTTTTTAAAGGAGATTCATCGGAGCATAACTTTTTTCTATCGAGGTTTTATGAGCTCTAGTTAGAAAATTCGTTTTCTGCGCTAAAAATAAGATAGAAATTCCTATAGGGACATAATTCTGAGACTAAAAATTTTAGACCAAAATTGGACCAAAGGTGAAAAAGTGGTAGAAGTCGAAAAAAAATTTATCTCGAGAAATATTTCTATAGGATTTTTTGGTGTATTTTGGCGCGCTGATTCCGAATTTCGATATGAGAGCTCATGAAAACATGAATGAAAAAAGTTATGCTTGAAAAACCTCGAAAAACTGCCAAAATCGCAGGTTTTTCGGACAAACTCCACTGCATAATTTTTTTCTATGTTCCGATTCGTCTGATTTTTTCAGAGTAAGAAGGTACCAGTATGTACTAAATTCACTCTCGAGAACTTTTTGGGGAAATCACTTCTAAGAAAGTTATAGCACGTTTTCACTTTTTTTGAAAAATTTACCGCCTCGCTCCAGCGCGTAGACATGGACTGACACTATCAACGCAAAAAATGTTACGCCCAGCCTCCTCATTCTCGTTTTCCTAAAGTGAAAAATAGTGAAATTATCAAAAATTCCAAAGAGTCCCCAATTTGACCTACCAATACTCGGAGAAGAAATCCGATATCAAAATTCTGCAAACGTAGTTTGATAGAGCACCATTTGAAGTACTTAAATTATATTTTTCAGCAAGATTGGGATACTCATTTTCTAATGCCGCGGGGTCCTCAATACTCTCGATTCGCGATTCGTCTCTTATACCTGCGAAAAAAATACTTGAAACTTCTACGGTTATAGTGGTCTGATGGGAAAATTTTCCAACTTTTTCATGACCATGACCATTTTTTGGTCGAAAAGTCGATTTTACAAATAAATCCGACTATAGGGATTTCTGACGTATTTTCACGTGTAAAACCGATTTTCTATGTTAGAGCTCACCAAATCGCGAAATAAAAAATATATGCTCAAAAAACCGAACAGTGCTTGTTTTTCAAACATAACATTTGTCTTCTTCAGTATCGTGAGCTCTAGTACACAAATTTGGAATCTACACAAAGATATACACATGATAAAATTCTAAGATACTTCCGAAATGTAATTTTTTTCCAGTCTGACCATGAACCCCCATCTTGGCCACGTTTTGCTTCATGACCATGATGGGATCATGCTACAGATTAAAAAATAATAATTTCAGATATATATGACTATAGGTGTTTTGGTGTAATTTCATTTCAAGCCTATTGAGAGGGCAGCCCAGGAGTTCTATATCCCTATGTGCTACAAAAGGCCAAGGGGTCCAAATGCGTGGAGTATGGGTTCCTGGATCTTATTCCTAGGTGGACGTGCCCGGGAGGTGTTCCTTAATTTTTTTTCGTATTTTATTTCTCGTTGAGGTACACCCCTCGGCGGAGTGGGTACGGTTTGCGTCATGTCCACGATGCTTTTTCCCATGATCGATCCCTTCGTCGTCATCTTTCTTATCCCCGGGTGCGCTGACGTGTATTTATTTATTTAAGACTAATTACAAAATAAAAATTAAATAGTCAACTCGACATTCTAACAATAAAGTTATATTTAGGTATCGAAGGGCCTTCGGTCACTTGATTATGAAGAAAATCGAAACAAGTCCTTCATCAGTGGCAATCGATACAAAATTTTCCAATTCTCCAATTTAAATTGTCTCAGTTTATTCGCAGATTGTATGATCTCTAGACCTCCAAAGATGTAATAATTCCCATGATGTTGTTGTTCTGTATGGGCTTTATGGATTTTTAGAATTATTGTGATTGAGATTCGTCAGGCGAAATGGCAAAATCATACTCCTATATGAGAGGAATTGCGAGAGATTCGAGAGTTTTCGGATATTAGCGGACTTAGGAAAAAGTTCCCCTATTCTGCTGAAAAGTGAAACTTAACACAGGATTTTTGATATAACTGAGATAGGGTCGTACAACGATTTTGCAACCTATGCTCAAAATTTGACCCTAGAGTCAACTTTGGACGTAGAGTTCAGAAATTGACCTTAGGAAGCCGTATCTTGAAAGCCTCATTCTCTGTGACACAGTTTACCCTGTGCGGTCGGCTTTCATATCTCATGAACGGCGCTTCCGAGACCAACAAATATATAGTGATTCTGAAAGAGCTCGACGAGATAAGAATTTTCACAATTGGGATTTAAGTGCTAGCTAACCGTGAAAAAAGTTAGAACCTCCAAAAGTTTTTAAATTGTCACCCTGAAAAATTTTTGTTCGGCGGCTAAAAAACGGCATATACCATTCAATTCCCCTTGCACTTTTACCCATGTTTGAATTTTTTCAAGGCGTTTCATCGGGGGGGGGGGGGGGTATGTTTTTGTGCGACCGAATGATCGCAAGTGATTATGACCAAAAAACTACGTTTTTAAGGCGTAACATTTTTGTACCGTACTAGCCGAGCTACGCTCGCTAGGGGTACGCCGTAAGGTTAAAAGAAAATTAGTTTGAGTTGTCTAGCCTCGCTGTATGTCACAAGACTGTCAGAAATATTACCACTGTGATCAGCGTCCGAGAAATTACTATACCACGATCTGTGGTAAATTTCCTGACACATTTCCTAGGTGGAAAATTTTCTGAAACAGTCACATCTGTGGTAATTTTTCTGACAGTGACCAGGGTGGCAATTTTTCTGAAACTTTCAACCAAAACACGGTTCGAACCGTCACGGATCACTCTACACGGCTGTTAACTCCATTTGGCACTCCCCCTTCGTAGAACCAAGAACGGTGACCGAACTCGGAGAATTTCTCCGAAAACCGTCGTATTCCGCACTATAGTACCTCACGGAAACGGACCGTGCTCAGCCGCCTTTGCACTAATCGACTCAACCAAAGCATCCCTCGATTCCCCGATGTTTTCTGCACATACTTCTCACCTCCTTAGTCCTTCCCTTCCCTGCTTCTATAAATGTCAACCGCCTGAATAGCGATTGCTTCAAAGGACAAACCTTTACCCGGCCATATCTCGCTTCAGAGTGATCCTACAGGGTCGATACTCAGCACGTCTGACTTTTGTTTCTTGGGCTGCTCGTCGTGAGCTATCAGAAACAATCCATATGTACGGTGTTTGGTTCACGGGGGAACGCTGGATAGTCAGTTGAAGGTTTGAAAAATGGAAAAAGTCGAGTGTCCCAACTTTGACGTCATCTTTGACCTACTCAACGTCATCTGATCGGCTCGGCGATAGTGCCATTCGATCCGGCACCATCCCAATTACCTACCCAACTAATTCCTAAATCTTATCCCACACCTCCGGCCCACACGACCCATTTGATTCGACCATTAAATTTGCCGCCTAACGTTCTTTTATCTATAGGCGCGACTGTACATATTCAAAATATTAATAGGCGATTTTGACCAAAAAAATAAGTTTTCAAGGCGTAACTTTTTCATACCTTGTTTTCATGAACTAAGGTATGAAAATTCGATTTCTACGTGAAAAAATACACCAAAAACTCCTATATACAGGTATTTCTGAGAATATGACTTTTTTCCACTATTTTCTGGTCATTTTGTGGCCTTTTTTTGTTGAAAAAGTCATATTCTCAGAAATTCCTGTCTATAGGAGTTGTTGGTGTATTTTTGCATGTAGAAACCGAATTTTCACACCTTTGGTCACGAAAATTATTGACTGGTCAAAGCAAACGTCATAGGCAGAACGGGGGAAGAGGGAAAATTATAGCGAAATATATAGCTTTTGTTCTACGTGTCGAGGCGCATCGAACTGGCCTGGTGGCGAGGGACTCAGATGACGTCGGGTAGGTCAAAGATGACGTCAAAAATGAGACACTCGCGATTTTCCATTTTTCGACCATTCAACTGACTGTGCCGCGTTCCCTCCTGGATGGAAGCCTATGGGTCGTTTTTTTAAAGCTCTCGACGAGCGCTACAAGAAAAAAAAGTCAGCATCGAAGTATCGAAGCTGGTGGAGCGCTCTGAAGCGAGATATTGCCGGGTAAAGTTTTGACATTTGGCGAAACCGCTATTCAGGCGGATGCGAAATATAAGCGCGGGTGCGAAATACTAAGGGTGCAAGTGGGATGTGGGGAAAACATCGGGGAAGCGATAGCTGCTTTGGATGGGTCGATTAGAGCAAAGGCCGATGAGCAGCATCTGTTTCCGTGAGGTACTATTGGGCTGAAAAAGGCGTTTTCCGCCAAAATTTGGTGAAAGTTCTCGGATCTCTGCGGGGATAGTGCCTAATAGAGTATACATTCGTGTAGAGTGACCCGTGACGGTTCGAACCGTGTTTTAGTTAAAGCTTTTTAGTAAGTTTGAAGCTTGGTGTAGTGGTTACAAGATGGGGCTTCAGATCCTAAGAAGTGGTCGGGGAGTATCCTGGCACCCGTAGACGTTGAATCCGATGCACCCAACACCCCCAAACCTGGGATGTCAACCAAGATCGTGTCAAATCGTGTGCGCTCACTGTTGCTCGGCATTCGGCTCAAGAGGCCCAGCAACCTCTTCGTCAGATGTGGACTGATGGCGCAGGTGGTAGGGCGTCAGTCTAGCGCGCAGACACCCCCTGGTTCGACTCCCCTCCGGTGCACCATCTTTTGCAAACTTTTTTTTGGGCTAGAAAAATAAAATTAAGATCCAAATTTTTCATTTTTAACAAAAAAACCCACGGTTTACCCGTAGCGAGCGCAGCTCGGCTAGTTCTCCTTAACTGAGCAGCTGAACACATGACCATATAATTATGGTTTCATTCGGCCAACAAAATACGAACATCTATCGAATGCAAAATGATTGTAAACCTATTCTTTATGTGCAAGAGTATGGCCTTTCGATACGGCAGTGTACTCGATATGTCGCTGTAACTGGTGAATTATGATGAATTATGCATGATTTCAGCCATCTATGACAATTGCCAACCTGGATTCAGCTGGGATATGTATTACGACGGACAGTTGTAATGGGGTCAGTTTTTCTGAAATCTACGATCTAACTGAATCGATCGACGAGAAAGATAATGTATGATAAGATCATCCACTCAGCTGTAATCCTGCATATGATATAACTGCAATTATGGTTTCTAAATTGATTTATTTTAGATGGAACCTTCTACAATTATACGGTAGACATATTCTGCACCAGGCAAGAGTTAGTGCCCGCGCCTGATGATTGTGATAATTTCGACGACGATAACGACGATGGAGTTTGCTATAAGGTGAGCGGTCCTTGTGCCCAATGGTTGGGCATTATCCCCCCTTTTCACCGTTCCAGTAATTTCGCATTATTTGCTTCCAGATTGGCGAGACCGCTGAGAGTTGGCAAGATGCGCAGATGAACTGCCGCAAACTTGGTGCAAATCTTGCGTCCATACACAACGAGAAGGTCTCATATTCAAATTAATCAATTATATTTTTCTAACTAATCCAGGAAAACGAGTACCTTCGTCAATTGGCCGTATCCAAAAAGTTGGTGCACGGAATCTTCCTTGGTGCAACGACATCTGGAAAAGGCGGAAGTTTTGAATGGATTGACGGATCGGCGTAGGATTACGACTACTACTTTCCAGGCAAGACGATTTATATATCCAACGGGAACGAATCAAATTATACCAATAATTGTTCGGGTTTAGAGTTCCCAAGACCAGGGTTTGGCGACTGTATCGTGATGGACACCTCAACTCCGACCGGACATTGGATGAACTTCGACTGCACAGCTAAACTTCCTGTCGCGTGTATTCGCGAAAGTGGGTTTCGTTATGTGTGTGTTTGTGCGCAGCTATGTTGATAATTCCATGATTTTATCCAACCTTCTATTAGCCATGTTCAAATTACAATAATTGAATACACTTCACAAAATTTCAGAGAAGCCCGAGGTCATCGCTAACGAGACTTGCAGCACCGAAACTTGGAAGGAAGGCACTATAGTAAACACGTGTTCATTAAATTGTTGTGAAACGTAATTTTAAAACGCGTTCTCTGTACAAGGAAAATGGGGTGGAAGTGGCACAGTTTGGTTAAAATTGACGTACGGGGTTCAAACTTTGGGTGTGTGACCCTTTGGGATCGAAAAAACTTTTTTCATTAAAAAAATTGATCTTTGATCTCCAAAAATCGATAATTTCAAATTTGAGATTTCGGTATCATATCGCATATCATTCGATAGAGCATAAAAAGTTATGTTTATTCGTAGAAGGAAACTCGATTTCAGCTATTCCGATGAAATTTATGGCTTAAAAAGTGAAATTTTAACTCATTTTTGCCATACATCGATATGGCTCCTCATGATCAACTGACCAGTACGTCACCAAATCAAGATCTTTTGCGTATTTTTACTGCGCAATTCGATGAAACTGTTTTCAGGACCAATCGATTAGGCCTTTTTATCGAAATCTTCAGTTTTCCGTGACCTACTCATGGCATTTTCGGTAATCATCGACAGGTTTTCGAGCACAACTTTTTTCGTTCATGGTTTGATGAGCTCTAGTATTGAAATTCGGAATCAGCGCATAAAAATACACCAAAAACTATTAAAGTCATATTTTTTAGAGATGAAATTTTTTTCGTCTTCGACCACTTTTTCACCATGTGGTTCCACCTTAGGTTCGATTTTGTTTGAAAATTTTTTGACTCATGTCACTATAGGATTTTCTGGCTTATTATTGAGCATAGAAAACGAATTTGCTAACTAGAGCTCATGAAACCTCGAAAGGAAAAAGTTATGACCAAAATCCCAAACATTTTTTTTACACTATAAAATCCCGAAAAAAAAATTTTCAACCAAAATCGAACCTCAGGGGGGACCACACCCAGACTGGTTTCCGGAGAGGGTTTAGAACACTCAACAACCTGCACACCATCAAGCAGGTTGCAGAACGCACTCACGAGTACGGTATCCACCTCTACATCGGATTCGTCGATTTCCGCAAGGCCTTCGATTGTGTGGAATGGAATGCGGTATGGTAAGCACTGTGGTCATCTGGAGTGCATCCGACCCTCATCCATCTCCTCCGCCAGCTCTACGAATCGTCTTCCCTCATCCGAGTAAACGAGGATCTCGTCCCTGTCACCGTAAGAAGAGGAGTCCGCCAAGGAGACACACTGTCGCCTCGCCTCTTCAACTGTGTACTTCGATCAGCCATGGATGAAATAGACTGGGAGAACGACGGAGTCAGGATCGACGGAAGAAATTTGAGCCACCTCGAGTATGCGGATGATGTAGCTCTCATCGCTAAGAGCCGTCCCGAACTAGAGATAATGCTGAGGAAGCTGATGTACGCTTGCTCCCGCGTAGGATTGGAAGTTAACGCCTCAAAAACGGTAATTCTGACCTCGTGTTCTTCCACTCGCGCACCCCTCACTATCGGCAACCTCACGTTCAACTTTGTCGAATCAGCCACCTATCTTGGCGGGAAGATCTCTCTCCCCCTTGATCACTTCGACGAAATAGAACACAGGATTCGATTGGGATGGCTAGCCTAGAGCAAGCTTGCCCCTCTTCTCTCCTCTCGCATCCTCCCCATGAAGACAAGAAGGCGTCTCTTCCACAGCTGCATCTCCTCTAACGTACTCTATGGGAGCGAAGTTTGGGTGCTGCGGGCAAGTGAAAAAGAGCGGTTGAATGTCACTCAACGGCAGATGGAGCGAAAAATGCTGGGAATTTCGTTACGAGATCGATGGAGGAATGAGAACGTTCGAGATGCCACCAAATTACGAGATTGGAACCAAGAAGCGGTCAAAAGGAAGGCTCAATGTGCTCTGAAGATAAGGAGAATGGACCTTGAGCAATGGCGCAGGGCGACTACTGTGTGGATACCGTATAGCAGAAAGCGCTCCCAGGGCCAGCCAAGAACCCGATGGCGCGACGACCGAAGAATATAGACCCATCCTCATCTAGCGTCAATCGCTTGACATGATAAATATTGAATTGAATTATTATAATCAGCGATGTTTTCCGGTGCTTTCTCAAAAAAAACGGAATCCTTGGGGTGTCCCTAAACCACGGCCACGGCCCACGGCCCAAAGGCCCTAAACCACGGCCCACGGTTGGATCTCCTCGATCCAGCCCACTTCCCTCCTCTCTCGGCCTCTCTCGAGAAGACCGTCTCTGCCGTCAAGAGGGCCGTCAAGGGGACCATCAAGTCGGATTCAACGGACCGACTTCGCAAGAACCAGGTTTTTGTCCGGAACCTTCAGGTGGACATGAACGACACAGAGTTGATCAAGGAGATCTGCGAGAAAATCGACGCTCCTTCCCCCTCCCCTCACATTCTGTGTTCTGCTAATTCCTCACTAGGTTTGAAAATTCACGGATGACTCTCTTTGTATGCATTCTCACCGGTCGGAGAAGCGAGAGAGCGCGCGAAATGAAGAGACCCAATCCTAGAATTACCCACCCTATTCATTCTGGGCTTAGTCACCTCCATGATTGGTTCTCTCTTGCTTTCATGTCATGTTTGCTTATAGTTGTTTGTTATTCTTCACTCAGGATGGGCTTCGTAGTAAGAATGATGTAGGATAGTGAGGACCCATCGTGAGGCGGTTTGGTGTCGGTTAGATCGGTTGGTGGGTCAGGGGACCGAAACATCAAACCGCATCCACCGGAAGTGGTCATGATGAACTAGTGATATCTCTCATTTCTCTAGCCGGTGGGAGAGTGTGCGGATTGAGAAGTCTTTTCCTTTTTGTCAGCACTAGTTGAAACCACCTTTCTTTTCCTAGTCAGCCTCCTAATCTCTCATAATTGGCCCATTTACTTGTTGATTCCTTTTCCATTTTGAGATTTAGCGTACAGATTCCTTGCCTGTCCCGTCTTTTTTTATTTCTACGATACACACATTGGTCGCACATCGAACGTTGCTCAAGTCTCAGTGTTGCCGGATCGAATTGTGGTCGCCTTCATTCTTCAAACTTTCCCTTTTTTCTGACCAACGAAAGCGTGTGCAGAATGGAGAGAGCACTATACGCTTCGGGTACATTAGCCTCTGAACTTAAAATGTGATTATCTGGGAAAATATTCACATTTTCACTATTTTGTTAGGCCGAAAGATTAACGATAAGACAGAGGAATTTGTGCTAGAATGAAGATCGAGAGATTTGAGCCGCGCATCTGAACAAACTTGGGTGAGTCAAGAGCAAACACTCGCCTATTTACATTATAATCCGTGGCAACTATCAAAATAGCGCGTCCAGTAGTGTTGGCGGATCCTACATTGTTGTCCATACGATTTCTCTTCAAAGTTTTCCTTTTTCATTAGACTTGTTTCACTGTAACTGACGCATCTCGCCGTCGATAAGCCGCGAAAAATGGAAAGAGTCAATACTCGCACCGGAAACACTGGTGATCACGTGTTTCTGGCAACCCGCCAATACAAAATTCTCTCTAGACCTCCGTCGTGCTCTCTCATTTTCGCGTGCTATCTCGTCTCTTATCCCCCCCCCCCCGTTAGATCACACAGTGATTCAGAACCCCGTCCGGTAGTGATGACGTCATCGTTCTGAAGTCGTCACGTCAGCTGTCACGAAGACGTCACGCCGTCATTCTGAAGTCGTCATCGATGATGGCCTGCTTTCTTTCCGAGGAAGCGCGCGAGAAGAAGAGGATCAACCAGGAAATCGAGAAGTTACTGAAAAGAGACAAGAAGAATGCCAAGAAAGAACTCAAACTACTGCTCCTCGGTTAGTTCATGCTGTAACATGCAGGGTAGCAATGACAATTCGGCACCCGACTCTCCTCATTTTTTCATACTCTATCGTTTCCCTGACAGGCGAGAGAGCATGCAAATTGAGGAGAGTGAGTTCCGATTTTGTCATCACTAGTACAGGGTTGATTAGACCAGAGTGTCTAGGGCAGATGGGAATCTAGAGAGCGACTCGATGAGTCATTTTCACGACCCTAATATGCACTTATCACTGCGCGCTGATTAGGGATGACAAATCGGCAACCGACTCTCCTCAATTCGCCTGTTCTCTCGTTTCTCTATTCGACGAGAGAGCTCGTGAATTGAGGAGCGTCTGTTCCGATTTGTCATCACTAGCCCAGATATTTTATGGAGTACGCATAGTAGGCTCTAGATCAAACACTTGTATCGATTGCTAGGAACTAACTGAAGTCTTTGATGGATTAAATCAGTAAAACATAGACAAGTAGTATTTGCAGGCACCGGCGAATCGGGCAAGTCCACCTTCATCAAGCAGATGCGAATTATCCACGGGAAGGGATACAGCGATGAGGAGAACCGGGCGCATACTCGGCTCGTCTTCCAGAACGTTTTCATGGCCATGCAGGTATCACATGAGTGGGTGAAATGTGCCATAACTTTGTTCTTTTTTTTTCGTTTTTTTGCGTTTTGGTGAGCTCTAGTATGGAAATTCGGGTTGTTCTACATGCAAAACTAGGTCAGAAATGCCTACAGTCACGTAGTTCTGAGATTTTGACTTGTTTGCCTCAACATTGCCTCGATACATGGTGAAAGTAGATTATTTTGGGATGGGATACAGTGAGGAGGAGAACCGAGCGCATACTCGGCTCGTGTTTCAGAATGTGTTCATGGCCATGCAGGTTAGGGATTGTTGAGGACAAATAGGCATCCGACTCTCCTCATTTTGCGTGATCTATCATCGGTTAGAGAAGCGAGATAACACGCTAATTGATGCCCCGATTTCCCTCACTAGCGCCTTGGTGTGGGTAGTGTTCCCAAGGTTGTGAGGAATCCATGGAGTTGGCATCTTTAATGAAGATGTGGCTAGAAAGACTACGTTAGCTGTTAGTGCAAAGGCTAGATATTACTGGTATTTTTTTCAAAGTTATAAATAAATAAATAATTAATTAAAATAGTAATTACAGGCGATGCTGCGAGCACGCGAACGATTGGGCATCGCTTTCGGCAGAAATGAAGTGGAGCTGGAAGAGAAGGTGGATTTTAAAAAAAAGATATTGTATATTTTTGGTCTCCTTTATCAATGATCTATCAGGATATCTGCTTTAACAACTCTACGCGCACACTGTCATCTGTAGACTCTGGAATAGAGTGCGCAGAGAAAAAAAAGAACTGAAACAACCTCGCTATGCCGAAATGGCAGAGGCGAGGTAGGTAACCGGACTCGCAATCGGAATGGAATGTGAGAGCATAATTTTTGGAGTCCCTCCGCTACTGGAAGGGTTGATCGTGTCAGAGAGGGGAAAAGATGTGAATGAGAAACACCCAAACGGTTTAGAAATGAGTGAGTGATGCGCCTTTCAATGAAAAGAGAGTAATATTATCATACTGCCGGGCTGGGAATCGAACCCGGGTCGTCCGCTTGCCGGGCAGATTCACATTCTTATTCTTTAGTCACCAACGAATTAGGGAGTGGGAGGGAAGAAAAGGGGAAAAAAATAATTTTGAATCTTGGGCGACCTTGTGAAATTCGGTAACAGATGCTTTGACCACTTTGCTATGTAATAGTGGTGTCTTCTCGGTTTTCTACTCTTTTCATTCAGCACACTATCTCACGAGTCATTGAAAGGAAAGAATGTGCAGACTTAAGATCTGTATAAGCTGTTCACATGCTGTCACACCCGTTGGGGTGTTTCAATAAATAAATAAATAAGTCGAAAACCGAACATCGCTAATATACAATTTCAGGCCGACGTCGTGATCGCGGTGGATCAAGATTACATCACGTCATTCGATGAGCCCCTCGTGTCCTACATCAAGGAATTGTGGGCTGACTCTGGTATCCAAGAGTGCTACGAGCGACGGAGAGAGTATTACTTGAGCGATTCGGCAAAGTAGTGAGCTTGGTTCATTGTCAATCATCATACTACAGTATTGGCTAATCGCATCGGGTATCGGCAGCCGCGGCAGGCCGCAGCGGACCTCGGTTTCCGCGGATTGATTTAGCGCAAATCGGAGACCTTTTCACGCATCATGGTGTTGATTTTCGTAATCTCCAGTACATTTCCGATCGGAATCACTATAAGATGATATTTTGTTCTTCGGTTTACCAGAATATAAATTATTCACTGAAAAAGCCTGACCAAGCGAACAATAGTTGGCCCTCTTGAACAAGTCATCCCAGAAGGCCAATCCTTGCTTAAACTCGCTATAATCGATACCATACATTTGTCTCTAGAAAAGGAACATCATACCATGGCTAATTCAGTGGGTCAATTATTGTTCGCTGGGTCAGACTTTTTCAGTGAAAAATTTCAAATCCCGTAAAACAACAAATAAAATATCATCTTATAGTGATTTAAATCGGAAATGGACTGGAGATTACGAAAATCAACACCATGATGCGTGAAAATGTCTCCGATTCCGCGGCGGCCCGCCGCGGCTGCCTATACCCGATGCGATTAGCCAGTACTGTACGCGTACGATGAAATCCGACTCTTCTCAATTCGTGTAATCTCTAGCTTCTCTAACCGACGAGAGATAACGCAAAATGAGGAGAGTCGATGCCAATTTGTCATCACTATTACTTACCAATCCGTTCTTTTAGCAATCGTTTAGCCGAAAGAGCATTGATTGATATGAAAAATACGTCATCAGTTCCCATTAGCTAATGACTATGCGTCGAATGCCATATCCTACTTCTATCAGCGCAATTCATGCTATTTCAGTTACCTCAACGACCTGGAGCGACTGGCTCAGCCGGGGTACCTCCCTTCTTCCCAGGACATTCTCCGGGCGAGAATCCCCACCACGGGCATCATCGAGTACCCGTTCGACGTGGATAATTGCATATTTCGGTTCGTTACATTCCTTCTTGTAATTGATCTTGATACAATCACTAATATTCGCTTTCCCTCACTATTAGGGATGTGAGAGTGAAGTACCCGTTCCATGTGGATAACTGCATATTTCGGTATGTGAATAGTAATAAAAATGAGACGACTCCCCTCGATTCGCTCTCTCGTTTCTCGCCGGTAAGAGAAACGAGAGAGCGAATGGAGAGCATCGGGTATCGCTTTGCCATCACAAGTATGTGAATAGTATTCCTTCTTGTAATTGGTCTACAATCTCTGATACTCCCTTACCCTCACTAATAGGGAGTGAATAGATCGTCTCTCCCTTCAGCATCTCTTTCAAGAACGGTTCAGTGACTATAGAATCCAATCGCACAAATATGTGGCAATTCAATTATATTTGATTACAAAAAAGCAAAAAGTGACCAGCCCGATGCGGGGCTCGAACCCGCAACAGCCAGATTAAGAGACTGATGCTCTACCGACTGAGCTAACCGGGCCACGGTGGGCGCGGCATTCTAGAGACTGACAGATGAGATGCGAACTGTTCAATCTGACAGACCTACTCAACACGATTGCGCAGTGATAGTATTCGGTCATGAGCAAGTGATAAAGTAGGATGAAATCAACCACCCGAAAAAAACTACATTCTACAGAATGATATCATAATTCTTCAAATCACAATCCTTCAGAATGGTTGACGTCGGGGGACAGCGATCCGAGAGGCGCAAGTGGATCCACTGCTTCGAGGTACTGTCTGACTCTCCTCGATCCGCCTGATCTCTCGCCGGTCAGAGAAAAAAGATAATGTGCTGAATGAAGAGAGCCAAAAACCGAAACAATGATAATAAATCGGCATCTTACTCTCCTCGTTTCCCCTGCTCTCTCGTGTCTCTGACCGGCGAGAGAGTATGTGAATCGAGGAGAGTCCGATCTGATAAGCATCTTTTGTTTCAAGAACGCAACTTCGATCCTGTTCCTGGTCGCGCTGTCGGAGTACGATCAAGTCCTAGTCGAATGCGATAATGAGGTACGATAGAAAGACAGCACAATCGCAAATAATTTTATAGATATTAAACTGAGCTAACGAAGCTACATTTCGAATTTCTTATGATGCTCTTGTTTTGAAAACACAGGTCTCATGCCGGAAAGGACTCCAAACTAGTAAAATTCTAGCCTTGTAGGGGGCTCGAACTACTGACATTCAGATTAAAAGTCTCCACCAACTGAGCTATCGAGGCTATGTGTTCTCTTGGTTAAAAAAAGGTGTATCTTTAGTTGTTGAAACACAGTTTCCCAGTGAAAATAATCAGATTCTTTGAACAAGGTAGACCTACTTTCCCGATATTTTTTATCTTTGTCTAGTCAGTTATTAGCAGATGATCCCGATTTGCAGAACAGGATGGATGAGTCAAAAGCCCTCTTTCGAACTATCATCACTTATCCCTGGTTTACTAATGCTTCAGGTGAGCAGTAGTGATGGCAAATCGGCATCCGACTCTCCATGAATTCACGTTCTCTCTCGCCTTTTCTTTTTTTCTCTTTATTTTACCGACGAGAGATCAAGGAATATGAAGAGAGTCGGATGCCGATTTGTCATCACTAGTGAGTAGATTGAGTGCGAGAAGGAAGGAGAAGGGGTTGCATCGGAGGATAACACATCAGATGAGAGCCGCTTTTTTCTCCTATAATTAGACCTGAGAATATTATATTGAATATATATTTATTTTTTAAATCTCATCAAGTTCCTTGCTCGGACCTAGTCCCGAGAAAAGGACGTATGAATGCAAAAGGATCCAATTGCAGTCATTCTCTTCCTCAACAAGAAGGATTTGCTAGCTGAAAAAATATTGTATTCTCATCTAAGCGATTTCTTCCCTGAATACGTCGGGCCTGCAGGAGATCCCATCTATGCAAGGTACTAGCCATTTTTATTATTTTTTCTATACTCTAAGTATGGATGCAGGAATGTTTCAAAATATGTAGTGATTAAGTCAAGTATTTGGGAGTTAATTATTCTCTTCCTTATTCATTATTTATTAGATCATGGGGCACGTTTGCAAATGAAAATCTGAGACGTAGTGAGTAGAATGGAGGATGGTGTCAGGACTTTCATTATTAGTAGAGCACGCTGGTGGAGCCTACTTAATGAAGAATGTAATGAATGACTGAACCGCGCAACTTTGCGACCACTGATAAGTTTTGTATTTTCTACTTGCAGGGAGTTCATTCTCAAAATGTTCGTAGATCTGAATCCGGACCACGGGAAGATTATGTACTCCCACTTCACATGCGCTACTGGTGAGATTCATTCTAAATTGATTTACAGCTCATGAATATAGTTCGAAATACCGGTCGCCGTCTCTTCATTTCGCACACTCTCACGGCCGGTCTAGTGACGAGAGAGTGTGCGAAATGAAAAAAAACCGGAATGCGAACTATATTCCGCAATAGAAACAGAAAGTGTGAGGCATGTGACTGTCCTAGTAAGTGTGTGTATTCTGCGAAAATAGAGCAGTCCAGTTTAACAAATCGTTGATTGATTAGTAGGCTGATGCATAAGTTTTGGGCTTTTTTTATGGGTGAGTTTGATAGACTGGCATTCAGCCGAGAGAGATCATGGAGCCATCTTACAAATATATCATTTAGGGATGGACTTTGAGTTATTAATCATCAGATGGTTTCCTTTTGCATGGGGACTTGAGATATTTTCATAAGTCGGCATCACAAAAATACTCAAATTTTAGACACGTTTCCGAACCTCCCGGTCTCATCGGGAAATTTTTCGCGTGGGATCTATCATACATAAATGGGTACTTAGTATCATTATTTTCCGAATTCGCTTGAGATCTAGGGTCCACGATACCTATTTGAGTAGTGACGACTCGAAAACCGACGTGAATTTCATAGTATTGATGCTTTCAACAATTGATCTCAATTGTGTATATAAAGAGTGGCAAGGGTCTAGTGTGGGGCGCTGTATTTTCACATGTTACGTCCACAATATCATAGAAAATAATTGACTCAGCGTTGGTCACAGGTCAAATAAATTGAAAGTCTGAAAAACATAAAATAAGCAGAAAATGGAATAAAAATCGCTGGATATTGGTCTGAAAGAATATGTGCCAGGTAGATGTCGGCGAGAACTGTACTCTAATCTTACTGTGAGCTGTACCAAAAGGGTCAATCTTCAAAATGAGTGCTGAAATTGATCCATAAGCTTAATCCCATAGGCAAGAGAAATTATGAAAACACGATCCTGACCTTCATGAATCGACAGCATTTGAAGACTCATAATGTTCATGTCTAGAGTGCAGCCAGAATATCAAAGTGCGCGATCGAAAGCACATTAGATGTACTTCAAAACGCCCCTATACTCATTTCATAAATTCCATTTATAAAGAATTGTAAACACTTGAAGAAAAAAAGTCCAAAACTTATTCATCACCCTGATAGAATGATTGTCTCTCTCGTCCGTCTGACAGGCGAGAGTGTGTGCAGAATGGAGAGAGCAGAAAACGGATTCGAAATAATTATATTTCAGACACAGAAAACATTCGATACGTTTTCGCTGCGGTGCGAGACGCGATCCTTCAGAATAACCTCAAGGAGTATAATTTTGTTTGATGTAAAGAGAGAAGGAGTATGGCTGTATAGTTCGATTCCATAAATCAGTTCGGCATACACGGTTGAATGCGGATACAACAAGCAAATGTATTCGAATACAAATGTGATCGTACATAGTTTGACAAAATACATTTACGGGCGTTGATAAAATTCGATAAAAGTCACAATAGAATGATGAAAACGATATTCGAATGAAAAAAAACAACATGAGGACAGTATATTGTAAATATCAGTCAGTCAAATCATATTCCTCAGTATTTTTTTACATTTCTCTTTTTGCTGTGCCAATACGCAACCTCTTCTTCAGTTTTTGTTTTTCGGATTGATTGTGACACACGCGTCATAATGCCTCAACATGCTTCTATTTCATGCTATTGTGCAATTATGATCCAGTGAGATTGGAATTTGCAATGCAGAACAAAAATAAAGGCGAAATATTTTCGCACCAACCTAGTGTAAGGTCAGCAATGCCAGAGGGTATCGCTTTTAAATCAACGCTTTCTCTTGTTGTACATCGCCTTTGCATTCTACCACACCTTCATCTCCTCTTGTCTACTCCACCTTACCTACTTTCAGCTGCATTGTTTTATTCGAAATTATGTCCACAACTTCGACGATCACAGAGAGATTAGATGGCCTGAGGCGGTTGAGGGAAAAGGTGAGTAATCAGAATTTGAAAAGGTTTAAGAAGAGCCTAGCTTTTATATCGGAGCATGCCGATAGTATCTCCCATCTCCCCGCCCCTTCCCTCTCTTCTCATCTTCCCCGATCCCAGTCAGTTGATGTAGTTGACGCAGAAGAGACACCGATAAATGATATACCACTGAACCCAGCCACATAGCTTTGTGTGTTGATTCACATTTTCACTAGTAAATGATACATCTGGCATTAGTACCTCATCCGACTGAAACTTATTTTTCAGATATCAATTTCGCTTCCTCGCGATGATCCATTGGGAGCTGCATGGACAGAAGGAATCGATTTGATGATAGAAGCAGCGGAGAAGGGGCCAGCCAATCAAGTGAGTTATTGGATGTTAAACTCAACAAGAATCAGTTTAAAAGTGAATTTTGATTGATTAGAGTGACACTCCTTTCACTAATCGATCATTGTTTTCAGTTGGTCCAACACTCACTTGAAGATTTTAAACAGCAGAGAAATTACCATAAAACGAACGATAAATGGACGTGAGTTTACTCTGGCCACTTTTTCACCATGTGGTCTACCTCTTGCAAAACATCACCTGCGGGCGGGAGTCGAACCAGCCTGCGTCGGCGTGCCAGTCAGACACCATGCCCATTAGCCTGCGACGCTTGACGGAGACTAGTGGTTGGGGCGCGCGCCTTTCTCTACCTCTTGCAAAACATCACCTGCGGGCGGGAGTCGAACCTGCCTGCGTCGGCATTTACATTTACACATTTACATTTATCATGTCAGGCAGTTGACGCCAGATGGGGATGGATCGTTTCAGATAGGTTTCGGGTCGGTTCTTCGTTCGAGAGAGAATCATTTCGTCTGGGTGGGGGTCAAGGGATCGGTCTTCTTTCCATTCACAGACCCAAGAGATTGGCTGGAGAAAGGGTTGCGATCATCCAGGACGATAGGACTTGATGTAGAGTGTTCATTGTTGATGATGGAAGAAGGCTCCCGTGATTTTAAAACTGAGTCCACCAAACTCGAGTCATCAATCGCGAAACGAGACTCGACGAGAATGGTATCTGAGGGACCAAACATCAGAGTAGGTCATACCCATCACACGGTGACCAGAGTCCGGCTTGGATGGGGATTCCGATCTTGTTGAGTTGATGGAGTAGACGAGGGGAACTAGAGGGATTCCATTCTCTATCAGAGAGAAATGGAGAAGGACCGCTCGCGACGACTAACAAAAACGAGAATGCGTCGGCATGCCAGTCAGACACCATGCGCAGTTGTATGACTAGAACAATTATGATACAGTTTTCGATATCGAAGCAAGTTTTTCCTACAAGGTTTTCAGCCCAAGTTCTCGAACTATAACTTTCCTCAAAGGTGTTCAATCAACATGAAATTTTGAGAGCTTCATCCCTGATGAACTCGGAATATAAATATTCAATTGGTTGATTTTTATCGACAGTGGCTGGGGAGTATAGAGGGTCCCAAAATTGAACTTTTCGAAATCGATTTTTCGCCGCAAGTGCCCGATCGGGCCCAAATTTCAACCAGTGTTGTATTAGTACGTAATGAGATACCTTACGAAATATGGAGGCTGTAGCTCCATTAGAACAAAAATTGCACAATTTTTCATAATATTTGGATATTTTGAAAAATGGATCTGCTTACCTTATTTGAATTGCGCTCAATGTGTCCTAACGTGGATTGTGCACACCTGAGGTAGTACTAACTGCACGAGACATTTTGACATTGTACAAAAATTCCATGTGAGAATTGCCATTTTTTAAAAGAGCTTGTCCGAATTAAATTAGCCTAAAAATTAGACCCAGAGCAGGATAGGATTCAATAAAAGGTGGTTATTATACTAGAGATGGGCTACCTAATACTTCAAACCGTGGGTCTTTACCTCGATTTTGAAAGAAGTTATGGCAATTGGAAAAAAGTTCTAAGACTTTTGCACGGTACTGTATATCGTTAATAATTAAGAACAATAATGATTTTCAGCCCTAAGAAACTTCGAGGAGCAGGTCACGACTTCTGCCAAGCCCTTGAACTATTCATCGATGCAATTCTTGAATGGTCTTCAGTCAAAAAGGAAATTATTGAGAAGAATGAGGAAGAAAGGCATCGATTGGCATTTCTTGTTTCGTTGAATGAGATGACGACTTCACATGATTCGGATGATCATATTGCAAGGTATAGTGACGAGGCTGAGATCAAACCAGCGTCTTTCTGTGTGTGCTAACCACTAGACTACTATGGATGAGTGATACTGAGTAATCTTCGTGTGTGATTAGATGATGTGAGTGTGCTGAGTTATGCCCTTTCTTTCATGATCCTTGTGTACACTCACATCAACTAGACTACTATGGCACCTTGTTGGCTTATGAGTTAACTCAGAAACGATTCAGACATGAGTCGGATGAAGTCGATTGGATGAGCGTGAAGAGAGAAACGGAGGAACCGCAAGATAACTACCGCCAGGAGGAAACCATTGCAACTATAGAATTGGAGGAAAAGGTAAAGGTTTACAATTAGCTGAATGATAACATGAACCCCATATTTGCTCATGACACGGAAATGTTTTTTGATATATATTTCAGAGGTCTATTCTGGAAAATGTAGATAATGCAGCCTTCGAAGCAGAGATCCCAATCCATGCAGTCCCAAATAGTGATGAAGAGGCCGCATTGATTCCGTCAGCACCGAAAAAATTGAGAAAGGATGATGAAACCCGGGCCCTTGCTACGCTCGATGCGGTGCCGATTTTCAAAAGGAGTGTGCTGCTCCGAAAATTGAATGCCAAAAAAGATCCGGAAGGACAGAAGGGCAACCAAGAACATGTTCAATCAATCGGGAATTGTCGGAATGAGGCATTGGCGGTTGGCGCAGAAAACGAGCAATCAGAAAGGGACAAAACGAGCAAAAAGGCTGCGATGATGAAATATTCGAAAAGTTCTGGACTGTGGCAGTGCGAAATCTGCGGGAAACGCATAAAAGCGAAACCATCAATGCAAATGCACACACTCACTCATCTCGGTATGATCAACTATTGCCTTAAAGCTAATCCCATTTTTTCAGAAGATGAGGAAGCTAGGAAGCCATTCAAATGTGAAATATGCGGAAGGGGATTCGCAAATCCTAGAAATCGAAAGGGGCATATGAAGATCCATATGCGTCAGTACTGTTTCTTTAGGGAATTAATGATCTCACCAAGTTTCAAATATGTTAATTTTTTAAAAGTATTTCAGACATATATGTCAGTAAACTTTTACAGCGATTGAGATGATTGAGTTAACATTTTAGAGAAAGAAGATGATGCTCCTAGAACGCTTCATGAGTGCGATATTTGTGGGAAGAGCCTTCATTCCAAACAACTGCTGGAGTTGCACAAGGTCATGCATATCGGCATTTGAACCCGGCTTTCACGTAAAATCGAAACAATCAATAACAATTACACAAACTGACTCATCTCGTTAAGATCAACAATTGCTGAGCTTCAATAATCCAAATTTCAAAAGTGCAACAGTGCAGAATGTTTATAATAATGCACGAACTTTTAGAAAACTCTATATTTTTTATGACATTGGCGCGATTGTTATTATTCATGTATACCACTACATAATTAATTAAATGTTTGATTTATCGTTGTTACTATTGTTCAACGAACACCGAGATATTCTCTTTTTTTTTCGTTCTTTCTGCTAAATTTTCGTATTTCACCAGTATCATTAATCGATTAGGAAGTGCTTTCCGAAACAAGCAGATATAGGAATCGAGTCTGGATCGCTCGCCGATGTCTTTCCTATGATAACTGTATTTCGTTTCACAAATACTTTTGAGGTTTGTCTATCATTGGTACAACCCCGGAAAAGTATGCAAGTGAGAGTTAACTTCTTCTTCCATCCCAATCCACTCACTGCATCCAGGCAACCCCCCACCCTCCCTTCGTTCCCTTCTCTTCTCTGTTCACTTCACTTTCTCCCACATCCCATCTGCCTACGATTTTTTTTTCCGTTTTCGAGCCTTGTTACAATACTTGAGCATACACTTGCAAAGTGATCCTTCAGATTCATACTCAATCTCATCTCGCATACCGGAAGTGCAAACCATCGAACGGCGTAAAATAATCATACTTCAAGCGTCAAGTACTAACTCTCCCGCATAATCGACGACTCTTCCGATCGTCAGCTAGGTCTATCGTATCGCAGCACTGATAGGTGAGATATAGTGACACATCAGAACTGGGATATGCTAATTTCGCGGTGCTTCTCTTTTTTCTGATTGAGTTTGTGGTGAATCTGATCCGATTTCTAATCACCTAACGCTCCTTGCTGCGACCCCACCCGATTCGACACCATCGACGGACCTCCGTTCTACGTAACAACTCACAGATATTCTCTTGTAAACGTGCCCCCCATGACGGAATAAATAATGAATGAATGAATGAATGCTCCGGTAGGCGAGATCACAACGTGTATTCATCACAGCGACCAAGCTGTTCTTCTCGGAGCATCACCGAACCTTCTTCGACGTTTGTGGAGACAACATCAGTCCCACCGATATCATGAGATAATTCTTCGATTGTACTAAAATATAGTATTTTTCCATCTCTATGGATGTGTATTTCTTGCAAGGCCGTGAATGAATGATGCCAAGGATTTCTACAAAAAGTGCAAAGATATATGCGTATTATATGTCTGCTTATTCAATCTTCATAATCCGATTATAACTGCATTTATTAGCAATTAATTATGATTTTCTTAAATAACAAAGCCTTCTAAATGTAGTCAAGAAGGGGTAGTTCGTTGGATTTATGGGAATCGACTCTCTCCCTCTGAAACTAGGCAACGCTCTTCCACTCGTCGTTCCTTCTCTTTACTGCTCGCCTCACTTGCTTTCCTTCTGCCTCTCATTTTCCCTCCATTTTTAGTGTTTTCCTTCGTTGACTGATTTTTAGTCGATTTTTAGTTTCAACGACAACCGCAAATCAGATATGCTCCGTGCCTCAGAATGCTTTAATTCACGTATTCCGCATAGCAAGAAGATGATTGATCCAAGAAGATTTCAAGAAAAGGACGCTCAAAATCAAGTGGCTTTCTCAGTCCAATCCGTCGTCACATCACAGGAGATCTATTGCTATTAAAGAACACAGTTTTGCCAAAATAAAGAAATTCTCGTTGTTGACTTTGTGATTCAATGCAAGACTTTCCGATGATAATTGTAATTCGCTTCACAAATACTATTGAGGATTGTCGGGCATTCATAAAAACCATCGAAAGCACAAGAAAGTAAGTAACCCTGTTCTTCCGTCTGAATCGATCCTCCATTCGGTATCCAGGCAACGACTCTCCCCCTTCGTCCCTTCCCTTCTCTGTTCACTTCCCTATCTCTCTTTTTCGTACGATTTTTTTAGCGATTATATTGTATTTTCTCAGTTTATTCATTAGATTTCAGATTCGTACACAACCTCAACGATCGCCTATCCGAATCGCCGATGAAACAATCGGAAGATTTTATCCAGATTTTCCATATTTCCATCCCAAGATGGTGACTTCTTATGATATCTGTACTTCTGGTAACCAAAGCATTTCTCGATTGTTCGACATCACAAAACTCTTTCAAAAAAACTAAAAGTATAGAAGCAGGTGAGTAGGCCTGTTCCACCATATGGATCGACGCTCTCTCTCTTTCTGAAACTAGGCAACGCTCTTTCTCTCGTTCCTCCCCTCGCCTCCACTTCACTGGCTTTCCTTCTGCCTATCTTCCTTCCATTTTTTTGCCTTTCACTTTGTTTTCAGCTTTTAACCCTATTTTTTACTTCAGATTCATACTCAATCTCATCGTGCATCTCTGCAAACCTTCGAAATGCTGTTGAACGCCTCACTGAAGCTCCTTCAGTTCCTTCCGTGTGAATGACGACGAAAGAAAGGCTAAGGAGAAGGAGTAAGACGACACCGTCTATCTTAACGGCTCAGAACTTTGAAAGAAAACACCTGCTTGATTAACCGCCACAAAGAAGGTTGCCCGAGTGCCATCACTCCTTCTCATCGTTTCAACACGTCGATATCAGCATCGCTAACTGTTGCACCCAAGAACTGCATGCTCAGGACGGTAATTGTTCGAGATTCCGTGATTTTCGATTCAATGAATACGTGCTTGATTGTCCTAACAAAATAAAGTAATTCTTATCTCTCAATTGGGCAGTCAGTGCATCGAATACACGCTAAATTACAGCCGTTTCGCATGATGATACATATTTCATATATGTATCACGCGTGTAGCCTATGATTAGAGTAAAACGTGCGTTTTCTCTGTGTTTTTGCTGAAATACAATTTCAAATATCTGACTTTGACTATTGCAATACCATTGTTCATTCCTCAGCTGTACAACTGTATCTCGGCTCACAAATGCTTTTGCGATTGTCTAATATCGCCTAATATCGCTTAGCACGCATACATGATGATTGTTCGTATGTTTTTCCATGAGTATTGTCTATTTCGAATCGATTCTCCCTGAAACTAGGCAATGCTCTTCCTCTCGTTCCTCCTCTTCCATCTTCACTTCACTTTCTTTCCTTATACCTCCCAACTGCTCTAGATTTTTAGCGTTTCACAGTTTTCTGCCCAATTATTTTCTTCTTCAGATTCGTACTCAATCTCATGCGATGTTAAAAAAAACGGCGAAAAGATCCGATCTTCGATGTTGGTACTGTTAAGAGAGCGGATCGGTAATTTTCGACCTTCGGAAGTTGAAAAAATAAAAATTTTTGCCCGACAAGCTAAACCCCCCGGAATGAGCTCCGGAAGTGCAAACTTCGTACATATACACCCCTCGGCCCCGTGATACTCATAGCACTATTGAACTTCCCGATTACACTTTCAATGTGAATTTTTTTTTCGAAAATCGAAAAAATATAAATTTTTGCACGACAAGCTAGACTCAAAATCTCTTTTGCGTTGTGCCAGGCATGTCGAGTAATCAAAAATAAACTATTGCGATTGAACCTCGCTTGATTGGAAAATCGAGTTTTTCGTCAAAATTTTCGTTTTTCTACCACAATTTTTCTTGAAAGCACGTCCGGAAAAACCGTAGATGTTCAAAAGTTTGGTCTATCAATGCTCTATCGAATTTCGTATTGAACTGGGAGATATTGATTTTCAATGGGCTGACATAAGGGTAGTGTGTGCGCTGGACTCGCTATTTTTGCAGTTTTTCGAATATAAATTTTTTCTTTCGTGGTTTCAAGAGTTTTAACATAGAAATTCGATATCTTCGCGTAGAAATACGCAGGAAATACCTATACTCACAATTTCCCGATTTAAAAAATTTTCAACTTCCACCATGACCCCCGGGCCATGGTCATTTTTAGGACAAAAAGTCAACATCTCAAACCCATCTCACTATAGGTCTTTCTGACGTATTTTCGCACGTAGAAGCCGATTTTGCATGTTAGAGCTCACTAAAATGTGAAAGAAAAAAGTTACGCTTGAAAATCTGGGACGTTCATGTTTTCGGGGCTTAACTTTTTTCTTTCGCATTTTAGTGAGCTCTAACATGCAAAATCGGCTTCTACGTGCGAAAATACGTCAGAAATACCTATAGTGAGATAGGTTTGAGATTTTGACTTTTTGTCCTAAAAATGACTATGACCGTGGTGGAAGTTGAACATTTTTTAAATCGGGAAATTGTGAGTATAGGTATTTCCTGCGTATTTCAACGCGTAGAATTCGAATTTCTATGTTAAAACTCTTGAAACCACGAAAGAAAAAAGTTATACTCGAAAAACTGCGAAAATAGCGAGTCCAGCGCACACACGTTATGTCAGCCCATTGAAAATCAATATCTCCCAATTCAATACGAAATTCGATAGAGCATTGATAGACCAAACTTTTGAACTTTTTGATTCGAGAGTTTTCCGGTATTAGCGGACGTAGGAAAATGTTTCCCCGATTTCACTGAAAAGTAAAACTTAATTACTTTGAATGATGCTCTTTCAAACTTTGTTTGCCGATTTTCGATATCAGCTCTCGTCTTCGAGTGTAGGTAGGTAAAAGTAGGGACACTACGAAATTTACGACCAAAATTGGATCACGAAAACAGCCATAACTTGCTTCAAAATTATGCTAGAAAAAATTCCAAAAATGTTTTCGAATGAGGAGGTAGTGGACGGTATTAGCGGACGTAGGAAAATGTTTCCCCGATGTCACTGAAAAGTAAAACTTAAGTACTTTGAATGATGCTCTTTCAAACTGTGTTTGCCGATTTTCGATATCAGCTCTCATCTTCGAGTGTAGGTAGGTAAAAGTAGGGACACTACGAAATTTACGACCAAAATTGGATCACGAAAACAGCCATAACTCGCTTCAAAATTATGCTAGAAAAAATTCCAAAAATGTTTTCGAATGAGGAGGTAGTAGACAAGATTTTGTATGTTGGTAATGTCATTCCTAGTTCATGCGCTGGATCGGGGTGGTCGGTTTTTCAAAAAAGTAATGTAACTTTACTAATACCGATTTCTATAAGAAGCGCCGAAAAGTGATTTGAAAAAAAACCATGTACCTAACACCAGCTTCTTAATCAGAAAGATCGGAGTATAGAATAAAAAAAAGGCGGAACTTTTGTCCGAAAAACCTGCGATTTTTACAAAATTATGATGTTTTTCATGCATACCTTTTTAAATTCTTTTTTCATGAGTTATCATATTGAAATTAAATTCGGAATCAGCGTGCAAAAATACACCAAATTTTTTTTTTTATTTCCTATAGTCATATATTTCGGAAATAAAAATTTTTTCGACTCTGACCACTTTTTTACCATGTTTGAAAAAAACCCCCCTTTGGTCCAATTTTTCGAAAAAAAATTTTCTCAGAATCATGTCCGTATAGGAATTTCTGGCTTATTTCTGAGCGTAGAAAACGAATTTGCTAACTATACCTCATGAAACCTCGAAAGAAAAAAGTTATGCTGTAAATAAAATTCCAAAAAAAAATTGCTTTGGATATTGTTCATAACATTTTTTTTTCGAGGTTTCATGAGCTCTAGTTAGCATATTCGTTTTCTACGCTCAAAAATAAGCCAGAAAATCCTATAGGGACATGATTCGGTGACAAAAAATTTCGAACAAAATCGGACCACATGGTGAAAAAGTGGTCAGAGTCGAAAAAATTTTCATCTCGAAAAAATATGTCTATAGGAGTTTTTGGTGTGTTTTGGAGCGCTGATTCCGAATTTCAATATGAGAGCTCATGAAAACATTAATGAAAAACGTTATGCATGAAAAAAATCAAAATTTTGGACAAAAGTCCCGCCTTTTTTTAATTCTATACTCCGATATTTCTGATTGAAGAGGTGGTGTTAGGTACATGGTGTTTCTCAAATCACTTTTCGGCGCTTCTTGTAGAAATCGGTATTAGTAAAGTTACAATACTTTTTTGAAAATCCGACCACCCCGATCCAGCGCATGAACTAGGAATGACATCGTCAACATACTAAATCTTGCTCTCCGTCTCCTCATTCGATAACTTTTTTGGAATCTTTTCTAGCACATATTTGAAGCGAGTTGTAGCTGTTTTCGTGAGGCAATTTTGGTCGTAAATTTCGTAGTGTCCCTACTTTGACTTACCTAAGCTAAAAAAAAATTTTAACAGCAGCTTGAAAAGGTCAATAGAAGCCCAGAAACCAAATTTTAAGTCGCTAGCTATCCTAGAAGTCGAGTTATTCGTAAAACACGAAGACTACGGTAATTACAACGTTAAATTCTTAATTTACGAATAACTCGGCTTCTAGAATAGCTAGAGACTTGAAATTTGGTTTCTGGGCTTCTTTTGACATTTTATAGCTGCTGTTGAAATTTATAGTCTCTATCTAAACTGGGAGCTGAGATAGAAAAATGCGGGAATTCAAATCAAAGATCGGATCTTTGCATTTTTTTAACAGGACCAACATCGAAGATCGGTTCTTTTCGCCGTTTTTTTAACACCACATAATTCCGCACATCCGAAGTGCACAAGTGCACACGAACCGCACCCAAATACTGCACAAAATTCTACTTCCCGTCCTTTCTTTCTGCGTGAATTTCGAAGAATCCCAAACAGATCTTTGGCCCGATCGGTATCCTGAGTGTCTGCAGTCACTTCTTCTCGTATCTTCGACGATCCGATTGACCGATCAATGAAGGCCTCTATCGAGAATGACAGAACGCCACAATTGGTAGAGCGATCTCTTATTTTATGGGTGCATTCATCGATTGTTCTTGCCATTGCAAAATAAACTGTATTTCCGAATTGTTTCATCCGTGCTGTGTGGCCCGGTTAGCTCAGTCGGTAGAGCACCAGACTCTTAATCTGGCTGTCGCGGGTTCGAGCCCCGCATCGGGCTGGTCACTTTTTTGCAGTTTTGTTCTGTAATGCTATGTTTTTTCAACAACAAAAACTATTGTCCTAATTTCGCATTCCATTATTCAAAAGATCCCTCCGAAATTCGCAAAACATTACTGCGTTCGGGGGGAATCGAACCCCCGTCGAATGCTTGGAAGGCATCCATGCTGACCATTACACCACGAACGCGGTTAGAGCACCCAGATTAGTACGCGCTTTCATCCTGAGCTTTTGCTGACAACCGGTTCTGGGCTTTCCATCCCAAGCTGAGATAGCTAAAATGGATGCACGGGGCGTATCGTATCTCTCATGGTTGGTGGTTCTCGTTTCAAGTAATGCACTGGTAAGGCATGGTGATCTCTCAAACGTATACTAACGGGGAGCTCGTCTGTTTTTTCATCTCTTCAATCCGCTCTTTTCCTTCTTTTTCTGCATCCAGGCAACGACTCTCCCCCTTCGCCCCTTCCCTTATCTGTTCCCTCCATTTGCTTCCCTTCAACCTCCCATCGTTCTACCATTTTATTCGTCTCTTGAGCCAAACAACATTTTAGTGTATGTTTCTTCAAAAGTGATTCTTCAGATTCGTACACAATCTCAACGAGCACCACTGAAGTGGTCAAAACGTCAATGAATCTGTCTATTTATCAATTAGGCCTCCTCCTGCTCAACACCTCACAAAAATATATCGGAATTCAATTCCACAAGGAGTGAGATGCATCCTATTTTATTCAGTGATGGACGGTGAGAGGACATGGTGAGAGTGATACTCAGTTTCAGAGCATTTCGGCCACGATCTGGAGGTAAAGGGATATGGCCGTGATGTCTGCTGTGTTATTTACGTTGCTTCTGGAGTTCCCTTGTCTAAATAAAGTATAATAAAATGTTTGCTGAAATAATTTAATTCACATTTCTGACGTTGGCATGTGTACATACATTGCAATACCACGTTTCATTCCATAACTGTATTTCGGCTCACAACTGCTTTTGAAGATTGTCTAATATCGCCGAATAACGCTAAGCCTACGCAAATGATGATAGTCCATCTGCTTTCCATGCGAATCGTCTCTTCCAAATCGATTTTCCCTGAAACTAGGCAACGATCTCCCACTAGTCCCTTCCCTTCTCTGTTCACTTCACTTGCTTTCATCTGCCTCACATTTTCCTACGATTCTTTCTCGTGTTTTTCTCATTCTATTCATTTTCTCTTCAGATTCTTACTAAATCTCATATCGTGCATCAAATGTGCGAAAAATCGATGGGTTAGTCCGGACACAAATACTGCACAAACTTTTCCTTCCTTCACTGCAGCGATAATGGGCAAGAACGAACTTCTGGAGTGTCTCTAGAACTTCTCCAAACTCGCATTCGATTTTGTATCGGCCATCGTGCTTCACCTCTCCAGGTTTGCCATTCAGCCGAAAAAAATGATCAAAACCGATTCAGGAAAAGAGTCTGGATCGCTCGCCGAGATGGTAAAGTCGCCCTGATGAAAGTTGAAGACATCTAAAACATAAGAGAAGGGAAGGCACAAAGAGGAAAGGCGTTGCCTAGATGCAGAGAGTGGATTAAAATGGAAGATCAGACGAATCCCTCTCTCCTGTATTCTTTTGAGAGGTCAAAACAAAAAAATCGTCAAAAAATATTTGTGAGAATAAATACAATTATCATTGGACAGTCGCCATCTTTAAAATAATCAAAGGGTCAAAGTCAGAAATGAGAACCACTTTATTTAAGCATTAATTACAAATACATTATTTAGTCACGGGATCTCCTGAGATAATATAAAATCGCCGATAACATCCGTCTATTCATCATCATATTTATTACCGAGATTCCTTGAAACACTGAACATTTATGTAATGGATGTATATACGGATTTTGCACATCCCCGCACGCCTACCACAGAGAAGAGTCGCATATTGTGAAAGACTGAAACTCACGACTCCTGTCTTTTTCACGTAGAATTGATTTCCGAATCTTCAAGCTATGTCCAGAGTAATGCCAAAGATTTAGTTGAGGAATGACTCGAATATATGAGTGGTCGCAGAGATTGTGTACGAATCTGAAGAATCGCTTTTGGAGGGATTTCCCAAATAAACATTGCAGAGAAAGAGATAAATCGTTGGCATTTATTGTGGTGTTTCTCAGGAAATGGCGCTGGAAAAAGGAAAAGGGGTGTTAGTTTTCTCGGAAAATGCTCTTGGAAAAAGCAAAACATTTGAATTCCCGCACTTTTGTATCTCGGTCCACAGTGGAGATAGAAACTTGAAAATTGTTTTATGAGGTTTATGGACCCTCTGAATTTCGTAACCAAAATTTCAAGTCTCTATCTCTACAGGGAATCGAGATATAAAATTGCGGGTATTCAAATGTTTTGCTTTTTCTAGTGCTTTTCCAAGCTGGAAAAGGCATCAAATTTGAATTCCCGCAATTTTATATCTCGATTCCCTGTAGAGATAGAGACTTGAAATTTTGGTTACGATGTTCAGAGGGTCCATAAACCTCATAAAACAATTTTAAAGTTTCTATCTCCACTGTGGACCGAGATACAAAAGTGCGGGAATTCAAATGTTTTGCTTTTTCCAAGAGCATTTTCCGAGAAAACTAACACCCCTTTTCCTTTTTTCAGCGCCATTTCCTGAGAACTAACACCACATCACTGGCCTTACTCCTGTCTACGGCTTTCCTACGGCTTAGCGATTATTTGTTCCCTTTTATCTATTCATTATTTTCTTCACTTCTTCAGATTCGTACACGATCTCTTCTCGCACATCGGAATCATTCTTGTGCCGAGCGACTACACTAACCGTCGCCTTACCTCAACTCAAAAAACCCCAATATTCAATCAAACACCAGAGCTGGGAAGACATTCGAGAAGATGTATCCAGAGAAGGCAAGATCATCAATGCGCAGTTTTCCGTTGAAGCATAATTTTCATGATCAAGTGAATATTTTTCTGATGTGCATGCTTCGCTTCGGTTCAGCGAGTCTATTCTACACCTGTGTAGAAACAAATGAGATTCAAAAGAGACGTGCCTAAATGTGTTAGAACGATTACCAATTTCATGAGTGCTTTCTTTGATTGCACTTACAATTGATAAATAATGTTTTCTTTTCAAAATAAAAATTGTTTTCAACAATGACTACCATACCGTGCAATTCACATCATGAATACTGTAATCAAATTCTAATCACGCTTCGTTTATCGAGCTTACCGACTCTCTCGACTCTATGCTTCCAAATTATTTGCGTGGTTCTCATCAGCATAAGACTTTTAAGCATATTCGAGCCCCGCACCTGAAAAATGTCGAACCCCGTCGAATGCTTGGAATGCATCCATGCTTAGGGGCCACAACATGGATAGCCGACTTTGTGGGATCTGGTCCAAACTAGGCTTAATATGACCGTCAGATTCTCAATATCTTTTTTGCTTTTGGACGTATGTCGATATTTCATCTCTCAAGCCCGCGAGAGCTCTCAAAGTGCGCGCGCCTCACCCAGTCAGAGAGGGGAGATAAGCGAGACTAGAGAGAAAGGGGCGGAGCCTCTCTCGCACGCGTCTCTCTCACTCCCCCCGCTCTCTCGCCTCGCTCCCCCCGCTCAACTCCCGCGAGCGAACACAAATCGGGGACAACTATTAAAAATCCAATTTTGTGCTTAAAATTCCTCTAAAATACAAAGAAATCATATTTTCACTGTCCGAACATTGTGATCGTCCTAGAAAGTGTAAAATCCTATATTTCGTGTCTATTTTCTTGAATTTTGACCTACTCAAAAAAGTCAGATCCAGTTCGGACAGAGCTCGTTCGATAGGGCATGGTCAGAGCTACACAACAAGCTTTTGGGCGAGTGATTTCATCGAGAACGTGAGTTGTGTTTCGTCGATCTCGCTTTTGAGGGGAATGGTGTCGAGGGGAAAGGGGCGGGGCTTGTGGCCCCCATTCATGCTGACCATTACACCACGAACGCGGTTATATCCGGTAGATTAGTGCGTGCTTTCTTCCCTAAGCTTTTGCTGGCAACCGGTTCTGAGCTCTCATTGCTCAGCCTCGATGGATGAATGAATGTGATTAATAGTATCCCCCATGGACGTTTTCTCACTTCAAAAAAGCACTTAAGAGACATGGCGATCTCACAAAAGTATACAAACGTATTCGTATTTTTTCTCTATTGAATCCACTCTTTGCTTCCAGGCAACGACTCTTCCCATTCGTTCCCTTCTCTGTTCCTTTCGCGTTCTCCTTCCACCCTTCTGCCTACGAATCGCATTCTGTGGATGCGGCATCATTTATGCGATGGCTGGCCCTCAACTTCTCTCATATTTTGCAGAAATAAAGTACTTCACATCTCTGGTTTTTTACATGCATGCAACGCCTTATCTCGTTCAAAGATCTCAATTAATTCACCTATGATAAATCGCAATCAATTGTACTGAAATAAAGAGGCATCGCCCCTGAATTCGACAGACTGTGCAATACCCTTTTTATTCCAAGATTGCGACTTTCCTATGATTTGTGTCTCGTTTTTTAAATGATTTTCAGGCATTGCATAGCCTCTCTAAAGTACAAAAGCAGGAGAGTACTCTTCCAAGCGGATCGACTTTCCCTGAAACTAGGCAACCCCTTCCCTCTCGTTCCTTTCTCTCTCGGTTTACTTCACGGGCTTTCCTTCTGTCTCCCATTTTCCTACGATTTTTAGCGATTATAGTATTTTTTCTCGCGATTTTCTATTCCATATAAAACTTTATTTCTTCAGATTCGTACACAATCTCATTTCACACATCAGAAGTGCCTTCGATCGTTTTGGTGCCGGACATTTACACTAAACTTCGACTTTCCTCATCATGGAATTATCAACTATTCCTTCTATCGAACGTACTTTGAAGACGCTCCTCAAGAGTTCCTATCTACCGGAAAAAAAACATCATTCTCTCCATCGAATGCATTCGGTCAAATCGCTTCAACAAATCGACTATTTCACCTGTGAAGAAAAAATCTGCACAACAGAGCCCAAGTGCGGAAATTTGTTGGAGCAATCTCCAAATCCATGATGGCATTCTCCGATTTCAATTACCATTGATAAAAATAAAGCTTTTTTTCTCACTTTTACAGCGCAAAAAATGGATCCAAAACAATGCAAATGACCTCATGACATCACTGTAAATCATTTCTACTCTCGATTCATTGGTCTCTCTTGCGATCTCTGTCTCCATCATTTCTAAATGGCCGCAGCATTACATGGCCCGGTTAGCTCAGTCGGTAGAGCACCAGACTCTTAATCTGCCCCGCATCGGGCTGGTCACTTATTTGCAGTTTAGTGCAGTAATACTATGTTTTGGCTATGGCAAAGTGAGCGAAAGCTTGTTGAAACATCATTATTGGTCTTGGCAATTTCGACTGTTCGAACAGTACCACATCATCATTTTGCTTGTAATTTGCCGTCACTTTATTGATTCTGTGTTCAAGATATCGTATTGGGTTGAACGGAAAGTCTTTGCCGATTTTATTCCTGTAGTTTGAGCCCAGATATTTTCCTTGTCACAAAGCCCAACCACCTATCCTCATAGCATTATATGGGAACATGTTCGACTAAAACATACACAGGTGTAACTTGGTCATCGCTTGCTAAGTATGGGTTAAATAAATATCTCAATAACTCAAACTTTTTCCAAAAATCTAGAATATTTTCGGAACAACTGTCCTTGGCGCGGAATTTTTTCTGTGGAATGGCACAAGGTTTGGAGAGAAGCCCGATGCAATCGCTCAATGATAGCTGAAGCAGAATGGTGCTGTATTCACAATGACCAGAATACAGACCCTGGAACCAGGGCCTCCCGAAAAAAATAACCGTGCACTGGGTTCAATTGCGCATTTCGACTATCTGAGATAGAGACCTGAACAGAAGTGCGCTTCATCAAGTTAGCAAAGGGCTATTTGAACACTATAAAGGTTTGAGCCTGAATTTCCTCCTTTTCCAGAAATGAGAATTTTTTCGAAATTTTATTTTTAGGCAAAAACATTTTTAGGTGTTATCGCTCTCACCCTACTCCACAAAAAGTAGAGTTCTCAAAATTTTATCTTTGCAGTGAGTGATAGGGCTAGGGTTACTCGACCATTTAACCATAAAACATCCGGATTTGAAAAGGCAGGATAAACAGGGAATTGGCAAATGTGCCAATTTCGCTATTCGAATTTCGATACCTGTGATGTGAGTAATGCACTTCTCGAGGAGATAGCTATATTTTCTCCCAAATTCAAATGGAAACTAAGTAGGGTCAGTACTTTACCGTACAACATAATTGCGGTCTTCAGATTCATTGGCACGAATACACGGTGATGAAAACTGATTTCGACCAGATACAGTCACGCTAACTATGAATCGAGTACCTATCTCTAGAAGGCTATTAGTGGCCCCATCTTGGTAGTTGCTTCATAATGACATATAACCATCGTACTTCGCGCCTGTGCTATTCGTTTGACCATATCTTCGTTCACCATTGAACGCCGACCCAATGAATTTCAAAGGTTGTGGTCGAATGCGCAGAGTTTGATAATAATATATGTTTTGCCGCTCTGGCGCACCTTTTTGGCCACTCTCCATTTTCACCCATTTCCAGCCATTTCAGGCTATTTTTAATGCCTTTTTATTTAAAAAAAGTATCTTTTTAAACAAAATCTGAAAAATGTAAAAAGGACATCCCAAAAAGAGTAAAAAAGAAGCCGAAAAGAAGCGGTCGAAGTGGTCGAAGTGGTCGAAAAGGTGGTCTACTAAATTCAAGTCACTTTTGAACAAAAATTGTTAAATAAATGAAATTCCGAAAAGACCTGCCTCCACTAACCAACGTAGACCTCCAAAATCTCGCAAAAATATTAAAAATAAAAAATTTCCGCGGTGTTTTCATGCGCGACGGACTTCCGGATAAGATAAAATATAAAGAAACGGGTATTGTTAATCTTGACTCGAGTAGTAATCCAGGTACTCATTGGGTTTGTTACTCCAGAGTTAAAAATGAATGTTTTTACTTCGATTCATTCGGGCTAGACCCACCTGAAGAAATACAAATTTATCTGAAGGGCAAAGATAAAAATATAAAAATCAATCTTTCAACATTCCAAATTCAAGAATTCAATACTCACCATTGTGGTTATTACTGTTTATCACTTCTAAAATTACTTGAACAATTCACTTTTACGGATTCTGTACTGTCTCTTTTAACTCATAATGACCATAAGCCATTGTGTCAAAACAGTTAGGTATAATGACTCTCTTAAATTGTAACAATTTGTCCACAGTCTCTTCATTATCAAATACAACTTTTTCTTGTTCTTGCGTGTAAAGAGTTTGTTTAATAGACCTGATTGTATACTGCTTCTTTCGAACAACAGTCTTGTTAAAAAGACTTTCTTTATAATCATCTACTTTTAACTCATTCTTCACAACATTTTTCTTTATTCCTTTACTCTTTTTGATTTCATCTCCAGGTTTCACTTTTTTCTTAAGATCTGGATTCTCTTTTTCTTTTTGACTTATTTTTTTATACAGTTCTATAAAAGATTCGCGTGTCTCTTCAGCAATATTATAAGCATACTGCTTAGGTTTTAAGGCTACAATCTCTTTCATTATCAATCCATTTAGCTCATCTTTAAACTTTCCAACAACTTTTTTATTCTCTTCTGAATAAAGAGGATGATCTTTTGGATATTCACTGAAGTCGAAATAATTTTTCAAAGAAGTGTCTTTTTCAATGTCCACGTAAAGATCATTTGTCATTATTTCATAAATTAAACTATCAGTATCTTGATAACACAAATGAACATTATTTCCATATTTCCTTTTCACAACATTATAATGGAAATCATACATTAACCATTTACTAAGTTCAAGAATAGCAAAACCTACATATATTGGTTTATCAAGTATTATGCTAGTCTTAGCCATTTCTACCATGTTCAATTCGCTATTTATTATTATATTTCTATTGTAATTGGGTTTTTTAGCTAACTTTTTTATTCTATCATTTTTTGAAATGTAATGAATCTCACCATTTTCCATTCGTTCACGCTCACCAGAAAACACCAACTTTACATCAACTCTATTACGTACATTCTCCATCGTCTTTCCAAAAACTGAGTTGTTCATTAACTTGAAGAAATCTTTCTCAAAATCATTTTTAGCTTCTTTACGCAGATCAGTATTCAGATCAATATAGGTTGCAAGCCAATTTGATTCATCGAATTTTAGAATTCTTTTGATTTTTTTCACTTTTAGTCCAAGATCTAAAGCTTGCAAAAGATTTTTGTAATGAATTACATAGTTCTCTTTACCGTGAAGTGTGTTACATAACTTCTTAATTCCGTTCTTGCCAAATTCTTTTATCTCGGGACACAGTGGAAACTCGTTATGGGCATCGTGAATTTTCTTAGGATATTCTAAATCGACTTCTAACATACATCCTTTTCCTTGTTTATTAATGTTTGTAATGTACCCCCTAATAAATGCATGTGTATTATGAGCAATATTCAGTCTACTAATTTCATTTTCACTTTCGAAAACAAAATTACTATGGGGTAAGTTTTGCTTCATTGCCCAACCATATAGGTTATTAGCATCAAGGTACACTAGAAAGTTTGATAATTCTTTTGGATTGAAATTATGTATGTATTTGTTGTTTGCTTTTACATATCTTTTAACAGCATTAACAATTCCACCTCTCATACCATCTTCGATCATCAAAAACTTCTCAACATCATTGATGGTGTCCAGTTTGACTTTAGTATATTTTAACATAGCATCCCATGATAAACCAGGACTGGTATAATACCAGCAAGGATCAAGTCCATAAATATTCAAACTCAACTCTCTAAAGTTTTCAAAAACATCTGCCAAAAGAAGCACATCATTAATCATATAAACGTTAGTATAATCTTTCATGTTTTCACATTTCATTTTTTCCCAAACTAACTTAGCATACAAATATTTTTCAATTGTACAATCTTTTCCAGTGAGTCGATCATAAAATTTCTCAATTCTTGGAAGACTTGTTTTATTAAATTTTTCGAATTTATCCATATATTCATATGGGTAAATACCTTTCTTCCGCATTGTGTCAAAGATTTCCTTATCTGTATAATAGTTTTTGAAAATATGTAATTGATCATCGCTCAAGTTTTTAGCAAGATCATCTAACGAAGATAACATGAAACTCATTGAATCAAGAAATTTTACTTCACATCTTTCATACACAAACTCACTTAACGAAGGTAAAAGATAACTAAAACTTATGAATTTTTCAGAGTTAGAAGAAATATTTTCAATCTCCATATTATTTTCTCTCAAAAACCTTGTACTTTTAATATCTCCAAGGATGAGATGAGAATCATAACCTTTTAGATTGTGGAAGAACACAGGAATGAATTTGTTTTTCTTTTTTAATAGATTACACTTCCCACATAAAGGACCTCTGTATTCACCAGTCCAATGATCATGATCTTTACATTTAGTTGTTTCCATTTTTATATTATTAAAAAGCACATTACAATCGGAACAATTATTACAATCATAGAAGTTGTTCCATTCTTGTTTAGTTAATTTTCTACATTCAATATCTGGAAGATCTATAATTGTGCGAACCATATTAATTATGGATTTGTTGAACTCCAATGCTGCATCATAACCAACATAAGATTTGATGTCATAAATTGTTTTAGTATAAGAATCAACTACTAATATGCAATATGCAGATGGAATATGTTTTCCTATATTCTCAGTCCATTTTTTCTTTTCCAGATTCAATAGAGCATCTTTAACTTTTTCATTCTTAATTTTTTCAATTATACTTTCGAAATCGGCATAAATAACAAACCGATGTTTTTGTGTTTTCTCAGGATTTTTGAACTGAATTATTTTATTTTTAGCAAGTTTGTGTTCAATTGGAGGTGTGTTACCACAATTATCCGAATGTCTATCCAACTTTTCTTGATTGAAATAATGTGTTAGACATCTACAACAATAGTATTTCATACTATCATCCTTACTATTTAAAAGTCTATTCAAGTTGACTATTAGACTAAAATGACCATTACCACGTTTATCTTCATTATAAAACAGATTCACAACTCTTTTTATTTCACATTTATATTTTGAATGAAAAATTCCGTATATTCTATATTCATTATCATCTTTCGTTCGTTGGTTGGTTGGTGTAATCTCATATGTAAACACATTAACACTTAGATTATTCTTAATTTCAAATTCTTTTATGTGTTCAATTTTGAAAGGAAATTCTAGTCCATCAAAATTTAATTCATTTTCGAAGTCTTTGTATTTCGTCACTCTTTCTCCGTCTCTTTTAGCAGGATGTAAATGAGCTAAAACACTCCACATGAAGCATTTATCATCTTTATTTTGTATATTAATTATAGCATTTTTAGCCTTGATGAACTTCGGATTCTCGATATATGATGCTCCTCTCATTACATCAGTTTTCGTTTGATACACAGTCAACTTCACAAACCTAGTTATCACCAATCCTGATGCATGGTGTTCTCTATTTTCTACATCATTCAACAAAGTTCTACATGCTGCTTTATAGAATTCGTCTCTACTTTCTCCCGCATATAGAACTTCAGCTTTTGTATTAACATGAAATTTTGTTGGAACATTATCATCTGGCTTCTTTGATTCACACTCTAAGTATAGCATTATTCTAACATGTGTATTCTTAAAAATGTCGTTTACAACAGTATTTCCCTTCTTCTTGAGAAAACAAGTCAATCTATTTTTCACAATATTCATGTAAAAATCAATTCCTTTATCTCCAATCTTTTCAAAAGGATTTTCTAGAAAATCTTTTTTATTGTTGCTCCTATAGTTTGTTACTCTTGAAACACTAGTCTCTTTGTCTTCTGAATCTTTGAAAATTAAATCATCCAGAGAGAAAATTTCATCTGGAGGGGGTAAAGGTATTTCCTCAATTGCATTTACATTTGAATTATCTACAATGAATTGTTTTAATTGTGCTACATTCATTTTTGTAATTTCAGATGAATTTAGTATTTTCAATGGTTTGTTAATTTTTCTAACTTCCTTGCGAAGATCATCTCTTGACATTGTTTTCAGACGATCCATTATGCAAGAAGTTTTAAAAAATTAGTACTTTTTCAAATCAGAGGTTACAATGTTTCCTATTTATTAGGAAAAAAATTTATCAACGAATTTCAAAAATAGAAATCCTATAGTTTTTCAATTTTCAATATTCATTGATTCTCTTACTAAAGCTATGAAATCAATCATCTCTTCTTTCTTCATTTTTTGCACTTCACGTGCTTGTAAAATCATAGATCTAAGTTTATTGTTGATCAAAAACACTTCTTGGCGTACTTCATCACGATTCATTTTCTTAAGTTCCTCTAAACTTTTTACATTTTCATCATTTGAATACTTCAATAGGGAATACATTTTTATTGTATTTAATAAGCAGAAAAAATTTTAAAGAAATAAATCAGAAATGTTAGTTGAAGTCTACGATCCTAAAAAGCGTAATGAAATCATTCAAAATTATCTTCAAAATAGAAAAGACCATAAATTCAAGAATTTGGCACATAGAAATGATTTAGAGAATGTAGAAGACCATCGTGTTGAAGTATTTAAGCCAATACTTGAGTCGAATAGAAGATTGCAAAATGAAATAATTGAAGAGAAGAATAAGATAGTTGAAACGCTAAATAGTTTCAAAGAAGGTATTTCTAATGTGAAAATGATAATTAATCAAGAGAATCAATCTCCCGTTAAGCAAGAAAGTATTGAAAACACACCATCATCTAGTATTCTAGTCAGTAACTTGATAGCATCTTACCTCCAAGACAATAAAGATAGAAGCTTAGCAGGATATTCCATCAGATATGATAACAGAAATAAAAAATATACAATCGGAAATCTTGACGTTAATTTTAATGATAACACTATCAAAATCAATGATATAGACTATAACGCAACTGAAGGGCTACTTGAATTATTAACGAAGAAGTCACCAAATTTGAGTATGGTTAATGATATAGATACTCGATCTTACCAAACCATATTATTAAGCTCAGAAGCGTTGCACCAAGGATTTAACAAAGAATCGAAGAGATACAATGCCGATGCTAGTGAAAAGTGGAAATTCATTAAGGCCAATTATTTTGTTTCAAAATCCGCAGGTCCATCAACTTCATCAACGAATCCTACAAACCCAATTACAACTGGGTCGAGCATTTCCGAAGGGTTATTCGAAAGGAGAACTGATTTTCTTCCTTCTAATGTGAACTCACTTCTCAATTCTTTGAGGTTATCGGTAGGTTCTTATCAAGCTGGAAATAAAAATGAATACAACAAAATTCATTCCATTTTAGATGAACTTCTCCGACAGAAAAAGATAAAAAAGAAAGATCTAGGAGTGATTTATTTGAATATAGGTCTCTAGACCTTAGCATTAGTTCATCTAAAATATAGTGTATCGGTCTCTAGGTCCCAGAATTTTTAATGTGTTTTGGAATATTGGATTACCTTAGGGGTCTAAGCCTACGCTTTTGATTTTTGAATAATATTGTTTTCAATGCCTTTACCTTTTTTGGCATAAGCTCGGGAAACATTCGAAAAGTCATTTGAAACGCTAATTCTTTTAAATTTATCAAATAATTCCACATTCTTCAGATCTAGATCATTTAAAAAGTTGAGACATTCTTGATTTGACAATGATTTTTTGTTCTTCAGTGTTATAGATAAGTCAATGGATGGCAATTCTACATTTGTTTCTTTCTGTTTTTCATTATATTTTCTTCTGAGTTCATTATGCTCATTTCTTTCTTTTTGAAAATCAGAATGCATTGTTTCCATCATAATTTTATATTTTTTATTAGTTATTCCAAGAGTATTTATTATAACAGATTTGCAGTCACTTTCACATTTGGATGTCAATAATTTAGTTATTCCATATTTATATGCGAATTTATCTGAAGAAGATAAATTTGAACCATCTATAGTAGTAATCATCCGTTCTAAATCATCTAAATAGTTTTGTGCTATTTCTTTTGTGTTTTCATTTTTTGTATATACGAGTAGCTCTGAAAAATCTATTACTTCTTTACCATCAATCTTTTGAACTTCCTGTATGAATCTGGTTAATTTCAATTGATCTTCCATTTATATAGAATAAAAATTGTTCCATTTTTTCAAAATTTTTTATTTTTTTATTTATGGAATTATGGTATGGAAATATGGTATTGTTAAATGGAAATATGGTATTGTAAAGTGGTAATATGGTATGGAAGTATGGAAGTATGGTATGGAAGTATGGAAGTATGGTATGGTAATATGGTATGGAAAAAATTATGTAATATAAATGGACGTGAATCAACTAATTGAAGAACTTCGAAATTATGACTTCAAAAAGAATAGCATAGCGTCATTCCATCATAAGACGGGTATTTCTCAGAAAACAATCAAGAAGTATTTAATTCAAAATAATATACCCCACAACTCAAAAGGAATTAAACACAGTGGAATTAGAGATTCTTCGGGTAGATATTGTTTGAATAGAGGAGTAGAAAATACTCCAAGGAGAACTGAAGTTGAGATAAATGACGTTGGGAAGACGAGACTTAGCTTGTCAAAGGACAATACTGGTAGGATAGATTTAACCAAGAAAAGAACACCAGATGATCAAATAGCATTTATACAAAAGAGTATTTCTAAAAAACCACTATTTAAGTAGTAATGAGTAGTATGAAAAAATTTTAAACAAAAAGGTAAAAATACTTCAAATTCTTCCTAAATTTCCCACCATTTAGGTCACTCGTTTTGTCTATAGTCAAGAACGAATATTTTTCTCTCCAAATTTCTCTAGTCATTGAGTAAAATTCTTTCTTCTCTATTTCCCCACAATGATCCCTGTAGATGTAATCAAGATTCAGTTTCTCTTGAGGGAAAATTAGAAAAAGATTAGCATTCTCCCTGATTGTATTCTTCGGCAACTTAATGTAGTTCTGACTGATGTAAAAACAATCAATGTTGTTATGTCTACCACGCGTGTAGTATTGCTCTATTTTATTTTGTTTTTCCAGCATCATATCATCAAAAATCATTAGAGTTTTCTTATCAGGATCAATAGTACTAGGATCTGGGATATCTTCTAAATTATCAGAAGTGTGAACTTCAATTATACACTTAGCATTTTCTTTTCCTTCTATGATGAAATTTTGCTTTTTGAAACACTCACTTATTTCTTTTTTATTCAACCCATTGGAGAACCCATTGATAAGAACTTGATAACATGGTTGGAATAAAGTTGTAGAAAAAATAAACAGGCTCTCATAGTCTAGATACTCTTGACCATCTCGGTTAGTTCCATCTAGGAGTAAGTTCATCAATAAATTAGTTTTACCACATCCAGATTTACCAATTAAACAAGCTCTAATGCTCTGGGGTAAAAGAGGATTGTTATTTCTTTTTGAATAGAAATTTTTAACAGAATAATTTGAAAAATCAGACATTTTTATTCAAATAAATGAGGTGTATTTAATAAACGGAAAATATTTCATTATCCACACCAACATCATGAATAGGATTTATTATGTTCTGATTTATCTCAAAGTTGTGAACAGACCGCAATGGAAAATAAAATTTAAAAAAATGAATTGGAAAATGTTGATGAAATTTTTTGATAATATTTTGAAGTAATAAATGACTACTCTATTCCTCGAATTATCTTCTAATGAAAAAACCTTTCAATTCGATTTTCCTAGTGCTTTCTTGGAAAAAGAATTTTCACTTGCAGTAGTGAAAGTAGAAGGGGATTTAGAAGGCTTTAAGGAAACATTTATCTATGTATCATGCAATCTTATATGTGATACTTATGTTGGAGAGCGACAGAGTAATGTTATTTGCAAAATCAATACCAAAAATAAATTAAGGCTTTATTATGAACCTACGAATCTGATTTATCACAAAGTTGTGAATAGGCCGAGTATACTAACACTCAAGCTTGTTGATGAAATGAATGATCTCATCCAATTTGAGAAGTGTGATCTTCACCTCCAATTACATGTAAAACATTAAAGCCTTTTAAAACCTGATCCACTTGTTAGTGTTTTTAAACCTGATCCACTTGTTAGTGTTTTTAAAAATGCAGTATTCTCTTTGGATAATTTCTCAGAATTTACTTTCTTCTTCTTCTTAACATCTCTGGTATCATTTTCTCTAATTGTTTGTAAAGGTTCATCACTATTTTCAAGGGTGGGGGCTTTATTTTCAACTAATTGTATTTTATCTTTTTGTGAGTTATTTTTAATGACACTATTTCCAGAGTCAAAAAATCTCATCCTGTATTTATCTATAAAATAATAATTCTAAAGCAAATATTTTACACATTTTAAGACATCCTTTTTAAGACGTTTGATGAATTCTTCTATTTTCTTTTCAATGAAGTATAAAAATAAAATAAAATATCTTTTTTTTCGGAGGGGATTAATCAACAATTAAAGACCTTCTTGATGTTGTACGTCTCAAATCTTTCATTTCATATCGATCTTGGCGTCTATTGGTTTTCGTAAGACTTTTCTCAAAAAATACTTTAGGAGAAAGAATTATCCAAATAGATCTTCCAATAAAAACGTAGAATAGTGTGACTCCAATTGTTACATACACCCTCCAAACTTTGATAAAATACTTTTGAAAAAAACTTTCTGCATCTTCAAGTATTTCATGTGGAATCAATGAGTTTTGCTCATTTGAATGTAAACTCAGAATAATTTCAGATTTATCATGCATCTCATTAATGAGATCTTCTTAGATGTTTGTTTTTGTGTCAAATAGAATGTGTTCATTGAAAATTATTTTATCATCTAAAAATTTAAGATGATAATCTTTAACATTGCTTTGTATTAACTCTTCTGTGATATTAGAATCAAGGTGGGGATGTATTTGTAACTTGCTTGATATTATTCCGGAGTCTTCTCCGAAAGAGGAGGCATCATTTTTGTAATACCAAATCTTATCTCCATAATCTTTTATCTTAATAGGAATTTGACCTTGTGTAAGCGCTAAACTAAACTTATAACCATCGAAATGTGTTAGATCAACATATTCAATTGAAGAGGCGTCTATTTCTTTACAAAATGTTACTTGCACTACGTCGTCCATAACTTTTACTCTAATAGCTGAGTGTTTGAGTTGCTTTTGCATGTACTTTCTAGGGTTTTCTCTAATAATCATTTCCAAAACTTCATTTTGATCATTAAACATATCGCAAATTATTTCAGTTGTATGACGTAAAAGATTATTAGAAATGTTCTCGAGGTACTGAAATTCTCCTGCAGCTTGAAAATCTGTGTACAGTTCCCTTTTGGTCCTGTGCTGAGAGACTTCCCTTTTGGTCCTGTGCTGAGAGACATCCCTTTTGTTTCTTGGAAACTTGACTGAAACAACTTGATTATTATTTTCAACTACTGTGGAATTACTTTGTTCCGGAGTCTTCTCCGAAAGAACAACTTTCTGTCTTCTCATTTTCTCTTCATGACGTTGTCGTAACTCATCCTCTCTCTTCAATTTCTCTAAAATGTGAAGTTGTTGTCTCTCGAGTTTTTCTTCTTGTCTTCTCTTCACAAATTGTTGTCGTTCTTGTTCTAATTGTTGAAGATGTTCTTGTCTAAGCTTCTCACGATCATCTAGATTACTCTTTTGAGTATCTTCTTGTTGTTTTGTTTTTAATAATTGTTCTTGTTTTACTTTGTCTTGCTTTTTTTTTTTTTTTTTTTTTCTTCTTGTTTTCTAATTTCTTCTTGTTGGTTTCTCTGTCTCTCATAGTATTCGTTCATCTCTGGATTTCTATTCATCTTATTCAATGTGGGTATCACCGAGTTAGCTTTGGAAGGTTGGACATGAGATTTGGAGGATATTATACGCTTTACGGCAAAACCTTCATCACTTACTAATAAATTTAGATTACAATCACTTATAGTTCTATTTTCTGTAAAACTCAATGCAATTTGATTTTTGCTATTTATCCAAAGACCATTACTATAAAACCCATCGAGTTTTCCTATTGAAATATACTCACACTTTTGATCTTTATTTACATCCCAGATCATTACTTCATTCTTTTTAATATCACAAACACCATCCAGATAGTTGCACTCCTTCAAATCTGTTAATATATTTGTTGGTCGTGATTGATTGAAATGAGCATACACCTTTGTATCAATAATGACACAATTTTCTTTGTAGTAACGTTTAGGAGAGAATAAACTTGTGAATCTATTAGGATAATCCGTTGCAATTTTGTTATTTGTAAACCATGTACCACCATTAGTCTTTTGTAGAACTCCATAATCACACTTTTTAGTCTCAATCATTTCTTTACATTCATTACGTGTAATGGGTCTATCATTCATCTCTTTTTCTACTAAGTGTTCATATCCTGAAAAATCAGTATACATTGTCACTTCACTTATTAATTTCTTACACAACTTAGCCTCAGAGATGTACTCTATTACGTTGGGTTTGAACACCTCAAATTTGACTACTTCGGTATAGTTTTTGAACATATAATTACATTTTGGTAGTTTGGGAAGTCTAAAATATTGAACTGGTGAATTTTCTGTACAAATAATTGGTTTGTTTTCATAAATTTGAAAAAGTGTAATGAAAAATAGAGTAGAATAAACTAATACCATTTTATATTAGAGAAAATTTTTCTAAGTAAATAAAAAGATCTCCTCAATGGAAGCAGTCGATAGAATTCTTGTTATTGACAATCCTGTTGTCAGTGATACTTCCATTCAAAAAGAAAATCTTGTTAATATTTTTCCATCTTCTGGGTCTAACTTGAATCAACATGGAGAAATCAATTTTGTTATTGAGACTTGTGATCAATATCTTCTGCTGCACAAATCATACATATATCTAGAGGCTAAACTCACCAAATTGGACAACTCTGCGTTGGTTGATACGGACGAGGTAAGTCTGACAAACAATGCACCATTGTTCCTTTTTGATAGAGCTACATATTTCATGGATGGGAATCAAGTTGAGAGCATTATCGATCCTGGAAGAGCAAGTTTAATGAAAGGACTGTTGACATATTCTAGTAATATGAATAAACAAAATACATTTGGATGGATTCTGGAGGGTAAAGACATTCTAACTTACAAAATTAATAAATACACAAAAAAAAGAAAAGGGGATATCACATTCTGTATTCCTCTAGCTCATATTTTTGGAGTGTTTGTTACAACAAGATTGTTTATGGAAGGAAACACACATTATCGCTTTACAGATCACCTGAAAATAAGAATTCGATAGTTAGCAATGATGTGACTAAGTATACAGCAAAATTGGTTATAAATAAGCTTCAGTGGATCATTCCGAATATTATTCCCTCTCTTGAGATGCAAAATAAATTAATGAATATTCACGAAAGTAATAAACTCCTCCAAATGCCTTTCATATCTAGACAATTTGAAAGTTATAACATTCCCAATGGAAATCGAGAATTTACATGGAAGCTTGGAACAAAATATGATAAAGTAAAATATGTTGTTGTTGCTTTTCAGTGTGCTAGAGATAATAATTTTTTGAATGCTAGTAGATTTGATAACTGTGGACTTGAAGAAATTTACATTGAATTTAATTCAGAAAGATACCCTTACGAGTGTTTGAAGTTTGACTTTGATAAGTTCAATGCCGTTCAACAATACAATTTTGCTAAAGAATTCAGAAATAGCTATTACGAATCTGTTAAGGATTATATTTTTATGGAAGAAGATGTGTATTATTATCACTATCCTTTATTAGTTTTTGATGTTTCTAAGCAAAATGATAGAATAATTCAATCTAGACCCGACGTCACCATAAAAGCATCCTTCTCAAAAAATATTCAACAAAGCACAAAATGTTATTGTCTGATAATGAGTGAGAACATTGTTGAAGTTAAAGATAATAGAGTAAAAGTGGTCAGCATTTAGCCGATTTCGTGTAGCATTTTATTTCTTGACAGTCAAAGTATTCTCACAAACCCAGGAATTGAATTTGTCGGGGTATCCACTCCATTTCACAAAAACTTCATAAATTCCATTTCTTTTTCTGCGTTTGACAATCTTTTCGATAATGTATTCTTCGCTAGTATTATTGTAGAGTGTCAGTTCTTCTTCATAAAATTTTCCTTTAATTTCTTCATCACCAAGATCTTTGAGTTCATAGGTAACTGGAGAAGTATCGAAGACTTTCACAATTTTGAATTGTTCAGTACTCCAATTCGGTAAATATCCCTTATCAAAAATAGCTTTATATTTTGTTATTCTGACTGTATCATTGATTTTGAATTTACTTTTTATATTGGATAATTCTAATTTGTCTTCTGGAATTTTTTCTTTGGGATACAAATTTTCATACACATGTTTTTTATTCTCAGGATTAGAAGCTTCAATTGGAGTCATTTTAATGCTGTTGTGATAATGATTATTGTAACCTGAAACAAGATCGGAAAGGATGTCTGTCCATTTGTGATTTCCATTCAAAGTGAATATTTTCCACATTTTCTCTTTGAGAGTTCTATTAAATCTTTCCACAATTGACGCTTTTTTATCTGAATAAGTTGAAAAATGATTAATTTCTAAATTCTTGAATAGAGCAGTCATTTGAGAATTGTAGTACTCTTTTCCATTATCTGTTTGCATCTTTTTAGGTTTTCTTTCGTTGAAAATGTTCTCCAATGCATCAGAAGTTTCCTTCCCCGTTTTAGTCTTGAGAGGAATAACCCAAGCGTATTTACTAAAACAATCAATGACTGTGAGTAGATATCTAAAATCATTATTTTCTTCAGCATATGGAATCATTTCCACTAAATCAGATTGCCATTGTTCATCAATATCGTTAACGTATACTCTTAGAGTTTTGTAATTTTTACGAGCTGGTTTGTGTAAAGTGTACACATCTTGCTCATTTAAAAAGTCTTTGACTACTTTTTGAGATTTTTTAGTTTTCCTAGCTAGCTCGTTGATTCCACAAAAACCTGTTTTGGGATCGTAGTAAGTTTTTTCTAGTAGTTCTTTGTCTGATGTTGATACCTTTGGTTTTTCAATATTTCCACCTACCTTAGTTTCGCTGGAAACAAACATACATTTACACGAATTACAGTTTTCACATTTACCTTTTGACATTTTTCTACCATTTTTAGCAGCATAGTATTCAACTTCTAATGTATTTGTCTTCGTTTCACATTTTAGACAATACCAGTCATAGCCTTTTTGCTCACACACCTTATGCTTTGACATTTATTACACATGGAATTTACAAAACAAAATGGCTTTGGAGACGCCCGGTATTGATCTGGGATCTTCTCACTTATTTGCTAGCTTAGGGGACGTTAAGTCAAAGTTATTTGGCCACACTCGAAAGTGAATAACTTCAACCTAGCCATGAACCCTGAACATGGCGACCTCTTTGGTCTTGAACTTGAAAGCTCGGCATTATAAGTGAGACGCTCTCACCACTGAGCTACATCCCCTCTCCCTTCACCCCGCTCGGAAGAGAAAGAGAGAAGAGAGAGAAAGAGGGCGCGCTAACCACTGGGCTACACCCCCCTCTGTTCACCCCGCTCGGAAGAGAAAGAGAAACACTTCTCGCTTTACCCGCTTGGAAGAGAAAGAGAGAAAGAGAGAAAGAGGGCGCGCTAACCAATGAGAGACACTACTAATTTCACCCGCTCGGAAGAGAAAGAGAGAAGAGAGAGAAAGGGCGCTCTAACCAATGAGATCTTTTTGCTGGTCAGATGAGAGGGATCAAGGTATTCATAAAAAGAAAATTATTCCAAAATCGTGAGATTCAAGGAAGCTTCTAGAAAGCTTGATAAAATTTATTTATAATAAATCGGAAACATTGTTACCAACTAAAAGTGAAAATGAATCAGAGTCAAATGATTGATATTATAGAATAGAATAGAATAGATTTATCATGCGATATCACATGTAATTGGGGGTAATTATAAATGGGGAAATACGGGAGAAGGTGCTTTGATGTATCATTTCTTCTCATCAAGCATTGCCATCATGAACTCTGAATGAGACGTAGGAAGATTACCTTTCTGCAACATGGATATTATACGTTTAGTGATTCTATGCACATATGAATTTTCTCTTAGTTTTAAACGCGCAGTATCTACGACAACTTTATACCTAGCACCACGAGTTCTTGTTTTTACAAGTGTGAAAAAATCACGCATAGATGATGCGAGCTTTCCTTTACCAAAAATCATCTGGTAAGCTAATCTCGCGTCATTAGCCGTTCTTCTATACTCAAGAGTATGTAGTTGTAATTCCTTGTTCCTCTCATAATGACTTGGTTTATTATGGTAGGTATAGTTTAGCGCTCTGTAGAATATCCTTCGAGTCACTGAGTTTTGAACTTTTTCAATTTTATGACGATCAGTTGAGTTGATCGGGCGCGAAACACTAGAACTGAACTCAAGAGTAGGGCGCACGTAAATACAGTATGCATTTACAAGCGTTTTAACGTCGTTAGTGAGTAGTGCTCGAAAAACTAGGTTAGATTTAGTTTCAGCATTTTTACAAATTGTTTTTGTGTGGTTTCTCATTGAGAGGTTGGTATCAACAATTATCCCAAGGTCCCTAACGCAATTTTCGCAATCCAATAGCTGATTACCCACGTAATATCTTTTCTTTGGGTTCTTCTTACCTAGATGGATAACACTGCATTTATGATTTGCAATGTCTAGCTGCCATGTATTACTCCATTCCAATATATCGTCAACACTTTTTTGTAAACTCACCGTTTCTATCTCGTCTGAGAAGCATTTGAATATTTTTAAATCATCAGCAAACGAGTAATTATTACAGTTATTTTCAATCAATATCTGAGGAAGATCCGATATGTAAAGATTGAAAAGAATTGGTCCCAATACTGACCCTTGAGGAACACCACTCGTTACATTTTTGGATTCGGAAAGAATATTTTCAACGCGTACTTGAAACGTTCTCCCCGTGAGGTATTCTCTTATCCATTTTGTAGCCTTATCCGGAAAGCCCATTTTGGAGATTTTCTGTATCAATTTTGGATGGCTGACAGTATCAAAGGCTTTAGCATAGTCGAAATAAACGACGTCAATGCTTTCACCTCTGTCAATCGATTTAGACCAACAATTGAAAACCTCAAGCATTTGAGTTTCAACACTCCTGTTTTCCCTGAATCCATATTGAGATTGTGGGAAAATATCAAACATCTCACAGTCTTCTATTATTTTCTTAGAGAGACATTTTTCAAAAACTCGGCAGAAAAAGCTCGTAATAGAAACAGGTCGATAGTTCAGCGGGTCACTATACGGTGGTTTCTTCCGTAAAGGAGTTATTATTGAATGTTTCCATCGTTTAGGTACCTCACAGTTATCATAGGCCTTATTGAAAATCATTTCGAGAGGTATCGATAGAGGGACTGCAATTTTCTTAATGAAATAAATGTTTATGTTATCTGGTGTTCTACACGATGAATTTTTCCACTTCTCGATCAAATTACATATTTCGTATCTATTGAAAAGTTCATCATATTCTCGTCCCACAATCAACTCTCTTTCATGAATGAAATGAGGGGTAGTTCCATTATCTTTCGTGAAAACACTCGAAAATGCGTCTGCAAGTGCATTTGCCTTGCCATGATTAGACTCGCACAAAGTATCTTGTGCATCGATCAAGGGATCGATATTATTTCCCTTGGTGTCATGCAATTTTGATTTTATATAGCGATAAAACCCTTTTTTGTCAGCACTTGCTAAGAGTACTTTTTCTCGATTTTGTGCGTATTTTTGGAGACTTTTCGTACAAAGTTTATGAGCCCTTTCAAATTCAAGCTTGTACATTGGATCATTTGATTTTACCCATTTTTGCCAATAGAGGAATCTAAATTTCATCATTTTCTCAATATAGGATGGAATAGGGATTCCATTCAAGTTTACTCTTACCATCGGAACATGTAACTCTATCATCTGTTCAAGTATGATAAGAAGTTTCTCATACATAATATTCACACTGTCATCTGGCCGGAAAAAAGCAAACCAATTAATTCTAGCAAGAGCTGAGTTTATAAGCTCGTAATTTCCCTTAGAGAAGTTTTTTCTTGATCGAAATTTAGGAGGTTTGTGATCTATCAGTAGTTCAAAAGTCAATGTTTGATGATCAGAGTTTCCTAGCGGAGGTGTGACTTGAACATTGTTTATTAGTTTATTATCGTTTGTTAGAACCAAATCAAGAAAGTTTGTATCACGTGTTGGCAATATAACAACCTGTTGGAGGTTACACACATCTATTATATCTTTGAAATCTCCACCAATCCCTTTGTATTCAATTTTGTCATCTAGTGGCCATTTTAAAGAAGGTATATTAAAGTCTCCCATTATCACACTCGAATGTTGACAAACCATGAAGTCTTTCATTGTTTGCCACAATTTTTCACTTTCGCTTTGTGAAAGAGCAGGAATTCTATAGACCACGAAAATACGCATTAAGATTGAACTAATGTTGGCATCAAAAATAAGCACTTCATATGAGTCGTTTACTGATTCTTCGAAAACAAGTTTAGTCTCAATACTGCAATGAACGATAGCGCATACACCTCCTCCTCTTTTTCTCTTTCTATCACATCGAAGTATTTGGTATGTTTTCGCATTATCACCTAGGGTCATTCCATTATATTGATTGCATGAAGAACAGAATAGATGATAAAAATAAAGAATTTATGGAACCTACTATGGAATATTATAGACAAGAAGTTATTGATGAATGGGAAGTTGAATATGTTCGTATATCATCAGAATTTTCGAAAGTCAATAAGTTAAACAAATTTTATCTTATAAACAATCTCATGCATTTAGTTGATTTCAGTATTTATGAACATGATGAAGAACGAGAAAAATATATTGACAATTTGGATAAAAATAATATTTTGAAAGATATTATCTCTAAAAACGGAAACATTCCAAGAGTTTTCGAAAAATATGATTATGATATATCTTCATTTCTTAGAATATTTTATCTTATCGGGAAGTCCATCGCGCATGAAAACACCGCGGAAATTTTTTATTTTTAATATTTTTGCGAGATTTTGGAGGTCTACGTTGGTCAATGGAGGCAGGTCTTTTCGGAATTTCATTTATTTAACAATTTTTGTTCAAAAGTGACTTGAATTTAGTAGACCACCTTTTCGACCACTTCGACCACTTCGACCGCTTCTTTTCGGCTTCTTTTTTACTCTTTTTGGGATGTCCTTTTTACATTTTTCAGATTTTGTTTAAAAAGATACTTTTTTTTAATAAAAAGGCATTAAAAATAGCCTGAAATGGCTGGAAATGGGTGAAAATGGAGAGTGGCCAAAAAGGTGCGCCAGAGCGGCAAAACATATATTATTTTTGATCAATCACTGTGTCCGACTTACTGATCGGACAGATCTGAGATAACGTGCGCTAAAGAGAATATCAAGGACCTCATTCATCATGGAAAAGCGAAAGCTGAAACTTCAACTAGGAAAAGAAAGAAAGGTCAAAATCTCCAAGTGTGAAAATCGGCAAAGACTTTCCGTTCAACCTGATACAATGTGTGAATTATGGAATTGGGGTAAGCAGATCAGAATACTGATCTACTCATTCCAAAGTAACAACCGGCCATTTCCCTGTCCATTCTACCGATTTCAGTGACTCATCCAGGATTGAATCCGTCTCATGATCGATATCGTTGTTGAATCTAACATGCGAGTGGGATTGTGTGAGTGGGCGCACGATTCTTCGCCATTCTTTGTTCTCGAGGCCGAAGAACGTCTTTTCCGCATTGCTTTCGCGCAAACGCAATTCTTCAGTGTGGCTGATGAGCGAATCGATGAATTCCCCTGGAAGTTCAGAAGTTATTGAAATAAAAGACATGAATTAGTGACATCGTTTCGTGTTTCGACTCTCCTCAATCTTCATTTTGAAATAGTGTACAGATTAGAGAGAGCCGAAACCGAAATTACATCCCTAACTTGGTTCCTAGTTTATTTTTTCTTTCCTATTTCTCTCGAAAGAGAAACAAGGCAACGGGAATTGAGGAGAACCGTGTTCCGCTGGTGATCCAATGACAAAAATTGAATTTGTATTTATTCATTTTAATATTAATTTTAAAAGTTGTAAAAATAACGAGTTAGGTGAAAAACTCACGAGGCTTTGCTGAGTGGAATCCGTGCATTTCGAGGTCCAGATGCTTAACGGAAGAGTCCTTGATGAAGGAGATTAGAGCGGCACTGAAAACATGATTATCATTTCGAAAGTGTTTTCAAATAGCAAAAATAATTTTTTTTTAAACTGTCATCATTTTTTTTTTATCTATCATCATTTTTTTTTATTGAAATTATATGGCCTGGGCAGTTCCGTTGGTACTGCCGCTCCTTGAGATAAAAGGCATACGTCAAATGAGGTCTCGCCTAGTATTTTCTGCCGATACGACCAAACAAGCTTGCCGACGTGGTCTACTCGATATAATCGATTTTTATCATGCATTAAGCTGTTTTTCTCACATTGCCGATATGGGTCTTGCCGGTGTGCCGACGTGCACTCTCACTTGCACGTCGGCATTTCGATACCCATTTGACGTATAATAAAAGGGGTTTTATGCTCACAGTTTCAACACAAGAAAACGCTCACTTCATCGCGTCTCCCAAATGCACCGAAGCGAAGGAGTCGACCTTGATCTTCAGTTTATTGATCGTCGCTCGACCGATGATTCCTCGAAATTAATTAATTAATTAATTAAAAATAAATAATTTTATTAATTACTGAACCTCGAATAAACTTGAGTTCCTCGGCACTTCGCAGATTCTCGATTTCCATTTCTCTGACGCGTCGAGTAAACGCTGTCGTGAGATACGGTATTACATGATCCTTGCGGTTTCTCAAGGGAAGTGAGAAGGAGACGGTCTGGAAAGAAAACGAATACTGGATTATTTTATATATTTTATGTTATTTATTTAAATTACAAAACAAATAGCTGAAAAAAACCTACTTGGAAGAAAACACATTACTTGGATTATTATTATTTATTATTTTATATTTATTTATTTAAAAAACAAAATAATACTCACAGTTTCTTCAGTGTCCTTGAATTGCATGAACTGATCTGGGTCGATCCGGTCTTTCAAAACCTCGAAGTTTGGCAAAAGCTGAAGACAATCCTTGCGCACTTCGATTTCCACATCGAAACTCGACTTGAAAGTCTGAATTTGAAGTCTGGTTAAAATTGTCAGAATAAAAACATTTCAGGTAGTCTGGATTTCAGACAAAATCTCATTTGTCCGTATGTTAATATTGATTGGGGATGTAAATACGGTTTTGGTCTCTCCATTTTGCACAATATCTCACTGATCAGAGAAACGAGAGAGTGTGCAGAATGAAGAGAGTCGAGAACCGAAACGGCATCCCTAATGTAGATATAATCCTGATGGAAAAGCTCACATCTTTCATGTTATTCAGCTTGACGGAGCTGAATTCCGGAATGTTCGACTTCGCCTGTACGAAGGTTTCGACGGCGATCTTGAAATGCCGATTCGCCTAAAGCGTGTCGGATTTTTTTGTAAACTGTGCTAGAAATATAATTTTAAAATATATAAATGAAGTGGGCAAGCACCAATCATGATAAGCTGGCATGATTGAGATACATCTTTTCGCGTGCTCTCTCATTTCTCTGACCATCGAGATAGTATGCAAATTGAGGAGAGTCGATGCCGTTGTGTCATCACTAATGTGGTGTTAAAATCACGGGAAAGTAAACGGAAAAGTAAAGATTGTTAATTTTTCACTGGAAAAGTAAATGGAAAGTAAAAAGATTTGAATTCCCGCAATTTCGTATCTCGGTTCCTATTGAAGTTTTTATCGGTTCCTATTGAAGTCATTTTTAAATTTATTCTCTCTACCTCTTGCACTCTCTCTCTACCTCTTGCAAAACATCACCTGCGGGGGGGAGTCGAACCTGCCTGCGTCGGCATGCCAGTCAGACACCATAATGGGCATGGTGTCTGACTGGCATGCCGACGCAGGCAGGCTCGACTCCCGCCCGCAGGTGATGTTTTGCAAGAGGCAGAGAAAGGCGCGCGCCCCAACCACTAGCCTCCGTCAAGCGCTCCCTGCGGTAGGCCGCCCTGGCCTAATGGGCATGGTGTCTGACTGGCATGCCGACGCAGGCAGGCTCTCCATTCCCTACGATCTCCTTTCTGTCTAAGCGACCACTAGCCTATCAGAGAGTGCGCAGGCACTTTAAACGCTTTTTATTTTATTTTTATTTCTTTCAACTTTCGCCGCAGCATCATCAATTTATCGTGGAAACGGGTAATTATGAATCATGAGTGAAACACATTTTGAAAAATTTCGTGAAAATGATAGCAATTCAGAATTTTAGAAAAACTTGAGGAAATCAAAGCAAACTTGGGAAAATCAAAGCAAGGTGTATTGTCTTCAGACAGGCTACTTGAACAATGCTTCTAATCAGTTCTGCATTTTTTCAACGACTCTCTTCTGGCATTGCTCGTTCGCAAAATCTGATGTGGTGTTAAAATCCCGGAAAAGTAAACGGCAAAGTAAAAAGATTTGAATTCCCGCGATTTCGTATCTCGGTTCCCATTGAAGCTAGCGAGTTGAAAGTCGGTTTATAGGCTTTTTCGTACCTTTTAACCTCGAGAACCGATTTTCATGTCGCTAACTGCACTGGGAACAGAGATATAGAAATTGCGGGAATTCAAATCTCAGTACTTTTCCGGTGCGAATTCAAATCTGTATACTTTTCCATTTTTTTCCAGGCAAAAATTAAAACCCTTTTTTGCTTTTCCGTTTACTTTTCCTGGATTTTAACACCACATTATACTCACCGATCGGAGATTTCGCAGAGCCTTGAGGTTGCCAGTCTTGGCCAGATAGGAGAAGATAATTTCCCTCGGAAGCAGCGGAATATCGGTCAGAGTCAGCTGACTCTTATTGATCCTGATAATTAGGGAGGTAATATAGGTTTTGAGTTTCTCCATTCTGCACACTATCTCGCCGATCAGAGAAACGAGAGAGCATGCGAATAGAGGAAAGTCATCCTTGAATTGTCAACCTAATAGTGATACGGCATGAATTCGATCTCAATGATACGATAGATTCTGAAAATCTGCCAATTTCAATCAATGAATTTATTGCCATTTCCATCTCAGATTCGAACAGAAACCGTATCTTTTACTTACAAATTGGGGTGTCCCGAAAGTTCGTTTAATTTTTTCTTTTATTTATTTTAAGAAACCAATGAGACATAAATCCCATCTCTCATCAATGTCGAGTGAGTGTGCCCCAGTACTAATTTATGCGACCTAAATTTTGGGATAATGTTCACTAACACGACTGGAAAAAAATAAAATACTGAGTTTGGAACCGAACACTTCAGGTATTTTATCTCAGTGAAGGATGATCCATCGAAGCCCGAACACATACCACAGTAGTAGGAACGACGATGCTTGCACGTTTCAAATTATTTTGATCTCGATCGACGTTTGAAGCAAAGCTTTTTTTGTTTAAAAAAATGCTAATTTCGAGGGTCGATTTAAACGCTTTTGCACATTTTATTTTTTTATAAAATTTTCGAGTTATCCATTTCGCTCAAAATGCAATAATTATTTGTTTTACAATATTTGCAAACGTTTGCGCCCATTGCGGACATCAAAATCGATCAAAAAGCTAAAAATATGTGGGAATTGGAAAGTTGCATTGTGCTGATGCAATAAATTTTGAGAATTCTGGAATAGCTCTCAAATTGACCCTTTCCAGTACACACCTCGTTAGACGTAATCTTTTTCTGGATTTTTTCCTCTTAGAGAAACGTAGTAATTATTTTTTATGTGAAATCTTTCATGTGGTAACTTTTCTGACTGATTTTCTCAAAGCCGTCGTTATCAAACGGTCCACTTTTCAATCAGCCTCAAGTGCCGAAATTGAAGATCACTAGTTGATGTAATCGATACAATTTTGCTGTGCCGGATTGGCCCTACCACAATTGAGAAATTTGTTTTTTTTTTCGAGATTTTAAACGAACTTTCGGGACATCCCTATATCAATGTTGTCAAGTGATTTCATTTTCGGGTTTTCCCTCTTTCCGGATAGTGGAGAACAACAAATGACTTGGCAGATGAAATACCTGCTGATTTGAGCCTTTCTCACAGCCTGAATGACTCTGGCACCAGCATTTTTCTGAATACGCCCGCTTCTCCTCAGGGGCTCGATTTTCTTCACGGGAACCAAATTATTTCTAAAAACATTTTTTTTTAATTAAAACATATTCATAGAGACACGCAAAATATGGCATCTATTGCGAATAGCGAAAAATTTTCGATTTCTTAGGAGAAACGCGACCACAAAAAATACAATACATCGAGAAAGATATGTTCTAGTGAAATTCTAAGGAAGCTCACTCATTGTTTCGAATGCTCTTGGATTTTCGAGACGTGTAAACCTCGCCGTGCTTTGCTTCTCTGGAAGACTCTCCATCCTTCGTTGAAAGCATTGCCTGAAATGCGAATATAGAAAACTTTAATAAAAAAAACGAGAAAAAAACAGGAAATCAACCTTAGTGACTTTGGCCACGACTCCAACACGCCTTTTAGAGGAAGCTGCCATCATAACGCGCATGGTCTGTGATTTGATTTGATCCTGATAATCAGAAAAATTCTCGGGAGAAATAACAGCGCGTATGTTCTGCAATTTTATTATGTAAATAAAGATAATGAAAATATAACAAAATTGAAGAATGCAAGCCAACGAGTGAGGGTTGTTGTCAATTAGTGAAGCTGTCTCGTTCAATCAATCGGATGCCACCAGTCTCTATCGACGTTCCCACTCTCTCGTTGGTTAGAGTAACGAGAGAGTGTGAGAAACGAGGAGAGTCGATTCCGATCAGATTGGATGAGGGTTAGGCATCCGTTCTCATTGAGACGCGTGGGATTTACGGTCTCTGTTGTAATCGATGACCTTTTCCGACAGAAACACTAACCAAATTATATATAATGGAATTTATCGGAATGTTTTCAAAGGTGCAGTGAGTAACTTGTAGTGATGTCTTTTCGGTTTTCGACGCTCCTCATTCTACACACTCTCCCGTTTCTTTAACCGACGAGAGATCAAGCAAAATGAGGAGAGTCGATTCCAAACTGACATCACTAATAGGAACTTTCGATGATTCGCAGACGGAATAGAATTCTCACACCGAAGTAGACAGAAAGTCTATTCAAAACAGAACTTTTACTTTTTTGTTTTCATCCAAACACATCAGATTGGGACAATCGCACAATCCATTTTTTGCATAAGAAAAGCACACCTGACGAGCTGGACGAGCTGCCCAAGAGAGCGGTTCTCGTATGATTACTGTATTACGTTGCGCAAATGCTTTTGACGATTGGTTGACATTGCCCCTCGAAAGTATGCAATTGGGATGGTAGCCTGTTTGTTAGGGCTGGCAAATGAAGAGAGCACCCTCTTCATTTCACACACTCTCTCGTCTCTCTGACCGGTGAGAGAGCACGAGTAATGAAGAGACGAAAACTTCATTTGCCAACCCTACTGCTCTTCCATGCTAAACGACTCACTGTATCCAGGCAACGCCTTCCTTCTCCGTTCGTTTCACTCTCTTTCCTCCTGCCTCCGCCTTCCTACGATTTTTTTCTCGTGTGTTTTCCTTATAATTTTAAACTCCATATTTAACTATATATTTTCAGATTCGTGCACAATCTCATCTCGCGCATCTATATTTTGGAATCAGAAGTTACACTGAAGGACTAGTCTCATCTAACTCATCCCATCAACGACTGTTTGGGACTTTCTTCACTCTCCAGTATAGTTCGAAATACGGGTCGCCGTCTCTTCATTTCGCACACTATATCGTCACTCTGACCGGTGAGAGAGTGTGTTAAATGAAGAGACGGCGACCCGTATTTCGAAATATACTCTCGAGAGAACCATTGGGATGATTCTCAACGGAACAGGTCCGGCTCTGATTGGCGTAGTTGGAGGCGGGATCGTATCGTGCCAATCCAGCATGCCAGCTATACAACCATCGGTGAGCGACGTAATGCGGATCAATAATGTCGATTCGGTTTTCTGCTCCCTCCATTTCGCACACTCTCTCTCTCGTCTGTCTGACCAGCAAGAGATTTTGCGAACTATGGAGAACCAAAAGCGAAACGACATCACGGAGATCGATGACTTTGTAACCCCGACTTTGTAACAGACTACTTTCGAATCGAGAAAATGTAACCTTCAAAATGTAACTTTCATTTTGTAACCGACGATTTAAGCACCATTAAAATATACACTTTCACTTTAGGAACTTTGAAAATGGAAAATTTGGAATCGAGAATTTGTAACCCGACGATTTGTAACTTTCATCGGGAACTGATTTTTTTTAACAGCAGGTACGGTACTGAGAGACGGGCGTGACGAGCGCATTGGTGGCGACTTTCAAGCCAACTAATCGATCATGACCTTCAATAAAATCAGTAATTATAACGGAAATGCAAGCATTTCGAAAATAAACCAAAAATAGCTCGGAAAATTGAAAAATTTTTAAAAAGTACCGTACCTGCTATAAAAAAAATCAGTTCCCGATTGAAAGTTACAAATCGTCGGGTTACAAATTGTCGTTTCTAAAATCATCAGTTCCAAATTGAAAGTTACAAATCGTCGTTTCCAAAATGTCGTTTACATATCCATCGGTTTGAAAAAGTCGGTTGCATAAAGTGGGTTCTAAAATAACTGTTCCAAACCAATAGGGCTCAAATCGATGGTTACGAATTCGGGGTTCCAAAGTCATCGATCTCCGACATCACTAATGTGGATATAATTGCCAGAATGATATGAAAAAGGAATACCATTGAAGGACTGTTCTACGTCTTCGCTGATTATTGCGGACTGTTCGGACTGGACTTGAACTTTGGACTGTCTCGTCTTATTCCACTCCGTCGCCACAAAAATATCCGTTCATTTCTGAGGAAGAATGTGGTCGCAATTGGGCCAAAATAAAGTAATTCCCATTGCTGATGTTGACGTGCATTGCAACACCTTGTCTCTTTCAAAGATGCCCTATGATAGCCTTTTGTCTCACATTGCACAACTGCTAAAAAATATGCAAAAAGAGGGATTTTGCCAGTCCTTCAATGCTAATCCCCGAAACTAGGCAACCCTTCAATTTTCCTACGATTCGTTGTGTGCCTCTTTCCATTTATCATGTTTTCTGTTTCAATATTGATCTCTGATTTCTCTCGGCAGTTTTTCTCATCCTCCCTTTTCCGAACCTTGTTTTATTGTAATTATTCCTTCAGATTCATATGCAATCTCATCAAATGACAAATGTGATTCATCAATGATTGGGCTCAAGGCGGACAGCTGATTGTTCCCGAACAGAAGAACATCGACTCCCGTCGTGCGGGCAGTTTTCGGAGAAGAAACAACGATTCCACTACGAGCCTCGACAACTACTATCTTCTCAGCCCTAGTCATGCATTGCTTCACCTTATCGAATCAACTAATCGATTGCCACAACTATGAATAATGGAGAAGTAGACAACTTCTACGGAAAACGAAATCATGAACCAATACCGATTGCAAAATAAATAAATTTTCTTCTCAGTATTTGACGGACACTACAAAGCACACGCAATTCGGAGAACATTCTATCATAACTGCTATTATTTCAAAATAATATATTATCTTTCTCGAATACATAACTGCAACTATTTTCGACTGAGTAATTTCGAGCTCGCATAGATGCCGATCAAGATATTAGCTAGAGATATTGGTGTGACAGCTGTCAGTCACTTTAATAATGAGTGCGCCATGGCCCGGTTAGCTCAGTCGGTAGAGCACCAGGCTCTTAATCTGGCTGTCGCGGGTTCGAGCCCCGCATCGGGCTGGTTATTTTTTTGCAGTTTAGTTCCGTAATACAAATCAATAACAACATTATTTAACGATAGGATGTATTGAAATATTGAAACTATTCGAATATAAGGAAATTAATGAAAAAGTTTTGTTCAAATTAATTTTAGCATACAAATCCATCGATTTATTTGTTCAAAACTAAAACAACAATCAATTTAGAAATGCTGAAAAATATCCAACACCTAGATAGGTTTGTTAGTGGTCATTCGATTGACCCAACTCTAATAGTGCGCTCCAACTCTAGGACTACTGTAAGCATCCGTTTAAGTGCGCGATTTGTGCGCGCTAAGAACGGATGCGCCCAGTCTCAAACCATACTCATTCATTCTCAATGCAATCTAAAACCACTCTAATCGCGTCTAAATCTGCACTAATCAACTCTAAATCACTATTTCACTCAGTATTTCTCCTCCTCAACTGCCTAACCCAGTCCAAAAAACTATTTCACTCACCATTTCTCCTCATCTTCTCCTTCAGCCATGTCGGAAACGGTCTCCGTGGAATTCTATCGGCTCAATTTCCTAAAGATGAAGGAAGAACTCTCCTCGCTGATGCGCGTTTGCAATACTTCGGTGAGTTTTCATCATAAATAATATTATTGTGGGCAAATATTGATTTCAATGGGGAATCGATGCTTGTTTGGGACTCTTTTCACTCATTTCGATGGATTTTGCAACAAAATCTTGTGATAATACGCTATTTTTCTGCCACAGTTGGCTCTATCTTGGCAAGTAAACACCATTTCCAGTTCGATCACAACACCAGCTTGATATTTACCATGGCCGAGCTTCTCTACAAGGCCATCGACACCGTGCAGCATGGAAAGGTGCGATTTGGAATCGATTTTTAAGGGCTTGGACTTGGGTTAACAAGGTTCCGAAATAAAAGAGCATACGTGCTTTGATTGATCTAGGAGTTATGCTAGCATCGGGTAATCATTAGGGATGCCGGATCGAATTGTGCGCCTCCAGTTTGCACTCAGAATTTATCTGTGTCGCTTTCTTGGCACTCATCAAAATGCGGCATCAGATTGGGTTCGTTCTTCTCATTCTCAAATAGTCATTTTGTCGAGGTCAGGCTCGATCCGATGTCCCTAATAATCATAAATGTTCCGAAGAGCAAATGTATATTTCCAGCACTTCAAGCCCTCCTCAACCCTTATGCAGGCGATGTTTGGCGTGATCGACAAACACCCAACACAGAGACAACCTCATGAGGTTTGATAATTTTAGTGAAAGCGAATCGAGACCGACTCTCCTCATTTCGCGTGCTCTCTCGCCGGTTAGAGAAACGAAAGCGAATAGAGGACAATGGGATTGTCATCACTAGTTGACTAGTAGTTTTGAATGACCTGCATTCCTAGTGAAAACAAATCAGAAGAGAAACATGGCGATTTTTTGAGAACCCTATGATACGGAGCTGGCATTGAATTCGCCTAGGCACTTCTTATTTGAATTCACGATGAAACATATAATAACTGAGCAACTATCCAAACAAATTATGGTAGAGACGTTCATGATAAATTATCTTTTCGCAGTCCAGCTGAGTAGACAAAAGGCGTTAACCTTAATTTCCAGGTGATTCTGCTGAAATTCGCGCGTGCTTTTGCCCTCTTCATGGACTCACTGGACGGCTATGGAATGTGCGCCAATCAGCATGAGGTTTCTTGTGTATATTTATGAAAATAATTAAATTGTCTACTAAATATAATGATAACAAAATGAAAAACAAGAGTTCATAAAGGTTAGCTCTCTTTGAATCGCGAGTTTGTTTTATTATGCCGATAAGTGAAGAGGAATCACTCTTGTGAACATTATCTGAAATTTGAATAGCAACTGAAACGTATCGCGAATTCTTCCCTTTCCATTTGCTCGACTCTGTCGTTCTAAAATTGCATTCGAGTTCTAGACAAGCATTGTGCTCTTCTACGATTCAAGCAACAATTTTAATGAAACAACTGAGTATTAGTGCGTTGGATCGATTAGCATCTCTCTCTTTTTGATGCACTATCTCGCTTCCGGTAAGATAGTGTGCAGAATGGAGAGAGCGCTATTCGATTCGGGGCAACACTACTGAGTATCTAAATATCTATGTTCAGATCACGTTTATGCCAGGCCGAAAGACCGGGTCAACGATGAAAGCGCGCAAAGCAGACAGCGGAGTCTTTGTTAGTGAGTTAATAAATAAATAGATAAAAGAGTAAATAAATAAATAATATATTGAATAAATATAAGAGTAAATACATGAAATAGTTTTTGAAACAATTCTTAGATTTTGGGTGTCTATCGACCTCAATGTGACTTATTCGGAAGGTCTGGATTTGTAATCTCTATCTACTAGCATCAATAAATTTCTGTTTTGGATCTTTCCATTTCGCACACTATCTCGCCGGTCAGAGAAGCGAGATAGTGTGCAGAATGAAGAGAGTCGAAACGACATCCCTAATCTCTGCGAAGAAAGACTCGCACGACTGAACCGAGTCATAATTATGTTTCACCGCAATATCAAAATCGGGTGTGGCTGTGCGATCGCAATGATCCCATAGTGGGCTAGAACCATCCAAAACATTTCTCACAATAATGGCTCGACCATTCATTACATATATTTTGCCGCAGTTAGTCCGTGGAAAGAGAAAGGAAAACAAGGACAAAAAATAAATAAAAATCAACATAATAAATCATCCTCAGCCGATGAGAAGCGTGCTCGTCTCTCGCCCTCTTCCGCCCGACGTCTGCTACAGGAGAAGACGGGACCGAAACCTCGTGAGTGATAAGAACCTTATCAGATGCTATCAATTTCTGATAGAGTTTCTATTAGCATAAAATAGTGAGACTCTAAGTAAAGCATGATAAAGCACGGCTCCTAGGCCGTAGCCGTAGTCTGAATAAAATACCTTCGAATTAGAATGGGAGACGTGAATAGCTATCAGACGGGAAATTGCTGGGAAATCTTCGGTTGAGTTTCACATTCGTGATAAAAATGAATGAAATTTAGGAATCGATAATATCAGTAAGACGGATATTGAAAATCATTCCAAAAATTATCGCTCAATTCATTCCAAATATTGCAGGCCCGATCACCCTCAAACCCGGCTCAACCATTCCCCCGCCCATTCGTCCATGCACTCTGGAGTCTCAGTCGCCCGAGCCCTGCGAGATGCCTATGACAAACAAGGAAATTCCGAGAAATCTGCAGCGAAGAGTGGATCATTTCGAAGAAGAAGAAGCGGTTATCACGTCAACTGCTGAGATCAAGGCGAAAGAGGAAAACGACATGGCATCAACCGGAAAATTGACGAACGGAGCGGGAATGTCGAGGTAAACCAATGTTTGTATGTCATTGTAAGAATTATTTGCTGAATCGTCTGGATTAGAACATTTGAATTTTTGAAAAAAATTGATGGAACACATTTCAGCACCAGGGTGATATATTCTGTTCCGAGTTGCTCAAAAGATGCAATCAAGGAGGAAGAAATCGATGACTACGAACGCCCGGTGAAGAGAGAGATCAAGGAAGAGGACCCGCTTGAGCCGCCGATAGTGGATACAATGTAAGTACTAGGGATACTGTAGGATCGTGGAGTACGGTAGAATACGACGGGGATAAGGAGGGAATTGATCCGCCGATCGTGGATGCTGTGTGAGTAGTTGGAGTACTGTAGGATCGTGGAGATTCGGTAGGGGTACTTAATTTTTGTCTTTTCGGATCGATTAGTTGCTTTCACTACTATGCACAAAATGCAGAGAACACTGGAATCACTAATCTCGAACACAATCTGTCGTTTCAGAAGCTTCAGCGCGAATGATTCACCGCTTCGGAATGCGGTAGCTAACGGCAAACTCTATCAAGCTTCAGCTGCAGGGAATCTATGCGCCAATGGAGAGGTAAGCAACTTGATCTCATTTTGATTCTGACGATTTTCTGCGCCAGGTGTGTTGTGATAGAGTTTTCGATCTAGATAGCAAGATGCGGAGCGATGTTTTCTTGATAGTTATTTTTTTAAATAAAGGGTCACTGAGAGTAGTATTCTCGAAATCGGTACTGCGATATTTTAAAGATTGTCTGAAACACATCTCATTTTCCAGTCTGGGATGCCGCAGAAGTGCAATAGTTAGGACCATTTGGAATCGACTCACCTCAGTTCGCTTACATCGGTCATAGAAACAAGAGTGAGCTCGATTTAAGTAGAGTCGGGAGTCAAATAGGCCGCACTCATTTCATGGCATCGCTGATGTATACAGAGAGAGCGGAGAATGCGATGTGTTTCACTCACTCTACTAAGTATCTTCGTGCAGATGTCGTGGATTGCATTCGCAAATGCACCGAATGAAAACAACAACAACAACAAAATCAAAAATCAACACGAAACTAGTCGAAGTTAGAGATAGCTTCTTCTGCGCACTTTCACGTTTCTGCGCACTTTCACGCAGGCTAGAGTGACGGGCCAGTGTGCAGAATGGAGAGGCCATTATTAGGGGCATCAATGATGACTAATCGGCAACGATTCTATTCATAAGATCTCTTGGATGTCAGACAGACGAGAGATATATAGTCGTCTTTCGACGACTGCGCTAGGCGGTGCAGGGCTAGTGATGACAATTCGGCATTGACACTCATTTCACGCGCTACCTCGTCGGTCAGAGAAACGAGAGAGCACGCGAAATGAGGAGAGTCGGGCGCTGATTTGTCATCAATATTCACCAATATTAATGGAAATTTCTCCCTCAGGAGACGACGCCTTGCCCGTTCTGCGCCCAAGCAATGCCCGTCAGCAAATTCGGCGTGTACGATAACAAGAGGGATTGGATGCAGTGAGTTGGACTTAGTTAGAATCAGCCTCAACGTTTTGGACTTTTTGGGACTCAGTGAGATGAGCGTTCCTTGTTTAGATAGGGATCTATGACACGCAAAAATATTTATGTGTCTAAAATAAGGAAGGAAACAGAAAGCAATTGTGTTTTTAAATGTCTCTAAGCAGCTAGTGTGCCAGGTCATTTTCTCACACGAACTCACATACATTTTATACCTACAGATTCGTCTCTAAATGCCCCGAGCCTGAGTGCGACTTCCGATCGGTCAACGCAACCGAAGTCTACAATCATCGAATGGTGAGCATCAGAGTTGTCGTTTCGGGCTTCCACTCTCTCCATTTTGCACATTCTCTTTCTCGTATCTCTGACCGGCGAGATAGTTTGCGGCATGGAGCGAGCCGAGAGCGAATTTGCATCCCTAGTAAGCAACAGGGATGATAAATAGAGACTCTCCTCAATTCACGTGCTCTCTCGCCTCTTTTACCAACGAGAGATCAAGCAAAATTAGGAGAGTCCATGTCCATTTGTCAATAATTTTTGAATTACTAGTCAGCATTTTTTGTATCCGCTAAATCTCAGTGAATGTTGTTGGCATCAGTAGATGGCCTGAAACATATTGCATATTCTAACAAAAAAGTGAATCTTTGCCATTTGCGTAGAATCCATTTTATTCTGAGATAGTCAAATTCCCACCATCGGAAAGCATCTCGGTAGGGTAGAGAATCGATTGTAGGTCAAACATTTATTTATTGATTTTTTAACCAATTGGCGACGTCGTTCGATCGTTCAGTAGGTTCCTCATCGCTTGAATAGAATGCTTGAAACATATCACGTTTTCCACCATAAACGAATCTTTGCATAGGCGAAAAAGTTAAATTAATATTTTAAATAATTAAAACATCAGATCCTTCACGACAAGACGTACGAGGGGTGGAAGCGGCGACCGGTCCGGTTCACATTCTCACCACGTGAGACTTTCCTATTGAATTCAAGTAGAATCGGTGAACTTTCACTAACCACAACATGGGGAGAGCGAGAGAAGAGAGAGAGAGAGCGGTCAGGGGAATGATAGTACGCGAAAATGAGAGAGAGCACGAGAGAGGTCTCGACGGGAATTCGTCTTTGCGCTTTGCCAGCAAAAGCCGTGCCAAATAATATTTTTAAAGAGCTGAAAACGGTGCTACGTCAAGCGAATATATAGTCGTCTTTCGACGACTGCGCTAGGCGGTGCAGGGCTAGTGATGACAATTCGGCATTGACACTTATTTCACGCGCTATCTCGTCGGTCAGAGAAACGAGCGAGCACGGGAAATGAGGAGAGTCGGATGCCGATTTGCCATCACTAGTGCGTACGGTAAGGCGGAATGTTAACAGCTGGAAGTCTGTGTTTTCCTGCGCTTCGGAGCACAACTGTGCAGTTGCCACGACTGAGACCGCTCTGATCGTTGATAGCTCTTTTTGTACGGGCGATCAGCCTCTTAGCGATGAGCTCCTCACCTCTCGCCAGTTATCTCAGCCGTGAAACGCACTTCGAATGACACGATTAGCCTAGTCGACATGAGCATTTAGTCATCTAGATTGTTTTTACTTTTAACAAAGAGCATGCCCCTATGTTGTAACCGTTTTTTACGAGTAGAAATGTAAAAGCGAAGACCAGTCGAGACCGATCGAGTGAGAGTGTGCAGAATGGAGAGAGAGTGATTTCGCGGATGGTCTTACTTCACCTACACAAATAATTACATACAATAAATATAAATAAATAAATTGCAGCCCTTCCCTGCCCCTTCTGCCCGGATTACATCCACAGTCTGGCTCACTTCAACAAGCACGTGGAGGAACAGCACCCGAGGATGGCCACCTTAGAGGTCAGTTCAAGTTCATTCCAATTCATTCTAAATCGTTTCCAAATCATTCAAAATCCAATCCAAATTTATTACAAAACCATTCCAAATCCATTCTAAATCCATTCTAAATATTATTCGCGTCAATGAATAATGCGTGTAGAGATATCGGTGACTTTCCAAAGAGTTGTGAGGAAGCCTGTAAAGACAGCAAATAATTATTTAAATATTTATTTACTAAACTGTTTTAGGTGCCAGTATTGAAGTGCGCCACATGTCCTTTCACCGCATCTCGATGCCACAAGATATTCGATCACTGGCTCAAGGTTGGTTGTCGAGTTGAGATCGACTCTCCTCAATTCGCGTGCTCTCTCGCCGGTTAGAGAATCGTGAGAGCACGTCATCAGTAGTCGGTTGTTTCCTTCAACAATCATAAGCGGAAACTCTAATAGATAGTCCTGTCCCGCAAATTTTACATAAAGCCAAAAGTAGCGAGAAAAATGCCCGAAAGCATGGGAGACAAGAGGGGGGGGGGGGATGCCAGGGCGGAGTCTGTGAGTTCGGAACAACGCGATACGTTTCACAAATAGATCATTACTCTGGTGCCATGAGCCGAGAAATTCTAAGGAAACCACAGGATAAATTATCAACAACGAAAATAAACGGCGCTATTCAGAGCTGAATGATTCTGCACGGAGGTTCATTCGATAAAAAGGTGCTTTTCAGTTCCCGAAGTGCTGCAAGGGCCTTCGATTCATCTACGAAGAGCAGCGGAATGAAATCGAGGCCGAAAACAGACGAAAATTTGTCCAAATCCATAAGAAAATTAGGCGAGTTTGAGTTCGAAACCTATTCTGATGCATAGAAATTTGTATTTTTAGTAGTGATCTCGTATATGTTTTCCACTCTCTTCATTCTGCACACTCTCTCGTATCTCTGGCCAGTGAGAGAGTGAGCAGAATGGAGAGAGAGGCCAAATCCAAATTTACATCCCGTTATGTTAAGCCCCGTTTGTTCTCTAGTTGAAGCACAGTTATTTCGACCTCAGCATCACGGGTATCCTGTTCTTACGAGATGTTCTTTCGCAATTCATCATGCTTCATTGTTATTGGTTCTCAATTTAACAGCAGTTGTTGACAATAAAGAATGGATGTAATATTTTACTATTGTGACTGCGATAATCGAAATATTCATAGGGCTTAGAAGGAATTTGGTGAGCAAATAAAGGTGGGCGACATCTATTCGAAGATTCGCTCATCCCTTGACCCCGACACATCCTTCCCTAACGAAGCTACCATGCTGCAGGCCCAGTGCCTGGACGACGATATCTGTACCTGTATCTGACATCGATAGTCTGGCATGCTGGTTTTGTCATAAATAAGAGAGCAGCAACGGCAGACGAGTGATCTTTTATATTTTTTCAGTTTTGATAATTTCCGCTTCTTGAAACCTCTTGATCTTCGATCCAACTCCACTGCAATTTTCATCAAATCCATCTCGATGGTTTGATCTTTGATCTTTCCTGTTGTTTAGGTAAGAACTGACAACTTTCCGCAAATAGATAGTAAACAATCCTGCCAAGGTAAAGACGGAAAGTGGATAGCCGATTTGGAGGAATCTGGTCCAATGTAGGCGCAACATGACCGTCAGAGTCTCTATAGTAACTTTGCTTTTGGACGTTCTCAGCATTCTGATTATTATCATGGTATTCAAAAAGATTACTCAAAATTCGGCAAAACATCTCTGCGTTCGGGGGGAATCGAACCCCCCGTCGAATGCTTCGAAGGCATCCATGCTGACCATTACACCACGAACGCGGTTGGAGAGGATTGATCAGGGCGCGATCTTATCTCGCGCGCTGCCGAGGGCTCAGCAGGCAAAACGGTCCAGCCAGTGGGCTCACCGTACCTATCGCGCTTTTTTTTAAAAATTTCGTCCATATCACCTCAGAAATCAGTAAAAACGCCACATGTACCCAGTAAATCATACAATCTACATTCCACTGGCACTCTGTTCCCGCATCTACCTCGGCCACTGCGGTTAATTGTGGTCTCTGATTGTAGAGAGAGAGTGTGCAGAACGGAGAGGGCTGAAACCGAGACGACCGCTTGAACGACCACTATACAACCACTGCCCTTTGTGCGGTGCTTGAGGGTCCCCCGTGGTGCCGATTTACAGATGACCAAATGGAGATGTGCTAGGAAATCCGAGACCTTGAACGCGTCTCTCGGCCACTTGTTTCCATTCATTTGAATGTTATCGTTGCTTATACTGTGGTTGTGTATCCCTTCTGATGATATTTGAATTATATTGATTACTGTTTTTTGAAATGTCGTAAATGCGCTGAAACCATTACGCCCATAATGCTTCGGCTCTCCGTAAATCTCTCCATTCTGCACCCTATCTCGCCGATCAGGCAGACGAAAGAGTGTGCACAATGGAGAGAATGCTATTCGATACTAGTAGACGCCGCCGTCGAGGATCCCAACGCTGGCTTGCATACCCATGCCCGTAAACCCCTAATGACCTAGCCCCTTAGTTTACAAGCCCCTCCTGTCCCTCCTGTCGGCGTCCTTTGATCTCAAAGAGCCCGCAGACTGGATACGGGGATTCCGAATTTACCGCACGCTACTAATATGACGTCACAGTCTGATTCCGTTTCTCAGTCGATTCCAGTCTCAGTTCCCCCTTTTCCTCCGCCCGATTCGCATGCCGCCTTTGGTCCACGGGAAGCGAATGCCCTCTGGCGGACCTGGACTGGTTGGCATTCCCGAGGGCGTGTGAGGCCTCTCTCGCTCCGCTTGGCAGTCACAATCGTCTCATCGTTAAGTGAGCAGTTGCTCTAGCTCGCTGTCTCATGTTGTTCCTTCTCCATCTCGTCTCTATAGTATTTGTAGATCATTATGCTCTGGTTTCGTATATGATCGCTCTCCATTTTGCACACCTTTCCGCATGCGTACGCTGCGGGATCTAATAGTAGCTCTCTCCATTTTCCACGCTCTTTCGTTGCTCTGACCGCCGAGATAGTGTGCGGAATGCAGAGAGCACTATTCGATATAACTAATAGGTACGATAGCGCGACCTGACAGCCTTCGGTTCAGCCTCTATTCGCTTGATAGTCACAGTAGTGTCACGTATTGATTAGCTCCTCTCGTTCTGCCGAGACTTCCCATTGCGTTGTTATATCTCATATGCAGACTATTTGTGTATTCCTCAGCTCAATTTTGCACACGTCGCGTCGTCGTGATAGGGACGAAACTAGTGATTGAAATTCGGCAACTGACTCTCCTCAATTCGCCTGCTCTCTCGTTCCTCTGACCGGCGAGAGAACGGGCGAATGGAGGAGAGTCGTTACCGTTTTGCTTCCGAGAATTCCCCTGCGCCACCGTCACATCATTTGACCATCTCAGTATTGTTCTCGCCTATTAAGTAGGTACTCTCGCGATCACTCTCATGGCTATTCCTATCTCGCAATTAGAAAAAAACATGAGCAAGGAAAATAGGTTCGGATATCATCGCTCTCCATTCTGCACACTATCTCGTTAGTCTGATAAGGATACCAAGGTCATCCCTATTGTGCTGCTACTCAATCAAGTAGCTGTCAAAGTTCCCTTTCACTTGCACTCCTCTCTTGAGCTATCTAGGGATGTAATTTCGGTTTTGGTTCTCTTCATTCTGCACGCTATCTCACCGGTCAGAGAAACGAGAGAGTGTGCAGAATGAAGAGAGTCGAAAACAGAAATGACATCACTATCGCTATCTCAGCGAACGGTTAGAGCATGCAATGACTATCCCAATTAGTGTTGATAAGTCAAGGGGGTATCCGAGTCTCCCCAATTCGCGTGCTCTCTCTTTTCTCTGACCGGCGAGAGCGCGTGCGAATTGAGGAGAGTCGGATGCCGATTGGCCATCAAGATAGCACATTGTCTCGGCTGCCTGGTTCGGTGCCCAGTACCCCTCTTTTGAGAGCTAGTCAACAGCCTTTGTCCTTTTGATCCGTGCTAATGCACAAATCAGTGGCTATTAGTGTTGGAATTTCGACGACTGGCTCTCCTCATTTCGCCTGCTCTCTCGTTAATCTTACCGGCGAGAGAGTAGGCGGATTGAGGAGAGTCGTTGCCGTATTGCCATCACTAGTGGCTATCTGCCTTCAAGTAACGCACAATCACGCCATTGTGTTTGTTGATTTTGTATCGTTCTCATCTTTGCAGTTATCCACCCCCCCCCCCCCCCCCCTTCAAGCAATGTATGCGATGTGATTAGTTTGTGTTGCCGTACTCCCCTCAGTACTGCCTACAGTATTTCTTCGGTTACAGTAATCCTTTCTGTTGCAGTTCTCTACTTAAACAAAATGACGATCGCTACGACTCCCGAGTCTGCAAAGCGGACAGGTGTCGCGATATCTCTCAGAGACAAGGAGGGAGCACCCGTGAAGAGATTGAAAGTGAGTTTGGACTCAGTACTGGATTTAGACTTGACTCCACCCACTATGAAAGGGGCGGAGCTTAATGTGATGCTATTAGCGCCTGGCACGAATAGTAGCTCTCCCCTAGTGATGGCAAAACGGCACCGACTCGCTTCAATTCGCGTGATCTCTCGCCGGTCAGAGAAACAAGAGATCATGCGAAATGAAGAGAGTCAGATGCCGTTTTGCCATCACTACTCTCCCCATTCCACATTCTTTCTCTCCGGTCAGAAAGACTGTTCGTTCCGAAAACAGAATGCATTCGTGCTTCATGTATAGGTTTGCCAATCATAATAATAACTAAATTTCAGTTCGACTCCCCTCTCAGTCTCTCCCCTGATCCTCCCTCTCCCCGTCCCCTCATCTCTTCCTATCTGACGGACAACTTCTCGGCGTTCCACAAGATCGGCGAGGGATGCTTCGGAGTGGTATCGAAATTTTCAAAATTTCTAATAATATATCCTGGAATTGAATGAGTTTCATTGAGTCTATGTAGGAAAGATGATTGATGATATGAATGATGTACCGATGAAGAACCGTGTAATCAATATTCAATAATTATAATTATATCATAATTAATAATTATAATTCTGTCAGGTCCACGCGATCAAGTCCAACATCACTCACGAATACTATGCGGTGAAGCAGTCAAAAGTCGACAAACTCAAGTGCAAGAGCGGCCATAACTTTACAAAGGCACAGTTGGATGAGGTATGTAGTATGTAGGAAAATCGGAACTCGACTCTCCTCAATTCGCATGCTCTCTCGTTTCTCTGACCGACGAGAGAACACGCTAATAGAGGAGAGTGGGATTCCGATTTGCCATCACTAGTACGATAGTTGCTCAGGAACTAATCTTTTACACCTGAACATTAGCTTCAAAAATGTCTGCTGAACTGTGGGCACTCAAAAACTGAATCAGACCATTCAGTCCCTTGTTTCGCTGTGATTTTTGGATAGTTGTCATCATGTATTTTCTTATTATTATATAATAATATTTAAATTCAGGTTTTGATGCACAAATCTCTCTCCTACCACCCGAACATCGTGAGCTTCCTGCAGGCTTGGAGACAGGACAGCACGCTGTATCTTCTGGTCTGTTTGTCTATACTAGCAAATCTCATTAACCATACGCGGACGTGGCGGTCCCCCGCGGAAATGCCTTCGCTTTGCGCTAAATCGACGTGCGGATGCCCAATGCGATCAGGCTGTACTATAGATCCACTAGGGATTTCGGAAAAAAGAAAAAAAACAAGCTGCCGCCGGTCTGGATTCTTAGTCCGGCGAGAACGCATGTTAATTCATATGTGTTCTACAATATTTGACATCATTAATCTTCACTAGGAATTTCGAAACTAAAATTATCTCTCTCCATTTTTGTTTCCTAATTAATTCTTTGCCGCCTTGTATCACGCCACTCACCTAATTCTCGACCTGAATCTGTCAGTGAAGACTTTTTCGACTTCGAGTTTTTGATGGTTTCGGACTCCATCCGACCCTCCCCCCTAGGACCCGTGCGTACGGAATCGTGTCTGCGATCATTTCTGACAGCTCGGCAGCACCTATTGGGAGCAGCTTGCCAACTTCAACCCAACTTATCTACCCTTCAAGTCGGTCCCTGAAAAAAACTTTTCTTCGTGAGCTAGGGGTACTTTACGGTGCTCTATCGACATACACAAACTGTGTGTCGATAACGATCTTCTGAACAGTGCTAGAAACAACGAGCTCTATCTTGAAAACCACTCGAAAAACTGTGAAAATTCTTGAATAGAGGAATAGATCTAATGACGCCGATTCGAATGATAGGTCTGCGCTCGCATATCGAGGGCATTGAGTTGGTCTCCGTACCCAGAAATCGCCTCGCCAATTTTTGAAATTCATTTTCAACTGCTCTCACCGGTTCATTGTGGCGTTTTCGCGGGTATTGACCCGGTTTCCATTGAAACATAACGCGAAATCGCACGATGAGACCGAGCCATTGATGGCGAGAGTGCGGAATGACTCGGTGAGAGCAGTTGAAAATGAAGTTCAAAAATTGGCGAGGCGTTTTCTGGGTATGGAGACCAACCCTCGATATGCGAGCGCAGACCTATCATTCGAATCGTCGTCACTAGATCTACTCCCCTATTCAAGAATTTTCACAGTTTTTCGAGTGAGTGGTTTTCAAGATAGAGCTCGTTGTTTCTAGCACTGTTGAGAAAATCGTTATCGACACACGGTTTGTGTAGGTCGATAGAGCACCGAAAAGTAGCCCTAGCTCACGAAGAAAAGTGTTTTCAGGGACCAACTTGAAGGGTAGATAAGGTGGGTTGAAGTTGGCAGGCTGCACCCAACAGGTGCTGCCGAGCTGTCAGAAATGATCGCAGACACTATTCCATACACACGGGTCCTAGGGGGGTCGGATGGAGTCCGAAACAGCAGAAAACGGGATCACCAAAAAATGGCTCGCTGACAAGAATCAACGTATTCGGGTCGAGAATTAGGTGAGTGGCGTGGTATACAGCGTGTCAGAGAGAAAGAACGGCGGCAATGCGTGAAACTCATTCAATTCCTCTCATTCTCCACGAGTGTATCGGTCGGAATGGAGAGGAATTGAAGAAAGGGAAAGTGAGAATATGAGGGGGTACACTATCAATGATATCAAATTTATTACGAACAGATTTTGTGATTTGCCTAGAGGCTTCCTACTTGTTTTCAACCCATTTTGTCAGTTCAAAAGGTCTCTAGTCCCAGTTTTCGATTCACTTGATTTTTGAAGTGCCTATTTTCAAAAAGTTCCAAGTCCTCACTGAGAGAAACCCCATCACTATTATTATTTTCTGAATCCTCAAGAGCCGCTCTACAGTTTGTATCATTTAGAATTTCGAAATGGAGTTTGTACTTTTAAATAATGAAGAAAAAATGCTTAAAAACGATGATTTTCTCGATTATCTCGAAAATAAAAGCCAATTTCAAAGATCTAAATCATTCAAACTGTAGAGCGGCTTGTGAGGATTCAAAAAATAATAATGGTGATAGGGTTTCCGACTTTTAACTTTTTGAAAATAGGTGCTTCAAAATCAAGTGAATCAGAAAAACATTGACTAGAGACCTTTTAAACTTACAAAATTGGTTGAAAATAAGGAGGATGCTTATTGGCTAATGGCAAAACTGTTTTGAAATTAATTTGCTATCCTTAATCGAGCAGACCCTTCACAATATCACTTTCCCTCTTCTCAATTCCTCTCCATTCCGACCGACACACTCGTGGAGAATGAGAGGAATTGAATGAGTTTCACAATTGCGCAGCGCGGCGAGAAACAAAGGAATCGATCACTTTGGCACGCTGTGTTGTAGCGACATCGTATCTCATGCACCCCTCAATCCACACATTTCTATCGCTTTCTCACGCCTTAAATGCATGATAAATTACTATTATTATTATTCTGCACACGTTCTCCGCAGTTAGTGCGACGAGAGATTATTCGATGTGGCTGCACTAGTATCCACAAAGTGAAAATTCTGGGGATTTCATAGCCGGTTAATGATACGAAAAAAAACCGATATTTATAAGTTTGAGAAACCAACGCTGAGAGAATAAATTATCTGAGTGGTTTATATATTCGAAAATATCTTTTAGATACGAGTTATAATTTTATGATTTATCTAGATGGAGCTGTGCGTGACGTCACTTGATGACTACTGGATGAAGAGGAGATTCATTTACATCGTCGAAATTGAGTTGGTGATGGATGATATGCTGCTGGTGAGTAGTCTTGAAGGGTACTGTATCCGATCGATACAGTATCTAGGAGCGAAATCAAGTTTTTTTTCATTCCTTTCTTTTTTAAAACTATGTTTTTCCTATGCATCGATTATGTAAGCAGCCTTCAGAACTTGAAGGGCAAATGAAACTTATTTCAATTTCTGAACGCACTCTCTTTCTGAAACTCATCCCTCTTTTCCCCATCACCACTTCCAACACACAAGAATTTTTTTAAATCAATATATTTAAAATTTTGCACTTCTCAGGCTCTCCAGCACCTCGGCCTCTCTAACATCGGCCACTTCGATCTCAAGCCGGCGAATATTCTGAGAACGAAGACTGGCCATTACAAACTGGCCGATTTCACGGTGGCATCGAGACTGGACAAGGTTGGTTTCAAAGCTATTAAAAAAATTATCTACGCCCGAGGCGCGAATACTCAATGAATATTTTAAAAATTGATCTTCTTCCAATCTGCTTTTTACTAGATGAAGAATGCAATGCGTTTCATTAGTATTACGAAATTGAACGGGAAATCATGTGAATGATTGCAGCGATGAAAGTCTTGGAAAAATAAATGATAAAAAACAATATTATATTTTATTATAACATGTTTCATTTCCAGATCAATAAAGGCGGTGAGTTCGGCGATGGCAAATACGCGGCTCCGGAATTGCTCAATGAGGAGTTCACATTGAAGGCGGATGTCTACTCGCTGGGACTCACGCTGGCGAAGGTAAGACAATAGCTCATCTAACGCTCAACTACCCTAATGGGTCGAAAACGATTACTAGTTTTGATCGCTCTTTAGCGAGAAGGTTAACGAATTCTGTGGTCAAATGAGTTTCACCGGTACTTCAAGTGTCGGATTAATCTCGCGGCTCAATAAGAACTGTGCGCGGTCGTATCTCAATATAACTTAAACTGAAAAATCTAGCATGAGCCCCTCTTCTCACAGATCTCGGCCCCCTCCTCTTCTCCTCTCACCAGCGAGGAGTGGGACACACTCAAACTAGAGGGAGAACTGCCGAAACGAGTGGCTCAAGGTTAGCATTTGCACTTCATTATATATTTTGTTTATTAGTTCGCATGAAACACAGATAAAATATAAATAGATAAATCACTTATTCAATCCAAAGGGATGCATGTTTAAAAAATGCACGTTCTTCACATAACGGGGAATTAGAGATGAATAAGAATAAATTTAGATATGAAAAAAACATTTTCAGTCCTCGCCGGTTCTCCGAAAATCTCCACGAAGGTGCTTAGAATGATTGAGAGGGACCATCACGAGAGGGCGTCGGTGAATGAACTGTTGGAGGGAAAGTCCATCAATCAACACCTCGCTTACCATCAGGCTGCGATAGTGGAGGTAAACTGTGATTCTCAACCCATTTAGACTAAAATTATTATCTATTAACACGTGAATCACGATATGTAAGAGCAGTGAGGAACTTTTTTTTTCAAACCCATTTGAAACCTTACATACTATTACAAATAAACAAATTTTAAAAACATAATAGTCGTATGTCCGGAAGATCTAACCATATGATCAGGACACGATATAAAAGTAATTAATACAAGTAATCTTATTTTCAGAACACTCGACTCCGCCTAGCATCAAACAGGCAACGTCTCTCTCTATCTGCAGCTTTCGAACGGGAAATGAGAGAACCGAAGTCGCCTCTCGTTGCTCAGGTAAGGTTACGGTATCCTATGCATGGTGTGACAAAACGCCCAAAACGTTCAACGTGGTGTAGGTGGTGCGGCGAGTGCAGTGGGTGACGCAGAGAGGCGGCACTTTCTTAAAATAATTTTTACACCGTACACCCTCCCTTAAATACGGTAAATTCCACGTGGTGCGCGTACATTATTAATCAGTTTATATTTAATACTTAGTTATTGCGAATATTTTTATTAATTATTTTCTTATGAAATGATCGAACAAGGCCTAATGGGTTTAGATTCAATAAAATATTTGCGCATTTCTCACTTTTCTAACTTCGAGAAGCCGAAATGTGCTCGGCAAGACATTCGTTATGACGCTAGATGCTTGGTTATTGAAATACTTAATTGTTACAATTTTTTTTTAAATATTTAAGAAAACAGAAAATAAAATTAAATAGTTAGTTCTCGTTTGATGGAGCAAATGGCGAGAGCGCAGAGATAAAGGCACGTTGGAACTGGTGTCACACCGTGCTAAGTACGATAAACCCAACATGTTTTGACAGATTTCTATCAGAAACGAGGCTTATATTTGGACTGAAACAACGACTAGTACAGTCTCTTTCATCTGTCTAACCGGCGAGAGAGTGTGCTGAATGGAGAGAGCGAGACGAAATCCCTAAAACGACAACAATTGCAGGGCGATGAGCCTCTCTTCGACACCGATCCCTCCTTCTTCATAATGCCTTCACCGATCAGGAAACCGAGAATGTCCCTTGGATGCAGAAGGACAATCGGATTCCAGTTTTGATAACCGATCGGTATCATGATTCTCCTAGCATCATTGGTCATATCATCCCTGGCTCTCTCATTTGCTTATATGGAATGCCTGAAACAAATAATAGTCGACCAAAAAATACGACCCCGCAAATAATATTGTTTCTAACGCGCCGGACGTTTTTTTATCATAATATTCGATTGTGTTTGTATGGTAATTCTGTTCATTTCACCATTTTCCCACCCCAATGGCACTCGCACACAAATTATTGACACAGAATATTATTATTGTACTTTTTTGCGTAGCTAGCAAATCGCGCAACTCACTATTCCCTATTTCTTATATTAATTCTCCTATTTCCGAGTGACACCGCCTCCCGCAATCACTCGTTGACTATACTATTCTCGCCCGACTAAATCGGGTTCATCCATCACATCATATCCCGACTCGTTTATCTGCCGCATAATGGCGTTTACTTATGATATTGCAAATCGGAACCGAATCTCTTTGATTCGCACACTATCTCGCAGGAAAGAGACAAAAGAGTTGGGTTTTGTCATTACAAATGTTCTCATTGTTTTCATTCGTTGTTTGAACACTGAATAAATTGCCAGAAAAAATTTGTTTTACTGTAGAAGGGTTGGTTTCATGAACTATTTGACATCAAAAACAAATGTATTCAGCACCAAGTATTGCACCGGAGGGGAAAAGGAATGAGAAGATGAGATGATTGTCACAGGCAATAATAAGTTAGGTCAATAATGGCTTTTCAGCTCTGTAGTCAGGGTACGGTAGGCTGGGGATGCGGTAGGGGCTACGGTACCTCCAACAGGAGTCGGGGTACTGTTGGCTAGGGTACGGTAGGATACGGTAGCCTCAGATCAATCGGAGTCCGGGCTTGTAGTAGTAAGAGGGAGGGAGGGTGGGCGAGGGTTTGTCACTGCTGCTTTCGGTGTCATCATAGTCGACTTTCGAGGAGGCTGAACGGTTTCGTCATCACTAGGTAATCGATAATATTTCAGATTAAATCATCTCTAGGCAATCGACGATCGCCCACTAGGAATGCCATCGGGGTTTTCTCTCCATTATGCACACTCCCTAGTTTGTCTGACCAGCATAGTGTGCAGAAAATATTTTTTTATGTGTTTGATATTTTTTACCTCAGTTTCCCGAAATGATCATCCCTCAATATCTCAACCCTATTCGTAGAATTTGTGAAACTCATCTAGTTTTCCAAAAAAACAGAAACAAAAACGTTTTTCAATCAACGCAAACCTTTGTCTTTCTTGGGCGCAGTCGAATCGTTGCCGTGAATGACTCGACGTAGGGATGGACTGCAAGGCAATTACCGTAATAGATCGTGAACTACCGTAACCATCAACAGTACTCTAGTTCAGCCTGCTGCACTTGATGTTTCGTTTCTTCGAGACTTGCATGTACTCTACCGTACCCCAAGTGATCTGTGTCTCGTCTCTCATGCGTCCGTTGAACTTGTCGATCGCCTCGTTGAGGTGGTCCTCCTGTGATTGCGTAATGATGATGCAATAGTGTTTCTTGTTTTGTATTTCTATAGATTTCACATCTTCAGTTCTCTCTGCATCTTCACAATATGATCGTTAAAAATTTGTGCAGAACAGATCGACTGTGCCTCCAATACTTCATTGAGAAAGGACAATACATGCCACAGGGTTTACTCAATCTCCTCATAGCTTTCTTATTGGAAATAAAGAGCGATATTGATAAAAGAAATCAAAATCATTGCTCGGCCATTCGCTCGCTAGTGATCGCAACAGTCTGCATAATAGGCTTGATTTAATGCCGGTCAAAGAAACGAAAGAATTGATGACAGTCCTCTCCGATTAACCAGTGCATACCTCAACTTCCTCCAGACTTTTGGCCACCTTGAAGGATGAGAAAGTGGGATTGTCGGTGGTTGACTTGGGACGGACCGCTCGTGAGTTGGCAGCCTTCTGTGGAATCTTCACACCTGAAATTGTGAGCGTTACGGTAGCTCCATGGATTAATGTAGTTCGATTCTACGGTAGGTCACGATACGTGACAAGCATTAGAAGCCTTTCTTGAAACTAGACAACGGTATTTCTTCTTGAGCACGGTAGACAAAGGTTACGGTATCCGATGGTTACGGTAGATCAATAATCCAGCCCAAAACTCCCGTACTTGACATGCAGTAGATGCCCTTCTTGTTCGCTCGGACGTGTACCTTTCGGAAGACGATATCGTACTTGCCGTCGCCGGTGGCTCGCGCGATTGCCGCTTGGAATGGATATTTGAATATTTTTTGCTGGATTAGAATGGATTGTTTCAGCTGGATCTTTAGAATAAATCTTTACAAATTATCGATCTATTGTACAACACTGTACTTGAATATATCGATAGTGTGCACGGTTGGTAACGCTGGATAAAAATGAGATGAGTTTCAGAAAAGCTACTACTCTGCTAAAATTTCAAACTCAGAAATCAGAGATCATCGAGATACGGTAGTTTATTGATTGATTTGTCCTCATCGCGAGTTGATGTCCAAAATGGAGAGACCGCGACTGGGCCGACTGGCCGCGACTCCTCTCAAGACCCTGCTCTATATTTAGGGGCCGCAAGCATGAGAGCCGAATTCTCGGAATAATGTCCAAAGCAGGCTCAACATGACCGTCAAGCCCGTGAGAGCTTCCGAAGCGCGCGCGACTCCCCTAGTCAGAGAGGAGGGAGAGGCGAGACGAGAGATAAAGGAGCGGAGCCTCTCTCGCGTGTGTCTCTCTCCCTCCCCCCGCTCTCTCGCCGCGCTCCTCCCGCGCTCATATTAAATTCAAGCACAAAAACAGGGAGATAATTAACAATGCAATTTTGTGCTTAAAATTCCTCTAAAATACAAACTAATCAGAAAATCAAGGGCCCAACATTGTGCATGCACTGGAAATGCCCTAACCACCCTATTCCCAACTTTATTATTGATTTTTGACCGACACAAACAAGTCTGACACAGTTTGGCCCTGGACTGCTGTATGTAGGGCTGTCATAGCTACTGGTCAAGCTTTTGGGCGAGTGATTTGGTGGAGAATGCCAGTTGTGCGTGCTCGATCTCGTTTTCGAGGGGAATGGTGTGGTTGGAAAGTGGGCGGGGCTTGTGACCCCTACCTAATATTCTCATTCTTGGTTCTAATCAAAGGAAATGATCTATCTATGTGCCTGAACAAGCCCGACGAGCCTGAAATTAATTTTAGGTATAGGTTTTCAACCTGAAATTAATTTCAGGTCGCAGAACTCACATACGGTGCTGGTTCATAGTTGTCATGGTGGTCCGAGTGGTAACTGCCCCCGCCTCCGATATAGGAAGAGGCACAGATGGAGTAGCAAGGGGCATCGCCTGGAATTATTTTCAGGTTTTCAGGACAGATTGCAAACGAGAAAACGAGTGCTCGTTTTCGCACGAGTTCCATTCTCCACTCAATTCGAGTACTCGAGCGGTCGGCGAATGAAGATTACTCGCGAGTTGGAATGAGACGGGATATGTTTCATTTTCAAATCAAGTTGGAGAGTATGACTCGTGGACGGGGACTTCTGAACTACCAGAATAGGATTGAGTGAAGGAGAATGAGGGATACGGATTGAGTTTCAGAACGAGAGACCGCGTCTAGTTGTGCGCGGAGCGACCACTCCATGCCGTTGCCATTGCGCGAAATAAAGCGAGTGCTCGCGAAATCATTCGATTATCGAGCAGCGAGTGCTCGTTTTCTACCATTCCGACCACTCGCGCCGAAAACGAGCACACGAAATTCTCGGAAAACGAGCACTCGTTTAGAAAACTCGTCGATTGCTCATTTACTTTCGAAGGTCTATTAGTGATGATGCAGTCTAGAAGCCAGTTGGGGGGGGGGGGGGTTTACGAAAATTCATAATCCGGGCTGGAAAGGGACTCAAATATGTTTCACAGTTTCAATATAAAAAGTAGCTCAACATTTCTCGAATGGAGCGTGAGGTCCGAGTGGAAAAAATAAATATCATATTTCCACAGTTTCCAATGAACTTTTCATTCAGTATTATCCCTGTAGCCCTGTTGAACTGAATCATTTATCTCATCGCCACATCAATTGACGCGCTGGTATCCCCTCGCTAATATATACACTCCAAAGCTAGTGATGACGCTATCCACAGTATTCCAGTAGATTATATTTTCGCTCACCTCCCAAGCATTCCGATCCTACGCCTACTGTAGAAAGGAGAAGGAGGATTCACAGATATGTGAGATTTTCAGGACATTTCTGGAATGGACGGGAATTTACTTAAAATTCGCGAAAGAGGCACAACAATCAGAACAATTCGAATGAATCTCAACAATGATCACATCATATACCGACTAGATACACGGTCTAATAATGGCGGTAACTTTCTTTGTTTTGACGCAATCGAGTTTCATTCGTTGTTTGCACTGAATAAATTTCCAGGCAAACAATCTGTTTTTGTTTGTATGAATTCATTGACAGAAAAAAAATTTATTCAGCACCAAGTATTGCACCGGAGAGGGAAACGAATGAGAAGATGAGATGATTGTCACAGGAAAAAATAAGTTAGGTCAACAATGGCTTTTCAGATCTGCAGTCAGGGTACTGTAGGCCGGAGTACGGTAGGGTACGGTAACTACAACAGAAGTCAGGTTACTGTAGGCCTAGAGTATGCGGTAGGATACGGTAGTCTCAGATCAACCCTAGTCCGGGCTTGTAGTAGTAAGAGGGAGGGAGGGTGGGCGATGGCTTGTCACTGCTAATGCTGCCTTCGGAGTCATCGTAGTCTACTTTCGAGGAGGCTGAACGGTTTCGTCATCACTAGGTAATCAATAATATTTTAGATTTAATCATCACTAGGCAATCGACGATCACCCATCATCGGTTATGCCGTTTATCATCGGTTATCTCTCCATTATGCACACTCCCTAGTTTGTCTGACCAGCATAGTGTGTAGAAAATAAATTAAATGTGTTTGATATTTTTTCCTCAGTTTCCCGAAATGATCATCCCTCAATATCTCAATTATATTCGTAGAATTTGTGAAACTCATCTAGTTTTCCAAACTTTAGAAACAAAATCGTTTTTCGATCAACGGATCGCAAATCTTTGTCTTTCTTGGGTGCAGTCGAATCGTTGCCATCGAAGAATGACTCCACGTAGGGATGGACTGCAAGATGAGTACCGTAGTTTCTACCCGTAAGCTACAGTAACCTAGACTAGTCTACCGTATTCTACCGTAACCTGCAGAAACCTTCAGTTTCTTTGAGAAGCATTCGCGTAGAGTAGTGTACCACACCCTACAGTAACCTCTTTTATACTGTAGCATGTTATACTCTTGCTTTACGGTTATCTGCCAGGCATACCATAATCTACCGTACTAGTAGCCCCTACCGTAACCGTGGTTGTCTGTGTCTCGTCTCTCATGCGTCCGTTGAACTTGTCGATCGCCTCGTTGAGGTGGTCTTCCTGCGATTTCGAAATGATCACGTAATTGTGTTATTTTATTGTGCTTCAGAAATTGATCAAAACACGAATGGCCGTCTGAAGACGATGTCATATTTGCCGTCGCCTATGGCGCGCGCGTTTGCCGCCAGGAATGGATTTTGGGCTGGATTTATTTTTGGAATGATTTTTGACTGGATCGTCAGGAGTTGCATCTTCTTTGATTAATACTGTACCCTAATGACCATTACTTTATCAGGCATCCATGATGACCTGTGGTAATTAATGTGGGGTTTGTTTCAGTGTGGAAAACGAGATGAGTTTCAGAAATGATGCAAAATGAATTGAAAGATAGAATGGTGATAGGTTGACATTTTGAAAAAAAATTCAAATACCGAAAACGAATCTCCCGAATTCACATGATCTCTAGGGCCTATGTCAGAAAAAAAAATTGCACCGGAATTGAGAAGAGTCTTGTGTCATTTGTCATCATTAATGCGTTTTCTTAACTGACAATTGAGTCGGGCGCACTTATCCGAGGCGGAAGCGACAGTCTCTCTGCGATAGGACCCGAGAATCTCGCCGGAGCATTGCTAAAATCACAATTATTTTCTGAGCTCGTAATCACTCATTCATTTTCGGAGGGGGAGGAAAGTAGGAAGAGCGGATCGTCCCAGAATTTCAGAATTTACAGAGACAGATAATCTCGCTTGAGCATGCTGAATGAGACTATAGAGTCAACAGATCTAGCGAAAACCGAAGAAAAATCAATTTGATTTCCTTTATAATACTATGAGATCTAAGAGCAAGAAAAAAACAGCATCTAGCCATGAATGATAGGTGTTAAGTAGTCCAAATCTCTGCAATCTTGTCAGGAGATCGATTTTTGGTAGAATGGCAGAGGTTGACTAGGAATGAAATGGGCGTGGCCTGGTTGGCTCAGTGGGTTGAGCAGCCTGGAATTAGAACTATGAAATTTGAAACTGATCTGTGAATTGCTCGGTTTCGAGACCCACTCGGTTCGATTCCGCACCGGGCCGCTAATGTTTTGCAATATTCTATTGTTATTGTAAAAATTATGCAAAACGTTTCTGAGATTCGGGGAGAATCGAACCCCTTCGAATGCTTGGAAGGCATCCATGCTTACCATTACACCACGAACGCGGTTGGAAATGATAGCTTAGGGTGCGCATTTAGCTCGCGCAGCCCCATGGAACGGGTTTTCACAGGAGGAATGGCAGTATTAGTTGCTGAGATAATGAAATCAATATCGCGTAATGTTGCATGGATAGCGAGAGAAAGGCCCACTAGTAAGTGATCGGGAGAAAGTACACCTATCTTTCATTCTTTATTTATCTTCGATCTTTTTTTTTTTGGATCTGTTTCATGACCACTTTATCTCAAAAAGCTCGGCGGTTCTGGAATGCACCGCGCGCGACAAAGCGAAAGGGAAAAATAGAAAAATACAAATCTCCACTTTCTCAAGCCGACATCCTTCCGTACCTCTAGTTCATCGAGCCCTGTCCTTTAGTGATGTTCTTTCGGTTTTCGACTCTCTTCATTCTGCACACTCTATCGTTTCTCTGACCGGCGAAATAGTGTGCAGATTGGAGAGAACAAAAACCGAAATTACATCCATACTGCCAACTCTATCTCGATAAAGGAAGAGTATTTTTGGCTGCCAAACCAGCTCTCACCTGATTATAGTAGGTGATGTAGGGTGGTGGGAGGGTCGACTTGTCCTCATTGTCCCCGGAGATTCAACGGCCAAATCGCTCACCCTGAGAAATCAAGAAACTACCGTAACCCCTCGAATCAATACTACCGTAACCTCTCAGAGATCAATATACTTCCGTAATCTCCAGGAAACCAATATGCTACCGTAACCCTTGACATACCGAAGCCTCGACGGTGTCGTTGCGGGACTGCGGGACGGGCTGTGATTATCGATTGATAGTTACAGTAATACAGTAATCAGTCCAACCTCGTCTCTGATGATTCCCGAAGAGCGATTGTCGGAGGAGAAGGAGTGGATTGGATTGGGTGACCGAGTAGGCGAGGGGTACTGTAACCGATCAATACCGTTTAGGATACTGTAACTTTTAGCGATGGATTTGCATGAAAGTTCAGCACGATGCTTCACAGTTATGTGATGGAGTGTGCAGATTGGGGAGAGTATTTACCGGTACTTGAGTGTAATGAATAATATTTTCACAAACACAGAGAAATGTCCATTATCCGTCTAACAGCAAGCACTAATCGATAGTATTTCCCTTTACCTACTTCTCCCAACGTGGGATAGGCTTGAGGCAGCATCACTTCAGTAGGAGGGGAAGGAAGAGAAGGGGCTGGAGCGGTCTGGAAGGTACGGTAGTCAATCGATCGATACAGACCGGGTGTTATTAATCGATGGCACATCGTACAGTATCATAAGCGAAGGCATCTCACCAAAGCGCATGCAAATCGATTGGCAGATCGGCCCCATTGTATGGGTGCTCTCTCTACCTCGGTTTGGATTAGAGCCTACGCTTCAGGCCCGATTGGCACAATGCCAATCGCTCTCATTGCTCGGTTCAAACGAAAGTTTGTAACATGGGAGTATCGAAAGTGCGATCTGGTAACGGATAATCACAACCTTCTCAATCTATTTTATCTAGCCAGATATTTTTGGGACACCTTCTGCAATAAATCGATCAATCAATATCATCAGCTTCTTTAGCCATCTCTACCCACCTCTCCCAGCTTCTTGTGCGAGGATAACGCGTAATGATCATCATCCTGGATTTTATTTATTTTATTTATTGATTTTTTCAATATTAGCTATGCACATAATCACTTCCTCAGTCTCTCAATCCGTTTCGTAGGATTGCTGAAACACATTCAAAACGTACACTCAAACTCGTTCTTCCTAGTATTCCCATTTAGGGCTGAAATCAAAGAATGTGATCTAGCTATTTGCCTGAACAAGCCCGAATAGCCTGAAATTAATTTCAGGTCTGGTTGATCAACCTGAAATTAATTTCAGGTCACGAACTCACGTGAGGCACGGGTTCATAGCTGTTATGGTAGTCCGAGTGGTAGCTGCCCCCTCCGCCACTGTATGAAGAGGCACAATTGGAGTAGCAAGGAGGCACGCCTGAATGAGATTGGCTAGTGATGATGCAATTTAGGACATTGGCAGATTTTGGAGTGATGATCTGGTTTAGGGGGCAATTTAGGGTTCGCGGCTCTATATGAATTTTTATGAAGTTGGAATAGTGAGAGGGGGGGGGGGGGCTCGCCTAAGAGATTGGTAAGTGATGATGATTGCAATTGATTGATTACGTTGTGATGATGCATGTATTAAAATTTGATTTGTTTCCAACAGATACGCCTTACAGATCACCTCCTGTGTCCCTCAATCCATTTCTTATTATTCCTGAAACTCATCCAATCTTTCACTGTACATTCGGTTGTTTGCGTATTAATCCGTTATTTTATGACAGATTGTATAGTGATGATGGGGGTTAGGAATTAATGCGCAAATGGAGTAGTGATGGTAACACATTGTTTGAAATCGCAAGTATCCTCATGAATTTGATAGGTTTCACTATGTTTCCACTCATATTTGAAGCGCGAAAGACGCTTCATCAAATATGTTTCACAATCTCATCATTAATAGTTGCTCAACGGTTCTGGAATGGTGAGATGACATTCGATGAAAAAAGCAAATATTTCTACAGTTTCCATTCAGTGTTCTACCGTAACCCTGATGCTCGGTATCATTTAGCTCATCGCCACATAAAATGACGAGCTGATATTCCTAATATATGCCGAAGCTAGTGATGACGCTATGACGCTATCCAGAGTATTCCAATTAGATTAGATTTTCGCTCACCTCCCAATCATTCCGATGCGGCACCTACTATAGAAAGGAGAAGGAGGATTCGCACAGAGAGGTGAGAGTTCCGGGACATTTATGGAATGGACGGGAATTGACTTAAAATTCGCGAAAGAGGCATAACAATTGTAGCAATTCGAATGAATCTCAACAATGATCACATCATATCCCGACTTGATACACGGTCGCTTAATTTCGGTATCTTTCTTTATTTTGAAACAATCGAGTTTTATTCGTTGTTTGCACACTGAATAAATTTCCAGGCAAACAATTTGTTTTTGTTTTTATCAACTATTCGACAGCAAACAAATTTATTCAGCACCAAGTATTGCACCGGAGGGGGAAACGAATGAGAAGATGAGATGATTGTCGCAAGCAATAATAAGTTAGGTCAACAATGGCTTTTCAGATCTGCAGTCAAGGTACTGTAGGCCGGCGATGCGGTACGGGTTAAGGTTATTCTAACTTTAGTCAGGTTGCTGTTGGCTGGGGTACGGTAGGATACACTAGTCTCAGATCAACCGTAGTCCGGGCTTGTAGTAGTAAGAGGGAGGGAGGGTGGGCGATGGCTTTTCACTGCTGCTTTCGGAGTCATCATAGTCGACTTTCGAGGAGCCTGAACTATTTCGTCATCACTATGTAATCGACGAATGCACAAATAGTGTCATTACGGTTTTCAGCTCTCTAAATTCTGCAAACTCCCTCGTCTGTCTGACTCCCTCGTCAGCTATTGTAAGATTCAAATGCTCAGCAACGGTAATACGGTGTTTAGTGTACTATCGTTACAAATTCGGAACAAATAAATAGCTTTATTGAATCTTTCTAAATTTGTGGCCTTTCTCCTGAGTATTAATGGTCAAAATGAGCATTGAATAAGAGCAAAGTCGTAACCCCAAACCTCATAGTAAAAGTATCGATTCTACAGGTAGTACTGTTACTCGTGGATCGGCTTATTTTCTTACAATAGATTAAGTGCTGAAAGGCGTATTTGATATTTTTACCCACAAATTCGCGCAATAATCAGCCCACTGTATCTCAATCCTATTAGAAGCATTTTTGAAACTCATCTCGTTTTCCTGCACTTTTGAAACAAAACGAGATTCCCAATTTATTTTCGATCACAAACCTTTGTCTTTTTTGGGCACTGTCGAATCGTTGCCATCGAAGAATGACTCGACGTAAGGGTGGACTGAAAGTCGAGTACCGTAACCAGCCGTTAACTACAGTAACTTAGACTAGTCTACCGTACCCTACCGTAACCCAATACCGTACCCGTTGTAGTTTGTGTCTCGTCTCTCATGCGTCCGTTGAACTTGTCGATCGCCTCGTTGAGGTGGTCCTCCTTCGATTAAGAAATTATGTTGCAATGTTTGGAAATTGGATGTTTCGCGACTTTTCAGAGGTCAGAAAGTAGTGTTCAAAACATAGCTCTCTCTAAACGCAATGTCAACGACCATAAAAAATTTATATGGATGCGGTAGATATGACGCATATTTCAAGCTACTTTATTGAGAAAAGGGAAGACATGCCACAGGGGCTCTTCGTAATCCCAAGGGTTTCTCATCGGTCATAGAGCGCTAGAGAGGGAGAGAAAAATAGAGATCATTGATCTGACACACTCACTTCTAATTTTGCAACAACGAATAGTTACTTTTCCATTCAGCACTGTCTATACTCGGTCAGATCAACGAAATAACCGTGCGAATTGATAAGTGTCGCATTCCGCTTAGCAAGTTTTTCACCTCAATCTCCTCCAGACTCTTGGCCACCTTGAACGATGAGAAAGTGGGATTGTCGGTGGTCGATTTGGGTCGGACCGCTCGTGAGTTAGCAGCCTTCAGAGGGATCTTCACGCCTGAAATCAAGATCATTTCGGTAGCTCCACATCTAAGATTACTGGAGTTCAAGCCCGACGGTAGGTTAAGGTTACGGTACTATAAGTGTAAAATTACGATAGATCGCATTACAATTCTTCTAGTTTACGGTAGGTCAAAACCACCGCACTTGACACGCAATAGATGCCTTTCTTGTTCGCTCGGACGTGCACCGTTCGGAGGAAGACGATGTCGTACTTGCCGTCGCCGGTGGCGCGCGCGTTTGCCGCCTAGAATGGGTTTTAGGCTGGATTGATTGGAATAATCTTCCCAAATTATCGATCTATCGATACCGTGATCTTGAATAAATCGATAACGATGATAAGGCTGAATGAAATATGAGATGAGTTTCACAAATGATGCGAGTGATTAAGAGAGAGTGGATTGATGATTCGATGGTTCGGAAGACGAAATATCAAACACCGAGATCATCGAGATACGGTAGTTTATCGATTGATTGGTCATTATCGGGAGTAAGTGTGCAAAATGGAGTGGCCCATAAACGTATCATTAGTTGTCATTTCATCTTACCTGGCAGTTCAATCGGGCGCACTTCTCAGAGGCTGAGGCGACAGTCTCACCACGAGAAGAACCGAGAATCTCGCCGGAGCATTGCTGAATGCAAGGAATTTTTTGGAGAAAAAAATACCCAGATCGACCTTGAAAACCCAACACCAATAGGGCTTCCGAGATTTAGTTCGAAAGGGACAATGAAACGACATTGGGTTGGCATCCTACTGAATTGAATGGCTTAGAGATTTGATTCATAGATTCCAACTCATCAGGAAGTTAGATTTTAGTGGATTATATATAGGATCTGGTGAAACAGTTTTCGAGAAGGTCCTTAGACTACATTTCCATCACATTTCCGCTCCGAAAGAGGCAGACAAGTCCGAGGTTCAAAACACCACACTCATTCGTCCGGTCTGTCACTGAGCGAGAGTTCAGAATGACAAGACTCCTCTCAAGAGCTTGTCTATTAATGAAATGGGCGTGGCCCGGTTGGCTCAGTGGGTTGAGCAGCCAGGAATGAGAATTATGAAATTTGAAACCGATCTATTCATGGCGCGGTTTCGATCCCGCACCGGGCCGCTAATGTTTTGCCTGAGTTTTTTTGCAAAATAAAAAAAAATCGGTCAAAACAATTCTGCGTTCGGGGAGAATCGAACCCCGGCGAATGCTTGGAAGGCATCCATGCTGACCATTACACCACGAACGCGGTTGAGAGGGATTGCTAAGGATGCGCTTTTCCTCGCGCAGCGCGATGGAACCGGTTCTAACAGGGCGAATGGCAGCATTAGTTTCATAGAGAATGACATCACGATCACGCCATTTTGCATTGGGGAATGTGTTGATAGCCGAAAAGAGAGAACGACATAATAGTAATTGAAAGTGAGAACGAACATCATCTATCTTTAATTTGTTCACTCATATCTTTCATTCGGATCGGTTTCATCATCTCATTATCAAAAGATGCTCAGGGATTCTGTAATGGTGCTGAGGAAATCCTGTAGATACAAATAATCAACATTTGCTAGCCTGCTTCGTGCCCAATCCATGGTGCTTTTGAGCTCCGCCACTCTTCAGAATTCTCTGACCACGGCGTTTTGCATGGGGTGAGCGAGAGAGGAGAGAGCGGTCAGAGGAATGGCGAGAGAGCATGCAAATACGAGAGAGTGCGCAAAGGTCTCACCACGAAAGCTCACTTGGCGTTTTGCCTGACTTCTCACCTGATTATAGTAGGTTATGTAGGGCGGTGGGAGGGTCGACTTGTCCTCGTTATCTCCGGAGATTCGACGGCCGAATCGTTCCCCCTGAGAAATCAATATACTTTCGGATCGGTTTCACCAACATAAATAAATTATCGTAACCTCTCATAAACAAATAAACTACAGTATCCGGTGACCTACCGAGGCCTCGACGGTGTCGTTGCGGGACTGCGGGACGGGCTGTGATTATCGATCGACAATTACAGTAATACAACAATCTGTCCAACCTCGTCTCTGATTATTCCAGATGAGCGATTGTCGGAGGAGAACGAGTGGATTGGGTTGGGCGACCGAGTAGGCGAGGGGTACTGTAATCGATCGATACCGTTTTGGATACCGTAATCTTCAGTGATGGAATTGCATGAAAGTTCGGCACGATTCTTCACAATTCTGTGAGGAAGTGTGCCGAATGGAGAGTGTATTTACGTACACAAGTGTGATGGATAAGAATCTATGCTAAAACACAGGGAAATGTCCATTTTCCATCTAGTAGTAACAACTAATCGATACTCTCCCCCCTCATGACCTACCTCTCCCAGCGTTGGGTAGGGCGGTTGCTGCATGCTTCTCAGATGAGGCAGCAGACCCATGACTTCAGTAGGAGGAGAAGGAAGCGGAGGGGCGGGAGCGGTCTGGAAGGAGAGTACTGTAACCAGGTTGATACAGTATGCTACAGTTAACATGACTTATCGATCGATAGCAGGAGTCTTCTACAGAATCATGAACTGTATTTACATGATTTAGCGAAAAATTAGGGACTACAGCACCTTTGTCCTGTCGATCGATATCTACCGTAACACCACTCACCTTGCCCAACTTCTTGTACGAAGAGAAGGCGTAGTGGTCGTCATCCTGGAATAGATTTATTTCAAATTTGATTTTTTTTCCCCTTCACTCCCTTTTCTAAATCACTCCTCTGTCACTCTATCCATTTCGTAGTATTCATGAAACTTATCCAATTTTTCACTGAAAATGCGCTGTTTGTAATTTTCCCGTACTTTCTATGGGCATAGAAAGCCCGAAACCCTTATATCAATTTCAGGTCGTGCTTTTCTCATCCTGAAATTAATTTCAGGTCGCGGAACTCACATGGGGCGCGGGTTCATAGCTGTCATGGTGGTCCGAGTGGTAACTGCCCCCTCCGCCGCTGTATGAAGATGCGCAGTTGGAGTAGCAGGGAGCCTCGCCTGAATGAGAAAAATCAATACTACAGTATCTCAATCCTATCTACCGTAACCCTCTGGTACCATAGAGCCTCGCCTGGAACACATTCCAATTTTTCAGGACAGATTGCATTGTGATGATGCAGTCTAGAAGCCAGTTGGGTTTGCTAGCTCAACAGGAATTAGCGCTCAAAAGGAATGGCTTGGAGAGAAATGATTGACTAGCGATGTTGCAATACTCCAATCGCATTACTTAATATATGTTACAGTAATGTATCTCTCACAATCAAAGATGGAAAGCCTCTTGATCAAATATGTTTCACGATCTCAATATCGCAAGAAGATCAGTAGTTCTTGAATACTAGGAGGTTATACGAGGAGGAAAAATCAAACATTTCATTTGCATTCCACCGTACCCCTGGAGTGCGGTATCATTATGCTCATTTCTACACAGATAATATAATGTCGAAAGCTAGTGATGGCGTATTCTACATCTCGTTTAGATCATAATTTCGCTCACCTCCCAAGCATGCCGACGCGACGCCTACTGTGGACAGGAGCACGAGGATCCGCCCAGTGGCGTGAGAAAACCGGGACATTTCTGGAATGGATTGGAATTGATTGGAATTGGCTCAATGTTGACAAAATCGCGACACGAGACAATTGCAATAATCTTGGATGAATCTGTCGTCTAGTAGAGCGTTGAAATGGTGAAGGGTGGTTATGTCGTTTCTATTTTGGCGCTCATAATTCTGCGTATTTCTCTCGCCGGTAAGATAGACGAGAGAGCGAGAGAAATGGAGAGGGCAGACAACTGAACCGACATCGTCATGTTTTTCTAATACGTTTCACGATCTAAATATCACAAGGAGCTCGGCGTTTCTGAGATCTGATCGATGGAGGAAGTACAATAATAACATCATCGATAATATCTACAGTAGGTAGTACTCTACCTTAACCGTATTTACTATAACCTCCAAGGTTCCTTATGAGACCAGCTTTGGCAACTCATAAGGAACCGAATGCAAGGAGGAAGAGGAGGAGGAAAGACAGATCGGCTTTCACTCTGATATGTGACACTCCGAAGCAATAATCTGCGGGTTTATGAGGCGGCAGAAGAGTTATATCCAGAGGAGGCGGAGCCGGAGGACAGTCTGGGTTCTCTCCATTCTGCACACTCTCTCGCAGGTCAGAGCGACGAGAGAGTGTGCTGAATTGAGAAAGCAGAAAAGATGGGACAATGACAAACCAGACTGTGTTCAGTCTCACAAGAGCAAGAAGGAACAGTAGTGAAATAAGAAGAGGGGCTACAGCAGGGTAAAACATCAAAGCGATCATATGATTGGTTGCAGGTTATCAGTGTGCCCATGGAAGCTGCCGTCGTGGCCCGGTTAGCTCAGTCGGTAGAGCACCAGACTCTTAATCTGGCTGTCGCGGGTTCGAGCCCCGCATCGGGCTGGTCACTTTTTGCATTTAAAAAAAAAAACTTTTCGAACTCTACTTGCAAACGATTTTGTGTTCGTGGGAATCGAACCTCCGTAGAAAGTTAGTATATTTAAAATATTTTGTCGTATATTGAATATATTTAATATATAAATATACTTTGTGATATATATATCACAAAAACGAATTGAGGAAAATCCGTTCCCATTTTCCATCACTAATCCTTATCTCTAGCATGAACTGTTCTGCAGATCACATCAAATATAATCGGGACATAATTGGTGACAAATCGGCATCCGGCTCTCCTCATTTCGTACACTCTCTCTTTCTTTCCTCTCACCGGCGAGAGAGCGTGTAAATTTAGGAGAGTCTTTTCCCATTTGTCAGGGATATAATCGCATGAATAAGATTAGGCAATATCGAGTTCTTGCATGATCCGGATAACACGAAGGAATTGTTGCACGAAATGTGCCGCAATGGCTGGTGAAACGAGCGCGAGCGAATTGGCAAGAAATGGGGGCAGGGATACCTGCCGAGCATTTCAAGCAGCGATTGCTCAAGAAATATGGGGACGAGGCGGAAGATCGATAATGTTGAGCGAAAAGCACAGTAATCCTAGATACGGTAGCTGCGGTAAACACGAGGTACTGTAGCCAGGTGATACGGTATGAGCTCTCCGGAAGCTACCCTAAAGGTGAGAATGAGAGGGGGCAGGAAGGAACGAGCTATGGCGCGAATTTGGGGCTTGGGAATATCTGATGGGCAATACATGGGCTTCCAAATTGAATATAGATCAAAGTTCATCTTTGTGTAATAAATCAGGAAAGAGGTGCGCATGTCAGATGCCAAAACGGGATTACATTTGTGGTTAACAAGGCTACAGTACACCAGTGAAATGCGACCATAGGGTACGGTAATCCTGGCCAGGGACTATACCAAGGGGATAACACCGGAAGCGCCCTCTAAAGGTGAGAATGAGAGGGGCGGAAGGGCCTCTTTTTCCTCCTCATGTCCTTGAGCCGGGGCGATGGCAAATACATTCAGAGGGTGATCCATCATAAATGGGATCGAGAGGAGGACAGTGCTCTCTCCATTCAGCACCCTATCTCGCTGGTTAGATAGAGCGAGGGAGTGTGCGAAAGGGAGAGAGCGGTGAGGCTTTGTACGGTGGGTGTGGACATGTGTGTGTGTTTGCACTTTTTCCGGTGTGTGTATCAAGTTGGCAGGCGGAACTGAAATGGGGGATTAGGAAGGGGGGATATGGGGTCCTGTCCTGGGTCAGAAGTGGGGCTGAAAGAGTGACGAATTCGTTCCTTCATTCCGCACGTTCTCTCCTCATTCGTTGGGTTTAGAGAATATAGATGCGAATCGCCTTACAATTTGTCAGAAATGGGAGCGGATTCGCTCAAATAGTGTTGCCAGATGTATTATTGCTCTTCAAACTCTTCACAAATAACCTGAACACTGTAGCTAGCCTTATTTCGTAATGAAAGGGATAATAAATAACAAGTAAGACGAGATGCGAAACGTATCTTTTCTTGGTCATTCAATGTCATTTCGTATGACTCAATCAAACCACACCGGAAGTCTGCCTGATCTACCTGTTCCATTCCAAACGGCGTTGGACTAGTTGCCCAGTTGTCAGTACTGCTAACAATGGCTGCAGCTTTTTCATTGATGTATCAATGGATCAGAGTAAGTGATGGCAGACTGAGACGAGATAGTGTGCAGATTGGAGAGAGCGCAGAGAGATCAGAGAAGACGAGAGAGTGTGCAAAACGGAGAGAGCTGCTACTCCGCCCAGCTAGATAAGTGATGGCAGCTCGCTCGTACAAATGATGATTGCGCGATGAAATGAAAGGAAAAAGAAGATAATGGGCCAATCAGCCATTAGCTAGAGGAGAGGTTCTGAGCGGAATGTTAGAGTGTACTGTAGTCGGGGGATACTGTAATCAGCATTATTGATTGGGTTTCAGAAAGTCGTGTTATATCCGTCGGGGCGAAGAAAGGAGAACTGTCCACTTAGCTTAGGATGGCGCCAAATCAGGAATCGAGACGATGCGATAGACAGAACGTGTTTCTGGAGAATGCCGGCTGTCAGTCACCCTAATGAAGCGTGCGTCGTGGCCCGGTTAGCTCAGTCGGTAGAGCACCAGACTCTTAATCTGGCTGTCGCGGGTTCGAGCCCCGCATCGGGCTGGTCACTTTTTGCAAGCTCACTTCATGTAGTTCTGTTGTCGTGCCAGTAATATTGTATTCGAGAGGATCAGCCAGCACAAGCCCGCGTGGCCTTCTAATCAGAAGATCCCGGCCGTGGGCTTTCATTTTTGCAACGTTTAGTGAATATAATGCGAAGCTTCTTTTTTGTTTGTTTCATTGTGCTCAATGTAATTTCGTATTCTTTCCGTTGAATACGAAATGTGACAAACTCGTTTATCAAGACGATGAGATCAAAGCAACGAGATAATTAGGCTTAACAAGGCGGCAGATAATGATGACTGGGAAGAATCAGACAGTGTCGGCAGAGGGAGGAACATGAGTCTACTGAATGAGGGGGGATGGAAGTGATGGTGTACGGACAATATGCACAAGAGGAACGGTTTGCGGAAGAATTGAGGATTGCACCTGCAAATATCTTGCAGAAACCTCTGATTAGCATATTTCGTAATATATTTAAAGAATGTGGGGATATCTGAACTAGTGGTGAAAAATCGGCATCTGCCTCTCCTAATTTCGCATGTTTTTTTTCGTTTCTCTGACCTGCCAGATAGTGTGCAGAATGGAGAGAGCCAACACCGAACTTACATCCCTCATCCCAGGTTGTATACAGAATATTTTACCAATCATTTACCTTTCTATACCCTCCTGACATCCATTCCAAGTATTTGCCTGAAGACGGCTCTAACTTCTGGAGTGAACTTCTTGGAATCCTTCCTGTACTGACGACGGATGAATCGACAGAAAGCCACATCTTCTCTCTGGAAATGAGAAATTTAGGACGAAAATTGACCATCGATTGTTAGTCCTTATTTTTACTCTTCCGGCCTACCATGAGAGTTCGTATTAGTGAGTGCAAATCGGAACTCGACTCTCCTCAATTCGCGTGATCTCTCACCAGTCAGAGAAACGAGAGATCGCCCGAATTGAGGAGAGTCGAGTCCCGAATTGCCATCACTAGTTCGGAAGTCAGTTCCTATGCACTAATTTGTCATTGAGCAATGCGATAATTGTTACTAGATATTGTTTTTAAAATTGAATTTTAATTCAATTTTCACTGATCTGGAACATATAATGTCCCGTTTGGTGATCGGGACCCATGGGGATATCCGTGGAAAAAGTTTGGTTCCAATCTGTGATATCGATGTCCGACCCATACTGGAAAATAACCGAGAAAGTCTCTTAAAATGCTCACCGAGAAGTGCGACAGTGGCTCAGTCGTCCTCTCTGTATAGCCTCTCCACTTCACAGTAACAGTCACAGTGGCTGTAATAATATAATCAATAAATTTAATTCCGTTTATTTATCAAAAATGATTTTCGTAAATACAAAATTGTAATCTTACATTCATGGATATTGAGGGAGACGAGCTTTTCATATCTGTAGTCGCCAGTTGCCCAGCCTTGACTGCAATAAATAATTTATTAAAATTATTGAAAACATCCAGGTTTTGGTACCACTTCTTTCTTTCTATATCGCTCGTTCTATGTGTTGAGATTCGGTGTTCAACTCTCTCCATTGTGTCCACTCACTGGTCTGACCGGCTAGAGAGTGTGGGGAACGAAGAGAGCAACGATCTAATAAACTAATTCGCACCTCTCGGACGTTGGTCTTGTCGGCCTGAGATCGACGCCCTTCAGGTTAAGGTAGTAGGCCTGCTTGGTGCGAGTCATCTGAAAGATCAAAGATCAGACTAGAATGGGAGATCAAGGATCAAATGTGGTGGGGGGAGTAATCGATAGTCGAGAAGGGTACATTATCAAATGGTAGATGAAAGATGGAAAGAAGGGATGTAATATCGGTTTTGCTCTCTCGATTAAATTTGGGTACTTCTACTGCTGTAGAGGAAGCGCATGGCCACGCCCGATGAACCAAAGCAATGATCAGGAAGTGGTGAGCAGCAAGGGGGTATAGCTCAGTGGTTAGAGCATCTGACTGTCAGGCAGAAGGTCATCGGTTCAATTCCCTCTGCCTCCATCAATGTTTTGCGCACTCCTCTGACGTGTGAGAGACTCACTATCTCTACATGGCGACCACGGTAGGGAAGCGACCGTCCGGGACGGTGGGAGAAATCCTCAATAGCGCTAACCCCGAACCTTGGAAAGTCAAGACTCCAGAACTGATGTGATGAGTAGCAAGAATGCACTCAACCCTGCTCGGCAAAAGACCCAATGAGGACATTGGCTATTGGAGGGGTGGCATGTAGAGGAAGCGCATGGCAACGCCCGATGAACCAAAACAATGATCAGGAAGGGGTGAGCAGCAAGGGGGTATAGCTCAGTGATTAGAGCATCTGACTGTCAGGCAGAAGGTCGTCGGTTCAATTCCCTCTGCCTTCATCAATGTTTTGCGCACTCCTCTGACGTGTGAGAGACTCACTATCTCTACACTGCGTTAAATGTTTTTGAATGGCCCAAGTTTACAAAATCTCTCCGAACCATTATCATCATCATTCATAGGAGGCCTGAAACTCAATTGAATGAATCAACTCTCATTTGTTTGTTCGGAGCACTGGGATAATCAGAACGACATATTCTCGCAAAATTGTAGTGGCTTTGCAGCGTCAATCAGCATTTTCCGCCTTTCTTCATTTGACGAAAGTTGTGCATTATTTCTGCCACCAATAATGATGATTTGTTTTGCCGCAGACAGAACTATCATCAATCGGTCGAAATCATTCTTGGTCGCCTACATAGAATGCTTGAAACTCAGCCTATTTTCAACCAAAGTTATCATTCTCATCTCCACTAGAATTTAGACTCATTTCTTTATTCACAGATGAGACAGGACAGTCGTGAGCGCGTATGTTGTAAGCAAATGTTTTAACGCTTGCAGCACTTCCTGTCAGAGCGATGAGGGAGTGTGCAGAATAAAGAGACCTGAGAACTTTAATTTTTCGTGTTTTAGAACGACTGAAACACTTCCTGACAGAGGGTGTATCTCTAGTAAGCATTCGGCTTTAAATCAGCTTTCCAGTAGCATTAGACCTTTCCGGGGGCGTTCCATGCGTTTCACTGCTGTTATCTCCAGTGATGTCAAATCGGAAAAGACTCTCCTCTTTTCGCGTGCTCATAGAGATATCTGTGCTACGAGTATTGTTTGTGTATTGTCTTCATTGCTTTTAACGAACGTCTGAAACTCAATCCATTGTCTCGCCTATGATAGAGTAGTAGAGAAGTCAGAATGAAACGTGAAAATATTGCGCAGATTTTTAGTGATTCTGCAATATCATACAGATTTGAGGCAGCGCTGCAAGATCATTCAATATTTCACAGCGTTTCGAGAGCGGACAAAAGTTAAAGAGATAGAGAAAACTTAGAGATAAGATGAAAGTGAGAGAGTACTGCGCCTCCCCTCGCTTTTTTGATGCGCAATCTTTTTTTCCGTTCAAGACCCTATGCCTAGAGACCGCGAGCTCCGCCCACTTTGAGGAGAACCGAACTGATTCAAAACCTGCGCACCGAGGCGACAATTCTAGTTCGCAACCAATCCGGGCGATCTAAAGCATTTTCTGTAGCTAACAGTAGCCTCTACAAAATATGTGAGGCGGAGTTTGCAATCTCAATTATTTGTAGGTCAAAATGACCGTTTCAGTTAGAAAAGTGGGGTTTCATGAGCTTCTAGTGATCATACGCAGCTCCGCCACTCGTCATCGTTTAATTTGTATTTTAGAGGAATTTTAAGTATCAGGACGAAGAGAAAATTGAAAATGACAAGGGAATGATGAGATCTATGGTGAATGGGAAGAATGGGACAGAGTATTGAGGGAAATGACTCTTCTGAATTATCTAATATGGTGAAAGCATGATATGTGAGGGAGAAAGCAGAAGTGTCCAGGTACTTGCAAAATATGCACCATTTCGATAGCAATTCGAATATTTCCACGGAATAGTACCTAATTTGTTAATGGTTCCAGGATGACCATCAGGTCCGGTCCTACTTTTCTAGACCCTCCTGACATCCATTCCAAGTGTCTGCCTGAATACAGCTCTCAATTCTGGGGTGAACTTCTCTGAATCCTTCCTGTATTGACGACGGATGAATCGACAGAAAGCCACATCTTCTTTCTGCAATTGGGAAAATGCTTGGATTCATTCATTCATTCATTCATTCATTTATTCCGTTGATTTTGGTAATGTACAAGAGATTATCGAGAAGAGTGCAAGAAACGGAGGTCCGTCGATGGTGTCGAATCGGTATTTTGCCGGGCAGCAAGGGTTGGGTAGGGGGAGGGTGGGGGGAGGGGGGTGAAGAAAGATTAAAGATCAAGCCAGTTACCAATAATTGAGTTGGGGTAGAATGAGGGGGGTTGAGAACGAATATAGTTACGAAAAACGTTGTGAGAAGTATTAACAATTTCGGGTGGGAGGGAATTCCAGATTGAAATGGTTCTTGAGGCAAGGGTGGAAGAAGAATTATGCGGAATAAAAGGCAAAGAGATACGAAAATTGTGGCAATTACGAAGAGTGCGAGTAAGAGGAGTACAAGTGAACAGAGAGGAAACATCCATAGAATACCGGTTATTAACAATTGACTGGAGAAAAGTGATATCCATAATAAATCTACGGCGTTCTAAAGTAGACAAATTCAAATCGCGAAGTCTGGATTTATAAGAAACAGGCGGAAGAGAACAGCGATAATAAAGTCTACGTGTAAAATCTCGTTGAACTCTTTCAAGTTCTCTAGTCATATCTACACTGTGCACTGGGTTCCAGATAATAGAGCAATATTCTATATTAGGCAGGATGAAAGTAGTAAACGATTTCAGATACAGATCGGGACAGTTACTACGAAAGGATTTAAATAAGAGGTTTGCTTTAGAACGAGCAGTAGAGATAATTTTAGAGATATGGAAAGAGAAAGAAAGGGATGGGTAAAAATGCACACCTAGATCCTTGATGATACATTTACTTGGTTCGGTAAGGACAACATCATTGATCGTAAAACTGCTACGGGGATTATGGAGACCATAATGCATAATATGACATTTAGTCTCAGAAATTCCTAAATTCCACTGAGAGGACCAATCAGCAACAGTGTCTAGAGCAGATTGTAAATGATCGGAATGAAGTGGGGCTTAAGCAAATAATTTGAGGTCATCGGCATATACAGAGTAATAGATAGACTTGTGGAATTGAGAGCAAAGATCATTAATGAAAAGGATGAAGAGAAGGGGACCGATACAGCTGCCTTGAGGCACGCCTGATCTAACTGATGAAGGGGGAGAGAAAGACGAGTCAATAAAAACGGATTGAGTTCTATTGGACAGGTAAGAATGGATCCAAGAGACAAGATGATCAGATAGCCCTAGATTAGACAATTTATGCAGTAGTAATCTGTGATAAATGGAATCAAATGCCTTGCGGAAATCAATATAAATAGTGTCGAAAGGAGAGCCTTTCTTAGATATGCGAAGGTAATGGGAATAAGTCTCGGCAAGATTGGTGGAGGTAGATCGATAATTACGAAAACCAGTCTGATGGGGATCAAAAAGATTGTTTTGGTCAATAAATGTGGTAATTTGGACTTTACAAACAGAAGACGTGAGAGAAATTGGACGAAAATCAGAGATAGAGTTACTCGATTTCTTTGGAATTGGTTTAACAAGTGCGTGTTTCCAGAGAGAGGGGACTTGACATGTGAGGAGAGACTTATTGAAAATAATAAGGAGAGGAGAGATAATGGATTCTCGACATTTAGTGAGGACTATACTCGGGATATGATCAGGAGAAACGTTAACCTTAGGAGCAAGTTTGCTTAGAGCGTAGATAATATCTAAGTGTGAAACAAACGGGACGTCAAAAATAATAGAGGGACAAGGCTGAGGGAGTGGGGAAGACTGAGGATGAGTGAAGACTGAACAAAAGAATCGATCGAAAGCAATACATTTTAAATTATTTGTCAACAATAGGGTTCCGTCAGAATCAATTATACCAGATGGTGTGGTTTTGGGAGCGGTGAGTTTACTATTACAATATTTGTAGAAGAGCTTAGGATTAGAAGAATTTACAATGCGATTTTCGAGAGTACAGTGGAAACGGTTAAGGGCAGTGTTAAATCTATCTGTCATTTTAGAAGAGGCATAGCTATTTGGGGCGATGCGGATTAAGTTTTTACTCTTACTGTAAAGGATCTTGAGGGATTTAGGGTATCTAGAGAAAGGGGAGGGTTTTGAAAGAGGGACAAAGGAATCGAGAATATTACTGATAAAGGAAACGAAATATTCATAAGCTTGATGAACGTCTAATCCACTTAATGCAAGGGTCCAATCATGGGTGAAAATTACTGAGTTAATTGAGTTCCAATCAGTAAATTTATAAAGACGAGATGGGACATTCTGTTTGGGTGGAGGAAGGGGGATGCAGAGATTTAAAATCACAGAAAGATGGTCGCTAAGTGGTGTGGAAGGAGATACATTACGAATTACATCCTTATTACTAAAGACAAGATCAAGATAATTGTGTAGTCTAGATGGAAAAGTTACATATTGCGTAAAATGATTGTCGGAAATGAAATCGAGAAGATCACTGTGGACAGGAGAAGAGAGGGTTGTCCAATCAATACTTGGAAAATTGAAATCTCCAAGAATGACGCACGGGAATGCAGTGGAAATATGCGTTTCTAGATGAGAAAGGAGTGCAATAAGAGAGTTAGTGGGGGAGGTGGGAGAGCGATAAACAGTGATAATTCTTATTTTTCTAAATGGAAATGAGGAAGTGAAAGGCACGTTCAGATCTACTATACAGGATTCAATAAGAACGGAGGAAAAAGAGGAAATATGCACGGGACTAAGTGAGTTATGTACTAAACAGGCGACGCCACCACCTCTACCGTAATCCTCAGTCATAATGCGATCACATCGAAAGGGGAAATACTCAGGGTATCCACAAACTAGAAATGAGTCGCTATCAGAAGGATTAAGCCAAGTCTCCGAAATGCAAATTACACGATAGAGAGAGCTAGAGAGGAGAAAGGAAAGCTGGGGCGACTTGCAACGAATCGAGCGCGCATTTGCATAGTAGATAGAGACTTGGGGATCGGGACTAGAGGGGTGCGCGTGCACTTTGCGACGGGGAGATGCAAATTGGGTTATCGATTGACTGACTGGTAGAGGGGAACGAGGGGAGAAAGGTAACGAAAGAGACATGAGGGGGGTGGGGGTGCCCTTGCTGCTGCGTACCTAGTGTCTCCTCGTGTCTCGGATTGATCTTTGATCTCTATCTCAAAGGAGGTGTTATCACTGTTTTGATCAGAAGCGTTGAGAGTGTCTAAATCTGTGTACTAATTAGTCGAGGTACAAAGTTCTCAAGGTGTGAAACTGTTTAAATTTGAGTATACATTTAAAAAAATACATACCGAGAAGTGGGACAGCGGCTCGGTAGTCCTCTCCGTGTAGCCTCTCCACTTGACAGTTACAGTCACGGTTGCTTTAATAATAATTTTTGTTCATAATCATTAAATTAATGGACTGTCTATAGAATCTATAGAGATATTATCTCATTTTCAAAAATAATCTTACATTCATGGATATTGAGGGAGACGAGTTTCTCGTATCTGTAGTCGCCAGTTGTCCAGCCTTGGCTGCAATAATGGAATGGTTTAATCATAGAGACGGCAAATCGGCGTAAAATTATCTTCCTATCGCGTGATATCTCGTTTCTCTTACTGGCGAGGCGGTGTGCAAAATGGAGAGAAACAAGACCGAAATTGTCCCTTTTGGGTACCGGGACCGATTGGGTCCGACTTGGTTCCTACACAGTTTTTGTCTCTTTGAACCGATCAATGCCGAGTTTTTCAAAACCCGAATCGCACTAGTAATTTCATTTCGGGGTTCGTCTCCATTGCGCACTATTTTGTCTATATAGTCTGACTTTCGAGAAAATGTGCAGAATGGAGCCACAATCCAATAAAGGAATCACTAACTCATACTTCTCGGTCGTTGGTCTGGTTGGTCTGAGATCGACTCCCTTCAGGTTGAGGTAGTAGGCCTGCTTGGTGCGACTCATCTGAAAGATCAAAGATCAGGAAGGAATCAGAGATCAGAGATCAAAAACGGAATAAATGCGATGAAAACTGTGCCATATTAACTAGGCAGCGCAGGAGCTAGACAAGACTGGGCATGGCACCCGAACCTCCGTTTATATAGTACAGTTACCTCCGATCTCTATTACAATCTGGCGTCCGTTCCCCCTTGCCGTATTCCATTCAGGGCGTCGATCGCAAATCGCAAGGCTGAGAACCGAACCCGTCGTGCCAGCGGGTCCGGCGATGACTGAATCGATAATTGAGATAAAGATCAGAGATCAAACACGAATTTGAGATCAAAGATCACATATGAGACGAATCGCGAGAGATTCGAGAGAAATGACCATACCGTGGCGGTAGGACTTTGTACCACCGATCCTGCTGAGAAGCAAAACTTAAGTATTTTCGATGATGCTCTTTCAAACTACGTTTGCGAAATTTTGATATATATTCTCATCTCCGAGTATAGGTAGGTCAAAGTAGGGACCTTATGAAATTTCAGGCCAAATTCGGCTCACGAAAAAGACCATAACTCGCTTCCAAATTATGTTAGAGAATATTTCAAATACGCATTCGAATGAGGAGGCTTAGGGAAACATTTCTTATGTTGATAATGTTATTCCTCGTTCATACGTTGGATCGGGGCGGTCGGTTATTCAAAAAAGTAATGTAACTTTGCAAATACCGATTTCCCCAAGAATCACCGAAAAGTGATTTGAGAAAAACCATGTACCGAACACCACCTCTTAAACCAGAAAGATCGGAGGTGGTGAAAAAAAATGCCCGGCTTTTTGTCCAAAAAACCTGCAATTTTTGCAGTTTTCCGGGGTTTTTCACGCATAACTTTTTTCATTCATGTTTTCATGAGCTCTCATGTCGAAATTCGGAATCAGCGCGTTCAAATACCCCAGAAACTCCTATAGTGATATATTTTGGATATAAAAAATTTTTCGACTCTGACCACTTTTTCACCATGTGGCCCCCTTAGGGTCGAAAATTTGTTGTCTCAGAATCATGTCCCTATTGGAATTTCTGGAGTATTTTTGAGCGTAGACAACGAATTTGCTAACTAGAGCTCATGAAACATTGAAACAAAAAAGTTATGACCAAAATCCATAACAAATTTTTTTCGAGATATTCTTTATGGCATAACTTTTTTGTTTTGATGTTTCATGAGCTCTAGTTAGCAAATTCGTTGTCTACGCTCAAAAATACTCCAGAAATTCCAATAGGGACATGATTCTGAGACACAAATTTTTCGACCAAAATCCCGAATTTTGATATGTGAGCTCATCAAAACATGAATGAAAAAAGTTATGCTTGAAAAATCCCGAAAAACTGCAAAAATCAAAGGTTTTTTGGACAAAAGGCCTTTTTTCACCACTTCCGATCTCTCTGATTTAAGAGGTGGTGTTCGGTACATGGTGTTTCTCAAATCAATTTTCGGCGATTCTTGGGGAAATCGGTATTTGCAAAGTTACATTACTTTTTTGAAAAACCGACCGCCCCGATCCAAAGCATGAACGAGGAATGACATTATCAACATAAGAAATGTTCCCCTAAGCCCCTCATTCGAATGCGTATTTGGAATATTCTCTGTCATAATTTGGAAGTGAGTTATGGTATTTTTTGTGAGCCGAATTTGGCCTGAAATTTCATAAGGTCCCTACTTTGACCTACCAATACTCGGAGATGAGAAAAGATATCAAAATTTCGCAAACGTAGTTTGAAAGAGCATCATCGAAAGTACTTAAGTTTTGCTTCTCAGCAGGATCGGTGATACAAATTCCTACCGCCGCGGTGCTCTCGAAAATCTGGCGATTCCTCTCATATAGGGCTGGCGAAGAATGACGAACGAAATATTTTTCTTTAATACGTTTTCCAAATAGAGTAAGGCCAACGTTCATCAATCCAGATCTGATTGTGATTTTATTTAAACAAAAGAAAAAGCGGTGAAATCATGTCCCGCTTTATCGATCAGCTTATCCGTTGTTGTTGAAACTCAACAGTTCGTACTTTCATACAGTGATGTCAATACAGATACGACTCTCCTCAATTCACATTCTCTCTCGCCTGTCAGAGAAAAGAGAGAGCCGATTTGTCACTATTGTTTATGTTGTCTTGCTGCCGCAATTGGAGGATAATAGCTATGTGTAATGGTGATGTTTCGTTTTTCAGCTCTCTCTATTTTGCACACTCTCTGGTTTCACTGATCGGTGAGTCAGTGTGAAACATGGATAGAGCGAAAACCGAAAAGACATCCCTAATGTGTAAGGAAAAACTACAATCGTGACTCGATCGTGAGATGCTTGATCCTTGCAATTTCTCCATCTCCCTCCGCTGTGTTTTTCGAAAATCAGTTCATGATGTCAGATAGTGTTGCCGTTTCGGGAATCGGGATCCCGATGTTTATCGCGCGCGATCGGTCTCGAGACGGGATCCGGACGAGAGGGGACGCGCGTGCGCTAATTACCCGACATTTCAGAGAGAGGCGAGGGGGAGGGAACGGGATCCCGAAAAAATTTCGGGATCCCGACTTTTCCCGCGAGGAGAGGCACTTGGACGGACAATCGAGAGGAGGGCTAATTCCCCGTGGAGGGACGGTCTTATGTCAAGATGTTATGATAACAAGCGATGGTTTATGGTGCTTTGTGAAAAAACGGGGTCCTTGTAAGTTCAAAATAAACGGAGATATCGGTAATTTAGTGCGCAATACGCGGGTCTCTGCCAGTTAAAGATGAGAGTGAAACGCGGGAAAAAGTCGGGATCCCGTTCCCTCCCCCTCGCCTCTCTTTGAAATGTCGGGTAATTAGCGCAAGCGCGCCCCTCCCTTGAGAGAAAGTCGGGATCCCGTTTCCCGTTCCCGATTAGGCATCCCTAATGTCAGACAGTGTCAGCTGCTCAGGGCACCAGCCTCTTTGCTGGCACAAAAAGTGAGTGGGTGACTGACTGGAAATATCGAGATCTTTCCCTATTCGCTTCACCTCATTTCCCCTATTTTTGGATGAATGATTTGAATTGAATTCACCGTCAGTACTACTATTCGAATTTCCATGATGCGCTTGTCAGAATGGTGAGAGATTCGGTCGTCTCTTTCTCCTCTTGAATGTCCATATATCCATCAGCCCTCTCGAATTGGTATGCGGGGCAGTAAATCATGTTTACGGTCGCCCGTTCGAAATGCTCCGCGCATTGTTTTTGGCTCATATTTCTTCCCTTTTATGCCCATCGACTTTATACGCAAAACATGAGCGGATTCTGAGTCAGGTATCAAAGGTTTATGCCTGTGCTGGCGCAACATACTTAAAATATTAGCTTTTGGCTTCTCCAATATTTTGAAAATAAATCACCAAAACGAGATTTCATTGAGGAAATAGGGCTGGGTCAAAGAATCACTTCCCCTGACTCCCACCTTCTCTCTGTCCTTCCCATGTAAGCAATGCGTGCATTGTTTTTTGTCTCATTTTTCTTCTTTTTTATGCACATCGACTTACAACGGGGAAAATGAGCTGATTCTGAGTCAGGTAGCAAAAGTTTTCAATATTCATGCAATAATACCGAGTGTCTTCATGAGCAAGCGAAGTTTAGGCATCTCGAATTAATTTCTCATTGTAATTTTGAAAATCGAATGTCAAAAATATGTTCAAAACTGGACTTTCAACCATGCAGCAAAAGATGCTGTGTAGTATCCCTCAGGAGGTAGATGGATAGGTCAAAGTATGACGTCCCCTGACTCCTCTTCCTCCTCTCCGCCCTTCCCATGTCTTTCTCATGTAAACAATGCACTTCCGACTCCGATTCTGACTCAGTTTCTACTCTCATAATTAGTGAAATTTCACTGGACTCCCGGTTCTTTTCATGTGATTATCTCCGAAAAGTTGCAACTCTCCTTATTGCATCCATGTAATTGAGGAACGTCATGCTTGAAATATCAAATCAGCGCTTGAGTCAAAGAATCCCTTCATACATCATCATTGTTATCGGGTTGAGGAATAAGTAACGCTCGTTTTTCCAATTTCAGATTATGACCTCTCCCGTCTTTCTAAATTGTGCAATTATATTCCGGTTTTTGATGATCGATAAGGGCTTGGATACTCTCTTTAGCGCACACTATATCATATATCTCCGATCATTTAGGCGATCACAATGGCTGGCTCAATTCAAAGTTGTCGCACCTCACCCTGAGATTTTGACAGGTCAGCACTGAGGGAAGAAGAATTATTGAGCCACAATTAAGCTGCAGTAGTAAAGTATCATGGTTATACATTACACTGATGATATTCAGAGGAATATCCAAGTAAAGGCCTGTGTGAGATATGCGCCTAACGAGAGTGTAGGATTTTCAGTTACTGACCGAAAGAAGTTTTGCTAGCCGCGTTTTCTTAGCAATAGATCTAAAGACCTCAATTATGCTTGACTGTGGAGTACCTTTCCTGTTGAAAATATGGACGAATTTTGCTAAGTGTGGAGTATTCTCTTTATGAGTTAAATTGCTCGTAAGTCCGATATAGAAAAACAAGCCTCGAAATCGACATTTATTGCTATTTCCTGTAAACCGTACTAATTGAATGTAAGGCCTTAGATGGTTAATTGGACGAGCAACTTTTGCACTATCATCCACCAAGTGGCCACAATTATAGAATGGCTACTATGTCTTGGGTATGGTTTAATCCAAAGTCCTCAAAACACGCATTTCTTTTGATTCCGTCACAAAATAATATTTTTGAAAAACTGTTATTTTTCAAATAGGAGCATAAGTAGCACCAAATGTTTATAGTGATAATATAGCTCCATAGTGAGTGACTGGAGCGCACTAGTGTATAGGCCAGCACCTTTGATCCTCAAGGTAGACAAATAAGTTAAGTGAACTGCAATTTTTCACGAACGTTCCCCTTGAAACGTCTATAAAAATACCACAATGAATCGAGCACCATTCTCACTTCACCATGGAAGAGGTGTAGTATCGGGCTGCTCACCTGAGAATGTGTGAATTTACCGAACAGTTTCCGCGTTAAATTACACAATTTCGAAAAAAATCTAAAATTTTCGAAAATTATCAGGTCCATTGAAATCTAAATTTCTCTCCTACACAGGAGGCGTGATATTTCTAATAATAACGGCTATGATACTCGAGCATACCCTGAAAAAATGCTATAAAGTCAGCTCGTTTAGATTTGATTGGCAGGAGATATATGAGCCCAAACACGATGCTCAAAAACGAGCGTTACTTATTCCTCAACCCAATACTTGCAGCACAGTTATTTGTTTTCACCGCTCTGAGATTTCTCGGCTCATTTGAGATGATATTTCGGTTTGTGCTCTCTCCATTCTGCACACTATCTCGCGGGTCAGAGAAACGAGAGAGTGTGTACAATGAAGAGAGTCGAATACCGAAACGACATCACTACGGCTCAGACAGCTCTCACCAGTTCCCTTCACACATCATCATTGTTACTTGCAGCGCAGTTATTTGTTTTCACTGCTCAGCGATTTCTCCTCGGCTCATTCTCTGATGTCGAATCGACAACGACTCTCCTCGTTTCGCACGCTCTCTCGTCGGTCAGAGACAGACGAAAAAGCAGTCGAAATGAGGAGAGTCGTTGGTCTCGATCCACCACTCTCGCGTGAGATTTTCATTGTTGACCCACGAAATAAATTTTGTTAGTTGACTAGCGGTCTTTCCTCTCTCTCTGTCTCTGGAAATTGTGCACGATTTTGGCGCAAACCGCTAAGAAATATGGTCGGGAGTGATCTCTTGCCTCTCTTTCCTCATTTCAAACTTGAATTTCTCGTTTTATTTTATTTTAATTAATTAATGTAATTCGAATTAATGGAGCCAATCGACAAACATTCAAGTCACGTTCTAAACTAGGGCTGACAAAGCAATTCGGCATTGCGATTGCGAATTTTTGGTTAAAAATGAACTGAGTTTCAGACATTCTATGAAGGTTGTCGAGAATGATTTAGAACGATCGTTTCGCGCAATGAAGCCTCGCAAAAATCAATCCAATAGCTTGTGCGACCTTTGTGGCGCCAATTTCGAATTGCTAATATTATTCTGACTGTTGATAGATCGGAATTCGATTTGGTTGTTGCTTGCTTAGGTATGAGAGAGTTTAGATCAAGGAATGGCTCGGAATGGTTTGGAATGACTTGCCATGACTCCACAGTCCATTTCACACACACACACACACACTTTGTTGTGTCCAAGGGTGATCTTCCATTTCTGCAGGGACTTCAATGGGTAAACTGCGGCCCTGCAAAAGAGGCAAGACACTCTCTTTCTCTCGCTCTCTCCTTTTCGCACACTCTCTCGCTCTCTCTAACCGTCTAGATAGCACGTGAATAGAGAGGGACGAGAGGGGAAGAGCCAATCTATCCAATGACTGTTTATTAGTGGAGAGACAACAGCGGGACTCTCCTCCTTTCACGTACTATCTCGTCTCTGTCTGACCGCCGAGAGAGTGTGCAGAATGGAGAGAGTGCCTTCCCTCCAGTTTCGCGTATTTTTGTCACCGCTGTCGCTCTTTGCTTGTGTGCTGTCCGTTCTTTCACCAGAGCCCATTTAGATTCCGTGGGTGCTTTCCTCTTTCTATTCGTGGTTTCGGGACAGTTTTTATCTGCATCTAATTTATTCTATTTTATAGATTTAGTTTAAGATTCTCGGTAGGGACCGTCAGCGTTGAGAGCCGTACTCAAAAACCGGGAAAAATACGTTGACTTGGTGTGATTTTGTGGTGTGTTTTCCAAATGCGCCAATTCGAAATTTCACGGCTATTTTTGAGTTTATCTCTATTATTATCTCAAGACTTCCACCTCTTTCAGTTCCATGTTCCACTAGTGGGTAATCTATCGCTGAATGTGTCTCCATCGTTTCGCGCTATTTGATATTATCCGTTTTTAGAACTACCGTTTGGGCTGGACCAATGTTTTCTCAAAAAACATGTTTTTTGAGCATCATCTTCTAGCTGTTCTGCCCCCACTCCAATTTGTAGCCTACTCTTATCCAGACCTTGTTTCGAGTTTACTGACTGGCTTTGGGCGGAATCAATATTATCCGATTTTTGCTATATTCGCTCGTAGTTGGCAATGTTCACAATAATTTCTGATTTTCGTTTCCGATACATTTCGACATCTGTTCTCGACCTTGATTTTTTCCTATGTTTATATACTCTTCCCCTTAGTACTGCAAATGTTTCACAGAAAAATCTTCTCATTGAAAAAACTTATGCAGAAGTTGTGGCCGTTTGAAGTATATGATCCGTGGATATCTTTTATCTAACACCCCTCCTGTCCAATGTATTTCTTAATCTACTGAAGGCAATGTCTCAAATATTCTGATAGAGTTTGGAGAAAATCGTCATTCCCAAATTTTTTCTGTGTTCATTCTAGTGCAGCATCTTCACTTTATCTTCTAGTATTCTTTCTCGAAGCATTTCCCTCTCTGTTTCCGAGCATGGATTTTATTCTCTTTTTCTCAGTAATGCCTATTATTATGCGAACCCCTCTCATAAAAATCTAAGCTTAAAAAAATTTATTGCAAAAGTTGTGAACCCTTGAACTGTAACCTATTTGAGAATTTTAGTTTTCGTCCCACCTTTCTCTATGCTACTGTAGTTTATTCTACTCTGATGTTTAATACAATTGGTTGTCATTACGTGATGACTCTGTACTGCAAATGTGCAGCTACATGTATTCGTTGAATGATCTGTAGGACTGTTTTAAGTGAATTGTTTCGCAGTACCATCCGGTTGTGAGTTATCTAACGACTATTGTGATTGTGCTATACGTTAGTTTTTGTTCTCAGTTGAGTCAACGTCGTCGTTTTACCTTTCTACTACTATCTTCAGGACTATAACGTCGTGATCTTCTTTAGGATAGTTTCATTGTGAAGTGAATTATCCTATCGATACAACTATTTTGTTCTCTAAGTGACAGTGCCGTATAACTCGCCAGCCTTCGAGGACATGTGCTGGAAAGAAAGAGCAGTATTTCACTCGCTGAAAATTTCTTGAAACATTGATTATTTTCGGTCTTGGGTTACGGTAGTTTGGAGTTATCTGAGTTCATGAGGATAAAGAACCATGAAAATCTGGAAAAGACTCAAATATGTTTGCTTTCCTAAGTATCTTGCTATCTATGAAAGAAAAGAGAAGAAAAAATAAGTTAAACGCGACGCGTTCAAATGAGCGCTCTGCGTGCGTCAAAAACTGCGAGTGGGCGGGGCTTCGCTTGACCACTTCGTTTTCGATAACTTTTCACTAGAGTATTTTTTCTCTTTATCATTCTGATGTCCAGCACGCCTGAGTAGTTCAATGAAACGAAAGGCCTATTTTTAGGACGCCGCGTTAATTTTCCTTGAGGGTCCCTAGATTCTCGGTAGTTTATTTCAATTAACGATGCTGCGAGTGCTTTCTCTGGCTCTCGAAGATCTTGATAGATTTCTAGTTTCAACTGTTTATTTTTTTAGTGTTTTATTGTTTTGGCGCGGGCGGCTCCGATAGACCCATTATACTTTCCTCGATTCAATTAATTTTGAGGTATTCGTGAAACTCATTTGATCACGAATCAGCTTTTGTTGATCTATTGACGTTATCGTATTTACTGTACGGAATCTTCAAAATGCCATTCAAAGGCTCGCGCAACCTCAAAGGATCTCAGCATTTACTACTAGGTGTGTAAATTCGGGTTTGGCTAATGGGCAAATGGTGTCTGACTGGCATGCCGACGCAGGCAGGCAGGCAGGTTCGACTCCCGCCCGCAAGTGATGTTTGGTGTGTACGCAATCTGATGATGGATCCTCTGTTCTCTGTTCTGCACACTACGAGAGAGTGTGCAGAACGAAAAGAGTCGAAAACCGAAACGACACTACTAGTGGAAACGTTCAAATAACTTTTGCTCTGGCAACCTCAAAGGGTCATTCACTGTCACATGCGGAATGGGCATGTCATTTGGAGGGAAAATGCCATTCTTGATCATTCGAGACAGAGGGCCTTTGACCTGTCTTGTTGCATGTTTACTTCCTTGAGAGGTCTCCAGACAGTTAGTGATACATCAAAAGCATCTTACGCTTTCGTTCCCTTTTAAATGTTGGACAGAACGTCCCCCCTATTCCCTTTTCTTCCGATCTCATTTCTTACTGTCCTCGATTTGTCCAAAAATCAAAAGTTCCATGTGATCACCGCTTATATCAGACAGTTTGAGATAGGTCATGTGGCCACTAGTGCTATGTTGTTCGCAAGACTTTCAAAATGAATAATTTATCCTCTCTCATTATCTAACTAGCTAGATAGAGTGCCGAATGGAGAATGGAGAGAGCACTAATCGGCAACACTATTGTCCAGTAGGGAAAAAAAAGTATGTTCTGTTTTGGATTTAATAAAATTTAAAAATGGATGCATGTTCGGTTTTGGATATATCCATTCTCCACATTATCTCGAAAAGAGAGAGTGTGTCGAATGGAGAGAGACACCTTTCGATCCGGCAACACTATTTCCCAGGACTTTCAGAATGAGTAATTCATATCTTCTCTTCTTCTCATTTTTCATGCCCTCGCGTTTTTCTCAGAGACCTGATGCATAATAGATGGATATTGTCCAGTTTCAAGCTCCATTTCCGTCTATGATTTTCCCTTTTTTGGCGTTTTATTCGTAACCAGCCGATCGCACGCGCCAAGGCGCGTGCTCCGGCTGGCGTACGCCGGGTTGTGTGCTAGTTTGGGCTCTGTTTATTGTGCTTTTTGTGTGCACAATATCCACCGACGGCGGGGGAAGCCACTGGCAGACTGCGCGCGTCGTCTGTCTTTCTTTTTCTCCTGCTTCACACACTCTCCGACTCTCTCCTCTCTCTGGAAGGTTGCAAAATTTCGGGGAGGTTCTGGAAGGTTCGATGACGAAATCTCTCTCCCCCTCCCTCCCCCTCTTTCTGGAACATTCTGGAAGGTTCGATGACGAAATCTCTCTCTCCCTCCCTTCCCCTCTATCTGGAAGGTTCTGGAAGGTTCGATGACGAAATCTCTCTCCTCCTCCCTTCCCCTCTATCTGGAAGGTTCTGGAAGGTTCGATGACGAAATCTCTCTCCCCCTCCGTCCCCCTCTCTCTTTCTGGAAGGTTCGATGACGAAATCTCTCTCCCCCTCCCTCCCCCTCTTTCTGGAACATTCTGGAAGGTTCGATGACGAAATCTCTCTCTCCCTCCCTTCCCCTCTATCTGGAAGGTTCTGGAAGGTTCGATGACGAAATCTCTCTCCTCCTCCCTTCCCCTCTATCTGGAAGGTTCTGGAAGGTTCGATGACGAAATCTCTCTCCCCCTCCGTCCCCCTCTCTCTTTCTGGAAGGTTCGATGACGAAATCTCTCTTCCCCTCCCTCCCTCCTGTTTCTGGAAGATTCTGGAAGGTTCGATGAGGAAATCTCTCTCTCCCCCCTCCCCGTCTCGTTGGGAGGTTCTGGAAGTTTCTATGACAAAATCGTGTTGTTTGTAGTCTGTAGCGTGAAGTGTATGTAGTGTGGAGGTTGTAGTTTGGTCTTTCTAGTTTGTAGTTTGGTCATTATAGTTTGTAGTTTGGCCTTTCTAGTTTGTAGTTTGGTCATTATAGTTTGTAGTTTGGTCTTTGATCTTTGTAGTTTGGTCTTTGATCTTTGTAGTTTGGTCTTTGATCTTTACCCAAGGATCGGGGACTCTGAGGACCGAGGAGGGGGCGAAAAGTGGGCGGAGTCTGGACAAACAGAGACTCGCGCTTTATATAGGAGTATGATAGCCCAGGGTATTGAGCACGCGAGAGAAAGTTCCAGAACATTCTAGCCGACCCCTCCTCTTCTTCGCCGCCGTAATCATACCGTATCCCGCTATGGAAGGTTCTGGAACTTTAGGACTTTTGCGAACTTTCGAAGCATCTGGAACTTTCTTTAAGTAGTCATGCGTTTTGGAATGTTCTGGAAGTTTCTGGGAGATTCTGGAAAGTTTCGAAGGTTCTAGAACATTCGGGAAGATTCTGGAAAGTTTCGAAGGTTCTAGAACATTCGGGAAGATTCTGGAAAGTTTCGAAGGTTCTAAAACATTCGGGAAGATTCTGGAAAGTTTCGAAGGTTCTAGAACATTCGGGAAGATTCTGGAAAGTTTCGAAGGTTCTAAAACATTCGGGAAGATTCTGGAAAGTTTCGAACGTTCTAGAACATTCGGGAAGATTCTGGAAAGTTTCGAAGGTTCTACGGTAGGATTACTGTAGGTCGGATTACGGTAGGATTACTGTAGGTTGGGTTACGGTAGGATTACTGTAGGTTGGGTTTCGGTAGAATTACTGTAGGTTGGGTTACGGTAGGATTACTGTAGGTTGGGTTTCGGTAGAATTACTGTATGTTGGGTTACGGTAGGATTACTGTAGATTGGGTTACGGTAGGATTACTTTAGGTTCTGTTGCTTAGCCTGTGACGTCATCCGTCTATGACGTCACGGGACACACGGAATAAGCGCTTTATATAGGAGTATGATATTCCTCGAAGTTCGATTTATTTAAAATTAGTGATACGGTTTTTATTTCTTTTGATTTCCGGTTTCGGAACTCATATCCGCCAATTTATGATTTAAATAATATTCGCGCCATCTTCTTTAAAAATGTTCAGATGAAATGATCGAATGGAAATGTATACCACATTTCCACATTTCTGAGTTATCGAAATTTTCTCGACCAATCAAAGGCACACGCTCTCCTCATTTCACACGATCTCTCGCTTCTCTGACCCATACTCTGTATCTGTCTATTTCTTCTCTTTTTTCTTGTGAGAACACTTCGCTTCGTAGAAGGAGAGGGAAGATCGTGTTCCACATTCTTTCCGAATATCATTCCTACATCGAATTCCTCGAAGCTCCAAAAAAACAGTGAAGTATAGGCCTCGAGATGGCTCTGGTAGGAAATTTTATGGGGAGTTTTAATTATATTTAATTATCTTGTGAGTTATATTTCGGATCGAAAGAATGGGCGTGTTTCGAAAAGGAGGAGTAGACGTGCAATTATGAAGGGAAAAGAGAGGGATGAGGTTCATTAGAGGAAAGTTGTTTTACTAACTTAGTTTTCCTGGCTTACTTTTCTAGTTTGCCTAAGTTATTTTTTGTCGGTAACTATCAGTGTTCCTTGCTCTTTTCATAACGATTCTTGCTCAATTTATCATCTCCAGATAATGATGAGAAGAAAAATTGTTACCGCATCAAATAGTGGCTCTCATCATTCCGTATCATCTTGTAGATAGACTCTGGTAGATATGGTAAAAAAAAAAGTTTTAAAAAAACACAATAGAGCGAAACAAAGCTCTCTTCGAATAGTAATCATCACTGGTTACTCAGTTGGTGCTATTGGCTCTTTCCTTAGCCCATCCTCCTTATCCCTTCTCATCTCCGGACGTCCGGTAGGAAACGAACAACATATTTTCCTTCTGGACCGACCTGTTTTCGAACGCGCTCGCGCTAAATTTGAGCTCTCGCAAGTGCAGGATTATTCCGGATTTAGGATTTTTAGCGATGCTTTGGCTTTTCCAAGACAACGTTGAATTATATTTCAGCGTGATGTCAAAGCGGGGGGAGACAGTGCGAAGTCAATATCGAAATCACCGTTGTTTTCAAAACACAACAACTCTTTGCGCACACTGCATTTTGCACAATGCATTGCAATCGCTTTGGATTTTCCGTTTCAATTACCTGTAAAAGGCGCGTGTAATTCAACCCTCCCATTTCCAGTCCTATTCATAACCCATCTTTCTGAAGCGTTGCTCGTATTTCCCGAGAACGTCATTTTGCAAAACAAGCGATAGGATGCTGCGCTAGACACACACGCGCTCATCCTCTCATTCCTTGTAGGGATCCTCTTTTCATTCACCTCTTTTCAAATAACGCCTAAAAATCACTTCAATCTTTGTGATCAGTAGATAGCAATTATGTCGGAACTCAAACCTTCTTCATCTTTTGCCTTCTTTTAGAGGTTTGATTCTAATTTCTGTGACTTCCTTACAGGATTTGCTACTGATTTCTTCCCAGTAGCGAGGAGCGAGAGCGAATTGAGCTAATAGAGACAAGGGATGTCGTTTCGGCTTTCAGCTCTCTTCATTCTGCACACTCCATCGTCTGTCTGATCGGCGAGATAGTGTGCAGATTGGAGAGAGTAAAAATCGTCACGGCGACACTAATTGGGACTCCTCGGGGCAGTGAAATTGAGAGCCAATTTCGAAATCTCGTGGGATTCTTCTGCGCAGTAGAGATTTGTAGATACAGCGTCATTAGTTTTTGGTTTCTTTTTAAAACATTTCGGTGCGCATTTTTATGATTGTTTATTCTCAATACTATTAATCTATTAATATAGTCAATAGTATATCTATAATCCTGATCAATAAATCATCTTTCTGAACCAATATCTTCGTCCTTCATATCTCTCTTGAAACTTATCACCTATCCTTGCAATAGAGCGATAAGATAGAACCGTGGGATTTTTTTGCGCAGAGATTTGTAGTGGAAACTGCATACAGCGTCATCTTGTTGTACCTTTTGTTATCTGTTTTTGTACTTTCTCTAGTCAGAGAAACTAGAGAGTACGCGAATTGAAGAGAGTCGGATGCAAATTCGACATAACTTGTTGTCATAATGAATCGCGAGATTCTAGCAGATTCGCAACAGTATCATTCAGATTGTTTTTTGAATCCTTTGTGTTGTCTTTTAGAAGCTATGTGCGCAAATTATCGTTCCTAATAATCTTCGCTGACTTTCTAAGAATGCGTGAAACTCATTTCATTCTATCCTCACTTCCTCGATAGAGCGGTAGGACTGAAACATACGTCAAATGAAGTCTCACCTATATGTTACTGCCGATATGTCTGCAGAAGTTTGCCGATATGGTCTTCTCAATATAATCGTGTTTCTACAATACATTACGCTATTTTGCTCGATATGCCGACATGGTATTTTCCCGGACCATTTGACGTATGGACTGAAAGAATTCAACATTGGATTCTCCTAAAATTGTAGCCGCGACAGCAGCGCCGTCTATTTTTTTTACCACTTTCTCATTTCTGCTCACCGTGCGGCGCACTAATTTTGTCGATTTCAAAGGCCAGTCATCATGAAATCGTTTCTGTTCAATCTGAATGCCCTTAGATAGATACACATTTCCTTCTTGCTGCAAAAAAAATTAGTAAAATTTTAAGATGTTCGCGAAGAATTCTGGGATAATCACTGCAACGTAATCAAGAATGATTTTAACTTCTTTTTTTAATTTTCGGAAATTTCACGACATTTTAAATTTGTTTGTAGTGCAAAATCCAACGAGAAATCGTTTCGAATATACTTCGCTGACTTTCAAAGAACGCCTGAAGCTCATTTCATTCTCTCCCGGGATAGAGATGTTGGCCCGTAAGCATACGTCAAATAGGTCTCGAAAAAGCGAGAGTGCACGTCGGCACTCCAGCAAGACCCATATCGGAAAAACGATGAAAACAGCGTTGTGTATGGTGAAAATCGACCATATCGACTAGACCACGTCGGCAAACTTGTTTCGGCATATAGGCAGAAAAGTCTAGGCGAGACCTCATTTGACGTATGCCCGTAAGATTGAGACGTGAAACCGCTTGCTAAAATTTTTATCCTTAACTGCAGTGTCATTAATATATATTTTTTTCAATATTTTCTAATTTCTGATTATTTTGTGAGCTCTTTTTTCACACTCAACGTTCAAAATCATTCTCATCAGCTTTCAAATGGCGATTGAAACGCATTTCCTCCGTGATAGAGCAGAAAGGGGCTGTACGAGCAAAACGTGAGATTCTTGGGCAAAATCGTAGCGGCGCAACTGCGTTGTCTTATTTTTTGCTGTATATTCATTTCCGGGAGAGTGTATATTGTCTCGTTCGATTCCACCGATAATGTTTCTTTTTTCGTAGCCGCAACAGCAGCGTCATTCAGCAATATTTTCCCGTTTTTTCCCCTAGAATTGGCTTTGGTTTTATTACTACTTTCGATGTTTTTGTCGGGCGGATGTGTCGAGGAGAAATTGTTCTGAACCATTATCTCCGGCCTTCCTTGATCGCTTGAAACTCAACTCATTTCAAAGTTAAAGTGATAATTCTCTTATCAATTTGGATACAAACTAATTTTAATCCTCACAGATGAGATAGGGCATGCGGTTCTTTAATGCGAATTCGGAAGAGGAAATTGGATAGTGACGCATACTTCAGACTCTCCTCATTTCGCATTATCTCTCGCTTGTCAGATCCACAAGGGAGTGTGCAAAATAGAGCAGAGAACGTTCATTTGTCGTGTTTTAGTGCAGAGGCTGAAACACTTCCTGACAGAGGGCGTATCTCTCGGATGCAGTCAGCTCTAAATTAGCTTTTCAGTAGCTTCACTCCTTTTCCGGGGGCGTTCGAAGGGTTTCTCTGCTGTTCTCTTCTTCTGAAATGAAGTCAAACGTTCCCTGCTATTTCATCCAATGCCTTAAATTTGACCAGAAACGGCTAATTAGTTGGATAGCATTGCCACTGCTACGAGTAATTTTTTTAGCAGTCGTTCCGAGCGCTCATCGTTCCAAATACATCTTCATTTTAACGGTTTTCTGAAACTCATTTCATTCATATCCACCGAAATTTATTGTTTTGAGACATCTCCAAATTTGCCGAGAAATCCCTCCAAATCTCCAGTTTTGGTCTCTAATGCCCACGTTATCTTGTTTGTCTCTCTTTTCTGCAGCCATTCATGATATTTGCAAGAAGGAGAGGATGAGGCATCATCGGGTGGTTAGAGACAACGGGGAAAGGAGAGAGTGCAGACAGTGAGAGGAAAGGGCGAGAGATCATGCGAAACGAGGAGAGCACCTACTTGCCTCAATCTGGCGCTTGGCACTCTCGCAATTTCGCGTGCTCTCTCGGCGGCGAGAGTGGCGAGAGAGCGGGCGAAAGTGAGAGAGTCAGGCCAATATTGGACTGATTGGCTTCGTTGCAGAAACCCGTCAACGCATGGCAGGACAGCCCCGATAGGAGAAAGAGACAAGAGTAGTTACATTGGAGATGCGTTGAAGATGCGCGTTCTCATTTATTGGCATTTTCTTCATTTCTGGTTTATTTTTTTATGTGAACATTTTCTATCTCTGCTTTCTTCCTATTTTTGGTTTTGTTTTTCTGAAGAGGACGCTGAGAACTAATCGGTCCAATTCAATAATCTTTCCTTTCATTTCTCTTCTCCTACCCAGAAACAACAATTATTTTCCCCGAGCGTCATCTGTAGATGATTGATTTGTATTCATTTTACATAATTCGGTCAAAAAGTGCCGCGGACTCTCACCCTTTCTCGTGCCCTCTTGTTTTCTCACTGATTACTCTCCATCGATTTCAATAGTGCAAGAAGTTTACCATTATCAGTTGGTGGTGACGAATCGGATTCGACTCTCCTTAACTCGCATGCACTCTCTCGTCAGTAAGACACAAGAGAGAATGCGAATGGAGGAGAGTCGGGCATTATCTTTCTCCATGGAAGTTTCGGTATTCTTCGGTGACTCCAATAGATTTACCAGTATCAGTTATTCGTTCTCCCTGTTAGTTATTTATTGCTGCTTTCCCGAGTTCTCTCGTCATTTACTTGCAAAAACGCCTGAAAGCCTAGTCAAATCCTGATTCAGTTTTCGCTGATATTCTTTCGCTTAGCCGTCACTTCCTTGCAAATGGCTGTAAGCCTTCTCTGATTCCATGCTGACTTGTGGTTTTAGTGATGAAAATCTTCATCTCAGCTTCATTGTTATCAGACATAGCGAACGGGGAATCATTCCCAGAAAAGAGAGATAGCATGCAGAATGAGGAAAGCCGTGGTTGCTATTTCTGCCTCTCTTGCATCCCCTCACGCCGACTCAGACATGCGAGAGAGCACGAGGATTGAAGAGAGTCACAAGCAGTGTGCAGTGTCAGTGAACAGTGTTGACGCGTTGATCCACTGTGAAGAAAAGGGGGATCACCACACTTCCCCTCACGTTCTCTCTCTCTTTCTTTTCTGTTTTCCGTCTCTCGTTCCCTCTCTTCCTCCCTCTCTATCTTAGATCACCGTTCCCTCTCTCATCACGTTTAATTTTCAATGTAACTGTCGTGAACTTTGCTTGATACATATTGAAAAAGCACCAAAATACAGCAAAAACTCGTAATTTTTCTCTTTCTTTGCTGTTTTCAGTTTCCTTCCCTCCCTTTCTCCCTCTCTACCCTCTATCTTAGACCACAATTTTCACTGATCACGTTCAATTTTGCACTGTTTTGCATAGAGAATCGATCCATTGAGTCTTCCTAGACACAGGCAAAATCGGGACTTTTATTTTTTCCTTTTTATATTTTCCGTCCTCTTAAATCACTTTACCCTCTCGCGTTCATTTCGCACTGTCTTCCCCCTCTCTTTCTCTCCCGCTCTCTTGTTTTCGCACACTGTCTCGTCGCTCTAACGTCTCTGCACTCTCCGACTTCGCCTCGGTCTCTAGCCTGAGAATTTGGCCTCAAAAATGCCCACGGGTTTGCAGAGGCAGCGTGACGTCGTTTCGCGTTTCACGTCTCTCCATTCTGCACACTATCTCGTCTGTCTGACCAGTGAGAGAGTGTGTGAAAATGAGAGAGCAAAACGCGAAACGACATCCTTGCAGAGTATTATCTCAATTTTCCCCTTCCACTCTCCCTCTAAGGACTTCTGCGGGGTCTCTCATCTCGAATATTAGCGCTATCGTTTTGCTTTTCACGACACTCCATTCTGCACACTCTCGCTCGGATGTCTGAGATAGTGTGCAGAATAGAAAGAGAGAGAGGAGCAAAGCTACATCCCCACTGAATATGATCTCATTTAGGGGAGAAGGAGGAGGAGGGGAGTCTCTGGAGTTTGCGTTATAGAGTCTGCTCAGTTATGCCAAACATCTCTCGAGAAAACCTCTGCTTCCCGCGATTTCTGGCCGATCTTGAGGAGAGTTTCTCGGATGCGTACCCTCATTTAGCCGATTCTTAACCTCGGTCTTAGGGTATTATTGTCTTAGATAAGAATGGTAGGTCAACTGCATTCTCGAATCGCGCTTCTTTCCTACTATTTCTCTGTTATTCTCGACCCACTTTTTCTGTGTTGCTTTCAGCTTGTAACTGATCCGTATACTACACTCTACCTCTCTCTTTCGATTCACGAGTCTGTTTGTTTTGCTCATCATCTCTGGCAAGAAGGGTGACCTTATCACTGACTTTACTGCTCCGAATGACCGTATTGATCTTATTGTTTGTGTTTTGATTGCGCATCGTCTTTGAATCGCGCGCGTTTATTGACGTAGGCATTCATATCCCTCGAGTTTCCCTCTAGAAGTTCACTCAGACATTTCGTCGGGACATCACTGCAATGGAAAAATGAGAAAAAGAGGCTAATGGGGTCTGAGTGCTCACTTTCGACAGACTTTTTTTTGCTTATCTCTGACTGTTCCGAATGACCGCAGTATCGATGGCAAACCGGCAATCGACTCTCCTCAATTCGCATGCTCTTTCGTGTTCCTCTGACCAACGAGAGAGCACACTATTGCGGAGACTGCAGTTCCGATTTGTCATCATCACTAGACCGCAGTATCGATTGCGTCGCTGTTATTGTTTGTTTTTTGACGCCCAATCTCCTCAATTTTTTCCGACGCGTAGACACCAATGATGTGAGGCATTTGTCAGAGTTTCGCGAGACGTGAATGATTAGTTTATCCGTGAAGAGTGAGTGTCTTTATAAATTAGCGCAGTTGAAAGATAATTTTCACTGATAGAATGCCTAATCGTCTATTTTTACGATAGGAATTTGCAATTTTTCAATTTTGTCCCCATGAGTCGTTTGCGAAGCTAGACTAATGGGCTTTGTCTGAGTGCTCATATCCAGAACACTGAGTGATCTACTCGACCAAGTGAGAGAAACTAGAGTGCTCGTAGTGAGAGGAGGTTATTTGTTCAATTCCATTCAATTCAATTAATTCAACAATTTATCGGCCAGAGTATAAGGGAAGGAAACGATTTTGTTACTGGAACTTTAGCCAATTCGAGGAGATACTGCTCAGTTTTCTTTCGGGAACCGACTAAGTCAACACGGTAAGTGGGGGGAGGTGCTCACTGAGATCTATAGCGAGCAATGGGAAAATACGTGGATCCCATTTCAATTCGAATCCATCGAATACACGTCGCCCCGCTCTTTCCCGTTCCCCTGTCATTGATGAAAAGCGCGCCCTCTTGTATTATAGATGAAATTGATTGGAATGACCTCTACTATTGAAGGTTATGTTGTGATTGCTGAGTGGTCACTCCAGATTGGATCGAACTTCGTTATCACTGAAGACAAATTTCAAATCGGGAAGCGCCTTGTACTTTTACCTTTGTATTCTAGCCCTTGCAGATCCTTTTCATTATAATGCATGAAGAATGTGATATTCAGAATGCCACGAACCCTCTGTTCTATGAACGACCTTCTTCCATATTTCGGCGCATATTAGTTGTTTAACCATCAAGAATCTAGCGAAGTAACGCAGATCACCATGCTCTTGTCATTTAACTCAGTCGTGAAACGTACTTCAATCGAATACACGTCGTCCCCGTTTCCACTGACGAAAAGCGCGCCCATTTGTTCACGTTTTCGAACTCGACTTCGCTCAATTCGCACATGATTTCGCTTCTCTAACTGGTGAGAGAGCAAGTGAATTGGAGAGACTCTACCCCCCCCCTCTCCCTTGATCATCTGCTATCAAATGAAAAGCGCGCCCTCTTTTAGTTGGAATAGATTGGAATGATCTCAACTAGTGAAGCTCCGAATGAATGAGAAGCGCGCCCTCCTCAAGCTGCATGCACCCATTCTCTCTTTTAATAGATTTCAGCCGTCTATAGGTCTTTAATATTTGTTTGTATTTTGACTAAACCTGCCATAACTACCGCTGATCCCCCAGCTTTCGCCAATTATCTCGAACGTGAAACATACTTAAAATGCCGTGATGAATGCGAACAGAAACTGACCTCTTCATTTTTTCTCATTTTCTGTCACTAATTTTTTTTTAACATGCAGAAGGTATTTTCTTGGCAGAGCTGCATGATTTTTCCACACTAGCGATGTCAATGAACTCTCCTCAATTTGTACGCACTATCTTCGGTTAGAGAAACGAGAGATCGTACGAATTGAGGAGAGTCGGTTCCGATTTGCCATCGCTAACTGACACCAATGAAAATGACGCCTCATTGTCCTTCTACTCACACTCTCGCACCCGCTTGAGAAACGTAACCAGAAACGACCGCTGATCCCCCTGCTTTCTCAAATTATTCCAATCGTGAAGCACATTTGAGCTAGCGGGATGGATGCGAATAGAGACATCGATTGCTATGATCATTCATATTCGTATTCTTTATTCACCAACGCATTAGGGAGCGGGAGGGAAGTGTAGGGTAGGGTAAGTGGTATTCGGAAGCTCGGGCGAGCTTGTTTGGGTGAAATTGTGTGGCAGTTTCCGTGTTTCAATTTGATAAGGGAGGAGTCGACTGTATAAGAAAGGGTTTTCTTTATGGTGTTGCGATAAGAAAGGCGAGGCATGGTTACTGGGCATGGTTATGGTTATGATCATTCATAGCTGGCTTTCGGATAGGAACTTCTTCAAAGAATCTGCCGTTCCTTCTACCCTTTTCATCTGCCTTTAATTGATACGAAAAATCGGGAACCGAATTCCCTCCTTATTCGCGGGGTTCTATCATCATTGCTCACGTATGTTGATAGGAATCCTCGTAACTCGCTAAAGTCGCCTATTTCAGTGACACTAAATGAATAGCTCGCCCTCTTCATTGTGCTTGTACTAGTGATGCTGTTTCGGTTTTCGACTCTATCCATTCTGCACACTTTCTCGTAGCTCTGACCCGCGAGATAGTGTGCAGAATGGAGAGAGCCTTCACATCTCTGGCTTCTACTGTTGGTTTTCTGATAGGAACATTCATTCATCGAAATCTTCCTCGTTCCTCTACCAATGGTGAAAAGCGCGCGTCCTCTTTTAGTTGGAATTGATTGTAAATTATTGGCATTATCTCTACTATTGAAGCTTCTACTGCATGAAGATGTGATCTTCTGATTGTCAGGAACTCTCGGTTCTATTAACGGTTTTTTGCCATACTCCACTGATATTTGTTTTCCCCGACATCAAGAGAGTGATAGCGCTCATCCCCCTGCATTCGGCAATTATCCCAAAAATGAAACGTGCATCAAATCGCTCTCTTCATCTCCGATAAAACGCTCGCCCTCCTCATTGCGCTCTCGCCTGTAGAATAAATAAAAACATGTGTGAAATGGAGTGTTTCGAAACCGAAAGGACATCCCTTACCTCCCGTTTCTCCCTCAGTTTCCATATTGGAATTTAATACCATCACGAAACTTCAATAGCTCTTCATTATTCGTTCTCGAGCGCTTTTTCCCTTCGTTCTTCTAATTGGAATTGATTAGAATGATCTCTACGAGTGAAGTTGCGATTGAATGAAAGGGGTGCTCTTATAATTATACAGGAATGTTCGGTTCTATGAACGCCTTTCTGAAATTACTCTGTCGATATCACGGTGTTTTGCTGGCAACGCGCCAAAACTATTCCCGTCGTGACCTCAATCGCGCTCTCTCACTTTCGCGTGTCTCCTTTCTCACCATTCTCCTGACCGCTCTCTCTTCTCTCATTCACTCCATGTAGAATGCCGTGGATATTTGCTGTTTAGCCTGCTATTGTTGTGGATATTTGCTATTTTTATTGTTGTAGCCTGCTATTGTTGTGGACGCCGTGGATATTTGTTTTTTTGCGGATATTTGTTGTTTCGCCAGAAATGCCAAATATAAGCGCTCATCCCCGTGGTGTCGTCAATTATCCCAGTCTTGAAACACATTTGGAATGATTCGAAAAACTCGGGCACCGAAATTTTTTTATTATTTCACAGACTTGGTTCTCCGGTAGAAAAAGTTCTGCCATCTATCAGTGGTTATCGGTTTTTTTGGAACACGCTGACGAAGAGATATCGCGGGTTCCTCTGCCTTCGTCAATTATCGCAGACGTGAAACCTATTTGGACACTCTCCCTTTTCTACTCGCACTCTTTCTTTGTGTGATCGGAACATGCTGAAAGATCTCATGTTCCTCCCTCACCTTTTTCATCTGCCTTTTCATAGTTGCCGATATTGCTCTTTCCGTGTGTGTGATATTTGAAAGCGGCGTGGGAGAATCTACGCCACGGGAATACTTCCCTGTTGGTAGCTCAGCTCGAACCTTTGACATCTCTATTGTCAATGTTCTGTCTACTGTTTCTTCTCAATATTTCTTTTTTCATGTGACTATTGGAGTGCGTGGGAAATTCAGGCCAATATCTTAAGTATCCAGTTATTTTCTGTCTACTATTCGAAACTATTTCTATTCGATCTTTCCCAGTCCTGTGACAGTTGAATGAGGTTAAGTGCGTGGGAGAATCTAAGCAATTTTTTCTGTTGAATTTTCCCAGCTAGGAGTACAGACACCAATCCCAGTTACTGTGAGAACAGAAAGTGTAGCAAAATGGTGTGCAGAAATAGTAGTAATAACAAGCGGAACGAAAAAATATTCGAATGAAAATTATTTTTTCGTTCCGCATATTAATACTACTTTACCGGGAAATAGGGCACACCATTTTGCTACGAATCCTGTTCTCACAATACCGCTATGGTCGGCAATTCAATGATGGCTCGCTCTCCTGATTTTTCACGCTCTCTGACCGGTGAAAGAAGCGAGAGAGAGCTCACGAAATGAAAAGAATCGATCCTTGCATCACCAAATCTATTCAAGAACCTATCGATATTCCAGTATTTTCATCTGCCACTATTTATCAGAATTGTGCTTATCGCGCGGTGTGTTGGTGCATGAGAGTTTTGGCAAAAACTTCCCAGTTGGTTATCTTTCGCACTCTTTTTCCTGATATCAGAGACCATCTCGATTAGAATGAGGGCTTGCTCTCTCCATTCTGCACACTCTCTCAGTGGTCAGTGTGCAGAATGAGGAGAGTCCTCTCTCCATTAGGCATCTCTAGTAGTCTCGATGGAAGATTAGAAGTCAATCCGCAAAGCCCGGAACTGTTGATCTCACTTTTCGTTAGTGATGTCGTTTCGGTTGTCAGCTCTCTCCATTCTGCACACTCTCTCGTTTCCTTGACAGACGAGATAGTGGGCGGAATGGAGAGAGTCAAAGCCGAATTTACATCAATACTTAGCCCGATTGGGCAGTAAGTACCGCGAGATTTCACACTATATCGAATGAAAAGCGCGCGGAATCTCTCGGATCTCTGTAGTTATGACAAATCGACATCCGACTCTCCTCATTTCGCCTGTTCTCTAATTGCTCTAGCTGATGAGAGAGCATGCCATATGAGGAGAGTGGGATACCGATTTGTCATCACTAATGTGGTCGATCATATCATTCTGGCCTTCAGTAATCTCAGCTAATAGCGCGAATCCCTTGTTTATTGTTGTTGCGGCTGTGACCGAGATATTTGTCGCGTTGTACATAGACAAATTTTCAAAATCTTCGCTCTCACATCTTTTGTGTGAAAGAAGTGCGAAACGAAGAGCGCTTTCATGATCTCATGAGATGAACAAACCCATTCCTTGAACCCGATGGTCAATCGTAATGTGATATTATCAACGGAAGCATCTCGTGATGGCGTCGGCCACATAAACAAATCGGCGCTCTCGCCTCTAGGAATCGCCATGCGCTTTGCATTGGGATGCGATTTCGATTTTGGCTCTCTCCATTTTGCACACTCTATCGCCAATCATACCAGAGAGTGTGCAGAATGGAGAGAGCCGAAACGACATCACGCGCTTTGCATCATTCGAGAGAAGTGCAGAATGCACCCTATACTCTCGATGATCTACCCACCGATATATTCTTCGCGTTGTACAAAGACAAATCTTCAAAACCTTTTGTGTGAAAGAAGTGCAAAACGAACAGCGCTCTCATTCGTCATTTTTCTCCTTTCCTGAGGTTCTCATCATTCGCACCCTCGTCCATCTCGTCGGACGTTCCTCTCACGTAATAGAATCTGAGCGCTCATGCCCCTCGAAACTTGGAGAATGCAAGTTTCATAAAGTCCTTGAAAAAAATGCTCCTTGAAAGCTTCTCAAGCTTTCAAATAGAAGTGCGGAAGGAAAGAGACTGGTCCTTCTCATTTTTCTCTATTCAATCGATTTTTCCTCTCACTGGCGCGAGAACACTGAATCATTGCCAGAAATCATCATCAGGCGTCTCGCAAACAGAATCATTCCGCATCAGTATTACTGATGCTGTTTCGACTCTCTCCATTCTGCACACTCTTTCGTCTCTCTGACCAGTGAGATAGTGTGCAGAATGGAGAGAGCCAAAACCCGAATTTCCTCTCCTGCGCATCATCTCTGTTCCTCTTTCGCTCATGTTTCTCACATCATCATCGAGAGTTTTTCTCCACTCTCTTCATTTCCCACGTTCCTCGCTTTCTCTGGCCGACGAGGGAGTGTGTGGAATGAAGAGAGCAGCTCTCACATCATCATCTCGTTTTCTCCACTTTGGCATCCCTAATCAGCGAGCAATTCGATGCTCTCTCTGCACTAGAGAGGCCCGTTCGAGACCGAGCTCTCTCCAATGTGCACACTCTCTCGTTTCTCTGACCGGCGCAGAGAGCGTGCGAATTGAGGAGAGTGGGTCTCGACTGCTCTGCACTCTTGCGTTCGCGTTATCTCTTATCGTTCTCGTCTTCTCCCGTCTCGCTGATTGGCGTTCCAGGCTGGGATGGAGACTAGGGAATAGGGATGTCTAGTAAGGTTAGGGCTTCTACTCTCTCCATTCTGCACACTCTATCGTCGGTCTAACCGACGAGATAGTGTGCAGAATGAATAGAGCGAAAGTCGAAACGACATCACTATTCCAGGCTGGGATGGAGCAGTGTCTTTTCGCGCCTAGAAACATGCCAGAATCCCCATTGCAATCTGATTTGAAGGGGCGTTTCGTTAGCTCTACTCCTCGTCCATGTCTATTAGATGGATGCGAGTCTTGAAATCATTCGCGCTTTCACCTCAATGTCAAAACGACTGGGAATGCGTTGAGTTCATATATGTCAAATGGGTCTCGAAAAAGCGAGAGTGCACGTCGGCACTCCGGTAAAACCTATATCGGCAAAGCGCGAGAAAAACAGCGTAATGCGTATGGTAAAAATCGATTATATCGAGTAGACCACCACGTCGGCAAGCTTGTTTGGGCATACCTATCGGCAGAACATACTAGGCGATACCTCATTTGGTTGAGTTTCACGAATTGTTCAAAAGGTGCTGGTGGTGGTCGGAAATGATGGAAGGAGATGGGAAAGTTGGAATCATCAAAAATAATTTCGTCAGTGCTCCAAGACAGGGGTATGCAAAAAATTTCCCGCACTCCTCTTTTCTCATGCTCTCTCGTATCTCTGACCGGCGAGAGAATATGGAAAATGAGGAGTGCGGGAAATTTTTTGCACACCCCTGCACCAAGGGATGGGTGACAATTCCGCAACTTTTATTTTTCCGCAACTTTTATTTTTCCGCAACTTTTATTTTTTCCGCAAACGAGATTTCCGCAACTCGACGTAATTCGATTTCTAGCCAACCTAGGATCCTAGCAGAGGTGTCAAAAGAAAGAGGAAGTCATGCTGATCAGAATGACACCTTTGCCAGGATCCTAGGATGGCTAGAAATCGAGTTATGTCGAGTTTCGGAAATATCGTTTGCGGAATTGTCACCCATCCGCACCAAGATGGGCCTTTTCTCAATTTCGTTCTCTTGTCGATGCGATAGTATTCTGTGAATTACGGTAAGAAAATATTCCGTTTCACACGTTACCGCCCATTCCTGCACGCGGCGCGTTGTTGAGGATGCGTCGCGTGCCTCCTCTCCCCGTGAATAAAACGTTCCGTTCTCCACTGCACTTTTAATTCCTATTATGAAATAAACGGTTCATTTCATTTGCTGAGTATTTGAATCTTACAATACTCTTCCTTACTATCATTCGCATCAGGTTTTCAGTAAAGTTCCCAAGGGTTTTCGAAATTGCAGACTGAAACCTCTCCTGTCCTTCGACGTTATGCTATGAATGTGTCCTGAATAGGCAAAGTTGACGAGGAAATAATTGAAAAATAAATTCCGCGTGAACTTTCCTGTCAACCTAATAGTTCTGTTCCTCGTTCATCTTGCAACTAATAAGTGTTTCTCATTTATCTGATCACAGCAACATCTTTCCGAGAATTTTTCTTTAATTCCCACCCGCTATGTTCCTCGTTCCTCTCTCCAGATAAACGAGAGAGTGTGCAGAATGGAGAGAGTAGAAAAACTAATCGACATCACTAATACTCACTCACTATGTTCCTCGTTACTCTCCCTCTGAGACTTCTTGCAATCTCTCCCCTAATAGAGATGGATGTTGGCTCTGCGAATCTGAGAAGATGAACAGACCAGATGAACAGGGAGTGGTAGTTTGCAGAAAAATGCAAGACACGGGTCCAAGTCTCTCGATTCTGCACACTATCTTGACGATCAAAGCTAAGAGAGAATTGAAAACCTAAAGAATTCTACTAGATCGCTATTGCACCGCCCACCAACTAGTTTACTTTATTTTAGGCAGTCGTTTCTCTTAATCGTGTCAGTGCACTTTTGGCCAAATCTTTCTTACCGTGCAAGCGAAGTTCCGCCCTCTTGGTAATTTGAGTATCCGCCTTATGTGATCTCTTTCGGCCACTTGCAAGCGAGCGTATTATTGGTCATAATGCATCTCATTTCCTTTACGCGATGACGCATTTGCCCGAACTTTCTCGTTTCTGCAATCATTTAGAGGCATATCCGTCGACTCTTCATCACTCTTTGCTGTGATCATTCTCTGATGAAGCGCGCGCTCAACTCATTTCCTGTCAATGTTGCTCTGATCTTTGCCTACTTTGATGTTTCTTGCTCTCCCTGGGGACAGGGGCATAGTAAAAATGGATCCGACTTTTTCACATTTGTTGAATTTGAAGATATAACCCAGACGAATCCCCGACTTCCAGCCTAAGAAACTTTTGAAGAATAAGTGAAACTCAATTTATTCTCATTTTTTTCTCATTTTTCTCAATTTATTCTCACGAACTGTTTTCTGCCCCGTTTCGACTCTGACTCTCTCCATTCTGCACACTCTCTTGCTGGTTAGAGCGACGAGAGAGTGTGCAGAATGGAGAGAGTCCTAGTGGGCGGGATTGGCGTGCTGCCCTCTGCCTTTTCTTCTTCATCTCCGCATCAAAACACTCGATGACCTGCCCGAATTCTTTTTTTTTAAAGAAGATAAGGAGGCATACTCCAGGGCTTCTTCTTTATTGCTAGGACGCGAGATGATGCTTTTATTTTCTTAATTAATTTTTATTTTATTAAATATTCCCTCGTCGATCAGACCGATGAGTGTATTTCTAGGCGAAAAAAAGAGACTAGGGGAGCTTCTGGACTTCCTTCTTGCTCCATATCGTTCACATTTGTGCTCTTTCCTTTTTATTCTTAGTAGAATTTCACCTGCTCCTGAGGGTGGGCTTCTTCTGCCGGAAATGCTTCTGTTCAAAAAGTCTATAATTTTATCAAACCACCTGAAAAAAGGCAATAGTCATTAGTGATACCTACTCGCCATTCGACTCTCCTCAATTTGCGTGATCTCTCGCAGCTCTGACCTTCTAGAATGACATCTAGAAGTGACAAATCGGCACTCTCTTCAATCTGCACGTTCTCTCGATTTCATAGAAACGAGGTAGTGTGCAGAATGGAGAGAGTACTATGCCTTGCGTCCGGCGTCACACCACCCCTCCAGAATTGTCAGTAAAGTGTCTCAATCGCGTCAAAGTCAGCTGTTTAGATCAGCAATGAAAGCGCAGTCGCTCCCGGAATGTAGCTAGGCTACATTTTAGTGATGCCGAATCGGACTCTCGTCAATTTGCACACTCTCTCGTTTCTCTGACCGACGAGACAGTGTGCAGAATGGAGAGAGCCAAATCCGAAATCACATCCCTACTACACTCACGTGTTTTCGATACAATCTAGCCAGACATCCAATTCGGGCCTGAGCTCTCTCCATTCTGCACACTCTCTCTTGTCTGTCTGACCGGCGAGAGAGTGTGCCGAATGGAGAGAGTGGAATACTAATGAGCCCCATTCATTAGTCCAGTCAGCAGTCAGATGATTCATTGAATCTTATTTTCTTGCTGCGTTCCTCTTTCTTTTTTTCGTGAATTTGCATTATTTTTTCTTCAATTTGTTTTACTGTTTTACTTGTTTTACTGTTTTACTGAATTTGCATTTTTTAAACAGAAAACTAGCAGCCTGCGGCTGCTACGTTGTACGCCGGGTCGTAAGCAAAGGTTAATCAAACACCGCTTGCTTGCGAGTGGGGCGTATACCGTTGCAAAAAGCTCGTGAGGCTTCGAGCGCAACTTTTCATCCACGCTCTCAGTCTCACGAACTTTTCACAACGGTATGGCCGAAGTATCCTAAAAAAAAACTTATAAATGATCATAAAATGTCGATTGGCACTTCTCCCGAGCCTGTCCGATGATTTTGAAGCGAGTTATGAGCGAAAATGTGAAGATTTCGTAATGCTGACGAAATTCAAGATTGCGAAATCTGAGCACGGGAGGTCGATTGGCACTTCTCCCGAGCCTGTCCGATGATTTTGAAGCGAGTTATGAGCGAAAATGTGAAGATTTCGTATTGATGACGAAATTCAAGATTGCGAAATCTGAGCACGTGAGGTCGTTTGGCACTTCTCCCGAGTCTGTCCGATGATTTTGAAGCGAGTTATGAGCGAAAACGTGAAGATTTCATAATGATGATGTAATCGAAGATTGCGAAATCTGAGCACGGAAGTTCGTTTGGCACTTCTCCCGAGCGTGTCCGATGATATTTGAGCGAGTTATGACCGAAAATGTGAACATTTCGTAATGATGACGAAATCAAAGATTGCGAAATCTGAGCACGGGAGGTCGATTGGCACTTCTCCCGAGGCTCTCCGATGATTTTGAAGCGAGTTATGACCGAAAATGTGAACATTTCGTAATGATGACGAAATCAAAGATTGCGAAATCTGAGCACGGGAAGTCGTTTGGAACTTCTCCCGAGGCTGTGCGATGATTTTGAAGCGAGTTATGAGCGAAAACGTGAAGATTTCATAATGATGACGAAATAGAAGATTACGAAATCTGAGCACGGGAGGTCGATTGGCACTTTTCCCGAGCCTGTCCGATGATTTTGAAGCGAGTTATGAGCGAAAACGTGAAGATTTCGTAATGATGACGAAATCCAAGATTGCGAAATCTGAGCACGGGAAGGAGCGAGCAGCAAGCCCTTCCAAACCGATCCGTGACTGGCGAGCAGCAAACCCCTATGAACCTATCCGTGATCCGTAAGGTTGATGTCGGTGAAAAGCGCTGACGATTCTGAGTCGATTGACACTATTGCCGATCTTTACGGACGAGTTTGAGCTGAATTAGGCGCAAAAAACGACGTAGTGCGTAAAGATGACGAAATGTTGCATAATGATGATGAAATTTTTATCGATTTTGAAAAAGGAGTTTTCGGTGGTTCGATTGGTCAAGGACTTGTCCTCGGGCGATGAGTTTAAAGCGAGTTATGAACAAAAAACGAAAGCGTGACAAGTGGACAAACAAATAACGTGACAGACAGACAGACATTATCGTTTGGTAATCTTTAGTAATCTGATTGAAGTCGATGAGTTTTCTCTTTTGTTCTATGCTCGCTTGCTGATAGACTATTTCCTTCGCATTTTCTTTTTATTTCCTTTTATTTTATTTTATTTTATTTTATTTTATACATTTTATTTCCTTCCTCGGTTGCTTCTGTCTCTACAGTGGATCACCCCTCAGTAGGGTTCTCTTGTACGAAAATTTTCCAATAGCGTTGAACAAAGGGATTAGGCCGCTGTGTTCACGAGGGAGAATGAGGATACTATTGGAAAGCCAATAAGCAAATGAACCGGTATTGAAAAATGGTTTTCCAATAAGAGACTAACTCTCAGTTAAGCCCGTGAATAGAGAGTAGAGTGCGCAATTCGTGTAATCATCTATTCATTTCACACGCTCTCTCATGACTCTGACCGGTGAGAGAGTATGTGAAATGAAGAGATAATTACCCGAATTGCGCACTTTATTAGAGAACACGCCAAAGAACAAGGGTAGTCCTCTAAGCTACAAACTACAAGCTGTAAGCTACAAGCGTATTCATTAGTGTTAACGGCGTCTCCCAGTCGCATGTCTGCGCTACGAAAGTGTGAGATCCCACCCGCCTCTATTCACGCAAGCGTATCCATGGTGTTCGTTTTTTCAAACACCTCTTCTCCTCTCTCATTTCACCTCCTCTTTCGTCCCGAATCTCACCCGTTGATTTCTCATTCATCGTGGCTCCAGTAATGGTCTGTCTCTCTTCATTGAGCACACTCTCTCACTCTGTCTGACCAATGAGAGAATGTGGAGAAGGAAGAGAGCAACTTCAATCGTTCACCGCAATCTCTCTCATTTCACCTCCTCTTCCAATCTCTTCTTGATTCCTCATGCGTCCTGTCATTGACTTGAACATCGCCTTTTTTCCACTTGCCTATCAGTTTACAATTTCACTTTTTCATGTACCTCTTCCTCTCGTTCACCTCAATCTCTCGTCGATTCCTCTTCCATCGCTGAATCTCACCCGTTGATTTCTCATTCTGAACCTGCGTCAAACGTCGCTCCTCGTCACTATTTCCACTTCAAACAAGCGTCTCTTCATTCCTCGTGCTCTCTCACTGTTCAGAGAGACGAGAGAGTGTGTGAAATGAGGAGGGAGCTATCTTCATTTGCCTGCACTAGTCCAGATCTGCGCATTTCCCTCTGTTCCCACATCCCATCTGACTCTTTCATAGATTCCTTGTTTATCCTGACTAGGAAACGTTTCGCGAAATTGTACTTTGCGTTGCTCAACGCAATCTTTCGTCGATTCATCATGACTGGTCTGACTCTCTCTATTCAGCACACTCTCTAATGTGGTGTTAGTTCTCAGGAAATGGCACCGGAAAAAGGAAAAGATGTGTTAGTTTTCTCGGAAAATGCTCTTGGAAAAAGCAAAACATTTGAATATCCGCACTTTTGTATCTCGGTCCACAGTGGAGATAGAGACTTGAAAATTGTTTTATGAGGTTTATGGACCCTCTGAACATCGTAACCAAAATTTCAAATCTCTATCTCTACTGGCGACCGAGATATAAAATTGCGGAAATTCAAATTTGACGCCTTTTCCAGCTTGGAAAAAGCACTGGAAAAAGCAAAACATTTGAATTCCTGCAATTTCATATCTCGGTCCCCAGTAGAGATAGAGACTTGAAATTTTGGTTACGATGTTCAGAGGGTCCATAAACCTCATAAAACAATTTTCAAGTCTCTATCTCCACTGTGGACCGAGATACAAAAGTGCGGGAATTCAAATGTTTTGCTTTTTCCAAGAGCATTTTCCGAGAAAACTAACACATCTTTTCCTTTTTCCGGTGCCATTTCCTGAGAACTAACACCACATTATTCTGTCTGACCAATGAGAGAATGTCCTCGATTCCTCATGCATCCCGCGTCTCTCCTCTGTGATTTCTGATCTCTGCCAACCGCGAACTTCGTCCCTCATCATCGCATCCAACTCTCCTCACTTTGCGTGCTCTCTTGTTTCTCTGACCGATGAGAGATCACGCAAAATGAGGAGAGTCGATGACGACTTGTCATCGACACTTGACAAGGGAACCGCAAAAGTAGGCCGATCTCTCGAACAAATCTGTCGACGCTATTTGAAAGGGACCCTTAGGGGAAGTCCATCACCACTCTATATTGATTGGGAATCAGTCTCCTAAGAACCGAAATTTTAATGTGAATAATTAGAAGAAATTCGTGCTCTCTTGGCGCACGAGAGTGTTAGAAATTTAGAGATTCTCTGATGTGTAGCTCGTGGCTTAGTGGTCCACAGGTTCGGAAATCGTTTTGCGAGACAAGGCGGGTTCGATCCCCGTCTCCGATAATAAGTTTTGCCGATAACAAAAACGAGGTTTACATCACGCTTTGGCTTTCCTTTTGCCTGTGTTACCCTTATTTGAATGTTTTGCTACTCCATGTTGTTTTTCAGTTTTCATTATTTTATTTTATATTCTGTTTTGCAACCAGTTTTATCGCCCATAGATCGTGATCCTAGAACAAACTTGTGACTCGATCAGACTAATTCACCCCTATTTGTACCTAATCCATACATGCAGAGGTCTTTCCAAGAAGCAGATGCATGGAACTCGGACTACCGTTAGGTTCACGATCTAGGGGCGATCAAACTGATTGAAAAACAGAATAAAAATAACGAAAACTGAAAAACAACATGGAGTGGCAAAGCATGCAAATAAGGGTAACACAGGCAAAATGAAAGCCAAAGCGTGATGTAAACCTCGTTTTTGTTATCGGCAAAACTTATTATCGGAGACGGGGATCGAACCCGCCTTGTCTCGCAAAACGAATTCCGAACCTGTGGACCACTAGGCCACGAGATACACATCAGTGAATCTCTAAATCTCTAACAATCTCGTGCGCCAAGAGAGCACGAATTTCTTCTAATTATTCACATTAAAATTTCGGTTCTTAGGAGACCGATTCCCAATCAATATAGAGTGGTGATGGACTTCCCCTAAGGGTCCCTTTCAAATAGCGTCGACAGATTTGTTCGAGAGATCGGCCTACTTTTGCGGTTCCCTTGTGAAGCGATTCTCATTAACTTCATCGTTTCTCCTGAATTTGTGAACTTTCGCTTCAATGTCCTCGATTCTTCCCCATCTCGAATCTCTCCCCTTGATTTCTGATTCACTAGAGTTCTCAATTCACATCCTCTCTCATCCCGATCTTTTCTTGATTCTTCATTCATAATTTCAAACATAGCCCTCATTATTTTTCCCACTCCAACAAGCGCCTAAATTATCGCAGAAAAAGTTCCTTCTGCTTTTGTGATGTCGTTTCGGTTATCGACTTTCTCCATTCTGCACACTCTTTCATTTCTCTGATCGATGAGATAGTGTGCAGAATGGAGAGAGACATATCTGAAATGACAAACCTACTCTGCACCCATCTCAATCATTCCTCCTTTCCTCATTCTTCCCGACGCGAACTCGAACTTCACTATTCATCACAATTGTCCCCTTCGGACAAGCGTCAAAATTCGAATAGGGAAGTACTTGAGAGTTCTGTGTTCTTCAGATTTTGCTGTTGTGACTGGAACGGTAGAGCATAAAATGAGGAGAGTCATTGCTCATTTTAACCGTAAATAAGAGCAACAAAGAAAACGAAGGGAACGAAGGGCAGTGAAAGAGCTTCGGTTCGTATATTCTGTTAGGGCCTATTAAGTCTCTTGTTATTATCAATTGCGTTTTCTCGGCAAATAATTGCGTCAAGAGAAAATCAACTCGTCATTCGGCCGGTTCCGAGTGTGCAGAATGGAGAGAGCTTTGCCCGTTTTCTGAACTTTAGCGCCTCCTCAGAGGATTGTTATTCTCCCCAAATGCGCTCATCCTTCTCTCTCAGTTTATTGCGGCGTCCCCTATTATTCTGCAAAAAATGTCATTTTTGTGTTGCAAGACGATAACCTACTGGAAGATAGTGAATAGTGCTCTCTCCATTCTGCACACTATCTCGTTGGTCAGAGAAAGGAGGGAGTGTGCAGAATGGAGAGAGCAATTGTTCAATCCGGTATCTGGACTGGAAGATAACGCAATTTGGCCGCTTGCATAACAGTTGCCTCTGCAAACCGTGCTCTATTGTTCGAAATACGGGTCGCCGTCTCTTCATTTCGCACACTCCCTAACCGGTCAGAGTGACGAGATAGTGTGTGAAATGAAGAGACGGCGACCCGTATTTCGAACTCTACCGTGCTCATCCATTAGGTTATCATCCGAATGTTCTCATCCGGCATACTGGTGTTATTGCCTGATTCTGAAACCTAAGCTTCGTGTACTTGGCTCTTACAATTCTCTCCATTTTGCACACTGTATCTTCTCACTGATCAATCGAGGCAATCGAAGACCTCCTAAAATAATTATTCTGCGTGCGTAGATTTATGGTTGAAAGTCGATCCTGAAAAGTCCTTCACGCGCTCATTAGAGAGGACGCGCTACGCTGCTAACAAGCAGAAAATTTTGCGCACTCCTCATTTCGCATGCTCTCTTGTCTTTCTGACCGGCGAGATAGCATGAGAAATGAGGAATGCGTGACATTTTTCTGGCGCCCTTGCTAACGAGCGTTATTGGATTCCTTCGCGCTAGCGGTTTCGTTCGTCTCATGTTCGAGAGGCATGGATTCTTGGACTTTATTGGGATGGACTTCATCTCATGTTCCAGCGGCGCATGCGTACGAGTGATGGCAAAACGGTTCTCTTCGTGGGATTTCCCGTTCCGCTGACCGGTGAGAGCGTGCGAATTGAGGATATTGGGGTTCAGAATTTCTAATGGATACTTGGACTTGGTTGGCGTTGACTGCAAGACGATCCTGAAAGGCGCGTGAAAGTTCTTCAGCTCATTAGCAAGCGCGCTAGCAAACGTGATCGAATTCCTCTCCTCGAGGAGAATCGCGCTACCCGTTTTCTTCTCATGTTCCAGAGGCGCATGGATAATAGTAAAACGAAAAAAAGGAGCGACTCTCCTCAATTCGTGTGATCTCTCGTCGGTCAGAGAAATCAGGCGAATTGAGGAGTGTCGGGTCCCGATTTCTTATGGATATTTGGACTTGGTTGGATTTGACTATGCAAGACGATTCCGCTTGATAGATCGCATAAGCTCATTAGCAGAGGCGCATGGGTACTAGGGATGCAGTTTCGGTTTTCTCGCTCTCTTCATTCTGCACACTCTCTTTCTGCTCTCTCCATTCTGCACACTCTCTTTTTCTGCTCTCTCCATTCTGCACACTCTTTTTCACTGACTCCCTCCTCGCTGTCTACCGTACCCTTCTCAGAAAATAGTGTTTTTGTTTAGGAGTGAGTGCCAGCAAGAAATCATTTTCCGCTTTGCCGATCAGCTTATCATTTGTTGTAGAAACTCAAAAGTGTGCGTACGTTCATGCTTGTGATGCAATTTGGATACGACCCTCCTCATTTCATGTTTTATCAGTGAAACGAAAGAGCAGGTTAACGGAGGTGACCCGGGTTCCGATTTGCCGTCCCTAATGTCTGTTTGGACTTGAATGGAGTTGACTGCCATTCTGGAGCCGTGCACCCATGCCAAACTTCCGCCGCCACATGATAGGTTACTGTTGTTTTGGCATGACTTGCGCGCCTGAAATACATCTGTCGTCTGTCTGGGTGTTGTGAGGCGCTCTTGGACTTGTTTACAGTCAGTCCAAAATCCATTTGGCGCTCTGATCGCGCCTGAGACACTTTCGATTCACTACAGTTCACATGCATTCGTGATTTTCGGCGTAATCCTAGACAAGAAAAGGAACATCTAGTTGACTCCGATGAATACAGGGCCGCAGATTCTACGCCGAGAGTAGAGTAGAGTGATTTAAAAATGGAAGATAGGAAGAAATCATTTTCTGATCAGTCGATCAGCTTATCCGTTGCCGTTGAAACTCAACAGTGGTGGTCAGTCTGATTGGTGAGATGGCGAAATCACACATTCGGCATACCCCCTATTACTGTGCTCATTGAGTGCTAGTGATGTAGTTTCGGTTTTCCGCTCTTTCCATTCTGCACACTCCTTTCATTCTCTGACGAAAACTGGATCTCTGGGATTCTGATTGCGTTCGTTAGCCTTACTCTCAAATGAGATGCGTGTGACCTTTAGCGACCGAGAGGCGATCATTTTTTTTTGAGAAAGACGAGTCCGAGACCTTTTCTCTAGTTATGTCTTTCTGTTTTATAACTCTCTCCATTCTGCACACTATCTCTACGGCCAGAGCGGCAAGCCAGTGTGCAAAATGGAGAAACCTACAAAGACATCCGGTACCTTCTATTCTAAAGAGTCAGACTGCAGGTGCAAAAAGTTCCCAGAACTAAGTTCCCAGAAGCAGACCTGTTGGATATTCTCGACTGGAAACTCAAAGCTCTCATTCCAATGTCTTATTTCTGCGCAGTTTCTCCTCTTCTCGTCGTTCTCCCCTTGTTTACACGGATTCCCTGTGTTTCTCTGCATTCCGAGAAAAAGGGAGGTATTTGGGCTGGGTTTTTGGGCTGGATTTGTTGATACATACGTTCCTTATGCAGGCTCCTCCCTTTGTTCTATCCCTCCTCCTCATACTTCATTAAAACCTTCGCGGTCCTTCTTCCAATTTCGCGCTTCTGTCCTCTGCGTTAGGGCTGATGCGAGTGAGAGTGTGCAGAATGGAGAGAGCAGGGAACCGAGAAGAAACGTATCTTTCTCTACTCTTTGGACGACTACGGGCAAAGTTTGGTTCCCTCTCGTTTTCTCTGCCGCTCCCTCTCCTCCTCACCTCTCCCCCCCCCTCCATTCTCATTCACTTCAGAGTCCAATGTGCCCTCGTGTGTTTCGTTTCGGTGCGCTGCTCTCTCCATTTTGCACACTCCCTCGCATATGATAGAGTGTGCAGAATGGAGAGACCAAAGGCTACAGCATTCACCAATGTGCTCTCTCCTCTTCGCTGAAAGGGCTTCGCGCAGAAGCCCCTTATCACGTGTTTATAGTCGCGTGATCTACCATTTTGTAGGAGGAGTTGTCTCCAAACTGCCAGATTTGATCAAAAATGTGCTGCAATGTTTACACTTGGACTTATTATTCCGTAAGTGCCTTGACATGAAATGAAACTGCTTAGACCGCGTATTCCTTGATTGAAAAGCGATCGAAATTCGGCCAGAACTGCTCTTGCTTGAAATAGGGATCCTATTTCACACGTGATTCGCGCTTCAAGAACCGCTTTTGAAAGTCGGGTTCCACTTGAAAATTCATGACTTGTCTCCGCACGTCATATTCTGCTCAAAGATCTCGGCCCGCCTGTGTTTATGTTCCATTTCTTGTGCATTTACTCCATAAATACAGCGCTTGTCCGCGGTGCTCTCCATTATGCACACTCTGACGAGCGAGAGAGTGTGCAGAATGGAGAGAGCTAGAGTTTCGGTATTGACCGTCCCGATCTACCACAGACATCTCTTCTAAATGATTCTTCTAAATGAGTTGTCCGAGTGAGACGTGCCCAAGCGCACGTGCTATCTATGTCTGATGTTGCCGCTCAATCTTCCCCTGTTTTCGCTCGCAGAAAACACCGATAATTCATCCAATTACGGATTTCTCTATTTTTTCTGATATATTGTCAAAAAAGCAACAAGAATTATAATTTCTAAAAAAAAATATCAGAAAAATTTTAAAATGCGCAATTATCAAGTGTTCTGTAAGTGTTGCCCTGGTATCGATCGACGTCGACTCGTTCTTTCGTTTTCGCTTCGCACTTTCCTTCGCATTTTCGCGTATATTTAGTTGTTTTTGTTGCCCCGCGTCGTGATTCGATTGTGCGTTTAGCGCTATTGGCGTTAATGTATTCACTACGGAGTCGCCTCCTCTTCCGCTCATCTCTCTCCATTTTGTTCGGATTCACTCGCGTATCTTCCCTCGTTTCCCGCTATTTGGCACTACCAACAGTGTGGAGCTTCGTCGCACTTTCGGCGCCCAGGAAAGCACAGCTTGGAAGGCGCCGCACGATTGTTACATTCTGGCTCGCCGCGCGCGCCGCAATTTCCTCGCATCGCTGCGCCGACTAGTCTCTGCGGCTCGCCGCCCACCCTCTGCCCTTCCTTTCTCAGCTCTGCCCAGTAGTTTTTCAGTATGACCTACAGCTGCATTTAGTTCTTGGGCCTAATTGACGTTATGGTAGGTGCGCCAAGCGCGCAATTTCACCTGACGCTTGATCTATCTATGTTCCATCCGCTCTCGAGGCGCTTTGCGGGCGTTTCGTGCAGTAATTTCGGCTGAAAATTAACGAAAATACGTGGCAAACCGCCAGATTGACTCACATCACGGTGGAAAGGTTGAACTAGTCATAGTGAAAGGCATTTTCTTTTCTAAAAGTGCACGATCGAGCACTTCCATTTTCTCTTCGAAGGAACTTCTCTGCAAATTGTATTCTCTTTATTCCTCTTACAAGTTCATAGCGATTGCTAAATAGGGAACGTCATTTGCAAGATGAAACGTATTTTTGCTTGAAGTGTCGTTCTAATTAAGTAGTCTACTTTTTGTGGCAGCGCACCTTCTTTGCTTGTCTGGCGATCATTTTCCTCTTGAGATTCTGTCTAGTGATGCAATTTCTGTTGTCGACTCTCTCCATTTTGCACACTATCTCGTCTGTCTGATCGGCGAGATAGCGTGTAGAATATAGAGAGCAAAAAAACCCAAACGCCATCCCCTACTACTGTCTATTTCAGCGTCCCCCGTGCTGGCACATTTCCTACCCAAGTCACGATATTTTTTCCGGCAGCGGTTCTTGAGTCTAATCTTAGTTGTGGTCTGGAGTCTTTGTTCTTCTTTTTTGCGACTTATCTCTTTCCTCTCATCAGATTTGCCGCACGTTAGGCGCTCCTTATACTTCCCCTTTTTTTCGGCGCTCTCTCGCTTCCCCGTTATCTCTCGCAGGAGGATTTCCACCACTAAATACATATCACAGCTTCCTCTTCCGCATCAGACTCAGCATCACCTTTTCTGCTGGCTCTGATTTAATCTCGGACCCGCAATATGACAATCTGACATCAACTCTCCTCTTTTTGCACGCTTCCTCGACGGTCAGAGAAACTATAGATTAAGCAAAATGAGGAGACTAGGATGCCGTTTCGTCATCGCTGCTCAATATATTGACGTTGGCTGAAAGAAGAGAAAGAAGAAGTTTCTGTGCAATTTTCGCAGATTGGAAGGAGTGAGAAAAGAGGAAAGCGAGAGAAATCTCGCGCTCTGCTCTACTGCTAGGATGCATGCAATTTAGGTTGCGGAAGTTGAAATATATTTTGCAAATATTTTGTATGCCTTTTTTTCTTCAATCAATCACCGAATCGCTCCTGCGGTGTATCTATGCGCATATTGAGCTCATGAAACATGAATGTGTCCGGGTCGCGGCAGAATTAAATCTACCGAGTTGTGCATTCCCATTTTGCTTTCCGGCAATTTTGAACAAATTTTGCAATCGTGAATTTTCGTAAATTCGAGCGCAAGTGAGAAGAGAGTGCAAAGCTAGAGAAATCTCTTGCTGTCCTACTGCTAAATGCGGCTAAATGCACTAGAGTCGCTCTCGCCCCTCGGGAGGTTTCCTAGAGGTGTGTCCCGTGCTTTGATTCGAGCGCTTTTTTCTGCTCTACTCTTCTCCAGAATCTCAGATATTTAATTGAATCCCACATATTTGTCATAACTAACCGTTTATGGTTTGTGTAAGGATCCAGTATGTTTTTGGTGACAAAATTCTTCACTGATATTGAGTCTATTGAGCCTGAAATGAATTTCGCAATCAGTGAAGAGCCGTGTAATCCGCTAACATCCCTTATATAATGTCAATCCTTTCGTACCAGTCCCTTCCTCTCATCCCTCATAACATCTCGCTCAAAACCGATTCTTACGGACCTAATTAGTCGTTATTTACGGTTTTTTGGTTGGCTCCTCGCGGTGCGATGCCTCTAATCCGCAATCGAAATATCCTCTCCACTGATGGATGAGAAATAGTGATGTCGTTTCGGTTCTTTACTCTCTCCATTCTGCACACTCTCTCGTCGGTCTGACAGGCGAGATAGCGTGCTGAATGGAGAGAGCGGCGAGATGCTGTGTTTTCTCTCTCCTTCGACTACACACCAATAGTAGAGTCAGCGATGAGGAGATGTGTTAATACTCCCGCTTCTATTTCTCTCTTCTCTCTTTCAATCATCTTTTTTTTTCTTGACACCGACCGGGTTCTAACGCAGATTATGCAAGACTTGTCGGGCATTTCCTCGATCTGTTGAAAATATTTTAGTCAATGGCTAGCCTCTTTCCAGCAATGGGCAAAATATTTTCGTGAAATATGACGGGGCTGAAACATGAACTCCCCGCTTTGTTTATTCGAAACATTGGGATTCTGTTGTTATGTAATGCAGTAGACGCTCGATGAGATTCGTTGATACTCCTCCTCTTCATCGTATTTCTCATCACCAACCGCTCCGGGTTTTAACGCAGATTAGCCCATTTATGGAATATTTTGACGATTAGGTTCCGACCGTCGAGCTTCACGCATAATATTTTCATGTAAAGTGATATGACTGAATCCCGAACTCACCGTTTTCGAGCCGTTGAAACATTGACGCCCCGAGTTACCCTTTTTGTAGCACCTCAACGATATTTTAAAAATCTCTTTTCCGATCTATTTTTTTCTTCTCTTCTCCTCATCTTATTCCTCGACACCGACAGATCCGAGTTCTAACGCAGATTAGCACGTATTTGCTTGTTTTTCTCGCTCTATGAGATGTTGAATCAATATTGTTGTGGGTTTAGTACAAATAGTGAACCTCTTCATAGCAACACGCTTGATATTTCTTGTCAAATTATGTGGTTGAAACGCCAGCTCACCGTTCTGATTTCTTGAAACATCATTGTCCCACTTCATTTCTTCCCTCCTATTTTTTCGATACGCCATTAACGCAAATTAGCCCATATTTGTCGAGTATGTCTTCGATCTATGATGCGCTGAAAATATTTTAGTTCACAAGAGGTACCCAAGGTCGTATCATCCCCTTTGATAATATTGTGTGAGCCAATGAGTTATATTTTAGTTGGTCTGTGGCTTAGTCATTGTTATCAACGTGCGTAATATTTCTCTTTTAGTTTTTTTTCTGAAACGCAAGACCACCGTTTGAATTCTTGAAACATCGGTTTCCCTCGTTTTTAGTATTGTAGCCTCTCTCTTTTCTCCTCATCATATTTCTCGAAACCGAATTCTTCAGATTCTACCTCTGATTAGGGTTGACAATTCAAGGATGACTCTCCTCATTATGCATACTCTCTCACCGGTCAGAGAAGCGAGAGAACGCGCGAAATTAGCTCTGATTATCACATATTAGATGAGAATTTCCTCGATTCATAACTGGTCTACCTATTCGTAAATCGGTTTTAGTTTAGTTGAGGCACGTCCTTCCATTGAATCACCATGAGCGAAGTTTTTCGGTGGAAGGATGTGGTTGGAACACGAACTTACCGTGTTAATCCCTTAAAGCGCCGGTGCAGAGGGCCCAGAAATATTGTTCCTATTGCAATAGCAGTATCAGTTGCGCACTTTCCTCCTCTATCTTCTCCATAAATTATGTATTATTCGTCTTTTAAGGCAGCCAGCTGATATTGTACAAAATTTTTGTAAATATTTTCTTTGAATAGTAGTTTAATTTGAAAGAGGTATGCCTCTTCTGTATTATCTCTCACGATGTTCTTGTGTTGGAACGCGAACTCGTCATGTCTATCCCTTGAAACACCGGTGCAGTGATTGGTTTGTGGTTAGTACTTCGCGTTTCCCTTCTCCATTATCTTTCGCGATATATCTGTGTGAAATGACCATGTCGAAACGCGAACTCACCTACGGTATCCGCTAAAGCACCGGTATATGTTTTATTTGAGTTCCGGCCTTCAAAATAGCACCCTTTACGATATTAATGCCTGAAGTGATGCGGTAGAAGCGCGGATTCACCATTTCGATTCATTGAAGCGCCGGTGCATCATGTCCGCAAGCAGGGTTACGGTAGCCAGATTTACATCCCTTGCAAGCGCCGCGGACCTTTTTTGCTGTCTTTTTGTCTGTCTGGGAACCATTATTCACTCTGTGGGAATCACTCATATCACAAGCGCGGACGCACTTACGGGGCCGGGTTTTATCGTTCCGCGACGGCGAAAAAGCGCGCGCGGTGAGCATCATCGCCACACCACGAGGAGTACGGTAGATCGATCGGGCGTTGAGGGCGGGACGGCGTTGAGAGGTTAGAGAGGGTTGTTTCTCTTTCTAGTTAGTGGTTGTTAGCTTGGGATTGATATTTTTGCTCCTCACGGCGAGGTGATCATCAAACACGCGCAATATTCTTGTGTCAAATGATATGCGCGGAACGCTAATTAGCCGGGCGGAATTTTTGAAACCGCAGTGCAGCATAGATGATGTCATGTTAGTTCACAGCTTTTTCATGCGCGTTAGATGAAAGTTATTTTTGGCACCACACTTGGACGGACGATCAAATTGGTTGCGATATTGTTGGGTGTTATGCGATGCGTGAAACACAAATTCGTTGTGCAAAATTTTTGAAACATTATTGCAGTATGCTGATTTATTTGTCATAGGGCAGTGATACGGTATATTACAGACCACGAAATTGTAGCCTAGTACGGTAGATCACGATATAAAGTATTTATCATGACATTTATGCGCGCCGCGTGCGTATAATCGTCTCATCGCGCGCGCGTGTCATCACTACTCTCGCCTTTCCATCTGGCATTGCGCTCTGATTATAGTAGTGGTCGCTTCCTCGTTAGTGGTCAGTGGGAGATGAGAGATCATAGAGATCAATGAGCGTCCACTCCACGGCGACGTTCCGTTGGCAAAACGCCAAGTGAGCTGTCGTGGTGAGACCATCGCGCACACTCTTGCATTTGCATGCTCTCTCGTCATTCCCCTGGCCGCTTTCCCTTCTCTCGCACGAACCCCCTTCGCGTAGTACACTGTCAAGACTATTGTATAGTTCTGGACGTGTTCAATCTTATTTTATTCCCCTCAATGCCCAACTCCAATCATATACGCGTAATACGCATATGTTATATGAGATGGTCGAAACGCGAATTCCCCGGGCTGAACTCTTAACACCATGGTGTGTCATTCCTTGCCGATTCCGTATCCATAGATTCGCCCCCTTTTTATTTTCTCGTTTAACTGTAATTGACATCATTCTTCACCTAGTGTTGCCGAAAAATAGCTATCTCTATTTCGCACACTCTCGCCGCTCAATGGAATAGGGAGAGTGTGCAGACTGGAGATAGTTTTTTTTTATCCGGCAATGCTTTAGGGAAGTACTGCACTATCTTTTCATATCGTTGTATCTCTCAAGAGGCTGCGGGAAGGAAGAAGACGTAGCACTGAGTGCTAATGAGAGAGAATCTCTGCGATGTGTTTTCTGCTATATAGGGATTCTTTCCTCTTAGCTTCGAAATATCGATGAGGAATGAGGTAGTTTCGGGCTTGAGCTCTCTCCATTCTGCACACTCCCATATGTCTGATAGGCGAGAGAGTGTGCAGAATGGAGAGAGCTGAAATATCTTCCTCATTTATGAACTAGGCGTTTCAAGCGGATTTCCTCTTGAAGAGAGAGTCCGCTGCAACTAGCCTAGTTGTGCGATTGCGTAGGCTGATTCGGCTAATTTGGTGTGCCAAAGTGCTCATAATGACCTACATTGCTTCCCCTCCCATGATTGAATTGTATTAGTTGGTTTGAGGCGTCTCTGCAGCTAGAATTGTTGTCCATTTCTAGATGTACTCATGAATCAACAGTGAAACATAAGACACCACGGTTGCGATTCTGCCTGAAGCTGAAAGGATGCTAGTGATGGCCTCGACTCTCCTCATGTTACGCGATCTCACGTCGGTTAGAGAGGCGAGAGAGCACGCGAATTGAGGAGAGTGGGATGCCTTTTTGTTACCACTGCGGTTCTCTAATCCCGCCCCGGTGAAGCTAACAATCGCCGGGCGCTTCCACGCCGCATTTTGCGCATTTTCGCTGTCTGATTCTGTCGTTTCGCGCGCTCTCTCGCCGTTTGGCTCACCTGCCCTCTGCAAAGTGCCAAAGAAAAATTCTCATGGATGGGAAAGGCGCCTGAAAGTAGCCTCACACCGGATTTTGCAGTCCAGAAATATCCTTATTTTTCGAACAAGAGCAGGGCTTGATCAGTATTTCTATTATATTCTCGATTCTGTACGGATAATTATTTAATTGGTGGATCTTAGCGAATATGGAGTGCGTGAAGCATAGATATGTCGAGGTAGCCGCTGCGCAAATGCTGCCGGTTTTAACGCGTTTTTTCTCGGCCCTTCTTCGGTTTCTGGCTCAGACAATTATGTGTTTGCATTCTCTTCTTCGCCTATCTCGATTTCCATTCACCGCCTCTCATCCCACTCTGCACTGTCGCCGACTGGGCCAGGAACCGAAGAAGTTCCTTTTTCTCCACTTTTACATTTTATGTTATGTTAGATCTCGAGACTACCGTAACCCTGCACTTTCATCCTCTGCGAAGAACGTGCAAATATGAATCGGAAAAGGAAAAGCTGTATTGTATTGTGTGACTCATTAGAGACGCGGCATAATATGATCCCTTACTTCGCCTTTACTCCTATGTTGCTCATTAGTAGGGATGACAACCATGATCCCGACTCTCCTCAATTCGCATGCTATCTCGCTGGTCAGAAAAACGAGAGAGCACGGGAATTGAGGAGAGGCGGGCTCCGAATTTCCTTCAATATTGCTCATTAGTCATTCATATCGTAGTCTCATCTCTCCTCGCTGAAGAGATGATGTAGGTTGGACGCTCGCTATTGGAGATGCCGTTTCGGTTTTTGCTCTCTCCATTTTGCACACTCTCGCAGGCCAGATAGACAAGAGAGTGTGCAAAATGGAGAGTGCAGAAAACCGAAACGATGTCACTTGCTATGCGTGTGCATTTATGCTGACGTTCGTAGCGCGCATTGGAATCGAGCTTGATGCGGATTCATCAGGGGAAGATACGTAATAGGCATGTCATTCCGGTTTCTTCTCTCCATTCTGCACACTATCTCACTGGGGTGTGCAGATTGGAGAAAGCTGAAAATTGAATGTATGATGATTAGTCATAGCGAAAAGACGTGGGTTACGCTTCTAGGTAGCATTGGGAGATGGGAACTCTTAGGGATGTTATGATATGAGGTTACAGTAACCCCGCCCTTTCCGCCTTTGCTAAGACTGTGCAAAGATGAATAGGGGAAGGATATTGCGGACACGGCTTTTTGCTGGCAAAGCGCCAAAACGAATTCCCGTCGAGACCTCTCTCGTGCTCTCTCACTTTCGCGTACTATCTTGCCACTGCCCCGACCGCTCTCTATTGTTTCGCTCTCCCCACATAGAACGCCTTGGAGGATTCCAATAGCAGCTTATAACAAGATTCCGCTTGTAATCCAACCGGGAGCGCTTATTTCCTGCCTTTCCCCGCGCTCATTAGACAGTATCTATTAGTGATGTCGTTTCTGTGGCTCTCTCTCCATTCAACACACTCTCGGTTCTCTGGCGAGCGAGAGTGTGCTGAATGGAGAGAGCGAAAACTGAAACGACATCGCTAGTCTTAATGAATGCGCATCATAGCTATTCTGTATCTTGTGCGTATTTACTCCCATGTCTCGCTCTCGTAAATTCTCCTCGTTTTTCTACTACGTGACCTCGTTTTTCTACTCCGTGGAATGATGGCGCGAGATTTAAATTTTAATTTTTCGTTCGTTGCAGGAGTTTTATCGATGATCGGAGGATCACGGTGACGCGCACGCGGGAGATGCGCAAGTGCAGGCGGAAACGACGAGACTACGGTAGGAGAAAGAAACCAGTTCACGATGGGTTACGGTAGGTGGAGGTCTGGATAGGCGAAGTGAAGAAGCTTGGTGAATCGTTGCTACAGAAAGTGTGTAACATGGTTCTTGGAGAGTTGCGATTGATAGCTTAGAGTTTGCAGAGATTGCAAAAAAAAACTATATTCATTTTGTATCGTATCTCGGACGATAGTGCTAACGTGAATACATTATGGATTACGGTATCTATAAAGTGATCTACTTTGCAGATAACCAAAGCAACGAGGGCTTGCGAGCGTGCGGAATGACGGGACGAGGAAGGATTACGGTATGTGAAAGTGCTACGCAAAATATAGATAACGGTAGTTGCCAATATTTAAAAAAATATCTATTTTTCTCCAAGGCTAGCAGAAAATCAATCATATGGTGTATCTCGGCAGATATTGAGCGCATGAAACATGAGTGTGATGGGTGAGCGGCGCTAAATCTGCCGGGCTCGGCACTCCTTTTTCCCTAGACTATTTCTAACACTTTTTTTAATCGTGTTAGCATTGTGGGAATTGAATTGTGGCATGTAGCAGCGATACCAGTAGTACGCTATTCAAGAATTACGGTAGCTATCCTCGGGTAATCATAATACTGTAGCTAGTAAGACCGTTCTCCTGGGGGTTACTGTATTTTCTACCTTTGATTCTTTATCCGTAGATTTCGGTATCGATTTTCAGGGCGCCACACTCGTGTTCGGCGTGCTGCTATCGCTCCTGCCAGGAGCCATCGCCGTCCAACGGTGGGTGGAGGAGGAGATACGGTAGGTGGACATTTATCGATCGATTTTTTAAGAGAAATTAGAGATTGATTTGCTGCACCTCGAGCGCAGAATGCATTGCGTTTGAAGTAAATCTCGGTGATATGAATAGATGATGAAACGCCAAAGTGACAATGTTTGTTGTTGATATTAGAACTCCAATGCGCAGATCATTGTTATCGTAAGTGTTCGGTAGGCTGTAGGCGGACAGTTATCAATCGATTAGGAGTGGAAGGGGGTAATATGGTAGGAAAAGATATTTTTTTGGCACTGAAAGCACTACCCTGATTGCGCGTGTATTGCTTCGCTGTGGTATGAATAGACGGTGTAGCACAAAAATGGGAGGTATTGAATTTTGTGTATCCAGGAAGATAACACTTCATTATTGGTATCGCAAGTAGTCGATGATAAACCGCCTGTGAAACTCAAAGGTGATTTGCCGAATTGAACATATTTTGCTTGTGCTCTTCTCTTTTTTTCTTCATTCCACTCGTACAATCATGAAACGCATACGAGGCACAAGTCTGACTGCCCAATGTCGGCGATTTTTATTTCCTGTTTGCACACCGCTTTCGAGTGAGTACTGCCGCGATTTGAGCTGTTCGGACTTGAATCAAATGTGCAGCACGAAGGTTGCTTTTTTGCCGTTAGATGCTCGATTATATCGGTCTTAACTGCCAGTCTTGGGAGCATTGATGATATCGGTTATGAACCAACTGATGCATGAACTAGTGATGACAAATCGGCAACGACTCTCCTGAAATCGCCTGCACTCTCGCTGGTTAGAGAAACGAGAGAACAAGCGAATTGAGGATAGTCGGATGCCGATTCGCCCTCACTAATGAACATTCCTGTTAATTAAGTTCTCTATCTTTATATGGGGGCAGCTCAATGTTAGGTGATGATTGATTTCAGTCGTCACTAGATATATTTGAATCACATGTGAAACACAAATATGACTGTCTTATTTTATTCCCCAGACATTTTTTAGTGAATGCAACTAGATCACTGATTTGGCACACCGCTGGTGGGGATGATACGGTAGGAACTTATTGATTGAGTTTGCACAGCAAATACGACATTAATTGCGCGCGTTCTGTATCTCAGCAGTATGAATATAGAACAAAAATGGAGATAATAATTTTTATGTTGAAATGGGGAAACAAGAACCATTATTGTTAGCGCAAGTTGTTGAAGATAAGCCGCCTGTGAAACTCAAGTGTGACTTCCCATTAGGTTTTTAATATTTTACTTTTAGCATTGAAAAGTGTACTAAAACATTTTTTTTATTCTATCTTTTTATTCAGTCTTGAAACGCCTGCGCAATGTCGGCGAATTTTATTTTATGTTTTGATCGGATGAGCGGAGTGAGCATTGTCGCGATTCGAACCGTTCGGACTTGAATCAAATGTGCAGCACGAAGGTCGCTTGTTTGCCGTTCACAGCGTGCCAAAGAGCAGAATTCCTTTGTTCTTGGCGGCGCTGCGCAAATGTGAAACGTATCCAATTCGTCTCATTCTGATCGATCAGAGCGGTCGGAATGGGAGGGGGAATAATTAAAATATCTTGCTTGTGTAATTAAGCAGATCCATGCAATTACATGAGAATGTTATGTGATGACCCAGCATCCATCCGGATTGTTTGTGAGTAGTTAAGTCAACATTTGGCGCCCTTCTCCTCACTGTTCTCAATTTTTTTGGATTTTCACATATACCGTTTCGGAATCGTCGTATACAGCTCTATAATTATTATTGATTCGAATTTTGATTATTTTGTTTGTTTTCGCAATACGACTAAAAACAGGTGAAAATAATAGGATAACTCGAAAACAATCAAATTTTTCGAAAATCTAATCAATAGCAATTGTAGAGCTGTCGATGACGATTCCGAAAACGGCACTAATGTAGGTTTTTCCATTGTTGGGATCGGAGGAATGTCTATTTGAATATGTGGAAATCGCAAAAATCTGAGAACAGTGAGGAGAAGGGCGCCAAATGTTGACTTAACTACTCACAAACAATCCGGATGTATGCTGGGTTATCACATAAAATTCTCATGTAATTGCATGGGTCTGTCTAATTACCCAAGCAAGATATTTCAATTATGTCCCTCCCATTTCGACCGCTCTGATCGATCAGAATGAGACGAATTGGATACGTTTCACATTTGCGCAGCGCCGCGATTTTCGCTTGTTAACACGCTGTGCCGTTAGATGCTCGATTTTATCGGTTTTAACTGCCATTATCTGATATTTTATTTTATTTTAGTTTATTGTGTATTGTTTATTTTGCTTATTTTTTCTGATATTTTAAAGAATCAGTTGTGAAGCAACTGATGCATGAGCATACTCTGAAGTGTTCTCTAGCTATATTTGGGGTGTTGATAAATAGTCGATCAAAAACTAAATACAATAGTCGTAAATAATCATTAGTGTCATTCGTCTCCGGAATTATTTCAACCGGATTTAAAACACAAATATGACTGTCTCATTTCATTAATGGCGATGTTTTTAATGGATAATCGTAGCCCACAATGCATTAAATTTCCTCCCAAATTACGCGGATATGAATCAACCGATAAACATGACACTGATTGGTTGCGAAAAGTGTGAATCTTTCCTCCTTCGTAGATTTTACCGGAAGTCAGCCGTATCGATGGTCCCCTACAATCATACGTCAAATGGGTCTCGAAAAAGCGAGAGTGCACGTCGGCACATCAGAAAGACACATGTCGGCAAAGCGAGAAAACCAGCGTAATGTATGGTAAAAATCGAATTTATCGAGTAGATCTCGTCGGCAAACGTGTTTGGGGATATCGGCAGATAATTCTTGGCTAGACCTTATTTGACGTTTTACGTGCCTACAATTGTAGAACAGAGATTGCTTTCCAATATTTGCCGTTAGATTATATCGGTCTTAACTGCAAGTCTGGGGATCATTGATGATATTTTTTAGATTCGGTTATGAACCATCGGAGAAACAAGAAACCACATGCTTGTGAAAAGCGTGAATCCTCCCACTTTCCAGCGAGCTCTCCGCGCGCATTCCGTGGGATGAACTGGAAGCGGACGCGGCGATGAACCGCGTCGCCGGAGGTGAGGCGTTGCTATTAAAATTATTTATTTAACTATATCGTTCTAATAATATAAAAATTAATAAGTGTTATTAAAAGCGACATGTTAATGAAAGCTGGGGGTGAGGCGTTGTAAATTATGCGTAAATTAATATTAAAATTAAAAGTTGTATTTTTTAATTACGTGATGTAAGCAACGATGGAATATTAAAGGTATTTTAAAATTGGTTATGTTAGACAGTGAAATCGACATGGCATCATAGTTATCGCAAGTGTTCGTAGGTGAATTGCCTGCGAAGCAAAAAGGCTACCTCTTAAATTACAATTAAACGTGTTTCCTAAGTTTGCAAATGGTCTTTTGAGACGCAAAGAAAGACGATTCTCGATAGTAAATTTTGGTTTGTTTTACCAATGGCTCTACACAACTACTAATGTTATTGAAACCATTCGAACTTGAATTAGTGGTGAAACACAAGTAATACGGTGGCGAAATGGTAGGTCAAGCGACCTGGCCCTGATCATAGGCTACAGCTCCCACATCTTTCGGGTTTGGTCAGAACTATTTTTACAAATTTCGCCAATATACAATTTCTTTTATTTTTGAGTCGGTGTTCTCTTCATTTACAGTGGGTTCGCTCAGTTTTTCCAAATGTCAATTACTGTAATTAGGAGGTAATTTAATCATCAAAATACCTCAGGAGCCGGGCGGTGGATCGACCGGGAAGACCAGGAGGAGGAGGAAAGGGCGGCTACCGTACCCCCGCAGCAGCAGCCGCAGCACCGCACCACCAAGTCGGGCCGAAGCCGCCGGCTTCGCCAGGCGACCACGGACGCGCCCTCGGTCCTGCCACCATAGTGAGTGATAGTTATGTAAATTCGATTTGGCTCTCTCCATTCTGCACACTCTCTCGTTTGTCTGACTAGCGAGATAGTGTGCAGAATAGATGAGGTATAGCAGAGGAGCTGGGGTGCTGTAGGTGTGGAAAAACGAATATATTAATCAGATAATCGAATGTGTTGCATAAGGAGTCTCGACATCATTGTTTTGACTATGACCGTTCTTATTTGTGAAACGCAAACGAAACTACTTTATGAAATTTTTCTGGCGGTAGTTCTGACCGTACCCAAAATATGTGGGTGTTGTGCCCTATGATCAGAGCCAGATCATCGCTTGACCGTATTACCTAATGATGCAGGGTAGAGCTCTCCATTGGGCACACTCTATAGCCGGTCAGAGAAATAAGATAGGGCGCAGAATGGAGATAGTCATCTACCCCGTGACCTACCGCATCCCCCCCCCGATTGCAGCAGCGCGTACTGTAGCCTACTGTAGCCTTGATCTGGAGCAGATCCCGTGACCTATCATATCCCTACCGTGCATAATCCTCCCCATTGAAGCAGCGAACCTTGTGGATACTGTAGCCTTAATCTGGGTCTGACCCCGTGACCTACTGTACCCCTACCGTATCCCCCATTGCAGCAGTGAGTACTGCAACCAGAGCATGCACGACCCGAAGCTGATCCGGCCGGTGGACGGGAAGAAGGACAACCTCATCCACATCCTCGTCCCGCTCCCCACGTACGACAACTCGGCCGTGGTCAGTCCAAAAAATCCAGCCCAAACCAGTCCAAAATGTTCATCCCAAACCAGTCCAAAAGTCTATCCCAAACAAGCCCAAAAAGTCCATTCCAAACCAGTCCAAAAAGTAGTTTAAAAAGTCCAAAATATCAATCACGTACAACCTTCACCTTTGCTAATTCGGCAATGGTGAGCATTTGTTTATATATTTATTTATGTATTTCATGCATCCCGGGCATGACAGAACAGTTACAGATAGAATGATGAAGAGATGGAGAGTGGTGACAAGAAATGTAGATGTGGTATACTCTGGCAACGAAGAGAAATCGAAAACGCACCTTTGTTCTTGCAATCGAAAATTCCTGTAGCGCAAAACTGCCAGTCCTCGGGATTACCACTAATACTGGAGAGAAAGTGTGAGGAATGTAGAGAGTGAAAGAAAAGGCGAAATAGTGCTTCACAATTGTTATAATAGCTTGAATTCAGTTGGTAATGTTGAAGTCAGTTGGTAATGTTGTGTAGTTTCCCGATTTTAATTTAGAAATAAAAAATTTTAAAATCAAAGCACTGGAGTTTTTATGAAATTGTCACCAGCTCAGTCTGTATTGGTAGTGCATTACCGTATAGCCGTTTCCCGAAACGATGTCACTTATAGGGAGGTAATTTCGTTGTTGAATCTCTCCATTCTGCACACTATTTCGCCGATCAGAGAAACGAGAGAGTGTGCTGAATGAAGAGAGTCGAACACCGAAACGAAGTCGAACACCGAAACGAAGTCACTACTTTGCAGGGTCGCTACCACGGTCGCAATCCGTTCGAGCTGTCGATCACGAAGGTGCGCCCGGTGATCGATTTCGCGCTGGAGGACATCTACAACAAGAGTACGGTAGCTTTGGGGGTTGGAGAGTAGGGTAGCTCGATTGTATGGAAGCTGCAGTGAATTTTGGGATTTTTTGCGGTGCTGGAGGCGCATCTTCTCAACCTATCCATGTTAGGAATACTTTCTGAAACAAAAATTAGCGTTGAAAATAAGAAGGCTATTCTTGTGCAGTAGTGTTTCTATTGAAGCACCTAAAGTGGTGCACGAGAATTGTAATAGGTAAAATAAATAAATTTTCAATAAATAATAAATATCTAAATTATATAAATAAATAAAATAAATAATCAGGGATCCTGCCGGACAACTCGCTGAGGGTGACCTACGAGGACTCGGCACTCAGCGATGCAAAGGGACCGAATGTGGCGATCGAAGCACTCAAGAAGAGGGAGTGAGTGGTGTATTTATTTAATTATTATTGTATTTTAAATTATTTATATATTTATTTATTTATATAAATAAATAGAACATGAAGGGCATTGCATTCGGTGATTATCGTAGAGTGGGTAAATGGGGGTAAATGAATACGGGTAAATGCCTCTCTCCATTCTGCACACTCTTTGGTTTATCTGGCCGGAGAGAAAGAATGTGCGTGGAGAGATCAAAAACCGGAAGGATAACTTTGTAGAACGAGTGGTGCTAAAATAGATATATTGGTATCATCGATTAGCGAATAGGCGAAATACTGTTTCACCATTGTCTCAAGAGAGGAGGCTGAAGACAGTTGCCGATATTGAGATTTTTGAGATTTCTCGCCTTGCTTCCAACCCTGTAGAATACTGTTTCAGCACCGCTTCATGAAATAGCGGCACTGACTTTTTCAATACAGTACATCTGCTGTCTCAAATGAACTTTAATTTGAGAAACCATTGGAGTCACGGTAGCACAATATACCACACAATACATTACATTCAAATTGCGTCAAAAAAAAACTTTTATCTAATAGCATCTCGTTGTTGTAGGATAACCGTTGGCACATCCTATTTCCGCAATTATAATTTTCTAAATTTGACACCCTTGGTGAATTGTTGTAACTGCGCGACTATAACAAGATGTTAGAACATGGTAGGTAATATATGGATAACATCGATTTAAATCATAAAGTGAAAACAGTGACTTTTAAATTATCGTTTCGATTTGTGTATTTTTTGTAACCCGGTAGAGCAACGCTTCGCATCTGCTTCATTTGTTAGGGGAATACATTTGGCCAATGTGTGGTAGCGATCATCGTCCAAAAAATTAAGAGGCTTTGTGAAGCATGGGTCCAGAAGATTAATGCTAAATATTTTTTTATTCTCCTGTTTTCGGGTTCGGCTCTCTCCATTCTGCACACTCTCTTGCTGGGCAGACAGATGAGTGAGTGTGCAGAATGGAGAGCGCTGCTAATCGAAAACATTGCTGTATCCCAACTGTGTCAACTGTGTTATTCCATGGAAAATGTGTTACAGTAGGTAAATGTAGAGATTATCTTTATCGATCGATGGATACTGCAGCCAATCCATACCATATTCCAGGCTGCACTGCGTGATATTGAGAAGAAAAAAATATAATTACTGTACAGGGTTACGGTAGTATTCACAATTACACTCTTCCAGGGGTTACTGTATCTTCTGATTACTGTAATCGATTGCCTGAAACGAATCAATATACCGTATTCCAGACTGCACTGCGTCATCGGGTACGCCTTCGTGTACGCGCTAGCGCCCGTCGCCCGCATGGCGCCCTACTGGACCACACAGACGGTTGGTGGATGTTATTGATTTGAGGGGTACGGTAGGTAATTACGGTAATCAGGAGGTATACGGTAGGCGGTGATTGGAGGAGTACGGTAGGGTGTGGCAAGGGCTGAGTATTGACTAAATGTGTGTGGTGTGATAAATTACGGTAAGGAACAATATTATAGCACCTGCAGAGTGTGCAGGTATACGGTAAATGTTTTAACTCTTATCCGAGATCGCGCGATCGAATTAGTATCAGCATCTGCGAATGAGCTATGAGAACTGGTTGAAACCGCCACTTGTCGGGTCGACTGAAATATTTCCATTCGTCTCCATTTGTTCGCTTTCTTTCCTCAAAACCACCATAGCTGCCGGCGATTAGGGTATTTGAGCTATTCACATTAATTTAGGATTACTGTACCTACTGATTACTGTAATCGATCGATCGCCCCCTGATTCAGGGATCGTGCGGCGTGCCGGTGATCACGACCATAGGCAACACGGGCAATCTGGACGACAAGGCGGAGTATCGATTGATGACCAGGATCGCCAGTCCCTACAAGGTACGGTAGTATGGTGGAGGTTACGGTATTTCGCTCTCTCTATTCTGCACACTCTGTCATCGCTCTAGCCGGCGAGAGAGTGTGCTGAATGGAGAGAGTCTGAGCTAAAACAGCATTCCTGGTAGGGTAGATTGGAGGTTAAGGTGAAATGCTAGGAAAATGGATAGTGCAGTCGGAGAGAGAGTGTGCAGTAGGCTACTGCCCACCCCACTGCCAGTAGCCACGGCAGTTCCGATAGCTCATGCTTGCTTGATTTCGAGCTGTGTTTCTGTCATTTGAGATAAAAATGTGAACTGTGTGGGTTCATGCTGCAGGTTCTCGATATCTTCAGAACAATATCTTGAGCATCAATTAATACATCATTTGTCGTTTAATACGAAAATAATATTTAAAAATACTGATTGAGTTGAATAGTAACTAGGTGGTTTTACGCCGAAGGTTGTCGATATAATTAAACTAACATCTCGAACAGCAATGCGTCTGCAATCTTTTTTCGCAGAAATTTAGACAATATGGTTTGAGTGATTGTGAGTGAGGCGGAAGCGGGTGTTTTTTGGTGCCGATACTGACAACCACGTCTAATAAAAATTTTGCATTGGTTACTGGTAATTTGTCATTCAATGAAAATAAATTACAACCTAATTCAGTGTAGATTTGTGCTCCGAAGAAGATTTTACTGTAGTCTGCAAACTGTAAGGTTACCGTAGCAGAAGAGACAGTATGGTAAGTACGCCGTCAGTACAGGACATAGTAAGTAAGTTAGTAAGTTGTAAGTCGGAAATCGCCTGCTTGACTTATTTCGAGCTGTGAGCCTTGAGTTGTGTGATGAGTACTAGGTGGTATCATGCTGTAGGTTATCGACATGTACAGATAAATATCTCTAGCATCAATGGACCTCCACTTGGCTTTTAGACATAATATCTGTTCAGACTGTCGAAAATCACTATCACTCCTAATATTAGATTGGCAATTTTAGGTTCTTAAAACTATCTAAAATAAGACCCTGACCATAGTTTCTCCCTATCTAGTAGTCAGGGCGATCAGTGCTTTCAAAATGTCGAATCCGCACCAGGCGTTTTGTGCCGGTGATTTTGTTCACATCGAGACATTCAGCTACTAAAACAATCCCTCCTCAGGTTGCTGAAGCATATGACAATATTGTGTAAAATCCCTTTTTTAGAGCAAAATGTGTGTGCTTTCAATATAGTTCAAATATATCTGATCTTTGATCTTTAGCCTATTTAAAATAATTATTTTTCAAGGTGCTGCGATTGGCGGTGGCCGAGTTCATAAAGATCATGAACTGGACGAAAGTGACCTACTTCTTCCACGATTATCGATCGTCCGGAACGGACAAGGACGTCTCCGTGCCGGTGGGTTACTGTAGGATACGGTAGCGATGACAAATCGTCATCTGACACTCCTCAATTCACACACACTCTTTCGTTCCTCTGACCGGCGAGAGATTACGGTGGGTAATTGATGTGCGAGCTAGTGTAGATGCTAAGGAAGCTAATTTTGTTGTTGAGAGTATCCGACAACAGTACTGTTAATGTTTTGAAATTTGATTAGTTAAAAGATAGACGCAGCCCAGATTCGCCGTGCGATGAAATTTCAGCGGAATGAGTCTTTTCAAAAGAGAAAACACGTTGTCATCATTCAAGTTTCAGTTCAAGATGTTTTCTATGGTGAATGAAACCCCGATTCGCCTGACGTCGCTGTATATTTTTAATGATTTTCTTTTTGATAATGGAACGCCTGACAATATCGTTCGATTATCAAAACCCAATCAACTTCTGCGAGATGCGCAGCGTCAGTCCGCCAGGTTGTGATGTCGTTTCGGTTTTGACTCTCTCCATTCTGCACACTATCTTGACGGTCAGAGTGACGAGAGAGTGTGCAAAACGAGGAGAGTCGAAAACCAAAACGCCATCACTACTCTCAACCCTGTCTAGAGATTTTTAGTAGTATCGAGGGATCAGCTGATGGTACGTTTTGGAACGTCCATTTTGGAACCCTCGAAGATGGCCGTTTTGGAACCTTCCCAAAAGAACGGAAAGACGGTTCAGAACCCTTATTTGAATACAGGCGACGTTTTTATACTCTCCGATATTGAATTGCTAGCCATCCGTATTCAAATGATGATTCAAAACCGTCTTTCCGATCTTTTGGGAAGGTTCCAAAACGGCCATCTTCGAGGGTTCCAAAATGGACGTTCCAAAACGTACCATCACCGAGGGATCAAATAGTTGCTCTCTCCATTATGCACACTCCCTAGTTTTTCTCACATACAAGAGAGTGCGAGTGTGCCGGAGAGAGAAGTATTCAGTTCGGCAACAATAGTGGTGATTACAAGAAATATACCGTCGAATGGTGCCTTATTGGATGAGACACACTCCTGGTGTCATCTTTTGTTTCATTTGAAATGCCATTTTAATTTGGGCTCTCTCTCTATTCTGCACACTTCTTCGCATGTCAGACAGACGAGAGGGTGTGCAGAATGGAGAGAGGAGAAACCCGAAGGGGCTCCCATCCAGTAGGGCAGCATCCGCGCGCCTTCTCCCTCCTTGGTTTCGATCCCAGTCAATTTTAGGCTTCTCGGCCTCCTAGGGTTACGGTATCGGCGGAGTACGGTGGCGTGCAGCCGGAGGAGAGTCACCTACCGTAGTCCTTAGTGACGACAAATCGGAACTGTCTCTCCTCTTTTCGCGTGCCATTTCACCGATCAGAGAAACGAGAGAGCACGCGAAAAGAGGAGAGTCGAGTTCCGACCTACCGTAGTCCTACCGTAATATTGCGTCGGTTTAGGTGTCCGAGTGCTTCTTGTTGATGGCGTCGATCCGGCCGTACCTCAGCACCTACTTCAACAGCATCAACGTGACGCAGGACTTCAACTACTTCATGTTCAATCAGGTACGGTAGCGGGATGCGGTAGCATTTGGGATACTGTAGATTAGAGATCTAAATTCGGTTTGGTTCTCTCCATTGTGCACACTATGTTCACTAGTCAGAGAAACGAGAGAATGTACAGCATGAAGAGAAACGAAAACCGAAAAGGCAACACTACTGTAGATCAGGTCACAGTGTGTTTGAATGATCACCGATTATAAACTGTGGGAATAGCGAATGAGACTTTGCAGAGATGGTGCTCACTCAAGACAGATTGGTGCTAGTTAGACAGCATTTTTTTGGGGAAAGGGACAGGCGGGTTGGGGTTGCGAAAAGTGTAGAAATGATCTAGACAGAAAGGTAGCTTCGATTTTTCTGCGACCTGTAGCTAATAAAAATAAAAATAAGTCAAATAAAAATTCCTAAAGCACACAATAGGCGGATTATGCGGCTTAAGATGAGATCAAGTCAGATAAGGACTTCGAAAATTAACACACTTTTGTTTCCGATATAAATTTAGGGCTCTTCTTTCAAAGCCCAGATTGGCCCAAAATGGTCAATCCTCTATTCACTATCTTCTTTCATTTTTGATATTTCGTGTCATGTTGAACGGTCTGAATGAGTTCGTGAGAGAGCGAATAGAGAGAGAACAAGAGGTTTATCTAATTGATTTTATTCGGAATTCGATTAGACTAGATTTGATTTGGATTAGAGGAGTGAGACAAGGCGATCCACTGTCCCCTCATCTCTTCAATGCTGTGATAGAAGGAATTTTCCGAAACCTGGAGTGGGAGAGATTTGGAATCAACATCGACGGAGAGAACCTGAATCACTTACGCTACGCGGATGATATTGTTCTAGTATCGCATAGCAAGAAAGACATTGAATCAATGATGAGTGAACTATGTGCAGAAAGTAGAAAAGTTGGATTGGAAGTAAATCAGAAGAAGACAGTAATGATGACCAATCGAGCTCATGTTCCTCTTTATATCGATGAAAAACAACTGAAATATGTCAACTACTTTGTGTATCTCGGAGTAAGGCTATCATTCGACCAGGAGTTAATGCTTGAAGTGAACAGGAGAATTGGAGGAGCTTGGAGAGCTTTCAACAAGTTTCACGATTTTCTTACGAGTAAAGGAGTGGAGATGGCACTTAAAACAAGAGTCTTTCGGATGTGCATTGAGCCAAGTTTCATATACGGAAGTGAAGTTTGGAGCCCTACAAAGAAAGAAAGAAATCGATTGATAGTTGCGCAAAGAGCAATGATGAGAAAGATGGCAGGAGTAAGCAGGCTTGATAGAAGAACTAACGAATGGCTACACCAAAAAGTGCCTTTGATTGATATTCGAATTCGAGCTATGTATAGAAAGTGGAACTGGGCCCGAAGATTAGCGACAATAGAAGATGAAAGATGGGCCAAAAGAATCATGAATTGGTCACCGTGGGATTGGCCGAGACCGCCCGGACGACCGAAAATTCGATGGAGAGATGAGATAGTAAAGAAAATAGGAATAAATTGGGACACTACGTGCAGAAGAAACCCCCATCTATGGAGAGACTGTATCATTCAACAGGCGACCCACCTGAAGCTTGAATAAATATATTGAATATATATATATTGATAGTCTCTCTCTTCATTCCATACTCTCTCACCCTCATTACCATCCACTCGTCTCTCCGTATAAAAGCGCCTTTCCCGCTCTCCTTCCATCAGTCCATGCGCTCTCCAATCTGAGGAGAGCGTGGGGGGGGGGCCTTCGCCCCCGTGGTCCGATCCTCCCTCCTCATTAGAGTAGGAGGGGAGAGGAGGGAGGGAATGGGCATTTTGGGCCGATCTGGGCTTCGAAAGAAGAGCCAAATTTAGTATCGCGACATTGGTATAGATGATACAAAGCGAATATATAATCATAGAAGGTTATCACGGCGTTTTGTTGGCAACGCGCCAAGTGACATTTCGTGGTGAGACCATTGCGCGCTCTCTTGAATTTGCATGCTCTTTCGCCTTTCCCCTAACCGCTCTCTCATCTCTCGCTCACCCCGTGTAGAACGCCGTGGATTAATGCTGCATCAGATCTAGGCATGGCGTATATAGAAAGTGTACTGCAATCTCGGTAATGATTTTCCAAGATGACAGCTAGTTAGGTTCATGTTACAGTCAGACTAATTATTGTCTTGACATGAAGTGAGTTTTGATAGCATGTTCCTCTCGATTATAAATATTATTTAAAAAAATAACAGTACTGCGGTAATTCGGATGCTTTTTGTCAGCCGAACTTCGAATAAAATCACTTGTGGGTTTCAGGCCTCACCGGGCCTAGAGATAGCCAAGAAAGAAAGGACACCTCGATAGGTCGATCATTTCCGATCAAATACAATTTTTGTACCGCGGTTTTATGGTTTATTTTATGCCAGCTGGTGAAGTACGAAGAATACCCGTGTGGTTCTGGTTGCATCGGTTCTAAGTATTATCTTGCGAAGGAGGAAGTTTTGATAACTAGTGCAGCCATAATGCAATAAATATTTTGCTCAAAACTGTGACATCAAGAGATGTCGTTTCGGTTTTCCACTTTCTGCATTTTGCACACTCTCGTTTCTCTGACCGATGAGATAGTGTGCAGAATGGAGAGAGCCAAAACTGAATTTGCATCCCTACTGATATCGGTCGATTCTGGGTAATTTATTACGATGCTAACAACTGGGAGGTTTCTAGATTCAATAGGTCTTTATTATGACAATGAGATGGGAGCTGCGGTGTTGATCTAGACTGCAGTATAGTATGTGTATTGTTGAGTTCAGCGAAGGCACAATAGATGTATGATAGCAAATTTCGATAAAAATCACCAGAAGTGTTCTGGTTGCACTGATTCTAAACATGCTCTTGATAGGAGGGACTTTTTGATTATATCCTCAATCGAATATGTATGCAATACAAAATCACAGCAAATGCAAGTGTGCACATTTCCAAAACAAACAACAACAAAAAAGTTCAGGTATCGGGACTACACATGGCCTTGCTATGAAGTGGATTTCGATATATTGTACACTGCTCACGCAAATACCAATCATTATATTGATGGGAAATAACAGCAAATGCGAGAAATTGTAAGAACATGTCCAGGAGAGTTTTGGTTGCAGAGGATTAGGAAAATGTCTTGGTAGGGAGGGAACTTCGATAATCACGAGCCATCAACTCATATAAATAGCTCGAATTCGATAATATTATATTGTCGTCGGTTCTCGGTAGTCTATGCCGAAGCTTATTACGGGGAGATAATGATCCCGTTTCGGTGTTGACTCTCTATTCCGCACACTCTATCACTGGTTCGACCTACGGAAGAGTGTGCGAAATATAGAGAGCGGAAAACCGAAACAATATCATATCGTTCAGGTTTCAACGGGTCTAAACCTGATCTTGATGGGGAAAAGAGGTTAATCTTGAGTTCAATCGATGTGTATAATTATACTAAATATAGTTTAGAACTGTGCCACTACAGTAGAATGTACTGTAATGGAATGTACTGTAATGTATAAGATGTCAGATGGTTTCTGGATTCAGTGGGTCTAGAAAGCTATTAGAGAGACTAAGCGTACTTCGATCGTGATCCAGTGAACAATTTAATCGGGCACAGAAATGAGACATTAAAGTTCATGCCACGTGCGCGGAATTTTGAAGACAATCTAAGGAAATTACTAGCGCGGTTATGGCTGTATCGTCAAGATTTTGTCTCGTCATGAATCGGACTTCTAGAGGGTTTGGTCGTGATTTCAGAAAACAAAATACTAGGAGGTACAGCGAGACTAGACACGATTGTGGTTTAGAGTGATACTTGTTTGCATGTAGTCTATCTGTAAATTATAAATATTTCAGAGTTTGTTGATGGATTTTTTTCAAAATATAGATACGCTAGCGGAAAGTTCATTTCAATTTAGAGTAGGAACTGATAATGCTCGCTTACAACAGATTGCGACTAGTTAGTCTGCAATTTTTGTGAGAAAAAGAAGCAGGCGAATTTAGGGTTCTTGAGGTTAAGATGTGCTCCCGATTGGAAGGGAACTTCGATGAATACTCATTTTCCGCTTTCAATACAATTCGATCAGCGTAAAAAGAAAGCGCGAATTCAGAATGCAAATGCTGGGCGGATTGTGGTTGCAGAGAGCCATGAGAAGATCTACACAGAAAGGGAACTTTGATTGTCTTGACGGTCGGGTGCGAAGATGCAGGTTCAGTAATGTATATTTTCGGTAGATGCAAGGTGGTAAATTCCGAAATGAAAAATATCAGGTGAGTTCAGGTTGCAGCAAGTCTAGACATGGTCTTGGTTGAAAGTGAACAGCGATAACTATAAATATGTTTATTGCAAATACATTACCGTATCTCCAATATCGATCAATAAATTCTACCGTAACTCGCAATCGTTGTAGGACAAGTGGACGCGCCAGAACTACGCGGTGCTGCTGAAGAAGTTGTCGGAGATATCGAACGGTGCGTTTTTATTTAATTTAATTAATTTATTATACAATTTTCGTATTTTTTTCCAATCCAATGCGCCCATAGCGCAGAGTGTTTACGCTCGGGTTTTGTGCCTTGCCTTTTCTCGGTATTTAGCAAACACCCTTTGCAAAGCGCGTCGTCTTCGCCTTTCATTGAATGAGGGAAAGCGCGGCTCATTTTACGGCCGGCCAAGTGGAGAAAAACTTCCTGATTCTCCGATTCCCCGCCTATTCGACACCGACGCCTCCGCAATTCGCGTACTCTCTCGTTTCTATAACCAGCGAGAGAGAATGCAAATTTAGGAGAGTCTGTCTCTCGCCTCTCAAGTTGTTATGAATGCAGAGGCTCGCGCAGTGCGCGGCGTGAAAACCGACACCGTTTGTGCAAGGCTGAGAGGCGGATGGGAGATCAGCGACATTCGCGCTGCAGCAAAGAGATGAATATGCAGGAAGAAGGTCTAGTGGATGAAGTTGATGGAATATCCTGTAAATGTAATCCTTTTGATACTTCAGTGAATTTTAATTGATGAATTGGCACCTTTTGTGTAAGGCGAATCTTAGACCAGCGAGATTTGCGCTGCAGCAGTAGGATGAATATGCAGGAAGAAGGTCTAGTAGATGAAGTTGGTGAAGTGAGTAGAATAGTATCACCAATTCGTGTTGTGAAAAGAGCGCTCCTGAAAATTGGTATTTGAGACCAGCGAGATTTGTGATTCTGTAGTGCATTAAACTTGCAGGAACCCGATCTCAATGGTTATATCTTCATGCTCTGCGATAAAAAAAACATTATGATAGATCGAATCTAGTTTGTTTGTGCTGCTTAGCAGAGTTGCATCGTAAGTGTTTTGATATTTTAGCTACTTTGAGACCCGCGACATTTGTGCGCCTGCAGAGGGGTGAAGGTGCGGGAACTTGACCTCGTGGATACAATCCAGTCTTCTACGATTATAACTAAACAGTATTATGAGAGTATGCACACGCTGATTGGTGGGCACGATTTCATTATTTGTGACTTTTTAATATAGCTAATTTGAAAGGATAGATTGATTGGTGTTGAGACCAGCGAGATTAGTGAATGTGCAGGAAGTAGATCGTGTTGAAGCACTGATGGCTCAGAACAGTGTTACTCTAAACTTGTTATGAGAGAACGTGGTATTTTGAAGAGGCTAATTAGCGCTGCAATGCACGATGTAATTAGCCTAATTGTTTTGATACTTCAGCTAATTTTAAATGGGGTCGGTTCGTCATCGAGACCGTCGAGATTCGCGATTCAGCAAAGGTGTAATTGTGCAGGCACTTGCTCTTGAGGATTCATCTAGACATCGATTTTAACATCACTGAAACATGTTGAATTGACTAATCCGTTTTAACAGACATCGTTGTTTTTTTTTGGTACTTCAGCTAATTTGCAACTGCTCGCTCCCGTTTCTTCCTGGTCCAATTGTAAACATCAGTAGTCAGGAATTAGCCTGTGGAAAGAGACTCGAGTCAGCCGGAGTGCAGACACCATATTGCATTAGGCAGCACTCTAGTGATGGAAAATCAGAACCCGACCCTCCTCATTTTGCGTGCTCTCCCGTCTCTCTAACCGATGAGAGAAGCTAGATAATTGAGGAGAGTAGTTTCTATTGCAGCACTTCGCTCGCAATGAGAGTATAACTCGATAGAGCAGGCGATGCATGCAGTCTGCCTGTCCCCAGGGAGGTCAAAAGGCAAGGATTGTGATGATGTTTGTTGCTGTGTTGACGAGATTTGTAGAGAGTTTGGTCTGTAGAAACCGCGAATAGTAGTTACTTTCTCCCTTTGGCACACTCTATCTGACATGCAAGGAAATGTGCAGAATGGAGAAAGCCCCGATCGATACGAAGAGAAGAAACACTACTGTATATTGGAGAAAGGAAACAACGCAGCCCGCACGTACATGCGTTTCTTTGTTTGGAGAAGTACACGGACATACAGGGCCGCGGATTATACCATCTTTCTGGGCCGATTTGAGGTTGTTTTTCTTTCTTTCTTTCTTCCCTCGTTCTCATCGTCATTTCCCCGGGAGTGTTCTCTTCTTCTTCCGAGAGAGAGATGCCTCTCAGTGTTGTTATTGCAACGCCCACAAGACGGGCTATTGAACGCATCCCCATCAATCGGCAATAGCCACGGTCTGTCTGGTTTGTGAGAAGGGATAATCAAGAGTGCCGCTGAAATGGGCTGGAAACGAGCTGATTGATGATGGACTGTAGGGTATGATTTGTTTCTCGATTTTCAGCTCTCTCCATTCTGCATACTCCCTAGACTGAGTCTGCCAGAATGGCGAGATAGTGGGTAGAATAAAGACCGAAATGGAGAGATATTCTTGTCTTTTTTTTCTGTGCTTTGTGTCTGCTTCTGAATGCTGTCGTCGTCGCTCAACATCATCATATCTACGTAGTAATCTCCTCCCCTTACAATCCTCAAAGATCGACGAGAATATTGGCGACGGGACGGCGCGGAGGAGAGTGGCAAGGGTTGTGTTCTATTCCAAAAGTATTCCAAAAGGTCACCGAGGAAGAGAGCGAGAGACGGCCCAGTAAAGACGTCGATTACAGCGAAGAAGGGTAGATCAACAACTCCAATGAACGAGTGAAGACTCTGTATTGAATTCAGGAAGTCGTCACGTCATTCATTTGGTCGATTCCGTGCAGAGTTAATGGTGGAATTACAGAGGAGGGAAGAGGGATGGAAGAGGCACGGGAAAATGGACGATGGAAGAAGAAAGAAGAAGAAGAAGGAACATAAACAACGGGAAAGAGTGTACTCGAAAAAAGAGAGGAGAGTTGTTAGTCGACCACATCTGGGAGATTTGTGGACAGTGCGGAGTAAGGGAGCCAAGATCAATATTCTCGGAGATTTGGCACGAATGAACGTAGGCTGATCCTTGGGATTACGGTAGGTTACATCGGATACTGTAATCGCTCGGACAGATTACGGTGGGCGGTGCACGCATCAGTACTTTCGAGCGCGCTCGCTTGGTGATAGATCAAACAGTTTATTTCAAACTAGAGAGCGATGAGTTGGAGAGCAATAATGCGATTTGCGCTCTCGATTGCAGAAGAGAATCGTAAGCCTATTACAGAGCAGTAGACCGGGCGCAGAACCGTTGTGAAGTTTAGAGAGAGGAGACATTTTGATGGCATCATCTCTAGGCAATAGGAGTATTCATATCGGAGAAGAAAACTTCCAGTGTCGGTAACATGAGAAGACGTTACCACCCTCAGCTAGTCGGCCGCCCCGCCGCATCTACGGTTACAGCGAAGTGATCAGCAATTCAGCGGGAGACTACGGTAGAAAGGTGATCCTAGAGGCCACCGGGAAAGAGACATGTCAGAACATATGGGTGATCGTGTGAGGGACAGCCTTCAGTCTACATCATCGTTTGTTCTTTGCGGTCCTTTACCTCATCCTTCACTTTTCTCTGCCCCATCAAGGAGAGAAATCCCTGCAAAGGAAGCATCTGAACGTGCGCATCGGGGGGACCCATCGGAAGTGAAGTGTATTCAATGGAGTGCCTCTTCTTTCTCTTCTCTTCTTCTCCTTTTCCGTCCGCGTCTTCCCAATTCTGCAAGAGTAGTCCTCCAACCGAGAGGGCGAAAGAACCCTAGTCGTCCGCAGTATCTCGAAGGTAAATCGGGAAGAGAGAGAGAGAGTTGAGGGCGGAGAGGAGAGGAGAGAAGGAATTGCCCCCAGAAGAACTCTGAGGGAACGCGGACCCATTCCAAATGGAATTTGCAAGAGTGACGGAGGGACGACGGATGACTTCTTTTAAGTTGAGGGAGGACAAAAGTGCTCGTCTTCTATTTATTCGAGCTCAGTTAATGCAGAGATCGTAAAGGCATACCAAGTTTTTTCCCACTCCTTCCTTGACTGCAGTCCCTCATCTTGTTTGTGGTCAAGCGACTATTGAGCTGGCATCCACAGCAGAAGGGAGAAGCTAGACGGGCTGGAAATTAGGGACGGTCCGGAAGTAAGAAGGGACGACTGGACAAATACCATATAACGATTCCGTTCGATAGTTCAATCGTCACGAGTAGAGCAAGACATTTCACGCTGCTGGCAAAGAGCAGAGCGGGGCGGGGGGGGGGAGTGATGTATGTATGGAACGAGCGGGCGAATGATACATGACTGGAGCGGAGCACGGAAGAGGTGGAAGGGAAAGAATCAGAGTTTGAGAGTTCAAAAATCCGTGGTTTGGACTGGAGAAAAGGCACTCTTTGTGAGCGCCAGACGTAAACAGTACCCGGTTGTCTACCAGAACAACAGTCCGCTCACGCCTCTCCCAATCACGTTCGACTATCGACTGTCTAAGATTGGAGCAAATTAGATCCGAGAGCAGAACGAGGTTTCGTCTCGTTCGTTCAGGACACTCGAGGGAGAACTTCGGAGTAGCAAAACACATAGCCGAGAAGGAATTGCCCTCGGGGCACAAGAGTACTTCCGATCGAGAAGACGAGATAAGACACAGATGGAGAAAAGAGAGGTTTCCGGAGAGAAGATGGAATTGCAACATGCAGTAAATGTTTACGAATGTGCACGCAATTCGCCACTGACCTATCACTCCTTGTGCGATTGTGTTATTTATCATTGTCTGCATCGTCTCTTCTCTCTGTCCCTCCTCTCTGATGAGGAAGGTGTTTATTCCGACGGAGAGTAGCGAGCCAAAAGGTGAGACGTCCTTTGCACAGTCGAGGCGAATAGTCACGCAAAGATCAACGGAGAGATACGAGCCGAGAGAGAGAGAGAGAGAGATCGATGTCGGCACTGGTCATTGGTCAACAGTGAATTGATCTGTATCAGAGGCTGATTCAAATTAGTGTGCCGTGTGTTCCACCTGGCGTATCGGACTCCGGATCAAGAATGAACCCGCCCCGGTTGCTGGTCTACCTGCCAACGAGCTTTGGTCTCCCGGACAGGAAATGCTTTGCAATGGAGCAGAAAACTGCAATCAGCGCCGCGCCTGCTGAATGGGAATTGTTGTTGTATCGAATCGGTGGGAGAGAGGGAAGGAGAGGAGAGAAGGAGAGAGACAAGAGAGCCACCTGCGGTTGAACCTAATGAGAGCGAGATGGGAATTTTTGTGCCGACTTGCGGGTCATAGAAGGGTGGACAGTGTGGGAAAATGAGAGGATCTTAAGTGAAACTCGCCTTCCTTGTTGTGGTAGGAATACTTCCTCCTCTTCCCTTTCTCTTCAGACGCCTCGAGCCTGTGACTATTCCCCCCTCCTCCTCCCACCTCCTCCTTCTCTTCCCCCTCTGCCTCCACATACCTTGTTCGAGGCAGCAGACGAAAAAGAGAGGGTGAAATAGGCAGAGCGAGGGGTGGAGTCAGTGGAAGGAGGGAGGGAGAGAGAGAGGCAGCAGAGTGTCTCTCCCCTTCTCGCCTCCCCCATCCCCCCCTCTACGCTCTCCTCACTCTCCGCTCCTCTTCTTTTCTTTTTAGTTCCCATCGTCTATCAGTTCCTAACACACACAACCTTCTCCTATTCTTCCGCTCTCGATTTCTGCCCGCTCTCGAAGGCACGTCAATCTTCCGCTCGCTTCGCGTCTCGCTCCGCCGCCGATCGATACCAGAGACAGTCATATGGCATGGTGGTAGGCGGCAGCGATGTATCGCCGCGAAAGATCTCCTCCAGCAACCAACGCAGCAGCTTCCGCTGCGTTGCTGCTAGCTGCGACCGTCGCAGCAATGGCCCTGCTGCATCCAGCTAACGCTGCCGAGGATGTGCCTGTTGCTGAGGTCGTGCCTCCCTTCAATCCCTGGATATACAAGCACAAGGATCTTCCCTACAAGGGATTGCTGGTGCTACCGGAATTTGAATCGAACAATGACAAGTTCCGCCTGACGATTTGGAAAGCGCTGCCGGTCATCGATGAGGCCATCGACGAGGCGGTCAATAGAGGATTGATGCCGAAAAACTGGCTGAATATCAGCTATTTTGACTCGAGGTGGGTGCTTTCTGGACACAGTAGCTGTATTCTAGAGCGGTTCACGCACGTAACCGTATGCTACTTGGCACTGAACACCCGCTGGGTTGGTTCACGTACGTGTGATCGGCCATTGGCCTGTCACACAGAGAGTAATGCACTCACTTGCTAGGTACTGGCAGGACGCGACCCTTGCCGAGAGGCACAGCACGGTGGGAGTGATAAATGCGTACTGTGAGAGGCAGCTGGACATTGTCTTCGGGTTCGCCGACTCTTATGGACTGGCAACAGTTTCGAAAGTGAGTTTTTTTCTTCCAATTTTGTCATTATTCGGTAGAAAAATGCTCCGATTCTCGACGTAATCTCACTGGGGTTATGCGAATCCGCATCAGTTTCTCGCTGGGGGGAACACTTAGGTACTTGGCGTAAACACTTGAGTGGTTTCGCGATTTTCCGTCGGTTCTGGACGTAAACTCGTCGCTCAGACCGCAGTCAGTTGAGGAGGGAATGTGTAGATCGATAGGTTGTTTTTGCTCGTTGGCGAGTTTTGCGCTAGAGTAGTTGTGTTGCGAGTTGAGTTGGTGGAGGAATGGTTGGTTGTTACATGCGTCAGAACGAGACTTTTCCGGACGTCTTTGGTTGTTTTGGGCGAAAGAACGCGAGGCGTTTCTCCCCTCTCATTCTCCTTTCTTATCTCTCAATGCGTGTTGCGCATGGCGTGTACGGCCCGTCTGCTTCTCTCAATCTCTCCTTACACCTCTGAGAGATGGTCGCGTGCCTATTTAGCGGGGATGCTAAATTGACGGCTCTCGCTTTATTCGACCCTGCGTCTCGTGGTCAGAAAGTGAGTCTTCCTCCTCCTCCCCCCTAAGAGAAAAGCGACTAACGGGAGGGGGAAGGAGAGAAGAGGAGGAGGAAGCTATATTGCTGCTAAGAGGGAGCTACAATGAGGAAGAGAACCAAGAGGAACCAGAGAAAGAAAGGAGCCGAGTTGGAGCCGCCCTGAATCAGGGGCTGGTTATGGAAATGGGTTGAAAGTCATGGCGAACCCATTCCGGAACGAATGGGCCATGACGGGCAGGGTAAATACAGATAGGGGTTCTCTCGCTCATGAAGTAAGTCTTGAAAGTGAATCTGGGCTGTGTGCTGGAGAAAGAAGAGAGCGTCAGTTCTATTATTCTGGGAGTTTTCGCGCCCGCACACTGCTTCGCACATAACTTAGGGCCGCCAGGAGTTTCTGAATCCTCTCTTCTTCATCATTCCCCTCTCCTCCAATCCTTTTTGGAGTGGAGGGAACTTGGATGGACGTCTGTGAGGGAAAGAGAGATAGAAAGGAAGATGAATTATGCTTATAAGAGGGTGTGAGAGGGGAGTGATATCAGGCGATTTGCGATGAGTTTTTGATGCACTGCATTGAGGCGATGTTGCGGAGAGAGAGAGAGAGCTTCCTCTCGCTTTGCCTCTTCCGCTAACGCTCCTCGCTTCTCCTTTGGAGATGAAAGATAGCCATTGAGAGAGGTCATCGGTCCATGATGGATGAAGGAGAAGGGGCATATTATAAATTGCCATCATTAGCGTAGCTCAAGAGCTCCGCTCATTATGCATATATTGAGCGAGAGATATTGTGTATCTAGTTGGCTCGTTATAATGAATCAGAGGAAATATAATGCCTTGCAATTAGCAAAGTAAGGTAACGATTCGCCGAAGTGTGACGATGACGGTATGCACAGTGCAGCCTGTGATAATAGAGCGGAACCGCGCACTCAATTTCACTCATTTTTCTTCCCACGTTATTCAGTATCTAATTGTGTCTGAAATGAGGAAAGAAAGGGTGCGAGGGTGTGCTGTCTCTCATTCATTTTGAGCATAGAGAGATGCGGAATCTGGGGCACAGCTAGATTAATGACCACTCGTCTCTCCATTTAACACATTCTCTGCACATGTGCGTATGAATATCTGCTCGTTTCTGTGACTATACTATTGGCGAGTCAGTAGAGGTAACTGGAAAGAGTGGTCAGTCAGTAGGGGCGCGGGGAGGGGTGTGCTGACAGACAGGTGCTGTGTGAGAAAACGTCGAGAATCGGAGTAGAGCCGGGGGCAGGATTCCAGAGATCAGAGACCGGGAAGTGATCTTCTAAAGTCCGGTTCTCGCTCCAGGTTTCGGCCGGCTTCTTCACCAATGGCATTCCCGTCATGACTACGGCGGGCCTGCCCTCGATGCTGCAGAGTCGGAAGAGCTTCCCGAACCTGATCCGGATGCAGGGCAGCTACATACAGATGGCCGCTGCGATGTACCAGCTCATCGCCTACAACGAGCCGAAGTTTAACAATGAGACCGGCGTGGAGGAGAAGACCAACTCACTGAACTACCTGCGCATGCTGTTCATGTACCATGACAAGCGGAGAGCGGTCAACAAGCCGAAGGTGGAGGAAAAGAAGGAGGCGACGATCGACGAGATGTTCAGCAGTCATTGCTACTTCTCGCTTTATGCGATCAAGAACTACTTCACGGACAAATCGCCCACGTTCAAGAACGAGTGGAGCATCAACACCCCGAGCATGCCGTTCGATGAGGAGGTGAGCAGGATGGTGATGGCGTTTTTTTCCTAATGTTTTTTCTCTAAATTGTTAGTGCTTGATTTTCAAGGCGATTTTCTGAAGAGCGAGTTCGCTGTTCTTTTCATTGCAATTATATGGGATATCGAAGTCTGAAACTGAAAACAACGTATTTTAACAATCAGGAGAATCACGACAACGAAATGAGGAAGAAGTGGCTGATGGATGTCAGTAAGGAATCGAATGGTGCGTTTCCATTAATTTGAGAGAGAGAGTCGACTCGATAATGGGTGATTCAACGAGACATTTTCAATGCATTCTCGTGACGTGCCGTTCCTTAGCTGTCCCATTCATTCTCATTTTTCTCGTTGGTTTTTCTCGCGGAAATGTCTATGCCTTTTTCTGCGCTGCGTTGTTCTCCTTTCATTCTCTACGGTCTCCTCTACACATGAATTATTTGCGTCATGTTTTCGGTATCTGTCTCCTCCTGGTAGTGTCGCGTCTTTCTCAAGCATCTCCGCCTCTCGATGTCCGTCTCGCTGCTCGCCAGACACCTGGTTCCAGAGCCGGGAAGTAGGGCCTTCCCTCTTCCCTCTCCCCCGATCAGCTTTCTGCGCCTATCACGCTCTGCACTGCCGCATTGCTCACTCATTCCTCCTCCTCCTCCTTCTCCTCTCTTTCTCTCGTCTCTCCTCACTCTGTCATTGTATTACACACACGGCGAAAGAGCTGCAAAAGAGAAACGAAAAGAAGCAGCACGGGGAGGACAGATGCGAACAGATAAGTGGGGAGAGGTCGAAGAGGTCAAAGATCAAAGATCAAATCAATATAAGTCAGTTCTGCTAACTGGTCCGAGGAGGAACTACGAATGTTTTCAATTTGTGAAAACATAAACACACGAGTAATGCATGCGGGATCAATCACGTAGATGAGCCGCTGCCTAAAAGATGCGCAGGACAAAGAAAGAGAGAGGGAGAGGAAGCCGAGAGTCCCCTAACACAATGGGAGTGAATGAGTAATGATGATGAATGAGCGGGGCGAGGGAAGCAATGGATTCGAGGGAGGAAGGAAGGGGGTTTTGATCCATCCAGATTCCATATGGAAGATAACGTTTGAGAAGCCGTGTTGGATAAACAGGAAGTTGTTGTTCTGTGAATGCGTGGATTTTCTTATTCCCGGAAGATGAGGACTTGTTGACAGTTCTTCTCGGCCGTTTTTAGAAGCTTGAGCGTAACTGCACTTTGGCCGACTAGAGAGTGCGGGGATGCTGCATAATTTCGCGTGTGTTTGACGGTGCAGAATGTCGTCAGCGTTGAAGAAGAAGAAGCGTGAGAATAATCGACGACTTAGTGGGGGAACGAATTCGAGGGAGAAGCAGCGCCGGAAATGTTCGGGAAGTCTGAGTGGGCGCTGTATTTGTGGTCAAAACATCCGTCATGGGGGGGGACTGATTGAGAACGAATGGAAAGAGATGGTTCTAGTTCGTGGAAGATGCTCATATGCTCAGAATAGAAGTGCGGCACGAGAAAAGCTCCATTGAAGGATGGCCCGTTTAAACGATGTTATTCTCTCTTAAAAGAGCCGCTGGCTGATATAGCATTCTGACGTCAGAAATGGTCGGCGACACAGTTGGCCACACAATGCCCAAGCCCATGTTTGTTTGCTCCCTTCCTTCCCTGTCTCTTTTTTTATTTTGATGTCTGGCCTTGTATCCAATCTGAATAGTCTAGGGAATGCGACCTGTCTGGGGAAGCCGAGGACGGTCTGTTCGTGACGAGAATCATACGAAAAGCGGCGACTAATGAGAGAGAATTATTCTTGGCATATCTGTAATCATGATGTTAGTCACTTAATTAATTTTATTATTCACTGTCAGCATTCATCGACTTCCCGATCTCTCACCTGTTGTTTATGCATGGGGAAATAGCTCGTTTGCCATGGGAAATGTCGGCCGATAGCGCCTCAGTGGCTAATATTTTCCACATCCGCTACTAAGTTAGGCAAGGGGGATTTGGAGTGGGGAGGGAAAGGGAGTGGATTCCAATCTGTATACAAGCTGGGATAGGCATGTGAGAAAGGCTGGAGTGAGGGGTGGAATTTACAGAAATTTTACCACTGTATAAACTATACTTCTCTGAGTCGATGCTAAATGACTTGCTGATGTAATCGCTGTAGTTTGACGAATGAGCGTGATCAGGGTAGGCAGAATGAATGAGAGAAAGAGGTCGTTATCGGTTTTCGAAATAATCACTCGACTCTGCAAGATTTTATGGCACTTTTCTCTCTGTTATTGTGCGCATCTCCTTCTCTGAACTTTAATAGGTAGATCAGAATATATCACAGAATGGAGACTGTGGGAGAGCGCAGGTCGGTCAGAGCGATTCATTGTGCTGTTAGACACGCCTTTCCATCTCTCTTTTCTTTTTCTCTGCAAAAGAGGTGATAAATGTCGCCGATGATTGCAAACCATGGACGGAATTTGCAAGCTAAAGCTGTTGCAAAACGAGCTGCGATCGCTAGAGAGTACACAGATTGATGAGGGTGAGATAGAAACAGAGAGGCGAGAGAGAAGGCGATGATCGAGGAGAGGGAACAAGCGGGTGAAGCAGTGGGGGAGGCGAGAGATCAGGGAAAGAAAGGAGAGGTAGGGAGGTGAAAGGAGTGAGTAAATTTCCCATGTGACACATCATGAGAGCACTGAAATTGAGAGGATTTAGGCGGGATTTGCGAGGTTTTCAACTCAGTTTTAAGCAGCGATTTGCAACACTCGTCAGGCAGGGTTCACATTGGGACTATTTAGAGACGTTGAGATCGATGATGATGTTTGCGAGCCGGATTAGTCATTGGTGAAATGAAAAAGAGAGAGAGGTGGACGAGAAAAATTGGCAAAAATCGAGAAAAAAAAATCTATGATTGCTGCACTGATCGGCGCACATTCGGCCACGTAGTTTACATCAGGGGTGTGCAAAAAATTTCCCACACTCCGCTTTTCTCATGCTCTCTCGTCTGTCTGATCGGCGAGAGAGCGTGAGAAATGAGGAGTGCGGGAAAAGTTTTGCACACTCCTGGTTTACATTGAAAGTGGGACGGAGATTGATTCGCTGTTTTGTTGTTCCTTCGCATTTGAGTGATGGAACAGTTGGAGAGGGGAAAGAATGAGAGAGATGTGGAAGGGGCGGCGAGCTTGTATCGAATGACAAGTTGAGCGCAGGGATCGAGCAGCAATTAGAAAGGGAAAAAGGGAGAGGAATAATACTCGGAATGATCCTGACCATTGAGTTTCTTGTTGGGTAGACTGTCTGAGGGAGGAAAAACAGAGTACAAAGTCCGAATGATTCTGCGAAAAATATTTTTATCACTCTATTTCTGCCTATCGATCAGAGTGCGTCGCAACCGAATGATGTGGAATTGTAGCCATATCCAGCATTTCTCAGCGTATTTTGCAACATTTGTGTGTCGATGGGAAATTTGGCCATGTCTTTTTCTCAGATAACGTCGACAAATCCCATTGAGATCAGAGAAAAGTGCTCGGAAATCGTGAATTTGAGTGATCGAGTTAGCAGGTTGGAAAATTAGGTAAAAAGTGATGGTAGAGTTTGAATGTTTGCTTTTTTCTTCGGGCCTATTGGGTTGACGAGCGTGTTCTTAGTGATATACGGTAGGTATTAGTAAAATTTCATCTGTTTATTAAATAAAAGTGAAGAATATTTTCCAAAATCCCGATATGGAGTCGTTGGACGTAATGCGTGACAGCAATAGCGGAGTAATCATCGAAGTGTAATCGGATACTCCTTGGAAGGAGCGGAATGTATGTGGTTTCATCCCGTAAATGAGCGAAATTTAGTGCAGTATATTTTTCTCCATTCGAAATGTGTTCGAACCCCCCCCCCCCCCCCCCCCCCGAATTGGATGAAATCGAGAGCATGAAGAACTGGCCCCGTTGATCCCCACATATCCACACTTTCTGAATTATGCATATCCGACGGAGGAAATTACTGTACTTTGGGGGGGGGAGGGCGCGATGCTTGTTGTTGTCATTCATAGTTGGTCATGGGAGGAAGACGTACTCTTGAATGTTCCGGCAGTGTTTCAGGATATATTATTCATTGCTTTTATTTTATGGCCATTTCCTGCACATTTTTTCAAAACAAATGCTATTCTTGTTGGTGTCTCATTCTGGAAGCGGAAAGCCCTCTTATTCTTCTTGTACTGGGAACAAATTGCCTTTCGAGCTTATCGTTCTTTGTCAGCTTCTCTGTTCTGCAGCAATGATTGGATGTGTGTAGAATCAGTATGCGGATTGAGAGGGGGGAAGAGAAGGAGCTCAGAAGCGAAGGAAATCCAGAGAAATCTCGTCAGAGAGAAAGAGCGGACGATTTCCGACGCGAAGCGACATGATGGAGAATTACCAATGACGTGGCACCCACGGACTCTCTCAGTTACGCATGTTCTCGTTTCTCTGATCGGCTAGGAATGGAGAAGACATGCAGTGAAGGGTTGTGGACTCACGGACTGTTGTCGGTTTTCTTGAAGTCCTATTGATGTATGGTATTCTGCTGCTTCACAATAGTCATGTGTTTGGGTTTTCATCCGAGGAGAATTTTCTGCGTAATGCTGAAAGAGGAAAGGCGATAATCGAGTCCCCTTCTGAGGTTCGGAGATCAGCCTGAGATTGCCTGCGGCGTCTGGCAAGTGCAGTATGGACAACAGCAGATTCACATCTTTCCGTTTTATTTATTTTGTCTCTATGATAAGACAAATAAACCCCAGACACGACAAGTGTCACGTTACGTAACTTACGTGCATAGCTGCATTGTGAGTATCTACCACTGCAGTATTTAATATATATTTTCTGTATGCATGTCTCAGTCGGTGCTCAGTTGTGCATTTTCCATGCTGGACAGATGTCAAATAAGCATTTAATTGGATGATACCGCGTTTGGCATTTGAATCAGCGCTGGTGATTAGTGTTTGCCTTATCGTATATAACTTTCTCCATTGTGCACACTATTTCACCGGTTAGAGATACGAGAGGGGGTGCGAAATGGTGAGAGTTTATATTCGGCCCGGCATCACTATTGGTAATCGATCGATGCACTCTGCCAGTTGTGTGTTTGTTCCGCTCTGAGTATCGCCTCTTGCAAGGAAGGGATATGCTGATGTCAACACATTTCCTGCAAATTTGTGTCCCTCGCAGTGGTTGTTTTTGGGGGCAAACAAATTTAGGAAGGACTCTCTCTCGAGTTGTCACGCTATCTCGTCGCCTTCGCTGCAGTTCTTCTCACCTTACTTGCTGTTCGACTTATGTCGTGTGGCTTTGACAACACCACCACTGCCATTTTTCATAAAAAAATCTGCAGAAGAAGAGGATAAGAGGAGACTGTTTACTTAGAGGCGAAATGGAGAGGTGTTTTGGGCTGGAATTGATAACTGGAGAATGAAATGTCCATTCTTCCTCTTCTTTTTCACCTGAACAGATCTCTGAGCGAAGGACGTTGAGAGTAAAAGGATAATTTCTCAGGAGTTTAGGGAGGACCTTCTCCCTCTTGCCCACCCCGATCTTCTATCCCTATTCAGTCGGTTGTCGCCTCCCCCTTCCTTCTTCTACTCGTGATGTCTCATAGCGGGAGTGGGGAGAGAGAGAGGGAAGGAGCGGAGAGAATAGAGAGCGCAGAAGTCAGGGAAGAAAGAGAGGGGGAAGGGATGAAGAGAGTACAGAGAAGGGAAGAAAGGGAAAAGGCAGAGGAGCAGTAAGGAAAAGGACGAGCGGGAGCGCTCGAGAGGGAAGGGGTGGGCGGAGCCAGCCCTCTCCTCGCACCGCGCCCCCCCCCCCCTCCTCCGACCGGCCGGCCAGCCAGCCACAGCTAGTACCCTAGTACCCAACCGCCCGAGTATGCCCCGACCCCGACCCACGCCATAACCCATCCAATCCATATGGTGTTCTGGTTTCTGGCGCTGCTGGGCCCGGTTCTGGCAACCACCAAGCTGGGTCCGGACCCGCCGCCCAAGGGCCAGCAGTTCTGGGTCACGAAGGAGTTCGCGGTGCTGAACATCGTCGTCGGGTTGCCGGAGGAAGAGGGATCGCTGGAGCGGAACCCGTTCGCGCTGACGATAGCCAAGGCGCGGCCGGTGTTCGACACGGCCATCCACGACATCGAGCACAAGTACGGCATCATGCGGGAGAGCCAGCTGCGCATCAGCTACGAGAACACGAACCTGTCCGACTCGTGGGCGCCGCAGGTCATGGTCGATCGATACTGTGGCGACACGGTCGACGCGATCATGGGCCCGGCCTACGTGTATGCGCTAGCGCCCATAGCGCGCATGAGCCAGTATTGGCGGCAGGGAGTGCCGGTGTTCACGACGACGGTCATGGTGGATGAGCTGGGCAACAAGGCCAACTTCCCGCTGCTGACGAGGTGAGAGTCTCCTCAATCCGCGCACTATCTTAGAGAGTCCCTGATTCAGTGTGAATTCACACTTTAGGATGGCGGGCTCGTACGCGACCGTGGCGCACACGGTGCAGCGCGTGTTCGAACTGTTCGGCTGGCAGCGCCTCTACTTCCTGTTCCATGACCACGCCGCCGGGAAGAAGGGCACGAGCGACGGCCGGAGCGAGTGCTTCTTCGCGCTGGTGAAGATCAAGACGCTGATGTACTCGGAGAGCTTCGAGAGCAAGATCAAGTGGGGCCATGCGCCCTTCGTTCAGGAGCAGATGAACAGGAAGGGCTACGAGGAGATGCTCAAGGAGGCCAGCGAAGTCAGCAATGGTAAGGGTTTGGACTGGACTCGCAGATCCCCATCTCTCAAGTGTTTTTGAGTATAATGCTGGTGATTTCTGTCCGAGAGCTTTCCCAGGCAAGGTTGCTTCTTTTCTGAAATTAGGGGTTGTCTGGGCTCTCCCAATCCTCCTCAACTTGCCATTTTCTCGTCTCGTCTCCTCGTTTTTGCGCGCGCGCGCGCATTGGCTTCTCAATTTCTGGCTATTGTTTTGCATCCATTCATCCATCCTCCGCTCGCTCTCGTGTTCGTCCTTCAATGCTATGATTCAATGTGTGTGTGTGTATGCAGACAAATATCAATCACTCGTTCCCCCCTGCGCTCTGCGATCGCCTCTTCTCGCCCCCCCCCCCTCTCCACTTGCCTCTCTTTTACCCGACTGGACACATGCTCTCTAGTTTGTTGTGATTGCCATGGATCAGGAAGAGGGGACAGGGGATGTTCTTGCCGACTCTTGACCTACCGGGCGGTGATGTCGAGTATATGTTTTTGTCATGTTAGTACTTAGTAGGGGAGGGGGGGGTAGAAAGATGTCCCGTGACGAAGGGTGAGTGGGGGAGGATAGCAACAAATCGATGAGGTGATCCCTATCACTCTCCTCCTCCTCGCGCAAGAAGGAGGTAGGAGGGGTGAGAAGGGAAAGTAAACTCTCGACAGAGTGTGTTCCATCTATCTTTATGCGCTCAGGTTAGAGAGAGCGATATCCATTTTGCAGCTCGAGAGCGATTGAGAGGTGTTGCTATTTAGCAAGGTCGGCTGATGATCTCTTAGCTGAAGCCAGACACTTTGGTGATTAATGATCGGTAACATTGTTGACACTCTCCCCATTGACGGATCTTTGGCACGTGATGATGTTCTAAAGATAAGAGTTCCTCTCCCAGTTTCTCAGATTTCGATGACATCTGAATGGAAAGTCTGAGAACGAAACGCCTGCGCTCTGTTTTGTCGATGTGGCAAAAAAAGCAGCGAAGGGGGGATGAGATATATATTGAATTGAGAGGAACTCATTTAGACGCCGAGAGAGAGAGAGAGGCTAGGAGAAAGAGGAACAGTTTTGAGTAGTGTTGAGTGGAGATAGGGCTACAGTAAGCAAGATGACGGTGGATAGTCGTCCGGTTGGTCCATTAGGGCACAACAAAAGAACAATCTCGTTTGCGAGCAAAGCTGTGGAAAGGGACGTGAGGAAGAAGCTACAAGAGGGGATTGTCTACTCAATTAGACAGAAAAAGGGATGGCAGACCGCCCTGCGGCTATGAGAAGAGACTAGAGTAGATCAAGAGCGAGGCGAGAGATGGCTATAACTAAGGAGAGAGGTCAGATAAGTGACGAGAGAGTGTGCGAAAGGAGGAGAGTCGGGTAAGGTCATGTAATACTATTTGTTTGTCTCCTGACTGCTGGCTGTCGACGACGTCGCTTCTTTCCCCTCTTCTACCCGAGATTCCGAGGGGAGAATCGGGAGAGTCGCTCGAGAGAAAAGAGGAAAAACAGACCCGAAAACAGAATGGAAAGGAAGTAATTCCTGGCTTTCATCCCTTTATCACTTGATTTCTCCGTGGTTTTGCTCCCACGGAAGTCATGCAAGATTCATGTCTGACCTCGCAGAGGCGGCAGATCTCATGATAGAATGACAAGTGAGGTGATGTTTCTTTGCATTGGCTAAAACTTGGCATATGTTTCTATACAGCATGTAAACGCCCAACACAGTAAACCAGCAGCTATGAATAGCATTATATTCATTGTCATAGATTCGTCTTCTTTTTATTCTTCTTCTGTGAGATGAAGTAGGTGTAGAATGATTCTACTACCAATTCCTCACGTACTTCGCTCCTCGAAAAGAGAAAGAAGAAGTTTTAGGAGGCACTTTGGCCTCTTCCTTCCGCCTTGTCTCTGCGCGAAGTTGCGTTTCCCCCAGAGAGCAGTGAGTCCATGACGGACAATATGAGAAATGAGAGAAGGTTTTGTGGGTCGGGAACTATTCTTCTTCCCGGCTCCTCTTTAGTACCCCTCATCTCTCTCCTCGACTAACTCCTTTTTCTTCTGCTCTGCCTTCAACTCGGGGGAAGTCAGACGACGCGCTAAGCGAATTGCTTAGGAAGATCGCAGGGGGGTTGAATAGATAGAAAGGCAAGCGGCGCCGGATTCGTCTGCCGCCGAGCAAGATTCCTTCCTAAGAAAGGGAGAAGAATCAGCAAAAAAGTTGCAACAACGCCATCTTCTCTGCCCTCTTTCCCGGTCCCTCTCCATCCGTCAATTGAGGGAGGGAAGAGAGGCACACCCGGAATTCGACTGAATTCACCAAGGGGAGACTCTGCTCTTCCCCTTCCCCCCCCCCCCCCCCCCATCCGTCCTCTGGCTCCGGAACGGAAATGGAAGAGGAGCAGAGGTCTTGTGATCTACTAAAATTCGAGAGAGTGAGGGGCAATGTTACCAGAGGGCAAGCAAACTCGATAAACGAGTAGCCGGAAAAGTTCTGGGCCATTGTTGACACTGTAAGGGCTGATTGGACCAGTTATTTTGCCGAACTGTGATGGATTGATGCAAGAGAGAGAGCAGCTATTTCCGTGCAACAAGTTCCCAATTACCGGTTGTACGTTGGTGTGAAATATGCATGGGAGAGGAAGAGAGCTCGGATGTGGGAGAAAGGGGGAATTGGCCCCTACTAGTGATGTCGTTTCGGTTTTCGGCTCTCCTCATTCCTCCCACTCTCTCGTTTCTCTTGCCGGCGAGATAGTGTGCGAAATGGAGAGAGCCGAATTTACGCCCCTAGCCCCTGCTACGTCCTTCTCAGAGTACTCTTGTTACGCGCCCGCTCGCTCGCTGAGCGGTATCCGTGGGAGAATAAGACGCCTCTTCGGGGGCCCTTACGGGCACTTGGCTGTTATTCTCAAGATGAACTAGAAGGATGAGGGATGGGTCTGAAAGGCTACTGTTTTGAAAATGTATCCTTGCCTGCCTTCTGGTGATCTCGTTCCGGCTTTCAGCTCTCTCTGCATTCTGCACGCTCTCGTCGGTCTGGCCAGTGAGATAGTTTGCAAAATGGAGAGAGCAGAAACCCGAAATTAGATCCCTAATAGCTTTGTGTCTCGTCGCTCACGCACGACGACTCGTGAAGTTGTAAACGTATTTCCCCTCGCGTTCGCCGCGGCCGCTCCGCTCCTCTGTTATTCTGTGAACCAAGAGGGGGATGTGCGAGGAAGTTTTCCGCCTTTCCCCTCTCCTCCCTCCCTTCCTGCCTGCCCGGCCTCCCTAAGGAGGGACAAGGCCTCCTCACACTCGTTTAAGAGGGTGTGTGCCATAGGGGAGGGGGGAAGTACGGGGAATTGGCCGAGGAAAGGGTGCGAAGATGTATGTATGTGAGTGTGTGTGTATTGCATCCGCCCGAGTAGAAGGGGACCGGAGATTCTGGAGCCTGAGCCGGAGAATAGCGATGACAACCGGCGAGAGAGCCGAGCGAATTGAGGAGAGTTGTTTCCGAGTTGTCAACTCTACTAGAGAACAGAAGAGGAAGTAGAGAGCCCTACGGCATAGCAAAGACTCTGAGAGGTGGATTTGTGACTCTGTTTACACGAACTAACACACACACACAGTCCGTGCTCTTTCCCTAAATGGGGTTCGAGAGAGAGAGATGGAGGGAAGACAGGCGCGGGAAATGGGCGCTATAAAGGGAGCAGGCAGCGGCCCGATTGAGACTCTTATGGGCCGGAGATTCACGGAGACGTCATCCCGGGATAATGCCGAAAACGTGATTTAGTCGAACTTGCCTGAGGCTATTCCAGACATCTTTTTTTTCTGTATTTTGTTTCTCTTCTGGGAAACGTGCACAATATTATTATCTGGACAAAAATTCTTATATATTGAAAACTGTGCGCGGCTCGCGCTCATATTGCCTCACTCACTGTGCCTTAGGGGTGGCATTTCGGTTTTGGATCTCTCCATTGCGCACACTATCTCGCTCGTCAGAGACACGAGAGAGCACGCGAAACGAGGAGAGTCGAAACCCGAAACGACATCGCTCGCTGTGCCTGCGCTCAAAAACATGAGAACCTTCTCGATTTCATCTGCGAAGCAGAAAGAAAGCAAATAGGTTTGGCGCGGCAGCCCTTCCTCCAGTAATGATGAGAACGCAGCGACGCAGCAAAATACAGGCAAAATCCAGTCCAAAAATGCATCACAAAACCCGAGCTGAAACACGAGGAAGTTGAGAAAAAATGGAAGAAACTAATATTCTGAACAAAATCAATAATTTCTTTATCACAGTAATCATCCTGTGTGCGTCGCCGGATACGGTGAGGGAGATCATGCTGAGCGCGCACGAGCTGGGCATGACGAAGGGCCACTACGTCTTCATCAACATAGACGTATCCACCGGGTACGGTAGCCTGTGATGATCTTTGATCTCTAGTTTGACTGCACTGGATATGGCAGACTTTTGATAAATGATTTTAAGCACAGAAACGCTGGACACTATTGTAGCCCGAATTACTTAAATGGTCTATTAGAGACTGTGAAACTCTGATCGAGTGGGACAAAAGATTTGGTTAAAATTTTATTTTATAATTTCAGCTCTCACGCCGAACGTCCGTGGGAGCGCACCAACAGCACGATCGTGAACGAGAATGACAAAGCCAAGGTGATTTTGTTAATTATTTTCGAAAATATAATTTTTAGAACATTATATGGGAGTCTTAGTGCAATTTCGTTGGGACGACGCCAATGTGACATATGTAGTGTTGCTGGATCGAAGAGTGATTTCTCCATTCTGCACATTATCTCCACAGTCAGAGAAATTGGAGAGTGTGGAGACACGAGAGAGTTACGGGAGAGTTAACAGAGTTAATTTTGAAAAATCGTTTTTAGTTGGTTAGTTACTGACTAGTTAATCCTGAAGAAAATACTTTTTATCTTATTGAAAAGTTCACAAGAGTTGTTTGCGTTTCATGGAGTGTTCATGGACTAGACGCGACTGCAATAGCAAGTTGCCCAGTAATATACATTTTAAAACTGTAACTTTCATAGACGTTGAGTAGAATGTTTTCCGAACGGGCAGGAAATATAAATATTTTCTCAGAATTTAGCCAAAACTCATTTTTCAAGCATATTACGGCGGGGCATTCTTACCCTCCTTTTTTCTCTCTTTCTCTTCACCCCTCTCTCCCTCACGTCCGTCGGTTTCTGAGCTCATTTCCCAAGAGATTTATGTCCCATTTTTCATAATAGTGAGCGGGAATAGAGCGGGGAGGGAGAGGACCCAAATGACGATATATCGAAATGATGAGATCGGGGTACGGTTGAATGCCTCATATTGATCTTTGATCTTTGAGAATAGTTTTGAGATGTGTTGCGTAAGATTTGTTTGAGCCTGAGAAACGGAAGGAATCGTGAAAATAGACGGGAATCGGGTAGGAGTAGTACACGTAGGAGAGAGACAGGAGAAAGGAGGTTAGTAATGCATGGGGAACTACTTTGAGACTGAAAAATAGCTGGGACTGTCTGAGCTAGGCTCTTCCTTGTTTCAATTGATTGTCATCCATAGAAGGGGAAGAAGGAATTTTCAGGTGACGTATATGGGATAAACATAATTATAGTACAGCTTAATTAATCAAATTTGGAGCGAACCTTACAGTAATCCCTAGATACCGTAACCTCACGATCGTCGTTGCAGGACGCCTACCGGGCGCTGAAGACGATCTCCCTGCGTCGCTCGGACCAGAAGGAGTACCGCGAGTTCGAGACGAAAGTTCGGCATCGCGCGGATGCCGTGTACGATTACAAGAAGAGGACGGGCAAGGAGTACGAGGTGAGGAATCCGACTCTCCTCTTTTCGCACGCTCTCTCGTTTCTCTAACCGGCGAGAAAGAGCTTACGCAATGAAGAGGGTGAATGCCGGTTTGTCAACACTTGAGGAATTTTGGAAAATGAGGAGATAAACAAATGCGAAAGGTAAGCAAATACTTTTGTGTCTCACTGTTGCCATAAAATGTTAGGTGGTTTTGTAACAACGATTATATGGCCTTTTGCTGTCAATACAAAATTAGCGCAAACAGTATAATCTCCCAAAATAATTATTTTTTGGTGGGTCGATAGACGAAGAGCTGGTTTTGATGAGGTGCAGATCAGGGGTGTGCGAAAATTTTACGACCTCTTCATTTCGCATGCTCTCGCCGGTTAGAGAAGACGATAGAGTGAAAAAGGATGAGGTCGTAAAAAAAACTTGCACACCCCTGGTGCAGATGAGCATATTCACGGTGCTTCTGTGTTTCGCGGTTGTTATCAAACGCTAGGTGAATGGTCTGGCGCGCTAAATCGGCGTGTCATGTGGTAAATATTACGAATTTTTTTAACAAAGATGAAAAGTTTGTGCCTCTTTATTACTCTGTTAACAACAGTGATCAATCTCTCTGAAAATAATGTGGCTTTGCGAAAATTTTTTATTTTTTTTATCTATTATAAAAATATCAAAATACATCTATCATAATTTTCAGATGAACAATTTCATCTCTGCATTCTACGATGCCGTTCTACTGTACGCAATAGCCCTCAACAAGACCATTGCTGAAGTGAGTATTTTTATTTATTATTATTGATTTTTAAATTATTTTCGCATCTTGAGTAATATCATTAATTATCAATTTTGTAAATTGCAGGGCGGCGACCCTCGTAACGGCCATATGATCACGCAGAAAATGTGGGACAAGGAATTCCAAGGTGATAAAATACCGTACCGATCTCCAATCTCTACCATACTATCAACTTTGATCATTGTTCGGATTTTTTCTTGTGATGACCTATTTAATGGAGGAATTACGGTACATTTAGGCATCACGGGTACGGTATCGATCGATAAGAACGGCGATCGATACTCGGACTATTCCCTGCTGGATCTTGACCCCGAGAAGGACAAGTTTGTCGTGAGTTTTCGACTTATATTTTCACCGCGAAACGACGCCCCCAGTAGAACAGAGTGGCAGCTATAATTTATAAGCTCTTGTTTGAAACTCAAATATTGTAGGGATCCCTTCATTTTTTCTGTAATTTTTTTTAGCTTTTTCACGAGAAAGGTTTCTCTCTCTCTATTTATCTATTTTTGCCTGTTGTCCGAAGTATCGGTACCATTGTAAAATAGGGATATCCACGGCTCTTACACTGACGCTGAAACTCAAATATCATAGTTGTCCTTTTTGTGAAAATTTTCCATTCTTACGATTACGACTATGACAATAGTTAGTTTACGCTATGCGGATTGTGATGTTTATATTTGCTAATTGCTAATTGCTCCTAACTGCAGGAAGTGGCGTACTACTCTGGCAAGGACAACTCGTTGACGCAAAGCGGGCCCTTCCACTGGGTCGGAGGGAAACCACCAGTGGACGATCCGGTTTGCGCGTGGGATTTCCACAAGTGTCCCAAGGTGAGTGGAAGTTGATCTTTGATCTCTGATGCGGGACACATAGAGTTTGAGAAGATAATCGACGTTAGATTATTCGTACTCGCAGTTTCAAATTAGACCAGGGAGATGGATGTTCTGAGGATTGTATAGAAAATGGGTTGTAGGGAGCTTTTTGATAGACCTGTGGATCGTTGGAAAAAATATTGATATTCTTAAAGGTGAAGCAACAAATTCGTATTTGATCTTTGATCTCCCTAACCTCCCCCTTATTGCAGGGTTATCCCCTCCACGTGTACATGCTCATCGGCGCTGCGATCATCATTCTGGTAATGGGCCTGCTCTTCATCTTCTTCTGGCGGTCAGCAAATTAATTAAATAATTATTAATATTATTTGATACATTCTGGATGTGCAAAGGAGAGCCTTCTATGAGATTCGAAAAAAAATTTGATTTGATCCTCTTCGTCAGTCGAAATATAGCATTTCAATGATCATGGTTCTACTGGGTTTCACAGTCGGTATATAGCGTAGCCGCGTCATCTGTTCTAATCATGCTTCGCTGAAGATGACTAAACAATCAAATTGTAGAAAAAGTGTATTAATATTATTTGATAGAAGATACTTGATACAAGATGCAAGGTCCATGCATTTGACTGTTTCATGAATTGGTCGCCTTCAAAGACATTTGAAATGATAACATTTTAATGATCCTGAATCATCTGGGTTTCACAGTCGGTATATAGTGTAGCCGCGACATCTGTTCTAATCCCGAATCGCTGAAGATGCCTAAACAATAAAATTGTAGAAGGTACAAGCTCGAGCAGGAGCTTGCGGCCAAGTCGTGGCAGATTCGATGGGAGGAGCTGGATGGAGAGGAGCGAACCAAGGTACGGTAGGGATACGGTAGCCAGTCGGTTACGGTAGATCAGGGCGTCTCGTTCACTGTCCTTCCGCCAAATGTCTTTTGAGTGATAGTTAACATGACTAAACATGAAGCTTAGTGTGTCTATGAGTTGAGTGATGATTGATCTCTGAATGAAAAAAAATATTAGGTTTCTCCAATCTTATTTTTTTATGTAATGGAGAGTAGGAAACATGAAATGTGTGTAAGGTCGGACGAGTATGGCGCTCGAATGAGCAAATCATTACGGTAGGGTAGATCAGAAGGTAGGCTAACATAACGTCTCAGGCGAATGGAAAGAAGAAATCGAAGAGCAAAAAGAGCAAGAATGGCGATGGAATCACTGAAGGAGATCCCTTGTTGAGGAGCGGTAGCCGAACCACCCTCACGAGTGATAAGGTACGGTAGATTACGGTAGATCATTGAACGATGGGGTTAAGATACGGTTGGACCTCTACTAGACTGTCAGTTACGGTAGCTTGCATTCATTGAGTTGCGACAAGGCTTTGTTGTTTGTCTTGCTCGAAACATTTTCTTGACGTGTCTTTTCTCGATGAAAAAAAAACATTGTTACGATATGTCTTTAAAGTCTATCGTTATGTGTTGGTGGATCTCACACCTTTCTTCTAATGTCCATAATCATTTTGTTTCGGCTCCCTCTTATTGTTATTTTGTCTCCTCTATTTTGTCCTAATATTTACAGTTCGATGAAGAGGACTCCTCGAGAATAGGGGGGACAATGCGCATGCGATTGGTAAGGGATGATGCAATGTGTCTTGTGGCTAACTGTACTACTCTGATTGATATGTGTGATTGACAGTGTTGTGGATAACTCAAACATGTGCATTCTAACGTTGGGGAGAGAGAGTATTGTGAGAGTGGCATGCTCTATCTCTCATTTGGGACCCGTTGCATGGTGATCTTGTGCTGCGTCATTCTGACTTCTCTGACTATCTGCTATTTATATTGCTTGGTTTTAGCACGATTGTCAGTCTCCTTTTTTGAGCATCGCGGACTGTATCAGGATTACTGTAGCTAAGTGCTTAACCTAGCATTCAGCGTGAACCGGTTTGGTAGATTCTTCCAGATGTGGTCGATTCCAAATCGAAATTTATTTATTTTTTAAATAATTAAATATGTTTCAGCGATCGAGTTCCTCCGGTGCGACGAGAAAGATCTCAGCGATGATCGATCGGAAGTTGAGCATATTCACGAGGTACGGTAGTCCCGAATATATTGATATATCAAGTACGGATGCGCAGCGAAAAATGTGTTTCACAGTTTGTACTTGAAAGCAGATTTCGTTATATTTTCAGTTTACCGAGAGCGTATTGTCCCTAAAATCAATTATCACCAATAACGTAGTGGGGTGCGATAGATTATCTATTGATCAATTCTGATAATACTGGATATTTAGATTACGGTATTTCAGGAAAAAGTCATCTCCGAACGCCGCTTCCAACATGGAGAAGGGAAATGGAGGGCCGTCGTTCAATCATATTGGAGAGCTGAAAGAGACGAGTGTGCGTTTACAACTCATTTCAGTTTACTCCAGATCATGTTTTTTTCTTTCAATGAGGCATTCTACACTGAATGTTTCTGTGGAAATAATTGGCCACTTTAGTCGCACATAGGAACAAGAATGCACCGGGTGCACGAAAATTTTAATCACGGAAAAAATTTCATACTCTGAATCATCACAGTTACGGAAAATAAACTGTGGCCTGGTTGTGATCAACGCACAATCTAGTTCAAGGATGAAAGATCAAAGATCACGGATTTCAGGACGGCGAGATTTCTCCCTCTCCGATGAACGAGGTATCCTTCCAATTGCCATTCGGCCATGAGGATGGAGAGAGGAGGAGGAAGGTGTCCATATCCAGTCCAGTGAGTTGCGATCTTTGATGTTTCAGGAAGAAAGGTTGAAGAGCTGATTAAATTTGAAAAATCTCTGTTTTGCGTTATGATTGGTAACCGCAAGTGTTAAGTTCCACAGGCATCATGTAATGGGTGAATCGACTACGCCTCAATAGACCAGCCGCGGTACCAATTGAGCCCATTGTAAAAGGCGAGAGAGTGTGCGAAAGCGAGAGGGACCCTCTTCCCTTCCCACACTCTCTCGCTTACAATGACCTTTTACAATGAGCTCAATTGGTACCGCGGCAGGCTCCTGGATGGCAAAAAATAACAAAATAAATATAATTCCTGCAGCAGCTCTCTTCGTCACCCGATTACACGAACAAGAAGAGTAGTACGGAAGAGGAGGGAGAGTACCCGAGCAAGAGGAGCATCATCGGTGAGTGAGACGAAGGGAACGATAGTTCGGAATGGTTGAATCATGCAGAATAAACTTCAGTAGTAAGATGTTCTGGTTTTAGCGAACATATCTGATTTATATTGAAAGAATTCCGGTATTTGTATACTTTGCGGGGAGAATGGTGGGAAATGAGAACTGTGTTTCTCCTTTTCCTTTTCTCTACTCCATTGATAGCAGTTTGTTTTGTTCGTGGTTTTCAAGAAAAAAACACAACTATTAATTTGTGCAGGAGCGATGATGATGCGGCGGAAATCCGCGCGCAAGCTCAGCTTCGGTGACGTCACCTCGATTAAAGTAAGTTAATTATTTTGTAAATATTATTATATTCTCTTCAAAAGATGATTCCTACGTCGATTGTAGAAAGTGTTCTCATCTGCTTAGATGTTTTATCTGAAGCATGTTTGGTACTGGTTCAATCTGAAACAAACATTTCTTGATAACGTTGTTTTAGCTAAACATTAATTAAATTTCTACTATTGCAGTCGCACGGTGGTGGGTCGATCGAGACGATAGCCATGCAGCAGGGAGGACAAGTGTACACGAAGACGGCATGCTATAAGGTGAGGGAGAAGAGAGGAACTGATCTTTGATCTCTGTTGGATATCAGTAGAGGTTTATCTACTGTAGGAATGCTAATTCGATTTTCCGATCATTTCTCTTTCGAATCTCTAACCTGTGGAAGAGTGTGCAGAATGGAGAGAGCTAAAATCTAAAGGACATTATAATGTACGCACCGAATGGGTATTTTTTGTACTCATCTCGAGGAGTATAACGTATCTGAAAGTACTTTTTACTCTCAAATAATATGTGCCGCACGAAAATGACGGGTGCATTTTTTAATTTTTTTATTTACACCTCATTCGCAGGGTACGATCGTTGCTATCAAGATGCTCTCACTCGACCAGAAGAAGTACCCCAAACTGGAGCTCACCCGACAACATCTCATGGACTTCAAGAGAATGAAGGACCTACAGCACGATCACATCACGAGGTACGGTTGTTTTTGTTCTTTTACTGTTTTTCTTTCATTTGGCTACTTCTATCATAAACGCGTAACATTAACATCTGATTGATCAGGAATGCCATTGAGACGCTGGTTCACTTAGATTGAGATTTTAGCTCTCTCCATTCTGCACACTATATCGCCGCTATGTCGTAAGAGCTCGCGGAATGGAGAGATTGGAAAATACTTACGAGAGCAAGAGAGAAATATGAAGATTCAAAAAAAAAATTAATTTTGTTAATAATTGCTCGAGAATTTTAATATTTTTTAAATATTCCAGATTCACGGGAGCCTGTGTGGACGCGCCCAACTACTGCATAGTCACCGAGTATTGCTCCAAGGTATTTTATTGCGTTTTTTTTAAATATCAAGGATTTGATGGTCGACTTGTGAGCAGCCAAATTTTCGAAATTGTATGCAACATTTGAAACAGCAGATACACTAGCTGAATTTGTTACCGGAATCTTCGATGTAGCTTCTTTGAGTCTACAAATGTGCATCTGTAGAATTTATATTCTTCAAATGTACCGACGATGCCTACTCAATAACTTTTTACAGTTCAATCAATAAATACTCCCCAATCTTCAGGGTTCGTTGGAGGATATCCTCGAGAACGAGAAGATCGAGCTGGACAGCATGATGAAATACTCGTTGCTGCACGATCTGGTCAAGGTACGGTAGGATTACGGTAGCCATTGAAAGATTTCCAATTGTCTAAAATTAGCAATAGTTTTGACTATTTGCTTGTCGTATCTCTGTTTCAAAGACTCTGTCTTGAGATCATATCTGTGATCGTAGTACATCGTTTTCGAAAAATATAATTGGATGAAAAAATAATTATGATAGCCTGTTAATGCCCCTTTTATTCAGGTAGAACCGTGTCGATATCGTTATCTATGAGAAATTGGGTTATGGTATCTCTTTGCAGGGCATGTACTTCATTCACAATTCGGAGATTCGGACGCACGGCAAATTGAAATCGAGCAATTGTGTTGTCGACAGTCGATTCGTGCTCAAGGTTAGTTTACAAGGTTTCGAATGATTTTAAAACGCGAATTTAAATAATATTGTTCAAATACGATATACACGAAATATAATGAACTGTTGAAACTCGTAATTGAATGGTCGTCATATGTCGTCGTACGAAATTTCCAATTGGTTTTCTAACCCGAAATTAATTCCAGGTCACCGATTTCGGTCTGTCCACACTCCACGCGATGGAGGAGAGCGGCATCGAGGCGGAGGGAGAATTCGCCTACTACAAGAGTCAGTTGATGATCAGATATGGATTACGGTAGTCCAGGTGCACGGTAGAATTGCACGTGCGTGAGTTTCTGTTGATCTACTATGTGAGTGCTACAGATTTATCTTTGATCAGAAAAGAACGGGGAATTGGTGATTGGTTGAAAAATCTGGCTTGTCGAATTTCGGTTGCTAAAGCTCAACTTGTCACTAGAATTTCACTATGCTTATTGTATGTAGCTGACCGGTTTTCGAAATATTTAAATAAAGTTACACATTTAAATATTTCAGGGCAATTGTGGACGTCGCCCGAGCTACTGCGAGACCCGAATAGGACGCCCGCCGGCACACAGGTGAGAAATTTAATTTTTTTTAAAGTTAAAATTTTTTAGCCGATCTCTGAAATCTCTGTAAAATATTGATTTCCCGTTAAAGTTGCGCGGTTTGCACGATTTTAGTGCTAACGTAATTTCGTTTCACGGGCATGCCAACGTATTTGATTTTGACAGAGTATTATATTTCTGGCAGAATTGCGGTCTAAAGAATATAAATTGATCAGGACTATGCCGGTTCATGTTATAGGCTTGTGATATGAATTGGATAAAATCTCAAGTATTTTTATGTGGTGCGCTTTACGTTTTTTCTCATTTCAAACCCTCCTATTTGGGACTGCAGACTTTCAGTATTTTTGTTGGCTGCCACACACCGTTTCATTCATGTTACACTAGCTCCTCAAAATCGTCTCCTCATATTAGAGTTTAATCGTGACAGATTTTATCAGAATAAAAATTTAATGTTATTGAAAGACATTCTAAATTTTTTGTAGAAGGGTGACATCTACTCGTTCGCTATTATCCTCCACGAGATGATGTACAGGAAGGGCGCCTTCTGGTGTGAGGATGAACTGGGACCCGCCGGTGAGCTGTGTACTTTCCCTTTCTGATGAATAGTGAATTCGTGTACTTTTGGGATGGTGATCTACTCTGCATATGATCTTAGGAATATGCGTGTGGTGGTGATACATAAAAAGTTTGATTTTGGTTCTCTCCATTCTGCACACTTGCCGGTCAGACAGACACGTGTGTGCATAATGGAAAGAGATGCGAACAAACTGCCTAACCTTGTGCGTAGTAATGTGTACTAGAATACTTCAATTGCTTAGAGCTTTCATTGAGCTTTATTTGAAACTAACTTTGCTTGAACAGATAGGTGAAATCACTTCCGTATTGCGTTGAGCAGCTGATTACTTGTTATCACTGGCTATCAATAGTTGATTTTTTTATCAGTGATGCGTGAAAAAAGGGCCGTTGAGTGACCGGAAGTGACAGGATGATAAGATTTATATTCATAGTCTTTCTGGGTGTGGAAAAGCACAGTTGTGACATCAGGAACTGTTGTTTTTCACGCGCATAATATATGCGCATCGAGTTATTACAAGCAATGAGATTCTGCCAGATTTTGAAATGGAAAAACCAGAGGGTGTAGCAGCATTTACGTTTCGGTTATCTTCACATCTTAATTTAACATTGGATCAATGTGCTTGATGTGCATGGCAAAGTAAAATCATTTTTTGCAGAAATCGTGGAGAATGTGCAACGGAAACCTCTCGAGCCCGAGGATATCTTCCGGCCGTACTGCCCCGCGAATGAGGGATTGATGGATCCGGTAATTAATGCGGAGGGTGATTGTGGTAAAGCGATTTAGCTCATAGATTAGATTGTGGAAATAATGATGTACTATGTATTGCACTTTAGATCAGAAAAACCAAATGGCAAGATATCTCTGAAACTCGAATGCTACCACATTTTTTAAAAACATTCATTAGTATTTTATTTATACTACTTTGAGTCCGCTGATAATTTTTTTCTCATCAGCGATAGGTACATGACCCAGGACTGCAACCTCAACTAAGCTATTGTTCAATTTCACAGATTTTTCTCTTTTTACCATTTCCTCCTTCAGCAAATCGTCGAAATGATGCGATTGTGCTGGTCGGAGGAGGTGACGGCGCGACCCGATTTCGCCGCCATTCGCAAGGCGGTCCGAGGCATCAACAAGTGAGTGAGGGGATACAACTGATTAGGAATTAACAAGTCAGTGGATATGGTAGTGCATACGATAGAATATTTTTGATTTTGTGAACAGAACTACTTCAATTTACTTTCCGATCTGGAAATTTCCAATTGCTCCAACATGAGTTTTTGCGTTTCATACATTGCTCACAATCAAAATAAATTATCGAATGCAATATGGTAGAGACGTATGCTGAAAAACAAAGTACTTACGAGGGAATTTTTTGTTTCAATTGTTCTTCGTATCATTTGCAAGTTGCTTGCCTAATCAAATAATCTCTTTTCAGGGACAACGAGACCTCGAACCTCGTCGACAATCTTCTCAAGCGAATGGAGCAGTATGCGAGCAATCTCGAAGGTACGGTATTACTTTCGTGATCTTATCTTTCCACCGGTAGGGTAGGTCAGAGAAGTATTTCGGTGTTGAAATGATAGTTAATCACTGATTAAGTTCACTCAGATGATACTGTAGGAAGTACAATGAATCGGGTTGACTAGTGGTACCTGAAAAACAGCTCTCCCCATTATACCCACTCTCTCGTTGCTCTGATCGGCGAGTGAGTGTGCAGAATAGAGGGACCTATCATGCGATCTGACACCGTTAGTGGGGTACGGTAACTAATTTCGATCCATTCCAGGTTTGGTTGAGGAGCGAACGCAAGAGTATCTCGGAGAGAAGAAGAAGGTCGAGGATCTCCTCCATCAACTGCTCCCGCCCGCCATTGCGGATACGGTAAGGAGGGAGCATGGATATCTGTTTAAGTATATGAGGCCGTTTGCCTTATTTTCGAGCAAATCCTAAGGGATCTGGCACAGCTCAAAAATGTCAATTTCCTGAAACTCTATGTTCTGGGGTTATCGAGTGCGGTGAAGACGATGGGCATATCCATTTTACCCTCAGACCCGTCGTTGGCTCCAGAAGGCGTCACGTCGAAATCACATTTATACGAGATACTAGCTTTCCGTTAGTGCTAATTTTAGGTGAAAATGTTTCCTGGGGTAGAATTGCATGGCGAACACGCCTGTCTAGTTCATTTTTCATGATTCTCAAAAATAATTTTTTTTAATGGAAATTTTGACAGAGTCGTTTCCGGGCTTGCCACTCTGCAGATATCGATCGAGCGCAACGAGAGGATTCTGGATATATAATTTCATCCAATTCTAGGGTCAGAACTCTGAGATAACCATTTTATAGTGTTTGAGACTGTAAGGAAAAGTGTCTCCCTCGCCTCTTCCTCTACCCCCTCTCTCGCTTCCCTGACCCCGCCCGACGAGAGAGTGTGGGGAATTGAGAGAGCGCACGAGAGAGGAGGGAGAGGAAGGGGCGAGGGAGCCCCTTTTCCTTACAGTTTCAAACACTATAAAATGGTTATCTCAGAGTTCTGACCCTAGAATTGGATGAAATTATATATTCAGAATCCTCTCGTTGCACTCGATCGATATCTGCAGAGTGGCAAGCCCGGAAACGACTCTGTCAAGATTTCCATTTTTAAAAATATATATTTTTTGAGAATCATGAAAAATGAAATAGACAGGCGTGTTCGCCATGCAATTCTACCCCAGGAAACATTTTAACCTAAAATTAGCACTAACGGAAAGCTAGTTTCTCGTCAAAATGTGATTTCGACGTGACGCCGTCTGGAGCAAACGAGGGGTCTCAAGGTAAATTGGATATGCCCATCCTTGCTCGAAAATAAGGCGAACGGCCTCATATGTTTCAAATTGACAAGAAGTATATGATAAGAGTACCCATTTGGAGCACAAAAAAAGCCATTAGGAAGCGGATACAAGAAGCAGAAAGTACGGAACTACACGGTAACCCAGTTGGATTTGAGCTTCACCAGTATTAGATAGATTCCCAAATGTGCTCCAATTTGTTCACTCGCTGATTTCCACCCAAATAATTTCTTCCAATCAAGAGCTTTCAAACTCAACGCATTCCAGCGAATCGTGGATCACATAAATAAAAATAATAATATTATTATTTTTAGTTGATCGCGGGTCAGGCAGTGCAGGCTGAGCACTATGAGTGCGTCACCATCTACTTCTCGGATATCGTCGGATTCACGGCACTCAGCAGCATGAGCACACCCATGCAGGTGAGGGGGATGGTACTAGAAATGGAACCAGGAACCAAGGATGACACCAAGAGGAGTGGTCGGTACCGAATATTAGAAGTAGTGGAAGAAATGTTATTTAAAAAAAATACAAATTGCGTGAATCGAATTGAAGATTATCCTCCCTATCAGCATAATTGTAACGGTGAAACCAGAAAATGACGGCGCTAAAAGACTTTACTACAACTGCAAGAATTTTTTTTAACCGAAAAAGGATTCAATGCCTGAAATGACAATTGGATCTCAGGTGGTCACACTTCTCAACGATCTCTACCTCGCATTCGATGGTGTCGTCGACAATTTCAAGGTGGGTTCGGGCTACAGGATGATGATTTATTCTTGAAATTTTCTCACAATTCATATGGTGAATGGGAATTAATTTTTTAATTTTTTTCTAATGTTCTCTGATTTCTTGTATCAACACTTCGAAATCGATGGTTCTGAGTTTCACTACGTTAACATAAGTTTTGAACATTTCTCTAGTCAGTTTTGATCTGCCTTCGATTAAATGAAAAAATAATAAACTGAGCAGCGGTTTTAAAATCGTTTATGATTTAAATAAATAAATTCCCTGCAGGTGTACAAAGTGGAGACGATCGGTGACGCGTACATGGTTGTGTCGGGTCTGCCAGAGAGAAGAGAAGACCACGCATCACAAATCGCCCAGATGAGCATCGCCCTGCTGCATAAGGTACGGTAGTTGAGAGGATTACAGTAGAGTGAGGGTTACGGTATCCAGATGAAGGGATTCGATAACGAAAATTTCAATAGACCGATGCAATACCTCATTGACACGTTGATAGTTTATTCAAACCACTCGTTAAAATATTTTGACTGCTCCTCAATCTTGAGTTTCAGCCGTTCGATGTCTCACAAACATTGAGCCTATGAACAATTAATGACACATTTCTTTCATCAAAAATATCCCAATTCCTCGGCATCAATGGCATGTTTCGAGTGAGCTACATGATGTTTACGGTATGATGATCACATCGATTTTAGGTTAAGACATTCGTGATCCGACATCGGCCGAGCGACCAACTCAAGCTGCGGATAGGAATGCACTCAGGTACGGTAGATCTAGAAAAGCCAGTTGGTGATTGTACTGGGAGTACTGTAGACAACTAATTTCTCGGAATGGATAGCTATAGTAATGCCTGCACTTTATTGTTTCGGTTTCTGCTCTCTCCATTCTGCTCTCTCCATTCTGCACACTCTATCGGCACGCGCACAACCGTAGTGTGCAAAAATGGAGAGAGTTTGAAACTGAAATTATATCTGCTCCCTACCGTGAATCCATCTGGGAACTTGAGATGGGGATATTTAAAAATCTACGGCTACGGTAGACTACAAGATCAATGAATTACCGTACTCCCTCTCAGGTTCTGTGGTGGCTGGTGTGGTTGGGTCGAAGATGCCGCGGTATTGTCTCTTCGGTGACACTGTGAACACGAGCAGTCGGATGGAGAGCAACGGATTGCGTGAGTAGAGATGGGTTATTGTAGGAATGATTAATGTAGCCTACTATATTTATCGATTGGTTACAGTACTTTTCAGAGTACTTTAGATTACGGTAAGTAGGGATAACGGTAGGTAGAGACTAATGTAGTGTACTGTACCGTATCTGTGAAATAATCAATATTTCTTCAGCACTTCGCATCCACGTGTCAATGCAGACGAAGGAGATCCTCTCACACGACCCCGGATTCCGATTGGATCTCCGAGGAGAAGTGGAGATGAAGGGCAAGGTACGGTAATTATTGGTTGACTGTGTTTGTAGGGTTTATTGATTGGTCCGGTACGGTAGCTTTCTTTAAAAGGTACGGTAGTATCGATTGACAATTGATTTTCTTTCTTTCAGGGCAAGCAGACTACCTACTGGCTCAAGGGCTACAAGGAGACGGACATCCCCGATTTCGGACCTGATTTTCGTCACTAAAACGTGGATTCTCTAGACTCCGCCCTCTCTCCTAGGCCACGCCCCCTTGTTTTAGATGCTCTTTGTCTCTAATTGTTACTGCAGTTATCGTAATCCTCATCCATCTGCGTGTGTTTCTCTCACGGCTTCTCGCTCAGTTTGACCTACAAAATGCCCACTCAACACATTCCCTCGACTCCGCCTATCTCCATCTCTTGCCTTAGCCCTCTCCGCATCAACGGGAACCCGAGCATGAAATGACACGTCCTTGTGACCTACCGTAACCCGCCCGCCCCGCCCCCATACAGTATTGCACGCTAGATCGATATATGACTCCCCCGATGACCTACCCCTCCCAGTGATCCCCATATACAGTACCCTCATTGTTAGTACACATACAGTACCCGATGACACACCAGAAGCAAGTCCATTCCAATAGTAGAAGTCTATGCTGAGCCCCACCCATTCATCCACTAATCGATTGTTGGAATTTTGAAATGACGACGGGTTTCCTCCTTTTTCCCTGCTGGTTTACTACTACGTCTCATTATCCCTTCGTTCTTTTCTTCTTCCAATCACACCATCTTATTGTTCCGACCCTCAATTGGTGTTCAATCTCTGTCAGTTGGAGATTTGCCCCACTTGCATGTTATTATATCGATATCATTAATTAGTTTTGCTAATGAAATAAGAAGCTAGATACGTTTAACGCTCTTGTATGCTTATAATTGTACTACGTCTGTTTTGTTGTCGACCCAATCCTTTTTTGAAACTTGATTACAGGTTCCTTTCCTCGCTTTCCGCGTGTTTTTATTTGAATGATATGAATAAGAAATCAATTCTCTAATTGACAGTTGTCTTTGAAGAATTCGCAAGGAAATGTGGTTTCAAATCCATGAATTGTACCACCTGGAGACCACGATGTTGGATGTAGACGTTATCTGAAGCTCTATACTGAAGTAATTCATTAATATTCTGTTTTTCCCAGTCAGAAAGGACTTTATCTGTGGAACGACATGCGATTTATTTGCGTCTTGCTTCATTTTCCGTCCGGTTACTTATAGCCTGAGCGATAATCCTGATCACGATCCTATTTGTTTTTTATCTCTGAAGAATGAACTAAAAATAAGTAGGAATTGGAGCATTGATGATGAGATGAACATGCCGACGTTCATGAAAACTTAAAGAGCTCAAAGGGGATGTGATTTGTTGGTTTTTTTCAGTGATGAATCGATTGCAAAGGGACATGAAAGATCTCGGCGATGATCGATCGGAATCTTCACGAGGTACGGTAGGCTCCTAAATTTAGATAGAGATGACCGCTAGAAATGTGATTCACAGTTGGTACTTGATAAGAGAGTGCTCAATTTTCAATATGGCGAGGAAGCGATTTTTTTTACAAATCAAATACTTCAATTCATCTTGACGGATACGGTAGCTCATCCATCGATCGACAGTTCGCTCATTGTATTTCAGGAAGAAATTATCGCCGATCGCCGCTTCCTATATGTAGAAAGGCAATCGAGGGCCGTCGTTCAATCACATTGGAGAGCTGAAAGAGACGAGTGTGAGTGTTATTTAATGTTATTTCAATTATTGGTGGAATTTTTTTTAAGTGGTTCCCACTCACGTATTTTAAAATTATTTTTTTGGATACAATACGCATGGATCTATGAACGTTTCTCAGGAAATAATTGGCAAATTCAGCTCATCTCAGTACAAGAATGAACCGGGTGAACGAAAATAGAAAACAAGGAAACAAATAGCTTTATGCTAATTACAATTCAAAGATCAAAGATCACTGATTTCAGGACGGCGAGATTTCTCCCTCTCCGATGAACGAGGTTTCCTTCCAATTGCCATTCGGACACGAAGATGGAGAGAGGAGGAGGAATGTGTCTATATCCAGTTCAGTGAGTTGCGATCTTTGATCTTTCATGGATAAAAAATGGCTAATCTCGTCTGATGAATCGGACCCGCGAGTGAGAAGTTTCACTGCTTTCATGTAATTGACAAGAAGTTGACAAAGCCTCAATTCTGGAGTCTATCTTGGGTTAAAAAGTCAATAATCGTCGTGAATAAAAAATGGGGGTTTGAGAACCAGAGAGGTGGGGTTTTATTCTTGGTGAATCGCACCCGTCAGTGAGGAGTTTCACTGTCATCATTTGAACACAACGTTTAGCCGAGTTTGATGCACCTCGGTACATGAATGCACCGGGTGCACGAACATAATAAACAAGGAAACAAATAGCTTTGTGCTAATTACAGTTCACAGATCAAAGATCAGTGATTTCAGGACGGCGACATTTCTCCCTCTCCGATGAACGAGGTTTCCTTCCAATTGCCATTCGGGCACGAAGATGGAGAGAGGAAGGTGTCAATATCCTGTGAGTTGCGATCTTTGATATTTCATGGATAAAAAAGGGGGAATTGGAGAACCGGAACGCTGAGCTTTCGCTTGATGAATCGAAATTGCGAGTGATGAGTTTCACTCTCGTCATTGGCTCACATAGTTTAGCCGAGTTTGATTTTGTGCAGCTCTTTTGTCCTAAAAATGATAACTGTGATGTGGCAGTTTGAGATTACCAATTCGAGTGTTGGGAAATATTCTTCGCCTGATGGTTCTCTACGACAAGTGTTGAGTTTCACTGCTTTCGATTTTGAGTGGCACATCGATTACAAATCGACAAAAAATATTTCGGCGATGATCGATCTTAAGCCACAGCGTGCCAAAGAGCGAAAATCCTTTGTTCTTCGCGGCGCTGCGCAATTGTGAAACGTATCTCATTTTTTTCACATTCTGATTGATTAGAGCGGTCGGAATAGAGTTAATAGGCGGGAAATACGTACTAATTTGATACAATCCATCAAAGGAATCAGTGAAGTGATGTGACTAGATACTACCGAATCTTGTTGAATCTTTTCTGGCTGCACAAAGAGCCTCCACACGCATTTTTCGATTTTCATGATTTTTAAGCCGATTTTCCCAGAAGCTAAATAGAGGAAAAACTGACATCTGTACCATTTCGGAATCGTCATGACCTACTCTACATTTTGTCCAGTTTGGAATTTTGATTTTCTTTTTTGTTTTCGAGATATTACAGAAAAACAGACAAAAAAGTTAATTATTCTTGAATTATTCGAATACAAGAAGGAAAATCATAATTCTAAACTGGACAAAATGTAGAGCACGTCTTAGCGGTTCCGAAAATGGTACAGATGACAGTTTTTCTTCTATTCAACTTTCTGGAAAATTGGCTTGAAAATCATGAAAATCGGAAAATGCGTGTGGAGGCTCGTTGTACAGCCAGAAAAGTTTCAAAAAGATTCAGTAGCATCTAGTCACACCATTTCACTGATTCCTTTGATATATTGTATCAAATTAGTACGTATTTCCCTCCTTCCCTCTCTTCTATTTACTCTATTCCGACCGCTCTGATCGATCAGAATGTGAAAAAAATGAGATGAATAAGATATGTTTCACAATTGGTCAGCGCCACAGAAATGTGAATTTGACACGCTGTGTAAGCTTCACGAGGTACGGCTGTTTTCAAAATTGATATCGAAATGACCGCCGCTAGGTATGTGTTTCATAGTGTTCATTTTTTCAGTGAAATCTCGAGAAGCCCAATGTGATGCTGTTCCACGTGTAACGAAAAAAACTTTTACGAAGCAATTAGTGTGTTGCGGTACCTTATTAATTGATCAATATTTCATTCATTGTTTTATTTTGGGGATATTTTTATTTGTCAGGCAAATGCGCATACTAACAATTGTTTTGAAGTAGTTGGTATCTTCAAATCACTTCGAAACGAGAATGGGTCGAGTTCAGAAAATGTCTTTTCTCATTCACTTAAATCAGTCGTCTAATAGTGCTCACGAATATTGTACAGTTCAAGGATCAAAGATCGTGGCAGATTCGATGGGAGGAACTGGATGGAGAGGAGCGAACTAAGGTACGGTAGGGATCGGAAAGGTTGTGTCAGCAAATGGGAAACATCGAAATGCGGGAATTCAAATCTACACTGTAATTTTGTTTTAATTGAATTTATCGATAAGTAGCGAATGCGCCTCTCAGTTTATTTGCTTAGTGAGAAGCCCTCGCCACACATAGTATCATGTAATTTTATTTCGAAATTCTGTGGATGAGAACATGATCAAAATTGCCGATGAGTTTTAGTACATTTTCGTTTTTATTAGCTTGCAAGCGACTTTCTTTTTTGATGCGCCCTCGAAGTTATTGCTTAAAATAGTTTCGCATACTGGTATTTAACTCAATGCAAAATTATAGCGAAATACCTGGATGAGAAGTTAGTTTATTTTAGAAACGAATATTGCGCACACGTCAAGCTACGTTGATAGTTTCTGTTATTTTCTCTTCATAACAGATTTATTTTAGGATATTGCAAAGCCATCTGCGCACTTTAGCATATTTCATTAAGCCAATTCATCATATCGACCGCATTTTGAAAAACCCATTTGAGGATACCGTATACCTTGCGCACGTTTGTCCCAACTGATTCATTCAAACAGACAACATGAATAATATATTGATCAATTATCGGTCCGAAGGCGCCATTTTATTTAATTCCACCAAGAAAAATATAAATAAAAGCGTTTGAAATTCAAGAATTGTGACCTACTGACCATGCCATGATCCACCGAACCGATTTCGTGCGGGACTGCACCAAGAGGGACGGGGCTTAGACGGGTAGGTCAGAACTCGCTTATTTATTTTTTTCATAAAAATCTGAATAACTTTAATGAATTCTGCACTCTTGATTACCCAAATGCATATAACAAAGGAATTTTAGAGTAACTTTAAAATTTTACGTGGTGGTCCCTATTAAAGGATTTGAAAGCCAAACTACGGTAGTTTGACGGGAAAGCGTCGGAGTGTGTATCCAAATATTGCGGACTCAAATATTCCGGCTGCGGTCCCTAATAAAATTGTAGAAAAATTGCATTAATATTATTTGATACAAGAAACTTGATACAAGATGCAAGGTCAAGGCATTTGACTGTTTCATGAATTGGTCGCCTTCAATGACATTTGAAATGATAACATTTTAATGATCCTGGATTATCTGGGCTTCACAGTAGACATATAGTGTAGCGGCGTCTTCTATTCTAATCTTGCTTCGGCATCTCGTAAACGAGCAAGTTGCAGGCGGTACAAGCTCGAGCAGGAGCTTGGCTCTAATTTTGGAATTCCCGGCGTGGGGGTCCCTAAATCCTTTAATATTTTTCTGACGCATTTAAAAAAAATATTTCTATAATTTCTCAAGCTGTTTCGTTGATTGGGATGAGTGAAAGGACAAAGTGAAAGCATATAAAGCAAGGCATGAAGAGGTAATACGCAACATTGAAGTCACTCTAGGCTACGAATAAATGACGTGTTTTTAGAATTTATTGACTGATCTAGCTTTTCACACTATCGATAGATTCTGCAGCACAAAAAATAGTTATCAAAATGAGAATAATGCTAGAAAAATATTTCACGAAATATCAGCAGCGAGAATCGCCCATTTTCGCGGCAAGAATTCGATTTTCTGAAAATATCTAAAAATGGGCAGTTTGTTCATCCGATCTTTTTTAGTATGTTATTAAGAAGGGGATCATCGAGTTTTTGAGAAAAAATGAGGCGTGAACAAACTGCCTATTTTTAGCAAATGACTTAAAACTTTCAGGACAACATTGTGACCCAACGAACCACTGTAGTCAGAACCGTGATTCTGCTTCTAGTGTTAAATTGAACTTATTAAAAGTATACTTTGTTTTTCCATGATCCCTCGTGACTCTGGTAGCACGAGACGAGGATATTGTAATTTATTGAAGCGCTTGAAAAATATTCTTTTGATTTCAGTTTACGATAGCATGATTAGTAGACTGACTCAAGAAAGGTGACATTGTACTGCGAAATCGTTTCACTTTTGTCGACCGCAGTTTTCTGTTGTCTTTCACTCGGCCTATCGAAATTACGCATTCACCGGTGAGACTTATTTGATCAATGGTATAAGTAAACGCCGCGTGGAGAGAGTGCAGAATTGGTATAGAATAAGTGAAGAGATCGAAAATATCAGGTCGGTCAGAAAGTTTCTTTCTTTTTTTACGATCATCGATTTTGACCTCCCCTGTACTTCTTATTTGATCTATCAACATATGGCTTTTCTTAATCAATGCGGGCATTGTTCCTCTTTTTAGCGCACACTAGATCAGGGCTGACCAATCAGTAAGAGAGACACTAAGCCGGCTCAAATTTGCCGTGGTCGACCGCGAAATGCATCTGTTTCTCAACCTAGTGCACAGTGGAGAGAAGTAATAGGGACAAACCAGCGTCACATTAATAAAGTAGGATGATTGGTGATTATAATAAAAATTATTGCAAGGAAATAATCACTTCACGCTTAGTTCAGAAATGCCCCTAAAATACAACATACGATTTTGGAACAGACGAAAAATTGTTTCTATCACCTAGCTCGCGACTCGATAGATCTGCGAATGCCAATTGAAGTGCATAGCAAGGCACCATACCCAGTGAGTCCTCAATGTAAATCGGGAGAGGATCCTATCCTCCATAAATTGGCTGAGTTTTTAAGAACTTCGTAATAGAGAATCGAAGATCGAAAACATCACTTTTAGCACATTCTTCTTTTCCAGAGAGTCAGAAGTTCGGATATTTTAGTGCTAATAGAAGAATCAACTCTTGCTCTATCATTACTTTATTGGGTAGACCATGGCGATCTCTATTTTAGCAAAAGGCAGGTCGTGACCGGGTGCACCGAAAATCATGTTTTGTTGAATGTTTCACTTAAAAACATATTTTCTGTACTTCTAAGCGAGGACGGTTCGATTCATATATATATTACAATATTGTACCGAGGCACCCCTAAACTATGTCATATTGACGGTTTGTGCAAGCGAGATAATTGAGCAAACATTAACAAAAAGAAAAAGAAAGAAACTTTCTGACCGACCTAATACATAGCATCATGCATAAAACATGGAATATCTTGTTCGAAATTTCTGAAAATGGAAAAGCACATATACATTGTGAAACTAAATTGATTAATTTCAAAATCCGAGATATTTCAAGCCATTTTTCAGAAGTCGGAATGGAGAATGGACGACGCACTCTTGATTGAATTGGTAAAAAGGGGCCATTCAATGCGCTATGTTCCCGTTGATGTTGCTTCTCCGGATACCATAGTCACTATTCTCAAGGTGAGAAATACATTCCATTGGAAAATATAATCTTTTTAATACTCAAGTTTTTCCTGTAAACCTCATGTTCCTCTAAACGTTTTTCTCTCTCTCTCTCTTTTATTATTATAGATAATAGCATCGCTGGAGCATCGTCAATATCTGAAAGTGGACGTTTCTCCCGCAGTTCTCGACGGATTTTTGGGTATTCTGGGACTCCGTCGAACTGGTGGAGGATACGCAACCGATAGAGTCGTCGAGGGGGTGAGTCATGATCAATCGGAATCATGCTGAGGATTAGTGATGCAATTTCGGTTTTGGCTCTCTCCATTCTGCACACTATCTCGTCGGTCAGTGAAACGAGAGAGTGTGTAGAATGGAGAGAGTCGAAAACCGAAACGACATCACTACTGAGGATTAGTGATGGCAAAACGGACTCCCGCATGGCCTAAGCCTAAGCCTAAGCCATCAAGCCATCTATCAATACCGTTTTGTTATCACTACTGAGGATAGATTTTTTGAACAACATGGGGCGAATTCTATGTTAATCCGGTCTGACTAGATTCAACTTACAAATACTTCATTTATCATAAACTAAGAATATCTCCAGGTTCGCAACGTTTTCGATCTCTCTGCTCCCTATCATGGGAATAATATGGAACATGTGCTAAGATACGAGGGAGCGCGAGTGCATTTGTGTAGAATGTTCTTGTCCCAATTTCTCGTCTGTCCAAGCACCATTCATATCAGCAATCATAATCTCAACACTGAATGAACTTGATCTGGTTGTTAAACTTGTCCCAACCGGAACTGGTTCGCGTCCGAGACTACCTCGTCTTGTATCCCATCCTATAGGATCCTCCCGTTGTTGACTGCATCGATCAAATTAATTGATAAATGCATCTCTCTGATCTCTGTGTAAACGAGTCGTTGCATTGATTCCCTGTAAAGATGAAAAATTCTTTATTATATGAACGAGAGGGTATTGGTTGCACGGAGTACCCAGTCTCCAAGTATTCTGTGGTTTCAAGATTAGTGAAGATATTTGGGAAATTGCTTGAGATGATGGATGCCTGTCAGTGATTTTCACACTTTTGCTGTGCTCATTAGCTGTGTAAGAATCTGAAGAATCTCAAGTGTGGAATATTGCCCAGAGTCGAGAAACAACAAAAAATCGTAGGCGGATGGGAGGAAGAAGGAAAACGAGGGAAGTGAAAATAGTACTCGAAGGGGAGCGTTGCCTAGTTTCAGTTAAGATCGATTCGCTTGGAGGAACAGGCGCATTTCCCTGATTGTATACATTTCGTGAGCGATGCAATGTCGGACAATTGCTAGGAAAAGAATTCAAAGAAGACGAACAATTTATCCAAGAAAATAATCGGTGTCGGAGAATAGCAATGGTTGTCGCTCAATCCTAAAGCGGGGCAACGACAGCGTGGACGAACATAGTGGTCACTGCAATTTATGATTAGTGATGCCAAATTGGCATCCGACTCAGGGAAACTAGACAACGCGCGAATTGGGCAGAGCCAGGTCCCTATGTCTCATCCCTAATTTGTGATAATGTGTAAGTATAATGAATGAGTCGGTAATCACCGATCATGGCGGCTATTCCTTGTCATTCATTAATTAATTTATTCATTGTTTGTCGTTCCCGCGTTGAATTACACAGATGTGGATTCCTTGTTGACACATTACTTCAATCGATCGATGCCTCGGCGTTTTGCTCAGTTTCGCTGTGCTCGTTGAGACTGTGCATCTGAACAGTCGCTTTTGGAGGTTAATTTCACGAGAAACAAAAACAAATCGTAGCCGGACATGAGGCAGAAAAAAGCAAGTGAAGTGAACAGAGAAGAGAAGAAGTATCAAGAAGAGTCGATTCGCTTGTATGAACTAGCAAAGTTCTCCCGCTTGCATACTTTTGAGAGGCTGTAGTATAGGACAATAATCAATTTACATATGAATGGAAACAAGTTCAGATACCATACAACAGTTGTTATCTTTGACCGAGTAAACTGTGTTACAATTTTAGCGATAGAAAGTTCTTTATTTCAGCTCAATACTCTTCACATTTAAAGAATGGGGAGAATCATTCAACAAGGTAGGGCTATCTGTGGAATCGTCCGAGCAACCGCGAGTATCTTCGTCATGCTTCTGAAGTCTTGACCATGGAAAAGCTCATTCGCACATTCCTCTTTTGCTGTGGTTCATCAGAACACGCAAGGGCGTCCTGTACTGTCGCGCACCCGCCATGATAAGAGTACCCATGACATTTCCGAATTCACACATCTGACTTCCTCAGTCTAACGGCAAGAAATGAAGGGGAACTGTAGGCATAAATGTTGCTATGGCAAATCGGCATCCGATTTTCCACGGTTCGCTCGATCCCTCGTTTCTCTGACCGGCGAGAGATCTCGCCAATTTGGTAGAGTCGTTTCCGTTTTATCACCGGGACTAACACATCGGTAAATCGCACTTGCGAAGCGCCAGATGAGATCGTGTAAAAATCTGAAGAAATAATGGAAAACATTTTATGGAAAGCCGACGAAAAACAAGAGAAACGATTAAAGACATTGAAAATTTGACAGGGCATGTAATCGATTATGGGGATTCTAATAATTTTGTTCATGGCTTGTGAAAATCCAGTTCTCATTTTTCAGTCGACACTTTTCGAATACAAAACGTTAGTGGAATTCAATTTTAGCAGAGTTGGATGCGCACTGTCCTGAGGATAATTTTTCGTATAAATATGATGAGGTTTGCAACTATCATATTTTTGCTAGAATCGTTTTAGTGTATTCAATTTTGATTATTCGCAGCGAAACTCGTGCATTGAGTGAGGAATTGAATGAGTTTCATTGTTGTTGTATTCCTCTCCTTTGTTTTGCTCACTCGAAATGATTGAAACTCATCTCATTCACCACTCGAAATGCGAATTTAGTGGTGAAGAATGAAAATGAAGATTACAAAAATGATTGTAGCAAAAATATGATAGTTGCAAACCCTATCATATTTATACAGAAAGTGATCCTCACGATAGCGCGCATCTAACCCTGCTAAAATTGAATTCCACTAACGTTTTGCATTCGAAAAGTGTCGACTGAAAAATGAGAACTGGATGTTCACAAGTCAAGAAAAACATGATTAGATTCCCCATCATCGATTACATGCCCTGTCAAATTTTCATTGTCTTTGATGGCCTATGAGATGAGTTATGGGAAAATCGTGATGTGGAGCCCGGATGCTGCCAGGCTCAACCGATTGAGATGGTGCAAAATGAAGCACACCACGATTATCAGCATCCTTGAGAACCTTTCCGCTCACATTTTCAAAAAATCACTGCCAGCGATTGTGCTAGTTTGTTCGACTATAACGCAAACGGCCTCATAACCCTTGTCGCCTCATAATCCCGGAGATTATTGCTTGGAAGTGTCACATCTCTCAGCCAGAGAGAACCGATCTGTCTTTCTCCCCTTCTTCCTCCTTGCTTTCGGTTCCTTATGAGTCTTCATAGCTGGACGGATGAACCTTCGAGGTTACGGGAAATAGGGTCACGGTAGAGTTCTAGCAACTATAGATAATATTGATTATACTTTTTTAGCCGCAAACATGAGTAAAATCTCAGAAACGCCGAGCCCCTTGTGATATTTAGATCATGAAACGTATCCAAATCGCGATAAAAAAACTCTCCTTTTCCTCCTTGCATTCGGTTCTGCATGAGTTACCATAGCTGGGCGAGTGACGCTGAGCGGATTTAAAAAAAATAGAAATGGTAGAAACACACGATTTCAATTCTCGACTCAACCCCATCGTATTTTGTGACGGTATTGTGAATATTTTGTTTGGGGAAAATATTGTCGTTTTTACCTCACAATCCTACGAGGAGATCATTGCTGAGATTCATACGCATTGTTTCAATTCTGTCTCTTTAGCGAATTTTCAGTCAATTTCCATCCTTTTCAGAAATGTCCCGGTTATCTCGCACGACGGCCCGAATCCTCCTTCTATTGACCATAGCGTAGCATTATTAAACATTTACAAAAAGTTTTTCAGTCGAATAAACTGTGCCTGTAATGACGAATTTACAAATTATTCGTTTACGCGATCCGATAATTCTAGCGTGTCTGGGAGGTGAGCTGATGATCAAGCAGGGATACTGTAGATTGCGCCATCACTGACATTTGAAGGCTTCTATCGGCTACGGTATATCATCTGGTGTGGCAGTGAGCTAGATGATACCGTAGAGGTTACGGCAGATTACTGCCTGGAAACCGTAGAAGAGTTTGATTTTTTTCAAGAGCAAAATTGTCTTCAATCGCTGATCTTCTAGCGATATTGAGAGTGTGAGACATATTCGATTCAGTGGTTTTCCTGCGCCGAATATCAACAATAAATGAAATTTCATAAAATATAATTAAAACAATTCCAGGCAAAATAATGGCGTTTCAGTTCTCAGCTCGATCCATTCTGCACACTATAGTTCGAAATACGGGTCGCCGTCTCTTCATTTTGCACACTCTCTAACCGGTCAGAGTGACGAGAGAGTGTGCGTTTTCTCAGGCGATGCACTCTGCTATTCCAACTGCGCCTCTTCACACAGTGGCGGAGGGGGAAGCCACCACTCGGACCACCATGACAGATACGAACCGGCACCGCATATGAGTTCCGAGTAGTGACGAGGGTTGGAAATTCAATGATTGACTTTCTTCGTTCCGCGTGCTCTAGGCTTCTCTGACCGGTGAGATAGTATGCAAAATGAGGAGAGTCATACTTGAATTGTCAACCCTACTAGTGATCAGAAATCGCATCCGATTCTCCTCATTTCGCTTACTTTCTCCTTTCACTGACCCGCGTGAGAACATGGGAATTGAGATGAGTCGTTTCCGATTTGTCATCACTAGTTCCGACCTGAAATTAATTTCAGATCGACACACGCCGGACCTGATATTGATTTCAGGTTTTCGGACTTGTTCAGGCAGATATCAAACTGAGTTTATTCACAATGATGCAGGGGAAATTTGAGGAACAACTAATTTTGAATGAAAGTTTGGATGAGTTTCAGCAATACGAAATGGATTGGGAGACAAATGGGTGATACGATTGAGGGTCCGGTTTTAAATAACAAAATAAATTAAGAATCAATTCAGGGACGATGATCATCACGTACATACCAGACCGCTATCGATCGATAAGTCGTGTTAACTGTAGCATACTGTATCAACCTGGTTACAGTACTCTCCTTCCAGACCACTCCCGCTCCTCCTCTTCCTTCTCCTCCTACCGAAGTTATGGGATTGCTACCTCATCTCGCAGAAGCCTGCAGCAACCGCCCTGTAAGTGCCCAGGGATCCCCAATGATCATAGCCAAGAGCATACTCGAACATCGGGGGTTTAGCTCAGTGGTTAGAGGATTCGCCACGTGAACGGAAGGTCGGGGGTTCGATCCCCTCAGCCTCCAATGGTTTTTGACGCTCACGCCAACCTTACATGCCCTACCCCACGCTGGGAGAGGTAGATCACGAGAGGAAGATTATAGATTAATGGGTACAGTATATGCTACAGCATGCTTGCGGACACAGTACTCTGACATTCTATTGGACAAAGGGTACGGTATACGTTCGGGTACGGTGCCAATAAATTGTTACAGTACCCCTCGCCTACTCGGACGCCCAACCCACTCCACTCCTTCTCCTCGGACAATGGCTTATAGGGGATCATCAGAGACGAGGTTGGACTGATTTTGCTGTATTACTGTAACTATGGATCGATAATCACAACCCCTGTTGCAGTCCCGCTACGACCTCGAGGCGTCGGTTGGTCAAGGGATACTGTAGCTTATTGTTTTCCGGGAATTGGTGCGTTTCTCGTCTCTCTGACCGACCAAAGAGGGTACTGAATGGGGAGAGCACTATTGGGTCCTGCGACCATGCTGAGAGGCTACGGTAGTATTGATTGAGTACAGTTATTTATTGATGTTTTCCTCTCACGGGGGAACGATTATGTCGCCGAATCTCCGGAGGCAACGAGGAAAAGCCGACATTCAATGTTCCAAACATCACCTACTATAACCAGGTTGGAATGAGTAATATCAAATTGGAATATGACTCTCCTCAGTTTGCGTCCTCTCTAGTTTCCCTGACCGGCGAGAGAGCATGCCATTTGAGGAGAGCTGGATCCGATCATTAGTGAGAATTGATTGACATCGGGCCAAACATTCTCGTGTCGGACGAGTATCACGGCCACGGCAGGGTACCGCGAGAAAAAATGGAAATATTTATTTTTTTCAGACAAAGATGCTGGCCGGCTTGATGCCGGCTTCAACCCGGCTTTTTCAACGGTGAAGCCAGCTTGAACCCTTGTTGAAGCCGGCTTGCCGAGTCCGTTTTGTCATTACCAGTGGTCTCATTAACTATGCATTAAAATGCTCCATTGCCCTTGTGAGAACCGGTTCTAAAGGGCTGTGCGAGCTAAATGCGCATCCTGAGCTTTCCCTCTCAACCGCGTTCGTGGTGTAATGGTCAGCATGGATGCCCTCCACGCATTCGACGGGCGTTCGATTCCCCCCCAACGCAGAATTGTTTTGCTAGATTTTTTTAAACATTTTTCTAAAAAAAACTGCGGCAAAACACTAGCGGCCCGTTGCGGTATCGAACCCGAGCGGGGCTACGAACCGCGCCATTCACAGATCAATTTCAAGTTTCGTAGTTCTCATTCCTGGCTGCTCAACCCACTGAGCCAACCGGGCCACGCCCCCTTCATTCCTATACAACCTCTTGAGAAGAGTTCGAAGTTCAAAAATTGTTGTCACTTGCTCAGCGACCGGCCTGTGAAATTAATTGATTCCCAACAGCTTTTCGTTTTGATTGTGAGTTATTGTGTTGAATATTGATTGATGTTTCTTGATCTTGTATCCAGTAGATTGCTTGTTATCTATCTCAATTATCTCCCATTTCCCCATCTCCACATGAGTCAGGAGCTATTCTTTGCCCTGATTCCTCTAGCTTTCTCCCATCTCTTCTATTCCAATACTCTCTGCCCCATTGGCCGACTGTCTCTTGGCTCCACTGCCACTATACCCATTCTACACACTATCTCTCCCCTCTAGCCATCTGCTACTCCTTACATTGCTTGTTCCCTTGCTTCTTTCACAGCTAGAGATTCTCTGCTCTCCAGCAGCCTATATAAACCCCAGTTGCCCCCTCGCTAGTTCCTTCCGCTCTACCGAACTTCGAACCCACCCTGCTTGACTCCTGCGCCCCAGTTGTGCCCTGACTGTTGATTCACTCACAGTCCGGGACACGACATTGGGCAATAAGAGTTACGCAGGTCTCGAGGTCAATCGCTACTTGTGTTTGGCCATTGGCCACTGCTGATAAAGTCTACCGATTGGATTCCCGTCCCATCCACACCTCAGGGGACAGGGGAATCCAACACAATTCCGAAGGTGATATCTCTATTTGTAGGCAAGGAAATAACTCCAAATTTTTAGACGACATTCCCTTTGTGGTGTTATTTCTATATTTTTAATTACAACGTGATTGAACTTAAATTTATGAGATTTTCACAATCTTCTTCCTATTTAATCTTAGTCAATTTACAAATTAGATAACACATCTGCGAGAAAATTTTGAATAGGCTTCAGATGAGTTTTAAGGCGACTTTTCATTTCATTCCTCGTTTTTCAAAAGTGACTGAATCGGTTCGGAACCTCGGAATCAAAATGCCAACCATACTAGACAAGCTCTTGAGAGGAGTCGCGGGCAGCATCATTTCTGAACTCTCGCTGTTCAAATGAGTGTGTGGATTAAAACTTTTCTCATTTACGATTGACTACGATATCTATCTTGTAGTACATCCCTACGTCGAGTCATTCTTTGAAGGAAACGATTCGACTGCGCCCAAGAAAGACAAAGGTTTGTAAGCCGCTGATTGAAAAGAAATAGAGAATATCGTTTTTGTTTCTAAAGTTCGGAAAACGAAATGAGTTTCAAAAATGCTACGAATAGGATTTAGAGATAGAGGGATGATGATGTGTCGAAATTTTTGCTACAAAGTAAAATATCAAACAATCCATTCGTGTGAATTATCGATTTCCGAGTGATGAAGCAAGTCATTATCCATTATCCTTTAACTATTGATGACTCAACCGTTCAGCCTCCTCGAAAGTCGACTATGATGACTCCGAAATCCGCAGTGACAAACCCTCTTCCCCTTACTACTACAAGCCTGATCCATGTTGGAGTTACCGTAACCCCTACCGTACCCCGGCCTACAATAACATGACTGCGGATCTGAAAAGCCATTGTTGACCTAACTTATTTTGCCTGTAACAATCATCTCATCTTCTCATTCGTTTCCCCTCCGGTGCAATAAATGGTGCTGGATTAATTTGTTTGCTGTCTAAAATTTGTCGATGCCGAGAAAATGACAAACAATGTAGTGCAGTCCCGCGAGACCAGTCTCAATGTGGGTTTACCTATACCTTCAAAAGGGGATAATGGGATTATCGACTTGGTGATAGTCTATATTTCGGGCAAAATATTTCAATTGCTCACCTTGAGCCACTCGTTTCGGCAGTTCTGCCTTTAGTTTGAGTGTGTCCCACTCCTCGCTGGTGAGAGGAGAAGAAGAGGGAACTGAGATCTTAAATTAACAATATTGATTGCTTAGTGTACGAAGTGCCGAAAGGAATTACCGTGTACTTGAATTGTTGGTTATTTTAGACCAGATACGCTGCTGCTCTAATTGAGAAACGAATAGAATACAAATCATGAAGCGCGCGTGAAACTTATTTGAATGTCAGTTTGTTATTTTGCAAACAGTGAAAACAATATTCACGATTATCTCAAAAGTGCAATCAAAATCTTGTTTGGTTTATTTGCACTAGTTGAACGGTATTATCTCAGATCACACACCGCCTATTCAGGCCACGACTGTCACTTCTAACTTACCTTTGCCGTCTTCAGTGTAAGTCCTCATTGATTGAGAAGTTCTGGAGCCGAGTATTTTCCATCGTCGAATTCACCGCTTTTCTGGATCTAGAAGTTGTTTTAAAAAATCAACCTAAAATATTACTTCTACTGACAAATTTATAACGCGCTTAATTTTTATTTTTTTCAATACTAGTCAAATCGATACTAACCCAACGACTCTCATCTAATTATATAGAACGACTGAAACACATCTTATTTTTACCGGTCTCCTTTTACGGTTGAATGGGAAATGAAATAAGTTTCAGTCGTTTTTCAAAATTGCGCATAAAATAAAATAAAAGTTCAGTGGAGCGAAAGTATTCCAAAAAAGTAAAAAAAATGAATCCATCAGAGAAACGAGAGAGAATGCGATGAGCTGGAAATTGAGGAAACCGATTAATTGCAATAAAAGTTTTATTATTATGAAAACAACCGAATATTCAGTGAAAGATTTTATGTGTTTCAGGAAAACTACGAAATGAATTGAGGGACAGTGGGGTGATATTAATGTCGTTCATGATCGAAAACAATAAATTTTCAATAAATCACAATAAATCATCACAACTCATTCTGTTAATTTCATTCATCTTCACTAATCAATCTTTTAGGCGAGAATCCATGAGTTTTCTTCTTTCACGGACCCGCGAGAGAGCGTGTGAATTTAAGAGAGTAGAATGCCGATTTGTCATCACTAGTTCCGACCTGAAATTAATTTCAGATCGACACACGCCGAACCTGCTATTTATTTCAGGTTTTCGGACTAGGTCAGGTACATATCAAACTCAGTTTACTCACAATTACGCAGGGAAAATTTGAGGAACAACGAATTTTGAGTGAAAGTTTGGATGCGTTTCAGCAATCCTATGAAATGGATTTTGGGACAGAGGGGTGATATGAAGCGGGTCCCGTGAAAAATAATAAAATTAAATTAGAAGCAATCCCTGGATGATGATCACCAAGCCTTCTCCTCGTACAAGAAGATGGTGGGTGCGGGTTACGGTAGATATCGATCAATATCTATTGAATGAAAGATACTGTAGGAGAAATAGCCCTGGCTACTGTAGCATACAATACCGATCGATTGACTACCGTACCTTGACCGATCCCGCCCCTCCTCTACCCTCACCTCCTACTGAAGTGATGGGCCTGTTGCCTGATCTGCGGAGCCTATAGTCTCCGCCTTACCTCACCCTGGGAGAGGTAGGCCATCAAGGGGGATATCGATTGGAGGTTACGGTATAACAGTACCCGCAGGCAAAGTACTTCGGCGTTCTATTAACGGGTTACGGTATCTGGTCGAGTACGCCATGACGAGGGATGGTATCGATTGTTAGTCACGATATATGCTACAGTACTCTTGCGGACACAATGCTCTAACATTCTATTGGTCGCACGTTACGGTTCGATCGGGTACAGTGTCAATACATTGTTACAGCACCCCTCGCCTACTCGCTCACCCAACCCAATTCACTCGTTCTCCTCCGGCAATCGATCATCGTGAAATATCAGAGACGTGGTTGGACTGGTTTTACTGTATTACGGTATCTATCAATCGATATTTTCGGATCTGATTTTACATCACTAGGGAAACCTTCTGGAGCATGACTTGGGTCTGATTACCATCACTGTCGTGACTGAAGGATGATAGAGAATGTAGATTTTTTGCCTCACTTTCGTCAGTCGAATTGCAGAACCGCTGAGTCGCTAGTGATCATAACATGGTGAAACAGATCCAAATGAAAGATAAGAGTCGATTTTTGGTGCTTCTCTCCTCCACTATTACTCCCTTTATCTCGCTTGATCGTATGTTCTCGCAACTCGCACGGAACAAAAAAAGTTGCGATTAGGATCGCGTTATCTCATAGACAAAAGCTGCGATTCCACTGTGAGAACCAGTTCCATCGCGTTGCGCGAGCTAAATTCGCATCCTGAGCTTTCCCTCCCAACCGCGTTCGTGGTGTAATGGTCAGCATGGATGCCTTCCAAGCATTCGACGGGGGTTCGATTCCCCCCGAACGCAGAAATGTTTTGCTCGATTTTTTTATATTATCACTTCTTTCGCTCGTAAACTCGCTCTATACGTGATAACTACTGTTTGGCTTGATAGGTATCGGCTTTATCGGGCTGGGGAGCAACAGTACAACAGAGGGCGGCGCTACGCGCCGCATGAAGAAATAATAAGGATAAGGATGGAATATGAAAACGAGCAGTAATCACGAAATACAATGAGGAGGGCGATGGAACAGGGAGCAACTAATTGTGATGGAAAAGTGGGAGATCAAGAGAGGGGAAGGGCTCCTCCTTGTGATTCTACCGTATCCTTGATGTAAGGGGCGATCCCTCCGATGGAATTCCATCTCCCTCTCCGTTGAACTGCCTCGATGGGAACCCCGTGGCTGATTGATTCCATCGCTCCTCCCGCTCTCAGTTGATGAGGCGTGATCCGAGCGACTCCCGCGAGAGAGCAGAGAAGAGTGAGATCCTTCCTGAAGGTGTCGCTAGTGAGAGGCCTATCAGGATGGGAGTGAGATGGGAATAGCCAGGGGGAAGGGACCACTCTCTCCCTATAGGAATGGAAGAGGGAAAGAGTGAGAGAGTCCTTCTCGATGGAAATGAAGGTGTCTCTCCCTTCAGCGAATTGGTCGTTCTTGGCTCGTCTGACGGAAATCTTGAGGAAATCGGACGACCATTGAAGATCAGCCCAACGTAGGGACAGCAACTCGCTCACTCTTAGGAGAGCTGAGAAGGAGAGGGAGGCACCCAATGCGGTGCGAGTGGAGAGTAGGTCACAGGGATGGAGGGAGGCATACTGTACGAATGAATCGATATTCGAACGGGGAATACTAGGATGATGGGAAACAGAGAACTTTCTACGGGTCGAATCGTGAAGATGGGACAAGATATGAGCAAGAATGGGGGATGGGAGATCGGAGTAATGGGAGAAAGCTGCGGAGAGGATCTTGAGGGTCGAGAGGGCTCTTCCTTCTTGAATCTTCTTTAGAGAGTAGATTACCAGTGATGTAGGGCAGGAAGGGTCGAGTCCTCTTTCCATGGCGTAGTCTCTGATAAATGGAACCCTTTATCCTGCTACATCATTGCGATTATTCACCTCAGATTGGCCATCGATCCCTTGTATGCTCTCATTGTGGATGCGGCCTTGGCTCCCGAGATGGAATGGAGGAGAATAGGCAGTAGAGTCGGCTCCACTCTGGATACGGTAGATGAAAGATCACGAACCAACGTTCCCTTCTTCCCTGGAATCGCACATTCCCTCAGTGTCCATCTCTTTCATTCACGTACTACCGATTACTGTATGTTGGGAGGGGTGGGTGGAAGCTTCTAATAGGGTGGGAGGGTGGGAAATTCCCCAGAAAAGCCTAGAATGGTGAGATGACGCGAGCGATGCCGAAGAGGCGAAATGATAAGCCGGTAGGCACGCGTCGCGGCTAGCGACGCGCGGGAATTCAAAGCCGATACCGTACTCGTCAAACAACAATTATCACTTCTTTCGCTCGTAAACTCGCTCTATACGTGATAACTACTGTTTGGCTTGATAGGTATCGGCTTTATCGGGCTGGGGAGCTAGAATTAAATAAAGTTGAAGTCCAGGAGCAGAAGAGTGAAGGGGGAATCCAAGAAAAGACGCGAGAACGGACCCTGTTGGAGAGGGCTCGGGATAACGATGGAATTGCCCTCGGGGTACATGATGAAGTCCTTTACAAACGAGGGGATATGGTTCGGTGGGAAAAGTGTAGGGAACACCGGGTGGGATGTCCAATAGGGCAGGCCTAACACTCCTCTTGCCCTTGCTCTTCTCATCCAAGCTAGTGTTTGGCATAGTAGGGAGGGGGGAGGAACGCACCAGAGAAGAGAGTGAGATCTCCATAGTCTCGGGTCGGAGAAAGCGTCGATTGAGAGGGCGCCTCGGGAGGGGACTCTGGAAACGAATCGTTCACATTTTGCGTTCTGCTCGTCCGCAAACATGTCCACATCAGGTCTTCCCCATCTTTTCACCGCCTGATCAAACACTAGGGCCCAATCATCCCCATCTCTCTAGGGCCCAATCATCCCCATCGAAGTCTCTACTTGCTCGGTCTGCCTCCACGTTCATCTCTCTCGGTATCCAGTGAAACTTGAAACTAGCGTTCATTCTTACTCCCATGGTCTCGACTCTCTTAGCCACCTCATGCAGTTCTGGTTTCATCGATCCCTTCCTCAGTATGGACATGGCACTCTGATTATCCCCGAAGAACAGAACATTCGAGTCCCGCCACTCTCTCTCAAAAGTGTGCACTGCGAAATCGATAGCCCTCAGCTCCCTCAGAGTACTCGATTCTTCTCTCTCAGATGGAATAAGGTTCCGTGACGTGGAGACCACTTGGTCATCTGCCCTTCTGATGACCACTCCCAGGCCAATTGCGGATGCATCCGTTTCCACTATCACATCAAACTGCCATGGGGGAACCACGAAATTCTTTACCGATCTGTCTCTCAGCTCTCTAAGCCATTGGTCAATCTCACCTTTCCCGGACGGGGAGAGCGGGATTCGGGTCGATGGGGGAAGGAAGGACTTCTGGGCTTCGGCGATGGAATGGAGGATGGCTCGGGAGAAAAGAGAAGCCGGGTCTCCTAGAATGAGGGAAGCTGAACTCAGGGTACCAACTGCACGGGACCGGTCTCCAACCGTAGGGATATCCACCTCTCTAAGGTGTCTCAGCCTCTCTAAGGCGTTGGAAACTCTTTCCAGGGATACTCGGACGGTTCCTTCTCTCAGGTCTATCTCATATCCGAGCCAGGAACCACGTTGGGAAGGGGACCATTGGCACTTTTCGTCGGCCGTCGAGACACCCGCTCTCTCCAAGTCCTCTCTCACCACTCTCACTGAGTTCTGAAGTTCCTCTTCTGTCTGAGCCAGGATTAACCCGTCATCCAAATAGAGGGTGATCTTGATGCCCTTCTCTCTCCACACTCTCACAAGCGAACGAAATACCTTAGTGAAAACATAAGGGGCAGGGGAGAGGCCAAAGGGCATGGCTGCGAACTGGTAGGTCACACCCTCCCAGGTGAATGCCATGAAAGGGCGATCCTCCTGGTGGATAGACAGATGATGATATCCGCTACGGAGATCAAAGGTGGCCAAGAACCCATTTGGAGGAAGGGAATACCATACGGTGGAAAGGTTCTCGAGGCGAAATTTGGTCTTGGAGAGGAACAGGTTAAGGGCACTCAGGTCATGGATTAGACGGGGTTTCTTACCGGGAACGACGGACAGGGGAGAGATGACCCGAGGAGAGGTCGCCTTCTCAATGGCCTTCGTCCTCAGTAGCCTCTCCACTTCCCCTCTCACAAACGCCGCTTCTCGCCTGGCGCTCGATCGATTATCTGCGATGGGAATATTAATGCTGTCACGATCGCAAGTGAAATTTAGCCTATACCCTGAATCAATTACTGCTAAAGTGAATGGAGTAGCTCCGATATTGCGCCAAAACTCCGACTTAGTGCGAATAACCAGGAATGGGGCGGGACTAGGATTACCTTCTTGGTGGGAATGGGCAACTGCCCTTGAAGTGGCCCCACTGGCCGCAGTTGTTGCAAGCGCCTTGAGAGGGAGGCTCGCCGTTGCTGCCGCGAGAGCCGCCCGCACCAGAGAAGCCGTAGTTGGACGAGAGGAGGGAAGGGGGTCTGTAGTAGGGATGGGCGCCAGCCGGGACATAGGCGGACGCCCTCTGGCGAAAGGGCTGATGGGAAGGAGGGGAGGCCGCGCGTCTCTTGCGATCGGTGGTCTGGTTGAGGGACTGGAGCATCATGAGTTGCATGAGCGCCGATCCGCCAGAGGAAGAACCGATGGAAAGGGCTTCGAGGGTCTTGGCCTTGTCCGCCAGTTCCAGCACCTGCGGATTCTTGTCGGCCATGGTGAGAAGCTGGTTGCGCTCCTTTATCGTCTCGAGAATCGAGTCGATTCGGGATGGGTCGCGCTTCGCGAGCTCCAGCTCGTTCAACAGGGAGCAGTTAAACTCCACTTGACGTTGGAAACCGGTGCGGGTGAGCGTGGGGATGGAATGAGTGGGGGCGGGAGTGACCTTCTCGAGAAGCTCCTTGAGAAGAACTTCCATGGTGGAAAGATCCGCCGCCACGGGGCTAGAATCGCCGGTGTCGCCCATTACTAGCCTGCAATTGGTGTAATCGACTGCTCGCGTGTAAACCAGCGTTAATGGAATCGATAAACAATAAATTAATCGATAAAAACGGCCGAAAATTCCCCAGAAAAGCCTAGAATGGTGAGATGACGCGAGCGATGCCGAAGAGGCGAAATGATAAGCCGGTAGGCACGCGTCGCGGGTAGCGACGCGCGGGAATTCAAAGCCGATACCGTACTCGTCAAACAACAATTTTGCAAAAAAAAACTCCGGCAAAACACTAGCGGCCCGGTTCGGTATCGAACCCGAGCGGGGCTACGAACCGCGCCATGAACAGATCTGTTTCAAATTTCGTAGTTCTCATTCCTGGCTGCTCAACCCACTGAGCCAACCGGGCCACGCCCCCTTCATTCCTATACAACCTCTTGAGAAGAGTTCGAAGTTCAAAAATTGTTGTCACTTGCTCAGCGACCGGCCTGTGAAATTAATTTACGGCCATGTGTTTTGTGTTTGGGGCATTTTTATGAGCGTAATTTTGCGTATTTTATCGACTAATCTCTGACTCTCAGATGCCGCATGTTCTTTCTGACAAGTTTGAATGGATTTGGAATCTCGAAATTATACTACTCAGCAATGCTCGGCGAGATTCTCGGATCTTCTCGTGGTGAGACTGTCGCTTCTGCTTCGGAGAAGCGCGCCCGACTGAACTGCCAGGTAAAACGAGACACTTACTAATGCTGTGTCAATCAGTTTTGTAGAGTTACTATCCTTTCAGCAAAGTGATGAGACCGGTATCGATCAATAGTGGAAACTAGTGGTTACAAATATAAAAAAATAAATTTAAAAAAAAAAAAAAATCGGTAATCGACTCGAATCACTTCGCGCCGTCTCTCGTTACTCTGACTGGATAAAGAGTACAATAAGCTCAGCAAGTAGTAAACAATGATACCTGTGAATAGAATAAATATAAGAATATCAAGAATAGCAGAGTAAAAAAAATAACTAGAATATCAAAAGTCTCTTGCAGGAGGGGAGGGGAGAGACAGCTGTTCTCATAGCCAACAGGGGGTCATAGAGGCCATAGTAAAGGGAGGGGATCAGACGTGGAGATTGGATCACCAGAGGGGAAGAGGGACCAGATACCAGAGGGGAACAGATGGTAAGTTATGCCCTAGAGATGGAATGTATTTGCTGCATTGTCGATTGGCAAAAAAAAGAACCACATCGTGGAAGACCATTCACGGCTCATTCAGGATGTCTCCATCACGCGTTTGAGAACTCGAAAACGTCCATGGCCACTTAGAGACGTTTTCGAGTTCATATTATTCATATTCATATTCTTTATTCACCAACGCGTTAGGGAGTGGGAGGAAATTGTATGGTAGGGAAGGTGGTAAGAGTTCTCAAAGGCATGATAGAGTTTCGATTGTTACAGTGCCATCGAATGCGCGAACTAAAGTTCAAATTGATTAAGCAACGCTCAAAACCACGTTCAACACTCCCGATTGCTGGTGCTTAAGACGTGCCATTTGAGGGAAAATTGAATATTCTGGCCCACACTTGCCTTCCTCAGTGATCTCCAATTTTAACGTAATTCGGGGGTACGGTAGGGGGTGAGTGTATTGATTGGTTGGAATGGCTTGGCATGATGGTTGATCTTCTTCGCCAAGGAGAGAAGCAGTAGATGCGAGAAGAGGAGGGGCAGACGGAACATCCTAAATGAGCCGTGAATGACGTGAAACTTTTTTTCGCGCATTCGTTGGCACTGTAACAATCGAATCTCTATCATGCGTTTGAGAACTCGGAAACGGCTTGCATCGCCATGGACGTTTTCGAGTTCTCAAACGCATGATGGAGACATCCTGAATGAGCCGTGAATGATCTTCCACGATGTGGTTCTCTAGGGTACCCTCTGTTCCCGTCTGGTATCTGGTCCCTCTTTCCCTCTGGTGATGCAATTTCCACGGCTGATCCCTTCCCGTTTCTATGGCCTCTATGACCCCCTCTTGACTATGAGAACAGCCGTCTCTCGCCTCCCCTCCTCGCTCCGAGAGACCTTTGCTATTCTTGTTATTCAGTTTTTTAAAAATATTTTTTTTTATTCTTTTCTACTATGTTATTCGTGTTTACTACTTGCTGATCTTATTGTACTTCTAATATCAGTCATCTTAACTATGACTATCCTTGGCTCATCCGTGACTTCGGCTCATCCTACTGTGGATGCTACTGTAGATGCAGGGCAATCGATTACTGTATTAAGTTACAAGGTGAGCATGTTCAGTGAGGTTAAAACTCGACTCTCCTAATTTCGAACGCTCTCTCTTCCCTCTTAGAGTGATCATGGGAAATTTATGGCACTCTTTCTCAGGTGCACAATCGGTTTAGAAAATATGCTCAAATAATGATCAGTCGATAAATTTCAGCCAGAGCTCGAAAAATGCAGACAACTCCTCGCGTCGACTCAAATCGATGTCAAGTATCCTAACGGATTCAGGTGATTTGTTTGCTCAAATAGGAATCGAAACGAATCTCATGCGATCATCGTCCCACTCCTTTCTCGCTTCTTCTCCCTTCTTTGAGAGTCGTCTTATAATCATATATTATTAAAATGTATCATTATTTCGTTGCGCCCCCGGGCGTAGGTCGGGCGTGGTTTCTTCTGGATCTTACTCATTGTCGTTCCCACTTGTCTCTTCTGCCTCGTCACTCTCATCGGCGTATTCTCCTACGAGGAAGACGATGCGGTGCAGAATGCGGTACATCTACAGTTTCAATAATATTGATGTACCTTTCTCTAGATCACGCGCATATAGATCATTTGTGACGGCACTTTTAATACGAAAATATGGAGAAAATAAAGGAGATTCGTCCCAGGCGTCAATCGGCCTGACGACGATGACGTCACTCATGCTCGTGGTGACGATTCTCTCCGATGAACTCGACAAGTCCGACAACCTCCCGGCCCTCGGTAGGCCCACATGCCTCTGCGATAAGAAACTTCAACTCATACATGTTATTTACGAGATGCATCAAAATTGCTGAGGAACGACGAAGCGTGAAATTCATCGTACAACTATGTTGAAATTTTACGATGTACAAGTGCAGATAATAATGATTCCAGGCTGGTTCGTCTTCGTTGAAATCGTCGTCGTCTGTCTTTCGGTCATCATTCTCCTGATTCTTGACAGATTTCGATCTGTTGCGAAAGGAAACGCGAGAAAAAACAAAGAGAACTGTATTCACCGACTGGTGACATCCAAAAAGGCGTTTAGAGCTACTAGACTCACGTTGTTTCTTTTGTCGATCACTGCTCTGATACTGAACGCGATCCTCAATGGGACTTGAATAAATTATTCCCCAAACATCCAAGCATTGTATGATGCGTAAGTATGATGCGCGGAAGCTTGAATGAAATTATCTGATAATATCAAAAATCTGTTATAAATGATGGAAAGAAGTGATGCATGCGCGATTTCTCAAGTGCAAGTCATCATGTTTCCATCTTTTATTAAATGTGGAACAAAAAGCAACTGCTATTTTGCTTCTTCGATTTAAAATAATCGTGTTGAATGGTAATCAAGGCCAATTTGATCAGTATTACGGGATTCCCCTTTAATCGCATCCTCAGTATACCGATTATGCAGGTTATTTTCTAGTCCCCTCTTCGTTCGCTACCGATGCATTAAATGTATGCATTAAATAATATATGATGCATGGTTAGATGCTTTAAATTGTAAACATGATGATATTTCATGAGACTAAAATCATCTTCATCTTCTAGTAATCGTGCATGTTCGTTCAATGACAGAAGTATTTTGACGTATTCTCATTCTCAATAAATTCGTCTCGTGCCAGGTGACATGTTGCGCGTCGTACTAATCGTGAGCTCTGAAATGAATGAAATCCTACCACTGTCGCACATTTTCTGCTACCAGATTCAGTAGCAAATCGGGGAAGAAACATCGCGAATGTACGTCGTAGACTGGCACGAAACTGAAACCGAAAAAATATGATCAGTCTTTTTCATTGCACATATTCGGTACACACTTCCTTCTCTCTCTGCACATTGCAGCATCTTTTTTTGATGGTGTGAAGACATGCATTTTGAATGAGGATGATTTGGCGGATGGGAAATATAATGCACCGAACCTCCACACGCGTTGCGCTTTTAATTATGAATATGAGGGCGAATTGTAGCGGAACGCTAACACTCGAAATCTGTAATAGAAAATACTAATTTTTGCGTCAGCGGTGAAATCAACCTACCTCTACAAATAGTCGTAATAAGATGCACACGATAGGAGGAATATTAGTGAGATCGAAGATCAACGACACGAAAAACATAAACATTGGAAACATACTGGTCAGTGCGACGCAAACCATCTCTGTTCGCTAGCTAAACTTGCGATTGAAAGTTTCAAACCTGAATTACAAAAAGGAATAGCAGCTGTCGCTTCAGATATTGAGTTCTTTTAGAAGCTGTGCTCTGTAATTATTTTGAATATATGAATATTTTCATGAACTATGATTAAAAGACAGAAAAATGTTGATATTTGGATCCCTCGCTCCACATGTTTCGAATGATTGAACGCTCGAGGAAGGGTTACGTACCGAAGTAGAACCATGGAGAGTTAAGATTGCATCAAATGTTAGTATGAAGATAACGGGCCCAACAGCCAGCAATGTAACTCCCAGTATGTAAATTTCTGAGAAAGCATTTACGAATCATCGCAAATAAATCAGAAATACGTTTTTCGAATAAGTTCGTGGAAGCGATGAACATGATAAAGGTCCCTCCACGATCATTCAGCCAGCGCAGTTCAGGCACCTTTGTGATATTCGATCAGCGACAATTTATGACATTTATCGGTTGGTGCATCATTAACGAACAGCACATTTTGCACTATACATTCGTCTAGCACAATAATAGAGACGAAAAAAGTTACCTGGAGTGTCGATGCAGTGCCAGAGTCCGCCGCAGTATCCAGCCCACCGATTGAGACGATCTCAGCTGCGAGAATCATTAGGATAATCGTCAAGATGAACGCCTTCCATCTTTAAAAGCGTTTCTGTTATTTAAACAATATACATTCATTTTTTTTCGGTGCGTCCTTACCTATTGCTCAGCTTAATTAAGCTTTTCTGCCCTTTGGTGGCGAGTTTGTGCATTCGCATCAGCAGAAATATGAAGCAGGGTGCATTGGAGATCAATGTAAATGCGAAGAGCTCCTTGACATACAAAATAACGGTTTCGGTTGAACGGCAGCGAATCGCTATATGATATATTAGGCTACTCTTTGATGCTTACCATAACCGCCGATGCACTTTCCAGCAATTGACAAATTGGCCCACCACAGAATAGCACCGAAATAGGAACCGGGATATATATTTGGAACATGAAATTTATTATCCAATCGTATAGAATTAGACTGATCTGATTGGCAAAAACGTTCAACACATGTGGTGCAATGTAATATAAACCTCGGACAAGAAGTAGCCAATCCGAAGGTCGAATCCCATGAGATTTGATTGACTCAGCAAACACAGTATTAGTGGATGTACAGTTAGACTATTGACAAAGGGGAGATACATTTGACAACTAAAATATTTCCCGTTAGCAAATGCCTTATTCTCAAATTTCTCTCACGACTCGAGAAAATCGTATAAATAATCCCGATCAATCGCCAAGCCAAATTGAAGAATATGACTTTACGTCATAGCAAAGTGAAAGTCGAATCCACTAAATGGGGGATCAAATAGGAATGCGTAGCATAACATCTAGATAATGCGGCAATCCACGTATATAAATCCTGGATTCTTTCATTAATTTGATTCACATACTAGGGTTCACAAAACATCTTTGCTGGTGTATGTTTCGTAGTTTTGTGTGATGAAGTGAAGTTGTTTTGAACAGCATTGAGAAAGATTTCAAAGCATCAGACACCAACCTATGGTATTAGTCCCTGTGTGTATTGGACACAAATAGCCACGTGAATTTTAGAGGCTAATTGTTCGTAAAAATGAAACATGATCAAGGCAGTGGAACATTCAATAAGTATGGCAAATATTCATCGGAATAGCCGAATTAGCATCGATAAGTGTTCTGGCGAAATATCAGTGGAAAAATAATATTGCGAGAGGCTTAAAAATAGCGCGTAAAATTTATCAAAAACTTAAAATTTAATGAAGTTTCAAGATCCGATATTGAACAGCGGAGAGGTGATTCACTTTGATATGGTCTTCTAATTACATGGTGTGAAATACAGAGCAAAAGAGGTTGATAGTAGACCACAACCTGTAGTCGATGTTTTCCTTCCATTCATGTGTTTCCAATGGGCAATTTGTTATACGAGAAGAAGAAGCCAAACATCAAGCAAATATCTGTCTAGAGAAACGTCTATTGTTTTCGTGTGAAAGTAGCTCTCATACTCATATTTGAATTTTTATCGATCTTCGTGATTCCGTCCCTTTCTTCTTATTTTTCATCAAAAACGCCGAATATGATCGCCACCGAATAGGCAAAACCCGACAAACAACATTGGGAGAGGCGCGAAAGATCCATCATTGAAAAGTGTGGTATTGATGTGGTCGCACGTGGACTTTGCGCCACCTGCTGTGAAGAGTTTTCCAATAGATTCATGAAATGTCGATATTGAAAAATTGCCACTATCCCGCTTCCCATTCTCGCGTATTTGCATATTTTTCCTCATTTCAGTGCTCAGGAGAAGGGGGTAGGGATAGAGGCGCGATTTCTTGTACCGGGGAATAGCCGATGCGATTCGGCTGATGACGATCAGATAGTACACAAAGAATCCGCTCCTCGTCGTGATTAATTCAGTTCCGAATATTTGCTTAGTTCGATCGAGTTTATCATTCGTGCAACTAGGCGTCGGTTTCACATCGTTTGTCGTGCATCTCGGGTACTTGTTCTTCCATAAGTCCACCTTCCCCTCGCGGTCCCTTCGCGCCCCCTCGATCCCCTCCCTCCCTTCCTTCCCGATGAGACCCGGCACGCGATGTCCCTGCTCAAGTGCGGCCACTCCCCTGGTTCGGACGGAATCCTTCCCGAGATGCTCTACCATGCGAAAGACCACCTCGCCCCCGTGATAGCCGACCTACTCAATCGCCTGGTAGCCGGAGATCAAGTTCCCGATGGTTTGGCAGAAGCCATCGTCTCTCTTCTGTACAAGAAAGGAGACTGCACCAACATCGGAAACTTTCGACCAATCTCCCTCCTTACCGTAACCCTGAAGACCATGACACGTTGCATTCTGAAAAGATTCGAGGTAGTGCTTGAAGAGACTGAGTCGTCCACCCAAACCGGTTTCCGGTGCGGGCACAGCACCCTGGACAACCTGCACGCCATCAAGCAGGTCGCAGAAAGGTCATCGGAATACGGTATCCCCATCTACCTTGCCTTCGTCGACTTCCGCAAGGCCTTCGATTGCGTGGAATGGAGCGCGGTCTGGCAGTCACTCTGGTCATCGGGATGCCATCCTACCCTCATCCACCTTCTTCGTCGCATCTACGAGTCGTCTTCAACCCTCATCCGCGTCAACGAAGATATGGTTCCCGTCACCGTTCGAAGAGGAGTCCGCCAAGGAGACACTCTGTCCCCTCGTCTCTTCAACGTGGTCCTTCGATCGGCGATGGATGACATCGACTGGGGAAGCGACGGGATTCGGATTGATGGAAGATACCTGAGCCACCTCGAGTACGCGGATGACATCGCCCTGATCGCCAAGTCTCGACCGGAACTGGAGCGGATGTTGAAGAAGCTGATGGAGGCATGCAGCCGCGTTGGTCTCGAAATCAACGCCTCCAAGACCAATCTCCTCACCTCCTGCACCACTACCAGAGCACCCATAGTCATCGGGAACCTGCGATTTGAATTCGTCGAGTCTGCCACGTATCTTGGAGGAAGAATCTCTCTTCCACTTGACCACTCAGACGAAATTGAGCACAGGATCAGACTCGGTTGGTACGCATGGAGTAAGCTGTCCCACCTCCTCTCTTCCCGACTTCTTCCCATGAAGACCAGGAGGAGACTCTTTGAGAGTTGCGTCACCTCTACCGTACTCTACGGATGTGAAGTATGGGCCTTGCGATCGAGCGGCAAGGAGAGGCTGTGTGTGACCCAACGGAAGATGGAGCGGAAAATGGTCGGAGTTTCGCTAAGGGATCGCTGGAGAAACGAACGCGTGCGAGGGATCACGAAACTGCGCGATTGGAACCAAGAAGGACTGAAACGGAAGGCGCGCTGGGCACTCAAAGTGCGAAGCTTGGATACGGATCAGTGGAGCCGCGCGACTACTGTCTGGACGCCCTACAACTGGACTCGCCCCTCGGGCAAGCCAAGAGTGCGCTGGAGAGATGACTTGACGCGAGCTATTGGCAAAAACTGGTGAAATACAACCCGTGATGACTACCAGCGACTCATCCTCATCTGAGCACCCTAATTGCCTGATATGATAAATTGATTGAAGTCCAGTGGTTTGGACTGTCTTTCTATACATTCAGGCGCAACATAACACCCCCTCGATATTTTGGGAACTTTTGGCTTTCAAGTAAGACCTCACAAAATTTTTCACTTGTTTACCTCGGTCAGAGATCGGCCTACTATGTGGGCTCCGCTCGCCTGTTTGCTCGTGCTCGTCACATCCACTGCCGCTTCTCTCAATCGTACTGACCGAACGGCTCTTCAAGGACTACAACACGCAAGCGTCGCCGTATGTCGGCCGGCAGAGTGAGTTCATATTCTAGTACTATCGTACATGGTGGACAAACCGTGACAGATGATCATTTTTGGCCATTTTTGACTTTTTTGACTTCCAGCGAATAATCACTAATAAATTCCAATTTTCATTTCATATTTTTTGTCCACCCTTGTTTACGGGAATCGGCCGGGCATGTCCTGGTGAAATATTCCTCTAAAATGGAGAAAAGTAACTACAGTAACCCAAAAAAATCAGTTCGCATTCGACAGCGTGACTTTTTCAATTTGGAGCCTCAGTGCTCGCTCTCGGTCGTTTCGCTCGTTGTATTTATCGATTTGTTGGTTTATTCACTGTTCATGGTGCTGTTCTTGGCATAAGGAATCATCAGGTGCCTTGTACCGCTGCTGTTTGACCTACATTGATGGTTCTCCGCAGTCTGTTTTAGACGCTCTGCTTTTCCGCGCATTTCGTGTGCATTTGTATTGGTTTATTGGCTCCGCTCTTTGATGTAATTATGTTAAAATGATAATGCGCAGATGCGATCGGTCGGTGCTGCTGCAGCGGCTGGCCCATCTGCCGTCCTCGTCGACCGCTGCAGCCGCCCTACACACGAGCTCGCTGGCAGCCCGCAACAACTTCCTCCAGGTGTGATTTACCCACTTATTCTCACTTGTTTTATTATTAAAACATACGCACTGATATTATAGCAATTATGCACTGCTTTCACAGTGCATTTCGTAGCTTTGAAATTGGTTAGCACCTGATTTTGGTGTGTTGTTTCCGTGTACCCGTTACTAACCTCATTTTGACCTACTTGCAGTTCATCCACGAACGAAATAAGCCTCCCGAGCAACGATCACGCTATAAGGACAAGAGTCCCATCACCGGCTACAATCACTTCAAGGGAATCGTCCTCAAAAGTTAGTTTATAAAAAAATGTTTACTTGGAAAAACAACCCGATTCGTTCATTCTTATTGTTTATTGAATAATATGTCCTGCTGATTACCGACTCCTTGGTGGCTTGGAAATTAGTTACTACTAGAAGTAAGGTAGAACAAATTGTAATATCAAGGTTATTCATAGTAATATCAAGGCTTTTTACAGTAATCTCCTGAAGTAATCTGATTCCATTGTTGTCGTTATATTGTGAGAAGTCCTTAGGGATATTGAAATAGGTTTCATCTATTCTTTAAAGACAATGAAAAATGCAGTGATTCTAGTTGGGGGTCAGTGGAGTGACTAGGGCCCACTCACCAACAGAACCACAGCTTTCTTGTATCATTAGTGCGAAATCGTGGCTTGTAATTGCAATATAACATCGTTCGAGAAAAGGACGATTAGGAAAACTGTCGAGAGGGATCAGAGGGAGGCAAGATCCGGAAGTAATCGTAACCAACAAGCTAATATGTCTCTCTTCAGTGGTAATCCGTCATCCGAAGAAGCCGAACTCTGGCAATCGCAAGTGCGCCATCATGCGACTGAGCAACGGAGCCGAGGTATATTTAAAAATAAAGATAATATAAATAAAGAATTAATAAATGCGTTGCATCTGATGGCAGTGCGCAGCGCTTCCTGTTCACTTCGGAGTCCGTGTCTGAGGGGCACCCCGACAAGATGTGCGACATCATCTCCGACACGGTTCTCGACGCGCACCTCGCCCAGGACCCGAACGCCAAGGTCGCTTGCGGTAAGCTGAATCATATTTGGGTGGGCGAAGATTGAAACACTGCCCGGGGATGGAAATAACACGGTTCTCTGCTTCAATTTTCAGAAACTGTAATCAAGACTGGAATGGTTCTCCTGGCGGGAGAAATCACGAGCAAGGCTGTCGTCGACTACCAGAGTCTCGTCATAAACGCCGTCAAGAAGATCGGATTCGACGATTCCAGCAAGGGTTCGTACATGCATCCACTGCTAAAAATAGAACTTTCCTACGATTTCACAATGCTCTTCTCTGTTTATCGCTGCAGAGTGATGTGTCGAGAGAGTGTAAAGTGTACTTTCTCAGGCTTCGACTACAAGACGTGCAATGTGGTTGTTGCACTCGAGCAGCAGGCGCCCGAGATCGCTAGCGGTGTCCACGTCGGAAAGAACGAGGAAGATGTTGGAGCTGGAGATCAGGTTAGTATTGTCCACGTCTTATTCACTTTTGGCAATGAAAGTATGCCTTCTTCCCTGGTATTATTTGTGATCTACATTTACAAATATTTTTACTATGCTACAAATACTGGATATTAATGTGAATCTGCGTTAAGGTGGATCGATCGGCGGCGTACGGTGCCCGTTGGGTGGCCAAGTCGCTGGTGAAGGCGGGCGTCTGCCTCCGCTGCCTCGTCCAAGTGTCGTACGCCATCGGCGTGGCCAAGACCCTCTCCATCACCGTCGTCTCGTACAACACCTCGCCACTGAGCGAGCTCGAGCTGCTAAGCATTGTCAACGAGAACTTCGACCTTCGACCCGGATTCATCATGAAGGTGAGCATTTTCTCTCTTTCTTAGATAGATAGATAGATTTATCCGCACAGGTGGTATTGTTGTGGGGGGGAGGGGTGGGGGGGGGAGGTGGTTGGAACAAGAAGAACAAAGAATGTGTGAAATGGGGGGGGGGGGGGGGTAACTAAGCGAGTAGAGCGAGCAAGTATACAGATCATCCAACCTCCTTACACATCACATTCACGAACTCTGCATAGTTTGTAGGTATTTTTCCTTTTCGAAGTACAACATACAGTAATTTACCTACTCTGTTTGCAAAACTGTGCTCGCGAATCTTAGTTCGAAATTTTTCTCGACACAATTTGAAGCCTGCGCCTCTGAGATTAGACTTGGAAAGAACCAGAAAATCGTTTCTGGTTCGGGATAATCTTGAATTCCCGAATAGCATTTCATAGACTAGTTTAAAGTCATTGATCTTTCGACGGTACATCAACGTGGTCAGTTTGAACATCTCGTTTCGTTCAACTGGTAATGGCCTGTTTTCAAAGTTGTAACCCAAACATTTGTAGCTAATCAACCTAGTGACTTTGTTCTGCAGTTTCTCTAGTTTACCAGCTTCTCTATCGAAAACTGGAAATGCGACACTAGGACTGAATTCTACCATAGGTCTAACGTAAGTAGTGTATGCATTAACCATCACCGCAGCGTTATTGGTGCTGAGTCCACGGAAAATTAAGTTGGAACGGATCGCAGCTTTTTGGATCACTATGTCAAAGTGTTCTTTGAATGTCAATTCCTTATCGATTTGAATACCGAGATCTCTGACAGAAGACTTCGGATCAATTTGAGTTCCATTCAAGTAATACTTCAACAGTGAATTTTCATTTCCTAAGTGGAGTACGTTACACTTCTCAATTGCAATTCGCAATTGCCAGATATCGCTCCACTCCAAAATTGAAACAACACATTCCTGAAGTTTGATTGGACCACTCAGTTCATCTTTTTCGAATGCGAGGTATATTTTTAGATCGTCAGCAAAAGTGAAACTTTTGCACCCATGCTTGTCTATAACCTGCGATAAATCGGCAGTATATAGATTGAATAGCAGAGGTCCTAAAACTGATCCTTGTGGGACCCCACTAATGACCGGTCTTGATTCAGATAATGTCGTTTTGACTCTCACTTTGAATAATCTTTTGGATAAGTACTCTTCAATCCATTTCACGGTCAGCAGTGGAAAGCCCATTTTGGATATCTTTTGAATTAATTTTGGATGGCTTACTGTGTCGAATGCTTTGGCATAGTCGAAGTATATCACATCGACACACCTGTGCTCATCAATCGCTTTTGACCATTCATTAACCACTTCGATCATTTGAGTTTCAACTGAGCGATTTTTTCGAAAGCCGAATTGCGTGTCAGGAAAGAGAAGGCTTATAAAGAGTTGCTCTTGAATAAGCTCCTGAAGTTAGGCATACAAACGTGCTTAAAAGATTTGTTCACGGAATCTTAGGCTTAAAGTAGTAACGATGGATAATTTGCAGGATCTCGGACTCAAGCGCCCTATCTTCGAGCAGACTGCTCGCAACAGCCACTTCGGCCACGAGTCGTTCCCGTGGGAACAGCCCAAGGAGCTGAAGATCAAGCCCGAGCTTCTCGCGAAGATCAAGGCCAATGGAATGGGCGGACAGGAGGCGTAAAGTATCCCTTTGGCCTCGAATGTTTCTATGTTTGTTACATGTTATTTTGAGTTATTCACCTACCTCATCTGTTGTGTCCATTTCATTGATTGTGTTCAATGCAATCCTATTGCAATTCCAACCATGTTGACTTTAATAACAAGCATAGACCCGATATCAGTTTACGTGAGCTTTATCCACATCCTTATACGCATTTTACTACCATGTCCGTTCATTTCTTGATTTGATAAATATTCTTTGTTAAAATACGATCAGAGCATTATTGGAGCACTTTATCAACGACAAACAAGGAAACGATTACTATGAACAATACTAGTGTCGATCTACTTGCCTCCGGCTGGAGCACAATCGAGCTTGCCTCGGATGATATTGGCTTTGACGGAAATGAGATCTCGTCGACGACCTCCGCGAACCATGACCTGAAGTAGGAGTAGGTTACGGTGGTTGTGATAGCATACGGTAGTCAGATACTGGGAGAGAGAAGGTTTCATCGATTGATACTCTATAGTTAGCTACAGTATAGTTGTGCCATACTTTCTCTAACAATCTAGTTTCAAATCGTTTTCAACGTATGATTTATTTGTTAACACAATAACAATGAGAGGATAACCTACAAGCAATTTGCATCGTTCGCCCATAGCTAATTGTAAATACTTTTCATTTCCAAAATAGGTCTAGGATAAATGCAGTTTTACGAAATTAGTTACTAACTTTGTTTAGCTAATGTAAGCCTAATGTAAGCTTCCGAATTGAATAGCAAATATTCGAGGCAATTTTGTGAAGTGGTTTGAGTAGGGTACTCTTGAAAGCCATAGTTAAATGAATCCCAATTCGATTTGATACGATAAATGATTTTCTTTAAAGCGACCGACCTGTGAGTACTCCTGAAGGTTGTGTCCGACATTCGGGATGTAGGCGCACACCTGCAATAGATGAAACGTCAAGCTCAAAGTCTCAAAATCAACCTCAAGCACAAATACCATCCGCACTCAATCATACTCTACTCCCCGTCCCATAAAAGCGTTGGCGAATAAAGAATATAAATATAACAATTTAATTTTACTATTATAAATATTTTTAAATATACCTCGGCTCCGTTGCTCAGTCGCACGATGGCGCACTTGCGATTGCCACAGTTCGGCTTCTTCGGATGATTACCACTGAAGAGAGACATATTAGCTTCTTGGTTACGATTACTTCCGGATCTTGCCTCCCTCTGATCCCTCTCGACAGTTTTCCTAATCGTCCTTTTCTCGAACGATGTTATATTGCAATTACAAGCCACGATTTCGCACTAATGATACAAGAAAGCTGTGGTTCTGTTGGTGAGTGGGCCCTAGTCACTCTACTGACCCCCAACTAGAATCACTGCATTTTTCATTGTCTTTAAAGAATAGATGAAACTTATTTCAATATCCCTAAGGACTTCTCACAATATAACGACAACAATGGAATCAGATTACTTCAGGAGATTACTGTAAAAAGCCTTGATATTACTATGAATAACCTTGATATTACAATTTGTTCTGCCTTACTTCTAGTAGTAACTAATTTCCAAGCCACCAAGGAGTCGGTAATCAGCAGGACATATTATTCAATAAACAATAATAATGAACGAATCGGGTTGTTTTTCCAAGTAAACATTTTTTTATAAACTAACTTTTGAGGACGATTCCCTTGAAGTGATTGTAGCCGGTGATGGGACTCTTGTCCTTGGAGCGTGATCGCCGCTCGGGAGGCTTATTTCGTTCGTGGATGAACTGCAAGTAGGTCAAAATGAGGTTAGTAACGGGTACACGGAAACAACACACCAAAATCAGGTGCTAACCAATTTCAAAGCTACGAAATGCACTGTGAAAGCAGTGCATAATTGCTATAATATCAGTGCGTATGTTTTAATAATAAAACAAGTGAGAATAAGTGGGTAAATCACACCTGGAGGAAGTTGTTGCGGGCTGCCAGCGAGCTCGTGTGTAGGGCGGCTGCAGCGGTCGACGAGGACGGCAGATGGGCCAGCCGCTGCAGCAGCACCGACCGATCGCATCTGCGCATTATCATTTTAACATAATTACATCAAAGAGCGGAGCCAATAAACCAATACAAATGCACACGAAATGCGCGGAAAAGCAGAGCGTCTAAAACAGACTGCGGAGAACCATCAATGTAGGTCAAACAGCAGCGGTACTAGGCACCTGATGATTCCTTATGCCAAGAACAGCACCATGAACAGTGAATAAACCAACAAATCGATAAATACAACGAGCGAAACGACCGAGAGCGAGCACTGAGGCTCCAAATTGAAAAAGTCACGCTGTCGAATGCGAACTGATTTTTTGGGTTACTGTAGTTACTTTTCTCCATTTTAGAGGAATATTTCACCAGGACATGCCCGGCCGATTCCCGTAAACAAGGGTGGACAAAAAATATGAAATGAAAATTGGAATTTATTAGTGATTATTCGCTGGAAGTCAAAAAAGTCAAAAATGGCCAAAAATGATCCTCTGTCACGGTTTGTCCACCATGTACGATATTCTAGGAGATCGATCTGTTTACTCGCCAAATGAGAGGCAGATATATTATTTTCCTCAACCTTGAAATATATTCTCATACTTCTTCGCATTATTCATGTATTCGTCAGGCCGTTCAGGAGTTATCGCTGACACACATAATGCCCTTTCTGTTGCACTTCGTCTTACTCGAGCGATTATCGCCAGTGTGGTACGTCGCGCATGTTGAGTAAACATTGCTGGGCATTTTCACTAAAACGATCCCCTTGCAAACCGTGTTTTCTTTATAATTCCGTTAGTGATACTGTCGAGCTAAGCTAGGTCATTGTCGAGAAACAGAAAAGTGATATCTGAAAAAAGGACTGAATCATGACATAAATGATACAATCCTCCAGAACGAGCGAGACTGGACGATCAGCATACTTGTGTCCGCGAACTATGTGAGCAAACCCAATTATTACTCTTCCGTTACGAAAAGTTAACATTCCTACACTCAAATCAGGTAAACAATGAACGTTTCCCAATGAACGTTTCCAGAAATGGAACGATCCTCGCCTAGTTTGGGACCCCGCAGAAGCCGACGGAATCACTGAGATGATGATGAAGTCGGACGCCATCTGGCAACCCGACATCTACCCCTGCGAGAGGTCAGCTGTCGAGGACATTTTTGAGGAGAATTTCGTCGATGTATGTTCTGTTTGACATTCGTCTTTATTCAGCGCCAAAATCGGAAATGTACTCAAGGAGATTATCCCTAGCGTCACTGTGAGTACTTGAACGTTCTTCTGGGTTTCAAGTGGTTTCGACTCTTTTTTCCGATCGGAAATAATTGCGTTTGTGAAAGAAAGAGATGATACGTTCATCCATTTCATCGTCCCATCAAGGCAATATTGCAGATTCGTTACGACGGTACTGTAAGTCTCGAGGCCTACCAAATGGTCAATTTCATCTTCCAAATGAAGGCAAGTGTCTACAGCGATCACTGAATGCTCAAATTACATTCGTTGGATGTCGTTGATTAATTGTCAGCAAAAAATTGTATATTCAGTGTTCTTGAATAAACCTTCTAACGCCTTGAAGATTGTCCGGCATTGCGAAGCCTTTAGCAAATCGGAAATCGACTCTCCCCAATTCGCACGCTCTCTCGTTTCCCTGACCGGCGAGAAAGTGTGCAGAATGGAGAGAGCCAAATTTACACATTCCTATTGTGAAGCCTCTCGTCTGCTCCATGCGAATCGACTCTCCCTCCTGAAACTAGGCAACGCCGCTTTCTCCCCTCTCGTTTCTTCCCTCTTCACCTCACTCGCCTTCTTTTGCCTCCCATTTCCCTACGAATCCCTGGATTTTCTCGTCCATCGGTCTATTTCTTGTACTTCCGAATCGCATTGTTTTTTGTTTAGATTTTAATAGTTTTATTTGCTATTGCCTAGTCCATGCCTTCAACATCTCACAAGCCATTCCAAAGAGGAAGGGCGAGAGAAAGATAGCAGAGAGAAATAGAGAAATTGACTAGTAGCCAGCCATTGTGACGGGAGCCGTAGACGTCAAAACATGGTCTTGCCGCGAATGTTTGAATTCAGTTTTGGTGGGAAAATGTCGGGCCCCATTCCGGCCTTTATCAGTTCGTAATGCCTCCGGACATCCAGCAAGAACCCGCGACTGAACCGGAGCAGTCGCCGCCGCCCGCCGCCGCCAAGAAGAACCGCCCGAAAGGTTATCTATTAAGGATGTAAATTTCGGTTCTGGCTATCTCCATTCTGCACACTATCTCGCCGGTCAGAGAAACAAGAGTGTGTGCAGAATGAGGAGAGTCGAAAACCGAAATGGCATTCCTTGTTTCTATTTATTCAGCTTATACTCGGTGAGAGCCCCTTTCTCTCTTTCACTTCTGGTTAGTAAGCGTAGGAGATTTTGATGGGAAAGCCCGCACCACAACGTAAGATTTCTTTGTCATTAATGATGCCTAATCGGCATCAGACTCTCCTCTATTCGCGTTCTCTGTCGTTTCTCTGACCGCTGAGATAGCGTGCGAATTGAGGAGAGTCTGATGCAGTTTGTCATCACTAATTTCCATTGGCGAATGAGTCATTCTAGCGAATATTTTTGAATAGTATACAAACCAAAACTAATTGAAATGTTCGTTTTCATAAATAATATTGCGAATAATTCGCCCCTTTTCAGCCACTCCCCTTCGCCAGCAGAAACTGGCCGCGTGGCAGCCGATCCTAACGGCCAGGACTGTTCTCCCGACCGTTTTCTGTGTCGGTATCGTGTTCATTCCGATCGGAATCGCCCTCGTGCTGGCAAGCCAAGGAGGTATGCATTTCGGTTCACAGCTCTCTCCATTCTGCACACTCTCTCGTCGCTCTGACCAGTGAGAGAGTGTGTTGAATGGGAAGAGCGAAAACCGAAAAGACGTCGTGACAACGACAACGACAACACAACAAAGACAACGACGTGACGTGATCGATACTTTTACTTGTTCAAACTATGAGTACTGGCGGAAATGGCGCTACGTAAGATGAGAACTAGAGGGGTTATCACCGGTGGATTGAAAATATTTAAATGTGTTTTTTTTATACGATAATAAAGGTTATAACTGACATTTTCAGTTCAAGAGATATTTATTAAATATGCGAAGCAATGTGATGCCCTACCAACTGGGGCTCCTTGCACGCATGAATTCAATGTGCCGACGAATTACGAGGTGAGACCCCTTTCACAGTGTTTCAAAAACGTGAGGAGGACGGACATCGGGTCTTGAACGGAAAGAAAGATTGCTCATCAGCGAAGCGAGGGGAGGCATTTCACTCTCTCTTTTTTTGCATTATCTCTAGTTTCTCTCAGTGTCTCTAACTTTGGTACACTCTCGAAACGCTGTGATACCTTTTTTAGAAAGATTTTGAAAGTTCTATATTTATGTAGTAAATCTTACTGAATATTTGCAGGGCGATGTCTACTTCTATTATTATCTCGAAAACTTCTACCAAAATCATCGACGATATGTCAAGAGTCGAAATGATCAGCAATTCCTCGGAAATATCGACCAAACCGATGGCTGCTCACCGTTTGAGAAGGTTTAATTGTATTTAAATTGTTGGTTTATGATGGATTCTCGTGTTCGATACCGACACTCCTAATTTCTTGTGCTCTCTCATTGGTCAGAGAAACGAGACAGCATTCAAATTGAGGAGAGTCGGTCTCGAAAAGGATTCGATTGATGTTATGATAGCTGAGATTAGTGAGAAACTGATACTAGGGTTGCCGCACTATTCGATCGGGTATGATATTCAATATTATCAGGACTCAGCTGGACTTCCGATCGTGCCATGTGGGGCTGTTGCGAATTCTATCTTTAATGGTTTGTTTCTATTTGCTTTCTGATACTACTAAAGAATCCCAGAGTGGGTTTAGATTAGTATTGACAAATCGGCACCTGTATATCCGCATGTCGCCTGTTCTCTGGTCGGTTAGAGAAACTAGAGAACACGCGAAATGAGGAGGGTCAGATGTCGATTTTTAATCACTGACGCAGACGATTCAGATAGGACGATTGTGAAGATTATGATTTATTATTATTAGTATTAATATTGTTATTTAGACACGTTCACAATCACTCGAAAGAGCGATGGATCTCCTGTTCCCCTGACAACGGATGGCGTGCTCTGGGGAGTGGACAAGGACCGGAAATTCAATAACCCACCCGATAACGGAAACCCAGATATGTGCTCGCGATTCCAGGTGACTTTTAATATTTCTTCGGTTCATTATCGACTGATATTAGTGATGGCAAAACAGCGACTACTCTCCTCATTTCGCGTGATCTATCGTTTCTCTGACCGGCGAGAGAGCACGCGAATAGCGTAGAGTGGAGAGGATTCACCTCTTCGCCGTCTTGCATCATGTTTTGAATAATTTGAAAAGGGTAGGGGGCGAGGGTTATTTACCATTACGTAAGGTGTTCTAAAGGGCACGGAGTTTCAGAGTATGATATTTTTATATCGTCTTCAGAATACGGCGAAGCCTCCCAATTGGCCGAAGCCCGTCTGCCAGATCCCGGATGCACTGGAAAACGTCGATTTCATTGTGTGGATGAGAACTGCCGGTCTTCCTAATTTCAGAAAATTGTGGAGGAAATTGGATAAGTGAGTGTTAGTGATGTTTTGAAGCTCGCCGTAACGCACACACTATCGTGTTGGTAAGAGCAGTTAGATACTGTGCGACATGGAGAGTGCTGAAAACTGAAACGACATCACAAGTATTATAGACGCAAGAAAAATTTGCAGGCCTCTTTAACGTTCAAAAAAATACAATAAAAACAATTGATTATTTTGATATTTGTCACTATTAAGAACTGGCGCCTATGCGAATGGCCTACCTGCGGGAGATTACACACTAATCATTACTAATAGTGAGATATTCATTAATATTAATTATATTAAATTCAATATTGAAATAGCGTAATCTGTCGTTTCCAGACTATCCAGTGTCGAAATTTCTCCTATCCTATTTGTGCCAATTTTATTCACTAGTATTAATTATATTATTTTTATTATATAAATAGGATTATCTGGCGTTTCAGACTATCCTGTGTCAAAATTCAACAGCGATAAGGGATTCGTCATCTCGACTACTAGTTGGGCAGGAGGTGAATGAATAGGGAGAGAGAAGTAGTGATCGAATAGTGCGCTCTCTACTGTGCACACTCTCTAGTCGGTTAGAGAAGCAACGAGTGCGCAGAATGGAGAGAGTAACAATTCGATCCAGAATCATTAGAGAGAAGGAATGACAAGCCCTAAAAAGGATATCGGATGTATGGGGTGGTGTGGAATAGTGAAGTCGCATAGACACCAATTCTCCTAAATTCGTATTTTCTTTCGCCGGTTAGAGACACGACAGAGTGTATAATATGGAGAGAGGTATTAGGGATGATAAATCGGACTCGACAAGCCGGCTTCTCCGTGGAAAATTAACAGTTGAAGTCGGCTTCAAGTCGGCATGAAAAGCCGTTTTGTCATCACTATTCTGCAGGCAAGAACAACTTCCTTGGCATCGCCTATCTAGTGGTGGGAGCATTGGCCATCATTTTGGGAGTTGTATTCTCCGCCATTCACGTCAAATTCGGACAATCGTCAGTTATTTATTTATTTATTATTATTAATTTTATTATTATCATTATTTGGTTATAGTGATGTAAAATCGACATCAGACTTTTCTCAATTCGCGTGCTCTTTCATTTCTCTGATAGGCGAAAGAGCGTGCGAATTGAGGAGAGTCGGATGCCGATTTGGCATCACTTATTTGCTCAACTTTTAAGTGCTCAATTAAAATTCAATTTATTGAGCGCAAATTCTATAATAACGTAATAGCTATCTCGCATTGATTTTACGTGTTAAATAAAGTCTGAATTCTAAAATTCCTTTCAGAATGGCTGAACTCGGAAACATTGGAAATCCACGATGAAAATTAATAAGCGGCAATCTTCACTGCTACCATGTCATGAAATCTTATGCGTTATTTTATTATTACTAGAGACCGCAGGGTGATCTTTCAAATTGATTGCACCAGTCCAAATGCGCGCTCAATGTGTTGGTATGGTTCTGAATAACATTTTTGCTTTTTAGAGTTTATCTCTATCTCATGTCTGCGCCGAGTTCTCCCCTGAAAACCACGCGCGCGCGGGCAATGGAGAGGAGAGGAAAATCGGGCGAGAGATAAAAGGGACGGAGCCTCTCTCGCGTGTGTCTCTCTCACTCCTACCGCTCTCTCGCTCGCATCCCCCCGCGCTCGAGCACAATTCGGAGAAAATTATTAAAATTCTGGAATTAAGTTTAAAATTCCTCTAAAATACAAATGAAGGAAAATCCAGATCCGCAGCTGGGTACGATCACTGGAAACCCTTCAAATCGATAATCTGGACCCTAAACTGTACGTTTTGACCTACTAAAAGTTGACCGATCAAGCTGCGCATCACGTCGTTTGTGCAGGATCCTTAGACCTACAGAAAACGATTTTGATCGGCCGATTTAGTTGAGAATTAGATCTGTGCTTGCCAGGCGCAGGTTTTGGGTGAACTAAATTCCCCTCAAAGTGGGCGGAGCTTGTGGTCTCTAATTATTACTCGTCTTGCTGTGATACCGTACCTAGGGTTGTCGCCTCGGTATTCAACTCTCTTCATTTTGAACACTCTCTCGTGTGTGTTGAATGTAGAGAGCGAAAAATGGCATCACTAATAAATACTGATTTGGTTTGAGTTTGTTTGTGACTATTATCGTGGCCTTGATTTCTCTTTTGCACTTACAGTTATGATATTGTGATAATGTAGAATGCTTAATACGAAGTATATGTACAAATAATTATGATAAAGTGTATGATTGATAAGAAGGACGGAAGTTTCGCTAAATGCATATAATCGAGGGAGTTCGGCTGCTCTTCTACGATACACGGTGACCATTGCTTACGACTGTGACGACCGATCGTGAATTGTAGAGTTTGTTCGTTTTACTTTCCCAATATCATAAGTGTTTGCGCCTGGACTCACAATGGATCTATCCAGTCTCTACACGGACATAGTATGGAAAATACTTCCGATGCAAGAGATTGACAAACTGCACATCCTCCGCTTGATTAGTTGTTTGCTATCCAAACGCCTTTTATTAAAAAAAAATTCTTCAAACCTAGGTATCCCCTCGATGGAACTCAATAATTCTCCAGTTTCGTTCGCGCCTCCCAGTCATCGAAGAGTTCTCTTTGAAATTCAGCGACAGAATGTATAGAACCACAAAATTGAAAATTCTCGGCAAACATGATGCATATTTCGGAGTTCATTTCTTTCCACGCCACGCCGACGAGGTTCCGCAGTAGTTAGGACAAAGCGCCATCCGCCTCTCCTCAATTCGCACAAAAAAATTGAGGAGAGTCGATGTCGTCATTTGATTACAAAACAGAGGTTATCGAATAGTGACGTAAGGAGGTACGACTGTAGGAACAGATCGATAATGAGTTTTCCTCGTTTTGAGAGTAATTTATATTCAGCTTTATTTAAACGCATAGATCAACAGGAAATTGAACAAATACGAATAATTTTCACCTCGCAGTTCAGATGAACAGACATGCGCCACCAGGGGGCGCCGGGTTACTCGAAACAATCATAACCCACATTCCAGACGTAAGAAGGTACGACTGTAGGAACACATCGATAATTGTTGTGTTGTATAAATTACGAGTTAGAGTTCCTGGATTTATCACGAGGAAAATTCAAATATTTAATTTTCCCGCGCAGTGTATCTAACTGCGCGTCAGCCCGTTCAACACTACACGATACTCAGGGTAGTGGTGAACGCGCTGAGAATAAACAACAATGTCATTCTGGTTCGAGAAAATCGATAAATTGGTGGTTTATCTTCCCCGCCCACACCACCCATGAGAGACAGGGGAGAGGAGAATTGAGCTGAATTACTGTATTCAGGCGAACGAGGAGCCATGCTGTATGAACTAGAGAGGGAGCTGAGGAGAGTGGAAAGGACGGATCTGATTGGAGTGGCCCGGGAATCGATGGAAAGGAGTGTAGCACCATCGACACTCAAGAGTTACTCGGGATCAGATCGAGCTCGGAGATTACTGGCAAGATCGTGTGGACTGGAAGAAGAAGCTGACCTATCGCTATGCCTCTTCGTTCTCGATGCGATGGCAAAAGGGAGAGCGAAGAGTACGGTAGCTACAGCGATGGCCGCTTTCGGATTTGCGACAGGGGAGGATCCGAAAGAGACTCGATTCGGCCCCTTCCTCAAGGCGGCGGTCAAGTCGGCAGCAAGAACAGTCCCTGTGGTATCCCGACCCAAGGCATCAAGAGGAGATGTGGAGGCGATTCTCAAGTGGGGAACCAGGGACGGAGCTACTGCGGCGGATCTGAGAGTAGCAGTGGTCACTCTCGTCTCGTTCGGCACCCTGCTACGACCGAGTGAAGCAGTCGCCCTGAGGAGAGAAAATGTGAGTGAGAAGAATGGAGAGAATGGAAAGGTGATTGTAGGAGTGACCGTCCGAACTGCGAAAAACGACCAAGAATCGAAGGGAAGGACCAGTTACTTCTCCCTCGGCCCGGGATCCACAGGCAAGCTAGCCTGGGTACGGTATGGAAAGTTCCTAGCGGATCGTTCCGCCTCCGTCATGTTCCCCTCCCTGAATTCGCCAGATTCCCCCATGAAGACCAACTTCCTGAGAAAGGAGTTGACTCGTGCGTGTGAAGGGGCGGGAATCGAAAGATTGATCCCCCATTCCATTCTCTACGAGGAGGAGGTGCTACCACTTCCATTGAAGAAGGAGCTTCACTCGAGCAGGTACAGAAGAGAGGCAGATGGAAATGTCCCCCTATATCACCGACTCCATGGAGACTCAAGGAGGATCTCTGACCCTCTAACCCTCTGTCCCCCTTTCCCCCTCTCTTTTATGTATGTCCCTTCCCCCTCCCCCTTTCTCTCTTACTCTCAATAAACACTGTTTTACCCATGCACCCTAGGGACTATTATGCAAATTCGTTTAAATTCGTTGTTGACTGTTGTTGTTGTGTTGTCTTCATTTGTTTTCATCGTGCTATCTCGTCGTTACCACCAATTTATTGTAATAAGTTATCTCTCGATAAAGCCAGGAAACTCTAACTCGTTTTGATTACAAAACAGAGGTTATCGAATAGTGACGTAAGGAGGTACGACTGTAGGAACAGATCGATAATGAGTTTTCCTCGTTTTGAGAGCAATTTATATTCAGCTTTATTTAAACGCATAGATCAACAGGAAATTCAACAAATACGAATAATTTTCACCACGCAGTTCAGATGAACAGACATGCGCCACCAGGGGGCGCCGGGTTACTCGAAACAATCATAACCCACATTCCAGAGAGTTGATGAACTGAAACGGTCATTGTTTTCGAATTAGTAGAGCAAATCAAACTTTTCTTCCTGCATAACTTCTTCGGTATAATGATGGGCACCGGCTTCTCGTGCAGCCAAACTTGGAAGTTGAATGGCTTTCCTCTCGCGACCAGCTTCTGAAACAGTAAAGGATGCTCAGGTGTATAGATTTTGACAACACAGAACACGGCGTACTACTTTTAATACAAAGAAGTGATCGTGGAGGCTTTTACGTGTTGAATTGAATACTTTTCGTGTGCATGGCGTCTCCACGAGCACTTATCGGTATTAATATTAATATGACGTTTTCTGTGTGAAGTGACATCCATATTTGCATTCATTTACTCATGTAGGCTCACCTCTGTGATTGTTCGAACCTCTTCTGGAGTACAAACAGGTGCTTTGTAGTTGCTGATACGGACTGAGCTGGTTCGTTTCTCGAACATCGATAGTATCCATTCGAACCAATTCCCACTTTGGATGTCTCCGTATAGCATTTGACGATTCATACATTGAATCGTTATCGATATCGCATCGATTCTGTCAGTGATGCCGAGTAGAATGCTTCCTGAAATAGAAAAAAAAATTCAATAATTTTAAATCAGTTAAATTAGCTCAATTAGCCAAGCGATACGGCACGCTCAGTACTCATGCAAAATTGAACTTACGTGCTTTGAAAGTATTCTCTATATCCATTGAGCAAATCAGCCTCTCAAGAGAGGAATTGGATATGATAGCCAGTAATAGTTCTCTAAATTGCCAATTTGAAAATCCGAATAGCATAGCATAATCAAGTTCGAAAAAAAGTACAAAAGCCTTTAAAATTTCCATATGAAAACTCACGGGGTAATCTCTTCAATAAGTATATGCCACGACAAATCAACTTCTTTAATGCGTTGTTTGAGCATGCGAAAGACGGCATCGAAAAAAGGCGATCCTTCCTTAGAGTGTTTCCCGATGCTCAGAGTCTCCACTCTAGTGCTCAATAGCTCTAGTAGACGATCCAAATTCGGACTTCCGTAAGGAAAGTGCATGTTGATGGAAGCGAAGGGCTGATTAGTTATTAGTTATGGCGAATAGAAAAATGAGTTTTTTTTTTTAGTTTTGTTCAATCTACCGCACGTATGAGCGGCGATGAAAGAGCTAAATTACTATATGATCGATGCTAGGACGGAAGAGCGCCGTCGGATAAAGGCCGACAGGATAAAACTGAGCGGATGAGAATCCAGTGCGTTCTCATCCGGTTGGTTCTCATTAGTGATGACAAATCGGCATCGACTCTCCTCATTTTGCGGGCACTCTCGTTTCTGTGGCCGGCGAGAGAGCACGCGAAAAAGAATTAGTTTCCGATTTAGCATCACCCGACCTAGCACATCTGATCGGGCATCAGTGTTGGAGTTCGAAATTCGGTCGACGAATCTTCATTCCACACACTCTTTCACCACTCAAGCGCCGAGAGAGTGTGTGAAATGAAGAGACGGCGAACCGTATTTTGAACTCTAGTTATTGCTTACCTGTCCCAGTTTGATACACGACTCTGTGGACCTTTCGGATAATTGAACAGCGAATGCGCCTAATTCCACGAAACACGGCGCGTCTTTTCTATCGATTTCTATTTGCACATTGATCGAATTGGGAATTTCCTGAAAGAATAGTTTAGGCTTTGCTTGAACAATAAAGTCAAACTATAATACCTCGGATATGCCGATTTCGAAAATCTCAGGTAAGTTACCTGGAATCATCCATCCATCGATCATTGCTTTCCACGACTTGCTCACCTAAAACTTTTAATTTAATTTACAATAGCAATCAAAACTCACCGATCTCATTTCTTTTATTGATTCATTTTGAGAACGGAGGATCATCCATTGAACTTCAGAAGGAAGGCGACTGATGTCGCAAGCTATTTCGTTGTTTTCCTCCATAGTATTTCGAGATTCTTCGCTCAACTTATTATAAAATAACAATTGATACTAAATAAACTGCTAATGATAAAACAACGACAAAAAATGCTACACTGAAACGGACAATGATAAAATCGTATCATTTCGAAGAAACAATAGTGCGAAACATTGGTTTTCCATCAAGCAACACTTGTCCCTTGTTGTTCGCGTCGCGTTGAGTGATGTCTACTAGCGGAATAGAGATTTTAGAACGAAATGAATGGTAACTTTTCTTAAACTTACCAAAGCAAAACGCATTATAGTATTTTTTTGCGAGGTAAAACATGCGATTTCAATTCGATTTGCGGAGACAGCGCGAAACGTAGCGCACAACGCCCTGAGCCGACATCGGCTCTTGGCAGGCGTACATAGATCCGTCTCTCCATGCGCCGGTCAGATTGAAGAGGAAAGGCGTGTCAGACACTTGACAGAGCGTGAGAGATAATTAAAGGAGAAGGAATGTGCCACCATGATATGAACCACAAAGTGTGTCGTCTGTGGTGTGTTTAAAGTGTGCAGTGTGTGTGCGCTGCGTGTGCTGTCGTCGTGTGCAAATATCGGGGAAAGTGCGATGTGTCTTCCACGGCGTTTTGCATGGTGGAGCGATAACAGGCGAGACAACGAGAGAGAGGCGAGAGAGTACGAGAGAAGTTGAGAGAGTGGCCTCACCATGAACTGTTTTACGTGTTGCCAACAAAACGCCGTGTCTTTTATTGCGCAACATTGAGCAATCGCGCTTTCAGATAAGCGAGGACGCGTAGAAATGTCCACTAACGGAAACAAAACCGTCAGAACAGAGAATTGGCATCTTAAATTGGCGCGAGCGCTATCGCCGGTCAGAGTGACGATAAAGCGCGCGATACGGACTCTTCAAACTGCCCTCGTGAGGAATGACAAAAGAAGGGGTGAGTCATCACGATAAAAGTGGAAATAACCACACAGCGTTTGATCACATGCGTTACGCACTGACATTTCGGTGAAGCAGAAATGAAATTGTTCAGAAACGCTCGTTCCAATTGTCGTCATAACACAACAAGGTTGATATTTTGCGGGCGATCGTTCAGAAAAAAAATATATTTTTTTTCGAACCGTTTGTATTTCACTGGAAAATTTTTCTGTATAACTGCTCATATCTTATTGAGAAGCCTGATGGTTGGTCTATATATATTGCAGTGAGAATGGTGTTCTATCTGTTCGCAAGCGGGCAATGAGTCTTAGAATGAAAAGCCGTGTTTTTCACTTTACTAGTTTATATTGATCAGCTATGTCTGAGAAAGTGTACGCTATACTGGGTTTCTAAGCCTTCATATGATGTGTAAAGCTTAAGTTGATTAGGCAAACAGGAAGGACGAGAGAGACAAGAAATCATAAAAATCGGTCAAGACTTATGGACCAACCTAATACATTTATGAATATATGAAAAATTGTGATTATACTCACGAGCTGTTCTCATCGATAATACTCTGTGACATTCCTATAATCCCATCCCCATCCATCCCCTTCCCCACCCCATCCTTTCCCACTATCGATCATCCTCATCAAGTCAACAGAAACATCCAATCAGACATACATTGGACCAGCGGCCATCCTCACCCGCTCTCGAGACTCCTCCCTTCGACTATTCCAATATGTGACTCGACGAACAATGATCGATCCCTCCCTCCTTCCTCCCCCCCATTCAATCCTCTGGCCCCTCCCCCCTTACTTTTCTCACGCATCTTTCCCGTAACTGTCTTCTCATTTTCCTTCTCCTATCTCGCACACCTTGAACTTGTTTGCTCCCGACCTCCAACCCGGCAAGGGTTCCGGGGTTCGTGCTCCCGACCCATAACCCCGGCAAGGGTCCGGAGTTCGTGCTCCCGACCCCCAACCCCGGCAAGGGTCCGGGGTTCACACATAACCCCGGTAAGGGTCCGGGTTTGTGCTCCCGACCCATAACCCCGGTAAGGGTCCGGGGTTCGAGCTCCCGACCCATAACCCCGGCAAGGGTCCGGGGTTCGTGCTCCTGACCCATAACCCCAGTAAGGGTCCGGGGTTTGTGCTCCCGACCCATACCCCCGGCAAGGGTCCGGGGTTTGTGCTCCCGACTAAAGTAGATAAAGGAAGAGGGAAGGATGCGCGGTGTGACGCGGAATGAGAGGAAGAGGAGAGGGAAAATGCCAATCCTTCCGGACTGATTACAATCCTTCCGGAAGGATTTTCGCATAAAGTGCCGTTTTTGATCTTTTGAGGCCGGTTTTTTTTGGCGATTGTGCTTCCAATTAGCATACCCTCTACCGATTTGCATGGTGTCTGGCTTTGCATGAATTTGATTATCCTGGAACAGTTTTCGAGCTCAGAACAAAGCGTTTCGTACGTTGTATGCGTTTCTTTTCACATATTATGTAGTGATTAGAGTTTGGAATAGTGCGTACACTCCCTTTTCCTTCTCGGTACGGGGGAAGTGCCGGACAGCGGTTCTGATAATTATTTTAGGAGCGTGACCGCGATAATAGTCGTAAATGAGCTAGTTTTGACCGAAAGGATTCAATAGTTGGCGCATTCGAATGAGGAGAGACTGCTGGACAATTGTTATGTTGATCACTAAGCACTTTGATGCACGGGGAATCACGCAAACGTCTCAATACGCGGATCCATTACAATGTTTGATATGAGTGCTAAATCCCCATCTGAGTGATAATTTGAGCAAATCGGTGGAGGGTATGCTAATTGGAAGCACAATCGGCAAAAACACCCACCTCAAACGATCAAAAACGGCACTTTATGTGAAAATTCTTCCGGAAGGATTGGCCTTTTACCTCTCCCTTCCCGATCATTTCGCGCCACACCGCGCAACAAAGGCAGGGTTTTCCTTTCACTCTTCCTTTATCCACTCTACTCCCGACCCATAACCCCGGCAAGGGTCCTGGGTTCGTGCTCCCGACAGATAACCCCGGCAAGGGTCCGAGTTCAAATCAAAATTTAGAACAGCATTATTTATGGACTTATCGAACAATCAGCATATAGGGAAAAATCCAAACGAGGCCAATGACGCGTTGAATAAACACGCAAATATCCGCTTATTGTCGCTATCGCCTTGGAATTGTTCCGAGAACAAACTCGGTCGAGTGACGGAAGGTTACGAGGAAAGAGCTGCTTGGATAGTAGGCACTCCATGAGTGGGAGATCTGTAAACTACCCGAAGAAAAAGAGCGAGCAATTTCATGTCATTCCTCCTTCTAAAAGTATGTTTTAATGTCAATTACAGCAGATTCCATCGGAAGTACTTCTCTTCTCTAGCTCATCAAGTGCGTCTGATTGCGAACACAATGAATCTCACCCTCACCAATCTGAGTTCCGACATTATCCGGCATATCATCAGATTGAAAGACGGCGATGTGAGCAATATGCGAATGGTGAGTATTTTCTATCTTTATCTTTTATAACTATTATTATAACCCATTAGTTGCATTTTTAGATCTTCCACTCATGGAACTCGATAGTGATTGAGCTCCAATCGCCCTCCTCTTGAACGCGTTTACCTTTGTCCCGGAAATTGCGATCCAAATTGGAAGAAGAGCGAAGATCACAATCCTAGGATATGACACGAATACTGCGATAGATCTTGCGTACACATGTATGCTGTCATTCCGGAACAATACTCGGCCCGAGTGGGCGTGGGGAAATGGCTCGGCGTGTTTCAAAATCATGAAAGGGTGAGTTGAAGAACTGATTCTGGAATAGTCAAAAAGCTAACTTGACTAACAAGAAAATATATTCAGCTATGACAATACTTTTTCAGGGTGTTATCGAAGTGAAGAGTGATCATGACCGCCTTTCAATTATCGATTCAAGTGCGCGCGCGAGGGAAAGAGGAAGGATAACACGATTCTTCTCTACCTTGTGGGCCCGAGTGGGCGTGAGAAGATATTTTGGTAACCATGGAAGGGCGAGTTTGTTTTTGCTCGCTTAACTAATCAGAATCAGAATCAGATTTATCAGGAGTCGCAAAATTGCGCTGATCATGGGTTAGGCTTATTTTTCTTCAGGATCGGATTGGAATAGTTCGCGTCCTCTATTCTCGCGCGAGCGCGTGTAATCTCTCGCGTCGAATTTTCGAGTCAGACGGCTTGTACAATTCAAATCCAAAACCGAACCTGAAACCCCCTAACTCCTCTTTGACAATCATTGTTCAGGGAGCGATCGAAGTGAAGAGTGATTATGAGCCCCTTTCAATTTTCGATTCAAGTACGAGGGAAATAGGGAGAATAACACATTTCTTCTCTACCTTCTCTCGTCTGGAGACGCTGATGCTCGACAATTTCGGAAAAAACGTTTTTCTATTAGCAGAACGTTAACGTGGTTCGGCAGACTCTAGGAGAGATATCTATCGATTGCAAGTTCGCGTATCTGAAATGGATGCAGCGATGCAGTGAGTCAATTTTTTTGATGAGAAATCGGCAATATACTCTCCTCATTTCACCTGTTCTCTCTTGTTTCTAACGGACTAGAGATCGAGCACGAACAGAAGAGAGTCCATGCTGATTTGTCATCTCTGATCACCTAGGGCATAGTGGTTGTCGAATAATTATAATAGTACTATCTAAACGTTCTCGAGTGTTCGGCAAAAGAGCTGATATACGTTCTATATTCACATTAGTTATAAAAAAACATTTTAGGCAAAATGTGATCGATATGTGCCGCAAGCATGTCATTCGACGAGTTGCACTATCCGCATACAAATGGGGGGAAATCGATGAATTCCGTAAGATTTTGCTTATTCGAATTGTAAATTGCAATATATGAAGGCGTTTGCATACGCATCGAGCAAGGCCTGGCACAGCAAAAAATAACAAATGTTCAAAAGTTCGTCCCAGGGGTGGCTTTTGATTCTGAATCGACTGGCCTTTTCAGTTTTTCGATCAGATGCTTCTGAATCCCGGTACGCCGCGACGTCGATTTGGCCAAATTCGTGTTCTTCGATTAAAACTGCCCCGGGAAGGGTCAAAATAGCCACAAATCTCGCGTACCCGACCAGAATTTAATTCTCTACGAACTGAAAAAAATACGAGGTACTATCTTTCTCCGTTCTCGAGAAAAAGCCGTTTTTTGACAGAAAAATCTGTAAGCTTAAATACTTTACCAATTTGTAGAGAATCTTTTTCTGATCATTTTAGTATATTTTGTTAGGCATATTTCAGGTGGGATCATTGAGTAACATCGGTTTTTGTAGCGTCAACTCGCGTTTTTCGCAGTTTTTTCGAGTAGAACTTTTTTCTTTCATAGTTTCATGATCTCTAACATGGAAATTCGGTCTCTACGTGCAAAAATACTCCAGAAAATCCTATAGTCATATATTTTTGAGGAAATGACATTTTCGACCCGGACGTCGTCGTCGAGATCCGTAATTGGAGCCACTTTTTGGCTTTTCCATGTTAGAGATCATGAAACTATGAAAGAAAACTACTCGAAAAAAAACGCGAGTTGACGCTACAAAAACCGATGTTACTCAATGATCCCACCCGAAATATGCCTAACCAAATATACTAAAATGATCAGAAAAAGATTCTCTACAAATTGGTAAAGTATTTAAGCTTACAGATTGTTCTGTCAAAAAACGGCTTTTTCTCGAGAACGGAGAAAGATTCTGAAGCATATCCCAATCCGAACTGGTTCGAGCGCCGAACTCGTTCGAGTCTGTTCCCACTCATTCCCCCCCCCCCCCCTCTCTGTCTCCAGGGGTTCGGTCAGGGCCATCCACAGGGCCATCCTGGGATATGCTTCAGAAACAGATCAAGTTCTGAAGCATCACTCTGGGGTGGTGGACGGGGCTTGTGGATGGCCATTTTGACCCTTCCCGGGGCAGTTTTAATCGTAGAATACGAATTTGGCCAAATCGACGTCGCGTCGTACCGGGATTCAGAAGCATCTGATTGAAAAACTGAAAACGCCAGTCGATTCAGAATAAAAAGTTAGCCCTGGGACGAACTTTTGAGCATATTTTATATTTTTTAATTATTTTTATTTTCTTTTGAGCATATTTTATATTTTATATTCATATTTTTTCATATTTTGCTCGATTCTTACGCAAACGCCCTCATATTTTCAGGTGCATTCGTTATCGAATTGGCGCAACGAGGCATTCAAGTGGATATTTACCATCGCTGCTTAACTGACTCTCTGTGTGGATGTGTCCCGTTAACAAAGCAATTATGGAATGTCTTCGAATCTGATGGAGCTCAAAATACCGATAAGAATGGCCACATAAACCGATATAATGTCGTATCATGAGGAATTAGGCAACAGCTGTGCGAGTATCGGTGTGAACAGTGCGGAAGCATTCCAACATGACGAGGAAAGAAGAGGATTCATGAATGGTAGATGACCTGCATTATTAAACATCCAGCCATATATTTTTTGTATTTGTTTTCTATGTATTCCCACTGGTTTCTCTATGCAGTTTTCACAATCGTCTCTCTCCCTCCCGAACCTTATTTCATTACATTTATGTTCTTGCCTCCCAATACCTCCCAATGGTCTGTAATTATCTGAATCTCAACATTCCGATGAATTACTCGTTGGAAAGAAGGCAATATAAATTCCGATTGTACAGTTGTTCGCCGAGAATTAAAAAAATAGAGAGTCCAAAAAAAAAGTCTAAAATGTTTGGGATATTATAATTTTATAGACGAAATGCCATTAGATTCTAAAACACTCATAAGAAATATTTGAGAAACAATGCAATGCAGAGCTTCCAACAATTTTTTTATTATGTATGTTTACATTGGTAATCCTAACTCTAGGCCAATGTTATGAGATAACTACGTCTTTATACTGTGAGAATAGAAATCGTAGTTAAGTGGTGTGCTGCATTTCCCGGTAAAGGAGAGGCAGTCGGCCAATGAAGCATGATGTGTCCTCGATCTCTCCAGTCTCACTCATTGAAATATCATTCGTCATGACAACTGATTTCGATAACTATAAATGACTTCGGTTTATGTTTCATTAAACGAATTATCGTGCAATGTAATAAAACATTCAAAAAATGGACTGAAATATTATACAATAATAAAGGTTCTGTACAGAGTCGTGGCGAAAATGCGAATGAAATCTCATGCTATCATTGTGTCGTTAAGTGCGAATTCCCTGACAAGATGAGAAAAATGTACACCGGCAATGCTAAGTTATATTAGGGTTCTGTCTCGTTGTCAGAGAAACGAGCGATTCCTCGAAATGAGGAGTTAGGTGGTATCTCACATCTAGTGACCACTCGAGGTTCAAGAATGATACGAGCAGGTCTGAGTCACCATGATGACAGATCAAACGAATGGAGACATAATCTTATTGCTCAGACGCGTCGCGAGAGAGTGTTTCGGCAGAGCAAGAATAATTACATTGAGAGATATGTATGCACAGACATTTTGAGATAGGAGTGAAAGAAGTTTTTACTTTATTCTTCTTCATCTACGGAACGATTTTCCGAAATTTTATGAAATCTGAAATTGGTCGTAATAAATTCTCTATTCGGCGAAGGATCAAGACGAGAACATAACGGAGAGATGAAGAAAACGTAGTTTACTTTCATTCACTTATCCATGTGAATTCTAGGTCTACAAGCGAGCGGCGAGCGGTTGAGTGTCATTTTCACTCTCCGCTCATGATTCCCTCCGCGTAAGAACTAGTCTCACACTACCAGAAGCCCCGGCAGGCGGTAGTTTCAAGCCATCCTGATGAGTCGCCACTTCCACATCGGCACCATCAACGCCAGGACACTCGCCCCAAAGGACAAGCAGACCGAGTTGGAATTCGCTCTCGACAAGATCAGGTGGGACGTGATAGCAGTGCAGGAAGCAAGGATTGTGGGTTGTGCCTCGTTCAATCTTATATCCTCAGGCACTGTAATCTACCACTCGGGCGGTCCCACTGCGTCCCATACAAACATTCACGGACCTTCACTGAAGTCTGCGTGAGGAATGACCTGCGCATATGGAACACGTTTCTAAAGAGACGACACGGCCGGATCTGGACTTGGCGATCTCCCAACGGCTCCACATTCCACCAGATTGACTTCGTTGCAGCGCTTCCCACGGCGAGAGTTGTCAATTGTGGAGTGGTAGGTCGTTTCGAGTTCAACTCGGACCATCGCCTTGTCCGGATGTGTGTCTCTCTCCCCGACCAGGTGAAGCACAAAAGATGCAGGGAGAGGTTTGATCTCGACCGAGCCTCTTTTACTGCCAACGCGAATCTCCTCGCGTCAGTGCTTCTCACCCGTCCCGCCTCTGCTGACGATGCCTACGATTCCATCCGGGCATTCACCGAGACCGCAGCAAGCGACTGTTGGAGAGTGCGCAAAGTCCCACCCTGGATATTCCCTGCGACCCGGAAGCTCCTAGCCACGCGACACCAACTGCAATCCAACCCCCAAGGTGCTGTCGCCTACTCAGTCACGTGCTAAGCGGCCCTAATGAGCCTCTCCGATGATATCAGAAGACGAAAGGAAGCGCAAGCGCGGCACGCAGCTACCATGGGGAGGAGAATAGTGAAGGTTACGCTGAATCTCCAATCCTCCAAGAAGCGCCTCCTCGTCCCCGATGCCACTGGAGCACTCTCTCAAAGTGCAACTATGGCAGCCGTCCAGCGCTTTTTCGAGGATCTCTACACCCCTGGAGTACAGCTACCTCTGGCGGTCCCTACGAGCCCTCCCGACCCTCTCCCTCCCTTCCTTCTCGACGAGACCCGGCACGCGATGTCCCTTCTCAAGTGTGGCCACTCCCCTGGATCGGATGGGATACTACCCGAGATGCTCTACCACACAAGAGACCACCTCGCTCCCGTCATGGCCGACCTTCTCAATCGCCTGGTAGCTGGAGATCAAGTTCCCGATGATCTGGTGGAATCAGTTGTCTCCCTCCTGCACAAGAAAGGAGATCCCACTAATATCGGAAACTTCCATCCCATCTCCCTCCTTGCCGGAACCCTGAAGACCCTGACCCGATGCATTCTGAAAAGATTCAAGGCAGTACTAGAAGAGACTGAATCAGCCACCCAAACCGGTTTCCGGCGAGGGCACAGTACGCTTGACAACCTGCACGCCATCAAGCAGGTATCAGAACGATCTTCAGAATACGGTATCCCCATCTACATCGCGTTCGTAGACGGCCTTTGATTGCGTGGAGTGGAGCGCTGTGTGGCAGTCACTCTGGTCAGCTGGATGTCACCCTACCCTCGTCCATCTTCTCCGTCGCATCTACGAGTCCTCTTCTACCCTCATCCGAGTCAACGAAGAATTTATTCCAGTCCAAGTTCGAAGAGGACACTCTGTCTCCTCGTCTCTTCAACGTGGTTCTTCGATCGGCTATGGATGACATCGACTGGGAAAGCGACGGGATTCGGATAGATGGAAGACACCTCATCCATCTGGAGTACGCTGATGACGTGGCTCTCATCGCGAAGTCTCGACCGGAACTGGAGCGGATGCTGAAGAAGCTGATGGAAGCCTGCAGTAGAGTTGGTCTCGAAGTCAATGCCTCTAAGACCAATCTGCTCACCTCCTGCACCTCTACCCGAGCCCCAATCACCATCGGTAAATCTGACGTTCAACTTCACCGAATCTGCCACGTATCTTGGAGGAAGAATCTCCCTCCTCCTCGATCACTCGGACGAAATCGAACACCGGATACGACTCGGCTGGTTTGTATGGAGTAAGCTTTCCAGTCTCCTTTCATCTCGCCTTCTGCCCATGAAGATCAAGAGACGAGTCTTCGAGAGCTGCATCACTTCTACCGTACTCTACGGGAGTGTAGTATGGGCCCTACGATCTAGTGACAAGGACCGACTGGGTGTGGCCCAAAGGAAAATGGAGAGGAGGATGATGGGAGTAGCCCTAAGGGATGGAGGAAACAAGCGCGTACGAAAGATCACCAAACTGCGCGACTTGGTCCAAGAGGGATTGAAACGCAAAGCACGCTGGGCGATCAAAGTGCGGGACATGGACACGGAGCAGTGGAGCCGCGCGACTACCGTCTGGACGCCCTACAACAGGAATCGCCCCCCGGGAAAGCCACGCGTACGATGGAGAGATGATTTGAAGCGAGCTCTTGGCGAAAACTGGTGGAATGCAACAACCGATGAATACCACCGATTTATCCCCATCTGAGCACTATTGCCTGACATTATAAATTGATAGATTGATTGATTGATTGATCCATGTAAACTGTTTCAATGTAAAAAAACGCAAATTTATGAAACTCAACGACGAGGGGACGTGCTCGAGGCCTCCACTGTCCATTGAGAGCAGTTTGGCATCACTGAAAGATATCAAAGGATCAAAACCAGAAAATTGCACAGAATAAGAGTCCAAAATTAATGCCGTTTCATTTTTCAACTTTCTTTTTTACATGCTCATTTCGCTGACCGTGCGAATAGGTTGCAGAAAAGAGGATAAACAAACCGAAAACGAACGAAACATACTGGTCTTCCTGTAGATAGTGCCCTTGATTTTCGGAACTGGTGGTTTGTGAAGAATCGTTTGGAAGTAGAAGGGCTTATTTGTCGAGACCAGCGTCTGAAAGAATAAACGAGATTAATAAATGCTCTAATTTTGAACAAAAAAAATTAATTGTGGTTTTCGTGGTAACGACTTTTTAAAAACCCACCTAACAATTATGCAAAAATCTTCTGGGGTGAAAATGGGCGCATTGTGGTTTATGATATCGATTGATTTGACTCCTTTCTCAAACATCGCAAGCACGAAATCGGGCTAAATCCCCTGTTTTCCTTCATGCACTCTGATCTCAATTTGATTGAGTTTATCGCTGATTTCGAGCAAAGTTCAGCCTGCAATGGTGATATTACTTTTGGAAAACTGGTCTACGGGATCATTATCTTCATTGCATGTCGTACTGGTCCGTTGGCTATAAAACGATTTTGAAATTTCTTCACTATCATACTGTAAAGACTTACTCCACACTCCTCTATTACAAGGAAAGCGGGGCAATGATCTACTTATCCTTAACAAACGCTCAAACGCACGCTACTTTGACTCCAAATCGAGCAGCGCCTCCGGTCGCACAAGAGCAAATCACGCACGCGAACAGTCTCTCTCAACCTCGCACAACAAGCTCCACTCACGCGCCACACAGCCAGCGTATCCTCTCGATCTTCTTACTCCGGCGTACGCGACAGTCAGTCGCTAACCACTCTTCTCCACTCGATAAACCGTCGAGTCTCTTGCGATAACCGTCACTACTCGAAGAAACCGTCGAGCCTTCAGTGATAAACCGTCGCCACTCGAATAACCGTCTAGTGTTCAGCGAGAAACCGTCACTACTCGAATAACCGTCGAGTGATGAGAGAAGAAGAAAGCAAAAGACACTAACGCACCAAGAAGAACTGCCTGCCTGCGCACGCGTCTCGCGTGTGTTGTTTTGAGGGAGAACGAGTTGGTTTATGGCAAATCTGCTTTATATATTAACGCGACAAGTAAAATAACGAACAAAATAACAAACAACCGTCACCTAAGCAAGACGCCACCCAGACTGGCAAGAAATGATGATATTGCGAAAAGAAGGAAGAAAGACGGCTAGAGTAATTTGCACGCGTCACACTACGGCGGGCCGTTTGAATATTCTAATGAAACAACGGCTTTAGTAAATAATAGGCTTATTTAAATAAATAAATGGAATATTTGGTCATAATAATATTATATTCACAGAATAAAGAGGGGGTATTGCCGATTCCTCTACACGCCCGTCTCCTCTTCATACCAATGTCCTCATTGGGCTTGATTCTTCTGAGGGCAGTGGCTTGCGATGTGTCCAGACTGAGAGCACTTGTAGCACACTGTGGCTCTTCTCTTCTTCTTGCGATGCCTTCGCTTACGCGGCTCGAGACAGTCGCGAACGTCATGTCCAACTCCTCTGCATCTGAAGCATCGGTGGGATTCCTTGGTGTCTTACTCACGCGACGTCGATAGACTGAAGTCGTCTTTCATCGATGTCTTGAGCAGTGATCTCCATTCGGTGGGATGACTACTGCCGTCCTTCACCGTGCACGCCTCGCGATTCTTGGATTAGATGAAACAATAGTCGAATCCAACATGAACAGCGACGTTGGACTTCGAGACGATGTTCTCAATTCTCGTCTTGACTCCATTGAATTCCTTCGTCGATGACGTCTCCTTGAGCATGATGATGAGTGAGTGAGGAAGATCCTTCGAGTGCTCCAGAGCCAGTATCTTCTTCACGAAATCAGAGGCACCATCGTAGCTTATCGCCTCTGTCTCCTTCAACACTCTAGATGCTGTGCACGCAGCTGAGTCTACCGGCAGGAAGAGCACCACACTTCGTCGGGTGATTCTTCCAACTCTGCGGGCCTGTACGTCGGTTACCGCCTTCTCGACAGACAGTCCGGTCTTCCTTCCCGTCTCTCCAGCACTCAGTGCCCAATTGCACAGTGCGAGCCGACGCACGGTCTTCAGTCCTTGAGAAGACAGTCCTTTGTTGACTGATCTGTCTGAGGACAACACTGAGTTTCCGCCAGATTCTTCTTTCAGTCTCAATTCGAGACCCATTGCTTCTAGAGCACTGTTGCCCAGTAGGATCTCTGTTGGGGACTCAGCCACCACGAATCCGACTGAGCAATTCTTGCCCACATTTATCTCCACATCAGCCATTATCGTTCCAATGTTCTTGATTGAATGTCCTTGTGCATCTTGTATCTTATAGCGATTGCACTTCTTGACTTCGACACTTCTCATTTGGTCGATTGTAGTCTTATAGATCAGATTGACTCCAGCACCAGTGTCAAGACAAGCTTCTAGTTGCACGCCACCGATCTTGCCGTGCACCATTCGAGGTTTGCTCACGAAGAGGCTCTCGTCGTTGAGGAACTCTTTAGCTGCCTTCAAGTGTTCCTCTTGCTCTTTCATGCGAACAGCGTACGCACCATGCCACGAGTTTCCACTCCCACCATGTCTCTTGGCTGCCTGCTGACCATTATCAGCCTGATTCGCATCTTGAGACTGGGGGAAACCGTTTGCATCTGATGCATCATTCTCATCGGACACTGGTTCAGTATCATCACTGTCACCTAGCATCCATGGCTTCTTTGCCGATGTGCACTGCTTCCATGAATGCCCTGTGCCACCACATGTTGTGCATACTGTGCATCTCCCGGAGGATCTTTGAGTCTTGAACAACAGTGAATTGTTTGCCCCTGGCCTATTATTCTCTCTGTCCCTCTCTTTCTCCCTTCTATCCACCCACTCATTGCACTGCAGATGCTTTTTCACATCTGCATACGCATCTCCTCTTTCAAACATCTTCATCAGCTCCCTATATTCTGAAGACTCTTCGAATACAATGGCCAGTTGCCACTTCCTCACTTCCTCCTGTTTCTGTTGTTTCAGTCGTGGATGGCTGTATGGGAGTACTCACGCCTCCACTCAGCCTCGCTAGCCTCTGAGCGAGAGTCACATCACTACTCTTCTCAGTCTCGTTCGATGTATTATCAGTCACTCTTGGGTTCAACTCCTCTCTCTTGGAGTCTTCCAACTGTTTCTGAAGAGCCTCCACTTGAGCATTCGACTGCTTCCATTCCTCTTCGATCCTATCTATTTCATCTCTTGTGGATGCGAGTGCACGCTTCAGACTCGCCACTTCCTCGTCCAGCTCTTTCTTGTGCTCTCCATCCAACTGAATGATCTCGACTATCGCTGACTCATTTATAGCATCAGTGGCCTTTACAATCTCGAAGATGAGACCAGCCTGGCTATCAGCTGTCTCCTTCAGTGACAACACCTCTGCTTCCAACTGCTCTATGATATCTACTTCAAATTTCTGGAGAATTCGCTCAATCGTGTCAACCATTCCGAGAACTTCCTGTTCATTCATACTGGTACTACTCGCTCGCTTAGCTTGTGCCTTCTCTAGCAACTCGTCCAGTGAATCGAAATTAGCTCTCTCACAGATGTCATCCACTCGCTTTCTCTGCCACTCGATAATCTCCGCCTGCTTCTCGTACTGTGCACGCAACTGTTTAACATTGGCGAATTCAGTGCCCTGGATTGGCTCCGCCACATGCGTGACCGCGCACTTGAGTACCAGGAGATCCGTCATGATTGCCTTTTTCTCCTCATTGAACAACTTCTCGAACTCAGCAATGCTCGCTGGAGAGCCTCCAGTATCATTCTCTCTCTTTAGAAGCTTCTCTCCCAACTGAGTGACATTTTGTTCGAATCGCTTCACCATCTCTCTCGGCATACTACTCGTTTCTGACTCACTAGGCCCTTAGCCCTTCTGTCACTGACCTTGAGTGCTCCGAGTGCCGTTCCATTGAGACCCTTTGGCTTACTCCACACTCCTCTATTACAAGGAAAGCGGAACATCTACTTATCCTTAACAAACGCTTAAACGCACGCTACTTTGACTCCAAATCGAGCAGCGCCTCCGGTCGCACTAGAGCAAATCACGCACGCGAACAGTCTCTCTCAACCTCGCACAACAAGCTCCACTCACGCGCCACACAGCCAGCGTATCCTCTCGATCTTCTTACTCCGGCGTACGCGACAGTCAGTCGCTAACCACTCTTCTCCACTCGATAAACCGTCGAGTCTCTTGCGATAACCGTCACTACTCGAAGAAACCGTCCAGCCTTCAGTGATAAACCGTCGCCACTCGAATAACCGTCGAGTGTTCAGCGAGTAACCGTCACTACTCGAATAACCGTCGAGTGATGAGAGAAGAAGAAAGCAAAAGACACTAACGCACCAAGAAGAACTGCCAGAGGGCGCGTCTACCCGAGGAGAATTGCTGTTTACTGCCTACGCACGCGTCTCGCGTGTGTTGTGTTGAGGGAGAACGAGTTGGTTTATGGCAAATCTGCTTTATATATTAACGCGACAAGTAAAATAACGAACAAAATAACAAACAACCGTCACCTAAGCAAGACGCCACCCAGACTGGCAAGAAATGATGATATTGCGAAAAGAAGGAAGAAAGACGGCTAGAGTAATTTGCACGCGTCATACTACGGCGGGCCGTTTGAATATTCTAATGAAACAACGGCTTTAGTAAATAATAGGCTTATTTAAATTAATAAATGGAATATTTGGTCATAATAATATTATATTCACAGAATAAAGAGGGATATTGCCGATCCCTCTACAATACAAATATAGACTAACGGGCACTAAGGAGATCCCTGGTTGTGAGTGCGAGTTCGAAACTATTTTCTTCAAAAGGTCTCTAAAAAATGTTATTTAGAGTCGAATGTGTGTACATAATTTTAGAAAACAAACTCACAAGCTAATCTCCTGGTACATTGGATGTGTTGAGAAATCCAGAACTTCGATTTTTCGAAAATTCTTGAGGAGATAACATGCGCCCTCATAGAGTCGCGATTGTTTCCACATGTGTGTTATAACACGGACCTTTCGCGCTTTCTTGCGTCTCCTGGAAGAATGTGATTTTTTTCCCTTTCGCGTGCTCTCTCGTTTTTTTGATCGGCGAAAGTAACGGAAATTCAGCAGAAACAATTTCGATCCGGCATCTTTAAGCGCTTCCGCTCAATTCTAGAACACACTAGTGCGCTCAACAGGTTCACACTGTAGACGAACCTCATGAACATATATTGCAATAATCTCGGGAAGATTCTCTGGGATCCTCTATTCTTCGATCATTGCTCGCCATGCTTTACACACCTGAAATTGTGATTTTCGTTCAAAAATGTTTTTGGATATTGACTGGCTGCATGGCAATGATGTTTCCAGTGACGAAACCGATTATCTTCCATCGAATTTCGAGAGGTATTCGGGTGAGGATGCAAGATGACTCGTCGCTCTCCTCCATCGAAGAATCGCCAGTTTCGTAGGACATTACTGATGTCGGATCGAGACTGACTCCTCAATTCTAGTCCTCTCTCGCCAATAAGATAAACGAGAGAGCATACGAATGAAGGAGAGAGCGGTCTCACTAGGACACTGAATTGTCAATGACTGGAGGCAAACAAAATGAGTGGAATTCATCGTAAAATGATTTTGTCTCAGAAGTATTGAGCAGTTCTATCTTAAATTTCCTCATCAAATAAGTTCTTAGAATTAGGCGAATAAGTGATAAACGAATGAACTTTTGAAAGAAAAAGAATGGATATAATTGAGCAACGCGCTTTCAGATAAGCGGAAAGACGTGTCGACGCGCGTTTGAGAAAGGCCGAGAGGGAGTGTGAATCAGAATGATAACGGGTTGAGTGGAGGGAGTTGTAAGACGTTTTATCAGTGCGCACATGGCGTCGCGATTGTCGATTACTTTTCAATTCAAGTTTTCGACTAATCAAAATTCTAATCAAACTTTTATTTCTTTTTATCCTTTCCATGCTTTGTTTGCTCATATGAGGGCGTTTGCGTAAGAAAAAAAAAAATCAAAAAATAACATATGCTGAAAAGTTGGCCCCAGAGGTAACTTTTGATTCTAGATCGACTGGCGTTTTCCGTTTTTCGCTCATTTGCTTCTGAATCCCGGTACGATGCGACGTCGATTTGGCCAAATTCTTGTTCTGCGAGTAAAACTGCCCCGAGAAGGGCCGAAATGGCGACAAATCTCGCACCAAAATGATCAGCGGAAAATTCTCTACAAACTGTGAGTAAAGCTAAGGGTATTTTTGCGTCTGTCAAAAAACGACTTTTTCTCAAAAACCAGTAAAGATAGAGCCTCGACTTTTTTTTCATGTTGTAGAGAATTAAATTCTGGTCGGTTGGGCGAGATTTGTCGCCATTTCGGCCCTTCTCGGGGCAGTTTTACTCGCAGAACAAGAATTTGGTTAAATCGAAGTCGCGTCGTACCGGGATTCAGAAGCAAATGAGCGAAAAACGGAGAACGCCAGTCGATCTAGAATCAAAAGTTACCCCTAGGGCCAACTTTTAAGATATGTTATTTTTTTATGTGCCAGGGCTTGCTCGATGCTTACGCAATCGCCTTCATATGAGGCCGTTTGCCAAATTTTCGAGCAAAATTGGAGAGGTTTGGCACAGTCGAAAAATGACCCATGCTCAAAAGTTAGCCCTAGTGGTAACTTTTGATTCTGAATCAACTGGCGTTCTCCGATTTTCGATCAGATGCTCCAGAATCCCGGTACGACGCGACGTCAATATGGCCATATTCTTATTCTATAATAACTGGTCCGAAATGGGTCGGATTGGCCACAAATATCGCGTACCCGACCAGAATTTAATTCTCTACAAAATGAGAAAAAAATCTAGGCTCTATCTTCTCGCGGTATCAAGTTATGATCGATTTTTGATAGAACCATGGCTAATCTTAGATACGCTGCCAGTTTGTAGAGAATTTTGCGCTGATCATTTTGGTATATGGGTTGAGGCATTTTTCTCCCCCCAAAGTGGTTTCACATTCGATTATGTGGCTCAAACTCGCCTTTTTTGCAGTTTTTCAATCACAACTTTTTTCTTCCGGAGTTTCAGGCTCTCTAACATTGAAATTCGGTTTTTTTTAAAATTCGGTTTAATTCAGGTTTATTTTTTAAAGTCAGGTTTTTTTTGAGAAATTTACTTTTTCGGCCATATTTAGGGACCACAAGGCTGAGAGCCGATTTATTGGAATCTTGTCGCAAGTAGGCTCAATGTGACCGCCTGGGTTTCAATATCATTTTTGCTTTTGGACGTATGTCGATAGCTCTTCTCTCAAGCCCGGGAGAGCTTTCGAAGCGCGCGCGACTCCCCCAGCTAGAGAGGAGGGAGAGGCGAGACGAGAGAGAAAGGAGCGGAGCCTCTCTCGCGTGTTTCTCTCTCCCTCCTCCCGCTCTCTCGCCGCGCTCCTCCCGCGCTCATATTTAATTCGAGCACAATTCGGGGAAAATTAGTAAAATTCCAATTTTGTGCTTAAAATTCATCCAAAATGTAAATTAATATAATATCAACAGGCGAGCAATGTGTATGCACTGGAAGTGCCCTAATCACCCTATTCCCAACCTTAATATCGATTATTGACCTACTCAGACTTGTCAGATCCGGCTTGCCAGCCTTTCATTGATAGAGGACATCGAGAGCTATCTATCGCGCTTTTGGGCGAACGATTTCATCGCGAATTAGCTTTGTGCTTTTGAGGGGAATGGTGTCGAGGGAAAAGGGGCGGGGCTGGTGGTTCCTAGCCATATTTGGCCAATTTTTTGGATGAAAAAATTATTTTTACAAAAAAAACCGACCTGCAAAAAAGGCGAGTTTGAGCCACAAAATCGAATGTGAAACCACTTGCGTATCTAAGATTAGCCACGGTTCTATCAAAAATCGATAATAACTTGATACCGAGAGAAGATAGAGCCTGGGATTTTTTCCCATTTTGTAGAGAATTAAATTCTGGTCGGGTACGCGAGATTTGTGGCCAATCCGACCCATTTCGGACCATTTTTTATCGTAGAAAAAGAATATGGCCATATTGACGTCGCGTCGTACCGGGATTCTGGAGCATTTTATCGAAAAACGGAGAACGCCAGTCGATTCAGAATCAAAAGTTACCCCTAGGGCGAACTTTTGAGCATAGGTCATTTTTCGACTGTGCCAGACATTGCTCGAAAATTGGGCAAACGGCCTCATGAGGCCGTTTGTGTTAGGGTGTTAGGGTGGTTGGAACAGGTAAAAAATAACATATGCTCAAAAGTTGGCCCCTGGGGTAACTTTTGATTCTGAATCGACTGATGAAGTCCGTTTTTCGATCTGAGCCTTCTGAATCCCGGTACGACGACGTCAATTTTGGCCAAATTATTGTTCTCCGATAAAAAAAACTAGTCCGAAAAGGGTCGGATTGGCCCCAAATCTCGCGTACGCGACCAGAATTTAATTCTCTACAAACTGAAAAAAGTCAAGGCGCTAACATTTTTCGTTTTCGAGAAAAAGTGATCTACGATCTCCCCCCATCTGCCATTCAAATGTACTATTCTCAAAACGTTGGAAAATCGCCGACTAGATTAAAGGAAACCTGGTCGCATCGGACGAAAATTAAATTTGTTCCTAGCTGCGTTGTAGGTGAATACACACCCAAACCCGATTTCACAATTTCCACCTTGTCAAAACCTAATAGAAATGCGAGTCCTTCAGAAAGATCCATTTTTTCCACAATTTTAGGATTCAGATCAATTCTAATTCATTGTTTTTCTTTCTCATGACTAATCACCACAGTGTATTGACCAAAGCTGATAACCTGCTGAAACCTGCTGATAACCTGTTTTTGTCAGGAAAGTTTTTCATCTTATTTTTCTGCATATTTCGAGCTCAATGCCAGCATTATAGCTCCTCTGAGAGCTGAGATACGGTAAAAACGGAACCGCGACCGGATATTTCCTAAAAGCCGGCTTTGGGACACGTGACCGGTATTGTTCGAAAACTTGTCTACTAGGTATTCTCCCATAATATTATAGAATTTTTTTTTAATTTGAAAAATAAATTTCCAAGACAGTTCACTGGTCTCGTGATACCGGTGTTACACAAATGTTATTTTCGATCGTCGATATTAAATATTTGATTCACTCGTTTTCTCAGTGCTCCGTATAACGTATGATATTGTGCAATTCGATTAGTACGCCTTGAAAAGAATATTCCACTTTTGTCTTTAAGTGAAATAAAATAGTCATAGAACGTGGGATGAGAGCGTCAAAAAATGGGATCGACTACTTTGATTAAGTCCAATTTGCGGGCATTGGAATTTCTGAAAATATCCTTAGTTCAATGTGTTTTTCCTTTCCGTATATTTTTTGTTCAATCATGCACTACCAATGCGTACTCTTTGATTCGCTCATTTTGACCAATCCATGCACAATCAGTGCAGTGACGTAGGAAGAAAGAACAAGACGTAGATAGATACAGAACGAAAATAAGTATGTAATCTGCCACAAATTATAGTGTAAGAGTTTTAAAAAGAGACTGGGAAAGAAGAAAGAGACATAAGGAGACAAAAAATTCTATCAGTATTCGTGACTCTTCTTCTGCTTCTGACTGCATCTACGGTAACCGACGCTTGGGGTTGTAAGTTATATTTCTTTCACCGATTCTACTATTACCAATAATTACCAATAGCTTGCCCTAGCCCTGGAAGAATCCACGTGTATCTTTCCATAAATGATCATCACAGGGAGTGGAAGTGGCAATTTCGCCAGCAATTGGGGAAGGAATATAAATTCGGGATGAAATAACAACTGGAACGGATTCAATAACGGAGGATGGGGAAATACAGGAGGAATAAATAATAGAGGATGGAGGAACACTGGAGGCATTAACAACGGCGGATGGGGGAATACTGGCGGAATCAATAATGGAGGATGGGGAAATACTGGCGGAATCAATAATGGAGGATGGGGTAATACCGGAGGCATACATAACGGCGGATGGGGATAAAACATCGATGGTCCACTATTTTTGGGATCCTTTTTATGTGTATATTATAACGTGAAATTGTATCTGTTATCGAGCTATATTTTAAATTATTACACCGCAGTAGCTATCGAATTTTTCACATAGACGTACTTTCTGATAGAATTATTTTGAGATCGATTGGAGAAATTTTGAAAATTTCTGATTAATTTGACCCATCGGACTGGGTTACTGTAGTATCAGTTGGGTACGGTACTTGTTGTTTTAAAAATTCAATATTGGACCACGACTCCTTATACGGCGAATTTTCGGAAAAAAATCTGACCCAATTGACCAGGTTACCGTAATCACTCGGGTACTGTAGTTATAATGTGACAACTTTCATTGAACTTGGTCAACTCTCCTCCGGACTGTGCTCCGTTGCGCTTTTGTCACCCACCCGATTTTTCAAGGAGCAAAACTAAATTTTCAAGTTTTTCTATATTTTATAAATGTTCTTCATCTTTGTCTTCAACATGAAAGTTGTTAAGATCGTCACGGGAATCATTTTTCGCTTTAATATCTTTGGTTTCTACAACTGGACAGATGAAATTCCAAACAAGAACGCATTACTACACGTAACCGATTGTTTAAAGTGAAATATTCATAACACTATGCTTCAGGAGAGAGACATTGCATGGGCTAAGAATATCACATCGAACTTTTTAGTACTTGGTGCGGAAATCGGAGATATCGGAGCATTTCGAAATGGTGAAATTGTTAATGTTTTGTATTTGATTGACTTGTTCAGAGCTTGAGCTCCTACTGGCTCCTAGTGTTCTAGATCATTCTCCCGCTAAATGGCCGAAGTTTCAAAAATGAAACGTAACCCACCCGACTTTGCTCATTCTCAATCATTTCAATCGAGTGATATCTCAAATAAAAGCACAATATTCGTGTGATCATACATCTGAAGAAAGTGTCTCGAAATTCAAGAGTTATGAGTTTCGACACCATTTCTTTTACAAACGAAGTGATACCACAGGCTCGTACTAGTATAAAATTGTAGTCCCTTGGTATCTACATTGAAAACATGTGGTATGGGGCTCTTGCACTTCCGTGCTCACCCTCATGTATTCAAACAAAATGCGATCTCAAAAAAGTTTGCAATTTAAAAAAAAATTGCAAACTTCTACTTGTTAGTGATCATTGTGTTCGTCCATCATCGAATGTTTCTCGCAATAAGTTTCGGGCGGATTGCAGTCAGACGAAATGTGTTTGCATACGAATTTATATTTGAATGCCCATTCATTATTGCAAGTTTGAGTAAATAAATTAGGGTAAGCACGGAATTGCGAAAGCCCCGTACCACATGGTTTCAATGTAGATAGCCATAGCCCGCCAGCTCAGCCTTGGCCTTTCTTGCGACATGCGGGCGGGCGTTGTCGTGCTGAAAGTAGATTCGAGCGTCCTTCCCGCGTGTTTGTTCGACAGCGAGTCTCAGCTTCCGTAGCTGAAGAGTGTAGACCTCTGCCGTGATAGTCGTCCCCTCGGATAGGAGTTCCCAGAACTCCACTCCCCGCACTGACCACCAGATGCACAACATCACTTTTTTGGGGTGCAAATCGGGTTTGGGGACATCTGCTGGCTTTTGGTCCTCTCCGACCCACTGTCTCATGCGCTCATGGTTGTCGTAGAGCACCCACTTTTCATCACCTGTGATGACATTGTCCAGCCAATCAAACCGGCGATGCAGAGTGAGAAGAGTCGAAGCCATGTCCACTCGGCGATCCTTGTCATAGTCGGTCAGGTCATGGGGGATCCATCTCCCGAGTTTCCACTTCTTTCCAATCGCGTGAAGTCCATTCACGGCAGTTTTTTGGTCGACCCCAAGGAAGTCAGCAAGATCGCGCGTAGTGAGATACGGGTCAGCTTCCACCTCAGAACGCAATCGATCGAGGTCCAACTCCATGGGGCGACCGGGTCGGTCTTCATCTTCGAGGGAAAAGTCGTGTTTCTCGAATTTGACTACCCACTTTCTCACGGTGGTTACATGCGGGGTATGTGTGGGGTAAACCTGCTCCTGTTGTTCATGAATGGCGGGCGGTTTCAAGCCAGATAGAAAGAGAAAGAGCATCACGTTCCGAATGTGAATTCGGTCGGGGACGAAATTGTGCGGCATTCTCGCCTGGGAGACTAGGGAGAACTGAATCGAAAACATGTGTGGAATGCCCGAGGGGCCCTCTCTCCAGTGTAAACAGGGTGGCAGACGGCAACAAAGAGCGAGCACGAGGGTTCTAAAGTCAGAGAGAAAAAACGAGCGTTACTTATTCCTCAACCCAATATTTGTACTGTTAGTTGTCAGGACATATTTTTGCGAGTTAAAACGTTCACATTCTAAAGACATTCACTCCTGCGCAATGTCTTTGAAAATGACGGGAGTGGACTGGTTTAGGCGATCCGACGAACATTTACGCTAGATTCCGCTCTTCATCGCACAGAAATTCACAATGATTCAGAACGATTATTTTGTGGATGAACAGGTGAACAAATATGAATTGACAGAAAAATGGCATTTCGCAGGATCCGAGACTTAGCTTGTCTGTGTGAGATCTCTTGACAGCATGGTAAAATACATATCGGTGTCCATATGGTCATTTCTAGTCGAGCTGAACTTACGGCCGTGATAGAGTAATCGGTCCCAAATCCGAAAGAGAGAAACTATTTTTTTCTTAAATCGTTTCGCTTTTTTCTTACGGCTTCTGTATATTTTGAGAGATAAATAACCGAAGAATAGGTCGCGGCACCAATCGAATATTTTTTGAAATCTTTTTCTCAAATATAGGAATGCAGAGAATAATCAGAACGCAGGTTCTGAATTTTTTAAAAATAGGAATCTTGAAAACACTTTGCTTAAATTGTTTTCGAGATTAGAACGAGAAATTTTAGAACTTTTATTCGAATTCCGAATTGAGAAACTCACATCGCGAGCCAAAGATCGTACATGCTTACTGAGATGTAGCGTAATCCATCGTATCCGATTCCAATTAATGTAATTAATGTAAACATCGTATCCGATTCCAATTAATGCGATTAATGTAAATTAATGTAATTTCAAACCTTGAAATGCTAGGCGTATTAAATTCCCAGCCGTCACACAATCACTCGTAACTTCGTATATACTTTCAAAATCGTCAGATTCTAATTCATTCTGAGGAAACCCGCAGCTTACGAAAACGTTATACTGATCACATCAGAATACAACAGTTCGTACCTGCCGGTATTAACATATACACTGGATAAAATACAAAGGCAGGAGTAGTAGCTGGTACGAGCGGACCAATCATCCTTGAAAACATCTGAAAGATGTGTGTATTTCAATTTATTCGGATCACACATGGATTTTTTCAAAAATATAAACGAAATGCTCCCTGAGGTAATTTTCCTCATTATTACTCCCTGAGGTAATTTTCCCATCATTTCAGATTACTTGCGTTACTTCAGTGGCAATACGATGGAATTGAAATACCAATTTAAACGCTTTTTTAATAACGTATGAAAATACAAACTAGGCGGAATTACCTTCATCACTGCAACGTTTTCGTACAAATGTCCTTACTGTTTTAAGCACGTTATCTGTACTAGCGGTACGGTTGGGTACAGAGGTTTCTAACGTCCGTTACTACATCAACAGAGAAATATGATCTCTTGAAGGCAGGGTCGGATGATGCCAAATTGGCATTGCCAATGTTTTGGATGAGCGACCACTTGTTTTGTGCATGATATTCAAATTACCCTGTGATATTGTGCGGAAAAAAGTTTCGCTTGGGAACTGGAAGTCAATCCGTCCTTCCAATCATATTAAATGTAGTCTTTGTCCGTTTCTTTCACTTCTATTATTTGTTATTGTTCACTACTTTAGAATTATGACGACGTCCACTCGTATTTACATCCTTCTGATGTTCGTAATCGCTCTGGGTACCGCTGCTGCGAACAGAGAGGTACGATATCCCTCGTGAATTGCTAATAAAAAACCGTGATCGTTTGTTATGTACGCGCTATATCTTGAATACGTTAACAAGCATACGCCAGTGCTCTGCGAACGTAAATAACGATTTAGATACGCCAACCGGCTGGGGCCTCAAAAGGCGGCAGCAAGCCTATCTACGCAATACTCAACAATATCCTCGACGCTGAGAATACGCATGTGGAATTGCTTGTGACTGACGCCGAGAAGATTATCTCCGACATCGCTCGTGCTGGAGGAATAGAGAACTGATCAGCAAGCGATCGAGGTAGTCTCACTGATTGGACGATGTGTGCTTCTCCTTCTTCGTATTTCTTGTTTTCTTCTCGACGAAATAGTTGAAATAATATAATCAATAGCAATTGGGATGGCCCAGCTGTAGAAGGGCTGGTAATATCTAAATTTTACATTTTACAGATTTACGTAGAAGCGGTTCCAGGCTGCAGCACCACTCAAGATCACAACAACTTATTCATCCGTACCCTCAATCAGCGATGCAAGTAATAAAGCAACCTATTGTTATTTCATTTTTGTGTGGTCTCGACTATTTCATAACACTTGAGGTGGAATACATTTTTGTACATGGACAACTTGAAGATAGTACTACTGAGAAGTGGTTCTATAACGTACTTCGTTTGGAGCCTGGATGGCGAAACTGTAATAGTGATTTTTCCCCTTATCCAACTGTTCGATTCGTTCACTTGTTTTTCACGTACAGTATCAAAACTCTACGCTGAAAATAGCATGGGAAATGCGCAACTTTCTGTCTGGATCTGTTTACACCAGTGCTCGATAAAGCGGCAGAAACTGGGTAGTCTCATCCGACAACAATCCTAATCTTAGCGCGAATGGATTGTATACGTGAGCGACAAACATTACTCACTCTGCCAACCCGTATTCAGGAGCTTGCTGTTTTTAATACCATGACACTGGGGAAATCATCAATTTCATAATATATATTTTATCTACGCACAAGGCGCAACGAAATCTTGTACGGGATGAGATAATATTATGACAAGAATGTGACTCTCCTCACATGAGGAGCATTAGTGAATATAGGAGAGGGCGCGGGAGATACTGTAAAAGCGATGATCTAATCAACTAGTCTCATCTGTCTTCTTCTGGTAGAGGGAACCGAGGAGGAGGAACTCGGGAGGGACACCAGGTAGACTCTGCTCCGAGACTAGTTTCATAGATCACTAATTAGAGGGGGGGGGGTGTGGGGGGGGGAGTAAATGAATTATTCTGAATGAAATGAAGTGAATGGGGTCAAACAAACGATAAAAAGTGAACCTAGAAAGATCTAATTGTAGTAATCTATTCTTGTAAACATCTATACTGGAAGAACAATGAACATGGGGAGGTAACTCGTTCAGTATCCTAGCTATTCTTCTTGCGAAACAATGAAAACGAGGGGTGGATTTAGTGAATTCAACGTGTATTAATGCGCCAATAATGGCACGATGAATATTTTTAACTTCCAGCACGCCGGAGAATCGGCAAGTTACTTGTTCAAGCAGGAAGTGATTTATTAATAAAGCATCACTTCCTACTTAATTGTGTTGTCTTGTGATTATAACGATGTGTTGAGGATGCTTAGGCTCCAGGGAGCAGCTGAACGTCTGGCAATGACTATAAATGCAACGGTTGTATCACGAATTCATGCAATGGACGAAATCCTACTGTACGATATTACCTATACCGACCCTACAGTTAATGTAAATTACATTTGATTTTTTAAATAATTTAAACTAGTTTTCAGAGGGTCCAGATTCTCGTTCATCATGCTATCACTGGTGATCTACTAAAAAGTATATCAATGTTAAATGATCATTTGAAATTAAGTTTTGTCTCTACTTGTCAATGGCTTCATGGTATATTTGATCAAGACTGGAAACTATGGAATCGGCGATTATCGATATCTTATGCTTACTTTGTCCGCCCAAGACATACTGTTCACAATTCAGCACATGTTGACTTATCCAGTACGTTGACTCAACTATCTCACAATTCAAATTACTGTATAGGTCGCTGAGAGCTATCCGAGTTCGTTTTTGCTTAGAGGACGCGCGTGGTTTGACTCGCACTTTGCGATATCTGTCCTATTCGCAGTACTCGGAATCTCGCCATCTCTGATTGCCGGGAACTTCGTTTATCGATTGCAAATTCTCACAGGGTTCCCGTTTCAAGTTTTTGTCAATAAGACATACCCCACCCATTCAGAAATACCATCGGGTTTTTGCGCATCTACTCAGCGTTGCTGCTGTACACAACGCTGACATTTTTCCTTTGGTGATGAAAGTGTGTTCCTTATTTATCCTAACTGAAACATGTAGGTTCTACGTGACGTACTTTGTGTGCAGTCTGGATGGTGAAGCGCGAGTGGTTCTCGGAGCGTATTTCAACGGTTCAATTCCGTCGCCTGTTCGACACGCACCCGAAGACGCTGAGAAGTACATCATAGCACTGTACTGGGTGCATCAAGTAAGGGACCACAGAAAGAATTAGATTAATGTCTGCGATCCGAATTACAGTCCGAATCCACTACTGCTCAATGGGGAGCAATCTGCGGCATATCGGCGTTGATTTGTCAACTTGTCTTCAACTATGCTGCCATGATCTTCTGCACCGCACGCATCACGAAGTTTCTTGAGTACGATTTGCTTGTGTGGGTTGATCGATAGTGGCGATCGCCATTTTACTCTGTCTATTCTCGGTTTCCTTTCTCGAATACTGTAAATGGTTAGTCAAAACACCTGATGTGTCTTACAGAAGTCATCACTGGATCAGCGCATTATCGCTGAACCTGCAGCGGCAACTGCTGCGCAGTCTCATCGGACAGGTAAATACTATTAATTTTGAGATGATCAACTCATTCCTCTCAGATGATCTTTCCTCTCGTTACCATCTATGCGTTTATCATCATCACCCTGGTGCCGCCGATGATCGGTATCAGATCAAACACGACGCTATTTTCAATTAGCATGTTCTCTCCCTTTTCTAACTAGCAAAAGCGCATGCAAATTGAGCAGATTCGATCTCGAATGGACTCACTACTCTGAATAACGATTCAGGAACAAGCTTCCCTATTGTATCCTTCATCAATCCTAATCTATGTGCCCTGCACCCACTCGCAGACGGACTCCTAATTCTAGTAGCTGTATCTGCGTACAGGCGAGTTGCACTGGTATCAGAGTATTTTTTTAAATTTACAATAATTTGTAACGAAATAATTTGAAATACTCTCATTCTGAGATTCGCAGAAAATCATTCATGCGGATGTTATGTTGTTCACGTGCTCCCAATTCGGAAGTCGCCCAACCATCAATCTCCAGTCATTCGATACCAGTGAGAAGAGATTGAGAGCATATCAAGATCTATTTTCGAATTATTTGCCACATTCAAAAATGAATAAATATAATCGATTAACGGTGGCACAGCGCAGAATTAAATGATGAATGGTTAGATACACTGTACTATATCATGTTCCTAATGAACTTTTGCAATAATCCATCCACTAATGTTTTTTTTGTAAAAAATCGCGATGTTTAAGAGACCGGCTCGGTTATTTTGGAGTAGGGGCCGGACATCGATATCACCGATCCGGCCCAAACTTTTCCCTGGATACCCCCATGGGTCCCCATCACTAAACGGGTCACTATAGGGTCCAGGTCATTGAAACATATAAACTGTGGGTTGTAGAATTTTGAAAAATCGAAAATCAGATAAAAATAACCGAACGCTCTGTGTCCAAAGTTAGTGTATATATTATACATATGTCAAGTCAACAAAAACAAGTTATAAGTTGGTCCGAGATTTCGATCGCAAACTGGTTTTTTCGACTTTCAGAAACAGTTTTTCAATTATTAAAAATTTAAATCGAAAAAGTGCATCGCCGCACACATTCGACAACACTTGCGATTCCGCATCGAATCGTTAAAAAAATTGCAAAATCGCCGTTACCTATCATGAAATTTTTTGAAATTTTTTGATTTTTTCCACAAATCAATCGCACCCGACCAGAATTAAATTCTCTACAAAACGGAAAAAAAATCGAGGTTCTAGCATCTTTGTCCTTGAGTTATGGTCGTTTTTTGACTCATTGGATATGCGCTGAGATAGCAAGTGCATGTGAAAGAGCATGTTTCCCTGATCATTTTGGTATATGGGGTTAAGGGGTTTCACCTGCAGAAAGTGGTTTTTCATTGCTTTTTGTCTCTTAAATTCGCGATTTTTGAAAATTTCTATTCATAACTTTTTTCTTTCATGTTTTCGTGATCTCTACTATCGATATTCGTTTTCTACGAGTCAAAATACGCCAGAAAAACAACTAGTTCTATTTTTTTCGGGATATGACTTTTGACCCTAAAATTACCCTCGGTGAAAACTGGTTCAGGCTCGAAAAAGTCATATCCCGAAATAAATAGAACTAGTTGTTTTTCTGGCGTATTTTGACACGTAGAGATCACGAAAACGTGAAAGAAAAAAGTTATGAATAGAAATTTTCAAAAATCGCGAATTTACGAGACAAAAAGCAATGAAAAACCACTTTCTGCAGGTGAAACCCCTTAACCCGATATACCAAAATGATCAGGGAAACATGTTCTTTCACATGCACTTGCTATCTCAGCGCATATCCAATGAGTCAAAAAACGACCATAACTCAAGGACAAAGACAGCTAGAACCTAGAATTTTTTTTCCGTTTTGTAGAGAATTTAATTCTGGTCGGGTGCGCGAGATTTGTGGCCAATCCGACCCATTTTGGACTAGTTTTTTTATCGGAGAATAAGAATGTGGACAAATTAACGTCGTGTCGTACCGGGATTCAGAAGGCTCAGATCGAAAAACAAAATCAGCCATTCGATTCGGAATCGAAAGTTACCCCTAGGACCAACTTTTGAGCATACATTATGTTTTACCTGTTCTCGAGCTTGTCCGACTCTTATGCGAACGGGCTCATATGATGGATTCAAATAATCCTTCATTTGCACGATAATAATGAATCATCAAAATCACGATGAACTACAACAAGGCTAAAACACAACATCTATTATTATTTATCTTCAAACGTTTGCGAATGTGTGTAGGTAAGTACGCATGTGCTGAATCTATGCTCGATATTATCTACCATATGCAAATATCTTTTTGATTTTATATTCGCTTTTCATAAACAATGCAAATATATATTTTTAATATGAGGCTGTTCGCTTAACAGTCGAACAATGTCCAGCGCAGTAAAAAAAATCGAATATGTACAAAAAAATGACCACAAATGGGAACGGGGTTAGCGCGACGGTAAGGGAACGGGGTTAGCTCGACGGTAGACGAGCAGAGCGATCCACTCCTCTCCCCTCGCTCTGCGTCTCTACCCCTTCCCTTCCCTGATCGGCAAGTATCAGGATCTTCCCTTCCCTGTCGCACCGCACAGCTTGATTTTCCCTGTGCCCTGTAGAAACTTTAAGCGTGTGTATCTCGGCTCAAAGACAACTTTGAGCTTTCAAATTTCGGATTCGTAGCATGGTTCAAGATCCCCATGGGGTACATTCGCCATTTCACCCCCGCCAGATTTGCCATTACTCCTCCTTTAAGCATTTTGGTTTCCTTTTGAAAATAGGCCACCTAAAACCGCGACCAACTTGCTTTATTTGCACTTGTTCGATTACACTTTTTTCTTTCGCAATTTGAAGATCACTCATATGGAAATTCGGTTTCTACTTGTAAAAATACACCAGAAACTCCTATAGCCACGCATTTTTGAGAATATGACTTTTGACCCAAAAATTGGCTTCGGAAAACCTGGATGGGGGTCGAAAAAATGAAATTCTCAAAAAATACCTGACTATAGCAGTTTCTGGCGTATTTTTGCACGTAGAAATCGAATTTAAATATGAGAGATTTTCAAATTGCGCAAGAAAAAAAGTTGTAATCGAAAAACTGCAAAAAACGCAAGTTGGCTGCGATTTTATGTGGCCTATTTTCTAAAAGGAAACCAAAATCATTAACCAATAGCACGTAAATGATCAGGGGTCGATACGTACCTAGATTCAGAACCTCCTGATTGAAAAACGGAAAACGCCAATCGATTCAGAATCAAAAGTTACCCCTAGGACCATTTTTGAGAATATTCGATTCTTCACTGTGCCAGCCCCTTTTTGAATTTTTAAAAATGTACCATCTCTGAGGTTCTCAATTCTTCCATTGGTTTCGTTCTGAAACATTTGGATTTTGGTTAGTTTGTGTAGTGCGCACGCTTACTCTCTCGTTTCTTTTCTCTCTCTTCACTCTTAATAGTTGTTCAGGTGATCTCTGGCGCGCGATTTTCACCCTTCTCTCCACTCATTTTTCCTCTCGCTTGCGTTGCCACGGCCTATTTTGAATCGCACTCTCTGTCGCGTATTTTCGGCTTTTTCTATCGATTTTCCACCTCACTTCTAGTTGAAAAATGCCCGAAATTCCCGCCTACACTCTAATCGACCACGGTACTGGAAGGCTATGGGAGGATTTCACGAGAATGGTCAGAGATATGGAGTGGACGTCGACGGATAATACGGGTAATTTGCAAATAATCAGGCAAATTCGAGTTGATAAATAATCATGTTTAGTTCTCTGGGCCATGCCTCAACTAGCGTCTACCACATGTGTTTTCGCGCAAAAAGACGAAGGCGAGTGCTCTTCTACGTGTACTTCTTCAGTATCATTGCATACCTCATGTGACCATTCATCATCGACTCGACTTATCATTTTATGGATTCTCCTGGGCACCGTAAATCTACTACCCGCTTTTCTTGTTTAGTCCCCTCGTTAGAATAAAAAAATGCGTTGTCAGATGGTTCGATGCTCGGCTGCTGCGTGTGGAACGAGCATGAGGAATTGGCATGGATCGGTTAGTGTGTATTTTTAGTAATTGTTTTTTTCTTTCCTTTTTTCCTGATCGGACACAAAACTGGGAATATATTTTGATCTTCCAATACTGTCGAAAATGCTTGTTCGAGTTTGATTATTATTATGATCTGTACGAGGAAGTTAGTTAGAAGTGTGGGCCAATTCATCAATAATTATACCTTACGATATATTTAAATGGCAGGCTTCTACATGACTATTCCTTCTCTGCAAGGAGCTGGACTGGGAAGCAAGATCTGGGCACGAGCCTTGGAGAGAATTGGGGAGAAGAAACAAGTTATCGGACTGAGGGCGGGTTTGTTGAAGCACATATAAACGATCAAGAGTAATGTTTACCAATGTATAGTTTTTTCGTACTCTCGAACTTGTCCTTTGTCAGTTTCGAGCATGCGTGAGAAGTACGCCAGTAGATCCACGCCGTTTGAAGTCTCTCGTATCAAGAAGCATCTGCTCACGGTGGATCAGATGAAAGAGGTGTGTTCCTCGCTTGTGACTTACTTGTTATTGTAATGAATCAATATTATTCGTGTCCTTGTAATCATTTTCACCTCCTTTCCGTCTGCCCTACTTCTTTTAGTTATCACAAATGGCTTAAAGTGGAGCCACCTCGACTTTTCATCGTGTCTCATTCTCGCGTACCCATAAAATTTAGTTCTGCGGGCGCTACGAGCATCCAGGTCGCTGTCTGGAGCTGTATCACGAAATGCACGACGATCAGAGGGAAGATCTGCTGCGATTCGATAGAGAAGTGACTGGAAGAGACAGGCATGTGTTATGAACCGTTCAATGCATTGCAACTAGTGATTCCGGATCAACTAGTTACTTTCTCCTAAATGCACATCTCTTTCCGAAAACTTACGACGTGCATATTGACCCGAACACTATTTGATCCGGCAACACTAGTTGGAACCACCATCCTTGGAACCACTTGACAATCGAGATACTGACCATTGATATTCCAGATCCGAGTGGCTGGGTTAGTTGTTCGCCTCGGACGAAACCGAGGTAGCCGTGCTGTTCGATGAATCAAAAGTGTGCGCGTACGCCGCGATCTCGACGGTCCCCGGAGCTGAACACGTTCAAGATAGGACCGGTGAGCGTATTCTTCCGAAATCGTTTGCCTGTTATTCCCTGCTATTGCATGATAGAGACGATCGAGGATGTGATTTAAATCACAAAATGAAACAAATGAATGGAAGTTTAGCGCATTTATTGCAGTGCTACGCCTCATCAGTCACTGAGTTTGCCGCTCTCGCCAAGTGGCTGGTTCAGTGGGTGGAAAAGTACGTCGATTGTACTAAGTCATGCTGATAGCTCGTGTCATCCAGAAATTGTGAAATCTCATAGATTTGTAATGTAAAAACATAAAACAACCATTGTAGGTATCCTTCCGGAGCTAAGATTATCGTCGGAATTCTGACCGGAGTGCGGGCGAGCGAGAGCTCGCGGATGCTATTGGTCAGTAAATCTCTTCAGAACAATAATGTTTCAAATCCATGTTAGATATATATATATATATAATAATTTCTAATTCATGTCATCATTCGAAAGGATTTTTAAAAGATGGAGTTAAATTAAATCTACATCAAAACAGTTAAAAAATACGAAATATTAACCGAGCTTCTTTTTTTCCATGCTCTCTCTTCGATCATTCTCGTTTTTGTTAGTCGTCGCGAGCGGTCCTTCTCCAATTCTCTCTGATAGAGGAATCCCTCTAGTTCCCCTCGTCTACTCCATCAACTCAACAAGATCGGAATCCCCATCCAAGCCGGACTCTGGTCACCGTGTGATGGGTATGACCTACTCTGATGTTTGGTCCCTCAGATTCCATTCTCGTCGAGTCTCGTTTCGCGATTGATGACTCGAGTTTGGTGGACTCAGTTCTAAAATCACGGGAGCCTTCTTCCATCATCAACAATGAACACTCTACATCAAGTCCTATCGTCCTGGATGATCGCAACCCTTTCTTCAGCCAATCTCTTGGGTCTGCGAATGGAAAGAAGACCGATCCCTTGACCCCCACCCACGAAATGATTCTCTCTCGAACGAAGAACCGACCCGAAACCTCCCGAAACCTAACTGAAACCATCCATCCCCATCTGGTGTCAACTGCCTGACATGATAAATGTAAATGTAAATGTAATGTCTCTCTTCGTTTAGACTATTGTATTTAATCGACCAACAAGCAAACAAGACCAAGTTATAGCGATATGGAATATGTATTACAGAGGTTAAAGAACAGATTCGTATATCCAAAATATACATTGTGTATCTCGGAAGAACGAGAAGCAAATGAAAAAAAAATCATTATTGGAATCATTATCAACAACTATTGGAATCATTATCTGTAAGATATTTATGCCCAGGCAATTTTCAGCTGAGAGAAGTGAGAAGATAGCTCGTTTAGTTTAGCAGAATCTGTTCTTGAGGTGTTTTGAATCGGACCCTGGCGAAGTAATATTTAAACAATAAATCTAGAAATTGGCTTCACTTTCCATCCACACCAATCAGCGACCTTTCGAAACACCGGAATATTGTACAGTTGAACGTGGTACTCCTTCATAGCCGTCATACCAACATAGATGTAAATAGGAGCATACCTAAAATATTTCGAATATATGAGGCCGTTCGCGTTAAGATCAACAAGGGGCTGGAACATCAAAATAACTCGATATGCCCAAAAGTTGGCCCCTGGGGTAACTTTCGATTCTGAATCGAATGGCCGATTTTGTTTTTCGATCTGTGCCTTCTTAATCCCGGTACGGCGAGACGTTGATAAGGCCACATTCTTATTCCCCGATAAAAAAATGGTCCAAAATAGGTCGGATTGGCCACAAATCTCGCGTTCTCGATCAGAGTTAAATTCTCTACAAACTGAAAAAAGAACAAGGCTCTATCTTGTTTTGTTTTGAGTTATGGCCGTTTTTTGACAGAAGAAGTTGGCAACAAAAACCCTTCAGCATCAAAAAAAGCATATTCTCCTGATCATTTTGGTATATGGGGTTAGGCATTTGACTTGCACTTTGATGGTTTTACATCGATTTCTATGCTTCCAACTTGCGTTTTTTGCAGTTTTTTGATGATAACTTTTTTCTTTCGCAGTTTCATGATCTCTCATATATAGATTCGGTTTCTACGTGCAAAAATACGCCAGAAAACCCTAGAGTCAAGTATTTTTGAGAATATGACTTTTTTGACCCAAAAATGAATCTCGAAGAGGACGTCGAGGTTGAAAAAATGATATTCTCAAAAATATTTGATTATAGGATTTTCTTGTGTATTTTTGCATGTAGAAACCGAATTTCTATATGGGAGATCATGAAACTGCGAACGAAAAAAGTTATAATAAAAAAACTGCAAAAAACGCAAGTTGGAAGCATAGAAATCGATGTAAAACCATCAGAGTGCAAGTCAAATGCCTAACCCCATATACCGAAATCATCAGGAGAGTATGCTTTGCTCAAGTGTTTTTTTTCTGATGCTCAAGTGTTTTTGTCGCCAACCTCTTCTGTCAAAAAACGGCCATAACTCAAAAACCAAAAAAGATAGAGCCTTGTTCTTTTTTCACTTTGTAGAGAATTAAATTATGGTCGGGGGCGCGTGATTTGTGGCCATTCCGATCCATTTTGGACCAGTTTTTATAGGGGAATAAGAATATGGCCATATCAACGTCGCGCCGTACCGGGATTCAGAAGGCTCATATCGAAAAACAAAATCGGCCATTCGATTCAGAATCGAAAGTTACCAAAGGGGCCAACTTTTGGGCCTAACCGATATTTTAACTGTTCCAAGTCCCTGCTGAACTCTTGTTGATTCTAACGCGAACGGCCTCATATTCTTCTGAAAATAATTCAACTCACAAAGAAATACTGAAATCGAGGAGCTCCATACAAAGGAATCGTTCTCGATCGAAGCCTTCGGTTGCGAAAAAGAAAATCATGAAGAACAGGAAGCACGCACACACAATTGGCAAGGATGTTCCCATGAAAATGAGAATGAGCTAAAATTTGCAACTTATAAGTAAAAAAAGTTACAAAACCTTTAGCACGCTAAGATTTTCCTTGACTTGGAAAGCATGAGATATTGAATATTTTCCGGATCTTCCTAATAATGCTTGAAGTGCGCAAACATTGCTTCGATATGAGTGCAAATACAGCTGTGATCACATCAATTGTATTATTGGTTTTTTGTTTCACTAACTGCTATGCTGAACAACAAAATTACTGCGAACACAATCATATTCATCTCGTGGGGAATGTAATCTGTAAATTTTCTAATAATTAATGGTGTATTGATGGCTAACTACGCACCGAATTGACAAAGGGCAACATTGATCCAACTGGGAATATTGGTTATCAGTTCAACTATTAGAATTATGAATATCGTCGAACATCCTCGGTGCTCGTACCAACTGTCATGATTTAATCTCTGATCAAATCGGAAAGGTGGATTCCGACACACTCACCTCCACCAATGAGTTGCCACAAACCTCTCGAATGATAGGGCACCAAGTCTGAAATGAATCGAATCAGAAAATATGAGATTTGTTGATGATTTACTGGCTCACGAAGTATCCGATAAATTGATCCTTGATCATATCAGCAGAGAAGATTAACCAGTCTTCTCCTGGGTGTGCATCACCTTGATTGACTATACTGCTTGAAATACTCACTGATCACGGGAATGTCGTTCAGTTCATAGTAAATAATCACAAATCGTGCGATAACGTTCGCAATGTAGTGCATGATCAGTGAGAGGTTCGATATACGAAAGTTGAGATGAATAATTGCTGCGATAAACATGTGAAGGTTCAATTAGCAAGTAACACGTAATATGTTTACTTACTGGCTTTGGCAATCGAAATAGCGACAAATGGTAGGAGAGACAGCGCGAACAAGTGCATCGTGATCTGTACAGTTTACGTAATTCAATAAAACGACTGTATAACAACCTCTGAGTAGATCATGGGATAGAAGAGAGATGGTGCGAGCGCCATCCTCGTCGAGTTCAAATGAATCATCAGAGGAAACGGCATCTTTGAGATGGGGTATAGTAGACTCACTCGCGAACAGCCCAAGAAAGGAAAGATTAACTTCCGTTCAATCTTTGGTTGATAGAAGGAGGTAAATAAAATGTGTTTAGTGTATCGTTTACCACAGTACACCTGCCAGAGTTTATTAATTGAAAGACTGAATCGGAGAGGATATCCGCTAATGATGTAAAGCGATGTTTGCCACGAAGTTATTAAGAAATACACATTCGACGTTATCGGTAGGTCCGAGAGTAACGTGTTGTTTAACATAGTGAGAAATGTGATCTATTCAACTTCAGCGTGATTACATTATGAATCGAGAACACATACACTATTAAAGTATGCTGGCTAGTTCTTTGAGAAAGCGAAATTGACTAGGACATTTTGGGAAAATAAAAAGGTCGTTACTTTCAAGCCAAAAAATAGATCGAAAAGCTAGGTGAAGTTAATGAAATGATCAACATAACCACCATCACCGCTTGGGAGAGGGGGAGTTATTTGGTGCTGTCCTTATGCGATTGAATAATACGACACTTATGCTTGATTTTGGCTACTGTTTCTGGTATTGTCGTCTAGACATGTTCACTAACACCAGCTGATGCTAGGAGAACCGGAAATCGTCGACCATAACTGAATCCATGACAGGAAATATTCTCCTTAAATCATGTAAGGAAAAATCAAAATGCATCTCTCTGTCGACGAAAGAGTACAAGTAATGGGATGTACCCTCGAAGGCCCTCGGAGGTAACTGGATGGTGTGATATTTATCGAAGTCTATTCGGCACGCAATGAATACACTAGTTTTTGTATAACTACATCAACAATTCATTTAATCGTAAACATGAGTTTTCTTGTCTGTCACAAGCGCGATCACGGAGGCTGTTCGACACTGTCTGTTCGGCAAGCACAACCACACTCGTCTTCGTAGTTTCCTGAAATCGTCTCTTTTAATCTGAATTGAAAATAAATTTCGGATTTTCGAATGTTACAAGTGTTTCACCCTCAGAATAAGCTGCTTGAGTGCTCTCCGATAAGTTGCTGACGTGCCCAGAACTACTGCTGAGTGCATGAATGAATGGGTGGAGATGAAGGTTAGTGGGTAGAGAACTGCAAAAAAGCCACAGTGTGTTTATCATAGAAAAAAACGCAAATTTGCCATCAAAAGGACAGTTAGCAAAAAATTGGATCAACGCACTTGAGAGGTTTATCTCGAATAAAAATATGATGAAGGCTGATATGAGCGGTAAGAAGAGAAACATTACGGGTACTATTGTCTGAATATTTATTTTGCATTTCTCAGTCATTGTTGAACTAACTTGTGCAATCAGTGCTTTAGTCAGATTTGTATGATATCCCCTAGTTGTATCAGACATAGATACAGTAGTGCTTCTGAGAAGAATGAAGATATGGAGAGACAGCTGGATGGCGATTGTAATGTTTTCGAAATATTCGTATGCTCACCATAACGAAAAACACAATAACAAGCGAGAATATAAACATGGAATATCCAATGAAAACGAACAAAAGGATAGTTTCATAACAATCCACTCGATTTAGTTCATCATCGGAAAACCCGCTGGTGTAGTTCAGAAATATATAAATAAATCTTTTTTTTTTAAATGGAATAATACATTTGCTTATGTATAAAATGTATAAAAATTTTATAGATAAGCTTATGTATGTATAAAAAATACTTTACTTACGGCTAGCATACGGATCACTTCGTCAAAATTCATTCTCGAAAGCTGCAATACATTTTTCCCTCAATTGACTATGGTAGAGCGTACTTCCTGGTAATAGCGAGTAAAGTATTTGCTAACATAAAACTAACGTTTAGAATTGGTCCGCAAATTGACGTTATCAGTAACATCATCGAGATGACAATGAGTCGAGTGCGATATGAGATCCGCCCCGGAAAACCCGGTGGAATCAACACCTGCATATGACGGTTTTGAGAGATATTTAGCATAGATAACGAGTGGTGCCTGATGTCTATGGATAAAACAAGCAGCATACGCACACGCAATCCAACCCAGCGTTTCGCACCATAACACCTGAAATTTGTTACCGCCTTCATTGTTCATGATGTTATGGCAAATACGTAGCACATCGTTGCGGAGCATGGGATGGGGATAATTGGCCACCCTCGATAAACACAAGGGAGAGGAAAGAGGATCATAGGATCGAACACGAAATGCAAACATATATCCGAGCATATTGGTAAAATCTGAACGATTCTGAGCAGAAGTATTCGGCGGACACTCATTACCGTTACGAGAATTAGTAAACGGGCGTATTGAACACTGGTTTTCGCAGAAGTTCGAAGAATGATGTAGATACAAATCGCGGTGAGAACAGACGAGGCAACTGAGAAAGAATGCACTAATTTTTTGACAAAAAAAGTAAACCTAAATTTCGCAAACATTTAGTGAGTGTTGTATTTTCGCTCTAGTTCACTCACAAATAAATGCGATAGAGAAACATCGTAATTTAAAGTGAGTAGATGGTGCGAGCGGAGTGACACGCTTCAAAGTCATACTAATTCAAACAACTACAAAAGATATACTCACTGGTTCGACCGTCATTGAAAGATTCATTGACAATCCTTATTAAGTGCTTGAGATACCAATTTGTAAAAAAAACTATTAGTATGTCTTTGACAAAATTCAGATGGTTGTCAGCGAAGGAAGCGAGAAAACAATTAATGTGTGTTTAAGAGATTAATGATTTTACGAAGCACCTGCCCCAAGTCCCATGCATTCACAAGTCAACAATGAATATCCAATAACCAGTTTAATGGTTTATGGTCATGTGTCATTTAATTATTATGAGAAAAAACAATGGGGTTTATCAGATTGTTTCTGAAAGAACAATGGTCGAATGGTTTTGGCCTGTAAATCGAATTGAATTTGATGAACATCCTGATAAACTTTTCAGAACTCCACATGGGACTATTTTTCTCGCCCATTGCACAAGAATGAAGCGAAACCTGGAAAATTGGGTAAGTTCCGAGGTCACACAAATCGACCCACTTACCTACCAACCATGCACATTACCATGAACGCATCAAGAGCGGGGAATATTGATACAGCATTAGCAATCATGTTTCCCGTTTCGCCGAATCGAATGCCAGTCACAGGAAGGGCAATGATTATGGAGAAGGGAATGACAAGAAAGGGCACAAAGAACTTTGAAAATAATATATTCATCATTACATTGCTAAGATCACACAAGTTAGATGTAAATCATCGAAAGGCCGTACCTGAACAAGCAGTGCTCGGGATAGTTGCATTTGGAGTAGTGTTGCGGAATGAAGAGATGAAGAGGGTAATGAAGAGGGGGTTTTCGCTCTCTCATTCGCCCTCTTCATTGAAGAGCGCGCGGTCAAACGAGCTCTTCAATGAAGAGCTCGGACAAAATCGTTCATAGTGGATCATTATCGATTGTTTTAGCTCTGATTTTTAGCATTTAATATATTTTGCATGTGATAACTGGTTCTGGATCAGGTGTTAACTAAAATCAAGCGTTTTGACTCTACTCTTCAGTCATTTTGAAGCCTCAATTTGGAAGAGGGGTTTCAAAAACATCTAATAAACATTGCCAATGTGATTTCGTGATGTCTGGATGGCAAAATCACAGAATTTACCTACTCAAATGAGTAAAAATAGCGAATTTTGAAAGTCCGAATATTCACTATATGAGATATCAATGATGTTCCCAACCCTGTTCATAACCCACAGCCAAAATAATCAGATCGATAACTCTATTCCGGAACACGTTATTCGTGAGTTCTTCAATGAAGAACGACCCCTCTCCATTGAAGAGCTCGCCGATCCTTCCTCTCTTCAATGAAGAATGAGACCGCGCGCTCGCTCTTTGTGAATGAGAATGAAGTCGCTTCTTCATTCCGCATCCCTAATTTGGAGTTGTCGAGTTTTTTGTGCAATTGTGCTGAAACTCGGCGGTAGTAAAGAAACTAGAGATGCCCATTCAAAACTATGCCCTCCTCATTTACTAGACTCTCACGATTCCCTAACCGACGAGAGAGTACTCGAATCAAGGAGAGTCGGACTCGAATGGATATATCGTACCGAATTAAAATTCCGGAACGAATTTGACAAATTTCACAATGTTTGTTACATTTGTTACAAAATTTGATGACACTCAAAATACACTTAAATAGCACATGCTTGTGCTTATTCAACGCAGAATCACGTTGCGCAACTTATTTTATCATTTAAAAATAATATTTAAATTAAATGAACGAGCTAATCGATTTTTACAAATTTCAAGATTACGGTAACTGCGTGTGGTGTGCACATTATCATTTACCCGTGGCATGCCCGAGCCAGTGACGAAATGTTTTCATTTTCTGCTGCATTTTCATTGAATTTATTGTGTTTTAACGCCAATTTTGCCTAATCTTGCATTTCAGATGACGTGCATTATCGAGGAGAATAAGAGGGACGCTTATTTCGCGCCCCTCCTCGTCAAATGAAGCTGTGAGTCGGTTTTCAAGTTTCCTATTTTCGTTTTCGTGTTCGCTTTCATTTATCTTCTCACAAAATCGTCCGAACGAGCTTCAATGCTCATAAAACGGTCGCCTATTTATTAGAGATGAGTTTGATGGCAAAATTCCCCTAGTTTAGTGCGTCTTTCGATAAAATAGCGTCGATTTCCTTATTGTCTGGTTGTTTCTTTAAAGTTTCGTGTCATTGCTGCTCTAAATCAATGCTACCAGCTCCTTTCCGGCTATTACGGGCGAAATCTTTCATTCCCATCGCTGTATCGACCAAATCAGTCTATTTTTGCTGCGTTGCACTACACTGAGGCTTCACACTTAATAAGGCTCATTTGTTATTGTTCAAGCTCTATTTTCAGTTGTGGACGACACCGGAAGAGGGGCACCTCTCGCCATCGTCGAGTTCCGTTGCCCGCACAAGTACAAGAGGACGAAGAGCACCATGATCGCAGAAAGAAGAGTGCGTTTTTATTTATTTTACTGCTTATCTAAATGTATTGTGTGAATTATCCATTAACCTTTATTGAAACGAATCCACCTGGCCATTTCTATCGCTGAAAACAAGGTTATTTATATTTTGGCCGTAAAGTATTTTTCAATGGGATGGAAGGTGATTCACTGTTTCTCTTTTACCGTAAAGTACTCTTGTATCCTTTTGTCGACGATCAAACAGTAATTCGTTGGTCTTTCCCCCCAGTTGACACGTGTCCTAATCATGGCTATTATTCTTGCAGTCAGCACACCAGTGTACGGGAACAACGGAGCGAATGTGCAGCTTCTTCCTCTCAAGAACCACAGACGACCCTTTCAAGCATTTCTCTCGCTGTACGTTTATTATATTCTTTCAATATCCCCTATATTCTTCCTTAGACCATTCAATCTAATTGCTTGTTATTCAAGTACCTAGTGTCCGTTTAATTTCACTATTCTCGGGATGTATTGACTTCCGTAATGAATTCACACGCTGACTCCATCGTGTTCCAGAAGCCCTCGTGCAATCCGTCGTTTGTGTGCCTTGTAAGGAGCGACCGGACAGAATGCCCATCTCAACAACTTCTGCCCAGTTACAAAGAAGCACACTTCTTCATATTGAGATATCTACTCTCAATCGATACAAGGTAAGGTTAGCACTACCGATTGACAGTTTGTTGCTCGAAACACCAAGTTATTCAATATTGAGTGCATCTGTAACTCAATCAACAAACTGAACAACACTTCTTTGTTTGCTTTCCATGTGTTAGGGGAATTGTCTGGTGAAACGGTAATGTCAATGGCTGCTTTTTCAGTTATCGTGTAACCCTGTCACCGAGAATACCCGCATCCGCCTTCCCTCAGGAGAAAAGAAGGTCGTCCAGTCGCACAACCGTGCCATGATAGGTTAGTCAATATTTTGTTGCAACCTAGCATAAATTCCAACAATATTTTTTGTCAACGTGATTTTATTTATTTATCAAATAATGTTGAAAACAGTTTTTAAAATGTCTCCTCTTTTTTCTCTTTCCGCTAATTGAATGAATGGGGAATGCTTCTACTATTTGGTGACTCGTACCAAAAAGAAAACTAAACTGTGCAATGGAAATATCAAATAATATTAGTTTCTGCTTTCAGATCTCTTCTGCTTCTGCCATCCTTCGATCGAAGCAACAAGCCGCTATTTCCAAGAAAGATGAATTGGAAGTATCAATGAGTGAGAAGTGTTTTTGTTGTATTTATTTCGCAATGTTTTGCTTCAGTTGTAGAGAAAAGTAATAAAGCGACTTTATTGGTCTAATTGTGTATTCAACAAGGGACAACAGAAAGAGAAATGTAACGACTTCTGGGGGTAAGCAACAATTAACGGGGCAATGTTTGGATTGATTCAAGTTACTAATCATACACGGGTGCGCCCTGTGCCTCCACTACCTTTTTCATTTGACTCTGCATACGCAGAATCAGATTCCTACACAGGACAAGATTCATTTTGGTACTCCACCATTCCCTAATTTTATCCTCCAGTTCCTGCAGTTTAGTGCCCTTGTTGTTGTTAGTCTGCAGCCACTGCTTCAGGAGAGCCCAAACCATCTCCACGGGATTTAGATCAGGGCTTTCTGAACACCAATCCAAAATCTGAAATCATATTCGATCTCGCAAGTTCGAAGTAAGTGTTAGTACCTCGATATTTTCCTTCATCAAGTAGGAACGAGTGGAGTCGGAGACATGGCAGGGTGCATTGTCCTGCACAAGAAGCACCTTGCCACCGTACTTCCTCCTGAGACAGTCATAGTGAAAAGATGAACAGCGTTTCTTAAACTGACTCTGCCCAATCTAGGTAAACCTTGTGTATCATCGTTTGATACACCCCTCCATCCACTTTGGTTCCACGCCGAATGATCACTAGTGGAGTCGCACCATTCCAGCTGATCCCTCCCCAGATCATTAGCTGAAAACCTTTCATATTTCATCCGTTAATATCTCCGGTAACGTACACATGCTGGATGCTTGTGGCGGGGTAGCACTCTACGGTAAGCGTCTCCTCTGCGCACGAATACAAATCGGCCTTTCGAATTCACTTGTACCATGGACTCGTCTGTGAAGCAGTGGGCGGTGAACATTGTGCCCTTGTCCAGATGGAATTGACAGAAGGCGATACGAGGGGCACGATTTGCCAACCGAACTGAATGGCCGTAGCGAGTGAGGCTCTTGATGAGTCCGAGTTCCTTCCGGATTCTCTTGATCACTGATACCGAAAGCCGAAAATATAACAAATGTTGATGCAAGACTACGGTAAGAGATTGTGATTACGGTAGGCGAGATTAAGGTAAGAATTGTGATTACGGTAGCCACGAGAACACGGTATTCATGACAGGAATGTTTGTACATGCTCACATTTTCGTTGAACTTATCTTTGATCTCCTTCACGAGCTCCACGACTTTCTTCTGGGTATCATCTAGATAAGAGTCTAAGATGTGGTCGAAGATCGGCTTGATGTTGTCCTTGTTGAGGATAGAGGATGGAATGTAGGCCTTGAGCTGGTCGTAGTCCTTGTTGATTATATGCCAAACTCGCGATTTAGAGATCTGGAAATCCAGAAAACTGGTCAGAAAGAGACGATAAAATCACCTTAGTTTTTCCAATTGCGTGGCATCTGTCTACAATCGCCTGATAGCTGAGACCTTGATCGCCCCATGCAATCACTTTATCCTTCCAGGTCCTTTCTGCCATCTTAACAAGATAAATTACAGTAATAATGGCCAAACAAAGGGAATAAAATTTTGAAAATGGTCTCTTATCCCGCTCTTCTGGATAAAATCATCTGATGAAATGATTTTCATCATCAGCTGTCATGAGCTGTTCAGTTGTTTATTTCTCTTCTGTCGTTCGTCCCTTCTCTTTTATTTATCACCTTCCTATTTATCTATTTATATTTTTCCTTTCCAGATGTTTTATTGTCTTCTCAAAATAGGAGATCTCTACGAGATCTCAGATCGATCAATGATCACCGGTCCGGAGTTGGCGTGGGGAGAAGTGGAAGTGAAGAGAGGTCGCGGATCGAAGGAGAAAGCACTGTATGTGAATGGAGGGAGCCAGAAAGAGATGCTGGCTGAGAAGAACAAGTACGAAAACGGGATCTTGAAGCCGAAGAGACCCAAAAAGCATCCCTTGGTATGTCATTTTCGTCACTTTTTTATGTATTCAAATACTGGTCGCAGATCAATGATCTTTGATCTTTCAAGTTTTCGGTAGTCGACCCTCCTTCCGAGAATGATGATGGTGAAGAGGAGCTGGAAGAGGCGGAAGAAAACGTCCTTCGAAAGGGTCGCCCTACTCGGCAGGCTGCCCTGCAAGTCAAGGTAGAGAAGACCACTCCTCCCCCTCCGCCCAAGAAGGGAAGGGATAACTCCCTCCCACCTGCTGCGCTCCCCTCATCTACCGCACCCTCGGCCTCGGGACCTACCGTATCCACCAAACCTCCTTCTCCGACTGTGCCCTCTGCTGTGACTCCATCAACCTCGTCTGCGTCTGCAGCCACTCCAGTCTCAGGTAAACAGTTAATAGTTTTTAGTGAATTCCTTGAGGAATCGAACATCCCCAGGTACCGTAACCTTGGACATAATCTACGGCCTACTCTGTGATGTGAAAAGTCAAGTGGACAGACTCTCTGCACGCCAGGATCGCATGGAGGACCAGCTGAGAGATGTCTACAACGACACTGTCGGAATCAGACATGAGGTAACAATTTAGCATTATCTAGAGTCTACTGTAACTTACTTGTTTCAGAGTCGACAACTGGTGGACTGCACGAAGGAGGCAAAGGAGAGGATCGGAGAACTAACTGTGGTAGCGGAGAAGATCAAAGAGCAACTCCCTCGTCCCCCGAAAGGTCATCTTTTCTCCATTTTACTCATTTTTTCGGTACTCTTTCCTATGAGAAATTTGAATGGATATGAATTCACTACTATACAGGCCCGCAGTATGATATCTACGAGGGATGGACTGAGGAAAGAGTGGCTGAGATCGATGATAAGGATGATTCTCTTCTTGTGTTCGCGGGCAAACTTGATCGTGCCTTCTTCCAAACATCCCCTCTCCCACACCAACAGAGAAATCAGGAAAAGCTCAGATGGCTTGTCCAGGTGAGGAATACTTGTTTCATAAGATGTTTCCCTATTGATCTACGCCAAATAGTGAATCTCACGTGGATATTTCAGATTGTCCTTCATCGCCGTCGTGATGAAGTCAAGAGTGAGAGGAAGAAGTGGAGATCATTGATTCTCCAGAGAATCAATGGGAACGCTACGAGAGAAGAGGAGAAAATCTACATCGATCGACAGATGCAGGCGTTCGCTGGATCCAGGATTAGAAAGACCTTCACTCCTCCTGTTCACCTCTCTAGTACCCCATTGAGCAGACACACTCCTACTAATGTACCTCGTAGACGTTCCATCGCAATCACTTCTTCAACCCAGTCTGGGGGCCCTATGAGATACGGTAGAATGATCTACTCTCAAGACCTACCATCCTCATCGATCATTATGAACGATATGGACATGTTCGAATAAGGAAAAAGTCCGAATCGTCCCGTTAATTGTTGCTTACCCCCAGAAGTCGTTACATTTCTCTTTCTGTTGTCCCTTGTTGAATACACAATTAGACCAATAAAGTCGCTTTATTACTTTTCTCTATAACTGAAGCAAAACATTGCGAAATAAATACAACAAAAACACTTCTCACTCATTGATACTTCCAATTCATCTTTCTTGGAAATAGCGGCTTGTTGCTTCGATCGAAGGATGGCAGAAGCAGAAGAGATCTGAAAGCAGAAACTAATATTATTTGATATTTCCATTGCACAGTTTAGTTTTCTTTTTGGTACGAGTCACCAAATAGTAGAAGCATTCCCCATTCATTCAATTAGCGGAAAGAGAAAAAAGAGGAGACATTTTAAAAACTGTTTTCAACATTATTTGATAAATAAATAAAATCACGTTGACAAAAAATATTGTTGGAATTTATGCTAGGTTGCAACAAAATATTGACTAACCTATCATGGCACGGTTGTGCGACTGGACGACCTTCTTTTCTCCTGAGGGAAGGCGGATGCGGGTATTCTCGGTGACAGGGTTACACGATAACTGAAAAAGCAGCCATTGACATTACCGTTTCACCAGACAATTCCCCTAACACATGGAAAGCAAACAAAGAAGTTTGTTGATTGAGTTACAGATGCACTCAATATTGAATAACTTGGTGTTTCGAGCAACAAACTGTCAATCGGTAGTGCTAACCTTACCTTGTATCGATTGAGAGTAGATATCTCAATATGAAGAAGTGTGCTTCTTTGTAACTGGGCAGAAGTTGTTGAGATGGGCATTCTGTCCGGTCGCTCCTTACAAGGCACACAAACGACGGATTGCACGAGGGCTTCTGGAACACGATGGAGTCAGCGTGTGAATTCATTACGGAAGTCAATACATCCCGAGAATAGTGAAATTAAACGGACACTACGTACTTGAATAACAAGCAATTAGATTGAATGGTCTAAGGAAGAATATAGGGGATATTGAAAGAATATAATAAACGTACAGCGAGAGAAATGCTTGAAAGGGTCGTCTGTGGTTCTTGAGAGGAAGAAGCTGCACATTCGCTCCGTTGTTCCCGTACACTGGTGTGCTGACTGCAAGAATAATAGCCATGATTAGGACACGTGTCAACTGGGGGGAAAGACCAACGAATTACTGTTTGATCGTCGACAAAAGGATACAAGAGTACTTTACGGTAAAAGAGAAACAGTGAATCACCTTCCATCCCATTGAAAAATACTTTACGGCCAAAATATAAATAACCTTGTTTTCAGCGATAGAAATGGCCAGGTGGATTCGTTTCAATAAAGGTTAATGGATAATTCACACAATACATTTAGATAAGCAGTAAAATAAATAAAAACGCACTCTTCTTTCTGCGATCATGGTGCTCTTCGTCCTCTTGTACTTGTGCGGGCAACGGAACTCGACGATGGCGAGAGGTGCCCCTCTTCCGGTGTCGTCCACAACTGAAAATAGAGCTTGAACAATAACAAATGAGCCTTATTAAGTGTGAAGCCTCAGTGTAGTGCAACGCAGCAAAAATAGACTGATTTGGTCGATACAGCGATGGGAATGAAAGATTTCGCCCGTAATAGCCGGAAAGGAGCTGGTAGCATTGATTTAGAGCAGCAATGACACGAAACTTTAAAGAAACAACCAGACAATAAGGAAATCGACGCTATTTTATCGAAAGACGCACTAAACTAGGGGAATTTTGCCATCAAACTCATCTCTAATAAATAGGCGACCGTTTTATGAGCATTGAAGCTCGTTCGGACGATTTTGTGAGAAGATAAATGAAAGCGAACACGAAAACGAAAATAGGAAACTTGAAAACCGACTCACAGCTTCATTTGACGAGGAGGGGCGCGAAATAAGCGTCCCTCTTATTCTCCTCGATAATGCACGTCATCTGAAATGCAAGATTAGGCAAAATTGGCGTTAAAACACAATAAATTCAATGAAAATGCAGCAGAAAATGAAAACATTTCGTCACTGGCTCGGGCATGCCACGGGTAAATGATAATGTGCACACCACACGCAGTTACCGTAATCTTGAAATTTGTAAAAATCGATTAGCTCGTTCATTTAATTTAAATATTATTTTTAAATGATAAAATAAGTTGCGCAACGTGATTCTGCGTTGAATAAGCACAAGCATGTGCTATTTAAGTGTATTTTGAGTGTCATCAAATTTTGTAACAAATGTAACAAACATTGTGAAATTTGTCAAATTCGTTCCGGAATTTTAATTCGGTACGATATATCCATTCGAGTCCGACTCTCCTTGATTCGAGTACTCTCTCGTCGGTTAGGGAATCGTGAGAGTCTAGTAAATGAGGAGGGCATAGTTTTGAATGGGCATCTCTAGTTTCTTTACTACCGCCGAGTTTCAGCACAATTGCACAAAAAACTCGACAACTCCAAATTAGGGATGCGGAATGAAGAAGCGACTTCATTCTCATTCACAAAGAGCGAGCGCGCGGTCTCATTCTTCATTGAAGAGAGGAAGGATCGGCGAGCTCTTCAATGGAGAGGGGTCGTTCTTCATTGAAGAACTCACGAATAACGTGTTCCGGAATAGAGTTATCGATCTGATTATTTTGGCTGTGGGTTATGAACAGGGTTGGGAACATCATTGATATCTCATATAGTGAATATTCGGACTTTCAAAATTCGCTATTTTTACTCATTTGAGTAGGTAAATTCTGTGATTTTGCCATCCAGACATCACGAAATCACATTGGCAATGTTTATTAGATGTTTTTGAAACCCCTCTTCCAAATTGAGGCTTCAAAATGACTGAAGAGTAGAGTCAAAACGCTTGATTTTAGTTAACACCTGATCCAGAACCAGTTATCACATGCAAAATATATTAAATGCTAAAAATCAGAGCTAAAACAATCGATAATGATCCACTATGAACGATTTTGTCCGAGCTCTTCATTGAAGAGCTCGTTTGACCGCGCGCTCTTCAATGAAGAGGGCGAATGAGAGAGCGAAAACCCCCTCTTCATTACCCTCTTCATCTCTTCAATCCTTCATGATTCGGAAGCTGCAAACGGCGTTTGCAACGAGCGTAATGGTCGCGACGACGCCGGAATTGCAGAGGACCCCCAGCGTCAATCAGTTTACTCCTCCGCCTCGAGCTTCCACGTGCTGTAGTACTTTCAGATGTGTTTTCCGACTAGGATGGACAATTCGGATCACGGATACCCTAATCGTTTAAGCTAGTTTTTTTTTTCGGATGATCCCAGAGAGGCGCCTTCACAGCCCCACACGATTCGGGTCAGCCGGACATAGCACCAGAGGGTACAAATGATACAACACAATCCGAATATCGAATTATCATAGTTTCGGGTCAAGGGTTATCCGGTAGCTCAATAAACTGTTTGCCTCACCAAATAATTCATCAAAATCAGGTTAGGTCTCGGACGGGCTCTAGTGTTGATAACGAACTCTAGGAGCAAGTCCTTCCCGAATAAATCCTTATCTGCATTTTTCCTAAAATATATCAGTGTTATCGATTTTTAATTATTTCGAACTCAAGCATGCGAGTTCCAGTCATGATGATCGTGCTGAGAATCATGTTTACTAGTATTGCTACTAGAGAGCACACCCATGGATGGTTGTTGATGAGATGACCACTGTAGTGAGCGACAATAAGTTTTTTGTCATTAGAAATTTGTCATAGTCATCAGGGATGCCAACCCTCAATTTTGCTACTATCCCTCTCTACTAAGTATTGTGTGGTGGTATTATCCCCAGCGCATTAGGTTTTGAGGGCATTATTTCAACAAAAACAAAATGTATCAAATCACAAATGGTCACCGTGAAAGCATTAGATATCGGTAGATAAAATGAAACATGAATAGAATGAACGGCTCGTAGAATAGTGTAACATAGACGCCATTGAGAATAGCGCCAAGTGGGGGTGGTTGATAGAGGCCGGCCCACGTGAAAGGACTCGATTTGAAAATAACTCTAGGAGTAAGAATTACACCTAGCGCGTTTCTCGATCCCACACCGGCACTGCACACGCATGATACACAGAGATGGTGATGTCACCAACGGAGAAAACGGAAATGACCGAGGACTCGGCTCTGAGGTTGCAGAATGAGCGTAATAAGTAGCATGTTCCCGAAAACAGATAAGCATACGAAGACGGTTAGAATCGACTGAAATAAAGAGAAATATTCGACCTTGCTTTCAATTCAAATACAATCTGAATTTCAGAATTTGATCAACCTCAAACATGGAACTTGAACCTGACGTTGCATGAAAAATGCACCTGGTGGACAAAGAAAGAGAAGAGCATGGCTCGAGAGATATGCGACTGTACGTGATTTAAAAAATATATAATGTTAATCTTCGCGAACCACTTAGCGTAAAGGTTGCCGTCTTGTGGCCTGTCCATCTCTTTAAGAGTCGTTCCACGGTATAGTTAAGCTTTTGGGTGGGGTCGACGGATCGCTTTTTTGCAACCTATGCCAATAAGTTGTGAGTGAAGTACCCATACCTAGACCTGATATCTGGCCCAATATGAGAGGTTGGGGTGCACTTTCCGAAAAATGTCCAAAAAAAGTCGAAAATTTCATCCCAGAAAAAAGTACGTTCTTATAGATGTTTCAGGCGTATTTTGCCATGAAAATAACGAAAAAGTTACTTTGGAAGCGATAGGGAAAAGTCCAAAACGACGATCGACTTTTTTGGTCTACTTGAAAAAAAATTTCACACATAGACGTTTTTTTTATAGCAAAATCGGATTCTACGTGCAAAACTACTTCTAGTGTTATTTTTTCGCGCTTTCAAATTCCGGCACTCGGAAGCCGCAGTCTCCCGCCCGAAGCTCTCTCGGAGGCTGGCGTGAGAACGATAGCGAGAGGGTTCGACATTTCGAAGGGATACAGTCACTTTTTCATTCGATTTATATTCCATTAATCATTATTAATCATTTAAGTTGATATTATGGGGTTTGATCCCGAAAAAGCACGAAAAAACTGAAAAGTTGAAAAATTACTTTACTTTTTGAAGTCATGTTTATGAGCTTCAAATGATGTACTTGCAACTGAAAATCACTTGAATATGAATTCTAAACAATATCCGAGCTTTAGAGCAAGATTCCAGAAAAAACAATTTCTTCGAAAAATTTCCGGATCGCCCACCAAAAAAATCAATTAAAAAAAATATTTCCAAATCAGCCTTAACTCTCAGAAATTAATGCTATAGGTAAGACTAGTATTTTTCAGTTGCAAGTACATTATTTGAAGCTCATAAACATGACTTATGAATTTTTTTAAATTTTGAAATCTCAAAAAAGTGATTTTTCAACTTTTTCGGGATCAAAACCCCATAATATCAACACACATGATTATTAATGGTTAATGAAATAAAAATCGAACGAAAAAGTGACTGTATCCCTTCGAAATATCGAACCCTCTCGCTATCGTTCTCACGCCAGCCTCCGAGAGAGCCTCGGGCGGGAGACTGCGGCTTCCGAGTGCCGGAATTGAAAAGCGCGAAAAAATAACACTAGAAGTAGTTTTGCAGGTAGAATCCGATTTTGCAATAAAAAATGCATAAGAGTGAAAAAACTTTTCACGGAGACTAAAAAATTTCGAAAATCGTAGTTTTGGACATTTTATCGATGTCCTATCGCTTCCAAAGTAACTTTTTCGTTATTTTCATGGCAAAATACGCCTGAAACATCTATAAGAGTGTACTTTTTTCTGGGATGAAATTTTCGACTTTTTTTGGACACGGCCAGTCATTTTTCGGAAAGTGAACCCCAACCCCTTATATTGGGCCAGCTATCAGCTCTATGTATGAGGACACCAACAACTTATTGGCATAGGTTGCAAAAAAGTGATCCGTGAGGTAGGTGCAGACTACCGCGGAACGTCTCTTAAAAACAAATGTGCTAACGAGACATTTGAAAAAATACTGATTAATTCAGCGGCTAGTTAAGTTCACATCATAATAATCAGAAAAAAAACACACATTCGTTAAGCTTGCCCACTGTTCTGAGCAAATTGGATGATTGAGAATATGTCAGCGGTCACCAGTAAGTGTACAGTGTATTGAAAAAAGTACTATTTTGTTATTAGGACATGTAAAACTGGGTATCCGGATTGGCGGCACATCGTAGACAAAAATGTGTTAATTGTTTGTGTGCGATTGTTGAATGTTGCAGTTTGCATGGACTCATCGCATCTCAATGAAGATCGTGGCTCATTGAGTGCAACGAATATGTTGCGACATCAGTATTCAGTATATCTTGCAGTTTGCGACCTCCAGCACCAAAAACATTCAAAATTAGCAGTGATGATCATTCGAGATGGGATATGCTCAGTTCGCGTGTCGCCAAAGACATATTTGCAATTAATTATCTTCATTCTACACAATCTGACCACCGAGAAAGCATGTAGAACGGAGTGAGTCAAAACCAAAATTTCCAACGCTTATACTGGGTATTTAGTATTTTTTTTCTAATTGAAAAAAATGAACTGGTGTTCACTCCGCACCGCTGAGGAGGTCGCCCCCGACGAGATGATCGAGTTCTGACACCAATCGCTCTTCGGCCTTCTTAAAACTACTAAGGGGGCTCGCGCGTTTTAGACCGCCGAGGGGGATCTTTAGCAACTTCTCCCACAGTTTTGCTGGCATCTCCGACTGCATGTTTTGCAAGATCGATGACATTGCCGTGGGCAACGGTGTGGTTGTTGCTAGTAGCTCGTTTCTGGTGTTTATTCCTTGTGCATTATCGTAGGTTTACAGCATTTCGCCTTTTTGCAGGATATGAGGTGATGTGGGGCTATGTGCATGTCATGGTTTGCCGAAAGAACATGCTGGTCAGGGTTTGGTGGGGTGTGGAGGGGGGCTGTTATACTTGATAATGTGATCTTCGTGAACCACTTAGCGAAAAGATTGCCATGGTCTGCCCTACTCATAGAAAAAAAAACTGTACTAATAAAAAAACCGTACTTTGAGAAAATAATGTATTCAGCGGATAGTTAAGTTCACAACATAATAATAAGAAAACAATACATTCGTTATGCTTCTCCACTATTCTGAAAAACTTTGCTGATTCGGAACATGTCAGCAGACTCCAGAAAATGTACAGTGTATTAAAATTATTATAATTATTCTTAGGAGCCTCAAGCCATGTAAAACTGAGTCTCCGATTTGGCGGCACATCGTAGACTCTCGAAAAACTCGTCCCTCCTCTCCATACCGATGAAGGACGTCGTCTCTGCATCGGCCATCTCTATCTCCAGTCCCTTCCTAGAATCGGTCAGAAAGAGCAGCGTTCGCACTCCATTGACCTAGACCAGATTATCGATTATCAGTAAAATGAGGATTCTAACACTTGTCGAACGCTATATCGGTCAGAATGATCATTCGCGCTTCATCACCGCTATGTGAGTTGAACAACAATGCACTTAATGGTTTTTTAATACTTTTTTCATTTTCGAACCACTCACAGTTTACTCAAGTGGAGTGATCCAGAAATTTCTTTGACAGAGCCCTTATCGTTCATTGTGCAACGGCGCCCTAGAAATCAATTGAGATACAATTGGACATTAATGTCTCCTTCTCGTTATACTAGTGCACAAAAATGAACTAGTACTGAGCAAATACGTATTCGGATGCAGTCAAGTCACTCACAGTCTAGAACGTCCTCCGCTTCCTCTTCTTCGATTGATTCTACGCTCTCCATTTCAGAGAGTGAGGAGGGTGACCGGGGTGGGCAATAAATGGGAGACTGCGAGAGATGATGGACGATTCCTTAATAACGCAATTGTAAGAGAGTAAGTGATCAAATGAAATGGGGCATACCACTGCAGCTGGCAGTACTTCGTTTAGCGACAATCGAAGTCGACGATGGGAAAGATCGAGCGTCGGTGAAATGCTGAAGACAAACATTTTGTTAATAAACCTGAAATTCCTTATACTTACAGATCGAGCCTGAATATGACCATTCTTCAACGGAAGATTACGGTAGAAGTAGCCGTAAGTATCCAATCGATAACGGAGTCGAGGAAACTTTTCAAATAGGTAAGTAGTGATGAATAGTCGTACTCCGAAGGTCATTCCTGCAAATAGTAACATGAACAGTGATTTATTACTACAAAAGGGAAAATGCGATTTCGTTTTCAGCGGGTCGTGTGTGACTGTCATACGTATGTGGATATGAATTTTGAATCAACATCCTGTATCCAACAACTAACCGCAAGCGCCGAAGCACGTTCCGATTGAGAAACATAGGCTCCACATCAGCCAGTATAGACAAAGCAGGAAGAAATGTAAGGAGACTTCGCGCTGCTTCCAGGTGAATAAACTGCAAAAAATACCATTATAAATAGTGTACCGAGACATCTGCAAACCTATCAAACTTTTCCAGAACATCAGCTGCAAACTTGACTCCTCGCTGAGCAATTTTCGCCAAGTCAATCAACAGTTGGCCCGAAGACATTTCCAATTGTGGCATACGAATCTTCTTTCGCGGAAGAAAGATGAGACCGATATCGATATTGCTGAAAAATAGAGAGTTTTTTTCATATCCAAGTCTATACGCAAGCACCAAACTTACCAGAAGTCTCTGAAATAGTTGAGGGTTAACTGAAGAAGAATGAGAGCGAAGATAAGCGGCCAGATAAAACCGATCCAGATGGAGTACATGTACACCTACAATTTGATGAAATATCGGAAATTGATATCAATACTTAGATTATTGGACAATTGGGTAAGCATGATTAAGACGACCGCTCTGTTATTTTTCACTATTTGACCCCCATCCCCGGACATCCCTCCAGGATTTTCGATTCCGGCCCCCATACTCATAGGACCTAGGGTGCCTTGGACCTTGTTTACAATAATGGTATGGAAACTGGCCTGGCCGCGCAATGCGGCGCGCCAGGTGTGGGCACAGTGAAAAACATCGAAATTTCATATTTTCTCAGCCGAACAAGATAAACTCATAATTTCTTTTGCGTTATGTTTGGCATGTCCAAAGTGCACGGGGGCACTATCGGGAACGATTTATGGCCAAATCTAAAATTGACTTTTTCAACCCAATTTTCGGATTTTCACAGTTTTCAGTACTCTAGAGGAGTTTCGCCAGGATTGCATTAAACCATAACGTAGTCCACTTATGCCTCCGATGATTCCCCCTATACTGCAGAGTCGCTGGTTTGTTCCTCAGTGGGAAATGTTGAGTAATTTGTTAAAAAATGGTCGATTTAATCGTAATCGAGTATAACTTTTTTCGCTGAAGTTTTTATGCGTTTTCATGTTGAAATTCGAATTCTACGGGCAAAAATACGCTAGAAAATTCTATAGTCATATAGTTCCGAGATAAAAAAATTTCCCACTTTTCCATGACCATGGTCATTTTTTTTATCATGGTCATTTTTTGAGTCAAAAGTCGAAATTTCAGAAAAACATGGCTATAGGAATTTCTGACGTAATTTTGCACGTAAAAACAGATTTTCGATAGTAGAGCTCGCAAAAATGCGAAATAAAAAAGTTGTAGTGAAATACTCAAAATAATGTTGTTTTCGATCATAAGCTCTCATAATAATCATAAGCTCGAAGCTCTCGGTTTTTCAAAAAAGTGATGTAACTTTCCAAATACCGATTTCCCCAATAAGCGCCACAAACAGATCAAGTGCGGAATCCAAACAGTCGCTTCGCCCCGCTCACTAAATTTTCGCCGCCGAATACAAGAAGCTCCTTCAGCGTTTGCGGACCGTCCTCATCATCCCACCAGGGGACTGAAAAAGTATTTGTTGTAATACATTTCCATTTTATATTGAAGATGAAATATGCTACATAAAATGAGGGACAGACTTAAATACCGCCCACGGTCCACGGCCCGCGGCCCGCAAAATGACTAAAATACCGCCCGTTTCCACGGCCCGTTACGGCCCGCCCTATAATACATCTTAAAAATAAAGCAACAGACACAACTAGAGTCGAATTCGAAAGAAGAGACAAGGGACTACCGTTCGTATGTTGACAATTTCATTCTATCTCTATGTTCTGGAGCAGGGCGGTCGGGTTTGTAAAAAAAAAGTGATGAAAATGCTTACTGCTCGTTACGGCCCGCCCGATATTTTACCTTCAAAATGAAGCTAGAGATGAAAGAAGAGTTGCGTTCGAAAGAGGAGCCAAGAGACTACATTTCGTATGTTGACGATTTCATTCTGCGTCTATGCGTTGGATCAGGGTTGTCGGGTTTCTGAATAAAAAGTGATGAAAATGGCGAAAATGCTTACGGCCCGTTACGGCCCGCTCGATATTTTACCTTCAAAATCAATCTAGAGACAAAAAAACTCGCGTTTGAAAGAGGAGCCAGAGGACTACATTTTGTATGTTGACGATTTTATTCCATCTCTTTGCGCGGGAGCAGGGTGATCGGGTTGGTAAAATATTGAGGTCATTTTAGGTTAAAAAAAAAATCTCAGAATCATGTGACTATAGGAGGCGTATTTTTGTCCGTAGAAACCGATTTTTTTATACCACAGCTCACGAGACTGCGAAAGAAAAAAGTTATGCCCTCAAAACAGATACTTTTCAATTTTTGTTAATTTTTGGAGGATAACTTTTTTCTTTCGCAATCTCGTGAGCTGTGGTATGAAAAATCGGATTCTAAGGACTAAAATACGCCAGAATCTCCTATAGTCACATGATTCTGAGATTTTCACTTTTTTACCCAAACTGAACTCAATATTTTACTAACCCAACCACCCTGCTCCCGCGCAAAGAGATGGAATAAAATCGTCAACATACAAAATGTAGTCCTCTGGCTCCTCTTTCAAACGCGAGTTTTTTGGTCTCTAGATTGATTTTGAAGGTAAAATATCGAGCGGGCCGTAACGGGCCGTAAGCATTTTCGCAATTTTCATCACTTTTTATTCAGAAACCCGATAACCCTGATCCAACGCATAGAGGCAGAATGAAATCGTCAACATACGAAATCTAGTCTCTTGCCTCTTCTTTCGAACGCGACCCTTGTTTTGTCTCTAGCTTTATTTTGAAGGTAAAACATCGGGTAACGGGCCGTAAGCATTTTCATCACTTTTTTTACAAACCCGACCGCCCTGCTCCAGAACATAGAGATATAATGAAATTGTCAACATACGGAATGTAGTCCCTTGTCTCCTCTTTCGAATTCGACTCTTGTTGTGTCTGTAGCTTTATTTTTAAGGTGCATTATAGGGCGGGCCGTAACAGGCCGTGGAAACGGGAGGTATTTTAGTCATTTTGCGGGCCGCCGGCCGGGGCGGTTTTTTAGTCTGTCCCATAAAATGATAAAATCTTTGAAAAACGACATTTTTCATACTAAGCAATCAGTGATAGCCACATCGTGTTTCGGTGTGAGAAACGTCGCCAGTTGCATTTTCGACAGACCCAGCAGATTTGCAATCCGCACACACCTGGTTTCTTTACCGCATCCGGAACGTAAATAGCCGCGAAGGATGCCTTCTCGCAGTTGGAAATCACAATCCGAATATGGGTAGCAGGAACGTTATAGTAATGCGGGTCGTAATTCTCCACTACGATGTTGCGTGATTCAGTCAAGCGAAGATTATCTCAATTAATGTAATTATTAAGAAATAAATAAATTATATAATAAATTAGTTACATTTTCACACCTCTGTGCCATTTGCTGTGATCCGTCTTTTCGCGGATATAATTCTCGCTGTTCTTCAAGCAATGGGTCGTTTTCTGGAATGCGAGTTGATATACCGTAATCCTCTATTCTAGTTTATTTTCTCTTTTGAATCCCAGTTTCTATCACGTCTGAAAATTTGGAGCACTTTTTTGAAGCATGTCTCATACAGCACTGTCTGGATAATTGTTGTGCAATTTTCGAACACGTGGGTATTCTCACCCCCGTGTAAGCCCACTCCTGCGGTCCCCCGAGTGGATGAGATTGAGTGGATTCTGCGTCGTATGCTTCTATAGGGACATCCAGACTCACGAGTTGGTCCGTAGTTGATTTGCTCAGGATCTGAAGGTTACGGTAGCTACGACATTATAAGGGAAGCGACGGTTACGGTACCTCAGCAATCTCCCTCACAAAGCCCATCTCATGAAATTGCACCATCTCGAGTGTATGTCCAGAATTTATGAGATCTCGAAGAATATCCGGATGAATCTGTTGAGACTGAAATAGAAAGGATGATGTGGTGGTAGAAACGTCGCCTGTCGCATTTTCGACAGCCCAGCAATGAGCTACCGTCGCCCTCTTAGGGATAACACATCGAACTATCGCACTTTCGTGTGCTCTCTCTCTCCGCGTGTGTATATTTTACGAACAAGATAGTGTGCGCGGAATGATGAGAGTCTTTCTGATTTTCTTAACGCTCACCCTGAAGAAATAAATTGTGGCGGGTAATTGGATCTCTCGCAGTATTTGCAAATTGCAGGACTCGACACAGACTGGAAAATTAGAATGAAAATGTTTGGAGACTCGAACTTGAATTTAGATTTGATTTGCAATGATACTAGGTAACGTTGAATGGAGTATTTCCTAGAAGACGCGAATATTAATTAACATAAAACATAATTTGGCAAAATAACATGATTACAATGCTGAGAAAGAAAGATAGTAGATGCAATAGACAAAGCAACTACTATTTATTTGCTATTTTGTTTCTTTGATTTGTTTCAAGTTACTTTTTCTTTAGATCAGTGATCGTTCTATTGCTTCCTGGGCTTACCACCAAAAAAAACGCGATGTTCATTTATTTGCCGGAATGCTGACAAATGAGCTCGAAGATTCTAAACGGCGATATGAACATACGTATCGAAGCCGATGCACTTGTTATGATGAACTGCACGTAAAACACGTTACACAATTCTATAAAAAAAATTTTTTAAACCTCTTGGATTTCTCCCAAATTGTAAGATGCAGCAGGTCGAAAGCGCATTTAGCCGCCATTTCCTCGTAGAAATCCATGACACCATCGTCGACGTCTTGCTCAAAACTTTTGTGTGCAATTTTTGTATTGAAATCCATTTGTTGTATTTATTTTAAATGACTATTATCGGAATAATCTGTTCAGATCATTCATGCATCTTGCGCTAATTTTCAAGTACGTTTCAGAGCCTTGCTATTAGGCAAACGCAACTTAAAAATATTATGTGTTCTCATGTTTGATCCTAGCTATCCAAACTATTTGAATTTTACAAAAAGTCTCTTGAATCAGAGAGAATTCAAGTGTGTTGAGCAGATTTTCATCATTAAACATACCGAGTTTTTCTTCGAATTAACAAGAGATCGGCACTACTAGTCTAGTGATTGAGTTCTCACCACGATGATCCGCAGCTCCTTCACGATAATTCTCGCGCATATTTGTCCAATATTTGGCACACCTCCTCCCATATACCGTAGTGTCTTGGATGGACTGATTCGCATACGAAGTTCGCCTCCGTACTGTAATAACGTCCTTATTGCCACCTGTTTTTTCTTCATTCTGGTGCGTTTTGAAGTAAAACTGAGATAATGCACTCTAAATGACTAGATGGTTCAAACTAACTATGAAGGCGTATGTAGCCGTTTCTAGCAACAGCTGCCAAAGTCATGCAAACCTTGTTAACATTGACGATCGATCGATCATTCGATACAAGTAGATCACACTCGGCGATCTTCTCTTCCATCGCTCTGCTGATCTAAAGAATAACGAATGAACAAAATTTTCTTCATTTTGGTTTCGCGCAATGCCTGTCTCTATCTGCGTGCTCTCGCTCGCCTGTGAGAGAGAGGAGCGAGCGTGTGGAAAGGAGAGATGCATTACCCGAAAGGGCATCACAAGTGCGCATAATGGGTTAATATCAAACAATTTCTGACTTCTCTCAGTCGCAATCGATCAGAGAAAGGAAGGTGATGGAGAATGGCTTAGAGAATGTCTACGGGCAGACAGTCGAGACGGGGCTGAAAGGACGTTCGATGCAGCAAAACGAAATGTACTGCTTCACACGTGAAATGCGTGCCTTATCCTTCTCCACATATGCAACATTTAGTTGATAAATAATACCATCGATGGTTTGAGGACCAATGTTTTTTTTCATCAAAACGAAAAAAAATGTATTGCTGACCCTCGGCTTTGCCTGCAGAAGTGTACGAGGCATCTTGAATTTGCTTTTATTAATTAAGGCCGATTGAGCAGAATATTCGAAGCCTCGTGCAACAGGTAACCTCGAGCAAAAGCGACTCGAATTTCTACCAATTTCTGAAATCAGCTTTTAAATGTTATTCTCTTCTCAAAAATGCAACAATGGTTTCAATCGACAAGAACAAAATCATTGGAAAATTCAACCCATTGTGGAAGAGAGGGCGGTTAAATGGCGAGAGAGAGAGAGATAGCGTTATCAACATCGCGGGTTGCGAATGAGTCACGCACATCAACACTAGAGTTCGAAATACGGGACACGATGTCTCCATATTACACACTCTCAACTCATGACTCGACCAGTAAGAGTGTGTGAAATAGAGATAATATGGTCTTGATTAGAGTTTGGAATACACACGCACTCGCCAGTTGATTGAGTCAGTGAAGAGAGTGGAATGATCACTATCACAGGCGCTGAGCGAGAGAAAGAGAGGAGGGCAGAGTCGGAATTGTGAAATAGTTCTCGCCTGACCTAGTGCCCATTGCAAATCGACACAAACAAGCGCGAAGGTCGTATTGAAGGGGTTGGCGCGATGATTTACCTATGCTCACAATCACCCTCATGCCACGTGTATTTCACAGTCGACAATTCGCTATTACAGTTTGTTTTTCGCTCCGATCAATCGATATAACAACCTTTCATTCTATTTCATCCTAGATGGCCGATGGTGAACACATTTCGTTATCACGCGACGAGATGGTGAGCAATACTTTTTCGATTCCTGAAATTGTTCCGCAAGAAATCGAATCAGGCGCGACCAGAGTGGCTACCAACGGAAATTTGGACGGATATTCTTAGTCATCTTCCCGACCGAGACAGATTGAGCCTCCGAGCATGCAGTCGGGGAATGGAACATGCAATCTCCCTCACCGACTTTCAAGCCGATTACAACTATTGTCGACTGGCAGGCGTTCGTTTCATTTTGTCACATATGAGCGATTTGAAAAATTTATTTTTAGTATCCCGACAAACTGATGCTTCGACTGAGTAAGTGGATCCGTATGAAGACTGACTACAGCGAAGAAGGATTGGATAAACTACTTCATATGCGAAAGCGACTCTTCAGAAGAGTATTCAGCATCGCGATGACCATCTCAGGAGTGAGCAATTACATGTTTGCGACGGAACCGTTCTCAATGTTTTTCGCTGCCGTCAGCGATTTGTTTAATGGAAATGTGTGGTTAGGTCGCATGTGAAGACCACCCTGCACGTTATCATTGTAGGTTAACTTCAACATAGTTTCCGCAGAATACGTCAATTGTCTATTAGAAGACACAAAGTTTGGTGAACTCACGCTTATTATTCATGCTAGAGAATACAATCATGAGTGAGTTTAGCAATGTTTGGGACACTACAATCAGTTTTTATTTCCAGCATTCTTGATGTCCTACAAAAACCTGCGAGATATACTGTTCGTGTAATATTCAAAGGATTCATGCCGGATAGGAAGCTTCTCACAGATCTACATCCAATGAGGATACTCAAGATTGATCAGGTTAGTTGTGTTTTAGAATTCACGTTATCTCAAAGTTTATTCGTTTAATTTTCTCTTTTTGAGACTGCGACCCCGCTCGATCATGACGTATTTCTCACACTTGTGAAAAATCGTCACAGAAGTTTCGCTGTTTCGTGCGTCGCTTTTGACTCGACACAGACGGTTTTAGATGCTGTCAAAGTAAGCGTTGAACGTTTTGTTACGATTTGAGACTTTTGATAGATATGTTCTGATCCGCCAATTTGTACATTTCCGTAAAAAGTATCTTCCAAGAAACTTCATACACAAATATCGGAAGAGATTAAAAGTAATGCAACATGTTTTCTATCCCAATTTCAGAGTGTCGCCTTAAATTCCGAATCACAGAAAGTGTCAATAGTCGTCCAATGGTCAACGATATGCGAATTCCTGACACTAATCGGGTTCGAAAGAACTGAAAGAATCATCCATTATAGGTTTTTCGATAGACATGTTTCAACATTCATCAAAACAAGTGAACATGAGGTAATCAAGCTGATACTTCATTGTTGTTCATTTGTACTTTTTTTCAGCTCATTTTTGAACTTCGAATATACTCTCACAGTGACCCGAAATACGGTTTCGAATTGAAGAACGATAACGTGATTGTGAAGTTTAGCCCGGTCAAACTTTACTCGGACGATTACTCACTGATCATTGAAAACAAGCTAGCCACTTTGGATGTTACGTATGAAAACTAATTTTAATTGCAATGGATTATGATTTTGTTGTTTTCCCAACTATATTTGTGAATATATCTCGTTGTTAAAATCAGTTGAATAGTCATCCATGTTCGACGATGTGGTGCACTCTTCGTACTCTTCAGTGTGCTCTTCGAAAAGGAATTGCCCGTTTGACGCACGAAACAATATTCAATGACGCTTTCTTTTATTTGAAGATCTCGTTCAATAATTACCCAGTAATATTTGCCAAGTCCTTCTTTGAATTTTATGCAGTAGAACTTCATTACATGAGATTCAAAAACTATATGCCTAGGCTACGACTTTTTTGGATTGTACTAATAAGGCTTATTATATACTTTATCCACTACGTCACGTTCGTTTGCAGAATTGGTTAGGAACTCTTCCAGCGTCATCATATCTGAACCCCCCCCCCTCCCTGAACAAAACTGATTGCTCAGAAGCTCTCCGATTCCAGAAACACCAACTGAACACTCGATTCTGTAACCAATAGACATGTGTTTGATTGAACTCCGCACATACATGATAAGGTCAGAATGTTGTTTCGGTGGTATTTTCAGGATTTGAAGGGATAGTAAGAACTGAATCTGCTGTGTTGGTCTTGCTATGTTTTCGTGATGATGATGTGCACAACGTTGATGTATTCTAAAATAACGGAGCCATATAAAACTATTAACTTTTTTGAAAATTTGATTCACGTGAAATAAGAATGATTGCCATTTCATTGAATGCTTCAGACATGCATCGAAACAAGATGGGGCGTTTAAATTGCGGCTCATTAGTGGTTCGGAAGGGTCTATCTAGTTCATTTCGATAAAGTTCGAACATCGCTGCAGTGTCTACTTCGTTCTCGCAGGTAATTATATCAATTTTAAACATCTTACACGGTTAGAACGTGTGACTCCCATTAGATAGATTCTTGTCACGACGGTGTTACTACATACTATTGTCCCCATTCAACTTCAGCGTCATACTGCCTTCTCTTCTCTTTCTTCCGAAGCGGTAAGGAGTGCGCAAAAGCAACAAATGCGAACCAGACTCTGCACAAGCTCATCAACACTCTGCCTGCCGACAAGTTAGATTTTTTCCTTCGGAAACCACACAACATTTGGTAGATTCGTGCTCGAAGCTCCGTCAGTGAATCGCGCGACCACCTATCGAATCGTGTTTCTCGTCATCAGTGCCACGTACGAGAGAGAAGAGCGGGACGAGATCAGAAGGACATGGACAGCCAGGGACAATTCGCAGCTGAGAATGGTGTTTCGCTCTTCATTCTTTCATTATTTATGAAGGATGTTTACACGAGAATAGCTGACAATGTGTGATGTCGATGAATTATTCTCTGAACGATTTTAGATGGACGACGCCCTCGTCATCTTCGTGGTTGGCCGATCGCCATTCGTGGCTGAGGAGGCGCTCGAGCACAGAGACATCCTGCAGGCCGACGTTGAGGATACTTACCGGAACATGGTTTACAAAGTGGGATACATTCACAGCTTGCCTGATTCATTTGGGACAATTCTAGACTTGAATTGAGAAATATCTGGGGGGAGATATTCACGGTGTGCATGATCATAGGAACACAACTCCATTGTAGAGGGAAGCTAAAAATAAAGGAGAACGCGTTTTGATCAACGATACATTTTGAGATCGAGGTCGCGTTCCGATGGGTGCGATCCAACGTCAACTCCGAATTCGTCGTCAAAGTCGACTCGGACACAGTGATTCACGTGGATCGATTGAGCGAGCAACTGCAATTGCTGGACCAGCGAGGAAGGTTAGCGAATTGTAGTATTCGAAGAAAAGTCGAGACACGATCTAAGTTCTCACTGGATGGCGTGCTTCCATAATACGAACTCCCGCCCTGTCCGCGACAAATGTCACAATTGGTGAGAAGTAGTGATGACAAATCGGAAACAATACTCGGTCGTTTTAGATAGATAGATAGATTTATCCGCACAGTTGGAATTGTTGTGGGGTGGGGTGGGGAGGGGGAAGGAGGAAGGAACAAGTAGAACAATATAATGTGTGAGATAGGGGAATCTAAGCGAGTAGAGTGAGCAAGTTTACAGATCATCCAACCTCCTTACACATCACATTCATCAACTCTGCATAGATTGTAGGTATCTTTCCTTTTCGAAGTACATCATACAGTACTTTACCTACTCTGTTCGCAAAACTGTACTCGCGAATCTTAGTTCTAAATTTTTCTCGACACACTTTGAAGCCTGCGCCTCTGAGATTAGATTTGGATAGAACAAGAAAATCGTTTCTGAACCGGGACAATCTCGAATGCCCGAACAGCATTTCATAAGCTAGTTTGAAGTCATTGACCTTACGACGGTACATCAATGTATTAAGTTTGAGCATCTCGTTTCGTTCCACTGGTAACGGTCTGTTTTCAAAGTTGTATCCCATACATTTGTAGCTAATCAGCCTCGTCACTTTGTTTTGAAGCTTTTCGAGTTTAACAGCTTCTCTATCAAAAACTGGGAAAGCGACACTAGGACTGAATTCTACCATAGGCCTAACGTAGGTAGTGTATGCATTGACCATTACTGCAGCATTGTTGGTGCTGAGTCCACGGAAAATTAGGTTGGAACGGAGCGCAGCTTTTTGGATCACCATGTCAAAGTGTTCTCTGAATGTCAACTCGTTATCGATCTGAATGCCTAGATCTCTCATCGACGATTTCCGATCGATTGGAATGCCACTCAAATAATACTTCGATAACTGATTTCCATTTCCTAAGTGGAGCACATTGCACTTCTCACTTGCAATACTCAATTGCCAAATGTCGCTCCACTCCAGGATGGAATCAATACATTGCTGAAGTTTCAGAGGACCACTTGACGCATCTTTTTCGAATGATAGGAATATTTTAAGATCGTCTGCAAAAGTAAAGCTTTTGCACCCATTCCTTTCTATAACCTGCGATAAATCAGCAGTAAATAGATTGAATAGGAGAGGACCCAGAACTGATCCTTGTGGGACTCCACTAATGACCGGTCTTGATTCCGATAATGTCGTTTTGACTCTCACTTTGAATACTCTGTTTGATAAGTATTCCTCAATCCATCTCACGGTCAGCAGTGGAAAGCCCATTTTGGAAATCTTTTGAATCAACTTTGGATGGCTCACTGTGTCGAATGCTTTGGCATAATCAAAGTATATCACATCGACACACCTGTGCTCATCAATTGCCTTGGACCATTCATTGACCATTTCGATCATTTGTGTTTCAACTGAGCGTTTTTTTCGAAAGCCGAACTGCGTGTCAGGGAAGAGACCGTAGCTCTCACAGTCAGCCATCATTTGCTTAGCAAGGCATTTCTCAAATACCCTACAGAAGAAGCTTGTGATTGGCACAGGTCTGTAGTTTGACGGGTTTGAAAATGGAGCTTTCTTTTTGAGAGGTGTTATTGTTGAAGAGCGCCACCGGTCGGGAACTTGTGATAATTCATACGACTTTCGAAAAATGATCTCAAGAGCAGCAGAGAGAGGAACTGCAGTTGATTTAATGAAAATCATAGATATATTATCTGGAGTTCGACACGATGATGCTTTCCTCTTTTCAATGAGCTCACAAATTTCAAATCGACAGAAGGGGTCGTCATAAAAATTCGAAACTTTCTCTCTTTCATGAGAAAAAGATGGGGTGTCACCATTGTTTGTGGTGAAAACCCTTGAGAATGTCTCTTCCAGTAATTCTGCCTTATCGCTGTCCGACTCAATTTGATGGTTTGATTCATCTATGAGACAGTCTACAGCAGAAGTACATGCATTAGAAAGTTTCGATTTTATGTAACCATAGAATTTCTTCTGGTTCTTAGTCTCTATGATTTTTCTCTCGTAATTGTGGTGGTACTTAGTCACTTCCTGGTTATATTCGGCATGAAGCTTTTCAAAACGTTTCTTTGACGAAGGTTTTCCGTCATTCAAAAATGTTATCCAAGCATCGTGACGTTTCTTGGAGAGTCTATGAATATGACCAGGCAGTGGTTTCCCAGTTGAATCTATCCTCATCAAAGGAACAGATTTCTCGATTATTTCCTCGAGTAGATGAATTAACTTCTCATACATCTCATTCACAGTTTCACTCACATTGAAAAACAGAAGCCAGTCAATACTAGAAAACAAAGAATTTATCGCAGCATAGTCCGCTTTTCGAAAATTCTTTACATATCTAGCTTTTTGCGGCTCTGTTTTCATCGTCAATTGGAATGTGAATGCTTTATGATCTGAATTGCCATAGTTCGGCAACTGCTCAAGATTTTCGACAATTCCGTCGGAATCTGTCAGTAGTAAATTTAGAAAAGCATTTCCTCTCGTCGGAAATGTGATACGCTGCTGAAGTCCTACTTCAGTACAGCAATCAATGAAGTCAGTGTTGACAGCATTGTATTTTTGATAATCAAGTGGCCATTTCACTTCAGGGAGATTGAAATCACCAACGACAACTGTTGGATGTGTGCATTTTGTGAAGTGATCTAATTTCTCCCAGATAAACGCGCTATTAGTTTGAGACAATGCAGGGACTCTGTATACCAGAATAATTCGCGTACTCTGGGTACCAACACGCAGATCTACAATCAGTAGTTCATGTGATTCAGTTTTGGACTCAGCGAAAATCAACTTGAAATCAATGCTGCAGTGAATGATCATACAAAATCCACCACCACGTTTTCTCGCACGATCACACCGTACAATGTAGTAGTTTTTAGAAAGTGACCCAAGAACCACTCCATCAGGGTCTGATTTTCGTAGCCATGACAGTGAAACAATAAACGAGATACTCATTCGTCTCAAGTTGAGACTTCAAATTACTATGGTTCACCTCATTCAAGATAGATCGGATGTTAGCATATATCACGGTAACTTTAGGAGGCTCAGCACACTTGCGTACACCTCTACCACTCAAAAAGGAGTGGGTGAGTTATGAATGGATGGGGGAGGGCGACCATAGGACGAGAGAGACGAGGAAGGCTGGGTGACATCAATCTTGGTACCGCCACGACCCGAACCCCGAAGTGGAGCACGCATCGTAGAGTTCCAGAAACTGATAACACCCTGACTCCGCGCTCCCCTCGTTACCGTGGCCGCTGATGATCTGTTTTGATTGGGGATGTTGTACGAGAACGGCTTATCGGTCGAGTTCGCCCTCTCTTCGCGTGTCAATGAGGGACGCAGCCAGACTCGACCATGGTTGAAATTGGCCAACAAGTGCCGTCTTGAGATGACCAGGCGCTGCAGTTTGGAGCAGGGCATGATCACCTTGAGAAGACGACCCTTGGAGTCGGGCGCTCCACCCACCGGCATGCGGAAGACAGACGTCGGCACAGCCTGGATTCCGAGGTGGGAAAGGATGTCCATGACCTGCGCGCGATCGTTCAATGCCCTATTCGGAGGGGGCATTGATGCGAACTCAGGCAAACCGTAGAGGACGATCGCCCTTTCCCGTTCAACGTCCTCAACCACATCTCTCATTCTACTCTCACAATTTTGGAGAATCATTTTGGGTTGAATGGGGAAGGGGGGTTCGGTGGGTGCGAGTGTCTCGGAATGTTTTGGTGCGGAAGGAGCAGGAGTTTGAGAGGGAAGAGGGAGGGGAACGGGTTTCTTCTCTATCAGTTGCTCTCTCAGTCTTCTGTTCTCATCCCACAATCGTTCGTGGCTCTTCTCCAATTCCGAAACACGATGACTCGATTACTTGACTCCATGCTTTCGATCTTGACGTTCATTGCATCCATTGAGACCTTCATGGCTCGAACGAGATCCAGGAGAGGGATGGCATCGTCCGTTGACTTTGTGAAACGAGTGATGAACGACGAGAATCGGGCGGCGGGCGATTGAGGCTGAGGTGTACGAGAATCGGGGAGCGAGCACGTAGAGACAGAATGGGTAACCTCTGATAGTGCCATCGGAAGATTTTGAGCCCGGCACAAGACTCTCAGCTGTTGTTATCGATCGGTAGACGCACGTGACTTGCGGTTAGACGTGAGCCATCGGAGAAAACTGGAGACCGACCGACCCTCACTCTTGGACAAGAGGGTTGTATCCCTGGGTGACGATATAGCACGTAAATCTAGAAGAGTCAAGTACCGATTTTACATCTCTAGTTCATCTCATCTTTAACATCTCCTTCCCGAGTCTTTGTTATAAATCTGCAATGAATATCAGTATCAGAGTACAATCCCCAATTACTGCCTCGGACCGGGTTACGTTCTGAAGAGGAGTTCCTTCGAACGAATTGTTGACAAGATGGGATCAGTTAGGGTAATTCCTCGTCCCGTGCAAAGTTTATTCGTTCCTCTTCAGATATTCGAGGTCGAAGACGCCTTCTTCACTGGAGTTGTCGCCAAAGATCTGGTCGATCTGTTTTGCGTCGCCGAATTGATTGTCCCCCGATACGTGCGATCTTGGAATTAATTCTCGTACCGATGGTTGATCAATTCAGACCGACTATTCCGACTGTTCAAGTGGCGCTCCAACTCTCTCCGTCTTGATAACTCACTTCCAATTCAATGGTAGTAAATCTAGAAAGAATCTGACCGCAGCGTATGAAAGATTGAAGAAGCCTCGTTGCCACAATGTTCTGACTAAATTATTTATATGTACGATTATTGCTGATGACTTGTGTTAATTTATTTACGGCTCGCGGCCCAAAAAGACTAAAATGTGGTCCACCCAATATTTTAAGATTCAGAAATCGTAGGCCGGGAAGACAGTGAGCTGCCTAGATCATTCAATCCATGATCGAGAACGTCGAAATATCATTTTGAAACATGGGTCAGGAGGTCCCGATATCAGTTAATCATGGCCCGGGAAAACAGTGAACTGTCTGAATCATCCAATCAATGCAGATAACATCGAAATATCACTTCATGTGTGTTGATCCGTAATTCGCGACCATATTCGCCACTCCCCGGTCACGACCTCCCAGAATGAGAACCAGAGGCCCATACTTCATGCATGTGGAACAAACTATTTGCTCATAATGCACTCCATCCTAGTCTACAACGAATTTCATATTAGATTGAGGATTGAGCGAAAAATCAGTTTTTCGGGCGTAACTTTTTTCTTTAATGATTCCATGACCTGTAATGTAGAAATTCGGACTACGCTTAAAAAAACAGAAATTCTTATAGTCAGATTTTTTCGAGACAAATTTTTTTTCAATTTTTCCATGACCTCCGTTTTGAGGCCAGTTTTTGTCCGAAAATCGCTATATTTTCGACTACCCCGCGGCGGTAGGAAAAAAGTAGGGTAACTTTTCAAATCGGAATTTCCCCAACAAGCGCTCATATACAGTATCGGACAAAAGTCATCGTTCACAAATGCAAAGTGGTGTAACTTTTGAACCAGATAAGCAATCGGTTTGATGTTTTGGCAGGATACATTAGACCTATTGATGCATTGCCACCGATAGTGACGTCATGCTACGATTTCGCAATATTGCATAGTGATGATGCAATCATATATATGTTCTTCACTTGTGATTTTAAAGTCATTGGGATTTTTTTCTAAGTCTTCTCTCTTTTTGTGATGATAGAAGGCCTTAGCATCTACCGATTAAAAAATAGTACTCATGGGGCGTTGTCGTACAGAAGCAGAACACAGGTTCAAAATAGGGTCCCGAAAAAAATAATTTCCATTCATTGACGTGCTAGAGACTCATTCAAAGGCTCAAAATGACCCTTACAATAATTCCTGATTACCCACAAAGTTCGATATTGATATCTCTTAATTTGACCTCAGGGCAAGAATTTTTCACTTTTTCACCATATTTTTTTCTTCGTATTTTGGATGCTTCGATTCCCAAGGGCGATTTTTGTAAAAATGAATTTCCTGAAAGGGTAAGTTGCAAATCCATGGAATATACGATTCCCAACTTTTTAGAGCATTTGGATAACTTTCCCGCCCGCGGCAACCGAAAATCAGAGGTCAATCGATTTCAACCCAAAAAATGACCATGATACCCCCATCATTAGTCGAAAAAAAGTTTCTCTCAAAACTTCCTGACTAAATATTTTTCTGGGATATTTTTGTGTGCTGAGTTCGAATTTCGGAATGAGAGTCTATGATATCATTAATGAAAAAAGTTAAAATTTATTATGTCGAAACATAGCCTTTTTTAAAAATCTTCTGACCTCTGATTTTCGGTTGCCGCGGGCGGGAAAGTTATCCAAATGCTCTAAAAAGTTGGGAATCGTATATTCCATGGATTTGCAACTTACCCTTTCAGGAAATTCATTTTTACAAAAATCGCCCTTGGGAATCGAAGCATCCAAAATACGAAGAAAAAAATATGGCGAAAAAGTGAAAAATTCTTGCCCTGAGGTCAAATTAAGAGATATCAATATCGAACTTTGTGGGTAATCAGGAATTATTGTAAGGGTCATTTTGAGCCTTTGAACGAGTCTCTAGCACGTCAATGAATGGAAATTATTTTTTTCGGGACCCTATTTTGAACCTGTGTTCTGCTTCTGTACGACAACGCCCCATGAGTACTATTTTTTAATCGGTAGATGCTAAGGCCTTCTATCATCACAAAAAGAGAGAAGACTTAGAAAAAAATCCCAATGATTTTAAAATCACAAGTGAAGAACATATATATGATTGCATCATCACTATGCAATATTGCGAAATCGTAGCATGACGTCACTATCGGTGGCAATGCATCAATAGGTCTAATGTATCCTGCCAAAACATCAAACCGATTGCTTATCTGGTTCAAAAGTTACACCACTTTGCATTTGTGAACGATGACTTTTGTCCGATACTGTACGTTTCGAAGCATCTATATGTAACTCAAAAATATCCAAAAATTAGACAAATCGATTTATGGGAAAAAAAGGTGGGCTCATTTTTGTCCAAAAAAGTGCCGATTTTTCGAAATTTTACAGTTTTTCAAGTCGAATTTTCATACTAGAGCTCATGAAACTTCGAAATAAAAAAGTTATTATCATATTTTCTAAATCAATATGCTTTTTGGACGATAACTTTTTTTATTTCGAAGTTTCATGAGCTCTAGTTTAAAAAATGCCGGCTCTCGACAATCTGAAAATTAAAAATATCATAACTTCGTTCAAAGTTGAGAAATCGTCTCGTTCAAAGCTCAAAATGACCGGTGAGACGTGACTAACAATTTTTACGTTAAAGACGAATTCAAACGCTAACAGTATCATGTTAAAAAAAAAAAGAAAATGTAAAATTTAGTTTCAAAAAATGGTCAAATCACAAAAAGTTCCTAGAAGACTGCACGAGATCATTCCAGATTCGAATTCTACGCACTTTTTCGACATGGGTTACTGTTGACAACTTTTTGATTGCACCGCGTGTATGTTGATTTATTCCGCCTCATTCGCTTGTTTTAGTGTGAAAAAAATAATGATAAAACTGGTTTTCCTAGTTAAACTTTTTTCTTTATCGTTTTCATGATCTCTCACATAGAAATTCGGTTTCTACGCATGAAAATACGCAAGAAAAGTCATTTGCTCTAAAATTCTGAGGTGTCAAGTTTTCGACCTAGAAATGGACCTCAAAATATCCCAAAAAAAGTTGGAAATTTGACGAAAAAGTAAGAGACAGAAAAATATATGACTAGTAGGTATTCAGGCGTATTTTCATGCGTAGAAACCGAATTTCTATGTGAGAGATCATGAAAATGATAAAGAAAAAAGTTGTACTCGGAAAACCAGTTTTATCATGTTTTTTTCAAACTGAAAACAGCTTATGAGGCGGAATAAATCAACATACACGTGGTACAATCAAAAAGATGTCAACAGTAAAGTCGAAAAAGTGCGTAGAATTCGAATCTGGAAAGATCTCGTGCAGTCTTCTAGGAACTTTTTGTGATTTGACAATTTTTTTGGAACCAAATTTGACATTATCATTTTTTTCAGCATGATACTGTTAGCGGTTTAATTCGTCTTCAACGCAAAAATTGTTAACCACGTCTCACCGGTCATTTTGAGCTTTTGAACGAGACGATTACTCAATTGTGAACGAAGTTATGATACTTTTAATTTTTAGATTGCCGAGAGCCGGCATTTAAGCAATTTCGATTTTACGGTATTGCAACTGGAGTTGAAAACTCTTTCACATATAGTACATCTACTGTCAAAGTTTGATTGGAATCGAAGCAGTTTGAACATTTTGTAGTTGCGCACCTTTCATATGTCAGAATTTCTCTGCTATCGCGATTCGTCTCATATCACTATAGGAGTTTCTGGCTTATTTTTGTGCGTAGACATAGATTTTCTATGCCAGAGGACAAGAAATCAACAAAGACAAAAGTTGTGACCAAAAAAATGAAAATATATGATTTTGCGAGGATAAAATTTGTCTTCAATAGTTCCGTGAGCTCTAATATGAAAACTTTTAGAAAATATTTTTTTCACTTGAACCATGAACCCCGAACCATGAACATTGAACCATGAACATCATGTTCATTCATCACCACGACCCGGGAGTCATGGAAAAGTTGAAAAGAAAGTTTTATAAAAAAAATTTAAAAAATCTGACTATAGGAATTTCTGGTTATTTTGAAGCGTAGAGTACGAATTTCTACATTACAGCTCATGGAATCATTAAAGAAAAAAGTAACGCCCTAAAAACTGTTTTTCGCTCAATGCGGCACATTCACATCAAAATCTTAAAAATTTTTAAGTCGCAATCCATGACTCTAATATGAAATGCGCTGTTGACTAGGATGGAGTACATTACGAGCAAATATTTTGTTCCCGGAAAGACCTTTCATGAAAATATAAAATCGATGTTCCAACCATGCGTGGTTCGATAATGATGGTTTTTTTTTTCACCATTTGTCATACCTAGTACAACGCAAAAGAGATTTTGAGTCTAGCTCTTCGCGTTCAAAAAATATTTTTTTCAGGTTTTCGAAATTTCACACTTATTTTTTCCTTGCTATTCCGGCAATTCAATAGTACTATGTGCAACACCGGGAAAAGGTAGCCACATGCTTGAAGTATGGGCCTCTGGTTCTCATTCCCGGGGGGACGTCTCCGGGGGGTGGTCCTAAATTACCGATCATCACTCTTAAATTCTTGAAATAGCCGATTTTCACTGTTTTTCGATCACAACTACAATATTTTAGTTATTTTTGGGGTCAAAAAGTCGAATTCTCAGAAGTTTATCACTATAGGAGTTTCCGGTTTATTTTTCCCGTAGACTCCGAATTTCGATACTAGAACTCACCAAATTGAGAAAGAAAAAAGTTATGCCCGAAATTTGAACAAGCTGTAATTTTTCGAGAATAACTTTTTTTATTTCGCGTTTTCGTGAGGTCTAGTATGAAAATTCGGTTTCTACTGACAGAAATGAACCGGAAACTCCTATAGTGATATACTTCTTCGAATTCGACTTTTTGACCCAAAAATTACCATTATCGGGGGGTCATGAAAAAATTGGCAAAATTTTATAAAAAAAATCAGACTAAAATTTATTCTTATGTACATAGCTTTTCGTGTAGATTCCGAATTTACTTATAAGTATAAATTACAGCTCATGAAACGAAAAACTAAAATAGTAGTGATCGAAAAACAGTGAAAATCTGCAATTTCAAGAATTTAATGGATATTTTCTCAGGTAAAACTCGATTTTTCATCTTATGACAATAAAGTGGTTAACTATAGAGCCCTATACAGTGCGTGATATGTGAGGATGTGCCCCCTCGCATAAAAGCATATAAATTGGCCAAAAAGTACATTTCAGAATCGAGAAATAGCATCAAGAGGCGATATCAGGCGATCACAGCTGGTGCATTTTCGGTGTTTTGATTTATTAGGTCGGTCAGAAAGTTTCTTTCTTTTTCTTTTTGTTAATTTTAGCTCGACAATTGTGCTTGTTTAAATCGCCAACATGCCATAAGTTAGGGGTGTCCTGGGGCAATATCGTAGTATGTGTGAATTGAACCGGCCTCGTGTGGAAGAAGGGAAAATAAATTTTGAAGCGGAAATTGCAATAAAACATGATTTTCGGTATGTACCGTCACGACCTCCCATTACAGAAAATAGCGAACACCAAGTTCTACCCAAGAAAACAACGATAGAACAAGAGTTGCTTATTCTTTTAGCATCGAAATAACCGCCCTTCTGACCCTATACAAAAAGGGACGCAGCTATAAGTCTTGTTTTCAATCTTCAATTATCGATATCAAAGTTCAAGAAAATTCAGCTAATTTCTGGATAATGGGATCCTCTCTCAATTTGCATTGGGGACTCACTAGGTATTGTACTTTGATATGCACTTGAATTGACATTTGAAGATCTATCGACTCGACAGCTGTGTGATGGAAACTGTTTTTCGAGAGTTCCAGAACCGTCTGTTGCATCTTCACAAGCGCTTTTCTATTAAGCATGCTGCGATAATTTCCTCGCAATAACTTAATGGTAATCATCAATCATCGTACTTTATAAATGTGACACTGGTTGGGCCCTATTACTTCTTTCCACTCTGCACTGGGTTGAGATACAGATGCGATTCATGGTCAACCACTGTGAATTTAACTTTACTTTGTGTCCCTCATACTGATTGTTCAGCCCTGATATAATGTGCGCTAAAAAGAGCAACAATGCCCTCATTGATTATGTAAAGCCATATGCTGATCGATCAAGCAACAAGAATAATATAGGTCAGAATCGATGAGCGTAAAAAAGAAAGAAACTTTCTGACCGACCTGATATGTAACACACTGCAAAGGTGAAGAAACGGCACTCGTTCATGGAAGTGCCAGTTGCGATAACATCTGCCCTGACGATACGAGACGCGATTGAGGTTCGATCGGAATTATCAATCTGCGAGAGCATCGTTAGTGATATTGGCGAAAAATGGAATAATTCACAGAGCGTCTCTGCTTATAATGGAGAACAAACAGTATACTTCACGGTGTCTGTGGAAGTGATGGACAGATTCCTGATGAATTCGGGCATTCGAAGGACCGTGTGCTCCATTTTTCAGCTTGGCAATTCAGATGTGAGTTGAGTTGTGAAATACTTTTATTTTTATGAGTCGCCATGATATTTATTTCTTTGAGATTTTCTCGAACTTTGCAGCAATTAAAGTTAGTGACACGCACGGACGAACGGACAATGCCCACAGGACAATTCGCACTCGAGTACGCAGAGAAAACAAAGATCCAATGTTTCTATCCATCTCACAAAACTTCTCGGCCAGCTCAACAAGTTCGAGTGGAAATTACTCAACACTAGCGCTAGGGGATGCACATTAGGGGTATGGAGGATTATGTAAATCGACTTGAACATAGTGCCAAGTGTAGAAGTGGTGAATATCGTGCGAATTTGGTGTTTTGAATAAATAATGTATTATTAATGTCAAACTAGTCCGGATATGTGTCTACACGTGCTCACTTGAGAATGAAAATTCTTCTTCTTTTTTTTGATTCTGAATGGAAATGTCTTGCATGCTTTTCGCTGTTACCATTCTTTCATCCCTCTTCCTTGTTTATTTTTAGCCACTGCAGTTGGGTGGGTCAATTCCTTCTCTCGAAAAGAGTGTTTATCTCTGCTTCTCTAGCTCCGCGTGAGAGCGAGAGAAAATGACAAAGAGGAGAGGAAAAGAGAAGAAAAGTAGAGGACAGGAATATACACACAGAGTAAGAGAAGGAGAGAAAGAGAGAAACAAGCAATGCTACTACGAAGAATTCCAGTGTATGTACTTCTTCACTTGATTTGTTCTTCAAACGTCGAACGCCAAACATGAATGGATGCCCACAACATGAGGTAATTGATGTGAAATTAGGCGTTAATTCAGCATTTCGTTGAGAGGCTAATTTTGATTTCAGAGGCATTCCGAAAGATTCTCATCCCGGACATCTTCTCGATATTTGAAGGTAAAACAATTGCAACGAACCCCTGATATGTGAAGGATCGACATCTGTGGGTATCCGTCAATGAGCATGTCCGAACTGGCGACAGCTTCTTCTACTTCGCGACTGCACAATTGAAGATTCAGTCGATCTCTGCCCTCTACAGTATCGACCATAAGTCTTGGCTCACTTTTTCAATCTTTCGTAACTTTTGACGCACGATAAATTTCTGGCTCAAACTTGGATATGTAGTAGTACACAATCGTGTGTTAGGAATATGCCATTGAGATATCAGGGAACTCCTTGATTGTTTCCTAGTGATGAGTCAATCAACACATAGTTTTTCTTGTCGGATTTTAAACTCGATAAATTTTTTTCTCATCCTTCCTACTCGGTTTGATAATAGAAGGCCTCAATACCTTTTCGATGAAAATAAGTACTCCTGGGAGGATGAAGTACAGTGGCTTTAGACTGTCTCAAATTAGGGTCAGGAAAAAATGGATTTTCGTTCATCGACGTGCTAGAAACTCGTTCAAACGCTCAAAATGATCCTTACCACAATTCCTGATGATCACCAAAGTTTGGTAATGATTGCTCTTAATTTGCCCTCAGGGCACGATAAAAACGAATTTTTCACTTTTTCACATAACCCAACTTTGGATGTTTAGATTTCGGAGGATGATTTTCGCTCAAAGGTCATTCCAAGACACGATGGTAGCATATCCATGGAATATACGATTCCCAACTTTTTAGAGCATTTGGATAAAGTTCCCGCCCGTGACAACCGAAAATCCGAGGTCAATCGATTTTCAACCCAAAAAATGATCATGATACCCCCATCATCAGTCGAAAAAAAATTTCTCTCAGAACTTCCTGACTAAATTTTTTGCTGGTATATCTTTGTGTGCTGAATTCGAATTTCGATATGAGGCCTCATGATATCATCAATGAAAAAAGTTAAAATTCATTATGTCGAAAAATAGCCGATTTTGAAATTCAATTGACCTCGGATTTGCGGTTGTCGCGGGCGGGAAAGTTATCCAAATACTCTAAAAAGTTGGGAATCGTTTATTCCATGGATTTGTCCAGGAAAGACATTTGAACAAAAATCGGCCTTGGAACTATGATCTTCTAAAATATTGAGAAAAAAATAATGAAAAATGCTAATGAAAAAAGTGAAAAATTAGTGTCCTGAGGACAAATTAAGAGCTATCGTTATCAAACTTTGGGGATCATCAGGAATTGCGGTAAGGATAATTTTGAGCTTTTGAACGACTCTCTAGCATGTCGATGGACGAAAATCCTATTTTTTCGGGACCTTAATTTGAGACAGCCTAAAGCCACTGTACGTCATCCTCCCATGAGTACATATTTTTATCCAAAAGGTATTGAGGCCTTCTAATATCACACCGAGTAAGAAAGCTGAGAAAAAATTTTATCGAGCTTAAAATCCGCCAAGAAAAACCATGTGTTTATTGACTCATCACTAGGAAACAATCAGGTTGTTCCCTGATATCTCAATGACACATTCCTAACACACGATGGGTGTACTACTACATATCCAAGTTTGAGCCAGAAATTTATCATGGGTCAAAAGTTACGAAAGATTGAAAAAGTGAGCCAAGACTTATGGTCGATACTGTAGAGGGCAGAGATCGACTGAATCTTCAATTGTGCAGTCGCGAAGTAGAAGAAGCTGTCGCCAGTTCGGACATGCTCATTGACGGATACCCACAGATGTCGATCCTTCACATATCAGGGGTTCGTTGCAATTGTTTTTACCAATCTTCAAAACTGTCCTAGGACACCTCATATCTCAACAATACGATAATACTTTTCGTTATGAAAAAATGTGCGATTACAGGGGTCTGGCGTGTTCAAAGTCCACTTGGGATTGAAAAACAGCCGGAGAACTCTTAAGCTGAAGAAACGTGTCGACCAAGTGGACTTCGCTGAGCTTGACTTCAAAATCGCCTCTGCAAAAGGATCTTCACTAATTATGTGAATATTTCGAAAGTAGGTGGTTCATGGAAATGCGAAATATATTATCCGAGAACTATTTCAGATCGATTTCAATATGGTACCCTTCGCGTTTATTGTGCAATTTCTCAAGAGATGCATCTACGATGAAATTTCAATGACGATTACCCAAGAGACCTACAACGCGGGGTAATCAGATGTGGTTGTTGAAAGTTGAAAGTTTTGTTCAAACGAACATTGGTCGAATGACCACATCGAAAATCGTATTTCAGGGATATGGAATCTCTGCGTGAACTTGATTGCAATATGCATTATAGCCACACAATTTCTAACCCGATAAGAAATAGTTGTGTGTCATCGATCGTAACTCTTGGCTGGAGTGCGAGATTGGATAGATGGAGTGCGAGTTTTAGAGGGTGACTAATAGTGATGCCCATTCGATTCCGCCTGCTCCTCACTCACAAACTCTTTCATTTCTCTAGCCGGCGATAGAGTATCTAAATCGAGGAGTGTCGGTTCCGAATCACCATCACTGTGGCTGACATTCATTGCAGAACGACCCAGACAGACTGTACACTGATCCAATCGCGAAGCACCTCCTCGTCGTCAATAATGATGATGGCAAGAGCTACAGGCGAGTCGGAACATCGAATAGATTTGAAAGAAATTATATCGATTTAGTTTCGCTGAACTGTCACATCAACAGGACCAGAAGATGAGGAAGATTCCACTGACTATCACTGTGAGCAGTTTTTTGTGAATGTGTCACAATTGTCCGACAAAACATTTGACATTTCCGTTGAGTCATTGTTCATTTGACTGTAAAAAAAAAACATCAATAATCTCTTCAGGGAAGCGCTAACATTTCGATTGTCAATCAGAACGATCTACGAGTGGTTCAAGACTGGCCCATCCTGTTGTATGTCGTCGAGAAAACGAAAGGTTTGCGACCATGCGCCTAGAAATACCGTGGATTTGTAGAAAATAGGCCATTTGCTCAGCCCACGAAGTCTACGATCTACGATCCATACTACACCTCAAAAAATAACAATGGCGCTTCGTTCACTCCCGAATCAGACATCGTCACGTTCATTAGTGCATACTCGTTCAGAATTCGTTCCGATTCAAGCGCTCAGGTATGCTTTGACGCATTGTTCGAGACACTCTTGAGTTTGAGTGTGATCGGAATGTAGCTAACTACGTTTTGTTGCCCACGTTCCAACATAAATCTGATTTTTAGCCTAACTCAGTAACCGCACGACTGGCTGGTTTCGACAATGCGCTTGACGACAATGTGGATGGCTGTCCGTTCGCATACAAAACTGGGTGAGTTGTCATTTTGTGTTAGAACAAGAGTTCACGACCATTTTCGTTAATGATTATCCTGACTAACATGTAAAAAATAACTCACACACTCTTGCTCGTTCATTTCCAGTGGGTGGGGTGCGTCAGGTCGCGAGCTGAGCTCGCACGTTCGTCGCATAGAGCAAAGTAGCCTGGAAAAGCAGAGTTTAGTGTACTGTTTGTAGGCCCCTTTGGAATAAACCACTTCAGTTCTCAAATATCACATAGGTCTGCAAATCGGGGTCATACCCAAAATGTCCCCCCTCCAAGAGAGCATGCCCAAAATGTCCCCGAAGAGCATGCCCAAAATCTCCCCTACCCAAAATGTCCCCCCATGCCCAAAATCTCCCCCCTGCCCGAAATATCCCCTGCCCAAAATGTCCCCCCCCCCCGCTCTCTCCGTCCTCCTCTGGCATATGAGTTGGGCCAAGGGTAACTTTTGATTCTCTCGAGTATTCGTTCTCTCTTGGTCTTTCAGAAAAAGAAAACAAGGTAGTCGTTTTGATTTCAATACGATTGTTTTCTTATCTTGTTGTGTTCGAACTGAGATATTTGGAAAGCGTTGGAATCAGATCGTCAATTGAAATCAGAAAATATTGTATTTCAAGAGAAATTAATTTTTTTATAGTATTTTTCGAAATATCTCAACATTGAGATTGCACATAATGTATTTTAATACGCTTCTATTTTCAAGTTTCCGTTGATTCATGTCTGACGATTTATCAATTTCAACTGGCAATTATATTTAGGGGACGTTTCAAGGAGACATTTTGCACTTACATCACAGATCACTTTTTTTGCATTTCAAGGTTACTGGAAATATGACCCAATATGAGATGTTGGGTGCACCCTCCGGGAAATGTCAGAAAGTCCCAAAAAATCCGAAAATTCATCCCCGAAAAAATGCGTACTTATAGATATTGCGGATGTGTTTTTCAATGAAAGTAACTGAAAATTTCGTTTGGAAGCGATAGGATATCGATAAAAAGTCAAAAACTCAAAATTTCGTCCTTTTCGGTCGCCCTCAAAAATTATTTTCGTCATGTCCAAGATTTTATCGCGGATTCGGAATCTACGTGAAAAAATACTCCCGGTGCCAAATCGTCACGTATTTTCGAGTTTAGGAACCCGGATTTCGCAGCTTTCCGCCCAAGGGTCTCTCGCAGGCTGACGAGAGATTTCTCCATTTTTTTTAATGATAGGTCACTTTTACATCAGTTTCTGGTTCCATTAATAATTATTGAGCGTTTTATGTTGATGTTACGGGGTTATGATATCGATAAAACACGTAAAAGTGAAAAGCAAAAATCACTTTTTCGAAAAATTTCGAAAATTTCAAAACTTCATAAGTCATGTATCTGGGCTTCAATTAATGTATTTTCAACAGAAAACCACTCGAATATGAGCTATGAACAATATCCGAGCTTTGGGAAGGTTTCTAGAAAAAAAAGGTTCGGTCTAAACATTTCTCGATCATCCAAAATAATCAATTCAAACTCTAAGATTTTTTCCCGAACTCACTCAAGTGCTTAGGAGTTGAAAATACCTCATTTTTATCGATATCACAATTCAAAACATCAACGTAGATGCAAAAATAACGTTAATGAGATGTGAACGTGATGAAAAGTGACTGTAGTGCATCGAAACATCGAAGCTTCTCGTCATAGTTCTCCCGACAGCTTGCAAGACATCCTCGGACGGGAAGATGTAGAATCCGAGCGAAAAAGAGTGAAAAATTAAATCCACGTGTAGTTTTGCAAGTAGAATCCGTAAATTCAATACATTTGAGATATGGCCAAATGTTCTCGAGGTAACCAAAAAAGTCAATACTCAGTTCGTGGCAGAAAGACACCATCTTATCTAGATAAGTGTGAATCTCGGCAGCAGTGGGGTCAGTGTTCTGAGATTCTCTCAGTGAAACAAGAGCGTCGAATTCTATCATGGGAGCAAGGGTCTTCTTAGATCTCTCCTTAGAAGTATTGGACTGCTTGGCGTACTCGTTCTTGTTGACATAGTGACGGAATGAGTTGAAGTCATCCAGTTCGGTCTGCTGCAAAATGTGAACAATTAACTAATATTTTTTTTTTAAAAAAGGGAATAAAATCAAATAAATTTTTTTTTTGAAAATTATGAAGAAAAAACTAATATTTTGAAGAAAACATAAAATCCAGTTATATGTTGTTCAATTCTTACTTGGATGAACTGGACTAGATCCATCAGAGGTGGATCCATCGCTAAAAGTGGTCAAAAGTGGTCCATCGCTCCTCTGTGCCATGCCTCGACGAGATTGCTTGTTCTGTGTCTTTCTACCATGCATTTGCTGGTCATTGTCTCAGGGTGGACAAGCCATTCCTCCTTGAAGTAGTCCAGGAAGTTTTTGCAGGCTGCGTACTGCGAGTGTGCAGGAGTGACTGGCACCTCGAGAATTCTGGCACTCAAAATAATTCATTGATATGCGCTGATAAATTTGAGAAAAAATATTACCTGTCATAAAAGCAGCGAGGGAGAAAGAACGAGGCTCGTACTCGGTATGGAACAGACAACCTGGAAAAGAAATCTGTTATCAAGTTATATTCCAAATTTATCAATTCGAAAAAATAAATGAAGATATTTTCCAGAATTTGTTCTAGTTACCTTGGTGAGACAGCATCGGAAGAGTATCGCGAATCGCTTTGATGATGCCTCTCTCCCAGTCACTCACAATGCGGATGCCACGGAGAGGGTGGTTGAACTCTTGGAATAGTCCAGCCAAACTCTTCAAAGTTAAACAGTTGATTAATTGATGCTATTTCGAGAAATACTATGATCTTAGAATAGTCACCTCGAGGAGTTTGGAGTACTCTCGGGCCGTTTTGGAAGGAAGCAGAGCGGCTATGAGAAGGAAACTGGTTCCTCTCGAGCAAACTCGCACCGTGTAGAGCTATAATTACAATTCCATTTTTTTAAACTTTATTATTTTTAATTTTAAAAAAACAAGAAGAAGTTCTGAGAAATAGTTGTCATACCTGGAATGCGAGCTTCTTGGGAAGTGAAGGAGTGGGGGTGAATGAGAAGTTTCCATCAACTAGGAGTGCTTCAATTCCTCCGTCAATTACCCACTCCATCACTCTGCGAGAAGCCAGGTAGATTCGCTTGGGATCATTCGAATCGCTGATTCTCAGACTGAGATTGGTTCCGAGTGCAAGAAGGTCAGCATCGTCCACTTCTTCATAAGCACCGACAGCCATCGTTCCGCATGATCTGAGAATTTACAAAATATCAATAAACATCTCTAGGAAAAAATAACAAATTATTAAAAATTGATAAAATATACCTTTTCAAATCAGCTGCGATCTGCTCTTCCTCTTTCTTTTGTTCTCTCCTCCAGAATACGCATCCACAACATCTTGAACTTCACTGGGCTGGATCAGATCTTGAAGGTTGCCCATTCTGTTGACGATTGTGGCATTTCCTTCTTTCTGGACTCTTGCTGGCTTCTTCACATGACCGAGTTTCGAATACTCCGCGTTCTCTATGGACATAGATTTCCTGAAAATAATGTGTTCAGTAAAAAGATTGCTTCATGCCAAACCAATATTTTCAAAAATAAATACCTTGAAGAATCTATAGAAGAATCTAGAGAAAAGATGAGAGTAACTTACGCGAGCTTAGAGCTGAGCACATTGACCGATTTGCACTTTTCATCGCTATTCCAGTCGCATCTGTGTCGGTCCGAGTCTGCAGGATCAGACAGAAATTCGCACTCTGCGGCATTTGGGAAGTAGACCTGGATTTATTGGTTAAACAATAATGTCGATAATGTCAAAATTAAACAGTTGAAGAAGAACACAACTTACTTTGACTGTGCATCGTGTACCATTCGCCTTCGATCTGTGACAGGAAGTGCATATGTACTTGTACCGTCTGGATGCTTCGGGAGTGGTGGCAGGATCAATACTCTCTTTGTATTGGAAGGTCAGGATGATATCGGGATCAGTGGGAAGACGGTACGCTGCCACTTTGTGATTACCCTTGTTTGAGGGGAATGAGATAGCACGGAATGACATCTGAAATCAGAACAATAATTACGAAATATTCTTAAACAGATACAAACAAATAAAAAATAAATAAAAACGATTTTAAAAAAACGAAAAAAAACGCAGAAATTAAGAGAAATTAAGATTAAAATGGAGGAGCTCTCTCAGCTCACGTGTCCCTGTGAGGAGAGACGATGCGAATGGTAGCCACCAAGCTGGGATGCTTCCGATCTCACGAGTCCCCTCTCCCTCGCCTCGCGAACTCGTCAACAAGGTCGTAAACGGAGACTCGGGGACGCCTACAGAGGTCAATCAACAAAGTTCACAAAAGAGCAAAACTAATATCAGATTCGGAATCAGCGCATTCATATTACCCTTCTGACATGGTTTGCTGGGGTCGAACAAGCACTTCTGGTTTTGAAGAGTGAATTCTCATCGAATTTAAGAGACGTTCCACGGTTTAGTTTCCGATTTTGAAAATTATTGGTTTTAACTTTTTTTCGTTCATTATATCATGGGTTTTCATATCGAAATTCGGATTCAGCACATAATGATATAACAGAAAAAAATCTTGTCATGAAGTTTCGAGAGAAAATTTTTTTCGACTAATGATGGTAATTTTTCGGGACAAAAATCGAATGACCTCGGATTTTCGGTTGCCGCTGGCAGGAAAGTTATCCAAATGCTCTAAAAAGTTGGGGATCGTTTAGTCCATGGATTTGCAAGTAATCTGTCCAAGAGACCTTTGAACAAAAATCGGCATTGGAACTGTGAAAATCCAAAACAGGGAGAAAAAAATCATGTGAAAAAATTCGTGCCCTGAAGGCAAATTAAGAGCTATCGTTACCAAACTGTGGGGATGATCTGGAATTGTGACAAGGAAAATTTTGAGCCTTCGAACGAGTCTGTAGCTTGTCTATGAACGAAAAACCATTTTTTTCGGGACCCAATTTGAGACAGTCTGAAGCCACTGTATCGTACTTTGTAAACAAAACCGAACAAGTGAACAATTTTGTTCAATTTGTCACTTTTTGACAGTCGATGGGGAAGCACTTATAAATTCCAATTTTTGTTTTTTATTTTTTATTTTTGTTTTATTTTTGTCCACTCCGATTTGCGGGAATCGATCGGACATGTCACGGTGAAATATTCCTTTATAATGGTGAAAAACGAGGACAAAAAATAAGAAACAAAAATTGGAATTTATAAGTGCTTCACAATCGACTGTCAAAAAGTGACAAATTGAACAAAATTGTTCACTTATTCGGTTTTGTTTACAACGTACGATACGTAATCCTCCCATGAGTACATATTTTCATCGAAAAGGTATTGAGATCTTCGATTTATTATCACACCGAGTAGAAAGGCTGAGGAAAAATCAGTGCAAGAATTTTGATTGTCTGAAAAGGAACTGCTTGATTGCGTCATCACTACGCAGCAACCAGGGTCGTTTTATGATATCTCAATGGTATATTCCTAAGAGACGTTCCATGATATTCTGCGCCTGTCCAACGGATTGCTTTTTTTGCAAACTATGCCAATAAGTTCAGGATCAGTCGAAAAAAATTCCTCTCAGAACTTCCTAAATTTTTTTTCTGCTGTCTTTGTGTGATGAGTTCAAATTTCGATAGGAGAGGCCATGATATCATGAATGAAAAAGTTTAAAATCAAAAACTTTCAATATATTAGGGTGATTCAAAAGTTTCTTTCTTTTTTTACTGACATCGATTCTGAGCTCTACTGTTCTTCTCGATTCATTGACCAGCGTATGGTTTTTCATGATCGATGAGGGCATGTGTGCTCTTTATAGTGCACACTAAATCAGGGCTTTCCCATCAGTAAGATTGTCATAATCAAATGCAAAAGTAGCCGTAGTCGACCATGTGAAAAAGGTGGGTAAACGTGAGTAGAGGAAGAAATGGATAGATAAGCGGAGAGATAAGAGACACCCGAGCGACCAGATTGGGCTCACATTCGATCGCTCCTCGTTCACCCGTTGAGAGTGGAGGCATTTGTGAGAACAATTGCACGTAAGGGCATTGTTCATCGCAATTATAGGAACATTAATTATGTTTGACTTGACATAGTTTTCGGGAGTGATCCAATTACTGCAATCGCTGAAGTTCTGCCTTTCACTTTCCAAAAATATGCTTGATGACACAACGAATCGAAGAATTGGTGATGAACAACACTTGTTAAAAAGGTATTGGGAAATATAGATATGCCAAAACTTTGCTGTTCTTCAACCCCATGCTCGATCTTTTGTTGGAAGGGAGGGGGGTTTCCTTGGTGGCTCTTTGGGCTCGTCAGCTGCCCCAGAAATTTTTCATTTCGGCACGTTGTACTCACTAAACTATTATTCGCACGCCCAATATGGTTCTACACAAACGGAAGGCGGCAATGTGTAGTACTGCGTGCTTGCGATTGCATTGATCGAAATAATTAAAATACAACTTGGAAACGATACAAGAATCACCGGTCTCTCGACGACAGATCACGAGTAATAAGAACTGCGTCGAGTGTGAGTAATTTATTGTCGAATATTAGCCATATTTTCTCGAAGAAAACATGTGCTTGTTCTACGAATAAACTCTGCAGAAAGTGACCTCGGACTTTGAGTCCAGAATCTCTCTCCCATCAATCTTCCAACAGTTGCAACACCACTATGCTGTCATCTCATGCTCTTCCAAGCAGTTGGCCTCCATCCATTCCTTCCGGCCTTGTGCATTGGTTCTCCTCAGACTTCGATTCTAACCATGTCGCATTAAAAAAACTCGATATTGTTTTGATTATATTTCACAGCATGCTAACTCTCTATGTCCTATTCATACTTATCCGTCGTCTCGTAATTTACTGATTGCAAGATGCAACAGTATCGATAATTACTTTGACGGAGATGCTGTCTTTCAGATGCAGTCCCTCGCACTCTGCTTGATCCTGCTACTGGTCAGTGAAGGAGGTAATGAACTAGTTTAGCATGATTTTGTTTGTAATTTGAATTTCATTGAAATTTCCATGCGTGATGCTTGTTCCGTTTCAGCTCTTGCCGCGACCTCCGTCTCCTTCCACGGCGTCACCGACACCCTCAATGCTGAGCACGAAAAGGTATCGCCAGATCACTTTACGTCTCTCTCAATTTCGCTTTAAATTTCTGTTTCGTAAGACCTTCTGCCAAAGTTTCTCGTGTAATTACTCCCAAATCGCTTGTGATCATTTGATGAAATTCCATATATTCCTCGCTTTCGCGGTTCGCCTTGAGCACCTGCTCGAAGCTGGAATCAATCGCAACTGTTTTCAGTACGCCAAGGCACTGACCACAATAGAATAATTTTAAATTATTGTTCGCGAGAGAGTGTGAGGAATGAGGAGGTATTGTAAAATTTAAAGTAATTATATCAACGAGTTATCGTCATTTTCGTGAGTCGCATTTTGCCAAAAATTTCATAGGGTGCCTAATTTGACCCACCAATACTCGGAGACGAGACCAGATATCAAAATTCTGCAAACGCAGTAATTGAGAGAGACGTAAAGTGATCTGGCGATACCTTTTCGTGCTCAGCATTGAGGGTGTCGGTGACGCCGTGGAAGGAGACGGAGGTCGCGGCAAGAGCTGAAACGGAACAAGCATCACGCATGGAAATTTCAATGAAATTCAAATTACAAACAAAATCATGCTAAACTAGTTCATTACCTCCTTCACTGACCAGTAGCAGGATCAAGCAGAGTGCGAGGGACTGCATCTGAAAGACAGCATCTCCGTCAAAGTAATTATCGATACTGTTGCATCTTGCAATCAGTAAATTACGAGACGACGGATAAGTATGAATAGGACATAGAGAGTTAGCATGCTGTGAAATATAATCAAAACAATATCGAGTTTTTTTAATGCGACATGGTTAGAATCGAAGTCTGAGGAGAACCAATGCACAAGGCCGGAAGGAATGGATGGAGGCAAACTTCTTGGAAGAGCATGAGATGACAGCAGAGTGGTGTTGCAACTGTAGGAAGATTGATGGGAGAGAGATTCTGGACTCAAAGTCCGAGGTCACTTTCTGCAGAGTTTATTCGTAGAACAAGCACATGTTTTCTTCGAGAAAATATGGCTAATATTCGACAATAAATTACTCACACTCGACGCAGTTCTTATTACTCGTGATCTGTCGTCGAGAGACCGGTGATTCTTGTATCGTTTCCAAGTTGTATTTTAATTATTTCGATCAATGCAATAGCAAGCACGCAGTACTACACATTGCCGCCTTCCGTTTGTGTAGAACCATATTGGGCGTGCGAATAATAGTTTAGTGAGTACAACGTGCCGAAATGAAAAATTTCTGGGGCAGCTGACGAGCCCAAAGAGCCACCAAGGAAACCCCCCTCCCTTCCAACAAAAGATCGAGCATGGGGTTGAAGAACAGCAAAGTTTTGGCATATCTATATTTCCCAATACCTTTTTAACAAGTGTTGTTCATCACCAATTCTTCGATTCGTTGTGTCATCAAGCATATTTTTGGAAAGTGAAAGGCAGAACTTCAGCGATTGCAGTAATTGGATCACTCCCGAAAACTATGTCAAGTCAAACATAATTAATGTTCCTATAATTGCGATGAACAATGCCCTTACGTGCAATTGTTCTCACAAATGCCTCCACTCTCAACGGGTGAACGAGGAGCGATCGAATGTGAGCCCGATCTGGTCGGGAAATTTGAAATGTTTCAGCCATTGTCCATTTTATCGTCTGTTCAAAGCGTCATGAAAGTCGGTTATAACTGATTGGTGTGATCTAACCTAGATCATATGAGGGGAATCGCCAGGTTTTCTAAAGAATTGACCATTTAGCGGCGGTAGGAATTTGCATCGCATCGGACTTTATACGCTGCCTTGACTACAGTGTCTAGAGTGATGGAAAAATTGATGCAGATGCCGCTCTATCGCTATATTTACCCACGCTGATAACAGCAAGACGCGCTGGTGCGTGTAAATCGTACTCGCACACGGTCTGTCACCAAGAAAATAGTTGAATAGTTTCTGCTCGCTGCTCACATATTGTTTCTCATAAAGATGATTACATCTCGTTATATTTTCGTTGGTTTGTTTAGAAATGAAGTTCAGATATGAAGACATCAAATACGGAGTTTGTAAAAACAGAATGCATGCCGGGCATTTTGTTCCTCCAACTTGACAATGGTAAGCGTGATATTGAGATAAACAAACTAAATAGTAGGCATTTTTTTTATCTTACGGGCAGAGTTGTGCTCGTGAAATACAAATCTAGTAAAATAATGCACCTATCACCATACGTCAAATGAGGTCTCGCCTACAATTGTCTGCCGATATGCCCAAACAAGTTTGCCGACATGATCTAGTCGATAAAATCGATTATTTATAATTCATCATGATATTTTTTTTATATTTGCCGATATGGGTCTTGCCTGAGCGCCGACATGCCCTCTCGCTTTTCGAGACCCATTTGACGTATGCCTATCACCATTGCAGGAACTATTGTGCAACAGGAACAATCGACTAGAGGATTGTTCATGACATGGGAGTGCGTTTAGACTCAATTCTAATTTCGTTCATTTTCACCACGATTCAGGGGAAAAGACACGTATGCTGTGCTACCTAGTGCTAGACTTTCACAAATGTATATCCATGCCAATTCCATCTATTTCACCGCTAATCGGCAGGTAGTGATAATCTGCAAAAGTAATATGAGAGAACTCCGTGTTTATAGATTCACAAGGCCGACTCCAGATCTCCAGACACTATTAAAGTTTCGAAAATAAGAGATATGCTGGAAGTGAAAGTCTTAATTAAATATTAACAAGAAAGCTGCCTATGAAAACTCGAACAGTAATGAAAATTCGGCATCCCACTCTCATCAGTTCATGCAAACTCACATTCTCTTTATCCGGCGAGATGGTGTGTGGATGGAGGAGTCGCATGCCGAGTTGTCACCACACAAGATCACAACTCTTAGCGCTCTCAGGGTGAGGAGATGTACTACGAGGGAATGTGTGTTCGTACTGTCGATGGCAAAGAGTTCGTCTACCGAATGTGCGACGACCCAAATCGAGATGGAATTCGAGTCGATATGCACCAAGAGGAATTGGAACTGGCAGATGCGCAGTTGGCTTGCATTCACAGGTTGCAACCGATTTTGAAAAGTGATGGAAAATCTGCATTCGACTCTCCTCGATGCTCTCTCGCTTCTCTAACTTACGCAAAATGAAGAGAGTCGGTGTCGATTTGGCATCAATAATTTTGACCATTTAACATTGACATTCAGGGGAAAAGCGATTTATGTGAAATACAGAGTATATCGTTCCAAACCAATAGTCCGTCAGCTGAGCGATGACGTGTTATTGCTGGAGGTGAGTGCTGATGACCAACTTTTGTGTCTACCACAGCAGTCATTTTTGAGCTATAATACGCTGAAAGACATCAGTCATAAAATCATGAATTCCTTCGGCTGTGAAAAATTATGTTAAAATTATCAATATTTTTATAGATTTACTTCTCGAGCCGTCCTAACTTGAAGGCTATGAGCTCTTCTCCATTCGTGTACTTTTGCAATTCGGGCGTAATAGACACATTCGAAACGGATACGATGAAGTTCCTGCCGAGCATTTATTAGTAAGTTTTTTGTTGTTGTGTTTTTCCATCTATCTCTGCTTAAGCGATGATGAAGCTTCGTATCATTTTATCGGAGTGCACAATGGAGTGATCTCAATTAAAGCAAGTCGGGCGAACGCGCATTACATTATGAAGGCCCAGCTGCCAATCGAATACGTGAGTTTTTCATGAATTCATTTCTCATATGAGAGGAATCGCCAGATTTTCGAGAGAAATCATTGATCCGCGGACTTAGGAAATAGTATCATCGATTCCGCTCAAAGGTAAAACTTGAGTACTTTGAATGACGCTCTTTCAAACTGCGTTTGCCGATTTTCGATAACTAACCTCATCTTCGAGTATTGGTAGGTCAAAGTAGGTACACTATGAAATTTTAGGCCAAGTTCGACTAACGAAAAAGTCCATAACTCGCTTCAAAAATGTGTTAGAGACTAACCAAAAAGTGCGTTCAAATGAACGAGCAGAGGGCTACATTTGTTATGTTGATGATGTCATTCGCCGTCTATGCGCTGAACCGGGGCTGTCGGTTTTCCAATAAAGTGATGTAACTTTCCAAATACCGATTTCTGCAAGAAGCGCCAATAAGCGTTTTCAAGGACCTACTGGTACCTTACTCCTCCCCAAATATTAGAAGAATCGGTTTATATGAAAAATAAAAGGCGGGGCTTTTGTCCAAAAAACCTGCGATTTTTCGAAATTTTGACAGGTTTTCAAGCATAACATTTTTCAGGGACGTTTTCATGAGCTATCATATTGAAATTCGCAATCCACGTGCAAAAATACACCAGAAAGTCTTATAGACATATTTTTTCGAGATGAAAATTTTTTCGACTTTTTCATTTTTTCGCCATTTGGTCCCCCATGGCCCATTTTTGGGTCGAAAAATGACATTCTCAGAATAATGTCTCTATAGGATTTTCTAGCGTATTTTTTGCACGTAGAATCCGAAAATGCATACTTGAAATCACCAAAGTGCGAAAGAAAGAAATTATGACCGAAAAACTTTACCTTTTTGGTTTTTGAATTGTAACTTCTTGCTTTCGCACTTTGGTGATGTCTAGTATGCATTTTCGGATTCTACGTGCAAAAATACGCCAGAAAATCCTATAGAGACATAATTCTGAGAATGTCATTTTTCGACCCAAAAACGGACCAAATAAAAAAAACCACATGGCGAAAAAATGAAAAAGTCGAAAAAATTTTCATCTTGAAAAAATATGTCAATAAGACTTTCTGGTGTATTTTCGCACGTGGATTGCGAATTTCAATATGATAGCTCATGAAAACGTCCTTGAAAAATGTTATGCTTGAAGACCTGTCAAAATTTCGAAAATCGCAGGTTTTTTGGACAAAAGCCCCGCCTTTTATTTTTCATATAAACCGATTCTTCTAATATTTGGGCAGGAGTAAGGTACCAGTAGGTCCTTGAAAACGCTTATTGGCGCTTCTTGCAGAAATCGGTATTTGGAAAGTTACATCACTTTATTGGAAAACCGACCGCCCTGGTTCAGCGCATAGACGGCGAATGACATCATCAACATAACAAATGTTGCCCTCTGCTCGCTCATTCGAACGCACTTTTTGGTTAGTCTCTAACACATTTTTGAAGCGAGTTATGGACTTTTTCGTTAGTTGAATTTGGCCTAAAATTTCAGAGTGTACCTACTTTGACCTACCAATACTCGAAGATGAGGTTAGTTATCGAAAATCGGCAAACGCAGTTTGAAAGAGCGTCATTCAAAGTACTCAAGTTTCACCATACAGCGGAATCGATGATACTATTTCCTAAGTCCGCAGGGCTCTCGAAAATCTCGCGATTCCTCTCATATGCATTAGTGATTTCAAATCGGCATCCGACTCTCCTCAATTCTCGCACTCTATCGTTGCTCTGACTGGCGAGAGAGTCGGATGCCGATTTTTCATCACTAATATTCATGCGATCTTTCGCTTCAGTACGAACATGATCCTGCCTATGAGCTGAGAGCTGCTGTGAAGAAGCTGCTGAAGCGGAACGAAGAGGTTTGACTGCTAATGTTGCCCGATCAAATAGTGATATATTTATTATGCACTCTTTCTAGTCGGTTAGATACACGAGAGAATGCGCATAATGGAGTGAGCACCTATTGGTACGGCAGCAAACTGTATTCTATTTACACAATGCAAGGATGCAAAATCAAATTGCAGATGAAAGACGCCATCGATGAGCAGACGAACGAAATTAATCGTCTTCTAACGAAGATCGATGAAGTTTGTGGATTTTGTTGATTATCTGGCATGTGATGTGCCTAGCTAGATTAATTTAACATTGCAGATCATTCATTGAAATACGAAGGCATATTTTACATCTATCTTCAAACTTACTACCCGCAATTCTACACCGATTATTAAATCCAGTCACTCTTATTTAGACTTGACATGCAATTTAATTACTGTTCTCAAGGTCGCACACTAACATTATTGAACAGACCGATTCTAGTAGCTTACTCTCGATATAAATTCACACGTATACGCTGAACTGTGAAGTCAAATACGAGTCTGGGGTGAATCGTGGGAACTTATCCTTTACTTCCGAGAAAGCTGGGAGGTGGTAAAATTCGATTTGTATGAGCGCGAGATTCTATGATGTGATGCCCATCTCCATTCCCTCTCCTCACAATCCATTATTCGCTCACGCAAGCGTGTCAAAGTGCATTCCCCTTTGTCGATGAGCTTCGATTCCATCACATACACTTCTTCCCCGTAGAGTATGATTTTCGCCGACTGGGCTTTCGTTCTCTACTTAGTTTACGTTCCTCTCCTTATCACTATCTACTTCCTCGAACTGTATGTCATATTTATTAATCGCAAGTCATTCAATTCAAGTTTCTACAAAATCTTCAGTGTATTGGCAGTTGTGGTCAGTTGACATATAATTCATAACTGCATGGAATGTATTCAGAACATTGCGGCTTGTCTATTAACTTCGTTCGTTTTCCGTTTGCCGTTATACCCTATCGTCAATCAGTTCTATGTGACACTCTCAATAATGCCAAGTGACTGGTTGGCAGTAGTATACTTGTTAGTCTGCACATAATTTGTATATTATGTTGAACGTTATGCGATTCAGTATGTCCTACTACCTGAACTGTCTATCTCAATCTCTGAGTGTATTGCTAGATTGCAGCCCACACCATCTGCCGGTGCCTACCCCGCGCCCTTCTACGCTCGACCAGGAACGGCAGCCAGGTAAAGATGCACTGTGATGGTAAACGTCGCCCTCGATCAAGATTATAATGTGTGGCTATCGTATCCTTTTCGGCTAGGCAACTGTAATTAGTAATCGTCGTCCTGACTACACCAACTTGCAGATGCCGCAGTACTACCCGATGCCCGGCTACGAGGGCGGCACGCAGATGATGGTGTACCAGGACGACCAGCCAAATGATGCAGCCCATGTAGCGGCAGCACCAGGGCACACATAGCTCATGAACAGGTACATACGGTGTGGAATTGCCGACAATCATAATCGCAACCTTGTCGAAAATGTCGACTAGAATGTTCTAGTCAGTAAACGTCGCCCTGAGAACACGACTACTTGCAGAATGATGTCGACGGATCAGGATGCGATCCCGGAGAATATCGATGATATCTCACAGATCTCACACCAATCGTCGCCCGCTTCTTTCATGGATGCACCCGGATCACTGTGTTGTTAAAGAAGGGGAGGCACGAACGCGTATGCTAATCGCAGAGCCGAGAGGCGCGCGCCGATTTGCATGCGCGGTCTCTTCATTGTCCCCTTATCCCTCTCTCGTTGCCTGAGCAATCAGGCCCGCTTGGCACACAGCCAAACGCTCATAGCTAGGTTTAAACGAAAATTGGTTACATGGGAGTTTCGCAAGTGTGTTTGGGTAACGAATCACCACAGTCTCCCCTATAGAAGTCAGTAAGCCAGATATTCGTGCCACCCCTCCTTTAACTCGAGAGCAGAGAATATTACGGGAGTGGTCACACTCACACACTATTTTGCGTACTGATAAGAGAACGTTCTGAACTGATGAAAAAGGCATGACGATCATCGCCATCCTCGAGGTTGAGAAGAATGAGAATAATAATACATGTTACGTCTAAGTGGTAGGCAGGCATGGTGTAAGGCGCCACCGGCCATTCGAAGGGTCCCGAGCTCGACCCCCGCCTGGGCCAACCAAGCCCTCTATCCCTCCGGGATCGGTAAATTGGTATTAGTGCCCAGGAGGCGCGAGGTAACGTGCTCCAGAAGCAATTTGGACAGCGGGGTTACGTAGTCCAACCGAGCAGTCGGCCTTACCGTCTGCACCACCTAACGTAGTCGTCGCGATACGACTGACTGTAAAATCGATTGATGTGGCCGCACCTTTTCCTGTTATTATTGTAGAATTCATTAACGATAGGGTATAACGGCAAACGGAAAACGAATGATGCTAATAGACAATCCGCAATGTTCTGGATACATTTGAGTGGTTAGACAATGTTTATCAGAAAACTAACCACAGCTGCTAGCACGCAGAAAATTTTGTAGAAACTTGAGTTGAAAGACTTGCGATTATGAAATATCACGTACAGTTCGAGAAGGTAAATAGCGATGAGGACAGGGACGTAGACTGAGTAGACAATAAAAGCCCAGTCGGCGAGAATCATACTCTGAAGGAAAGAAGTGTTCGCAATGGAATCCTTGCGTATCCGCAAAGCTGAATGCACTTTGAGTATGTTGCGTGCGTGAGAGAATATCGGTTCATGAAAACAAGGAATGGATATGGGTGCACGCATCACATCATAAGCTCTCGGGATCCTCCAAATTGAATGATACTACTACTTCCCGGATTTATAGGAAGTAAGATACAAACTCTCACTCCAGACTTGTATCAATGCTCAGTGCGAGCGAATAACAAGGACAAGCTATATGAATCGATCTGACGAAGTCTGTTAAAGTGAGAGATTGTGAAAAAATGGATGTGAGAAATCAAAATCTAACTTATTCACATTTACAGGAGGCTAACCAGCGCCACGTGCACACAACGTCGCAACAGGCCACTGATCGTCTCAGGATAGGCCCAAGTTGCAGCGCAGGCGTGGGGTAGTCAACGACGTGTAACACGTTAGTAACTGACTCAGTACTTTATTTTACTTTTACAGGATATTAATCCATTCTCAGTTCCATATTTTGCTCGACGATACATAATTTATTGTCGACCCATGGAGGGCACATTTTAATGGCACATTAAAAAATGGCACATCATTTAAAAATGGCACATTGTGCCACATTGCCTGAGAAAAACGAGAATACAAGGGTGTAGGATAAACAGTTCATCGGGAACTCTATGTAAAACATACATTCAAATTGCGGCTGTTTAAAGTGCTGCTGTTTACTGCAAACCCTTGCAGGTTGGTCGATCTTTGGATGTGTGGTTCATTGGCTCACCATGTTACTGGGTGCACGCATCACATAATAGGCTCTCGGGCTCATCCAAATTATATGATACTTCCCTGTTTTCTCGGAAGTAAGAGGAGAGAAGAGACATGTTCCCACCATTCAACACAGACTCGAAATTGACATTAAAGTTCAGCGTATTGTGCTGCGTGCGAATAACACGGACAAGCTATTAGAATCGACCTGACGGAGTTTATCAACGTGTGCGAGCATAAGACAATGTAACTGACCCAAACTTATTAACATTTACAGGATACGAATCCACTTCCATATTTTATGATAGTCAAAGAACGGTGACAATCTCCGAAAAGATTTCCCTTCCATACTGTCGCAATTGTTGGTGGATAGCTAGTGCGGAAATTGCAGCCCTGTGACGTCTTAAAATGATACAAAGACACGGTGATTCGGATATTATCCGTGATCTTTTCTTAGACAGTAATCGCGATCTGCGCCACGTCACCGTCCTTTCGGAATCGTCGTGCCTGACTTATCTACCTACCGTAACCTGTCGCATCCTGCCATACCATATCTTACTCTATTGTACGTCTCTTACTTACATATCTTACTCTATTGTCCTTCTACGTCATGTTCGACATCCATCTAACCGCCGACGGCTTTTTGACCGATTTGTAACCGATAAATGAGTATTCATTCACAATATTCCACAAACAGCAGATGAACATTTAACTATACCATGTTTATTGCAATGTTAGGGGAAATGCAATTATGTTTGACTTGACAGCGTTTTCGGGTAAGATCCAATCACTGCTATCGTTGAAGTGTTGCCTTTCGTTTTTAGAAAAATATTCCTGATGATTCCACTAATCGAAGAATTAGTAATGAGAAGAACAGGTGCAGGTGACAGATACCTGAAATATTATAATTTGTTTTTGTATTTGTTAACTTAAAAATAAAATAAAATCAGTCTGGTTGGTGGTGCTAATTAGCTAGGAAAATTTCTACAATATCATCCAGAATAATCCGACACTTTCAACTACATTGGACGTGTTTCATCGTGTAATAACAGATACATTTTTTTTCGATCGGAAATTCTGCAATGCAGCTCTCGGACCGTGAACCTCAGCTTGAAATATCTGTTCATTCCATGCTCTGTATCTCCACTATACCGGACGGGAAAAGGCATGAAATCAAGAGATGGCAACCAGCATCTCTTAGTCTAGTACGAACTCACTTGAGATCAGTCAGCCAAGGCAGTTGGAGAATGATGAAATTGATCATGTCGGCGTTGATCTGACTTGGGTCTTCAACCTCGAAACTCAGATGTAATGCCAACTGAAAGATGTGCGATTACATGAGCATTGAAAAAGGAAAAATATACAGCTATAAGAAATACGAAAAACTCGCCATTCCGGCCATGTACGGAAAGCTGAAGACCATGGTCAGAAATCCGACGATGAAAAAGTTTCGCTCAGCACTGCGGTTCCTGAAGTGTCATTTTTGACTAGACACGTATGATTTTCTCGTTTCGTTATGTCACTAGTGCGAATTATTCTATTCGAGCGATTTTCGGTCTTTTCAGTAGCGTGTTTATTGTTATCACATGAATGTCATAAAATATACCTCATCGTTGAAAATAAGCAGAGCCTTACTAGACATGCGCCATAGAGACAGGATGAGATCGAATTACACGTGACGGTTACTACGACCATGTTGAACCATATTGAAGCCTGCTAGATGAGAAGAGATACTACTCGTTTTCTGTACCAAAGACAAGCTTACAATTGGTCCATCAGACCATGAATTGAGAAAATAGAACGTATGGCCGATGTTTGATATGGCGATTTCGAAAAACGAAGCGGGAAAGTGGAGGAGATGCACCACGGTAGGAGCCGAGACGACGATACATACTCCGAGCCCGGCGAATAATGCCCAGCGCCAGAACTATGGGGCTTTCGTGTATAATAGATCAGAACAAAATGAACATAGATGGGAAAATAGTATGCATTCCCATCAAAAAACTTACCAGGTGATGCCGAACAGGAAAGTAGAGCGCAGTGAATCGATTGAAGGCTAGCAATACACTCAGAGATTGAGATAGACAGTTCAGGTAGTAGGACATACTGAATCGCATAACGTTCAACATAATATACAAATTATGTGCAGACTAACAAGTAGATTACTGCCAACCAGTCACTTGGCATTATTGAGAGTGTCACATAGAACTGATTGACGATAGGGTATAACGGCAAACGGAAAACGAACGAAGTTAATAGACAAGCCGCAATGTTCTGAATACATTCCATGCAGTTATGAATTATATGTCAACTGACCACAACTGCCAATACACTGAAGATTTTGTAGAAACTTGAATTGAATGACTTGCGATTAATAAATATGACATACAGTTCGAGGAAGTAGATAGTGATAAGGAGAGGAACGTAAACTAAGTAGAGAACGAAAGCCCAGTCGGCGAAAATCATACTCTACGGGGAAGAAGTGTATGTGATGGAATCGAAGCTCATCGACAAAGGGGAATGCACTTTGACACGCTTGCGTGAGCGAATAATGGATTGTGAGGAGAGGGAATGGAGATGGGCATCACATCATAGAATCTCGCGCTCATACAAATCGAATTTTACCACCTCCCAGCTTTCTCGGAAGTAAAGGATAAGTTCCCACGATTCACCCCAGACTCGTATTTGACTTCACAGTTCAGCGTATACGTGTGAATTTATATCGAGAGTAAGCTACTAGAATCGGTCTGTTCAATAATGTTAGTGTGCGACCTTGAGAACAGTAATTAAATTGCATGTCAAGTCTAAATAACAGTGACTGGATTTAATAATCGGTGTAGAATTGCGGGTAGTAAGTTTGAAGATAGATGTAAAATATGCCTTCGTATTTCAATGAATGATCTGCAATGTTAAATTAATCTAGCTAGGCACATCACATGCCAGATAATCAACAAAATCCACAAACTTCATCGATCTTCGTTAGAAGACGATTAATTTCGTTCGTCTGCTCATCGATGGCGTCTTTCATCTGCAATTTGATTTTGCATCCTTGCATTGTGTAAATAGAATACAGTTTGCTGCCGTACCAATAGGTGCTCACTCCATTATGCGCATTCTCTCGTGTATCTAACCGACTAGAAAGAGTGCATAATAAATATATCACTATTTGATCGGGCAACATTAGCAGTCAAACCTCTTCGTTCCGCTTCAGCAGCTTCTTCACAGCAGCTCTCAGCTCATAGGCAGGATCATGTTCGTACTGAAGCGAAAGATCGCATGAATATTAGTGATGAAAAATCGGCATCCGACTCTCTCGCCAGTCAGAGCAACGATAGAGTGCGAGAATTGAGGAGAGTCGGATGCCGATTTGAAATCACTAATGCATATGAGAGGAATCGCGAGATTTTCGAGAGCCCTGCGGACTTAGGAAATAGTATCATCGATTCCGCTGTATGGTGAAACTTGAGTACTTTGAATGACGCTCTTTCAAACTGCGTTTGCCGATTTTCGATAACTAACCTCATCTTCGAGTATTGGTAGGTCAAAGTAGGTACACTCTGAAATTTTAGGCCAAATTCAACTAACGAAAAAGTCCATAACTCGCTTCAAAAATGTGTTAGAGACTAACCAAAAAGTGCGTTCGAATGAGCGAGCAGAGGGCAACATTTGTTATGTTGATGATGTCATTCGCCGTCTATGCGCTGAACCAGGGCGGTCGGTTTTCCAATAAAGTGATGTAACTTTCCAAATACCGATTTCTGCAAGAAGCGCCAATAAGCGTTTTCAAGGACCTACTGGTACCTTACTCCTGCCCAAATATTAGAAGAATCGGTTTATATGAAAAATAAAAGGCGGGGCTTTTGTCCAAAAAACCTGCGATTTTCGAAATTTTGACAGGTCTTCAAGCATAACATTTTTCAAGGACGTTTTCATGAGCTATCATATTGAAATTCGCAATCCACGTGCGAAAATACACCAGAAAGTCTTATTGACATATTTTTTCAAGATGAAAATTTTTTTGAGCCTTCCTTTGTGCAGGTGCTCACTGCCCAACCTCAATCCTGAAGAGCGCTTCAAATATTCGCGCATTATGTAAAGAAAACTGTTCTGCTTGGCAGAACAAATAATTTTAATGGACTTTTCTTCAAACACTATATGTGTTTTTATGGTAAAGTAAAGGAATCTCATATATCGCTGTCATATTGGCGTATTACCACGTGTATTTATTAACCAATTTCACAATGTCATATTCTGATGGTGATTACAGTACGATGAAGCCTCGACACCTCTATTAAAAACAACCATTTTATGTAATATCGTTTGCCAGTGAATCACAAAGATTTGTGATCGACACTATAGTTAAAGAAGGGGGAACACGACCGCTGATGCAAATCGCACGACCGCGACGCGCGCGCCGATTTGCATGCGGACTCTCTCAATTATCCCTTCTCTCTCCCCCTCTCGGATTAGTGCCTGCGCGATCAGGCCCGATTGGCACACAGCCAATCGCTCATAACTCGGTTCAAAAGAAAATTAGTAACATGCGTCTTTTGAAAAGTGTGATCGGATAGTGGAGACCCGTTAGCTCACGTCGAGAACTCATCAACCCAGATGGTCGTGTTCCCCCTTCTTTAATGAAGAGAGAGAGATCGCTAGATTTTCATGCTCTATCGAAATAATGCTCTATCAAATGTTGCATTAGACAGAAAAGTCAAAGTGCAATAAATCTGATAGTATTTACAAGAACGATATAGAGCAGTTATCGGCAGTTTTTAAAGCGATAAAATAGTAGAAAAAAATATCTTTAACGATGAACGTCAAGCTATGCTAGTCATCTGGGATATGATAGGTCCAGGTTGATTGGTGGACGACACGGACACTCCTCTTGGTCCAATCAAATACTCGATACGATCTCGTATGGCGTTATTAAATATGAAATATATGTACGGTGGACTTCCTTAAGTTCATTTATAATCATGCCAAAAATAAAGCACGAAAGTGTATAGTATGATTTTTCCGGTCAGATTGACGATAGTACGTGTAGTTCCGGGATATTATCCAACTTCTGAGTACTAAAGCATCCCTACCATGCACCGTCATCCAGCCAACATGAGAGAAATAGAGCATCCCCTCAGTCGCCACCCCGAATTGCATCAGTTCATAAGCTGGGTCGCACTTGTTCAATCATTACAAAAGGAAATCTCGATCCTCACATATAACAGTCGTCATGTGAATTACGATAATGATTCCGCATTGTATCAGAATCTGCAATGAAAAATCGTCCATGGCATACCAATTCTAACAATATTACACGAACTGCAGCCCTGTTCAGTGCACTTGTCGATTTTTTCTTCGCGATCTGGAACATCTTTGTTTTCTTATTTAAAATATCATAAATTCATGCATTTCCATGGCGATAGAAGAGTGCGACGAGCATGATAGCGTACATAAATGTTGAAATGAGGGGAAGAAGAAGCGATACAGCGACGTGCAACTGGTTTACGTACTGGGAGTATTCATTCATTTATGTTCATAAAAGCTGAAACTTACTTGAAACTTGTTTTCCGTGATTTGTGGATCGAAAAGAAAAAAGTGATATTTGGAATTGAAGACCATAGGAGGAGTAAAGAACGCGATGAAGAGACCACAAGGAATTGCTGTAAGTAGCATCAACCACGTTCTATTGTTCTGAAATTATCGTGCAAAATTCTGCTCGATTTTTGATAGGAATAACCTCAAACAACCAAGTAATCGAGTGAATATCCAAGAGTTCACCGAAACGATTCAGCGCCAGTAGCGCACAGGTTATTGATGAGAAGAAGTAGAAGACTAGTCAAATCGATTATGTTCAGGAAATACATATAAATAATTATATTAACTCACATTCCGCGGGCAATGACCAGAACATAATCATGAACGGATTCATGCAGTATACGTCACCCTGAAAATTTCTTCGATTAAAATGCGGCTATAAATTTGTCTAACTCTGATATTCATGATTCCAAATATGATCGAATTGGCAAACAGATCGGCAATATCTACTAGTGCGAGAAAGCACATAATCTGAAAACAATCTACATTATAAGCCGACCTTTGACGACTATCACTTTGTACACTGACAACGCTCTCAGTGGCCACATGACCGAGAGGCAGAAGAGGTAGGGGGGAATGGTGAATAGTCCAAAGATGATGCACATCGACCCAAAAAGAGGCTGACTGACGCCCGTAGATGCCCAGTCAACATCTCCAGCGAGACTAAACAATATATATTTCGATCCGAATATCTCTTCACAATATCTCGTTTCGGAATGAACTATTAAAGAAGAGGAAGCGCGACCATCTGGGTTGATGAAATCTCGACGAGTGGTCATGGTTCGCTACTTTTTCCTAAGCTACACAGAAAGTCACCACTCGATGTCCGATATGCCTTATCAAATCTCAATTCACTAAGGATAACTCATCTTTTTTTGTTGAAAAAAAAACGAAAAAAAAAACGCATTTCTAACTCTAGTGAATTTCCAGACTTTTTATTTCATAACACACAACTAAAAATATACCTGCAATTGTATTCGTTATACGATTCGAGCCAGAGATTGAAGCGAATTTGCGGTACACGCTGCATTACGAGATGACCAAGATTTAAAGAAAAGAAAAATAAGCACTTACTGAGAGATAATACCGTGAGATAAACAAAGGGCGGCATTATCGAGCATGACGCATATGTTTTGATAGTGGATCCCGACCACGTATATTTTGACTATTCCCGACAGATTTAAAACGCAGGTGCATTCTCTCGCACAATGGCGAGGTGAGCTGCGTCCCTCTGCATGCTGAGGGGAACGACTCGGCCCCTATGCATTCAGCTGCATTTACGATGCAAGCGCTTTCAAATGCGCTCAGCTTCTATGGAAGGAGACGCATTAACTAGTAGTTTCCGACTGATATGCTGTAAGCCGGGTCGCGTGCACATGTTAACAATTTCGTGTGTCATCAATGTCATTTTCACTGGTTGATTCAATGGTAGTTAATTTCAATTATTTCTCTCGTTTCAATTTTAGCTTTATGTCTGTGTCGTCTCTGTCGTTAAAAGGGTTTAAAGGTTTCTGTTCGATATTTGGATCTACAGGTGCCCATTCGTTAAATGGGTCTAAAGGTCTATGTTCGATATTTGGATCTAAAGGTCGTTATATATAAATATACTGCACTTTCGCTGATTTAAAGCAGAAAGGTCTCATAATATCACGCCATTCACCTTGTACTCGACTTGGACACGCTGATTCTTGTCAGCGAGTCACTTTTTCAAAGTTGAGTTTTTTGCTGTTTCGGAGTCTACTAGACCCCCCTGCCAAAGGAATAGTGCCTGAGATCATTCCTGACTTCACGGCTACATCGGTTTGCTGCAGCCTGCCCACTTGAGGCCAACTTTTCTACCCTTCAAGTTGGTCCAATAAAAAACTTTTCTTCGTGAGCTAAGGCTATTTTTCGATGGTCGTGAGACCTACACAATTCGTTTGTCGATAACTTTCTACAGAACACTGCCAGAAACAGCGAGCGGTGTCTTGAAAACCACTCGAAAATACAAACTTTTTCTTGTATACATCGATAAATCTTGCGATGACGATTCGAATGATAGGTCTGCGCTCGCACATAGATTTCCGTAACTTAGTTTCTATAGCAGAAAACTGTCTTTCCAATTTTAGAACTTGATTTTCAACTGTCTCTTACCGGGTCATTCCGCACTCTCGCGAGCAATCGCGCGGTCTTAATTCGCGATTTCGCGTTATGTTTCAGTCCAAGTGAGCGACTATGTTCAATTGTGAAAGCTCGCTTAATCTGTGTTCTTGATTATATTATATTTCATTGATAATGAGGAGGAAGAAGAAGAGGAAGAGGAAGGCGAGATAGAATTCCTCAAATCTGCATTTCTGTAAGAAAAATACGAACCCTTCCTTCCATAGAATAATGTAGTGGGAATAATTTAATAAATGTATCATTGTGTTGCTTATTTTCATAATCAATCATAAATTAAATTTTCCGCGACTGAAACATAACGCGAAATCGCGAATTGAGACCGCGCGATTGCTCGCAAGAGCGCGGAATGACCCGGTGAGAGACAGTTGAAAATCAAGTTCTAAAGTTGGAAAGACAGTTTTCTGCTATAGAAACTAGTTACGGAAATCTATATGCGAGCGCAGACCTATCATTCGAATCGTCATCGCAAGATCTATCGATGTATACAAGAAAAAGTTTCTATTTTCGAGCGGTTTTCAAGATACCGCTCGCTGTTTCTAGCAGTGTTCTGAAGAAAGTTATCGACAAACGAATTGTGTAGGTCTCACAACCATTGAAAAATAGCCCTAGCTCACGAAGAAAAGTTTGTATTGGACCAACTTGAAGGGTAGAAAAGTTGGCCTCAAGTGGGCAGGCTGCAGCCAACCGATGCAGCCCTGAAGCCAGGAATGATCCCAGGCACTATTCCTTTGGCAGGGGTCCTTGGGGGGTCTATTAGACTCCGAAACAGCAAAAAACTCAACTTTGAAAAAGTGACTCGCTGACAGATTCAGGTCGAGTATTAGGTGAGAGGCGTGATATCTTCCCAGGAATCACAGTTATTCTATTTTGATTTCGAGGTATAATATAATCGCCAGAGTTTCGAGAGCCCTGCGGGGGAAAAAGAGAAATATAAAAATGCATAAAAAATTTAATTTATCTTTGGAATGGGGATCATAAAATTATATCGAAGTTTCATGAGCTTTAGCGAATTTTGGTTGACAATTTCATAGTGTACTTATTTTGACCTATCAATACTTGCAAATGTGATCTGATACCGATTCTTCTCTGAAAGGTTCATCTTTGAAATCTCTGAAGAGCTTCAATGAGAAGAGTTCTGAGCTCTGAAGTTTGAGTTCTCAGTATTAATTAGTTAGCAATTCAATTCCTTTACTTATTTTTCAAAACACCAAGCGAAATGGTCATTCGACAATCACAGGATGGCATCGTTCTGGCCGACTCTTTGCTGATTCGTAGTCGGATTTGAAGGCAGGTTATTTTTATTTCTAACGCGAAAAAAATGAAAATTTTGCCGAAATTGCCATTATTCCAGCCATCTTACACTAACTTCAATGCTCTACCTCATCAAATTGATCAATTTGAGCAGATGACTCGGAAGATTCACAATCTTTCTAATGATGACGCCTTCGTTGTTGATGCTGCATTCTTCAGATGAGAGCGTGAGTTATCGAATAGAGAATTAAAAAGGCATTTATTGGATATGATGGTCAACCAATGATTAGAAGATTGATCATTTAATCACAAAATAACAACAAATTGGCAGAATAAATCAGCCAGCAACTTCGGGATTGCGGTTGTTCCATCATATTGCATTGCTTACGCCATTTTCTGCGCGTGTTGCAGGAGCATCTGGTTATCGTACTTGGCCCTGCTTCTGAAATCCTTCCGCGATCATGAGCTTCTGCTGAGGTGAGGTACGGGCAAACACGATCTCGGAGTGGTAGCGGATGATCTAAAGAAAAATAATGACGGCGGGAATTGATGTAGACTATTCATTGATTGATAACAATTATCAGAGGGGCCTACATCAGCCAATTGGTCCTCGGACATCTCTCTCAGATCGGAGCCATGGATGACGGCAGCCTTGGCTTCACGGGGATCAACCTGTAATATCCATATTCATCCACCATTGTTTATGCTCCTCTAATCAATATTCCCTTCACGGTACCGGATCGACGGATATCATATACCGTACTTTATTTTCTTCCGATATAAAATTCATCTACCGTACCTGTTCGACGGTGATACCTCAACGGATAGCGATATAGGACGTAGTCGCAGAACCCCAGCACTCTCTCTCCCATTCCTCCCAACTCCAGGGAGTCGGACAATTGCGCAACGGACATTTGCGCAACGGGATATAGTTCGCAGGGGGGTTGACGAAGCTCGATGAAAGTTGTCACATTGTAACTACAGTAGACCAGTGATAACGGTAACCAGGTCCAATGGGTCGAATCGCAAAAAAATTTCTTTCGAAAACCATGATAAAACCATGATCATGGTGAGAAAAAAATCTGAAATATAAAAAAATTCTCAGAACTTTCTGACCATGGTTTTTTCTGGTGTAACTTTGCGCGCTGATTTCGCGCTGATTTTTTTTCCCGTATTATTTTATTCATTTTTTTTTCAAAAAAAAATTTCGCTTGTGATTTTTGCCTCATTTCCTCGACAATTATTTTCCTCAAATAAAAGGATATCTACCGAAGTCAGAACTTGTTCTTATCATCATGGACTTCCCCTGTAAGAATAAGGGGGTTAACATGTGCATTGAATGATGGATGAATATCAGCGTTATCTCAGATTGCAAGGCGTCGCGACGCGCCGTATAATCCCCGATTCTTTTCTCGCACCTTTCAACAGGGATTTTGGGATTTGCCGACATAATCCTGCAGTGTTGGCGATAAGAGGTGCGATGTATTACGTTTTCCAAGTAGTCGCTCTACCAAAATTCACTGAATATTTCTAACAAAAAATATAAATAGCTTGGGGATAGAAGATCATGCTCGGGATTTTGTTGTTGATGGTCACATTAAATTTAAATGTCTCTCATTCAAGCATGTTAATCAATTCCGAAGCATGATTACATCATAGACACCCCCAGAAAGCTCAGAGTGAGAATGTGAACTATCTCACAGATCTATTTCAGACGCTTTCGCGATTCACCCAATAACACACTGTCATAAACATCACGCCCATTGTTTCATGACTTTTATGTGCACAGATTTTTTTATTTAGAATTCCAAAGTCAAATCAAGATGAGGGTCGTGAGACTACTTCACGCGATTTCATTGATATTATTCTTACAATGCGTCGATGCTTTTGTTTATTCCTGCGATGAAGTCCTCTTCAGCGTAGGTATTGACATTCATTCTCCGTCCTTCGTCAAAGGACATTTTTTTAAAGTAGATTTTTTAGAGGCTGTTGTGCTATTAGTTCTGTTAATATCATCAATTCAGCTTTTGAACAAAGGGTTTACGCAGTACGCGAAATTCGCCTATGTAATTACGATAAACAAGGTAAGCGTGGCCCGAGATTTGGATATTAAATAATTTTTTTTTTTGGTTTTCGTATTGGGACCAACTCAACCACATATATCTACAACTCAACGGTAAAAGATACAGGTATTTATGCGCAAATCCTCATTATTCTGCAAAGTCAATCGGCTGTGTAATGTTGACAGTATTCATTATGTTTTATTTTCAGTTTTGCTGATATTGCTGTGAACCACAATTCCCAAGGTATATCTAACGATGACTATGAAAGCATTCCTTGGGAGATAGTTGGAGAAGATCCATTTCAATCCACTTCAAATATCATTCCGAATTGCGATCAAGAATTCACTCTCATACTGAAAAGCGATGAAAACGAGATTATACGCACAGATTCGATGGATGTCTTCGTGGATATTGTTTTCAAAGTATCGGGTTGAGGAATAAGTAACGCTCGTTTTTCCAATTTCAGATTATGACCTCTCCCGTCTTTCTAAATTGTGCAATTATATTCCGGTTTTTGATGATCGATAAATGCTTGTATACTCTCTTTAGCGCACACTATATCATATATCTCCGATCATTTAGGCGATCACAATGGCTGGCTCAATTCAAAGTTGTCGCACCTCACCCTGAGATTTTGACAGGTCAGCACTGAGGGAAGAAGAATTATTGAGCCACAATTAAGCTGCAGTAGTAAAGTATCATGGTTATACATTACACTGATGATATTCAGAGGAATATCCAAGTAAAGGCCTGTGTGAGATATGCGCCTAACGAGAGTGTAGGATTTTCAGTTACTGACCGAAAGAAGTTTTGCTAGCCGCGTTTTCTTAGCAATAGATCTAAAGACCTCAATTATGCTTGAATGTGGAGTACCTTTCCTGTTGAAAATATGGACGAATTTTGCTAAGTGTGGAGCATTCTCTTTATGAGTTAAATTGCTCGTAAGTCCGATATCGAAAAACAAGCCTCGAAATCGACATTTATTGCTATTTCCTGTAAACCGTACTAATTGAATGTAAGGCCTTAGATGGTTAAATGGACGAGTAACTTTTGCACTATCATCCACCAAGTGGCCACAATTATAGAATGGCTACTATGTCTTGGATATGGTTTAATCCAAAGTCCTCAAAACACGCATTTCTTTTGATTCCGTCACAAAATAATATTTTTGGCAAACTGTTATTTTTCAAATAGGAGCATAAGTAGCACCAAATATTTATAGTGATAATATAGCTCCATAGTGAGTGACTGGAGCGCACTAGTGTATAGGCCAGCACCTTCGATCCTCAAGGTAGACAAATAAGTTAAGTGAACTGCAATTTTTCATGAACGTTCCCCTTGAAACGTCTATAAAAATACAACAATGAATCGAGCACCATTCTCACTTCACCATGAAAGAGGTGTAGTATCGGGCTGCTCACCTGAGAATGTGTGAATTTACCGAACAGTTTCCACATTAAATTACACAATTTCGAAAAAAATTTAAAATTTTCGAAAATTATCAGGTCCATTGAAATCTAAATTTCTCTCCTACACAGGAAGCGTGATATTTCTAATATTAACGGCTATGATACTCGAGCATACCCTGAAAAAATGCTATAAAGCCAACTCGTTTAGATTTGATTGGCGGGAGATATATGAGCCCAAACAGGATATGCTCAAAAACGAGCGTTACTTATTCCTCAACCCAATATTTATTTTTTTTATTTCATTTTGATGCTGACATATATTTACAGTCTGCCCCATTCTCTTCGTCGACTCGGACGTCTGCTCTTTTTGTATATCCTGCAGTGGGAATGTGGATTCATAAGAGTAGCATGCGTGGAGATGGAAATATTAGTGTCTATACTGGAGCAGGAATAGGAGAAGAAGAGGATCGATTCCTTTTGCAATCGTGGCCGTACGGGTTTTGAATCATCCTGCATGAATTTTGTACGCACTCAATGCTAATTTCTCAGCAACAAAAAACGTTATTAACAAGGGAACCGCAAAAGTCGGCCTCCATCGATCCGATTTATATTCTCACACGTCGATAGGGACCCCCAGGGGATCCTATTACCGTTTTGCAAAAAGAGTAAACTTTGTTTCTAAGGACCTAAAAAAGGTCATGAAAAATACGTGGGAAATCTGTGTAAGTGGCGGTCGCATTCATTACCGCTTTTCAAGGTATCGACAGATGTGTTCTCGTGGAGTAGTGGATAGTGTGATTGGCTGGCAAGTTTTGTAAATTTTCTGGCGACATGGGTTCGGATTCAATTCCGTCGGTCTGTTTTGCAATATTTTTTCCTAATATTTTCTTGGGTTTTTTTCTTCATTACAATAGCATGCCAAATGATCATGCACTCGCAATATTTGGAAATTGTAAAATTTATTTTATTTTTATTTTTTGTTGTTGTTTTAATTAAGAAAAATGGAATACAAGATCATTTGGCATGCTACTGTAATGAAAAAATAAAAGAAAATATTAGGAAAAAATCTTGCAAAACATTCCGACGGAATTGGATTCGAACACAAGTCGTCCAAAATTTACAAAACTTGCCAGCCAATCACACTATCCACAACTCCACGAGTTAACTCCAACAATACCACCTGTGCGGATAAATCTATTCTATTCTATTCTATAACACATCTGTCGATACCTTGAAAAGCGGTAATGAATGCGACCGCCACTTACACAGATTTCCCACGTATTTTTCATGACCTTTTTTAGGTCCTTAGAAACAAAGTTTACTCTTTTTGCAAAACGGTAATAGGATCCCCTGGGGGTCCCTATCGACGTGTGAGAATATAAAACGGATCGACTTTTGCGGTTCCCTTGTAACATATCACGTGAATCACCATAGGCGCGAGCAAAATAAGCCCCTCCTGGAACAATTTGCAAAAAGTTGGCCCGATCTCATTCATACTATTATGGGAGAATACATTGGGGACTAGGATTTGAACAATACCAGTCATATGTCTCAGGACCGGCTTTTAGGAAATATCCGGTCACGGATCCGGCTCTACCGTAACTCAGCTCCCTGTTGAGCTAGAAGGCTGGATTTGGGCTTAAAAAACGCAGAAAAATAAGATAACTTTTTCATTTCACACTTTCGTGAAATCTAATGTCGAAATTCGGATTCAGTGAGCGAAAATACACCAGAAACACCTATAGAACATTTTTTCCGAGATAAAATTGTTTCAACTTTTTCATTACCTCGGGTCATAGTCATTTTTGGGTCAAAAAGTCGAAATTTCAGAACTATCTCACTATAGGCGTTCCATATTTTTCATCGCATGTCGGGCGACTTCATTTTCATTATTAACAAATACAATTTTGTAAGTTTAATAGTAATCATATCGAAAATATTTTCTGCGTTTTTTAAGCCCAAATCCAGCCTTCTAGCTCAACAGGGAGCTGAGTTACGGTAGAGCCGGATCCGTGACCGGATATTTCCTAAGAGCCGGTCCTGAGACATATGACTGGTATTGTTCAAATCCTAGTCCCCAATGTATTCTCCCATAATAGTATGAATGAGATCGGGCCAACTTTTTGCAAATTGTTCCAGGAGGTGCTTATTTTGCTCGCGCCTATGGTGATTCACGTGATATGTTACAAGGGAACCGCAAAAGTTGATCCGTTTTATATTCTCACACGTCGATAGGGACCCCCAGGGGATCCTATTACCGTTTTGCAAAAAGAGTAAACTTTGTTTCTAAGGACCTAAAAAAGGTCATGAAAAATACGTGGGAAATCTGTGTAAGTGGCGGTCGCATTCATTACCGCTTTTCAAGGTATCGACAGATGTGTTCTCGTGGAGTTGTGGATAGTGTGATTGGCTGGCAAGTTTTGTAAATTTTGGACGACTTGTGTTCGAATCCAATTCCGTCGGAATGTTTTGCAATATTTTTTCCTAATATTTTCTTTTATTTTTTCATTACAGTAGCATGCCAAATGATCTTGTATTCCATTTTTCTTAATTAAAACAACAACAAAAAATAAAAATAAAATAAATTTTACAATTTCCAAATATTGCGAGTGCATGATCATTTGGCATGCTATTGTAATGAAGAAAAAAACCCAAGAAAATATTAGGAAAAAATATTGCAAAACAGACCGACGGAATTGAATCCGAACCCATGTCGCCAGAAAATTTACAAAACTTGCCAGCCAATCACACTATCCACTACTCCACGAGAACACATCTGTCGATACCTTGAAAAGCGGTAATGAATGCGACCGCCACTTACACAGATTTCCCACGTATTTTTCATGACCTTTTTTAGGTCCTTAGAAACAAAGTTTACTCTTTTTGCAAAACGGTAATAGGATCCCCTGGGGGTCCCTATCGACGTGTGAGAATATAAATCGGATCGATGGAGGCCGACTTTTGCGGTTCCCTTGTTAATAACTTTTTGTTGCTGAGAAATTAGCATTGAGTGCGTACAAAATTCATGCAGGATGATTCAAAACCCGTACGGCCACGATTGCAAAAGGAATCGATCCTCTTCTTCTCCTATTCCTGCTCCAGTATAGACACTAATATTTCCATCTCCACGCATGCTACTCTTATGAATCCACATTCCCACTTCAGGATAAGAATATGTTTCAATGTGCTGCAAGATGCGCTTCTCAGACCTAATAAGCATAAGTTAGGGTTTACAAGAGTCTCACGTACGTCTCCATTGACATAAGCCAGCAAGTCTTGTTCGACGGCGCCAACGAGGCTTGAGAAGAATATCAATGAGACGGAGAGTCGGAGAGACATACTAGACTGGCTGATTTGAATGATTGCAGGTCTTATCAAGCTACGCACACTAGGTCACGTACGCCTTGCCATTGATAATGGAACCCCGTGGGAAAGAGGAGGGAGGAGAAAGTGGCAGGTTTCAATTAATAAATTGAGAAAAAAACTGCAAATAGTTTCGATTTGGGTTGAATTGAAACGCGTGGCACTTGAGTCTCGGTTACACTATCGGTAGCAACACCCGCGATTGAGTTTATGGGGTAGATGTGGGGTTGAAATCGTGAAATCATGGGTTTAGCGAAGAGTAGAGATTTACATGATAAGAGGGAATCCAAGTAACTCCATCGTCTTCTTCATGTCGGTGTTATATGAGAGGAATCGCCCGATTTTCGAGAGCCCTGCGGCGGTAGGAATTTTTATCTCTGATCCCGTTGTAAAGTAGACTGTAAGTACTTTCGATGATGCTCTTTCGAACTGCGCTTGCCGATTTTTGATAACTAGCCTCATCTCTGAGTATTGGTAGGTCAAACTAGGTACGCTATGAAATTTTGAGCCGATTTCGACTCACGAAAATGTCCATAACTTAATTTAAAGTTATGCTAGCAACATTTCCAAAAAAGAGTTCGAATGAGAATGTAGAGAGCTACATTCGATATGTTGGTGATGTCATTCCTTGTCCATGCGATGGAACGGGGCCGTCGGTTTTCCGAAAAAGTGATGTAACTTTTCCAAATACCGATTTCCCCAACAAGCGCTAAACACCGTTTTGAAGTACCTACTGGTACGTATCATCACTCCAAAAATCAGAAAGATCGAAGGTTAGAGAAAAAAAAGCCCGCACTTTTGTCCGAAAATGAACAGTTTTCCAATCATAATTTTTTTCAAATACGTTTTCATGAGCTCTCATACAGAAATTCGGAATCAGCGCACCAAAATACACCAGAAACACCTATAGGCATGATTTTTCGAGATGAAAATTTTTTCGACTTTTTTCATTTTTCACCATGTGGTTCCCCCCTTTAGTCCGTTTTTGGGTCGAAAAATCTCTTTCTCAAAATAATGTCTCTATAAGATTTTCTGGCGTATTTTTGCACGTAGAATCCGAAAATTCATACTAGAGCTCACCAAATTGCGAAAGAACGAAGTTATGATCACAAATCGTCAGCTTTTTTTGTATCGTAACTTCGTTCGGTTTTTGTATCGTAACTTCGTTCTTTTGCACTTTGGTGAGCTCTAAGATGGATTTTTTTTTCTTCGAGCAAAAATACGCCAGAAAAAAATAGAGTGACATTTTTCTGAGAATGTGATTTTTCGACCCAAAAACGGACCAAAGGGGGGACCACATGGTGAAAAAAATGAAAAACTCGAAAAACTTTTCATCTCGAAAAAATATTTCTATAGGAGTTTCTGGTGTGTTTGCCGCGCTGATTCCGAATTTCGACTTTAGAACTCTTGAAAACGTGTTTGAAAAAAGTTACGAACGAAAAACTGTAAACATTTCAAAAAATCGCAGGTTTTTCGGACAAAAGGGCGAGCTTTTTTTTTCTCTAACCTTCGATCTTTCTGATTTTTGGAGTGATGATATGTACCAGTAGGTTCTTCCAAACGGTGCTCAGCGCTTGTTGGGGAAATCGGTATTTGAAAAGTTACATCACTTTTTCGGAAAACCGACCACCCCGATCCAACGCATGGACAAGGAATGACATTACCAACATATCGAATCTAGCCCTCTGCCTTCTCATTCGAAATTTTTTTTTTTGGAAATGTCGCTATCATAACTTTAAATCAAGTTATGGACGTTTTCGTGAGTCGAATTTGGCCCAAAATTTCCTAGGGTACCTAGTTTGACCTACCAATACTCGGAGATGAGACTAGTTATCAAAAATTGGCAAGCGCAGTTCGAAAGAACATCATCGAAAGTACTTACAGTTTACTTTACAGCGGGATCGGAGATACAAATTCCTACCGCCGCTGTATGTCCATTTCTCTCGAAAACCTCGCGATTCCTCTCATATTGTCCTGATTCTTTAGACCTCCATTCTGCACGCTCTTCCGTCTTGAAATGGGCGCATCCGATCTTCAAATTTGAATACTCACCACATGGATGCGTGCCAAGATTGAATAGTACATCAATGCCTACAAATCGTCTAAACCGCATTGCGTACGATTCAATGGGCGAAGTACAAAAGAACTTGAGTGATTTTTTAAAAATACTTGATAATTATCAGTGCCCAATGCCTTCCAATGCCCGACGACCAACGGGTTCTATGGTAAAACAAATTGTATAACTTTACTGTCGTGTTCAGCGTGAGCAAGTACAAGTATTCAGTACACGCCTCAAACATAAAGCAGTAAGTAGTGTTCACTGTCTTGTTTTTCTTGAACGTATTTTGTACGTATTTTGTGCGATTTCGAAATTATGATGTTCAGTGAGCAGTGTGTGCCTACGGGTTTGTTATAATTGTTTGTTGACCGAGTTTTCTGAATTATATTTGCTATTGTATTTAAGTAATCAATGTTTGCCGAAGGCGATACATGGATCTCAACATTCGCATAGACATCAAAACTCAATTGATTTTTGAACTAAAGTCGATTGGAAGAACTCGATCGCTTCCATCTGAGTCTTGTTCGAGTTTTCATTATCGGACCGTTCTTCAACTTTCTTATTTTCATAACAACGATCAAAACAAGGTTCGTCGAAATCAATTTAGTTTTTCGAGTATCTTGAGAGTGTGCGTACGTGCCTTTTTTTATTGTACATCGGACAAATAGTTCTGACAGTAGTTCCTTCAAAAAGTTAATTAAAACTCGTTTGCGGAAATCGGTATTTCGAAAGTTACATCACTTTTTTGGAAAACCGACGGCCCCGATCTAGCGCATGGACATGGAATGATTTCGTCAACATATGAAATATTGCCCTCTGCCTCTTCATTCGAATCCAACTTTTGGTTAGTCTCTATCTTCACTTGAAAGCGAGTTATGGTCATTTTCCTGGGTCGAATTTAGACTAACATTTCGTAGAGTACCTACTTTGACCTACCAAATACTCGAAGATGCGACTAGTTATTGAAAATCGGCAAACGCAGTTTGAAAGAGCATCATCGAAAGTAATTATTATTTAGTTTACAGCGGGATCGGTGAAACTATTTCCTAAGTCCGTGGATCACTGATTTCTCTCGAAAATCTGGCGATTCCTCTCATATGAGAGGAATCGCCAGATTTTCGAGAGCCCTGCGGCGGTAGGAATTTGTATCTCCGATCCCGCTGTAAAGTAAACCGTAAGTACTTATGATGATGCTCTTTCAACCTGCGTTTGCCGTTTTTCGATAACTGATCTCATCTTCGAGTATAGGTAGGTCAAAGTAGGTAGACAACGAAATTTTAGGCCAAATACGGTTCACGAAAAATACCATAACTTGCTTTATAAAATCATGCAATCAAGATTTCCAAAACAGAGTTAGAATGGGGAGGCAGAGGGCTAGATTCGATATGTTGGTGATATCATTCCTCGTCCATGCAGCTGGATCGGGGATGTCGGTTTTTCAAAAAAGTAAAATAACTTACCAAATAGTGATCCCCCCAAGAAGCGCCGAAAAGTGATTTGAGGAAGTACTGTCACCTAACTACAACCCAAAAATCAGAATGATCGGAGGTGGGAAAAAAAGCGTCGCCATATGTCCGAAAAACCTGTGATTTTTCGATTTTTTGCAGTTTTTCTTGTGTAACTTCTTTCAACAACGTTTTCTTGAGCTTTTATATGGAAATTCGGAATCAGCTCGCCAAAATATACCAGAAAAACCTATAGGTATATTTTTTCGAGATGAAAATTTTTTCGACTTTTTTTCATTTTTCACCCCTTTGGTCCTTAAAAAAAATCTCTTTCTCAAAATAATGTCTCTATAAGATTTTCTGGCGTATTTTTGCACGTAGAATCCGAAAATTCATACTAGAGCTCACCAAATTGCGAAAGAAAAAAGTTATGATCAAAAAAAAACTTTTTGGTTTTTCAATCATAACTTTCTTTTCTTTCGCACTTTGGTGAGCTCTAGTATGCTTTTTCGGTATCTACGTGCAAAAATACGCCAGAAAATCCTATAGAGACATTATTTTGAGAAAGTGATTTTTCGACCCAAAAACGAACCAAAGGGGCATGGTGTCTGACTGGCATGCCGACGCAGACAGGTTCGACTCCCGCCCGCAGGTGATGTTTTGCAAGAGGTAGAGAAAGGCGCGCGCCCCAACCACTGTAGGGGACGTGTTCTGACAGATCCAGAGAGGGGCGGCGAGAGCGCAGAGAGTGCAAAGGGGCCGGGGAGGAGAGAGAGGGCAGAGACACAGAGGGGTCAACGCCGAATCTCCTTTGATCTACCCAGTTTACTTACAATCTCAAATTTGAGCGGAAAATCGATAAACATAACCTGCATGGTCTCACACACCACTTTCAAATGGTGGAAAATGAAAAAAAGTCGAAAGAATTTTCACCTCGAAAAAATTTGCCTATAGGTGTTTCTGGTGTATTTTGGCGCGCTGATTCCGAATTTCGATATGAAAGCTCATGAAAACGTTGTTGAAAGAAGTTACACAAGAAAAACTGCAAAAAAGTCGAAAAATGGCATGTTTTTCGGACATATAGCGACGCTTTTTTTCCCCACCTCCGATCATTCTGATTTTTGGGTTGTAGTTACGTGACAGTACTTCCTCAAATCACTATTCGGCGCTTCTTGGGGGGATTACTATTTGGTAAGTTACTTCACTTTTTTGAAAAACTGACAGCCCCGATCTAGCGCATGGACATGGAATGATTTCATCAACACATAAAATGTTGCCCACTGCTTTCTCATTCTAACTCTGTTTTGGAAATCTTGATTGCATGATTTTAAAGTAAGTTATGGTATTTTTCGTGGCCTAAAATTTCGTAATGTACCTACTTTGACCTACCTATACTGGAAGATGAGATCAGTTATCGAAAAACGGCAAACGCAATTTGAAAGAGCATCATCGAAAGTACTTAAGTTTTACTTTACAGCGGGATCGGTGATACAAATTCCTACCGCCGCGGGGTGGCCATTTCTCTCGAAAATTTCGCGATTCCTCTCATATGAGGGCGTTTGCGTAAGAATCGAGCACAATTCAGGGGCTTTGGCACACCAAAAATAATGTATGCTCAAAAGTTAGTCCCATGGGTAACTTTCGATTCTGAATCGATTGGCGTTTTCCGTTTTTCGATCAGTTGCCTCTGAATCCCGGTACGACACGACGTAAATTTGGCCAAAATCTTGTTCTGCGATAAAAACTGGTCCAAAAAAGGTAGGATTGTCCACAAAACTCGCGTACCCGATTAGAATGTTTCGCTCAATCTAACCAAACTTTGATTGAGGCTCTATCTTTATTCGTTTTCGAGTTATTATCGTTTTTCGAACAACGAAAAAGTAAACTTATTCCTTGTTACAGTTTGTAAAGAATTCTTTGCTGATCATTTTAGTATATGTGGTGAGGCATATCTCGGGTTCCCTCGTAGTTTTATATCGATTATTGCTCCGCGAACTCTCGTTTTTCGCATTTTTTCATAGGAATTTCTGGGGTATTATTGCACGTAGAAACCGAATTTCCACATGAGAGATCATGAAACTCTGAAAGAAAAAAGTTGTTCTCGAAAAAATGCGAAAACGCGAGTTCGCGGAGCAATAATCGATATAAAACTACGAGGGAACCCGAGATATGCCTCACCACATATACTAAAATGATCAGCGAAGAATTTTCTACAAAATGTAACAAGGAATAAGTTTACTTTTTCGTCGTTAAAAAACGATCATAACTCGAAAACGAATAAAGATAGAGCCTCAATCAAAGTTTGGTTAGATCGAGCGCAAGATTCTGGTCGGGTACGCGAGCTTTGTGGACAATCCGACCCTTTTCGGACCAGTTTTAATCGCAGAACAATTTTCTGGCCAAATTGAAGGCGTGTCGTACTGGGATTCAGAAGCAATTGATCGAAAAACGGAAAACGCCAATCGATTCAGAATCGAAAGTTACCCCTGGGACTAACTTTTGAGCATACATTTTTTTTTGGTGTGCCAGACCTTGCTCGATGCATAGGCAAACGCCCTCATATTGTTTTGCCATCACTTTCAGACAATCGTACTGTTTTTGTTTTCGATTGGGATGCCTTCGATTGTACTGTTAAAACGCAATATTGTAGTAGACTTATGAGCTTGCGGCTCGTGCCTAAAAAAAAGTGTGGTGATGTGATGATAACGTACTTTTAATTATTTAAACATCTTGATTGAAGAAACGACTATTTGGGCTCCACACACCGATTTAAAAAGCAAAAAATAAGCAAGAGTTATCTAAACTCTTCATGCAAGGTTGCGATGCTTCTAAATTCGAGAAAAAAAACTCGAGGACGAAAATTGTTTGCAAACGGTTTGCTGGCGACTTTATGAGGCCGTTTTTGTAAGAGTCAGCAAAAGCTCCACAGGGGCTGGCACAGTGAAAAAATCGAATATGCTCGAAAGTTCGTCCTAGGTGTAACTTTTGATTCTGAATCGATTGGCGTTTCCCGTTTTTTGCTCAGATGCATCTGAATCCCGGTACGACGCGACGTCGATTTGGCCAAATTCTTGTTCTGCGACAAAATCTGCCCCGGGAAAGGTCAGAATGGCCACAAATCTCGCGCACCCGACCAGAATTTAATTCTCTACAAAATGAAAAAAATCGAGGTTCTACCTTGCTCCGCTTTAGAGTTATGGTCGTTTTTTGACTCAGTGGCGGCGCGAGAAAATAACTTTGCTATTTTATAGAGAATCTTTTCCTGATAATTTTAGTATATTTGGTTAGGTATTTTGAGTTGCATAAAGTGTTGGGGGCAACCTAAAACCGCGCCCAGCTTGCGTTTTTTGCAGTTTTTCGAGCGTAACTTTTTTCTTTCGTTGTTTCATGATACACGACGGAGACTAGTGGTTGGGGCGCGCGCCTTTCTCTACCTCTTGCAAAACATCACCTGCGGGCGGGAGTCGAACCTGCCTGCGTCGGCATGCCAGTCAGACACCATTCCCATTATAGGCCAGGGCGGCCTACCGCCGGGAACGTATAGAAATTCGGTTTCTACGTACAAAAATACACCAGAAACTCCTATAGTCAGGTATTTTCGAGAATGTGAGTTTTTCGACCCGGAACCCAGATTTCGAAGGCTCATTTTTGGGTCAAAAGTCATATTCACAAAAATACCTAACTATAGGAGTTTCGGGTGTATTTTTGTACGCAGATACCGAATTTTCATACGATAGATCATGAAACAATGAAAAAAAAAAGTTTAAGTTTAAAAAAACACTCTAAAAACTGCAAAAAACGCAAGTTGGGCGCGGTTTTAGGTTGCCCCCAACACTTTATGCAACTCAAAATACCTAACCAAATATACTAAAATGATCAGGAAAAGATTCTCTACAAAATAGCAAAGTTATTTTCTCGCGCCGCCACTGAGTCAAAAACGACCATAACTCGAAAGCGGAGCAAGTTAGAGCCTCGAATTTTTTTCATTTTGTAGAGAATTATATTCTGGTCGGGTACGCGAGATTAGTGGCCATTTTGACCTTTACCGGGGCAGATTTTGTCGCAGAACAACAATTAGGCCAAATCGACATCGCATCGTAACGGCATTCAGAAGCATCTGAGCAAAAAACGAAAAACGCCAATCGATTCAGAATCAAAAGTTACCCCTAGGACGAACTTTTGAGCATATTCGATTTTTTCACTGTGCCGGACATTGTTCGACTATTACGCAAACGGCCTCTTATGTTCTCTATGATCGAAGTGCATCGTGATATCATGATGCTCTGCAGCCTAAAATAACATTTTCGAAAGTAATCGGGTATAATCCCAATTCCCGATGAGAATTCTTGCACGGTGATGATGTTCCTTTGCTCATTTCTATCCCGCTCTGCATCTCGTAATCAATCATTCCAAGCAACTCGCCGAAGGATACCGTAATCTCGTTCTCACATTTCTCATCTCGAATGTGGGATTCGCATCCCTCAGTGCGACTGTACAGCTGGTTTCGGTGGAATCGTGATCACAGTATTCAGTTTCTATTTGTCACTAGAGAGCAGCATTCTACAGCAACATGCTTGTTGTCTACAACGAGAACCCGTTTCGTCATAACTACTTCATCGCTGCCTATTCGGGATTTCTCTACGCCTCTATCTTCATGCTCACACTCCAGAGCTCTTGTTATTGGGTTCGAAGATCGTTTTCTTCTGGACCTTTTCCTTTCATGATCACACGCACACATCGAGTTGCAGGAAATTCTACATAATCTATCGTCTCGATACCAAAACCGCGATAATAATTGCCATCGTCTCTTTCGTTCTCGGTGTACTGTGGATCGATGCGACATTGTCCTTCAGATTCACAAAAAGGTTCGTCGGAACATCTGATTTCGGACTAATCACATGTTCAGAAATGAGAGCAAGGTTCGAGCTGTGCTCGCGCACCATAACATCTCGTTTCCGTCGTATCCAGAACGCGAACTTTTAATCTTCATTGGATATGTGTGTGATCGGATCGTTCGTCACTAAAATACTACTTTAGATCGATGGCAACTGGAACTTCTCAGACGTCAACCCTATACTAACAATATTTTCCATTTTGTTGCTCCTAGTGGCGGGAATCGTGATTTCGACGATAACGTTTGTATCTATCAAAAAACAATGTTGATACTACTAAGATTGCTGTCGCAGAATCGTGAGACGACTCCGCTCCACCGTGCAGACTGGCTACTACAAGAGCAAGATTCAGGTGCAGCTGTACTTCGTGTTGGTAGTCCAGGTACGGTTCAGCAGTCAACGGGGCTAGGTCGGATGCGCACATTCGGATGGTAACCTACTTTATGAGCACAATTTGCATGCGAGATACGGTATTGCGAATAGTTCTCATCCAGTATGTTATCATCTGATAGTTCACATCCGAACTTGTACCCAGTCAATCGCTCATGCTTTCCGCATTTTCAGATCGCGGTTCCATTCGTTTTTCTATATTTGCCCATAGCTGTTTACGGTGTTATACCATTGATTCCGCGCATTCCGGTTTCTCTCCCGCCTACGCTCATTGCAAGAATACACAACGGTTATCCAATCGGTGATTGTTTTTATTTTTCATTCTTTCGGCGGATCGTTGACACTTCAGTCGATCCAATCGTCATAATTCTCTGCATGGGCGACTACAGGAACGCGGCGATTCGAATCATCAGAGCATCCATTCGGCGCGTCGCGGGCTATAACTCGGTATACTGCTACGCATGGTTAGAATCACCCATATATGTAGACAATGTTCCGCTTTGACATTCAGCCATGTCTCTAACTTATAGAGCGAACAGGTTTCAACGGGGTCATCTACGAGGCAACCTACTTGAGACGGACTCATTCTCGATCAAGCGGATAATTCCTTCCTTGTTTTGTTTAGTGTCTCTCATCAGGGCAAAATGTAATCACAGAGTAAATAGTTAGCACACCAATTTCATGAACTATACTTGCTCGTTATTTTGTTTTTGGCTTTATTAATGTGCCAGATAAATATGTTTTGAAGCATATTTTGTATCAACTGGTATTGCGAAATACAGGTGTTGACTGTCATTGTCCGGGCGTTGGTTGTTTATTGCCTACTTACTTGTTATGGACTCCTATCCTCCAACAAGTTCAACGAAAAAGTGAGTGATCGCGTAGTACGCGTGCCCAGGGTAGGCTCAGGCTAAAAAATAGGCTTAGCGCGTGCACTTGGCTGTTGAGAGTGGCTTTCGTCGCTCAGCTAATCAATCACATATAAATCGATATATGCTCGCGTGTTTTGTGAAGCATGGGATGTGAATGATAGAGCATGCAAGTTTATCATCGGGAATAGTTGCATATTGCAGAGAGATGAACGAGGACGATTGGTTAGTTTCTCGGTTCAATCTTCACAGTGAACGGATGTGCGGAGCGGCCGAAATTCGTTGCGAATATCACTGGAGGAGGCACCTTAAAATTATTTGCTTCATTTAAAAAAGAGCATCTGATACCTTGCCGACACTGGAGAAGTGATACTTCTGGATGAATGTTGCGAACAGTACAAAGATCTCCATACGAGCCAGCGGTTCGCCTGGTGAATGGATAAAGTTATGTATAAAAAAATGTCTAACTTACCGAGACAGTTTCGCTTTCCAATCGAGAACGGAGTAATTCGAGGATCCTGCAATGTTTTCGTTATTTCATGATTACCAATTGCTCAACCTTGTAGAATATAGATCTTCAATAGATCTTCAATAGTCATGTATTTTTGTATTTATTTTGTGAATTAATCCTCGTTTAAAACAAATCTTTTCGTCTCGTTTTGCCAAAAAAACAAAGGAGGAGAACGTCGCCGAATAAATGATAGACGACGGTATAGTTATGTTTCAGAAGTTATTCTAGAGTTGTCTTGAGTGAAACGCGAACTCACTTCCTGCAGGAATGCACACATGTACGGTAGCACCTTCTGATCATCAAGGCGGATTCTCTGAAGAAATCGATTGTAGATCATTTCAGAGTAGGAATTATCTTTCCCTCTCACCGATCACTTCATCGATCTCCTTCTGCAGCTTCAGCTGAACTTTAGGATGATTGACCAACTCGAGGCAGCACAAGCGAAGAGTGCTGACTGTCGTTTCGACTCCTGCATTATTATATTTTTGTACATATTATCCTACGCAGTTGCAAAATTGTCAGAATAGTTAACGCACGACCCTAAAAGCTCTGCGGAGCCCAGATTTAGAGAAAAAAAGATGAGAATTTACCTGCGCCCCAAAGAGTCACGGCCGACATCTGCATTTGCTGTGGATGGAAGTTGCCTGAAATCGATCGATAATTACAAAAATATGAAATATTCACCCATTGGCCTCCCCGCCTCTTCGTTCTCCTTCATCTCTCTCAGAAAGGCCTCGACGTAGCAGCGAGGCTGATCGGCGTTAGGGTTGAATGACTTCTTCGTCGTTTCTATCGCCTGAGCAATTCAATATAAATATAGCAACTTTTTTTATTGAAAATTTCTACTCTGTGTATGATTTCTATACCTCTTTGAGCATTGTATTAGTCTCATCCATGATGGCTTGCAGTCGCTTGATTGGACTGCCAGATGCTTGATGTGGTTGCTGAAGAGAAAGTCAAACTTGCGAAGAATGGGGAGAAACTCGATAAACATCAAACATCAAGGTCCGCCCATCAGGAGAATACTCTCAATTTAAAAAATAATAAGAAGCATCTTCTGCGTTTTCCGTCTGCACTCAACATCCAATCACTGGTCCAGTCGATTGAATTCATGCAAATAAACGTACGGCTTGCTGCAGCTCCCGAAACTTAGTGACCATGTCGCTGTCAAAGTCGACGTTATCACCGAAAATGAGGCTCCAAACAACGTTACTGATGGCTTTCTGGAAATTTATATCTTCTCCCATCACTACACATAATTAATTAATATTATAACAAAAAAAATAAAGTAAAAGTTGTACTGAAAAAAACTCACCACGATATTCTCGGAGACATCAACTGCGACTCCTGGAGATTGCCGCCAGCGAGTGACAACTTCCATCGCGTTGTTGTGGATAAAATCCTGGAATTCAAATAGTCCATGGTTTTTCAACAATGATAAACTGAAGTATTCGGATACTGCCGATCCGAGCCCAACCTCGTGAAGGCTCTTGAGTGCGAATTTGCGCTGTTCCTCAAATATTTCATTGTTAACGAAAACGTGAATCTTGATTTTTAATACTCTTCCTTTTGAACTATGGCTTACCTTGATCATATGTGTGTCCTCGAAGACTAATCCGTAGGCACCGCCAAAGGCAATATCGTTCAACTGGTCTGCGTTTCGCTGGCTAAACGTCAAAATTTGGAAACAAAAGTCAGAATCTTTGTGAAAATCAGTGAAGTTGAGAGAGAGAAAACTCACCAAGGAACACATCGCCGTCCTTCACCACGTGTTCTTGCAGCACCTGTAATTATCCACGGGTTATGTCGATCAACGCCAAAAAATTGGAGAACGGGGTCACGTAGTCCAACCTAGTGGCTACGCGGTTTTCCCTACCAAGCGTAGTCTTCGAAAAATGCCGTGATAGCACCTTTTATTGGAGAAAATACTCACTTTGTGGTCGCCGATAACAACCATCGGAAAGGGTAGCCAAACCGTGCAAATGCGACCGTAGCGAGCCTTCCAATCGAGGAGGATCTTCAATGTCACACAATCACTACTCGACACTTAGTTGATGAACCTCACCTTGTCCACTTCCCATGAGAATGATACCATATTACCGATGAGTAGAAGAGGAGGAGGACCAGGAGGCAGACCTGTAAAGAAGAAGATTTTATTGCACGAATATCTAACTGTTAATCTTTCGAAGCTTCCATTCTAAAAAAAAAAGTCTAATTTTGTGCACATCAATCGAATGTAACTGGAGTTCGAGCAAGAAATATCAAACAACACACCTAGGATACGATTAATGCCATAGTAGTACACCACAGTAGCGATGAGCAGAAGAATGACGACCAGCATTCTAAAATGATATGGTGTTGCTAACAAATTTGCTATCATTAAATTGAAAACTATCTGTGGAAAAATATAGATCTTCTCTTTATATATTGAGTAGCTGAGCTGCGGTTCTTTTGTTTGTAGCCTCCTCTTTCGCGCACTACTTGGTAGCCAAATAGCAACTGTGTAGTCTGCCCCTTATCAATTGAGGTGAGAGAAAGCGAGAGAGTACGCTGAAGAGAAAACTTAGAGAACGACGCACGTGTGTTGTTCTATAGTGTTGAGCACACAATCTGAACCATGCAGGCACCTTGCGATAAGAACAACGAGAGAAAATCCTCTCGATCCATTCTTTGATCTCGATTCTTAGATTTTGACTTTTCCTCTGTCGAGTGAGTTCCATGATTACAAGTATTGACGCAATCTATGCAATATCTCGCTTCATGATATGTATTCCTGTGCAGGATAGTGAACGCTATTTTTAACGCACGTGATTTTCACAACATTTGAAGCATACTTGTTTTTGTTTTTGCCTAACAGAATATTATCACATGAATCAGAATGGATCAGGTACAAATCTATACAAGAATAGCAATGATAATTCTCATATTTCCAGATTTCATTGAATTATTTGATCGCTCATCGGTCCAATTGCATTTCGATGATTCACCTCAACTCCTTTCGGTACACTTGTTTGTACAGTCGCCAATTTCGTCTTTTGGTTCTGCACAAAACTGTTCGTGACTTCTGAATCAACACACAGAGCCAGGAACAAAAAGGAAGTGAAATGGTGATTCTCCATCACTTCTCCTCATCATGAACTCCCTTTTCTGCTTCGCTGCCGTCGTGAGCGGTGTTGTATTCTGTCAGAGTAAGCAAGCTGACCCAGTGAACTACCGTACTCTGACCCATTGAACTACCCTACTCTAGCCTAGTGAACTGTACAAATATGATATCTGAAACATATTGCAGCCTGCGTTGATCTCAAGATTCCTGCAACGGGCATATCCGAATGTGCCGCCCGTAGTAATCTGTGCAACAACAGCGCGTATTATCAATTGATGACGACTCAATGCCCTCGAACGTGCGGCAGATGCGGATCAGTAACTACTACTACGACAGTTACCACACCAAGTAAGTGCTGATGAACAGCCTATACATAGATCTGATTTTCTTCTTATCGATTCAGATGAGATAACATCCGATCAAAAAAAACAAGCAATGGAAAAATCTTGCCCCTCAATTCAACCGTTTTCTTTCCAGCCAGTGACGATCTGAAGAATCCCCGAACGTGCACCCAGAGAGCCTCCCTGTGCAACAATCCCGCGTAATACTCATTCATGACCACCCAGTGTCCGCGCACTTGCGGACGATGCCCGGGAACTGGAAAATGAGAAGATTCTATGCAATATTGTAATCTGATACCACTGCCGCATCCGTGATAAATATTGATTTATTATTTCATTGATGAATTTGCATTCAATTGGGTCCAAATATTGAAAAAAAAGTCTTGTCACAGCTTAGAAAAGCGTAGACATGATTGAAACACCGCACATCATCATGAAACGCAAAGAATCATACGCTAGAACTTGCAGTTCTTCAGCTTGTATCAGGTTGATCGGAAAGTCTTTTCCGATTTTGACAGTTGAAGATTCGGGCCTCTCTTTCATTTCCTATTCGATGATTCAACTTAGTTCTTTTCATAATGGATAGGGACTTGTATGCCCGTTTTAGCGCACACTATCTCTGATCTGTCCTATCAGTGGGAGGGGTACAGTGATTGATCAAATACGGAATGATCGATCACCACGGGCTCAATTTGCTGAGTAGGCGTTCAACGGTGAACGAAGATAGCAAAGATAGATAGCATAGGTGCGAAGTACGATGGTTTTGTGTCACTATTAAACCATTACTAATTGGGAGACACTAAAAGCCTGTTCGAGATAGGTCCCAACTTCAACAATCATTGCGACTGTATCTCGTCGACATTAGTTTCGCTATATCCTAATTTGTTTACATTTAAATTTGTGAAAGAATATAGCTACACTGGCAGGAACTGCTTTGATCAGATCATAGATATCGGAATTCGAACATCGAAATTGGCACATTTGACTATTCTCCGTTTCCCCTGTACACTGAACGGCCGATATTTTGTGGTTAAACGATCGAGTAACCCTTACCCTATCACTCACTGAAAAGACAGAATTTTGGGATCTCTACTTTTTGTGGAGTAGGGTGTGACCGACAACACATAAAATCACGTTTTTCGATGTTTTTGCATAAAAATACAATTTCGAAAAATCTCAAATTTCCGGTAAAGGAGGAAAACCAGACTCAAACCGTAATAGTGTTCGCATAGCCCCTTGGTAACTGGACGAAGCTCACTTGTGTACAGGTCTGTCTATGGGATCATTGAAGAACTAAATTTGATCACGCGAACCATAATTTTTTCGATAAGCTCTGGTTCAAGGGTCTGTATTACGGTCATTATGAATCAAGCACCTTCCCGCTTCAACTATCATAAAGAACACGTATCGGGCTTTGCAGCAAACGCTGTGTCGTACCTCAGAAAAAATGCTTCTTAAAAAATTGCTTTTCCGAAATTATTTTAAATTTTCAATGAAAATTCTGAATCAGTGAAACCTCGATTTCACCCATATTGAGAAAGCGACACCCAATTTAAACCTGTGGTAGGATTAATCGAACATGTCCCCAGATAATACTCTGAGGATATGTGGCAGTGTTTGGAGACAAGAAAAATATCTGAGCTCAAACATCATACGCAAAATCGGAAAAGACTTTCCGATCAACCCAATATAATAGTGAATTTTGAATTCCACATTCGGCACTCTTCCTTTATTTTCCAGACTTAGACTTGGACTAATCCAAGTTAGGCTTGCAACACAAATTGAATACTGAACTGTTTATTTTTTTTTCATTTTCACTATTCAAAAGTCAACCTTTCATGAAAAGGGCTGTTACTGACGTATTGAAAACCCTTTCTGGTTTGGAAACCTATATAAGCACAGCTTTGTGACGAGCAAACTCAAAGAAAAGGGTGCAGAGTGAGTGCGAACCATGTGTTTCCTCACTTGACTTCCTGGCAAACACACCATGATCAGCGAAACTGTGCTCTTCATCTTTTGATTCCATCGCTCACTCATCGGTTCTAGAGCAGATGTGACAACATCCGATCACAGAAACAGCCAATGCACAACATCATCACTACAAGAACATCACCATTATGTGACTCAACTCTTCACGCTCTGGTCATTAGCATTTGCTTATCTTCTACCAAAGCGTATTCGTGTTTATTGTGAAGTTTTGAAAGAAAAAAGTGAATGATTTTCAGTCGAATGATTCGATCTAGTGAACTTCCAATGTTGGTTCTCTCTGATACCGTCGGTAGAGAGGCGAGTCCTGCATGCGATTCATCGCAGGTTGACCCACTGAATATAATGAATATTCTTCAAACAAATGAAATCTCTCTCACATTCCGAGTCTCCATCCAGTCCTACCAGCCAATGAGTCTCCATTACGCCCTTTCCCTGAAGACTACCATATTATTCCATGGACGAATACATTTCACTGAATTTATTTGCTTCGCATTCTGGGCGCTTATCAGGATTTGCGTCAAAGAATAGTCCCCCTTCTTTTTCGAGGCTCTATCATTCAGGACCGTTATTAAATCATGTACAAGTAATTTCGATCATGACTAGTTTTTTGACACAGGTTACAGTACCTTGATGATCACTTCTTCTCTCGGTTCAGTCAGGAACGAGGGGAACATGCGATTGAGCAGTTGACAGGCATCGGATGAGAGTTGGATATGACCAGCTCAAGATCAAAGATCAAGAAAACAAGAAGAACGAGAGTAAACTCACGTTTTCCATTGCTCTCCATCCTCGACGCGGTGTTGACGGTGTCACCGAAGAGACAGTATCGAGGCATCGTCAGTCCCACTACTCCAGCCACGCATGGGCCTGAAATGAAGTGAAAGAATCAATTGGAGATAATGAGAAGTTCGGAGTGATTCTATTTTTCCGGCGCAGAGATTCTTCGTCTTTATCCAGTAGGGGCCGAGTATCGATAGAGGTGATCTAGAGACGGATTACCTGTATTGATACCGACGCGTAGATCAATGCAAGGATCGGAAGTTCTACATCAGGGTTGGGCGGAAAATTTTTACGTTACCGATTTTTTACCGGTTTTACCGGTCTCATGACGGAAAATTTACCGACCGGTAAATTTACTGGTTTCTTAACGGTAATTACCGAAATTTGCACTAGATATTCTGAGTTTTTTATATCATTTTACGTTCGATAACTCGAAAAATGGTTCGTGTACGAACGTGATTTTATGTCTCAACCGACACTTACTATCCGACTATTTTCGAAAGTTGCTAAAACGTAAATTAATTCACTGGGAAGTCTAAAAGATATGCACAAAGTGAGACGAGAGTGCCCGTTAGTCATACAGATATTGTGCTAGAAACGATATCGAAGTACTGACGGAAGGAATAGACGTAACAACCATTGAATATAGACTCCAAACGTAATAAGAATGTCGTCAAAAAATTTGCGACTTTATTCAAGGTTTTACCGGTTTTTTACCGTTTTTTTGACCGGTAAATTACCGTTACCGAATTTTTACCGGTCACACATTTCCGCCCATCCCTGTTCTACATACGCCATGAATGCGAGGGCCATCGAGCAAATCTCCTTGATGTGCTCGTTTCCATTCCGATGCGGAAGACCTGCCACTAGTGATATACACAAACCAATAACTCCCCATAATCGCATGGCATTGGGCCCGACACCAACGAGTATTGTTCTGAGATTCGGATCCAGAAATACAATGAAATGGAATCTGTTCGACATCCATACCTGACACGCATAAATATCCATCACCGATCGTCTCCACCTGATATAAAGATTACTCAGAAAGTGCTTGATACCAGTTAGATTGAAGCACAACAATAGTAGTTGCTAAGGAGTGTCGTCTTGATCTCGACGCACTCATTTTTCGATGGTAACCATACTCCAGCGGAACGAAATCCATCAAATGCACACTATGGTGGCCCAATACGTGTGTAGAACGTGTATTCGAATACAATAGCTGACCTTATATACATCGTGTTCTTCAATAATTCCATCGAATGTGCTGTAGAGATCGTTGAGCAGGTTTACCACCTGTACAGTGAAATGCGTATGGACAATTGGAATGAGTTTCTTGCCTGGAGTGGACTACATTTCGCAGCGAGATTCGTGAATTTCACCACATCGGAGAAGAAGATGGTGACTGCGTCGTACGACTCCGGTTCGATCGACTGTCCTAGCTTCAGTTTATCCGCAACTTGTCTAAAATATGAGTTGCTTTCGAGTAAAAGTATCCTTTCCGTAGAAGGCAAAACACTCGGGTGGCTATTTTCTCACTACTTGTATCTCTCCAGTAGATCATAAATAAGTTTACCTCGGCAGCCTTCTGTATAGAAGGACGTCACTCTTCTTCTTCTCCTCGACGAGTTCTCTAGTGCGAGCATCCACTTGAATTTTCGCCTTTTTTCTTCGCATTTTCGCCTTATTGACAATAATGTGCACCTCTTCTTCAAGCGATTCCGCATAGTTCTCCATCATATTGAAGACGTGATCCATGAGATTATCCGATCTGCAACTTCCGATTATCTTCTTATCCTCTAACTTCTAAGTTATCCTTATGCTTCATCTAACCAAAGATTGGTCCGATGCCCTCCCTTCCCTCTCGATGCCATCCATCGCGCCCCTGGATACCAACTACCCGCCCGTCTTGATTCGTACACTCAGTCGTTTCTTCTCTCCCTTTTCGTCGTACGAATTTCGTCGAACCCTCGATCCTGATGCTCATTCGTGTACTTCCTATCCTATTCTTTCTCATTCATTCGAGTAAGAACATATTTGATTCCTTATCGTAGTGTTTACATGAACTATTGCAGCCTTCTGCGCGCTTAACGTGCGTGCGCCGATAGAGATTTATTCGGAGCCATGGTAAGATCAAAATGATCCCTCTTCAACTCTCAGATATTCACAGTTCTCAAATCATTGGGAGTGTCAAATCTCATTTCACCGGCTGTTCCGATAATACACAAATATGCGCATCTACCGAATACTGCTTCAAAAGAATTGGTAAGAGCGTATGCTTGCCTTGCATTGTCTCGTAATCTCGTGCACAATTGATACCCGCTAAATTTAGACACGTACTAAATCATTGACGGAAGTTTCTGGCATGCCAGCAAGGCTCACTACTACTCCAAGGGGTGAGGAAAGGAGAGGATTGTTGCATGTCGTCTAACTGCTGTCAGATGTGACATCAACGCTGTGGCGGGTTCGAATTTCGCCTACCAACTGAACAAGTGTGTGAAATACAACGAAGTGACCGCGAATGGATACGAACTAGTGAGTAACAGCCATTTCATTTCAGAGTGCTATTTAGAAATCAACCAGTGTGAGTGTCAATCGAGCAGACAGAGATCCGAATCTTCTAATCTAGAAGTCTCTCATTCAGACTCAGAAGATCTGTGCGTGCAAAAGTAGATACTTGCAACTCACATTGATGATATCTCTGAGTATCGAATAGATGAAGAATGCGTCCAGTGATATCTTACCTTGCTTGATGACGTCCTGATCAAACAGATTAGCATTTTCTTGTTTCTTTAGACTCACCTATAGACTTCCCCTGCTACAGTACTTCCAAATGCTCATCAACTGTGGCCCATCCATTGATAGGCCAATGAACCGATTCAGATTGTCATTTTCGATCAGACGCAGCTGCATGCGGTTCACTTTTATGTGAAGATTTCAGAAAATTTTCTCACCATTCTCATCTCAACTCGATTATCCTCCATCCCAGTCACTCGTGATGAGTACTTAGAGGCGACGACGATCTCCCTATTGTAAACGAAAAATCCGAACTGCAGAGAATCCTGAAGATAACTTTGAGACTGATTGTAAACCTATTGTCATGTTTCTCACCTTCTTGCTGTCCATAGTCAACTTAGTTGAAGTGGTGCTTGGGCCAGATTGGAGAGATCTGATGAAGAAATATCGATTGATTGGGCGAGGAAAGTGACCTACCGCACGCTCTCCATCCCAGCCTTGCTCTTCGCTTTGATGAGAGAGAGGGAGGAAATCTCCCAAGCCTTGTCCGCGCGCTCGTTTTCTCGCTCTCTTGCACTGAACTTACATTTTATTTCTAATTTCTTAGATTATAATTACTGACTAGTAAAAGAAAATTGCAAGCCCGATCAGATATGCGCCCAAGAACAGCACGACCGCGCATGCGCCGAGAACGATGACGAGATACTACTGATCCCTGAAAACGGGATACGGTAAGATCATTGTTCATCTCGGAACAACTCTCACCATGAGCTTGTCTCCCAGTTGTCTCCCAAGAACCCACAGATTGGAGTGCTCAGAGGACGAGCGAATCCGACTCGATTCCACCAGAGATCCGATTCAGCGGAGTAGGAAGCAGTGAACACCTGCGAAGACAGAGGTGGTTTGAGAAACAAATACGGTGAGGAAAATATGAGCTAGAGTGAGACTGTGGTGGAGCCAGACATAAATGTGAAACTCATTCATCTTCAAGTTACTCAATTTCAATAATCAGTAGACCAAAACTTTTTTTTATTTTGTCGATACTATTAAAACTCACTCCCGTAGCACCTCCCATCGAATTTCTATCCACGTATACATTCCCTTGAGTGATCGTCTTTGAATTTCGATCCAAAGAGAAGAGATAGAACGTGGGGTTTCGCGTGCCATTAACGTTCATTGAAACCTGAAGGGACCAACCTGAGATAGGAGGCCAGTTATATTTAACAAGGATTGAGCAAACTTGCCGGTGCTAAATACACAATCCAGGGATGAATCATAAAATACGGCTGACCTTCGAATTTTCCGAAAGAATTGCGCATGATCGTCGGCCCGTCTCTGAACTTACCTGGTGCCGATGTGAGTGTTCGATTGAGGGACATCGCATAGAGGTACAAGGCATCATGCAACTGACCGGCGCAGAGTGATGGCTGCAATCAGGGGAATACTGTAGATTACGGTATTTTTCTCACGATCTTATAGTTCGGTGAGTCACACGCGGTTGTGCAATTGAAGGGAGGATCGGCGATGCGACGAATGACATCCTTCCCGAATGCAGTGTATTTGGCACCTTCCGGAATCAACTAAAAACGAATCGCTGAGACCGGAAAATGCGAGAAAAAGTTCACATCGGTGAGTATGAATATTCTCTGGAACGCAGTCCTCGCATCTTCGTCCCTTCCGTCTTTCCTGCCATATCGATCCACCCACACGTCCATGATTACTCCGTCCTCCAGAGTCACTGAGGAAGAGAGGATCATAGAAGAAAGTGCTAAATAATCGCATATCGTATCGCCCTTATCAGTGAGCATTTTTCTTTTCTCTAATGTGCGACAAATTATGCAAATCTTAGAGAGCCAGTTCCGATGTTGTATCACTGGTGCGAGTTTTAACTTTTAAAACATACCGAATCCTCTCGTCCTCGGATCAACGAATATCCACACATACTCGTCCGTCAGCATTCCAGCGTCCATTAGAGAAAGGGCGAAGTCGCGTTTGATGCCCAGATTGTCGGAGAGGCAAACGGTGAATACTAGATATGTTTATTTATTTATTTTATCTTCCTACTAAACTTACTCCTGGCTCGAGATTTCAACGCCTTCAGAAACTTTGTTGTTTCGTTCTGAAAAAAAATAGTCTGAACCGAGTCAAATTTTGATAGTTAGTAATGGATAAACAATTTTTCAATTTATGCATATTAAAAATTCAAATTCGAGAGCGAAGGGTATCTGACCTGACTGATTGCATACTCCGGAAACTCATAGATGAAAGATATTTGAATGGCGTCGTTGAAGTCGGAAACAGCCTTCTGAAAGGTGATGGGAATCGAGTTTCAACCTACTATAATTTCAGGCATCCATCATGTAATCTACTGCAAAAATATTCGGAACACTGTTTTGCGAACAAAATTGGTTGGGCCAAGTAGATAGTAACTACATATGAGCCCGTTCGCCTAAGAGTCAGTAAAAGGCAGGGTATGGAACAGCAAAAAAATAATGTATGCTCAAAATTTGGTCCCAGGGATAACTTTTGATTCTGAATCGATTGGTCTTTTCCGTTTTTCGATCCGAGCCTTCTGAATCCCGGTACGACGCGACGTTGATTTGGCCAAATTCTTGTTCTCCGATGAAAAATAAAACTGAATAATTGTTGATCACGGAGGATTCATTCGGGCTTCACCTGAGAATTCAGAAGGACACCAATCAAAGGAAGAAGCATTGCTCAGACCGATCAGTAATCCGATTCCGTGATTCTTCACCCATTACCGTATTTTTCCTGCTTGGTGCTTCCGCACTGAAATCCTACAACTACTAAGGAAAAAAACAGCTGAGCAATAAACTTGAACTCTGGTCTGCTTATTGCTCTCGGGAGAAGAAGAAATGGTGGGAGGCGAGATCTTATTGGATCTAATAACCCGAGATCCAAGTGGGGCTTCACCACTTCTCGAGGAAGGAATAAACTCAATGATTCATCAATAGACCATGGCAACTCCCACAGATTGGAAGAAAAGAAATAGAGATTATTGTGAACAATCTTTTTACATTTTGCAATTGTTGTTCTAATAAGCTCTTTTAAAAAATTCATTGAAATTTTCTAAGATTGTCCCCTCTGAACATCGATCGCTACGTGGAGTTTTCACTACCGCCAGCCTCTTTATTATATTTTAGCATCTTTCACGAGGTAAAAACACACCTATGCCTTCACGACGTAGCATCGTTGATCTTTAATCTTTTTCTCTCCTTTTTTAATCAAGGGGCATTGTATACCCATGGGAAATGATAAGTCATCACTCGCAGTAGACTCACTATCATCGTTTTCAACGTGAAATGGAGTTGACTGACGACACAATCTGTGTTATTATTTTCGCAGTTATAGACTGCTCAGCGCTCCTTGCGAATGCCCTCCTGATCGCAGCAATCATCACCAGGTTGAGTTATTGGGTTGAGGAATTAGTAACGCTCGTTTTTTCTCTCTGACTTTAGAACCCTCGTGCTCGCTCTTTCGTTGTTGCCGTCTGCCACCCTGTTTACACTGGAGAGAGGGCCCCTCGGGCATTCCACACATGTTTTCGATTCAGTTCTCCCTAGTCTCCCAGGCGAGAATGCCGCACAATTCCGTCCCCGACCGAATTCACATTCGGAACGTGATGCTCTTTCTCTTTCTATCTGCCTTGAAACCGCCCGCCATTCATGAACAACTGGAGCAGGTTTACCCCACACATACCCCGCATGTAACCACCGTGAGAAAGTGAGTAGTCGAATTCGAGAAACACGACTTTTCCCTCGAAGATGAAGACCGACCCGGTCGCCCCATGGAGTTGGACCTCGATCGATTGCGTTCTGAGGTGGAGACTGACCCGTATCTCACTACGCGCGATCTTGCTGACTTCCTTGGGGTCGTCCAAAAAACTGCCGTGAATGGATTTCACGCGATTGGAAAGAAGTGGAAACTCGGGAGATGGATCCCCCATGACCTGACCGACTATGACAAGGATCGCCGAGTGGACATGGCTTCGACTCTTCTCACTCCGCATCGCCGGTTTGATTGGCTGGACAATGTCATCACAGGTGATGAAAAGTGGGTGCTCTACTACAACCATGAGCGCATGAGACCGTGGGTCAGAGAGGACCAAAAGCCAGCAGATGTCCCCAAACCCGATTTGCACCCCAAAAAAGTGATGTTGTGCATCTGGTGGTCAGTGCGGGGAGTGGAGTTCTGGGAACTCCTACCCGAGGGGACGACTATCACGGCAGAGCTACGGAAGCTGAGACTCGCTGTCGAACAAACACGCGGGAAGGACGCTCGAATCTACTTTCAGCACGACAACGCCCGCCGGCATGTCGCAAGAAAGACCAAGGCTGAGCTGGCGGGCTATGGCTGGACTGTCCTCCCCCACCCTCCCTACTCACCCGACCTTGCCCCCTCCGATTACCACCTCTTCTCAGACCTCCAGCGTTTCCTCAAGGGACAGAGCTTCAAAGACCGAGCCACTATCCAGACCGTACTGACCAACTATTTCAAGAACCAGCCCCAGTCCTTCTATCACGAGGGCATCCACAAGCTGCCTGGTAGATGGCAGAAGGTCATCGATGCGCATGAAGAATATTTTTAGATTCTATCGTGCTTTGTAAAGTTTTTATGATAAAGTGAAAAAAAAATTCAAAAACGAGCGTTACTTATTCCTCAACCCGATACTTTTCACGCTTTTTTTTTGGAAATTCGCACATTGATTTGACCTCGCCCAGTACTCCTCGAAACCTCAAGTCCTACTCGGTTCTGGTTCTCAACATCGCAGTGGTCGATAGCTTCTCTGCCCTGTTCAGTTTGTCCGCCGTTTGTCGGTAAAAATAATTTATTTAATATACTTAACCTTTGCTCGAGTTTCAGAATGCAAAGTGTAAACGGAACCCTTTATTTCACTCATGCCGGTCCGTGTACTCTATTCGGAGCGCGCTTCTGCCATCGATCCGTTTGTCTGTTTTATTTGACCATTATGAGCATCGTTGTTTCTCATGATTCCGAGAAAAATACTTTTCTAGTTTTGCAAGCCGCTCTCATCTCGCATTCGACAGTGCTTCTACTTGTATCGTTCAGCTACCGTTTGTGGATGCTTAGCCGCTCGACTCTTACAAATTTTGGACAACCTCGCATCCGCAATTTGACACTCATTGCACTGATTGCGGTCGTTCCGAGCCTAATCTTATTCGTGAGTTGCAGTAAAGAAAAAAAATTTAAATTTAAAAAAAAAACGATTCACGATTCATTTTTAAAAAACGATTCTCAGATCGTGAACGATGCCGCAGCAACATACGATGGCTGCCCTATCGGAACTGTTTGCAGCAAGCTGGTTCTTGCTCATGTTTCAGCTGAGAACATGCTCGCTCCTTCTGCGTTCGCGATACTAATAGCAGCCTATTCTGCCAAATTCATGGACGTATTCCTCGTTCGCAACGCACTCCTCAAGCGCATCCAGAAAATAGTTAGACTTGATTTCTTCTGCGGGAAGATAACGTGAGAATTCAGAATTCACCAGAGCGTGCACGTCACCAAATGATATTCAACTCACTCACGGCTCAAATGCTCCTTCCTCTCATTTCGATTATTGGTTGCGTGGCCTTCGCAGTAGATTTCCTTCAGATTATGCAATCGACGTGGCTCCAGCGATCGGTTATTATGGTTGGCCATCCCGCGATAATATGGAGGCAATCAACTTGTACTTCTTGCGACCTTACAGAAAGTCAGCCAAACTCTTAACATTAACTTCCAATTCTTTCCAGATTTACCGCGGATTTGCTCCGTGTGTCTTGCCTCTACAGAATGAAAAGTCAAAACACTGTCGTTTCCATGCAATCTAATCAATCTGCATGATAAATTTATTTGAAACTGTTAACCGCAATTTCCGTAATCTCCGCAAAAAGTGATAAAAGTTTTTCAATGTTTGAAAAACTTTTATCACTTTAGAAGAAGAAGTCTAGACCGAGTGCACGTGTCTGTTCATTAGTCAAGAGTCTCATAGTGGATTGAATTTTTTGAGATTTCGATGACAAAATTTCGATGACAAAAAAAAATGAAAAAAGCACCATAAGTCGTGTGTAATCTCAGGGGTAATCACTGGCAGTCATCAACAGTGAATGTTATTGAGATACGCGTAGTTACAGACTGGACTTGGAATTCACAGAGGATACTCACTATGTTTTTATTAGTTTTCTAAGCTCGGTTGTTCTGGCATCCTTGCAAATGCTCATAGCGGCCAACTAATAACAAAAACGTAGTACCCAAATTTCCAGCATGCAATGCGTAAAAAGTATGTTCCTATTCATATGTGTTTGATCATGCATTCACTTTGGAGCACGCTTTTGTCGTACGACAGTGTGTGCGTACATGAGGTGAGTTAAAGAGATGAATTTATGCTTGCTGGAATCGGTAACACTTACTAGTCCCGGAACTGCATCGTATATCGTGTCCGTATGTTAGGTTTTACCAAAGCTGTTGTCAGCAAGAATCCAGAAATATTCCACATGCATGCATTCTCATGAATAACCTTACATCGCATTGTTATTTGAAAATTGTTGAGCTATTCGAATGAATAGTGTTAATCGTTGTACCAGCAAAATTAGGTAAACTATCTTCGAAATTCTAGATCGACTACATGCTTCTTTTGGCATCAAACTCCTGAACATCATCCAGAGGTCCGCGAGTATCTTCAAATATATTTGCAAATGTATGATAGCTCACAAATTACAAATAACCTTTTCTAAAACTATTGTGTTACGCGTCGTTTTTTGCTCATCTGAAATATTGCCGTCATTCTCTTGATTATGAATGGATTGATATTATCTGACGATGTGAACGTCAACATGCAGACAATTAAGCTACTTTTTATATTTTCTGATAGAAACTTGATGGAACTGTAATGATCGAGGCAGCCGCGTCAAGGAAAGAAAGAGCGCAGTGGGGAAGAGAAGACCGGAGAGAAGTATCTGCATTGGAATTGTGCATTTGTCGAGAATATGCAGACTGCATCACTATTCTTCAAAATGTGTATTTTATTTGATCAGCATAAAAATCTGTGTACAATGAATAGGGCCATTCGTATCCATTCAGATTCTCCATGAAACTGTTGAACATTTCCTCAACGAGCGTGGGTGTAGAGGCGCGTCTGAATTTTCACTTTACACATTGAACACGTTTATAGTTTAAAACGTGTTATATGTAGTAAAATGGAAAATTTGGCGAACGTGTCACAGTTAGTTAAAGATGGTCGTACGGAGTTCATGTGGGACCGTGATCTACGAAAGCGATATCATTGGACCGCAGCATTGTGCTGCTACCCTTGCAGACAGATAAGACATTCAACGAGTAGAATTTCAGCTCTCTCGGTCGAATAATTATTGTTTGTATGTTTTACAACGTGTTCAATATGATTCATCTGACCATTGCATCTGTGTATCACATATTTTCTCCATTTCCCCTACTCTTTGTGGAGATTTTATAGCGATGCGAGCTTGATGAGCAGAAATTTTCAGTTACACAGTCAACAATCCCGTTAGTTTCAACAGTTACACAGTCAACAATCCCGTTAGTTTCAACAACAAGTGCTTCTTTATTTAGTATAGGATGAATCACTATATTTGTTCTTGTATACTTATCATAACAATCCCTACCCAAGGAATAGGTCAAGGGCGAATCTGCAAGCATTGACTGAAATAAACGTTAAACTTCAATCCACACACTTTCTGTACGGTCGCAAAAAGTACAGATTGATCAGTGGAGCAACCAGCGCGAATGTGCTACTCATCTTAAAGGATTATGTCACGATCGGTGAACTGGTTTGATTCAAGCTTCAGATCAAAATTTATTATCCGATGATCAGCTATCAACAAAGTAACAATACAAACCACTACGTTCGACCGCTGCAGCCATGTTGACTGCACGATCTCCAGCAACCGTAATCTCATCTACCAATTCTTATCTTGTCCTTTAGTTATGCATACCGTATGCGATGCGAGTGAATGCCGATTCTGCGGCAGCTTCGCTCGAGAGGTTGTACATACTGCACACGTTCCCGTCGGGACAACCATCTGTGTCCATCAGTAACTGAATTGCACGAATACTTCATGAGAGTAAAATATCAGAGATATTCTGAAAGGTGTCAGTTTACAAAATTCTCAATTGCTTAGATTTTAATCAAACTTGGACAGTAGATGAATTATGATACTGTTTTTTCGAGTGACTTTTTTCTTTCAGGTTTCACGATTTCTAATCTAACATTTCAATTTCTACAAAAATGGAGTTCTCGAATTAATGCAAAATTTGAGAATATCTCCGATAAATGAACAACTCACGAATGTGATTGCACTAGGTGCACAGGAACACACCGCAATGAGACAGACATTGCGGAGGCGCGGTTTTTCGGCATTATTAGTTCAACCGATCATCCAAATACGGTAGCAGAAAGAAATGAAGATGAGAACAATCGATTGAGTAAGCGAAGTGGCTTGCAAAACTACGTATCGCTTTCAGATAATACAAAAATATACTAACACGCATTTTCTGACCGATTGCAGTAATAATTTACTAACACGCATTTTCTGACCGATTGCAGTAATAAGTCAAAATACGCGTGCTGAACAAGATTCAAATGAACATACACAATACACGGTTGCAGGCTCGTGCTCCAAGTAGGGTACACGGTCCTACGAAGATGAAAAATACTGTTGCGTTCAGAGTTTGCATACTGATCGTCACTGTTTTTTGTTCGATCGAATACATGGAATCAGACCTGCACGTGGACACGAAACTTGCGATTGATGTGCAGCAATCTACCATTGCTGTGTTGAGAAGGAGATCGGAGTGAGATGACAAATAAGACCTGGCTAAAGAACACGCAAATTGAGGAGAGTCGTCTCCGTTTTGGCATGGATTTACGGAAGGTTTTAAAGGAATATAAAGTACGATATGCGTGGGAACTGACCTCTGCTTCTTTTTTTCACCTCTCCCTATTCTCTCCTTTCTCAATCATCTTCTTGTCTCCATTCCCTCTTTTATCATTCGGATGAGTGCGTCCCTCAGAAGACGAAGAGCCTGAAGGATTAGTTTATGTATTTCATGGAGTAAATGCTTTCCCGCAAGCTGGCGGATGAGTTCAATGAGTGAAATGACTGATAAAGGTAGCAAAATAGAGGTGTAAAATGTATTTTCTATTTTATTGGGGTGTTCCGAAAGTATTGATCATCTTGTTCTTTTGTTTTTTTCTTGTGGAAGATAAGGTCCAATCTCATTCACTCTTTCATATGTATTGAGGGTAACTTTGAACTATTTTATACAGTTCTTAGATTGACCAATTGAAACATCCCGCAAGAAGGCGTCACTTTTGATTTCGGAACCTACATTTGAATTTTTCCAACTCAGTACAGAATTAAAATGAAAAGCTCATATTGGAAGCATAGATGGGGGAGAGGTCACACTAGCAGATAACATGGATAAATATGATTTCTACCGTAACGCACGAGAAGTAGGTCAAAATATTTTGACTTTTTTTTTCATTATGAGAGATTGATTTTTTTTTAATATTGTTTTTCAAACTTCTTGACCAGTCATAGCAACTCTTTTTATGATTATTCTAAGTCTTATTTTATGGCGCAATTTTTCTAACTATTGTTGTGATCCAATTCTATCATTTATATAAATATGTGGAAAATGAAAAATTTCGTAATGATGATGAAATAAGTTGTCGTGCAAATAGTTTATTGTTGACTCAAAACTCTCATGAGATGGTAAACTGATTTTTACACATTTGGTAAAGTGAGAATTTAGAAAAAGTGATTTTTATGAAGTCTGGTCTGAATGAAGTGGTTTTTTGAAAGTGAATGGATTTCCATGGTTGAAGCATCGAAATCGTAGAACAATAGTTGCTCAATCCAGCGCAGCATAGAGAGAATCGTTTCGTGCCGTACCAAGTGAGAAATGTATTTATACTTATAAGTGATCAATACTTTCGGAACACCCCGATAGAACGGATTTTAATGGGTGTAAAAACTGATAAGCGTGGGAACTGACCTCTGCTTCTTTCCTTCACTTCTCCCTTATTCTCTCCTTTCTCAATCATCTTCTCCTTCTCCTTCTCTCCTTCAGGTCTACGTTCTACCAGGAAGTCCCTGACTGAAATAGACAATATTATTGTGCTTACACGATTTAAAAATGACCCTCTACAAACGTGTAACCAGTGAAAAGATAACTTACTGTTCAGTTTATTCTTCTTCATAACCTTCTCATGATCAGAGTCATCGTCCGAAGAGGAAATAATTATCCTCTTCATTGAGATTGTTAAAATATGGTTTAATAAATTGGGAAAAGGAAAATACGTTTTGGAAAAATTTGGGGGGTGCTACGCAGTGCGGCGCAACGCATGAACCGCGACGCGAGCCCTTCAACCAATGAGCGTAGAGCTGTAAATTTGGCGCGGGAAATCCACGCCCTCCCTATTCTAGATGCGGGGATTCTCTCCATTTGAACCTCCGTGCAGGGCTAGGTAAGTCATTTCCAAACTTTTCAAAGTCTCGACCAGTTTCGGCAGGCACAAATTTGCCCTTAGCCTCAGGCCTTTGCCAGTTGACATTACCTAGTATTAGCTTTTCGCTTCGTTATTTAATACCCCTATCCACCTTTCCATGACCTCTCTCCGTGGCAAACTTTCGCGGATCCCCGATATTCGAAAACGACGCGTCGCGGCGCGTCACTCTCCTTTCTTGCTTTGACCCTCTAACTCTAGCGTTCTCTCGCAACAATATTTGTAGTGGCTGTTATCAATATAGGGCTGATGAACCGCGGCTCAGCATAAATTGAATGTCTGTTTCCTTTTAATATGTCCTTATTTTTGACCGATAAACAATTATCATGAAATTACTTGTGATGGGAGAGATGGAGTAGTTGGTGAAATACCCTGACTCTGAATTGCCCAGTTTTGCATTGCCCAAGGCATCATAGGGGGGAACCCACGCCCGTCATTCTATCGGATTGGCGCGTGGTGGGGACTGGGAAGGGACCCTAGGCTTCCTGGCATCTTGTCTCCTTTTGTGAACATTTAGAATGCTGTGCTCTCTTCTAAAAAAACGGATCGATATTCGCACACGCTCCAGTCTCTCTCTCTCAATGAACTATGTTTCAGTATTTTTGTAATGACCGATTCCCAGGTACATTGTGTGAAATGAGCGCACACGACTTAGACATTCAAGGCGCAACCCTAAACCACCGGGTGCACTGTCAAAGATCCGCGGTTTCAGGCTCCAAGAGGCGCTGATTTGATCAATGGTAGAAGAACAGGAAACACGATTTCAACGACCACAATTTACAGTATCGGAAATAAGTCTGGACCCAAAAATCAAAATGGTGTAACTTTCGAACCAGATGGGCGATCGTTCTGAGGTTTTGGCAGATGACAGTACCTGTACTCCTACATATGCTCACTGTGTCCGACCGTAATACGATTTCGCAATATTGCATGGTGATGACGCAATCATGGCTTGTTTTTTCATGGTTGAATATTTGCTCTATGAATTTTCTCTCAGTATTCCTACTCGGTGTGATAATAGAAGGCCTCAATACCTATTCGATGAAAATATGTACTCATGGGATAATAACGTACAGTGGTTTTAGACTGCCTCAAAGTAGGGTCCCGAAAAAATGGATTTTCGTTCATAGGCATGTTAGAGACTCGTTCAAAAGCTCAAAATGATCCTTACCACAATTCCTGATGATCCCCAAAGTTTGATATAGCTCTTAATTTGACTTCAGGGCACCAAAAAAAACGAATTTTTCACTTTTTCACATAACCCTATTTTGGATGTTTACAGTTCTGAGGGTGATTTTCGTTCAAAGGTCATTCCAAGACACGATGGTAGCAAATCCATGGAATATACTATTCCCAACTTTTTAGAGCATTTGGATAACTTTCCCGCCTTCGGCAACCGAAAAACCGAGGTCAATCGATTTTCAACCTAAAAAATGTACATGATAAAAAAAATGTACATGACATCATTAGTCGAAATATTTTTTCTCTCAGAAATTCCTGACTAAATTTTTTTCTGGTATATTTTTGTGTGCTGATTCCGAATTTCGATATGAGAGCCCATGATATCATTAATGAAAAAAGTTAAAATTCTTTATGTCGAAAAATAGCCGATTTTGAAAATCGATTGTCCTCGGATTTACGGTTGCCGAAGGCGGGAAAGTTATCCAAATGCTCTAAAAAGTTGGGAATCGTACATTCTTGCTACTAACCTGTCCAGGAAAGACATTTGAACAAAAATCGGCCTTAGAACTGTGATGATCCAAAATAGGGAGAAAAAAATCATGTGCAAAAGTGAAAAATTCGAGCCCGGAGGTCAAATTAAGAGATATCGTTATCAAACTTTGGGGATCATCAGGAATTGTGGTAATGATCATTTTGAGCTTTTGAACGAGTCTCTAACATGCCTATGAACGAAAATCCATTTTTTCGGGACCCTACTTTGAGGCAGTCTAAAACCACTGTACGTCATTATCCCATGAGTACATATTTTCATCGAATAGGTATTGAGGCCTTCTATTATCACACCGAGTAGGAATACTGAGAGTACATTCATAGAGCAAATATTCAACCATGAAAAAACAAGCCATGATTGCGTCATCACCATGCAATATTGCGAAATCGTATTACGGTCGGACACAGTGAGCATATGTAGGAGTACAGGTACTGTCATCTGCCAAAACCTCAGAACGATCGCCCATCTGGTTCGAAAGTTACACCGTTTTGAAAAAGTTGGCCAAGACTTATTGTCGATACTGTACATTCCATCTTTATCACTACAAATTTGAACTTTAATCCGTCAAGTACCTTTTGTACACTTTTCAACGATATCGCAGCACAAACGCGATCATTAATTATTATTTTAGTGAGCCGTCAAGAGAACTGGCTAGATTCCAGGATGGGTGACCATTCCGCAACTCGACCAAAACGACATTTCGTATCATTCTGATCAGCATAACTTCCTCTTTATTTTGACACCTCTGCCAGGATCGTAGGTTGGCTAAAAATCTAATTATGTCGAGTTGCGGAAATGCTGTTTTGGTCGAGTTGCGGAAATGACGTTTGCAAAAAAAAAAGTTGCGGAAAAATAAAAGAATTGTCACCCTTCCAGATTCCACAACAATTTCTCATTAATGGGGATGCATCGGGAAATCACCCAGAACATTCACAGGAGGGAAGGGCTGCGCAAAATTACCGTGCGCTCTCTCCTTTCTCTGTCAATGTTTCAGCGTTTTATTCCCAGAATCGTGAACAACCAATCATTGGAGTGAACCCAAAGAAACGATTTATTTATCCAAGAAGAAACTCCAAATGACCGGGTGTCTAACACCTGTGATATAAACTTCAACGAAGCGCTGATTTTAAGTGGTTGTTCAAGAGGAATCAAGAAAATTAGCGACTGCAACCAACCTGCTTTAGAATTCAATACTAGGCTGAACTCAAAATCACCATGAGTATTTACAATACAATTTTCGAACGAATTCGCAGAATCTCAGCGATCACTATAATTTTCAAAAGCCAGATCACTTGTAGAATCAAAGTAAAAACATCTCGAATTGTAAGCTTTTTTGAAAGCTCGAAACAATTTCACTGGATCGGATACGCAGAAGCAGCTTATGCATTCAAGACGAAACCCCATTCCACCGGGTGGTATCTCTCTTACGCCCGTTAACGCAACCCGGCCATTTTTTTAAAACTATTTATATTTTATGTGAGACCATATCCTGATCAGATATATTCAATACAAGGCGGAGTTCAAAATCACCTGCCCCACTCCTACATTTTTTCGGCATTATCTTCGTTAGAGAAACTGAATCAAACTGACGCGTACTTTTCCTCACACCCACCAAATTCATACTGCTCATTTCTCCTTTGACGGAACGCTCAATTTTCAGTTGTGTTACCGTACTCCGTCCACCTACCGTAATCCGTACCTGGATCCGGGCGAGACACAACAGGGCGATGGAGGCAGCAGACGACAGGACAGAGAGGACATCTGGAATATTTTATGAAAAAGGAGTAATGGTCTCTTCATTCCGTACCTTCTCAGTGTGCTGAATGGAGAGAAATGAGAGTCGAAACTGCATTATTAATAGCGAGTAAGTAATAGTCTCCTATTTTGCACACTCTATTTCGAGTCAGAAATATGGCCTCTTGCGCCCTTTTAAATGCCCCGTCCCCTTCTATTTCTTCCGGATCATTGGATAAAAATGATACCAAAGCGCCTTTAGTTCGTTACACTAAATCAGAAGTGGAAGTGTAGAAGTCGTCAGTCGAAGTGATTTAGTGAACAAATAAGAAGAACAATTGAACAAAATAGATGACATACCTGCAGCCACTGCAGTCGTCGGTTCCCCCTTCTACATGACACGAGGAGGACTGAAAACTAGTGATGGAGTTTCCGTTTTGACTCTCCATTCTGCACACTCTTCGCCCGTCGGACATAAGAGTGTGCGGAATCGAGTGGGCGATAGGACAAGATGTAAACATTTTCTTGGAAAAGCCCATCTCGTAAAATTTTAGACAAAGGAGATTTATGCCAACCCATTGTTCAAAAAAATACGAGATTGGCTCTTCCAAGAAAAACATTACGACTTGTCCTATCACCATCGAGTGAGCTGGAATTCGAGAGGGAATCCCTACTGAAACCCAAGAATGAAGGTTAGGATTAAGAAAATTATATAACGAATATTCGCGGTTTGCTCTTGTTGTAATAAATCTTTCACATCTACAGTAACGTTGGGTCCAATTTACCCTCCAATTGCATTCAAATTTGATCAAACTATAACACTATTTATTATTTTATATATTAACGAGCAATTCATTAATAGAACATAGGTAGGCCCGAGTGACCGGGTAAATCGATAATCTTACAATAGTGAGTGTGCTGTGATCTACCCGGAAATCTGCTGGGCACAGTAGTGATATTTGCTGTGAAATTATCAGAAATGGTCGAGAAAACTCTACGCGTAACAATCTCGATGGAATTGGAGAGTGAAAGAACAACCATTATAAATAGGATAATACTCTAGAACAATCATCGCAGCATAGACTAAGAAAGACTAGTGAAAACACTGACTAGATCACATGCAAGAGGCACGGAACATACTGTAAAGGGTACGATGCTCGTTGGGTTACAGTACTCTGTCAGGGGGGCGGTAGGCGATGGGATACGGTAGATCAATGGACAATCGTCGGCTGTACTCTGTTACGCTTCTTGCTCCACACTCCCATTCCTGAAAGGCTCGGACTCAGGCATGTTTAACCGTATACTGTAGCTGCTGGGGGTTACTGTCTTTAGCCAGTATTTAGATTAAAATAGTTATTTTCATAAATCTCTCACCAGCCATAATCGCTGCGATGGCTATCAGCTGCAGTAGCACCGTCACGTCGATGACATCGGACATCTGGTAATTATAGAGTGATGAGTAATTCAAACATTTGTTCATCTGAGTCTCGTGCATCAATCAAAGAAAGCAAAATGGTACGAGTCTAATGAATCGTTGAAACCGTGATCAGACGGAATTTAGTAAAATTCAGTCCAAAAGCGCCGCAGAATAATTTTTCTATGAAGCCAGAATTATCACAGAAGAATAATGGAATATCCAGACAACTAAATCCATGGGTTACAAGGGAACCGCAAAAGTAGGCCGATCTCTCGAACAAATCTGTCGACGCTATTTGAAAGGGACCCTTAGGGGAAGTCCATCACCACTCTATATTGATTGGGAATCGGTCTCCTAAGAACCGAAATTTTAATGTGAATAATTAGAAGAAATTCGTGCTCTCTTGCGCACGAGAGTGTTAGAGATTTAGAGATTCTCTGATCTGTAGCTCGTGGCCTAGTGGTCCACAGGTTCGGAATTCGTTTTGCGAGACAAGGCGGGTTCGATCGCCGTCTCCGATAATAAGTTTTGCCGATAACAAAAACGAGGTTTACATCACGCTTTGGCTTTCCTTTTGCCTGTGTTACCCTTATTTGCATGCTTTGCCACTCCATGTTGTTTTTCAGTTTTCGTTATTTTTATTCTGTTTTTCAATCAGTTTGATCGCCCCTAGATCGTGAACCTAACGGTAGTCCGAGTTCCATGCATCTGCTTCTTGGAAAGACCTCTGCATGTATGGATTAGGTACACATAGGGGTGAATTAGTCTGATTGAGTCACAAGTTTGTTCTAGGATCACGATCTATGGGCGATAAAACTGGCTGCAAAACAGAATATAAAATAAAATAATGAAAACTGAAAAACAACATGGAGTAGCAAAACATGCAAATAAGAGTAACACAGGCTCAGATCAGAGAATCTCTAAATCTCTAACACTCTTGTGCGCCAAGAGAGCACGAATTTCTTCTAATTATTCACATTAAAATTTCGGTTCTTAGGAGACCGATTCCCAATCAATATAGAGTGGTGATGGACTTCCCCTAAGGGTCCCTTTCGAATAGCGTCGACAGATTTGTTCGAGAGATCGGCCTACTTTTGCGGTTCCCTTGTTAGCCTTCTACCGTACCCCAAACTGCATCAAGCATACCGTACTCTACCGTACTCACTAGTGCTGACAAATCGGAACCCGATTCTCCTCGTTTCTCTGACCGAAGAGAGAACCCGCGAATTGAGAAGAGTCGGTTCAGATTTGGCATCACTATGCTACAGTACCTCTTATTGCAGCTATCATATCGTATTCTACCGTACTCACCGTAGTCAACTGGGCGAGTGTTCCTCCGGCGTGCACGCACAGTATGTTGTAGGGCGCCAGGCCTGGAATCAGACGGAAAATCGATAATCCATCGATGAAAATTATCCTTTAAAAACCCCACAATATTGTGACCGTTTCAAACACATGCTGACAGAAAATACATATTTTTTAGAAGCCAACCTCATTATGCATTAGTAAATTCCAATCCACAGAGAGGTAAATACCGCTTGTGGAACACGAAATCCTCTGGTTTCTCAAAACAACAATTCGCTCTCCTATGCAAAAATCTAACAATTTATACAAACTATAAAGCAGCATCAAGGGGGTACTGTCGCTTCTAGAAGCACTATACCTTCTGTGGTTACTGTATCCGCCCCATTACCGTACCAACCACCGATGCCCATAATCGCTAATGGTCTCTCCAACCAGCACACTTTCTTTCCAGTCACAGTTACGAGGAAGAGTGTGGAATGGAGGGAGATAATTCCCGAAATGACATCTATGGTACTAAACGATTCGAGGATACTGTTGCTTCTCGAACTACTGTATTTCACGGGTGTAAGCCATCCCAATTACAGCGCTCACCAGTGATGGCAAATCAGCATCCGACTCTCCTCAATTTGCACGCTCTCTCGCCGATTAGATAAAAGAGAGGACACGCGAAATGAGGGGAGTCGGATGCCGATTTGCCAATGCTAATACTCACCGATGAGCACACTAAGTGCGAATTCGCCTAGTCGAATGTCGATGAAGGGAGAGCAGATGTTGAGGAGCCAATGAGGAGTGAATGGGAAGAATCTGAGTAATTAGCGAGTATTAATGAGATAATTTGTTGACAAATTATTAGGAATCCCCCATGAATCCAGTAGTGTCAGCAGGTATGATTTACCATTTGCAATTCAAGTTGGATTCGAGTTACAATTTGTTTTCATAACTAGACTTGGAGAGTCAACAATAATCGGTCGAGTGTCTGGGGTGGAGAAATATCCTTACAATCTATCTTCGTAAAGTGGTAGGAGCATTCTCTCAAAAAGGAAATCATCTTTCTCCATTTGGCATACTCTCACTCCGGCTCGAAAGATGACAGTGTGCAGAATGGAGAGAGCATAACACCCGAAATAGCATCCTACCGTATCCCCTCACTTACCGTACCTCGCACACAGCAGGAAGTAGAACAGTCGGTGCTCGTTGTCGTGTACCTTAAATCGTTGGTGGATAAATAATATTAATATATTTAAAATAAATATTATAATTAATATTAAAATAAAATAAAATATACCGTATCTCTCAGCTGGCGAATTCGTTTCTTGAAGCATCGCTCGACCAGTGGACGCGCCAGCTTGGCCGACAGACAGTAGCACGCAGAGGCTCCTAAGGGGAAAATGGAGGATTACGGTAGTCTCGGAAGGAATACTGTAGCTCCCAGGTTTCCTCCCCCGCCCCTTTAATAAATTCTGCTTGTGTATCAGTAGCTTCTCTCCCCAATCGTCACTCAGAAGCGTGCCTTATCAAGACTAAGTGAATTTTTTTTTTAAAACAATATTCACGAGGTTACGGTATCCACTGATTACAGTACCCACCCATCATGGTCAGCGGACAGACGAGCACCGAGCCCAGCCAGCGGCCGAAGAGCGCCCCCGCCAGAAGATTCTGAATATAATGAATGTAAATTCTGTTTTCGCTCTCTCCATTCTGCACACTATCTCGCCCGTCAGAGAAACTAGAGGGTGTGCAAAATGGAGAGAGTCCAAAAACGAAACGGCATCAGTACTGAATATCGATCCATCTCAGGCTACCGTATCTTCCGAATATCAATTATTGATGACAAATCAAGCCTCAACTCTCGTTAATTCTCTTGGCTCTCTCGTTTCTCTAACTGGTGAGAGGGCGCGCAAATTGAGAAGATTCGCTTCCATTTTTCGATCACTAATTTCCATTTGAGGCTACCGTATCCTATGGATATTGATTGATTTTTAGTCAAATAAATTCAAAAAATAGAACATTAATTGGCATTTGTGTTTTCCAAGCTAAACGGCGGATCATTGGTCTCAACCCACTCAACCTGCTCATCAATGATACACGGATCAGCAATTCACCAAGTTTAATTCTTCTTCAAATTTCACAATCATGCTGCTGAACGATTACATCAGTTGACAGTCGCATCCCCATACTATCGATCGATTCTACAGTATCTTGAATAAATCAATATCCTCCCCCTACCGTAATCCTACCGTACCATGAAGAATGATCCGGGTATGGCGAATGTCTGCTTGAAGAGGTAGGCGAACGAGAAGAGGAACACCGTGTACGTGAAGTGCTCGTCCCTGAACAGAAAATCAATAATCGATTATATACCGTAACCCGCGAAATCATGCCGGGAGTCAATAATAGAGTTGCCGGATCGAATAACGCTCTCTCCAATATGCACACCCTCTCGATGTTCTTATCGGCGAAAGAGTGTGCAGAATGGAGAGCGCAAGAATGTCACCGAATACTTACAAACGCAGATGAAAGTGACAACGGGAGTATATTTATCTTCTCAACTATCGTACTCCTACCGTATCCCTCACCTGTAGCTGCCCAGAAAGATGGCTACGCCCTTCAACTCGTCGATCGTCCACGGCCAATGGTGCGGTTTCTGCGCGGTGCCCGCACTTTCTGGAGCCTGGAAAAATAATCCAGATTTTAATGCAGCGTGAAAGAGGTAATCACCAGTTTCAGCTCATAATACTTCATATTCAGTGTCACATTAAACTCGATTTTGCATTGAATGATATGAAATGTCAGCGCACTCTGGCGCCTGTGAATAGCCAACATACAATGACCAGCAGTTTTTCCCCGACTACGTCGGGTGGTAAACCACTGGCGGTATTCGGCGCTTCGCGCCTCACATAAGCTTAGTTCCCTTAAGCTTAGATTGCGTGTTGGTAGGACGCCCATACCAAGCGTTGCAACCCACACCAGACAGACAGACACACAGACAGACAGACGTTTGCGCTTTATTATATAAGGATTATTGTACGACAAGTGAATAGCACTGGTTTGAGCAATCTGATTTAGTCATGATCATCAATGCTAGAGGAAACACCAACTGATCGAATTGTAGTCCTCTCCATTCTGCACACTCTCTGCTTTCTTGAGATAGTGTCCATAATGGAGAGAGTACTGTTCGATACCGCAACCATCATATTTATTCTAATTTTTAAAAAATTTTATACATAATATTAGCCTGTACACTCACAAGCAAACACCCATTGACTTGAGCCCCATAACAACTGCATATTATGGAAGAGTTCTCCCCTAAACTACCTGGTGCCGGGAAAATGTGATTCACATTAGTATGGGATGTAAATTCGATTTTGACTTTCTCCATTCTGCACACTATATCGCCGGTCAGAAAACTTGAGAGTGTGCAAAATGGAGAGGCCGTGACTGGTATTTTGAAGACTACTGCCAATGTTGTACATGTTATTGTTTTCAATGATATCCCAGAGCTTGTCAGAGCGCCCGATTTTCAGTTATATTTTTCCAATATCCAGCAGTGTACCACTGGATCGACCACACTAAAACTGCTTATGCAATCAAGACGAAACTATATTGTACCGGCTTATGTCATTCTCATATTCGTAGAACGGCAACACGTCATTTCTTCACTTATTTATAAAAGTGGACTCATAGAACATACTTGCTCATGAGCCGATATTATTATTCAATACAAGGCGAAGCTCCAGAACCACGTGGGATTATCAGAAAAAAATTTATTTTAATTTTAAACTAGAGCGCCTATCCTAATCGCACCTCTTTTAACCTGGCAGTTTTATTATCCTCATTTTCCGAAACACTTTCTATTATAATTTCACAATATACACTTTTTCACCCGGCTGTTTCACCAATACTTCCTACTGGTTTTCCATAGCGCTTCTTCACTTAGGAGGGCCCTCCCCACTCACTCATTATGTTTTCTTTTGGACTGGATTTTTGGATACCGTATCCCGTACCTGGATCCAGGCGAGACACAACAGGGCGGTGGAGGTGCCGAAGACCGCGAGGAAGGACAGCAGACGACACGACAGAGAGGACATCTGGAGTTAGGATGGATCAGCGATTTGAGTTGGAATGGTTTTGGGATCAATGGGATCTCCATTCGGCACACTCTCTCGTCTCTCTAACTTGCTAGAGAGCGGGCAAAATGAGGAGCGTAGGTTCCAAGTTGGCACCCCTGCTCTCTCTCCATTCGGCACACTATCTCGCCGGTCAGGCACTGTATCGTGTGCAAAATGGAGAGCTGAACGTCGAAACAGAATCCCTAATCAGGAATAATTAATGGTCTCTCCATTTTGCACACTCTCTTAACCGGTCGATCACGAGAAATCGTAAAAACTTAAAACGGGCGAAAACAAAATACCGGCCAACCAATAATTATGGTAGATCAACTAGATTCTTACCAGAAGAGGATCATAGACATGTCGATCAGCTCTCCCCATAACTACCAGGCGCTATTCTCCTTCGCCTACCTTTCACTTTAGATGGCATCTCTACCAGTTCCTTCCCTCTTTCCCCTCTGTTCTAGAAATGTTGTTTTGTTTTAGACTCTCTTCATTCTGCACACTCTCTCGTTTCTCTGACCAGCGATAGTGTGCAGAATGGAGAGAGCCAAACCCTAATTTTTCCCCTCTGTTCCGTTCCAATCCAGTCCAAAATAATCGATTTGATCTCTCGAACAATTACAGTAGTCTTCTCTCTATTCCCAACAAGCGCATTAAAAATTTCGTTTTTATGTTCAATTTGTGGAAATTATAGACGATACATATAATGACAAACATTAGCAATGTATAAGTGAACATCGGGGCATCTCGTAATGAAGGGAGGGGCAAATACTCGTTATTAGTAAGTTAATATCACTGGATTCAATGGGAAGGTGGAACAACGATAGTCTACTACGGGTGTTCAATGTCTTCAGTTAACTGTCCAGTACTCGGAAAAGATACTATAGGAAAAAACAAAAAAGCAAAAAATCTAGTCACAATCTACACTTCAACAGCTCAGAACTCGAAGTCGTCTAGCGTGTCCATCTTCCTTCCGGCTGCTTCATCAGCGGCGATCTCCTCATCCAGAGTGCCGTCCATCATTGCGTCATCGTCATCAGCAACGGCGCCGTCATCGGCAGCGATCGCTGGAGTCTCGTCAGTCTCCATCTCATCCGCCTCTTCCACTTCTTCCTTCTTCAGCAGTCTTCTCTTCTTCGGTCCACACCTTTCCCTCGCTGGATTCGGCGCGTCGCTCAAACTGATCGGCGTGTTCTGAAATGAAATTTATAAAATCTTAAATTCAGAATAAATTAAATTGCTATTAATCAATTATTAAACAATCGTATTAACGTCACTACTAATTGGTCAAACTACAAGTTCGAAACTCTGAACGTCCATGTAACGACAAAGTAATCTGCCAACTTCAATCAATCGTTTGACCTACCGAACTCGGTCGCATCATGGGTACGGTACCCGGGGAGAGGGCCGCGCGCAGTTTAGGCGTCACGGAGGAGGCGCGCGATGAGAACCCAGAGGTGGACGCGGAATTGCTGCAAAGGAGCGAAATTACATGATATAAATACGGATATTTTTTAATAATTAAAATAATAAGTAAATAAAATAGGTGCTCACCATCGTGAGTATAAATAAAATACTCACGATGGTGAGCAGTCTCCCCGTCCTCTCGCCCTGCACATCAGTCGTCCCTCGTTCTTCTTCACGTGCTTTCTCAGCTCAGAAGCGAGAGGGTATCTGGAAAGCGGGGAAATGGCACTTGGTTCATATAAGTTTAAGGGATATTAGAAAGTGCGATGAAACCTAAGAATCCAATATGGACCGAGTCAGTCAACAATCTCCCGCTACCGTAGCCCTCAGCCACTAGCCCTACTCAATAAAAATCTATCCGTACCCTCTCAGCAGCTACCGTATCCCTCACAAGCCCCTAACCCTAATCAATAATCGATTACCGTACCCCATCGAGCACTTTGGACAGAAGTAGGATTTCCACGGATTGGCCGCGTGCAGTCTCCGCTCGTGCTGAGTGAGGGAGGCTTGAGTCGCGAACACCTTATCACACGTGGGGCAGGAGAAGGGACGGGCAGCCTGCAATGGGTTTCAGAATTGAATTAAATATTTAAAATAACATTTTGGCTCATCGGGAAAACTATCATTAATTTGTTTTGGATTTCATAACCATAAAAATAATTTTTGCTGATTTTGAGAGTGAAAAAATACAATAAAAATATTTAAATAAATCAATAATACAACAAATAACTAACCAGTAGTTCGGGCGTTAGCGTGTATACGTGCACTGCACTCATCACTTCCTCGTATCGCTCGGGATGTTGTCGCTGGACGTGGCGGTTGCGGGATTGCATCGAGGCGGTGACGACGCCGCACACTGGGCACGATTTGTCTGCAAGGGGATTACGTCATAGATAGGCAATTATAATCTGTACATCAAAATAAAGCGCAAACGTATGTGTGTTCTTTGGGCTGTCCGGTCTGGACGTTCTGTCAACTTTTGGTTTCGTCGTCAGGTCACTCCTGTCTAGGTTACGCAATTAGCGCTTATGTGTGAAGTGCGAAGTGCTGAACCCGCTGGTTAAATAATTAATGCCAGTGACGTCATCACTAGTCAATCGAGACTCACCCTTGACTACTCTGGCAAGGGGCGAGGCGGGCGTCACGTAGGGCAGTTCGATTCGCTCTCTTGCTCTCTTGGCCGCTCGTTTCTCCGCAATCTCCTCCTGCTTGCCGCAGTAGTAGCCATGGTACTGAAAGGAGTAGATAATAATAATAATAATAATATTAAAAGTATATATATATAAGTAGATAAATGATATGAGAACTAGCCACAATTGTGTTTCAGGTAGCCATGGTACTGAAATGAGCAGATAACTGATGATGGGAACTAGCGACAATTGTGTTTCAGGCAGTGGTCATGTGATTCAATAGAATGCACATGCTGATTGGTTGTCACCTTGCCCCTGCCAGAACTTCAATGTATACAATTTGCGCATCTATGTTTCAGCCAATATTCAAGTGCCGAGTGATTCTATTTCGTCAATTTATCTTTCTTTCGCACTGAAAACAAATGATCAACCTGCAGTTCCTTCTTGACTCCAAACTGCTTTCCACACTTCTCACACTCCAACTGCTTCCTCTCTATCATCGTCCCATCCATCCTACAGCCGTGTTTGTCCGAGTAATGACGCTCCAGAGTGTCCCGAGTGCTGCAAATATGGCACAATTAGAACGGAGCTAGCACGTCTAAGCTCTCGACAAAAAAAATCAATGATATTCGTTGCCTTTACTTTGTAGTGAAGTAAACGAAAAAATAAAAAATTGGAAAAAATAAAAAATAAAAAATAAAATAAAAATTGGACTGAGTCTTTGGAATGAACATTGGCCTGAACTCACTTGTAGAAGGCGGGGCACTTCTCACAGGCGAACTTCGCCTCGGGCTGCTCGTGCTTTCGCTCGTGCTCCATCAGTTTCTGCCGTTTGGCGAACGAACGACGACAGTAGCGACACTTGAAGTCGCGCACCTGTGGGAAATAAATAAATAGTAGACACACATTGTTGGATAACTTATTGTCCATCGATTGCTTACAAAAATAATAGGGAAACTGCCTGGAGGTCAGTATACCCATGTCACCTCGAAGATGTCAAATAGCTCAATATTTATATCAACACACTAATTAACAAATAAGGTGGACTCACAGCGCCGGCCTTCAGATGCGACTCCTGCACGTGCACGCACATCTCCTCAGTGGTGAGGAAGCCACGCGAGCAGACGAAGCACACGAACACCACGTGGTCCTTCTGAATAATATTATTATTTATATTAATTTAATCAAATAGCATATAAAATAATATAGTTAAATGATATTTCCGTACCTTTCCCGGAGTATTATATTAATTTAAATTAAATTAAATGCAATTGTTGAGGGATACAGTACCTTTCCCGGCTCTTTGTAGACCTTGTTCTTGCTAAACTTCACCGTTATCATCTGATCAACTGTCGCTTTCTCGATGAGAGCAGAGGTGAACTCGGCATCGATCTTCGCGATTTCCTCGTCGGATTTGGCCATCTGAGCTTTGACCTGGAGAAATGAATGTTATTTAAATATCCTACTACTACCTCTTATATATTTAGAAAAGCACCCCCCCCCCCCCCCCCCCATTAATGACCTCTCTCAATCACAACACTAATTATCTCCATAATATTATTAATTCATTTTCTTGTTGCGCCAAGTGCGTAGAAAAAATTATTATTATTATCAAGGTATCAAGGTGAGTTTCAAGTTTCAGACGATTTATAAATATATAAAAAATATTTAAAAAAACACCAACCTTATCGACGAGATCCGCGTGCGGGTCTTCCAGTTCGTAGTAGAAGTCGACCCACTGGTCCTCCTCGCTTCTCTCCGGCTCCGGCTGCTCATCGTGCTGCACGACCGACGCAGCCGAGGTGGAAGGCGGACAGTCGAGGCCGTACAGGATGTCATGCACGTCGTCCGGAGCAGCGAAGAAGTCTTGCGCCGGTTCCGAGTACTGAAAGAAGGGACTATAAGTACCGGAAGAGAGGAGAAGGGACAAAGAAGGAAGGGACTAATTGTACGAAGGGAATTGATCCTCTCTTCAAAGGAGGATACATTTACAATATCGCTATAATCCTACACTAAGCTCTCGCAAAAACATGATATGATAGTGAGTGACAAAAAAAGCTAATTAATAATAATAAAAAATAAAGCATAAGTATAATCGGCTTACCGATGTAGATGGCCCATCGACGGGAGCAGCGAAGAAGTCATGCGCAGGTGCCTCGTATGAGTACTGAAAAAGGGGAAATATAACGACGATATCGCCCATGATCGAATATCACTCTACTGCTTCCTTACTGGTGTATTCACGTCAGGAAAAAGGAAATTTTTAAAACAATAATGCTATATTGTTTAAAAGCTTAACTTAAATTAAAATAAACAATAAAATTAAATGGAGATTGTCTTACCGAGGTGGATGGCTGGAGTTCGAAGTACTCCTTCTCGGGTTCATCTTGAGTCCCGTTGAAGGGCTGATGAGCCGCGTCTAGGTCGTAGAGAACGACCTCGTCGAGTCTGCAATGGTGGCAGTAAGCAGGTTTAAATGGGAAGAATAAACAACTAACCACGAGGATAAATCTCTCTCCCCTATCTAAACCTTCACATCGGTACATGTTATTCACATGATGTCACCCCTTTTGGGTTGTATCAAACAATTAATAAATACACTACCTGGCTCTTTTGGAGGACGGTTCAGCCCCACCAGAGGCGCGCTCGTCCGACCGCTCGAAGTAGCCATTCTCCTAAAATAATAGCATTCACACCCTGAAATCAGAGCACAATAAATCGCACGCAACACGCACCGAAGTCAGCAAGAAACCTACCACTGTGAGTAAAAGGAAAACTCGTTTCAGGTTCAATTTTCCAAGTTTGAGGTGAAGATTCGATCTTTTCACCCGGTATTTTCGATTCGATCTGGCATTTTAAGCCTCATTTTCGGTTTGGATTCGATCTGGTACGCCTTATTTTCGGTTTAGATTCGATCTGGCACGCCTTATTTTCGGTTTGGATTCGATCTGGTACGCCTTATTTTCGGTTTAGATTCGATCTGGTTTTCTCGTCAAAGACACGATGATTGGCCGTTTTGGACTAGTGCCCCCGGTTTGAAGGGCATGAGGTGGCCGAGTGAAGTGGGTGCAAGATGACCAACGACAGCACATTGGATGCTGCTTCGGGTGCCGATTCGAGGGAATCGTCGTCCATCGCCGCTAGGAAGCACGTGGAATCGAGCAGCTTGGCGGCGTCGAGTGCCGCGCGCTCGCAGACGGCGTCATTGTTGAGTATGTTGTCCCAGTTCATGTACGTATTGAGCATGCGCGAACTGCAATGGCGAGTGTAACAACGCGAACAAAGGCGCGACGGGATAACGTGAAGCCGAGAAAGAGGCAAATAACGAGAACTACAATGGGGAGTAACAATTACTCGATGTGGAGATCCATTTGGCGATGAGTTTGACCGAAAAGATCAATATCAAAACGAAGTATATCGATTGGAACTCGACTAGCGAAGTTCACGTGATTGCGAAAATATTCGCCGATCACACAGTGAAAATAGACCGCGACGCGACGGTGCGAGGGAGAGAGATCGCGCGCGATCGGCAGGGTATGATGTGCACGTCTCGATTTGAATTTCTACCGTACCCCCTGGTATCTTGCCACCAGCGAGAGAGTGCACGATTATGAGAGGGCGTCAGATTTGCGAACGAGAGTGAGGGAGAGGCGGAAAACGAGAGAACGCGCGAGAGCCAATTGCCGAGAGTTTCGTTGCTACTTGTTTTTGCACTATTGTCCTCGGCTATTTGTGCTTGGCGCGTCATGTTTCGCGTTATTTCCTACTGTTTTTGTTTCCTTTCGCGTTTCGAAACTGCTTTTCACTTTGTTACCTAGGCAATAGAGTTCGAAATTCGAGTCGTCGTCTCTTCATTTTGCGAGCCTCTCTACCGCTTGAGTGTAGGGAGTGTGCGGATTAGAGCGACTATGGCGACCCGTCTTTCCTACTAGGCAATGCTGCAAATAATATGAATATCTAATAGCGATGAGCAAGGAATAAGGTAGAATAGGCAAGGGATAAGGCAGGTAAGAATGAATATGCGCTCCTAACCTCGGTTTAAATAGTGTGGTTCGACTCGTGTGGATGCCTCCGTTCTCTTTTACGATCTGTATTCCGTTCAAACTTGCAGTCTAGCATCCATTCTCGTTAACTGTGCGTTGAATTATTACTTGTTACAATGGACGCCCCCACAGGGTATGCTAATATCGCGTCTCTGATTCAAAAGATCATCTTGACTCTGCCCATCAGTTTTTAATGATCTACATCCCGGCTAATATATTCAGACCATCATGGCGCATATTTGTTGTTGTAGAATCGAATAGTGCGCTTTCTCGTGATTCTGAGTCAGCGTCATGTTTATCGCTGTTTCCCGCTGTTACTGTTTGTTGTCGAAATACGAAAGTTGTTTCCGCTTTGTTAATTAGCTTATTTATTTATTTATTTAATTGCAGGGTAATTCATCAGCATGGGGGATCTCCAGCTGGTCATTGACCAGTTCGTGGAGAAGCAGTGAGTTCATACATTTTCAGTATCCTCGATGAACAAAAATATGTAGTGACAGAAGGGGAGCGAAGTATTTAGTGACTTTGTATGAAATATATAGTGACAGGACAGTGGAGGGAACTAAATATGTGTGACTATGTGTGCGCACATGACTGGCAGCCTTGAAATCTTCTCAAAATTATTTTATACTATTTTTGCTTATTAATTATTGATAAACTCAAACAGAAGAATGCGAAATACAAAAACAAATACTAAAAATTTTTGTTACTTTCCCTGCTAAATATTTTACAATATTATGCTACTTCCAGTTCCCTCAATGGCTCCGACAACCTGGTCACGTTCACGACCGGGAAGAACGTCGTTGTCACCATCGAGGTTGGCCTGTTTTATTTATTTATTTATTTTCATAATTTAGCATAAGTAGTGTTTGTCGGGTACGCTCTCCATTCTGCACACTTTCTCGCCTTTCGGACAAATTATGGAGTGTGCCAGATGGAGAGAGCTACTATTAGATCCGGCAATAGTAGCATTTAGTTTATCGATTTATGGGTAATATTTTAAAATATTATTATATAATTCCAGGCCGAATCGGGGCCTCGTCATCGCGATTCTTCGCGAGTGCAGTCCACGATGCTGTCCGACTACAAGTGGGATGGCACTCAGGTGAGAGATTTGAGATCAAAGATCAGAGGGCACCCAGGTGAGCGATCAAACATGGAACTCCCTGGTTGAGGACTTTATCTCAACTGAATGCTATGCTCAAACAGATAATGTGAATATCCACTAGTGCACTCTGCTGAAACCCTGGCGAATAAAGAATTGAATGAGAATTACAAGTGGGGGGGGGTGAATAGCATAAAACTACCTGGTTGTTGCTTCGCTTTTTACTCTCTCCATTCTGCAAACTATCGTCGCTCAGACATACGTGAGAAGATTGCTTCATATCGAAACAGAATCTCTAATTGTAATTTTTTTTTTCTAATTTTTCTTATGTGGGCGAGATGCGTCTCCGATTCACACGTCACTTCCGGGATGCATTTTCCGTGTATAAGCGGGCTGACATTATGGATATAAGTTCGGTTTCGGCTTTCTCCATTCTGCACACTATCTCTGCGGTCAGGGAAACGAGAGTGTGCAGAATGAAGAGAGTGGAATGCCGAATCACCAGCTGACACTATGAGTCATTGCCCGCGGAAAGTTGAGGAATGCGAGCGAGAGAAATATAGGCATTCTTTTACGGCGCACATTTCAAAATTGAGCGACGTTTCGATAATGATTTCCGCTTTTGTTATGCTAAAGCCAAGATGATATCGGGTTATAAAAATTACTAGCGGCATTCCCACGCTCATAAGCTTAGTTACGATATTGTTAGATTGTGAGTTGGTAGGAAGTCCAGACAGTAAAAACCAAGTTGGTATGATCAACCAACATACAGACACGCGCTTGTACTTTATATAGATGTATAGATTTTAAAAAAAATGATCGGATGATTTCATGGTTCACGCTATGAACTAAGAAAGAGGAGAGAGGTTCGTTGACTGTTCCCTCGAGTCCAGACCTTGAAAGTCAACCCCAGACCTTGAAAGTCAAAGTCAGGAGCAGTAAAAAAAATTAGTAAATTTTGATGACCAGGTGATTCCGTGTTTCACTGTGAATACTAAACCAGAAGAGGGAAGTCGAGTTGGCTGATCAGCTAGATTCTTTACTTTTAAAGTAGAATCGGTTTGATGAGCACCAAAATATGTATTTTACCAGTGCGGGCGAACTGGCGGGGTTCAGTGCTTCGCATAAACTTAGTTCGCATACGCTTGGATTGTGTGTTGGAAGGACGTCCAGACCAACCAACAGACAGTCACACGTTTGCGCTTTATATAGATGTACAGATAACAAAATATGTAAATAAATAAATCAATAAATAAATATATTTATTTAAATATATTGCAGCTTCGTCCCACCTCTGACCGTCTGCTCTCGGTCGCCGGCAACTTCCTCTCCTACCGTCTCTCGCACGGTACTTTCCTGTTTTTGTTTTAACCCACACAGAAAATACCCACGACCACTCAGTTCAAGCCTCTTTAATGCTAGAAAGGGGTTGTACTCTCATCTGTATGGTGATTTAAAGAAACCTCTGTCGTCCCAAGCTTGTTTCGTAAACAACTCTGATTCATGAAACATGGTCAAATGCCATCGATTGGTATACAATAGATAAAAAATAAAAAATAAATAAAATATTCAGACTCATCGGTCGAAGCAGTGCGAGTGTTCGAACGAGAGACCAGACTCCGATCGCTCATCAAGGTTCGCCAAATTATTTATTTATAATATTTCTAATATTCTTATTCGTATTCACGCGATTCTTGCTTATCCGCGTTAGGCTAATTATATCAAGAAATTATGTCCTACCATTAACCTATCGGTTTCGTGTTCCTCATATTCGATGTAAAAGCAATCGATTCGTTCCCAGCAATGAGAATCAATTTCCCTGTGCAATAAAAATATACCCCTTATTTTTGTACTTCACAACTCCTTTGTAACACTGCTCGGCAATAGTCTGTGATTCAAGTAGCAGAACTATCCCAATAAATCATGAAATCCATTCCATGGTTTCCGTGATGCTTACAAGGGAATGGTAACTAGTGACCGTAAAATCATCGACAGATACCTATTGGACCAAAATCTGGACCATGGGTACGTCCTATATCAGTTTTCAAAAAGTGCGCAAAAAATTTCTTTCGCGAGATTTTTAATAATGAAAATTGCACGTGAAATTTGCGCGCCGGGCAGCACGATGCACGTCGAGAAAGACATCTTTGCACTCAATCGACTCAGTAGTATACTGGTAGAGCGCGTGCTTGGTAATCCTGATGACGCTGGTTCAAATAACTTTTAGGAGGCCGTTTGCCTTATAGTCGGACAATGTTTGGCACAGCCAAAAAAGTCGATTCCCTGAAACTTTGTGTTTCGGGGTTCTTGGGGGTGCTGATGATCATGGGCATACTCATTTTGCTCTCGTTGGCTCCAGATGGAGTGACGTCAAAATAGCATTTTATTTCAATTTTCGTTCATTTGACAAGATATTTCTAGCAGAAAATTAATTCCGGGCCAGAATTTGATGGCCAACACGCCTGTATAATTCATTTTTCTTTATTTTCAAAAATAATTTTATTAGACAATTTATTAAATGAGAGAGGCAAAAGTACCGGTCGTTCTTAGTATTGATAGATTCGGAACCACGTGCTGAATCCAAATAAATTTTTTAATTCGAAGAAAAGTGTCTGGAAACCGTCGAGAATGACCGAAGAATGTGCATCTAGATGGGAGTTTTGCCCCTTTTTTACTCTCTTCCTTGAGCGGCAGGGGCACCAGAGAAGCGAGAGACAGGCGTGAGAGGCAGGGGAGGGAACGGGTGAGAGAGCGTTCAGGGTCAGAGACGCAGAGAGAGAGCGGCTAGAGGCTCCGCACCCTAACTTTCCTTTGCCATTCTAGACGGTTTCCAGACATTTGTATTTGAGTTAAAAAATTTATTTGGATTCAGCACGTCGTTCCGAATCTATCAATACTAAGAACGACCGGTATTTTTGCCTCTCTAATTTAATAAATTTTCTAATAAAATTATTTTTGAAAATAAAGAAAAATGAATCATACAGGCGTGTTCGCCATTAAATTCTGGCCCGGAATGAATTTTCTCTTCCGAAAAAAGTCCATTGTCAAATGACCGAGAATGGAACTAAAATGCTATTTTGACGTCATTCCATCTGGAGCGAACGGGGCTACTTGGAGCAAAATGAGTATGCCCATGATCATCGGCACCCCCAAGAACCCCGAAACACAAAGTTTCAGGGAATCGACTTTTTTGGCTGTGCCACACTCCTCCAGATTTGTCTGACTATTACGCAAACGAGCTCTTAGATAGGTCTACCACGTTTCTCTAATGTATTACACACCTTTTTACGAAGATTGGGCATGACATAAGCACGAAATAGTGAGCCAATCAAATCCTAACCACTATATCGTTAGAATGCATTGATGACTCTTTTCGCACTTGTGCAATGCAAGATCTTCGTTAAAAGGTGTGTAATACATTAGAGAAACGCGGTAGGAGACCTATCTAAAAGTTGCAAAAAATTGGCCACACAATTATTTGAACCAGCGTCATCAGGATTACCAAGAACGCGCTCTACCAATAGACTACTGAGTCGATTGAGTGCAGAGATGTCTTTCTCGACGTGCATCGTGCTGCCCGGCGCGCAAATTTCACGTGCAATTTTCATTATTAAAAATCTCGCGAAAGAAATTTGTATTATTAATTCACTACGTTACCCAAACCCGTAAGGAAAATGGATTCGTGTGCGGCAATGTGATTTATTTTTTGTCATCAGGTGTGGAAGCCGGAGTTAGGGCGATCACGCAGAAAAAATCGGTAAAATATTGTGACACTTTTGAGAAAAATTGGCAAATGTACTGTTTGTTTGTGTGTTTGTTCAAACTACGGTAGGTTTGGGCAATCCATTCTAAATCCATTCCAAGAGCCTACCATGAACTGGCTTATGTATGAAAAAATTCCCCTTCAATTATCGATCTGAAATCGACACCTACCGTAACCGATATCTACAGTATTAAAAAGAACAGTAAGTCCACGCGGGTCAGATCGCGGGTCAGGTACATGATTCATCCGATAATTGTTTCCTTGTATTCCTTTCGATCAATAATCGACACCTACAGTATACCTACCGTAATCGGAACCTACAGTAACCCGTTCAACTGGGTCAGACGCTAGGTCAGATTCGTGATTTCATCAGCCACTCACTTTTTGGATCATGTACCGGGGTCATGGTCATTGGTTGACCTCACGCATCACTTTTGGATCATGTACCGGGGTCATGGTCATTGGTTGACCTCACGCATCACTTTTGGATCATGTACCGGGGGGTCATGGTCATTGGTTGAACAAACGCATCATGTTTCGGACCATGTACCGGGGGTCATGGTCATTGGTTGACCTCACGCATCATGTTTTGGACCATGTACCGGTGGTCATGGTCATTGGTTGACCTCACGCATCATGTTTTGGACCATGTACCGGGGGTCATGGTCATTGGTTGACCTCACGCATCATGTTTTGGACCATGTACCTGGGGTCATGGTCATTGGTTGACCTCACGCATCACTTTTTTGACCATGTACCGGGGGTCATGGTCATTGGTTGACCTCACGCATCATGTTTTGGACCATGTACCGGGGGTCATTGTCAGTGGTTGAACTCACGTGTAATGTTTTGGACCATGTACCGGGGCGTCGTGGTCATTGGTTGACCTCACGTATCATGTTTTGGACCATGTACCTGGGGTCATGGTCATTGGTTGACCTCACGCATCACGTTTTGGACCATGTACCGTGGGTCATGGGCAGTGGTCATAGCCCACTTATGGTACCATAGTCGTGCGCACGCTTGTAGCTCGCTTCAAAATTATCAGAAAAAAACAGGACCTATGTGCCGGCCATGCTATTGTTGTAGCCACGGAACGAAGTAGAGTGGCTACATCGCGGCGCTCGAGGCCGCACGAGCTTTTTAAAATGGCATACGCTAAACGTGCACAGAGACGTTTCTTTCATAAACTTTTTCCCGTCCTAACGTGGCACGAGCGGGGCGTAGTCCCGCTAGTTAATTAATTAATTACCATTCAAGGGTTTCCGTGATGCGATCGTCGATCTCGCCTGGTCCCGCACCACCAATATGCTGGCGGTGCTGGATGCCTCCTCCAATCTCTACGTCTACCACGTCACGGATAAGTGCGGAATGTGAGTTTATTTATTTTTATTTATTTATTTAAATTTTCAAGTAGTCTGTAGTTGATTGCATGCTATAGATTGCGTCAGCATTACGCAATTACTGACAAATCTCTAGGTGTACCATGTGCGGAATTTGAGTCCTATTGCGTCATTCATAGTAGGGATGTCGTCTTGGTTTCTAGCTCTCTCCATTCTGCACACTCGTCTGTCTGACCGACGAAAGAGTTGACGGAATGGAGAGAGACATCATCTCCAATTTCGAGAAAATGGGAGAGATGTTCGCTATTTTGAGGATTCGTTTTGCGCTGTCAAGCTGTCAAGCCACGTAGCCTGTTGAGTGCGGTTCTCGACGCATTATGACGCGATAATTTAATTAGCAAGATTCCTATAAATATCTCTCATGATATGTGGGCGACTTACGTTAATGGCATTTTCGTTAATGGCGTTAATGGCGTTAATGGCATTTTCCCTTGCTTTATTTTGTCCATATCACGTAGCCGGTTAGGTGCAGTTCTCTTCCTTTGAAAGGTTTTCTATTTGGGGGATGTTCGGTGAAAGAATGTCTCTATCGCGAGGTTGATCGTTCACTGAACTTTCTGCAAAGCGAAGATTTCTTATTGCATCAGTACGCTATAACACACTGAAAAATTAGAAATTGTCTACTAGTAATTAGCAAGTGATTAGCAATTAATAGTTACCTAATGATGACGTAATTCCAGCGAGAAGCACCTGAATCTCCGTTGGGAAGACGAGGACGGATGCGAACTGCTCAAGGGTGAGAGATAGTGATGTCGTTTCGGTTGCCGACTCTCCATTCTGCACACTCTCTCATTTCTCTCACCAGCGAGATAGTGTGCAGAATGGAGCATAGGTCAAAAAGCGTGTCCAAATGGGCACAACGTATACAGATTTTTTGAGAAAATTTTTACGTCTTATACGTTTTTATAGGCAATGTCACAGCTCGATTTGACACTGTGACATGGTTGTGCCCAGATTTTTTTTCTACTGTAGGTGTGAAACAGTTTAGTTCGTGCTGCTGTAACGTTTTCTGGTTAGCTTATTTCTCCAGCTATCGAATGAGTGCCCTAACTCCAAATATGGAAGCGCTCTTGATTATTTGAACGAGGGGAGAAGTTGAAGCATCGAGTCCTGAGATACATTATGCTCAGTGACTTATAGACAAAGGCTCTATTCTGTTCAAATGACTTGAAATATACAACATCTGCGCGATTTTTGTAGCTTCTGGCCGCTTCAAACGTATACCCGGCGATGAAAATTTTTTTTAAGAAGCAATTTTCCCTTATGTGAAAAAACGTATACATATTTTTTTCCTGGGTCGGACATACCTTTTTGACCTTTGAAATATAGAAAGCAAAACCGAATTAACATCCCTAGTGCGTGATAAAATCGGTATTAAGCAATTCCAAGGATATTCAACTACCCGGAGTTTTTTTATGTTTCACTAGTGGTATTTGACAATTTATTTTCGAGCAAGTCTAATGATCCCTCGGTTAAGTCGATTCAAAAATAGTATATATCGCAAAAGTTCAATAATAATAAATATTAATGTTTCATTAATTGCAGGCGTGACTCTGGCGAATTTGGATGCGCAGGAGGAGAAGGAGAATCCCGGCAGCAGAAACAGCACCACTGGAGGTGAGATGGAGTACAGTAATCCCTCACTTAATTTTTTCCTTCATAGTATACATGTGATTGAGAACCTAGGAGCAGCGTGGTTTCATGGAAACATGGGCTTTGTTGGATACGTGAGACAAACGTTCAGCACCGCTTTGGAGGTATCAATCACAGAAAAAGTGGCGCTAGGTGTTTCTCGCTTCCACGTGCAAATGCGCTTCTCGTGGTTTGAATTTTGTTGGTTAATGTTGGTTTCTACCCAAAAATTAAATGGTGTTTCACGGTTTCAGAGGCTAATGGACCTCATGTGGTTATTCTGCGATTTCTAATCTTTATCGAGTTTCACTTCTTGTGAAGTATTAAATATAACATAAAAAATAATTATGTTGTACAAATTAAAAAATGTCCTTCTCCAGGCCCGGCCTATTCTCGCCCCCGCCTCATCTGGTGTCCGTACGTGCCGGAGGAAGATGAGCCCACGGAGCACCTCAACATGCTCGCCATCACCAGGGTGAGTGGGTTACGGTAGATCGGTGGGTCATGGATTACGGTACGGTAGTTCATGGATTAGTGCATGGAGGTTCGGTGTATCACTAATGCAGTATCAGTTATTGCTGTGAGGAGTGAGAATGCTGATTCATTCAATTCTCACCCTCTCCACTCTGCACACTTCCTTGCCGCTCTGACAGCCAATCGAGTGTGCAGAATGGAGAGAGCTGAAAATCGGAACGACATCACTATATTTAGTGGATTATTTCTTTTACGGTAGCCGATTCGGTGGTTCAAATATTATAGGTTACTGTAGAAAGTTCGGTAGATCATGAGTTACAGTTCAGTGGGTCAGATTCCCAATTTGTCAGGGTCGATCAGTTCACATCATCAACGTCTCCGTGCTGAAAGCGTCGATGGCCGAGGGCCAAGAGTTCATCGATCTGGCGGCCGCGAGGGAAATCGAGGGAGCCGTGATGACGGAGCAATTGGAGCATGTGAGTGGAGGGGGAGGGGAGGGGTACGGTATTCGGTGGGTCAGGGGTTATGGTGAGATATATTGCCTACTATTATGGTAGAATTGGGGAGAGGGATGGGGAGTTGTTTCAAGAAGCTAAACAGATGTTTTGCTTACTCATGTAACTGTATTTCGATCTAATTTCAATAATTTTAGCACCTAGTGTGGCTGAAATAAATTCAAACATCGTCAAATTAGATTCAAATATCGCCAAATTAGATTTTTAAAAAAACATCAAATTAGATTCCAAAACTTCTAATCCGATTCAAAAACGCCTAATTAGATTGAACTCCCAAATTTGAATCTAATTAGGTTCAACTTAGATTCAAAACTCGCTTTTGAATCTGATTGGGTTAAAATTAGATTTAAAATTCGGCATGTTTCTAATTAGATCGAAATGCAGTTACCTGAGTACAGGATGAGTGGCGTTTCAACGTTTAACTATATTTAGGTGGCGCCTTATTTCTTTTGATTCCGTTGAGTGATTTTGCATACAGACAACAATACTTAATTTCTCAAATGTGTTAAATGACACAAGCATTAATGAGCTTTCCTCCCAAATTATCAGAATCGGTGGGTGAGGGATTACGGTAAGTGAGGAATGGTGTAGGACTGGGTTGAATATCAATTGTTACTTGCTAGTGGGAGCACGGGATACCACAGTTTGCAAAATGGGAAGTTTTGTCTGCAGCGAGATTGGTGTCTCAACTGATAGATGGATCCGGGAGGTGTTTTATACTGGGGAAAATATTTAATTACTCAATTGTGTTGAATATCACGTAGTTTAATCCCAGGAATGTTGATGTTTCAACAACTAAAGAAATTTGGGTGGTGACTTATATTTTCGTTAGAACGGACATTCCCCGGTGAAATATTAAATTATATTTTTTAAATTAAATTTTTTCCAGCCGATCACGACCCTCTGTCTGTCTCCCGACGCGACGGCGATGGCAGTGGGAGATACCTCAGGACAGGTGAGAGGGAGGGTTACGGTAGATCAGTAGATTACGGTAGTCTGCTCGGTGGGTCACACCTGATTTTTGACTCCTGACTCACTGTAGGCTAATCTAATGACAGGTTTTAGAAGTTGATTCGCACCCGGCATATTCATGCAACTGAAGAGTTTCATACTTGGGGAAAGGAAATTTTAATAAACCAGTTGTGCTGATGCTGCGAGTCTTCAATGAAATACAATGCCTTTATTCGGGTTGCATGTTTCATAAAAAAAACTATTCTAAAAGATTATTCTTGCAAGTTATAATTGCTCAAATCTTTCAGGTGTCGTTCTTCATCATCGAGGTTGCGTCGATCAAATTCGCGCACAACTGGCGTCCCTCCGCGATGACCTCCCCCGTCAAGGACCTGTTCTTCCTCGATAACTGCGACCAGGGGTACAGTAGGGGAGAGGGGAATCGAGAATTGAGGGGAGGGGTACGGTAGGGGAAGGGGAGAATCGAGAACTGAGAGAGGGGTACGGTAGCCGTTGATGGATCGATGAATGCGGCTGCAGATAGAGATAGTTGTTGGAATAGATCTCTCCTTGTGCACATTGTCTCGTCGCTCTGGCCGACGAGTGTGCTGAATGGAGAGAGCTTGTATTTATCGATCCATGGCCCTGAGCCTACCCTAAAAATAAGGATACTGTAGTTCGCAATTAATTTTTATTTTTCCAGTGACTCGTTCTGGCGCTTCTGCATGGCGGTCGACGAGGAGGGCAGACAGGTTAATATATTTATATTTACATCGGAGGCGATCGATAGTTCCCGACTACGGTAGCTCCTTGAAATCGATACAGGAGCCGAATCCATCGATAATTCCTGACTATGGTAGCACAATCAATAAATCGATAATTGTCCAGCTGTACCTGTACGAATGCGAGAACTGGACGTGCATCGGACGTCTGAGAATGGAATCGAGCATGAAGAACGGAAAGTTCATGGTCCAGGTACGGTATCTTAGTTATTACGGTAGGTTTGGGTAGTCCGGGTACGATATCTATCGATTACGGTAGCTATAGGCAATAGTGATGCCTGATCGAATTGTTGCTCTCTCAATTCTGCACACTCTTTTTTATCGGCGAGGGAGTGTGCAAAATGGAGGGAGCACATGTATTCGATCCGACAACTGTAGTAGTCATGGTAACAGTCTACGGTAGTCGGAGTACTGTATCCGATCGATTTCAGGTCGATCCTACCGCTCGCTACGTTCTGCTTACGGACATTGATGGAGCGGTGAGTCGGAGTTTCATGAGGGGTAGATGACAGTTTGGTTGATGTTAAAATTGATTGTTCCGTCTCGACTGACACAAATTTTTTTTTAAATCAAGCATTTTTTCAAACTGTGATCTTAGTTAATATATTGGTGGCATTTTGCAAACTTACTGAATTTATTGTAATTTTTAAAAAAATGATTGCGCAATCTTAATTTTTCCAGAATCTCTTCTGCATCGCTCTCGACTACCACGCCTCCGGGGCACCCTCATTCGCTGCCATCACTCAGATAGGTGAGCTGTTTATTTAAGTCAGTCCTCGGTAGTCCTTCTCCTACCGTAACCCTCGTCCCTCCCACATTGATTAAATAAATCAGTCCTCGATGGTTATTCTCACGGTCTTACCGTAATCCTCCGCACTCAGTCCTCGATACTCAAATCCCATCTACCGTAATACTCCTCCACCTCTCAGGCTTCTACCACCCGATCATGGCCGCGTGCGCTTTTGACGTGAAGGACGTCGAGCCGCCGACCAGTGGTGCGGGTTACTGTATTTGAATTTGGAAAGATCATGATAGTGCAAATGTCGAAACTTGAAAGGGATAAGCTATTGGTGAAGCAAAGATTTCACTGGAGTGGCCGATTAATTTGGCATTGGGAATGGGGGAAGACAGAATATCGACAATATCCGCACAAAGTGAATTTTAGGTAGTAATGAGGATGTAGCAGAAATTGTGCGGACTAGAATTTTTTTTTTCGATTTAGACTTTCATTTTATTCCAGATTTCTCCTTCGATGATGACGATGGGCACTCGACGACGGATAAAGCGGAGGTGGGAGGAGTTTATTTTAATTAATTAAATAAACACACGTCATTTCCAGTCGCAGTTTTATTTTCCTGGCTCTTTGGTGTTTTAACGATTCCATTTGTTCGTTTGAAGACCTTGTCTATAATTAGAAGCTGCCTTCCTTTTTCAAAAATAAATAATGTTAATTACAAATTCACTTTCCAGACGGTAATCTCCCTCATCTCGATCACTCCCCGCTCCGTTCTCCACGTGGATGTCACTGTGGACAAACCGGAGAAGAGGTGAGATTGTTGTTTCGAGAATACTTTGAGACCCGGTTCGTTTGTGTTTCATGGATTGATCTACTGGTGGGAAATCAGAGGGTTCCGACCGTTGCCTCCTCGAATCATTTTATAATAATAAAATAATTAATTAAATTAATATTTTTCAGGGAGTACTCTCTGTCCGAACTGGCCTCTCCCCGTGCGGTCATCGGCAATGCGGACACCACCACAGCCCCCGTCGAGAGCACCCACGCTAAGTGAGTTGAGAGGAGGGGGGAGAAAGAGACAGAGTCATCTATTAGCCCATAGATATGTTCTTTAAAAAATGGAACATTTTAACAAACATTTCCTTGAGCCAAGTGAGCTCCTGTTTCACGTTACGTTCAGATCAAAGCCTCATATCTGGGTTTGTAAGTGCCTGACTGACGCGGGTAAATTAATAAACTGAATCGATGCTTGTTTTCAGCCCGATCGAGCTTTTGCCCGCGCGCATTCCGCAGGCGAGCGGACGCGGATCCGGATCGAGACTCGAGGGTACGGTAACATCGTACTTTATTGATTTATTAATTTAATTTTTGAATGCCATGATGACCTACAAAAGCGCAATGAAGCACCCATTTGCGTTTTCTAGTAGTTAGGCCTGATCGAATAGCGCTCTCTCTATTCTGCACACTCTCGCTCTCCGGTCAGAGAGATGATAGTGTGCAGAATGGAGAGAGCAGCAGTGGCGGAATCAAGTTTCGGTACCCAAAATTGTCGTAAGTGAGATAAACGGCACTATTGATGACGTAATATCCATTTTTCCTCCTCAGGCTACGACACAATGAATGTCTCCGCCTCTTCTGCTGTCGATTTGGCGACTGTGATGAAGATGTTCGAGGATCTCAGTGGACAGGTGTGTTTAAAAAAAATATTTTGTGCTTTTCCGGTTAGAAAGTGCGATAATATTGTAAAGAATGCGTTGTCGGACAGATTAGGACTTTGGAAGCGAAGACTTCACTTCTGACTTTTATCTGACTGGCTAGATGGGAAAATTGAATTGTTTTCACAATCATTCGGAATATAATCGATTTGACTGTGAGCATGACCAGATTAGGAACTTGTGAAGCGAGGAACTCACCGGGAGGAATTATTCAATGTTCCAGAATGCGAATATCATTGTATTCGATCAGAGGGTTTAGCAAAGTAGATCGTTGGAAACCTAGATGTCACGGGATAATGTGGTCAAAATTTTATCTTTTAATTATTTTATTTATTTATTTAATTAAATAATATTGTAGATGGAGAAGCTGACTCATCACGTGGAACGGGCAGACGAGGAGAGAAAAGCAGCCGCGACCAATGAGAGTATCGTCAAGATGCTGCAGCAGTTCAGTGAGTGATGAGGAGATTTGATCTTTGATCTTTGGTCTTTAATTGTAGGGCTTTAATATTTGTTGTTGCATTAACAAATCTGTTATAGGTTTCGCGGGGTGATTAAGATCGATGAGAATTTGAATCATTCAATCCGATCGGCTTTGTTCTTCTCACATGTCAATTGTTTGCTATACCATTCCCCTGTCAACGTACTAAGCATTATGGGGATTCGCAGTTTCATTGGGCGCCCAATCGTTCTAAAATCTGTATCTGTTGATAGTGGAGTATTTCCTGAGGTTGCACAATAATTTTGAATTCATGGCAGTTTTCCATCACCAGCTGACTTTATTTTCAGAGGAGGAGTTTTCGCTGCGCGAGGATCGTCTCCTGGCCAATATCTCTGATCTCATAGAGACATCGAGAGCGGAGACTATCGCCGTTGTGAGGAATGCCCTCAATGAGAACTCCCTTGCGGTGGAGAATTCCATCCAGGGAAATCATAAGGTGAGTGGGAGGGGTTGGCTCTCTCCATTCTGCACACTCATATGAGAGTGTGCAAAATGGAGAGCTAAGACCGATGAGGTGGGCTACGGTAGGTTACGATAGTCGAAATTAAAGGGTATGGTTGGGGCTGTTGGAGGATTAAAATTTTAGAAATAGTTTTTCATCGAGAATGTCAACAGAGAACACATTGTTCATGTAAATCCGAAGGGGTGTTATTATGGCGTTGAAGCTGAAAATTGCTGGGTACTTAAAGGTATCGACTGTGTGGATTCGCGTTACACAAAGTGCTTAGATATAACAAGATTTGGAGTCGCCAATAATGGCGGATAATCATCTTCTTCAATAAAAAAATTAACATTCATACACATCACCGATCAAAGGCAGGTTGCGTGTAGTAGTTATGACTATGTGGTTTTTCGTTACATCGGGTGCTCTAAGATTAAAACTTATCTAGATCATCAATCCTGTGTTCATTCCTTGGGCAATAAAAATATACATTCCGAATAATCCATTCCAGATCAGCACTGAGTACGTGATGAAGGTGGTGTCGGAGCGCACGAAGGAGGCACTCGCCCAGGTACGGTAGGGGTACGGTAATCGAGAGATACGGAGGATTACGGTAAGGGTACGGTAATACAGATGTTGAGAGGTAACTAATGGGGCCAGGTATTTTGGACTGCCTCTCTCCATTCTGCACACTCCTGGATTCACTGATGAGAGTGTGCCGAATGGAGAGTTCTGTAAATCCACAATTCTGAATGGTTAACCGATTGAAGAGAATCATACTATTGGGTGCTAAAACGTACCTGTTATAGCTAGCTATTACTTACTGGAGTTTTATGGATTTTCTGGGTTACGGTGTCTCCAGAGTACTGCATCCTCGTTTCAGATGGTGATTCCGTCGATCGATCGAGTCTGCACTCAGTTGTTCAAGCAACTCAACGACCAATTCAAGGAGGGACTCGGCCAGTTCATGACACAGGTAATTAATTAAATTAATTATTTATTAAGAATGAAAAATTTGAAAACTGATTTTCGAATGAATGTGACTGCGAAAATTCTCGTTGCATTGAATGCTTTTAGACAAAGTTTCTAGATTTCGCTAGATTCTTGCTCCGTGATTTAAAGTGAACAAATTATCGACAAATATCTGATAGGCGATTTAAAGTTTCCCATGTACACCATGATTTAGAGTTTCTGCCGATGTATCGAATATGGATTCCTCAAACTAGAACTGTTTGAATGACAAGTCTCCAATTACTCGGTGTATCGGAGTCTCATAGTCGATAGATAACACGGATATTTTCTTGTTATTCGCTACCTTGCAAAGAGCCTCGCATACAAAACCTATTCCCGACCGTAACCCTCCCTACAGATGCGAGTCCAGCAGGCTGCGATGATCGCGAGTACGGTAGCCTCGACACCCCTTCCCTCTGGCATCTCCACTGATCGATCGGCCCTCCTCCATCTCATCAAGTCGAGACAAGTCCAGACCGCATTCGAGACGGTTGGTACAATTATTGTTTTCTAGAATTCGGTTGTGGACACATAGTGCTTCAAAATGTTCTGATAAGTGTGGAAGTAGGGGTGAAACCTAAATTACTAAATTAAAAATGAATGTCTTTTTTCAAATCCTTCAAATGAAGGAAACTGGTATTTGATTTTTTTTAGAAATCTCAATATGTTTTTGACACTGGAACACTTTGAATCATTTCATCTTATGAGAGGAATCGCCAGATTTTCGAGAGCCTTGCGGCGGTAGGGAATAGTGTCCCCGATTCAGCTGAAAAGTAAACTTTAAGTACTTCGAATGATTCTCTTTCAAACTGCGTTTGCCGATTTTGGATATCTAGTCCCATCTTCGAGTATTATTAGGTCAAAGTAGGTACACTATGAAATTTCCTATCAAATTTGGCACACGAAAACAGCCATAACTCGCTTCAAAATCATGCTGGAAACAATTCCAAACAAGTACTCGAATGAAAAGACATAGGGCAATATTTCGAATGTTGGTGATGTCATTCTTCGTCCATGCACTGAATCGGGGCGGTCGGATATTCAAAAAAGTGATGTAACTTTCCTAATACCCATCTCCCCAAGAAACGCCGTAACGTTATTTGAGAAAATACTTTCATCAAACTACAGTCCAAATATCAGAGGAATCGGAGGTGGGAGAAAAAAATGGCCCGCACTTTTGTCCGAAAACCCTGCGATTTTTACAAATTTTTGAAGTTTTTCAAGCATAACTGCTTTCATTCATGTTTTCATGATCTATCATATCGAAATTCGGAATCAGCGTGCAAAAATACACCAGAATTACCTATAGACATATTTTTTCGAGCTAAAAAGTTTTTCGACTCTGTCCTCTTTTTCACCATGTGGTCCCCCTTTGGTCCGATTTTGGTCGAAACCTTTTTGTCTCAGAATCATGTTCCAATAGGATTTTCTTGGTCATTTTTGAGCGTAGAAAACGAATTTGCTTACTAGAGCTCTTGAAACCTCGAAATAAAAAAGTTTTGACCAAAATTCGGAACATAATTTTTTTGTGATTTTCTTTTTAGCATAACTTTTTTCTTTCGAGGTTTCATGAGCTCTAGTAAGCAAATTCGTTTTCTTCGCTCAAAAATGAGCCAGAAAATCCTATAGGGACATAATTCTGACACTAAAAATTCCACTTGTCTCTAGCATAATTTTACAGCGAGTTATGGCTGTTTTCGTGTGCCAAATTTGATAGGAAATTTCATAGTGTACCTACTTTGACCTAATAATACTCGAAGATGGGACTAGATATCCAAAATCGGCAAACGCAGTGTGAAAGAGCATCATTCGAAGTACTTAAACTTTACTTTTCAGCTGAATCGGGGAAACCTTTTCCTACCGCCGCTAATACCCCAAAACTCTCGAATCTCTCGCGATTCCTCTCTTATGGTGCAAATGAATCCGCAATATGTTGGCGGAAAGAATCCGAATTATTATTCAAATTACGGTAGCCAATCACCAACTGATTTCTTCTCCTTCCAGGTGCTCAATCAGGCCGATGAGAGCGCTCTTCAGTTTGTGTGCAGGCAAATCGACCCGGATGAGCTGTTCGGAAATGGTGAGAAGATGGTTCAAATTGAGGGTTTGAAATTTTCCACTGGTATGATTGGTATTTGCAACGCGAATCAGCATGTTTTCCCCCGGTTTGCCCCACATCGCATTGTGATTTTCCAATTTTTGTGACATCAGTAGTTTAGGAAACTCAATTTCAACCGTCTACTGAAATTTACTGGGGCTCGTATTGTTTGTAAATTCCCCCCCCCCCCCCCACATCTCAAAAGCTCGAATCATGAATCAAAAAATATCTCTTGCTAGCAATAAAAGGTGAAACACAAATGAACTAGACCAATGCCTATTGCCGAGAGGTGAATGGGACTTGGTATTCTCTTCTAACACTTGTATTGGATTTCTACTAATTATTTCGGATCGAATAGTGACCTCTCCATTGCGCACACTCGCTATTCGTTTAGAGAAATCAGAGAGTGTGCACAATGGAGAGAGGAAATATTACCAGATACTAATACCACCGTACTAATCTCCCCACACCCCCACCATCACACTTCTTCCAGTTCCAGGGGGCGACGGGGGCCTGTCGCAGCCCGTGCTGCTGTCGCTGCTGCAGCAGCTGAGCTACAAGCTGGACGCCGACACCGACCTCAAGTTCAGGTGAGCAGCCAGTCCAAGAAATACAGTCCAAATTGGAGTGGACTGTCCAATCCACTCCTGCAATTTGCGATAAGGAATGACCGAGTTAACAAGGGGTGGACTGACTTGCGATTAAGAGGAACGCGAGAAATATGAAATTGTGGGAATTTTTTTCAAGTCGACTGATGAATTAATGAAAATACCGGAGAAATCTAGTTAAAGGATCGTGGTGAAACACAGAGTTCGCTGCGGAGGCGTATACGAGTTTCCGAATTGAAATGGAAGCTGCGAGGAATAAAAGGATTAAGATGTCTAGACTCGCGCTTTAGATAGAGGAATGAAACAGTGAACTGACGACTAAAAAAAATTTTTTTTTAAATTGCTGAATCATCTAATTTCAGATACATCGAGCATCTCCTCGAGGCTCTCCAGCCCTACGACGAATCGATTTCAGTCCACGTGCCGAAAGTCGTCAGCGTCATTACAGACGCCCTCAACGGTAAGAGATGAGAGATAAAGGGCGGTTACGGTAGCGGGGTTGAAGGAGAAGGTTACGGTAGTCTGATAGGGGAGGGGAGGGTTGTGGTATTCTCACAGTTGGTGGGAGATTACGGTAGTTTCTTAGAAGGGGGTTGGGTTAGGGTACTCTGATGATCTTACCTGATATTGAGCATGTTGGAGCAATATTTGATGAGAGAATTGCTTAGTATATGTTCATAAGGCCATTAATGATTGGTGAAGCCAAAATTTGACTGGTCATCATTTATACTTAGATTGCTCCGATCGGTGATAATTTTGATGGAACAATAGCTGATGCGAACATGATTATTGACTGGCTTGATATCGGTATCTAAACAGTTCGTTGTCGATCAATTCTGTTCATTTCCAGAATTCCAACTCCGCACTCCGAATGCGAGTCTGAAGAGACAGGCACGCGTGATCACTCAACTCGTGCGTAATCTGCGACAGTAAGATGCTACCGTAACCCGCGAAGAAGTTACCGTATCCCGTCCAAACGATGATATCCCCTCCGACCTACCGTAACCCCGAAGTACCGATTACTAATGTTTTTGTGATGTTTTTGTAGGCTCCATATTTTCGTTATTTCCTTCCAGAGTTTATTGTTTTATTTTCTCTGATTTTCTTTTCACCAAAACTCAAAGTTATCTATACCACTACTGAAGATCTGTTTTATCTGATATTGTTTCCCCTCTTTTCATATTTATTCGCAAGGCATGCTCTTCTCCGTTTCAATTGTGTTGCAAGTCGATAGGAATCACATTATCGATTTCTCGAAGGTGGTGACCTACCGTAGTATAGAAGCATCTCCCCTAATCCTGCAGCAGGAATGAAATCTACCCTCCTCCCCTAACAACCATAGTCTACCGTATCCCCACTCTACCATAATCTACCGTATCCATCCCCCGACTCGTGCCAATCTCACTCCAGTGATCGGAGATCTGAAGATCACATTGATCTTTGATCTTTCTATCAACAAATGGAGTCTTGTTGACACAAGTCCATTCTCGTACAACCATATACCCACCCCGACCTGATAGCTAACGTAACCCAACATGTAGAGTTTCGATTACTTTCCTGACTGATGTTCCTCCTGTTCTATTTCTTCCCGATTTTAGACTAGTTCCCTTCTCATTTTCGCATCTATTTATTTCACTAATCTAACACACTGCAAAAGCCTCACGCACCCCTTTTCACTGCCAAATTCGCTCTAAAATCGCAAAAATATGTGATTGGTGGGTGCGAGGGACCCAAAAATACTGTAGTTGAGCTGGAAAATGTTCCGTGAATTTTGTAAAGCTGTGTAACGTCCTTTGTAATTTGATCCTCGACGTTTCTCTATATTTTTATTCCACTCGTCTGATTTTCGTCGGTAGTTAGCTCCTCGGATCTACCGTACCCCTACCGTATGCTTCAAATGCAAGTCACTGTCCTAAACAGTTTGCTCGATTTTACAGTGACTCCACCCCCCCCCCCCCAATCGATTTATCTCGAAGCTATACTGTTATGTATTCGATAAAGTTCAGAAAAAAAACCATGTGATTGGTTTCATTCTTTAACGTATTATGCTCGTTTCATTACCTCGCAAAGGTAGTTGCTCTCTCGCAATTAATGTGTTCGAATGATACATTATGTCGTTCATTAATTGATTTTTAAAACGACGATCATTTGGCATGCCTTTACGCCACGTTACTTTGAAAAGTCATTAATGTGTTCATGCTTCAACGTATTGTGCTCGTATTTTATTTACTCTCAAGCAAATGATGTTTCTGAAGTGTAAAGCTTATATTCTGACATGTTGTCCATTGAGCATTACCCAGTTCTCGGCTCTCTCCATAATGCACACACCCTGGTCTGTTCTACCGGCGAGAGAGTGTGATAGCACATCAGTTTGCTTAATTATTAATTACTTATTTTAATAATTCCATTAAGATGCACGTGTGCGAAAAATGCGGGAAGCAGTTAGGAGGCGCGACGCTGCTAGAGGTTGGTGATTTGATTTCTGGTAGAGTTTGAAATCTACGAAATTGCATCTCCATTTTGCACACCCCACCAGTCGACAAAGTGCGAAATGAATAGACATTTCTAACGCAAATTTCTCGTAAGTTCTTCGATCGAATCACTAGGTAGAAGAAGCGCATGTGAACCACATAATCGGGGGCATGACAGAAGCGCCAACGACAAAAGCGCCAACAGGGTAGGAAAAGCACCAAATGCAATAACTCAGCCCAGAATGATTCTAGAGACTTCTTGTTGGCTTCATTCCATAGCTTGTGATAAGGGTTGTTAGATTCTATCCAATGAACCTAACCAGAAGTCTCTAGCATCATTCCAGAATGTGTTGTAGCGTTTGGCGCTTTTGTCTTTGGCGCTTTTGTTGTTTTCGGCATTTGGCGCTTTTGTCGTAGGCGCTTCTGTCATGCCCCCACATTATCGTATACTTTGAATTGTTTGTTACTTCAACATGGTACTATAATTGCAAATCGTTTGTATCTAATCCGAACAATTTTAGGGCCTACCGTGTCATTATTAGAATCAAATGGTTCCTAATTAGATTCACAAAACTCATAACTTGATCCCAAAAACTCCTAATTAGATTCACATCACCTTTAAACGCCTAATTAGATTCAAATGGTTCCTCATTAGATTAAAATAATTATATTAAAAAATTTCCTATTTAGATTCAAATTTCAATTGCATTTTTGAATCTAATGAGGAAATTTGAATCTGATTAGGTGTTTATCCGAAATGTGAACCTAATTAGGAATTTTTTGGATCTAGTTAGGAGTTTTGTGAATCTAATTAGGAGGCCGTTTGCGTTATAATCGGACAAAGTCTGGCACAGTGATTTTTCAAAAAAAATATTTGAAAGGTTCTCGAGGGTGGTGATCTTCGTGGTATGCTTCATTTTGCTCAATCTCGATCGGTTGAGCCAGGCTGCAACCGGGCTTCAACTCACCGGGTTTCAATAACTCAGCTCCCAAACAATCAAATGCTTGAAAATTTTACAGGGCATGTAATTTATGATGGGGGTTCTAATAATGTTGTGCATGGATTGTGAAAATCGTTATCTCATTTTTCAGTGGATATTTTTCGAATACAAGAAGTTAGCTAAATTTGATTATAGCACGATCAGATGCGCGCTGTTGGGAGGATCATTATTCGTATAAATATGATGAGGTTTGCAACTATCATATTTTTGCTACAATCATTTTAGTTTAGTTTATTTTCATTCTTCGCGTCGAAAATCGCGCTTTGAGCTAGGAAGTTGATGAGTTTCATTGTCATTTTCGTCCAATCTTTTGTCTCGCTCGCTCGAATCCAATGAAACTCATGTCATTCACGACTCGAAGCACGAATTACGAGGTGAAGAATGAGAAATGGAGATCATAAAACCGAATGTAGTAAAAATATGATAGTTGCAAACCTCATCATATTTATACAAATAATGATCCTCACAACAGCGCGCATCTGATCGTGCTAAAATCGAATTTAGCTAACTTCTTGTATTCGAAAAGTATCCACTGAAAAATGAGATAACGATTTTCACTATCCATGCACAACATTATTAGAATCCCCATCATAAATTACATAAAAAGCCTTGTAAAATTTTCAAGGCATTTGATCGCTTGGGAGCTGAGTTATTGAAAACCCGTGAGTTGAAGCCCGGTTGCAGCCTGGCTCAACCGATCGAAATTGAGCAAAATGAAGCATACCACGATGATCACCACCCTCGAGAACCTTTCAAATATTTTTTTTGAAAAATCGCTGTGCCAAACATTGCACATGTTTGTTCGACTATTACGCAAACGGCCTCTTAGGAAACATTTGAATCTAATAATGACGTTTGAAGCGGCCAGAAGCTACAAAAATCGCGCAGAAGTTGTATATTTCAAGTTATTTGAACAGAATAGAGATTTTGCCTATGAGTCACTGAGCATATTGTATCTCAGGGCTCGATGCTTCAACTTCTCCCCTCGTTCAAATAGTCAAGAGCGCTTCCATATTTGAAATTAGGGCACTTATTCGATAGCTGGAGAAATAAGCTAACCAGAAAACGTTACAGCAGCACGAACTAAACTGTTTCACACCTACAGTAGAAAAAATATAAAAAATCTGGGCACAACCACGTCACAGTGTAAAATCGAGCTGTGACATTGGCTATAAAAACGTATAAGAACGTCTTCGATTGTGTTCCTGCAACGTTTTCCTCAATTCCTAGTAAAAAAGCTTCATTTTAGTTGTTTCGGTGTATTATTTAATGCAGAAATAAGAAAGTTATAGCCGTCAGAAAAATGTCACAAGTCGAACGGTCATACGGTAGCCGGTGTTCATGTGCTAAAACGTATACAGTGACCCGCCTGACGGCGGGTCAGTGTATACGTTTTCCTATTTTTTCAATTTTTCTCAAAAAAATCTGTATACGTTGTGCCCATTTGGACACGCTTTTTGACCTATCCGATATTTAACTAGGATACTTCAACACCAAGGATATTTAGCTACCTGAAATTGTTATGTTTCACTAGTGGTATTTAAAAATTGATTTTCGAGCAAGTCTAATGATCGCTTCGGTGCAATTGATCCAAAAATAGTATATATCGCAAAAGTTCAATAATGATAAATATTAATGTTTCATTAATTGCAGGTGTGATTCTGGATGCGCAGGAGGAGGAGAAGGAGAAGGATAATCCCGGCAGCAGAAACAGCACCACTGGAGGTGAGAAAGCATGTATTTACCGATAAATAATGATTTGTAAACCTTGGGATTTGGGCTACACTTCTAGGAGTTTCTTGATCACATGTCTTTATTTTCGATATGTGAATGACCGTTCTTTGTTTGGTACGAAAGCCTAATTACCATTTGAAAACGGCGCAAGGTGTTTCTCGATACCACAATGCGCTTCTCGTGGTTTGAAATGCTAATGTTGGTTCCTACCCATGCGGTCCTACCCAAAAACTAAATGGTGTTTCACAATTTCAGAGTCCAGTGGAACTCATGTTTTTAGATTTCTTATCTATATCGATTTTCACACCTTTCGAAGTGTTAAATATAACATTAAAAATAATTATGTTGTACAAATTAAAACTTGTCCTTCTCCAGGCCCGGCGTACTCTCGCCCCCGCCTCATCTGGTGTCCGTATGTGCCGGAGGAAGATGAGCCCGCAGAGCACCTCAACATGCTCGCCATCACCAGGGTGAGTGGGTTACGGTAGTTCGGCGGGTCATGGGTTACGGTAGGGTAGTTCATGGATTAGTGCATGGAGGTTCGGTTTATCACTAATGCAGTACCAGGTATTGCTGTGAGGAGTAAGAATGCAATTTCATTCAATTCTCACCCTCTCCATTCTGCACACTTTCTTGCCGCCCTGACATCCAATCGAGTGTGCAGAATGGAGAGAGCTGAAAATCGGAACGACATCACTATATTTAGTGGATTATTTCTTTTACGGTAGCCGATTCGGTGGTTCAAATATTATAGGTTACTGTAGAAAGTTCGGTAGATCATGAGTTACAGTTCAGTGGGTCAGATTCCCAATTTGTCAGGGTCGATCAGTTCACATCATCAAGCGTCGATGGCCGAGGGACAAGAGTTCATTGATCTGGCGGCCGCGAGGGAAATCGAGGGAGCCGTGATGACGGAGCAGTTGGAGCATGTGAGTAGAGGGGAGAGGGGAGGGAGGGTACGGTAGTCCCGTGGGTCATGAATAACCGTTGGAATTAGTGCGGTAGGTTCAAAGATAGAGAACGAGAGTGCTTTATCATGTGAGTACCATACTCCTTTCATACCGTATATCCTAAAGTATATGGTAGGATTGGAGAATTATCGTTTACAGATTACTTATTTTAGGGGGGTAGGCCATCATAGCATGAAGAATGATAGATTTTCGGTATGAATGATTCTATGCAGGATGAGTGGTGTTGGGAGGCTGTAGGATTGGGAAAAAAACATGCTGTAGGATTGGGAAAAACATCGATTGGAACTTGCTGGTCTAATTTAGTGGGCGAGCTCTTGCAGTTCGCAGAATGGAAAGTTTTGGCTACAGCAAGATTGGTGTCTCAATTGATAGATAGATCGGGATGGTGTCTTATATTTTGATTCACCGAAGATTCCTGTTGGAAAAATATTAAATTGCTGTAATGTGTTGAATATCACGTAGTTTCATCCCAGGAATGTTGAGTTTCAACCACTAAAGAAATTTGGGTGGTGACTTATATTTTCGTTATATCGGACATTCCCCGGCGAAATATTAAATTATTTTCTTTAAACAATGTTTTTCTTTTTTTCCAGCCGATCACGACCCTCTGCCTGTCTCCCGACGCGACGGCGATGGCAGTGGGAGACACCTCAGGACAGGTGAGAGGGAGGGTACGGTAGATCGGTAGATTACGGTATTCTGCTCGGTGGGTCACACTCCTTATTTTTGACTCCTGACTTACGGAAAATCTAATGACAAGTTAGAGTTTTAGAAGTTGATTCGCACCCGGCATATTCATGCAACTGAAGAGTTTCATACTTGGGGAAATTTTAATGAACCAGTTGTGCTGATGCTGCGAGTCTTCAATGAAATACAATGCCTTCATTCGGGTTACATGTTTCACATTTAACAAAAATACTATTGTAAAAAAATATTCTTGCAAGTTTCTTGTATTGTAAGTTATAATTGCTCAAAATTGTCAGGTGTCGTTCTTCATCATCGAGGTGGCGTCGATCAAATTCGCGCACAACTGGCGTCCCTCCGCGATGACCTCTCCCCGTCAAGGACCTGTTCTTCCTCGATAACTGCGACCAGGAGTACGGTAGGGGAGAGGGGAATCGAGAATTGAGGGGAGGGGTACGGTAGGGGAAGGGGAGAATCGAGAACTGAGAGAGGGGTACGGTAGCCGTCGTTGAAACGATGACTACGTATACGTTGGCAAATAGTGATACTTGATGGAATATTTGATCTCTCCATTCTGCACACTCTACGCTCTGACCGGCGAGCGAGTGTGCTGAATGGAGAGGGCATTATTCGAACGGGCAACAGTAGTGATAGATATCGTAGCATGTATCGATCGATCTTTCGCCCTGCGCATTTTCTAAAAAATGAGGGTACTGTACTTTTAATTAACTAATTAGATAAATTTTAATATTTCCAGTGACTCGTTCTGGCGCTTCTGCATGGCAGTCGACGAGGAGGGCAGACAGTTTGGTTTTTTAAATATTTATATCGGAGTCGATCGATAGTTCCCGACTACAGTATACCGGTCAAACATGGTTACGGTAGCCTAATCAATAAATCGATATGTCCGGACTAAGGGTGAATACCCGTTTAAATTAATACGGTATCCGAATCAATGAATCGATAATTGGCAGCTGTACGAGTGCGAGAATTGGACGTGCATCGGACGTCTGCGAATGGAGTCGAGCATGAAGAACGGAAAGTTCATGGTCCAGGTACGGTATCTTGATGATTACGGTAGTTATGGGCAATCTACTGTCGGTATATGGTATCTTGAGATCGGATCACATTGTTGCTCTCTCCATTCTGCACACTCTTCCATTTCACTGACTAGCTTGAGAGTGTGCAGAATGGAGAGAGTACAATTCGATCCAGCAGCACTATTAGTCAAGATACAGTATCTATCGATTACTGTTGCTTTGATCAGTGTACGGTAGTCGCAGTACAGTATAATATCGATTTCAGGTCGATCCTACAGCTCGCTACGTTCTGCTCACGGACATTGATTGAGCGGTGAGTTGGAGTTTCATGAGGGGCTGATGAGTGGTTGATGCGAAATGATTGACTGTCTTGACTGACTCGAAAAAATCAACAAAAAAATCGAGCATTCTTTCAAGCTGTAATCTTAGTTAATATATTGGTGGCATTTTGCAAATTTACTGAATTTATTATATTTTTAAAAAAAATTGATTGCGCAATCTTAATTTTTTTCACTGGAGTGATCATTGAATGGCTGTAATTTGTGAGTATGTGAAGAAAAAAGACCGAAAAAATGATTTTAATATTTTCTTTTTTCTGATGCTATCCCGCTTGCGATTGACACGGCCATAGCTTGGTTCTTATTAGTTAACTGTGAAGCGAACAATCACTTGGACTTGGTTTTGTCTATTGATTTATTTAGTATCGATCATCACTCTTTCCTACTTCCTTATATTCCAGATTTCTCCTTCGACGATGACGATGGGCACTCGACGACGGAGAAACCGGAGGTGGGAGGAGTGTATTTAAATTAATTAAATAAATAAAAACACGTCATTTCCAGTTGTAGTTTTATTCTCCTGGCTCTTTGATGTTTTAACGATTCCATTTGTTCGTTTGAAGACCCAGTCTATAATCAGAAGCTCCCTCCTTTTTAAAAATAAATAATATTAATTTTAAATTCTAGACGGTAATCTCCCTGATCTCGATCACTCCCCGCTCTGTTCTCCACGTGGATGTCACTGTGGACAAGTCGGAGAAAAGGTGAGAATGTTGTTTCGAGAATACTTTGAGACCCGGTTTGTTGGCGTTTCGTGGATTGATCTACTGGTGGGAAATCAGAGGGTTCCGATCGTTGCCTCCTCGAATCATTTCATAACAATAAATAATTAATTAAATTAATATTTTTCAGGGAGTACTCGCTGTCCGAACTGGCCTCTCCCCGTGCGGTCATTGGCAGTGCAGACACCACCGCGGCCCCCGTCGAGAGCACCCACGCGAAGTGAGTTGGGGGCGGGAGAAAGATGATTGAGGATAAGGTGGTTCTCACATCAAAACGTCTTCAAAACGTGTTAATATGATTACTCATCTGAGAAAATTGGTGCAAATGAACGGATGTTTCATCCCCTATGTAAATGGGTGCTGTAGCTCTGTTTTTGATACGATGAATACGACAATGATAAATTTAATACGCTGTATCAATAAACATGTAAACATGATTCGGCGAACCGGCTAATTGCTCCGAGTGAAGTTATGTTTCATTGATTTAGCAAAATGATGATGTGACTCTATCTTTGATCGGAAGCTCATTCACATTCAAAAAATAATAAATGTTTGTTTTCAGTCCGATCGAACTTCTGCCCGCGCGCATTCCGCAGGCGATCGGACGAGGATCCGGATCGAGACTCGAGGGTACAGTAACAGCTCTTTTTCCACTTGAGACCCCCAAAGAGTACTTGAGAGAAACTAATTTCGCCTAATCTCTTACAAGTTGCTGTAGGTTACTGATATTTAAAGTTATATTTATTTTTTAAAGATGTATTTTAATATCTCCTCAGGCTATGACACAATGAATGTTTCTGCCTCTTCTGCTGTCGATTTAGCGACTGTGATGAAGATGTTCGAGGATCTCAGTGGACAGGTCGGCCGATGTTTTAATGTTTGATGATCAGTTGATCAAGACGTAATTGAAATGGATGCGCGATCGAATATATTAGAAACTTGTGGGACGTGAAACTCACTAGATGCAAATTATCGATCGTTTGATGAATGGGCAGGTGGTTTGCGCATTCAACGTCAGATATATTGCACTGGCTGTGAGCATAGTCAAATTAGGGGCCTGTGAAACGAGAAACGTCCCTGGTGCAAATTATTGATAGTTCGGGGAGAGGGCAGCTGGGGTGATTGAATTGGCGAAATTGGTCTCACAGTAGGAGAAGAAGAATTGACCTGGCTCTGAGCATGGCCATATTAAGAGGTTTTGAAGCAAGGAACTCACCTGATGTAAATTATTGAAGGTTGAACATTCCGAAAGAGTTTAGCAAAGTAGATCGTTAGATGTCACGGGATAATGTGGTCAAAATTATATCTTTAAATATATTTATTTATTTAATTCAATAAATAAATTCCAGATGGAAAAGCTGACTCATCACGTGGAACGGGCGGACGAGGAGAGAAAAGCAGCCGCGACCAATTAGAGTATCGTCAAGATGCTGCAGCAGTTCAGTGAGTGGAGGAGACATTTGATCTTTGATCTTTAGACTTTAAAAAAAATAATTTTAAAAAAACAGGTGATCAAAATAAATGCAAACATGTTTCATTCGATTCGATCTAATTCCATTCCATACCGAATTATCTGTTCGCTGTTAAAGCACACGATGACATGGTGATTCGCTGTTGCATCGGACACTCAATCGTTCTGAATTCTCATAACGATGATTTGATCTGTGCTTCTCTTGAAAATAAATTTTATTCATTCCATCATCAGCAAGTGACGTATATCTCCTTTCAGAGGAGGAGTTTTCGCTGCGCGAGGATCGTCTCCTGGCCAATATCTTTGATCTCATAGAGACAGGAAACAGAGGTGAAATGATAGAGACGATTCGAGTATAGTAATATAAATAACTAAACATTGGTTATGAAATATGCAAATGTGATACACTGAAACTGTTTAGCAATGAGTTAGGAGGCTGCTACTCAGTTTTTGTGAATTCTGAATAGCTAACAATATTTTTGTGATCATTTGCGCTGATTATATATTTTTCAAAATGGAACTAGTCACAGGAGAATAATGGAAACATCCACTCCATTATTATTTTCTGAATCGTTAAGAGAAGGTCTACAATTCTGTTAGACGGAATTTTGTTAAATGTTTTTTTATATTCGAGAATGGTGAAAAATGCTTTTAAAAAATTGGATTATTTCGCGTAATGAAAGAGCACACGCGAGGCGTCCGCCGCGCAAATGAGGTTTTTTCGCCTCTCTGACACGCTGTGGAACTGTTTATTGAATCACACGACTGCTTCCTGAAGCACCAATATTACTGGGCTTCCTCTCTTTCCAGAAGTGATATTTTTTTCGATTTCAGCTCTCTCCATTCTGCACACCCTTTTGCCGGGTAGACAAACGAAATAGTGCACTATAGTGCGCATAATGGAGAGAGCAGAAAACACAAGCGAATTCACTACTTTCTAGTACCATGGCTTCTACTGTGGAAAAGAGGAGGCGATTGCGGAACAAAGAGCAGCCGAGAGAGAAAGGAAGGGAATCGCACTTCACCATGTGGTAAAACAGTTTGTTTGAAGAGTTAACGATACAATTCCACAGATTTCGAAATCTCCTTCATCCCCATTGGAGCCGAAAGAAGAGCCAGCCACCGTATCTGTCGGAGCGATGCCAATCGATAATCAGGTAAACGAGTAATGAATAGGGATGTCGTTATAACGAACGACTCTCTCCATTCTGCACACTCGATTGACGAGAGAATGCGCGATTTGAGGAGAGTTGGTTCCAATTTGCCATTTCTAGTGATGTTTACAAAAAAACATTTAACAGATTTCCGCACTGGATTTCGTGGGTGATGAGATGGCTATCAAGGATGAAGCGATTCTGAATGATGAGGTTTTTCTATTTTCTTAAAATTGCCACAAAAATAAATAGACAATAACGATGGTTTTTTTTCGAGAAGGTTGAAAAAATGGTAGGATAAAAAAATACACGATTATGTTTGATCGTGAAATTTATATTGCAGTTTTGCAGGCAAGGAAAATCACTGTGGGTTCTATGGCGGAAGAATTTATCAAAGAAGAAAGTGAGAAGGCGGAAGAAGATCTTTCGACTGATGAGAAGGTTCGCTTTTTTACCTTTACACGGCGTCCTGCTGGCAACGCGCCAAGTGAGCTTTTGTGGTGAGACCATCGTGCGCCCTCTTTCATTTTCATGCTCTCTCGCTATTCCTCTAACCGCTCTCTTTTCTCTCCCCCCCATGTAAAATGCCGTGCCTTTATAGTTTTTTTCTCGAAAAATTCTACTGCTATTGCATTTTACGTAAGTTTTATTATGCACAGGAATCTGCAATTGTTGTGGAAAAGAAGAAGAAGACACAACTGTCTGGAACAAACTCGAAGCCTACGAATGACTTTCTGGAAGATTCTGTCTGGGATGTCGAACCATCGAAGAAGAAATCGAGATCGGAACCTGTGAAGAACAGTGAGAAGGTGTGTTATTTATTCTTCTGCGAAATATCAGAAAATAATATCTTCTTTTCAGGGAACAGTTCAGTGCATTCTGTGCGAGGTATATTTGGTCACCAAGTAATTTTAAATGTATAATTAGCGTTTAATTCTAGGAGTTTCCCTCGACAGCATACACATATGCTCATCATCTTCAATATCACCACAAAACTACTCTGATGGTGGTAAGGAGCGTATGATTAGAAGGAGTGTGTACCGTTTTAGAACTGGTTTATCTAGATCTGAAAACAATTTATCTCAACTTTAACCGTAAGATTGGAGACTATCCTAAACTATTCTAGTTTGACTCTGACGCTCAAGGGGGACATTAAGGACTGATTTACCTTCCTGTGTTATATCATCATATCTGAAGAAACTATTTCATGCAGTTCTTAGATTGACCAATTGGAACCTACTGATGATGAAAAAAAATGAAAAAAGCGCTACTTTTGATTTCGGAACTCCAGATTTGAAATTTCCCAACTCAGTACAGAATTAAAACGAATAGCTCATATTGGAGCCATAGAGGGGGAAGAGGTCACACTAGCAAATAAAGTTGAGAAATATGATTTATACCGTACCGCAGAAGAATTAGGTCAAATTATTTTCACTTTTTTTCATTCTGAGGAATTGAATTTTTAAATTTTTAAATTTTCTGAACTTGTTGACCAGTCTTAGAAACTCTGTTTAAGATTATTCTTAGTCTTATTTTATGGCGCATTTTTTCTAACTATTATTGGGATCCAATTCTATCATTTGTACAAATATGTGTGGGAAATGAAAAATTTCGTAATGATGATGAAATAAGCCGGGATGTCGTGCAAATAGTTTATTGTTAACTCTTATCTCTCATGAGATGGTGAACTGATTTTTACACATTTAGTAAAGTGAGAATTTAGAAAAAATGATTTTTTGATGTCTGGTCTGAATGAAGTGGTTTTTTGAAAGTGAATGAATTTCCATGGTTGGAGCATCGAAATCGTAGAATAATAGTGGCTCAATACAGCGCAGCATAGAATGAATCGTTTCGAGCAGTACCAAGTGAAAAATGTATAAGTGATCAATACTTTCGGAACACCCCAATAGTTTAGAACCAAGGCGATAAGGTTCTTCTTTTCAGAATAACATCTATCTGCTCTGTTCCTGTGGTCTAGAGGTTCGATCTCACAGTCATGATCCCGATTGCGATAAGAAGGTTACTGTAACTTTTTTCTCTCTAAATTTTCACCTTTTTAAAAGTTATTATCTCGAATTTCACGATTATTTTATATAGATAAAATTCATAGTCGTTTAGTGTACTGGCCATGAGTTCATCCTTCTTCAATTGAACGAGAAATTGATTGTTCATGAAGAAAATAAGACACCCCGATGTGTTCTGTGCGAGGTGAGCTACTCTTTAGTCACTTACACGAAATGTTTTCTCAAAATCCGTTGACCAACATTAATTCTGATCCAGAAATATCCCTCGACTCCCTACTCCTTTGCTAGACATTTGGGAGTCTATCACAACACTACACTGAAACAGGTATGTTTTTAGTTCAAAAATATTTCCACAATAGTATGATTATAGCATTGACATTATATATTTTTTCTATTTTACGCTGTTATGTTTCGTTCCATTCGTTTTTATGTATTCAGCTGCAATCGAAGTTTCGAATTTTAAATTTTACATCATGTACGACAATATATTGCAATATATCATATATGACCCCCTCCTCTCCCTCGTCCCCCTCCTCTCCCTTGCCCGAGGAGTGTGACCCCTCTTTTCTCTCTCGCGTGTTTGTTTGTTTACTAGTCCCCCCCTTCTCCCACTCTTCTCTTGTTTATTTGATCTTTGGTCTCTGTTCTTCCACCATTCCACCCAAAAAGAGGGCCTCGACGATGTCGGCGGGTTCTAGTCCTGCGGCTAAGAAACAGGGTGGCACGCTCAGTAACATGGTCGTGTCCGCCCTCGCTCTTTCCCTGGAGGACGCCCCGTCCCGTGTCGACGAGGAAAAGTGGAAGACAGTCACTAGTCTGCTCTCCTCATTGGCGAAAGCTCTCGAGCAGGTCGCCGGACAGTCCAGTGGCAGTCTCTCCCTCCTCTCTCCCCCTTCCTCTTCCTCTCCCCACTCCTCACTCCCCTCGACCTCGCACACTCTCCCCATTTCCCACACTCTCTCGTCTGTCCCCTCTGCTTCCTCTCCTTTCCTCCTCCCTTCCTCTTCCCCTCCCTCAGCTGTGGACCCGTTCGAATTGCATCTGAGGCAAAGATCCCTTGTCGTTGCCGGCCTTCTGGAACCTGACGTCAGTCTGGGTCTGGAGGAAAGGTGCGAGGCTGATAGAAGGGGCGTGGCCCGACTTCTCAGTCATCTCAAGGTTGATGCTATGCCCAATCAGATCTTCCGAATGGGTAAACAGTCGGATCGCCCCCGTCTCCTTAAACTTGTGATGCCCGCCCGCTCTTTTGTATTCACGGCTCTTAAAAATGCCTCCACTCTCAGAGGTAACTCTGAGTTTGAGGGCATATACATTCGCCAGTCCATGAGTAGGGAAGAGTTGGCGAGGCATCAGGAGATGAGAGCGAAGGTTAGGGAATGGCGTGCTAAGGATAAAGAGGACATCGGGACGGTCAATTGATAAGATAGAGTGTAGATCGGGCAACGTATTACAGAGAGATCTGGCGTTGAACATCAAACAATTCAAGAAAGGAATGGAGGGAGAGAGTGGAGAGAAAGGAGAGGCAGAACAGGGATAGGATGGATGACTCAATGGATGGACTAGGGGTGTATCAGCAATTAGTTTCCCTGGTTCGGGAGTCGCGTGCGGACACGAGAGGGATTGTCCCTCTTATGCCAGATTTCACCTCGATAGACAACGAATGGAGAGGAGGAATCCTTAGCACGCCATTCCCTAACCTTCGCTCTCATCTCCTGATGCCTCGCCAACTCTTCCCTACTCATGGACTGGCGAATGTATATGCCCTCAAACTCAGAGTTACCTCTGAGAGTGGAGGCATTTTTAAGAGCCGTGAATACAAAAGAGCGGGCGGGCATCACAAGTTTAAGGAGACGGGGGCGATCCGACTGTTTACCCATTCGGAAGATCTGATTGGGCATAGCATCAACCTTGAGATGACTGAGAAGTCGGGCCACGCCCCTTCTATCAGCCTCGCACCTTTCCTCCAGACCCAGACTGACGTCAGGTTCCAGAAGGCCGGCAACGACAAGGGATCTTTGCCTCAGATGCAATTCGAACGGGTCCACAGCTGAGGGAGGGGAAGAGGAAGGGAGGAGGAAAGGAGAGGAAGCAGAGGGGACAGACGAGAGAGTGTGGGAAATGGGGAGAGTGTGCGAGGTCGAGGGGAGTGAGGAGTGGGGAGAGGAAGAGGAAGGGGGAGAGAGGAGGGAGAGACTGCCACTGGACTGTCCGGCGACCTGCTCGAGAGCTTTCGCCAATGAGGAGAGCAGACTAGTGACTGTCTTCCACTTTTCCTCGTCGACACGGGACGGGGCGTCCTCCAGGGAAAGAGCGAGGGCGGACACGACCATGTTACTGAGCGTGCCACCCTGTTTCTTAGCCGCAGGACTAGAACCCGCCGACATCGTCGAGGCCCTCTTTTTGGGTGGAATGGTGGAAGAACAGAGACCAAAGATCAAATAAACAAGAGAAGAGTGGGAGAAGGGGGGGACTAGTAAACAAACAAACACGCGAGAGAGAAAAGAGGGGTCACACTCCTCGGGCAAGGGAGAGGAGGGGGACGAGGGAGAGGAGGGGGTCATATATGATATATTGCAATATATTGTCGTACATGATGTAAAATTTAAAATTCGAAACTTCGATTGCAGCTGAATACATAAAAACGAATGGAACGAAACATAACAGCGTAAAATAGAAAAAATATATAATGTCAATGCTATAATCATACTATTGTGGAAATATTTTTGAACTAAAAACATACCTGTTTCAGTGTAGTGTTGTGATAGACTCCCAAATGTCTAGCAAAGGAGTAGGGAGTCGAGGGATATTTCTGGATCAGAATTAATGTTGGTCAACGGATTTTGAGAAAACATTTCGTGTAAGTGACTAAAGAGTAGCTCACCTCGCACAGAACACATCGGGGTGTCTTATTTTCTTCATGAACAATCAATTTCTCGTTCAATTGAAGAAGGATGAACTCATGGCCAGTACACTAAACGACTATGAATTTTATCTATATAAAATAATCGTGAAATTCGAGATAATAACTTTTAAAAAGGTGAAAATTTAGAGAGAAAAAAGTTACAGTAACCTTCTTATCGCAATCGGGATCATGACTGTGAGATCGAACCTCTAGACCACAGGAACAGAGCAGATAGATGTTATTCTGAAAAGAAGAACCTTATCGCCTTGGTTCTAAACTATTGGGGTGTTCCGAAAGTATTGATCACTTATACATTTTTCACTTGGTACTGCTCGAAACGATTCATTCTATGCTGCGCTGTATTGAGCCACTATTATTCTACGATTTCGATGCTCCAACCATGGAAATTCATTCACTTTCAAAAAACCACTTCATTCAGACCAGACATCAAAAAATCATTTTTTCTAAATTCTCACTTTACTAAATGTGTAAAAATCAGTTCACCATCTCATGAGAGATAAGAGTTAACAATAAACTATTTGCACGACATCCCGGCTTATTTCATCATCATTACGAAATTTTTCATTTCCCACACATATTTGTACAAATGATAGAATTGGATCCCAATAATAGTTAGAAAAAATGCGCCATAAAATAAGACTAAGAATAATCTTAAACAGAGTTTCTAAGACTGGTCAACAAGTTCAGAAAATTTAAAAATTTAAAAATTCAATTCCTCAGAATGAAAAAAAGTGAAAATAATTTGACCTAATTCTTCTGCGGTACGGTATAAATCATATTTCTCAACTTTATTTGCTAGTGTGACCTCTTCCCCCTCTATGGCTCCAATATGAGCTATTCGTTTTAATTCTGTACTGAGTTGGGAAATTTCAAATCTGGAGTTCCGAAATCAAAAGTAGCGCTTTTTTCATTTTTTTTCATCATCAGTAGGTTCCAATTGGTCAATCTAAGAACTGCATGAAATAGTTTCTTCAGATATGATGATATAACACAGGAAGGTAAATCAGTCCTTAATGTCCCCCTTGAGCGTCAGAGTCAAACTAGAATAGTTTAGGATAGTCTCCAATCTTACGGTTAAAGTTGAGATAAATTGTTTTCAGATCTAGATAAACCAGTTCTAAAACGGTACGTAGTGATCCGAAAAGATCTGAAGTGAACGAAATTCCAGACAATCTAAGGGAATACACCTGAATTTCAGTAAATTTCAAATATAGTATAAATGTTTAACATAAATGCCTTTAAGCATAAAAAGCTGAACTCATTTTCAGTTCAATACTGTACAATTTATTCTTGACACACATCTGAAGTCCATCTAATCTCTTGTTCAATCGCAGTTTGTTCCGACTGGAAAAGTCAAGATACTTGAAGAAGCAGATGTGAATATCATCCGGAAGATCCATGAAGGACATCTAGAAATAGGAATTCAATAACATCAAAATAATAATGTATCTCTTTGTGAATGCTTTATACTTGGTAGATTTATAACGGAATCATCTTCTAGCTACCGCTCGAATTGGAAATAATAATAAAAATATGGTTGGGATTGTAATTACCAGATCGAACTTCAATGCCACACGAACAGATCAGATATATTCCTTTCTGGGAAGATTCCAATCTGTATATGTTATTCACATGTTGTCACACCCTTTGGGGTGTATCAAATAAATAAATAAATAAAATGACGCCGTTTGCGTTATTTTCGAGCAAACTTGAGAGGATCTGGCACAGCTCAAAAAGGTCGATTTTCTGAAACTCTGTGATTTGGGGTTATCAAGGTAGCTGAAGACGATGGACGTATCCATTTTTTCCCTAGAGGCCTCGTTGGCTCCAAATGGCGTCACGTCTAAATCACGTTTTGACAAGATACTCGGCTTCCGAGAAGTCTAATTTTGAGCGAAAATTGTGTCTGGTGCAGAATTTCATGGCGAAGACGTCTGTCTGGTTCATTTTCATTATTTTCAAAAATAATTTTTAAAAAGTGAACTTTTCGCATAGACCTATCCGAGTTATATCATGTGGACAGCTCGATCGGGCATGACGAGAGGATTCTAAATCTATTTTTCTATTCGATTTGCCCCAGACACAATTTTCGCTTAAAATTAGACTTCTCGGAAGCCGAGTATCACGTCATAACGTGATTTCGACGTGACGCCATTTGGAACCAACGAGGCCTCTAGGGAAAAATGGATATGTCCATCGTCTTCAGCTACCTTAATAACCCCAAATCACAGAGTTTCAGAAAATCGACTTTTTTGAGCTGTGCCGGCCCTTGTTTGAAAATAACGCAAACGGCGTCATATTTAGAACTACATGAAGAAAAAAAAACGAAATCTTCCCAGAAAGGAATATATCTGATCTGTTCGTGTGGCATTGAAGTTCGATCTGGTAATTACAATCCCAACCATATTTTTATTATTATTTCCAATTCGAGCGGTAGCTAGAAGATGATTCCGTTATAAATCTACCAAGTATAAAGCATTCACAAAGAGATACATTATTATTTTGATGTTATTGAATTCCTATTTCTAGATGTCCTTCATGGATCTTCCGGATGATATTCACATCTGCTTCTTCAAGTATCTTGACTTTTCCAGTCGGAACAAACTGCGATTGAACAAGAGATTAGATGGACTTCAGATGTGTGTCAAGAATAAATTGTACAGTATTGAACTGAAAGTGAGTTCAGCTTTTTATGCTTAAAGGCATTTATGTTAAACATTTATACTATATTTGAAATTTACTGAAATTCAGGTGTATTCCCTTAGATTGTCTGGAATTTCGTTCACTTCAGATCTTTTCGGATCGCTACGAACTGAAATTGGTGAATTCATCAGATGATGTTCACGAATCCTCCCACACTCCCCGTCAATATAGTGATTTCAATCAATTGGTAGAGGGACTAAATCGACTAAGTCTCAATAGGCCCTCTCTAATTTCGAGACTTACAACTTACAATCTCTCGAGGCCCTCTCTAATTTCGAGACTTACAATCTACGAGTGTTTTCGGTGAGTAAGTGAGAATATCTTTATTGTGATCGGACTTCAGCTATGATGTCTCATATTCCATCAAAAACATCGAGCTTTCAATAAATATGTGTGATAGCTTGGTCGTCCCAATATTTTTGTTTTCTTTCAGTACAATGATCAGTTGATTCTCCCGCAACTCGATCTCTCCACTCTTCACAATTTCGCTCAGAATGCCAGCTTTGTCTATATCGATGCCACGTACACGATAATTTCCACTCAGGATCTGTGCACTCTACGCAAGGTACATATTTTGTTGCCGTTTCTAGTTTATTTTTTGTGTCAAATAAGGCAGTATACCATAATGAAAGTGCTTCGTTTTAAGTGCTTCGTTTTGGGTGTTCTGGTTTATTCTTGTGTCAAATCAGAACACTGTCCAGTAACGAAACCATAATGGGAGTGCTTCGATTCCCACCAATTAACATTTTCATGTCATGCTCGATGGTGAATGCAAGCTAAGAAAATTCCACACGAGTACGGAAAGAAAGAGTGCTTCGGAGTGACTATCGAAGAAGTCAAAAACCCTGAAGAAAGAATTTGGAACAAGATTTACCATACTGCGGATAAGTCTGTCGAGGTATAATGAGTGTCTAGATTTTATTATTCTATTTTTTTTTCTGTTAATGTGTGTTTAAAAAAAGATCAGGGCTCGATAAATTTTTTATTCAGCTCTATGGAGACGTCTATGGAGAGAATCAGCTCTATGGAAGAAGGTTTTTCTCTCCGTGGTACTCTCATTTCGAAGACGAACTTAGGACTTCCATACATGATCGTTTAATTGAGTTCTGCAAAGATAGTGACGATGGAAGAGATGGTTGTGAGAAGATTGAGATGAACCATCTCTATTCCATCTATTAATGCTCTTGTTAAAATGATGATGAATGAAGTGAGATCGTAGTTATACGGTGGTCAAATTCTTGTCTTTCTTGTACAGTTATTTTCGTTTCTTTTTTTTCTGTGTTTCAGTCAGGCATTAAAATATGATGTAAATACCAATTCATTTGCTGTCTTTTCATGTTGTTGTTCCCTCATTTTACTGATTAGGTATGAAAGGATCCTCAGATCCCCGTTGTTCTCCGTATCTATCCTGTTAATTTCAAGAAGTTGTATTGTTATTGCTTCATCATTACCACTCCTGCACTGTTATATCGCTTTCTCGCTGTGTTTTCGTTCTGGCTCGCCAGATAAAGTGTGAAAAGAATCCATGTTTACAAATGAAAAACTCTTCACCCTGATTTAATGGTTGTTTACCCATCTAACTGCGGAGGCTTACGTAAAGCATTCTTTAAAATTTTAAACGGTTCCTCATTTGACCCCTGATAAGCGAGTGCCATTTCCGTCGGGCCCATGCGTAGCAGCATCAGCTCGAATGCGTAAACAAAAGTACTGTAAGAAAAAGTGATTTGTGCGTTTTTGTGGGGTGCGCGGGACGTGTGTGCTCAAAATTTGAATTTCGAAAATAATGATTTTCGTAAACGTGACTTTCGTAGAGATTATCGTAGAGATTGCGGGCCAATTTTGCACCTTTTTCTTGAGTCACTACCGAATAGTTACTGGATTTTCCGCTCTGCGTGCGTTTCACTTTCGCGAAGCTGCGCTTGCCCTGGTGAAAGAGCGCATGTGAAAAGGAAAGCATGCCAATTTTGCATTACAGTGTTCTCCGGTTCACTTATCATATCTATATTTAATTACATTGCCGTCGATATTCGCTTCTGTTCCCTCACTCGCTGCTGTTCGCAGTCTTCGGTCAAGTTCGCTGTCTCGTCCCCTTCTTGCCCTTGACACATCTCTTTGCATCCTCGTTCACTCTCATCGCCTGAGCATTTAATAAATATTTTTTTAAAAAGAAATCAATAATATCATCGAATCAATAAATCTGAACCACTCTATTTTGATTTCTAATCACGAAGAGTAGTCACTTCATTTCAAGCTCGAGGAATAAATGTTCGAGGAGTTGCTTCCTCACTAGGATTGCTCTCTCACACTATCAGGGGCCACTAATAAGTTTCCACACCAATGATTGAATGAAACTTAGCTGGCCAATGTATAAGAAATCATTTATAACCTTGACGGTCTCCTCGAGTCGATTGATCTCGTCCTTGAGCTTGAAAATCTGCTCGCTGTTCGACATTGCCTGAGAACAATACCAATTAGAGTTTGTAATACGTGTCGTCGTCTCTTCATTCCACACACTCTCATGCCGGTATACCTGTCGAGAAAGCGCGTGAAATTAAGAGACGGCGACTTGAATTACGAAATCTAATACGGTTGATTAGGTATGAATGATTGCTCCTAGATGTATGCTTCAGAACTTGAATTGTTTCTGAAACTCATTCCTTACTTACCCCTCTCTTCTCTTTTTTTTAAATATTAGATTTTTAATTTTAGTAAAATTGAAGGAACAAATCACCTCTGAGTTACCCTCCAGTTTGAGAACCATCTACTGAAGTTCGACGATTTCTGAAGAAGCGACTGACTGGGAGAAGTTATCTTGTTAAGTTTATATAATTAAAGAACGGTAAAATAAACGTATAGCTAGGAAAGATGAGTGAAATTACCATCATTCCGACACGTAATACAAGACGATTAATTGTGTCGGAATGATGGTAATTTCACTCATCTTTCCTAGCTATACGTTTATTTTACCGTTCTTTAATTATGTAAACTTAACAAGATAACGTCTTCCAGTCCGTCGCTTCTTCGGAAATCGTCGAACTTCAGTAGACGGTTCTCAAACTGGAGGGTAACTCAGAGGTGATTTGTTCCTTCAATTTTACTAAAATTAAAAATCTAATATAAAAAAAAGAGAAGAGAGGGGAAAGTAAGGAATGAGTTTCAGAAACAATTCGAGTTCTGAAGCATACATCTAGGAGCAATCATTCATATCTAATCAACCGTATTAGATTTCGTAATTCAAGTCGCCGTCTCTTAATTTCACGCGCTTTCTCGACCGGTATACCGGCATGAGAGTGTGTGGAATGAAGAGACGACGACACGTATTACAAACTCTAATTGGTATTGTTCTCAGGCAATGTCGAACAGCGAGCAGATTTTCAAGCTCAACGACGAGATCAATCGACTCGAGGAGACCGTCAAGGTTATAAATGATTTCTTATACATTGGCCAGCTAAGTTTCATTCAATCATTGGTGTGGAAACTTATTAGTGGCCCCTGATAGTGTGAGATAGCAATCCTAGTGAGGAAGCAACTCCTCGAACATTTATTCCTCGAGCTTGAAATGAAGTGACTACTCTTCGTGATTAGAAATCAAAATCGAGTGGTTCTGATTTATTGATTCGATGATATTATTGATTTTATTTTTTTTAAAATCTTTATTAAATGCTCAGGCGATGAGAGTGAACGAGGATGCAATGAGATGTGTCAAGGGCAAGAAGGGGACTGACGAAGGAGGATCGAGTACGTTTAATGAAGACAATTAAATCAACTTTGTTTGTCTCATCATTCTTTCTTCTGAAACACTAAGAGACTATCATGAAAACTTTTGAAAAGATTGACGTGTATTACATATCGTTTGTCTTATGCTTGAAAATACTTATTTTGAAGCTTCCTGTCTCAATTTTACCGACGACGCTTCCTCTAGTAGCAGCCTACCCATGAGAGAGGAGGAGAAGCTGAGGAGACTTGTGAAGGTAAGTGCGGGATGGTTGATTTTTCATTAAAAAATGTTCAGGCGTGAAATGACCAACAACGATGTATGCTAACTTTGTTATCTATTCTGTACGGCTTTTAGATTCCACACCGTTGTCCTAAACCTCTTCATATCAACTGAAACTTCCAAAATTGCACATGCAAGGTTGATAATAATTTCAAAAAAGAAAAAAAGTTTATTATAAAATATGATAAAATTGCAGGAACTCTCCGCTGATGTCAAGCAGTGCAATCCCGATATCGGCCTCATTACTGCAAAGATGGATCGAGTCTCCAATCTGTGGAACGAAGTGATAGTGGATAACATGAGAGGAGCATTGGTAAGTTCATACGTGTCTACTCTAAGAATTATCTCTAACAGATTATTTCTCCAGCACTGTTTTGATATGTTTCATTATATGCTCATCGTGTTCCGCTAGTGTCACTATTAGCTTTGTGTAAATTAACTAATAAACACTTAGATACCACCGTGTGCGGCCAAAAGTGCGGCCCATTTGCGAGGAATATTTAGGAACAGTCGCTAATGTACTGTACAACTACACCACGCTTTGTCGCGCTGTGACTCGTTCATTAATTATCGATTATCTTCTTTGATTTTAGTTTTTAATATTTTTATTTTATGCTGATAGGTTCCCCAGCTCAATCCGGATGGAACGCGCACGTGATTCCCACGATTGATTGCGAAACACCCGTGCAATCCGTGTTCTTAGATTTGGCACCTCTTATTTTTTTTCGTTTTTAAAATTTATCTCCGGAAATCGACGTGTCCAGTCCGTTCTCTGTTTGGAATCATGTTCTCTAAACCTTTCGCTTCGCTCTGCTCACTTCCAATATGCCCAATTTTCGTTCGTTTTTACGCCATATAGCTCCGAATCGGCTCGGTTGAGTGTTTTTCGCTAGTTTCTGTTATTTTTGGCCATTTACTTTTTGGCGTGTCCAGCCCAATTTCTCCTCGGAATACGATGGAATAGGCCATGGCGCATCTAATGAGCACAAAGACACATCTTGGTTTTCATTCGTTTTCATTCAGCTCACACTCGAAAGTGACCTACCACGCATTGTTACTTTTCGCTCTATATACTTTGAAACTATCAATTTCGACATTATTTTGATTAAATTATCCCTTTCATGTAATCCCAATCCAATTTCATAAATATAACATTCAAAATACAAATAAAACGTGTCCATTACAAAAAATGCAGTTGCATAATCAGAGATGTGACCTAAGGATGCTCTCCAACTCGAAAAATATTACGGTATTTCCCTGGTTAGAAGTTATATTTTTATATTTAATTTTTTAATTACTAGTATTAGATTCGTCATCCCCGACTTGGTATTTCACCGAAATAGGAAGTTCGGGCGACAAGTCACCCCGTGTGGTCCCTACACAAACTACAGCAAAAAAATATTGGAAAATTTTATTCTTCAGATTTTAATAGTTTTTCCCCACACAGGGATATTGAAGGAATTAAATCGTTAAAGCTTAAATTATAAGCAAGTATACTATCAGAAGGCCATGGGAACGCCGTGGAAACACTCGAGCCGGAGGAGTTGAGCGAGAAGATCGTTATTGCTGCTATGGAAGAGGCAGCAGTGAGATTTTAGAATATTCAACAATTATTTTAAAACATAAATAAAAAGTAAAAGAGCTGTTATTTGTGGCTAATTCAACAAATTACGATTTTCTCGTGCAATTTTTGAAAATGAGCAGCATGTTTCAGCTCAAGTGCTTCTCCATCGCCGACTACAAGAAGAAACCGGAACAGGTTCGCATTTATTTCCTAACATTCATGGGAATATTTTTCAAAATATATAAATATATTTCAGCCGAAGGGATTTTCGCGTGGGGTCTGGATGGAGCATCTAAAGGTTCGTCTCCTACATATTGCCGTAGCTAAAACAATACAATGCTGTTGAAATACTTTTATGATCACTAAATTTATAGCAATTAATGTGGTATATGATAGTTGTTTCCGGCTGGTTTCAATTTTGTTTTACATTCAATCTTTCATTTTCGATGAGCAAGAAATTCGCTGCATTGATCACATGTGCTGCGTTCATCGATCAGGCAACGTGGACGGCATCGACTGGAAAAACACCGAGATGGCTCGTAAGTTTCCTCTGTTACCTTATCGTTTTGAATTTTATAATATCGCAGTACAACCACTTTGGGCCTGAATAAGGGGAATGGAAAGCATTTGATCATCTGTAGTACATTGTACTAATGAAATCAAAATGCATTAAGTCATTTAATAAATCTCTTCGCAGTGAAATCGATCGAGCAATGGAAGGACAAGACAAATAGGTATCGAATGAGTTGATGATGAAGGAAATTCATAGACTTGTCGCCTATTTTTTTAAATTTTTTAAAATTTCCAGATTGCACGGTTTCTTCTCCACTCAGTTCACCACTCCTCTTGTCAAGTGAGTCCCAAATCGAATTTTCGTAGCTATCAAGTAATTATTGATTGCTTTCAGGAGCGGAGCGAAAGGTCCACAGCCGAGCAATGATTTCGTCCCGTCTCTCGATTTCCTGGACAAAATAGAGCGAAAATACGGAAAGAAGATCAATGGAGATTTCGATTCGGCCATGCTCAACGGTCAGTGCACACTTACACTATCCTATTCTTGACCCAAATAGTTCTTGTGCAAGGGTTTTATTTACGTGGCTGTTTCCAAATAAACTGTGCAATAAAATGGTTCCCTATGGGAAAATTTGGTGTGAAATTTGGGCGCATTCCAGATCCAGTGTACGTCGCCTCATTGCTTCCCGAAATCGTAAAGAACCATAAGGTAATTTTCGAGAATTAAAAAAAATTAGAAAAATTAACGAAATATTGATCCGTATCGAATAGTGCTTTCTCCATTTCTCAGACTCATTCGCCGATCAGAGAAACGATTGAGTGTGCAGAATGGAGAGAGATGCACTAATATTCGAAGCATCACTAACACAATATATTTCAGAGCGGTCTCGGCAAGAAGTTGTTCAAGGAGCTGCATGAGTACTTGGGAACTGGAAAGGTTTTCGTTTTCTCATTCATTCTTTCAGTCATGTCTATTTCAAGAGCATGGCTCTAATCTTTCACCGCCAATGGTCGATATCGTAGAGACAATCTGAAATATCTGCAGAGCCTCTACTGCCGTCGTTGCCACTGGAAAGTGACTAATCGTGACAGCTTCTATCGTCACATTCTCAACCCTTACCACGTCTCCATGAACTATCTGGACGCGAGTTTCAAATATATTTATGCTATGATATTGGGGTGTCCCAAAAGTCCTGTCGTTTTTTTTTTGAAAAATATTTTTTCAACTGTAAAGAGCCTTATCGAATCCTGCTAAGCGGCGATTGATGAATTAACTATTGACCTTCTGTTTCAATACTTGAGCCAGTGAAATCATTACAATTCCGAGGAGCTACGGTATGTAGAACTGACCACACTAAAACACCCACGTTCAGTTTTCGTTCAAAAAATCCGTTCTCCTTTTTTTGAATAGATAAAAATCAGTTTAATGTTTGCCACAAATAGGAAGTGATCCCTAACTCAAAAATCGACCTGAAAAATGGTCATGATTTTCACATATTCTTGGTTATTTCTGAGTTCTCAAGCGATATTTTTAGTTCGAAAATTGCATTTAAAAGTCTGATTGCTACTACTACTATGGTATTTGTTTGGGCTTCGGAATGTCAACCGCCTCTGTTTTATAAATATTTTAAAACAAGGTCGAAAAACATACATTTTATATTATTGTTTCACCATTAGGCAATCTCATGATCTAATCGAAGTCGAACAAATTAGTGCAGGAGTACTTGCACTTATTAACAACGAGTGAGAGATATTGCGACCTACGGTTCTCTTGAAATAATAAAAAGAAAAACGGCGACAAGACTTTTGGGACACCCTAATACAAAATTTCAATAAAATAACGATGAAAATAATTAATAATGTATGAGACTATTATAAAATGAACTAGTAGCTTTACTTAGATTGTTGAATCTTGGAAAAGTTTGGAATCATATTTTTGGCCAGTTGAAGACCATTCCCTGAAGACCAATAAGGCATACTCATTATTTAAAAATCTATTTTTTGTCGAATCGGTGAACATTCCAAGAGAGAGAGAAAGAGCTAAACAGAATGTCACAAAGAACTCCTTCATCACTAATCAACTCAATTTCAAGGATGGTCACCAGTTCACTCTCCTCACTGTCTCCATCAACATTCACATGCGTGACGACAACTGAAGACCCTTTCACACTCCCGAATCAAATCGAATTATCGTTGTTAATCTATTCTCTGTTTTGTTTTCTTATTGTGTTCTCGTTCTTTTTCGCTAGATAAAGTGTGATGAGTACCCAAGTTTACGAATGAACGAATCATCGATTTGTGATGGAATGGTTGATTGTCCAAGCAATATCTCTCCTTGCGTTCTATCGATTCCGTTGTTTAACGTTTTAAATTTATAAACGAAATTAATTGACTGATTCAGATCAGGAATGGCTCAAGGATCAGCAGCCGATCTCGTTGATAGAATGGAGAAGATGGGACAGGTATATCTTCGGTATTACCAATGGAAGTGGAAACTTGAAGATGTTTTAGTTCTATATCTACCGAGCATTATACTTTAAAAAAAAATAGTAATAGTATTATAATATTTCAGATCTGTTGACTTCTCTTTTTCAGAAGTCCTTTATGGATCTTCCGGATGATATTCACATTCGATTCTTCGAGGATCTCGACTTTGCCAGTCGTCTCAAACTGCGATTGAACAAAAGATTGGATGGACTTCATCTGTGCGTCAAGAATGAATTGTACGCGATTCTAGTTAAAGTGAGATTTACATTTTTTTTAAAAATTTACAATATCTACTTAGATTAAAGCATATTCTTCTTCGATTTTCTCGATTTTTTCTTCAATTCAGATCTCTACGAATCACTACGAATTTACTTTGTGCAAGTCAAGGTATATTTTCATCGCTACCTCTACTCTCCCTCGCCGCCCATATCGGGATTTCAACCAGTTGGTGAATGGACTCAATCGACTTAGTCTCAACACCACTGTCTCAGTCATTGTAATCTATGCTGATACGAATGAGGTGAAGTTTAAGTTTACCTTTTTCGGACAATATGGTGATTTTGTTCAGCACAATTATCGTATTATCGAGGCAGTCTCCAGTTTCGAGACTAACCTAAGGCTAGAAGTGTATTCGGTGGGTTCGTGAGACAATTTTATTCGTTATCTTATTGCAGCCAAAATGTGCTTTAATTTTGTATTACTCTCAAGGATATCACAAGTGTTCATTTTTAAATTAAAAATTTTTTAGAACATGTTTTTCTATAAATAATAATTCTTTTATGACATAAAAAATGATTGTGTTTACTTCAGTGCAATCATCAGTTGAACCTCCCTCCACGCAATCTCTCCATTCTTCGCAATTTCGCTCAGAATGTTCGTAACGTCTATCTCGGTTTCGGCATTTTCGCTCAGGAGCTCTGCAATCTTCGCAAGGTGAAATATTTTCCTTTCCTTGCCTGGATTATCATTATCTCAGCTATTGAAGCGGCTTAGTCGATCGAGTAGAGAAGTTAATCTCCTTCTTTACTAGTTCTGCTCTTCTCAATCCAATTAGATGACGTGACGACGAGTATATTTCCCGAGTCGACATTTTTGGTTGATCTGTCATTAACGGCATTTAGTTATTGAAATAAATTTAAATAGTTATTTGAAATTGACAGCGCTAAATCCTACTACTATTAGCTTGCGAACCTACCTAGTCTCAGAGTTTGAATTTACACCTAGTCTCAAAGTTTGAATTCTTTTCATTTAGTCTTCCGATCATTATTTTTTAATTATGATATATTGCACAGTGTATTCGATCGCGCTGGAAATGTTCTGAGAGCAGAAGAGAGAAATGACTACATTCCCTTATGAAAATGGGGTTTATCGTTTTGATTTTCGCCAAGTTGCATTTTCAGATCATGCTCGAAGGTGAATGCAAGCTGGAGAAATTCACAGTGAGAGCCGAGCGAGAAATGGGAAAGTCGTTCGTGAAAGAGTGCTTCGGAGTGACTATCGAAGAAGTTCGTAATGACTCGGGAAAAATTTCTACCATGATTTATCGTACGTCGGATGAGTCTATTGAGGTACGGCGGTTGCTTATATGCGAAATTGTTGGTGGATCATATGTGATATCCATACTATATAATAAAGCGCAAACTTCTGTCTGTGTGTTGGTTTGTCCGGATTGCGAAATCGTAAACATGTAAACAACGCATCCCCTCCCTCTCCCTCTCTCTTGGAGATTGCGAAATACGGCGCACCGCGAAGCGGTGAGCCCCGCCAGTGGTATCCCCCGACGTAGTCGGGGGGATACCGCTGGTAGTCACATAAATCAAATGAGCGAACGTTAAAAAATTTTCTTTAGCTCTTTGGAGATGACTTCGATGATTCGACTTTATCCCATTTCGAAGACGGGCTTGAGACTAGAATCAGCTCGAGATCTCTAAGTTTCTGCAAGAGGACTGTTGTGGTGAAGGATGTCTCCAAGAAGATTCAGCTTAACCATCTCTATTCGTATTTGTAAACTTCGAATTGAGCCCGTTCTTTCATCCATGTTATTCAATTCAATTATTTATCACATCAGGCAGTAATGCTCAGGTGAGGATGGGGCCATATTCTTCATAGGGCGCGTTAATTATCAATATAATCATCCATGATATAATAAATTGTTATTCCGTTGAAATCAATTGAAGTAGGTTGGCAGCTCGTTGGGACTGTGTGGATATTCATTTCCCTTTTCTTATCGCTTACAGCATATCTGATGTTGCCCTTTTTATTGTGTTCTAGTCCTTTTACCTTCGTTACTTTTGTATCTCAATTTTTCTCGAATTACATTCCTAATTGTGATCTCGAACCACTATTTTAAACTGATAAAGTATGGTAATAATATTCTGAATGTTTATTGTAAATGGTTCTTCTAACCATGAATGTTATCTTGGTTTTCCTCATCCGAGGAAACGATGTTATATCACTAGACACGGAGGGATCACCGGCGAATGTGAAATTTACGGCTCTGACGCGCGAAACCCTCGCGTCGCGTAATCATGGAATGATTAAATTGCAGTACTGTTTTCAAATTAGCGAGATAATTTACGATTTTGTACGTGATGAAGAGCTTAGCCAACCCCGTTCCAAGATCTCTACTTAGATTTGCAAAAAATAATTAAAAAATAAACGGCTGAGAAAATTTGAGTTATCGAAAACAGTTTATTGAGATACAATCAGTAAACTCACCTCGTAAAGCTTCGCTCTTTTTTGTTACGTGTGAGGGGTTCTAGAAACTCTCGAAATAGTGGGGTACGGGTAGTGCACGAAATAAAATGAATGAGAACCTCGACAAAAACAATAATAAAATTTGAATTTTTACATGTTTAGTGGATTTGTGGTGTTGCGTGTGTTTTGGATCCCTCGACGGTTTATCGCTTGAACATCTTTTCGCGATTCGTCCTTTTATGCTGACTGACCCGTCCGTGTAGAGTGACTGGACTAACCATCAATAATTTGCCATAATAGCACTGTACTGAAATGCGTCAGCAAATTACTGTAAGAAAAAAGTTCGAATTTAGCGTGCTTGCGGATATGTTTGCGTTTGCACAGGAAGTGTGAGCTTTAAATTTGAATTTTCGAGACTATTGCTATTTCTCCCTTATAAGTTATATATCGCTGTTAGTTTCTCACGCAGTCGATTCTCCTTGCATTTGTCGTTGTTTTGCGAAGTATAAGTTATGAATACAAGTTATGAAATCGTCAGGATATTTCGTAAACGTGGTTCGTATCTTAGGGATTTTGGTCTATTTTGCACCCTATCCTTTAGTGTTTACTACCTATTATTGCTATGGATTTCCGCACTGTCTGCTGTTAGCGATTGTGGGCATGTGCACTGGTGAGATATCACATGAAACAATTAGAGCCAGCACGCGATACCAATCGAGTTTGGCCTGCCTGGAAACCACTGGTCCATTGATATCCAGTATTTGTTATCGAGTTTCTTTATATGCACTATTCTTAAACTTCCCTTTCAGTTATTCGGGTGCCGTTTCGAGTCGGGGAAGAATGAGCAACGCTACCGAAAGAGGTCGCCTCTCCAAGGTTAGTTTATTGCATTATATTATTATTAATTGATTGTGAAGCATTCTATTGGGGTGTCCTAAAAGAGCCTTATCGAATCCTGCTAAGCGGCGATTGATGAATTAACTATTGACCTTCTGTTTCAATACTTGAGCCAGTGAAATCATTACAATTCCGAGGAGCTACGGTATGTAGAACTGACCACACTAAAAACACCCACGTTCAGTTTTCGTTCAAAAATTCCGTTCTCCTTTTTTTGAATAGATAAAAATCAGTTTAATGTTTGCCACAAATAGGAAGTGATCCATACTCAATATGCGCACCATTCCGACTTCCCTTCTCGAATTGCATCATCACTATGAAACTTGCCATTTCCCACACATTATTCTAAAAATTTTCGAATTTGATTCCGGAAATCGATCAAAATATTTACAAATAAATCAAAACGTTGAAAAATTAACATTAGAGCGCAATCGAAGGGGGTAAAAATAGATAACTCAAAAATCGACCTGAAAAATGGTCATGATTTTCACATATTCTTGATTATTTCTGAGTTCTCAAGCGATATTTTTAGTTCAAAAATTGCATTTAAAAGTCTGATTCCTACTACTACTATGGTATTTGTTTGGGCTTCGGAATGTCAACCGCCTCTGTTTTATGAATATTTTAAAACAAGGTCGAAAAACATACATTTTATATTCTTGTTTCACCATTAGGCAATCTCATGATCTAATCGAAGTCGAATAAATTAGTGCAGGAGTACTTGCACTTATTAACAACGAGCGAGAGATATTGCGACCTACGGTTCTCTTGAAATAATAAAAAGAAAAACGGCGACAAGACTTTTGGGACACCCTAATAGTATCTTCCAATGAGGCAAAATACTTTACTCCCGTAATTATGTTTCATGTCCCCTTTCAGAGAGACGCAATCGTTATCAACGATGAGGAATCGGCCAGTGATCAGCCGGCGGAGAAGAGTGTGAAGAGAGAAGAAGAGGTTCGTTTCGTGAAAGATAATTACACTGTGACATGACTTACTTCCACGCTTAGTTTTGTAAAATCGAAATCTGCCGTTTGCATATCTTTCAATGAAGTAGTTAACTCTAAATGATCGTTCTTCAGTCAGTTCCTTCTACTCAATTCGATAACCTTCAGCAGGAGACGAAGATAGAGAAGAGGTTCGAATACCGGCGTTACGGAATTTAGCCATAATGGTAGTATTGGAAATCATCTGTATCGAAAGAACGATTTCCAATTGATCCTTTTCTTTTTATTTTTCGCTGTTAAAAATTCATTTTAGCGAATTGGAGTTGGAAAACGATGCGCTCAAGGCTGAAATTGATAAACTGAGAAAGGAGAACGCAGTGCTGAAGGCGAGGTTTGTTTTTTAAAGGCTACTTAAGAAAACATGAGAATAATACATAAAAATAATAAATGAGGATAGCTCGATCAAATATGAATGTGATCTGAACAAGTACTACCTACGAATTTCCGTTAAGAATTGTTTATTTTCGTCAATCGATGACATTTATTCATGGTTTTCAGTCCTTGTCGTGTCTTGGAGAATGGAGAGCCGACGGCTGCAGTGGCTGCAGGTTTGTCATCTGAATTGTTATGGTAGTTGTGGCACTAGGTCGGATATGAAGATATAATATTATCGCCTCCCAGTATTTTGTCAATATCATGTTAAACTTTCCGGATAAACACTGACTGACGAAAAACAATTGATCATACTGAGGCGGCGTGACCTAAGCACCGTTGTTGCAGAGATGAAGCAATGCTAACAACTCTTGTTATTTTTCTTTTTTTCCCTCCAGATGATTCGAATTCTGGATTCATTCGATTCGAGGTCGACAACGTCTCAGTAATCGAAGAATATGACGGTGACCGATACTCGCAAGTGATTGAAGTGGGAGGATTACCTTGGTGAGCAGCTGAGTCATAAGTCACATCGTATTCTTCAGAAATGTATTGCAAGCATCAAACTCAGAATTTATATTGAAATTACAAATTTAGTTGTGAAAAAAGGTTAAGATTTGTCTTCTAGGAGACTTCTCGTATCCCGAGGCGATGATGGTCTCTCCATCAATCTCGAATGCATGATCAAACCGTCAAAGTCTTGGAGAATCAAAGTTGATGCAGAATTCATCCTCATCAATTCAGATATCAGCAAAAATATCACTTCCAAAGTGGGAATTATGTTAATTATAATTATTTAAAATTATTCATGGCTTCTTCTGGAATTAGGAAATTGCAGGTCAAGCTTACTATCTCTCATTCACTGGACTTTTCGGGTCCCTTCCCCTATATTCTGGACGATTGGGAGGATTTGATCGATAAGGATATGGTGACGAATATTCTGTGTCCAACAAAGTTCAATGTCCTTATCAGGACGAACCTTATATTTTTATCTGTTTTAACCTTATATTTGACCTTATATTTTTATCTGTTTTAACCTTATATTTGACCTTATATTTTTATCTGTTTTACAGTCACAATTTCATGCATTTCTATCGGCATCAATACGGCAGAAAATACAATGATCTTTGATCTTTTGTTCTGTAACTTAGGATAAGAAATACCGCCAAGAGACAATGGAGTAGATCGAGGAAAATGATTGTTATTTTTAGGGATTCATCAGAGACGATCAAATCATTATCGAAGTTAATTTCTCTATCATCAAGATGGAAGGAATCAAGTCAGTTTGCCTTACCTATATATATCATCTATTTAAAAAAAATCTTAGGACTATTCCTCGAGTCGATTTCACGGACCCGAATGAGCCCCGTCACGATGTTACATTGATTATCGAAGGAGAGAAGATCTACGCTAGTAAGCAGGCAAGTTAAAATTATTATAACGCTTTTATTTGATAAATTTTTGCACATATTGCTCATTGGAAAAATCATGAAAAGTAGGGTTTTCAGTATCTTGCTCTCAATTCTCCCTTCTTCCACGCTCTTTTCTATGGTAATTTCAATGAGAAGAACAAGAAAGAAATAGAGCTCAAGGATGTCAATCGAGATGTGTGTATAAGTTATTTGAAAAGTTATCTTTTCTATCTTTATGATTGTTTTACCATAATTTGAACGTTGTAGGAATTTCTCGAGATGCTACACACGCTGTACCCTTCCTACAGGAAAATCTCAAGTAAGAAAATAAAACTGGTATTTTAAGACTTGTCGATGATGTCTATTAATATAAAAAAATCAGATTTAGCAGAAACCAAACCCAAAATTTTTTTCAGCTGATCAAATTGAGTATCTCCTCGAGCTCGGCGATCGATTCCAGGTGGCAGTAAGTGATTAAAAATTAATATTGCTTGCATTTATCATTCAATTTCATTTAAATAATTTAATTTGAAATCAATGTTAACTTGTAAATGTTTTCAGTATGTGATCGACTTCGTGCAGAAGTGCATCAATTCTTGTGACCTATACTTACCCGATATGCCAAGAATCGCCAATCAATACGGACTGAAGGTTCGTGGCCATTGTTCATATTTCGAAAATCTCAGAAATCGCGATTTTCAGTTTTGAACCGATCCGAATGAGTGGAGAATACGAATCAGTACTAGTAAATCACAGATAGACGCCGTCATTTTGTTATGCAGGAGCTTTTAGCACTTTAACAGTGATAAATATTCCAGTTCCGCAAAAAATTATTTCTCTGCGATTTCCTAATGCACCGTTTGCGAGGTTTTATATTATCATTGTACCGAATTCCACTGTGGTTTGATTTAACTCTTTTTCAGATTGACAATTCGCTCTGGCGAGGCGATATCCAGCCGGATATGGAGAAGTGTGTGCCACCCAATGAACCGTGAGTAGGAGTATTGATTAATTCCTCATTGATTTAAAATCGATATGCAAACGGAAGCACGTATTGTCCAAAAATTGTACTGAAACGTTTCTAGAGTCGATTTCTCCGATCCGAACGAGCCCCGTCATGATGTTGCATTGGTGATTGGTGGAGAGAAGATCTACGTGAGCAAGCAGGTGTTAATTCGTTACTCATATATTTAAGACGGCGTCTCGGTAATTTGAGACCACTCCCCGGACACGTTTCTCTAGCAATGAGAACCAGAAGCCCATACTGGGTTGCTGGAAGGGTCTTGGTACCATGATGCACAATCCATGACTTATTTGTTGTTACAACCGTGGCAGAGGGAGAAACATAATTTTAAAGGTAAAATGTCGAAAAATCAAATTTTCACAACCGATCGAGATAGACCCAATTTCTCTTTTGCGTTAATTTAGGGGTGCCCTAAGAGTCTTAAATACATGTTCTGATCGATTACTGCTCATTGCGAAATTCACTTTTTAGAAATGATTTTTTGTTTTTCTTTACCATGATGCCCATTTTCGGAAAAAGTCCCAAAGGCCACTATATACGTTTTGTAGCCCTTTAAATTTTACATTGAATCCTACTTTTGAAATGTTCTGGCAGGGCCGCCGAAGATGTACTTTTTCGATTGAATCCAAAAAAAGTGCCAATTTTGAAGGGTTTTCGCGCATATCTTTTTTCTTTTGAGTTAAAATGAGCTCTAATAGTGAAATTCGGATTCTACTCGTCAAAATACACCAGAATCACGTATAGTCAGATTTTTCCGAGATACAATTTTTTCGACTTTTTTTTTGACTTTTTCATTTTTTTTTCACTTTTTCATGATCTTGGTCATTTTTTGGGTCAAACAGTCGAAATTTCAGAACTATCTTACGTGTTCAGTACGTGTTAGGTGTTCAGGCGTATTTTTGCGCGTAGATGCCGATTTTGCATGTTAGAGCTCACGAAATTGTGAAAGAAAAAAGTTAAGGCCAGAAAAGTTTTTCGAGCGTAACTTTTTTCTTTCACAATTTCGTGAGTTCTAACATGCAAAATCGGCATCTACGCGCAAAAATACGCCTGAACACCTATAGTAAGATAGTTCTGAAATTTCGACTGTTTGACCCAAAAAATGACCATGATAGGGGGTCATGAAAAAGTCGAAAAAATTTTATCTCGGAAAAATCTGACTATACGTGATTCTGGTGTATTTTGACGAGTAGAATCCGAATTTCACTATTAGAGCTCATTTTAACTCAAAAGAAAAAAGATATGCGCGAAAAACCTTCAAAATTGGCACTTTTTTGGATTCAATCGAAAAAGTACATCTTCGGCGGCCCTGCCAGAACATTTCAAAAGTAGGATTCAATGTAGAATTTAAAGGGCTACAAAACGTATATAGTGGCCTTTGGGACTTTTTCCGAAAATGGGCATCATGGTAAAGAAAAACAAAAAATCATTTCTAAAAAGTGAATTTCGCAATGAGCAGTAATCGATCAGAACATGTATTTAAGACTCTTAGGGCACCCCTAAATTAACACAAAAGATAAATTGGGTATATATCGATCGGTTGTGAAAATTTGATTTCTCGACCATTTTAACTTTAAAATCATGTTTCTCCCTGTGCCACTGCTGTAACAACAAATAAGTCATGGATTGTGCATCATGGTACCAAGACCCTTCCAGCAACCCAGTATGGGCTTCTGGTTCTCATTGCTAGAGAAACGTCTCCAGGGGCCAAAATGCTTGCAAATTACCGAGACGTCGTCTTAATTTTTATAAATCTTGATCTTCATTTAACCATTATTATTTTCAGTACCTCTCTCTCCACTCTCCATTCTTCAACAAGCTATTCTACGAAGAATTTAAAAACCATACTGAAATCGAGCTCAAGGATGTCGATCGGGAGGTAAGCATAATAATCATGATTTAATAATTTAAAATAGTCATTATAGGAATTTCTCGAGATGCTGCATGTGATCTACCCCTTCGGCAAAAATATCACAGGTATGAAGGAATGATATTAATATTATTATTACATATTATAAGATAAGTTTAAGCGAATTGAGTGATTGGGCTCGAATCCTCACATGCATTAAATCAGCCATTTCAGTTGACTCAGCGGAGTTTCTACTCAAGCTGGGTGGTCGATTCCAAATTGAGGTAAGCTGAAAAACTTTTCATCACGTTGATTTTTTCTGAGTCATTTTCTTCTGTGGATACGGTTTCTTTCAGTATGTAATCGAGCGTTCGGAGAATTTTCTCTGCTGTTCACGTGATGTTGTTTCGTTGATCGAGAAGCTGCGAATTACTGATACGTACGGACTAATTGGACTGCTGGTAGGTGAATCATGTGGTTTTGAGATGTCAAATCGAAAGCGCCTCTCCTCAATTCGCATGCTATTTCTCGTTGGTTAGATAAACGGGAGCACACGTGAAATGAGGATCCCATTTGTCGTCACTAGTGTGCTTGTGTCGAGCACCTTAATCATCGAAATGAGAGCTGGAAAATCCGAATGAGGAGATGTTTAGGAATTCCAGATCTGAAAATAAGAGACTGCAGAACCGATAAGATCACTGCATTAGTTAAAGATTGTTGTAGCTTTGATTGATACACACATTGCCAGATACGGATCAATCTCGTTCTATTATAGGATATCTTCATGAACAAACTCTACCAGCTCTATGGTCGCAATGCCCTCCAGATGTTCAAGGATATTGAGGTATGCAGTGTTGTTCGCTCGAGCGGATTTCGAGAGCGATCGACGCTCAAGCCTTCTCATTCTCAAGGCTCATTCCGCACTAGAGCGTAGGTTGCTCGAGAGCGAAGAGGAGATCGGCGCTCGCGAGCACTCGAACACAGAATGAGTAGTGACATCAATTGAAGAAAGATCGATCGAAGCATTTACGCTTGGTAGTCCCCTGTTATTGTGCGTTCGAGCGCTCGAAATAACATTACTAGTATGCAGGTTGTATATATGAGGCCGTTTGTGGTAGAATCAACAAGCCCTCAACAGGCGTTGAGAACAGCTAAAAATCACATATGCCCAAAAATTGCCCTAGGGGTAACTTTTTATTCTGAATCGACCTGTGGAGTCCGTTTTTCGATCTGGGTTCTGAATCCCGGTACGACCCCCTCATTTTTGGCTAAATTTAGATTTTTATTAAAATCTCCTTCAAAAATGGTTCAATTGGCAGAAAATTTCGTGTACCCGAATATAATTAAATTCTCTACAAACTGAAATAAAGAACGAGGCTCTATCTTTTTCGTTTTCGAGAAAATATCGATTTTGACAGAAAAATAAACGGCCGGAACCCCGTTGATACAAGAAAGAGAAAACTTCGCTGATCATTTTTAGTATATCAGAAGAAATATTTAAGGCGCGCGGTGATACGTCTATATCGATTTTTGTGTCACGAACTCGCGTTTTTTGGACTTTTTCGAACATAACTTTTTCTTTCAAAGATTCAGGATATCTAACATAGAAATTCGTTTTCTACGTGCGAAAATACGCCAGAAACTTCTATTCTAAGGTGTTTTTGAAAAGATTACTTTTTCGACCCTGACTTGGTCGTCGATGTCGATTTTAGTGTAGAAAAAGTCATATTCTCAGAATCATGTGACAATAGGAGTTTCTGTCGTATTTTCGCACGTAGAAAACGAATTTCTGTGTTAGAGATCCTGAACCTTTGAAAGAAAAAAAAGTTATGCTCAAAAAAGTCCAAAAAACGCGAGTTCGGGACACAAAAATCGATATAAACGTATCACCGCGCGCCTTAAATATTTCTTCTGATATACTAAAATGATAAGCGAAGTTTTCTCGTTCTTGTATCAACGGGGTTCCGGCCGTTTATTTTTCTGTCAAAAATCTATATTTTATCGAAAACAAAAAAGATATAGCCTAGTTCTTTATTTCAGTTTGTAGAGAATTTAATTCTGGTCGGGTACGCGAAATTTTCTGCCAATTGGAACATTTTTAGAGGAGATTTTAATAAAAATCGAAATTTTGGCCAAAAATGAGGTGGTCGTACCGTGATTCAGAATGCGCAGATCGAAAAACGGTCTCCACAGGTCGATTCAGAATAAAAATTTACCCCTAGGGCCAATTTTTGGGCATATCTGCCTTCTGACCTTTTCTTGACACTTGTTGACTCTACCGCAAACGGCCTCATATTTATTCATTCTCATCAAAATATCGGTTGAAGATAAATAGAAAGTGGATGATGCAGTAAGAAATTGAGCGAATAATTATTGACGATCGATGACGAAAGGTTTCTTTATTGTAGACTGGTTTACTTAAAAAATGCATTTGTGATGACGATGATGACAAACTGGCATCCGAATCATTTCGCATTATCTGTAGTTTCTCTAACCGACGAGAGAGCACCCCAAAAGAGGAGAGTGGATGCAGATTTGCCATCACTAATATTCAAGCTTTTCATCTTCAGGAATCGACTGTCTTCCGCAATCTCTCTAAGAAAATGACAGATATTCTCGTCACATGGCTGCTACAAGCAGTCTAATCCACTGAATGATCGATCGATAATGGTTAATTTTGAACAACTCGACTCTCTGAATTTTTACTATTATCGATTTCTTCTTCGTTTCTTGTCGTAATTCATTGAGTGATCGTTCACATCTTTTTTTCCTAATTTTAATCCACTCGTCTAGTTAGATGGTCCAACTCAATGGCTAACTTTAATTTTGTTGTTTTGTTTCTTGAGTGGGTACGAATGGATCCTCGTTGTTTCCCATATCAATAATTTACAGTTTAATGAGCAGAAGCTGTCTTGTTTTTTCGCCTCAGTAACTCTTAAACTATTTTACTCCTCTGACCTACCGTAGGAAGAGGGTTTCAAGCTACTGTATGCTAAATGTTATGTCTATGTGTCCGATAAAAGTTATGACGACAATTATTTTTCACCAACACGTCATACATTATTAGAGGTCAATACTAGTGATGACAAATCGGCATCTACTCTCCCTTCTTGCGTGCTTTCTCGTCGGTCAGAGAGACGAGAGAGCATGCGATTTGAGGAGAGCCGGATGTCGGTTTGCCATCGAGACACGAAGAAAATAAGCTATAGGCGGGATTCTAGTATAGTTGTCAGTTGAAATATCCGCTATGAAAAAATGGTGTTCATCCAGATAGAACCAGCAGAATATAAATGGCTACATTTCTCAACGAAAGACGTCTTTATCGGTGCTCTAGACACGGTTCTGATTCATTCTCTGCCGCTTTGCCTGAGTCGGGGTGGCATCGGGGTCGGACTTGACGGCGGCGAGACGAGGGGCAGGGGGCAGTTCGAAGGAGGGCTTGAGGTAGAGGCGGACCGGACGGGATCCATGGTGCCTGACGTGGTACTAGATAATTGAGACGACCAAGCAACGTGTGAGTCAGTATTATGCGCATCACTAAGTACTGTCCAGATAGCCAGTGCGAGGTGGCTTTCCTTCGTGATGACGGTGAAGTTTCCGTCCCAGTAGAAGTAGACGGGCAGGCAGAGGCCGAGGTAGGCCAGTTGCAAACTAGTGATGACAAATCGTCATCAGCCTCTCCTCAAATCGCACGCTCTCTCGTTTCTCAGACCAGCTAGACAACATGCAAATTGAGGAGAGTCGATGTCGTTTTGTTATCACTACTGCAAACAGTGCCGCTGAGTCTCATTATATTCTTGAAATTCCGATCGGAGAAGAGTAGGGACGCCATTTCGGGGTTGCCTGTCTCTATTCCTGTCGGAAAATGGATAACCCCATTGCTCAAAATCCCTTCTCAGTGGTGTTCGAAAAACGGGTCGCTGTCTCTTTATTTCACACACCCTCTAACCGGTCATAGTGACGAGAGAGTGTGTGCAATGAAGAGACGGAGACCCGTTTTTCCAACTCAACCAGACCTCGTCCTTGAGCGTCTTGAAGGCATCCTCCTGCTTCTCGCACATGAATCCGACCGCGACTCCCTCGAAGAGAATCTTGAAGGAGAGAGCCGACATGCCTGCGACATTAATTTCAACGATTCTAGTAAAAAAAACACATCGAGTCACCTCAATTCGCGTCATATCTCGATAATCAAGAGGACTCGAGAAATAAGGTGAATCGCTTTCAAGAGAATCATTATCGCAAGGTTTTTTTCGCGATTAAAGGATGCATTTTAGCGACGAATGCGCACGATAAGAGATACGAAAATGAAAACAACCGACCTTCACGAGTGACGAAGCGAGAAATGAGAAGAGAATGGAATTTTCGGAGCGAAGGTTTTTTGTTGTTGCAAATTACGAACAATGCTCAGCGTGTCACTGAGGTGTCAGGCAAAATATCACCCTCAAAGGATGCTGAATCTGTCTTCATTTATCTGGTCGTAATTCAAGGTCATTCTATATGAGGCCGTTCGCCTAATTTTCAATCAAATTCGAGGAGATCTGGCACAGCTCAAAAAGTCGATTTTCTGCAACTGTGTGTGTTTCGGGTTATCGAGGGTTCTGAAGACAATGGGCATATTCATTTTGTCCACAGACGTTGGCTCCAGATGGCGTCACGTCGAAATCACGTTTTGACGTGCTACTCGGCTCTCGAGAGGGCTAATTTTATGCAAAAATTGTTTCTGGTGTAGAATTGCATGGCTAACATGCCTGCTTTGTTCATTTTTCTCCATTTTAAAAAATAATTTTTTAAATATCAACTTTTCGCACAGTCATTTCCGCGTATGCCAAACCATACCACGCGATCGGGCTTCGCGAGAGGAGTTGAAATCTATAATTTCAGCCAAAAATAGCATCCGGTGACCGAGAAACGCCACTTACAGTGTTTTGAGAGTGCAAGGAAAAGGGGCTCCCTTGCCTCTTCCTCTCTCCCCTCGATCGCTTCCCTGACCCCGCGCGACGAGAGAGCGTGTGGAATGGGGAGAGCGCTCGAGAGAGTAAGGAGAGGGAGGGGACGAATGCGTCTTTTCCTTGCATTTTCAAGATACTATAAGTCGCGTTTCTCGGTCACCGGATGCTCTTTTTGGCTGAAATTATATATTTCAACTCCTCCCGCGAAGCCCGATCGCGTGGTATGGTTTGGCATACGCGGAAATGACTGTACGAAAAGTTGATATTTTAAAATTTATTTTTGAAGATGGAAAAAAATGAACAAAACAAGCATGTTAGCCATGCAATTCTACACCAGAAACAATTTTTGCATAAAATTAGCCCTCTCGAGAGCCGAGTAGCACGTCAAAACGTGATTTCGACGTGACGCCATCTGGAGCCAACGTCTGTGGACAAAATGAATATGCCCATTGTCTTCAGAACCCTCGATAACCCGAAACACACACAGTTGCAGAAAATCGACTTTTTGAGCTGTGCCAGATCTCCTCGAATTTGATTGAAAATTAGGCGAACGGCCTCATATAGAATGACCTTGAATTACGACCAGATAAATGAAGACAGATTCAGCATCCTTGGAGGGTGATATTTTGCCTGACACCTCAGTGACACGCTGAGCATTGTTCGTAATTTGCAACAAAAAAAACCTTCGCTCCGAAAATTCCATTCTCTTCTCATTTCTCGCTTCGTCACTCGTGAAGGTCGGTTGTTTACATTTTCGTCTCTCTTATCGTGCGCATTCGTCGCTAAAATGCATCCTTTAATCGCGAAAAAAACCTTGCGATAATGATTCTCTTGAAAGCGATTCACCTTATTTCTCGAGTCCTCTTGATTATCAAGATATGACGCGAATTGAGGTGACTCGATGTGTTTTTTTACTAGAATCGTTGAAATTAATGTCGCAGGCATGTCGGCTCTCTCCTTCAAGATTCTCTTCGAGGGAGTCGCGGTCGGATTCATGTGCGAGAAGCAGGAGGATGCCTTCAAGACGCTCAAGGACGAGGTCTGGTTGAGTTGGAAAAACGGGTCTCCGTCTCTTCATTGCACACACTCTCTCGTCACTATGACCGGTGAGAGGGTGTGTGAAATAAAGAGACAGCGACCCGTTTTTCGAACACCACTGAGAAGGGACTTTGAGCAATGGGGTTATCCATTTTCCGACAGTAATAGAGACAGGCAACCCCGAAATGGCGTCCCTACTCTTCTCCGATCGGAATTTCAAGAACATAATGAGACTCAGCGGCACTGTTTGCAGTAGTGATAACAAAACGACATCGACTCTCCTCAATTTGCATGTTGTCTAGCTGGTCTGAGAAACGAGAGAGCCTGCGATTTGAGGAGAGGCTGATGACGATTTGTCATCACTAGTTTGCAGCTGGCCTACCTCGGCCTCTGCCTGCCCGTCTACTTCTACTGGGACGGAAACTTCACCGTCATCACGAAGGAAAGCCACCTCGCACTGGCTATCTGGACAGTACTTAGTGATGCTCAATCGATACTGGTCTCGAGGGATGTAAATAAGGTGTACATTCTCTCAATTCGGTATACTATCTCGCCTGTCAGAGAAACGAGAGAGTGTGTACTAGTCATTACTAGTAATTAGTGAGGCTCAATCGAGACTGGCCTCTTCTCAATTTGTGTTTATAACTGAGCGATGAGAGAGCCCGCGAATTTGGAAGTCAATCTTTGCGCATAATACTGACTCACACGTTGCTTGGTCGTCTCAATTATCTAGTAACACGTCAGGCACCATGGATCCCGTCCGGTCCGCCTCTACCTCAAGCACTGCCCCCTGCCCCTCGTCTCGCCGCCGTCAAGTCCGACCCCGATGCCACCCCGACTCAGGCAAAGCGGCAGAGAATGAATCAGAACCGTGTCTAGAGCACCGATAAAGACGTCTTTCGTTGAGAAATGTAGCCATTTATATTCTACTGGTTCTATCTGGCATGAACACCATTTTTTCATAGCGGATATTTCAACTGACAACTATACTAGAATCCCGCCTATAGCTTATTTTCTTCGTGTCTCGATGGCAAACCGACATCCGGCTCTCCTCAAATCGCATGCTCTCTCGTCTCTCTGACCGACGAGAAAGCACGCAAGAAGGGAGAGTAGATGCCGATTTGTCATCACTAGTATTGACCTCTAATAATGTATGACGTGTTGGTGAAAAATAATTGTCGTCATAACTTTTATCGGACACATAGACATAACATTTAGCATACAGTAGCTTGAAACCCTCTTCCTACGGTAGGTCAGAGGAGTAAAATAGTTTAAGAGTTACTGAGGCGAAAAAACAAGACAGCTTCTGCGCATTAAACTGTAAATTATTGATATGGGAAACAACGAGGATCCATTCGTACCCACTCAAGAAACAAAACAACAAAATTAAAGTTAGCCATTGAGTTGGACCATCTAACTAGACGAGTGGATTAAAATTAGGAAAAAAAGATGTGAACGATCACTCAATGAATTACGACAAGAAACGAAGAAGAAATCGATAATAGTAAAAATTCAGAGAGTCGAGTTGTTCAAAATTAACCATTATCGATCGATCATTCAGTGGATTAGACTGCTTGTAGCAGCCATGTGACGAGAATATCTGTCATTTTCTTAGAGAGATTGCGGAAGACAGTCGATTCCTGAAGATGAAAAGCTTGAATATTAGTGATGGCAAATCTGCATCCACTCTCCTCTTTTGGGGTGCTCTCTCGTCGGTTAGAGAAACTACAGATAATGCGAAATGATTCGGATGCCAGTTTGTCATCATCGTCATCACAAATGCATTTTTTAAGTAAACCAGTCTACAATAAAGAAACCTTTCGTCATCGATCGTCAATAATTATTCGCTCAATTTCTTACTGCATCATCCACTTTCTATTTATCTTCAACCGATATTTTGATGAGAATGAATAAATATGAGGCCGTTTGCGGTAGAGTCAACAAGTGTCAAGAAAAGGTCAGAAGGCAGATATGCCCAAAAATTGGCCCTAGGGGTAAATTTTTATTCTGAATCGACCTGTGGAGACCGTTTTTCGATCTGCGCATTCTGAATCACGGTACGACCACCTCATTTTTGGCCAAAATTTCGATTTTTATTAAAATCTCCTCTAAAAATGTTCCAATTGGCAGAAAATTTCGCGTACCCGACCAGAATTAAATTCTCTACAAACTGAAATAAAGAACTAGGCTATATCTTTTTTGTTTTCGATAAAATATAGATTTTTGACAGAAAAATAAACGGCCGGAACCCCGTTGATACAAGAACGAGAAAACTTCGCTTATCATTTTAGTATATCAGAAGAAATATTTAAGGCGCGCGGTGATACGTTTATATCGATTTTTGTGTCCCGAACTCGCGTTTTTTGGACTTTTTTGAGCATAACTTTTTTTTCTTTCAAAGGTTCAGGATCTCTAACACAGAAATTCGTTTTCTACGATTGACTCACTCGTGGTCGAAGTGCAGGCAATGAGAGATATCGGCTTCATTGGAAGGAGCACCGACTATTGCATTCGTTGAATCGTTCATGCCATCGGGGAAGTCAGTGAGGAAGTGAAAAGAGAAAGAGCGAGTTTGTTCATTTTTACCACTTTCTCTACTGTGAAAGCCTGTCAAGAGTGTGGAATGCAAAGTCAAACACACGATAAAAGTGGTTTATATATATACAATGTGAGCGACGCTCTGCCTCTCGTATCATTGTGTATCTAAGCGACCGAGAGTATGTTACCATCGCGTTCTCTCTCTATCTGACTCATGGAAACTGTTGACATACAGACCAAACAATTCTTTGCTTGGAAGGTAAGATACCGACCGTGCTAGAGATAGCGCTCTCTTTCCATCCATTTAATCCGATAAATACTGAAATTTATTGATGAAGCTTTGGCTACGCTTTTAAGAATTACTCTTTATCCAGGACAGTACCTTTTATTTTTACAATTTCATAGTGCAAATTATCATACAAATCCACATTTTTCCTAGAAATTTATCACAATTATAACAAAACGAAAAAAAATCGCAAAAAATTATCTATGCCAGATACAAGTGATCGAGCATATCACGGCAGGTTGGTCGACTAGTTGGGTTCATCTGAGTGAGTAGCTTCACGAACTCTCTCTGAAATTTAAAGACTGTCAAGAAAAATACCATGAAAACTCACCGTCTTTGCATCTGAGATGCGACTACTCTGCTTTCCATCGCGATAATCGTTGAATATCTGAGTGGATTGATCAAAATCTACGAAGATCCATTATGATGTCGTACCGAAGACCGCTCAGTTGTCGTCATTACGACACACAGCTCAGTGAGAATCAGTCCAAGAGAGAATACGTCAGATTGTGAGCTGTATTTATGGCCGAATGCTGTCTTACTAGAGACCCTCTGAAATTTTTTTAACCTTTCCGCGGATTTCCGGACATGCCGCGAGGTTTTTAGATTCAGACCTCCATACGCATACCATGTGTGCATGTTGGGTACTTGTTTACAAAAGTGGTCAAATTAGGGCGCAGAGTCCAGAAAGCGGCGCGCCAGGTGGGCGCCAAGTTTGAAAATTGGTTTTTCATATTTTCTTAGCCTGAAAAGTTGGAATCAATTTTTCTTTTGCATCGTCATAGACATGTCGAGAGTGCATGGAAACACTATAGAGATCTGGTTCAGGTCAATTTTGAATTAATTTTCGTGATGTCGAAAATCATTTTTTCGACACATTTACTCACTTTTCGCGAGGGGGGCGCACAGCCACTCATCGCACGATGTAGCCCATGCAATTCTGCCTCGTTCGGTATTCAGTACTAATCAACACACTTTGGCAGACCCCACGATAATGTACTTTGTAGCCGAAAAATCCTCGATTTCGACCATTTTTCGAGCACAACTTTTTTATTCAATTTTTTCATGAGTTCTAATATTGAAATTCGGATTCAGCACGCAAAACTACGCAGGAAAAAAATATAGTCAGATTTTTTTGAAATACAAATTTTTTCGACTTTACCATGACAGGAGTCGAGGTCACTTTTTCGATAGAAAAATCGAATTCTGACATTATCTGAATATACGCTTATGACATGTAATTGGATGCGCAGAATTCGAATTTGTAAACTAGAGCTCACGAAAACGGGAAAGAAAAAAGGTATGCTCGAAAAACTGAAGATGTCCACTATTTTTGGAATTTTCGAGCATACCTTGTTTCTTTCCCGTTTTCGTGAGCTCTAGTTTACAAATTCGAATTCTGCGCATCCAATTACATGTCATAAGCGTATATTCAGATAATGTCAGAATTCGATTTTTCTATCGAAAAAGTGACCTCGACTCCTGTCATGGTAAAGTCGAAAAAATTTGTTTCTCAGAAAAATCTGACTATATTTTTTTCCTGCGTAGTTTTGCGTGCTGAATCTGCATTTCAATATTAAAGCTCATGAAAAAATTGAATAAAAAAGTTGTGCTCGAAAAATGGTCGAAATCGAGGATTTTTCGGCAACAAAGTACATTTTCGTGGCGTCTACCAAAGTGTGTTGATTAGTACTGTATACCGATCGACGCAGAATCGCATGGGCTACATCGTGCGATGAGTGGCTGTGCGCCCCCCCCCCCCCCCCCCCCTCGCGAAAAGTGAGTCAATGTGTCGAAAAAATGATTTTGACATCGCGAAAATTAATTCAAAATTGACCTGAACCAGATCTCTATAGTGTTTCCATGCACTCTCGACATGTAGGACGATGCAAAAGAAAAATTGATTCCAACTTGTCCCGCTGAGAAAATATGAAAAACTAATTTTCAAACTTGGCGCCCACCTGGCGCGCCGCTTTCTAGACTCGGCGCCCTAATTTGACCACTGTTGTAAACAAGTACCCAATATGCACCCATGGTATGCGTATGGAGGTCTGAATCGAAAATCCTCGCGGCATGTCCGGGCAGGTGTAAAAAATTCAGAGTTGCTCTCTTAAATAAATTAAATTACTGCTGCCATTGATTCGTGAACGTACTTGCTCTGGACTCATGTATAGTTCCGTTCCGGGATGGCTTCGATTAGTCACACTGTCGTCTTTACCCTCCTTAAGTCTCTCCGTTGATATGCCGAGATCGCATATCTTGAGGAGGTTTCCATCGCCAATGAGAATATTGCTGGGCTGAAAGATAGAAATGTATGTCGCCTAGAGATGTGAACACATCAAAATCAGCCCAGAATAATTTTCATTACATAGGTTCTTAATATTTCGTTCTGATTACAGTCAGAATGTTGATAACAACGAGAAACGTTCACCTTGAGATCTCGATGAATGATATTTTTGCCATGAATGAATGATACAGCCTCGACTATTTGCTTGAACCACGATTTCATTCGATTGACAAATCGTGAAGAGGTTGTTGTGTTCACAGAAAGCCATTCAGCAAGCGAGTAATTGCATTTCTGCCAAAACATTGATAAAATCTGAGTTTGAAACAGATGCTTACTTCCATTTGAATGTAGAGATACACACATTCACCGAAGTTCATCATCTAAAATATGTTATCATAATTCGAATCAAAAGAATGTTTGCGTTGATAAAAGTTCTAAACATCACTCCATATTTATACAAAATAATCATCCCTAAGAAGAAGAAAAACGGCACGGGCATCAAGAGCCCGTAGAGCAAAGACAGGGTTTTCGAAAATTTGTTTTTCGTACCTTTGTGCAACCATGTCGAGTTCTACAGCCGGGTTTTATGAATTATGCTATTGTGGTTCCGGCTATAGTATATCTCAGCGTCCTAATTCTACGCCCTTTTCTCACTCATTCGAGAGATGAGATACCCAATAAAAAGCCGGAACAGCAAAGAGTTTGATAAACAAATTTCCATGTCATCTCTCCGAACTATCGTGATTCCGGTGATGAAAAATATCAAATTGGGCAAATAGACAGAACACTCAACGTTAGAATGGAGACATTCAGACTCACCATTTTATTTATTGGCGATCCAATGTTCTTGAACATCTCCAAATCAGCATCAATCTAATTTAGTCAAGATGTGTTCAAACATTTTTCTTTTCAAATTCAAAACCTGCCATTCTTTAGGAGGCTTTTCGATCCACGAGTTGTGGTATCGAACAATTCCCTGATGATGAAGTTGAGCCATCGTGCGAGCCTCGCGAAGTGCCTTTGTTTCGTCGCTGTAACGAGTTTACTCATACATATTATTGAATTTTGAATATATTTTAAATTAACATACTTCGAATTTACGGAAATTCTCTTGACAGCATACGTCCCGGTATCAAACACATTGACCACTTCAAGGACTATACCAAATCCACCAACACCAAGTATTTTCTTGACTGTGAAATCACTGGCAAATCTGTAATTTTTTGTTACTAACACGAAGGAGAATTCGCAAATAATTCATGTTCATAAATTTCCAATTTTTAATTCTGAAGTATTAGTGGAAGATACTCACCTCGAAGAGAATCCTAGATGATTTCCATCAATATTCAGCTTTGAACTTAACGTCTAAATAGAGTTCTGTTTCATAATACTAAGGATAAAATCGAAAATCACCTTGTTAAGAGAATTTATCGAACTCGGAATAGGTAATCTGATAATGGTGGATGGTTTTGTGAACTGAATAATCACATATTATTATGGAAAGTTCCATTAAGAGATGCTAAATCGGCCAGGACTCGCCTCATTTCGAGTATTATCTCTCTATTCTTCATGCGAAGGGGAGAGAGTCCCGGTCCATTTGCATAGCTCCCACATTATACTCACATATCCGATTGGCAGTTGTGCAGTGACCAGGAACCTCTCGGAACCTTTACTTGCAAGCACAGTGATTATGTCATTATAGGCGCCCGCTATGTCGGTGATAGCTATGTCGGTGAAATTGTTGATTCGGCTGAAAGTCGGACTTTCTTTGTTATAAATTATGGAATTAGTAAACAAAACAAAAAAAATTAAAAGTAAAAGCTGACTCGATTTTCAGGGGCGTGAGAAACTGCAACGTTTGGGTATCGAGTGTGTGTAAATTTCCATCCGATATGTAAACGAAGCGATCAGAATCGTCAAAAACTGCACAATATTTGCTCTGGAGAAATGCGAGTTTGCGAGCGAAATGAAAACCTAATTGACCCACTTTCACCACTATTACGTTATCGCGCAGTCTTCTCACCGATGGGGAAGTCTTTCTCAATGTTTCCGAAAACAGTATCACCGTACCTCTGTAAGTTGGTTATGGCTTCATTTTCGGCACTGACTGGTGCAATTTAATTTACAAAAGGAAATAATAAATACTGTATTATTTACATGCATTTGAAATTAGCTCACCTATGAATTGCTGCGACTTCCATGTCTTTCATTTCTTCATCGGGCACATCAACAAGAATTTCATTTTCCCCTGGGTCTTCCGATAAGCAATAGACGTATCTCTTTCTATATCGCACTCTACTGCATATTGTCCAATGAACATTTTCGCCCTGTGATTGATTTCATTCTGTTGTATATTACCTACAATTCATACCGATAACAAATCGCGAACGGGAGAAATAATTATTCCATCTGTGATTGCGAAAACAGCTTTGTAGATCTTAGAAAGAACTAGCGAAAGTTAGAAAAATAAAATGTGCAAACATTATCACAATTGTACCTTTTTTCTGCAGCAGAAGTATATTGCATTGTTGTATCCCACTCCATACATATCAATGTTCTTACCGGGCAGAGTGGCATGTATTTCGTTTCCCCTGTGAGGATTAAACAAATTTGAATTATTCGTTTTTGCACTTACTTCCATTTCACATACAACCTTTGCGGGGAAGCAGATTTCCAGTAAAATATAGTGCCTGAATTTGTTTTTTCTCTTCTAATAGCCGTGAATCCTGGATCCTTACCATCCTCAACTTGGAACGTGTCAATGCCCTCATGCAGTCGCTCTATCGTCTTCGTTTTCAGAGAATTTGACCCCATTGCTGAAAATTGAAAGAATTTAATATTAAGCAAGACATTTGCTTCGCATGGCATTGGAAAAGGTGCTGTCTCAGTCACGTTGGAAATGAAGCAATAACAACGATACGGTCTCAATCACGGCCGAATATTGCGTAAGATTAGCACCGAATGGGCGTGTTTTTCCTAATTATTAGTAACGCGAACTTATAAAACACGCAATTCTAGAAGACCGCGGTGATGAGGCGCTGTACACATTTGATTGGCCTGAGGGAGCGAAGGTAAGAAAAGAAATGTGTGAATGAGTATGCGGGGACAGAATCGATAAGCGGAAATGGTTCGCGCTATGCACGCATCGATCTCTCACTCTCTCTCTTACGCACTCTTCTCCCGCTCTTATCAATGGTGATAAAACTCTTTTGAGAGGTGCGCACCATCCTTTTCACCCATGTTCGTCACGTTCTTCGTTTTGGCTGTTGAATTTGTTGAGGATATGCTAATAAGTTCTGCTCTGGATGTACTTTGGCAAAATCTAAAGGCATCATTAATCTTGAACATTTATCGCGTTTTACTACAGCAGTGTGCGGCCAATTTCACCCCTAAGCACAGAACCCGTGAGAGTTGATTTTAGGAATTCTTAAAGGAAAAGAAATATTTCTTGCCCATAACTCAACTAAGAATATTAGCTAATTGGAAAACCTTATCTTCTCTAGAGAAAATCACCTTTGAAAACAGCGAGAAAACGAAGGATTAAGGTCATAATATCGAATGCAAAATGTATATAATGAAAACAAATATCCAATAATTGATTTATCAAACTAATTTATTTATTGTCAAAAAAAGTTATTGCGGTGATTTTGAGCGAAATCTGAGAAAACTTCATGACAGAAGAGAAGGCGTTGCGAACCTCACTCTTAGTGGGATCTTATGACATCACGACGAAAGCCTGAAAATAACAAAAAAATACAGGATATTAATCTCAAAATAGCAAATAAAGTCATAAATTCATTCATCGTCGCTCTCCCTGCTGAGTAAACCGACATTTTGACATGGATCCGTCTCAACATTACCGCGTAAGCCAGCATTACGCCGCCGACAATAGGCGATCCGATCAGAGTAATCGCGCACGGAGCACTTACAAACATGAGCATTGCTACGGGGGCCAGAAAGATGAGCCACGCAGTGGACGAGCCCTAGATTGATGCACCTTTGATATTATATTGATTTTGTATGTAAGATTGTAGTGCATATTGATCTGAGTTTTAATGAATAAAGTTATTTTCAAGGTGGCGCTAACAGATACAAACCTTGTTTGTATAGGACTTCGACTCGCCCGCAGCATTTTCCTTGTTTGTTGACATGTGAAACCTGATATTTTCAAATAGAAAAGATCGCGTTTCGTACCAACTTCATCAGAACACATCATCGGAAGAACAGTTGCTATCTTATTACCGACCTTGATATCATCTATCTAACACAGCTATTAGCTATTTTAAGGAACGGGAAGTGGCGAATGCACTACCTATGGGTGAGAGGTAAATGCGTGAAAAAACATCATTGATCGAGACGGCTCTGGATCTTTCTCAGTTTCCCCTTATCGTGTGTTCCCACACCGTTCCTTCTGTACACTCTCACCCCTCTCTTTAGTGTTATCTGTGCGGATTGATACGACATGGCTATTTTGGGGGGAAATGAAGACACGCGTGAACCCAATGCTAAACGAGACGATTATTCCGGAGGGCTGCGTTCGCAAATAATGATTATCTTTAAATCACGCGCTTATTGTCCAGCTTTGAATAAGGAGTTCGCATAGTCTTCGTGTGGAGTCTTTGAAATTATTATGATATTTTTATCTGAACATTTCATTTCCGAAAATAGTCAGCCGGAAGACAAATTCTACTGAAATTCCGTGAATGAACGGAGATAGAGTGTACAACAAAGTATTCCCAGTATAACAACCAAAGCTATCAAATAAAATCTTTAGCAATCGGAAGTGATATGAGATGTACGAGAATGTAGGGGAAACAATATAATGAGCAGACTCAGATTCTAAATAAGATCAGGGATTCTATGAGTTTCGTAGCCTACTATCAATCGGTTTATCACGGAAGGATGATGTAAGCATCAAACTATTTCCATAATATTCACGTTGCTCGACGTCAAAAACCACGTGATGCTCAGTGCCAACGATCCGGATGCAATGCCCATATTTAACGTGTATGTACTGAAAAACGATTTTTCCATTGACTCCGAACGAAACAAACCCTCTAAATCAGCTGTAAGGACGCTCTCAATCCCAGAAATATCAATCATCCTTCTCACTTGACACTCCCAGTAGCCTCTTCCAGTACGGTGAAGACGTTTCCATGAAGAGATTTAGCGTAAATAATGAGAGTACTGTTTTTACTATAACAATTCAGTAAGTGGATTATGCTACGAGTTTACCATCTCACATGATTTCAGAGATTGTCTAACAGTGTCTAATTATCTGTAACACGTGTATCACGATATGTGAGAGCAGTCCCGGAACAATTTGCAAAAATTTGGCCTGATCTCATTCATAATATTATGGGAGAATAATAAAATGAACGAGTTTCTAGCATGACGAAGAACGAAAATCCATTTTTTCGGGACCCTATTTTGAGCCAGTCTAAAGCCACTGTACGTCATCCTCCCATGAGTACATGTTTTCCTGGAAAAAGTATTGAGGCCTTCTATTGTCACGCCGAGTAGAAAGGTTGAAGAAAAATCAATGTAAGAATTTTGATTGTTTGAAATAGTATTGATTGATTGCGTCATCACTACACATCAACCAGGGAGTTCTGTGATATCCCAATGGCATATCCCTAATCCCTAACACTCGGTGGGTGTGCTATGTCATGACCAAGTATGAGCAAGAAATCTCATACGAGTCAAAAGTTATGAAAGAATGAAAAAAGGACGATGACTTATGGACGATACTGTATCTCAGTACCGGCTTTCAGGAAATATCCGGTCGCGGTTCCGGCTCTGACGTATCTCAGATGAGCTGGAAGGCTGGCTTCGGGCTTAAATAAATGCAGAAAAATAAAATAAGAAACTTTTCCGAAGAATGTGAAAGGATTGGACAAAAACCAAAAAAGTTGTGATTAAAAATTGATCCGATGTGACTCAAAATTAATCGTTTCAATATTTTAGAACCAAAACGCAGAGACTTTTATTTCAGAATATTATTGAGCAAGTTCCCTAGTGTGATATAAAAATTAGAAAACACAACTTATCACGTGTCTTCTGAGATAATGCAGGACCCTGAGTAACATGGTGCAAAAGTTCTAGAGTATATTGAGTACGTGAAAAATTTTGACGTTGTCGGATTTCCTCAGAACCCGCTTTTAGGTATTTTACGGTTCCAGGACCGGGTCTTCCGTATCTCAGCTTCCAGAGGAGCTACCAGGACCGCGTTAAGCTCAAAAAATAAAATAAAATATTCTAAGAAACTTTTATGTTGACAACGAAGAGCTAGGTGACGATCTTCATATTGAAAAATTTTGAATACTTTGTCGAAAATCAGAAAATAATTTTTCCTGAGTCGGCGACCCCCCCCCTTGCAAAGTGTTCTGAAAACAGTTTCGGAATCCTCACATATCAGGCAAACAAGGAAAAGTTTGAGCTAAGGGCTGGAGGCGTGGAGTGGGAATATACCTGCTATCTAATATGAAAAATCCTCGATTTTGACAGTTTATCAAGCACAACTTTTTCTTGTGTACTCCCATGTGCTCTAATGCTGAAATTCGAATTCTCCGCGCAAAAATACACCCAAAACATCTCTAGTCGAAAAGATCTGAAAAATATAATTTTCAACTTTTTTATGACCCCGGTATGATTTACTAACCACCTGTTACTAACCAAGCTCATGGTGATTTTTGGGTCAAAAAGTCAAAATCTGAGAACTACCTGACTATAGGTGTTTCCGGTTTATTTTCACTCGTAGAGATCGAATTTTCATACTAGAGCTCACCAAAATGCAAAAGAAAAAAGTTACAATCGAAAAACTACTTTTCTGTGGATTTTCGATTTTTACTTTTTTCTTCTCATTTTTGTTGAGCTCTAGTATGAAAATTCGATCTCTACGAATGAAAATAAACCGGAAACACCTATAGTCAGGTAGTTCTCTACTTTTTGACCCAAAAATCACCATGAACCCGGGGTCATGAAAAAGTTGAAAATTATATTTTTCAGATCTTTTCGACTACAGATATTTTGGGTGTATTTTTGCGCGGAGAATTCGAATTTCAGCATTAGAGCACATGGGAGTACACAAGAAAAAAGTTGTGCCTGATAAACTGTAAAAATCAAGGATTTTTCATATTTGATAGAAGATATATTCCCACTCCACGCCTCCAGCCCTTAGCTCAAACTTTTCCTTGTTTGCCTGATATGTGATAATTCCGAAACTCTTTTTAGAACACTTTGCAAGTGGGGGTCGCCGACTCAGGAAAAATTATTTTCTGATTTTCGTATTCCACATTTTTCAATATGAAGAACGCCACTTACCTCTTCGTTGTCAACTTAAAAGTTTCTTAGAATATTTTTTAAAATTTTTTGAGCTTAACGCCGTCCTGAACCTGCCTGCGTCGGCATGCCAGTCAGACACCATGCCCATTCATCAAAAAGTTGAAAAAAGTTTTTTTCGGAACAATGTCACTATAGATGATTCTGACGTAGTTTTGTGCGTAGAAACTGAATTTTGGCATTAGATCGCATGAAAACGATAAATAAAAAAGATGTGCTCAAAAAACCGGTTGAAATCGAAGGTTTTTTTTATTTCAGTTGAAAAAAATTCTATTTTAGTACTGGTGGCTGAACCCAAGTATTGAATTTTCCGACGAAGAAATGCATGAGTTATATTTTGTATTAGTGGTGTCTGGTAATTTGGCCAAAAATGAGCATCTTCGCTCGAAAAAAGGAAATTTCGTATTGAAAAGGTGACTTTAGCAATGAGCATAAATAGATCCGAACTGCTTTTTTAGAGCCTCCGGGCACCCTTAACATGCCGCAAAAAAGATATTGAGTCTATCTCGATCGGTTGAGAAAATTTGATTTTTCGACTATTTTAGCTTGAAATTCACCTTTCTCCCAGCCGCACGGCAGTAACAACAAATAAGTGACCGTTTGTCAAATACGAGACCAAGACCCTCCTAGTAACCGAGTATGAGCTTGTGGTTCTCATTGCTAGCGCACCGGTTCCAGGGGGTGGTCCAAAATAACTGAGCTGCTCTCTTCTCGTAACACGGAGGTCCGTCGATGTTGTCGAATCGGGTGGGGTCGCAGCAAGGGTATGGGGAAGGGAGGGGTGGAGAGAGGAGAGGGGGGTGGGGGGGGGGGGGTGGATTGAAGGAGACGCTCTCGAATCGATATTTTTTTCATAGCTCTGGTGCTGGATTAGGAACCATGCTCGGTTCTGGCACCAGGTCCAATGGCGGTTGCATCACGACACCAACTTCTGGATCGGGCACCAGGTTTCAGCGACTGTTTCCAGTGCAGCACAACCGACGATTTATATGACGCATGCAGCCACTCTTGATGTTGTAGCCGCTGCTGCTACGATGGGAATGGTCGCGGAGGAAGCAGTGAGTGTTATTTATATTTTTTTTTAGAAAAAAGAACCTCTGTCAACTGAAAAAAATAGAATCCGATCCGTTTATGTGAAGATAGTAAAGCATACTTGCGCGAGAAATGTGAACTATGAATAACGTGACATTCTGCCTACTTTTTCGAGAATTCAAAGCTCGAAAGTGTGTGAAATGTAGAGATCACGGTTCCTGTTTCGTTTATTTGTTTCTACTACCAACGGGTCGAGCATTGCCAGACACCGAATCTCACAACTTGCAAAGTATCAGTGTTTTCTGAGAATAACACTGGACGCGAGAGTGAAACACAACAGAATGTTGGTAATTCATTGCTCGCTCTTTTGAATGAGCGGTGCGGTGACGGTGTAAAAGGACTTCAAATCATCTCGAAAGCGTTGAAGGGCAAAACGCACATAACTCCCTAACGTTTTAAAGCGTAAGCCACTTATTTGAAAGAGCTAGTCTATCTCTACAACATATCAAAAATTCAGCTGTAGCTATTCCTATTCTGTTCTATGTCTTTCGCGTCTGATGTTGCCGATTTCTATGAAACTCATTCCATTTCTCACTCGATTCGCGAGGCGAGTGAGAATGATTTGAGCAAAAATGAAAGAAACTCAAAAAGTATCATTTTAAAACCCACACTATTTATACAAATAATGATTCTCTTGATCAGGCGCATCTTTTCGAGCTAAAATCAGCCGGCACTAACGCCTGACGTTCAGTTAAAAATTGGTTAAAAAATTAATGAAGTGATTTTAGAGGTCGTAAATATTATCCTCAGAATCCACATGCATTTTTTACGTGTGCAGTTAAATTTTCAAAGCATTATGTTCACTTGAAACGGTGAAACTGAGAAATAGTGATTTGAAGCCCAGATGCAGCACGACTTCAGCGAACGAGTTGGTGCAAAATGAAGCTGACCATAATGATCAGCACCCTTGAGAACCTCTTCCCAGTTTTTCGATAAATTGATGTACCAACCCCTCACATGTCTGATTGAATAGTAGGCGACCTGCCTCATATGTTGTTGTAGATGTAAACTTCCTTGGTATAGATATATCATGATGTAGTGAACGCAGTACTGCAGAATATTGAACGCAGAATATTTTTTAATACAAAATTTTTTTTAAACGAGTGTGAGCGGATATATTTCAGTGTTCATTGACCCTTGAGCCGATGCCTTTCGGAATGATAGTAAATTCAATGCTGATGGAAACAAATTATAAGGACATCTATCGAGGGAGCCACACTATTTTAGTTTACCTTCGAGATAACGACTCTCCGCCAATTGAAATCAATCCTCACATCGACACGTGCAATTTGAGGCTCACACTCTATCATTGTCGCACTCGCGATTGAATGGACAAGCAGAGGGAGGAGGGGCGATGGAGGAGCGGTGGTTCTGATAGGGGAAATGTCTTCTTGAATACCTGAGAGGAGGATTTTTGAATGAACGTGTATATTTTTATCTCACACAATTCCGAAAAATACTGAAAAAAAAAAAATAAAATAAATAAAAACATCCACGATGCTTCTCTAAATCCTGACTACCCATGAGCTTCATCCCCGATGTCTCACCATTTTCCTGCTACCGCTGATAAGAAGCTTTTCACACCTCTGTGTCTAATCTTCCAGGGAGCCAAAGGAGCGAGCTGATCACGCCTTTCTCCTTCCTCGAAGGAGAGGGGTAAGTCAGCGCACACATTTTTGTCTCTAGCCGGTCAGAGTGATGAGAGATAACAGTAAATGAGGAGGCTCTGTTCTAAATCTCTGCTTCTCTCGGGTATAATCGCCCGCTTATCGAGCAGACCCAGTGAACTGATAGCAAAGGTTGAGAATTCCTTGATGCCCCTCCTCATTTTGCACACTATCTCGCCTCTCTGGCCAGTGAGAGAGCACAGGGGACGAGGAGAGTTATCCAGTGTCTATCCTGATAACACATATCGCTCTGTCTCTTTCTTATGAGGAGAGATGCTCACAATACCTCATCACCTCTCAAGAGGGCACGCTGCGGCGCGCCCATTAACCTGTTTTCGTCGCTATTTGGTCTGCGCGTCTTTCTAATTAACGATATTCGCTGCAAATATGGCTCATTTCCTACCAAAATGCGACTGATTGAAAACGATACTTCGTGCTCGTTGCGCGCCGTGCTTTATTTTCTTTTCTTAATTCATTGGATCAGCTTTGTATAATAGTACAAGTTTGTACCCGTGTTGGATGCGCTTCATTTTGTAATAGGCAATGATTTCATTAATAAAATTACCAATAATCGCAGAATGCGTGTTCCCGAGCCGCCCGAGTGGTGGGTGCGGAGCACCGAATGGCTCTGCGAGAAGAGCGGGATAATTATAGCCGTGCTGTGCATGGGTATGAATTTTCTTTAAAAAATATTTCATTGCATAGAGGTTAGCAAAATTGGGCTGATCGTAGCCTTCCATTTTAGTTGCAGATATGTTTCATTTAGTGGATGAATCATTGGTATTTTTTAGAGAGGCTATTGGAGATTGGGATCAAGGCTACTCAAAAAATTGAATACTTTCTTCAAAAACCTTTAGTAGCTGAGTTAGTGAGGAAAAATATATTTATTGTGGGAATCGATTCTACTTTACACACCTGATTAACTGCATACGATAATCGTAACTGAATGCATCTTTATCTCTGAAGACCATTCGGAGTTGAGAACGCCAAAAATGATTCATACCTTGAGAAAATTTTCGGTACTGGTTCTAGTACACGTCTCCTTATTTCTCGGTTATCTTCTGCATTTGATGACGATTCCTTGATTACAGGCGCACTTCACGGTCTACTGATTGCCGCTGCGATCATCAACTTTCAAGGGGTGAGTTGTAGTGATTAAACGAAACCGGTATGTAGTGATTAAACGAAACCGGTACCGTCTTCGATTAGCGTTGATGCCGGCATCACCGTTGGAAATGCCGAGTTGAAGCCGCATTCAATCCGGCATGAAATGCCGTTTTGTCATCACTAGTGAGCTATTCCCTGTCTCCCCGCACTGTTTGCCGCTTCCTCTTGCCGATTCGAATCGTTTATTTCCATTTTGCATCGCGTTTCTCTCGCTCTGGATTTACTAATGAAAACTTACTTTTACTTCATTGCCTGCCAAAAAACCATCATTGCTCGTCTGTTATTTCTATATTGTGCTGACACTGAAACATAGTTGAGCGCGACATCTGTTCTAGTACAGATGTTGTTGTTTTACTGATTCATGTAGTGTTTTGATGCAATTTTAACACTTTTTATATTCAGTCCATCGCCCTTCTTGTATGTCTGTCCCTGTTCTGGATCTATGTGATCGGTACTTTCATCTACTCGAAGATCTCCTGCGGATGGTGGGCGCATGTGGAACAGTTCTTTGACAATCGGTCAGTTTTGTTCCGCCAAAAATTCAACATCTGTGCTTCGATTTTCTAAAATATTTATGTTCATGAGGATAGTTGCCATGCTCGTAATAGATTTTTGATAGCGACAAGTGCAGAAAGTATAATTTTCAAAAATAAGAAAGAAGTAGACATTCCCTCTTTTTTAAATACATTATCTTTACGAAAGCAATAAATGGATCAATCGACATGTATTGATCAAAGCAAACATGTTCTGACTGTGAAACAGATCCAACCATGCGCTCCATATATTTTTATCTCTATTGCAAGGCACATGATTGATTAGATATTTGATGCACTCACTCTATTGATAAGCATAATTAATTTTAATTGCAACTAAATCATGTTGAGTCAATGGATCTCTACCGTGGTCGGTCTGGGTTCTATGGTGCTTCTGTTCGCGGGACTGATCATCGCAGCCTGGGGCAAACCTGCCCGGCTCTATTCAATCGGGTGAGATATGAGGCCGGTCGCTTACTATTCAGTAAAACATGTGCGGAGGTCGGAACAGTGATTTTTCGAAAACTCGTGAGAATAGGTTCTCGAGGGTGCTAATCATCATGGTCATCTTTATTTTGCACCTAATCGATCGGTGCGGCGGGGCTGCAACCGGGCTTCAAATTACGATTTTCCTGTATCTTTGTTTCTAGTAGAGCAATTACTTTGAAAATTTGTCACGAGATTTCTGCTATGCCTCATTTTTGGGCATAATTCTGTCTTGACACAGAGCAGTTCGCGAGTCGAGTGCGGAATGGAATGAGTTTCATTAGATTACAATGCTATTCAAGGTGGTAAACAATGAATCAGCGATTGAAACTCATTCAATTCCGTACTCGACGTGCGAACTGCGCGGTGTCAAGAGAGAATTATGCTCACAAAATAAGGCATAGCCAAAATATTACTATTTTTAACCCACACTATTTATACGAATATTGATCCTCTCGATCAGGCGCATCTGTTGGTTGTGTAATCGGACTCCACTGCCTCCGCATATTCAAAAAATATTAGTCAACAAATAGTTGCTCATTTTTGGAACATCGTACTTACTATGATTAGATTTCCCATGGTCGATTACCGATCGTGCCACATTTTCAAAATAATTGCTCTCCTAGAAAAAGAGATAAAGGACAATCGTGATTTGAATCCCGGTTGCAGCCCGGGCTCACCGATCGATTAGGTTCAAAATGAAGTCGATGATGATTAGCATCCTCGAGAACCTCTTCTCTCGAGTTTATGAAAAATCACTGTCGCAGCCTTTGATTGAATGGTAGCCGACCGGCCTCATATGCCAGAACCATTTCCAATTCTTCTCGCATGCGTACATGAGTTTTATTCATTCAGTCACCCAAGTATTTAAGATATTGATTTGACAAACCGCAATGGCTCAACATACCAATAATATACTATTTCAGCTGCCTGGTACTTCTCATCCTGCTCGCCATTCTCGGCAGCGACCATCCCTCTCGCGTGAGACAGTGTTCTTATTTTTTTTTTATTAAAAGAAAGAGAAGTGATGATCGTTTCGTGAACTTCGTTTGTAATTTATCTTGAGATTGAAACATATTTGAACACGGTGATTCACTTTGGGTGTATTTTGCGGATCATTTATGAAAATAAAAGCGCAAAAAGTATCTTTTTCTGAAAGAATCGTCAGTAGTCATCTCTGAGTAGTGCAGAATGAGCATCGATTTCATTTTTTCGGGTATTGATGAAGATGAAGTGAGAGGAATCCGTAATTGATATGGACATTAATCCGGATTAGATCAGTGCTCACAGGTCAAATTCTGTGCGAGATTATAATACATAGTGCTGATAGTATGTCCATTACTCCGTACAAAATGCTGGAAAGCGCATAATTTAATAACAATGATTTATGTAGGGTAAACAAACTAAAATTACAGCAAAAATTCTCTAAAAACTGTGAAATGTATGGGAATCATCTAGACAGGATTATGAAAATTTAAAAAAAGACATGGTTCGAAAAGACGAAAAACATGTTGCAACACTATTAGCAAAATGCTCGAATTTGATTATGATCTGCTCAGATCAAATTATCACGTTTATCTCAAAAATAGTGATCTCGTGGACATCTTGAGATACATGAAATCTAAACAATTTCCCGATCTGCTCAGTAGAGTTCGAAGTACGGGTCGCCGTCTCTTCATTCCGTGCACTCTCTAACCGGTCCGAGTGACGAGAGAGTGTGTCAAATGAAGAGACGGCGACCCGTATTTCGAACTCTATTGCTCAGATCAAATGGCGTCCCGTCGTCTCCGGCATCCTCCTACAGTACGTCGTTGCGTTCCTCGTGCTGTATTGGTTAGTAATTTTTATTTGGTGAATTACTATTTTTTTGTATTATGCGCACTCTCTCGTCACTTGTACTGTCTTGCAAAAAATGGAGAGTGCTCGTATTGCACACATTGTATTTGATCGTACTCTAAATTTCTCTCCAAATTAATTTGTCGATTGCGTAACTTCAACACGAACTATTTTTGTAATCAATAATGAAAATAATTCGCAATTTTTTCTCAGGTCGTACGGTCAGACTGCGATCGCGTGGGCTGCCGACCAACTCGTGATCTTCCTCGGATACGCCAAGTAGGTTTTTTCATTCATACGAGAAAATCTCGAATTATCAGATCGATAAATCGCCATTAATCGTGATCTTTTATGGCGCCTTCTTTCCATTTTTGCACTTCCTTTGTAAACTGCCACTGGTGCTGAACATAAATCAGGAAGAGATCAAAGCTTTGATCAGAGATTAGAAGAGATCAAAGATCAAAGATCAAAGATCACTTCAGAGTGGGAACTTCCTTCGTGTTCAACTTCATTCCGGCGCCTCCTGATATCTGCGGAATGGACGGACCCTTTGCTTTCACGGTTTGATATTCAGTATTAAAATATAATAATAATAATTATTATTATTATTAAGTAGTGCATTATTCGTTTAATTAAAAGTGTATGTATGCCAACACGAGTCACCCGAAGTATATTTGAGGAATAAAGTATGCGCATTTTTGAAAGTGCTTCACTAACTCGGTTTTTCAAAAAAATCATGGAAAATTTCGAAGCTTCACACTTCCAAGCAGACTCATCTAATCAATTAAAGTCTCTGATTGTAAAAATAATAATATAATTAACACAAATTAATCGCAGTCCCTGCCGATCCTCGTCTACTTCTCCGCTATCTGCGCCGTGCTGTACTACACGGGAATCCTGCAATGGTCGGTATTAGCGATGTCAAACCAATTCCTCCTTATTGTTTCTCTCTGCCCAAGTACTTGAGTTAAATGAAGGAATTGAACCCAAGTACTTGACTTTCTGTGAGGAATTGAAAATTGATTGACATTACTAGTTGGTATTAGGAATTGAGAAAAAAAGGTATTAGGAAAATGTCGAATGTCGAATTGAGACCGACTCTCCTCAATTCACGTGCTATCTCGCCGTTCAGAGAAACGAGAGAGCAGGTGAAACGAGGAGAGTCAGCTCCGTCTCGCAGTTAGAGAAGAAGGCATAGATTTGAATTGAGAATCGAAACACATTCAATTTTCAGAAGCTTTCACACCCGTAGGGATGTGTCAAATAAATATGTTAATAAAATCATAAATAACCATTCAATAATTCATTGCAGGGTGCTCCGACGTGTCTCCGTCGTCCTTCAGGCAAGTGATCCCGAGACAGTCAGAACAAGCATACAAATTGGGGAGATGGTTATCAAACGCGTTGTGTTTCATCACTCTTTCTTCTTATTCGGTTGCTCCCGAAAGATCATAAAAGGAAGACAACTATAACACGGATTTTCTGTAATTTTGTAGGAACGCTGACTACAGAAAAAAATGTGTGCCTCAGATTTCTCTGGAAATAATTTTATTGACTAAAGTGAGGACGGGGATAACGCCTATCTACTTCATTTGGCCAAATTTGCATATTGAAGCGATCTGTGACCTAACATTTTAAAACGCTGTAACTCAATCAGTTTTTGACCTACAAAGTTGATTTAAAAAAAAAAAGATTTGTCTTTCCGAGATCTACAAATAACTCAATTAGGGTATGGATTAAAACATCGTCTTCAATGTGTTTAGCCTGAAAATAAGATTTTTCAGGTATCAATGTCGAGTTTTCCTCTAAAGGGTACGGATTTTATTTTTGAATCTGATTCCCCACCTCCGAATTGAGGTGGGTACATATTTCATAAATCATAAAAGTGGATTCTCTGTTGCGATCCTCAGATGGAGACTCCTGGACTTAGTCATTTTCAGCACCCATCTTCCGAAAAACACGTTTTCGGTCGTATCTCGCCTCAAAGTTATATTTTTCAACATTTAAAAAAACCATCGATAGCTCGTGCTGAGCCCGATCAAAAAGTCTTAATGGCCAAAGTCGCCAAAGTTGGCCGTTTTTTGAGAGAATGACGAAGAACGGAGCGAAATACAATGCGAAGGCGAAGAAGCTGGTGATCGATCAATTCGAGGAATACTACAAGCAGTCACAGAAACTGAGAGCGGAGGAGGCAGAGAAGAAGATGAAGGATACGGCTGAAATTCATCCAGCATATGACACACGACCAGATCAAGAATTGTATCAGAGGTATTCTCGCAGCGAAGAAGAAGGAGCTGGACTAGAGGAGGAAACCGAAGAAGAAGAGCATTGGTCGAGGTTATGATCACCGAATTGGACGATGAAGGAGGATCCATCGAGGAGGAAGTGGAAGTGGATGAGGATGATCGGGAGATCACGGCTGACGGCATCTACGACATGATCCACACCAACATGGCTGAGTACTTCGATGACCCTACGAACATCATCCATTCGACTCCAGATGTCGGAAATTCCGACGAGTGAACCAATTGTATTCCTTATCAATGTTATTTAGAAGTAAAGAACAATATGTATCAAAGTACTACTATTCATTTTGCAAAGAACAGCGAAACATGCGAATAATAACAGTAATTGTTAGAAATCTAAAAAACGGCCAACTTTGGCGACTTGGGCCAGTAAGACGTTTTGATCGGGATCAGCACGAGCTATCGAAGGCTTTTTTAAATGTTGATAAAGATAATTTTGATGCGAGATACGACCGAAACCGTGTTTTTCGCAAGAAGGGTGCTGAAAATGACTAAGTCCAGGAGTCTCCATCTGAGGATCGCAACAGAGAATCCACTTTTATGATTTATGAAAAAAAAATAAAATCCGTACCCTTTAGAGGAAAATCTCGAGAACACTCGACATTTATACCTGAAAAATCTTATTTTCAGGCTAAACACATTGAAGACGATGTTTTAATCCATACCCTAATTGAGTTATTTGTAGATCTCGGAAAGACAAATCTTTTGAAAAAAAATCAACTTTGTAGGTCAAAAACTGATTGAGTTACAGCGTTTTAAAATGGTAGGTCACAGATCGCTTCAATATGCAAATTTGGCAAAATGAAGTAGATATGCGTTCTCCCCGTCCTCACTTTAGTCAATAACATTAGTTTCAGAGAAATCGGAGGCACTAATTTTTTTCTGTAGTAAAGGGTCTCGATTTTCCTACAAAATTACAGAAAATCCGTAATAATTGCTAAAAACTAAAAGAATTTTCAATTCGATCGGTTCGACCTCACTACTTCAGGGTGTCATGGGAACCACCGCAGCGGAATCACTGAATGCCGTTGCCAGCAGTTTCATGGGGCCGGTGAGCCTTCCAGATAATTTCCCGGGTTCGATCCCCGGATCGGCACTATATCTTTGCTGTCTTGCAAAACTGATCAATGTCCCCTGAGTCTACTCGGCAATAACCAGAGTTTACTCAGAAACGATTCAGCCCTTCCAGATAATCCATTCGCTTCAATTTGGTTAAACTCTGTTCTGATTATGGAAAAATGATCGTCTTCAAAACATCTTTAATCTTCCCGTAAATTCGGTTTTTGACGCCAGCTTCGCACGGATTTTGGACGGATTTTGGACTGCAAAGAATTCTCCTCAGACGGAAGCCGCAGTGCTCATGCGCTACGCCCTCCCATCCATGACGCAGTCCGAGATCGTGGCCACGATGGCTGTCGGTATGTTAATAATATTTATAATAGTATGTTAATAATACGCATGGCGTTAGAAACTTGTGAATTAGGTGGAGAGAATATCGTGGAAATGAATACTACAAACACGAATACGATGTCGAGCTAGCGACAAAGTGTTATTTTGTACAGGATAAGGCAATGTTCCTAAGGTAATTAATGACAATAGCGAGGTTTGAAATGTTGTAGTGAAGTCGAGCCCTCTCCTAGTTTCACGTACTCTCTCGTTTTGTCTAGCCGACGAGATAGCACGCACATTGAAGAGAGTCGGTCTCGGTTAGACCTCACTAGTATGTTGATAGGTTCAACATTTCGGATATCTTCGACAATTCAATTTAATTGTTTTTTTCTTCAAATACGTAGCTAAGAGAGAAGATGGTGCGTTGAAACACAACTGGAACGCAACCAGATGTGATCCGTAAAGAGAAATCACTCTGAGCACTCTCCATTGTTCCCTCATCGTTCATGTTGAATGCGGATGTGTTTCAACACTCCTTCTTCTGTCTTGGTTACACTTTTGAAACGCTATCAGAGGTGTTCCCAACAGAGAAAATATCTCGGACAGAACCATCGAATATCTGTTATTTTGTCTGTTCTCATGGATTTTGAATGTTGGTATCGATACTACTCCATGTTTCTCGATGGTATCCTAAAAATGCACATTTGCATGCCTATCCCCAAAGAAAAGGTTAAATTTCTAGAGGAAGAGAAATCTGTAAGTGAGCTATTCAATTCCAGGTTTCTCGATGGTCTCCGGATCACTCTTTGCCACGTACATTTCCTTCGGTGCCTGTGCACCGCTTCTCTTGGCGGCGAATGTGATGTGAGATCTTTGATGATCTTTGATCTTTGTATGCATTAGGGTTGCCGGATCGGTTACGAAAGTTTCGGCGCCTCGCCCCTTCCCCTCCTCAATTTACGAAAGCGCGAGGCCGCGCGCACTCTCTCGTCGGTTTTTACGGTCAGACGGTTAGAGACGCCGAAACTTTCGCGATTTGCGTAAGGATTTCGTAAGCTCCGCCCCTTTTCGGCCGCTCCCCCTCGCCTCGAGAGGTGAGAGGCGAAAGCGAGCGCTTGTCACCAATTGCGAGCGCTCGAGATATGGAATTCGAGAGGAGGGCTACGTCCCCTCAATACGTAGCTGTGAATTGAAAAGAGTTTCTTGTAGAGAAAACACAGGGCTATCCACCTGTACAACTTATAATTTCCTAGCAGCAAAGACGGCCGAGCAATCTTTACTTTTCTGAGGCACTGTGCGGTTTTTTAGGCCCAATCGCATCTAATCGAGAGGAGGGCTAATTCCACAAACAAGCTAGACACCAATGGAATGTTGTACCATGTGCAGAAAACACAGGGCTATTGCGTAGAATAAACTAGAAGTTCATCAGAGCGACGGCGGCTGAGAAAAGTGCACTTTCCCGAGGCACTATGGCAATTTTTGGCTCAAATCGCTCTCAATCGAGATGAGGGCTAATTCCTCACATAAGTTAGCTACTAATGGATTAAATCACCATCTGCAGAAAATACAGGGCTATCGAGCCATCACTAGAAGTTCATCAGAGTAGAAGCGGTCGCACGCCGCCAATTTTCCTGACGTTTGCACCCTCAGAGTTAGTGAGCCCACGCCAGCCTCTCATAAACATTTCGTGATGATACCATTTCCACATCTTTGTATTAGAGCCATTGTAGCCTAATTACCCGACATTTGAGGGAGAGGCGAGAGGGAGGCGTCGGGTACCCAAAAAAAAATCGGGTACCCGACTTTTTCACGCACCTTTCCAGGATATTTCACTGTCGAGTTGCGCACAAAAATGGAGATTGCTGGGTCCATTTTGATTGTACCAGGACCGTTTTTTCTCTCAAAGCACCGGAAAACATCGCTGATTATCATGGTTGTATCAGCTAAGACCGTCCCCTTTCGCGGAATTAGCTATCCTCACGATTGACTCTCCAACTGCCCTTTTTTCTGCCCTTTGACCGATTGCTCACTCAAAGAGCTCTAGCGGGGTTATTTTTGAAGCTACAAGGATCCCGATTTTTGAGAAAGCACCGGAAAAAATCGCTTATTATCATGGTTGTATCAGCTAAGACCGTCCCCTTTCGCGGAATTAGCCCTCATCTCGATTGAGAGCGATTTGAGCCAAAAATTGCCATAGTGCCTCGGGAAAGTGCACTTTTCTCAGCCGCCGTCGCTCTGATGAACTTCTAGTTTATTCTACGCAATAGCCCTGTGTTTTCTGCACATGGTACAACATTCCATTGGTGTCTAGCTTGTTTGTGGAATTAGCCCTCCTCTCGATTAGATGCGATTGGGCCTAAAAAACCGCACAGTGCTTCAGAAAAGTAAAGATTGATCGGCCGTCTTTGCTGCTAGGAAATTCTAAGTTGTACCGGTGGATAGCCCTGTGTTTTCTCTACAAGAAACTCTTATCAATTCGCATCTATGTATTGAGGGGAATTAGCCCTCCTCTCGTATTCCCTCTCTCGAGCGCTCGCAATTGGTGACAAGCGCTCGCTTTCGCCTCTCCCCTCTCGAGGCGAGGGGGTGAGGCCGAAAAGGGGCGGAGCTTACGAAATCCTTACGCAAATCGCGAAAGTTTCGGCGTCTCTAACCGTCTGACCGTAAAAACCGACGAGAGAGTGCGCGCGCGTGCGAGCGAACGAAACCGAAACGGGAACCCTAGTATGCATTATATGTGATCTGTACTCCTCACCTTCGTACTGCTCTTGTATCACTTAGACGTAGGGAGAAACTAGGGGAACTTAATTACGGTAAGAGTTTGACATTTTTAAGGTCCGCCCCAGCGACCCTCGTTATCTCCAAGATCTGGACTCCAGAGACACAGCAGAGTCGACAGAAGGATATGGATGAGTTCGAATTCCCTCCCTGGTCAGATATTTTGATTTTTTTTGGGATCTAAAATTTTATCTACGCCCGGGGGCTCAACGAAATAATGATACATTTGAATAATATATGATTTCTAAAAACGACTCTCAATGGATGGGAGGAAGGGAGAGGAAACGAGTTTCCAAGCGGCTAATTTAAACTTGTTTAGAATGAGTTTCATCCTCACTTCAATTATGCTTTTTATAAGATTTCGCATCGGATTCACCATTCGGCATTTTTTATATTCTAAAAAAATCGAAATCATGTGATTGAAAAGCAGCCGCAGAAAGTGTTTGATTAACTAATCCCCAATTAATTAATTAATTAATATTAACTCCTAATCATTTCAGCGAGGACGCCAGTGTGCTGCAAGCGATCTCCAATGGAGCATACGCGGCTGTTGAGGTACCATCACTTTTCTCCAAATCATCGATTAGACTACTGTAACGAAAAACCGTTGTTAACGCTTTCCATCATGCTTTATGCCCCTCCCCGTCACAATTATCGATAACCATCTTTCAACGTTCCCATTCCCTTACAATTCCCTTGTTAGCGTTACTTCAATTCGTAAATAATTTTAAAAAAAAACACATCTACCGTAACCCTTCCTCACCGTTCCCATTTCCGGGTTGTATTCGCCATCATCGCCAACCTCATCGTCTATCTGGCGCTGATTGAGTTCCTCAACTCCGCTATTGAATTCCTGGCCAGCCTGGTCGGCGTGGAGGGATTCACCTTCGATGTGAGCGCATTCCGATTATATTTTATATATATATATATATATATATATATATATAATGCGTAGATAATATATATATATATATATATATTATCTACGCTCGGGGGCGCAACGAAATAATGATACATGTGAATAATATATTATTTCTTAAACGACTATCATTGGATGGGAGGAAGGGAGGAAACGAGAAAGGAGTGGGATGATAGAAAAAAGATCTAATAGTCTGGTCTCTTCTTGTCTTCTTCTGGTCGTTATCTCATAGAGGAGATGAGAGTGGGAGGATTGATTTGCTCTCTCCATTCTGCACACTCTATACACGGTCATACAGACGAGAGATTGTGCGGAATAAGGTGAACAGATAAAAAACGAAACGACATCAAAAATGTAAATATTGATTATCATCTCTCTCAATGATTGGGCACAATGAAGCTAGATATCACCAATAGAAGAGAAACTTTTTTTTGAATTCGAAATACGCTTCACCAATGATTTATAACTTCTTGTTGATTCATGAAAGCGATATTAGGTACGCTTTCATTGAAAAAAAACTATTCAATCATCTGTTTCGGATAAACTTTCACAATTGATCGTTAGATTATGATATTTGATAGCTTATCTTTGATCCTTCCCATAATGCACTCTTGTGCAAGATTATGTTTAGCTGGCTCATGCGTGGTTATAAAACTCTGTTTTTGATTCGTCAGGCATTCATGTACATTTATCGGCGCATAGCAATAACTGATCTTTGATCTCTGACCTCTGATTCAGGTGCTCATGGGCTACATCTTCTTCCCTCTCGCTTTCATCATGGGATCGAGCACGGAACCGAACTGGGATGACTATATTGCCGAGACACTAAAGGTGTGTGTTTGCATCATTTATTCAGATGAATTCATAGCCAAAATCATAAAAATGACAATAAAATGACATTATTCTTCACCTATTGATGGTTCATTCATTTTCACAACATGATTAAAGATGAGTTTCAACAATTCTGTAAATACATGATGTGGTGTTAAAATCCTGGAAAAGTAAAAAAAAAAGAGTGTTAATTTTTGCCTGGAAAAGTAAATGGAAAAGTGGAAAGATTTGAATTCGCGCCGGAAAAGTACTGAGATTTGAATTCCCGCAATTTCAATATCTCTGTTCCCAGTGCAGCTAGCGACTTGAAAATCGGTTCTTGACGTTAAAAGGTTCGAAAAAGCCTATAAACCGACTTTCAACTCGCTAGCTTCAATGGGAACCGAGATACGAAATCGCGGGAATTCAAATCTTTTTACTTTGCCGTTTACTTTTCCGGGATTTTAACACCACATCAGATTTTGCGAACGTGCAATGCCAGAAGAGAGTCGTTGAAAAAATGATTAGAAGCATTGTTCAAGTAGCCTGTCTGAAGACAATACACCTTGCTTTGATTTTCCCAAGTTTGCTTTGATTTCCTCAAGTTTTTCTAAAATTCTGAATTGCTATCATTTTCACGAAATTTTTCAAAATGTGTTTCACTCATGGTTCATAATTACCCGTTTCCACGATAAATTGATGATGCTGCGGCGAAAGTTGAAAGAAATAAAAATAAAATAAAAAGCGTTTAAAGTGTCTTTCGCTCAGTTCGCCTCAGGAAGATCAGTAATTATTTTAGCGATGGCGCAATTTTCGAAAAAGCTTGTTAAGGTTCACATGGGTAACGTTATGAAAAAAAATACAGACAACATATGTATCTCTAGTTCTCAGTTTGAATAAATGCCCTAAGATAGTGAGGCAATTTCGATTTTGACTCTCTTTATTCTGCCCACTATCTCGCCAGTCAGAACAACTAGAGAGTGTGCAGAATGAAGAGAGTCGAAACACGAAACGACGTCACTGTTGTCCAGGTGGTCCAACTGATCGGTCAGACGACAAAACAAATTTACTAAAGCAAAACTTAACATTAGACAAATATTAATTCTGAATTCTATTAATTTGCTGATTTGCACATGTGTTTCACATCTGATTCAAATACGCTTCTTTCTTCGAACTAATAATGTCTTTTCGGGTGACTTGTCAAACTAATAAAAATAAATTTTCGCTCAGGTCGCCCAACTGATCGGTCAGAAAACGATCCTCAACGAGTTCGTCGCATACCAGTCGATGCAGGGAATGCTGCTGAGGGGAGAACTGCATGTGAGAGACCTTTTTATTGTGTTGAAATCGATATTTTTCTGTCCTCTTCTTTTCTTCTCTCCCCTTATAGTTCTCATTTAGCGCCAATATTCTATATTAGAAAGCTTGATCGAATGCCTGTCAGATGCAGAGATCGGTCGTTGGTACGGCGGAAAGTTTCTGTTTCAGTTCGCCTATATTGTTTGATAATTCCGAGAGCAAAGTTTGTTTAGAGCAACAAAATGCGTCATAGCACCGTAAATCAGTAGATCATTCCAGCCTCGCGGTCAACTCATTGCAGTATTCGCGCTCTGTGGCTACTCGAATCCGTCCAACATCGGATCAGGTATAAACTATAAAGTTATAAACTATAAACTATAAAGTATAAACTATAAAGGTTTCAGCAATAAGCTAAAATGTGTGTCTAAAATTGTTTCAGTTCTGGCGCAATTCGTAGCAATGTGTCCAAAGAAGTCTAAGGGCATCATTCCGGCTTCGAAAGCGGTTAGAACTTTCATATGGTATTGCCAAAAAAAAATAGTTTTGACTTTCTGCAGATTGATTACGGAGAATCCCACAAATGACTCAGAAAGCATATTTTTTTCCTATATTGGGGTGTCCCAAAAGTCTTGTCGTTTTTTTTTGAAAAATATTTCTTCAACTGTCAAGAACCTTATTGAATCCTGCTAAGCTGTGATTGATGAAGTAACTATGGACCTTCTGTTTTGATACTTTAACCAATGAAATCATAGCAATTCCGAAGAACTACGGTATGTATGACAGAGCACACAAAACACAAAAATGCCGTTCTCCTTTTTGTGAATTGATAAAAATCAGTTTATTGTCTCAAGTAAATAGGGCGTGGTCATCAAATAATATGCGCGCCATTCCGGCTTCCCATCTCGAATTGCATCATCACTACGAAACTTGCCATTTCCCACACATTTTTCAATTTTTTTCCGATATTGATGTCGAAAATTGATCAAAATATTTTAAAATAAATGAAAACGTTCAACCATCTACATTTGAGCGCAATCGAAGGGGATACAAATAGTAAAATTTAAAAAATTAAAAATCGACCTCCAAAATGTCCCTGATTTTCAAATTTTCTGGCTTATTTCGGAGATCGCGAAATATATTTCTGGTTTAAAAATTTTATTTAAAAGTATGATACATATTACAACTACAGTATTTGTTTGGGCTTCGGAATCTCAACCGCATCTGATTTATAAAAATTCACAAACTAGGTCGAAAAACATACATTTTCTTATATTGCGTCACCACTAGGTAAGCTCGTGATCTAATCAAAGTCGAATAAATTAGTGCAGGAGTACTTGCATCTATTAAGAATGAGTGAGTGATATTACGACTTGCGGTTCTCTTGAAATAATAAAAAATAAAAACAGCGACAAGACTTTTGGGACACCCTAATATTATCTTCGTATTTTACCTGTTCGGTTCAGAAATATTATTATGATTAGTCTGCTGAATGCACATCATTTGACGCCGTTTGCCTTATTTTCGAGCAAAGTCTGGCACAGCTCAGAAAGGTCGATTTTCTGAAACCGAGTGATTTGGGGTTATCGAGGGTCCTGAAGACGATGGGCATATCCATTTTGTTCATAGAAGCCTCGTTGGCTCCAGATGGCGTCACGTCGAAATCACAGTTTTACGTGCTATTCGGCTGTCGAGAGGGCTAATTTTAGGTGAAAATGTTCCCTAAGGTAGAATTGCATGGCGAACACGCCTGTCTTGTTCATTTTTCCTGATTTTCAAAAATAATTTTTAAATTATCAACTTTTCGTATACTGAAAACAGCGTAATCCCTGTGCACCACGCGATCGAGCGTCACGAGAGGATTCCATATCTCGAATTTCAGCCAATTCTGTGGTCGGGACAGCGAGCTAGTTGACTTATAGTGTGTTGACATTGTAAGTGAAAGGGGCTCCCTTGCCCCTTCCTCTACCTCCACTTTCGCTTCCCTGACCCCGTGCGACGAGAGAGCGTGGGGAATTGAGAGAGGGAAGGGAGGAAAGCCTCTCTTTCTTACAATCTCAATACACTATAAGTCGACTATCTAGCTCGCTGTCCCGACCACAGAAATTAGAGATATGGAATCCTCTCGATTGGCTGAAATGAGAGATATGGAATCCTCTCGTGACGCTCGATCGCGTGGTGCACATGGGATTACGCTGTTTTCAGTATACAGACGAGTAGCACGTAAAACTGTGATTTCGACGTGACGCCGTCTGGAGCCAACGAATTCTATGAACAAAATGGGTATGTCCATCGTCTTCAGCACCCTCGATAACCCCAAATCACACGGTTTCAGAAAATCGACCTTTCTGAGCTGTGCCAGATTCATCCGAAATTGCTCGAAGATAAGGCAAACGGCGTCATATGATCTAGAATATGTTATCGTTATGGCAACAATGCTCATGGTACAAGACGAAAAATTATAGAGCCGGAGTGGGGCTTTTTTCCAATCACTCTTCAAAGTAGATGGAGTGAGTGTACTGAGTAAAGCCCATGGGACATGAAGGATTGGTTAGACTACTTTATCGGTCAGACGCGTTTCGGGCTAACTGCCCATTATCAGTGACAAGATGAAATTACCCTAGAACGAAGCATACATTGGGGGTCGGCATAGAACGAAAACGCGGTAAAAAAAGCGAAATTGTAATTAAAAAAGGGGAGGTTTTCCATTCCAGGGATTCTACATCGGCTCTCTGGCTTGCTTCATGACAGCATGCGTGGCTGGTGAGCGAATAGTAGGGATGACAAATCGGCATCGGCTCAATTTTTTGCATGCTGTCTTGCCGATCAGAGAAAGGAGTATGAGAAAAGAGGGGAGTCAGATACCGGTGTATCACCACTAGTGTAGTCTAATATAGTTGTAGTCTAATATACAGTTGGTGTGTTTAAAAAAAGGTTTCACATTCTGGATTTACGAAGGACCTACTTGACGATCACGGTTTGTTTCATCCAAAACAAATTTCTAACTGAGCGAGTATTCAACAGTATTCACGGACTACTATTCTTGTCCACACAAGTGCCAGAAAATTGTGAAAAATGGCAAGATATCAAACCCAATCTCTTAGAGAAGTATATATTTCGAAATATATATTTTTATTAATCTCAGAGAAATATATGAGGCCGTTTGCGATTAAATCAACAATGTTCGACGGGGGCCAAAAATCGGATATGCTCAAACTCAGTCCTAGGGCTAACTTTTGATTCTGAATCGACTGACGTTTTCAGTTTTTCGATCGGAGCCTTCTGAATCCCGCTACAGCACTACGTCAGTTTGGTCAAAATCTTATTCTACGATGAAAACTTCCCCAAAAAGGGTGAAAATGGCCACAAATCTCGCATACCCGACCAGAATTTGATGCTCTTTCGAATGAGCTTTTGGGCGAGATTATATCTTTTTTCGTTTTCGAGAAAAATTTTTTAACTCATTTATTTGAGAGAGTAGTGTATACTATTACTATTCGAATATACTATTCGAACCGCCTTGTGACGTAGATTCTAATTATATATATATATGTATTATGTTTTGTGGGGTGCAAAGATGAGTTATTTTCATTTTTAAGCTAAAAATTTGCTTTTTCGATGGAAAATAAGTGCTATGATCATAAAGAAAAGTGCAAAAACACATTTGCAGAACCTACGGGCAATTTGAGAATGATTTCTCACAAAACATGACCCTCAGGTTCGACCCCCCGCCGATGCATGTATTTTTTCGAATAGTATATTTCACTACTCTCTCTCAAATAAATGAGTCAAAAAGTTGCATTTTCTCGAAAACGAAAAAAGATATAATCTCGCCCAAAAGCTCATTTGAAAGAGCATCAAATTCTGGTCGGGTTCGCGAGATTTGTGGCCATTTTTACCCTTTTTGGGGCAGTTTTCACCGTAGAATAAGATTATGACCAAAGCGGGATTAGCGGGATTGCGTAGCGGGATTCAGAAAGCTCAGATCGAAAAACTGAAAACGTCAGTCGATTCAGAATCAAAAGTTACCCCTAGGACCGAGTTTTGAGCATATCCGATTTTTGGGCTGTTCCCGCACTTGTTGACTCGTTTTCCTGTAGAACTCACAGTCCTTAGACGATCAAAATACGGATAAAATAGGGCAAAACGGGTGGTATTTATCCAATTGGACACAATATATTTTCTACGGCGCGCAATGCATGTATTAGGCTATGCAGAAGCTCTCAAAGTATGATAAACAAGAAAAGGGTGCAGTAATTAAATTGCCGTAAAACATGTAGAGCATGCATAACTCAATGCGTTACTTCAATAACTTGTCGTGATTCGAAACCAGTAAATCAAGATGTGAATTCGAAACCGCCTCACTGTATTTTTTTGTTTTCATTTATTTATAGAAGGCAACTGGCAGATATTAATTAGTCTTGCAAACTCTGTGCTTAAGGATTCATCGTGAAACACATTCGTGTTCTCTAGCCAGTTCGATAAACGAAAAAAAGCACACGAAAAGGGGAGAGTCGGTTCCTGTTTGTTATTTTACAAAGTTTTTACTTATTTTACCTTTAGTCATGTTGTTTCGGTTTTCGACTCTCTCAATTCCGCACACTCTCTCGTCTGTCTAACCAGCGAGAGATTGTGCGTAAAGGAGAGTTCGAACGCTGAAACAACATCAGAACAATGCAGGCTCGAGATGAATAATCAAGCATTATTATTCAAACAATGCAGGCTCACTCATCGACGATGACAGTCTCTCCTGCATGCCGGACAACCCGGCGGATACCTGTCTGAACCCACAAGACGTTGTCGATTACTTCAACAGGACCATGTCCGCCTTCTGAAAGCTTAAATAACCATGAATTGTGTGCATTCAATAAAGCTAATTATCACCTATCAACAATTAATCAGATGAGGTATGAAAGATAGCACAAATACCCTCCACACTCTTTAAACTGGTCATATCTCTATTATGGGTCTTTAAAAAAAGAGATTTTGAGTTAATCCCAAGATTGCATAGATTTTCACCAATGTGTATGAGTATCGTGTAATGTGGCTGTTATCCTAGCGACGACCATTTTATGCCAAAGGCTCAAAAATACCTCATATTTATTTATGTTTTCTCGCTTCAGTTCGTGTTCCATTAGGGCCCCACTAAGCATTCGCACTTAACTCTAGAGATGACCATTCAAGACCACACTCTCCTCAATTTGTCCGCTCACTCGCAGGTTAGAGAAACGAAAGTATTTCTGAAATTCTATTTCCAATGGGAATTGCATTTCTTTCGCTCTGCATTACTCATGATAACGTCCTTTAACTTCAATATTTTTGAATAAGCAGTGAAGGAGATCCAGGCTGTAGAAAAAAACTGACTAAACCCTCCGAACTGTCACTCAATCAACGCACCGACAGCCATCGTGGCCACGATCTCGGACTGCGTCATGGAGGGGAGGGCGTAGCGCATGAGGAAAGCGGCTTCGGTCTGAGGAGGATTCACTTAGTCTATACTTATTCCAAATTGGCATTTTGAAAATCTATTAGCATAATTCACAAGAGGACGTCCTTGAAAACAAACGTTGTTGCATAATCAAAACAGTTTTAAAGAAAGCTAAGGCTCACCGGCCCCACTAAACTGCTGGCGACGGCATTCAGAGACTCCGCTGAGGTCGTGCCCATCACTCCCTGAAGGACGACGGAAACGCGACAGAGAACCCTGCGGTTCATGAGGATAGATCGAAACCGACTCTCCTCAATTCGTGTGATCTCTCGTCAGCCAGAGAACGTTCCGATTAGGCTTTATCACTCTGCAAATTACGATGATGTCCTGTTTCTGGGTTCTGTTTGTGCTCCGTTTGTTCATATTCAAAGTTCAAGTTGAACAAAAATACAATTTAAAACAATATTCCAACCACTGTAGAATTCCCGTGCAGAACAGCACGGCGCAGATAACAGAGAAGTAGACGAGGATGGGCAGGGACTGCGATTAGTTTGTAGCAATTTTATTTTTTTTTTCAACTCGATTCTCCGAGATTAACACTTAAATGCGAGAACTAGTAGTTATACATAAGTCTTGAAACATATGCAATCACAATACAAAAGAGAGAGAAACTCGATTTGCTGTTTTCGAAATGGTTTGGATAGCAATATTGAAGCAAGGATCTTCCGAATTCCTATAGCCTAACGAATAACACAGTGTTCTGCAGTGATGATAACAGATTGTTTTGTTCGTAGTATGTTCTTGAAAGAACCCAAACGATTTAGCGAAACTAGATCTCGTGCCCGATCTCGTCGCTTTCTGACTTGGAGGCGGTGTGCGAACAAATGCCCGAGTAATAAGCACGCTATTTTTTTATATTTATAATTGTTGATTCACACAATAAGCACTATGGGTTATATTCTCACACGGAATTCGATTTGCGAGCACTGACCTAATCCGGATTAACGTTCACATCAGTTTCAGATTCTTCCTAAATACCCGAAAAATAGTGCAATCTAGTGCACGCCTCTCGCTATTCACTACTGAGGGATGGATATTGCTCATGAAAATTTCGGCAAAAAAGATCTATCGTTCGTTCTACTAATGCCGGACGTTTAAAGCGGCCATTTTGAACTAAGCATTTCAACTGTGCTTCATTTTCCACATAATTTTTTAAAGTGAAAAATGAAACGCGATATTTTCTTTTTGTAAGAACAATCAACTCCTCACCCCCGACGGATGATCGCTGCCCAAAATGGCGAGCAGGATGAGAAAGGCATACACAAGGCATCTGGAATCGGAGATGTGTTGGTGCATCACCGTACAACTGCTCTCTCCATTCTGCACACTCTCTCATGCCGGACAGACTAAGTGGCTAGAATGGTGAAAGAGTCTCGCCCAATCAGAAACAAATCTCCATGATATCGCGTTCTTCCCTGATAAGATAAACGAAAACAGCACGCGAAACTAGGCAATCTTAGTTCCGATTTATCACCCTATCGCTCACCCGATCGAATAGAGCCGAGCGGGTTTGCCCCAGGCCCGCGAAGAGGAGTATCATAGAGCCGAGACCGACCACGGTAGAGATCCATTGACTGGACATCATTTATTAAATTTAAATTAACTAATTAATTGAAATAATTAGTTAAGTGAGTGCGGGGAGATCTACACACTGAAATATATCGATAATAGTTTATGTGCCCAGTAAAACAGGCAAAAGGGAAAAGGGAATACCGACAAATGGGGGTATGTTTCACAATCATCATTTGTTTGCTTTGAGATCGATGCCGATCTCGCGCTGAAGGTTTGGAAAAATAGTCAAAAATTGAGAGAAACTATACTTCAATTAAATATTTTGAAAAACATCTACGTTTACCTATCTTACACTATTTGAACTAATCAAAGCACTGAGAAGGACTCAAAGACGTTCATAAATTGCTTTTTTAAAACTTACCGCTTATCGAAGAACTGCTCCACATGGGCCCACCACCCGCAGGAGATCTTCGAGTAGATAAAAGTACCGATCACAAAGATCCAGAAGAGGGAGAGACAGATCAGAAGGGCGATGGACTGAATATTAATAGTGTTGAAAAATATTGACACATTATCCATGGAACCGTAACATTTACGCTAATCTTGATAGAGTGCTCAACTATGTTTCAGTTTCTGCTTAATATAAAAAATAAAGAGCGAGCAACGATTGATTTCTCCTTCACTGCTTATTCAAAAATAATGAAGTTAAAGGACGTTATCATGAGTAATGCAGAGCGAAAGAAATGCAATTCCCATTGGAAATAGAATTTCAGAAATACTTTCGTTTCTCTAACCTGCGAGTGAGCGGACAAATTGAGGAGAGTGTGGTCTTGAATGGTCATCTCTAGAGTTAAGTGCGAATGCTTAGTGGGGCCCTAATGGAACACGAACTGAAGCGAGAAAACATAAATAAATATGAGGTATTTTTGAGCCTTTGGCATAAAATGGTCGTCGCTAGGATAACAACCACATTACACGATACTCATACACATTGGTGAAAGTCTATGCAATCTTGGGATTAACTCAAAATCTCATTTTTAAGGACCCATAGTAGAGATATGGGCCCATGTGGAGCAGTTCTTCGATAAGCGGTAAGTTTTAAAAAGCAATTTGAGAGTGTGGTCTTGAATGGTCATCTCTAGAGTTAAGTGCGAATGCTTAGTGGGGCCCTAATGGAACACGAACTGAAGAGAGAAAACATAAATAAATATGAGGTATTTTTTGAGCCGTTGGCATAAAATGGTCGTCGCTAGGATAACAACCACATTACACGATACTCATACACATTGGTGAAAGTCTATGCAATCTTGGGATTAACTCAAAATCTCATTTTTAAGGACCCATAGTAGAGATATGGGCCCATGTGGAGCAGTTCTTCGATAAGCGGTAAGTTTTAAAAAGCAATTTGAGAGTGTGGTCTTGAATGGTCATCTCTAGAGTTAAGTGCGAATGCTTAGTGGGGCCCTAATGGAACACGAACTGAAGAGAGAAAACATAAATAAATATGAGGTATTTTTTGAGCCGTTGGCATAAAATGGTCGTCGCTAGGATAACAGCCACATTACACGATACTCATACACATTGGTGAAAGTCTATGCAATCTTGGGATTAACTCAAAATCTCATTTTTAAGGACCTATAATAGAGATATGGGCCCATGTGGAGCAGTTCTTCGATAAGCGGTAAGTTTTAAAAAGCAATTTATGAACGTCTTTGAGTCCTTCTCAGTGCTTTGATTAGTTCAAATAGTGTAAGATAGGTAAACGTAGATGTTTTTCAAAATATTTAATTAAAGTATTGTTTCTCTCAATTTTTGACTATTTTTCCAAACCTTCAGCGCGAGATCGGCATCGATCTGCGATGCTCAAAGCAAACAAATGATGATTGTGAAACATACCCCCATTTGCCGGTATTCCCTTTTCCCTTTTGCCTTTTCACATAAACTATTATCATATATTTCAGTGTGTAGATCTCCCCGCACTCACTTAACTAATTATTTCAATTAATTAGTTAATTTAAATTTAATAAATGATGTCCAGTCAATGGATCTCTACCGTGGTCGGTCTCGGCTCTATGATACTCCTCTTCGCGGGCCTGGGGCAAACCCGCTCGGCTCTATTCGATCGGGTGAGCGATAGGGTGATAAATCGGAACTAAGATTGCCTAGTTTCGCGTGCTGTTTTCGTTTATCTTATCAGGGAAGAACGCGATATCATGGAGATTTGTTTCTGATTGGGCGAGACTCTTTCACCATTCTAGCCACTTAGTCTGTCCGGCATGAGAGAGTGTGCAGAATGGAGAGAGCAGTTGTACGGTGATGCACCAACACATCTCCGATTCCAGATGCCTTGTGTATGCCTTTCTCATCCTGCTCGCCATTTTGGGCAGCGATCATCCGTCGGGGGTGAGGAGTTGATTGTTCTTACAAAAAGAAAATATCGCGTTTCATTTTTCACTTTAAAAAATTATGTGGAAAATGAAGCACAGTTGAAATGCTTAGTTCAAAATGGCCGCTTTAAACGTCCGGCATTAGTAGAACGAACGATAGATCTTTTTTGCCGAAATTTTCATGAGCAATATCCATCCCTCAGTAGTGAATAGCGAGAGGCGTGCACTAGATTGCACTATTTTTCGGGTATTTAGGAAGAATCTGAAACTGATGTGAACGTTAATCCGGATTAGGTCAGTGCTCGCAAATCGAATTCCGTGTGAGAATATAACCCATAGTGCTTATTGTGTGAATCAACAATTATAAATATAAAAAAATAGCGTGCTTATTACTCGGGCATTTGTTCGCACACCGCCTCCAAGTCAGAAAGCGACGAGATCGGGCACGAGATCTAGTTTCGCTAAATCGTTTGGTTTCTTTCAAGAACATACTACGAACAAAACAATCTGTTATCATCACTGCAGAACACTGTGTTATTCGTTAGGCTATAGTCACACGAATTGAGGAGAGTCGGTTTCGATCTATCCTCATGAACCGCAGGGTTCTCTGTCGCATTTCCGTCGTCCTTCAGGGAGTGATGGGCACGACCTCAGCGGAGTCTCTAAATGCCGTCGCCAGCAGTTTAGTGGGGCCGGTGAGCCTTAGATTTCTTTAAAACTGTTTTGATTATGCAACAACGTTTGTTTTCAAGGACGTCATCTTGTGAATTATGCTAATAGATTTTCAAAAGGCCAATTTGGAATAAGTATAGACTAAGTGAATCCTCCTCAGACCGAAACCGCTTTCCTCATGCGCTACGCCCTCCCCTCCATGACGCAGTCCGAGATCGTGGCCACGATGGCTGTCAGTGCGTTGATTGAGTGACATTTCGGAGGGTGTAGTCAGTTTTTTTCTACAGCCTGGATCCATCGCAGTATCATTTACAATACGTAACAGAGAGAAGAAAGAACATTGAAACACAACTCAAATACAAGTTAGAAGTAAACTGTGATGTCGCGGCCGACCTCTCCTCGTTTCGTGTAATCTCTCGTTGCTCTAATCGACGAGAGAACACGCACAATGAGTAGATTCGGTCTCGATTCGAAATCACTAGCATGTTGAATGGTATAGCATTTCCGATATCTTTGGTTTTCAGTGATATTTCGAGAACATGCTCTATCAATTGCAATCCAAAATATAGCGAGAAGAAAGAACATTGATATACAACTGAAATACAAGTTTGAAGCAATCTGTGATGTCGCGGCCGACCTCTCCTCATTTCGTGTAATCTCTCGTTGCTCTAATCGACGAGAGAACACGCACAATGAGTAGAGTCGGTCTCGATTCGAAATCACTAGCATGTTGAATGGTATAGCATTTCCGATATCTTTGGTTTTCAGTGATATTTCGAGAACATGCTATATCAATTGCAATCCAAAACATAGCAAGAAGAAAGAACATTGACACACAACTAAAATACAAGTTAGAAGCAACCTGTGATGTCCCGGCCGGCCTCTCCTCGTTTCGTGTAATCTCTCGTTGTTCTAATCGACGAGAGAACACGCATAAAGAGTAGTGTCGGTTTCGATTCGAAATCAATAGCATGTTGAATGGTATAGCATTTCCGATATCTTTGGTTTTCAGTGATATTTCAAGAACATGCTCTATCAATTGCAATCCAAAATATAGCGAGAACAAAGAACATTGATATACAACTGAAATACAAGTTAGAAATAAACTGTGATGTCGCGGCCGACCTCTCCTCGTTTCGTGTAATCTCTCGTTGCTCTAATCGACGAGAGAACACGCACAATGAGTAGAGTCGGTCTCGATTCGAAATCACTAGCATGTTGAATGGTATAGCATTTCCGATATCTTTGGTTTTCAGTGATATTTCGAGAACATGCTCTATCAATTGCAATCCAAAATATAGCGAGAAGAAAGAACATTGATATACAACTGAAATACAAGTTAGAAGTAAACTGTGATGTCGCGGCCGACCTCTCCTCATTTCGTGTAATCTCTCGTTGCTCTAATCGACGAGAGAACACGCACAATGAGAAGAGTCGGTCTCGATTCGAAATCAATAGCATGTTGAATGGTATAGCATTTCCGATATTTTTGGTTTTCAGTGATATTTCGAGAACATGCTCTATCAATTGCAATCCAAAATATAGCGAGAAGATAGAACATTGATATACAACTGAAATACAAGATAGAAGTAAACTGTGATGTCGCGGCCTACCTCTCCTCATTTCGTGTAATCTCTCGTTGCTCTAATCGACGAGAGAACACGCATAAAGAGTAGTGTCGGTTTCGATTCGAAATCAATAGCATGTTGAATGGTGTAGCATTTCCGATATCTTTGGTTTTCAGTGATATTTCGAGAAAATGCGATATCAATTGCAATCCAAAAAATAGCGAGAAGAAAGAACATTGAAATACAACTGAAATACAAGTTAGAAGTAAACTGTGATGTCGCGGCCGACCTCTCCTCATTTCGTGTAATCTCTCGTTGCTCTAATCGACGAGAGAACACGCACAATGAGTATTGTCGGTCTCGATTCGAAATCAATAGCATGTTGAATGGTATAGCATTTCCGATATTTTTGGTTTTCAGTGATATTTCGAGAACATGCTCTATCAATTGCAATCCAAAATATAGCGAGAAGATAGAACATTGATATACAACTGAAATACAAGTTAGAAGTAAACTGTGATGTCGCGGCCTACCTCTCCTCATTTCGTGTAATCTCTCGTTGCTCTAATCGACGAGAGAACACGCATAAAGAGTAGTGTCGGTTTCGATTCGAAATCAATAGCATGTTGAATGGTGTAGCATTTCCGATATCTTTGGTTTTCAGTGATATTTCGAGAAAATGCGATATCAATTGCAATCCAAAAAATAGCGAGAAGAAAGAACATTGAAATACAACTGAAATACAAGTTAGAAGCAACCTGTGATGTCCCGGCCGACCTCTCCTCGTTTCGTGTAATCTCTCGTTGTTCTAATCGACGAGAGAACACGCATAAAGAGTAGTGTCGGTTTCGATTCGAAATCAATAGCATGTTGAATGGTATAGCATTTCCGATATCTTTGGTTTTCAGTGATATTTCGAGAACATGCTCTATCAATTGCAATCCATAATATAGCGAGAAGAAAGAACATTGATATACAACTGAAATACAAGTTAGAAGCAACCTGTGATGTCCCGGCCGACCTCTCCTCGTTTCGTGTAATCTCTCGTTGTTCTAATCGACGAGAGAACACGCATAAAGAGTAGTGTCGGTTTCGATTCGAAATCAATAGCATGTTGAATGGTATAGCATTTCCAATATCTTTGGTTTTCAGTGATATTTCGAGAAAATGCGATATCAATTGCAATCCAAAAAATAGCGAGAAGAAAGAACATTGAAATACAACTGAAATACAAGTTAGAAGTAAACTGTGATGTCCCGGCCGACCTCTCCTCGTTTCGTGTAATCTCTCGTTGTTCTAATCGACGAGAGAACACGCATAAAGAGTAGTGTCGGTTTCGATTCGAAATCAATAGCATGTTGAATGGTGTAGCATTTCCGATATCTTTGGTTTTCAGTGATATTTCGAGAAAATGCGATATCAATTGCAATCCAAAAAATAGCGAGAAGAAAGAACATTGAAATACAACTGAAATACAAGTTAGAAGCAACCTGTGATGTCCCGGCCGACCTCTCCTCGTTTCGTGTAATCTCTCGTTGTTCTAATCGACGAGAGAACACGCATAAAGAGTAGTGTCGGTTTCGATTCGAAATCAATAGCATGTTGAATGGTATATCATTTCCGATATCTTTGGTTTTCAGTGATATTTCGAGAACATGCTCTATCAATTGCAATCCATAATATAGCGAGAAGAAAGAACATTGATATACAACTGAAATACAAGTTAGAAGCAACCTGTGATGTCCCGGCCGACCTCTCCTCGTTTCGTGTAATCTCTCGTTGTTCTAATCGACGAGAGAACACGCATAAAGAGTAGTGTCGGTTTCGATTCGAAATCAATAGCATGTTGAATGGTATAGCATTTCCGATATCTTTGGTTTTCAGTGATATTTCGAGAAAATGCGATATCAATTGCAATCCAAAAAATAGCGAGAAGAAAGAACATTGAAATACAACTGAAATACAAGTTAGAAGTAAACTGTGATGTCCCGGCCGACCTCTCCTCGTTTCGTGTAATCTCTCGTTGTTCTAATCGACGAGAGAACACGCATAAAGAGTAGTGTCGGTTTCGATTCGAAATCAATAGCATGTTGAATGGTATAGCATTTCCGATATCTTTGGTTTTCAGTGATATTTCGAGAACATGCTCTATCAATTGCAATCCAAAATATAGCGAGAAGATAGAACATTGATATACAACTGAAATACAAGTTAGAAGTAAACTGTGATGTCGCGGCCTACCTCTCCTCATTTCGTGTAATCTCTCGTTGCTCTAATCGACGAGAGAACACGCATAAAGAGTAGTGTCGGTTTCGATTCGAAATCAATAGCATGTTGAATGGTGTAGCATTTCCGATATCTTTGGTTTTCAGTGATATTTCGAGAACATGCTCTATCAATTGCAATCCAAAAAATAGCGAGAAGAAAGAACATTGAAATACAACTGAAATACAAGTTAGAAGCAACCTGTGATGTCCCGGCCGACCTCTCCTCGTTTCGTGTAATCTCTCGTTGTTCTAATCGACGAGAGAACACGCATAAAGAGTAGTGTCGGTTTCGATTCGAAATCAATAGCATGTTGAATGGTATAGCATTTCCGATATCTTTGGTTTTCAGTGATATTTCGAGAACATGCTCTATCAATTGCAATCCATAATATAGCGAGAAGAAAGAACATTGATATACAACTGAAATACAAGTTAGAAGCAACCTGTGATGTCCCGGCCGACCTCTCCTCGTTTCGTGTAATCTCTCGTTGTTCTAATCGACGAGAGAACACGCATAAAGAGTAGTGTCGGTTTCGATTCGAAATCAATAGCATGTTGAATGGTATAGCATTTCCGATATCTTTGGTTTTCAGTGATATTTCGAGAAAATGCGATATCAATTGCAATCCAAAAAATAGCGAGAAGAAAGAACATTGAAATACAACTGAAATACAAGTTAGAAGTAAACTGTGATGTCCCGGCCGACCTCTCCTCGTTTCGTGTAATCTCTCGTTGTTCTAATCGACGAGAGAACACGCATAAAGAGTAGTGTCGGTTTCGATTCGAAATCAATAGCATGTTGAATGGTATAGCATTTCCGATATCTTTGGTTTTCAGTGATATTTCGAGAACATGCTCTATCAATTGCAATCCATAATATAGCGAGAAGAAAGAACATTGATATACAACTGAAATACAAGTTAGAAGCAACCTGTGATGTCCCGGCCGACATCTCCTCGTTTCGTGTAATCTCTCGTTGTTCTAATCGACGAGAGAACACGCATAAAGAGTAGTGTCGGTTTCGATTCGAAATCAATAGCATGTTGAATAGTATAGCATTTCCGATATCTTTGGTTTTCAGTGATATTTCGAGAAAATGCGATATCAATTGCAATCCAAAAAATAGCGAGAAGAAAGAACATTGAAATACAACTGAAATACAAGTTAGAAGCAACCTGTGATGTCCCGGCCGACCTCTCCTCGTTTCGTGTAATCTCTCGTTGTTCTAATCGACGAGAGAACACGCATAAAGAGTAGTGTCGGTTTCGATTCGAAATCAATAGCATGTTGAATGGTATAGCATTTCCGATATCTTTGGTTTTCAGTGATATTTCGAGAACATGCTCTATCAATTGCAATCCATAATATAGCGAGAAGAAAGAACATTGATATACAACTGAAATACAAGTTAGAAGCAACCTGTGATGTCCCGGCCGACATCTCCTCGTTTCGTGTAATCTCTCGTTGTTCTAATCGACGAGAGAACACGCATAAAGAGTAGTGTCGGTTTCGATTCGAAATCAATAGCATGTTGAATAGTATAGCATTTCCGATATCTTTGGTTTTCAGTGATATTTCGAGAACATGCTCTATCAATTGCAATCCAAAATATAGCGAGAACAAAGAACATTGATATACAACTGAAATACAAGTTAGAAGTAAACTGTGATGTCGCGGCCGACCTCTCCTCGTTTCGTGTAATCTCTCGTTCCTCTAATCGACGAGAGAACACGCACAATGAGTAGAGTCGGTCTCGATTCGAAATCACTAGCATGTTGAATGGTATAGCATTTCCGATATCTTTGGTTTTCAGTGATATTTCGAGAACATGCTCTATCAATTGCAATCCAAAATATAGCGAGAACAAAGAACATTGATATACAACTGAAATACAAGTTTGAAGCAACCTGTGATGTCCCGGCCGACCTCTCCTCGTTTCGTGTAATCTCTCGTTGTTCTAATCGACGAGAGAACACGCATAAAGAGTAGTGTCGGTTTCGATTCGAAATCAATAGCATGTTGAATGGTATAGCATTTCCGATATCTTTGTTTTTCAGTGATATTTCGAGAACATGCTCTATCAATTGCAATCCAAAAAATAGCGAGAAGAAAGAACATTGAAATACAACTGAAATACAAGTTAGAAGCAACCTGTGATGTCCCGGCCGACCTCTCCTCGTTTCGTGTAATCTCTCGTTGTTCTAATCGACGAGAGAACACGCATAAAGAGTAGTGTCGGTTTCGATTCGAAATCAATAGCATGTTGAATGGTATAGCATTTCCGATATCTTTGGTTTTCAGTGATATTTCGAGAACATGCTCTATCAATTGCAATCCAAAATATAGCGAGAACAAAGAACATTGATATACAACTGAAATACAAGTTAGAAGTAAACTGTGATGTCGCGGCCGACCTCTCCTCGTTTCGTGTAATCTCTCGTTGTTCTAATCGACGAGAGAACACGCATAAAGAGTAGTGTCGGTTTCGATTCGAAATCAATAGCATGTTGAATAGTATAGCATTTCCGATATCTTTGGTTTTCAGTGATATTTCGAGAACATGCTCTATCAATTGCAATCCAAAATATAGCGAGAAGAAAGAACATTGATATACAACTGAAATACAAGTTTGAAGCAATCTGTGATGTCGCGGCCGACCTCTCCTCATTTCGTGTAATCTCTCGTTGCTCTAATCGACGAGAGAACACGCATAAAGAGTAGTGTCGGTTTCGATTCGAAATCAATAGCATGTTGAATGGTATAGCATTTCCGATATCTTTGGTTTTCAGTGATATTTCGAGAACATGCTCTATCAATTGCAATCCATAATATAGCGAGAAGAAAGAACATTGATATACAACTGAAATACAAGTTAGAAGCAACCTGTGATGTCCCGGCCGACCTCTCCTCGTTTCGTGTAATCTCTCGTTGTTCTAATCGACGAGAGAACACGCATAAAGAGTAGTGTCGGTTTCGATTCGAAATCAATAGCATGTTGAATGGTATAGCATTTCCGATATCTTTGGTTTTCAGTGATATTTCGAGAAAATGCGATATCAATTGCAATCCAAAAAATAGCGAGAAGAAAGAACATTGAAATACAACTGAAATACAAGTTAGAAGTAAACTGTGATGTCCCGGCCGACCTCTCCTCGTTTCGTGTAATCTCTCGTTGTTCTAATCGACGAGAGAACACGCATAAAGAGTAGTGTCGGTTTCGATTCGAAATCAATAGCATGTTGAATGGTATAGCATTTCCGATATCTTTGGTTTTCAGTGATATTTCGAGAACATGCTCTATCAATTGCAATCCATAATATAGCGAGAAGAAAGAACATTGATATACAACTGAAATACAAGTTAGAAGCAACCTGTGATGTCCCGGCCGACATCTCCTCGTTTCGTGTAATCTCTCGTTGTTCTAATCGACGAGAGAACACGCATAAAGAGTAGTGTCGGTTTCGATTCGAAATCAATAGCATGTTGAATAGTATAGCATTTCCGATATCTTTGGTTTTCAGTGATATTTCGAGAAAATGCGATATCAATTGCAATCCAAAAAATAGCGAGAAGAAAGAACATTGAAATACAACTGAAATACAAGTTAGAAGCAACCTGTGATGTCCCGGCCGACCTCTCCTCGTTTCGTGTAATCTCTCGTTGTTCTAATCGACGAGAGAACACGCATAAAGAGTAGTGTCGGTTTCGATTCGAAATCAATAGCATGTTGAATGGTATAGCATTTCCGATATCTTTGGTTTTCAGTGATATTTCGAGAACATGCTCTATCAATTGCAATCCATAATATAGCGAGAAGAAAGAACATTGATATACAACTGAAATACAAGTTAGAAGCAACCTGTGATGTCCCGGCCGACATCTCCTCGTTTCGTGTAATCTCTCGTTGTTCTAATCGACGAGAGAACACGCATAAAGAGTAGTGTCGGTTTCGATTCGAAATCAATAGCATGTTGAATAGTATAGCATTTCCGATATCTTTGGTTTTCAGTGATATTTCGAGAACATGCTCTATCAATTGCAATCCAAAATATAGCGAGAACAAAGAACATTGATATACAACTGAAATACAAGTTAGAAGTAAACTGTGATGTCGCGGCCGACCTCTCCTCGTTTCGTGTAATCTCTCGTTCCTCTAATCGACGAGAGAACACGCACAATGAGTAGAGTCGGTCTCGATTCGAAATCACTAGCATGTTGAATGGTATAGCATTTCCGATATCTTTGGTTTTCAGTGATATTTCGAGAACATGCTCTATCAATTGCAATCCAAAATATAGCGAGAACAAAGAACATTGATATACAACTGAAATACAAGTTTGAAGCAACCTGTGATGTCCCGGCCGACCTCTCCTCGTTTCGTGTAATCTCTCGTTGTTCTAATCGACGAGAGAACACGCATAAAGAGTAGTGTCGGTTTCGATTCGAAATCAATAGCATGTTGAATGGTATAGCATTTCCGATATCTTTGTTTTTCAGTGATATTTCGAGAACATGCTCTATCAATTGCAATCCAAAAAATAGCGAGAAGAAAGAACATTGATATACAACTGAAATACAAGTTAGAAGTAAACTGTGATGTCGCGGCCGACCTCTCCTCTTTTCGTGTAATCTCTCGTTGCTCAAATCGACGAGAGAACACGCACAATGAGTAGTGTTGGCCTCGATTCGAAATCACTAGCATGTTGAATGGTATAGCATTTCCGATATCTTTGGTTTTCAGTGATATTTCGAGAACATGCTCTATCAATTGCAATCCAAAATATAGCGAGAACAAAGAACATTGATATACAACTGAAATACAAGTTAGAAGTAAACTGTGATGTCGCGGCCGACCTCTCCTCGTTTCGTGTAATCTCTCGTTGCTCTAATCGACGAGAGAACACGCATAAAGAGTAGTGTCGGTTTCGATTCGAAATCAATAGCATGTTGAATGGTATAGCATTTCCGATATCTTTGGTTTTCAGTGATATTTCGAGAAAATGCGATATCAATTGCAATCCAAAAAATAGCGAGAAGAAAGAACATTGAAATACAACTGAAATACAAGTTAGAAGTAAACTGTGATGTCCCGGCCGACCTCTCCTCGTTTCGTGTAATCTCTCGTTGTTCTAATCGACGAGAGAACACGCATAAAGAGTAGTGTCGGTTTCGATTCGAAATCAATAGCATGTTGAATGGTATAGCATTTCCGATATCTTTGGTTTTCAGTGATATTTCGAGAACATGCTCTATCAATTGCAATCCATAATATAGCGAGAAGAAAGAACATTGATATACAACTGAAATACAAGTTAGAAGCAACCTGTGATGTCCCGGCCGACATCTCCTCGTTTCGTGTAATCTCTCGTTGTTCTAATCGACGAGAGAACACGCATAAAGAGTAGTGTCGGTTTCGATTCGAAATCAATAGCATGTTGAATAGTATAGCATTTCCGATATCTTTGGTTTTCAGTGATATTTCGAGAACATGCTCTATCAATTGCAATCCAAAATATAGCGAGAACAAAGAACATTGATATACAACTGAAATACAAGTTAGAAGTAAACTGTGATGTCGCGGCCGACCTCTCCTCGTTTCGTGTAATCTCTCGTTGCTCTAATCGACGAGAGAACACGCATAAAGAGTAGTGTCGGTTTCGATTCGAAATCAATAGCATGTTGAATAGTATAGCATTTCCGATATCTTTGGTTTTCAGTGATATTTCGAGAACATGCTCTATCAATTGCAATCCAAAATATAGCGAGAACAAAGAACATTGAAATACAACTGAAATACAAGTTAGAAGTAAACTGTGATGTCGCGGCCGACCTCTCCTCTTTTCGTGTAATCTCTCGTTGCTCAAATCGACGAGAGAACACGCACAATGAGTAGTGTTGGCCTCGATTCGAAATCACTAGCATGTTGAATGGTATAGCATTTCCGATATCTTTGGTTTTCAGTGATATTTCGAGAACATGCTCTATCAATTGCAATCCATAATATAGCGAGAAGAAAGAACATTGATATACAACTGAAATACAAGTTAGAAGCAACCTGTGATGTCCCGGCCGACCTCTCCTCGTTTCGTGTAATCTCTCGTTGTTCTAATCGACGAGAGAACACGCATAAAGAGTAGTGTCGGTTTCGATTCGAAATCAATAGCATGTTGAATGGTATAGCATTTCCGATATCTTTGGTTTTCAGTGATATTTCGAGAAAATGCGATATCAATTGCAATCCAAAAAATAGCGAGAAGAAAGAACATTGAAATACAACTGAAATACAAGTTAGAAGTAAACTGTGATGTCTCGGCCGACCTCTCCTCGTTTCGTGTAATCTCTCGTTGTTCTAATCGACGAGAGAACACGCATAAAGAGTAGTGTCGGTTTCGATTCGAAATCAATAGCATGTTGAATGGTATAGCATTTCCGATATCTTTGGTTTTCAGTGATATTTCGAGAACATGCTCTATCAATTGCAATCCATAATATAGCGAGAAGAAAGAACATTGATATACAACTGAAATACAAGTTAGAAGCAACCTGTGATGTCCCGGCCGACATCTCCTCGTTTCGTGTAATCTCTCGTTGTTCTAATCGACGAGAGAACACGCATAAAGAGTAGTGTCGGTTTCGATTCGAAATCAATAGCATGTTGAATAGTATAGCATTTCCGATATCTTTGGTTTTCAGTGATATTTCGAGAACATGCTCTATCAATTGCAATCCAAAATATAGCGAGAACAAAGAACATTGATATACAACTGAAATACAAGTTAGAAGTAAACTGTGATGTCGCGGCCGACCTCTCCTCGTTTCGTGTAATCTCTCGTTGCTCTAATCGACGAGAGAACACGCACAATGAGTAGAGTCGGTCTCGATTCGAAATCACTAGCATGTTGAATGGTATAGCATTTCCGATATCTTTGGTTTTCAGTGATATTTCGAGAACATGCTCTATCAATTGCAATCCAAAATATAGCGAGAAGAAAGAACATTGATATACAACTGAAATACAAGTTTGAAGCAATCTGTGATGTCGCGGCCGACCTCTCCTCATTTCGTGTAATCTCTCGTTGCTCTAATCGACGAGAGAACACGCATAAAGAGTAGTGTCGGTTTCGATTCGAAATCAATAGCATGTTGAATGGTATAGCATTTCCGATATCTTTGGTTTTCAGTGATATTTCGAGAACATGCTCTATCAATTGCAATCCATAATATAGCGAGAAGAAAGAACATTGATATACAACTGAAATACAAGTTAGAAGCAACCTGTGATGTCCCGGCCGACATCTCCTCGTTTCGTGTAATCTCTCGTTGTTCTAATCGACGAGAGAACACGCATAAAGAGTAGTGTCGGTTTCGATTCGAAATCAATAGCATGTTGAATAGTATAGCATTTCCGATATCTTTGGTTTTCAGTGATATTTCGAGAACATGCTCTATCAATTGCAATCCAAAATATAGCGAGAACAAAGAACATTGATATACAACTGAAATACAAGTTAGAAGTAAACTGTGATGTCGCGGCCGACCTCTCCTCGTTTCGTGTAATCTCTCGTTGCTCTAATCGACGAGAGAACACGCACAATGAGTAGAGTCGGTCTCGATTCGAAATCACTAGCATGTTGAATGGTATAGCATTTCCGATATCTTTGGTTTTCAGTGATATTTCGAGAACATGCTCTATCAATTGCAATCCAAAATATAGCGAGAAGAAAGAACATTGATATACAACTGAAATACAAGTTTGAAGCAATCTGTGATGTCGCGGCCGACCTCTCCTCATTTCGTGTAATCTCTCGTTGCTCTAATCGACGAGAGAACACGCACAATGAGTAGAGTCGGTCTCGATTCGAAATCACTAGCATGTTGAATGGTATAGCATTTCCGATATCTTTGGTTTTCAGTGATATTTCGAGAACATGCTATATCAATTGCAATCCAAAATATAGCGAGAAGAAAGAACATTGATATACAACTGAAATACAAGTTTGAAGCAACCTGTGATGTCCCGGCCGACCTCTCCTCGTTTCGTGTAATCTCTCGTTGTTCTAATCGACGAGAGAACACGCATAAAGAGTAGTGTCGGTTTCGATTCGAAATCAATAGCATGTTGAATGGTATAGCATTTCCGATATCTTTGTTTTTCAGTGATATTTCGAGAACATGCTCTATCAATTGCAATCCAAAAAATAGCGAGAAGAAAGAACATTGATATACAACTGAAATACAAGTTAGAAGTAAACTGTGATGTCGCGGCCGACCTCTCCTCTTTTCGTGTAATCTCTCGTTGCTCAAATCGACGAGAGAACACGCACAATGAGTAGTGTTGGCCTCGATTCGAAATCACTAGCATGTTGAATGGTATAGCATTTCCGATATCTTTGGTTTTCAGTGATATTTCGAGAACATGCTCTATCAATTGCAATCCACAATATAGCGAGAACAAAGAACATTGATATACAACTGAAATACAAGTTAGAAGTAAACTGTGATGTCGCGGCCGACCTCTCCTCGTTTCGTGTAATCTCTCGTTGCTCTAATCGACGAGAGAACACGCACAATGAGTAGAGTCGGTCTCGATTCGAAATCACTAGCATGTTGAATGGTATAGCATTTCCGATATCTTTGGTTTTCAGTGATATTTCGAGAACATGCTCTATCAATTGCAATCCAAAATATAGCGAGAAGAAAGAACATTGATATACAACTGAAATACAAGTTTGAAGCAATCTGTGATGTCGCGGCCGACCTCTCCTCATTTCGTGTAATCTCTCGTTGCTCTAATCGACGAGAGAACACGCACAATGAGTAGAGTCGGTCTCGATTCGAAATCACTAGCATGTTGAATGGTATAGCATTTCCGATATCTTTGGTTTTCAGTGATATTTCGAGAACATGCTATATCAATTGCAATCCAAAATATAGCGAGAAGAAAGAACATTGATATACAACTGAAATACAAGTTTGAAGCAACCTGTGATGTCCCGGCCGACCTCTCCTCGTTTCGTGTAATCTCTCGTTGTTCTAATCGACGAGAGAACACGCATAAAGAGTAGTGTCGGTTTCGATTCGAAATCAATAGCATGTTGAATGGTATAGCATTTCCGATATCTTTGTTTTTCAGTGATATTTCGAGAACATGCTCTATCAATTGCAATCCAAAAAATAGCGAGAAGAAAGAACATTGATATACAACTGAAATACAAGTTAGAAGTAAACTGTGATGTCGCGGCCGACCTCTCCTCTTTTCGTGTAATCTCTCGTTGCTCAAATCGACGAGAGAACACGCACAATGAGTAGTGTTGGCCTCGATTCGAAATCACTAGCATGTTGAATGGTATAGCATTTCCGATATCTTTGGTTTTCAGTGATATTTCGAGAACATGCTCTATCAATTGCAATCCACAATATAGCGAGAACAAAGAACATTGATATACAACTGAAATACAAGTTAGAAGTAAACTGTGATGTCGCGGCCGACCTCTCCTCGTTTCGTGTAATCTCTCGTTGCTCTAATCGACGAGAGAACACGCACAATGAGTAGAGTCGGTCTCGATTCGAAATCACTAGCATGTTGAATGGTATAGCATTTCCGATATCTTTGGTTTTCAGTGATATTTCGAGAACATGCTCTATCAATTGCAATCCAAAATATAGCGAGAAGAAAGAACATTGATATACAACTGAAATACAAGTTTGAAGCAATCTGTGATGTCGCGGCCGACCTCTCCTCATTTCGTGTAATCTCTCGTTGCTCTAATCGACGAGAGAACACGCACAATGAGTAGAGTCGGTCTCGATTCGAAATCACTAGCATGTTGAATGGTATAGCATTTCCGATATCTTTGTTTTTCAGTGATATTTCGAGAACATGCTCTATCAATTGCAATCCAAAAAATAGCGAGAAGAAAGAACATTGATATACAACTGAAATACAAGTTAGAAGTAAACTGTGATGTCGCGGCCGACCTCTCCTCTTTTCGTGTAATCTCTCGTTGCTCAAATCGACGAGAGAACACGCACAATGAGTAGTGTTGGCCTCGATTCGAAATCACTAGCATGTTGAATGGTATAGCATTTCCGATATCTTTGGTTTTCAGTGATATTTCGAGAACATGCTCTATCAATTGCAATCCACAATATAGCGAGAACAAAGAACATTGATATACAACTGAAATACAAGTTAGAAGTAAACTGTGATGTCGCGGCCGACCTCTCCTCGTTTCGTGTAATCTCTCGTTGCTCTAATCGACGAGAGAACACGCACAATGAGTAGAGTCGGTCTCGATTCGAAATCACTAGCATGTTGAATGGTATAGCATTTCCGATATCTTTGGTTTTCAGTGATATTTCGAGAACATGCTATATCAATTGCAATCCAAAATATAGCGAGAAGAAAGAACATTGATATACAACTGAAATACAAGTTTGAAGCAACCTGTGATGTCCCGGCCGACCTCTCCTCGTTTCGTGTAATCTCTCGTTGTTCTAATCGACGAGAGAACACGCATAAAGAGTAGTGTCGCTTTCGATTCGAAATCAATAGCATGTTGAATGGTATAGCATTTCCGATATCTTTGTTTTTCAGTGATATTTCGAGAACATGCTCTATCAATTGCAATCCAAAAAATAGCGAGAAGAAAGAACATTGATATACAACTGAAATACAAGTTTGAAGCAACCTGTGATGTCCCGGCCGACCTCTCCTCGTTTCGTGTAATCTCTCGTTGTTCTAATCGACGAGAGAACACGCATAAAGAGTAGTGTCGGTTTCGATTCGAAATCAATAGCATGTTGAATGGTATAGCATTTCCGATATCTTTGTTTTTCAGTGATATTTCGAGAACATGCTCTATCAATTGCAATCCAAAAAATAGCGAGAAGAAAGAACATTGATATACAACTGAAATACAAGTTAGAAGTAAACTGTGATGTCGCGGCCGACCTCTCCTCTTTTCGTGTAATCTCTCGTTGCTCAAATCGACGAGAGAACACGCACAATGAGTAGTGTTGGCCTCGATTCGAAATCACTAGCATGTTGAATGGTATAGCATTTCCGATATCTTTGGTTTTCAGTGATATTTCGAGAACATGCTCTATCAATTGCAATCCAAAATATAGCGAGAACAAAGAACATTGATATACAACTGAAATACAAGTTAGAAGTAAACTGTGATGTCGCGGCCGACCTCTCCTCGTTTCGTGTAATCTCTCGTTGCTCTAATCGACGAGAGAACACGCACAATGAGTAGAGTCGGTCTCGATTCGAAATCACTAGCATGTTGAATGGTATAGCATTTCCGATATCTTTGGTTTTCAGTGATATTTCGAGAACATGCTCTATCAATTGCAATCCAAAATATAGCGAGAAGAAAGAACATTGATATACAACTGAAATACAAGTTTGAAGCAATCTGTGATGTCGCGGCCGACCTCTCCTCATTTCGTGTAATCTCTCGTTGCTCTAATCGACGAGAGAACACGCACAATGAGTAGAGTCGGTCTCGATTCGAAATCACTAGCATGTTGAATGGTATAGCATTTCCGATATCTTTGGTTTTCAGTGATATTTCGAGAACATGCTATATCAATTGCAATCCAAAATATAGCGAGAAGAAAGAACATTGATATACAACTGAAATACAAGTTAGAAGTAAACTGTGATGTCGCGGCCGACCTCTCCTCTTTTCGTGTAATCTCTCGTTGCTCAAATCGACGAGAGAACACGCACAATGAGTAGTGTCGGTTTCGATTCGAAATCAATAGCATGTTGAATGGTATAGCATTTCCGATATCTTTGTTTTTCAGTGATATTTCGAGAACATGCTCTATCAATTGCAATCCAAAAAATAGCGAGAAGAAAGAACATTGATATACAACTGAAATACAAGTTAGAAGTAAACTGTGATGTCGCGGCCGACCTCTCCTCTTTTCGTGTAATCTCTCGTTGCTCAAATCGACGAGAGAACACGCACAATGAGTAGTGTTGGCCTCGATTCGAAATCACTAGCATGTTGAATGGTATAGCATTTCCGATATCTTTGGTTTTCAGTGATATTTCGAGAACATGCTCTATCAATTGCAATCCAAAATATAGCGAGAAGAAAGAACATTGATATACAACTGAAATACAAGTTAGAAGTAAACTGTGATGTCGCGGCCGACCTCTCCTCTTTTCGTGTAATCTCTCGTTGCTCAAATCGACGAGAGAACACGCACAATGAGTAGTGTTGGCCTCGATTCGAAATCACTAGCATGTTGAATGGTATAGCATTTCCGATATCTTTGGTTTTCAGTGATATTTCGAGAACATGCTCTATCAATTGCAATCCAAAATATAGCGAGAACAAAGAACATTGATATACAACTGAAATACAAGTTAGAAGTAAACTGTGATGTCGCGGCCGACCTCTCCTCGTTTCGTGTAATCTCTCGTTGCTCTAATCGACGAGAGAACACGCACAATGAGTAGAGTCGGTCTCGATTCGAAATCACTAGCATGTTGAATGGTATAGCATTTCCGATATCTTTGGTTTTCAGTGATATTTCGAGAACATGCTCTATCAATTGCAATCCAAAATATAGCGAGAAGAAAGAACATTGATATACAACTGAAATACAAGTTTGAAGCAATCTGTGATGTCGCGGCCGACCTCTCCTCATTTCGTGTAATCTCTCGTTGCTCTAATCGACGAGAGAACACGCACAATGAGTAGAGTCGGTCTCGATTTCCGATATCTTTGGTTTTCAGTGATATTTCGAGAACATGCTCTATCAATTGCAATCCAAAAAATAGCGAGAAGAAAGAACATTGATATACAACTGAAATACAAGTTAGAAGTAAACTGTGATGTCGCGGCCGACCTCTCCTCTTTTCGTGTAATCTCTCGTTGCTCAAATCGACGAGAGAACACGCACAATGAGTAGTGTTGGCCTCGATTCGAAATCACTAGCATGTTGAATGGTATAGCATTTCCGATATCTTTGGTTTTCAGTGATATTTCGAGAACATGCTCTATCAATTGCAATCCAAAAAATAGCGAGAAGAAAGAACATTGATATACAACTGAAATACAAGTTAGAAGTAAACTGTGATGTCGCGGCCGACCTCTCCTCTTTTCGTGTAATCTCTCGTTGCTCAAATCGACGAGAGAACACGCACAATGAGTAGTGTTGGCCTCGATTCGAAATCACTAGCATGTTGAATGGTATAGCATTTCCGATATCTTTGGTTTTCAGTGATATTTCGAGAACATGCTCTATCAATTGCAATCCAAAATATAGCGAGAACAAAGAACATTGATATACAACTGAAATACAAGTTAGAAGTAAACTGTGATGTCGCGGCCGACCTCTCCTCGTTTCGTGTAATCTCTCGTTGCTCTAATCGACGAGAGAACACGCACAATGAGTAGAGTCGGTCTCGATTCGAAATCACTAGCATGTTGAATGGTATAGCATTTCCGATATCTTTGGTTTTCAGTGATATTTCGAGAACATGCTCTATCAATTGCAATCCAAAATATAGCGAGAAGAAAGAACATTGATATACAACTGAAATACAAGTTTGAAGCAATCTGTGATGTCGCGGCCGACCTCTCCTCATTTCGTGTAATCTCTCGTTGCTCTAATCGACGAGAGAACACGCATAAAGAGTAGTGTCGGTTTCGATTCGAAATCAATAGCATGTTGAATGGTATAGCATTTCCGATATCTTTGGTTTTCAGTGATATTTCGAGAACATGCTATATCAATTGCAATCCAAAATATAGCGAGAAGAAAGAACATTGATATACAACTGAAATACAAGTTTGAAGCAACCTGTGATGTCCCGGCCGACCTCTCCTCGTTTCGTGTAATCTCTCGTTGTTCTAATCGACGAGAGAACACGCATAAAGAGTAGTGTCGGTTTCGATTCGAAATCAATAGCATGTTGAATGGTATAGCATTTCCGATATCTTTGTTTTTCAGTGATATTTCGAGAACATGCTCTATCAATTGCAATCCAAAAAATAGCGAGAAGAAAGAACATTGATATACAACTGAAATACAAGTTAGAAGTAAACTGTGATGTCGCGGCCGACCTCTCCTCTTTTCGTGTAATCTCTCGTTGCTCAAATCGACGAGAGAACACGCACAATGAGTAGTGTTGGCCTCGATTCGAAATCACTAGCATGTTGAATGGTATAGCATTTCCGATATCTTTGGTTTTCAGTGATATTTCGAGAACATGCTCTATCAATTGCAATCCAAAAAATAGCGAGAAGAAAGAACATTGATATACAACTGAAATACAAGTTAGAAGTAAACTGTGATGTCGCGGCCGACCTCTCCTCTTTTCGTGTAATCTCTCGTTGCTCAAATCGACGAGAGAACACGCATAAAGAGTAGTGTCGGTTTCGATTCGAAATCAATAGCATGTTGAATGGTATAGCATTTCCGATATCTTTGGTTTTCAGTGATATTTCGAGAACATGCTATATCAATTGCAATCCAAAATATAGCGAGAAGAAAGAACATTGATATACAACTGAAATACAAGTTTGAAGCAACCTGTGATGTCCCGGCCGACCTCTCCTCGTTTCGTGTAATCTCTCGTTGTTCTAATCGACGAGAGAACACGCATAAAGAGTAGTGTCGGTTTCGATTCGAAATCAATAGCATGTTGAATGGTATAGCATTTCCGATATCTTTGTTTTTCAGTGATATTTCGAGAACATGCTCTATCAATTGCAATCCAAAAAATAGCGAGAAGAAAGAACATTGATATACAACTGAAATACAAGTTAGAAGTAAACTGTGATGTCGCGGCCGACCTCTCCTCTTTTCGTGTAATCTCTCGTTGCTCAAATCGACGAGAGAACACGCACAATGAGTAGTGTTGGCCTCGATTCGAAATCACTAGCATGTTGAATGGTATAGCATTTCCGATATCTTTGGTTTTCAGTGATATTTCGAGAACATGCTCTATCAATTGCAATCCAAAAAATAGCGAGAAGAAAGAACATTGATATACAACTGAAATACAAGTTAGAAGTAAACTGTGATGTCGCGGCCGACCTCTCCTCTTTTCGTGTAATCTCTCGTTGCTCAAATCGACGAGAGAACACGCACAATGAGTAGTGTTGGCCTCGATTCGAAATCACTAGCATGTTGAATGGTATAGCATTTCCGATATCTTTGGTTTTCAGTGATATTTCGAGAACATGCTCTATCAATTGCAATCCAAAATATAGCGAGAAGAAAGAACATTGATATACAACTGAAATACAAGTTTGAAGCAATCTGTGATGTCGCGGCCGACCTCTCCTCATTTCGTGTAATCTCTCGTTGCTCTAATCGACGAGAGAACACGCACAATGAGTAGAGTCGGTCTCGATTCGAAATCACTAGCATGTTGAATGGTATAGCATTTCCGATATCTTTGGTTTTCAGTGATATTTCGAGAACATGCTATATCAATTGCAATCCAAAATATAGCGAGAAGAAAGAACATTGATATACAACTGAAATACAAGTTTGAAGCAACCTGTGATGTCCCGGCCGACCTCTCCTCGTTTCGTGTAATCTCTCGTTGTTCTAGTCGACGAGAGAACACGCATAAAGAGTAGTGTCGGTTTCGATTCGAAATCAATAGCATGTTGAATAGTATAGCATTTCCGATATCTTTGGTTTTCAGTGATATTTCGAGAACATGCTCTATCAATTGCAATCCAAAATATAGCGAGAAGAAAGAACATTGATATACAACTGAAATACAAGTTAGAAGTAAACTGTGATGTCCCGGCCGACCTCTCCTCGTTTCGTGTAATCTCTCGTTGTTCTAATCGACGAGAGAACACGCATAAAGAGTAGTGTCGGTTTCGATTCGAAATCAATAGCATGTTGAATGGTATAGCATTCCCGAAATCTTTGATTTTCAGTGATATTTCGAGAACATGCTCTATCAATTGCAATCCAAAAAATAGCGAGAAGAAAGAACATTGATATACAACTGAAATACAAGTTAGAAGTAAACTGTGATGTCGCGGCCGACCTCTCCTCTTTTCGTGTAATCTCTCGTTGCTCAAATCGACGAGAGAACACGCATAAAGAGTAGTGTCGGTTTCGATTCGAAATCAATAGCATGTTGAATGGTATAGCATTCCCGAAATCTTTGATTTTCAGTGATATTTCGAGAACATGCTATATCAATTGCAATCCAAAACATAGCAAGAAGAAAGAACATTGATATACAACTGAAATACAAGTTAGAAGTAATCTGAGATGCCGTCTGTGATGCCGCGGCCAACCTCTCCTCGTTTCGTGTAATCTCTCGTTGCTCTAATCGACGAGAGAACACGCACAATGAGTAGTGTCGGTCTCGATTCGAAATCACTAGCATGTTGAATGGTATAGCATTTCCGATATCTTTGGTTTTCAGTGATATTTCGAGAACATGCTCTATCAATTGCAATCCAAAAAATAGCGAGAAGAAAGAACATTGATATACAACTGAAATACAAGTTAGAAGTAAACTGTGATGTCGCGGCCGACCTCTCCTCTTTTCGTGTAATCTCTCGTTGCTCAAATCGACGAGAGAACACGCATAAAGAGTAGTGTCGGTTTCGATTCGAAATCAATAGCATGTTGAATGGTATAGCATTCCCGAAATCTTTGATTTTCAGTGATATTTCGAGAACATGCTATATCAATTGCAATCCAAAACATAGCAAGAAGAAAGAACATTGATATACAACTGAAATACAAGTTAGAAGTAAACTGTGATGTCGCGGCCGACCTCTCCTCTTTTCGTGTAATCTCTCGTTGCTCAAATCGACGAGAGAACACGCATAAAGAGTAGTGTCGGTTTCGATTCGAAATCAATAGCATGTTGAATGGTATAGCATTCCCGAAATCTTTGATTTTCAGTGATATTTCGAGAACATGCTATATCAATTGCAATCCAAAACATAGCAAGAAGAAAGAACATTGATATACAACTGAAATACAAGTTAGAAGTAAACTGTGATGTCGCGGCCGACCTCTCCTCTTTTCGTGTAATCTCTCGTTGCTCAAATCGACGAGAGAACACGCATAAAGAGTAGTGTCGGTTTCGATTCGAAATCAATAGCATGTTGAATGGTATAGCATTTCCGATATCTTTGTTTTTCAGTGATATTTCGAGAACATGCTCTATCAATTGCAATCCAAAAAATAGCGAGAAGAAAGAACATTGATATACAACTGAAATACAAGTTAGAAGTAAACTGTGATGTCGCGGCCGACCTCTCCTCTTTTCGTGTAATCTCTCGTTGCTCAAATCGACGAGAGAACACGCATAAAGAGTAGTGTCGGTTTCGATTCGAAATCAATAGCATGTTGAATGGTATAGCATTCCCGAAATCTTTGATTTTCAGTGATATTTCGAGAACATGCTATATCAATTGCAATCCAAAACATAGCAAGAAGAAAGAACATTGATATACAACTGAAATACAAGTTAGAAGTAAACTGTGATGTCGCGGCCGACCTCTCCTCTTTTCGTGTAATCTCTCGTTGCTCAAATCGACGAGAGAACACGCATAAAGAGTAGTGTCGGTTTCGATTCGAAATCAATAGCATGTTGAATGGTATAGCATTTCCGATATCTTTGTTTTTCAGTGATATTTCGAGAACATGCTCTATCAATTGCAATCCAAAAAATAGCGAGAAGAAAGAACATTGATATACAACTGAAATACAAGTTAGAAGTAAACTGTGATGTCGCGGCCGACCTCTCCTCTTTTCGTGTAATCTCTCGTTGCTCAAATCGACGAGAGAACACGCACAATGAGTAGTGTTGGCCTCGATTCGAAATCACTAGCATGTTGAATGGTATAGCATTTCCGATATCTTTGGTTTTCAGTGATATTTCGAGAACATGCTATATCAATTGCAATCCAAAACATAGCAAGAAGAAAGAACATTGACACACAACTGAAATACAAGTTTGAAGAAATCTGAGATGCCGTCTGTGATGCCGCGGCCGACCTCTCCTCGTTTCGTGTAATCTCTCGGTGCTCTAATCGACGAGAGAACACGCACAATGAGTAGTGTCGGTCTCGATTCGAAATCAATAGCATGTTGAATGGTATAGCATTTCCGATATCTTTGGTTTTCAGTGATATTTCGAGAACATGCTATATCAATTGCAATCCAAAACATAGCGAGCAGAAAGAACATTGAAACACAACTCAAATACAAGTTAGAAGTAATCTGTGATGTCGCGGCCGACCTCTCCTCTTTTCGTGTAATCTCTCGTTGCTCAAATCGACGAGAGAACACGCATAAAGAGTAGTGTCGGTTTCGATTCGAAATCAATAGCATGTTGAATGGTATAGCATTCCCGAAATCTTTGATTTTCAGTGATATTTCGAGAACATGCTATATCAATTGCAATCCAAAACATAGCAAGAAGAAAGAACATTGATATACAACTGAAATACAAGTTAGAAGTAAACTGTGATGTCGCGGCCGACCTCTCCTCTTTTCGTGTAATCTCTCGTTGCTCAAATCGACGAGAGAACACGCATAAAGAGTAGTGTCGGTTTCGATTCGAAATCAATAGCATGTTGAATGGTATAGCATTTCCGATATCTTTGTTTTTCAGTGATATTTCGAGAACATGCTCTAGCAATTGCAATCCAAAAAATAGCGAGAAGAAAGAACATTGATATTCAACTGAAATACAAGTTAGAAGTAAACTGTGATGTCGCGGCCGACCTCTCCTCTTTTCGTGTAATCTCTCGTTGCTCAAATCGACGAGAGAACACGCACAATGAGTAGTGTTGGCCTCGATTCGAAATCACTAGCATGTTGAATGGTATAGCATTTCCGATATCTTTGGTTTTCAGTGATATTTCGAGAACATGCTATATCAATTGCAATCCAAAACATAGCAAGAAGAAAGAACAATGACACACAACTCAAATACAAGTTAGAAGAAATCTGAGATGCCGTCTGTGATGCCGCGGCCGACCTCTCCTCGTTTCGTGTAATCTCTCGTTGCTCTAATCGACGAGAGAACACGCACAATGAGTAGTGTAGGTCTCGATTCGAAATCACTAGCATGTTGAATGGTATAGCATTTCCGATATCTTTGGTTTTCAGTGATATTTCGAGAACATGCTCTATCAATTGCAATCCAAAAAATAGCGAGAAGAAAGAACATTGATATACAACTGAAATACAAGTTAGAAGTAAACTGTGATGTCGCGGCCGACCTCTCCTCTTTTCGTGTAATCTCTCGTTGCTCAAATCGACGAGAGAACACGCATAAAGAGTAGTGTCGGTTTCGATTCGAAATCAATAGCATGTTGAATGGTATAGCATTTCCGATATCTTTGTTTTTCAGTGATATTTCGAGAACATGCTCTAGCAATTGCAAACCAAAAAATAGCGAGAAGAAAGAACATTGATATACAACTGAAATACAAGTGAGAAGTAAACTGTGATGTCGCGGCCGACCTCTCCTCTTTTCGTGTAATCTCTCGTTGCTCAAATCGACGAGAGAACACGCACAATGAGTAGTGTTGGCCTCGATTCGAAATCACTAGCATGTTGAATGGTATAGCATTTCCGATATCTTTGGTTTTCAGTGATATTTCGAGAACATGCTATATCAATTGCAATCCAAAACATAGCAAGAAGAAAGAACAATGACACACAACTCAAATACAAGTTAGAAGAAATCTGAGATGCCGTCTGTGATGCCGCGGCCGACCTCTCCTCGTTTCGTGTAATCTCTCGTTGCTCTAATCGACGAGAGAACACGCACAATGAGTAGTGTCGGTCTCGATTCGAAATCACTAGCATGTTGAATGGTATAGCATTTCCGATATCTTTGGTTTTCAGTGATATTTCGAGAACATGCTCTATCAATTGCAATCCAAAAAATAGCGAGAAGAAAGAACATTGATATACAACTGAAATACAAGTTAGAAGTAAACTGTGATGTCGCGGCCGACCTCTCCTCTTTTCGTGTAATCTCTCGTTGTTCAAATCGACGAGAGAACACGCATAAAGAGTAGTGTCGGTTTCGATTCGAAATCAATAGCATGTTGAATGGTATAGCATTCCCGAAATCTTTGATTTTCAGTGATATTTCGAGAACATGCTATATCAATTGCAATCCAAAACATAGCAAGAAGAAAGAACATTGATATACAACTGAAATACAAGTTAGAAGTAAACTGTGATGTCGCGGCCGACCTCTCCTCTTTTCGTGTAATCTCTCGTTGCTCAAATCGACGAGAGAACACGCATAAAGAGTAGTGTCGGTTTCGATTCGAAATCAATAGCATGTTGAATGGTATAGCATTTCCGATATCTTTGTTTTTCAGTGATATTTCGAGAACATGCTCTAGCAATTGCAATCCAAAAAATAGCGAGAAGAAAGAACATTGATATACAACTGAAATACAAGTTAGAAGTAAACTGTGATGTCGCGGCCGACCTCTCCTCTTTTCGTGTAATCTCTCGTTGCTCAAATCGACGAGAGAACACGCACAATGAGTAGTGTTGGCCTCGATTCGAAATCACTAGCATGTTGAATGGTATAGCATTTCCGATATCTTTGGTTTTCAGTGATATTTCGAGAACATGCTATATCAATTGCAATCCAAAACATAGCAAGAAGAAAGAACAATGACACACAACTCAAATACAAGTTAGAAGAAATCTGAGATGCCGTCTGTGATGCCGCGGCCGACCTCTCCTCGTTTCGTGTAATCTCTCGGTGCTCTAATCGACGAGAGAACACGCACAATGAGTAGTGTCGGTCTCGATTCGAAATCAACAGCATGTTGAATGGTATAGCATTTCCGATATCTTTGGTTTTCAGTGATATTTCGAGAACATGCTATATCAATTGCAATCCAAAACATAGCGAGCAGAAAGAACATTGAAACACAACTCAAAAAAAGTTAGAAGTAATCTGTGATGTCCCGGCCGACCTCTCCTCGTTTCGTGTAATCTCTCGTTGCTCAAATCGACGAGAGAACACGCATAAAGAGTAGTGTCGGTTTCGATTCGAAATCAATAGCATGTTGAATGGTATAGCATTCCCGAAATCTTTGATTTTCAGTGATATTTCGAGAACATGCTATATCAATTGCAATCCAAAACATAGCAAGAAGAAAGAACATTGATATACAACTGAAATACAAGTTAGAAGTAAACTGTGATGTCGCGGCCGACCTCTCCTCTTTTCGTGTAATCTCTCGTTGCTCAAATCGACGAGAGAACACGCATAAAGAGTAGTGTCGGTTTCGATTCGAAATCAATAGCATGTTGAATGGTATAGCATTTCCGATATCTTTGTTTTTCAGTGATATTTCGAGAACATGCTCTAGCAATTGCAATCCAAAAAATAGCGAGAAGAAAGAACATTGATATACAACTGAAATACAAGTTAGAAGTAAACTGTGATGTCGCGGCCGACCTCTCCTCTTTTCGTGTAATCTCTCGTTGCTCAAATCGACGAGAGAACACGCACAATGAGTAGTGTTGGCCTCGATTCGAAATCACTAGCATGTTGAATGGTATAGCATTTCCGATATCTTTGGTTTTCAGTGATATTTCGAGAACATGCTATATCAATTGCAATCCAAAACATAGCAAGAAGAAAGAACAATGACACACAACTCAAATACAAGTTAGAAGAAATCTGAGATGCCGTCTGTGATGCCGCGGCCGACCTCTCCTCGTTTCGTTTAATCTCTCGGTGCTCTAATCGACGAGAGAACACGCACAATGAGTAGTGTCGGTCTCGATTCGAAATCAATAGCATGTTGAATGGTATAGCATTTCCGATATCTTTGGTTTTCAGTGATATTTCGAGAACATGCTTTATCAATTGCAATCCAAAACATAGCAAGAAGAAAGAACATTGACACACAACTGAAATACAAGTTAGAAGAAATCTGAGATGCCGTCTGTGATGCCGCGGCCGACCTCTCCTCGTTTCGTGTAATCTCTCGTTGCTCTAATCGACGAGAGAACACGCACAATGAGTAGTGTCGGTCTCGATTCGAAATCACTAGCATGTTGAATGGTATAGCATTCCCGAAATCTTTGATTTTCAGTGATATTTCGAGAACATGCTATATCAATTGCAATCCAAAACATAGCAAGAAGAAAGAACATTGATATACAACTGAAATACAAGTTAGAAGTAAACTGTGATGTCGCGGCCGACCTCTCCTCTTTTCGTGTAATCTCTCGTTGCTCAAATCGACGAGAGAACACGCACAATGAGTAGTGTCGGTCTCGATTCGAAATCACTAGCATGTTGAATGGTATAGCATTCCCGAAATCTTTGATTTTCAGTGATATTTCGAGAACATGCTATATCAATTGCAATCCAAAACATAGCAAGAAGAAAGAACATTGATATACAACTGAAATACAAGTTAGAAGTAAACTGTGATGTCGCGGCCGACCTCTCCTCTTTTCGTGTAATCTCTCGTTGCTCAAATCGACGAGAGAACACGTACAATGAGTAGTGTCGGTCTCGATTCGAAATCACTAGCATGTTGAATGGTATAGCATTTCCGATATCTTTGGTTTTCAGTGATATTTCGAGAACATGCTATATCAATTGCAATCCAAAACATAGCAAGAAGAAAGAACATTGACACACAACTGAAATACAAGTTAGAAGAAATCTGAGATGCCGTCTGTGATGCCGCGGCCAACCTCTCCTCGTTTCGTGTAATCTCTCGTTGCTCTAATCGACGAGAGAACACGCACAATGAGTAGTGTCGGTCTCGATTCGAAATCACTAGCATGTTGAATGGTATAGCATTCCCGAAATCTTTGATTTTCAGTGATATTTCGAGAACATGCTATATCAATTGCAATCCAAAACATAGCAAGAAGAAAGAACATTGATATACAACTGAAATACAAGTTAGAAGTAAACTGTGATGTCGCGGCCGACCTCTCCTCTTTTCGTGTAATCTCTCGTTGCTCAAATCGACGAGAGAACACGCACAATGAGTAGTGTCGGTCTCGATTCGAAATCACTAGCATGTTGAATGGTATAGCATTCCCGAAATCTTTGATTTTCAGTGATATTTCGAGAACATGCTATATCAATTGCAATCCAAAACATAGCAAGAAGAAAGAACATTGACACACAACTGAAATACAAGTTAGAAGAAATCTGAGATGCCGTCTGTGATGCCGCGGCCAACCTCTCCTCGTTTCGTGTAATCTCTCGTTGCTCTAATCGACGAGAGAACACGCACAATGAGTAGTGTCGGTCTCGATTCGAAATCACTAGCATGTTGAATGGTATAGCATTCCCGAAATCTTTGATTTTCAGTGATATTTCGAGAACATGCTATATCAATTGCAATCCAAAACATAGCAAGAAGAAAGAACATTGATATACAACTGAAATACAAGTTAGAAGTAAACTGTGATGTCGCGGCCAACCTCTCCTCGTTTCGTGTAATCTCTCGTTGCTCTAATCGACGAGAGAACACGCACAATGAGTAGTGTCGGTCTCGATTCGAAATCACTAGCATGTTGAATGGTATAGCATTTCCGATATCTTTGGTTTTCAGTGATATTTCGAGAACATGCTATATCAATTGCAATCCAAAACATAGCAAGAAGAAAGAACATTGACACACAACTGAAATACAAGTTAGAAGAAATCTGAGATGCCGTCTGTGATGCCGCGGCCAACCTCTCCTCGTTTCGTGTAATCTCTCGTTGCTCTAATCGACGAGAGAACACGCACAATGAGTAGTGTCGGTCTCGATTCGAAATCACTAGCATGTTGAATGGTATAGCATTTCCGATATCTTTGGTTTTCAGTGATATTTCGAGAACATGCTATATCAATTGCAATCCAAAACATAGCAAGAAGAAAGAACATTGACACACAACTGAAATACAAGTTAGAAGAAATCTGAGATGCCGTCTGTGATGCCGCGGCCAACCTCTCCTCGTTTCGTGTAATCTCTCGTTGCTCTAATCGACGAGAGAACACGCACAATGAGTAGTGTCGGTCTCGATTCGAAATCACTAGCATGTTGAATGGTATAGCATTCCCGAAATCTTTGATTTTCAGTGATATTTCGAGAACATGCTATATCAATTGCAATCCAAAACATAGCAAGAAGAAAGAACATTGATATACAACTGAAATACAAGTTAGAAGTAAACTGTGATGTCGCGGCCGACCTCTCCTCTTTTCGTGTAATCTCTCGTTGCTCAAATCGACGAGAGAACACGTACAATGAGTAGTGTCGGTCTCGATTCGAAATCACTAGCATGTTGAATGGTATAGCATTTCCGATATCTTTGGTTTTCAGTGATATTTCGAGAACATGCTATATCAATTGCAATCCAAAACATAGCAAGAAGAAAGAACATTGATATACAACTGAAATACAAGTTAGAAGTAAACTGTGATGTCGCGGCCGACCTCTCCTCTTTTCGTGTAATCTCTCGTTGCTCTAATCGACGAGAGAACACGCACAATGAGTAGAGTCGGTCTCGATTCGAAATCACTAGCATGTTGAATGGTATAGCATTTCCGATATCTTTGGTTTTCAGTGATATTTCGAGAACATGCTATATCAATTGCAATCCAAAACATAGCAAGAAGAAAGAACATTGACACACAACTGAAATACAAGTTAGAAGAAATCTGAGATGCCGTCTGTGATGCCGCGGCCAACCTCTCCTCGTTTCGTGTAATCTCTCGTTGCTCTAATCGACGAGAGAACACGCACAATGAGTAGTGTCGGTCTCGATTCGAAATCACTAGCATGTTGAATGGTATAGCATTTCCGATATCTTTGGTTTTCAGTGATATTTCGAGAACATGCTATATCAATTGCAATCCAAAACATAGCAAGAAGAAAGAACATTGACACACAACTGAAATACAAGTTAGAAGAAATCTGAGATGCCGTCTGTGATGCCGCGGCCAACCTCTCCTCGTTTCGTGTAATCTCTCGTTGCTCTAATCGACGAGAGAACACGCACAATGAGTAGTGTCGGTCTCGATTCGAAATCACTAGCATGTTGAATGGTATAGCATTTCCGATATCTTTGGTTTTCAGTGATATTTCGAGAACATGCTATATCAATTGCAATCCAAAACATAGCAAGAAGAAAGAACATTGACACACAACTGAAATACAAGTTAGAAGAAATCTGAGATGCCGTCTGTGATGCCGCGGCCAACCTCTCCTCGTTTCGTGTAATCTCTCGTTGCTCTAATCGACGAGAGAACACGCACAATGAGTAGTGTCGGTCTCGATTCGAAATCACTAGCATGTTGAATGGTATAGCATTCCCGAAATCTTTGATTTTCAGTGATATTTCGAGAACATGCTATATCAATTGCAATCCAAAACATAGCAAGAAGAAAGAACATTGATATACAACTGAAATACAAGTTAGAAGTAAACTGTGATGTCGCGGCCGACCTCTCCTCTTTTCGTGTAATCTCTCGTTGCTCAAATCGACGAGAGAACACGTACAATGAGTAGTGTCGGTCTCGATTCGAAATCACTAGCATGTTGAATGGTATAGCATTTCCGATATCTTTGGTTTTCAGTGATATTTCGAGAACATGCTATATCAATTGCAATCCAAAACATAGCAAGAAGAAAGAACATTGACACACAACTGAAATACAAGTTAGAAGAAATCTGAGATGCCGTCTGTGATGCCGCGGCCAACCTCTCCTCGTTTCGTGTAATCTCTCGTTGCTCTAATCGACGAGAGAACACGCACAATGAGTAGTGTCGGTCTCGATTCGAAATCACTAGCATGTTGAATGGTATAGCATTCCCGAAATCTTTGATTTTCAGTGATATTTCGAGAACATGCTATATCAATTGCAATCCAAAACATAGCAAGAAGAAAGAACATTGATATACAACTGAAATACAAGTTAGAAGTAAACTGTGATGTCGCGGCCGACCTCTCCTCTTTTCGTGTAATCTCTCGTTGCTCAAATCGACGAGAGAACACGTACAATGAGTAGTGTCGGTCTCGATTCGAAATCACTAGCATGTTGAATGGTATAGCATTTCCGATATCTTTGGTTTTCAGTGATATTTCGAGAACATGCTATATCAATTGCAATCCAAAACATAGCAAGAAGAAAGAACATTGACACACAACTGAAATACAAGTTAGAAGAAATCTGAGATGCCGTCTGTGATGCCGCGGCCAACCTCTCCTCGTTTCGTGTAATCTCTCGTTGCTCTAATCGACGAGAGAACACGCACAATGAGTAGTGTCGGTCTCGATTCGAAATCACTAGCATGTTGAATGGTATAGCATTTCCGATATCTTTGGTTTTCAGTGATATTTCGAGAACATGCTATATCAATTGCAATCCAAAACATAGCGAGAAGAAAGAACATTGAAACACAACTCAAATACAAGTTAGAAGTAAACTGTGATGTCGCGGCCGACCTCTCCTCGTTTCGTGTAATCTCTCGATGCTCTAATCGACGAGAGAACACGCACAATATGTAGTGTCGGTTTCGATTCGAAATCACTAGCATGTTGAATGGTATAGCATTTCCGATATCTTTGGTTTTCAGTGATATTTCGAGAACATGCTCTATCAATTGCAATCCAAAAAATAGCGAGAAGAAAGAACATTGATATACAACTGAAATACAAGTTAGAAGTAAACTGTGATGTCGCGGCCGACCTCTCCTCTTTTCGTGTAATCTCTCGTTGCTCAATTCGACGAGAGAACACGCACAATGAGTAGTGTCGGTCTCGATTCGAAATCACTAGCATGTTGAATGGTATAGCATTTCCGATATCTTTGGTTTTCAGTGATATTTCGAGAATATGCTATATCAATTGCAATCCAAAACATAGCAAGAAGAAAGAACATTGATATACAACTGAAATACAAGTTAGAAGTAAACTGGGTTGTCGACGAGCCTCTCCTCAATTCGCATGCTTTCTCTACAGGGTGCGCCAAAATTTCCCGGACAAATGAATATCATTTATCCAAATCACTTCAAATAGGAAATCCCTATATTTGCAAACATCATTTTAATGAGGAACAATAGAGTAATTGCTAGTAATAGTTTGAAGTCAATCGACTCAGTCCTGTTGAGCCTATTTGTTGTTGTGCCCAACTATACTCGATTTTGAATGTTTTGGCCGCTATGTGATTTGGTCAATAAATTACTATGCTTCAACCGATGGGATATAACATTGTGTCACTATACTAAAGGGTCAGTGAGATCAGTGCCTAGTAGTGACAGAACGATCCACTTCGAAGGCCACTCTCTTAGTCCCTAACGCTATTTGGAAATAAACGAAACGCAATCATTACATAGGCACATAAGGACAGAGATATATTTTCATCCATCGGCAATAGAACCATGATGTTCCGTTCCCAGTAAGACACCACCTTATACTATTCCGACCTTTAGTTACATAGTCGAGATATCTAACGCGACCGAGATAAACATTTTCAAATTAGAGTGCAACTCTCCAGGTCCGCATGTTCGGAATGGTTCGGTTCAAAAATCAATGTGATCCAGATTGAAGGCGAATCCTCTAATAAATATTTTATGTTATTAGCATAGGGAGTTCTGCGTTTTTGGAAACAACTGTCACTGAGGCTAACCCTAACCAACACTTAATTTGGCTGAAAATATTGAAAAGTGGCAAATATGTCAACTTTTCGTCACTCCCAGAATTCGACACCAATTGGACTTGATCCAATAACCGAAATAGAAAGTGAGAGGTGCTATATTATTGTTATAGTAGTATTAAAGACTGTGACATACAATGCATAGAAGAGACAAGCAAATGTTTGATAATTATGCACAGCCTATTTGTAATATCGTTCGACAGTGCCTTCGAAAAACAATTGCTTCTCAATACTCCTTAGCCCGATTCCAATGAGGAATATAATACTTTATAGCCCAATGGATGAACATATAGCTGTAATAGTGTGAGATTCTAGCAACTGTTAGTTGATTAGTATCGGCGATTCAAAGTGGAATCGGGGCGCGGGAATTTGGAATGCCGATGTGTTCACTTCGGATCTCTACTAGTGTTGCCGTTTCGGGTATCGGGTACCCGATTTTATCGAGCGCGAAACGGCCCCGAGATCGGGTACCCGACGAGAGGGAGAGCGCTTGATCTAATTACCCGACATTTGCGAGAGAGGCGTCGGGTACCCGACATTTTCTCACGCGCGTTTGCTCCATTCTTGCAGCGCAGCTCCGAGAACGGAGCTTTAAGATGACTAGATGGCGCGCGCTAGACGAGACGGGTAAGCGAAACGGGAGAGGGGAGGGGAGGCACTTGGACGGACAATCGAGAGGAGGACTAATTCCGCATAGGGGGACGGTCTTAGGTCAAAACGGAATCATAATTAGCAATGTTTTTCGGTGCTTTCCCAAAAAACGGGGTCATCGTAGCTTCAAAACCAACCGAGTTATTGCGTTTTTAGTGCGCAATCGGTCAAAAAGACTCGGGCAGTTGGAGGGATATTCGAGAGGAGGGCTAATTCCGTAAGAGGGGACGGTCTTAGCTAATACAATCCGGTGCTAATAGAAAAAAACTGGGTACTGATACCACCAATATGGACCGAGCAAACGCTCTTTTAGTGCGCAACTCGCGAATGAAATATGGCGGAGAAGCGCGTGAAAAAGTCGGGTACCCGACTTTTTTTCGGGTACCCGACGCCTCCCCCTCGCCTCTCTCTCAAATGTCGGGTAATTAGAGAAAGCGCGCGCCTCCCTTCAGATATTGTCGGGTACCCGATACTCGAACCCGATCAGTCATCCCTAGTCTCTACCACTAATGGGGCAAACGAGCGAGCCCTAATTCGCGATCATTATTGAAATGCTCTAGTGTTATTCTCAAGGTGTTATCAACTTCAAATGACAGTGCACGAAAACGAAGAGATATTCAGAATTTAGCTTGTCCGGGTAATGTTGGCGCACCCTGTAAATACCGAGGAAGTATGCAAATTGAAGAGATCCAGTCTCTATTTGACATCACTAGACGTGATCCGTGAGACTAATGGACTAGCTTTTTATTCAGGAAGATGCGCCTCGTCGGGAGGATCATTTTTTGTATAAATAGTATGGGTTTTGCATTTATCATTTTTCCACAATCTTCAGTTCTGTGCCGATAATTATTAATCTTTCACCGCGCAGTTCGCATAATGAGCGAGGAATGGAATGAGTTTCAGTTCCTATTTCGCCCTTTTCCCTCAGTGTTCTGTGTTATCGAATGAAACTCTTTTCATTTCGCACTCAATGCACTCTCAAGTCAACACATAACTAAAGAATGTGGGAAAATAATAACTTCAAAACCCATACTATTTATACAAGAAATGATCCTCCCGACGAGGCGCATCTTCCTGAATAAAAAGCTAGTCCCACTACCTCCTTATATTCAAAAAGTGTCGGTCAAAAATTATATTCTTAGTATCCAGAGCTTGTACATGTCATGGTTGGATTTCCCATGACCTTTTGCATGTGATGTTAAATTTTCAGAACATTTGATTCATTGCAACCTGAGAAACTGAAAAAACCATGATTTGCAGCGCTGATGCAGCTTGGTGCAGCTCGGCTACACCGATCGAGTTGGTGAAAAATGAAGTCGACCATGATGTTAAGCACCATCGATAACCTCTTAACCCAGTTTTTCGAAAAATCACTGACCCAACCCCTGGTTGAATAGTAGGCGACCGTCCTCATAATACTTTCTCTTTTGATTTTTTTTTCTGCTTCATTCGCCGATTTTTAAAGTGTGTTATACATCTGATTCAAATCAATCTCGTACAATGTCGTACAATAACAAGGGTTCTTTTATTGCTTTTACAATACAAAAAATAATCAACAATTAGAAATATATAAACAATAGCTGTGTTCAGGTCGCCCAACTGATCGATCAGAAAACTATCCTAAACGAGTTCGTCGCATACCAGCAGATGCAGGGAATGCTGCTGAGGGGAGAAATGCATGTGAGGAAATAAATTAATCTATCACTGTGAAATCCCCTAAACAACATAATTCAAACGAAATATTCAGACAATCCTCAGAGAAAAGGGGCAAACGAGGTGAGGTTAAAGAATTGACAGAAGAAATTTTATGGCCCGCGGCCAACTTACTACAGTCTTCGCTTTGTGTGGCTACTCGAATCCGTCCAATATCGGATCAGGTATTTTAACAAATAATTATATTTTCTAATGTATTATATTTATCTAAATTCGTTTCAGTCCTCGCGCAATTCATCGCCATGTGTCCAATGAAGTCCAAAGGCATTATTCCGGCAGCGAAAGCGGTGCAAATTTGTAAATTCCATCTTTTAAAAAACTATTTTTATTGATGACCTTATGCAGATTGATTACACAGTATTCCACAAATCACTAAGGAATTTTATTATTCTGTTGTATACTTGTTTTTCACCTGTTCGACTCTTGAATAGAATGACGATTACTCAGCTGGATTGTTTGTTCTAGAACAGACTATTGTTATCACAATTCTGATCATTGTGTCAGTCTAGTGAAAAAAAACACTGCTTTTTCTTTAAAACAACAGTTCTGAATAGAAGGGATATTCACTTCAGGGATTCTACATTGGCTCTCTGGCTTGTTTCATTACTGCATGCGTTGCTGGTTAGTTGCACAATTGTGGTCGCAAATATCGATGTTTTGTTTGGTTATGTTTCACATTTCATATATAGAAATACGAAATGCCTAATAGATGATTATTCTAAGCCAAATAGGGATCCCAAAAAAAATTGCTACCCGAGCTAGTCGGAAACCGCTATGCACGCAGTACTGTTCTCGTCCATACGATTGTTAGCCCATGTTCACGTTTTGTTTTCGTTATCCCTGCAGAACCTGCAGTCCTTAGACGATCAAAATACGGGTGAAATAGGGCAAAACGGGTGGTATTCATCCGAGTGGACACAATATGTTTTCTTCGGGGCTCATGCAGAAGCTATGCAAAATCGTTCAAGGTACGACTAACCAGAAAAAAAGATTACCTCTAGAAAATCATTATGACCTCCGGTAAAATACAGTATTATGCATTCAATGTCAACTAATGCATATAATTAAATTTAATAATTTAAATTTTGATAATTAAAAATGTGTAAATATTGTAGGTTCACTCATCGACGGTGACAGTCTCTCCTGCTTGCCGGACAACCCGGCCGATACCTGTCTGAACCCACAAGACGTCGTCGATTACTTCAACAGGGCGATCTCAGCCGTCTGAATGTCTCGTTCATGAATACATTTGAATATTTTACTGAATGCTGCCATCTGAATCTGTCATTCTCACTATGTAAATTGAATAAATTAAATTAATATTTTCACGATAATTACAATGACCAGTTTAACTCATTTATCATTAACTATCATATATCTCAACTAAGCTAAATATTCAATCTCCTAGAAAACACATGAACTCAAGCATACTTCACCAATATATTTTCTGTTTGTATCGTGCGATGTTGCTGTTTTCCAGACGAAGACCTTTTTTCCATCGAAGGCTCTGAAAATACCTCCTATTTATCCTTTTTTCTCTCTTGAGCAGTGTGTTCCATTAGGACCCCACTAAGCATCCGCACTTTCCTCTAGAGATGCCCATTCAAGTCGACCCTCTCCTCAATTCGCCTGCTCACTTGCAGGTTAGAGAAACGAGAGAAAGCTCGAAATAGTTAGAGCTAACCATCCGCACTTTCCTCCCGCTCTCGCTCATTATGAGTTCATCAGCAATTACTCCCACCCTCAAATGTCACGTCGTTTGCCTGTTTACTTCCTGGCGTTTAGAGCAGAGTTGACAGCGCATCCGTCTGTCCATTCTGCAGACTATCTAAGAGCGAGCGAACTAGTTTAGAGGAGCAGAAAACAGGCACGCGAATGCTTTCAAGACAGTCAAAGAAGCATGACGACAGGTGATAGATCGACGAACAAGGCTCGTCGTTCGGCGATGTATCCTGACTCGTAAACGAATAAAACAAAACGGGTAAGCAAGATTAAATATGATATCCGGTCTGTTATGGACCTTGAAATCGCAAACTTCATCACGTTTGGCATATTTTTCTTATGTCGAATGCCACTAACCTAATATTCTTAGTTGTTTTTATCACTGTTTTGTCTCAAACACTCGTTCCAAATCTCACATCGGCCATGTTTACGTAACGCCGCCCCTGAAAGCCCCTTCCGCCTGTCTCATTTCGAGTTTTATCTCTCGTTGTTCTCGACAGGTTTTGTCTAGTCGTCGTCTAATCGAGTTGTACGCCTGTGTGGGAATTGGACAGAGGGCTCGCCGAGCAATAATAATGACCGGTCTGTCAATTTGCAGTTCTAGTAATCCTTGCCCTGCAGTTGTTATGTTTCATGTTCGCAGACTCGGTCCAATGGATGCCGATCTCCATTTTGATTCCCAGGAATTATAACAGATATGATCCGAGATGGAGGTGGGGCAATTGGAAGAGCAGTAGTTCTCCGTGTACTATCCCTCTTCTATCGGAGAAACGACAGGTCCGAAGGAAATGAGGAGATCCGGGTTTAGCATCAGTAGTTCTAAGCGAGCCTCTTTCACCTTGCAGTTCTAGTAATCCTGCTTTTACGCCATTTTCATCCCGCGGAAAGTGCGAGAGAGTCATTCGCACAGTGACGTTTTCTCATACGATTCTAGTGATGCCAAATCGAACACGCCTCTCTACAATTCGCATACTCTCTCGCCGGTCAGAGAAACGATATTGACCGCGAAATGAGGAGAGTCTGAATCCGATGACGTTTTCACATTCATGGAAGATGTGGTGCGACGTCGGCTCTCGAAAACAGGAGCGCAAGCCTGTTGGTCAAATCCTATTTCCGTGTTCCTCGTTTGCATCCTTTTTCCGAATGTCGCTCTCCTACGCGTGTCGCGCACAGCTTGAGATGTTCGGTAAAATGGACAGCGAATTTGCACTAACTTCATTGATTCGACTACCTATCTGTCGGTGATGGGACGTTTAGGAACTGGCGATTAGGAAATTTCAATCCGTGACGTTTTGTAACCCTCCAAAGTGAACGGAAAGACGGTTTAGAGCCCTCATTTGAATGCCGGTGGATAGCATATCCGCGCAGAAGCGTTTACCAAGGTCACCCGTATTCAAATAAGGGATCTAAACGGCACTTCCATTCTTTTGTGAGGGTTCCTAAACGACCCATCCGGATGTTGTGTGAGGGAAAAGTTCACGTCCGGTGCTAAATTCTCCGTGCTGATGCCCGCAAATCATTACGGGTTCTCATTCCGACTGTTTTGAGAGCACGAGCCCATTGCAAACACGGTTTGCTGACGCCGATCTCTGGATCTATCCTTCCTCTAGCGACTGTTTTGGGAGCGGCCGCTCCCAGAACAGTCTCCGGCTTTATCTTGGGCCTTCCACTCTCGATGTTTTTACATTACATTTACATTTACATTTATCATGTCAGGCAGTTGACGCCAGATGGGGATGGATGGTTTCAGATAGGTTTCGGGTCGGTTCTTCGTTCGAGAGAGAATCATTTCGTCTGGGTGGGGGTCAAGGGATCGGTCTTCTTTCCATTCACAGACCCAAGAGATTGGCTGGAGAAAGGGTTGCGATCATCCAGGACGATAGGACTTGATGTAGAGTGTTCATTGTTGATGAAGGAAGAAGGCTCCCGTGATTTTAGAACTGAGTCCACCAAACTCGAGTCATCAATCGCGAAACGAGACTCGACGAGAATGGTATCTGAGGGACCAAACATCAGAGTAGGTCATACCCAACACACGGTGACCAGAGTCCGGCTTGGATGGGGATTCCGATCTTGTTGAGTTGATGGAGTAGACGAGGGGAACTAGAGGGATTCCATTCTCTATCAGAGAGAAATGGAGAAGGACCGCTCGCGACGACTAACAAAATCTCGATGTGGCGAAGGAGATTGGCATGCCTAATAAATCTGGCCGAGCATTGGCTGCAGACGAAGAGATTCTGGTCCAAGTCCCCCCTCACTCTCATTGCTCCCTCTCTCTCTCCAGGAGTTCGGTCGTTTGTCGTTTGCTGGACGCTTTTGTGAGCGACTGCGAATGATTTTTTTAAAAATTTTGCGGAAGGCTCACTAACCGTTTTTCGACAGCTCTGTTATGTGCAGAAAATAGGAGCTCACATGTGGTGCTTCAGTTTTTCCTGCTGCTTACCGCAAACCATTAAGCTTCTATGCTGAGTGTAGTGAGTGCAGCACGCCCCTATTTTAAACCCGGACTATTGACGCCGATATCTGGAGCGAGTCCTTTCCGCTCCCAGAATGACCTACCTAACGTCTTGCATAAACCAAAACAGGCGAAAGATCTTGAGTGCAACTAGGTCATAACAATAAATGTTGATTATTCATACCCCCCCGAACGCCCCGTTCTTCCAATTTGCCCGCTCGGCAGAGAACGTTGTTTTCCATAGTGCTCTAGCGCTTCGGACACCACCTGCGGCTCTATTATCGTTCGCTGTATATTTGCGCATTCGATTGCCAGTAACGGCCTGTTTTTCCTCAGAACATCTACGGAACATGCACTCTCGCTGAATTCTTAGTTGCCTATGGCAAGTGCTCGAGTGGGTAATTCGAAAGTGACATTACTAATTGTATGGGCTCATCAGTCATATGATGTATCACACGACCTCCTGTCATACTTGTCCTCACTCTTCCTCCCAGCGGGGTTCGTATTTATTTGTTTACTCTCATTCGAAGCCGCTAAGACCTCCTCAACAACCATCGAACGGCTATCTGCCCCTACTGTAGCAGAAGTTCGACCGAAAATAGGGGAAGTAGTCGAAAGGGGAGGTATCCTCATCTTGGGTGATCTCTCGCCGGTCAGACAGACGAGATAGCGTGCGGAACGAGGAGAGTCTGCACTCAATGTCAGCCTCCTATGCATTGCATACGCGCGTTGAGGACGGGGAAGTTGGGTGACAAGCTGTCAGAAACCCCGTCTCTCCATTCTGCACGCTATCTCGCTTGTCAGAGCGACGAGAGAGCGTGCGGAATGAAGAGAGTCCTGACAAGGCCCGCCGACCTGCGCTGTAGCCGGTCACAAGTCAGCAGCCCAATGTCCTCGATTGACGTCCGTCGCTCAAAAGCCTCGATTCTTGGAGCTTATGAGCTATTCTTGATGCACTAAATGCGGAATCTGCTCCACAACGATATTATGAGCCCTGCATAAACTAGTCCGCTCACCATGATCTAGGTTGACGCAGGCGCCAGTTCAGAATAGCCAGGAGCGTTTACTGAATCGAGTCACTGCCCCAGTTCTTTGATCTTGTACATGAACATTTGAATTCACGCGCTCGCGTGTCGCAATATCTCTAATGGATGTGTTTGACAAGCGCTTTCTGCTAATCATCAGGTCCATCCAGATTGAAAGCACTCTTCATTTTTCTGTTCTTTGATATATGAACGTAACATCGATGAAGATTCTTCCTCTCCTCAATTTGCATGATCTCTCATTATGCGAATCGAAGAGAGTTTGTTCCGATTTGACATCACTCCATCACTTGACCAAAGTCGATTCATTGAGCTCAAGGAGTGTTTTCTGCAGCCGGCAATCTTTGCATAAATGACAAATGACTCGAGAAAGGTCGACATTTCGGACGTCATGTCCCTATTCCCCCCGAAGCGAAAACAGGGAGTCCACTACTACAATACTCGCGATATCCTTTAATTTCGATTGTTGCTCGCCAGTCGTAGTATCTTGTGCTTTATTGCAGCGCCAACTTTCATTCGTGTGCCTTGTACAAACATCTCTTCTGATCAAATACTCTGCGGATCTCAAGACAGAAGCTCAAAATAACTTTGTAGGCCAGTGTAATTCATGCAGATAATAATTCGAGCAGCACCACAAACTTCGTCATTACATCTCCTCCCCCCCCCTCCTCCCATCTTCCCTCACTAGGGATATTGCTTCAGTTTGGCTCTCTCCATTCGACACTCCCTCTTCCCGGTATGACAGAAGAGAGTGTGCGGAATGGAGAGAGTTGTAGGTCTAACTGACATCTCTGCCCATCCTCTCACCCAACTCCTTCCCTATTTATGAGCATACTCATCGCTTATATCTTCCATCTTTCCCTTCCTTCTTGGAGGATCTGTGACCAATGCTACTTTATTTCTAGTCCTATAAGTATTTTTTTCGCACATTTATGCACCTTTATTTCTTCGTGAAACTGATTAGATCTGACATCAAACTTCCCATTTATTGCTTCAAACCATGGAAAAAGCTAATTAGAGCACTAGTACACTCATAATTATTACACTCATAACCTTCCTTCTTGGCGGATCTTTGGCTGCACACACTTTACTCTTACTCGGAGAAAGACTCTCGCATATAAAAACTCGAAATTAAGGAAGGGTGGCAATCCAGCAAACGACAATCCGGCAAAAGAGTATAGTTCGGATTTTCTCGAAAAAAAATAGTCTACCGTACTTTAGGCATCCGTAGAATGATTTTGAGATCGATTGGAGAAATTTTGTAAATTTCTGACCAAAGGAACTAAGTCTGACCCATCGGACTGGGTTACTGTAATCACTGGGTCACTGTAGTATCGACTGGGTACGGTACTATTTGTTTTTCTTCCAATTCTATTTAGACCATGTACCCCTTATACGTGGATTTTCTGGAAAAAAAATCTGACCAATGGAACTCAATCTGACCCATCGAACTTGGATACGGTAATGGGACTTGATACTGGTAACAATGAAAAAACTTTCAATGGACTAGATCTACTCCCAACCGAACTATACTCTTTTGCCGGATTGTCACCCTCCCGAAATCAATCAGATTAATGATTTCTGTTGATAATATCGCCTTTAATTCACTTTTTTAGGGTTTTTTTTTATGAATGCAAATATTGTACTAATCCACTAGTACACTCATCATTTTTCTTCCCTATTCCATTCCATGTTCATCCCTTCCTTGCGGATCTTTCAACGCGCACATTTACCCTTAGTCAAAGAAATATTTGTGCACCTACTCTGATAAAAAGACACTTTACAATGCTTCTTGTTATTACTGTAGCTCAACCTTAGCTTATTGTGTTACCTCTTCCATTCCTCATTGTTTTCCTTCTCGGGCGGATCTTTGAGCGCGTTTCACTCCAAGAAAAGATATCGCACCCAGTATTTATGATAATACCTGGTTGTCTCTGATCTTCTAGCGTCTGCCAATATGTCCATGATGTCCATGTCCAAATACCGTGTGGATTCGGGAGAGTGTGTATCTACCTCTGACGTTCCATATAGAAGTTTCCCGAAGTTTATCCGGATTAGCTACGTGTTTGCACAGAACTAATCGCGCGATGTCTCCTGACAATTCAAATCCCTTGAAACCTGGAATAGCCTGGGACCCGGAACAGTACAGGGAAGAATCCTGGATTAGCAGTTCGGAAGATCAACTAAGTCGTTTCATTTTGTGTCCGATGAAACTTCTTCCGAAGAGGAACGACTTCTTTGTAACTCACCAAGTCGCTAATCCCGCGTGTCGAAGTTCCATCTTATAAATGCACGAAACTGCGCCAGTTGCTTGCCATTATTCCACTAAATTTTGTTGAAATTGCACGCCAGCTCATCCAGTGCTAGCCTGAACTTCTGATTCGGAGTGTTTTCGGATTTGCTCTACGTCACCAGATGTGTTACGCGCTTGATGGACTTAGTAGTACTGCGGCTAGTAATTTTGCAATCTTGGCAGTATGATCGTTGAAAAAAATGTTCTAAAGGGTCTTTACGTCTGGGATTTAACACGTGGTAGCCAGTCTCGATTTAGCTCCGAGCCAATCAGAGCTGTATGTCCAAACACTGTTCCTTTATGCTTCCGCTTCCCTTTCCCTTGTTCCTCTCTCTCTCTCTCCCTCATGTTATTACTGGATTCAGTTGGGGCCACTCCCTCCATTTCGCGCGCTATCTAGCCGATCAGAGAAAGGAGAGAGCAGGCGGAAAGAGGAGAGTCGTTATTGTCTTCGCTCGGGGCCACAACACCCCTAGTCGCACACAAACACAGTGAAAACAAGACAGAGAATTCCCGACTAGAATTGGGTGTCCGCGCGACACCTTTCATCCCAAAGAACACTATATGGCTTTGTACCCAGATACAGGGAGAGCGCAGACTGTTTTCACTTGTGAGTGTGGTAATGGCACTCGTTTTGTCTCGGCGTTCTGAAGAAAGGGTTTACTATTTGCATATTTTTGACAGCTATTTTTGAATGTTTGAACTGAGACGATTGCGTTGCGAGTAGAGTGTACAATTTGGTTATTCCTCTCTTTATTCTGCACATTTTCTCTCCACTCGACTGGCCGAGATAGTATGTGGAATGAAGAGACGAATACCCGAATCGCTCAATCTAGTTCCGAGGGTGAGACATGATGAACATTATTTATTCGGTCCGCATTCCCGATCTCGCACTACGAAAATGAATGAGTTTTTCTTGTTTTTTTAATACACAAAAATGCGCGCGCGCCAGACTCTGACACACGGATTAATCGGCTATTCGGAGAAGCGGCGGGCTAGACGGTGGGACGATTCACCCGCCACTTTGTGTTATTGCTACTGCACTCTCCGCATTTCACACGCACTCTCGCCTGTCAGAGACGCGAGGTAGTCCCTCACTGACAAGAGAATTATGGGAATGATGCACAATGGTCCAGGATGTTCTGGAGCCAACGGATGTCCGTTGGCTCCAGAACATCCAGTGCACTGTAAAGGACCTCTCGTATGTGTGTTTTTGTCTGCGGAAATGCTCTTTCTGTTGTGTATTATTCCCTGCTCGATTCCCGCGATTGTCAATTTCTGCATGTAGTCTCATGGTAGTGATTTCGGGTTTCGACTCTATCCATTCCGCACACTCTCTCGTCTCTCTCTCCCTCTGACCGGCGAGAGAGCATGGACAATGATGTGGGTCGAAGTCGCCGTTTTGTCATCGATTGTAGTATCAAGCGCTTCATGGTATTCTGTCTGAAATGAGGTTGGCAGAGCCGAGACTGACTCTCTTCAAATCGCGTCATCTCTCGTCGGTCAAAGAAAAGAGAGATCGTGCGAATTGTGGAGAGTCCGGTCTCGAACATTACTAGTCTGAGGAGGGGTGACAGAGTAACGAATTCCGATCTTAGAAGTAGCAAGATGGATAGGTATGTCTGCCGAGGTATGCAAATATTTTCCATTACGGACCCTCTACTTTTGAATTGCAGTTCTATGAAGTCCCCCATTGTTCTCTGATCCCTGCTCTTCTGCGCGAAACTTGCTCATTATCCGAGTGAGCGGCCGCATTACTCTTTCTCGCTCGTTTTTCATAACTGAGATGGGAAAAGAAGGAGACGAGGAGGAGGAGGAGGAGGAAATTTGAGCAGCGGAGGTGCCAATTAGCTTGTTGCTAGTTCGATTCTCTCTATACTATGCGCTATAGCCAGCTAGCCAGACGAGGGAGTGTGCGCAATGGAGAGAAGTGAATACTCTCTTCATTCTGCAGACTATCTCGCCGGTCAGAGAGACGATAGAGTGTGCGGAATGGAGAGAGTCGAAAACCGAGACGACATAACTGCTGAAAACCGAATCGGTGGCTCGTGGTGCCCGCTCTCCACGCGAAAGCGTGTCCGGTGTCATGATTTCTCAGGGTTACGGTCCGTGCTTCCTTCTTTCTTCCGCATAGGAGTCATGGTAGAGTTCGAATTTGGAGATTCGAGAATTCTGTATTTTGCGCAATCACTTCGATAGTCGTGAAGTGAAGAGAGTGATGAAGATACAGGCTTCCTAGGCTCGCACTCTAGAACACATCCTCTTTCATCGCCTCGCAGAAACCTCGCAGAATGTGGATCCTATAACCCCGATCAAGAGCATATCGTGCACCATCTGCTCGTATCAGATTCGGCGGTATTTGGAATGAATAGCCCGCACAGATTGGAAAGATGCCATATGCAATATCTCTTCTATCGACAGTTAGCCGGACTGTTCCGCTTCCTCTCCTTTTCCACGCCACATGCAATATCCTCCTCTTCTTGACAGCTTCGGTCTCTTGCTTTTCCGGACTCCCTGAACCCCGCGGTCCTTTCGGAATTAAATTCGCGTGCTCTATAATCTGTGAGAGTCAAGAGAACAGATCGAATTGAGGAGAGCAAGACACCGATTTGTCATCAGTGGTCCCTCTACCGTTCTGATTCCGAATTCTTCTTAGCTCGGGTTTCACTCAGCTATCATATATGTATCGTTCCCTCTTTTTCCTCAGATTCGCGGTGGTTGTTTACCTCATAATCCCCGCGGTAGGCCAACAATCTCTTCGTTTCTCCGACCGCTAGAGAGTGTGCTGAATGGAGTGCGCCATGATCTGGCATTTCCCCGGTGTGCCTATGTTTGTCGCTATTCGTAGCGTCGTGCCGCGTGAAAATTGTCGTGATGATGGAGTACAGAAGTATTCGTCTGGTGTGTTAACGCTTTATACCACAATTTTATCTCTGGTAGAGTAATATCTATCTCTATCTTCATCTCTATCTGATCTAAAGCAAATTTACCCCAATATCCAAGGATTGAACTATCCCGTGCTCCATTTCCAGCGTATCACATCATTGTGTGCTCCTTTCAGAGCTCACTGCTACATATCCTGCCCCCTCGTCTACATGCTCTGTTATATGTCCCATTGTTTTTTTTCCGTGACGCTTCAAACATTCCTCCCCCACCCCTCGGGCTCCCCTTTCGCTATGGTAAATCATTGTGTCTGGGAAGAGCGAGAGGAGTGAGAAAACGATATTATTTCCCACCGAAAGTTGTCACCGCCGGTGCCAATGGTCCGTTGTTTGGAATCTCGACGCAAATGCGCCGCTAACATTAGTTGATCGAGCAGAAGCTCTCTACATTCTGCGCACGTTAGCGTCTGTGAGAGGGACGAGCGAATGCGTGGTGTGTGATTGGAAGATCTGTTTCGGATAATTTATCTCCTTCCCTCTGCTCGCAGCAGTGGAGCAGTCGGCCTTACCGTCAGCACCACCTAGCGTAGTCGTCGCGAGACGGCTGTACAATCGCTTGATGTGGCCGCACCTTTACCTTTTACCGTTCCCCACACGGGGGCGCGAGTCGCATTGTGCCATATGTCAAATGAGGTCTCGTCTAGTATTTTCTGCCGATATGCCCAAACAAGCTTGCCGACGTGGTCTACTCGATATAATCGATTTTTACCATAAATTACGCTGTTTTTTTCGCTGTGCCGATATGGGTCTTGCTGGAGTGCCGACGTGCACTCTCGCTTTTTCGAGACCCATTTGACGTATGCATTGTGCGTATCGATAAAGTCGATCATCCTTTCATCACACTCTTTCGTAGAGATGACCAAGAAAATGTGATGGCAACGAACAATCCCGATTCTAGACGAGAGGGACTAGTGAAACGATAAAACGGCTTTCCAAATAGGGCTGGCAGATGAAGAATTCGTCTCTTCATTCCTCGTGTTCTCTCACTGGTCAGAGAGACGAGAGAGTGCGTGAAATGAGGAGAGCGCTCTCTTCATTTGCCAGCCCTATTTTCAACCCGTCTTCAACCCGGCGTTGCAACGGTGGAGTCGGCTTGAACATTCGTCGAAGCCGGCGTGCTTAGTTCGTTTTGCCATCCTTAAAAGGGCCTTTACAATACCGACATTATTTATCCGGTGAGACACGGAAGTTCTGGCACAGCGCCAAAAATTAGCCGTGATTCGCGAAACCCGAGAGATACAATAACAGCATTGTTGCCCGTTGTTCTCTCCGTCAAACGAGCGTCGCTCATATCTTTCCCGTCCTCCCGAAGGAATTAGCTCGTTCTCTGCCGATGAAAAGCATCTTGCATTCTTTTCGTCTCGCGATTATTATTCGATTTAGTCTCATCAAAGCAATCCAATAGAAAAGGGATAACAGCGTCTCTGGATCGTTCGGGTCTTTGGACTGGATCTTGGACTAGATCTTGGACTGGATCTTGGACTGGACACTATCTCAATTTTGCGCACAATCTCGTCTCTCTAACAGGCTACAGAATCTACTTTACACGGTATTCGCACTGTATCAGCTGACCGTCCTTTCGCGCCTTTCAATGCATTTCCAACGCTAAAACTGAGAGGATAACAACTTTTCGCGGATCTTTGCTAGGCTATTGTTAGCGCTCGCCTCGTCGTGGCAGTTCCTCTTCCCGGATGTGTTAGCTAGAGACTGATGAGGATCTGGAAAAGGCGTTCCTTGGTCAGTCCAAGACGGACAATGATCAGTCCAAACCGATGTTTTCTCGGGTCGCTTTACACCCAATTTCAATGGAGCCTCTGCAGAAGCAGTAGAAGCTCTTCTCAATTCTCATGCTCTCTCGCCTTTCTCTGACAGACGAGACATTGCTCCAAGAGAGGAATGTTGTGCTGGCTTTTGACAGCCACCGATTAGTAGGCCGGATGTCTCGATTATACATGTCTCGACGATATTTTCTCCTCTCCATCGGTTATTTATTCATATTTTCGTTTCCTCGGAGATTCTCTCCGGTTGCAACATACCCTAGTGGTTCTTGCTACTCCTGGCATTATCGGTGAATTATGAATGTCTTCTGATTCCACACACTCTCTTGTCGCTCTAACCGGCGGGGTACTGTGCAGAAGCGAGAAACAGCAGTGTCCAATCGCTCGCGCCTCCAGTTACACGCGCATACTTGAGAAGTATCGTGTTAGAATTTGGGCATAACAATACTTGGGCATACACCCCTCGGCCGCACGTTTCCTTCCATTCCTTTTCTTCATTTGCCCTGACGTTCATCCACTTTCTCTTCCTTCAATGGCACTTCCAATTGTTGGGCGATGACAGTTTTCGTAGGATCATGCCGAAATATCTTTTCGAAATGAATTTACGTTCTCGCAGCGACTGTTTCTTATGCCCATTTGATTATTTTGTTTTATTTATCACAAACCCAGAAAGAATTAATATGTCTTGCGATTTATGAACGTATGAATTCCTCTTGAAACACATTTCACTGGAACTCGCGCGCTCAATTTTCCCACACTTTTTACTTATCCCCATGAAACAACTCTCCTTGAGACACTCCATTGACGAGCAAGGACTGTTTTTCGTATCATTATGCCAAAAAAACAGCAGGCGTTCGAAATTACGATTCCGGTGCCTTTTTTGCGCTTGTTATATTTGTTTTCGGAAGAAGTGGAAAGGTGAAATTAATGTTTTCTGAACTGATGAATTCCCTTTGAAATACATTTCACCGGAACTCATGCCGATTTTCCTCACCTTTTTTCGTGTCCGCAATCCGCTGAAAATAACACTCCTCGGGAGTGCTCACATTTCTCAGCGCTGAAGTCGAATGGGAACCGACCTCCTCAATTCGCTCGTCTCTCGCCGTCTAGAGAAGCGAGAGAGCGTGCAAAATGAGGAGCATCAGGTTTCGATTTCCAATCACCATTTCTTTTTTCCCCCTCATCTTCAAGTGTCTCCTTGAATGTTTCTGAATCTCTTTCTCGCGTTCTTTGCGTGAGCAGAATTGCAGTGTTTTTATATTGCTGGATATGTCTAGTGCATCTTTCCAAGCATGTAATGGTTAGGCCTAGGGTGCAAAATAATTGCACTCGACAATATACAGTATCGTCCACTCGAGATCGGTCACTTTTTCATTCTTTCATAACTTTTGGCTCATATCAGATTTCTTGCTCATACTTGGACATGACATAGCACACCCACCGAGTGCTAGGGATATGCCATTGGGATATCACAGAACTGGCTGGTTGTTGCGTAGTGATGACGCAATCAAGCAATACTTTTTCAAACTATCGAAATTCTTACATGGATTTTTCCCTGTTTACCAAACTTTCTGAGTATTTAGACAAGTAGGAGGGCTACCTAAAAAAAAGTTTTAAGTTGCTACTCAATCGCACATTGGCTGCAGAATTATTCAAAAATTGGTCACGAAAACATGGATTTTCGTTCCTAAACATGCTAGAGACCCGTCCAAAAGCTCAAAATGATCCTTATCATAATTCCTGATGATCCCCAAAGTTTGATAAAGATAGCTCTTAATTTGCCCTCAGGTCACGAAAAATTTTTTTTTCACTTTTTCACATTACCCAAATTTGGAGGGTGTTTCCTTTCTCTGAGGGTGATTTTCGTTCAAAGGTCATTCCAAGACACGATGGTAGCCTATCCATGGAATATGCGATCCTCAACTTTTTATATCATTTGGATAACTTTCCTGCCCACGGCAACCGAAATTCCGAAGTCATTCGATTTTAACCCGAAAAATAATACAAAAATTACCATGATTTTTCTGACTAAAATTTTTTCGGTGTATTTTTGTCCGCTGGTTACGAATTTCGATATAAGATCCCATGATATCACAATTCAAAAAAGATAAAATTCAAAAACAGGTTTGTACCAAATTCGTCTCAGGAAAACGGCCATAACTCGCTTCAAAATTAAGCTAGTAACAAACCGAACGTGCCGTTCGAATCAGGGGACTGAGAGCATGATTTCTTGTGTTGACAACATCATTCCACGAGTATGATCTGGTGAGGAGTTGTTGTTATTCCAAAAATTATGTGTAATTTCGACATAAGGTGTTTCTCCATAAAGCCCCAAAAAGTGATTTGAGCACATACTAGTACCTGCCATCACTCCAAAATTCAGAGAAATCAGATATCGGAGAAAAAAATTGCAGGACATTTAGTCCAAAAAAATGCCGATTTTTTTTTACAGTTTTTGAATTTTATCTCTTTTCAATTGTGATATTATGGGCTCTAATATGGAAATTCGCAATCAGCGCACATAAATGTATCAGAAAAATTTTTAGTCTGGAAGTTCAGAGAGAAAAAGTTTTTCGACGTTGAAAAAAATTCAACCATGGATGATGACTTTTTAGAGCATTAGATTAACTTTCCTGTCCGCGGCAGCCGACAATCCGAAGTCATTCGATTTTCGACAAAAAAAATGTCCATGATAATATGGATCATGGATGATGACATGTCGGCTGCCGCGGACAGGAAAGTTAATCTAATGCTCTAAAAAGTTGAGGATCGCGTATTCCATGGATAGGCTACCATCGTGTCTTGGAATGACCTTTGAACGAAAATCACCCTCAGAGAACGGAACATCCATAGTTCTGTGATATTCCAATGGCATATCCCAAACACTCGGTGGATGTGCTATGTCATGACCAAGTATGAGCAAGAAATCTGATATGAGTCAAAAGTTATGAAAGAATGAAAACGTGACCGATCTCGAGTGGACGATACTGTATATCCTGTCATCAATATATCGGTGGCTCGTTTAACGAGGGGATCGGGTAATGCAATCCATTGCTAAAAAGCAAGTTTGCATAATGAGAGTGCAGGTGTGCCTCTCGTGATGCGAACTAATTTTGTTGTGGTCTTGTCTGCGTGGTGTTTATGCAAGGAAAACTTGCTAATCGTGGATGTCTCGATGGTGTCAACTCTCTGATTTAGCTGCTGTAGTTAGTGAATAATTTATTCCGCCCACACACTTGTTGTGACTGAAAACGCACGTTTTTGGAAAGGAATCGCGTCGAATGATACCCGACGCTTTATCGAAATAATTTCCGACTGACCATTGCATCCACAAACGTTTTCTCTTTGTTAGGATAGTATTCATTTCCCTGACGCATTTCCACCGTAAATTATCAAGGATACTATAGTCACTGTAAGTCTACGGATCTCTGCCTTGCACTTGAATCGTGGTCCCGTTACGAACACATGACGTTGGCTCCCGTTACCGTAATCCATACCGTACAGCACTCATGAGACAGAAAAGTGCTGCCATAGGGTAGTGGAGATATAGAAGGTAGTGGAGATATTTTGCGAAGTTCCTAGCTATGTTTAGCCGTAATCATTAGGCGAGAAAGTATAGAATCATACTTTCCCGCACGTCTATCTTGAGAGGATGACATACCGCAGTAGGATGGAAGGGTGATAAGTAGATTGTCCGAGCGCCCCTAGGGACATCGTAGCGCCCTCGCTGCTCTCTCCATTCTGCTCACTATCTCGTATGCCTAACCAGCGAGAGGGTGTGCTGAATGGAGAGTGCAGAACTGAGAAGGCATCGCTAGTCAGAGCCTTCTCTGCACTGTGCATCATCATTTCCGGAAATAGCATTACTGATTGACGCTCGGGGCTTAAGAACATCAAACATTCTCATATAAATCATGCTGATTCTAGGAAAGAGAACCGCGTTCTTGGCAAGTCCAAAGGTAACTTTTGAGGTGTGACTAGGGCTGGCAAATGAAGAATGCTTCTCTTCATTCCTCGTGCTCTCTCACCGATCAGAGAGACGAGAGTGTGTGTGAAATGAGGAGAGCGCTCTCTTCACTTGCCAGCCCTAGGTGTGACCTTTATCAAACGCTCTAGCATGCTCGCTCACCTTTTCTCGATCACCCCATGTCATGCCTTGGCCAGAGAACAGCCGTTGTATCATCAACTCATTCGAATCAGGCTCGTTTTCGCACGCGAACTAGATGACGGACCTGGCGCTGTCAATACGCGCCTGATTGCGCGGTGGAGCGAAGCTGAGGGGAGAGAGACGAACCATATGTGCGTAATATCCCCGGGTGCATCTCTCGTTCGTCTGGTCTTTCCGCGTGAGCTTTTTCTGTTTCGCCCAAGCCTCAGTACCTCGGCTCTCTTCATTTATTTATCATTGTATTCACGCGCTCTCGACAACTCGCGTCGGCCTTTCTTCAATATCTAATCTATATCTGCAACATCCTTACATCACGTACTTTGATCAATTTTGTTTCTCCGGCAGGAAAACCTAAAGGCTTGCGACCTTAGGCTTCTAGGAGCCTCAGGTCCTCCAAACGCGTTCATCGTACTTCACGCTCTTTTGTTTCCGAGTAGCAATTTACACAGAGAAAAGTGGCGCCCTCGAAGTCCTCAACCTCCAATCCGCCCTATTGCGAGAAAGACTCTCTCCATTTCGCGTGGTCCCTAGTTACTCTGCCTGCCAAGTTGACAGGACCTTTAGTAGCCCCCACCTCCACATCCGGTCGAAATTGTTGTGCGGCCCCTGTCCTGAAATGTTGTCACTTCCTGCCGCTTTTTGCAAAGTGTTCAGCCTGACTGACCCCGATCTTCTTTCGAATTCACGAGCTACTGCTGATGGTTGAAACGCCCGCTGAAAGCGTCTGTGCCTTTTTTTGGGTTTTTTTCAACCAGACAAATTCAATTGAATGTAGCAAAATATGGTTGGGCTCAACTATCACAGTTGATTCGACAGTCCGAAGTTCCCAACATTTCTTGATTAGATTGTCTGATGGTCGTCCCGTGGTTAAGCCTGATGAAACTTCTCATTCCGCGCGAGATAGCGTGCCGAACGAGGAGACGTTCCTCTCTTTCTCCTCTTTTTCGCGCGGTGTTTTTCGAAAACAGCAGAAAAAATGAAAAGGTAGAGAAGATTCACACAGACGCCAACTGTAGTGATCACCAACAAACACACACGCACATGTCTGAGAGTCAAACTCTCGAATTTCCATGTATTTTTGAAAATGGGCTTCGCTCTGCGTTCAAAACCGCTGCAGATGATCTCTGCGCTTGCTAAGTTCGGGAACCATTTGTAATTCATTCGTTTCCGTGGAATGTTCCTACACCCAAAGGCCAATAGTGCGTTCCATATTGTGTTCATGCCTCGAGGAAGATCGCGAGATGAGGTAAATAAGAGAATGGGAAGCAACTGGTGGGGCCAATGAAGCAAAACTATGCCTAAACCCATGATCAGCGCAATTTTGTGGCCCCTGATAAATCTGATCTGATTCTAATATTGTGTTCCATTCTCCAAAGCGCTACTCAGAGACTGGGCGCGGCGAGATGCTTCATGGGAAGAACAGAGATCCGTTATGCCATATTTGTAGCCTGAAGCCAGGCATTTCTGTTTGTGACAGAGTACTAGAGATGAGGTTTTACAATATTCTAATTCTTGTACTCTAGCTTTGTTATCACGGCTCGTAGATCATTCCGCAGAGACTCACTCCAGCATGCATATTCCCATCCTCTTCTAGCGCCGCCAATTTGGTGAATGACTCTCTCTATTCTGCACACTCTCTCGCCCGCCAGACAGGGGAGAGAGCGTAAAATGAAGAGAGACATTCCTCATTCTGCATCCTCTGTTCCTTTCTCCTCCACCTCCTCCCCTTCTCTCATCTTGTAATATCTCCGACCTTCCCGGCATATTCGAGACATCTGTTTTCGATGCGCCTTCTCCCCATCTCCTCTTCCTCTTTCTTCCCGCGAGTTGAATTCGAGAACTTCAACCTCCCACCACTTCTTCTCGTTAGCCTCGTGCTCTCGCTTCCGATAGACAAAGCGATCTTAGGAGTTTGGAAATGAGACTGAGTAAGTCGTCTCTCCATTCTGCTCACATCTGACCGGTCAGATCGCTGAAATAGTGTGCAGAATGAAGATACGGCGCTAGTTAGCCGGCTCGAGGCGAGAAAAACGCAGACGCCCCGTTGTGTAGTGTCGCATTTCCGAATATGATAGGCAGTCCCCTCCTCATTAGCGAAGGGGAGGAGAGGAGTCGGCGATGATTTCCGCATTTTAAGCTGACTACGGTAAGACCAAGTTCAGACTACGGTCATCATCTCTTCATTTCGCCGCTTTCTCTGTTGACCAGACCAGATTGTGTGTGGGCAAAATGCGCGTCTGTGTCCCGTATTTTGGTGTGAGTAAGTGTGAGTAATTCATAAATAGCTCATTTCACGCAGGCTCTGAGCATTTTTGAGTGATCAAAGAATGTGCGAAATGAAGAGTGAGACTCATCCCAGAATCACTAATCGGCCCCGTGATTTGTCGAGAGAAGGAGAGAGAGAGAGGCAGAAGGGATTCCCAGATAATCCTCCACTGAGAGGTCTCCTCATTAGAAGGGTGAAAAGCCACTCATGAGCTGCTTCCTCTCATTCTGAGAGCTATTCCAGTGAAATACTCTGAAGGAATTACGGCTTAGTGCATACACTCTTGCCATTTCCTGCTGGGAATAGGCAACCGTGATCAGAATGATGCGATATGACGTACTTCATTTCGCAGCAATGATATTGCTTTCCTTCCAACCGCAAAGAACGCGCACCATAGTTAATCATCCATAGCATGATGGATGTTAGCTGTTGAAAAGAAATTGCTTCTTGCACGCATCTTCTCAACGCACTTACTTTCCTTCCTCACATTTCATCAGTAGCCGTCGATATTCACATCACTTACTGATTGATCATTCGAGCTCTCGCTAGCAACATTGCCTGAGGCCTAGAATATTCTTACTTGGCCATACATACGTGCTATTCCGTGCCCTTTCAACTGCAGGCTCGCACGGGAGTCTCATACATTGTGCATTATAGCGCTTGGGATCCCGCGTGCTCTGATCCTCCTCTCAATATGTCTCCCTTAGCTTCCTTACATCACGCATACACCCCTTCTCGGAATTGCAGTGGTCCGGGTTCACTGGGAGCATCCTGGAGCCCCTGTACGTGTCAGGTTGCCCTTTCCCACCAGCAGGGTCACACGGGCGTCTAATACATTGCGCATTATACCGCTTCGGTGCCCGCGCGCTCTGATCAGTCCCTCCTCTCGATACGTCTTCCTTCCTTTCCTGATCATAACCATTATCACTTCTTGGAATTGCCTGTTCAGACCAAAAAGTTCAGTCTCCGGAAGCCCCGTACGTTCCATTGCGCCCTTTTCAACTGCAGTTTCTCACGGGAGTCTAATTCCCTATGCGCCTGAGCGTGTTGCCCCTCCGTTTTTCAGTGCGTTAGTTACGCCCTTTCGACACCGACTCTCCTCAAATCGTGTGCTATTTCTCGTTTCTCTGACCAGTATGAGATCACGCTGATCGAGTAGTGGGGACATCACTAGTGCGTTTTATCGCATGTCTGTTAGGCATCATAATCCTTGCTCCCCTTTGATGCAGCTCACATACCACCATGTGTGTGTGTGCTTTCCTCATTCTACCTCCCTCGGGGATAGTTTTTCGTCGGCCGCCGAGCACGGCTGTTATTGTATTTCGCGCAGCCACGGTAGAATTCAATGATCGCCCAGGAAACTCCCGCGCAGTGAAATGCCATTTGCTATCCATCAGCGAATCGGAGGTGCATCGCGCGCAGAGGAAGGGAATAGATTGCAATCGCATCCTCGTGGAAAACAATTTAGACTAGACATCAACATTGTTCATGGATCTCACTTAGTCGAAGTAATTAGCTGACGCCCTCCACCCATATTGCTGTGATCCTGGCCTGTGTCCAACGAAGGAGAGTTGAGTGATACAAGTTTATCGTGGAATGCAATTCGATTATTAGACTCTGTGCCTTATTTCTTTCGATCTCTTGAAACATTTGGTTATGGCTTATATGCTATCCCGAAGAAATTAACCTCCACTCATCAAGAGAACAACACCATTTCAGGGTAACAAGTAGCCCACATATTTATCTTCCAATGCTATCCGATATTACGACTCTCTCTCTCTTTCTCTTTGTCTCGCAGCTATTATGTTTGTCCTTCTTGCGCCCCAAATTGCCCTGGGTTTCGACTACTCTCCAGTTCCGCCTTCATATTATGTTCTCTGGCTGATAATTCGAGCTCCTTCTCACAAACTAGAAAATGTGCACTCTAGACCTGCGTTATTGGCCTGATGTTTCGGAGAACTGGGTCGAATATTGGACTGACTATCCAGTCCAATTAGTACTCAATATTTCCGCAACTGCGGCTTCCTCGGCACAATGATGAGTTTGCTTTACGAGCCCATAGGTCGGCGGGCCCCCATAGTTTTATGGCTTTTCGTAACTTTTTATGCAGGCTTGGCTCGCGGTTTTATATGCATTTTTATTGGGAGGGGCTCTCGCTACTTTGTTTTGGGCTAATGCACTCTTCTCAGCGCCTGCCCCAGAATTGCACGCGCTTATTTTGATACACCCGCGAGTCTGAAAGGATAAAAGGCAGGCTAAACGACTTGCTATCAATAATAAATTATTCATATTTATCTCGAGTCTTCGCTGGCGGGGAACAGGCAGTGGATTTATGAGCTTTCCCCCAGTTGTTTTTCAAATGCAATCAGTTTATCTGGGCATGATGCATGGCTGGTGTAATTTTGGTGTAAAAAAAAAGGCTGGTGTAAAATTCTCTCCACTCGGAGAACTTTTCCTCTTCAGAAACATGAAGCTCCGCCCACTTTAGTAGCTCCTTCCGCCCCTTTTTCCCTCTTCCTTTTCATCCGCAGATGTGTTTACACGCGCACTTGTCGGCAAGTTTGGGAGGGTGGGGGATGGAAGTTATTATTGAAGTTGCCATGTTGTTGCCGCCAATCATTGATGCATAGAGCTGCAAATATCGAAATGATAGTATCCTTTTCTCCTTGTCATCGCAAATCATTTGTTGTTCTACATCTAATTCCTACCTTTGCATATATGTCTTGCTTCAACAACCGGCGCCTTGTGCAAGGCTGTTCTGTATCTATTTTTGATATTTTTAGCTTTACCTTTAAGTGATCAAAAATCCACGCAAAAGCTTCCTGTTTATCTCCGGAGTACCTTTTCTGTGCCATCCCACCCACTCCCTCATCATCATTCAGGCTCCTAATCGCGTCTCTGAAATGTGCAATCCTCCAATCCGTCATGATTAGTGTTCCCCACTTTGGACGCTGACGTTGGTCTCCGACGAACAAGTGGATTCGCTCCTAGGATGCTATTATGTAACGAGTAGAGCAGTTTATAGTCAACTTTTGAAAGGTTTCAATAGTTCATTATCTCTCTGCATGCGTTTCCGTCATGACTCATCGTTTCGCCTCTCTCATTCTCATCTTGGCGTCCAGTTTTTTTTTTAAATTAAATTTTAGAATATGTTATTCTGAGCTAAGCATTGACTGACTGATCTTTCACCTGCCGCATCTCAAGGTTTCCTCGAAACCGCACTACGTGCGCTACTAGGTAATTTGAAGAACGTGAGCGCGCCTCGGAACCCTCAATTTCGAGTGTCCCAAGAGGAAACACACACCGATTTCGGCGCTCGTCTCAGTTCGCTTCTCTTGATTTAGCCCTCTTTTACTATGTTTTCGTCTTCCCCCTCTCCTCCTCCTCCGGTATTTCCTCTCGTTGTCCCCAGTTCTTATACGAAATTTGATTCCCGAGTGCTTGGGGTTCTTCGGTCCAGCCCTCCACTACAGTCTCTAGCACCTCGCGTTCTCAGAACCGCAGGCATGTTTTGTCGCGAGGAGCATCCGGACCTCACGTGAATAGCCTCCATTTCCAGCCGCGGTACCAACTACGCTCGCCACCTGGTAATTTCCCGGTTCCCTCTGCTGGCTCTAGGGGATTGCGGTGATGATCGACCCCTATGGCGGCTAAAATACTCGTGCCATCTATGGTGCATCGGGTGCGTGCGATAGTGAGCATGTTTGTCGCTCCGGTCTCGATCCATCAAAGATCGACTAAAGGGATCATTCTCCGAACTCATGAACAACAGCACTAATTACCCTATTCGTAGCCCCTTGTATGCTGTACTTTCCACGGTCCATTCCGAAACGCGCTCGAATAATCCATCCACTGTCCCTCCCGCGACTCTTCTATCCATGCCGCACTCTGTCGTCTGCCTGACAGATAGGCATTGTGCATCGTGTATAGGGCTACTACTCAAACATGGGCAAACAGTCCCCCTTTCCACTCGCGCGCCTCGCGGGTTTAAATATTCCATCAGAGGCATCCACACGCCGTCTCCCGCCCGTCCTGAAAATATTGTGGTCGTCCCCCTCGAATTGAAGGGCGGGGGGGGGGGGGTGTGGCGACGAAAAATGGCTTCCCCACGCCCTTTTACTGTTGGCGAGGACGTGCGCTGCGTCATCAAAATATTCCGTGTTTTTAAGTCATCCTCCCGAGTTTTTCCGAATCTATTTCAGCGCGACTGTCTGGACCACCCAGCTCCGTAATGTAGACACCTCGGATATTCTCGGAACGTTGAATCGTGCTCTTTAGGGTTGTTGGCTATTCGGCATAGCGTAGCGCAGTCGCTACTTCCTCCCCCACTCATATTGCGAAATTAGGCGATGCGGGTGGGATAGCGACTGCGCTACGACATTCCGATTAGCCATCGCTATTGATCTCGTCTCGGTATCATTCTTGTCGTTTCCTTTATCGTTCTTACTTCGCGTTTACCTTGTGTCAACGCGTTTATGCAAATATTAATTTTAAAATTGCCCAGATGTCGTCCCTGAACGATACTCTGCCGGAAGTCGATTGCACGAAATCCCCGCCGCCCGATATGTCCTTCACCCTAGCGGTAAGGTTTAAGCCTTAGTACTTAGCCTAATGACCTTAGGGATGACCTCAGGGACTTAAGCATCCTAAGGCTGCCTTAACCTAACTTATCCAGATCCTCTCCGTCGTCGCCACGTACATCATCGTGTTCATCATCGCCCTCATCGGCAACGGCACCATGTTCCTGATCCTGTGCAGGTATCCATTCCAAATCCACTCCAAGTTCATTCCAAAGTTAAGTCCAAATCAGTATCTGCGCACTTTGAAATTATACATAGCTGTTCGATGCAGTCAGCGTCGTGATGAGAATTTCTCGATTGAACACCTCAGGGAATCGAACAAGTTTTGCATTCTCGGAAATCACAGATATTTTTGTAGCGCTACTAATGATGTCTGTGAGAACTGAACTATTATGGTCCACTCGTTATCGTGTCATAATCGTGCAAGGACACATACTAGAACCGCTAAATGGCGAGGGATTCCGATGTTCGGCCTCCGACGCGAAGTCCCATTTCAGCATTGACATTTTGAGACGATGTTAGTCAAGAGGAAAGCCTGAGAGTAGCCTAAATCACTAGGTTGCTTGCTAGAAACTGATGATACAGAAGGAACACAAACAGGAATTGTGTGCGAGTGTGTGTCGTCGGATTGCTTTTACGTACTTCCTCTTTTTCTCGAAAACAGTGGAGACACAACGGGAGATCAACACACTGTATGAAGTCGTGGACAGCTTCCGGGAGCGCGATGCATTTGAAAAAAACACCTCAATGTACAGAGGAATAACGGGAAAATTGTTCTAAAATCGAACTTTAATTACATATTTACAGGAATCAGCTGGTCAAGGTACGTCGGGTGCACTCGCTGTTGCTGCACATGAACATTGCGCATCTGATTGTGAGCAAATTTAAATTCAGGATATTTTGACCTGAAATTAATTCCAGGTCACATTTTTCTATATGCCCAAGGAGATCATGCACAACTACCAGATCATGTGGATCGGCGGTGATGTGGTGCGTTTTAGTTTTTTTCTCAATACGAGAATCCCGTCTATCAATGGTGAAACTCATTAGCACTCACTATAAAATGTTAGAGAAAAATAAAAAAAGACAAGAAAACAGAAAAAAGAATAAAAACACTAGAAACTAGAAAAAACATTCGATGGCAATAACGTTAGATTGAGCTATTTTCGTTCGGAACAGCTGGAACGCTCATTGCTCATTTTCCAGATGTGCAAGGTCTCCAAGTTCTTTGATGTCTTCGGCATCGCACTAAGTGCCAATATCCTCATCTGCATCAGGTCTGCACTCTAGTAACGCCGGGTTTCAGCTCTCTTCTTTTCACACACTCTCTTTTCCCGTCTGGAGTAGGAGAGACATTGGACGGAGAGGAGAGAGTCTGAGCCGGAATTGCTTTCCTCATCTTCCTTCTTCTAATTTCTAGCTACTAAAGTTCGCGGAGAAATAATGAAAAAGAAGATTTCATTGCAAGCAAGAAACTTTGCTCAGAATAGAGCAGCAAAGCAAGGGTTTCTCAAATAACATTTTCCCCCGAGCCAACTCGGCAAAGGCCAGAGTTTACTCATAAACGATTCGGTCTCAAATGTCTTTGCCATTTCGCTAATGATCAGAGAAATTTGAGAGAGCCGTATATGAGTCAGATAATAATGAGGACTTTCACCCAGAGATCAAGGATCAAAGATCATGATTTCCAGTCTGGATCGATTCTACAGTATCTTCTTCCCACTGTACGCGATGAGAGCGAGACGGTCGGTCAACCACATGGTAGCTGTTGCTTGGATAGTGTCGATACTCACGTCAGCCCCGCAAGTGAGTCGAGTGATCGTTGATCTTTGAACTACAACAACGTCCAAAGTCATAAACAATGATTATATGCGCCCCATTCTCTATTATTCGCCCTGATATTTAGAGTGTGCAGGATGAAATCCCAAGGGAGCGATAAGAGATTGAGGATGGCAAGAGAAAACAAAAATGCAGCTGTACCTGCTGTGCCACGCACTCGATACTTCGAAATATGAATAATCATTCATTTAAATTTAGGCTAAACTATACTTTTAATGGTGTTTTTCAGCTGTTCCTATTCAAAAACGTCTTCCACCCGTGCTACCCATGGTTCAATCAGTGCGTCGCCAGGGACTTCATCAGTGAGTTGATATTTGATCTTTGATCTCTTCGGATCTTATTTCGGGCATTGCCTGCTCCTACGCCGATTTGGCACAGGAGGGAGAACCTAGAGCAAACCAGAACCCCTTGAATCTCCTGGGATTTGAAAAGGAGTTGTTGTTTCCGACCACACCGCCACGGCGGAATCAGGTTTCTGTCCGAAAATTGGCGAGCGGGGGTGGGAGGGACCAAGCCTCGTGCCTAGTAGTGATGACAAATCGGCAACCGACCCTCCACATTTCGCGTGCTCTCTCGTTTCTCTGAACGGCGAGAGTGCACGCGAATTGAGGAGAGTGATCACCGATATCACATTACGTCTGTAGTGTCTTTGATCCTTTAATGCCTATTCCGGAGGGTCTAACTTACAAGATAATACTGAATGATAAAGGATGAATGAGTGCCAACCCACCCAAACTGAGGGCAAACAATCTGAAGTGATGAGCGGAATAAAGAGACCCTAACCCGGAGATTTGACCGGAGTTCATCCGTCAAGTCCGAAGACCCAGCAAAGAAGTCCTATTCCCTTTCAATCCCATGCGCGTTTTCCCATCATTGAAATGCTAAAACGAGATGAGAGATATTGGCAGAGCTTTATTACATGCAACCATCCCAGAGGGTGCCTCTAGCCTCACTCTGACTAGTCTCCTCCTCTCGCACCAGTTGTTCCATCTTGCTTGTCTCTTCTCTCTCTTCATCTCATCTCTCTCACACATAACGGATCTTTGATCTTCAACAACGTCCAAAGGCATCCACAATGATGAGATGTCGAAAGCAGACCGATTCTCGTCAATCAGCGAGATACATCGCCGGTCAGAGCAACGAAAGAGCCGAGGGAAACGAGGAGAGTCGGAAAAATTTAAAAATCACTAGTGCCTGTACCCGTGCTGGATTCCAGGGAAGAAATCCAATTGCAATATCGTGAAAAAACCAACAGCGATGTAATAACAATACCCTATTGTTTCCTCAAAACGCGACGCAAAGAGAGTCAGGCAAATATTCAATTGTCATCCCTAAAATACTCCAATTTATCGGCGTTTCATAAAGCCAGTGAATTTGCAGGAGAGATCCCCAAAGATGTCATGTTCTACTACAGCATACTCAACATCGTTCAGGTCTACTTCTTGCCATTGGTCAGTATTTTTAAATTTATTACTTTTGTATCTGTCAAATCTTGATTCTGAGTTTACTCGATGGTAAGAAAGACCTAGTAGTGATGACAATTCGGCATCCGATTCTTCCCATTTCTCTCTCGTTTCTCTGACCGGCGACAGAGCACACGAGTTGAGGATAGTCGATTTTCCACCACTAACCCAGACCACTCGCTATTTGTCCGAAGAACCGATAGAACCACATCTGTCTGGGGCTTCTGTACTTGCATGCACTTGTGGGATAGCCCCATATTTACGGTCGCATATATGCCGCCACTCCCCTCTGCCATATCTGTGTTTTCATCATCTGTAGAGAGAGGGGTAGGCTAATATGGACCGCAGACAGGATGGGGACCGTAAAAAAAGGGAATGATTTTATTTGCGTCTGCTACTTTTGGATGGTTGCGTGCGGACAAGAAGAAGGATGTAGTGAGAAAAGCATAGAATAATACCTAAAAACGATAAGGTCTGAGGTCTACCATGAATGTTCTACCAAGAACAATTTTGTTTAAGATGTTACCACGGGGAAAGGTGAGAGCGAAGAATTTAGAAAAAAAGGGATGAAAAATAATTAAATAATGCTATTCCAGGTCGTCACGCTAGTCTGCTATTCGCTCATCCTCTTCAAGATTTCTTCTGGAGCCAGAGGAGTTGAAGGTGCGAATTTGCTCCTCAATCATTCCTGCAATTTCGAAAATATTATACATTGAAATGCATCAATTTTGCCTAGCAATTTAGATTGGAAATATGGGGGTATTCCCATCGCTCAACTAGCTCTTTGAAAAATGGAAGATTGAGGGTTCGAGGATCGAGAAAGAAAGGGGGAAAATTACTCTTTTTTTAAAGAATATTATTTTAGAAAAGAACCGCGACAATGGCGGTTTGCTTCGGCGCAGCACAGCAGGGAATCTGGAGCGGGCACGATCGAGGACTTTGAGGTGGATAGTTTTTATGAATATTGCATTCTTGTATTGCTTTGATAATTGTTAATTTTCGGACGATTCAACTGTCTGCAATCGAAATCAATGGAATCAGATCGATTTTGGCAGTTTCGTGAAACACATGCATACACTGCTGTCAAATTGTAGATTACGATATATCATAAAACAGGGCCAGATGTTTCATGGTAGTGATAAAATCAGATCGATGCCATTGATTTCGATTTTCTCCAGTCTCTGTTGAAAAAATAACAATGAAAAGTCAAGATATTAATTCAAAATGAAGTTCCGATCGAGTCGTTCTGGGTTTTCCAAGGCGCAGCAATTTGTCTAATAATCAATTAAAAATTGTCTTATTCCTTTGTAAATTTCAGAATGACCTTCGTCATTGTGCTCGCCTTCCTGTTCTGCTGGTCGCCCTACGCCATCGTGATGTTCCTCCACTTCACGAACAGTGGCCAGTGGTGAGTGGCTCTCTCTATCTATACACAGCAAATGACGTATTACTTTCAATACCGCGATGTGCTCGTGGAGGTACCACGTACACAAAAAATTATTCAATTTAATACTCAAATGTGTGCGTGGTGCCTCCACGAGCACATCCCGGTAATAAAAGTAATACGTCGTTTTCTTTGTGTACTTCTCTTTTGTGAACATTATCTCGCCGGACAGGCGATGATGTGCACTTCACCCCTGGCTATTCTAAAACCTATAGGATGGTAGGAGAACGGTGCCTCGTGTGAAGAGGTTCTAACGTCGGTATCGAATAGGATCATTACTTCACCCGGATTGGGTGCACAGCTGTGGATGATGTTTGGGCGGAAGTACAGCTAGCATCTGCCCTTGACGCTATCTCACTTACTGAAACACGTGCTTGAGCAAATCATCTGTCGAATTCGTGCGATTTGAGAAACCTAAATGGAGTCTGTTTCAAGTCAAGAAACGAGCAATTTACTCCCCCGCCTTCGCTCGAGCAATCACCTGCCTCTATCATGCAGCTGAAACGAGCTTTGACGAAAATATTTTTGAAAAAAACTAATAACATTAATATTTCGAAAAGGATACATTCCAGGATTCCGAAAGAGACTCGGAAGTTGATCTACGCCTTTGCCGTGTTCAACTCGGCCGTGACCCCGTACCTGTACGGCTTCTTCTCGTTTGATGTGAAGAAGGTGAGGATTGCCTTGGAATGATGCAATTTATGTATGAAATTGATAAAAGCTGTGTCCACAAATACGATTACCTCATCTGCATGTAATTACCGAGATTTTTAGCGCCTTTTTCGACAAAAAAGCTTGCTTGAGGTTTTGGGAAGGGGGAACTTCTGACTGTAGATCTTCAATAGGCAACACTTCATTGCAGGAACTCAGACTGCTAGCGCTTTGCTCGAAGAAGACCGTCTCCGAGCGACACCTGTCACATTCGACCGCCATTCAACGGTAATTTTCACCCCTTTTCCCTGATTTTGAATCTGCCCTGCCGAACGGTGAAGGAACGGTTTAGAAATCGTTCTTTCAGAATCCATGTTTGAGAACCGAGCGGATAAAGCCTAATCATTTTGTCCTATTGGTCCTAAGTGTGGGATGTGAGACGAGATAGCCAACGTGTACCGTCACCAGCCGAGCAACTCGCACCGTAATCCTTGTTCAATAATTACCGAACCCTTTGTCATGGAATCACTCTTTCAGCGCCCCGGCGTTCCGTCGCAAATTCATTCCCGACTCGTAATCATTGCCTTGTCTTTTTCCAAAACGTATACAATCTGTCCTGTCCGCGTCAATAATGTCAATAATTAGTGGTGATTTCGTGGTCTGCAAGCTACCTTTTATTGATACCGTATCGATTCCGACTCTCCTCAATTTGTCTACTCTCTCGCTGGGTAGAGAAACGAGAGAGTAGGCGAAACGGGGAGAGATCTGTCTCGACTCGGCATCCCTACTACCTTTCCAAACGTTTCCTAGCTTTAAACGCTGTTTTCATGCGCCAATTGCTTTATGATGACGCAGTATACTTTCCTCTGTTAGAAGCTAAGGTTGGCTAGTGATGACGAAATGCTCTTCAGAAACGCCTCGGCCTCCGTCTCGGTCAGAAAGCGATCCGCCAGTGCCAACAACCTGGAGACGACAGTGACCGATTCGAGATCGCAAAGCTTCTCGAACGGGAATAAGTCGTCCTTCAAAGTGAAGGTACGGTAGCATCTTTAGATACTGTAGTCTTGCAGATATGTTAGTTAGCGATGCTTAGCTCCAAGTGTCAAGAGAGACACTTCGGTGACGAAAATGACATGTTTTTCGGTAGTAATATCTACTGTACCTCGGAAGCAACCCCGATCGTTGCAGGACAACACAGCGATGAACCTCTCGCTCACACCGCCGGTCGTCTACCGTAACCAGGACTTCGTTTGAGGACCCGGCACGACCCCCTCCCCTATTCAACCCCTTAGGCATCGTTTGAATTGCCATCCACTTCATTCAGGGACTCACTAGACTGACACTTGTCTCCTTTCTCACTGGTTTCCTCTTCATTCTTCTCATCTCTATCATTCATACCAGCCAATTTTTCCCGATGATCTCAACCCAACTTGATTGCCCGAACATATTGTGTTCGTTTGAGTACATATGAAGCCAATTTCGAGAAGCATCTTGTTGCGTGCATCATGATTTAGATAACAGTGCACAGTCGAGCCCACTGGCCAAGAAGATTCACAGCTCTTCCATCCTGGGTTTGATGACACATTTCCTAAGCTGTGGAGGAGAATTATTAATTAATTAATTGACTATTCGATTGATGATTGTGTTTCAGACATCGGACCTGCTGCGAAGCGTGCCAGATTCATTGAGAGCCAATCGATTCTTATTGATAGAGCTCGAGCCGAGGGAGCCGAGAGGGATACGGATGACATCGCTCGTCGCTATTCCGTACTGTATATGAAGTATCACGCGCTCGCGGTGCGTTAGCATTGTGGTAATCGTTCGGAAAGTAAACAAATATCAGAACACCGGGTATTCCGGGTCGATTCGGAAATATCCAAATGCAGAGCTTGGAAATCATCCGTACTGAACGATTTTCTGATGAAACATAGAGTAATAACCACAATCTATTGGTATTATCTCGTTACCAGCGGTATTCCCCCGAGATAGTCGGGGGAAAGTATACACACAGAGCGACATTCGTTTGCGTTTTATGTATAGTATGGATTACTACATTACAGCGGGGCAATGGACAAGGAAGAGGAGTGAATGGATCAGCGTGAAGAATTCATTGAAGAGTCCGCCGAATGATCGTTGCTCGACGATCTCGTAATTGTTCGCTGTTCTGTTGATTGTTCTGTTGATAAGTCCACAACTACTATTGTACACTATTGTGATTATTGTCAATATTTGGTTTTACAAGCGTAATTGAGTTAGTTGAACTAGTATCTGCCGCGCCGCACAGCGTGTCAACGAGGGGGAAATGTGCAATTTGCATATTTTATGTCCAATTCGTAGTTATCCCAGATGCAATGTTCGATTCTGCTCTGTCATTTCATGTCTGTTTCACCGCTCTCACTACCCTCTAATGGAATGGAACGTGATAGAAGTCTGCCATGCAAATTGCACATTTCCCCCTCGCTGACACGCTGTGTGCCGTAAAGCAGCATTTTTGCATTTTTTTTGTTGTTTTATTTTTTATTAGTACGAGCAAATCATATCAGTTTCCATTGAGCTCACAGCGATTTATTCTGAATGTGAAACATAACTAAAACATAACGCTCAATAAAATACAAAGTGAAGGGAATGCAAGTGTTCTTTCAATGTATGCTAAGTTCAGATGTTTTGAAAGATCTCACATTAATCAGAAATATCAGGTTGGTCCAAAAGTCTTGACCGATTTTGCACTTGGAGTTTCTGACCTGTCCCGTCGTCCTTATCAGCATCATCAACCCATGGTTTTCCATGATCGATGAGGGCTTTGGTACTCTATTTAGCGCACACTATGCCAACCCTGTCCGATCGATAAGACGGAGAGAGTGAAAGTCCAAATAAGCCGTGTCCGAAGATGAAATTAGCTTTATTATTCCGCCAATACGTTACGGTGAACAATGATAGGCTCGAAATTGACACGCATTGGTGAAGTACAATGCATGGGGATTGCTATAGCAACAGTGCCACAGATCAGCCACGTAAATCATACTCAAGACATACGATAAACGATATATCGCAATCGACGAATGAAACTCAATTACGAATGCGATATTTCTCTCTCGATGCGATATATCGCATTCGATACGATAATAGTTTCATTTCTCGATTCTCGACCATTGAGTAGCGGTTCGCTCACGGTGAAATCAGTTGAGCTTCAAGTGGTTCAGATAAACCGGCGATGCGATATAGATATATCGAAATTGATCTTGTTAAATATCGCATAAATATCGCTATCGTTATCGTTTGCACATCCCTAAGACATACGCATTACTTCAAACCGCTGGTGATACCGTTGGTCAAAACTGATTTACCTTACCATGAAGTCGGGACAATTGGTCTAGATATCCCAAATACATTGCATTGAGAAATACTTTGCCTGGTCAGTTCACACAAAAAATTGCTAGGGAATCCAACTATCTTGTGAAGAACTGCGCTATTGGTGTATTCCGGGTTGAAATTCGTTCATCGAAAATCACACTTTAGACATTCCCCTGTCATCCATGAAGCTTGAACACCAAATCTCTCATGGTTAACTGTACAAGCAACTCTTCCCCTATCATTCATAAATTGATTATAAATAGGATATCGCTGGTTCTTGTGGGGATGGGTGCCACCATAAACACCGAAAGTCGCGTTTTTTGATATTTTTAAATCCAAGCAGAATTATTGATCATCTCATATCTCTGGAAGAGGATGAGAAGCATCCTGAATTTTTTTCACCTATAATGTACCACCTTATTAGTCCGATAGAGCGCACTTGTGTATTGGTTCGTATCTGTGTTTTCCGAAGTAGGAAAAATGATCATAGGAGCTATACAAAATATATAAATTCGATAATCAATCACCTATAACTATGGCTAAACTAGACCGAGAGCTCCGCTCTTCACGGAATCTGAGAGAGCAAGTCTTCTACTTCCTTAAGGTAAAATGTGGCATTTCATGAAAAATCCTGAGCTAAATACAATGACTTTTACAAAAAGTTGTATTTTACTGACAAATTTAATTTAACTCAAGCCTAATTTTTTCTAGCATCTAAGAAGCACGACAATATTCAATGATATAGGGATACTGGTGGAGTATACCCCTAAGTACTGCTATGGGGCCAGGTCGTTAAGATTTGAGGGAAGCGAAATAAACGAACTCAAATATCACTCACAAAATCGGTCAAGACTTATGGACCAACCTAGTACATCCCCTCCTCCCCCTCTGCTTGTGATTTTTAAATCGCGAATGCAATTTTTTTTAAATCCAATCATTTTAAAATCGAATTTAAATTAAAATATCGAATGCGACCATGTGAGAGTGAGCTACGAGAAATGCACGTTGAGATGAGAGGATGGATTCCACTTGGTGGTGAGTCATGCTTGATTAATGGTAAGGGCACCTACAATTTCCTCGTTAACCATCCTCTTGAATTGTTTTTTTTTTCATTTTCCATTTCCCTCGCTGCAATGTTTGGCACCCGTTCGAAGGTCAAGGCAGAGTGAAACATATCCGCTCAAACGCCCTTTTGGGATTGTGTGCATTATCATTTACAGTTAGAGACCACAGGCTCCGCCCACTTGGGAGGGATAGATTATTGCCCAAAATCCGCAAGAGCTCCGACAACTCTAATTCTTAACCATTCCGGCCGATCCAAAGTGTTTTATGTAGATATTACAGTACCAAATTTGCATTCCGTGTCGCTAAGCCGTTTAAATCGCGTGCTCGGAGGGCAGGTATTGAACATTCCCTACTGTCATCAATCTAATCAACGGGAACGAACAGCTGCAGCGACTCCGCAATTTGCAATGAACAATGTCTTGAGCAGCCAGCTAGATCGAGAAATAGGTCGCTAAACACACTAAATATTCGATTTTTTCTTCAATAAAGAGATTCCAAACTGTAATAGCATTCCCCACCATGTTCACGAAGTTTACCAAGTTTTTTAAAGATTGCATGCACTTGCATGCACCCTTCAGAGCCGAAAAAATCAAAGGAAAAAAATAAGTCAAAAGCCAAATTACGCCGGCGCTAAGCGCCAGCGTGAAACTGTATTACATGCTACTCCACTACCCCATCCGACCACCGCTCGGTAGGGATGTGCAAACGATAAACGATATATCGCAATCGACGAATGAAACTCAATTACGAATGCGATATTTCTCTCTCGATACGATATATCGCATTCGAAACGATAATCGTTTCATTTCTCGTTTCTCGACCATTGTGTAACGGTTCGCTCACGGTGAAATCAGTTGAGCTTCAAGTGGTTCAGATAAACCGGCGATGCGATATATCGCATCGAAATTGATCTTGTTAAATATCGCATAAATATAGCTATCGTTATCGTTTGCACATCCCTACCGCTCGGACACGAGTGGGCAGTAGCCTGATGTGCAGCGGAAATGGCGTTATAATCAGGAAAAATCAGAAGCACTGCTCTGCACTATTCGTGAATCAATATCACATTTTGTGTTTTTCAGATGATTAATTGATTCTCAATTAAAACATGATAAAAAAAAGTGCCAATGGAATCGAATATGTTTTATGGCTTCTTTAATTTGGATGGCTCTGCTTCCGAGACAATTTGTTGATGATTGGCTGGTCAAAACAAAAAATTGCTTTGGACCAATCCATTAATTGTTGCAGCCCAAACGACATCACTATCAACGCACGCGTTTGAATTATGCTCGGAAATGGTGTACAGTACTGGCTAATCGCATTGGGTATCGGCAGTCGCAGCGGCCCGCCGGGGACCGCGGTTTCCGCGGATTGATTTATCGCAAAGCTGAGACATTTTCAGGCATCAGGGTGTTGATTTTTGTAATCTCCAGTACATTTCCGATCGGAATCACTATAAGATGATATTTTGTTCTTCGGTTTACCAGAATATAAATTATTCACTGAAAAAGCCTGACCAAGCGAACAATAGTTGGCCCCCTTGAACAAGTCATCCCAGAAGGCCAATCCTTGCTTAAACTCGCTATAATTGATGCCTGCGTCGGCATGCCAGTCAGACACCATGCCCATTAGGCCAGGGCGGCCTAGTCGGAGCAGGAGGTGAACATCGCATTGGTACAAGCAGAGAACGCAATCATCGGTTCCCTACCGCAGGGAACGCTTGACGGAGACTAGTGGTTGGGGCGCGCGCCTTTCTCTACCTCTTGCAAAACATCACCTGCGGGCGGGAGTCGAACCTGCCTGCGTCGGCATGCCAGTCAGACACCATGCCCAGAATAGTGGTTGGGGCGCGCCTTTCTCTACCTCTTGCAAAACATCACCTGCGGGCGGGAGTCGAACCTGCCTGCCTGCGTGCCTGCGTCGGCATGCCAGTCAGACACCATGCCCATAATGGGCATGGTGTCTGACTGGCATGCCGACGCAGGCAGGTTCGACTCCCGCCCGCAGGTGATGTTTTGCAAGAGGTAGGGAAAGGCGCGCGCCCCAACCCCTCACGAGCTTTTCACAACGGTATGGCCAGGCAGGTTCGACTGGTTCGACTCCGCAGGCAGGTTCGACTCCCACCCGCAGGTGATGTTTTGCAAGAGGCGGGCATGGTGTCTGACTGGCATGCCGACGCAGGCAGGCTCGACTCCCGCCCGCAGGTGATGTTTTGCAAGAGGCAGAGAAAGGCGCGCGCCCCAACCACTAGCCTCCGTCAAGCGCTCCCTGCGGTAGGCCGCCCTGGCCTAATGGGCATGGTGTCTGATGGGCATGGTGTCTGATGGGCATGGTGTCTGACTGGCATGCCGACGCAGGCAGGTTCGACTCCCGCCCGCAGGTGATGTTTTGCAAGAGGTAGAGAAAGGCGCGCGCCGCAACCACTAGTCTCCGTCAAGCGTTCCCTGCGGTAGGCCGCCCTGTCCTAATGGGCATGGTGTTTGACTGGCATGCCGACGCAGGCAGGTTCGACTCCCGCCCGCAGGTGATGTTTTGCAAGAGGTAGAGAAAGGCGCGCGCCCAACCACTAGTCTCCGTCAAGCGTTCCCTGCGGTAGGTGATGTTTTGCAAGAGGCTAGTTCATTGGGTCAATTATTGTTCTCTGGGTCATACTTTTTCAGTGAAAAAATTCAAATCCCGTAAAACGACAAATAAAATATCATCTTATAGTGATTTAGATCGGAAATGGACTGGAGATTACGAAAATCAACACCATGATGCGTGAAAATGTCTCCGCAATCCGATAAATCAATCCGCGGCGGTCCGCCGCGGCTGCCGATACCCGATACCCAATTCGATTAAACAGTACTGTAATCTGACACGCTACACCTGGAGATAGCAAATATCGATGTTGCGATGAATTGAGAAATACTCATTGACAACTGTAATATCGATTTCATGGAACCCCATGCAGCGAGAGAAATTGATGTAAAAAGTATGAAAAAATTTGAAATATTTTTTTTCGAGTATTGCTATGAATGATGAAAGCGAATTGTCCTCCGAACAGTTCTGGAAATTGAGAATATGATAAATACTATTTATTATCCGGTTCCAAGTAAAATAAATCGATAAATTACGAAACGAAAAACAAGTGTCGTGGTGAGTGAATAGTATGATTCGATTGATTATTATAATTATTATGTAATCGGCGATCAATCATTTCCGGCCCTCCCCCAGTTTCAATCTGTCTCCTTTCCATTCACAGATTAGTCACCATGCCCCGCATTTCTTACCGTAACATCAGCTCCCTGGAGCTTCTAAAATACCACCTACCATACCCTACACATCCCTTGCGCTCCTTAATGCGTTGGTAAATAAATAACATGAAGACATGAATATGAATATAATTAGCAGAATCCGCAAGTAGCCGGGCATTGGACCCTCATGAGCGCTGCATAGATGCTGTTGTTGCAATATCCTCTGAAATATATTGTTTGCATTTCGGATGTTATTTAAAAAAAAATTGTCTCACCTTCTTGCAGGGCAGTCCGAAATGCCGGTCGAAGGAATGGTAAGGTCAACACATCCTAGAAAGGTATCCTCATCTAGGTTTTAAAAATAGTTGACAAAATTAATGCATGATGTTATATTTGGAGAGAGAGGATAATTTATGATCATTTCATAACATGGAAACAAAGACTCATTCGAAGAAATTAATGAATAAATAAATAAATAAATTCGAAGATGAAATACAAGTATAAATAAATAAATGGAACACTCACTCGAAGTAACTTTTGTTCCGGTAGAGGTGCTGCAGAAACCGCAGGTACGACGGCACTGCACTTGCATCAAACAAATACAAATAAATAAATGCATAATATTTATAATGAATTATCTATAAATGCCATTGATGACCCGATACTGTGATTACGGTTCCAATTTTTCCTCTCAATCCGAGGAAGGAGAGGGGTTGATTGTATGTATTTTTCGATTTCGTCAAAAGCGAACAAACTTCAGATACTTATCAGCTTTTCATATATCATAGATACTAGCGGTGACAAAACGGACTCGGCAAACCGGCTTCGATTCGGCTTCAAGCCGACTTCACCGTTGAAAATGCAAGGTTGAAGCCGGCTTCAAGCCTGCCCGAAAAGCCGTTTTGTCGTCAATAATAGAAACCCTCGACTGACCCGCGAGATAGACAGAGTTGGTGCAGAGATTGGCACGAGCGGGACAATCAGACACTCCGGTGACGGGATTCAGCTGCGAATGAGAGCCATTAGAGGGATATTTCACAGAGGAGCCGAAAATTAGGGCGTTTATGGGTGGAAATTGTTCAGATCGAAGGGGCGGAGTCAATGAGGGGAAAATGCTCACGAGATCGACGCAGGTGGACTTGGTGGTGACTGAAAAGAATCAGTTGGTGATATCCAAAATACAGTAAGACCAACTAGTGTTAAACAAAACAACAATGAAATTAGCGAGGTGGTTGTACATAGACTCTCTTCATTCGAACGCTTTCTCCTCTCTCTGATACAGTTTGTGAAATAGTTCTCACTAATGATTTCCTAGTGAGACTGACTCTCCTCATTTTGCCTATTCCCTCGCCTGTCAGAGAACCGAGAGAGCATGCGAATTCAAGAGAGTCGGTCTCGATTAGGGTTTGTAATTCAAGGATCGACTCTCTTCATTTTTGACCGGTGAGAGGGTGTGTAAAAGAAGAATCCTTGAATTGTCAATAAAAGTCTCGATTCAATACGACTGCTTCTCACCAGCAGATGCAGCAGTGGTCGCCACAGTAGAGGTCGTCGTGGCAGCCGGGCAGCAGCCCATGCCGGGGATGTCAGTGGCAGCGTTGTTGGAAGCGCAAATGCTGCCAGGGCCAGAGATGCCGTCGCACTCGGCGTTGCTCATGCATGCTAAAGTTTAAAATACGGACCACCGTCTCTCCATCTCGCACACTCTCTCTTCGGTCGACCGGTCGAGATAGTGTGTAAAATAAAGAGAAGGAGACACGTATTTCGGACTTTAATACATTCTGAATTAGAGTGCGAAATCCAACACTACCCGAGACTTCGGGTACCCGCGAATGAGGAATGACAGGGAGAGAGTTCTCGGGGAATGGAGAGAATTCGCTCCATTACCCGAGTCCAGGGAGACAATTTCGCGCTATTGTCTGTGTAATTATGGAAATTAGATCGTGAGACTAGTTATTCTTATCATTTCGACTCCTATCTCTTGTCCCGAGCTGTTCCTTCCTTCCGCGCTCTCTTTGCCCCTCGCAACGCCCTCTCTGTGAGACTTTTTTGGTGTCAAACTTCGTTAAACGCTTTCAGATCACTATGAAACGCTGGGAACACGATCCCTAGAGGGTCACGAGAACTCCACCAAGAATTGAACTCTAAATCTCAAGTTTTGACCTACCAAATCGATGTTTCCAAACTTTATATTTTGCTCACTTTTCATAAACAAATCGAAAGAAAAGCTGACCAAGATCTGAAAAGGAAATTGCATCCATGTTGGCGCGAGCTACGGTACGAAACACATTGCAGTTTCGCAGAAGTGAAAAATTTATAGTGAAAAATTAACCACGAATCAACGGAATCTCCTCGGCTCTCTCGCCGGTCAGAGCGACGAAAGATACAACGAAATGAGGAGGCTCTTGGCCGATTTCGTCGATTGACCGGAGGAAATATCAGAGGAACAAACGTGTGCTTCTTTCATACGAATGTTTCACAATCGTCGGAACAACTATCAAAAGCGCACAGGCATTGTCGATTGTGTGCACAGTAGTGGTTGCAAATCGGACATGGTTCTCCTGATTTCGCGCGCTCTCTCTCTCAGGTTAGAGAAACGAGAGAGCATTTAAAATTTGGGAAAAGGAGAGTCGGAATCCGATTTGGCATCACTACTGTGCTCATAACAGCATGGATTAAAGCGTTGATAAAAACATTAAACTGAAAAGATTCCAAAAACCTTTTTTTTAAGTAAAAAAGGCTCTGATAATGAAACTGAACAGAGTTTTGTCTTCCAATTTTGATACTCTCCTCAAATAATTAATATAGCTCGTCGGAAGATAACTATGGAAAGAGCACATGCACATTCGGTTGTGTGTTCAGCACACCTTTGATGAAAGCTCTAGATCCTCTTGATATTCCGATCGACCGAAAAAACATGGCGATGAGAATGTATGTACAGCCATGCTCTTGCACCGAATCGCAAATTGTCCCTCTGATCTTAACTCCCACACAACTGTCGATCGAGGATAAATTTGGGAGGAAAGGGGGTGGGAGGAGTCGGCCATGCAAATTGCACATTTTCCCTTCGTTGACACGCTGTGAGATGTGAGTCATTTTGATTTAACCATTGACAAATCTGAAAACTATCAGAAGAACCAAAAACTTTCAGCATTTTGTAAAAACATTGAAACATAACTCAATTCAAGATGATCAACGTTCTAAAATAATTTACAGAGCTGAATTTAGTGGTGCTTTTGGCTGAATTTTAGAAAACATTGGTTCAGTTGTAGAATGGAATCAGAACGTCCAATCCTCTTGTTACAGCCGTGCCTTTCTATCCCGATGACCAGAATCCGAATCATCGAGGAGAATGGACAGATGACGATGGCTGGAATTGGAAAGAAGTCGGTGATCAAGGGAGATCCGGTTCTGGTTACAGAACACACGACTGCAGCTGCAGCAACCAATCTGGCTGCACTGACCAATACAGCTGCTGCAAGGACCTCAACGACACGAGTCGTGGGGGATGAAACGAGTTATTTTTATAACAGGAATCACCAAGTGATTAGAAGACACGAAACCCATAAACCGTTATAGTAACAATGAAACGTATCCCAATTTAGAATGAATGCGGTTCAAAAAAATAGTTTTAAAAAATAGATTTTAGTAAACATAAAAAAAAACGAGCCTAGATACTCATTATCACTGATGAGACCTGATATAAAAAATCGGCAAACGCAGTTTGAAAGAGCATCATTCGAAGAACGTAAGTTTTACTTTTCAGCAGAATCGGGGAAACTATTTCCTAAGTCCTCGACTACCCCAAAACTCTCGAATCTTTCGCGATTCCTCTCAGATCATTCGATTTCGGTGAAAAAAAGTGGTAGTTGACGGCTAATTTTACTGTGCTTGTTTACTATGCGCACAGAAAAATCAAAACTCGTTGGTAAAGATAAAGAGGAAAAGTCGTTGTTTTGCGAAAGTTGAAGCAAACATTTTAGAAGCTCGTCCGCGACAGCGTGCGACATTCGACCATTTTCGCGGCCTCAACAACCACCACGACATTGCGGACGACCTGTGCAGCAACCACGGCTGCAGCAAACAAAAGAACCAGCGACGACTCGTCACTAGTGTCAGCCGCTTGAAGCGTCTGCCCCTGATGCAACCGTGACTGCAGTAACTCATCATCGAGTAATGCATCAGCGGCTATCGCAAGATCGACCGCACCAAAAGCAATTGCCACTGTGTACTGCCCAATCCTCTCTAATGTATCTTCCATGAAGCAATTTCACCGGCGCTACGCGCCGGCGTCAATTTAGAGTGTTGGTTCTTCTTGTCCAGCTCCGCATCAGCCTACCGAATGCCGAAAGAGAAGGCATTTGGGAGGCCTGGTTACGAAACTCTTCAAGCGGGCTCGTATTACGGTTGATGCCGTTGAAATAGTTGAAAACAACGGATTGAAGTCGGCACAAATTGCAGTTTTGATATCACTAATGGATATATACTGGGTGCAGCACCAAAACCGGCTGGATTTATCGCAATCACACGACTAGTCGAGGCAGAGGTTTGGTTTGAACACCAATCGAGGAAACAGTAGATGAAAAGACACCTATCAGTATTCGTAGTTGAACTGAAACATATCTCAATCGGCAATGAATCGCGGTCCAAATACGCTAGAAGCTCTAAATCAAAAAATCTGCCGCACCTACCATCACAGCAACGACACGAGACGTGGAAACCATGGAGATTGAGGTGATTTTTAAAATGAAATCCAAAACGGTGCACCATTAGAAGAAGCTCAACCGAGCAGCCTTTATAGTATCAGTGAAACGTAATCAAATGCAGGATGATTCATGATCTTCACAGAGCGAATCGTCAATCGAAATGCACGAATCTGACTATTCACTATCATTAAACAGTTATTTACATGATCAGGTAATAATCCATACGCAACATGCCTATTTCTATCCGCGCGTCGATATTCCCAGCTGTCCATTGCACACATGAGGCCGTTTGCGTAAGAGTCGAACAATGCCCGTACAGGGTGAAAAGTGTGTTTTGAGGAAAGTATCGTTTCTATCACTATTCGAGGTGCTTGTTACCATGGACCACATTTCGTGTTATGCAAATGTAAGTTTCATTAGGCATAAGAGTCCCAAGATCAGGTCATATTTCACTTTTTCGATCATAGCGTGAAAACTGATGACGTAAATGTAAAACGTCAAATAGTGACTAGTATTCATTTTTTGTGATCTAATGAGTAGCGTCTTTGGAATTTTCAAACTTCTTACTTCAACAGAAATAATTTCGGTATCTTTGCTGAAAATGATTTGCAGGAGTAGCCGCTTTTTAGGAGTGTAGATTACATGCTTAGTGATCCTCCGAAACTGCTAACTCGCACAATTCGAAACCCGAAGCAAGTTATGATTTAAATACTGACGCGAAAACTACTTCCTTTTTTCCAAAAAAAAAAATTCCAAAAACGCCACTCATAAGGTCATAGAAAATGAACATTAGTCACTATTTGAGGTTTTACATTTACGTCATCATTTTCACGCTATGATCGAATAAGTGAAAAATAACCAGATCTAGGGACTCTTATGCCTAACGAAACTTACATTTGCATAACACGAAATGTGGTCCATGGTAACAAGCACCTCGAATAGTGCTAGAAACGATACTTACCTCAAAACACACTTTTTACCCTTTACGGAGCGATGTTGACCGTTGTTTGACTCTTACGCAAACGGCCTCATATGAGGCCGGTCGTCTACTATTCAAAAAAGTTCTGGCACAGCGATTTTTCGAAAACTTGTTCACAGGTGTTCTTAAGGATGCTAATCACCATGGTACACTTCATTTTGAACCAAATCGATCGGTGCGACTGTGCGACATTATCCCAGAATAGTCATATGTTATCACATAACTAAAAGTATGTGTGTTATCACATAACTAAAAGTATAGATAAATATTCTTATCTGTAGCGATTCATGAATGTGGAAAATAAGGAAAAAATTCACCATGATGAAATCTCCACGCTATGACAATTGGAAATGATTTGAATAACTATGACCGGAGTTACGTGATAACAGTCAAAAATAGGATTATTTTGCGGTAGTGCCGCACAGTCGCACCGATAGAATTGGTTCAAAATGAAGTGTACCATGGTGATTAGCATTCTCGTGAAACCCTTTGCACAAGTTTACGAATAATCGCTGTGCAACCCATCACTAAGCATTGGTTGAATAGTAGGCGACCGGCCTCATATCAGAGATCTTCAAAGCTACGATACAGTATCGACCATAAGTCTTGGCTCACTTTTTCAATCTTTCATAACTTTTGACTCACGATAAATTTCTGGCTCAAACTTGGATATGTAGTAGTACACCCATCATGTGTTTTTGGAATATGCCATTGAAATATCAGGGAACTCCTTGATTGTTTCCTAATGATGAGTCAATCGCCACATGGTTTTCTTGTCGGATTTTAAGCTCGATAAAATTTTTGCTTAGCCTTCCTACTCGGTGTGATAATAGAAGGCCTCAATACATTTTCGATAAAAATATGTACTCATGGGAGGATGACGTACCGTGGCTTTAGACTGTCTCAAAGTAGGTTCCCGAAAAAATTGATTTTCGTTCATAGACATGCTAGAAACTCGTTCAAACGCTCAAAATGATCCTTACCACAATTCCTGATGATCCCCAAAGTTTGATAACGATAGCTCTCTATTCGCCCTCAAGGCACGAAATTTTCACTTTTTTACATTAATTTTTTCTCTCTATTTTGGATGATTCGATTCCCAAGGTCGATTTTTGTAGAAATGACGTTCCTGGACAGGTTAGTTGCAACTCCATGGAATATACGATTCCCAACTTTTTAGAGCATTTGGATAACTTTCCAGCCCGCGGCAACCGGAAATCCGAGGTCAATCGAATATCAAAATGGCTATTTTTCGACATAATGATTTTTTACATTTCTCTTAAATTATATCATGGGCTCTCACATCGAAATTCGGATTCATCACACGAAGATGTACCAGAAAAAAATTAAGTCATGAAGTTCTGAGAGAACAAATTTTTCGGGGTGGTGACGACTGGGCAACGACATTTGGGCAACGGCAAATAACTCGTTTAAAAGTTACGATTTCGGTTCGAAAAGAATTCTGTTTTCTCTTACTACTAATAGCTATCGATTCCATATGATTTCAGATTTCTCCGATGCTTTTGAAATTTTACCGTAAACGTCTTTCCGGTCATTTTTATGGCTCGTGAAGTAATGCATTCGATAGCCCTTGAAATTTGGAGTCTAAAAAACTATTTCACAAATCTGTGGACCCAGTTTGAAGCGCGCTATCTTAATTCGCGCAACCCCGTTGCCCAAATGTCGTTGCCCAGTCGTCACCCCCCCAATTTTTCGACTAATGATGGGGGTATCATGGTCATTTTTTGGGTTGAAAATCGATTGACCTCGGATTTTCGGCTGCCACGGGTGGGAACGTTATCCAAATGCGCTAAAAAGTTGGGAATCGTATATTCCATGAATTTGCTACCATCGTGTCTTGGAATGACCTTTGAACGAAAACCATCCTCCGAAATCTAAACATCCAAATTTGGGTAAAATGAAAAAGTGAAAATTTCGTTTTTTTTTTCGTATCCTGAGGTCAAATTAAAATATATCGTTATCAAACTTTAGGGATCATCAGGAATTGTGGTAAGGATCATTTTGAGCGTTTGAACGAATCTCTAGCATGTCTATGAACGAAAATCAATTTTTTCGGGACCTTACTTTGAGACAGTCTAAAGCCACTGTACGTCATCCTCCCATGAGTACATATTTGTATCGAAAAGGTATTGAGGCCGTGTTGATTGACTCATCACTAGGAAAGAATCTCTATGGCATATTCCTGAAACACGATAGGTGTACTACTACATATCCAAGTTTGAGCCACAAATTTATCGCGAGTCAAAATTTATGAAAGATTGAAATAGTGAGCCAAGACTTATGGTCGATACTGTAGGCGGCTGGATACAAAAATTTTCAAACTGCTCCGATCTCATCCAAACTTGGCATGGTGATGTACCATTGGTCGATAGTTTTTCAGCGATAGGCAGGAGACCATATATTTCGAAATGCCTAAATGCCGGTTTCGTCTTTTTCGAAAATTCACAAAATCGCATTTTCCTTCACAGTTGATTAAAAACCTCAATCAAAAAACAAAATGATCCTCTCTGCAAATCAAACAACTTTGTTGTTGATGACAAACCTGCCCGACAAGAGGAAAATGGTTTAAAATTTAAAAGTTCATTTTCGGATCCGAAAAATTCGACTTGGCAAAAAACTTTTAATATGCATTCCGCGAGATCTCTTCAGATTCAAAATCTAAGCACTTTTTTGACAATGGTTTATGTTGGAAGGTTCTCGATTGACCCAGTTACTCATCCCCAAATTTGCCGCCAAATGCCTGAAATTAGACGTTTTTAACAGAGAAAATCGGTTTTTCGCTCTTTTTCGCGATCTCCAATGCGAAAATTTGACCTCTACGAGCAAAAACACGCCAGAAAATCATTTTCTTTGCAATTTATGAGACTATGATATTTTTTCAATTCTGGTGAGGTAATTTTGAGTGTAAATTTGGTCCGAAAATCATAATTTCACAAATTGCAAAGAATAGGATTTTCTGGTGTGTTTTTGCTCGTAGAGGTCAAATTTTCGCATTGGAGATCGCGAAAAAAAGTTGTGTCTGAAAAACCGATTTTCTCTGTTAAAAACGTCTAATTTCAGGCATTTGGCGGCAAATTTGGGGATGAGTAACTGGGTCAATCGAGAAACATCCAACATAAACCACTGTCAAAAAAGTGCGTAGATTGTGAATCTGATAAGATCTCGCGGAATGCATATTAAAAGTTTTTTGCCAAGTCGAATTTTTCGGATCCGAAAATGAACTATTTAATTTTAAACCATTTTCCTTTTGTCGGGCAGGTTTGTCATCAACAAAAAGTTGTTTGATTTGCAGAGAGGATCATTTTGGTTTTTTGATCGAGGTTTGTAGTCAACTTTGAAGGAAAATGCGATTTCGTGAATTTTCGAAAAAGCCGAAACCGGCATTTAGGCATTTCGAAATATACGTTCTCCTGCCTATCGTTGAAAAACTATCGACCAATGGTTCATCACCATGCAAAGTTTGGAGGAGATCGGAGCTGTTTGAAAATCTTTGTATCCAAGGGTTCCGGGATTCATGCAAAATATCAGAAGATCTCTGATATTGTATTGCTGACTAGCGTGAACAGTTAGCTATTGGTTGCCAGTGAAGCTTTTCCTCTTGCAGCAGCAAAAATCGAGGGGTGAAGCTGAGTATTTTTTTCTTCTTCTAGAAAAGTGCGTGGCATTACCCAAATCTGATTCTCTCAGTTTTCGTAGTAACATTAAAACATAAGTTGCGCGCATTGCAAATCATCCCGTTTAATTGCTGATTTCTCAGTCTTTTTCGACAAATTTTTCTCTTTGTTTTACTTATCATGCTAACTGCTAGTTGACAGCTGCCGCAAATACCTCAATGACACGAGTCGTGGAGGAAGATGTGAGTGATTTTTTAAAATCGAGATCTAAATCAGACAAAATTAGATGATGCAAAACCGATCAACTTTCGCAGTTTTAATGAAACGTATTCGAGAATGAATGTGGTTCTAAAATAGTTTACTCCGCTGAGATTAGTAAACAATCAAAATGATTGAGCCTAATCATTGTCATGACATTTTCATGATACATTTTTGCTATGCATGTTTGAATTATAACAGTGCGTGCCTCTCTCCACCAAGTTTTCCATCACGAGTGATGGAGAATGAGAGTGATGTAATTCGAAGAAACGATCTGATTAGATTTGACAACGCGAAAACGATTAGCATTCATAATAACACTGAAACGTAACAAAATTAATTACCTCTGATGATCAATTTTCTAGAAAGAGTTCACATAGAGGACTTCAGTAGACAGCTAAAATGATAGAGCCCCCTTTTATAAATGAGGTATTTTCATCACCGGCATTCGACTCTCCTCACTTCGCGTATTCTCTCGCTTCTCAAACCGACGAAAGACCACGCAAAATTAAGAGAGTCGATGCCGATTTATCAGTCAGTTTGCACTGCTTATTTGGCTATATAATCGCGCGCGCCTCATTCCGACCAAACTTCCATCCAGAATACTGTATTGTTGACTAGCGCGAACAATCGGTAGTTCATTATGACTGAAGTCACTCTTCTTGAAACAGCGACTGCCACAGCTGCGAGAAGAGTGGAGGAAGCGGTGAGTGATTTTGATTTCTGATCCAAGGACCATGTATTACCAGAATCGAAATCGGTCTGCTTTGATATAAACACTGAAACATAGTTTGCACGCACTTCAAATCAGCGCGGCGTATTGAGATTTCTCGAAACCCTCTATTCGAGCAAAGATTCTTATCTGTTTCTGAGAATAAGAAACTGTTCTTTCAGCAGCAGCTATAAATCTGCAAGTTCATTCTTCTTGTTCGCATCGTCTTCCCCGAATGCCGAAAGTGAAGTATCCGATTGCGGAAATCGGTATTCCGAACAAAAATAATCGGCAAGCTGTCTTCGACTAGGGTTGCTGCCGGCTGCACCGTTTAAAATGTCGGATTGAAGTAGGCCTGAAACACCGTTGTGCCATCACAAATGGATAGCCACTGGGTGCAGGACCTAACACTGTGCAACGACTGTAATAACACGAGTCTTGGATAAAGATGCCCTTATTTTGGTTAACAAGTATAATTATTAACGATTAGAAGAAGCATACGCTCTGAATTTAGCAAATCATTGAGTGAACTGACTACATTTTCTCATAAAATACTCAGTTCACGATTTAAAAAAATTGCAGCCACGTAACGCATGTACCGACAAGTGTTCCATCACGAATAATGGAGAGTGAGCTAACGAGACCAATCAGCCGCCCCTTGTGATGGAATCCCCTCCTTCAGCTGCAGCGGTTACTGCAGCTGCGAGACTGCTCGTGAAGGAAGACGTCCATTTTTTTCGTCAATTTTGCAAGTGCGACAAATTAATAGAACCCGAATTCCTCCGTATACGTAGTAACACTGAAACATAGGTTGCTCGCGCGTCAAATACGTTTTTTGCATTTTTATGTTCGAGCAAAAGTGTTTTTGAGAATCGCGCTGGATTTAGATGCAGTCGCAGATATGAATAAAACAAAGTTCAATTTTATTGTTCCAGTCGTGGATCTCTGTCCGCGAGTCCTTAATCGGAGATATTTGACAGATAAGAATGGATGGAATGAGAAAGAAGCTAGTTGGGGTGATCGATGGAGAATCGCTTGTTCAAGATTTGCAGATGATGCATAAGCCAGACCGACTGCACCGACTATTGCTGCAGCTGCAACAACCGAACTGAGTGAAGGCGGTTATTAGTGATTTTTATGGAGATGAAGCCGAAAATATCAACATTCGTGGTAAGGATAAACCGTAGTTGGCGCGCACGACGAATTGTGAGTTTTTTTTCATTCAGCCCGCACTCTCATGAAACATTCCTTCTAATATTTAAAAAAAAAATCTGATCAAAATAATGAGCAATCAGTTAAGACACACTGATTGTGTATTATTATTTTTGGCACGACACTTATCGCAGATCTCGAGTTGTGTAATGCTTCACCGATTCTATGAAAAGAAAGCGGCTTTGCTTCACTGAGTATCATTGGTGAATTTGAGAAGAAACTCGTGAAGAAACTATTGCGTGTATTATTCCGCGGTTCAGCTCGGTGTACAATTAGTCTTCTACGATTCACAAGAGATGATTGAAGAATCAGTTTTCACTACAGGTACAAGTATTTGCACTAACACGGAATGTTAACTAGAAATATGGTCATGCTACATCTTTCGCGCTTGTCAAACCTTGTTCAGTTCAGATGCTCTTAGACACATCAGCTGCCGTTGTGAGAAGGGACCTGGAGGGAACGGTGAGAGATTTTCATTCCCAACAGGTCTGAACCATTCATTACATGAATCTGAACATCTCCCTTTTCGTAGTAATAATGAAACATAGGTTGCGCGCACTTCAGATCCGCCCGTTGTATTGGAGAATTCTCGCTATCTTTTCCGAGTCATCATCGATATGATTATGTTTCGGATAACGATATGATTCTGTTTCCGCAGATAGACAGCAGCACATCCACTTTTCCCTCTCGATGAATCGACCATAGAAGAGATTGGATGTCGATTGCTCGAAGTGTGAGAAGTCGATTCAGACGTTGGAAATGTGCTGTCTCAAGTTGCAGAAACAGCTTCTGCACCCACTGCTGCTGCAGCTAATGACAAGTAGTTCATCGACCCTGCCGCGATTTCCGGCCCTTTCACCAACAGCAATAGTGAAGGAAGCGAAGAATAATTTTTTTTTTCTGAGCTGAAAGGGACCAAAAATTACCAGAATCTGAATGTCTCTCTTTTCGTAGAAACACTGAAACATATGCATCAAATCAGCACTTTGTATCGAAATTTATAGCTGTTTTCAACGAGGTTGTTTCTGAGAACTTGTACATGTGTATCAAAAACGTTCATTCGAATTGTTCGAGCACTGCACCAGCTTTCCGATGAATCTCCCAACTAGGAAATCAGTCAGATATCGGCAACATTGTAGCCTTTTCGATACTATCCTGTAGTTCGGATTGCGGCACATAACAGTTTTTCAGGGCGGCGTCTCAGAAACGTCGTAAAAATACGCACCTTGACATGTTCAGCATGGTAGGCTGTGCGGGCGATCTGGGCGAGTTGAGCGATTGTTGGTTTGTTGCCCGATATCCTGTGATCTATTGTTTCATTCCATCCATCTCGGAATTTATGACATTGATGAAACACATCCGAGTGACGATAAATCAATATCGCGTTCACAATTTCGCGAGAATTCTAGCAGCTCGTAAAAGAAACCAAACTGATGTATGATACTTGGATCCGATTATTTAATTAAATACCAATTAATAGTTTGCAGGTTGGATCGGAAATGATGGCGTCACGAAGCTTCCGCCGAATGCTGAAGCTGTGTGCAATAGGGCCCGTCAGCGATTGATTCTTAGTGGAAGAGGCAGTGAGTGTCATTTTTAGAGAGTCAAGACAACAATAAAACTGGCGATTTCAAATAAGAGTGCAGCGTACTTTCGCGCACAATGCGAATTATGAGTCCGCTCATATATTTTTTTCGAGGATCACATGATCGAAAGTGTGCGAAATTGAGAGATCATGGCCGGTGTTCCGAAGAACTTTATCATGATACATATCATGGTTCTGAAATAACTAGGTTTCCTTCCAGGCCGGAATCAGCATCCACGATGACTCACTTGAAGTTGGGAAGTTGACTAGAGATAAGAGGCATGTTGCGATGATTAATGGAGAGTAGAGTTCGAAATATGGGTCGCCGTCTCTTCATTTTACACACTCTCTCGTCACTCGGACCGGTTAGAGAGTGCACGGAATGAAGAGACGGCGACCCGTATTTCGAACTCTAATGGAGAGGCACTGGTTCAAGCGATTCATGACCGCATCTACTGCAGCTCCGAAGCCGACTCCAACTACCATTAAGACAATTCCCGTAACAACCAAACCTGCAGCCACTACTACTTCAATTGCTGCCGCGCCGACAATTTGAAGATCTGCGACTCAAGCAGCGCCCAAGAATTTGGCGGCTGCTGCAGTTGCTGCACCGACCGCAACATCACCAATCGTAGAGGCAGATGTGAGTAATTTTTTTTTTAAACCGAATGATGCGAGAACATTGGAAGGAGTTAAACCGATCGGCTTCGTAGTAACACTGAAGCCTATCTCAATTGGCGATGAGCAATGTTTCAAAAAGAGGGTGCGGTGATTGATTATTCAAGTGCAAAGAATTACCAGAATCGTAACCTTTCTGTTTTCGTAGGATCACTGAAACATAATTCGAACGCATTTCACATCAGCGCGTCTAATTGGGAATTTTTGGATTGTTTTTTGTGCAAAGATGGTTATGAGATTAATTGAGTTCATTGATCCGAAATTATAACATGTGCAACTGATGCAAGTTAAGAGAGCGAATCGGTAATTTGCGACCATATTCGCCCCCCCCCGGTCACGTCCCCCCGGAATAGGAACTGCAGGCCCATACTTCCTGCATGTACACCCCTTGGCTCCGTATTACACATAGCACTCCTGGAGAATTAATGAGGAACAAATGTTGAAAATCGAAAAATCAAAATTTTTGAACGCGACAAGCTATACTCAAAATCTCTTTTGCGTAGTATTAGACTTGCCCAGAAATCATAAATAAGTCATCCCGATCGAATCCTACTTGATTGGAAAATCGACATTTTCGTTTTATTTTTCTGTTTTTGAGCCACCATTTTCAAATATCGGAAAAATTAAGGCTTTCACTAGGTGGATATTGTAGCCCTTGCAATTCTCTATCGAATCCCTTATGGGACGATTAATTTAATTTTCCTCCTCGGGAGTTTTCAGAGGCGAGAAAGCGCTGAACTGCCGATTTTAATAGTTTTTCGATCATAACTTTTTTCAACCACGGTTTTATGAGCTCTAATGTCCAAATTGGAACTCTACGTGAAAAGTTACATAAGAATATATTATAGTCAGATTGTTCCGAGATGCATTTTTTTCGACTTTTTCATGACCCCATATAACGATCACGATCTGAAAAGTGACCATGATGGGGGTCCGAGTGAAAAAAATTTTATCAAAGAACTTTTTCACCATAATAGTGTATGAAGTAGTCTCACTCGAAGAAAAAGATTTGGTATATTAGAGCACACGGAACTACATATGGTAGAGAAATATTATTTTCGAAAAGTCGCATCATGTTCATTCTATTGATCAGAATTTTTTTCTTTCGCAATTTGGTGAGTTCTAGTATAACAATTCCGTGTCTGCGAGCAAAAATGAGTCAAAAACTCCTATAGTGACGTACTTCTGAAAATTCGACTTTTTGATCCAAATGACCTCGATAATCATGAAAAAGTCGAAAAAATTGCACCTCGGAAAAATCTGACTGTAATATATTCTTATGTAACTTTTCACGTAGAGTTCCAATTTGGACTTTAGTGCTCATAAAACCGTGGTTGAAAAATGTTATGATCGAGAAACTATAAAAATCGGCAGTTCAGCGCTTTCTCGCCTCTGAAAACTCCCGAGGAGGAAAATTAAATTAATCGTCCCATAAGGGATTCGATAGAGAATTGCAAGGGCTACACTATCCACCTAGTGAAAGCCTGAATTTTTCCGATATTTGAGAGAAAAATGATATCGAAAATGATATCAATATCGATTTTCCAATCAAGTAGGGTTCGATCGGGATGACTTATTTTTGGTTTCTGGGCAAGTCTAATACTACGTAAAAGAAATTTTAAGTCTAGCTTGTCGCGTTCAAAAATTATGATTTTTCGATATGTAGAAAACGAATTTGCTAACTAGAGCTCATGAAATCTCGAAATAAAAAAGTTATGCTATAAAGAAAACCCCAAATAAAATATGTTCAGGATTTCGGTCATAACTTTTTTATCTCGAGATTCCATGAGCTCTAGTTAGCAAATTCGTTTTCTACGCTCAAAAATAAGCCAGAAATTCCTATAGGGATATGATTCTGAGACAAAAAGTTTTCGACCAAAATCGGACCAAAGGGGGGGGGAGGACCACATGGTGAAAAAGTGGTCATAGTCGAAAAAAAATTATTCACCAAAAAATATATCTATAGGAGTTTTTGGTGTATTTTTGTGCGCTGATTTCGAATTTCGATATGAGAGCTCATGAAACCGTGAAAGAAAAAAGTTATGATTGAAAACCCTCGAAAAACTGCAAAAATCGCTGGTTTTTCGGACAAAAGTCTCGCCCATTTTTTTCCCCACCTTCGATCTTTCTTATATTGGAAGTGGTGTTAGGTACATGGTTTTTCTCAAATCACTTTTCGGCGCTTCTTGGAATAATCGGTATTAGGAAAGTTACATAACTGTTTTGGAAATCCGACCGCCCCGATCCAGCGCATATACGAGGAATGACATCATCAACAGACAAAATTATGCCCTATGCCTGTTCATTCTAACACTTTTTTGGAATTGTCCCTAGCATGGTATTAAAGCGAGTTATGGTCTTTTTCGTGAGTCGAATTTGGCCTAAAATTTCATAGTGTCCCTACTTTGACCTAACAATACTCGGAGATGAGACCTGATATCGAAAATCGGCAAACGCAGTTTTGAAGAGCATCATTCGAAGTTCGAAATTTCGGTGAGGCTTTTAGTGAGTGAATCAGTAAATATCGTACATGTCACGAAGATCAGAACGACTACCGGGCGTTACCGTAAACTATTCACTTTGTGAATCTTCATGAATAGGAAAACGTACGAGTCGTGGTTGTACTCATATTTTTCTCATGGCCACTTTGCCGGAATCGATCCGGATATGCCCAGTAGAATATTCCTATAGATCAATATTTGAAATAGTATCTTTTATGGTGCGATTAGGGTAGTTTGGTCAACGTTTCTCATTTCAGCTTTTCACTTATTTGTTGTCCAACTACTTCGCTCCCGATAGATAAATTGTTCAAATTATTCTTCCGCGTTTTTTTGTGCTCTGTGCCATCCTTCTAGCTCGTCTGGGAACTGAGTTATGGCAGAGCCGGGTCCGGGACCGGATAATTCCTAAACGCCGGCTCTAGCACTCATGTCCAGGATCGTTCGAAAACTTCTCCCCAGGGTACTCACCCATCATAGCATGAATTATTTTGAAAGGTTTTGAAAAACATTGTTCGCATCGGAGCAGTTTTTGCTCTTCACTTTTGTGATATCGGTGTTATTGCCGAGAAAAACAACAATCCGGAAGCTTCCAATTTCCTCTTATATCTCCATCGCAATACAATTCCAAATACATTACATAATAGTATCCGTGGAAAACATAAATATAGCAGGATGGCCATAAATCATTATCTGATAATCTCGGATAATGGTCTCGGAGCAGATCCACGGTCTATTTCAGTTCTTCGTATCCTTCGAAAAAGTTAATAATGGTGAGATTTTCACGCAAAATGATCAGTCTCCTGATTTTGTTGATGATCAGTTGGTGCGGTATTTTCGAATCTGTTCTTGGTCTACCTCATCATCTATCGATCCAGCCCGGAGCTCGGTGCATACAGATATCTGTTACTCGCATTCGCTGTCAACGATGTTTACTATCCGATTGTACACATGCTAACGTCACCGGTGCGTTCAATAGTCGTCGCTTGGATTCGCACACTGTTTCACACAGGTTGTGTTCGCCTACAAAGACGCTTTTATAATGTTTTCCTATGGGATCTTCACTTCGAAAGTCTGTTGCTAATTCGCGCTAGCACATCTCATCCACTAGTAACACAGGCCTCAATAAGCGTCTTTGCGGCTGTCTACTCACAGACGATGCCTTTGCTAGCGCACCTCTATGTCTATCGACTGATTGCCCTGAAATGGTAACAAACGACGACTGAGGCGGAATGAAGTGTTCACTTAGGCCTCGTTATCTTCACTTGTACACACCGAGAAATTCGCTCATCCTCATCGCGGCCACTCTCTTCATCGTCTTCACCACTTGGTATTCGAAGTTGTATTGAAAACATTTTTATTTAAAGACAATTACTTTAGGTTCCTCAACTGCATCATAAACTACGAACCTGATCAGGAAACGAGAGATTACGTGCAGCCCATCCTCGTTGAGTATTTCAACGGGGACGGACAGGAGTTTATCGGGGCACTCTTCTATGTTTGGAATACGCTATGGCTCTGAATGCCGCAGACAATTCAGAGCGTCAAGGGAGAAGTTCGAATGCGGACGTTCCTCGCAACAAGCGGATTCAATGCAATAATGACGATCAGCGTGTCGGTCATCGTGTTCTGTTCTTCATCAATTGTGCTCTTTTTCAGGTGAAAGTGTTGGTTCATTCCAGGGAAAAAAATCAAGAAATTTACAATTTTCCATGATAATGGGCATGGTGTCTGACTGGCATGCCGACGCCGGCAGGCTCGACTCCCGCCCGCAGGTAATGTTTTGCAAGAGGTAGAGAAAGTCGCGCGCGGGAAAGTTATCCAAATGCTCTAAAAAGTTAGGAATCGTATATTCCATGGATTTGCAACTAACCTGTCTAGGAAAGACGGATTATGCTTCAACAGTACTCTTTCAACAGTTGTCATAAAAGTGTACAATACAGTCCCGCAGAGTCTCCGCCCTAACAGAAACGCTTGACGGACCATGATTAATTGTAGAAACGGTAGCGACGAGAGGTCGGAGAAGACAAAGAATATGCAGCGACAATTGTTCTACACACTGTGTCTTCAGGTCTGCGAAAGCTGCAATATTAATAAAAATTATATCTTCAGATGGTAGTGCCTATGATATTCGTGTACTTACCATGCGCGAGCATCATAAATCTGGCCATGTTTGGCTTTCAAACGTCCGTGTTTCCGAATCTGACTCCATCTGTGTCTTCTCTCTACCCTCTGACTGATTCTCTGATCGTAATGTATGGAGTGAAAAAATACAGGTTTAATTGGTGATACCGAATTGAGACCTACCTCTCCTCAATTTGCATACTCTCTCGTTTCGCTGACTGGCGAAAGAGTGTGTAAATAAAGGAGAGTCCGACTCGAGCCGTTATCACTAGTATGTATGCGTGCGATGACATTGTATCTATGATCATTAAGCTTCCAGTTAATCATGGTTGTTGCTCATTGAGATTTATGTTTCCCTATCATTGTCGTATCAGATTCTAATCATCAACACCTTCCTTTCCAGAGAAACGGTATTCAAGCATCTCAAGTGCGCCACTCATTCAGGCGACAAAGTCACTCAGAGCTCAATCACAGTACAGTCAACGCATTGACTGACGTGAATCTAAACATCTGCATCACTATTACTTGCGCAAATATAAATTTTATTTCTGTATTCGTAACAATTGTTGATTTCGTCAAAAATCGGTATTGCGGTCGAGCAACTGGGCAAGACGCTCATGTTTGATGTTACAGAGGTGACGAAATTCCGCCACAGTATGTGTCCGGAGAGGCCCCAGGTGTTACGATCAATGCCCGGCCATGTGGACCTTAGAGTGATAGTACAAGGGGGACACGGGGGAATAGATCAGTGGTAGAGCACCGGAAATATCATCTGACACAACACAGGCTCATACTCCTGATGACGATAGACCTTTGGAAAGAGCACAGCATCGATATCTTAAGAGAGTCTCCTCGATGATGTTAGCGACCATGACCGAAATATAATAAACGCGTATTTCACTTCCTCGATTGAAGATTGTGTGCTGGGCACCGAGGCTGAATTGAAATAGGAAAACAATATTGATTGCGGCCTACTGAAGGTGCCAATCACTTGCAAACGGTGCCAATCAGTTCATCTTCGGGCGGCGCTACATCCAAGCATATTTCGCATATGAGGCCGTTCGCCTTATTTTCAAGCAAATTCGAGAAGATCTGGCGCAGCTCAAAAAGGTAGATTTTCTGAAACTGTGTGTTTTGGGTTTATCGAGGGTGCTGAATTCGATGGGCATATTCATTTACCTTCAAACTCCTTGTTCGCTCCAGACGGCGTCACGTCTAAATCACATTTCTACGTGTTTCTCGAATCTAGTGTGGGGTAATTTTAGGTCAAAATTGTTTCGAGTCTGTACGAAAAGTTGATATTTAAATTATTTTTTGTTGTTGAAAATTATGAAAAAATGAACTAGACAGGCGTTTCCCTTTCGATTCTGCCCCAGAAACAATTTTGACCTAAAATTAGCCCTCACGAGATTCGAGAAACACGTCAAAATGTGATTTCGACGTGACGCCGTCTGGAGCCAACGAGGAGTCTAAAGGCAAAAGTAATATGCCCATCGTCTTTAGCATCCTCGATAACCTCAAAACAGACAGTTTCAGAAAATCGACCTTTTTGAGCTGTGCCAACCCTTGCTTGAAAATTACTCAAACGGTCTCATATGCAGTCCATCAGTCGAACCATTGTAAATGGGCGATCGGATTGATGCACCGAAAACATGCAACAAACGACACAGTTCACAGAGGGTATCTTCTCACTTGAAGAAGAGTCTTCGGAAAAGTGGTCGAGTGTTGACGAGTGAAAAAGGCACAAACAACGACAGGTTTTTCAGCCCACGACCCGTGGCCCGAAAAAAGACTAAAAGACGGCCCGTTTCTACGGCCCGCCCAATAATTCACCTTTAAAATGAAGTTAGAGATAAAACTAGAGTCGCGTTCGAAAGAGGAGGAATAAGACTACATTTTATATGTTGAAGATATTATTCTATCTCTTTGCGCTGGAGCAGGGTGGTCGGGTTTGTAAAATATTGAGGTTATTTTTATGTAAAAAATAGAAATCTCAGAATCATGTGACTATAGGAGATTCTGGCGTATTTTTGTTCGTAGAAACCGAATTTTCATACTACAGCTCACCAGATTCCGAGAGAAAAAAGTGATGCCTCAAAAACAGATAATTTTCAATTTTTGGGGATCTAACTTTTTCCTTTCGCATTCTGGTGAACTGTAGTATGAAAATTCGGTTTCTACTGACTATATAAGCCAGAATCTCCTATAGTCACATGATTCTGAGATTTTTATTTATAACCCAAAAATGACCTCAATATTTTACAAACGCGAACACCCTGCTTCAGCGCAAAGAGATAGAGTAATATACCCAACATAAAAAATGCCGTAACGGGCTTTAAGCTTTTTCGTCATTTTCAGCACTTCTGTTTTAAAAAACCGACCACCCTGATCCAACGCATAGGGATAGAATAATGTCGTCAACATGAAAATTGTATTCCTATGTCTCCTCTTTCGAACGCGAGTTTAGTTGTGTCTCTAGCTTCAATTTGAAGGTAAATTATTGCGCGGGCCGTAACGGGACGTAGAAACGGGCCGTCTTTTAATCATTTGTCGGGCCGCGGGCCGTGGGCCGTCTTTTAGTCTATTCTTTCCAAGCAACTCATCCTCGGGCCGCGCTACATCCATGCTTATCTCGCAAATGCGCTACATCAGTCGAACCATTGATACATGTAAATGGGCGATCGGATTGATGCACCGAAAACATGCAACAAACGACACAGTACACACAGGGTATCTTCTCACTTGAAGAAGAGTCTTCGGAAAAGTGGTCGAGTGTTGACGAGTGAAAAAGGCACAAACAACGACAGGTCCATACATTCTAACTTAGAAAGACACAAACATCGACAGGTCCATACATTCTCACTTAGAAAGACACAACAACGGTAGGTGCATACATTCTAACTTCAAATGGATGAGAATTGATCACACCTGACGTTACAACCTCCATAACATGCAAATGCGATAAGGGAAATGGACGATGCGGTAGGCCAAAGATGATTGGTACATGTTGGAGCTTTCATCGTAAAATTCGGAAGATGGCAGGCGAGCTACCCGGAAAATGTATTTTAGTCTGCAAAACGCGACCAATGTAATACAAGGCCAAGAACCATCACATGCTCAATGCTAATTGTGTGTCTAGGGATTATTATCGTGGAACTGTATGGGAAGCTGACTAGCTTCTGACAATTACATATTTCAATTATTTGCTAGGTATTGTATAATGTTTGTGCATATCGTTCGCGAAGCGGTTCGATAAGTCCATTTTCAAACGATTTAATAATTGATAAATTGTGTATTGTCTCGCTAGTAGATGCCGCTAATAGCTGAGACGGGATTGATGTTTTCTTGTCTGGTGAGAGACTAGCAATCTGATGCACTCGCGAAAATGATCGTTCCGAAAGCAGTTCGATCTTAAAAGTTTGGAATGTGAGACCGGGACGATGTGCTATGTTTATACCAGTGTTGCCCGATCAAATAGTGTTCTCTTCAATTTTACACACTCTCTAGCCGGTTAGAGAAATGAGATAATAGAGAGTGAGAGCAACTATTTGATCCGGCGTCACTAATTTACGCTAAGTCCTCACTTGCAGGATGCTGTCAACAGCTCATGCTCGGAAGGGAATACTTCTGCGCACAGGTCACAAATATTTTCCATGAGTTGAAGAATCGAACCCTATAAATTCAGTTATCAGGTGATCAATTGACAAAAAATCTTCGAACTAACAACACAGTTCGCGCAATGCCTCGTTCGGCGAAGTTGACGAAAGAAATAAGAAACACAAATACAACACCCGGTCCATACATTTCAGATGATAGTATGTATATACGAATCAGTCACACCTGTAGAGTATTCGCGCTCAACGCATTGAAACGACGTATCAATTGGCGAAGGGTTGGACAGAGATGACATGCGAAACCTGCTATACCGCCACATGATAATAAAGAAGGAAGTAGACAGTGTATTTCAGTCTGCATAACTGGTCTATTGGGAAGATATCAATGATCAGTAACCACATTTGCGCATAACAAATGCTAATCGGAGATCGAGGACTGTGATGATGTCTGGAATTCGCAGCAACCTCCACTGATTTTATCGAAAAACACTTTACAATAGAATGGAAAATTGGGTATTAATGATACATACATTGAGCTATTTTCGGATTATTGTTTTTGGATGCAAAGTTTTTGAGGTTTCGGCATAACTATCTGTCCTTGTTTCGGCTCGAGATCGATAGAGTGTCCTGGACGGGGAGATATCTTGAAGTGTTGGAAGGTGGAAGTGAGAGCTCGACTCGGGCCATACCTAGACGAATTGAAACATTTTCATGAACTTTAAAAAAATTTACATTATAGTGCGAATCAATATCCTGTCTTATCAGATAACACAAATTTTAAGGATTATGGCATCTGAAAGTGTGGATCGTTAGTGAATAGCAGGAGCAAACAAACCCATGCGTATTTCGGGTGTGTTCAATAAGCAACAGTCTAAATGCAAATGCACTTTTCTCAGAAAATATCCAAACATGAAAGCAGGCAGACATTGGGTTGGTCGGACATGGACGGAAGGCGATCATTGCCGACCACTGCGTGCACTTCTTGCCTCAGTTTTTCCTGAAATCCGATTGTGTGCGGTCTAGACAGGATCAATTCATGCATTTCTAGTCCGGATTTATCACCTGAATCTCGGGGTACTTTGCAAATATGAGCATGGCCCATCTTAACGTTGTCGTCGTCGTTTCTTGACCGGCGAGGAAGAAATCAGCGCAAGTTCTCAGCAAACTATCGTGACTGTAAAAATGCAAAATTAGCTCGCTCGTTAACATACGGATATCTTGGCTTAGTGTAAGATCATATTTTTCGAGATGTTCAAGGACTAAAAAAACTGAAATTGCCCATTCTTTGATATCTAAATGCAACTGCAACCTCTCGAGGAAGGACTCAGTGGGCAGTGCCATTCGCTGTTTGCATGCGTCAGCTTATCATAACTTGAAAAAGCACGAAATATTTGCTGAATAATTCATCATTATTTTGTTAACGAAAAAACCCATTCCAGCAACAAAATCATTCAAGAAAGACGTTGTCCTTCAGCGCCATTCTCTGTTTGTATGCGTGAGCAAAGCAGGTTCATCCTCGACGTTGTAGTCCTTCAGCGCTCTCTCGACATTCTCGACGATGTACTCGTTGATCTGAAGGTGATTTCAAATCAATATTTTATCGAAAATTCTAGAAATACTCATCACTAACCTTGTCCATTGCGGCCTTGTACACTCCGAATGTGTACCAACCTACGATCGGGAGTTTGGTGAGGATGGGGAAGGCCATGCCAAGCATTGCGCCTTTAGAGGTAGCCAGGGTCTCGAGCATCTTAACAATTCGTATTTGATTGCTACAAATCGAACCTCGCTAAAGTGTTACGTCGTTGAAATCTTCGACGTATTTCATCAGAGGTGCGCAGTCGCTGTGCGTGTATCGGTAACCGAAGAGTTCCTTGTTGATGATATTGGCGACCATAACCTGCAGAATCCGATCTTCATAACAAGGACTAACTAATACATGCAAACGAGAGTGTGTCACGTAAGACCTTGTTACCAAATCATCCTATGCACATCATATTAGACAAAACATTATGCTAAAACGTGTTCATAGTCAAGCTAGGGAGTGCAGTGGGAAGAATCCAAATTGGTGAGCTCAATTCGGTGCCTTCAGATTCCTCACCTGAATAGGCCACCGCAAATCCACATTGTCCTTATCTTCGATGCCCTGCAGAGCCTGCTGAGATAAAGCTGAGCTCTCCTCTATTTGATAAGACATAAGAGAAGATCCAACATGGCTGAGTGGTCTAGTGGTATGATTCTCGCTTAGGGTGCGAGAAGTCCCGGGTTCAATCCCCGGCTCAGCACTACCACTACTGGCTCAGCACTACTCAGCACTATTCTTTTGATTGAGAGCCGTTCATATCTGAAATATTTTTTAAAATGTAAAAATAAAACTAAAAACTTTGTCTTCAGCCCTCTATCACATCATCCAGCCCAAATCTCTCATCACCACTTCTGGGTCGGTGCCAATCGCTTTTATGAACTGTGAATTTGGTCTGGATATGACACTCAGCTACAACCCTAGTAAGTCCAAGAACTTTTCCGCTTATTTGTATGCAACAAAACGTGAATCAAGGCGAAGCAAAATACTAAAGACGTACAAGAACGATGCTTATTTCAGACGCGATAATGGAGCACCTCGATGTCCATTCTTTCTGGAGCCGTATCACGAATGTTTACGCTGAATTCATCTTTCATATGACTTGGATGAGGACAAGAACTCAAGTCAGTTTCACAACTACATTTCAACTCCTCAAGGGAATATCTCAAGGGAAACTCAAGGGTAGTTGATCGGAAATTTCCATCCAGAAATTTTTGTTGTTGTAGATTAACAGCCTCTTTAGAGACCGATTCGAAAGCTTCCCCGGAGTGAAGGTACAATATCCTCTCTCTTCGGATAATTCAGTATTGCTCTCCAGGAAATCTGTTCTCACGCAGCCTTCACGTTTATCAATTCGGAGCCATTGATCGACTATGCTGTACCGACTCTCAATAGGTTCGACAGTGTTTTCATTCATTTTTTTTTTACATTTTTCACTTTCTTTCCGATGTTGCTTTAATCCAACTTCTTCATGAATCCACTACATCGGCGGAAAAGTAAAGCAGTCCATATCCGAGGTGATTGGCGTAATTTTTCGATCGAAACCTTATTCAAACCTTAATTCAGGTCGTTTCACAATTTCCGGAAGTCACATTCCTCTGGAAATACGAGAGACCAGATGATGATTTTACAAAGATCCATGCATTTGGATTGCAAATACTATTTCAGTCTGTACTCCCGTCCACCCCCAATCTGCACATGCACAAATGGGTTCCACAGAACGATATTCTTGCTGATGAGAGACTAACAGCATTCATTACACACGGAGGAATGGCCAGCACTCAGGAAATTGCAGTTAGAGGAAAACCGGGTGATAATTATTACCAAAAACACGATTTCTTTGAGATTTCGCATTCATTAACACATTCTCAAAAAGATCTTGCCTTGCTAAATTGCCAGTTATTTCAGGTCTCTTCATTCCTTTCATGGGAGATCAGCCTCGAAACTCAGGAATGGATTTGGAAGGGTTGAGTTTCACTCGCTATTCCTACACCGTTGAATATCATCCATTTTAATGGACCTCTCTACTCGATTAAAAAAAAGATAGATTAAAAACGTGTTATAAGTGCAGCGGAAATAATCATCATTCAGTTCGATGCTGAGAAATTCTACGCAGCTGTCAAGGATTTGCTCGAGAATGACAGGTAACCCTACCTGTTTTCATATTTTATCGCAAGTTCCAATCTCAGCTATCGCGAAACCGCTCAGTCTCTGTAATGATCCAGAAGAAGCCATTCTCTGCGAGGGAAACACTCGTCAGGTGGGTATTTCTGAAGTCTATCAAATTTGTTCTCACAAAAGTTCAATCTCAAAATTTAGGCATACTGGTATAATTCAATGAATTTCATGAAATATTTTCAGAACAGTCGAGTTCGCAGCCGAATTCGGTACTTCTCATGCCCTTCGCCCTCAATCCTTCGACATGAACTGGATTGAATACTACAACCCAGATATCATCGTTGTTTTCGTTATAATCCTAATCACACTGGTATCAGTACTGTTGAAACTGCTATCAATTCTCGTCAGAAAGGTAGTCTGTACGAAAGAGAAACGTGATTGACATCTCCTGTTTCGGTTTTGTCGAATTTCATAAAGATCACTTTGTTCCGATATCGTGCCCTTCCCTTCTGCTGATTCATTTCCTGGGTTCAACTAGCGGGCTGTGGCTGCTAAGTTGTATGCCGGGTAGTAAGCACAGGGTAACCATGCACCGCTTGCTTGCGAGTGGAGCGCTTGCCGTTGCAAAAAGCTTTTCACTGAGCTTTTCATAACGGTATGACTGAAGTATCATTAAAAACGTCTAAATTATCATAAAATGTCGATTGGCACTTCTCCCAAATGGAAAGTCGTGAAGAAATATGTAGATCTTACGAAAAAAGTCCCAGCATTTGTTCGAAAAGAATTGTTAGGTTAAAAATTTTTAATGGATTAGGGGTTGAAAACGGTGAAAGGAACATCATCGACGATACGATATCACGATGCTTTGATTGTTTGCTAATGCACTCGCTTTAAAAAATTGTTTCACTGTCGTTTCTCCTGTTGATGTGAATAAAGAAAACATCACGATTTTATTGAATCGAGAGCATATTTTGTTCTCGAGGATTTCGAACTGGAGACTTATAATATTTGGAAATTGGCTCATGATCGCCGCGTATTGTATTGTATGCGAGTATTGTCACCAATAACAGATCGTGTGATATGAGTCACATCTCCCTTATCATTGCATAATCGAAACATCCTGTTTCACTCTCAAATCGTGATCTGTGCTAAAAAAAACGTGCGCACAGGATATCCCTCAGATAGAAATGTTCGAAAGATCATGCATCAAAACGTGATGTTATGATAATTTGTTCGCGTAAAATGGAAACATTATTAACAATCTACGATCAGAGAATCAGAATATACTCTGTGTAGAAAACAATCACATTGTCCGACTTTTCACACAAATGAGTAACGAAGATGAATTCGCAGACTATTTCATACCTTATGACGCCCTTCCATTCCTAATCAACACAAAATATGTTTGAAAAATAATGGATACAAAGAAGTTTTTATCTTCCTCTCGAAGATTGATCTTCAAGTGACTATCGTACTTCGTTAACATTCCCGATCAAAATACGTTTTATAAAAACAGTGATACGAGCAATATTATATGGACGAGTTACGTGATGGCGTTTGAATTTTACATTGTCAATATCTAACCTCGAAATTCAATTGCATGTTCTCTTCAGGAGGCCGAAACCTATTAATCATGTTCTTTTTCGAAGTCTCTCATAATTTTTTCACGATTTTCTTTCGTGTTTAGCGGTCATTATCCCCATTATCTCTCAATCAATAAGGTCATACATTAATATTCTAGTGAAAACTCATATTTACACTAAAAACGATTCAGACGGTGATGATTAATATGGTTCTGCGATCATTGTTCTCTTCTGTGCAAGACTTTCAACTCCCTCCGATGAATCATTTAGAATGCATGACTCTGGATAAACCATCGCATTCTCTTATTCGAATCTCAGGCTGGATGATATAGTTGGGTGAGACGCACCCAAGCCTACCAAGCTTTCCACTTGTAAATATTTGTATCGGTACCCTGAGTCGCGCTATAACATGTACTACAATCAATTTGGAATGCACGGGTATTAGCGATGCCGTTTCGGTTTTGACTCACTCCATTCAGCACACTCTCTCGTCGGTCAGAGAGTGTGCAGAATGGGGAGAGTCGAACAGTCACACCGTCTGCACACCAAGTGTAGTGAATTAGGACTCACTTGACCGCACCTTAACCCTTTATGATAAGCCATTTTTTTATCAGCGCTTAGTCATGCAGCAGAGAGTAAGAGAATTTGATCATGATCTTTCTTTCTCTCACACTTCTCTGACCGCCGATTGATCACGCAGCATGTGGAGATACGTGCACCTTCCTAATGATAACAAATCTGCATTCGACTCTCTTCTTTTCTCATACTCTCTCGTTTCTCTGATCGGCGAAAGATCAATCAAAATGTGGAGAGTTGATGCTGATCTGGCGTCACGACTCCTTCCTCACCCTAGCCTCTCCTATTGGCAGTGACAATCGAAATATTGTGATGAATCGTCTGTGATTACTAGTCATGGCAACGCGGAAACGTCTCTCTCTAATTCGCTTGATCTCTCGCCGGTTAGAGAAACGAGAGAGCATGCGCATTGAGGCTCCGATTTGCCCTGACTAGTGATTACTCATCTGCACTGCATTTTCAGCCTTATCCTTCGCAATTTCTCCCCATAAAGCCGCCTGTTTGGTTGGAGAGTGACACACTTTCTGCCTCAGCATGCTTCGAGGTGAGAACTTGACGACTTCTCAGTAGTAATGTCTATTCGAGGCCGAATCTTCTCAATTTGCGCGATCTCGTGTTTCTCTGACCATCGAGAGAGTGCGCGAATCAAGGAGAGTCGGTCTCGATTGGACATCACAATTCAATAATGATTTTACTGAAATACTTCCAGCCCTCATTTTCCTCTCCGTTCTCTCATCGAGCGCTGCTGTTGACTTCCCAAACTCAGTCGTGATCACGTCTGCCGATGTTCCTGTTGATCAACCATTAGTATGTGTAATTTGTTATATTACTTTATTATTTGTATTAATATTTTGATATAAACCTGATTTAGTTTTACAAATTGAGCATGTTTCAGCTACTCAAACTCGACTCGGGCACTGCCTATCGAGTCTACGCAACGTTTGCCTCCGGGGGCAGCGAAGACTATGTGAAGGGCGTGCGAATCTACGACCACAGTGGAGCCTCATTGACGTAATTATATATATATTTTTAAAAAAAAATAATCAGTAAAATCTAAATTAATATTGTATTAATCCTTGCAGAGTTTATGGTCTCGATCAGCCCAACAATGGAGACGACTATTTCCTTGACAATCTGCGATACCTGCGAGCTCCGATCTACGTATGATCATTACTAATTAGTGATTATTGAATGCCCATTCGATACTCTCCTAAATTTGCATACTCTCTCGTGTCTCTGACCGGCTAGAGAGAATGCAAATTTTGGAGAACTAATACAATATTTCAAAGTCCATATTTTGAACTCAACCATCAGTTAATATATTCACATATTTATTTACATAATTATTTTAGGTCCACGACACCAACAAGGGAGCTGCGGACCGAGTTCCCTTCACGATTTACGTCGTTGACTCAATCAGTTAGTTTATTGATAAACAATTTTTGTATTCACCATTTAATTACATACATTATAATTGTAAAAATCATCGTATTAATACAAAAATATTCAGTCGAGAGCTTCCCTGTGGTAAGTGCTCGCCGCGCTACAGCAATCGTAGATTCGGATAAGGGAGTAAGTCAATCGATAGTAATAATAATAATAATAATAATAAAAATAATAATAATAATAATAATAATAATTACTCATATTTACAAGATGGTAGGAAGAGATGAATCTGTGGATAGGTGGCACATGACATTCGATCTTATAAACAATTTTAATAGTAATAATCGAGCTTAAAAATATATATTTGTAACAAAATCGTCGCAGTCCGCGTGCTCTCATACTATCAATAACGGTTACGTAAATAATACACTAATAATTTCGTATTTTTAGTTCGACGCAGCTGGTCTGACCGTCCTCTCCGCTGAAGAGTACTTCACCGTGTCCGAATTCGGTGTCTACAGCGTAAGTAGTTTCGGTAAAAGTATAAAAATTATCCATATTTACTTCATGTTAGAAACGTTGTACAAAAAATATACATACGAATCTCAATCATACGATTCTCCGCTTTCAGGGATCGCCCATGGTCATTTCGTCTGTTGGATTCGACGAGTACGACCCGAAATACAACGTGATGACACTAAGGTTAGGTCCATCACTAATGATGACTCGTCGGTATCGACCTCTCCTCGTTGTTAACTATTGACGTTTTGCAGTGCTCATCAAGATGGTCGAATCTCGTTCCTCTCGGTGTATGGCCCCATCGCAACGCTGTCCACCGCGAACGCCAAGGCCGGATCTAGTGCCCAATTCCAGTGTCAGTTCGCGAGAAATACAGGTGAGAAATATAGTTGACGATCAGTCTGGCGTAGCTCAGTGGTAGAGCGCTCGTCTCGAAATCAAGAGGTTGGTGGTTCGATCCCATCAGCCTCCATTCCTCTGGCATTTTCAACTTTTCAGCATCACAAATTGTGTTCACTGATCTGCTATCATTGTAAAAAAAAGGATAGAATCACTAGTGATGCCAAATCTGCATCCGACTCTCCCCATTTCTTATGCTCTGTAGCTTCTCTGACTGGCGAAAAAGCACGAGAAGTGAAGATAGGCGGATGCAGATTTCTCATCTTCATCATTTATCGTTGTCATCTCAGAGTTCGACATAGTCGAATACTATTCGAAGTATCCACTGACACTGTTTGATGCACCAACCTTCTCATTCATATCGCCCGGCTACCTCAGCGCTACTCAATCATACCAGTAAGTAATTTCGAACGGAAAATAACGCAAAGAGAGACTAGCTAGTTCGAGACCGACTCTCATAAATTCACATGCTCTCTCGTTGGTCAGAAAAACTAGAGAGCATGTAAATTGAGGAGAGTCAGTCTCGAACCGCCAACACTAGTACTAGTGAATGTTCACGATATCGTTATTATCTAATTTAAAAAATTGATTACGATATTAGTGTCCGCACTTTTATCATGGGACCCTTTAGAAGTCTGTGTATTATATTAGACCAGTATATCGCAATGATGGACTTTTATTCAAACATTAACCGATATCGCTTCGGATATTTGCACAATGCATCATCTTCTATGTCTAAATGATTTATAAATGTAATATTTTCGAAAAAAGGAGGCATCGGAAGAGAACATAGAATGGAAAAAGATTATCTAATATTTGTTTATTCTTCAGAATCCCCTACACTGCGAATAACGCCCTTACTCGATCCGTCACATTTGGATCCACAGTACGTTTATATTTAAATTAGCGCTTGGAATAAAATATTATGATTTTCAGTACTTATTCAATGTTTGGTACCAAGTTCACGATTTCCATGCCGGAGAGAACGTCATTTTCCAATTGACCGATTCAGAGGATAAAATCACAGAGTATGCGGGAACTGTTACGATACTCTCCTCAATCCGGATGCTCTCTCGTTTCTCTAACGAGCGATAGAGAACGCGCGTCGAGGAGAGTCGGTGTGCAATTAAACATGCTTTCCCATTGCAGTTTGTATAGTGACGAGGAGTCCTGGCGAGAGGCATGGGCTTACAAAGTCACCATGAACGTGCAAAACACCACTGGAAATCACGTCCCTCGATTCCTCTTCCAGATCTCGTCAGGTTGGTGACTACTAGTGTTGCCATATCGAGAACCCGTCTCTTCAATCTCTTTGATCGTTTCTTTGATCGGTGAGATATTGTGTGGAATGGAGAGAGCCAAAGTCAAAACTATATCCCATTTCGGAATATTTTCAAGAAAGACTGATGAGCTCTCATCAGTAAAGTTTTCCTAGCATATTCAATCGAACTATCATTGTAAATTGTCTGTTCCAGGTTCTTCTCTCTCCTTCACTCTGCTCGGCGTCCTGCTGGTTTCGTTGTTCTCGAAATTCTGATTTTATGAAATATAGGGGTGTCCCATAAGTCTTGATAATTTATTTTATTTTTTTGTTTTTTTTATTTCTTCAACAGTTTACAATAATCAATAATCATTGTATGCCCCCTTCGAACCCTCGACCTGTCTCCATCTTTCTTGCAGGGTGTTAACACCTCTCTTCCAAAACTCGGGAGGCTTAGAGATGATCCATTCGGTGAATGCCCGAACGGGTGAGTCTCGGTCCTTGAACTTCCTTCCCCTGCAGAAGTCAGACAGTGAGCGGAAACAATGGTAGTCGCAAGGGCTAATGTCAAGGGAATACGGTGGATGGGGAAGCCATTCCATATTGAGCTCGTCCAGTTTGGTCTTGGTGATTTTCGCGAGATGGGGCCGGGCATTATCCATCAACAACAGGATTTCCCCTCGCTCATGAGTTCGGGAGGGACCCTGATGGTGACCTCTTCCAGTTGTTGAGTGAAGAGGTCGGCCGTGACTGAGGTGTTAGGGGCGAGAATCTCCCAATAGATGGGACCGAGGGAGGAGAAGAAGAAAAACAGCATTTCCTTCTTTTCGTGCTGCTCCTTCTTCGGGGTGGGCTCGGGCTTCTCATCCACGTCGCACCATTGCAGTCTCCTCTCAGGATTGGAGTATGTGATCCACTTCTCATCTGCTGCGATGATGGAATTTACTTATCGCAGATTCGATCTACGAGAGAGTATTTCCCGACACACTTCAACTCGCTTTTTGAGTTGTGCCGGGGAGAGGTCATGGGGAATGACTTGGGGGAGCTTCGCTGTCTTTTCCGCCCGATGGAGGGTCCGACACACGGTGGTCTTGGGAGTGCTAGTCTCTGCCGCCAACATGCGCACACTCTTCTTCGATCCTTCTTCAGCGCAGTGAGAACTCGAGTGGGTTTGCGAGAAATTGGGCGACCGGATTGGGGTTGGTCATCGAGGTTATAATCTCCTTTCTTGAAGCGGGTGTACCAACGATGGCATGTAGCAAGGGAAGGGGCATCCTCTCCTCTCTATCCGTAAGCACCAGGTCCGCATGAGCTTCTTTGGATGTACGACCAAGGCGGAAGGAATGAAGTACGACAGCGCGTCGTGATAAGTCTCCATCACTAGAATGACTGTGGCAAATTCTAAACTGATGCAATGCCAATACCCCTTCGACGTCAGCATGATACAATAGTTAAAAAAATAAGATAAATTAAAACATTTAGTGTTATGAAAACTTTCTCGTTACAAACATTGGGTTTGGCTAAATATTTCATCCCAAACATCGGCCATTCAACGTAAGCATTCGCTTTAAATTAATGTCAGACATACAATTGTCACCACAAACAAGATGTAATTTGTCAAAGTGGAATTATTCATCTCAATTATCAGTGATTTAATGTAGACATTCGCACATGACACGATGCGTTCTAACGTGTCCTACTAATCCGTTGTAAAACGAGGCTACTTGATGCATGCCGTAGCCGGAGGTTTGAAGGGTCCTTCTCTGTACAATGATTTTTGATTCATTTGATATTTTATTTAGTTTTTTTTAATGAAAAAATTGAAGCTTTGTTAATCGAATGTCGAACAGCAACCAACATATCTCTCACCTCGTCGATTCTCCCATAAAGAAGGGTAGCCCAGCAATGTTGTCTCACGATTATTTCAGTAATCTAAAAGATTTTTTGCTTTATTTTTATTTTATTTTGAAAACAATTCAAGGAATTTACCGATTCATGGAAGTTTTCAGCTCTTCTCGTCACATTCGCATAGTGGTCTTCATCGTATTTTCTGTTCTTTGGCCAATCTTATTTTATCATTTGTATCATATGAATGATAAATTTTTTAAAAAAACTCTCACTTGGAATTTCCAACATCTTTCTCTTGCCTTCGTGAGTGAGGAGTTCTCCGCAGAACTTTTTCTCATGAATCCCTCATTGAGCGTGTCACAGAAGCAGGAGACCATTGTAAGTCAATCATGAAAGGCTGCATAAAACGTTATGTATCCATAATGTTTTTAAACATTCATGTACGAGGGATGATGTTATTTTAGAGATTTGAAAGGTACCTATCGGATAATTCATATATTTATAAAACTGGCTTGGTAATTCGACCCGTGTGAAAGCAGGGAACGTGATGCTCTCCATAGCGACGATTGCCCACGAGAATCCACTGAATTAAAAATAATGAATTTTTTTTTAAGGTATAGGCACTAAGATCTTGTCCTGCTTATGAAGTGACAGCGCGCATTTCGCCCCTACAGTGAGCGTACCCAGAGAACATGCAACCATGACGAACGATGACTTTAAAGGGACCTGGCACTCGTAGAAGATTGAAGCTCAAATGAAAGAAATAACCTTTCCGATAATAAAAACAAAAATAAAAATAAATTAGAAAAATTTTCTTTAAAAAATACGGAAGTTCAAGGATCGGAACCAGAGCCGGCTTTTGCACTGGGGGCGACCGGCACAAATGTCGACCTGGATGCACTTTCAATACACCACGAACCTCAAAATATTTTTATTTCATTATTACTGTATTTTATTGATTTTTATGGTTTTTTAAAAATTATTTTTATCAAAATGTGCTAATCGAACAAGAAATAATCCAGGATGTAAACAGCTGTCAAGAAAAACACGTAGTCAGGGTACAACATAAATATGTTTTTAAGTGCTTTATCAAGTTATAACGAAACAAAAGTAATTACATTTTTTGGTCAATTAGATTTTTTGCCGACTCTTGCTCTGTACTCAACGACGACGACGGCGTGATCGCGCTCGTAGGGCTCGAGAATGACCTGCAGCATGCCACTATGAAATGCAAACCAAATAAGGGAAGCAACGACTCATCACAATCATTGAAAACACATAGATCGATGATTCAATATCAGCCCTCACAATAAACAAAGACAGCACCCACCTGTTCTCGAGGCTTGAACTTCTCCTCCTTGAGTTTGTTGACTTCACCGGCGAAGACTGCCTCGGGGCATCCATCGAATCGATGTCGGCCATGCCTGCAATCAGCATTCAATGTTATTCAATTGAATGAAAATGAGTGTGGCCAGTGTCCCTATATAGTGAGACAATCCGAATAGACGGACCGATCTAGTCGAGAAAGAGGGGAAGACGTGTCGAATAGTCCACCCTTTCATTTATCACGTTTCACACAGATTCCCTAATATTTTGCACGCGATCGCGTTTCTCATTTCAAATATTATAAATCTATGCCATCCAAGCGTCAACTCGAACAGTTGCTACGTTTAGGACATAGTTGAGAGAGAAATACAGAAATATTAGAGAAGAGATCAAAAGGAAGTAAAGCGACTGACCCATCACGGAAGACAGCCAGTCCGACAGCGGTCTTGACGATCTCGATGCACTCATCCTTGGTGAGATTGGGTCGCCATGCCTTGTCGAGGTATCCCTAACAATCGAAGATATACTCAAACAATTATGGAAATAGTCCATCTGAACATGATCGCAACACACTACTTAGGGGAGCCAATCCAAGACCAAAACTGACTAGAACGTAGGTCGATCCGGATGCCGAGGCCGTCGATCGCTGTCGGGTGGTGAAGCCACTGATGGGGAAGGTGTACAGCTGGAAGTAATGATCATCGATAATTATTACTCCCTGATACCTCGCGTTATATAAGATAACTTGGGAGAGGGTAACATTAATTTATTTTTTAACAAGTCGCTAATATTAATTTACCTGTCCTCTCAACTTGCTGCCCCATCCGGCGATGATGACGGAGGCGGAGAGCTGGTCACGGTACTGGTAGAGGAACTGACGGAAGAGCTGAGATGAACGGTAGATAGTTACTGGCTCGTTCTCCCTACTTCGCTTGCACCAACACTAAACCCAATTGAGCATGACAAATAGCTAAAGCCGTCCGGTTTATGTTAAATCGGGATAAAATAAATACAATTACCCTGATGCTCGCCTATACGTCTCGATGTAGTATTTGACGATATCGGCGATGGCTTGAGTGTCGTCGTCCGAGCCCGATCGCCAGACGGAGAAATGGCCAGTGATGGGCGTGATCTTGTTCGTCGTACGAGACGAGATGAACGAGCTGAAATTAAACTACCAAATAAATAAGCAATTACTTCTTCGATTTGGCGGGATCGCTCGGTTCGCTTCAGTAGGCCTAGTATAACTTTGGTATAATTTCCATGGATATGGTCATAATTAGGCTAATAAGACTAAAAGAGAATGCCCTCACTCCCGAAAACAGAGTAAACTCCACAAAACGAAACTATTATGACAATAAACGGCACAATTTAATATTTTTTTAAAGAAAGAAGGGAACACTAACCCAGCAGGTTCGCGAGTTAGTGCCGATTACGACGCCTCCGTCGTACTCCATGACGATCAGCGTGGTCTGAAAAGGGGCAAATAAAGTAAATTTAATCCTTAAAACGTGGAATTGGTGGTAGGACAAGGAATAGATACGGCAATGTCATACATGAGAAAGAAAGAACGGGCGATAAGCAAATGAGCGAGGAAATCGGGGAAGAATTCGAATATGACTCAGTGCTAACCAATATTTCTGTTATTTAATTAGATCCATTTTCTTCCTGCTCCGCAATTGCACAAAAGAATAGCGATAAAGTGAGCAAGTAAGAAAGCATCTTGTATAATGAGGAACAAAGGCCAAGTTCCCGCCAAAAAGAATCACTAGCGCAGGTAGAAAGTGATAGGGGATGGGAAGAGCATTGGCGGAGGATTTGTTATTAAATGGTTTTCACTGTCTTTGAAGCGAATCAGTACAGTGAACGTTGCGATAAAGACGCTTCACGAAAATGCCCAGTTAAGAAACAGGATCAGGGGCGTGAGAGGACAGCAAAAGAGCATGGTATTCGAGGGCAGATGGGCTGCAGCAATCAGGTAACACGACAGCAGCAAGATTAATACAAAATTTAAGCGAAAACCCGATAAAAAGTGGCAAGAAACAACAGCAAAACGAAAGGAAAGAGTTGCCGCGTTCTCTGGCTTTCTCGCTCTGCCCGCTCTCCGCTTTCCGCACACTCTCTCGCCCTGGAACCCAGTCACATCACGACATCCCCCAGCTATTCTAAGTTTAGTGCGTATCCGTAAGCGCCCAGGTATCTGTGGACCAATTTATTCTTACAGTAGTTTTAAATAAAATAAAATAATTCTAATTAATTTTATTAAATTTTATATTTTTCATAATCGATCTTTGGGGTAATTTCACACATTTTGAGCAACAATCGTCCACCATGACCAGGTTCCTTTAAGTTATTAAATGCCGATTTTCTTATCTCAAGAACCGTAGATTTGTAAGTTGCCTCAAGTCTCCCCCCTGATTATTTCTCAGGTCGATGTAAAAATTTTTTTCCCAATTTTGACACTCGGACTTTCCGGCCTCTCGTTCCTCTCCCATTTCAACTTACGTCCTCTCATAATGGATGAGGCCTTGGATACACTTTCTAGCGCACACGATCTATCCGATCAGTAAGGTATTCATGAAACCCGGTCCTATCGTGATGCTCAGGGGCATTTTGTTGCTCTAGCATTCAATGGTGAACAACGATATGGCCAAAATTATAGCACAAGCGCAAAGTACAGTCCCGCAGAGTCTCCGCCCCAAGAAGTGGAGCACGGAGGGTCACCGTGGGTCACCCGAGGTCACCCCGACTTTGAGGCGGCCTTAGACCCCTTTAAAATGCGAGTTCGACTTACTATTTTTGGCTGTGGGCTTTAATCATGAGTGTCAATGGATCTGTGAAAGTAGATTTCCGAAATTTTATTTTTGAGCTACTTTCTGAGACGTTATCGTTTAGCCCTCCTCCCCTCCCCTCCCTCCCCTCATTTTCATAAACGACCGCTCCCTTGATAGGTGAGAGTGAGGAATGGATTAGGGAAATGAAGGGGAGGAGAGACGGGCCAAGTTGACGTCTCAGGAAGTAGCTCAAAATGCAAAATTTCGGAAATCTGCTTTCACAGATCCATTGACCATCATGAGAAAAGCCCATAGCCAAAAATAGTAAGTCGAACTCGCATTTTAAAGGGCTCTAAGGCCGCCTCAAAATCGGGGTGACCTCGGGTAACCCACGGTGACCCTCCGTCCCCACTTGTTGGGGCGGAGACTCTGCGGGACTGTACGATGCTCGTACGTCATTATAAAACTAGCGCCAAGAATAATATCACTAAATGCCTACTAGATATGAGGCCGTTTGCGGTAGGATCAACAAGTGCCGAGAACAGGTAAAAAATCATCCATGCTCAAAATGTGGCCCTAAGAGTAACTTTTGATTTTGAATCGAGCTGTGGAGTCCGTTTTTCGATCTGAACCCTCTGAATCCTGGTACGGCACGACGTCAAAATGGCCAAAATCTGTTTCTGCGATAAAAAGTGGTCCGAGAGGGGCAAATTTGGCCGAAATCTCGCGTACCCGACCAGAATTCGATTCTCTACAAATTGAAAAAAATTTGAGGAGCTATCATTTTTCGTTTTCGAGAAAAAGACGATTTTTGACAGAGGTCTAGACCCTGGGAAAGCCGTAACTAAAAGAAAGAGCAAACTTTCCTGATCATTTTAGTATATTAGGTTAAGGAATCGATTTGAGTGGCGAAAATTTTATGTCGATTTTGTGCCGCGAACTCTTTTGAACTTTTTTGTAGTTTTTCGATTATAACTTTTTTCTTCCGAGTTTTCATGATCTCTAACATATAAATTCGTTTTCTCCGTGCAAAAATACTCCAGAAACTCCTATTTTCAGGTAAATCTGACTTTTTGACACAGGAATCGACATCGACGATGACGTCAGGGTCATATTTTGCAAAATACACGTATTTGCGGCACAAAATCGACATAAAATTTTCGCCACTAAAATCGATTCCTTAACCTTATATAACAAAATGATCAGGGAAGTATGTTCTTTCATTTGGATACGGCTTTTCCAGGGTCTAAGCCTCTGTCAAAAATCGACTTTTTCTCGAAAACGAAAAATTATAGCTCGTCTTTTTTTTTTTTTTTTTTCAGTTTGTAGAGAATCGAATTCTGGTCGGGTACGCGAGATTTCGGCCAATTTTGCCCTTTCCGGACCAGTTTTTATCGTAGAAACAAATTTTGGCCATTTTGACGTCGTGCCGTACCGGGATTCAGAAGGCTCAGATCGAAAAACGGACTCCATAGCTCGATTCAAAATCAAAAGTTACTCTTAGGGCCACATTTTGAGCATGGCCGATTTTTTACCTGTTCTCGGCACTTGTTGATCCTACCGCAAACGGCCTCATATCTAGTAGGCATTTAGTGATATTATTCTTGGCGCTAGTTTTATAATGACGTACGAGCATCGTACAGTCCCGCAGAGTCTCCGCCCCAACAAGTGGGGACGGAGGGTCACCGTGGGTTACCCGAGGTCACCCCGATTTTGAGGCGGCCTTAGAGCCCTTTAAAATGCGAGTTCGACTTACTATTTTTGGCTATGGGCTTTTCTCATGATGGTCAATGGATCTGTGAAAGCAGATTTCCGAAATTTTGCATTTTGAGCTACTTCCTGAGACGTCAACTTGGCCCGTCTCTCTTGCGTCATCACCATGCAATATTGCGAAATCGTATTACGGTAGGACACAGTGAGCATATGTAGGAGTACATGTACTGTCATCTGCCAAAACTTCAGAACTATCGCCCATCTGGTTTGAAAGTTACACCATTTTGAATTTTTGGGTCAAGACTTATTGTCGATACTGTACAGTATCGGGCATAAGTCATGGGACACTTTTTCGATCTTTCATACCTTTTGACCAGCAATAGATTTCTGGCTCAAACTTGGACATGTAGTAGTAGCGGACATGTAGTACATCGTGTGTTAGGAATGTGCCATTGGGATATCAGGGAACACCCTGGTTGTTGCGTAGCGATGACGCAATTAATCAATATTTTTTCAATGAATCATAATTCTTACATGGATTTTTCCTTAGCCTTCCTACTCGGTGTGATAATAGAATGCCTCAATACCTTTTCGATGAAAATATGTACTCATGGGAGGATTACGTACAGTGGCTTTAGACTGTCTCAAAGTAGGGTCCCGAAAAAATTGATTTTCGTTCATAGACATGCTAGAGACTCATTCAAAAGCTCAAAATGATCCTTACCACAATTCCTGATGATCCCCAAAGTTTGATAACGATAGCTCTTAATTTGACCTCAGGGCACGAATTTTTCACTTTTCAAACTTAAAAAAGTAATTAATATTCGAGGAGATTCCATGAGAAAAACCACATGGTGAAAAATGCCCGAAGTCGAAAAAAATTTCATCTCGAAAAAATATGTCTATAGGATTTTCTGGTGTATTTTTGCGCGCTGATTCAGAATTTCAATACTAGAGCTCATGAAATTGTGAAAAAAAAAGTTATCCTTGAAAAACTGTCGAAATCCGCTGTTTTTCAAACATAAGGCCGCCCACTTTTTTTTCCTATGTTCGGATTCTTCTGATTTTGCTGTAGTAGCTACTAGTTAGTAGTAAAATCAATCTGGTGGGAATTTTGGGGACATGCCTTCTAAGAAAGTTATAGCACTTTTCACTATTTTTTGAAAAACCGACAGCGCCGCTCCAGCACGTAGACATGAAATGACACCACCAACATATAAAATGTTACCCGCTCTCTCCTCATTCGAATTATTTTTTGGAATTGTCTCTCGCTCAATTTTAAAGCAAGTTATGGTCGTTTAGAATCGGTTCCGTTTTGCTATCTTAGCGCTCACCATTTCCATGTTCGTAATTAGTGTAGGTCACAGGAGAGCCATCATTCCACTTGCAGGCTCTTCCCTTGCACTTCAACTCGATGTTCCGATTTCCTCCCTCGTTCTTGCAATACATGCACATGATAAAATCCTGCTCCTATATCGAGAGAAAACAGGGATGTCAATAGGGATGGCAACACGGGTCCGACTCTGCTCATTGCTCTCGGCTCTCTCTCTCTCTCTCTCTCTCTCTCTCTCTCTCTCTCTCTCTCTCTCTCTCTCTCTCTCTCTTCTCTCTCTCTCTCTCTCTCTCTCTCTCTCTCTCTTTCTCTCTCTCTCTCTCTCTCTCCCTCTCTCTCTCTCTCTCTCTCTCTCTCTCTCTCTCCTCTCAGTGACGCGAGAGAGCAGGGAAAGTAGGAGAGTTTGAGACTGGATTTGATATGGGATGATTCGAATCGTACCTATTTATTGTTGATGGAAGCCATCAATCCGCCGACAAGGCGTTGCAATACGACTCTACGGCGTCAAAATCGCGGGCATAGTAATCCGGGATGAACGGTTCGTAAAAGTCCATAATATGGAATACAAATCTTCCGATACTGACGACCAGTGGGTAACTGAAAATATGATTTTTTAGTTTAATATTGAAAATATCATAAATTTAAATTCCTCCCGACATTTCCTTTACGTGAATATTGAAGACAAATTGGAAAGGTTTCTTGGTCGGGATGTCGCACGGAAGTGTAATCAATGTCGAAACGAGCTGGAATATTTCAAAATTTGTTTAGTTTAATGATCTCTTCATTTCACACACTGTCTCACCATCATACCGGTTGAGCCATTGCCTGAATTGCTCACTCTACCGCTAATATACATTCGGTTCCCATTTCGAATTCACGATGTTCTAGAGGTTTCGTACCTTTTGCTCCAAAAAGAGATATACTTCTTGGGTTCGTTTTTTCCTCATTATGCATCAAAACAACTCACATTCACATAAAATTCATGCGCATTTTCCTCGGTAAATTTGACTTCGAGATTCGCCAGCTAAGAGTCGCTTCCGATTAGGTGCGATTCGTACTGGAATTATATTATTATTATTATTATTTTATATTATTATTATTTTATGTATTTATTTTAAAAATTGATTACTCCTTCTCACTTCAGTATTGTAGATTGGAGGTGGCTGGAACTTGAAGGCGGATCGCTGACGGTCGCTAGGTAACTGAAAATGGAAATAAATAAATAAATACAATTCCCTGAATCTGAAATCTGCATTTTTTCTTTTCAAGATGTGAAAAATCCATCAACAATATTTTATAACTTTTTTTCATACATTTTACGGTACCCAATCCAACAATACCCAAATCCTTTTCAGATTTTACACCATCCTAGTAATTTATTCGTCGTTACGTGCCCAGACAGTCTGAATTTCATACTCTCCTCAGAGTATTCGAATACAATACGCCCGGATGAGGGAGAGAGTGTGCACTTACGTGAATATTGATAACGAACTCGAAGGGAATCCTTGATGGGCCGGCGCACGGAGAGTGCGAAATCGAGGTCGAAACGGGCTGAAATAGCTCAAATATCGCACTGTTTTTTAAATTCGAAATTTAGTCGAGTCGCAATGTATGGCACGTTTACAAAGTGCAGAGCATTTATATCAGGTTGAGTCATAAGTAACTTTCGTTTTGCCAATTGGAGATAATGACCTATCCCGTCTCTCATATTTGTGCAATCTTGTTCCGGATATTCATAAACGATAAGGGCTTGGACGCCCTCTTTAGCGCACATTATCTCATATATCTCCGATCATAAATGCGATCACAATTGCCGGCCCAATTCAAAGTTGTCACACATAACCCTAAGATTTTGGCGTGTCAGCAGTCAGTGGAGAGGAGTGATTGATCCACAACTAAGCTGCATTAGCAAAGTATTATGGTTATACATCACATTGATGATAGTCACAGGAATACACACTGAAAGGCCTGTGTGAGATATGCGTCTAACGAGTGTGTAGAAATTTCATTTACTGATAGAAAGAAGTGTTGATAGTCGCGTTGTATTAGCAATAGATTGAAAGACCTCAATTATACTTGAATGTGAAGTGCCTTCCCTTTTGAAAATATGTAATAATTTGGCTAAGTGTGACGCAATCTGTTCATGACTTAAATTGCTCGGAACTCCAATATAGAAAAACATGCATCGAAATCGGCATTTAGTAGTATTTCCTCCAAACCTAAGTGATTGAATGTAAGACTTTTAGTGGTTATATGAACGAGCAACTCTTGCACTATCATTCATTAATTGGCCATAATTTTGGTAAGGCTACTTTTTCTGGGGTATGGTATAATCCAAAATCCTGGCTCAGTTGTCTAAAAACAAGCACGTGAGGGAGGATTCCAGGCTCTAATTACCCATAGAGGAATGCAGTGAGAGAGACGTCTTTTCAAGCGTCATTTCTCAGCCTCACGCGCTCTGTTTTCGAGACCTTTCTCATAGAAATGAGCGGAATCAGCCGCGAAAATACGGTGAGATCACTCCTGGCATCTTGTGAAAGCGTTGATCAAACGACTAATTTATCTTGTGGAAATGCGTAAGGGTAGGCGCAATTTGAGTCGCACATGGGAAAATAAATCGAGATCTTCGGGTGAGATTCTGAGTTGTTTTTGAGATGAAATAATGATTACAGTTGGCGAATTCCGAAAACAGTCAACTATTGAGATCGCTTTCATTTGAGTTTATTAGCTTGAAACACATCGAACTTCCACAAAATTCTTGTCAACAGTCTTGTAGGGAAAGATCATCGCTCCGCGGTCTTCCTCGGATGTCCAGTAACCTGCAAAATTCAGTGTTCGCACTTCGCAAATAGTCTACGGTAAGAATCCATTTTTGTGAATTTTCATATTTGCATCATCCTTTCCACCTACACACGTTAAAAAATTTTACGAAAACAGGAATATTTTTTTCGAAATCGAAAAGGAGCGAAAACGATTTCTCGGTCCCTCTCGAACTTTGAATCATTTCTGAAACTCACCTGTTTGCGTGCAAGTCAGGCTCTTGCGCGGGATCCATTTGTCGTTGTCGGTGTCGTGTAACTAAAAAATACAATTATTGTGAAATTATTTTCGAAAATATCTCCCACCTCCATCTTCTCTGTGTCTTTGCAGCGCAGATTGCGACAGCCATTGTCGTCGCTCCATTCTGCATTTAAAATATTATTTGTAGCCACTGAATAATGTTTAATTTTTTTTATCGCGCGTCCCCGTTGCCATGTGAAGTGAGAATCGTCAAAGGTTGTAATGTGCTCAAGCGTCTCAAGAGAATCTGACGTGTCTGCGTGTGATTCCCATTAGTTTGTTGTATTATCAAGAAGTGGTCTCGAGGAAATTCGAGTGACTTCACGTACATAAATATGGGTTGACGTCTGTCAGTCAAACCAATTGCACAAAACGCCGCTTATTTCATGCATTTTTGAAATTCCAGAAGTCTTATTGAATCTGCCAGGGTATATTGCAAAACGCACCTGTGAACACAGTAGTATTGCTGTCTTTCGGAGCCCAAGTGCAGGCACGGGCACAATCTAAAATTGGAATCGTAAACTAATCTTTAAGTTCATCCCATTCGGGGGCTATTAGGAAGCCCGCTAAACCCCACGTCGGCCTTATTAGATCCCATTGAGATCTTTAGATCTGAAAAAAGCTTGACATTTCCGCGTTTATCCAGGCCATTCGTCCCAGGGAAATAGGCGACTCCCAGGCCCGCTCTCTCGTTACTCTTATCGATTAGTGTGCAGAATGGAGAGAGTTATTCTCCACTATGCACAATCTCAAAACGCACGTCTCGTCCCTTCCCACGAATGGCAAGTGACGGAGGAATCGGATGAGGTGTACTTGTTCCCGAACTGGTCCTGGTACCTGAATGCACATCTCTATAGTTCAGTAGGCGGAATGATATCTCCCGATAATTCAAACACATTCCCAGTGTATTCTTGTTCATATTTGTGTCTACAAAAGTTCGACTGTGCTTGTTTTAAGAGAATATTTTTTCTGAGATTATTGCCAGCCTGCTGTATTTTCGCTCTTGTCTCATCTGGAGCAATCTTTAGTGCACTCCATTCAGACTCGGTCTCAAAAACAAGTCTTAACTGCGCAATTTCACGTCTTTGCGTCTTCCCAGAACGAAACGGGTGCATTCGGGTGCAAGCGCTTAGTTGAGAATAAGAACATTCAAGGTTAAGCCTTCCCTTTTCTTACGTGTTGATCTGGCTACTCAAGTTGTAGAAAGATCTGGTGAATGAGATCTCTAGGTTGTAAGGACAACATATAGACTATGAAAAATCGTAATGAGCAGTCAAGAAGAGTCGCTAATGAGAGGTTTGAAATCAAGTGACTTGGTCTCCGATCTCTATCCGTTATGTAGACTCCGGACTCTGATCGAAATTCAGTCTATGGAAAAAAAAGACGTAATGAGCACTCAGGGAAAGGGTGGAAAAGAAGTTCGCAGCGAACCATGTGACTTAGTACACTGATCTCTATCCGGTCTGAGAGATGAGAAAAATAAATAATGCAATTGTTTTATTTTTTGCAATTAAAAAGCAATTACAAAATAACCAAACTTACGTCCCATTGCCAACACACGTCAGGTGGCCTTCAATCGTCTTCACGAACTCGCTAGAATTGGGCATGAAGATCTTCAAAATATTGTTTCCGTCAAATAAAAAAATAAACAACTAACCGCCAACTTTCCCTTGTATCTGCACTCAATCCTGCTGCATTCGCCCTCTTTTGCAAACAGATCGACTGCGCCGTAGTCGCAACCTGAACAGTTGCATGGTTATGTCTAGAAATTTCACTATTTTTTTGAATAGGAGCATTCGCGATAACTAGCCAGCGTTATGCTTCTTTATTGCGTGCATTGTGTACCGAGTACAATTCAGAGTGGAGCTTTCCAATTCGTCTACTCAAAGAACCATATAGTATTCCTTTTCCTGGGCAATGCAGTCGTTTTTGTTGTTCACTTGTTACCCTCTGATGTCTTACTAATGAATCGTTTTGCAAGGGCCTCATTTACGGGACGGGGCGGATGGGTGCTGAAGGGATTCTGAGAGAGATTTCTTTAACTGCTTTTGGAAGGAAGCGATACAACACGCGAGAGCTGACCGTCTTGTTCTGATTGTCTTCATGGTAGTCTGCCTCGTCAACGACTGATGGGCTTCCGCTAGTGATGACAAATCGGTATCGACTCTCCTCATTTTGTGTGATCTCTCGTCGGTTAGAGAAGCGGCAGAGCACGCGAATTGAGGAGAGTCGGATGCCAATTTGTCATGACTAGTTTCCGCCCTGTTCCCGTTCCGGTATGGGATGTGGAACATTGCCTATCACCAGACAGAACGGTTCACACCACATACAGAACTAATGCGAATCTGTTGGTCATGAGTTCGACCCCCCTAGCTCACAGATCCACCCAGGCCTGCGGGGGTTATAGAAATGGTCAGGAATCCCCCCCCCCCAACCACGTGCACACAGCACGGGCGGAATAGTCACATCGCATATGTCGCGGAGTCTCTCAGGACAGACTGAACCGGCTATGGGGTAGCACAGCTCGCCTTGCGTGGAAAAGCCTTAAGAAAAAAGTTTGAGCTGCACAGACACAAGCAATTATGCCGTTGATGATGCACTCAAACGCTGAATTATTCATACTCCTCAGGGCATCGCAAATACGTACAGAGTGCTCGCTGATGTTTGGTCTTTAAGCGATGGATTGCGTACTTCTTCTTACTCAATTATAAATGCAAATTTCGCACTCGTCTCTGACTATTTCTTCGGATATATTCAATCTGAGAATTTAGATGTCATTTTCCAAATTTAAACTTCCCACATATGAAAAAAAATTTTTGTCTTTTCAAAATGTTAGTCTAAATCTACGTTTTCATTCCGCTCACCTTTCTCAAACTCTTTCTGACATGCCGAACTCGTGCCCAGCCGTGATCCGGCACACTGGCATTCGCCTGAATGAGAGGTGATCCGGAAATTCATTGAAGAATAACATGTTTTCAAACAATATATCGTCTTTCAAAGAACAGCTGTGCCGATCGAGTGAGACAGGAATAGTAGCTGGAGAAGTATGTACCATTGTATTTGCAAGTGACTTCGGCATGATTGGGAATTAAAGTGCCACCAGGGAGCCTGAAATGTGTTTTCGAGATATATAAATACAAATAATATGTTTCTCACTTCCACTCGCCCTCAGCCGAACATTCAAGGTACGAGTTGAGAGTATTCCAGCGCATGACGTGATAACTCTGAAAAAGGTTGCAAATGGTAACTGTTAGTATCAGCAATTCGGCATTGACACTCCTCATTTCGCGAGATATATCATGGATCATTGAAACGAAAGAGCACGTGAAATGAGGAGAGTCGGATGCCGATTTGCCAGCACTAGTAACTGTTCCATCTAGTTCGTGATCGTTCGCAAATATTCCTTCTAGAACCATTCATCGGAACTCTTACCCATAGCACGCTGTCCGGACCGCACGACAGGACGCGACATTTGTCGTCGGAGGGACCGCCAGAGTACTGAAAGGAGATTATCAGTGCCGAATTCTTGACTTTTCAACCAATAATCTTTTTTTTTCTTAAATTTTCGGTGATGAATTCAGAATTTTTTTTTCAATGTGAGAAGTGCGAACTTACCGTAACCTTGTTACATCCTTTCTCCGCACCGCCTGGACAAATTTCAGACTTCTTGAGATCGACGCATTTTTGACAGGCTGAAACAAAGAGGCTGGAGTAGATTCGTTAGTATTTTTTTCGAATTGCACAATCGCACAAAATCATCACATCGATGATCATCACATTGTTATAATAATATTGAAACCAAAGTAGTTTTAAAAAATTTTTTTTGAAACAGAGCCGAATGATAAGAGTGTGTGTGTGTGCGGAATGAAAATACGGTGAACAGTATGTTGAACCCCAGCACATACACGGTAGTATCTTCCTGCAAGTGATTGCGGCTCTCCGGCTGTTTAGCTCGGTAGGTGGAGGGGGAGTGAGAGCCTCTCTGGAAATGTGTTCTCGACCATGATTCAATAGTTTACTGAAGAGAAAGTAAACAGAAAATACGTTCTAAAACTAGTTTTTAAATAAACAAAATTAATTTACTGTTCCGCCTTCTTCTGCTCCGCACCATCGACGTAGTCATCGTCGAAAAGTGACGTCTACAAAATTCCAAAATTCGAGGAGAATCATGAAATTTCGGGATCCAATATTTTTCTCAGAATAGTTCACGTGAGAGATTTTCTAACCTCCTTTGTGGACTTGACAACATCCTTCTCCGTCGGCACTACGATCCTGCAATTTGTTTTATTTATTTATTTCAATATTACTATTTAATAATTAATTATATTAATTACTCACCACTCCGACTCATCACTGCAGCGGAGCGATCGAACAGAGCGGAGAATGCCCAGATTATCGCGGAACTGAGCATCTTATTTATGTTTCATCCGATCATCCGATCTCATTCGAAACAAACGAGAATTGAATATGTTTCAGCGCTAATACATACTCGTCCAATACAGGATTGAGTGACAGCGTCAGACGTTGCAGTGCAAACCACATAAATTATACTATGGTATGTTGATGGAGTCCCTAGCCAATCGTGTCTTTATATGTGACAGTTTAAATCAGATTTAGAAGCGAAACTTCTTGCGATTGACGATACAAAACTAATTATTGCCCGACCAAATATTATCGCTCTCTATTCCTCACACTCGTTTGTTTCTCTGACAGATTGGACAGTGTTCAGAATGGATAGAGTCATGATTAGCGCTGGCAAATGAAGAGAGCGCTCTCCTCATTTCACACACTCTCTTGTATCTCTGACCGGTGAGAGAGCACGAGGAATGAAGAGAACAATTCTTCATTTGCCAGCACTACTAACGACTACTTACTATCATCTCAGTTCCATTCTTACAAGTGGCCACATCGCATTCCTGCGTCCGATCCGGTTCCGCCATCCAGTCGATTGAGCAGAGCTCTCCTTCAATTTATTTATTCTTTTGAAACTTTAGATCGAAATATCTCCATTTTTGCCGAGTTCTCACTTCACTAAATCCAGGCGACGGAGAGTTTTAAGAGTTTTAAAATATCGATAAAAATAAGTATGAAAAATACCCGGCGGACACTCCATCTCCTCCACCCAGCACCGCTTGCACTCTGCAATCGAATATTTTTAAAATATAAAAAAAATAAATAAATATTTCAAACAAACAAAAACAATACAAAAGATAAATAAGACTCACTGGGCCAATAGCACACCGCCTCGACGTCTCTTCCGAGATTGACCGTAGTCTTCTCCCAGTCTTGGAACTGAAAATGTTACCATTTGTTTCTAAATAAAATAAAGATTTCGCAAAACGCATTCTCTTTTTTATAGAGAATCGTAAGAACTACTCTCAGGTTTTGAGCACGCCACAGAATTGGAATAATGAAAGGAGAGGAGAAATCCGAGAACAGAAAATCACCGTTTCAATGGTCCATTTTCCCTTTTCATCACATCTCAACTCGCTGACTCCCTCGTAGATCACGGGAGGGACAATCGTGGAATTGGTCGATGATGTTGAGTTGGCAAAGTCATCGTCGATTAGTGAGTCGTTGAAGCGTGAGCGGGTCTGCAAGCAACTAGTGATTTCGAATCGGAATTTTTCCTCTGATTTTTTGTGTTATCGCACCTGTTTCACGATTTTTTTTTATAGTAGTAGAGGCACAGTTTTCCTATCGAAAACTATTGGTAAACAGTAAAATTTTATCCTCATAAGGGGCTCGAACTCTTGGCATTCATAATAAAAGATTGACGCTCTACCAACAGAGCTAAGTAGGCTCCGACATCGCACCTTAGTTTATTTCATAACACATTCTTTGTTGGTTCGATATGTGATGTGTTCACACAAGGAATGAATGACAATTATTTCATTGCGACAATTCGTGAATAATTTTAATTGAATAATTATTAAAATAAGTACCCGAATCATGAACTCCCTCTCGTTACACGTAGCCACTCGGCAGTTGCCGATCTTGGACGATTGGAGATTGAGTTTTCCTGATTATTCGATAATTTATTTCGAAAATAAATGCAATTATCAACCTTTGTAACATGATGCATCGTCTCGACAAGAATCGAGGTCGGAGGGAAGACTGCAAGTCTGGCAACCTGAGAAAAAGTTCTTCTGGTGTATTGATGACAAAAATACTCTCCTCAATTCGCGCTATCTTTCGCCTGAAGGAGATAAGAGGGATCACGCGAAATGAGAGGAGTAGAGTAACAGCCATTGCTAATATGGCTTTTGTACGAAATATGTTTCACTACGATCTTATATCCCGTAGGTGTTTCACAGTGACAATGTGTGCGCGAATCCTTTCATAAAAAACTCAACCAACTTCTTCTCATCGCGCATGTAATCGCTGAGATATTGTTGTAGATTCGTTCTCTAATATCCTTCCAAGCTCCTCCTGAACAAAATTCAAAACATAATAATTAGTTATAAATTAAGAGCAATTTTTAGCTGATTTGCACTCTTTCTCTTCACATGATAAAAAAAGAGAGGAGACTTGGGAATCTCTACACTATTCGTCAGCACTAGTAACCAACCTTCTGAACACTGCAGCGTAAACGCCTCCGAGACGGTCTTGTTAGGGTGAATTATCTGAATTTTAATGAAATTAAATTTTTTAAAAACTAATAATGTTAATTCACCATCAAGTCTCCCTCCCTGCAGCTGAGTCGACTGCAGCCGTTGATACGGACCTAAATTTGTTCTAACTAAAATCCTTTCATTATCTCATTTTTCGATTTGTTTTTGAGAAAGATTACCCGGAAATACTAGCGCAAACGAAATATCGACCAAATATGAGGTACGTTTGAAACATAAGTTGCTCAATCAATTCGTTTTGCCACATCTTTTTTTGCGTTTTTCCTCAATTATCATCTACTTTTTAAAAAACTGCATTAAATACTGCAGCATGCTGAGCCTACAGGCAGAAAAACGGCTAGGACTGGAGTGCGCAATTCGGGTAATTGTCTCTTCAATCCATGCATTCTCTCGCGGGTCTTTGTGACAAGGAATTTCACGGAGTCCAGACTCGCGTATTTCAGTACGCACTCACCTCCGAGAGCGAATTAGCGCACACGAATCCTTCAGGGCAGAAGTCAGGGGAGAACAGCAGCTCTGCGCAGTTGCTGCATGCTGAAATAGTTTGTATTTTTTGACCAATCCATTTCCACTGTGTCCATGAAATCCAGATTGAATACGAATGCCTTGTGAAACGTATTTTGTCCGCACGACTTTCCGTTCTGAATCATTTTCACCCCTCCCAGAAATCAGAAAAAAAGAAACATTGCAAAAATTGAGAAAACTGTGCAGAACATCTTATTTTTGTCAGATGGTAGTATAGGTTTGAAAATTGAAGAATAGTACGCACACGGTGGCCTGGCACAGGTCACATGCCACAGGTTCTTGAAACCCTCTCGGATGTCCGCGTGGTAATCGCCTTAATTATTTTAATTGTTTTCACTATGATAAAACTAATAATCTAGATATAAATTCTGGATAATTTCAACTCTTCAATCCAGTTTATTGATGACAAATCGGCTACGACTCTCCTCAATTCGATCTCTCGTCCGTCAAAGAAACGAGAGAGCATGGGAAATGCGGAGAGTCTTGTGCCGATTTTCCATCATTAATGGAGACTTGCCAGATACGCAGGAAATGTTAGTCGCTCGCTTCCAGGGAAGGCCGGTCTTGTACTGTAATAATGGTATTATGATTATCCATTTGGATCATTTTCCTGTCTCTTTTTCTGCTCAGTCTGTATTGAAATCATGACAATTTTAATGCGTCATTTTCCTGTTAACCAAGGAATATCGGAGGGGCGACAATTCCGCATCGAAATTTCCGCAACTGGGCATTTCTGACAAATCCGCAAATATATTTATTCCGCTAACGACATTTCCACAAATGGCATTTGCGACAACTCGGCAAACGACATTTCCGCAAGTATTTTTTCCGCAACGACCGTAATCTTTTAGTCTTAATTTCAGTTTACGATTGCCCAAAGAATAAATCAGTTATTTTTCTGTTTTTCCTATACTTTCTCCTGTTGAAACATTTCCGCAAGTGTTAAAACACGAGTAAGTATAGGAAAAAAAGAAAGAAAGTGAAAATAACTGATTTCTTCGTTTCGCAAAAAAAACTTAAATGAAAATTCAAAGATTACGGTAGTTGCGGAAAAAAATTACTTGCGGAAATGTCGTTTACTTAAAAAAAATGTATTTGCAGAAATGTCGTGTGCGAAAAAAAAATTTCCGGAAATGTCGTTTGCGGAAAAATTGGTTGCGGAAAAGAATTCGATTTGCGGAAATGTCGTTTGCGGGATTTTCACCCCTCCGGAATATCGAGGTAGAATTGATGTTTTGTAAGTAACATAGGAACATCGCAGATATTGTCGAAGTGAGAATTTATCGGACTATGAGAGGCTTGAGAAACACATCTCAACCTCTCAAGTTCGATAAAATTATAATTGCTGTTTAGGTTGAGCAATGCTTCACTGCAAGTATGACTTGGGATTAAATGCGAATCATTTAATGTCATAAGCATAAATAATATCAATAATAATAATAATAATAATAATAATAATAATAATTTCTCTCACTATAATAATATCGGTACACGAGAAAATTTGCGAGGCGTTCTGTATCAAAAACTATTGCCAACCGTTACAATTCTCACTATAAAATCAACTCACGTATAGCGTGGTGTCCTTGGGACAAGCCAGTTCGCAGTTCTTTTCCATCGGTTCTTCGCACCGAAAAGTCGGACAGATTGTGGACATTTTCAGCGCTGGACAACTGCATTCTTCTGGAAACAAAGAAATGATCTTTGATCTCTAATCTCTGATTAAAAAATTTATTGCGAAACTGATAGAATTGAAAAGAGTGATTCTTGCGTTAGATGCACTAGAAAAAATTAGTTTAGATGAAAACGCACCAAAATACCCAGCGGCCAGTGGCAATGAGAAAAGGGCGAGGAACAGCATGCGCTCTGTTGTAACAGCAAGGTGATGTGACCCAGCACTAACCTGCGGTTATTTCAGTGAGAAAGAGAGAAAGGGCCATTCGAGGTTCACTCTCGCTCTAGTGAATCGTCTAACCGGTTCAGTGCATTCGCTAAGAACATTTTCAACATTGCGAATGGAAATAATGCCATGGCGAACCGCAATAAGGGTTTCTGTTTTTCTTCTGAATTATTCATTTTTATACCAGGAACAGCGCAAAAATCTCCGAGTTCTCCTCCACCAGAATTTGGTTGTTCTTTATCACATCGACACGACTGCTGAGAACTGTCGTTTGTTGAAACAATAAGTGTTTGTGTTTTTAAAAGACACGTGTTATTGGCACCCTGTAAACTCTATCAGCATCTCCTCAAACCCTCGAGTCACCACCAGGCACAGGCACTGAAATTATAGAGATTTATTTCCGGCGTGACCTCATTTCTTCTCTGAGTCGGGGAATATCCCTTTCCCCGGATACTATGGCTTCTGATTGGTCTGCATTTTCTCATCCTCCTCCTCTCTCAGAATAGAGCATTTTTGGAGATGAAAGGATCAGTAGAGAGGAGGAGAATAATATTTTTTTTCCATACACCATCTCGTTATCAGAGCAATCCCTATGTCATTCCCGTATCAGTTAGCTTGAAAACGACAGTCAAACTTGGTTGGATTTATTCAGAACAAAAGTGAAAACAGAAATATATACACAAGTTCCTGTTTGTTAGGAGTGTTCATCCTTACTATTGGATGCAATGCTACTCTCTTCTTCCCTCTAGTCCTGGTGTTTGGATTTCTAAGACTCATACAGTGTTGAATGGTCGGTGAATCGTTTTTTTTCCCATTCTAACGAAGAAAATGCTGAATCCGTGCTTAATTGCAGAACCCGAATCCCATAAATCATGTGACATTGGCTGACAAAGTGATCAGCACGCGATAAAATTTGCGTTCGCATTCACACTACGCTCATACTATCCCTTTAGTGTTGTCTGCTCAAATTTCGCAATGAAATTCGTTTTTGTGTGGGTGTTATCCCAAAAGAGTCCCGTTTGCAGTGAAATGAATCATCTCGAGTGCAATCCGAACTGCAGCATTGCATTGGGCAACGGGCTATGGGTAAATATGTTTTTGCAATTGCAAGTTCTCCTCCTCCTTAATCCTCCAAATATGTTTCCCGTGCCACATTGTAAAACAACTGAAAAAGCACGATTTCAAATTTTTAAAATACAAAACAAATTTTGAAATATTCCAGCTCGTTTCGACATTGATTACACTTCCGTGCGACATCCCGACCAAGAAACCTTTCCAATTTGTCTTCAATATTCACGTAAAGGAAATGTCGGGAGGAATTTAAATTTATGATATTTTCAATATTAAACTAAAAAATCATATTTTCAGTTACCCACTGGTCGTCAGTATCGGAAGATTTGTATTCCATATTATGGACTTTTACGAACCGTTCATCCCGGATTACTATGCCCGCGATTTTGACGCCGTAGAGTCGTATTGCAACGCCTTGTCGGCGGATTGATGGCTTCCATCAACAATAAATAGGTACGATTCGAATCATCCCATATCAAATCCAGTCTCAAACTCTCCTACTTTCCCTGCTCTCTCGCGTCACTGAGAGGAGAGAGAGAGAGAGAGAGAGAGAGAGAGGGAGAGAGAGAGAGAGAGAGAGAAAGAGAGAGAGAGAGAGAGAGAGAGAGAGAGAGAGAGAGAAAGAGAGAGAGAGAGAGAGAGAGAGAGAGAGAGAGAGAGAGAGAGAGAGAGAGAGAGAGAGAGAGAGAGAGAGAGAGCCGAGAGCAATGAGCAGAGTCGGACCCGTGTTGCCATCCCTATTGACATCCCTGTTTTCTCTCGATATAGGAGCAGGATTTTATCATGTGCATGTATTGCAAGAACGAGGGAGGAAATCGGAACATCGAGTTGAAGTGCAAGGGAAGAGCCTGCAAGTGGAATGATGGCTCTCCTGTGACCTACACTAATTACGAACATGGAAATGGTGAGCGCTAAGATAGCAAAACGGAACCGATTCTAAACGACCATAACTTGCTTTAAAATTGAGCGAGAGACAATTCCAAAAAATAATTCGAATGAGGAGAGAGCGGGTAACATTTTATATGTTGGTGGTGTCATTTCATGTCTACGTGCTGGAGCGGCGCTGTCGGTTTTTCAAAAAATAGTGAAAAGTGCTATAACTTTCTTAGAAGGCATGTCCCCAAAATTCCCACCAGATTGATTTTACTACTAACTAGTAGCTACTACAGCAAAATCAGAAGAATCCGAACATAGGAAAAAAAAGTGGGCGGCCTTATGTTTGAAAAACAGCGGATTTCGACAGTTTTTCAAGGATAACTTTTTTTTTTCACAATTTCATGAGCTCTAGTATTGAAATTCTGAATCAGCGCGCAAAAATACACCAGAAAATCCTATAGACATATTTTTTCGAGATGAAATTTTTTTCGACTTCGGGCATTTTTCACCATGTGGTTTTTCTCATGGAATCTCCTCGAATATTAATTACTTTTTTAAGTTTGAAAAGTGAAAAATTCGTGCCCTGAGGTCAAATTAAGAGCTATCGTTATCAAACTTTGGGGATCATCAGGAATTGTGGTAAGGATCATTTTGAGCTTTTGAATGAGTCTCTAGCATGTCTATGAACGAAAATCAATTTTTTCGGGACCCTACTTTGAGACAGTCTAAAGCCACTGTACGTAATCCTCCCATGAGTACATATTTTCATCGAAAAGGTATTGAGGCATTCTATTATCACACCGAGTAGGAAGGCTAAGGAAAAATCCATGTAAGAATTATGATTCATTGAAAAAATATTGATTAATTGCGTCATCGCTACGCAACAACCAGGGTGTTCCCTGATATCCCAATGGCACATTCCTAACACACGATGTACTACATGTCCGCTACTACTACATGTCCAAGTTTGAGCCAGAAATCTATTGCTGGTCAAAAGGTATGAAAGATCGAAAAAGTGTCCCATGACTTATGCCCGATACTGTACAGTATCGACAATAAGTCTTGACCCAAAAATTCAAAATGGTGTAACTTTCAAACCAGATGGGCGATAGTTCTGAAGTTTTGGCAGATGACAGTACATGTACTCCTACATATGCTCACTGTGTCCTACCGTAATACGATTTCGCAATATTGCATGGTGATGACGCAAGAGAGACGGGCCAAGTTGACGTCTCAGGAAGTAGCTCAAAATGCAAAATTTCGGAAATCTGCTTTCACAGATCCATTGACCATCATGAGAAAAGCCCATAGCCAAAAATAGTAAGTCGAACTCGCATTTTAAAGGGCTCTAAGGCCGCCTCAAAATCGGGGTGACCTCGGGTAACCCACGGTGACCCTCCGTCCCCACTTGTTGGGGCGGAGACTCTGCGGGACTGTACGATGCTCGTACGTCATTATAAAACTAGCGCCAAGAATAATATCACTAAATGCCTACTAGATATGAGGCCGTTTGCGGTAGGAAGTATTGTAGAGCATCCACCTGAAACACATACCTTCTGAAAAATTCGGCTCAGAAGCTCTTCTCGTAAGGTGCACTGAAAGTGATGATTTCCTTCAAAATGGAACTTATCAGCCCCAAATGTTGTTGGTAGCTTAGGGACATTAGGCGACCTTACCATATTAGTTTTAGCTTGAACGATCTACTTTGAAGATAGCTAACAAGGGAATGTTCACTGGGCACCGTAAAATTATTGTGCGAGACCTATTGGACCTCAATAGTGACCCTAAGTGCATCATGAATCTGTTTTCAAAAAGTGCCCATATTGATCTACCATGGAGAAAATCGATAATAGGTCATATTTTGGTCCAAAAATTAAAATCGCAGAACCAACTTCTTATAAGGTTTCCTGACGTATTTTCGCTCGTAGAATTCGATTTTTCATACGAGTACACACAAAAATGAGAAATAAAAAAGTTTTTTTTTCTCATTTTTTTAAAAAACAAGGAAAGTCGATATTTTTCAACCATAACTTTTTTCTTTCGCATTTTTGTGTGCTGTAGTATAAAAAATCGAATTATACGAGCAAAAATACGTCAGTAAAACCTATAAGAAGTTGGTTCTGCGATTTAAACTTTTGAACCAAAATATGACCTATTATCGATTTTCTCCATGGTAGATCAATATGGGCACTTTTTGAAAACAGATTCATGATGCACTTAGGGTCCCTATTGAGGTCCAATAGGCCTGGCACCATAATTTTACGGTGCCCAGTGAACATTCCCTTGTTAGCTATCTTCAAAGTAGATCGTTCAAGCTAAAACTAATATTGTAAGGTCGCCTAATGGTCCCTATGCTACCAACAACATTTGGGGCTGATAAGTTCCATTTTGAAGGAAATCATCACTTTCAGTGCACCTTACGAGAAGAGCTTCTGAGCCGAATTTTTCAGAAGGTATGTGTTTCAGGTGGATGCTCTACAATACTCGTGTAAGCACTGTATAAAGTTTGATGTGATCCGAAAAAAAGATTACAAAGCTCAAGGATTGTTCTTACAACTCTGTTTTGTGAAAGTTTGATTCAATTGTGTCTGAATTGTACATATGCATTCATTATTTCGAAGAAAAAGAGAAAGAAAAGTCGGATTTTGAGTGCATACCTTAGATTTTAAACCATATCTAAAACATTATCATTTTTACTAGACATCATAAAATATTAGTGTCAATATTAGTGTTTGAAAACAGATTCATGATGCACTTAGGGTCCCTATTGAGGTCCAATAGGTCTCGCACCATAATTTTACGGTGCCCAGTGAACGTTCCCTTGTAAAGCTTTAGGAGTTCGGAAAAATATGTTTGATCTAAGGAAACGACGCCAATAGTTAACTTTTATGTGATCCGAAAAGAGGTTTGAAAAGCTCAAAAATTATTCTTACAACTCTGTTATGTGAAAGTTTGATTCAATTGTGTCCGAATTTTATGTATTCATTATTTCGAAGAAAATAACACTTTTTAGAGACAAGTCGGATTCTAAGTGCAAACCTTAGATTTTGAACTTAATCTAAAACGGTACCACCTTTTACTAGGAATCTTAAAATATTAGTGAAGATTAGTAGAGTTTGAGAGAAGCTAAGGCAGAGATACACGGTTTTTTTCTAAATTTTGAGCGCTACTGTAATCGATTGGAAAGAGATCAGAGAAGCCGTCCGCATGTGGCAATACGGCCTATCGATTCCGCCTCCTCACTCACGTCGCCTATTGCGAAATTAGACGAGGGTGATCGAGGATGCCGAATGCAGCATCGATAGACCGTGGTGCCAACCCCAATCCATAAATCAATATGCGTTTATGCAAACACTTTACAGTTTCTTAATTTGTTTGAGAAGAAGATTGAGTTCAAAGTATGGAGTGATACGAAGATAAATGCGGTAATCGGCGAATTCTGTATATGCAACATTTTATCTTCTCAAATTGGACATTTTCTGTGCATTAAACGTTTCTAACGAGGACAAAATGTTGAATAATAGTTTATGTAATATCTATTATCACATTTACTGACATTATTATAAAATTTCTAAATTTCGTCGAAAAGATTAAGATAAACTTTTGCATAGATACATTTAGTAGCCTTACAGGATAGTGTTCCCATCATATGACATTTAAACATCGCACATGTTACTTAAATCAGAACGCTTTCCGTGATGTGGTATTAAAATCCTGGAAAAGTAAACGGAAAAGTAAAAAAAGGGTGTTATTTTTTTGCCTGGAAACGTAAAAGGAAAAGTAGAAAGTTTGAATTCGCGCTGGAAAAGTACTGAGTTTTGAATTCCCGCAATTTCAGTATCTCGGTTCCCAGTGTAGCTAGCCACTTGAAAATCGGATTCTCGAATTTTTGCCAGAGAGGATGGGAATCCCGACAATTGTCGGGAAACCCGGCTTCCCCTTCTCCTCTCCTCTCGCTCAGCGCGCAAACTCCGCTCCCTCACCCCCTCCCCCGCCTCTTTCTAACTCTGCGCGGGCTAGAGCGCACTCTCTCCTCTCGGTCGAGAACGCAGTTGGAGAGATAAGCGAGTGGAGGGCTAATTCAGCGTAGGGGACAGGACTAATCTGATAATATCATCATCAAGACCGATGGTTTCCGGTGCTTGGGCGGTTTTCAAAAAAACAGGAACCTTGGACGGTTAAAATGAACTGCAATCTCGCACTTTTAGTGCGCAGGTGGGTCAGAAACGCCCAAAAAGGGGCAGTTGGCAGGGTAATCGAGAGGAGGGCTAATTCCTCGTGACGGGACGGTCTTAGGTCACAACGGAATCATAATAAACGATGTTTTCCAGTACTTTCTCAAAAAACAGGATCTTCGTAACTTCAAAAGAACCCCGCTAGCCCTCTTTGAATGCGCAACTCTCGTGCTCATTTTAGCGAAAAAGTGGGGGAGGGAGGCCGGGATTCTCGGCCTCTCTGGACGAGGGGAGAGAGTGCTCCGGGAATCCCGATTCCGATCAAGATTCAGCTACCCTAGCGGTTGGGCTCATTTTGTTCCTCAAAATCAACATGCCGGAAACGACCCGGATTTATCCTGTCGAATATGTCTAGAAATCGAGAAATCATTAGCTTGCTATTGGTGTATTACGGTGATAACCAGCATAGCTGTAGACAAGTCAGTTCGCGGTCGTTGTTGCTCAGAGAAGCATAGTTTTTTTTCTCGATTTCAAGACATTGTAGTTTTAATATTCGGGCCAATTCCGCCAAATCGACCATGAGGAAAAACGATGGGCATATCCATTGTGCCCCCGGCGTCTCCTTTGGTTCCAGACGGCGTCACGTCGAAATCCCATCACATTTTAACGAGCTACTCAATTTCCGAGAGTGCTAATTTTAGGTGAAAATGTTTCCTGATGTAGAATTGGACGGCGAACACGCCTGTATAGTTCATTTTTCATGATTTTCAAAAATAATTTTTAAAATATTAACTTTTCGCAGTTTGAAAACAGCTTCTGTCAATATGCAACACGCGATCGGAAGTCGAAATGTCCATTTCGAGCTGCTTTCTGAGACAGCTCTCCTCTCCTCCTCTCCCCTCATTTCCATGAACGACAGCTCCCTCGCCAGGTGAGAATGAGGAATGGAGAGGGGAAAGGAGGCAAGTTAAAATGGGACGTATATGAAAGAAGCTCATATTGGACATTTCGGAAATCTGTTTTCTTTTTTTCAGTTCGATCGGGGCTAATGAGAGAGGTCCACAGCCAACAATTCAACTAAATTCACACACTTTGAAAGGGTCTTAGCACCGGGGTGACATGATGTGACACCCGTCGACTCACGGTGACGGTTTCGTTGGGGCGGAGATTCTGCGGAACTGTACAATAATTGTCAGGTCCACATGATCTTAGAACGAGCACGTTGTACACTCTCAAGTAGAATTCAGTTTACTGAAATATCGCATCATCGTACGCAAGACCGTCACAGGAAGAATATCGGATTGGTCGGAAAAATCGTGATTGTAGTTTTCGATCACATTCAATTCATTATATTGCCCACTTGCGTTCTTCTATTAAAGGGATCCGGCAGTGATCGGATATGTGACCTCAATTTGAAGTTTATGATGAATAAATAATATTTGAAAAATATTAAATTTTTAGAAATTTTCCTGAAAGAAAAATGAAAAATAAAGAATTTTGTGATGTGAATACATTGTGCTATTCACGGTCAATGACCGGTAGTCGGCTGCGGAGCGCGGGAAGACGTTCATTCGTGTCTTGGCATTTAGCCAAGTCTATCGATCGGTCGCGTTTCACACTTTCGTTGATGTTTCGGTTGTTTTTTTGCGTTTTTCAATATATTTTGAAGGTTTCGCTCATTTATTTTACTTGATACACGTTACCCAGTAGCTCCTCTATCGGTTTGCGTGGAAGGACGTGTATTTACCTGTATTTTGCGCTCTATTCACGCGTTTTCAAGTCCTGAATCATGAACATGGTCGCTTCAGCGCTTGTGTTGCTTATTTAAAAGTTTATTAACTATTTTTATAGCGATGCCTCCTCAAAGGAAGCGAAAATGCGCGCGTTGCGGTGTTCAATCGAGCAACGTGACTTCTTTTCCCGGCAACTCGCGCTTGTATCAACAACGGCTATGGGTGCTATCGCTTGATCTTGACGAAATGGCGACTGCTCGCGAACTTGAGTCGATTCGTAATAGGATAGCACTCAAAGAAGATATTAGATGGTGTGAGAAACACTTTGGACCCGATGGACTGCCCAAGAAGGTAGCTATTTTCTCCTCTAGTTATTAGTATATCCATTATTTGAAGGACACTGATATGCCCAATAGAGAAAACAGTGTGGATCTGGAAGTTGCGGAGGTAATAGTTCTGCCAGAAATGCTTGTAGTTTTCTAATTTCTCCTATAGAAACGGAGAAGGACAGAAGAGCCTGCTCACTCGAAGGTAGATCAGACGATGGGGGACGAGGGAGGTACAAGCGAAGGGAATGCGCATGTGAGAACAGTGAATTGCATACGATATATATTCAGTAATCAGAAGATAAGTCAGATTAATACAAGAGATAAATGAGATAAGTGCGAAAATACGGGCTAATATCAGGGTGATGATGACTGGACGTCGGGTATAGATGGTTATGATCGCCATTCTTTGAGTCATCCATCAAGAAACCAGCGTGATAAGGTAGACACGTACGATAGAGAACGGTATCACATTATTTATTCGAGCTAATAATAGTACATACTATTATTGTAGTGAGAATACGAATATTTACAATTATAGTACTAGAAATTTAACTATCATACTTACTATGAAATGGAAGAAACGTTCACCGGCCTATTATAAAACTATGGAGAGACAAAGACAACTAGAGAGATGATAAACAGATATGGTTATTTCGAACTCTAGACTAGATAGTTATACTACTGAATCAGCAACCCTATTTAGTGCACAATATCGTAACGTACTATATACAAAACTTTTGAAGTCGCCGCGTCCCGATCGTCTCTCACACGGGAATGACCGGAACTCACATATTTCGATTCCCTTCTATTTTCCTCCATAGATAGGACCCCCATAGAGAATCTAAATACCGTTTTCAAAAACTGCTAAATGATTCTGGGAAGTGATATTTTCGACATAATAGAAATTGAGCCGATTTCGAAGCGTCTCTCGCGCGCCTTATTATCTAGAACAAGAACCCCTCTGCCAGCAGCATCGGTAGTTCAGGGGTAGTGAGTTGGGAAGGTCAAAGAGAGGGTCGTAGGTTCGAGTCCCCGAACCCAAAATTTTGTTTTGCTATTTTTTCCGAATGATCTTTGATCTTTAAAAAAAATTTTCATCGATATTATTTTAGATTCAAACAAAATATGTTTATTTAGCAACAGTGGTACTGCACAACATAACATTTGAAGCAATACGTGTGATCACAATGAGGGCAGAGGATGAAACTCATGGCTAGACAACTGACAGAATGGCACTTATGACTATGAACGGAACGAGGGAAACAATACTGAACGGGAGTCTTGAAGTGGGAAGCGGGAGGCGAATCCAGGTATCCTGCAGCATGCCAAGCATACTTAATCATGGGCTTGAAAATAGGGGCAGACAGAATGCGGAAAGACAGAGAGATGAGAATTAGAATGTTGTCTCGCTGGAAGGCAATGAAGGTCGGATGGTTCTTAAAGGCATGGGTCTGAATACGTCTAACGAGACCCTTGAAGGGGCGGAAAAAGAAGACATCTAGGGGTTGGCAAATGCCCGTGGCGCCAGGGGGAATCTGTCTAGTCGTGAGAGTCGTGCCAGGGGGGAGGGATGAATCGATAGTCGCCTTATCTCGGAACGAAGTCCATGAGTCCTGAAGGATGAGGAAATCATTGGAGGGAGTAGACGGAGTGAATATGCACTGAAAAACGAAATTTGTAAATACTTTTTTGCAAAGCATTAATTAAGAGAGAAGGTACAGTAACCCACCTTTCTTACCCATTCTCTCATGTGCTCCTTGGTCATAATATGAGATGAACCGGCAGTGACTACCAGATTGGAGGCATTGAAGATGGGCTTCGTCTTGGGAAACTGTCCCTTGGGCTCTTGCAAAACTACGAAGAGATACTCGCCCATCGACCCATCGGCATGGATGAGTGGCATGACGGTGTAGCTGTGAGTGAGAGATGCAGTAGATTGAACCACTCGAACGACCGCCTTCTGTCCGATTGGTGCCAGACTTTTGAACGACAAAAATATTCTCCCAGTATCGATTAGTCCAGGTAACTCACTCTATAAAGATACAAATCATACCTCTTCGAGTGGAGTTCCTTTAGAAATCCGGACTGATCTGCATTGCAGATCTGGTTGAGGGGACGAGTCGTCATTTCCTGTTTGATCCCAGCAACGAAGTCAGCAGCTTCCTGCTTAATGCGCGCATCGTCGACATGATTCCGCTTGGAGACGAATTTGGTTGTCCGACGAGAGCAGATCCGGCTCTTTTGCTTGAACCGAGTCACCCAGGATTGTGAAGCGTCGAAGTTGGCCATGTAATTGTTCGCGCGGTTGATCTGCATCGCCATGACTTGAAGGTCGACGTCATGGAGCGAGTATCCTATAAAGCAATGTGGGTTTATGCGGAATAGAGAGAGGGAGCTACTATTCGAGCTGGTAACACTAATGCAGATCCGTGAAAATACAAAACAATTTTTAAATCTTACCGTCTTCCATCGCCTCCTGCACTTCCTTGCAGAGGTCATCTGCGATGCACTGGAGAGCGATTATTCTACCTGCCCGACGGCTAGAGTTAGCGTCAGCCTCCTTTGCAAACTGCTCCATCTTCCGTAGGTCGTGCTCATTTCCGATGAATCGATGGCGAGTAGTCATGGCGGTCAGACTCCGATGCGCTTTGATAGTGGTCGCCCGATAGTCCTTGGCAGCTACGATGATCTGTAACGGAGAAACGACTTTAAATTAAATTGAAAGATGGAAAAGCACGGTATTGTAGATACGGTAGGTGAGGGTTCGGTATGATGGATACGGTAGGAATGAGGTGCCGTAGGAGAGAGTACGGTAGGGGAGGGTACTGTATGATTGATACGGTAGGAATGGGGTGCGGTTGGAGAGAGGTACTGTATGATGGATATGGTAGGAATCGGGTACGGTAACATGGATTCTGTAGATGAGGAACACAGTAGGTAAGGGAAATAAAATGGTGTATGGTAGGGATGAGAAGGATGAACTCACAGATTCCATTGTGGCGGCTCCCTTGGAGAACATGAAGCGCTTCCGGTCCGGTGGAGGGCGATCGTTGACCAAGTCAAGATCATCTTCAGTCCAATCCGGGTCTCCTTCATGCTCGTGCGGCTCGATGATGTCGAGATCGTCGAATTCATCGTACACGAGAGAGTCCAGAGCGGCCTAGAATCGGAATATGAAATCAACGATAAACAACGCAAATAAGAATAATTGACAAGAGTCACTCACTATTTTCAACAAATCGGCGAATGTGTTGGCCAGCTTGTGTTCCTCCCGTGTGGCTGATGAGAGGTCCGTGTCAATTCCCAGTAAATGGGATAGGAGTCCGACGACTCGAGAGGCGGAGAACATGGGTGAAGTAATGAGCCAGATCTCTCGACCATGTCTCTCGATGATCTCGAGAGTGAGCGATATGGTAGATCAAGGGAGAGGGGAGAGAGGTCACACGAAATTTCACGTACACCGGAAGTTGAGAGAAGCGATGTATAAAACGTCATAACATAGTGTGGAGAAAGAAAATACATTATTCTTCAATTAACTAATGAAAAAAACATTCGCCATCCATGAAAACATATGATCAAAAGATCAAAGATCATTCGGAAAAATTAGCAAAAAAAAATTTTGAGTTCGGGGGCTCGAACCTACGACCCTCTCTTTGACCTTCCCAAATCACTACCCCTGAACTACCGATGCTGCTGGCAGAGGGGTTCTTGTTCTAGATAATAAGGCGCGCGAGAGACGCTTCGAAATCGGCTCGATTTCTATTATGTCGAAAATATCACTTCCCAGAATCATTTAGCAGTTTTTGAAAACGGTATTTAGATTCTCTATGGGGGTCCTATCTATGGTGGAAAATAGAAGGGAATCGAAATATGTGAGTTCCGGTCATTCCCGTGTCAGTCTCTCAGTTGCTCCTTGATGATGATGGTCCATCTGGAATTAGAAACGTCAATCCGCCAAGATTAGATTCACTCGTTTCGACAGTACCAACACTAGGCCGAACGGTTTGTAATGACATGTGAATATTAGGGAAGAATGTGTCATTAAAGGATTCCTCATTCCGCCCTTCTCAAACTTCCCAGCCCACATCTGAACAAGAAGATAAAGAGGAGGAGGAGGAGGAGGATTCAGTTCATTCAGAATTCTTCATCACTTCTAAGGCCAAGTTGGAAACGCTCTTTCGGAGATGCCAAGAGTGCGGGGCGCCTATCGACCCAATCAGCATGGAATGGAGACAAGTGGCGAGCGCACTCTCGGTGATCTACCAGTGCACAGGGTGTAGAGAGCATTTCCGATGGGACACTCAGTGTAAGAAGGGAAGAGGCAAGAGCCAGGTCTTTGAATTGAACCAGTCCATTCCCGTCGCTGCTTTCGTTACGGGAACGCCCATTCCGGTGATCTACCTACTATTTAGTGGTGCATTAGAGTCATTCCAGAGACTATCAGATCTATGCAAGGTGCTCTGTCTTGGTCTTCCCAGTGAGAGATCGATGAGGAACTCGATTCGATACTATGCATGTCCCTCTATCGATCGGGTATACTGTAGATGGGAGAGAGAAGCGAGGGATATATCCAAAGACGCCACCCCGGTATCCTAGATATTTCTCACAAGTAGAGTTACTGTTTCGAGTAGTGCTCTCCTAATTCTGCACGTTCTCTTACCAGTGATGTAGTAGTGCTCTATTACTAAACGAGAGAGCTCGCGAAATAAGGAGAGCAACTACTCGAAACGGCAACGCTATTTCTCAGTGTCCGTTCTCGAAAATATAGTTATAGGAGGGAGGCATGGTTGTTGCATTGGACGGGCAGTATGACTCACCGGGTTACTGCGCGTCCAACTGCAAGGTGACGGCCTTCGATTCCTCCCTTCGCCTCATCGTGGCAGTTTCCCTCTCCGTCAAGGACCCGGAAATTGGAATCCATAAAATGCTTAAAACGAAACCAGAATCATACTATAGGAGGTGTTTCCTGTCTCATGGAAAGCATTGGCTCAGAGATGGTCCTAATCCAACTAGTCGAGGATGGGTTCAAAATCAGATATTATGGGGTTGTGTAAAGTAGAGTAATGAAATTTCACTATCAGAACTCGAGTCACTGATTCCAATGCAATGGTGGATAAGAGAGTTCGCGAGAATGCCAAACTAGTTCATATCGAAGCGCTCAGGGACTTTTGGCATGTCCAAAAAACGCTGAGGAAGTTGTGGTGGGCGGTGAGTGGATAGAGATATGGTAACTAGTTCCCATAATAAATCTGTAGGGTATGAAGACCTATCCCCTTCTCTCGGTATGGTACAAGTCTTTCTTCAATCACTTATACTACATCAATGAGAAGTATCCCAAGAAGGAAGATAGGCCACTAGCTCTCGAGTACGTTCGCTCCTTCATACACCACTGCACTGGCAAGCACAGATGGATCAAGGTGGGCAAACTTGTTATTATTTCATTGAAACTAGTTTGTACCGTGCTAACAGGGAGGCGAATTTAAACTAGTGCTCAAATGCAATCACCCCGTCACTCGCGCACCAAAGAAGGGGAAGGCAGGGAAGAGCAAGAAAGTGGAGAACGGACCCCAGAAGTTACCAAAGGAGTTGATCACGGTATTTTTTCTAATATTGAAAGGACTCGTAAAAGCAGACAAAACTATATATCACGTGTCTTCTCAGAGATTGCATGACCCCTAGGAACTGGTAGTCCCAAGTTTGGACAATCATGATACGATAATTATACCAGAGTATATTGGTGACGAGAAAAACTTTGACGTCGACCATTTCTCTCAAAACCGGCTTTTAGGCATTTTACGGTTCTGTGTCCGGCTATGTCATATCTCAGCTCCCAGATTAGCTACAAGGACGGAAGTGAGCTCAAAATGTGCGGAAAAATATTTTAAGAAACTTTTCTGTTGACTAGGAAAAGCTAGAATGCCATCGTAAATTTGAAAAATTTGAAAAACTGAGATCAAAATCAGAAAATAAATCATGCTGATTCCCCAATCCCTCTATTTGAGCGAGGTTAGAACAGATTCATGTTTCACGTACCCAAGTTAGTCTTAGAAAATTTTTCTCCTTCTCATTCCCCCCTCTTCCTTCTCATTGGGAAGGTGCGCGTTATTTTCTCTCGTTTAAATTGTATTTTCGTTGTTTCTTTCTCCCCCCCCCCCTCTCTCCCCCCATGTCCAAACGGGCCAATACAGGGGGTTCCTCCCCCAAGGCCAAGCGCGGTACACTTGAAAACCTCATAGTGACCGCCCAGGCTCTGGCCTTCAGGGAGGCATCCACTGGAGTGGATGAGTCCTTATGGACTGAAATCACCTCGGTTCTGAGTCAGATGGCCAAATCGGTTGATCTGCTCCTCAAGAAGGACAGTGGTGATTCCCTTGCGGACATTTCCTCCTCCCCCTCCACATCTTCCCTCCCCACTTCCTCTCCTCCTCCTCTTACCCTTCTCTCCCCTCCCCTCCCCCCTTCCCATCCCACTCTTGGCGATGACCCCGTCGAAGCTCATCTCAGAGCTAGATCCATCGTCGTATCTGGTGTTCAATAGTCCGAGAAGGGGCGACCCTTCTCGGACTATTGAAGAGAAGCTTGAGAGTGATAGAACGGCCGTTGGTCGAGTTCTCGCTCTACTCCAGGTCGAGTCCTCACCTCAGATGGTGTATCGGATGGGTAAGCCAAGCAGAGGATCCCCAAGGCTACTCAAGGTAGTGCTTCCATCTCGTTCCCATCTCCTCTCTGCTCTCAAAAATGCCCATCTTCTCCGCAAGAACGAGGAGTGGAAGGGCATCTATGTTCGTAAATCTCAGACGGTAGAGGAACGGGAGAGAAGCAAGACATTGAGAGCCTCTTTCAAGGCATTGCGCGAGCAGGATGGGAACTGCCCCTATGTGTACTACAGAGACAACCTCTGGCACAGGGAGGACATTCCCTCCGGCAAACGTACTCGCCTTCCTCCTTCCCCAAACTAGATTGTCGTACACTACACCCTGACCCCTCTCACTCTGTGAACAGTATCGATTCGTCTCTTGTTGTTGCCACGACCTCTACTCTTACTCTCTCTTCATTCCCCTCTTCCCATGCCCCTCTCCCGTCTCTCTCATTTTCATACACTCTCTCGTCCTCTCTTGCCCCTTCCCTCTCCCCTCTCTCGTTTTCCCATGCTCACTCGCTTCCGTTCCCAATTCACCTGTCTCGCCTGTCACCCCCACCCCTTCTCTCCTTCCCCAAGCACCAACTAAGTTATCTTGCACTATGTTTAATGCGCGCTCCCTCTGTAATAAGCTCCCGAACATTCACGCCACCCTCTCTATTGACAAACCCGATAATCTCTTCGTCACTGAGACTTGGCTCTCTTCTAAGATCATAGACTCTGAGCTACTCCTTTCATTCCCCTACCGACTGTTTCGTTCTGATCGCCCCCGTCGTGGTGGTGGTGTTTGTGTCTTCATTCGTGATCATCTTCCGTGCTCCCGAGTTACCATTCCATCACGAATTTCGAGTGATATTCTTGCTATTGATATCCATTCCCCACTTGCCCCTACTCCTACCCGATTCATACTTGTCTATCGTCCTCCTAGCACAACCACTGCCCAGAATACATCTCTTTTCGAGCTTACTTCTTCCCTGGTATCCGTTCAGTACCAAGTGGTTGTGCTGGGTGACTTTAATTTACATATCAATTGGAACTCTCCCGGTCTCTTATCCTCTCAAACTTCGTGTCTTTTTGATCTCTCTACCGACCTGGCTCTCTCTCAAGTCGTCCCCTCCCCCTCCCTCAATGATCATTTCCTTGATGTCATTCTCTCTCCTCCTGACATCATTTCCCATTGTCGCTTATCCGCTCCTTTTCGCAATGCCGATCATTCCTCTATTGATTTCCTTTTCTCGTTCCCCCTCTCTCATCCCATAATAGTGCACACTTTTGATTTCCGCAAAACTGACTTCTCTGGACTGGACAATGCACTTTATGGGACTGATTGGGAAGCGATTCTCTCTGACTTTATCGATGTATCCGATCTGTATGATCGATTTGTGTCTTATATCATTGCGTTATTCCCTTCGTTTGTCCCTCTCAAAAAGTCTTTTCTTCCTTTTGACCAATACCCTTCTCATATCAAATCACTCCTTGCCCATAAACGCGCGTTGTTCGATAAACTCCATCTTCGCCCTGTTCTGTCCCAGTTCTCTCAAGTTTCGCGCAAATTAGATAGTGAAATACGAAAGTATATTCGCTCTTATGAGAATCGTTTGCTTGCCAGTAACCATAGTCGCTCTTTCTATCGCTACGTGTCGACCCGTTTCAAGTCTAAAGGGCAAACTATTCCCGCTATTGTTGCTCCTAACGGTTCCGTAGTCGCTTGTTCCTCCCAGAAAGCAGAAACTCTAGCTGATTATTTCACCTCAGTTTATACTAGTGACGACGGAACTGTCCCGACCTGCCCCTCTCTAGTCTCCCAATCCATTCCTGTCTCTATTATCCTCCCGCACGAAGTCACCTCCCACCTTAGTCGTGTCTCTTCTTCCTGTTCTCTCCCCTCTGACAACATTCCTTCCATTATTTTCAAGAAGTGTTTTACTTCTCTTTCCACACCTCTTGCTCATATCTTTAATTACAGTTTAATGCTTGGTAATATTCCCTCTCTCTGGAAATCGTCTATTGTGGTCCCTATTCCCAAAGTAGCTTCACCATCTTCTGTTTCTGACTTCCGCCCAATTAGTCTCACCCCCATCCCAGCTAAAATCATGGAACGATTGCTCAAGCCCACAATGATTGGTGTACCGCCCACAATATTATTCCCCCCGAGCAACATGGTTTTCTCTCTAGACGTTCAACTGTTACCCAATTACTTGACTGCACCCAATCTTGGCGTGATTCGATCGATCGTGACTATTGTGTAGACGTTGCCTATATTGACTTAGCTAAGGCTTTTGATAAGGTCTCTCACAGTAAATTATTGCTCAAATTAGAATCGATTGGCATTCGTGGTTGCTTGCTAAACTGGATCTCAGGTTACCTCTCCGAAAGGAGTTTCAGAGTGCGAATAGGCAACGTTCTCTCTTCTGAGAAAGCTGTTGTCTCAGGCGTCCCCCAGGGGACAGTGTTAGGCCCAATCCTCTTTCTGCTTTACACTTTTGATCTCCCTAGAGTATTCTCCCCATATCCTAAACTCTCATGTCGGCTCTTCGCTGACGACATCAAACTCTACACCACTTTTGATCCACTCTCTCCATCCGACGCCCCCACTCAAATTCAGTCTGGGATTTTGGCTTTCACGGAATACTGCAAAACATGGCAGTTAGAAGTTGCAGAGAAAAAGTGCAACATAGTTTACATAGGACAAAATAATCCCCGTACCACCTACTCTCTTCTCTCTTGTAATCTCGGAATCTCTGACTCTATTCGTGACTTAGGTGTCCATATCGATCCCCTCTTGAACTTTGATTCTCATATAAAGATTGTTTGCCATAAATCAACTTCACTTGTCTATCTCCTATTATCAGTTGTACTATTCATTCCCCTTACATCTCAGCCTTCAAGTCATTCATTATTCCTGTATTAGAATATGCATCCACTGTCTGGTCCCCCTCATCCAAAGGCCTTGTTCGGAAATTAGAGAAAGTACAACACTTGTTTACTAGACTCTTACATTTTCGTTGCTCCAGAGTAGATCCTATTATTCCATGCTACTCCGATCGATTATCTCTTTATTCACTTAACACCTTGTATACTCGTCGTATTGTGATTGATATTGTCTTAGCTCTCAAAGTTTTTGCCCAATTTGTTGACTTAGAACCTACACATTTCTACACATATCGTGCAATTAGTAGACGTAATGGTTCGTTTGTCCTTCATCTTCCCCCGTTCAAGAGAGAGAATCTCAAAGTATCTTTTTCTCACAGAACCGCTCGATTATTAAATAAATTGCATTTGATTTGTAACCCCAAATTGTCTGTCCCCGTTATTAATGTTCACTTATTCAAACACCCTGACTTACCTCGTGTTTTCGGAAGAGAAGTTTCGAATCTTTGATCTACCCACCAATCCATCCCCATCCATTCCCGTCTACTTTCCCCATCCATCTATCGATCTATTTCATCAAGTCATACTACTTTCCAATCAGACATATTTTGGATCAGCGGCAAGTTCCATCCGCTACGAGGCTCCCTCCCCTCAGCATTCCAATGTGCGACTGGATTGAGAAGACCGATCCCTCCCCTCCCCTCCCTCCCCTCTCCCTACCCACACCCCCTCCTCACGCATCCTTCCCGAATTTGTGTTTTTTTACGTCTTTGCTACTATCTCGTAAATTCTGTTCTTGTTGAAGCACCTTCAGTGGTGTACGATAAATAAATAAATAAATAAATGAACCGTAAAATGCCTAAAAGCCGGTTTTGAGAGAAATGGTCGACGTCAAAGTTTTTCTCGTCACCAATATACTCTGGTATAATTATCGTATCATGATTGTCCAAACTTGGGGCTCCCAGTTCCTCAGGGGTGATGGTTTCCGGCAATCTCTCAGAATACACGTGATATGTGTATTGGACAAATACCTGAGAAACATGTCCCTCAAGTGAACTCGCCTGAGTATCTCCTGATCCACTCCATGCTCTTCTCCGATTCCTTCGAGAAGAAGTTTCTTGGGTGTTCCTCCGATGCAGGAACTGCAATGTGCGAGTGTTTTCATTCTCTATCGCTCATGTACGCCAAAAAGAGTCTCTCCTGGTACGATATATTTGACTATTGATTACTGTTTGTAATGGATCTCTATTCACTATTGCCTATCGGTATACTCTAAATAGCAGTCTTATCTTACCAGTTCGAAGCCGTATTATGATAAGAAGATGAAATGTTCTGTCATGCACCATAACTCACTTGTCTATGCGGAGATGGTGGGAGATCGGCAGGAGATTGGACACGTCCTCGTTCCTAGCAAGGGAAGAATCGCACATTGTGTAAAGAGAAAGATGAGCAAGGGCGAACAACCATGGAGACGAGAGGTACAATGTGCCTAGTATATCTGGCTAGTTTACAGTTTCTTTCAAGGTCCTAGAAGAGTGTTGGACAGTGAGGGAGGAGTACGAAGACAAGCGATTCTTCAAGAGAATCGGTGCTCCTGAGGACGATCACTTCGATGACCTCAAGTTGATCTACGATGGAATGTTGGAGAGAGAAGAGGAAAGTGATGAAGAGGATGAGACTGAGGATAGTGACAATAGAGAATTCCCCGTTGACTGGGACTAGTTATTCATCATCAATTATATTATGCACACTGTACCTCTCTTAAAATGTGTTCGTGACCAAATTACAAACCTGTTCCTGCTCGATAAAAACGTGTTCCTCGTTGATGAGAGCCGTCGAAGAATATAGAGTTCATCACAAAGCATCACACATTCATTATTTTCATCAACTCATTTGATCCATAGAGGACACACATCATTATTTTGACCATTCAAATAAATATTTGGTTGTTTGTTTTTAAATGTAGGCTGAACACTTGAAAAATGGGGAGTAGTCTCATCGTTTTAGACAGTTTTTTAATTCCCTTTAGAGTTCGTAATACTAGTCGACGTCTCGAGGAGACGGCGGCCCTTACTTCAAACTCTAGTTCGATTGCTTTACGAAACTGCACAACATATCACACTACTCTCCCAGCCTTTTCAAAGTAAAGTCGTCAACTATAATTCAGTTATGTTGCCATAAATGGACTCATCTGACTCTCCTCCCGCCGGGCAGCCATATTGTTTGCGGGCTGGAACAATGCTTCTTACGATAATTACACATGATACATTGGAAAAATAGAAACGCGTTCAAATTAGGAGAAGAGTACAATGTTTCCGACCGCTAAGGTTGAGACTAAGAAGTGAATTCAGTGAAAATTCAAAGAAAATAAAGCAATGGGAAGGAGAACTAGTCCCGCTCTAGTTCTAAATACAATATTTCAGCAGCTGAGAAGTAAACAAGATTGCGCTTTCATCGAACAGTTGAGTGGAAAAGTAAAACTAGGTCATTTTCATGAACAAAGGTGAAATTCCTTCACTGCTGATCGATTTGGAGGTTACGTAACGAATGTATTTGGGTAAACCAGCTATAATCAGATGCCAAATCGAACGCGCAGCGTATTTAGACGTCAAACGTGAGTAAAAACGCAAAAAACTAAACAGGAAACGAAGAGCATGAAGAAAAAGACTGAAAACGGCGAAGCCGGTGATTTGAACGGGGTTTCCCGCGCGCCGCCTACACCGGCTAATGGCCATTTGACCGGGAATCCCACCACCGATTTACCGTAATCACACCACTTAATAATTCATTATTTAAATATTGTTTTTAAATTCAAAGAAAAAATTTTTAAAATTATTTTTTTCTTTAAAATTTCTTAAATATTGATTCCTGCGTTATGCGTTCGGTATTTCAATCTGTGTCTCATCCCTTTAAGACGACCGCTCTGTTATTTTTCACCATTTGACCCCCATCCCCGGACATCCCTCCAGGATTTTCGATTCCGGCCTCCATACTCAGAGGGCCTAGGGTGCCTTGGACCTTGTTTACAATAATGGTATGGAAACTGGCCCCGCAGCGCAATGCGGCGCGCCAGGTGCGGGCACAGTGAAAAACATCGAATTTTCATTTTTTCTCAGCCGAACAAGATAAACTCAAAATTCCTTTGGGTTATGTTTGGCATGTCCAAAGTGCACGGGGGCACTATCGGGAACGATTTATGACCAAATCTGAAATTGACTTTTTCAACCCAATTTTCAGATTTTCACAGTTTTCAGTACTCTAGAGGAGTTTCCGCCAGGATTGCATTATACCATAACGTAGTCCACTTATGCCTCCGATAATTCCCCCTATACTGCAGAGTCGCTGGTTTGTTCCTCAGTGGGAAATGTTGAGTCATTTGTTAAAAAATGGTCGATTTTAATCGTAATCGAGTATAACTTTTTTCGCTGAAGTTTTTATGCGTTTTCATGTTGAAATTCGAATTCTACGCGCAAAAATACGCTAGAAAATTCTATAGTGATATAGTTCCGAGATAAAAAAATTTCATTTTTTGAGTCAAAAAGTCGAAATTTCAGAAAAACATGACTATAGAAATTTCTGGCGTAATTTTTGACGTAGAAACAGATTTTCGATACTAGAGCTCGCAAAAATGCGAAATAAAAAAGTTATGATCGAAAACAACATTATTTTGAGTATTTCACTATAACATTTTATTTTCGCGGTTCCAAGAGTAAACAAATTTTCAACTATCTGACGTTTCTTTTTTCGAAAATCTTTGTATTTCTCTATGAGCTCCACTTTCCCGATGTATTTCACGATTGTTTTGATGTCAGAGCGAGAAGAGTGCATCGATCTCGCTCGTTGTTTGCTCCCTCGAAAGAGAGAGGAGACAGATCGCAGATCAAGACAGATCGCCGGAGTCTTCACTGGATTCAAGAAGACGTCGATTACTGCCAGGAAGAAGGCCGATGCTAAGAAGAGTAAAAAGAAGAAGTTGAACAAGGAAGAGGAGGAAGATGAGGAGATGGAAGTGGAAGAAGAGGTGGTGGATGAGGTGAATGACCTATTCAATACGGAAGGAGACGAGGAGTTGGAGTATGAGACGGAGCCGCTGTTCGATCAGGAAGAGAACATGAGAAGAGCTGTGATGGACCAGTACGATGATTTATTCACTGACGACGAGGAGGAACTTGCCGGACATGAGCAATCGACTGCTCATAAGAAGATACGTCATCATCTCATGCATTATTATTTCATGTAATGACTTATGTTGTGTACTGACTTAATTCATCTGAAGATAGCATTGATAAATGTTGATTGATAGCTAAGAAACCCATGAATATATGATAAAAGTAAGGAACAGACTCAAAAGCAGTGAAATTCAAAAGAAAATAGTTATTTTTAAAAAGTCATTAGTTCGAGTAGTTCACTACAACTTTTTTATTTCGCATTTTTGCGAGTTCTAGTATTGAAAATCTGTTTCTACGTGCAAAATTACGTCAGAAATTCCTATAGTCATGTTTTTCTGAAATTTCGACTTTTTGACTCAAAAAATGACCATGGTCATGAAAAAGGAAATTTTTTTATCTCGGAACTATATCACTATAGAATTTTCTAGCGTATTTTTGCGCGTAGAATTCGAATTTCAACATGAAAACGCATAAAAAACTTCAGCGAAAAAAGTTATACTCGATTACGATTAAAATCGACCATTTTTTAACAAATGACTCAACATTTCCCACTGAGGAACAAACCAGCGACTCTGCAGTATAGGGGCCATCTAGTCATCTTAAAGCTCCGTTCTCGGAGATACGCTGCAAGAATGGAGCAAACGCGCGTGAGAAAATGTCGGGTACCCGAAATTTTGTCGGGTACCCGACGCCTCCCTCGCAAATGTCGGGTAATTAGAGCAAGGGCGCTCCCTCTCGTCGGGTACCCGATCTCGGGGCCGTTTCGCGCGCGATAAAATCGGGTACCCGATACCCGAAACGGCAACACTAGTAGCTTTGTCTTAGTCAGTTTTAGGATCGTGCTTCGCGGATCATACAGCCTCCAATGGTCCAATGGTGCGATCAACAGTCTACCTCGCTTAGTGAGTCCATTCATTTACACCCAGCTGGTTTGCACCGTGATTGATTTCTTCTAAATAATTATTCATGCTTTTCGGCCAATATTTTAAACAATGTTTCTTAATCGATGTTGTTATTAGTGTGCTGAAGTACAGTTATTTCCAGTTACTGATTTAATTTAACCAACTAATAGCTGTCTTGTTCTTCAGGACCTCTCTCTCATTCCCTACTCTTCTCACCACTTATCTTCCTTCTTTTCTGGATGGACTACGTTCAGTCAGATCAGTTTCCGCTCATTTATCATTCTAGCAAAACATGAAATCTCTATATCTTTTGAAATCAAATAATGATCGAGTTTAGACACTGATCGAGTTGTTCACTTTTGGATGATTTGAAATGTAGCAACAGCATTTTGAAAAAGAGAAATTACCAAGATGCTTTGTGAAAACAGGTCCCACTGATCTTTTCTATTTTGTATGCGCTGGAAGGATGATTGTTTATGATAACAGGTTCGAGTTTCAGCAAACCATTTATTTATAATATAAAAAAAACAGTAGGTAGAATCTACCCGGTAGATCAGTTTTTTTCATTTAGTCTTCCATTTGACGATCACTGTGTATGATAAATCATGATTCAGTATGATTATTTTGCCAAAAGTAATAAATCATTGCCAATATTGCTATCTACCAAGCACTTTGGAACTTTGCATGAGGGTTCTTCTTTTGAAGTGTAATTATTCCTTTCCAGTTCGCTCGGTAAAAGACACAAGATAACTAAAGAAGAGTTGATCGACGTCCGTTTTATCGAAGAATGATGAATTGTCTAGTACTGGACGAATACGCGCCATTCATTGTATTGTTATTATTTATGTTGATAAATGCTATTGTTTTTCCTGCGTACAACGAGTAATTCAACAGATCAATCAATTAGAAGGAATGAAAAAAGGACTGCAATGAGAAATCCAGTTAACCAGGGAAGGGACGGAGCCACGCCAGTAGCGAGGTGTTGTTAGACTTCCTAAGTCTAATATTTAGATGAGTAGACTTCAAAGTCTAAAAATTAGACTTTGAGATAGAGGTTCACCCCAGACGACTTTGAAAGTCTACAGATAAGTCTAAAAATGTAGACTTATTTCCCTGTGAGAAAGCAGAATAATTGGAAATTTAAACGTTATTTTTGTGCATAAATGCTCCCCGTTGTCTTCGAAATTTTGCACAAGCAGTCCATCAATTAGAGAATCTCAATTTGAGTATGAGATTCCCGGACCAATACAAGTGTTTTTAATGTACATGCCTCTCTCCATACTCATATTGTAACACTTCATGATTGATAAATGTTCTATCCACAACAACTACAAAATCATAAAAACGCCTATTGCAGATCGCCATGCCATTATTTCCATTCGCAATGTTGAAAATGTTCTGAGCGAATGTATTGAACCGGTTAGTCGATTCATTGGAGCGAGAGTGAAGTCTCTTTCAGGAAAGTCTCTTTCTCTCTTTCTACCTCAAATAACCCCAGGTTAGTGCTGAGTCACATCATCTTGGTGTTACACCACAATGCATGCTGTTACTCGCCCTATTGTCCTTACCTCTGACCGCTGCCTATTTTGGTTCTATCTAAAACAGACCTGAGATTCTAAAGTTTCTACCAGAACATTGAGCGTTTTCATGATTAATCTTTGTTTCCAGAAGAATGCAGTTGTCCGCCGTTGAAAATGTCCACCGTCTGTCCCACTTCTCGTTCTGAAGAACCCATGGAAAAGAACTGCGAGTTGGCATGCCCCAAGGACACAGCGCTATACGTGAGTTGCACTTCTTTGTGAGGATTATAACAGTCGACATAGTTTTAAAAGAAGAGGAAAAACGCAAAAAAATATGTGGCGAAACGATTTGATTGAGTAACTTATGTTTCAAACGTACCTCATATTTGGTCGATATTTCGTTTGCGCTAGTATTTCCGGGTAATCTTTCTCAAAAACAAAAATGAGATAATAAAAGGATTTTACTTTAGAACAACTTTAGGTCCGCTTCAACGGCTGCAGTCGACTTAGCTGCAGGAAAGGCGACCAGATGGTGGATTAAGCTCATTATTAATGATTTTCGTAATTTATAAAATCAAAATGCCTATTTCAGATAATTCACCCTTACAAGACCGTATCTGAGGTGTTTAGGCTGCAGTGTTCGGAAGGTTTGTTACTAGAGCTAATGAATAGAGCAGGGATTCCTCCGTCGTCATGTCATGGTAAAGAGTAAAGAACAGATAAAATTGGCTCTCAATTTTTTTGCGTCCTCAAAACCTGGAAAAATCAAATGAGAATGCATTCTGCGAACTCTTTATTTGTATGAGAAAAACATCGGGAATCAATTACAGTTCCAAGACTGGGAGAAGACGACGGTCAATCTCGGAAGAGCCGTCGAGGCGGTGTGCTATTGGCCCAGTGAGTCCTATTATGTGTAATATCTTTAATTTTTTACAAAATACTAAAAAAATCTATTTCAGAGTGCAAGCGGTGCTGGGTGGAGGAGATGGAGTGTCCGCCGGGTAAGTAGCATGCCTTGTTTTCACGTGATTCCAATTTAGATTTAGAACTCCCTCATCCTCATTATCCCGGCCAATAAATAGCACAGAAATTAAGAAGAATGAGAGCTAATATCGAGCTTACATCTCATCTATTTTGAGGTGAGCTCTGCTCGATCGACTGGATGGCGGAGCCGGACCGAACGCAGGAGTGCGATGTGGCAACGTGCAAGAATGGAACGGAAATGATTGTGAGTAATCATGACTCTATTCATTCTGAACACTCTCCAATCTGTCTGAGAAACGAACGAGTGTGAGGAATAGAGAGCGATACTATTTGATCGGACAATAATTGATTAATAGATTTTATGATTTAAACTGTCACATATAAAGACACGATTGGCAAGGGATTCCTTCAACATACCAGAGTATAATTTATGTGGTTTGCACTGCAACGTCTGACCCGATCACTCAATCCTGTATTGGACGAGTATTTATTAGTGCTGAAACATATTCAATTCTCGTTTGTTTCGAATGAGATCGGATGATCAATGAAACATAAAGAAGATGCTCAGTTCCGCGATAATCTGGGCATTCTCCGCTCGGTTCGCTCCGCTACAGTGAGGAGTCGGAGTGGTCAGCAATTAATATAATTAATAATTTATTATTATTATCATACTCCTAAATAAAGCGCTGGCGTCCTTCTGTCCAGACTCCGCCCACTTTTGGCCCCGCCCCCTCCTCGGCCCTCAGGGTCCCAGATCCCCGGGGTATAGATCAAAGATAAAAAACTAAGCCCAAAGATCAAAGATCAAGCTACAAAGATCAAAGACCAAACTAGAAACTACAAATATCAAACTACAAACTAGAAATACCAAATTACGAACTTGAAAGACCAAACTACAAACTCCACAATACATACATACACTTCACGCCACAGGCTACAAACATCACGATTTCGTCATAGAAACTTCCAGAACTTTCCAGAGAGAGGGGAAATGAGAGGGAGAGAGATTTCGTTATCAAACTTTCCAGAAAGAGGGGAAGGGAGGGGGAGAGAGAATTCTTCATCGAAACTTACAGAAGCTTCCAGAAAGAGGGGGAGGGAGGGGAGAGAGAGATTTCGTCATCGAACCTTCCAGAAAGAGGGGGAGGGAGGGGAGAGACAGATTTCGTCATCGAACCTTCCAGAAAGAGGGGGAGGGAGGGGAGAAAGAGATTTCGTCATCAAACCTTCCAGAAAGAGGGGAAGGGAGGGGGAGAGTGATTTCTTCATCGAAACTTACAGAACCTTCCATAGAGAGGGGAATTGAGAGGGAGAGAGATTTCGTCATCGAACCTTCCAGAAAGAGGGGGTGGGAGGGGAGAGATAGATTTCGTCATCAAACCTTCCAGAAAGAGGGGAAGGGAGGGGGAAAGAAATTTCTTTATCGAAACTTACAGAACCTTCCATAGAGAGGGGAATTGAGAGGGAGAGAGATTTCGTCATCGAACCTTCCAGAAAGAGGGGGAGGGAGGGGAGAGAGAGATTTCGTCATCGAACCTTCCAGAAATAGGGGGAGGGAGGGGAGAGAGATTTCGTCATCGAACCTTCCAGAAAGAGGGGGAGGGAGGGGAGAGAGATTTCGTCATCGAACCTTCCAGAAAGAGGGGGAGGGAGGGGAGATAGATTTCTTCATAGAAACTTTCAGAACCTCCCCAAAATTTCGCAACCTTCCAGAGAGAAGAGAGAGTGTGAAGCAGGAAAAAAAAGGAAGACAGACGACGCGCGCAGCGCGGAGTCCGCCAGTGGCTTGGGAATGCTGCTGGTTAAAAATAAAATAAAACAAAAAAATTGAAGGACCGTAGTTCCGACGGAGAAGGATGTCGCAAAGTCCGCTAAGAAGGTTAGAGAATCATTCACATGAACAATTCTGAGAGAAATATTGGACCCCGATATTTCATGATTCTCCTCGAATTTCGGAATTTTGTAGACGTCGCTTTTCGACGATGACTACGTCGATGGTGCGGAGCAAAAGAAGGCGGAAGAGTGAACTATTATTAATATTGATATTGTTTTGCTATTTTCCAGTTTTGATCTCTTCAAAAAACTTCTATTAAAGTCATGGTCTTTAACACATTTCCAGGGAAGCCCTCACTCCCCCCCCCCCCCCCACATACCGAGCTAAACAGCCGGAGAGCTGCAGTCACATGCAGGAAGATCCTATCTTGTATGTGCTAGATTCCAACAGACGGGTAACCGTCCGTTCATTCCGCCCTCCCACAGCTGCGTTTTAAAAACAAATTGTCTTAATCGACTTACGTTTCATTATTATTATAACAGCGTGATGATCATCGCTTTGATGATTTTGTGCTCTCTCTCTCTTTCTGACAAGCTGTTTCAGCTTGTCAGAAATGCGCCGATCTCAAGAAGTCTGAGATTTGTCCAGGCGGCCCAGAGAAAGGATGCAACGATGTTGTAGTAAATTCGCACTTCTTACATTGACAAAAAACTCTGAATTCATCACGGAAAAAAAAGATGATTATTGGTTGAAAAGTCAAGAATTCGCCTTTCAGTACTCTGGCGGTCCCTCCGAGGATAAGTGTCGTGTACTCTCGTGCGGACCCGACAGCGTGCTATGGGTAAAAATTACATTAATCGGTTCAAGAAACATTGATAATGTTGCAAGACAATAAAGGTATACTGCCACGCCGGGGATCGAACTCAAAGTGCAAGAAAGTTATTCACGGAAAATTTTCAAACGATCGTGAGCTATATGGAACAGTAACCTTATGCAATGGAAAATTATCGTGTTTCTTGTCAAACGTCGAGGTTTTTTCAGAGCTATCACCTCATGCGCTGGAGCACATTCAACTCGTACCTTGAATGTTCGGCTGAGGGCGAGTGGAAGTGAGAGCAAATTACAATTTATTTATTTATTTATTATATTTTGAAAATACATTTCAGACTCCCTGGTGGCACTTTAAGTCCCAATCATGCCGAAATAACCTGCAAATACAGTGGTACGTGCTTCTCCTCGTGCTAATTCCCGTACCTTCTCTCTCGATTGACTGCACTTTGACGTATCTGTATCATACGTGAAACATATTCGATTCTTTTTAGTTTTGAATGAATTATTTTAATTTTATTTTTAATTTTAAATAAATGGAACATAAATGAAATATTCAGTTCAAGACGAGATATTGTTTGCAAATATAATATTCTTCGTTGAATTTCTGGATCACCTCTCATTCAGGCGAATGCCAGTGCGTCGGAGCGCGACTGGGCACGAGTTCGGCATGTCAGAAAGAGTTTGAGAAAGGTGAGCGGAATGGAAACGTAGATTTAGACTAACATTTTGAAAGGTCAAAACAAACGAAGTTGCTTCATATTTGGGAAGTTTAAATTTGGAAAATGACCTTTTCACACATCTTTTCACATAAATCCTCAGATCGAATATATCCGAAGAAATAGTCAGACACGAGTGCGAAATTTGAATAATTGAGTAAGAAGATGTATGCAATCCATCGCTGAAAGACCAAACTCCAGCGAGCACTCTGAACGTATTTGCGATGCCCTGAGGAGTATGAATAATTCAGCGTTTGAGTGCATCATCAACGGCATAATTGCATGTGTCTGTGCAGCTCAAACTTTTTTCTTAAGGCTTTTCCACGCAAGGCGAGCTGTGCTACCCCCTAGCCGGTTCAGTCTGTCCTGAGAGACTCCGCGACATATGCGATGTGACTATTCCGCCCGTGCTGTGTGCACGTGGTTGGGGGGATTCCTGACCATTTTTATAACCCCCGTAGGTCTGGGTGGATCTGTGAGCTAGGGGGTCGAACTCATGACCAACGGATTCACATTCCTGGCAGGATTTCACATTCCTCTGCGCCACCTTGCAAACCATAGTTTGAAAACGTACAAACTATGAGATAAGTTTGAGTACTTCACAAATTGCGTTGAGTTCTGTATGTGCTGTGAACCGTTATGTCTGGTAGGAACGGGAACAGAGCGGAAGTCCATCAGTCGCTGATGAGGCAGACTTCCATGAAGACAATCATAACAAGACAGTCAGCTCGCGTGTGTTGTCTCGTTTCCATCAAAATATGAGCAGTTAGTGAAATTTCTCGCAGAATCCCTACAGCCCACCTCCACTGCCTCAAATGAGCTCCTGCAAAACGATTCATTAGTAAGACATCAGAGGGTAACAAGCGAACAACAAATCCTTCGTTAGGAATGCAAAGATCGTCCGGGAAATGTATAGCAGAAAGGATCTCCAGTTGCATGAAGGCAATTCGAATCGAGGTTGTACTCAGCTCGAAACCTAATGACTTCAAATTGCAGCCCAGTCAGTCTTCGAAACCCGTGAAACTGTTCAGGTTGCGACTACGGCGCTGTTGACCTGTTCGCGTAAGAGGGCGAATGCAGCAGGATTGAGTGCAGATACAAGGGAAAGTTGGCGGTAAGTTTTATCTTTAAAAAAAAATTTTTGACGGACATTTTGAAAGTTATATTTTGAACATCTTCAAGCCCAATTCTAACGTGTTCGTGAAGACGATCGACGGTCATTTGGCGTGCGTTGGCAATGGAACGTAAGTTTGTTTTTTAGTTATTGTTTTTCAAAAAGGAAAAAATAAAACAATTGTATGTTTCTTTATTCTCATCTCTATGACCGAATAGAGATCAGCGTACTAAGTCGCATCATTCGCAGGGTATTATCTTTTTCCTGGATGCTCATTACCTCCTATTTTCCATAGACTGGAGTTCGATCTCTAGAGTCCGTGCACCTAAATAATAAAGAACCCAGATTCAAGTCGCTTGATTTTCATTACAAGCCTCTCATTAACGACTCTTCGTTTCTGCTCATTACCAGTTTCCGTGGTCTATGTGTAGTTCTTAGAGCCGAAGATCCCATGGAACGATGATGACTTGTTATAATCGCTGTGCCGCCAGATACGAACCTAAGAAATCGAAGAGTAATTTCTGAACGTTTTCATGCAATTCTGCTTCGAGATTGCATGCACTCGAATCTACCCATTTCGTTCCGGGAAGACGCAAAGACGTGAAATTGCGCAGTTAAGATTTGTTTTCGAGACCGAGTCTGAATGGAGTGCACTAAAGATTGCTCCAGATGAGACAAGAGCGAAAATACAGCAGTCTGGGAGTAATCGTAGACAAATATGCGCTCAAAACAAGCACAATCGGAGTATTTTTTTTTGTCTTTTGTAGACACAAATGTGAACAAAAATACACTGGACATTTGTTTGAATTATCGGGAGATATCATACCATCGATTGACTAATAGACTGCCTAGTGCATTCAGATACCAGGACCAGTTCGGGAACAAGTACACCTCCTCCGATTCCTCCGTCACTTGCCACTCGTGGGAGGGAACGGGACGTGAGAGGGACGTGAGTGGGAGAGTGGAGAATGACTCTCTCCATTCTGCACACTCCCTAATCGATCAGAGTAAGGAGAGAGCGGGGCTGGGAATCGCCCATTTCCCTGGAACGAATCACGAGTAGTCGCGATAAACCCGGAAATGTCAAGCTTTTTTAGATCTAGAGATCTCAATGGGATCTAATAAGGCCGACGTGGGGTTTAGCAGGCTTCCTAATTTGTCAGATTGGCATGAATTTATTAGAAGATTAATTTACGATTCCAATTTTAGATTACGCCCGAGCCTGCACTTGGGCTCCGCAGGACAGCAATACTACCGTGTTCACGTGTGCGTTTCGTAATATGCCGTGACAATTTCAAGAAGTCTTGTGAAAAAATTGTTTTTATATGCGAGAAAAGTGTTGCATCATGTCGGCGTGTTTTGAACTAATTTTAATTGAACGCTAATATATCGGGTTGAGGAATAAGTAACGCTCGTTTTTCCAATTTCAGATTATGACCTCTCCCGTCTTTCTAAATTGTGCAATTATATTCCGGTTTTTGATGATCGATAAGGGCTTGGATACTCTCTTTAGCACACACTATATCATATATCTCCGATCATTTAGGCGATCACAATGGCTGGCTCAATTCAAAGTTGTCGCACCTCACCCTGAGATTTTGACAGGTCAGCACTGAGGGAAGAAGAATTATTGAGCCACAATTAAGCTGCAGTAGTAAAGTATCATGGTTATACATTACACTGATGATATTCAGAGGAATATCCAAGTAAAGGACTGTGTGAGATATGCGCCTAACGAGAGTGTAGGATTTTCAGTTACTGACCGAAAGAAGTTTTGCTAGCCGCGTTTTCTTAGCAATAGATCTAAAGACCTCAATTATGCTTGAATGTGGAGTACCTTTCCTGTTGAAAATATGGACGAATTTTGCTAAGTGTGGAGCATTCTCTTTATGAGTTAAATTGCTCGTAAGTCCGATATAGAAAAAGAAGCCTCGAAATCGACATTTATTGCTATTTCCTGTAAACCGTACTAATTGAATGTAAGGCCTTAGATGGTTAAATGGACGAGCAACTTTTGCACTATCATCCACCAAGTGACCACAATTATAGAATGGCTACTATGTCTTGGGTATGGTTTAATCCAAAGTCCTCAAAACACGCATTTCTTTTGATTCCGTCACAAAATAATATTGTTGGAAAACTGTTATTTTTCAAATAGGAGCATAAGTAGCACCAAATGTTTATAGTGATAATATAGCTCCATAGTGAGTGACTGGAGCGCACTAGTGTATAGGCCAGCACCTTCGATCCTCAAGGTAGACAAATAAGTTAAGTGAACTGCAATTTTTCACGAACGTTCCCCTTGAAACGTCTATAAAAATACAACAATGAATCGAGCACCATTCTCACTTCACCATGAAAGAGGTGTAGTATCGGGCTGCTCACCTGATAATGTGTGAATTTACCGAACAGTTTCCACGTTAAATTACACAATTTCGAAAAAAATCTAAAATTTTCGAAAATTATCAGGTACATTGAAATCTAAATTTCTCTCCTACACAGGAAGCGTGATATTTCTAATAATAACGGCTATGATACTCGAGCATACCCTGAAAAAATGCTATAAAGTCAGCTCGTTTAGATTTGATTGGTGGGAGATATATGAGCCCAAACACGATGCTCAAAAACGAGCGTTACTTATTCCTCAACCCAATAGTTGGAGCTTCCATATCTGTTTCTGCACGTATTTATTCAAACATTGCACGTGGAAAATATTTCTGTTCAGAATGGAGCGATGATAATGGCTGTCGCAATCTGCGCTGCAAAGACACAGAGAAGATGGAGGTCGGGAGCGATTTTCGAAAATAATTTCACAAATATTTTATATTTTTATTATGAACTTAAGCTGCACGACACCGACAACGACAAGTGAATATCTCGCAAGAGCCTAGCCTGCACGCAAACGGGTGAGTTTCAGAAATGATTCTAAGTTCGAGAGGGCACCGAGAAATCGATCGTCGCTCGATTTCGCTTTCGAAAAAAAACATTTTTCTTAACATTTTTTTAACGTGTGTTGATAGAAATCATGATGAAAATATGATAATTGACTAAAATGGATTCTTACCGTAGACTTTTTGTGAACTGCGAACACACTGAGTTTTGCAGGTTACTGGACATCAGAAGAGGACCGAGGAGCGATGATCTTTCCCTACAAGACTGTTGACATGAATTTTGTGGAAGTTCGATGCGTTTCAAGCTAATCAACTCTATTGAAAGCGATCTCATTAGTTGAATGTTTTCGGAATTCGCCACCCGTATTCATTGTTTCATCTCGAAAACAACTCAGAATCTCACCCGAAGATCTCGATTTATTTTCCCATGTGCGACTCAAATTGCGCCTACCCTTACGCATTTCCACAAGATAAATTAGTCGTTTGATCAACGCTTTCACAAGATGCCAGGAGTGATCTCACCGTATTTTCGCGGCTGATTCCGCTCATTTCTATGAGAAAGGTCTCGAAAACAGAGCGCGTGAGGCTGAGAAATGACGCGTGAAAAGACGTCTCTCTCTCTCTAACCCAGAATCTCAACCGAGAAGATCTCGATTCATTGTCCCATGCCTCTCCTTACGTATTTCCACATGATAAATTAGTCGTTTGATCTACGCTATCACAAGATGCCAGGGTGATCTCACCATATTTTCGCGGCAGATTCCGCTCATTTCTATGAGAAAGGTCTCATAGCGCGTAAGGCTGAGAAATGACGCATGGAAAGACGTCTCTCTGCATTCCTCTATGGGTAATTAGAGCCTGGAATCCGCGAGATGCGCTAGGGAGAGAAAGAGAGACTTCCATGTCCTCATGAAATGTACAAAGGAGAATGTTGGCTGATGTCTCGGAGGATAGCCTTGTTTGTTTGAGCACTTTTTGCGTTTGATGGGGTTTACCGACTAGGAAACTTAATTAAATCTTCTCGATTAGCATACTCAGCAGTTAACTTAAAATGTTAAAACTTCGTTAAAATGATTAACTCGATTTTTTTTCATCTTCCCTCATGCATATTAATGACATTTCCTCCAAATATTCTTCCAGAAATCAGAGCGCGATTCTTCTGCGGCTGTGACTCCGCCCCTCTCCTCCCTCATCCTCCTTCGCTTTATTTTCTTGCTTTCTCCGGTCGGACTTGGGTGATCGCTTCTTAGCTGCATAACACCATTTTCGAATTATTTCCTGACTCTTTTTCACTACATCAGTTCCATAGTCACGGTTAATTTTCGTAGGGGGAATCGTGCCGATTCGAATTTGCGAGAAGTAGTGATCTTTTGATTTGATGCGCGTTTCCGATGCTAACTCCACTCTGCTGTTTTTCTTCTCTGTGGAGCGCGCTGGAATCCGTCATACATTTGATCGAGTAACACTCGCAAGGAAAAACTAATTTCACTCTATGTAATGGAGTCGCAATAGCAAGAAACGTGAATTCGGCTAGAGGGAAGTCCCCTTGTTGTTTTCCGCTTCCTTTCATTCCGTCTGTTCGAGACAGACTTCGAGTCTAGTCTAGTCAGGGCTTCATTTAAATTATGAGACATGTTGTGTCATATTGTCTGTTCGTGTCTACGAGAGGTAAAAGGTTCATTTATCACGGATCTATCCCCTACTTCACTGAAAGCTCGATCTTTCCAGGACATTAGTGTGCTCATAAGCACTAATCGTCTCCTTTCCAATTTAGCCGAGAGTCCGAGGCTTGTTGAGGCTTATTAGTTGCTAATCGCACTCCTTCCCTCCTCAATCTCCTTCCTATTCAACAAAGGCACGCTATCTGATTCTCTCCCTCTCTTTTGCGCACAAAGAATGGATCCCTGTGGTCTTCGAAGAAGGCCTTACTCGTGTATTACTCTGATTGAATTGGCAAGCAAACCGGGCTTCTTGTCGACCAAGAAACGCTAATCCGGAACCAATCTTGCTTGGCTTTTCTCCTGACTTTTCCGTCTCTTTTCATCGTCGTTTCGCGTATCTTGAGAGGCGTCTGAGATAGTTTGAGAGGAAAACATCGCCTCATAGTTTAGCGGACTGGGAATTCCCGCCTAAAATCTCGACAAAAGGCAATTTCTTCTCATCGCGTAGGTTCATTCCAGAAAAATCTGAGGGTGTGCGTTTTTCCTGGAAACTGCCGAACTCAGGCCTGCTATCCGTATTTTCTATTCTCGCAACTATAATGCATAAATTTAGCTCCGGAAGTAGGACTTTTTCCGGACACCGATGTCGTGACTACTCTCGACTTCCACTTCCTTCTATCTAGTGTAATTTATTTTTGTCGCTATTCCCATGGGAACATTATGTGTGTTTTTTTTCAATAAGCAGCAAGAATAGTAATTATTAAATTCGTTTAGTAATGAAACGTTTCCTCTTGTCTTTGGCGGTTGTCTCTCAACATTTCTTTGATTAACTAAGCAAAACAAAACAATGCCACGAGCCGGGATCGAACCGGCGACCTTTAGATCTTCAGTCTAACGCTCTCCCAACTGAGCTATCATGGCCGATGGATGCTCACTAGTTACTCCGCGCAATGTCCCTCTTTTCACATACAACACAATATTTTTTATGACCATTATCTCAGGATCGTTTTCGACTAGGGATACCGAAAGAAGAGCTCACTCCTCATCCTATCCACTCTCTCGTCTCCCCGACGGGTAAGAAAGTATACGGAATGGAGAGATGCTTTATTCATCCGACATCTGGAACATTACCGTTCGCTGATCCTCTTTTCCGATTGATGGTCAATTCCACTCCACATTCTCGTCCGGCTCATTCCAAGTGATCATCCCAAGCTTTACCTGCACATGAATCCCGCATAATCGCAATCTGCTTTACGAGGCTTCTTGCGGCTTTTGTGGGCTGTCTGATATTGGCTTTATTAGGAAAATAAAAGGAGGATAAATGCGATTTAATGAGGCTCTCTTTCCTATGTGCTTGAGGTCCAGCGATGTAGTCCTTCAGAGGAATTCATTCTTTGAAGCGTCATAAATCGCACGTCTCAATTTTCGGAGATTGCTTCGCATTACGAATCTCTCACGCACTAGTTCTTCTTGCGAATTTATCATTGACTTGGACTTGACGTTGGACGTTTTCTCCTAAATTGCATAAATGTTCTGAGGAGAAATTTATCATGTATTTGTTAATAGATCGCGTATTTAGTTTATCCTTCTCTCCATTCATTTATGATGTATTCTTCTCGCGGTATCTAATTCTCCATGGCGGCATTCCTTTCGCACGTAAATCCATGGATGAACATCCTCCTGATTCACTGCGTTTGTGTGGAGTTCTTAATCTCCGAGAAGTTGCGGCACCTTCTCTCCGGTGGATATTTTTCGAAGATTGAGGCAGTCTTGTGCTGATTATTCCACTATTTTGCATACTTACACATTAAATGGAGAGTCCGCGCTTCTACGCAATAGCATCCGGATTATTTATTAATGGTGACGAACAAAGACCAAACGTCGCCTGCTTGGATGCTACGGTGTATTCGCATTACGCGCTGGCTTTCCTTTAATTTTCTCTGCTCCAAATTCCCTCTAATTGTCGCTAGTTTTTGTAATTGATTTATCCCAGATAATTATCCTTTGTTTTCAGTAAAAATGAATCTGCTCGAATGCTATCCGAACTGCAACATTGCCGTGGGCAACAGGCGATGGGTAAGCAATTTTCTCATTGAAGTTTCACATCCTCACAAATATAAATGCTCTGCACTTTGTAAACTTGCCATACATTGCGACTCGACAAAAGCATCCCGATTTCGAATTTTAAAAATAGTGCGATATTTGAGCTATTTCAGCCCGTTTCGACCGCGATTTCGCATTTTCCGTGCGCTGGCCCATCAAGGATTCCCTTCGAGTTCGTTATCAATATTCACGTAAGTGCACACTCTCTCCCTCATCCGGGCGTATTGTATTCGAATACTCTGAGGAGAGTATGAAATTCAGACTGTCTGGGCACGTAACGACGAATAAATTACTAGTATGGTGTAAAATCTGAAAAGGATTTGAGTATTGTTGGTTGGGTACCGTGAAATGTGTGAAAAAAGTATAAAATATTGTTGGTGGATTTTTCACATCTTGAAAAGAAAAAATGCAGATTTCAGAATTGTATTTATTTATTTATTTATTTCCATTTTCAGTTACCAAGCGGCCGTCAGCGATCCGCCTTCAAGTTCCAGCCACCTCCAATCTACAATACTGAAGTGAGAAGGAGTAATCAATTTTTAAAATAAATACATAAAATAATAATAATATAAAATAATAATAATAATATAATTCCAGTACGAATCGCACCTAATCGGAAGCGACTCTTACCTGGCGAATCTCGAAGTTAAATTCACCGAAGAGAATGCTCACGAATTTTATGTGAATGTGAGTTTATTTGAAGCATAATGAGGAAAAACAAACCCCAGAAATCTGCCTCCTTTCAGAGCAAAAATACGAAACCTCTAGACATCTCAAGAACATCTCAAATTCATAATGGGATAGCTAGGGGATATTAGCGGTAGAGTGCGGAATATGGCTCGACCGGTTTGATGGTGAGATAGTGTGTTAAACGAAGAGCTCATTAAACTAATTTCGCACCATAATTTATCATCTAATGCAATTGCAGGCCTGTATCACTCCCCAGGACAGCAGCCGGGTCTGCTTCATGGACCAGCTTATCAGCAAACATGAAATTTATCGACAGTCCAGTTGTGGAGATGGTCGAGGTGGGTTAACACATATTTGCAGACATCTGTAGCATTCATTTATTTTCAATAGTTTTCTACTCCACCTGTTTTTCCTTGGCAGTTTCCTAATCGTCTAATTCCGAATAAAGAGTAGTTTTGATTACATGCAAAACTAAAAATACAAATTGAAGAATGTTGCAATCACCGTTTCCTGCTCCGGATGTTTCCTTTCACTTGCCAGATTCCATCGTGAATAGCAGCTAATCTAGAGCGACCAATCACCAAAATTGCTGTGAATTCACTGCAAATTTAGGTCTTCCGGGATTGGGAGTCCATTTGTATTGTAGCTCGTATCTGCATTGAAGTCACGTTTTCGGGGCTTCTTAGTCGCGTTCCAAGGAACGTTTTTGAGGGATTAAGGAAAAGAACAAGAAACTTAGAAGCATATCACTCGATCAGAAAACACACGTAATTTCTGAATCAATCATGTGCAATATTTAAAATTCGTCGATCATACGGCGCACATTTCTAGATGTCGCTGAAACATGCAATGGCTAGAAATAGTAGGCAAAAGGTGCGATAATTTTAGATTAAATAGGAATCAACAATGAAATTGAATTATGGACGAGAAATGTCGAGAGTCGCTAAATTCACCTGCACGCTAGACTTCCTTGTACGGAATTCGTCACGAATTAGGGGCTGATAGGTGTTCGAAAATCAGGGAATTCTGAAGCCCCCACCCCCCCCCCCCCGCCAATAAAGAGGGGTTTCTCCGAAAGTACTCTCCCCCCATCGGAATAAGTTTCAAGGTGCGTGTATTACATTGAAATACACCCCGAAATCGTTTTTTGCAAGCAAAAAAAGTTTTGTTTGTTTCCAAAGTTTGCAATATTACAAATGTCACGATTTCCACCTGCCCGCACGCCCTTCGAATGCCAAATTCGTCATTTCGCTCTAAATTCATGCATTGCACATGGGCTGAGTGCATAAATACGCCCGCTTGCCACACAATTTCAAATATGCCTCGAAATCAGCATTCAGATCTCGAAAAAACTAATCGCTCGATAATATTGTCCTCAAACTTCCTATTCTTGCCGGAATCCTTGAAATCTTTTTCAATATTTTAATTGTTTCTAAAATGATACATTTTCAGGTTCAAGCAACTTCCTCTTCGTGTCTGCCCTCATCGTTTTTGTTTGTCTCCTGATTGGAATGGCGGCTACCGTAATCATTTATCGATTCTACCGACGGTATAAGGCGAGACGACCGTCCAGAGAAGTCAGTAAATATTTATTATTATTTGTTTGGATGGAACAACTTCACTCTATCGACTGAAGCCAGTGTCCGGGCTTTTTAGAGTAACGTGAAACATATTAATAAAGGTGTAAAACCTATCCATTTACTCTCATTTTCGATTACACTCTGTTATAATGCATAAAAAAAATAATCCTATCGATCTCATATAGTTTTCCAATAATAAATGTGATAATGCAATCACCTTTTATCGGTTTCCTTTTAGTTCGAACCTATCATCAGCGACATGCACAAATTCTCCACCTGCTCTCCTCCTCGTCCCTTCCACGCTCAGCTCACAGTTGTGATGGAGGAAGAAGAGGACAAGTGTTCACCCAGTACCCCGATCAAGGACTTCTTTTGGAGTCAGTTATTATGACATTGTTCAAATTTAGGTCACTGGGAAGCACAATAGTGAAACGTTGTAGCACTTCTAGTTGTTATATACAAGAATGGTAACGTAGCCTCGTTAGCTCAGTTGGTAAAGCGTCAGACTTTTAATCTGAATCTCAGGGGTTCGAGCCCCCTACGAGGCTAACGTTTTGCAGTTGCTCTTTTTTTTTTACAATGCGCTTGAATTTTCAGGATCGGCTTCTCCCACTCCTGTGAACACTCCAAGAAGCACTATTTCCATGCAACGAACCTCACCTCTCCTCTCCAGTTTACTCCCCGAGAAGAAACCCACTCCGAAACCGACAATGGTCTAACGAAGGCTGTCACTTTCACCTTTTTCACGTAATGTGGATGTTCAATTCCAACCGTGTCAGTCTCACAGTATATCTCGCTTATCTTACTACTGGTCTCTCTATTATACAAACTTATGTTGTGATATGCTTTGCTACCGGATTGTTATACCTATTTGTTTGGTTCAGAATGATGAAAATATCCGAAGTAAAGATTACCGATCAACAACTTGCAAAGAGTACGAACATTTCAATTTCGAATCCAATTGCAGGAATTCTTGGAACTTTTTAAAAACTAATCAAATCATTTTTTTGTATTTTATTTTATTTTGATTGTAATCGAAAGGATTTCCTCACTAGATTGATCTTGCGTTCCAGTGGATATTTTCAAGATGATGCGAAACACAATCGAGCGCGAAAAACAAATCTACAGAATAAAAATAATCATTTTTCAGTTCTTCCCGATCAGCATCGACTCTCACGAACTCTCCATCTGATCTGCCCTCCGTCCCTATTGATTGTTTCATC